>CM077584.1:35666790-40466790 GCA_039657365.1 Stephania yunnanensis
TCTGCAATGGCACGTGCGTTGAGGATTAAGTCAGTTCACCATATCTCTAAACGAGCCTACGATGAGATCTTTCAATTCATTAAGGACGTCTTACCTAAAGATTATTGTTTACTAGAAAGTTTTTATAGCTCAAAATATTTGCTACGTGGGTTAAGACTGCCGGTTCAGCGTATCAATTGTTGCAGGCACCTATGTGTGCTTTACTAAGGGGACACACCAAGCTTACGTCATGTAAATGTTTGCAGAAAGTCTAGGTATATTTGATAACAAACTACTGGTACTCGATCTAAGGGAGTAGCAAGCCGCGACCGTGCAAGACAATGTTTTACTTCCCTTTAGCACCTCAATTACAAAGTTTGAACGCATTGAAGGTTACAACAAAGCATATGCGGTGGTGATAAGTGATTATTTATACATATATAGGGTTAATTTAGTAGTATAGTTAGTATAAATATCCTCAAATGAGTGCTAATTCATGGTATTATTGAGATTTTAGGGAATTAAAGTGTATTGGAAGAAATCAAGGAAAAACAAGAAGAAATTGAGCAAAAACCAACAAAATATGAGTTGGCGTCGTGGAAGCATGTGTTGACGCTATGAGAAGACAAGGCACGATGTGGGGATGAAAGACACGGCGTGGGACATAAAAAGATATGAAGAAAACCAACTCTAAAGGTCCAGCGCAATGGCGGCGCCATAAAAGGGACGGCGCCGAGGCTCCAAGAGCTCAAAATCACAATGAAGCTACGACGCAGTGGCAGCGCCGTGATTTAACACACGCATCGCACATAAATTAGAAAGCGAAGCTCTAATTCGAGTTAAATTGTAATATATGGTTTCTAATTGTTATCAGGGAGTATAAATAAGTATTGAGACGTGGTAAATAAAGGAGAGCCAACCACATGGAAGAAGATTAGCATCCATTAGATTAATTTAGCATTGAGTTTAAGTAGTACGGAGTTTTTGTTGGAAAAACATTGAAGACTCCATGTTTGCAATCAATATTTGGTTTCATTGATTAATTTAAGGTAATATTTATATTCGTCTCGGTTTTGCATCGAATTCTATATTGAGTTGTGATGTGCATGTCTCAATGATGTGCGAGCCTTCTATTTGTGTCATGGCCCCTATTTCTAATTCTAGTTTAATATCTTAATCAGGATCAAATGACCCGTGACGTAGGACCCTCATCGAGATACGTGTGTGATTGAGGCGAGATGGCAGAGGTATAAATTGTATTTGTAATGATATATGTCTAGTGTTTTACATATGTGTAGACTATTAAGTCATTCCTACTTATGAATAAGTGTCGATACGCGTGGGAATGCGCCTCGAGTTAAGTGCCGACGTGGGATCAAGGTAGAGAGTGATATGATAAGTTGGCATAAGTCTTATATAGCTTTTATAGTGATTTTAAAGGGCTATGGTTGATAATATATTAAGTATGCCTAAGTTGGTAAATTAAAACAATAGCCATTTGATTTTCATCAAGACACTTATTGACTCATCTCAACACCAATCTAATTACATATTGGTGTCACATAGCATGAGTTAGTGGAACATGTGTTAATAGGTGTATCACTAAATGAGCCTCGAGACACATGTGCTCAATGAGATCAATAGTTATTAATCAACCATATCCACTTACTATATAAAGCTAGTAATCAACTCATACAACCAAATCAACATCATTTCATTTGCTTAAATTGAAAAGGAAACTTGCCAGAGATATTGAGAAGGGCTGGAGGAAGAAGAAAACCAACAACCAAAGTGGGTTTGGTGAAGGAAAGATCAAATTAAGCTTAGTGTTCATCAAACTAGATACATATCTCCTTATTTAATTGAAACCTGTTCTGGTTTTTAGTCAAATTCAGAAGGTAGATTATTAAGATTTTGCAATTGGTTTAGATATTTGGATTCTTCATTTCAAGCTGATAATCCAGCTATATTAAAGTTCATAACTTGGTTTTGAAATCATAAACATATGAATTTTTGAAGTTGTAAGACCAAAATTGTATTTATACATGTTGTATTAGGGATTAGTCTATGTAATTTGGTCATAACTTGCTCATTTTATATTCAAAGCGACTCAAACTAGCGGCATTTGAAAGCTTACTCAAAGAGGAACAATCTTGCTTAACTGGAGATGTTGTAATTCAAATGTTCTCATACCCAAAAGTGCTATACAAATAGGTGCTAGAATGCAGTAGAAGATTTTTGAAACTAAAATTGTTAAAGGCATAACTCCCACTTATCTAAATGAGTTTATCTTTTAGTATATTGTTATTAGATATGGTTTCTACCTTGTGACCAAAAATCACATTTCTTGGAACTATAGATTAGGAGATATAGATTTTCTAATTCCGCTAATCGGATTAGAGTTCAATTAGAGCTATTTTAGTAGAAATATGATATTTCTTTCGTTTTAAATCAGAATATTGAAAACTAAACCTTTTTGGAAAACTAAGATAGAGACCAACAATCTTTGTACTGATGGAAGATTTTGATATTTGGACAATTTCATGCCTAAAATAATGTTGCAATATACGACAAATTTTTTAGTGTTGTTTAGTCTTAAAGGAATGTTTTGAGTTAAAGTTCCATAATTATTTGACTTGATTTAAACCCAACTTATTTGGATTAGTTTAATATCAGAAAACTAGGTAAGTGTTATGGGGATTCAAATACGAGATTCGAGGTGCTGGGAGACAGGAGTAGCTTAGAAAAATGCGTGGATTGTAAGTAAACTGATTAAGAAATTTATTTACATTTCATTCATATTCATATGTTCATTTCCAGTCATTTGGACGGATTTGTCTATCTACTCCATATGTCGTGACTTGTTATTTCTCATTACATGAGGTTGTTTCCATGGCATAATATGTTGATTTAATGATGTCATTGACTCCAAATCATGTGCTATATCATTTTGATTGTTAGTACATTAGGTCAGTGAAATAGCATGCTATTAGGTAGTTAGTACATAGTGTCGAGAATCTATATCCTTTGTGCATTAGTATGCAATGATTTTGTTGGATTCCATTACTATGTTGTTCTTGAATATGAAAGTAGTTCTTATATTTAGGACCACTTTATGATAGAAATTCAGCAAACATACGGGGATCACTAGACTTTCCAGGGTGATCAGGATTTCTCCTCTCTCTTGTGCAGCGCACGAAGCATGGAACTCGGGGTTGTTAGCAAGCATAACTTGGGTAACTTTACGAGTTATAAACTGGGGTTGTTGGAAAGTATACATCTCAAATAACTGACATTTGGGATAATTATACAGACGTAAAGTGAAATTACAACCTTCACATAAATGTATAGCACAGCTCCATCCATATATAATGAAATAGGCATTGGGATAAGACTCCCGGCTAACCGGCCCTATATTAGTACTACTTAGCCTAGCATCAGTTTCATTTTATTTAACTAAAGTATCTTTGTGCATGATTTCCTTTCAACATAGTTGCTATTATTATGCATTTTGATACTTGTTGCATAATTAGGAATGTGAACAAATGTCTCTCAGTGTTACTTTCTACTTTCTTGAACTCACCGTCCTTTTTATGATGGTTGGTGCACATCTATCGAGTAGCAGGCCAAAAAAAGAGAAGATCGGCGACTACCTCCGAATCAGTGGAGTGCTGCTACGCCAGTTTTTGTAGGTTTTGATTTTTGATGTATTACTTTTATATGCCTATCATATACTTTTGGTGTTGTATATTATTGGTTGAGTGATTAGTACCTTGACCAGACACATGTTATATATTGTTGTTATATATATATATATATATATATATATGCAAGTTATCTTTATTCCCTGATTTTTCCACGATTGTTAGGTATCACGTTAATGCTTTCATTAATTTGTAAGACTTTCGCTGAATAAACTAGTAAGTAAGCAAAATTTTAATTCACTCTGATTTATTATATTATATAAGACATTAAAACACATATTGAACTTATAATTTGTAAGTAGATAAATGGTTTTGAAAAAGCTGACTAGTTTCGGTGTTAAGATATACGAGGTGAGGTTAGGGCTTAATGACAAGATTAGACCGAGCGGTGCCCTAATTTGAGAAGGGGTCGTCACAATCTATCTTAGGGATCAATGGATCCTATAGTATTTATGATATACTTTGAAATATGAATAAAAAGTGATAAGAAAAAGTGCAATGGTTAAAATTTGTATTAATTCTGAATGTAATGATTTTGGCATCTTGACCACGTGTTTAATGAACTTAGGCTTTAGGTTGGGCATTGAAACTTCTAATACGGGCATAAATGGACCAAATGGTACAACCGTAAAATGCACAACATCGATAGATATTTGTTGATTAGGTAGGCGTAGATAATGAAATTAGTTGGTTATGAATCCAATGATTCGAGACTTAAAGCAATATGGAACTTACATTATTCATACTAATAGGTAGAGTTCTAATTTGCACATTTGAATCTTCTCCTTCACGACAAAGGATTAAAGTGGATTTAAAGGACATATATATTCTAATTAGGCATTGTACAAAACATATTGATATTTACATATGAATACAAAATATAGTATTAAATTACCTTGGTGAAGTTGTGAAGTAAAAAATCTTTAATATAAGAGTTCAACTAAAGTTTAAAGTGATTTGTTAGAATAGTTTAGTTTATATATAAAATCAATTAAAAGTGAATCACTTAGCAATAGTTCAAGTTAAATAGGTAATATACAATTGGTGCGAAAATCTTTCTCTAAGGACGATATCCGTGATAAAAGTAAGTTGATTAGACTATTACTACAAGCTAGTCGTTATGCTTGCGGCACACATCAAGTTTTTCGTGTCGTTTCTGGGGATAGGTAGTCATTAATATTACTTAGTTAGTTTGAATAGTTGCTAAGTTTTATTTTCAGATTATAAAAACAAAAAATAGGCTTAAGTTTTAGTTCGTCTTTCTATACTTGATTTTTTTCTTGTTTTCTTTTCAGGGACACTTAGTGCATGCGTAGCAATGAAGAGAAAGATCTAGTACCTTACGATCTGGAGATTGAGAGAACAACCAAAGGAAAAAAAAGAGTCAAGATGGCAAAGGACCGAGCTAAAAACTAACAACAGGGTCGAGGGAATAACTAACCCGTAGGTTATCTAGTAGTGTAGGAGAGAGTGCGAGGACAGAGATGCCTTTGTGACTACTTCAAGCTAAAAGTTCAAGAGACTTAAATGGAGTGATGAGGCTCCCAGCCAACATCACCAAATTTGAGCTACGACTGTCTCTGATAAATATGGTGCTAAATAGTCCGTTCAGCGGGCTATCCAATTGCACATGTTGAGAATTTCTTGGAGAAGTGCGACACCGTGCACATCACCGGAGTTACAAAATAGGTGATCAGGATGGGACTTTTCTCATTCTTACTGGGTGGAAAATCCAAATCATGGTTCCAAGAGCTAAATTCAAGGAGTATGACCTCATGGGCGGAAATCAATGACAGATTTCTAGACAAGTTCTTTCCCAGCGAAGGTCAGCGAAAAGAGACTTGAGATTAATTAGTTCAAGCAAGAAGACACCGAGTCTCTTGGCGAGGCTTGGGAAAGATTTAAAGAGATGCAGAGGAGGTTTTCGACACACGAATACGTGAAATGGGTACAACTCTAGATTCTTTACTATGAGATGAACCACAACACGAGAACGCTAGTAGATGCGGTATCGGGTGGCATTCTACTTATCAAGGATGAGGATGGAGCATTGGATCTCCTTAATTTTATGTCTCAAAATTCTACCGCCAGCACTCATTTCACAGTTAGGAAACCAACAGGCATCTACGAGACTAAAGTCAATTGAGAAGTATTTGCAAGCAATGGAAGTGAGAGATAAGGCGCACCATGAGAAGCACAAGAAAGAGTTGGAAGAAATAAAGTAAGCCATGAAAAGGATGGATAATAAGCAATCACAATCCACCAAGAATCTAAATAGGAAAATTGGTCAACTTTCAATAGCCTTGAACTCAAGGAAAAAAGACAGTTTCCTAGCAACACCATCTACAGTCCCAAGGAGAACGTAATTGTCATCTACATGATGAGCACTACGGCAACAAAGAAACCAAGACAAGACAAAGTAATGTATAGGCATGAAGATATGCATGAGCACAACACGGAAGTGAGGCAAGATGAGCTTGAGGAATTCAAGAAGCAAATCATAAATGCCTTGAAGAGAACAAAAAGGAAGCAGAAATGGAAGTCAAAGCAAAAAAATGAAAGACCTTCCAAAGAAACCCCACAAGGCAATGATGTCAAGTTGGTTCCGGCACAACCCTATGCTTTTTCATCTTTTCAGTTCGAATTCTCTCTCATCTTGAACAATAAGAATAGTGAGTGCTTGTAAAGAAAAGAAACTAAAAACATAACAAAATGCACTCTCGCCAGTCTTAACCGAATTACTGTAAGATCAATTGTCCCACGCAATCAATAAATGGAATTGGGAATATCATACTTTGTTGCTACCTTTTGCTTTTGAAAGATATCAATTTGAGTTGATTGATCTTCAACTCATTATTGACCTTAACACTCCAATAGAGGAAGTAGAAATTAGATTATGTGGTAAATAGAATACTATTGACTTATTATTTGGTTTGCATAAAAAATGAATGAGAATTAATAATCAACACACACATATATATATGATGCTTTTTGCATTTAAAGGTTAAAAATGTATTCCTTTGTGTTAACAAAGATTATTACCTATATCAAACATAAACTGGAGAAGCGAAATTGAACTTTAATGGTCGCTTTGAGGATCATGAAGAAGATGGATGCTAAGCCATTTTATCAAGCTTACCGTCAATCTATTTTGACATCCAAAGCCAAAGTTCATTTTCTTTATTAGATTTCCAAATTTTTCTGCCAGATAATGATCGACTATGGACATTTATGATATTTCAACAAATACCTATGGATCTTATTATAAGGTAAACATGCAATCATTTATAATAAAACAACACATGAAAAACTCAATTTTATCAACTAAAATTATAAGATAAACAATATTTGTAGATTAACCTATGGCACATGCCCCAACAATTATATACATAAGAAAGAAATGAATTCATTCATTTCATTTCAACATAGTGTTCTCTAGACGTCTCAATTTGTTATTTCGCTCTGTAAGCTCTCAACGTCCGATTTTCACTCAGTTTCTTTCTGCAAAACTATAGAGCATCGCAAGACGATCAGTTTCAGCTAAGTTTCGATAATGGAAACGAGGTATTCGACTTGCAATTTTGTAAATACTCAATTTATGGCATTTTCTTCAATTCAATTTGAATTCTTGAGGTTTCTAGATTTCTTTTGCTGGGTTTTAATAAAAGTTTGTAGAATTTATTGTGAATTGATGTATTAGGTTGATTTGCAATTAATAAGCACAGTGGAAATTTAAAACCTTTTTTGATAATCTAAACCACGATATACAATATCAAAACAAATTGGAATAAACCTTAGTTCTATAAATCACCCATCCTTTATGATATTACAAAACTATACTTCAATACAAATATATAAGACCAAAGAGAGTCATCATATCGAAGAGCAAATCAAAGCTCCTATATCTTCTCCATCCAGTAGTTGTAATGCTCATCGGTTATCTTGTAATGTTAATTGGGATGAGCACTCCAACTTGCTCAGTAAGTAGGGATTCACATAACCATCAACATTTCATATAATAGTCAAGAATATCATGCAATAACAACATGCACCAATGATATCTAACAAGAATATGGAAAATATATAAATCAAGGAAAATATTTAAATCAATATATATATCGATGCAAAGCAAATGTCTTGAACTATTACACTGTGATCCTTATTTTATTTATAAAACTAGGGTCGATTACCCACCGACGCAATTAATGCGATTGCTAGACCAACATATTGCGGATATGTGCTCTCTAACCCATCTATTAATGCTTAATGGTTCTATCCCAAACCCCCTAGTGAGAATGTAACCCACGCAACCGATAAACTAAGTAGGAAGTTACATATAAGCAGGGAAGGCAACCCATCTCCTATATAACCTGGTCTTTGTTCTAGGAACTTACTCTCGTGAATCACTTTAAACACCGTTTTTCAGTTATTGAAAACTATCACATTGTACATACTCCCTCATTCCATTCAAACAACAACATGAGTTATATATGCTAAATAGCTAGAAAATATTGATAAATAAGCGAATCCGTACTTACCTCGGGTTTAGTCTCCGTTTCCAAAACTTCCTAATTTTTTGGTCCTCTCGCACTTTCTCTGTGTTCCTCAACCTATCACCAATCATTTGTACTCAATATGGGTCCAATGTACTCATTATGGGTCCAATACCCCTTAGAAATCCTTAGCAAAATACAACATTATTGTTATTTTTAGGGGTGGGAGCGTGCTCCCTCAGTGGGTGGGGCGTAGTCCACTAACTATGTTCATCACAGTTGATGAAGGGAGCGCGCTCTATTCTGTGTTGTCAAACCAGAGCACAGGGCAGCAGTTATTATTCTATCACCAATTCACTCAAACTCATCAAAACAACATCAAATCTATTCCCAAAAGATCAGGGAGGACCTTTAATGAGGTTATAAACTTTTTCCAATCACCAAATGACCTAATTCATAGAAAACTGAACATTACCATAAATTCAAACTTTAACAAACTCAATAACGAAACTTACCAAAGTGATGATCACTAGCTTTTTATTTGTTTAAGCTCATCAATTCACATTGATTTAGCTCCCTAGATCATCCTTTTTTATCAAAATCGAACAGAACCCTTGACATCTTCGCGAATGACCGAATGAATTGAGATAACGATGGACTTTTGTTTTTTATTTATGGGTTTTTTCTCGAGGTACGCATCATGCTATCTCGAGACCAATCACATGGTTGATGCGTTAACGTGACACTCCTTAAAGTGTTACGAAATTTGACATATCAAGCACTTACACTCCGTTCGAGACGATTAAACAATCCATATATTTCAATTATTATTTTATTTTCCAATATATATTTATATATCTATAAACATATAAATATATATATATCTCGTGTATTATTCACCAATAAACTCACCGAACGCGCCTACAAGTGCCCTTGAGCGTGCACATTCATGCCACGACCCCCTCCTCACACTTGGTGTCCCAGTAAACCATTATTTATTGTGTGTTTTCTATTTTATAGGCATGCGTATAATTTCCTTATTATATCATAACCTATATAAAAATTCATTTAACAATTCATACAAACACCATACATCATGCAAACGAACACACACGATAATCGAGGTACACTAAACTTAACCACAAGCCTAATTCAAGCTAATTAAGATTTGGATTAGTACTAATCACCAGCTTAAGATAATGGGTTGTTACATGTACATATTAGATATATAAATATATATGTTAGAAATTAAAAGTTAGTTGGAATTATATGGATCATCGGATCGCCTCAAGAGGAGTGTAAGTGTTTGATTATGTTAAAGTTCGTGTCACTTTAAGGAGTGTCACTTTAACATGTTAAAGCATTTTATCAGTCTCGAGATAGCGCAATGCATATCTTGAGGAAATCCATATATTTAAACAAAAACCTCATACTTATCTCATTCGATTAATTGATAAATACTGAAGAAAGGGTTTAGGTTTGGTTTTTGATCATTGGAGATTGTTCAGGGAGTTGAATCATTGTGGATTGAGGAGCTTAAACGGACCAAAAGTCAGAGATCATCACTTTGGTTTGTTGTTTTGTGTTAGTTGAAGTTCAATTCGATGACAATGATTAAATATCTGTGAATTACGTTGTTTGATGACTGAAAATGGTTTGTTACTTCACTAGAGGTCCTCCCTAATGAATTTTGGAAGTGTTTGTTATTGTTTGATGGGTTTATAAATGAAATAGTGGTTGTTGCCCCGTATACTATCGAGATAGTATAGGTTGGAGTGGGCTCCACCTAGTAGAGGATGGCGCTCCCTTCATCGTTTGTGATGAACATAGCTTATGGAGCACACTCCACCAATTAAGGAAGCGGACCCCTACATTAGAAAGCAGTAATAATGCTAAGTTTTGATCAGGTTTTCTTAAGGACTTAAGGACAGGACTAGGGGTTCTAATTATAGGGTATTGGACCTAAATTGATTATAAATTATATATGATAGGTGTTGGATCCCTGAGAAAGCTTGAGTGCCCAAAAGTTTTGGAATTTGGAATGAAAACCTAGACTGAGGTAAGTACAAATTTGCTTATTTATCAATGTCGCCCGATTATTTTATTATATATAGTTCTTGTAGTTTATGGTATGAAATGGAGGACTATGTACACTGTGATGTTTTGAATTAAATGAAAACAGTGTCTAATGTGATCCACGAGAGAAACTACAGAGGACAAATACCAGGTTGTATAGGACACGAGGATGATCTCCCGATCTATACGTAAATCCTACTTAGATAGGTTGCGTGGGTTGCATATTCTTTATAGGGTTTCAAAATAGAACCATTAGGCATTAATGGATTGACTTGGCAACACATTGACCATTGTGTTGGTCTAGCAATTGCATTAATGGCGTTAGTGAGTAATCAACCTTAGTTTTATAAATAAAATGGGAATCACGGTGTAATTGCGGCGGCCCTCGTCGCCCCGGGGTGACATGTCTCCATGTACCCCTCGCCAGCTGACCTAACTACATGTGTACGACACCTACCCGTCCTACTCTATCTCGAATTTCATATCTACTTGTGTATGTTAAGATATTCAGCGAAAGTCGTATTTTAAATGCAAGAATTTTCATGAAATAATTAAACAAAACCTAATGTGGAAAAACCCTGTAAATTTCGAAGTAAACAATTGTACCATATATAACTAAGCATGTACAAGGTTATATCACTCCCCAGTTCCTAAAATAAGCAACATATCAAAATAATCACACGTACAAGTACTCCTCAAAGGTAGGCAGTCAAAGGTTGCCTTTATTGTACTCGGATATGCACTCAATCATCACAGAAGAAAATGGATGACGAGTCATGTTAGTAAAATCCCAAGAAACTCCTCCGAGCATTCATATAAACAAGTGGAAGTCAAGAAATGCAGCTAAATAAACATGCGGAATGTAAACATGCAACTGTAAGTAGGGCATTGCATGCATAAATAACAATAAAGCACAAATATGTGTGCCTGTTCTAGTCAGACTAAACCATACTTCGGGATTTCCTTCCAGGATCCCACTTGTGGGCGCACCCAACTAGCTATCACCTAATCCCTCTTGGTGGCCGACGTAGACCTACGACGCACCGACACGTGTATCAGTTCCATAGCTCGGGTCATTATCCACCGAGAACTTTTGATACACATGCTATGGTCTAGAATGCATAGACACACAACAGAACATCTGATGGGAGAAACTCAACCAACCGTCCAAAAGATGACAAGATAAGAATGTAATTAAAAGCATGAGGAATACTGGAAATGAATGGAAATACGAAATAAAATAAATACTCGAGAGTTTTCCTTTTGGATTTTACAAACCTCACAACGCGCTCCACTACCCCACAATCAACCCCAGGGTCCAAGTCCACCAAGTCCTTGGTCGCCAATTAATCACCGTGTCAACCTATGTCCATTTATTAATAATTTAAGTTAGCATGATAATTTACAATAATTTTTTAAAATATTTAGGCCAAATTGCCAATTTTACGTTTTTCGAGGCAAACCCCTGCAAAAAGTCGCGTCAGACATGCCCACATATTTTCATTTCATAGAACTTTAGCAATTTCTATTTATTTTGTCGATATATATTTTTTCGGATTTTTCTCAATTTTTCCGGAATTTTTCCAAATTCTCTTTCATTTTTCTTTTCTTTTCTCTTTTTCTCACTTTTTCTCTCTGTTTTTTTTTCTGTTTGGGTCGGGTCGACCCAAACGGGTCGGACCAGACCCGTCCCTGGACCAGAGTGGTCCAGGCTCCGCCCATGGGCCAAGCCTGGTCCAATAGTCTTCTTCCCCAATCGAACGTCTGGTTCGATCGGGGAGGTGAATTTTTTTTCTCCTCCCGGGGATGGGCTGGAGTGGCTCTCCTCCCCAACCCCAGTGGAATCGATGGCAGGGGAGACACCCCGGCCATCTCCACCTCGGTCGGCCATGGCCGAACCCACTTTCGGCCACTATGGCCAATACACCACACAACCAAACAACGACAACAACTACTCACCTCCTTTTTGAATTCTCCGCCCTCTCTTCTTTCCTTCTCGTTTCTTCTTTTCCTTCTCCTCCTCCTCACACTTTCCTCTTCCTCATCTTGGCTCGTCTATTCTGTGTATGTGTGTCACAGTGTGTGCGTGAGTGTGTGTGTGTGGTGTAAGTTGGTAGGTGGGGTGGTAGACACGTGGTATGGGAAATAGGACAAGTGTTGCTTGGGGTTGTACAAGTGTGACACCTAATCGTGACACCGCTAAGACACTCGCTCGTGTTTCCGGGCATTTCGACTTCCGATTTCTTGTCCGAACCATGATATCCGCTTTCCGCCGCGTCGTTTGTAACCAAATATCTATTCCATATTCGTTACGTGGCAAATTCTTATTTAATTTGTGTGTTTTCATTTTCTCGACCTAATAATCGGTCCCGTCGACTACTTGATACCCGTGTCGACACGTATATCGAGGCGACTATAGTTCACAAAATCTCGTTGTGTGTTAGTTTCCCCTGTCCTAATATTCGATCCCGTGAACTACCCGGCACCTGCGTCGACACGCATATCGAGGCGAATACCGTTCACACCCTCACACGTATTATTTTGCAACATACACACAAGCGATGTATTTAAATAAATTATACTACAAATAAGCAACCAACACACCATAAACATCCATACCTAAGTGATAAGTCAGTATATTTTATATATTTAGTAGTTTATTTTAGTATATTTCGTTATTGAAAGTATTTAAAATATATATTTAATTATATTTTTTGGTCCTTTTTCAGTGAAACATAGTGCGTGGTTGAATTCGTGGCAGAAAAATACTCAAAATGGAGTATTTACTTGCAATGATCGGATGCCCGATAGTTTGCCTCGAAATACGCATGGTGCGGTGGGTTGAATAGCCGACAGTATGCTTCAACCAATCAGAAGATGACATGTCAGCAGTTCGCAACACAGTATGTGCCACGTGTCACGAATGTATTAGTCCACGTAGCGTGTCTACATCGTTCAACCAATCCAGCGTCGCCATGTCAGCACCGAAATTCCAGTGACCAATGAGAGACCGCCACGCGTTGCCAAGTCACCCGCAAGCAATCTTCTCGACGCTTCAGCAACCAGTCGATCTGGCTTGAGATCCGTGTCCGCAAAGACTCCTAGATTTTTGCCGTATTCGCGCGAATTCTGCTTCCGCGGTATTTCGTCCACGTGGCGAGCTCCTATTCGCCAAACGGGTCACATTGACGTGTTTCAGCTACTCATGTGATGACACGTGTCACTGAGTCGCCACACGCACAACCGAATGCATTAGGAGTTCGACGAATCCAACGACGCCAAGTAAGCAACGGTGATAGGGGCGGTCCAATGGCGTGCAGACACGTGGCTTGGCGGTTAAAAAATAGCGAATCACGCTATGACACATGGCAGAGTCCGATTTTTTATCGAAAAACACCCGTACGATGCTCCTCGACGACCGAGTCACGTCCCTAACCCCTAAAATTAGTATCCGAGACCAATTTGGAGTACTTTTATATATTAGGAACATATGTATTATTAGAGAAAAGAATTAATTAGTATTTTTTAGAGATCAATTATTAGTTTTTAGTATAGATTTTTGAAGATGATGTCCGGCTAATCAATTTCTTGCCTAAGATGAAAGGGAAGCAAGTAGGAATTTTGGATTCAAAGCATATTATGTGAGATCTTTTATTTTATTATTTAATTAATTTAATTTCTCATATTTCATTGTTGTTGATTTTAATAATTATGATTTAGATCTACGGTATGTATGAGGCCAATGCATGCTTTTAGATTGACAATCTATTGTTATTTGAAATATTAGTATCCGTGTAATTGTGCTTTTAGACCAATAAAGTAACAAACATTCACCCGTTTCCCATAAAATCCTTTCGGTTCTTGAATGTACAACAATTGAATCTAGGTTAAATCGGGAGCGGTTGTGACCTGGTTATTTAGGATTAGTGTTCCCATAGATCTACATTACTCCGGTTAGTGTGTTGAACCTGATTGGCAGATGTCTAGGGTTATACAATAATTACTTAATTAGGGAAATAGTTAGTGGCGGACGTCCTGACTATCGAAATTAGGGGAATTAAGAATTTCTGGCGGATGTCGATTTTCCATATCTAATCTAGGAGAATTTAAATTAATAACTTTTTGGGAAAGATTGAAGACCATGATTGCTATTGAATCTTGATTTTGATTTGTGGAACTGGAGATTTGGGTGTTAATTAATTATTAATTAATTGTTTTAGAAATTAGTTTAGTTAATTTATTTATTTAATTTAGTTAGATTAGTTAGTTAAATTAATATTTATTTTAAAACCCCCCATTTTTCTTTTTTGTTGTTTTAACCTAAGAAAGACAACCAGTCTCTGTGGGATCGACTCTTTGTCACTATTTTACAAAATAGTTGGTTTAGGAAACTTTACTTATTTGACTTGTTCGTCGCGCGTCAAATTTTTAGCCCCTTTGCCGGGGATTGGTATATTTCTTTCTTTGGTTTATTGTTATTTTTATTTTTATTTTTATTATTTATTTATTTATTATTTATTTATTATTTATTTATTTATTTATTTTATTTTTACTATCTAGTTCTTTGCTCTTAACATGTATCCAGCCAATATCTCGAGTTCCACTGACCAGAAACTTGACCGAATAATCTCCATGATGGAACATCTCCTCTCCTCTGGCGAAGTGCAAGTCAACCCCGTGATGGACTCCTACCCCCATAATTATGGTCGATACGAAGACTCACATTATTATAATGTGAATGGGGTAGGTGTACCACATAATAGATATCAATATTTTAACATGAATTCTTTTGTGCAATAGGTCGAGGTTTGTGAAATTTGTGGAGACTATTCTCATTCCGTACATAATTGTCCATATCATCCACGGTATGAAAATTATCACTATTTTAATTATGCATCGCCATAACCCGACTTCTCGGATTCATGTCACACTCACAGGTTCCTCAACATGAAGGAAATCAACAGTTTCATCAAAGCCTATCCTTGGAAAATATGGTGATGCAAATGATATATCAAATGATAGAAAGTGTGCAAGACTGTCGACGAGTTTTTCATAACATACGAAAACTTGATTTTAGTTGTCCAGGCTCGAAGGACTTGGTAACTGACTTAGATCAATATATTGCCAGTTGTCAAAGAAAAATTGATGAAGCAGAGTTGTGTAGTACACAACGAACTTTTAACCCAGAGGAGGATGTGAGCGTTGATACGTTGACGAATCTTGAGGTGAAAGAGGATACACAGATGGAAGACTATTTGATGGACACATCCGAAGAATGTGAAGTCTTTGAAATTGAGCACGATATTGTCATTGCATTAAAAGAGGGAAAAGATGTGATGAAAATTGATGTCAATTCAGACAAGCCGGAGATGCCGCAAATAGAGAGCGAGGAAGGCCAACTTCTAGGGTTGGTACAACCACCCACCTTCCCATGCACATTTGGTACACCTTATAAGGGGGTGGAAGTAAGGGAGCGTTTGAAGATCTTCTACACTGTCGACACCTTTGTGTTGGACGATCTTGATAAGATAGATTCTTTCGTGTTCGAAGTTCCGGATGAGCTCCTAAATCTGAAAGAGGGCGTGCATGCTTCATTGCCTAATTACGTAGATGCGCCATTCGTTGTTGACATCTCTAAGGGAGAGGGCATTACGTGACCAATCATGTTAAGTCTAGCCAAAGACTTAAAAGAAAGGCGTCTCGTTAGGAGGCAGCCCAACTTTATTTTTATTTTGTTTTATTTTATTTATTTCTTGCATTTATTTTAGTTTTAGTTTAGTTATGATTTTTTATTTATTATTTTTAATAACACTCTAATTTGGTTTCTTTATTTTTACAGGTGATGGAGGGTTAGAGCGCTGAGTTTTGTAAGTTTGACTTTGGATTACATTTTTAGCATAATTTGAGCATTATTTTTTTAATTAATTAATTTATCTTATTTCATTGTTGTTGATTTTAATTATTATGATTTAGATCTATGGTATGTATGAGGCCAATGCATGCTTTTAGATTGACAATCTATTGTTATTTGGAATATTAGTATCCGTGTAATTGTGCTTTTAGACCAATAAAGTAACAAACATTCACCCATTTACCGTAAAACCCTTTCGGTTCTTGAATGTACAACAATTGAATCTAGGTTAAATCAGGAGCGGTTGTGACCCGGTTATTTAGGATTAGTGTTCCCATATATATATATATATATTACTGCGGTTAGTTTGTTAAACCTGATTGGCGGATGTCTAGGGTTATACATTAATTAGGGAAATAGTCAGTGGCGGGCGTCCCGACTATCGAAATTAGGGGAATTAGGAATTTCTGTCGGATGTCGATTTTCCATAGCTAATCTAGGAGAATTTAAATTAATAACTTTTTGGGAAAGATTGAAGACCATGATTGCTATTGAATCTTGATTCTGATTTGTGAAACTGGAGATTTAGGTGTTAATTAATTATTAATTAATTGTTTTAGAAATTAGTTTAGTTAATTTATTTATTTAATTTAGTTAGATTAGTTAGTTAAATTAATATTTATTTAAAAATCCCAAATTTTCCTTTTTTGTTGTTTTAACCTAAGAAAGACAACCAGTCTCTGTGGGATCGACCCTTTCCCACTATTCTACAAAATAGTTGGTTTAGAACTTTACTTTATTGACGTGTTCGGCGTCCGTTTCTGAGTCCCGTGTGTCCAAGCCTACCGCGGCGTCCACGTAGATCCGAGCTGGTGTCCACGTCAATAAATTTAATATGGGTCGTTATAGTTCTTCCCAACTAAATAAAATTTCGTCTCGAAATTTAACTGTAACTAAAGTTCCATACTAGAGAATAGTTGAGGGTACTGCGTCCTCATCGTCGACTCGAGCTCCCAAGTAAGTCCCTCTGTCTTATGATGCTGCTAACGAACTAGAACCTTCGCGAGTTCCCTATTTCGGAGAATCTGTACTCGACAGTCAACGATCTCTATCGGTCCCTCCTCATAAGTCACGTCAGGTTGTATCTCCACCTGCCCCAACTCAATCGTCGGTCTCGGCCCTGACCTAGAGAATCTCAACATGGAAATGTGAAAGATTGGATGAACTCCAGCTAACTCGGTAGGTAACTCTAACCGATATGCAACAGGGCCTACTATCTGTGCAATCTGGTACGGCCCAATGTATCTATGCGCTACTTTCCCCTTAATGCCAAATCTCTATTGACCTTTCAAAGGAGAAACCTTCAAATACACCATATCGCCCTCGTCATAGCTCAGACCATCGCGATGCCTATCCGCGTATTTCTTTTGTCTATCCTGTGCCGCTTGCGGTTTCTAACGAATTTGTTGAATTTTCTTTGTGTGATCAACAACTATCTCAGGCCCTACCGTCATTATATCTTCCGGCTCCGCCTAACAAGCAGGTGATCTACAGGGTCTCCCATAAAATGCCTCAAATGGTGGCATACCAATACTCGCCCGATAGCTGTTATTGTATGCAAACTCACACTGAGGCAGATAATCCTCCCACGAACCCCCAAACTGTAATATGCATGCCTTGAGCATATCCTCCAAAATCTGGATTAGCCGCTCTTATCGACCATCAGTCTGAGGATGATAAGTTGTACTAAACTGCAACCCGGTGCCAAATTGTTCCTGCATTGCCTCCCATAGTTTCGAGGTCAATCTGGGATCTCTGTCTGACACGATGGAAATCGGCACCCTATGAAGTCTAATAATCTCCCGCTCGAACGATATGTTCAACTGGGGAAACGTGGATTTCATCGAGATTGGAATGAAGTGAGCCGATTTCATCAGTTTATCAATCAATACCCAATTGCGTCATGATGCTTCGATGTCTGCGGTAGCCCAATAACAAAACCCATTGTAATATGTTCTCATTTCCACTGTGGAATGGGCAATGGTTGAAATAATCCACCAGGTCGTTTGTGCTCAGCCTTCACCTGCTGACAAATGTTACAACTCCTAACGTACACACCTACGTCAGCCTTCATCCTTGGCCACCAGAATAGTCGCTTCAAATCATGGTACATATTGGTCCGACCAAGATGAATTGTGTAATGAGACCGGTGCGCCTCCTCCAGTATCCTGTTTTGTATATCCTGATCCGCAGGTATCCACAATCTCCCTGGTATCTCAAACACCGGTCCGTGGTTTCTGCCCAATCTATGCATTTTAGATTCCGTGACAGACCACTAACCCGCTCACAGAGCCCATCAGCCCATTGACACTCGGCAACCCGTTCAATCGATACGGTCGGTATCCTCAACTAACACAAATGTGTCGTTCCTCCGAAGTCGACAACTCGACCATGCACAAAACTGATGCTGCATGTAATAAACCATGATAATGTGTCATCTGCTGTAGAACAGTCTGACTATCTAGTCCACTCCTACTCAATGCGTCTGCTACGACGTTCACTTTACCAGGGTGATATTCAATAGCGAAGTCGTAGTCCTTCAACAACTTCAGCCATCTCTGCTGGCGCATATTCAGATCCCTTTGCGTGAAGATATAACGTAAACTCTGGTGATCCGTATACAACACAAATCGCACTCCATACAGATAGTGCCTCCAAGCCTTTAATGGAAAGTCGACCGCTGCTAGCTCCAGGTCGTGCACTGGATAATTTCCCTCGTGAGGTCTCAACCGTCTAGAAAGATAGGCACTGTATATACTGTTAAGGTCTTCCCCGGCTCCTGCAATGTCAATACTGGAGCAGATGTCAATCTCCGCTTCAATTCACAAAAGGCCAGTTCACATCCCTCTAACCAGTCAAATCTGACATCTTTCTTAGTCGGTCTCGTCATCGGCTCTGCGATCGAGGAAAAATCTGGCACAAATCGTTGGTAGTATCCGACTACTCCAAGGAAACTCCGTATATCAACCACAGACTCAGGCGTCTTCCAATAAATGATGACCCTAATCTTTTTTGAATCCACTGAGATACCCTGCTCACTGATAACTTGGCCTAAGAATCTCACCGCACTTAGCCAAAAGTCACACTTGCTAAACTTGGCGTACAGTCGGTGCTCCCTTAGTGTCGTCAAAACTGCCTTGAGATGTCCCTCGTGATCCTCACGAGTCTGCTATGGATCAAGATATCGTCGATGAATACGATGACGAACCTGTCTAAATACGACCTCATAACCCTGTGCATCAGATCCATGAAAATCGCTGGAGCGTTCGTCGGCCCAAATGGCATAACTGTGAACTTAAATAACTCGTATCTCGTGCTGAAAGCAGTCTTCTAGATATCCTCTTCTAGAATCCTCAACCGGTGATAACCTGAGCGGAGATCAATTTTCGAGAAGAATCTGACACCCGTCAGCTGATCAAACAAATCATCAATCCTAGGAAGTGGGTAACGGTTCCTCATAGTTACCTGATTCGATTTCCTACGGTTGATGCACATCCTCATCGTACCATCATTCTTCTTCACAAACAATACTGGAGCTCCCCAAGGTGACATATTAGGGCGAAAGAAACCCTTCTCCAACGCTCATCCAATTGTAGTCTCACCTCCTCCTGCTCCGATCGACCGCAATCGGTTACGTCCCTGGTATCAGCTCGATCATGAACTCAATAGCTCCTGGCGGTGGCAATCTGGGTAAATCATCTAGAAATACATCAATAAAATCCCTAACCACCGGAATATCCTCAATTCGTACCCCCGTTCGTACCTCCGGCTCAACTATCGCAGCAAACGCCTCCATCTCCTGCGGTGTAGCTAGTCGACCTATCATGATGGGTAAGTCAGTTGTCGATCCAATTAATACGAACTCCGGTATTCCAAGAATATGAAACTCTATCCATTTTCCATAAAAATCTATTCGTGCATGATAGGATCCTAACCAATCCATCCCGAGCAGTGTGTCAAACTTTAAGTACTCCAATACTCGAAGATCCGCTGGTAGCTGATGTCCATCTACCTCTATCATCATGTCTCGACATATTCGATTATGGTATATCTTATCCCCTGTAGTCGTACTGAGGACAAGATGTGGCTCTAGTGTTTGTGTAACTAACCCTAACAATCTAACAATACGCCCAATAAGAAACAATAAAGTACTACTAGAATTAAACATAACATGCATGTGGCGACCAAATGTAAGTAATGTACCTTCAATAAGTTGCATAGTCTCCCCGCTATCTGGCTGTGCTAACGCATGCACTATATCTCTGGTCTGAACTGACTCTCGTTGTGGCAATGGTGGTGTCCGACAGTTAGCCCTCAAGTGTGCTCTCTGCCCACATCGGTGACATCCGCGGCTCTCAAGTATATCCGTCTGTCCCTCTCCAAATCTCAAGCCCCGACTCCGGTCTACCTGAACCCTGTCATATCCCCTCTGATCTCGACCCTGACGGTACTCCTGCGGCTGTGACCTTTGCCGATCCAGTGATGCTGAGGTGATGGCATGAACTGACTGCGACTCCTCATAGTGGAACTGACCGCCCTGAAAATCATCTCGGCGACCCCCCTCCCATCTATCAACTCTCCGACCTCTATCAGGACGCTCCATCAATTTCTTCTGCCTCTGAGTCGACCCAAAACTCTGCCCTGACTGTACCTCTCTGTCAGTCAAACATCTGCCAGCCCTCTGTAGTATATACGTCTCATGAGCCAATGCGCTATCAAAGATCTCCTGCAATGTCGTGGCTCCGGTCGAGACAACTGCTGATGCAATCCTGTCATCAACCCCTTTGGTGAAATAATAGATATGCAAGCGCTATATCCCGGCAACATCTAGAGAGAATTGCAGCAAATGTCGGAACCTCTCCATAAACTACATCAAAGTCTGATTTCCCTGTCGCAGGGCCAAGAACTCCTCCCTCAGTTTCAACCTAACCTCCATCGGTATGTACTGATCATAGAATAGCTCTCTAAACTCAGCCCATGTCGTCGATTTTGGATGAGTATCTGCATATGTCGTCCATCAGACTGTCGCATTCCCTCTCAAATAGGCCCCGAAAGGCGCGCTTGTACTATCTCATCATTCCTCATCAGCTTATGAAAATGTTGATGGGACACTATCCATCTCCCTGCAGCCTCGGGATCACCGTTTCCGTAAAAGAATCAAGGCAGGAACTTCAGAAACTCTCTCAATAACTTCGCCTCTTGCGCCAAAACGAATGCTGAGGTCGAAGGAGTGTTAGTAGTAGGGGTGGCGAAAACCTGATCCGTCGTCGTGTATGGCGGCGCAAGAATCGACGTCCCCAAATGAATAAATGCGGTAGTTGTATCTATGGGTGCCTCTGCTGCTACCCCCTGAACTAGTGTCTGTGGTATCCCCTGAACATCAATTGTCTCCACCGGTACCGTCGTAGCTATAGGCTCTCTAACTTCGCGTAATAGCCGTAATACATCGGCCATCTGTGTTTCCTGGGCCGAGAGTCTATCCTCCACACTCGCCCTAATCAGAACATCCCTAGTCGCATTACTAGTCTGTCCAGTCTTAAACGTCGCACCAAACTGTCCGTCCATAATCTGCATCGAGAACGTGCTCCTAATCAGTCTCGAGGTATATACGTATATCATATAGTTACATGAAAATATGACACATATATAAGTCATAACTCTACCCGCCTCACATCACTTCCCAACTAAAGTTCTAAGGCAATTACTTGGGGTTTTCCATATCTAAGTTCATTGATTAAGTTTTATTGTCTTAGGTTTGGGCTCTGATACTAACTGTGGTGTTAGTATCACAATCTCCTAAGCCAACCTGGGCTTTGATACCAACTGTGGCGGCCCTTGCTGCCCCGGGGTGACGTGTCTCCATGTACTCTTCACCAGTTGGCCTAACTACACGTATACGACACCTGCCCGTCCTTACTCTGTTTCAAAATGTATCCACTTGTGTGTATACAATGTGTAAATAACATATTCAGCGGAAGACGTATTTAAATGCAAAAGTTTTAATGAATCAACTAAACAAATCCTAGTGTGGAATAACCCTGAAACGTACGAGGTAAACAACTGTACCACATACAACTAAACATGTACAAGGTCATATCACTCCCCAGTTCCCAAAATAAGCAAAATATCAAAATAATCACACGTACAAGTACTCTTCAAGGGTAGGCAGTCAAAGGTAGTCACCTAAGCTCCCTTTGCCTTTACTTGTACTCGAATCTACACTCAATCATCACATAAGAAAATGGATGACGAGTCCAATCAATAAAATCCCAAGGAACTCCTCCGAGCATTCATATAAACTAGTGGTCAAGAAATACTGCTAAATAAACATGCGGAATGTAAACATACAACTGTAAGTAGGGCATCGCATGCATAAATAATAATAAATCTCAAATATGTGTGCATGTTCCAGTCAGACTAAACCATACTTAGGGATTTCCTTCCAAGATCCCACTAGTGGCGCACCCAACTAGTAATCATTTAATCCCTCTCAGTGGCCGATGTAGACCTACGACGCACCGACACATGTATCAGTTCCATAGCTCAGGTTGTTATCCACCGAGAACTCCTGATACACATGCTATGGTCTAGAATGCATAGACACACAACAGAACATCAGGTGGGAGTAACTCAACCAACTGTCCAAAAGATGACAAGATAAGAATGTAATTAAAAGCACGAAGAATATTGGAAATGAATGGAAATATGAAACAAAATAAATACTCGAGAGTTTTCCCTTTAGGTTTTACAAACCTCACAACGCGCTCCACTACCGCGTAATCAACCCCAGGTCCAAGTCCACAGAGTCCTTGGTCGCCAGTTAATCACCGTGTCAACCTATGTCCATTTATTAATAATTTAAGTTAGCATGATAATTTACAATAATTTTCTAAACATTTTAGGCCAAATTGTCTATTTCACGTTTTTTAGGCAAACCCACACAAAAAGTCACGTCCGACATGCCCACATATTTTCATTTCATAGAACCTTAGCAATTTCTATTTATTTTGTCGATATATATTTTTTTAGATTTTTCACAATTTTTTCAGAATTTTTCCAAATTTTCTTTCATTTTTCTTTTCTTTTTCTTTTCTTTTTCATTTTTTTTTTCTGTTTAGGTTAAGGTCGGGTCGGACTCGACCCAGCCTGGCCCAATACGGGGTCTTTTTCCCCGATCGAACCTTTGGTTCGATCGGGGAGGAAAATTTTTTTTCTCCTCCTAATGATGGGCTGGAGTGGCTCTCCACCCCAACCTCGGTGGAACCGCTGGCAAGGGAGACACCCCTGCTGACGCGTATCGTGCGTGCCAAATATAACCCGTAATCGAGTTACCAACCGCAAGGGTGTAGTAGTGGTAAATACGGGGTCGAATCCGCAGGACTTGAGTTTACTCTAAGTTAACTAAATATGGGGGTTTTCAAGAAAATCAAGAAAATAATTAATTAAACAAACAATAATAAAAAGTTCACACAAATTAATATCAATAATAAAAAGTTCACATAAATCTCCAGTTCCACAAATCAGAATCAAGATTCAATAGCAATTATGGTCTTCAATCTTTCCCAAAAAGTTATTAATTTAATTTTCCTTGATTAGCTATAGAAAATCGACTACCGCCAGAAATTCCTAGTTCCCCTAATTCCGATAGCCAGGACATCCGCCACTAACTACTTCCCTAATTAATGTATAACCATTGACATCCGCCAATCAGGTTTAACACACTAACCGCAATAATATAGATCTGTGGGAACACTAATCCTAAATAACCGGATCGCGTCCGCTCCCGATTTAACCTAGATTCAATTGTTGTACATTCAAACACCGAAAGGGTTTTACGGCAAACGGGTGAATGTTTGTTACTTTATTGGTCTAAAAGCACAATTACACGGATACTAATATTTCAAATAACAATAGATTGTCCACCTAAAAGCATGCATCGGTCACATACATACCATAGATCTAAATCATAATCATTAAATCAACAACAATGAAATAAGAGAAATTAAATTAATTAAATAATAAAATAAAAGATCTTACATAATATGTTTTGAATCCATAATTCCAACTTGCTTCCCCTTTTGACTTAGGCGAGAAATTGATTACCCGGACTTCATCTTCAAAAATCTATACTAAAAACTAATAATTGATCTATTTACAACTCTAATTAATTGTCCCTAATACCTAGGTTATATATATATATATATATATATATATAAATAGCCCAAATCGTACTCATGAATGATTTTAGGGTTTTGGAGGTGACTCGTTCGTCGAGGAGCATCCTAGGGGTGTTTTTAGCTTGAAAAACCGACTCTACCATGTGTAAATAGCCGATTGGCTGCAAATCTAGGTCCGTTCCACGTGTCGACTTATGATAAATCCACGTCTGCCACCGCCTCTGACTTGTCGCCGCCACGTTCGCGCGCTCTGTTGCTTCTTGCTGACTCGGCGCCACGTGTCACATCCTGATTGGCTGGACCACGTCAAAGAGCTATGCTGGACCAATGGATGAACGCCACGTGGCATCCACGTGGCTCGGAGAATCGCGCAGGAGTCGACCGAAAAATTGGGAGTTTGTGCCGCCGCGCATCTCGAGGCAGATCGACGGCTACTGAAGCGTGATGAATGGCTTGCGGTGCTGACGCGGCATACGTGCTGACGCGGAGTACGCTGATTGGCCACGGCAACTGGAGACGGCTGACGTGGCATCACCTAATTGGCTGGAACACCCTATCCGCAATTCGATCCACCGCGCAACGCGTATTTCAAGGCAAATTGTCCGGCGTCCGATCACTTCAAGTAAATACTCCATTTTGAGTATTTTTCTGCAACGAATTCAACCACGCACTCCGTTTCACCTAAAAATGACCAAAAATATAATTAAATGTATATTTTAAATACTTTTAATAATTAAATATACTAAAATAGACTATTAAATACCTATAAATACCGACTTATCAAATACCCCAAACTTAGGACTTTGCACGTCCCGAGCAAAGGCGTAAATGACAACACATATTAAACTAGACTCCTAATATAATAACGCACTAACTCAACTAATCCTATACCCGACCCAAATTCATGGAGTTCCTTTGCTTTGGTTTACATAGTTCACCAAATTAACAAGTAACTCAGAAAATTTCAGAGTTATGATATGTCAAGCCCCGCAACCCAAACACAATTGAGATCTCACTTTCAAAACATAGAATCGGTTAAAACAAAGGCCATCAACTAATCGTAAGTTTTATTGGTCTATACATTTAAGCACGCAAGTTCAAAATCTAACTTAATATAGTGAAAGCACTCGAACTAAATCTTTTATTTGAGGAGTTTCACAACTTCCACCATTATTCATTTTTTTCATTTTTATTTTATTTTATTCTCCAATTTTTCTTTCAATTTAATACGGACCCTGCTCCATTTCCTATGGATCGATTTTCTCACTTTTTTCCCACTACAAGTTTCCCAGCTCCATTTCCTGTGGAAACTTGTAGGACACTCTACATTAAGAAAACTCCTGTTAGTACTTCTCGCTTTCACTATAATCAAGCAAATCCACCCAATATGGATCAAAATAATATAACTTGCACAAATTAGACCTTCTACTCATTTTCGTTATCTAGCACTAAGTCCAACCATCATCTAAGTCTCTAATCGTGAAATCAAAAAAATGTTGAGCTACGAACTTGATTAAATGTTTCTCCTAATTTTCTCTAAGTTTCAAGTTAAAAAGGCAACTACAGTTTACTCATCCACAACAAAGGCATGAACAAAGTTTCGGGTGACTCTAAATAAATAATAACATACTAAATATATACATGAAAGTGTATCAAATCCTAATGAAATGAGAATGGAATGTGAATGGACAAGAAATGAAAGAAATGATATAAAACACCACCATTACCATCCAACACCCGCATATAACCGCATAAAAATTAAACGATCTCACTGCGGTCTTTCGCAAAAATTCATCCAAAACAATCCTCAATCCCTAAAGCACCCCCAAACTTATTCGAACCTTGTCCTCAAGGTTTAAAACAAGTCAAGACATCCATATGACAAAAAGAAAAAGATAGTGGTGAAGAAGAACATAGATTAGAAAATGATACGAATGCATGCATTACAAAAAGTCTCTAAAAACTAGTGAATGCACAAAACCTCTTACGTGTGGGTGACTAAGGAAACTATGAAATAACAATCATAAGAAGAGCAAGAACTAGTAGACATAGGAGTTAACTAAAAAGATTCTAATCAAGTCTTGCGAGCCCGAAATCTGTCAACTAAGGGTAAAATCAACAAGATGATGGAATGAAATTTAGGGTTTTGGGTCTACTAAAAAACTTGCCACTAATGTAGCGACTTAAGTTGGGTATATCCAACCAAGTCTCAAAACACCTAAAATCCTAAAAACATGTTAAGTCCTTAAAAAAAATAATGCTCAAACTATGGTAAAAATGTAATCCAAAGTCAAACCTACAAAGCTTAACGCTTCAACCCTCCATCACCTGTAAAAATAAAGAGACCAAATTATAGTGTTAATAATAATAATAATAATAATAATAATAATAATAATAATAATAATAATAATAATAATAATAATAATAATAATAATAATAATAATAATAATCATAAAACTAAAACTAAAATAAATGCAAGAAATAAATAAAATAAAAGAAAAATATGGTTGGGTTGCCTCCCAACGAGCCGCCTTTCTTTAAAGTCTTTGGCTTAGAATGATTGATCACGTGATGCCCTCTCCTTTAGAGATGTCGACAACGAATGGCGCATCTACATAATTGGGCAACGAAACATGCATGCCCTCTTTCGATTTAGGAGCTCATCGGAACTTCCACCACGAATGAATCTATCATATCGGGATCGTCCAACACAAAGTGTCGGCGAGTGTAGAAGATCTCGCAAACGCTCCCTTACTTCCACCCCCTTATAAGGTTTACCAAATGTGCATGTGAGGGTGGGTGGTTGTACCAACACCAGAAGTTGGTCTTCCTCACTCTCTATTTGCAGCTTCTCTAGCTTGTCTGAATTGACATCAATGTTCATCTCATCGTCTCCCTCATTTAGTGCAATGACAATCTCTCGGCTCAATTTGAAAGACTTCACATTCGTCGGATGTTTCTATCAAATAGTCTTCCATCTCGTATATCCTCATGCACCTCAAGATTTGTCAACGTATGAACACTCACATCCTCGTCTTGGTTAAAAGTTGGTTGTGTACTACACAACTCTGCTTCATCAATTGTTCTGTGAATAGTGGCACTATATTGATCTAAGTCAGTTACCAAGTCCTTCAATCCTGGACAACTAAAATCAAGTTGTCGTATGTTATGACTAGCTCGTCGAAGGCCTTGAGCACTTTCTCTCATTTGATATATCATTTGCATCACCATATCTTTCAAGGAGAGGCTTTGATGAAACTGTTGATTTCCTTCATGTTGAGGAGCCTGTGGGTGTGACATGAATCCAGAGAAGTCGGGTTATGGCGATGCATAGTTAGAATAGTGATAATTCTTATAATGTGGATGATATGGACAATTATGTACGGAATGAGAATAATCTCCACAAATTTCGCAAACCTCGACCTGTTGCACAAAAGAACTCATGTTAAAATATTGATATCTATTATGTGACATACCTACCCCATTCACATTATTATAATGTGAGTTTTCAGATCGACCATAATTATGGGAGTAGGAGGAGTCCATCGCGGGGTTGACTTGCACTTCACCGAGAGGAGAGGAGATGTTCCATCATGGATATCATTCGGTCGAGTTTCTCGTCGGTGGAACTCTAGATTTTCCTGGATACATGTTAAAAACAAGGGACTAGATAGGCAAAAGGAAAAGAAACTAACAAAAAAAAATTTATAAAGTAACAAAGTAAAAACGTAAACTAATAAAGTAGTAAAAAATTAAAATAAAACGTAAATAAACTAACAGAAAAAAAAAGAAAACTAAAAACGTAAAAAAAAAAAAACGTAATAAAGTAAAAACGTAAAAAGTAAAAAGAAAACTAATAACGTAAAAAAAAGGAAAACCAAAAAGTAAAAAGTAAAAAAAATAAAAAGTAAGAAAAAGAAAAACCAAAACTAACGAAAAAAAAAACGTGACGAAAAGAGAAACTAAAAAAAAACCTGAAAAAACGTAACTAATTAGTTACTAATCTGTCTAAAACAAACAAACAAACTAATCAAGATAAATAGATTAACTAAACTAATGTAACTAACTAACACCTAAACTCAGAGTAAAGACAAAGTCCCCGGCAACGGCGCCAAAATTTGACGCGTGTCGTGCGTGCCAAATATAACCCGTAATCGAGTTACCAACCGCAAGGGTGTAGTAGTGGTAAATACGGGGTCGAATCCGCAGGACTTGAGTTTACTCTAAGTTAACTAAATATGGGGGTTTTCAAGAAAATCAAGAAAATAATTAATTAAACAAACAATAACAAAAAGTTCACACAAATTAATATCAATAATTAAAACTTCACATAAATCTCCAGTTCCACAAATCAGAATCAAGATTTAATAGCAATTATGGTCTTCAATCTTTCCCAAAAAGTTAGTAATTTAATTTTCCTAGATTAGCTATAGAAAATCGACTACCGCCAGAAATTCCTAGTTCCCCTAATTCCGATAGCCAGGACATCCGCCACTAACTACTTCCCTAATTAATGTATAACCCTTGACATCCGCCAATCCGGTTTAACACACTAACCGCAGTAATATAGATCTGTGGGAATACTAATCCTAAATAACCGGATCGCGTCCGCTCCCGATTTAACCTAGATTCAATTGTTGTACATTCAAACACCGAAAGGGTTTTACGTCAAACGGGTGAATGGTTGTTACTTTATTGGTCTAAAAGCACAATTACACGGATACTAATATTTCAAATAACAATAGATTGTCCACCTAAAAGCATGCATCGGTCACATACATACCATAGATCTAAATCATAATCATTAAATCAACAACTAGGAAATAAGAGAAATTAAATTAATTAAATAATAAAATAAAAGATCTTACATAATATGTTTTGAATCCATAATTCCAACTTGCTTCCCCTTTTGACTTAGGCGAGAAATTGATTACCCGGACTTCATCTTCAAAAATCTATACTAAAAACTAATAATTGATCTATTTACAACTCTAATTAATTGTCCCTAATACCTAGGTTATATATATAAATAGCCCAAATCGTACTCATGACTGATTTTAGGGCTTTAGAGGTGACTCGTTCGTCGAGGAGCATCCTAGGGGTGTTTTTAGCTTGAAAAACCGACTCTACCATGTGTAAATAGCCGATTGGCTGCAAATCTAGGTCCGCTCCACGTGTCGACTTATGATAAATCCACGTCTGCCACCGCCTCTGACTTGTCGCCGCCACGTTCGCGCGCTCTGTTGCTTCTTGCTGACTCGGCGCCACGTGTCACATCCTGATTGGCTGGACCACGTCAAAGAGCTATGTTGGACCAATGGATGAACGCCACGTGGCATCCACGTGGCTCGGAGAATCGCGCAGGAGTCGACCGAAAAACTGAGAGTTTGTGCCGCCGCGCATCTCGAGGCAGATCGACGGCTACCGAAGCGTGATGAATGGCTTGCGGTGCTGACGCGGCATACGTGCTGACGCGGAGTACGCTGATTGGCCACGGCAACTGGAGACGGCTGACGTGGCATCACCTAATTTGCTGGAACACCCTATCCGCAATTCGATCCACCGCGCAACGCGTATTTCAAGGCAAATTGTCCGGCGTCCGATCACTTCAAGTAAATACTCCATTTTGAGTATTTTTCTGCCACGAATTCAACCACGCACTCCGTTTCACCTAAAAATGACCAAAAATATAATTAAATGTATATTTTAAATACTTTTAATAATTAAATATACTAAAATAGACTATTAAATACCTATAAATACCGACTTATCAAATACCCCAAACTTAGGACTTTGCACGTCCCGAGCAAAGGTGTAAATGACAACACATATTAAACTAGACTCCTAATATAATAACGCACTAACTCAACTAATCCTATACCCGACCCAAATTCATGGAGTTCCTTTGCTTTGGTTTACATAGTTCACCAAATTAACAAGTAACTCAAAAAATTTCAGAGTTATGATATGTCAAGCCCCGCAACCCAAACACAATTGAGATCTCACTTTCAAAACATAGAATCGGTTAAAACAAAGGCCATCAACTAATCGTAAGTTTTATTGGTCTATACATTTAAGCACGCAAGTTCAAAATCTAACTTAATATAGTGAAAGCACTCGAACTAAATCTTTTATTTGAGGAGTTTCACAATTTCCGCCATTATTCATTTTTTTCATTTTTATTTTATTTTATTCTCCAATTTTTCTTTCAATTTAATACGGACCCTGCTCCATTTCCTATGGATCGATTTTCTCACTTTTTTCCCACCACAAGTTTCCCTGCTCCATTTCCTGTGGAAACTTGTAGGACACTCTACATTAAGAAAACTCCTGTTAGTACTTCTCGCTTTCACTATAATCAAGCAAATCCACCCAATATGGGTCAAAATAATATAACTTGCACAAATTAGACCTTCTACTCATTTTCGTTATCTAGCACTAAGTCCAACCATCATCTAAGTCTCTAATCGTGAAATCAAAAAAATGTTGAGCTACGAACTTGATTAAATGTTTCTCCTAATTTTCTCTAAGTTTCAAGTTAAAAAGGCAACTACAGTTTACTCATCCACAACCAAAGGCATGAACAAAGTTTCGGGTGACTCTAAATAAATAATAACATACTAAATATATACATGAAAGTGTATCAAATCCTAATGAAATGAGAATGGAATGTGAATGGACAAGAAATGAAAGAAATGATATAAAACACCACCATTACCATCCAACACCCGCATATAACCGCATAAAAATTAAACGATCTCACCTGCGGTCTTTCGCAAAAATTCATCCAAAACAATCCTCAATCCCTAAAGCACCCCCAAACTTATTCCGAACCTTGTCCTCAAGGTTTAAAACAAGTCAAGACATCCATATGACAAAAAGAAAAAGATAGTGGTGAAGAAGAACATAGATTAGAAAATGATACAAATGCATGCATTACAAAAAGTCTCTAAAAACTAGTGAATGCACAAAACCTCTTACGTGTGGGTGACTAAGGAAACTATGAAATAACAATCATAAGAAGAGCAAGAACTAGTAGACATAGGAGTTAACTAAAAAGATTCTAATCAAGTCTTGCGAGCCCGAAATCTGTCAACTAAGGGTAAAATCAACAAGATGATGGAATGAAATTTAGGGTTTTGGATCTACTCAAAAACTTGCCACTAATGTAGCGACTTAAGTTGGGTATATCCAACCAAGTCTCAAAACACCTAAAATCCTAAAAACATGTTAAGTCCTTAAAAAAAATAATGCTCAAACTATGGTAAAAATGTAATCCAAAGTCAAACCTACAAAGCTTAACGCTTCAACCCTCCATCACCTGTAAAAATAAAGAGACCAAATTATAGTGTTAATAATAATAATAATAATAATAATAATAATAATAATAATAATAATAATAATAATAATAATAATAATAATAATAATCATAAAACTAAAACTAAAATAAATGCAAGAAATAAATAAAATAAAAGAAAAATATGGTTGGGTTGCCTCCCAACGAGCCGCCTTTCTTTAAAGTCTTTGGCTTAGAATGATTGATCACGTGATGCCCTCTCCTTTAGAGATGTCGACAACGAATGACGCATCTACATAATTGGGCAACGAAACATGCATGCCCTCTTTCAGATTTAGGAGCTCATCCGGAACTTCCACCACGAATGAATCTATCATATCAGGATCGTCCAACACAAAGGTGTCGGCAGTGTAGAAGATCTGCAAACGCTCCCTTACTTCCACCCCCTTAAAAGGTTTACCAAATGTGCATGTGAGGGTGGGTGGTTGTACCAACACCAGAAGTTGGTCTTCCTCACTCTCTATTTGCAGCTTCTCTAACTTGTCTGAATTGACATCAATGTTCATCTCATCGTCTCCCTCATTTAGTGCAATGACAATCTCTGGCTCAATTTGAAAGACTTCACATTCGTCGGATGTTTCTATCAAATAGTCTTCCATCTGTATATCCTCATGCACCTCAAGATTTGTCAACGTATGAACACTCACATCCTCGTCTTGGTTAAAAGTTGGTTGTGTACTACACAACTCTGCTTCATCAATTGTTCTGTGAATAGCGGCACTATATTGATCTAAGTCAGTTGCCAAGTCCTTCAATCCTGGACAACTAAAATCAAGTTGTCGTATGTTATGACTAGCTCGTCGAAGGTCTTGCGCACTTTCTCTCATTTGATATATCATTTGCATCACCATATCTTTCAAGGAGAGGCTTTGATGAAACTGTTGATTTCCTTCATGTTGAGGAGCCTGTGGGTGTGACATGAATCCAGAGAAGTCGGGTTATGGCGATGCATAGTTAGAATAGTGATAATTCTTATAATGTGGATGATATGGACAATTATGTACGGAATGAGAATAATCTCCACAAATTTCGCAAACCTCGACCTGTTGCACAAAAGAACTCATATTAAAATATTGATATCTCTTATGTGACATACCTACCCCATTCACATTATTATAATGTGAGTTTTCGTATCGACCATAATTATGGGAGTAGGAGGAGTCCATCGCGGGGTTGACTTGCACTTCACCGAGAGGAGAGGAGATGTTCCATCATGGATATCATTCGGTCGAGTTTCTCGTCAGTGGAACTCTAGATTTTCCTGGATACATGTTAAAAACAAGGGACTAGATAGGCAAAAGGAAAAGAAACTAACAAAAAAAAATTTATAAAGTAACAAAGTAAAAACGTAAACTAATAAAGTAGTAAAAAATTAAAATAAAACGTAAATAAACTAACAGAAAAAAAAAGAAAACTAAAAACGTAAAAAAAAAAAAAAAAAAACGTAATAAAGTAAAAACGTAAAAAGTAAAAAGAAAACTAATAACGTAAAAAAAGGAAAACCAAAAAGTAAAAAGTAAAAAAAATAAAAAGTAAGAAAAAGAAAAACCAAAACTAACGAAAAAAAAAACGTGACGAAAAGAGAAACTAAAAAAAAACCTGAAAAAACGTAACTAATTAGTTACTAATCTGTCTAAAACAAACAAACTAACTAATCAAGATAAATAGATTAACTAAACTAATGTAACTAACTAACACCTAAACTCGAGTAAAGACAAAGTCCCCAACAACGGCGCCAAAATTTGACGCGTGTCGTGCGTGCCAAATATAATCCGTAATCGAGTTACCAACCGCAAGGGTGTAGTAGTGGTAAATACGGGTCGAATCCGAGGACTTGAGTTTACTCTAAGTTAACTAAATATGGGGGTTTTCAAGAAAATCAAGAAAATAATTAATTAAACAAACAATAACAAAAAGTTCACACAAATTAATATCAATAATTAAAACTTCACATAAATCTCCAGTTCCACAAATCGAATCAAGATTTAATAGCAATTATGGTCTTCAATCTTTCCCAAAAAGTTAGTAATTTAATTTTCCTAGATTAGCTATAGAAAATCGACTACCGCGTAAATTCCTAGTTCCCCTAATTCGATAGCCAGGACATCCGCCACTAACTACTTCCCTAATTAATGTATAACCCTTGACATCCGCCAATCAAAGTTTAACACACTAACCGCATGATAATATAGATCTTTGGGAATACTAATCCTAAATAACCGGATCGCGTCCGCTCCCGATTTAACCTAGATTCAATTGTTGTACATTCAAACACCGAAAGGGTTTTACGTCAAACGGGTGAATGGTTGTTACTTTATTGGTCTAAAAGCACAATTACACGGATACTAATATTTCAAATAACAATAGATTGTCCACCTAAAAGCATGCATCGGTCACATACATACCATAGATCTAAATCATAATCATTAAATCAACAACTAGGAAATAAGAGAAATTAAATTAATTAAATAATAAAATAAAAGATCTTACATAATATGTTTTGAATCCATAATTCCAACTTGCTTCCCCTTTTGACTTAGGCGAGAAATTGATTACCCGGACTTCATCTTCAAAAATCTATACTAAAAACTAATAATTGATCTATTTACAACTCTAATTAATTGTCCCTAATACCTAGGTTATATATATAAATAGCCCAAATCATACTCATGATCGATTTTAGGGCTTTAGAGGTGACTCGTTCGTCGAGGAGCATCCTAGGGGTGTTTTTAGCTTGAAAAACCGACTCTACCATGTGTAAATAGCCGATTGGCTGCAAATCTAGGTCCGCTCCACGTGTCGACTTATGATAAATCCACGTCTGCCACCGCCTCTGACTTGTCGCCGCCACGTTCGCGCGCTCTGTTGCTTCTTGCTGACTCGGCGCCACGTGTCACATCCTGATTGGCTGGACCACGTCAAAGAGCTATGTTGGACCAATGGATGAACGCCACGTGGCATCCACGTGGCTCGGAGAATCGCGCAGGAGTCGACCGAAAAACTGAGAGTTTGTGCTGCCGCGCATCTCGAGGCAGATCGATGGCTACCGAAGCGTGATGAATGGCTTGCGGTGCTGACGCGGCATACGTGCTGACGCGGAGTACGCTGATTGGCCACGGCAACTGGAGACGGCTGACGTGGCATCACCTAATTTGCTGGAACACCCTATCCGCAATTCGATCCACCGCGCAACGCGTATTTCAAGGCAAATTGTCCGGCGTCCGATCACTTCAAGTAAATACTCCATTTTGAGTATTTTTCTGCCACGAATTCAACCACGCACTCCGTTTCACCTAAAGCACCCCCAAACGTATTCCGAACCTTGTCCTCAAGGTTTAAAACAAGTCAAGACATCCATATGACAAAAAGAAAAAGATAGTGGTGAAGAAGAATATAGATTAGAAAATGATACAAATGCATGCATTACAAAAAGTCTCTAAAAACTAGTGAATGCACAAAACCTCTTACGTGTGGGTGACTAAGGAAACTATGAAATAACAATCATAAGAAGAGCAAGAACTAGTAGACATAGGAGTTAACTAAAAAGATTCTAATCAAGTCTTGCGAGCCCGAAATCTGTCAACTAAGGGTAAAATCAACAAGATGATGGAATGAAATTTAGGGTTTTGGGTCTACTCAAAAACTTGCCACTAATGTAGCGACTTAAGTTGGGTATATCCAACCAAGTCTCAAAACACCTAAAATCCTAAAAACATGTTAGGTCCTTAAAAAAAATAATGCTCAAACTATTGTAAAAATGTAATCCAAAGTCAAACCTACAAAGCTTAACGCTTCAACCCTCCATCACCTGTAAAAATAAAGAGACCAAATTATAGTGTTAATAATAATAATAATAATAATAATAATAATAATAATAATAATAATAATAATAATAATAATAATCATCATAAAACTAAAACTAAAATAAATGCAAGAAATAAATAAAATAAAAGAAAAATATGGTTGGGTTGCCTCCCAACGAGCCGCCTTTCTTTAAAGTCTTTGGCTTAGAATGATTGATCACATGATGCCCTCTCCTTTAGAGATGTCGACAACGAATGACGCATCTACATAATTGGGCAACGAAACATGCATGCCCTCTTTCAGATTTAGGAGCTCATCCGGAACTTCCACCACGAATGAATCTATCATATCAGGATCGTCCAACACAAAGGTGTCGGCAGTGTAGAAGATCTGGAAACGCTCCCTTACTTCCACCCCTTATAAGGTTTACCAAATGTGCATGTGAGGGTGGGTGGTTGTACCAACACCAGAAGTTGGTCTTCCTCACTCTCTATTTGCAGCTTCTCTAACTTGTCTGAATTGACATCAATGTTCATCTCATCGTCTCCCTCATTTAGTGCAATGACAATCTCTGGCTCAATTTGAAAGACTTCACATTCGTCGGATGTTTCTATCAAATAGTCTTCCATCTGTATATCCTCATGCACCTCAAGATTTGTCAACGTATGAACACTCACATCCTCGTCTTGGTTAAAAGTTGGTTGTGTACTACACAACTCTGCTTCATCAATTGTTCTGTGAATAGTGGCACTATATTGATCTAAGTCAGTTGCCAAGTCCTTCAATCCTGGACAACTAAAATCAAGTTGTCGTATGTTATGACTAGCTCGTCGAAGGTCTTGCGCACTTTCTCTCATTTGATATATCATTTGCATCACCATATCTTTCAAGGAGAGGCTTTGATGAAACTGTTGATTTCCTTCATGTTGAGGAGCCTGTGGGTGTGACATGAATCCAGAGAAGTCGGGTTATGGCGATGCATAGTTAGAATAGTGATAATTCTTATAATGTGGATGATATGGACAATTATGTACGGAATGAGAATAATCTCCACAAATTTCGCAAACCTCGACCTGTTGCACAAAAGAACTCATGTTAAAATATTGATATCTCTTATGTGACATACCTACCCCATTCACATTATTATAATGTGAGTTTTCGTATCGACCATAATTATGGGAGTAGGAGGAGTCCATCGCGGGGTTGACTTGCACTTCACCAGAGGAGAGGAGATGTTCCATCATGGATATCATTCGGTCGAGTTTCTCGTCAGTGGAACTCTAGATTTTCCTGGATACATGTTAAAAACAAGGGACTAGATAGGCAAAAGGAAAAGAAACTAACAAAAAAAAATTTATAAAGTAACAAAGTAAAAACGTAAACTAATAAAGTAATAAAAAATTAAAATAAAACGTAAATAAACTAACAGAAAAAAAAAGAAAACTGAAAACGTAAAAAAAAAAAACGTAATAAAGTAAAAAACGTAAAAAGTAAAAAGAAAACTAATAACGTAAAAAAAAGGAAAACCAAAAAGTAAAAAGTAAAAAAAATAAAAAGTAAGAAAAAGAAAAACCAAAACTAACGAAAAAAAAAACGTGACGAAAAGAGAAACTAAAAAAAAACCTGAAAAACGGTAACTAATTAGTTACTAATCTGTCTAAAACAAACAAACTAACTAATCAAGATAAATAGATTAACTAAACTAATGTAACTAACTAACACCTAAACTCAGAGTAAAGACAAAGTCCCCGGTAACGGCGCCAAAATTTGACGCGTGTCGTGCGTGCCAAATATAATCCGTAATCGAGTTACCAACCGCAAGGGTGTAGTAGTGGTAAATACGGGGTCGAATCCGCAGGACTTGAGTTTACTCTAAGTTAACTAAATATGGGGGTTTTCAAGAAAATCAAGAAAATAATTAATTAAACAAACAATAACAAAAAGTTCACACAAATTAATATCAATAATTAAAACTTCACATAAATCTCCAGTTCCACAAATCAGAATCAAGATTTAATAGCAATTATGGTCTTCAATCTTTCCCAAAAAGTTAGTAATTTAATTTTCCTAGATTAGCTATAGAAAATCGACTACCGCCAGAAATTCCTTGTTCCCCTAATTCCGATAGCCAGGACATCCGCCACTAACTACTTCCCTAATTAATGTATAACCCTTGACATCCGCCAATCAGGTTTAACACACTAACCGCAGTAATATAGATCTGTGGGAATACTAATCCTAAATAACCGGATCGCGTCCGCTCCCGATTTAACCTAGATTCAATTGTTGTACATTCAAACACCGAAAGGGTTTTACGTCAAACGGGTGAATGGTTGTTACTTTATTGGTCTAAAAGCACAATTACACGGATACTAATATTTCAAATAACAATAGATTGTCCACCTAAAAGCATGCATCGGTCACATACATACCATAGATCTAAATCATAATCATTAAATCAACAACTAGGAAATAAGAGAAATTAAATTAATTAAATAATAAAATAAAAGATCTTACATAATATGTTTTGAATCCATAATTCCAACTTGCTTCCCCTTTTGACTTAGGCGAGAAATTGATTACCCGGACTTCATCTTCAAAAATCTATACTAAAAACTAATAATTGATCTATTTACAACTCTAATTAATTGTCCCTAATACCTAGGTTATATATATAAATAGCCCAAATCGTACTCATGACTGATTTTAGGGCTTTAGAGGTGACTCGTTCGTCGAGGAGCATCCTAGGGGTGTTTTTAGCTTGAAAAACCGACTCTACCATGTGTAAATAGCCGATTGGCTGCAAATCTAGGTCCGCTCCACGTGTCGACTTATGATAAATCCACGTCTGCCACCGCCTCTGACTTGTCGCCGCCACGTTCGCGCGCTCTGTTGCTTCTTGCTGACTCGGCGCCACGTGTCACATCCTGATTGGCTGGACCACGTCAAAGAGCTATGTTGGACCAATGGATGAACGCCACGTGGCATCCACGTGGCTCGGAGAATCGCGCAGAGTCGACCGAAAAAGCGAGAGTTTGTCTTTGCCGCGCATCTCGAGCGCGATCGATGGCTACCGAAGCGTGATGAATGGCTTGCGGTGCTGACGCGGCATACGTGCTGACGCGGAGTACGCTGATTGGCCACGGCAACTGGAGACGGCTGACGTGGCATCACCTAATTTGCTGGAACACCCTATCCGCAATTCGATCCACCGCGCAACGCGTATTTCAAGGCAAATTGTCAGGCGTCCGATCACTTCAAGTAAATACTCCATTTTGAGTATTTTTCTGCCACGAATTCAACCACGCACTCCGTTTCACCTAAAGCACCCCCAAACGTATTCCGAACCTTGTCCTCAAGGTTTAAAACAAGTCAAGACATCCATATGACAAAAAGAAAAAGATAGTGGTGAAGAAGAACATAGATTAGAAAATGATACAAATGCATGCATAACAAAAAGTCTCTAAAAACTAGTGAACGCACAAAACCTCTTACGTGTGGGTGACTAAGGAAACTATGAAATAACAATCATAAGAAGAGCAAGAACTAGTAGACATAGGAGTTAACTAAAAAGATTCTAATCAAGTCTTGCGAGCCCGAAATCTGTCAACTAAGGGTAAAATCAATAAGATGATGGAATGAAATTTAGGGTTTTGGGTCTACTCAAAAACTTGCCACTAATGTAGCGACTTAAGTTGGGTATATCCAACCAAGTCTCAAAACACCTAAAATCCTAAAAACATGTTAAGTCCTTAAAAAAAATAATGCTCAAGCTATGGTAAAAATGTAATCCAAAGTCAAACCTACAAAGCTTAACGCTTCAACCCTCCATCACCTGTAAAAATAAAGAGACCAAATTATAGTGTTAATAATAATAATAATAATAATAATAATAATAATAATAATAATTATAATAATAATAATAATAATAATAATAATAATAATAATAATAATAATAATAATAATAATAATAATAATAATAATAATAATAATAATAATAATAATAATAATCATAAAACTAAAACTAAAATAAAACTAAAATAAAACTAAAATAAATGCAAGAAATAAATAAAATAAAAGAAAAATATAGTTGGGTTGCCTCCCAACGAGCCGCCTTTCTTTAAAGTCTTTGGCTTAGAATGATTGATCACGTGATGCCCTCTCCTTTAGAGATGTCGACAACGAATGGCGCATCTACATAATTGGGCAACGAAACATGCATGCCCTCTTTCAGATTTAGGAGCTCATCCGGAACTTCCACCACGAATGAATCTATCATATCAGGATCGTCCAACACAAAGGTGTCGGCAGTGTAGAAGATCTGGAAACGCTCCCTTACTTCCACCCCTTATAAGGTTTACCAAATGTGCATGTGAGGGTGGGTGGTTGTACCAACACCAGAAGTTGGTCTTCCTCACTCTCTATTTGCGGCTTCTCTAGCTTGTCTGAATTGACATCAATGTTCATCTCATCGTCTCCCTCATTTAGTGCAATGACAATCTCTGGCTCAATTTGAAAGACTTCACATTCGTCGGATGTTTCTATCAAATAGTCTTCCATCTGTATATCCTCATGCACCTCAAGATTTGTCAACGTATGAACACTCACATCCTCGTCTTGGTTAAAAGTTGGTTGTATACTACACAACTCTGCTTCATCAATTGTTCTGTGAATTGTGGCACTATATTGATCTAAGTTAGTTACCAAGTCCTTCAATCTTGGACAACTAAAATCAAGTTGTCGTATGTTATGACTAGCTCGTCGAAGGTCTTGCGCATTTTCTCTCATTTGATATATCATTTGCATCACCATATCTTTCAAGGAGAGGCTTTGATGAAACTGTTGATTTCCTTCATGTTGAGGAGCCTGTGGGTGTGACATGAATCCAGAGAAGTCGGGTTGTGGCGATGCATAGTTAGAATAGTGATAATTCTTATACTGTGGATGATATGGACAATTATGTACGGAATGAGAATAATCTCCACGAATTTCGCAAACCTCGACCTGTTGCACAAAAGAACTCATGTTAAAATATTGATATCTATTATGTGACATACCTACCCCATTCACATTATTATAATGTGAGTTTTCGTATCGACCATAATTATGGGAGTAGGAGGAGTCCATCGCGGGGTTGAATTGCACTTCACCAGAGGAGAGGAGATGTTCCATCATGGATATCATTCGGTCGAGTTTCTCGTCAGTGGAACTCGAGATTTTCCTGGATACATGTTAAAAACAAGGGACTAGATAGGCAAAAGGAAAAGAAACTAACAAAAAAAAATTTAATAAAGTAACAAAGTAAAAACGTAAACTAATAAAGTAATAAAAAATTAAAATAAAACGTAAATAAACTAACAGAAAAAAAAGAAAACTGAAAACGTAAAAAAAAAAAAAACGTAATAAAGTAAAAAACGTAAAAAGTAAAAAGAAAACTAATAACGTAAAAAAAAGGAAAACCAAAAAGTAAAAAGTAAAAAAAATAAAAAGTAAGAAAAAGAAAAACCAAAACTAACGAAAAAAAAAACGTGACGAAAAGAGAAACTAAAAAAAAACGTGAAAAAACGTAACTAATTAGTTACTAATCTATCTAAAACAAACAAACTAACTAATCAAGATAAATAGATTAACTAAACTAATGTAACTAACTAACACCTAAACTCAGAGTAAAGACAAAGTCCCCGGCAACGGCGCCAAAATTTGACGCGTGTCGTGCGTGCCAAATATAACCCGTAATCGAGTTACCAACCGCAACGGTGTAGTAGTGGTAAATACGGGGTCGAATCCGCAAGACTTGAGTTTACTCTAAGTTAACTAAATATGGGGGTTTTCAAGAAAATCAAGAAAATAATTAATTAAACAAACAATAACAAAAAGTTCACACAAATTAATATCAATAATTAAAAGTTCACATAAATCTCCAGTTCCACAAATCAAAATCAAGATTTAATAGCAATTATGGTCTTCAATCTTTCCCAAAAAGTTATTAATTTAATTTTCCTAGATTAGCTATAGAAAATCGACTACCGCCAGAAATTCCTAGTTCCCCTAATTCCGATAGCCAGGACATCCGCCACTAACTACTTCCCTAATTAATGTATAACCCTAGACATCCGCCAATCAGGTTTAACACACTAACCGCAGTAATATAGATCTGTGGGAACACTTATCCTAAATAACCGGATCGCGTCCGCTCCCGATTTAACCTAGATTCAATTGTTGTACATTCTAACACCGAAAGGGTTTTACGGCAAACGGGTGAATGTTTGTTACTTTATTGGTCTAAAAGCACAATTACACGGATACTAATATTTCAAATAACAATAGATTGTCCACCTAAAAGCATGCATCGGTCACATACATACCATAGATCTAAATCATAATCATTAAATCAACAACAATGAAATAAGAGAAATTAAATTAATTAAATAATAAAATAAAAGATCTTACATAATATGATTTGAATCCATAATTCCAACTTTCTTCCCCTTTGACTTGGCGAGAAATTGATTACCCGGACTTCATCTTCAAAAATCTATACTAAAAACTAATAATTGATCTATTTACAACTCTAATTAATTGTCCTTAATACCTAGGTTATATATATATATATATATATATATATAAATAGCCCAAATCGTACTCATGACTGATTTTAGGGTTTTGGAGGTGACTCGTGCGTCGAGAAGCATCCTAGGGGTGTTTTTAGCTTGAAAAACTGACTCTGCCATGTGTAAATAGCCGATTGGCTGCGAATTTGGGTCCGCTCCACGTGTCGACTTATGATAAATCCACGTCTGCCACCGCCTCTGACTTGCCGCCGCCACGTTTGCGCGCTCTGTTGCTTCTTGCTGACTCGGCGCCACGTGTCACATCCTGATTGGCTGGACCACGTCAAAGAACTATGCTGGACTAATGGATGAACGCCACGTGGCATCCACGTGGCTCGGAGAATCGCGCAGGAGTCGACCGAAAAACTGGGAGTTTGTGATGCCGCGCATCTCGAGGCAGATCGACGGCTACTGAAGCGTGATGAATGGCTTGTGGTGCTGACGTGGCATACGTGCTAACGGGGCGTACGCTGATTGGCCGCGGCAACTGGAGACGGCTGACGTGGAATCACCTAATTGGCTAGAACACCATGTCCGCAATTCGATCCACCGCGCAACGCGTATTCTGAGGCAAACTGTCCGGCATCCGATCACTTCAAGTAAATACTCCATTCCGCCACGAATTCAACCACGCACTTCGTTTCACCTAAAAATGACCAAAAATATAATTAAATATATATTTTAAATACTTTTAATAATTAAATATACTAAAATAGACTATTAAATACCTAGAAATACCGACTTATCACCTGCCATCTCCACCTCGGTCGGCCATAGTCGAACCCACTGTCGGCCACCATGGCCGACACACCACACAACCAAAAAACAACAGCAACTACTCACCTCCTTTCCGGATTCTCCGCCCTCTCTTCTTTCCTTCTCGTTTCTTCTCCTCCTTCTCCTCTTCCCCCTCCTCCTCTCTGTTTCTTGTTCCTCCTCTCGGCTCGTCTGCTATGTGTGTGTGTGTCATATTGTGTGCGTGAGTGTGTGTGTGGTTTAAGTGGGTAGGTGGGGGTGGTGGACACGTGGTATGGGAAATGGGACAAATGTTGCTTGGGGTTGTACAAGTGTGACACCTAATCGTGACACCGCTAAGATGCTTGCTCGTGTTTCCGGGCGTTTCGACGCCCGATTTCGTGTCTGAAACGTGATATCCGCGTAGCGCCGCGTCGTTTGTAACCAAATATCTATTCCATATTCGTTACGTGGCAAATTTTTATTTAATTTATGTATTTTCATTTTCCCGACCTAATAGTCAGTCCCGTCGACTACTCGATACCCGTGTCGACACGTATATCGAGGCGACTACATTTCACACAATCTCATTGTGTGTTAGTTTCCCCTGTCCAAATATTCGATCCCGTCAACTACCTGGCACCCGCATCGACATGCATATCGAGGCCAGTACCGTTCACACCCACACACGTATTATTTTGCAACATACACACATGCAATGTATTAAATAAATTACACCGCAAATAAGCAACCAACACACCATAAACATCCATACCTAAGTCCCGTGTGTCCAAGCCTATCGCGGCATCCACGTAGATCCGAGCTGGCGTCCACGTCTGTAAATTTAATATGGGCCGTTACAGTAATTTTCAATGATAAATTGATTTTGCATCCGTTATGTATTGATTTATATGCTTTCCATATTCTTTTTAGTAAACATTGGTGCATATTATTATTACATAATGTTCTTGATTATTATATGAAATGTTGATGGCTTTGTAAATCCTTACTTACTTAGCAAGTTAGAGCACTCACCTAAATTTAATATTTCAGGTTCGCAACCCAGTGCTTCAACTAAGGGAAATGAGAAGATTTAAGTGTCTTGTATCTTCTCTACGATGTAATGAGCCTGCGTGTACTTATAAACACTGTTTGACATATTTTGTTGTATATAAACAAAATTAGGAGGTTTATAATCAAAGTTTTAAGTTTTGGTAAACTATGTATTTATGTATATTGTATATGTATCGAAAAGTTTTAATTTTCTACTGCGTATAATTTAAATTGTTATTTCGATATTAATATACAGGTTGAGTTTATCAAGTACACATGGTAAAACTGCTGGTTCTAGTTAAGTCTGGCTAGGTTACCAAGGTTTAATTTGGGTTTCAGGCCGAGTATCACCCTAATCGGGATAGGGGATGCTACAGCTTGGTATCAAAGCCAATAATGTATTACTTTTGAATTAAGCGATCACATTGATACAGCTTGGTATTATAGATAAGGCTTTGACCATGATTTTACTTTCGAATGATTTTTTAAGTGAATGATGGCATAATCTTTTGTACCAAAACTTAAGTTTATTGACTTCGAGAGTCATCTCGAGTTATGAATAAGCTTAAGATTTGATAAATAGTTTTCATCGTGTTTAGCTGCATGTATTGTTGGGGGAAAATGAAAATGAAAATATTATTATACATTATTTGCTACACATATTGTTATATATTTTATAGATATGATTTTCTTGTATTCTTTAAATGTTACCTAATGATCTTATCTTTCGTTTTACTTCAGAATCTAATGGTGGATTACAAAGATGGTTCATAGAGGCCTGGACATCAAGGTAATAGGGAAACAAAAGATCAATGGAAATCTAAAATTGAGCAACAAATAAGGGAACTGATGGAGTTTCAGACAAAACCGATGGCAATACTGATGGCTTAGATGGGACCATTAGTACAATGACCTAAGGCACGGTCTACAACCAGTTCAGAGGTTAGCAGGGCCGAGGGAGGAGCTGAGATAGTAGTAGCTCTAGTTCAACAAGTAGTATTGCATATTCAGGTGTCGAAGGCAACTACAAAGGTGCATGTGGATTCTGAGAAGACTACATTTCTCAAAACCCGCAAGGAATTCACGAAATATGATATTATGAGATTTGATGGCACAATAAAGGAAGGGGTAGATGAGAACTGAATATTGGAGATGGAGCAACGATTTCTTGTTGTAGATGTTGAGGACCGATTTAATGTTCAACTGGTCATATTTTTGCTGAAAGATTATATATGGAAGTGGTGGAATTCCTTAGAGCCAGAAATGAAGACTGTCACCACTTGGCCATAATTTAGGATTGTATTTTATAAGTATTGTTTCCCAAAGTCAGTCAGGAATAAGAAGAAGATTAAGTTCATTTAGCTGAAACATGGAGCCATGTCTGTACGAGAGTATGAAAGGGGGTTCACTGAGTTGAGTAAATTTGCTCCTGAGTTGGTAGAGCTGGAGGAGAATAAAATTCGTTTATTTCTTGGTTGGTTAAAGTATGAGATCAGGGTTGTAGTTTCCTATATTCCTTACACTATTTATGCTTTTCGAGAGTCCGATGGAGGTGGAAACAACCATTATGGCCAAAACTTTTGGTACAACACTTACACTACCACCAGTACCCTAGTATATTGGAAGTCAAAGAATCTAGGAATTTGCTTCTTTTAGGCCGAATAAGAGGCTGAGGAGTGTAGTTGGAGTAGCTCCAGTTAAGGTCTACAGGGACAACTTTTACTAGTGCACTGATTCCACCCGTTTCTCCTGCTTCAGTGCTAAACCGCCTTTGCCTCCACCTCAGTTTGGAGGTTTGGGAAAAAGCAGAGCACAAACATCTCAAAAATTGAGTGGATCGAGGCAGGTTTCTCAAACCAGTAGTTTTCCTCAAAGAGTTTCGACTATATGATATCGATGTGGGCAGACATGACATATTTAGAGGGATTGTTTTTTGCATCAGCCACGTCAATGGGTAGTACAGCACCACGTACACGAGGACAGACTCATGTAGTGGCTGAGGCAAACCCAAATGCAAATTGAAGACTTGTGGAATATATAGTGAATATTTACAGTTGAGATATGCCTGTTTTGATTGATGCTGGTTGTACAGTTTCCTTTATTGCTGGTGCAATAGTTAATGAGTTGAAATTGAAACTTGTTTGAGTTAGTGCATTTTTTATTCTGAGCATAGCAGTGACTGAGAAGGTTTAACCTTACCTGATCTGCGGAGGATGTGTTGTCAAAATTAGGAAGAATGAACTTCCAATTAATCTGAGGGTAATGGAGTTCCTGGGATTTGATGTCTTAGTAGGGATGGATTGGTTATTAGAATCAATGCTAATATTGATTATTTCAATAAGATGGTAATCTTTTAAATCCTTAACTTTTTGAAATTGTAGTTTATAAAGGCTATAATCTTTCATGACTTGCAACTCGTGGAAGGGAAGCTACTCATCGAGATTTAGAAGTTATCACAGGAGTTGTCGCATTTGGAAAGCCTGGACATGAACTTAAGGTTAATGAGACACCCGTGGTTTGTGAATTTTTGAAAGTTTTTACATCTCACTTGCCTTGACTTCCACCGCCACGTGTCATTGACTTCATCATCGATCTTATTCCTGGTACCAAACCTATATCTATTCCTCTATATTATATGGGACAAAAAAAAATTACGTAAGTTGCAGACTCAGCTTGAGAAGTTGCTACAGAAGGGGTTTATCCATTCTAGTACTCCATTGCATGGAGTACTGGTTCTTTTTTTGAAGAAGAAAAGCAGAACCCTACTTATGTGCATTAAATATAGACAACTGAATCTGGTAACTATCATGAACAAATATCCATTGCTTTGGATCGATGATTTGTTTGATCAGTTGAAGGGTGCCAGACATTTCTCGAATATTGATTTAAGGTCTGGTTATCATTAACTAAAGATCGGGGATGCAGATATCTCAAAAAAGGGCTTTCAGTATTCGTTATAGGCATTTCGAGTTTATAGTGATTCCATTGGGGATTACTAATGCTCCTATTATGTTCATGGATTTGATCCACAGGGTTTTAAACCCTATCTTAACCAGTTTGTCATTGTGTTTATCGATGATATTTTGATATATTCAAAGAGTGAGGAAGAGCATTCGCACTATCTCAGAGTTACATTACAGACTCTGAAGGATAATCATTTGTATGCCAAGTTTAGTAAATGTCAATTTTGCTCTTTAGAGGTCAAGTTTCTTCTACATGTGGTTAATGCTGAGGGTATATCTCTTGATCCAGCGAAAGTTGAGGCAATTAGGGATTGGCCTACTCCTACCATAGTGTTAGAGGTTCAGAATTTTTTATTTTAACGGGTTATTACAAATAGTTCTTTGATGGATTCTCTCATATTGCTCTGCCAATGACTTGACTAACACAAAAAGACATTAATTTTGCTTGATTAGAGGAGTGTAAGGCTGCATTCAAAGGTTTGAAGTATAGGTTGACTATGACGCATGTTCTTATATTACTAGAATTAGGGAAGGAATTAGTGATTTATACTGATGTTTCTCATTCAAGCTTGGGTCGTGTGCTGATACAAGAGGGCAGGGTTGTAACCTATGCTTCAAGGCAACTCAAGGTTCATGAAAGAAATTATCTAGTTCATGATCTTGAGCTAGCTACAATTTTTTTGCCTTAAGATTTAGAGGCACTACTTGTGCGGTGAGAAGTTTATAGTATTCTCAAATCATAAGAGTTTGAGATATTTTTTAACTCAAAGTGAATTGAATATAAGGCAGCGTAGAAGGTTAAAGTTCCTTAACTATTATGATTTCACTTTGGAGTACCATCTAGGTAAAGCAAATGTGGTCGTTGATGCTTTGAGTGGGAGAAGAATAGGTATAGAGAATGTAGCTACTGCTAGAGCCTCTCAGTTTAGACTTCTTGAGGAAGCTTAAGTGATGATGATTCATGAAAGCCCAGCTGGCACAACATCAACTGAGAGACCTAGTTCTAGAGCTACTAATATGTTTTTCTATGCTCATATTCAAGCTGAGCCGAAGATGATTCAAAGGGTGGTTGATTGTTAGAAAGCTTATCCGGGTTATATAGCACATCAAAGGTTAGCGATTATTGTAGATCATCCTAATATGTTGATTTCTGATGATGGGGCATTACGGTTAAGGGATAGATTATGGATCCTAACTCAAGATCAGTAGAGGCAGGAATTGCTATGGGAATCTCATGGATCTTTTTACTCTATTAATCCAAGTAACACTAAATGTATCACGATATGAGGCGTGTTTATTGGTGGCCAGAGATGAAGACAAGACATTGTTGAATTCGTAAAGAGATATGAGATATGTCAACAAGTTAAGGCTGAACATAGGAAACCTGAAGGGTTATTACATTTGCTACCTATTTCTTAGTGGAAATGGGAACATATATTAATGAATTTTTTTTTCGGTCTACCTTTGAGTCAACGTAACCACGTTATGGTATGGGTTGTAGTTGATGGGTTGACAAAGTCTGCGCATATTTTGTTAGTTACTATGCAAGATTCTATTAACCAATTAAGTAAAGTGCACGTACGGGAAATGTTAAGATTTCATGAAGTTCCAGTATCGATTAATTTATATAGAGAATTGAGATTCACGCCTAGACTATGGAGTGAATTATAGAGACAGCTACGAGCTGTTCTTAACCTTAGTACATCATATCATCCTTGGAGTGACAGACAGATTAAGCGGTTGATGTTGGTGATAGAGGATATACTTCGAGCTTGTGTTTTGGAGTTTGGTGGTAACTAGGAGAAATATATTCCTCTGTGTGAGTTCTCTTATAGTAATAGCTATCAACCTAGCATTGGGTTGGCTCCTTTCGAAGCTCTGTATGGTGGGCTTGTTGTTCACCTTCGTATTGGACAGAGGTTAGGGGTATAGTTTTGTTTGAGTTGGAATTGATTCAGGATTACACATAAATAATACAACGGATTCGCCAACGTTTAACTACAGCACAATTGAGATAAAAGAGATACGCCAATAAACATCATAGATTTTTGGAGTTTTCAAAGGATAATTTTGTCGTGTTGAAAGTCTCACCTATGAAGGGATTGTATAGACTTGGGTTGCGAAGTAAGCTAGCTCCAAGGTATATTAGGGCGTTTAGAGTACAGGAAAGGATTGTTCATGTAGCTTACAAGTTAGAGTTACCTCCTCAGCTAGCTGGAGTTCATAATGTCTTCCATGTGTTTATACTTCGCAAGATAGATACTCAGTTCACTCCAAGGATTGATTAGAATGAATTTGGTCTTCAGGAAGACTTATCTTATGATAAGCAGTCGATTCAAATACTTGATCGTAAGATTTAGAGGCTGAGAACTAAAGTGATTCCTTTGGTTAAGGTGAAACGACAATCTCACGGAAATAAGGAACTAACCTGGCAGTGGGAATCTAATATGAATGACTAGTTTCTATTTCTCTTCGAGACAATGAGCAATTTTACATTTAATTTAATTTCAAGTACGAACTTGCTTTAAATTGGGGAGACTATAACGACATGTTACCTTAAGCTGGTAATTAAAACTAATTTAAATTCTAATTAACTCGGGTTAGGCTCGCGGTTTAGTCTAGTGTACCTCGATTAGTGTGTGTATGGGTTTGTATGGTGATTTGTATTTGTTCGGATTGTTTAACGAAATTATATAGGTTGTAGTATAATAAAGGAATTATATACAAGTCTATAAATAGGAAATACATAATAAACAATAAATTACTTGTACACCAAGTGTGACGAGAGGGTTATGGAATGAATGAGTACACTCAAGAACACTCTTAGGCATTTCCGATGAATTTGTTGGCGAGAAAATACATGAAATATATATATTTATATATATTAGATATATAAATATATACGTTAGAAATTAAAAGTTAGTTTGAATTATATGGATAATCGGAAGGAGAGTAAGTGTTGATGGTGTTAAAGTTCATGTAACTTTAAGGAGTGTCACTTTAGCACATTAAACCATTTGATCGATCTCGAGATAGTGTGATGCGTATCTTGAGGAAATTCATATATTTAAACAAAAACCTTATATTTATCTCATTCGATCAATCAATAAACAGTGAAGAGAAGGTTTAGGTTTGATTTCTCATTGTTAGAGATTGTTTAGGGAGTTATATTAGTGTAGAGTGAGAAGCTTAAGCGGATCAAAAGTCAGAGATCATCACTTTGGTATGTTTTTTTGTATTAATTGAAGTTTAATTCGATGGTGATGATTAAGTCTTTGTGAATTATGTTGTTTGATGACTGGAAATGGTTTTTTACCTAACTAGATGTCCTTCCTGATGAATTTTGGAAGTGTTTGTTATTGTTTAATGGATTTGTGGATGAAACAGTGGTTGCTGCCCTGTGTATGATCGAGACAATACAGGGTGGAGCTTGCTCCCTTCATCATTTGTGATGAACATAGCTATTGGAGTGCACTCCACCAACTGAGGGAACAAGCTCCCACCCTAGAAAATAATAATAATGTTGAGTTTTGATTAGGTTTTCTTGAGGACTTAAGGACATGACTAGGGGTTCAAATTATAGGGTATTGGACCTAAATTGATTACAAATGATCTATGATAGGTGTTGGATACCCCGAAAAGTTTGAGTTCCTGGAAAAATTAGGAATTTGGAAGGAAAACTTAGACCGAGATAAGTACGGATTCGCTTATTTATCAATTTTATGTGGCTATTTTAGTATATATAGTTCATGTAGTTTATGGACTGAAATGGGGGACTATGGACACTATGATGTTTTAAATTAAACGAAAAACGGCGTCTAATGTAATTGACAAGAGTAACTCCTAAGGACTAAGACCAGGTTGTATAGGACACGGGGATGATCTCTCATTCTATATGTAACTCATACTCAGTTAGATAGGTTGCGTGGGTTACATATTCATTATAGGGTTTGGATAGAACTATTGCGCATTAATGGATTGACTAGACAGCACATCAGCCAACGTGTTGAACTAGCAATCACATTAATGGCGTTAGTGGGTAATCGACCCTAGTTTTATAAATGAAATGAGAATCACAGTGTAATAGTCAATGGTAAATTGATTGGCATATGTTATGTATTGATTTATATGATTTCCATATTCTTGTTAGTTAACATTGATGCATATTGTTATTGCATAATGTTCTCGATTATTATATGGAATGTTGATGGCTTTGTGAATCCTTACTTATTGAGCAAGTTGGGGCGCTCACCCAAATTTAATATTTCAGGTTTACAACCCGGCGCTTCGGTTCAGGGAAAGGAGAAGATTTAAGTGTCTTGTATCTTCTCTACGATGTAATGAGCCTTCTTGTACTTGTAGACACTATTTTTATATATAAACAGGGTTGGGAGGTTTATAATCAAAGTTTTGAGATTTGGTAAACTATATATTTCTGTATATTGTATATGTATAGAAAAGATTTGATTTTCTACTGCGTATACTTTAAATTCTTATTTCAATACTAATATACAGGTTGAGTTTATAAGGTTCAGATGGTGAGGCTACTGGCTCTAGAGAAGTCTGGCTTGGTTACCGGGGCTTAATTAGGGTTTCAGACCGAATGTCGCCCTAGTCGGGATAGGGGATGCTAAAAATAATCTTATATCTACAATTCATGCAATTTCATCAAAATTTCTCAAAAACTTCAATGCAAAACTAATGAAATTGTAAATTTACCTCAATGTCAGACTATTTTCTCATGTAGAATACTCATCCAAGCCTCTATCAACCCAAGCCCTCTCATTTTGCTCACAAACTAAAACCCTAATGCTCCTTTCTAATCCTAAAATCAATGCCCTAGCTCTCTTCTTTGTTCAAATTCATAATGCACTTTCTCTTTTCACTCTAAATCACTAGGAACTCTATTTTCTTACTTCAAAATTATCAATCTTAGGTTCTAAAGGGATATATGTTTGGTTGGTTGTGTATGGAATAGGTTGCAAGAGTGCCAGATGTCATGAAATAAGGTTCAAAACCCTTCCCTTTGACACTAGCGTCGTCCTATATACGGCACGCCACTGTGACAACATCATGACAGTGTCGGGCACGCTGTGAGGCTTTGGTGCTCACATCTCGGCACCGTACCTTATACCCTATAGTGCCATGTGTTTACACACATGGCATCGACTTATCTTTCCGCGTTATTTTGCATATTTGTTTAGTTAATTCCCTATTTGGCGTTCTCTTGACTTTGTGTATTACTACTAAAGGTGCGTGATTATGTAAATTCCATGTTTATATAAAAACTCCATAAAAACTTACCCGTTATTTACCCATATACCTTACATTTACTGTTTTAGCTTATTCGTTATTTTACGCTCTTTACTGAGTTAATCGAGACTTGTCTATTCTGATGAATCGTAAACCGGTAAATTGTCTTTCCTACACATTTAGCTTAAATTCTCAAAAGTTAGAAATTAAAACATTTGAATTGTCTTTGACTTAACTAAATAACTACATGAGTGACTGAAATCAAAAAAATTGAAATTTAAAAACCATTAAGCTACCTCCCAAAAACGTTTAGTTTAACGTCATTTGTCCGACCCCTTTCCGCTTATTTAGTTCGAGTTTAATTTGAGATACTCTATTTGTAAATTAGAGATAATTATATCATTCGCATTTGGATGTACTTCCCCAACAACAAAAACAATCTTCTTGGCAACATCATCCTCATCGATACTCATTGTGATCTTTTTCTTCCATGTGTATAATGTTGCATTGGCGGTGTTCAAAAATGGTCGCCTAAGTATCATAGATACATCATCATCCATATTGTGATCCGTAACCTCAAAATATGCAATGATTATTAATCTACCCACTTTCACATGCAAATTCAAGACTCTCCTGATGGTTAGTACCAAGTTTCCATCAACTACTTGCAAATTTGTTATATCGGGACAATTAATCTTCAAATCAGCATGTAACATGTCCATTATTGGCATGACATTGATTAAGGCTCCTATATCACATAAGACATACCTAAACTGGTGCCCATCAATTATTGATATGCATATGTCTCCAGGATCTCTCTTCTTGATTGGTCGAAGTCTCGGTATGAACTTGAACTTCGGTTTTAGCTTCCTTGGAACCATCTTGATACTATTTCCTCTCGGTGCTTCTTTATAAGGTCATTTATCTTATTGCTTAGCTATCCATTGTTTCTTCCCCTTTTTTGATTTTCTAAAGCATTGATCTATTGTAGCTTAAATCTTTCAAGTTCATCTTGCCTAACTTTTATTTCGTTCTCATGCATCACTCCATGCTTTCTCAAAGCCAAAGTGTTGACTTTTTTGGCTAGTACATCACTTGTTTTTCTCTTGGCTCATTCGTTTTCGTAGTGCTCATTATGTGAATAACAATAACATTCTCTTTGGGATTTATGATTGTGTTACTCGAAAACTGTCCTTCCTTCCTTAAATTCAAAGCAATGGCTAGCTGACCAATTTTTCTCTTCAGGTTCTTGATGAATTGTGATATCTCATTGTCCATCCTATTCATTGTTTGCTTCACATTTTCTATATCTTTCTCATGCTTTTCATGGCTTTCCATATTGCTCATGTCCATGGTGTGCAAGATTTTTTCAACTAACTTCAACGAAGTCATCTCATCGCTCTGCCCTTGCTTCCCTTATTGGACTTGTTGATCAAAGCCTAGAGGTAACTTCAGTGCATTATCAGGACTCTCATACGAGAAATTGGGGTTGTTGTTATTGTATCCTTGATAAAACTTTGAGAAACCATTCCTCTCGGCTTGAAGTTGTTTCTATAGCCTTGGTTGTTTACGAAATTGATGTCCTCATATTCCATTATTTGCTACAAGTCCATTTGATTAACCATCATGGCTTAATGATTAATGGGTTGATGTATTGCCTGCACTTGTGGACTTTGTTCTCCCATTTGAAGTTTTGCCATTTGATTTCTCAGGTTGGGTAGTTTTGTCATGATCGCAGCTTGCGAATCAATCTCATATACGCCGTTAGTTTCCTCACTATGGAACGATTGCTGAATATAGAGTTTTGAGACATAAGATCTACGAGATCCAATGCTCATCCTCATCCTTGGATAGTAGAGAAGCACCAGTTGCAGCATCTATTAATGTTCTTATTTTGTGGTTCATCCCAGAGTAGAAAATCTAGAGTTGAGCCCATTTTACGTATCTATGTCCTAGACATCTCCTTACATCTCCTTGAATCTTTCCTAAGCCTCGCCAAGAGACTTGGCATCATCTGCTTGAGTTGATTTATTTCCAATTTCTTTTCACTAAACATCAATGGAGGAAAAGTACTTATCTAGAAATCTTTCATTAATTTTCGCTCATAAGATCATACTCCCTGCATTCAGTCATTGGAACTAGGATTTGGCTTTTTTCACCCAATGAAAATAGGAAAGTCTCATCTTGATCACTTCCTTTGTAACTTCGGTAATGTGCACAGTGTCGCACTTCTCCAAGAAACTTCCTAAATATGCAATTGGATCTTCATTCGCTAGCTCATCGAACAAGCAATTATGCACCATATTGATTAGAGACGGTCTCAGTTCGAGCTCGATGTTGTTGGCTGGAAGCCTCATCATTATAAGTCTCATGAACTTCTCACTTGAAGTAGTCATGAAAACATCTTTGTCCCTGTACTCTATCCTGCACTACTAGATCACCTTGGTTTCGTGCTTGATCTTCAGCCATCTTGGTTCCATTATTTTTCATTCATTTGTTGGTTCTATCAATCTCAAAGTTGTGAGGCACTAAGTCCTCTCCTTTGTTACACATGCACTAATTTTCCATGAAAAGAAAACATAAAAAATCAAGTGCAGATTTCAAACTTAAGATTTAAACCTTTTATTTTATTTTGTTTTTTTTCTTTTTGTTTTTTTTTATAAACTCGAAAGTAAGGCACTTACAAAAAATTAACAATTTCTCAAACTAACTAAATCTAAGTGCCTACCTATCCTAGGCAATGGCGCGAAAAACTTAGTCATAGCCGCATGTATATTGGCTTGATTATAGTAATAGTGTAACCAACTTACGTTGATTATAAATATCGTCCTCATGGAAAGGTGTATGCAATCAGTATTACCTAGTAAAAATTACTCAATTGCTAAGGATGACCTTTTTTATTTGTTTTTTTAACTAAACTAATCTAATCTAAGAAATCAATATAAATTACTTTTAAATTCTTATATTAAAAATATTTTAGTTCATAACTTTGCCTAGGTGATGAAATACTATGCTTTTCAACTCACTTTCTCATTTTTATTATGTGTGTGCAATGTCTAATTAAAATAGATATATTTCATTCAAATCCACTTCAACCCGCTGTCATGATGGAAAATATTCTAATGTGCAAACTAGAACTCCACTTATCAGTGTAAATAACGTAAGCTTCGCATTGCTTTAAGTTCCAAATCTTTAGATTCATAACCAATTAAGTTGACTATATGTACCTCCTTAATCAATAACTATCTATTAATGCTATGTATTTTAAAGTTGTATCGTCCATATCTGGATTAAAAGATTCAATGGCTATGATAATTTCTAAAACCTTATATCAGCAAACACTTGATGAAGATGTTCGTATTATTACGCTCTGAATCAATATAAATTATAACCATTGCACTTTTTAACTTTATAACTTATTCATGTTTATAGCATAGCATTCATACCATTTGATTCATTGATCCCTAAAATTAATGAACTACTCACACTTCTTTAAGACACATGCACATAGTGATGTCCATTGCAATAAAAGATATAATCGATAACTTCAATTAAATCAATAAAAATAATACTCAAATTACCACATGCGAGTCTTCAATTTTTCTCTTCCACAAATCTTCTTAGTATTCAAATTAGAGTAAATATATGCTAATCTATGATCATGGTTGCTGATGGATGGTATTCCTCTTGTTTACCACATTTTAATACCTATTTATACTCTTAAAAAACTTTGGAAAATAATTAGAAACCCTAATAGACAATTTCACATAAAATAGAACTCTGACTTTCTATTTTTTACATCTCGACGTTGTCACTTATGATTCGCTGTTGTGTGTGGAATGCCATGACGCCTTGATAGCTTCGACCACTTTGTGTGCTTTTTCCTCATTCGGTAGACTCAACATCCTTCGTATCTTTTCCCGACGTCCCCCCACGGTGCCGCCATTGCATAAGCCATGCTGACTCATTTTTCTTTTTTTTCTTGTTCTCCCAATATGTGTTTTCATCTCCCATGTTGTCCACCAATCTTCCTACAATGTCAACCATCTTAGCCATTGCGGCAAACCCATTTTTGCGTATTTTAGCCTCATATCTTCACAAATTCACTCGTTTGTCTCTTTTATGCCTTGTATATAAGTCTAATTATACTACTGAACTAATACTCTATATAAGTCTAAATAATCACTTATCAAGTAGTAACTAAGATTTCTTCAAAGGTAAACACCATTTAGATAGGTGAATTTAAGATATAAATCTAGTGTTCAAGTAGATTTCTAAATGTGTTAGTTTAGTAGTTTGAAGTTCTCATAAAATTTAATGCGGTTCTATTGCGTGAAGTCTTTGTGTGAATAAAGTGTTAGCTCAATAGAATTAGAGCGTGACTTTTCAATCAGTATAAAGTGAATAAATGGTTAGCTAAAGACTATTCACTTACTTATAATTAGAGTTTAATTATTTATCTCACTTTATTAAGTATACTAATTAATGTATATGGATTGGGTTCATGTTTGGAATGCAAAAAGGGTTTATTTTTAATTGATCTTGATATTTTTTTAGATATTTTTTAATTATTGAGTTTAATTTGTTTGATTGATTATGATTCTGGATTGTGTTAGATAACTAAGATAAAATATTTAATTAAGTATTATGTGAATTATAGTTAGCTATTAGTTAGTTTAATTATTATTAAATAAAAATAAAAATAAAAATAATAAAAACTTTATAAGTCTTTTTTCCTAGAGAGGATTTATAAATCCTTGTAGAGACGATTTGCACTTACCATTGCTACAAAAAACTAAAGTATAATATAAAAGGGAAAATTATTGTATACGCTTGACACGTGTCCATTTTTTGCACCATTGCCAGAGATTTAAACATAATTTCTTAGGAGTTATAGACATTGTATAGTCTATCCACTTCTTCATTCTAATTTCATAAGATTTTTATATCCATTTGATCCTGAGGTAGATAGGACGTTTTACCGTAATTTCAGACAACGACAATATAGAGGATACCAACCTACCGTAATGGAAGCCTATAATAACTTAATAATAATAATAATAATAATAATAATAATAATAATAATAATAATAATAATAATAATAATAATAATAATAATAATAATAATAATAATAATAATAATAATAATAGAGAATTTACTTTTAGGCAAGCTAATCAAAATGTCATTGCTTATGAACCAATGTATATTGCCTATCACGATGGATTTCCCAAATTTGAACATAGATATGTATTCATTAATGCTCTACCGAACTTCTATGGTCATAGTGAAGACCCACAAAAATTTATAATGGAATATCAACACAAAGCCAATAGGATGAAACTTAAAGACTGCACGTTAGAACAAGTTAAATTTAAAGCTTTTCCTTTTGTATTGAAAGATCAAGCACAAGATTGGTTTTTTTTTTTTTTGAAAACAGATTGGTTGTTTTATCTTCCTCCGGATTCGATAACCACATGAGCTCAAATGTTAGAAGCATTCCTAGATCAATATATGCCTGCAAGAAAAATTAGTACTTATAGAAAACATATTACAGTTGTGAAAATGAAAAATGATGAAAACATTAATGAATTTTGGGATAGACTTTAAAGACTAATTTCATCTTGTCCACAACTTGAATACCCTTAAAGAGCTTTATTAAAATACTTCTATGAAGGATTTAATCATTTTAAACGAAGACTATTAGATATTGTATGTGGTGGATCATTATTCGATATTACATTAAATCTAGCAAAAAAGCTATTAATAAGATGGCCAAGCAATATAAACAATATGGTGAAAAGACTGATACATCAAGAAAGAAACTTTATGAGATTAATAATAAAACAAGTAATAAATTTGACGAAAAAGTTGAAGAATTATCTAACTTGGTTAAACTACTATTAGGTCAAATCAAGTTAAACCATGTAGATTTTGTAATGAAGTTACACATCCTACGGATGCGTGTCCTACTTTGCAAGAAGAAAATAATGAAGAAGTCAACGCGGCTATGAACCAATATTCTGACCCACCTAGAAAGCAATACAATAACAACAAATATTACAATGGACAACCAAATTCAAATCTTAGCTATGATCCGCAAAATCAAAACTATACCACTTTTAGACCGAGAGCACCTACATAACATACAACAATGTAACAACCTCAGCAAACTATACAACCTACGCAATCAAATTTAGAACAAATATTACATAATTTTATAACCCAAAGTCATCAAAATATCACACAAATCTCTCAAAATCAAATTAAAATCGATGCATCTATTAATGAGCTAAAAATCAATTAAGTCAAATGACTTTACAAATCAACAAGTTAAGCAATCAAACTAAAGCAACTACTCAACCTATGAACGCTACTAATCAAGTACAAGTTAATACTTTATTTTGTGAAAATGATAAAGAACGAATATACAACAAAAGACACAAAAAAATGTCAAAATAAAACTAAAATACCTAAGGCAATAGAACAAGAAGAAGAGGAAATGATGTCAAATGTCATTCCTACTAGAGAATGGATGGCTGAGTAATTAAAATATACATATTTTTCCGAAAGACTATACTCTTGGTATTTAGCTAAATTAGAAGCCAACGAAAAATCTTTACGAAATTCTGAATTAAGTAAACAAAATAAAGTAAACAATAATTAGAAGTTAAATGAATATATGCATTCTAATTCTACTGTTCCACAACGATTAGAAAATGCTAAGGTGGAAGAACCTAAAGAAGACATGTATGAACCATTTAGGAAATTAGAAATTAATGAAAACTTAAAACTAAAGATTTCATCTTTAACAATAATGTCTAAGAAATGTTCTGACACAGGAATTTTTGTCATACTCGTCACCATAGGCAATTCTTCTATTGAGTTTGCTATGTGTGATCTTGGGGCATAAATTAACATTACGTCACTTAAACTTTATGAATCATTGAAAATATGATTGTTAACCACTACGCCTATTAATCTCACTTCAGCAGACAACACCATTATTAAACTATATGAATTATCAGAAGACATTTTAGTACAAGTACATGATTTAGTATTTCCATCTAATTTTTATGTCATGGAAAGATATTCAATATCACCCAATCCTTTGCCTATACTATTAGGTAAACCTTTTCTAAAGACGGCTAGAACTAAGTTACATATTTTTGAAGGAACAATGTCTATGGAATTTTAAAGATACGATTGTCAAATTCAAGATTAGTAACGAACTTAACTATGATACTTATGAAGAATATGATGAATTATTTGATAATGAAATACAATTGAGTTTTTAGACTTAAGTTATTATGATAATTTTAATACTGAGATTTATGCAATCAATGCGGTAACAATAGAAATCGATAAAGGGATCTCAAAGAAAGAGTCAGCTGAAGATATTTCAAAAGAAAAGAAAGTAACTCAAGAATGGAGAGTTAAGCAACCGAAAAATGGAAAAATCATCAACAAGCTGAAAATTCCAAGGTCCAAGTACAATAAAAAAAAAGAAAAATCCAAACTTGAATTCTATAAAGTTTAATGATTCTGAAGGCATACACTTACACATTAAAATTAAATAGGTTTGGTACTACAGAGCTCAGTGTGATACAAACTCTAATGCAAATCTCATGCTCATACATTTCTTTCTACACACTCTATTGGAGTTGAATTCACTTGCTTCTGAACAATTCTATTTATCGGATGAAACTTCAATTCAACCAATAGGAGTGGTCACGGATGTACCAGTTCAAGTGGATAACAACACTGTACCCACAGACTTCTTGGTAATGTCACACTTTATCAATGAAGATCCTCGTTTAATATTAGAATGACCTTTCCTAGCCACTACTCATGCTATTATGGATATTATGAACAAAACAAATACTCTAACAATCAATAGTCGAGCACTCACTTTCTAGAATGGCACTAGAGTGGACAATCTTAAATTTAATTTTAGAGATCTAAACTAATTCTGGAAAGGATAAGTCGAGCTAAGGACAATAAACAAAATCAGTTTATGGGAGGCAGCCCATATTCTATGTTCATTTCATGTTTATTTAATTTTATTAGGAATTTAGTTTAGTTTAGATAGTTTGTTCTCTCTCTTTTTGACTCTTATATTGGAAGTATTTTCAAAGTTTAAACATCGAGGCGATTTCAATTGAGGGATGATCAAGTTATTTTTGCTTATATGTCCTTTATGCAAGTCGCATTATTTACTTGCTTTTATGTTTATTTATTTATTTTGTTATATGTCCCTCTAAAACTTTCGAGTTTTCTAGTTAATTTTACCTTGATATTAATTTTTATGAATGAGAATAAGTTAATTATGATATCAATTCGAAAAATAGTAATAGAAGCTTGTGAATCCCAGCGATTCATATTAACATTAGGAATCACTTGCTAAATCAATAGTAGTACACAGGAAAATCAATTCAAAATTTGTAGTCTAGTAATTCCTAGCAATTCCACTTAAACAGGAATCGTTGGTTAAATTAGTAGTTTCAAATTTTCCAGTAGCTTAAATATTTTGGATTTGCTCAGCAATTCCCATCGATTCCACTTAAATAAAAATCATTGGGCACAATTTTTTATTTTTAAAACCAAAAACCCTAAATCACTACCCACTTCAAACCTTTCACACTTGCAACCCATTGCACCTTTTCACCAAAATTCAAAAAAATTTTGTCTAGATTAAATCATTCTAAGATCAATCCCATAGTATTTAAGTGAATCCCACCTAGACCTAGCCACATTTTATCCAAAAATCTTAATTTTATGGGGTTTTGGGCCAAACTAGGGTTTAATGAATTTTTTACCTAAAGTTTGAAGGGACGGTCTAGAGGAGTTCAAAAGCTTCAATCTTGAGAAATTCACTCTCAAGAAGGTAATAACATCAACCCTAGCTCTTTACTTCATCGAATTTCTAATTCTAGCTTTTCGCACATTTTCAATATTTTTCAAAATGATTTTGCTAGAATTTATTCAATCGTTTAGCACAAATAGTTTCATTGATTCCAATACCATAGGAATAGTGATCACATTGATCTTTGATTTACAAATTCAACAATTTTGGAATTTTTGCTTTAATTATGCATATTTGCATATGGTTTTATGATTTTATTTTATTTGAAGTTGCTATGAATTTGAAAAGACTACAATTTGTCACCGAATTGTTTTACAATATTTAGAAAACCTTTTCAAAGTTTACATTTTACTTATCATTCTGATGCAGGTATATTTACATTTACAACGAATTTCAAATTAACTTTCTAAATATGTTTATTCTTTTAAATCAAATTCTTGAATTTTATCAAACTATTTTCGACAACATTGTTTCTATCATTTTGGCCTATTCGGTTCACATTTTAGTGAATCCTAACACATGGGGTTAATTAGTGATGGGACTAACACATGGGTTTAGATAGTTTAGTCACATTTGTGTATATTGTTTGGTTTAGAGTTTTAAGGTTGGGATTAAATGAGGTTGTACATGTACATTTACCAAAATACCCTTTAGATAAATAACACCAAAAATCCCCCCATTTCACACATTTCTCATCTCCTCAAATGAAGACCGCTGCTGCTCACCTACGTCCATGAATCGCACCTCACCTTCATCCAATTCAAGAGTGACCTAATTGAATCGAAACAAAAACTGATCTGATCTACTATTTGTGAAGAACTGATAAACTGATGCGACTCTGGATTTGATTTTGGATTGCTCGGATGTTTCGGTTCGAGTCATTTTCCTGCATTTTCTCCTCTCCTTCTCGCACACACCGGAGCCTTGCGGTTCGTGACGCGCGCGGCTTCCTCCTCCTCGCTTCCTCTTCAGGCGTCGATGCAACGTGCGTGGGTGGAAATGACGAAGAGAAGGAAGAGAAGAAAAAAAAACCAGGTCGCGAGAACGAAGAAAAAGAGAAAAACAGGGACGGCGAGAGTTGGAGAATTGTGATTTGGTTAATGTGAGGGGTAAAGTGGTAATCTCCACTTTCAGTTACAATGGATTAGCTAATCCCACCAAAAATGCTGGTATTGTTTAATCCACTACCATGCCTCTTAACTAATCATGTGGCCTAGTTAATCCTCCAAGCGAACAACGGATTAACTAGTCCGGTGTGGCTAATCCGACCTAAGACGGTGAAGCGAACAGGCCATTATGTGTCTTTAGTCTTTAAACTGTGAGTTAAACAATGGTCGGAGGAGGAAAAGGTAGAAATTCTCGAGATGAGAAGGGAAAGACACAACTTGTAGAAAAACCCAAACTAAAATCCAAAGCTCCGCCCAAACCTATTAGGCCAACAGGGATTTCATTGAATAACCCCCGAACTAGCGCACTTAAAGTGCCTTCCCTACCCTTAAGTTTTGAATACGTTTCGGAGGGAGAGGAAGAGATTGAAGAGACACCCACCATTTCTTTCATGACATGTGTGACATTAATAAAAATAGAAAGATTATACCAAAGAGGGGTTTCATGACATGTGTTGAGCATGCACAATAATTTCTCGTATTTTACTATTAACTTGTAGTGGTGGTAAATGAGATATCGTCTCCACGTGGATTTTTGAAATCTCAAAGGAAAGTAATTTTTTCCTTTTTTAATAATTTGGTTAATCTAATTAAATGGGAATTAAAATATTAAATAACTAATAACTATAAATACTAAATTAATTAATCAAACTAACTAAACTAATTTAAGCAATTCAAATGCAAACTTAAAAGAAACAATATTCAAATTTAATTCAATATAAATAAACAAAAATCTAAACAAATCCCCATTAAAAATATAATAAATATTTGGATTCCTTTCAAACATTAGAACATAAATATCACTTCATATAATAGTTATAATAAAAAAACATGAAATCTTGGAATCATTAAACCTTACTTCATAATAGGTAAATAGCCTTTATCTAGCCACCGATTTTTCCTAATTCAATGAAATGTCACATTCTTATCATTGTAAATTTACTCATTGGAAAAATGCAACACCATAGAAATACGATAGCATTAAGTTCAATAAAAATTATACCTAATCTAAGTCAATATTATCGAAGCCATATAATAAACAACTTAGAATATGATTACCTAAAATATCCACTCGGGAAATGCTCTAAAGATTAATCCTAGCTACTACTTCTATAATTGTTGTTAATAACTATAGACATAGATTCAAAATCGTAACATCACATAACACATTTGCAAATGTAAATGCAATATTTATCTCCTTTAGTTGTAATATGCAAAAACAACTTGTTAATTCTGTGATTGTTGTGTATAAAACGATTTAAAGCATTAGACACATGATTCCTTAATTATAAATATCTAGCAGTCTAATATATATTACATTGTCTAGGGTTCATTTAGATTGATAGACTACTCACACATGTTAGAAATAAACAATGCGTATATATAATTAAAAGAAATAATGAACAAATAAATATCTTAATATAAATCAAAGCTCCAAGTATCTTCAAACATAGACAATAAAACTAATATAGAGCAGAAGGAAAGCAAAAAGAAAGAATTATGAGAGTTATTTTGAATCTCTCTAGCCTCTACGTATACATATTTTAGATAAACTCAAATTCTTCATACTAATCTAAAAAACTTGTAACCTACCTCGGCGATTTCGCAGCCATTCCTACCTTATACACAAATCGCTGAGTAAATCATTGAATTTAGCTCTCGGTGCTCTACTGATTCAGATGGTGATTTATAGTTCAATTTTCAATTCGCTAAAGATTTGCTGGCATTCTTCTGCTGCTAATTTAGATAGGGACTCCTAGTGTTATCTCAAATCGTTGGCTAATTGCTGGTATGTTTTTCTAGTTGACTATTTTTCTTTTCTATCTTTTTTCTTCCATTTCTTCATTTTTCTATTTAAAATCTGAAATTATAAAAACAAAAGAATACCTAATGTAATATCATCATTTATGCCTAAAATAAACCTAAATTACATTATAAAATGTGTCAAATACCCACAAACTCAGCACTTTGCTATCCCAAACAAAGGAATACTCTTAATCATATTCTCTTTTCATTTTTATATACTAATTTCAATCTTAGTTCATCTTAACTTTAAATAAATTTTAAAATAGAAGTGATTTTCAAATGAAAACCTATATTACCCATAAGTAAATGTAAGTGATGATAGAATTGAATGATTTAGTCAAATCAAAATATCCCTTAATGATAACTCAACCTCCTAATGTAACACTCTTTAGAATTTAAAGTTCATTGTCAAGACTAATGCACAACATAGGTTTTCTCAATCTCCACTAACAAGCATCAGGCTTATGATAATTAATATAGAATCTTAAAACACAAAAACCACTAGATTAATATGAATTTTAGAATAAATACTTTACAATTATACCACAATCAAAATCAATAAGAATTTTGGTAAGATGCCAATGAATGTCTTTTAAAACAAATTAAATTAAGAAATACTTAATTCAACTCTACTTTTCAGTACTCGAGCTAAATATTTTCTTTTGAAGAGTTTAAGAACATCCATCTTTTTCGTCTCTCATTCATTTTCTTCTAATCTATTCTAATCATTATTATTATTTTTTTAACATGTTTTTTTACTTTTACTTTAACTTTTAAGTCAATGCTCAATTTCCATTAGACGTTCTCACATTTTTCCCACTATAGATTCCCTACTCCATTTTCGTTGGAATTTATAGGACTTCTTATATATATTTTTTATAAACTGTTGTTAACACTTCTCACTATCCACTAAAATTGAAGAAAGTATTATTTCTAACTTATAGAAGTTCATCAGTTTCTAACTCATTTCTTCTTTCAATTGTGGCATAATAATTATATATATATATATATATATATATATTCTGTAAAAATACTTAACAATAGCTTTTGTATTATAAGAATCTTAGAAATCTATCTTGTCCATCTTCCACTATTATTTCAATTTTCTACCCATTATTATGACTAACACAATACATTCAATTAAACGTATATACATCAACTAGTAAAGTTAATAAAAAAGGCATAAAAATATATTCATTCTATCATAAAATCCACTTGGGTGATAAAATATCACTTCAGTTAAAGATCTACAATATATTTACCTTCATTCTTTTCCTAACTAAAAATAAAGAAAAATGAAATTCATTCTTACATGATTTCGAAAGAAATTTGAAAAATTTTATCAACTCAATTGAATATCAGATTAAAAGTAATTCATAACTTTTCTTCTAACTTTCTTTCATTTCATTTCCATCAATGTCATACTTCACCTAAAATACCCCCAAACTCATTCTAAATCTTATCCTCAAGGTTTTAAAATGAAGTCTAATTCTCAACATAAAAATCATACCACGTGAAGTACAAAAGAATTGATAAAATCATAAATTTGGACAATCAAGAATTGATTTAATTCAAAAGTATAATAAGACAGAGTGCGTAAAAGTTTAATGAATAAACATCACCATTATATAACAAGTGAATTAATTATCATAACCTAACACCGAATAGAATGTACCACATAGTATACTACCATAAACGTAAAGTATCATCAATATACACAAAGTATATAACCACTACCGTCATTGCATAGAGAGATTCTCATAATATCACTCGGAGACAGAAAAGAAAATGGAAAAAGGAACCAATGTCGGTGTCTAGAAGTCGCATCATCATCATCATCCTCAACTGAATCAATCCTTTGGGACTGGTAGCACAAAGTGGGGTCGTAGAGATGGTATTTTGATTTGGCAATGTCGGATCAAGATTACTGCTAAGTGGTAAACTCTTCTATATGGTACAGAAACATCTGCGCCTCCTTGGCATCTGTTTCTCCTGGACATCTTACGCTCTTTTCTATGGATGTTCCTTGCTAAGACTCTTTGGTTCTCAAACACCGGGTATTGATTAAGGAGAGTGGTAAACTGATTATGCAAAATTATGCCTATAAAAACTAACTCCAATTCGTCGATGTATAATCCATCATAATTCCTAGCAAGTTGCTCCATGTTCGGATCATTTCTAGCTTTTGACATCTCTTCCAAGATTCACCTCATGTCGTCTTTGATTTTCTTCTCTACTCAGTGTCTCTTCTGGCCATCTCAATCCTTTCTCTCTCAACCTGTACGTCATTATAACCATTCACTCTTCAATATCTCTCTATAACCTCATCAGTGATGGTCTTCTCCAGTAAAACATCCATGTCGAGGCATGCCATGTTCACTTGGTCCATCCTACAAAAGGTTGTAATCATTAAGTGGAAAGAAAGTTTATCGTTCTTCTTGGTGGTGATGGCACCCCTAACTGATTCATAAATGATTTTACCAACATCCAAGTATCCAATTCCCATAACAATGTGGTAAAGTAGGGCCGTCTTTTAGTTCACTATCTCATAATACTGCAGGCTCGGCTGTAAGTTGGCGTTGATGAAATAACGCCAAGCTTTGTTGGTTTTCCTAAAAATTTTGTGGTTATGTGTTTGGGATCATCCTCCATATCAAAGATAAATCTATCTCCATGAATTGCCTCTAAACCTCCCCTTATTGTCTTGGTGAGGATATGGTACTTAATTCCACACTCGAGTTAGGGTTACTCATCGTTTTTTTTTTGTAAAACTCTAGTAATCTAAAATATCGATTTATTCTTGTTGTGGAATAGTCCACTGTCCTTCCTCAAACTAGGGACTCGATATTACTTTCACTTCTATATGCATTGGCATAAAATTCTCTTACTAAGGCTTCGCAACCCGTTCACTAAGAACATTATCTAAGTCTAGGTAGTTGTAATCCCTAGTCAATAACCCTAGTTTCTTACCTTTATGATGTCTAGCACCCTAGGCCTATACTTTAATTCTTTCTTCATATTAAATCTCATTTCCAGGATCAACTTCTTATCCTTAATTATATCATTCCTAAATTTGTGTAGGCCTTCACATTGTCAAAATTTTCTTTCCTCAATTCAAAGTTTTTCTCCCCCATCTGTATTTTTTGTTCAACTTCCTTTATGTCCTCCTCATCAACATAATCATTCTAAGTGTTATAGCTAAATGAAGAATGTGGAGTAGGATCTCTTTACGGTATAATTCTATGTGTGTTGAAAGATATTGATGTAGTTAGATTTGGAAAACTTTGGATTTTGTTTTTGATTTCTCTATTAACTTTCCCATCCCCTTCTCTTCTAATGTACTTCTACTTTTACCACCTCCGGTCATTTGAAATATTGTAAGTAAAATAATTAACCTGTTAAATCATTTGAAACCAAATTTGTTGGAAATTGATTTGATAAAATTTAACTTATCTATTGAGAATAAAAAATCATTGGGAAAAGCATTTTGAAGTTAGTTGTAATTTATATGAAAGTTTTTAATAAAATAACATTGGGAAAAATAAACTTCGTATGCAATTCAAATCAATCAATAATTATTCACGAAAAACCCTAAAACTCATTTGAAACTTAGTCACAAATTAGCTTGCGTATATAATTCAATCTACTCGCCATATATTAAAAATAGTTCAAAAATTTGATAGTAATAAACAAATCATCACATCACTCCCATACAATTAGTATATTAGAAATCATTTGATATCAAAACCATTTAAAATAAAAAATATTCAAAATTGAGTTTCTATCCTAATAATCAATCCAAAATTGGCTAAAAATAAAAAATTTGATCCATAAGATGTTAGGGTTTTTAGTTTTTACCTTCTTGAAAATGATTCTTTCAAGTATGGTACTAAAAAATTTTCTTTATGACACTCATCCAAGCTCCAATCTGAACTCCCTTGCTTAAGCCCTAGGTGGCTCTACACTCTCAAAACTCACCATGTTTTGGGTTGAATGTATGAAGATTAAGGTCGAAATCACTTAAATACACTAAAATTAAGCTTTGGAAGGTTGAATCTACTCGAAAATTGATATGTTGATCGAAATGTTGTAATGGTTTGTGAGTGTGAAGGGTTTAAATGTGGCAATTTTGGGTTTCTATTTTTAAAAACTTGAATTCGTTCTCTACGAATCAAGGTTTAATTGGATTCATTGAGGAATCGTGGATGAAATCAATGTTAATGAGCCTCAGTGGCTCAGCGATTTGCCCAGAAATTCTTAATTATAAACTTAATTCGGTGAGAAATCGCTGACTTAAGTTTGTACTGAGGATTCTGTAAACTGCTACCGATTTTCTCAGCAATTTCCAATTCAAACCGGAATTACTAGGATATCGCTAGCTTAAGTTTTACTGTTTTTCCAATTAAATCTATTTTCCCATTTAATTACCTCATATATATTCAATAAAAGGTATAAATATTCAAAATTTTCAGAGTTTAACTATGATATGTATTTAATAATCTATTTTATTGCCATAAATAACTAATTAACATAAATATAATGCATAAAAAATATAGTACGGATATAAATTAGCTCGATCAACCCCCTTTACATTAAACTATTTCGGAATTGAATTCCTAAAATATTCCCATTATAAGAGTCAAAAGTTGAGAGAATATAAAAACAACTAACTAATCCTAATACTAAAATTGATATTAAAGATAAAGTATGTGATGCTCCCAATAAAGCGCTTTTGTTAACTGTCGTTGGCTCAAATAAATCACGTAGTTCTAGACTAGTTCTATAAACTAAAGTATAGGATTATCTACTCTTATGCCATTCTAGAAATCGATTGCTCGGCCATGCACTCGAAAAGTAATTGTCTTGTTTAGAGCATTCATTACAACTTGTGAAGTGGCTAAGAAAGGTCGTCCTAATATTAATGGAGGATCTTCATTGATGAAGTGTGGCATAACCAAAAAATATGTAGGAATAATAAATACTCATCAAATTGAATTGGTACATTAGTAACCACACCTATCGGTTTTACTAAATATCCATTTGGTAAAGCAACTTTTTTGGAAGCAAGTACATCCAATTCTAATTGAGTGTGAAAGAAAAAATGAATTGGCATGTAGTTTGCTCTAGAACTTGTATCATATATAACTTTAAAGTACCAATCACATTTGACCTTTATGTTTATATATCTCCTAGATCATCGAGCTTGACAATTGTTGAGTTTTTCTTTTTCTTTTTCTTATTTTTCATAGATTTATATTCATCCATGTTATTATTCTCAAGATTGTTTGATTACTTAACCCTCCATTCTTGGGTTATTTTCTATTGATTAGAAGTATCTTCTCCTTGCTTGTTCATGGTCTTAGCATTTCTTCCATTGTTATTGCATTAATAGCATATATTTCAGCTTCATATGATTTAGTTCTAAAGACCCATTATCCTTAGTTTGTTCATTATCGAATTCATCAGGGTTTCCATAGATATCTTCATCACTAAAATGAAAAGTGACAATTTTATTTTCAAACTCCATAGGCATTATTCCTTCAAATATATCTAGCTTCGTTTTAGCTGTTTAACGAATGGTCTTCCTAAAAGTATAGGTGGAGACTTAGCTGATATTAAGTCTCCCATTTCCATGACATAGAAGTCAGTAGAAAATATTAAGTAATTTATTTGGGTAAGACATCTTCTAGTAAACCATAGGGTTTAATAACGACATTATCGGCTAAATTAAGGTTAATAGGTGTATTAGTCAATGAAAATATTTTCTTTGACTCATATAACTTGAGCGAGATAACGTTTATTGATGCTCCAAGATCACATATAGTAAAATCTATCAAAGAAGTTCTTAATGTGATAGGGATTCCAAATATCCATGAGTCGAAACATATTTCAGTTATTTTCTTTTTAATTAAAGCACACACTTTTTATTCTAAGTTTTCATTAGATTCTTCTAAATATATGTCTTTTGATTCAGAGAGTTCTTTCAAAACTTCATCATAGTTAAAAAATTGCATAATTGATTTCATCAACGGTTTATTAATTTTTATTTTCCTAAATTATTCAAGAATGTTTTCATTGGTTTCTTCCTTCTTAGCATCAGATAATCATTGTGGAATGGCAGAATATGAACATATATCTTCATTCAAATTCTCTGAAATCTTATCATTTTTATTCTTATCAATTAATTCAGACTTTTGTAAAGATTTTTCGTTTGCTTCAACTCTGGCTAAATTTCACGGGTACACCTTTATAGGAAAATGTGTATATTTCATTTGTTCAGCCATCCATTCTCTAGTAGGAATGATATTAGCTATCATTTCTTCTTCTCTTTCAATAGTCTTATGAACCTTCTTTTTATTACTTTGTTTAGGTGTCTTTCCAATTATGGTTGTATCTTTCTTATCACTGAATATAGCATTAACTTGTGTTTGATTAGTAGGAGCAAGATTGACTTGAGTAGGTGCTTTAGTTTTACTACTCCGTTAATTACTTAACCTATTTATTTGTAAATTAATTTGACCGAACTAGTTTTTCAATTCATTAATGTTAGTGTCAATCTTAATTTGATTTTGAGAATTAGTGTAAAGTTTTGATGATTTTGACTCATAAAGTTATTCAGTATTTGCTTTAAATCTGGATTCATATATTAAGAAATTTGTTAAGGTTGCTGATTGGGTGCAGGTTGTATCTAAGCTCTTAGTTTATAAGTGTTATAATTCTGATTTCGATGATCATAACTAAGATTCGGATTTGGTCTTCCAAGATAATAAGTACTATTAGTATATTGATTTCTTGGGGGACCAAAAAATTAATTCATCATTTCGTTAACCTCTTCAATATTTTCTTTCTGTAGAGTACAACACACATCTGTAGGATGTGTAACCTCATTATAGAATCAGCAAGCCTTAACTTGATTAGATTTATCGTTAATTAACAACTTAACCATCTTAAATAATTCATCAATTTTATTATCGGCCGCATTATTTTTCTTATTATTCACTTCATGGAATTTCTTTCTTGAGGATTCAACATTTTCACCATATTGTTTATGTTGTTTTGTCATTTTATTAATTGCTTCTTTCACTAGAGTAGGTGTTGTTTCAAATAAAGATCCACCACATACTGTGTCTAGTAGTCTTTGTTCAAAGTGATTCAGTCATTCATAAAAATATTTTAATAAAGCTCTTTGAGTATATCCTTGTTATGACAAGAAAGTTTTAGTCTTTTAAAGATATCCCAAGATTCATTAAAGTATTCATCATCTTTCATTTTAGCAACTGTGATTTGCTTTCTATAGGAACTAATTTTTCTAGCAGGCATATATTCATATAGGAAAGCTTCTAACATTTGAGTCCATATATTTATCAAATCTTATGGAAGATAGAACGACCAGTCTTGTGCTTGATTTTTCAATGCAAAAGGAAAAACTTTAAGTTTAACTTGTTCTAAAGTTCGTTCTTTCAGTTTCATTCCATTAACTTTATTTTGATACTCCCTTATGAATTTTTATGAGTATTCGTTGTCTTTACCGTAGAAGTTAGGTAAGACACTAATAATTTCACATCTAAGTTTAAATTCAGGAAATCCATCAAGTTATGCTATACACATAAGCTCATATGATGTAACATTTTGATTTGCTTGTCTAAAAGTGAGTTTTCTATTATTATTATTGATAACTCTATTATCGTTATTATTATTAATGACATTGTCATTAATATCATTATTATTGTCTTCCATCCTATTAGCAAAGTTTTCCCTAAGTTGTTGTTGTCTTAAACTCCAATTAAAAGTTCTATCTATTTTAGGATCAAACGGATGTAAAGATCTTGTTGAATTAACACGACGAAGTGTGTAGACCATACAACGTTTAGAATCCTTTAAAATTATCTAAAAACCCACAGCAATAGTACCAAAAATTGACACGTGTCGAGCATGCACAATAATTTTTCGTATTTTATTATTAACTTGCAGTAATAGTAAATGGGATATCCTCTCCACATGAATTTTTTAAATCTTAAAGGAAAGTAGTTTTTTCTTATTTTTATTAATTTTGTTAATCTAATTAAACGGGAATTAAAATATTAAATAACTAACAACTATAAATACTAACTTAATTAATCAAACTAATTTAACTAATTTAAACAACTCAAATGCAAACTTAAAATAAACAATATTCAAATTTAATTCAATATAAATAAACAAACACCCACTAACAAATATAATATACAGCTAAATTACTTTCAAACATTAGAACATAATATCACTTCATACTATAGTTATAATTACAAAACATGAAATCTTAGAATCATTAAACCCTACTTCATAATAAGTTGATAGCCTTTAGCGAGCTACTGATTTTTCTTAATTCAATGGAAATGTCACATTCTTATTAAATCTATCCATTGGATAAAACACAACACTATAAAAATATGATAGCATTAAGTTCAATGAAAATCATGTCTAACATAAGCCAATATTATCGAAGCCGCATAATAAACAACTTAAAACACAATCACCTAGCACATCCACTCGAGAAATGTCCTATAGATTAATCCTAGTTACTACTTCTATAATTGTTGTCAATAACTAGAAACATAGATTCATAATTATAATATCACATAACACATTTGCAACTATGCACGCAATACTAATCTCCTTTAGTTGTAATACACAAAACGACTTGTTAATTCTGTGATTAACGTGTATGAATTAATTTAAATCATTAAGCACATGATTCTTTAATTATAACTATCTATCAATCCAAAATATATTACATTCTCTAAGGTTTGTTTCGATTGATAAACTATTCACTCATGTTAGAAATAAACAATGCATAAATATAATTGAAAGACATAATGAATAAATAAATACCTAATATAAATCAAAGCTCCAAAGTTTCTTCAAACATTGACAAAAGAACTAATATAGAGAAAAGGGAAAGCCAAAGGAAAGAATTACGATAGTTATTTCGAAGCTTTCTAGCCTTTTTTATAGTCTCCTTCTGGATACATATCTTCGATAAACTCAAATTCTTCATACTAATATAAAAAACTCGTAACCTACCTCAGCGATTTCTCAGCCATTCCTAACTTATACATAAATCGCTGAGTAAATTACTAATTTTAGCAATTAGTGCTCCATTGATTTAGCTGACGATTTATAGTTCATTTTCTAATTCACTACGGATTCACTGACCTTTTTCTGGTAATGTTTTAAATAGCGATTCCTAGTGTTATTTCAAATTGCTGGCTAATCGCTAGTGTATTTTTCTAATTGACCGTTTTGCTTTTCTTTCTCGTTTCTTCCATTTGTTCATTTTCCTATTTAAAACCTACAATCACAAAAAAACAAGAGAATAACTAGTGTAATATCATCATTTATGCCTAAAATCAACCTAAATTACACTATAAAATGTGTCTAATTATTGACTTGTCATTTCAACATAAAAAACGAAGTCAAATACAAGCCTAAGATCCTAAATATAATAAAGGAAAGGAACTCGGATTATTGACTAAGGATTACTATGTCGATAACGACGTGGGGTCCTTAATTGAAAAGGGGTGTGAAATTTTAGTTAGAGAGTTCTATGGGAATATGCATGGAGATGAGAATAATTGTCCATAGTCCAAGAAAGACCAATGGACTACTCACTTAAGAGAATAAACCAGTATCATGGTTTACCGAAAGTGCGTTAAAGGCAACATAACGAGAACCAGAAATCTGAGTATATGTATAGATTCAGATTTCCCTAAGAGACCATTAGGAAAGGTTTAGAAGCTATTTTGGGGGTTGGTTTCCATTTCGACTCAAACAGTTACCCAAAAAATATACAAACCAAAAGTTTTATGAAAACAATAAAAACCTGGAGCTTTTTCCTGAACACGAGCCTACAGCCTAGTTTACAACATAGTGACATAGTAAACTATAGGGCAGCTCTCCTATACCACACAGTCAAAGGGGTCGTGTATAGTGATATTGGCAGAATAATTTATGAATCGACTAGGAATGCCATGACCACTAAGAAAAATAAAGTCCTACCTTTTCCCTTGATGATCATCGAGTTTTGTAAATAAGATCGAGCCCCAATGAGAGGAGTCGAGTTTGATGTATTTCCGGACAAGACCATTATTAAAAATGTCATTGAGAATAGTAAGAAGGTGTCGGAATACATTGACTCAAAGGACGAACGAGAGACAAACATCATACAAAGAAAAGTACCCACAAAGAAGAAGAGTACGAGTAGATAACCAAAGAAATTTCAAGGAAACTCATATTGTCGCATACTATGAGCGGACGAATCATACCACAGAGCCACCTATAGAGTACTTCACTAGCGTAAATAAAGAGGACACAGAAATGGCCATGAAGCAGACAATCTTGCCCAATCAGATGAAAACTCAAAAACATTAAGAGTTCCTATTCCAGAATCAATGATAGATTGCCCATAGCATATATGGATTAGACAACACAGGACCAGGAAGACTCAAGGCAGGGGAGCCAACATTCACATTCCATCACTCCAGTTGAGGATGCCCAACCAAATAGTATTCACTAAAGATAACCCGATTGAGGGAGTAGACTACGCCCTCTATGATCTTAAGGCAAGCTACTAGTCCCAACAGCCTGATCATGGTGATGATGCAACATCTGGATGTCGATTTTTCTTCTCTGTGTAATCTTTTCCTGAGTGTCACTATTGATAGGTTTTTGTTTGTAATCTTATGATTAGAATGATATGGTGTGTTACTATGATACATTAGTTTTGGTGTATTACAATTTTATATATTTGTTTGATTTGTCCCGTTAAATTATATGATGCTTGTAATGTTTAAGTTTATCATGTTTTAAATCACTTATTCAATTCATTCTTATGTTAGTTAACAATTTAATTTATTCGTTTATGCTTCATGGGGTATTTTAGTTTTTGTTGGAACACCTGACTTAGTTTTTAAACCTTGATGATAAGGTTTTGAATGAGTTTGGGGATATTAGGTGAAGTGAAGTATGAATATGCGAAGTATGAAAGAAAAGAGACGTAGAATCTAATTATTTACCCAATGTTGACTAAAGTTTTTAAATTTTCCATGATACAAGTAATATTTTTCCATTTCGTTTTACTTTATTTAGTTAGGAATAGAATATGATTATAATTTAAATGGAAGTGATATGTTATTATTACCTATGAAAATGGAAAGTTTATGATGGAAAGGAACTCCTATACCCTATTTAACTTAACCTAGATTGTGTATACACTAGGTGAATTTAGAGGGGGTTGATTACTTGTATTATACATTATAATGGGTAGAATATTGAAACAATAGCGCAACATAAACAAGACAGATTTTTAAGAATCTTGTTATACAAAGATTATTGATCAAGTTTATATATATATGCATTGAAAAGTTTATGCCACAATTAAGAAGAACAATGGGAAATAGCCAATAAAATTTACTTAGTTGTAAAGAGTAACAAAAGTTTTTAATGAAAAAATGAAGTGACCTACAAATTCCAAAGGAATTGGAGTAGGGAATCTAGTGGTGGGAAAATGAGAAGAATAATTCATATAAAAAGAATAACACATTCCAAAGGAAATGGAGCAGGGAACCGTAGGAAAACATTATAAAGAATAAAATGAATTTATATAGTTGAAGAAGTAGAAAGAGGGATATAAGAAAATGGAGGAATTTTATGAAGAACTCTTCAAATAAAATATTTAGCTCAAGTGCTTATAGCTAAGTTAAGTGAAGTATATTTTTTATTGCAACAAATGAATATGAAATGATGATTACTGGTGAATAAAGGTTCCTATCAACTTTGATTTTCATGATATTTTAAGTATTGCTTGAAAATGAGATTGATTAAGTGATTTTTATATATTGAAATTCTATATTAGTTATCGTAAACTTGATGCTTGTCAGTGGAGATTGAGAAAACCAATGTAGTGCCTTGATATTGGTGATTGATTTAACTTTGAATTCTGAGGTGTATTGCACAATTAGGAAGTTGAGTTATCAAATAAAAAAATTGATTTTTAGTTCTTTCTATTCTATCATAATTCTTATTTTTATGAAGGTAATATGTTTGTAATTTAAGATCATTTTTGTTTAAAAATAAGAGTATATAATCATGAAATTAAAACAAGGGAAGAAAAAAGAATATTATTGAGAGTATTAATTTGCTCAGGACGACAAAGTGTTGAGTTTGGAGGTATTTAACAAGTCATTAATTAGACATGTTTTATAGTTCATTTTAGAATGATTTTAGATAAAGAAGACTATATTACATGGGTTTTTTCTTTTTTTTATATATATTTCAAGTAATAAATGAAAAACATGAAGAAATGAAGGAAAAATGGAAGATTATGAAGGAATTAATCAAGTGGAAGAAGTATATGAAGAATTATCACTAAGCAAATAAGAATTGAAATAATTAACCAACGATTCTTGGCGATCCCTGGGAGGCACCAAATCGCTGGCTAAATCAATGGACACAAGAAAAGACCAGTAAGCAAAAAATTCTGAATTTAACCAACGATTCCTGACTCACATAAATCACTGTGAATCATTAGGTTAGATCTCATAAATTTTGAATAACTAAGAGTTGTTTGAGTTGTTTTAGGATTTTTACTACTTAGAATACAATAAATGCTTACTTAGGGTTATGAAATTGATGACCTTCGATCGTACTTTGAAGCCCTAGAAGCCTTGGTTGTTCTTAGAGTCACAGTCTACATAGTTTACATACATTGTCTATTATGTCATTGTTTTTAAAGATTCAAGTATTTTTTAATTTAGATGTGTTTTCAATTATGTCTTTTATTTATATTATTGAAATGTTATTTATGATTATGAATGAGTAGTTTGTTTGATCTAAATAAAGTTCGAACGTGAACTAGATCATTTTGTAATGTAGTTATGATGAGATGAATATGTTTTTAATGCTTAAAATTGATTGTATTATTTGATTCACTGATTTAATATGTTAATATTTATTGATTTTAATCATGATCTTTGTATGGCATGCATAGTCTAGAATGTATATTGCGATATATGATTTCATTATCTATTTGAAGTAGTAACTAAGATTGTTTGAAAAGCATACACTGTTTAAATATCCTAGGTTAATTTAAGATCTAAATCTAGCGTTGAAGTGAATTTTCGAATATGTTATATTTAGTAGTTCGAAGTTCTCATAAATTTTAATGTGGTTATATTGCGTAAAGTTAATGTCTTTGTGCTAATAAATGGGTTAGCTCAATAGAATTAAAACATGGCTTTTTCACCAATATAAAGAGAGTAAATGGTTGGTTAAAGGCTGTTTACTTACTTATATTCGGAGTTTAGTGATTTATCTTACTTTATCGAGTATACTCATGACTATATATGAATTAGGTTTGCATGTTTGGAATGCAAAAAGAGTTTATATTTCATTGTTCTGGATATTTGTTTAGATATTTATTTATTGAATTTAATCTATTTGATTGATTGTGATTCAGGATTGTGCTAGTTAATTAAGATAATATAATTAATTAAGTACTATATATTATAGTTAGTTATTAGTTAGTTTAGTAATTATTATTAAATAAAAATAAAAACTTTAAAAGTCTTTTTCCTATAATGGTTTGATAAATCCCTGTGGAGATGATTCTCATTTAACACTGCAAATAAATAATTAAAGTATAATAGAAAAGAGAAAATTATTGTACACGTTTGACACGGTCATCATTGTCGCCAGAGTCTCCTCGATCCTACTTACTTGTCCAAGAGTTCGGCAGACATATACCACACTTGCCTCCAACATATTTTTGTTGGTATATCGACTTATCTTCATGCTATTTAAATGCAACTTGCGTTTTTTATTAAATGCAACTTCCGTTTCTTCTAGGGATTTTCTTCTAGAGAAGGCTAAGCTTGACAACTACCTTTGATTTTCGAGAGCCTCCTCCAGCCGATCTCGTTGGTGTTTGTATATATGATATTGTTGCTTTTAGGGCATTTTAGGAAGATTTTGTACTTTTATATTTTCTAGAAAGATTTGTAATCGTTTTATTTAAATTCTTGTTAAATGCAATTTGCGTTTCTTATAAGGCTTTACTCACTAGACTTGTCATCAACTTTTTGCATGGATAACCGAGTGCAGATCCTACGACGAGCTGAGGGAAGGCTAAGTTTGGCGGCTACCTCTAATTTTCGAGAGCCTCTACCAGCCAATCCCGTAGGTGTTTGTATGTATTATATTGTTGCTTTTGGGACATTTTAGGGAGACTTTTATACTTGATACATGTATATTGAGTTTATATTGTATTCTTTTGTCGCATTTGATTTACATGGTATCTTTTTGTCGTGTTTTCCACTACTTAGGGTTTGTTAAATAATGCAATTTACACATACTTCCTTTTTGCATGAGAATTGAAAGACTTCCACTAAAACTACAATTTATATGATAGTAACTCACAAATATATGTTGTAAAACACTAATACTTAGTTTGTAAGCCAAAGATATGGACTAAATAACTTACTAAGCGACTAATTAAGTTAGGATTAGCCTAACTAAGACGATTAAGTGTGAATCATCATAAACAATAGAATAATTGGATTAGTTATGACTATAAAGAAGATTAAGTAGATGTCATGGGCTGTCATGGATAGTTGTGCAGGTGACATGACATAACCTGGTGATGTGTTTGACGATGTGGTGTGCCCGAATTGCCTTAGAATTTGGGGTTGTCACAGTGTTATCAGCGAGTGTAAGACACACAGAGATGACACATATGAAGAAGTTTCGGACACAAAGGGCTAAAACCCATAAAGTGGTAACGGCCAACTCTGACCGAGATTGCGAAGAGAATTCGATTTTAGTGGGTGATGGAAGAATCCAGCCAAGACCTCTTCAGAGGTGTCACCACTGTGTATCTGACACCTTTTCAGAGGTGTCGTTTTTATGTATCTAACACGCGTAGGGCAACAAGAACGAATAAAAAAATCTCAAAATTCCTAAAAAATACATCAAGGTTTTGCTCGCAATCGCTTAATATTTTAGACTCCATCGAAACTTTGCACCCAAAATGTAAGAATCAACTTCCAAATAGAAGCCCTAAAACCAATGACAATCTCACAAACAAATACCGACTCAAAAAAGTAAGAAAAACCTAAAAAACTTCGAAATCGACACTAAAGAAGAGGAGGAACTCGCCCACAACATCGAATCGATATGGTTTTGCTCGAGTTTCGACTGATTTAGTTGGTGATTAAAATGCGATTTGAGATAGGGTCACTGGGGTACGGGTGAATAGGGTATGGGTGAGTAAAAACCATTTTATATGGAGGGGTTGTTGGGTCATTTCACTAGGGTAGGGTCTGTTTAGCTGCTTCTATAGTAAATTTATGTGAAGTTTGAAAGACGACGGTTGAAAATATTGATTATGTCCTTAATTAAGGGTAGGATAGTAAATTTAAACGACGATTAAAAGATTTAATTAAAGATAGAATAGTAAATTCAAGTGACAGTTGGAAGATTGATTATTCATGTTTATTATGTTGAGTAGATATAGTAGACATAAGCATTGTTTGGTATGTGGGTGAGATATCTCCCAACTTACAAGGGAGGGGGTGAGTTATCTCCCCCTTCTCTCCATAGGGAAATATCTCCCATGAGTTCAATGGACAAAAATACCCCTCACAATTCATCTTTTTTTATTTTAAAATATGTTTGAACGACATTTATGTCAATTCTCACATTTTACTGTTTTTAAAATTTTGCAACTTCCGCGTAAGTTTAAAGTTTAAATAAAAATGAAATATGAACTTACATTGTGAGTTAACTCCATAAAATTATTTTCACTCGTACTGTAAGTTGGCAAAAACGAACCAAATGAAGTCATAGTAGATATAATAGTGATACATAATAACACCGAAATTGAGATGCACTCATGCACATTGCAAGTAAAAAGCCGGATAGAGACTAGGATGATACTCAACTACAACTCAACCATTAACTGCATTGGGTTATGTCCCATATTTCTCATATTTGTGATTTTACTTTATAAAGTAAAAGATGATGATGACAAAAGAATCCAAGAACGCGACCCACGTAGAAGGTATTAAAAAAGTAATGAAAATATTTGGGGGCGTATCAAAAGGTTCAAAATCTAAAGGACTGGCCTACCAATTTAATTAAAATAACAGATTAGATAATCTATTTGTTGACTCACAATTAGGTACAATTTGTTGAAATTCCGTTAGATTACACATGTAACACATCCCATCTTAATATATTCCAATTTGAAAAATATTGTATCTAACGTATGCCTTGTATGCATAACCAAATTGACTCAAATGGTGAAGTAATATATATATATATATATATATTCATCCAATCACTTCACTTCCCTTATCTTCAGATAAAGATCAGGTGACATGCTCCTGACACATATACATTAAATGAACTATGCTAAATTATTGAAGCATATTAGATATACAGTAAATCTAATATGCACTTAAAGTTAAAGATGTGTGCAAACCACTAAAGTCTAAAACTGTAGTCCAACAACTCTTGGACTTCTTCGTTACCAAATATTACACTTTAACTTTTTTTTCATGAATTACCTTTACCTTGATCTGGTAGGTAGTACTTACTAATTATCTACTTGTCTCTCGACCAAGTTATTCATTCAAATCTTTTAATTTTTTAATAAATGTTGAATGGAGAAAACTGGGATAGAATGTATGTACGGGGCTATGTGTTAATAATGTAAAAAATATTGAATGACAGATTTGGTAGGCACATTTGGTACACCATAGTTAGAAATCGTTGGTCGATCGATTGACCTTCATTGGTGCACATTCTAAAAACGTGCATCCAACGACTGTGTATCAATTTACCAAAAAAATGTGCGTGCCACCCAATCCCTTCCATTGGCCTTCATTAGTGGGGGCCCTTCCTTTTAAAATCCACTTTCGCCATCACTGCCCCCTCAGCTGCAATTGCGCCAGTATTAATGGACTCTGCTTCCTCTCGTACCATACCACGACAAAAATCAACGCACTTGATAAATTCATCAGAGCCCATTATCAAGCTCCATCAGATATTTGTTGTTTACGCATCTCGACGATCATCAACGGACCACAACTCTTATGTTGGGACTACTTGGTCTTCGTTTTCTGTTCCAATTATACCCATGTCGAGCTTCGCATTTTCCGTAACAGTGGTATCGGGTTCCACAGTCAACCGACACGATATTTTGTGGGAACAGTAGCGAAGATTTTCATTTCGTTTTCGTTTGGGTTTCCATCTCCTCTGATTCTTTCTCAAGAACTGTCAATTCAGAAATTCGACTGTTCGCTTTTGGTCTCATGCGCTGAAATTGAAAGAATTGTTGATTGTATGATCGCATTGGGGGTTTCTGTTAGGGTTTATGTTTGGTGTTGTTATGTGATCATCTCAAGCTTCTTGGTCTTCTCTCTCAGCGATGGAGAAGGCTCAGAGATGCAACAGCAATTCTAGCTGCACTGGAAACCAGGCTCATCTTTTGAATTCTCAGAAGCATTTGTGTCTGAAATTCCAGAGAAATCCAATCTCATTGACGCTTGTATGCGGCTTGATGCTCTTCGCTTTAGGTTTGATCTCGATTCTCACTGGACATGTCGCCTCTTACATCGACCATTACTCGTGCCGCCTCATTAACACCGCTTTCTTGCCCTCCAAAACGGTATGGATTGAGTCTGAGACTTGTTTGGTTTAATTAGAGCTCGAATTGTTATTTCAATTTGATTTTAAAGGTCTTAACTTTCAATTTCTTATGTGATCGGTTTGTTGAAAGAGATTGGACAATAGTTGCGAATTGAATTGTGGTTGATAATGTGGTTGCTTGGTTGATCGATGATGACATCGGACCTACTCAGTTGCTTCGATTTCGTCATATTTTTGGGAAGAAATGGTTCTTGTATGCTAAATGAATCAAATTCATGTCTCAGACGTGTTTTCTAGTGAGATTTAACTAGTTAGACTGTTTTTGAATAAGAATTGGATACCCAAGCACCTTTCGATGAATGCTCTTTTGCTGCTGTTTTATGCTGCTTGTTTTGACTTTCACAGAAATAATGATTACTTATACTATTAATTTGTTGGATTTCTTTTGAGCGACTGGTTAATTGCTTTAACTCTCTGAGAATGTTGGCCTTACGAGATTGTATAGTTTTTTATTCCCAATGAATTGGTTGTTTTTTGCGATCTTCTTTTTAGTTTCTCAATCCGATATATAATATGAACGCCATGTTTGGATCTGATTCAATTTGGCAAATTTGGTTTCTCCTAGTTTCTGTTGTATTCTAACTTGAATATGTTGTCTAATTGATGGTGATTTGCATGTAAAACACTTTTGATTATCACTTATACAGTTGAACCTGCACAGTTGATTGTCAGCAATAACATGGATTTCTGGAATTTCAGGATAGGAACTATCCTGTGCCACCGATTGATTTATGGAACTCAAAATCTTCAAACCAGTACTATGGATGTAGTAGTAGAGGTCCTCATTTCCGTCGTAAGTTACAATTTAAGATGCTAAGTTTAGTATTTGTTAGTGTCTGAATCTTACTTATTTGCCATAAGTTGCCAAGAAGATAGTTGTGTTCATTGTTCTAGTTTGCTTCATCAGTGTAAACAAAGGGAAAATATGACTTTTCTTTCTTCAGTCTCACCACTTATTGATGGAGCTTTTAAAACCTTTGTTGATTTTATGTGGTCTTTAATCAGTTTGTTTTGTTCTGTAATCAATCCCATTTGTACCTTGATTCGTAGACTGATCGAGAAAAATAAGGAACTCAATCTCAGCCTATCATGTTTTACAATCTTAATTCGTAGCTTGTTTTAGAAACTTCAGTACCCAATTTGTTTTTAATGTCTACAAAAACAACTGAATGGAAGATGCACATTGATAATGACATAGAGTTGAAAAGTATATGTGAGTTATTGAATGAGAAGGCATATGTGAGTTATTGAATGTGAAAAGTTAGGATATTTTAACCAATTAAGCCTTGTTATAATATTAATTTACAAAAGTAGAATCGTTTCCATTTTGTGCTCTTTATGGAAAGTGAGAACATTCTTTGCAGGAATATCACAGTAAATGCTGGACATTTTAACTTTAAGACCTCTGAGTCTTAGGTTTAATTAGGGCATTTGTGTGGCTATATTTAAGATGTGATGCTATCCCTTTTTTCATTTTATCTCCATATTGTGGTATGTTAAGGAGAAGATGTTGAGGTGCATAATGCATATGCACTTTTCCTCTATCAGATTGTTTGTACTCAGGTTCACAATGCTTAAGGTTCTCTTTCTTTCTTTTAGTCAAGAATAAGAATGCATGTATGTCTTGCAAGAAGGAAATTGATTTTAATGGTCATCTTCTTGATAGTTCATATTGGTAATGTTTTTCAATTTTTATTTCATGTTAATCTAGATGCGACACGTGAGAATTCATCTAATGGTTACTTGCTCATTGCAACAAGTGGAGGACTAAACCAACAAAGAACAGGGGTAAGTCAGCAATTCATAGATACTTGCATTGCATATGTTTTGTTCACTTATAATGCAAGTGTTGTTTGTGCACACACAATGAAAGTGTATGCGAAGTGCCACGTTTAAGTTTACACAAATATTATCATAAAAAATACGTTAGAAATATATATCTTGATATATTTAAAATCAGTTATCTTGATAATCGATACTAGTTTTGGCGGAGGATTGGTATTCATATTTACTCTTGATAATCAGTTCTCTTGATAATCCACCAATGATGTGGTTCATTATCCTTGGGACACTGTCAATTGAAGGTCACGTTTAAGCTTACACAAATATTATCATAAAAAATACGTTAGAAATATATATCTTGATATATTTAAAATCAGTTATTTTGATAATCGATACTAGTTTTGGTGGAGGATTGGTATTCATATTTACTCTTGATAATCAGTTCTCTTGATAATCCACCAATGATGTGGTTCATTATCCTTGGGACACTGTCAATTGAAGGTCATGTTTATCTCATTCAGATGATTCCATGTGCATCATAGTTTTATCTGCATTTTTGAAGGAACTACATAGTTGGTGTAAAATTTTCATACATAGTCAAGGTTTTTGTTAATATTAGATCTTTTTTCCTTACAAACATGGGTGGTAGGTCCTCGTTCCCATTAGTCTTACAAGATATTAGTACATCAGCTGGAAGATGTCCCATTGGCCCTAAGTTTCACATTATGGAGAATCAATATCTTGATTTCACTTCCTCAAAAAAAAAAAAAAAAAAAAAAAAAATCTTGATCACACTTCTTGAGGTGAGCAGCTCAAGCCATTGGTTCAGTCCCGTAGAATTATCCAAAAGATCTTTTTCTTTGTACCAAATATTTGAATTCCAATAGGAATATATTTGCGCTTCTTTCTAATGGATCTTCCAATGATTTAGTGGAGCTATTTTCTGTCAAATTGCTTATAATTCTCTTTCTATAATTGTTTGTTGTTGTGGGCTTAATGAAGCTTTCTCTTGAACTGTTTCCATTTGGCATTGGACACCTTTTAATAAAACTGTCCATCTTGGGTTGAAATTACAGGTTGTTGCATCTAAAGTTAAACAATTCCAGATTCATTGAGCTGATATGCTGAAAGAGAATTCTATGCTCGAAATCGCATCCTAACCAACCCGATCTTGCCTCCTCAAAGCAATATGTTCAAGCAGAGATATTATATAAGGATTTCATTTTTCATGTGCTGAATTCTTTCCTTTCCCAAAAGTTCTCAGCATTTTTCCCTAGTTCCGTCTAGCTAAAAAGCCTTTTTATATCTGCACTCTCTTTTCGGCCTTTCTCAAGCTCCCCCACCGTAGATTAGGCTAAAAATTAAAACAAAAGTCTCAACTTAAGTTCCTGTACACTAACTGTGGTATTTGTTTCTTCCGATGTACTCCCTTAGCTTTGGGTCAATTTTCGATGTTTCTGTTTATGTTCCACTTCCTTGGTTAACATGCACCTTTAGTTCTTCTTAATTATTATTCTATTTGGAGAAGAATGATGACGTGTTTTATGAGTGTGTAATCATAAATTGTTACCAAAAGAAAAATGTAAATACTTTCTCCTTATTTATCCTTTTGCTTTCTATATCGACACTAACACCTACACATGCCTTTTACTTAGAATAGAACCCTCCAATATCTCATGCATTCTACCATGCTGTATCTTCTATTTAACTTGCTTGAGGATACCTGTCTCACTGCCAGTTATGGTTACTTCCACACTTGGTCCCCATTTCAATGTCGATTCTGCTGTTCCTGTCAATTTATACAAACCATAAGATAGCACTATTAATGATGAAGTGAAGCTGTTTTGTGTAGCCGAATCCTCCCAAATCCTGACTGCCTCTTTCATCAATTCAAATAACTCTGTTCTTCATATTTTCCCTTGAAATCCTCTCCCACTTCTTTCAAGTCCCATTGGAAAATGTGCTGTTAAAGAGCTGGCGTTATTGTGAACTGAACTCCACGTATAAAATGGGAATCCTTTTTACTGGTTTTCTTGAGTGCTAGCCTTATTGTGAACTGAACTCCACGTATAAACACAAATCTTGGATGGAATAAATTTGTTCCAATTACCATTTGCAAATGGATCTGTTGGTAGCAATGCCTCGCCTAGTAGTTTCCAGGAAAAGGATTTGCAAGAAATACATATGGAAGGTTGCATCTAAATTCTAAAATCTAATGAAGAATTGTCCCATCTAATGTTTCAGTAATTAATGGACGCAAAAATCTCGTAATTCTTTATGGGACAGATTTTCAGGGAACAAAAGTTTTAATTAGGGAATACCTCGGATGTTATTGTATTTAGTTTTTGGAAAATATCGCACTTAATCGCCTCTAGAAATGGATATAATAAAAAGCTAAATTGATTTCCTTCTAACAAGAAAAAGAGATAGAAAAATATGTAGAGATTTTCAAAGTGAGACCCAGTGAAGGGCTTACTAACTAGTTGGTATCAAGCTAAAAGAACGAATTTTTAGGAATAAAAGAGATCAAAATCCAATAATAAAGTAAAGGAAGCTGAAAAACAATGATCAACAGAGTTTAAAGAGCAACTAGTGGAAGAAAATGTTTGGAACCTTATGTAGATGTCGATGCAACATGGTTAGAAATGAGTAGTTGCACAATAGTAGCATTGGGTTTGTTAGGTGTATTAAAAGGGTTGGGACCATTAGAAAATAGATTTTCTGGTTACGTCACTGGTTTTGGTGGTTTGGACACATCCAAAGGCGTCTTGCAAATGCCCAGTTAGAAAGCTTGACATTCAAGAAATTCGATAGGATGAGGTTGAACATAAGATAATTTGAATTATGGAATGCATTGATCGGGAAGGATGTGAAGCATTATGAAAGCACATAATCAAGTTTGTTAAATAGAACCAAATAGAAGACTTTGATCTATGTAGCAAACCCCAACTAATTTGATCCATGTTGTTTGTTGTTATTGTTTTAGCTTTCTCGTGTGTGCATTTTCCAATATGTTTTAGGCTTGGAGGGAAAGAGGCACGAGAAAATCAATATATTCCCGAACAAACCAGTTTTGGATTGTGTGTTTATGACGTAGTGGCCTACAATGGGACCCATACAGGCTAGACATGATAGTTTCTTCTTAGAATTCTTCTTAGAAAAAGCAAAGGAAAGGGTGGGAAATAAATAATTGTTTGTTTAATGCACATTGTAACACCAATAAGCTATAGAAACATTGGTTTATAATCTTGAGATTGTTGTGGAAAATTTCTTTATGTGCATCAGAAGAGTTCGATCCAGGTAGCCGACCTCTTAAATATGGAATTGAGGCTTGTCAAAAGGAATCTTAGAGTTTGTGTTGGGTGACGTGTAATGCAATGGGCTATTCTGATAGAAAAAAAGGCATAATATATACTATATAGTAATACTTGGGTTTTGTTTGATTATTATGCATTTGGGAAGTATCCTTGTATTACAATTTGGAGTTTTTCCACTTGCAATATTGTTGTCAATGCACTCACATACTAGAGATGAGGTACTCTGTGACGGGCACAAATAGTATCCTCTTTTTTCTTATAGTCAAAATTTAGGGATTTGTATGTGATGATAGTGCTGCTGAGCAGTTTTTTGTTTGATAAATAATGAAAAGCCAAAGCACTTGCTAGCAATTATGGCTAACTTTCTCTTTATATGGTTAAATAGATGTTTTTATAGGAACCTAAGTAAATAGTTGCTAAGAGTGAAAGTTAAAATTTTGAAATTGCATACCTACTCTTTGACCTGAAAATTAAAGAAAAATATTAATAATAACAATAATAATAATAATAATAATAATAATAATAATAATTGTAATTGTAATAATGATAATAACAACAACAATAATAATAATAAATAAATAGAAATTATATACTGTTGCATATAATAACAATGTGTATACCTCCTTTATCTGCAATGTGTATACCTCCTTTTTCCATGCAGATAACTGATGCAGTAGTTGTTGCAAGGATTTTAAATGCCACATTAGTTCTACCTGAGCTAGATCATCATTCTTTCTGGACTGACAATAGGTAATTGAGGTTGTACAGTTCGTTAAAAAAACATCATTTGTATGTGATGGTTTATTTAATCTTGCTTGTTTGTTTCTTTTTTTTTTTTAATCTTATGTTGGATTCCTCTCCTTTCATGCAGTGACTTTCATGATATTTTTGATGTTGACTGGTTCATTGCCTCCCTAGTTAAGGATGTTAAAGTTGTTAGGAGAGTTCCTCTTAAAGTGGCTAGGAATATGGACAGACCTCCTTACACTATGCGAGTACCAAGGAAATCTACTCCTATGGATTATCTTGATCAAGTGCTCCCAATATTTTTAAGAAGACGTGTAAGTTCCCCGTGGTGCTTGTCGCTATGTCATTCCAGGGTTCAATTTGTTATGACGTTTAATTATACTATAATGTTTTCAACATTTCATTAACATTAGGGTTTTGTGAAGCTTATGTATTGGACTTTTTTGCTGTTATCTTTCAACAGTTCTTTTTTCTTAATCTTTTTATAGGAACCTTCTGCTTTTTTTATTTTCAATATGTTACAGTTTTCTTTGGTTCATATATGATAGCCTTTTGTATTTTATGTTAATTATTAATGATCACTCCTATTTAATGATTTTCCAAAGTGACTCGCAACCCTTTCTGTCCTGATAGTCTAAATGAGTAAAAACCTTTGCTGATGAATCTTAGCCCGAACTCATTTAAACTTATATCAATATTTTTCATTTCAAGGTTGTCTGTTTCTATTATTATTTTTGGTTCTCATTCTTTGATATAAGGACATGGTGGTGGTAGTACATTGTTTTTTTTTTTTTTTTTCGTCTACTGTATTTGCTTGATTGTCCTGTTAGAATGAAGATACCTTTATTTTATTTTTAGTTTTTTTGGTTTACTAGGATACGTTTATTTTATGGTATTCTTGCACTTTGGATGTGGCAGGTTGTGCAGTTGACGAGATTTGATTATAGACTTGCAAACAATCTTGATGAGGATTTGCAAAAGCTCCGTTGCCGTGTGAATTACCATGCCTTGAGATTTGTAAATCCTATAGAAGAAATGGGTGAGAAAATAATAATGAAAATGAGAGGCATGGCTGATCGTTTCATTGCTATTCACTTGAGGTATCTCCTTGTCTACCTAAAGTTTGGCTACATATATTCAGGCCTAGATTTCGTAATGTTTATGTGACGACCCTCACCTAACCTAAGGTCGGGTTGCCTGGTCCAGACCACCACCCAAGCCCGATACATGACCAAGCCTAAGTAACAATTTGACATGCCTATTTCAACCTGCGGAATAACATACTAACAATATGGAATAATAAATGCGGAAGTAAAAACGAAACCAAATTTCATAAATCATAAAATCCATAAGATAGGTGTTTAAAAGTCTAAATAGGTCAAATCCTTCTAAAAAGCTTCCAAAACCACCATAAAGCTTCCAAATAGTTCAAACTACATGAGGAGGATTCCAAACTACCAAAATGACCTATTTTAAGTTACAACCCAATTCAAAGTTTCCAAAACCAAAAGTAGATAAAATAGTAGCACGCAAGGCTTACACGCGCACAATGTTTAAAAAATCGACAAACTTCGTCAAACTTCGGGCGAAGATTGTCAATGTGCAGGTGAGTGAAGCAAAATTGAGAGACAACAGGAAAAATGCAAAACTTCGGTGCAACTTTGGTGAACTTCGTCCAAAGTTCGAAAACTTTGGTCGATGCTGATGAAACCTAAAGAAAAAATGCATTGTTTCGGCGAAGTTGCCCCTATAGGGTTCAAAATAGCTGGAAATATACCTGGTTGAGCAGTGTGTCTATGACGTGCTTATCTAGTTTGACATCTTCATCAATTTTGCTCAGAACATCAAAAGAAGAAAAGACAGACTTGACCTAAAAAGCCAGGCTCTCACATCTTCATTCACTCAGTCCGTCAGTCTCTCACTTCTTCTCTTCTTAAAAATCCCGAGTGAAGAGGCAGGAACTAGGGTTTTTTAGATTTTGAGAGTAGGCTCACTAGACGAAGAAGAGGAGAGAACATACGAGTAGACGAAGAAGAAGAAGAAGAAAAGAGAGAGAGAGAGAGAGAGAGAGAGAGAGAGATCGACAAAGAAGAGGAGAGACGAGAGAAGGCTCGAACAGACAGGATGGGCAGGGAGGTGAGATGCAGAAGGAGAAGATTTGAAGAAGAGATGAGAGAGAGCAACAACGAAGAAGGAGAAGAGGCGAGAAAGAGAGAGGGGGCAGGGAAGAGTCTCGGACATACGGGAAGGGTAGGGAGGAGTCTTGGATAGGAGGCGGGGAGCAACGAAGAAGAACTGAAGAAGAAAGAACTAAAGGAGAGGTCGACTTTGCTCTGGTCTTCGTGAAGGCCGAAGAAAGAAACACAATATATTTGTGTTTAGGCCCTTTAAGGCACTGTGGGCCTTAACTTGGGCTTTGAGGAAAAAGAAGTACTTAAAATCTACTCTAGTCACATTAACATAAGACCCCTAAAAATGTGATTCTTGTCTACGCATTATCATAAAAATAAATATAAAAAAAGTATTAATGTCACGCATGTTACAAATTGTGTGTTTATTGCAAAATAACTATTTTTTAAAAAAGTTTGTGATTTTTATGCATTCTAAATAGTATGATTAAGTATATTTCTAACATCTCTATGAAGAAATTTGAGTTTTCTAGCATTTAAAGTGAATTTCCGTGAACTTTCGTACACCGTCGAATTTTGTCAAACTTCCATTGTCGAAGTTGACTTCCTCGAATTAATTCCAAATTTTAAGTGAGCGAAGTCGTAGGTGTAGTCGAAGTTTCGAACCTCGCATGCAGGAGAAGGCTTCACGCTATCACCTTTCCCTTGTTGCGGTCTAAAACAGAGGTGGAAGGCCCTGAAATGTAAGTGAGTGAGCTAAAAGGGACAACATAGCTTAATAAGAGGAAACCTCACTCAAACATCAAATATGCAGGTACTAGTTAATAATTATGCAAGATCTAACATGAAGTTGAAATCAAATCACAAAGCATTAAGTAGAAAACATGGAAGCATGTTTAATATCCATTCATAAGCATGTAGAAGAGTTTCCAAATCATATAGAAGCATGGAAGGGACTTTTACATTCAAAAACAAGTGAGAAGTCATCCATTCATAACTTTTAAGGCAAGTTTCCAAGATTCATTAAACCATAACAAGAAAGAGATTCACAAATCGTAAGTGAAATCAAAACAATCATGGAAAGGGGCCCACAAGAGATATACCATAAAGAAATAATAATAAATATAAGTTGTTGTTCCATTCCATTCATACTAGTTATTGACTTGATTCCAGTGACCCATCCCCCCCTAAAACAGGGTTTTCCACTCTCTTTGCACAAATTTCAAGCTCCCAATTAATTTCAACAATAAAAGAGGAGATATGGAAGATGAGGGTGCCTTCAAGTGGATTTTCTTTGACTTGGCACCTCAACAAGCTCCGATCTTCCTTTCTTTCCAACGTATTTTGTTTTTGAACTAAAAGGGCTACGGTTTATAATGAGATTAATATTCTAGGACCAATAGTGTAGGTTTTTTGCAAAATTACCGAATTGCCCCCAGGATAGGTGTTTTAAGTATTCGGGTCATCACAGTTTACCTCAAAAGATATTAAGCACTTGGAATACACCTCTATTGATGCACTTGATTTCCTCTTGGATTATGCTTTTGCGAATTTATTGTTTTGCAAGTCATAGCTTGTATTATTTTGTTATAGAGATGGAAATTTTAGAACCGACCGTGCTGCTAATTATGTTTATGTTCTGTATTCTTCCTCCACTTGGTCGTCATCATCAATAAATAAATAAATAGATAGTCGACCGTTTTTTGATGTCTTCAAATGTTTTCCAATTTCTTTAAATTTTATTTTCAACACTCATGTGAGTCATAATAATAGAGTGAATGATACTGCTCTTAAAACTTGTGAAGCAGTCTCCCTAACTTTACTACTTTGAAATTATTTTTGTATGTACCCTTGAAAAAGTATATAATTCAGAAAAAGAGCCGTCAACAAGAAGTTGCATATATCATCATAGAGTGCTATCTTTTGTCATCAATTCCTAACCTAATTAATGCAATGCACATGTGAACAAAAATAATATTCAGTAAATTGATTTAAATAACATAATATTTTCGAAGAGTTCATAATCATCATTAATACAAACAACAATTATAAAGAAACATTTGTTCTCTTACAGTTGCAAGTAAACTATTAAGAAGGAAGAAGGCAAAATCTAGAAACAAGAAGAGGTAGTGCTATGCTGAAAGAGGGAACAAGGAAGGAAGAATCGTTTTTCCCCAAAGATATTTTGGCAATCGTTTAAGAGAAATTAAAGCTGCCTACTTCTAAGTGCCTTTTATGGCGAAAGTGTCAATACAAGAACTTTGGCACATGATTCCATTTCTGAAGAAGAATGATTTGTATTTTTTTTTTCAAATACTAATTTCAATTTGTCAAATATTCATGTTTTTTCTTTAATTGTGTTTATGCAATATGATAAACATTTTTCAAATCTTTGGTGCACAATTCCTTGTGTGAGGGAAATTACCCATATTTTTATTGAGATACTATCAGCGATTTGTGAAATTTGGTTGTTTTTTCTTTTTTTTTTAAAAAAAATTGCATTTATGGAATTTTACCCCAACTAATTTGGGATTGAGGCTATGTTGTTTTGTAATTGTAATATGTAAATTTTTTTCAAGATGGCTCCACTTCAATCTTTGAGCTTGATAGCTTATCAAGTTTACCTAACTAAATCTTCCTTGATCAATAAAATCACAAGCATTTCCTTCAAAAAATATAGCTAGTGAACACCAGTTGCATTGGCAACATAGACGAAGGAGCATTTCTTCATGATTCACCTATTTTATCTTTCTTCCGAAAATGTATTCATATTGATATATCTCCCCTCCCATGGAATCTCCATATCCTATTCTATTTAAACTTGGAGATGGGGGTTGCCTGGGTGTGAGTCTAGAGAGGTCAAACTTGGTTATTCTCTAATTTTAGAGACTCAAAGTTTTAGCCAAGAGTGTCCATAATATATTTGGACATGAGCACTTGGACGCAAGATACGAAGAAATTAAGTTTCAAATATTTTTTTTTTCTGATCTCTTATGAATTATGATACATACAATAAATACACTTTAAAAAATCTATCCTAAATGCTCAACAACTAAAACACGGAGTAAGATGAAATATATGCAAGAATACACCAATTATTATCATAAAGTCATTATGTAATTCTTCAATAAAATAAAAAATGCATCACATTTTTGTCAACAAAATTAAATTACTGTAACTTTTCCTTTTGAAAAAATGAGTAAAACATTCTCAATAATCGATAGTGACTAATAACAATTATGACTTATAAGTTCCATCTTCCTTAAATCAACTTTTCTTGAATTGACAATTCGAGTAGCCACATTATTTTTTGAAGAACCGACACATATCACAAATGCTCAACCCCAAAGAGGAGTCCGGGGATCATGCCCCATATCTCATTTCATTATCTCAATCCCCAAATATCCAAAGTAGGAAAGTCTAGCATCTCAGAAAAGTGGGCCCTAACCTGTTTAGGTGTTCTCTTTCCTGTTCCGATGTGATTATGACCTTTTCCTCATATTGTACCTTCTCATTTAAGCATTTCTTTGATCATCTCATTGATTAACCTCTAGTTGTTCTGCTTTAACTTTATTATTGGATGTTTATATGCAGATTAGTGGTTCACCTTGTCTAGTTGCTATTGTTTTTATATAATCCTGAGTTCATTTCAATTAACAGTGTTCTTCCTTTACTAGAAAAAAAAGACTTAGAATGTTTTTCCAAAACCTAACTTTGTTTATCCAAAGTTATTATTAGTGGATTCGGTCTTGTGATAGAAGCTTTCGTCCCACGTTATTGTTAATGCTTCTCAACAGAAAGTTTTATGTAATGGACTTGAGAATTTTCCAAATGAAAATAGGTACAGCTCCATAATTTATTAATGAAAATTGTATTTGTACATATATGTAAGCATATATTAAGCAAAAAGTGGAAAAATGTCAAGAATCAATGCCTTCTGCTACGTCTTGGCCAATGATTTGAAAATTTTGGTCTGAATTTCTATTGTTTTCATTTTGGGGATCGATCTTTGTTGCTTTTAATTGAGCTTGATCATCGACTTCTGCCCTACTAAAGAAAAATCTTGTAAAGTTTTTTTTTTTCTTTGTTTGTTTTTTTTTTCCCCTTTATCATGTTGTTGATTCCATTATTTTCTTTGGCGTGTCTGTTGTTCATGATAAAGCCAAGGGTTTAAAATTTATGGTTTATGATTAATGGAGAAAAGTATTAGCTTTGAAGTCTATTGAAATTTTGTTTAATTTTTATTTTTCCATCTATTTTATTTCTCCTCTCCTCTCAATCCTGAAACTCTTGACATGGTTGGCAGGTTTGAACCTGACATGCTAGCATTTTCAGGTTGTTACTATGGCGGAGGTGAAAAAGAAAGAAATGAGTTGGCTCAGATCAGGAAACGATGGGCCACACTTCCTGTGAGATTTGACACTTTTTGAGTAAATCCAGATATTTTCTCATTCTAATCATGGAACTTTCAATATATATGTATACTAGTTCCCATACACACTATGCACGTTCGAATCCGCGAGCGCATGCTACACAAGTTCGAACTTGCGAGCGCATGCTACGCATGTTCGAACCCACTCCCGGGAAAACAATTAATTGTTATAGAACTTAGGAAAACCTTGACAACTTAACGTCTTCTCCATTTATATTGTTGATGCGGTAAATCGAGAAAAGCACATGGATTAATACTATAGTAAATCAAAATAAAATTTAAGTATTGTTGTGCGTATATGTATAAATAGTATAGGCATTTTTTTTAATCAAAAGGTAGTATAGATATATAAGCAAACATGACTGAATATTTTTTTTTTTTTAAAGCAACAAAATTTAATATTATAAGTAAAAATACATATAACGTAACTTTATAATTAAAGAGTCATGCATATTTCTTGCTAATTAATCTAATTCTTTTTATTATTTATAGAAAATCTAACGATATTTTTTTTTTATTTCAAAAAAGGGAAAGAAAAACTACTAACATTACGTAGATATGTATTTTATCCTTATTAATCTCTATACATATATATTTGATCTAAACTCAAATTCCATCAATGATGTAATACATGCTAAGAGAAAGATCACGCACATGATATATTTCTAATACGGCATGAAATTTTTCTTAGCAAATTGTTTCCTATTTTAACAAAAGTAAGATACATACAGGAAAATTCTCCTAGTAGTTAAGATAAAAATTGAATATTATGCTTTTTAAGAAAATGCAATTTGTATTATTATATATGCATCTTTTAATTTACAGGATCTGAGCCCTGAAAGTGAGAGAAAACGAGGAAAATGCCCATTAACTCCTCATGAGCTTGGTTTAATGTTGAGGGCACTTGGCTATGATAATAATACATACATTTATGTCGCATCTGGAAAAATATATGGTGGTGAACAGACTCTCAAACCTCTTAGGGACCTCTTCCCAAACTACTACACCAAGGAGATGCTCGCTGGTGAAGAGTTGAAACCCTTTCTCCCTTTCTCATCACGCCTTGCTGCCATTGACTTCATTGTTTGTGACAAAAGTGATGTATTTGCCACCAATAACAATGGCAACATGGCCAAGATTCTTGCAGGTAGAAGGTAAAGATTCGATATCTCTCTCTCTTGTCATGGATATAAATGGGATATAACACCTTGAAGTAATAGCACTTGATTTAGTATGAATCAAACTCAAGAATTGTAAAAATCAAGTGCTTAGAACTTTTTCAGAGGGAACTGTGCTTCCTTGATAAAGATATCAGTGCAGCATTTTAGTTGGATCCTCCTTTTTGTTGTTCCTTTATTCATTATGCCTCTTGCAGCATATAGCTGAATATTTACTTTTAACTCCAGTATATAAGCTGGTACTTCGTAGATTTGTGAATCATCGTAATATAGATTAGTGTCTTCCTTGGTACAATTGTGAGAGACCAAATACAATTCTTTTGTGCAAGTTCTCTCTTCATTTCATTTCATGTTATGCAATGGATTGCAGGAGATACATGGGGCACAAGAGAACTATCAGACCTAATGCGAAGAAATTAGCCACACTATTTATGTCAATGAAACAGATGAGCTGGGAGACATTCTCGCGGAAGGTGAAATTTAGCCAAAAAGGTTTCATGGGGGATCCTGAGGAGATGAGAGCTGGTAGAGGAGAATTCCATGAATTTCCATATTCATGCATCTGCAAAATTGGCGATGAGAATAAAAGCATGAACAAAGTAGAGCATAGTTTGCAACAATATACTTTATATCTGAAAGGGTTAGCTGAACCAAAGAAAGAGTGGTAGAAACGAAAGCAGCTACAAGTTGCGGAGACCAAGGAAGGAAGCAAGGCAATAAATGCTTATCTCTTCGAACTGAAGCAAGGATGAAGGTGTAATTGCACTAATGTTATTTGCTTAACATCTTCAAGAGAAGCTGCAGAATTCGACATTTTGTCCAACCATCACTCTTCAACTTGTCCATCCTTACAAACAAGAATCCAATGCAGCTCCAGAGGATCTTTTGTTTTGTTTTGTTTTTTTTTTTTTTTCTTAACACTTGTGTTGAGTCAATGAACGTGGATCAGAGAGATGGCATTGCTTTAGAGAAGAGGAGGATTTGAAGAGATGGTACCAGGACGAAGACCACAATGTGAATACACTAATTATCTACATTTTTCTTTTCGTCTGACGGAATATCATTATCTATATCAATTCAGCAGCATATTTATTGGAACTGGCAGGCAGCCATCTCCTTTTTCCATGAGCAACTGGTTATCCAAGGGGATGTTGATGCGAATTTGGACTGAACTGCCAACGGTGTTTTCGTACTTCGTTCTTTTATGTCCCTTGTCCCTAGTCTTTTACATTTAATCAATGGTAGCTAGTTGTGCAAACTGTAAAAGTTGATTTTGGGAATTCTGTACATAAATTACTTGCTCTACTTAAAAATGAGCCTTCTTCCAATGGGATGAAAGTTCTATTTCATCTTTGTTCTACTTGGTTATTTCCTTTTTTGTTTGAACAAGGTGGTATTCGTTGGACCTTAAAGTACCTCGGTATGTTGTTATGTAATTGAGTTGTCAAATGGTTTTATGAATTTGCTAGTCGTATGAATAGGTTGAGGCATGTCGGGGTAAGTAACGATGGGTTTGAAAGAGTTCATGGAGGTTTTGGTTACGGTAATAGAAATGAAGAAGGAGAATCAATTTTAGAATTTGCTTCAGCATATGATCTTGTCTTAACAAATACTAGTTTTAGGAAGAGGGAGTCGCATATAATTACTTTTAGTAGTGGTCATAACAAGAGTCAAATAGATTTTCTTTTAACAAGAAAAATAGATAGAAAACTATGTAGAGACTGCAAAGTAATACCTAGGGAAGCACTTACTACCCAACATAAGTTAGTAGTACTTGATATTAAGCTAACACAACGGAAAAATATGAATAAAAGAGTTAGCGACCCTAGAATAAAGTGGTGGAACCTAAAACATAGTAAACAAGTAGAGTTTAGAGAAAAACTACTAAAGGAAAATTTTTGGAATCTTGACTTAGATGCTAATACAATGTGGCTAGAAATGAGTAGTTGCAGAAGGAGGGTGGGATCAAACATATTAGGTATATCTAAGGGCTTGAGACCTCCAAAGAAGGAAACATGGTGGTGGAACGAGGATGTCCAACGAACAATTAAGACTAAAAGAGATATGTATAGGAAAATACCTAAGTGTCAAGATGAAGATGCGTACAATCAATATAGAGAAGCTAGAAAACAAGCTAAAAAAGTAGTTAGTCAAGCTAAAACAAATTTCATGGAAGATTTATATACAAAGTTAGGTAATAGAGATGGCGAAAAATATATATATAGGCTAGCCAAATTAAGAGATAAAAAGAAACAAGACCTAAGTCATGTAAGATGTATTAAGGAAGAAAATCAAAATGTTTTAACGCGCGAGGAGGATATTAAGGAGAGATGGAGAAGTTACTTCGATAGTTTATTTAATGATGGCCAAGTTGATGCTATAATAGATGAAAACCCACACCAAGAAAGAAATGTAAACTATACACGCAATATTAGAATTGTAGAAGTTAAAGAGGCATTGAAAAGAATGAAAATAGGGAAAGCATGTGGCCCAGATGAAATACCCATAGAGGTTTGGAAATGCTTAGGAGAAATCGGATTGACTTGGTTGACAAAACTTTTCAATAAAATTTTAAAATCAAAATGGATGCCAATGGATTGGAGAAGAAGCACGATTGTGCCAATCTTCAAAAATAAAGGAGACATTCAAAGTTGCTCAAACTACCGGGGAATTAAACTCATGAGTCACACTATGAAACTGTGGGAGAGGATAATTGACAATAGGCTAAGGAGAGAAACAACAATATCAGAGAACCAATTTGGTTTCATGCCTGGGAGTTCAACTATGGAGGCGATTTTCCTTGTAAGACGATTGTTAGAAAAATATAGAGAAAAGAAAAAAGATCTTCATATGGTATTCGTAGATTTAGAAAAAGCATATGATAGGGTCCCTAGAGATGTTCTTTGGTGGGTTCTAGAAAGAAAAAGAGTGCACGCTAGATACATAGACACATAGACACAATTAAAGATATGTACGAGGGAGTAGTAACGAGTATGAAGACATTTGGAGGAGCTACAAAAGAATTTCCCATTACGATAGGACTACATCAAGGATCGGCTTTAAGCCCATATCTATTTACTTTAGTTACGGATGAATTAACTAGACATATTCAAGAGGATATACCATGGTGTATGCTATTTGCAGATGATATTGTCTTAGTGGATGAAACTAAAGATGGAGTGAATAGGAAATTAGAACTCTGGAGAAATACATTAGAATCTAAAGGCTTTAAGTTGAGTATGACGAAAACTGAATACATGCACTGTGAGTTTGGAAACACTAGACATCGAGATGACGGAGTGATAAAATTAGGGGAAGTAGAAGTTCCTAGGGTAAACCACTTTAGATACCTAGGTTCAATCATACAAAATGATGGTAACATTGAAAATGATGTCACACATAAAATCCAAGCTGGATGGAAGAAATGGCAGAGTGCAACGAGGGTGATTTGTGATCGACATGTTCCTACTAAGTTAAAAGGAAAATTTTATAGGAAAGCAATTAGGCCAGCTATGCTCTATGGAAGTGAATGTTGGGCAGTAAAGCAACAACAATTACATAAAGCGAATGTAGCAGAAATGAGGATGCTTCGGTGGATGTGTGGTAAAACTCGTAAAGATAGAATAAGAAATATAGAAATTCAAAGACAAGTAGGAGTAGCACCAATTGATACAAAGATTAGGGAAGGGCGGTTGCGATGGTTTGGTCACCTGCAAAGACGGCCTATAAATGCCCCAACTAGAAAATTTGACTCAATAGAAACTGTAGAAATTCGACGAGGTAGGGGTAAACCAAAGTTAACATGGGATGCATTAATTAAGAGAGATTTGAATGGTTTGCAAAGCTCACCATTAATTGCACTTAATCGAGCACAATGGAAAAGTTTGATCCATGTAGCCGACCCCAGTTAATTTGGGACTGAGGCTATGTTGTTGTTGTTGTTGTTGTTGTATGAATAGGTTGAGGCAATGAAAGATATTGTTAGTCAGCAAGTCATAGTGCAACGTAGCAAGTCATAGTGCAACGTGGGTGGGAATTTGCTGAAGTTGGGAGTGTGACAGTGGTAATGTTTGCTAATAACAAAGTAATAATCATACATCATACACGTGTCGATTTGCTATTAGTAAATATTATCAACATCACACTCTCAACTTTGTCAAGTCCACCAAAGTCCTAGAGACATTTGCTGAAGTTAGTGTTATGTTGGTAATGTTTACCAATAAAAAAAGGCTACTTGTACAAACGAGTAAAAGTGGGAGGGCAAAAGTGTAAAAATACATCTTACATCATACACATGACGCTTTGCTATTGGTAAATATTACCAACATCACATTCTCAACTTTATCAAATCCACAAAGTCTTGAGGGAGGGAATTTGCTAAAGTTGGGAGTGTTATGTCGGTAATGTCTACCGATAACAAAGCGTCACATATGCAATTCAGTAAAAGTGGGAGGGAAAAAGTGTAAAAATAAATCTTATATCATATACGTGGTACTTTGCTATTGGTAATCATTACCAACATCATACTTTCAAATTTACCAAATCCACAAAGTCTAGGAGAGGGGATTTGCTGAAGTTGGGAGTGTGTTGTTGATAATGTCTACTAATAACAAAACACCATATGTACAAAAGAGTAAAAGTGAGAGGGCAAAAGTGTAAAAACACATCATGTACATATCACACGTGTTTTGCTATTGGTAAACATTACAAACATCACAAATTTTTTGTAAACATTACAAACATTAATGGCAGCCAAAGCTACCTCATTAAGAGGTTGATTTCGTATATTTGGCCATTCGACTAACATGTGCATGGGAAAAGCTGTGTCATTACATGAGCAACCCATTCATTTGCCTACGAACTCTAAACTTCCAAAAAACAAAACTTCCTAATAGAAAATGAAGAATATGTGAACAAGAGATAAATATAATTAAAGAAATAAAGATAAACTCTTGTTATTGATCTTGTGTGATTACATCTCTATTTATAGTTACATAACTTAAAGGAAAAATAAAAAAAACGAAATCCAAAATATAAGATACATAGCTATAAATCAGCAACTAAATAGGAAACTAAATCACATAATACAAGGACATAAGATTTTGAAAATAAAGAAAGATTTGTGAAGCTTTTATCAAGTAATACCCTCCTGCAAGCTGGAGCATACAAATTTGTATGTCCAGCTTGAACAAGAACGTTATGTGAAATGATAAATTGCTTGAGCATCAGTCCTTTTAAGACAAATTTGACAATTTTATCTGACGAGCACATGACACCAAAAAAAAGTGAGAGATCTTCAGATGAACAAAGATATTTGATTCCATATGGACGGTAAAAGTCAAAACCAGAGTGATCATATGGTTTTGCGAGATAAAAATAAACATTCAAAATGAATGTTGACTGATTTGAAAGTTGATTATACAACAACAACAACAGGCTAGCTAGCCATAAGGCATCGCGGCTAGAATAAAAAAATAATTTGATTCTGCATTAACGGAAGACACCAAAATTGAATCTAATAATTTTGGGACATGATAACATTTAGATCAAATGTTAATTTACCGAAAGTTGGCTGCGAAATAATAACAACCAGTTGAATACTGGTTAGCCAAAAGGCTACAAAACCAGGAAAAGAAAAATGATCAACTTCCATACTAGTGGAAGATGAGTGAGAGATGAATCATCGCTCTGATACCAAAATAGAAAATGAAGAATATGTGTTAATGTAATATTTTATGATTGTCAATATTTGTTACAACTCGGGTATGGTAAGCAAAGGAAATAAAGTAAAATATGTACATCTAATTGTTCCTAAGTTTTCTTTCATAGGTTGTGCCCACGGGACAATCGGTCTGTGGTTACAAACAACTATCTGTGACAGATCAGCTGAAGTTCTCGCAAAATTGGCATAATGTTAATTAGACGTATCATCCGAACATTCCATATCCAGTACATTAGACAAATAATGGAATACATTCATCATGAAATTCATGATTCAAATGAGAAGAGTGAGAATGGAAAGAGCAGGATGTCAAAAGATATGTGATTGGGAGATCATTCCATTTATGAGGATCTAGATTGAAGAAAAGAAGGAAAGAAAGGTATCACAACTGCAAATTGAAGAAAGAAAGAGATATCACAACTATACCTTGAAGACCAATGAGAGAACTTCCATGTTTATATAATATTTGGTTTTCAATATATGTCAGTGATTACTAATACAAAAATCACACCTCTTGAAGATTAATTTTCATTATTCACAGTGAGATAAAGAAAACATTAGCAAACTCTTTTTAGTTTTCACATACACTAAGTTAAGGGGACTCGACCTTTTCCAAGGGGACTTAGGTTTTGAATATGTAAGGTCATTGTAAGGGAATATAGTGAGGAAAGTGTCAAGGTTTGCTAAAGGATCACTGGTGATAAACTTTGTGCAGTTCTATAATCTGTTTCTCATAGTTAAGCTTACGCCTGCATGTGGCCCCACAGACAAAGTACGGGAGGTCCGAACTGCATTAACAAGTCCTTGTGTCGTGGTTTGGTGTATTTACTTTACTATTCTAAAAGTATTTGTATGCATTATGTTTCTCAAGCAACATTAGAGCCTACACATAATATCTTTGTTGTGCGAAGGAAAGTGAGATCCTAAGCAAATCAATGTCTCAAATACTATTGTAAGATCAACCGGAGGGATTTTCTACAACAAAGCCAACATTACTCACGGGCACCAACTACACATACTAGAAATCTCGCATGGAAGGCTTTATTCTATCGCTCAATATGAAGGCATGGAGAGCCTTTAAAAATGGATACTTTGTTCTTTCACTTGATGGGAACCCGAAAAGCCCTGATCTATGGATCGAGGACGAGGAAAGATTGTTACTTGTAAATGTTAAAATGTTGAATGTCATTTTTAGCTGAGTGAATCAAGAGCACTTGAAGCGGATATCATCATGCAAAGTTGCACGAGAAGCCTGACTAATGCTTCAAAACGTGTTTGAAGGAAATGAGGATGTTCGAGATTCAAAGAAAGTATTATTGTCATCACAATTTGAAGCATTACGAATGAGTGACGATGAGACCATCGCTGAATACATAAACTAAAGGAAATTGCTAATTAGGCAGCACAACTTGGGAAAACTTACAAAAATAGAAAGATGGTTGAGAAAGCCATTCGATGGGACGGCCCCTTCCCTAATCTAAGGCACCGCCCGATCTAGTCTCGTCATTAAGCCCTAATCTTAGCCACGTAAGTAGTGGACATCTGGGTCCGGTCGACCGTGAGCTACATCACATCAGCCTTTTTGGCCACTTTAAGGGATGTGCGAGTTATCGTATCAGTCTCATATTCGTTAACGGATAGCCTCAGGGACGCTAACCTCGTGTGTCGCCCATATCAATATAATGCGATGGAACCTAAATAGTAGAACTACTTTACATTTTCAAAGAAAACACGACATAGATTACAACGTATGACACTTGCCTGGAATAGCACAACAAGTCAGATTTCAAGTGCCTAACCAATTCATCAACACATCTATCTTGATAACATGTTATTCAACTCATAATCACAATTAAAAAAATAGATAAATGGAAAAGAATGGAATCAATGAAGCAATTCAAGGAATAATATCATGACATCATAGCTCATCTGGTGAGTAGAATTGAATCACAAGTCATGATATCATATTTCAAAGGCATATCAAGTCCAATAGACCATATAAAACAATCGACAAATGGAAACGAAATGTGAAAAGAACCATAATAAATTTACTTATATAGTACGCAATGTTCCTTGGTTAATCCAGCCTCCCGACACCCCATAATGCATACTCGAACTTTCAAAACTCTCATCTAAGTTCATGCGGTTTATTAGGGTGCTTTAGGACTTGTACAAGCTATTAGAGGTGGTTTAAATGGTTGTAAATTCCATTTTTTAAAATCAGCTCCATTAATAATTTGGTTGTCCAAATGTAGTTAACTAAAATAAAGTGAGTTTGGGTGCAACAACTTGTGAATTAATTTTAATTACCAAAATGTTAAATTTATGTATTGTAGTCCAAAAAGATTTTTTTAGAGTTATGTCTTAGTTTTCTAGAACTATAAGATTTGCGCAACTTCAATAAGAATCAAATGATATATGAAAATACCAGAATGGCTCGAAACAATTTTAGATTTCGACCAACAACTTTGAGAAATTTGATCATTTCTCCTAAACCGTGGCTTCAAAACTCACGATTTATTTAAAAAAACCTAAAAACATATCCTAGAACATCGTACTAAAAGATGAGGTAGTTATGCTCAAAACAACATGACATTAACAAAACTGTGAACCCAAAAATTACAGATTCATCACCAAAGTTGCATATGGTTTTTAGACATGAAAACATTCAAATTTCAAAATCTTTCAATAGGAATAAGTTTTTTTTACTTTGCGTTAGCTTTCAAATGCAATCGGAATGAGTCCATTTCATTTTAAAATAAGGAAGTTATGACTAAAATACAGAGACTGGTTCATAACAACATGCAATATTTCCAATTATATTTTACAACAAAAATTCATAACTTTTTTTTATTTCAAAACCGAATTAAGAACTTCTTAACAGGTGGATTATCAGCTCAAAATGAGGCATCCAAATATATAAACCAATTTCAAAGACTCAAACATCTACCCTCTAAAAATGATACAAAAACTAGAACTAATTTCAAACTTGAAACAAAAAATCTTTCAATTTTGACAACCTTTACAAAATAATTATGTAGATTAGCTTACCTAGTGATGTGAATTTCTTAATCTTGATCAACCACCCTTCAATTCACCAAAACTTCCTAGCAAGTTGTTACCTTCATCTCCATATCTCTCTCTTATGTTCTGCATGATAATTAAGATGATTTGCATGATTCTTTCCATTAAGTTTGTTTTTATAGTGTGAAGAATCATTTGTGACCCTTGATCTTATTTATACGCATCTTTAAGACAATCTAATGGCTTATATCTTGGTCTTACAACCAACTAACTTATCCATGCTAATATACATTTTAAATTAATTTACATATTGATGATTTCAACATGCACCTCGAAGCATATCAACGCTTATAATTTAGATTTTCTAACTTAGGTCACATTAATATAAATCAAAATATAGACACATTAAATTTGCTATTTTAAATCTTATTAACTTAAATTAGGACTCACCACATCAGTCTCTACCCCGGTCCCATACTAGCATACATCTCAAGGCGTATCTCTGTTCACGTCTCGACATCTATAACTGACAAGTAGATATGACTTAGTAGTCTACACATATACACTATACTAGGAATACACTATAACAAAACTAAAATATACCTATGCCACATGCCTTGGTCAGTGCACGTATCTCGATACGAGTCTCACATCATGGGACGATAATCCTAATTAAGGAATAAACTAGGATTAAAAATTTAAGTTGTGACAAATTTTCCTAACTAATGGAGATCTCGTCTTCGAGATTAAAACTAAAGTTAGGATTATATTTGACTCGAAAACGTATGAAAATTTATGTCTTCTCGCTCCCAAGTGATTATGAGTCATCATGGAACTACCACTTGACTAGCACCTTCAGGATAGACTTGCCTCTCAACCGATGTACCTTTCGATCTAAAATCTGTTCTGGCTACTCCTCATATGAAACATCCTCGCTCAGGTCGATCTGACTCAAATCAACTATCGATCGTGTAACGGCCCAAATTAATTAAACTAAGATTTAGCGTTAATCTCGAGGATTAACTGTCGTAATTCGGGCATTACGTGGACAACTCAGTTGGTTTGGACACGAGAAGTGAGGAAATATGTTATTTTATGGATGATGGTTGTATATATGTGGTGTTTAAGATTATTATTATATATCACACCATATGTGTGTATGTTGCTATCGGGCGAGTTAATGTGACGGGTGTTCGTCTCGAAAGGCGTGTCAACGCAGGTATTGAATAAGTGAAATACGGGTACACTAGGAAAACTCAACAAACTTACATAAATATGGCTAAGTTATTAAATTGAAATGGGTAATGTAACCATAGACTAATTAAATTAAAGTCGAACAATAGGCTATGACGCGCCTCGAAATGTGTCGAGACGTGTGGCACCGGATACTAGGTAGCCGAAAGTTAGTGGGACCATGAGTTGGTTAAATTTGATAAATGAAAAACTATCCATATGATTTTAAAAAGGCTTTAAGGTAATGTGAAATTAATATAATAAATAAGCCTATAGTTGTATTGGATAAAAATGGACCTTAAGATGGATCCTAGATCATCACTTTGAGTTACTTTAGGAAATGAAGTGTGCTATTGGAGTCATCGAAAGGTGTAGGACAGCATGCTTGTGAACTATAAGATAATCCTTGAGACACGTACGCACCCTTGATCAAGACCAAACATATATTTTTATATAGAAGTTAGTGGGATTCCTATCAAACCACTCTTAAAAATGTTACATGCAAAACCAGAGAAATTCAGTGAAGAGAAGAGGATTTGAGTTGGAGATTCATCACCGTAGAGAACAAATTAAGGGAAGCAAGTAATGTAACCATCTTCTTCATCTAACGCACTTTTTAATGAACCCATTTTTAGGAGTTTTTGATGTAATTCGAATTTGAGGTTTGGGTCAATGAATTCTCGGGTTATCTTGATGAATTGCATGTTATTAAATCATATTGATAGAGGATTTGCTAATGTTTTAACTAGATTTGATGATATTAAGGAAACTTAGGAAGTTCTGTAAATGCATGAATTTGGAGAAAATCGGGTTAATTTGATGTTCTGGAGTGCTCTAGTTGTTGCTTTGGAGTTAATAATGTATGGAGAGGATGCAAATCAAGTTAGAGTAGCTAATTGAGAGGGTAGGACAGAACTCTCTACTTGAGAATTCTATCACATACGACAATTAGCACGCTAAATGGGTTGGTTAGCGTGCTAATTGTTCTGGGTTTCCAACTATTTTTCAAAATGAAGAACAATAGCACGCTAGACAGATTCCATAGCGTGCTAACTTAATATAGCATGCTAGGTCAGGGCTGGCAAGAATCAGGGACCGGACATAAACAGGACCGGACACCCATTTCAATAATGATTAAATTTGGTGCCCGGACCTAGTCCCGTTTTTGAAACAAACAATTTTTTTTTGTCCAGTCCCGTATGTTTGTAAAACATACGGCTCTCGTTTTGTCCGCTTTTTATTTTAAATATGATTAAATATTTTATTTATCAATTATTTAAAAAAAACCCTCAACTACAACTTACAAGTCTACAAGTCACCAATTACCAAAATATAAATACATAACATCACAAGAAACATATTTAAATTTATTGAACAACAACATCATCAAATCAGCAAGTGAGAAAAAAAATTTGAAACAAATTTTAGAAAAATCAAACAAGAAACATGGATTGGATAATGGATATGAATGGAGAATGAGTAGAAAAAATTTACATTGAGAGCAGAGAGATGAGTGGACTGTAGGCACAGCTGTGGCGGACTAGCGAGGGGTGGCAGCAGTCGCCGGTGACTCCCGACTGGTCGTGCGCTACGTTGCTGCGGAGTGCAGAGAGTGGAGCTTGAGACAGTCGCGGACGCCCGACGAAGCTGAGAGGAAAGGCAACGGCGAGCGAGAGCTGGAGGGAGAGGGTGACGGGCCGACCGCCGACGGCACGGGTGAGGCGGTAAGGCCGCACAACCGGTGAGGCCGAGGCCGCACAGGCGGTGTCGCGCATGCGACTGGCGAGCGAGAGCTGGAGGGAGAGGGTGACGGGCCGACCACCGACGGCACAAGTGAGGCGGTGAGGGCGCAAAACCGGTGAGGTCGAGGCCGTACAGGCAGTGCCGCGGTGGCGACTGGCGAGCGCGAGACAGCGAGATGGTGGCAATGGCGAGTCTGGCGACTGGTAGATGGTGGCGGCGATGCCGGATTGTTCTGGAGGGTGGGAGAGGTAGAGTCGTAGAGGGTTTGGTGAGAGAGAGTCGAGATTTCGTGAGAGAGACGGTGAGACGGCGAGCACGAGACGACGAGTCTGGCGAATGCGAGAGGGTGAGAGAGGGTTTGCCGGTTTGGTGAGAGAAAGTCGAGAGAGCGTGAGAGTCTGAGAGAGATGACGAGACGGTGAGACTTGAGAGTTGTGAACCGTGAGGTGAGATGTGAGTGTGAGAGTGAAATTAGGTTATGGAGTGTGAAATTACCTATATGTCCTTCAAATTAATCACTAAACGGGTACTCGTTTTTTTTTTAATTTTTGCCCAGACTCGGTCCCGTATTTTTAAACGGACATAAAACATTGTTCAGACCCGTATGTTTGTCAAAAAATATTTTCGGACCCGTTTAAAACGGGTTCGGACAAAACGGGACACTTTTAAAAAATCTATTAGTGCACTAACTCCACCTAGCGCGCTAGGTAGACCTATTAGTGCGTTAATGACAAATGAACTATGAATTTAAGGGTTGTTTTGGTGATTTTCAACTTAATACATATCTAAACACTTTTAAAAAACCTAAACTTATTAAAATTTGACTTCAGGGACTTAGTGGATCGTAGCTCGGTATTGGGGAGCTTGTCTGGTCGGATAAAGGAGTTCGGGGAGGTTGGAGAGAGATGTGAGGTTTGTAAAGCCCACATGAATGTCACTTGAGTATTTATTTACTTTCGTTACTATTTTACTCTATTTCCTAGTTTTATTCCTTATTTACTCAATTATCTATATCTGCATCATTGTTGGGATAGTTGGTTAAGTTTACTCCCACCGGATATTTCGTTGTGTGTCTATGCATTCTAGACCATACCATGTGTATCACGAGTCCTCAATGGATAAAGACCTGAGCTACTTTATCGATACATGTGTTGGTGCATCGTGGGTTTACATCGGCTATCAAGAGGGACCAAGTGATGGGCTAGTTGGGTGCGCCCACTAGTGGGATCTTTGGGAGGGTATCCAAAGTATGGTCTAATTTGACTGGAACAAACACACACTTTTGTGCTTTAATGTTATTTACGCATGCGATAATCCATTTACAGTTGCTTGTTTACATTTTGCATGTTTATTTAACAATATTTATTGGAAATCTTTTACTTTATCGTATGAATGCTTAGTGAATTTCCTTGGGATTTTACTTACTGGACTCGTCATCTGTTTTGTTGTGATGGCTAAATGCAGATCCTTCTACGAGTAAGGGCAAAGGGATCCTTGGCGACTATCTCTGAGCTCGCCCTCTGTTCGGCACACTACTCGTAGGTGTTTATTTTGTCATTTTGCTATTTATATATTTTTAGGTTTATGGGAAACTGGTAAGGCATATGTACTTGTATATATTCACTTTTGTCACCTTATATATCTAAGTTTTCCACAGTAGGATTTATTCTCTATAAAACATCAGAGTTAATGAAAACACATGTTAATGTTACTTTAAGACTTCCGCTGCAAAATACTAAATTTATAATCGCAACTCTGTAATACACAAACCACTAGCATGGCTAGGACTTGCATAAGCTACAAATAGTTGAACATATGAACCAAGTTAGTAATACATACGTGGACATGATTATCGAGACATGAGATGGACTGGCAGGTGCCGGACACATGTAGCTGGGCTCGCCGGGCAAGGACTGTACGGAGAGGCGACACCTCGGAGTGGCAGGGCCGCCACTGATCGTACGCATGCCTTCAACTTAGCTAATTGAAGCATGAAAATATGAAATAATTGATGAATCCCTGACATCTACGGAGGTAGCTCAAGCTCATGTGCAACTTTCCCAACTCGTTTCTTAATCTTGAAAGGCCCAATGAACCTCGATGCTAATTTTCCTTTCAACCCAAATCTGTGAAGACCCTTCGGAGAGGAAACCTTTAAATAACTCAGGCTCCCTTAGTGTATGTGAGATTGCTACGATACGTGTCTACATATTTCTTCTGTCTCTCTTGGCACCCTTAAGTCTTTGACAAATTTGCCTCACTTTCTCGGTATGATCAATAATAATCTCAGGTCCCACTAACTCTCGGTACTCTAGTTCAGCCCAACACGATGGTGAACAATACAGTCTGCCATACAAAGCCTCAAATAATGCCATCTCAATGCTGGCCTGATAAATGTTGTTGTATGCAAACTCACATAAAGCTAAATACGCATCCCAAGATCTGCCAAACTCCAAGCATATCCTCGAGAACCTGAATCAATCTTTCAGTCTGACTGTTAGTTTGAGGATGAAAAAATGTATTGAAATGTATACACGTACCATACTGCTCATGCATATTCTACCACATCTTGGATGTATACATAACATATTTGTTTGACGTGACAGTCGATGGTACCTCATGCAGCTTGATAATCTCTCTTTCGAGCAATACGTTTAACTGGTCAAATGTGTAGTGAGCTTCAATTGGTAGGAAGTGAACATAACTCGTCAATCTATCCACAATTACCCATATCAAATGATGTCTCCTGGCAGTCCTCGGCAGTCCTCTAAAAAAGTCCATGGCAATGTTTTCCCAATTCCATCGTGGAATGGGAATCGGCTGTAACAAACCTCCAGCTCTACGATGCTCAGCCTTCACCTACTGGCAAATCATATAGTTCTTGATGAACTCCGACATATTCACCTTTATCCTAGGCCACTAAAAATGGCTCTTCATATCGTGGTACATCTTGGTCATGTATGGATGAATAGTGAATCAGGAACAACATGAATCCTGAAGAATCTCATCTCTCGACTCTACCACTAACAATATCCACAATTTGCCTCTAAACCTCAGACACTGATCCGTCGTCTCCATCTAATCAAAATATTCATCACTTTGTGCCAACTCACTGAACCTCAGGTACAAAATTGTAGCTCCCTAAACTTCTGACACTCTTTGTGTAAACATTCTTTATAGTCATATTTATGCACATATCAAGAACAGAGTGTTTGTAGGAACCTTTAACTGACTCGTTGTCACCACTGTCTCGAGTAATTGATACTTATGCATCATATGACATCTAATAATCTCTGCATCTCTAGGTATCCTACTCATTGCATCTGCAACTACGTTAGCTTTTTTAGGTAATAATCTAGAGAAAAAGTTGTATTCTTTCAGAAACTCCAACCATCCGTATTGTCTCATGTTAAGCTCTTTCTGCGTAAAGAGATACTTCATACTATTCTGATCAGTGAAGATTGTGAATCTCTCTCCATACAGATGATATCTCCATATCTTCAATGCAAACACCAACGCTGCTAACTCCAAATCATGTGTGGGATAGGTATTTTATGTATCTTCAGCTCACTAGAAACATAAGCCATTATACCTCTTTCTTGTATCAACATGCAGCCTAAAGCTGTATGAGAAACATTTGTGTACACCAGGAATCCTTGTCTAGCCTCTGGAAACACTAACACTGATGCGATGGTCAACAACCTCTTTAGCCAAGCAAATGCCTGCTCGCACTCCTCATACCAATTAAACACGACATCCTTCTAGGTCAATTTGGTAATCGATGAAGCGATATTGGAGAAATTCTTCACTAATCTACAGTAATACCCTGCCAAACCTAGAAAACTCATGATTTCATTGACTGATGTCGGTGTTGGCCAATCCATGATAGCCTGAATCTTGGCAGGATCCACTGCAATTCCTACTGCTCTAACAACGTGCCCTAAAAATTTGACCTCTAAAAGCCAAAACTCACACTTGTTGAACTTGGCATAGATTCTGTGCTCCCTCAGTATCTACAACGTCTCCCTTAGGTTTTGCTTGTGATTCTCTCGAGTCTTGGAATAAATCAGTATGTCATCAATGAAAACAATCACAAATCAGTCAAGAAATGGTAACGAAATTTGATGCATCAAATCCATAAATATGGAGGGGACATTGATTAGCCCGAATGGCATAACCGTGAACTGATAGTGTCCGTAACTAGTGTTGAACGTAGTCTTAGACCTATCCTCATCCGTAATCTTAAGCTGATGATACCCTGATATCGGGTATATCTTAGAGAAAATTGCACTCCTCTCGGCTGATCGAATAAATCGTCAATCAACGACAATGGATACTTAATCGGGACTATGACCTTATTCAACTGTCTATAATCGATACACAATCTCAAAGTGTCATCTTTCTTCTTCAAAAATAGGACGGATGCTCCTTATGGCAACATGGAAGGGGTGATGAATATTTTCTGTCCCAAATCCTAAAGTTGACTCCTCAACTCCTCCAACTCTTTCAGAGCCATGTAGGATGAAGGTATAGAAATGGGTCTAGTGCCTAGAACTAACTCGATAATAAACTCTATCTATACAGTTGACAATAGTCCAAGTAAGTCCTTTGGGAAACATCTTGGAACTAGCACTACAGGAATACCTTCAAACCCAAGTCCCTGACTCTCTGCTACTATATACAGTACTACTACTGCTTTCATCTCCTGAATAGTATCAAGTTGATCTCTCATAGTAACAGCTCTTAGTACACTGCCTCGATATGTAAATATTGGATGCCCTGAGATCTCAAATATCACCGTCTTACTGAAATAGTCGACATGAGTGTGCTATGTTGCTAACCAATCCATCCTTAACAACGCGTCGAACTCTAAGAACTCGAGAACTTTAAAATCAGCAGGTAACTTCACCCCACCAATCTCGATTGGGCATTCCTCAACAAAACTATTAGGGTAAATTCTATCCCCGACTGCGGTACTCAAAATAAAATGACTCTAAGCCTAACAGATGTCAATCCTAGGATGTCTATCATGTGACCAACAATGAATGAAACAATAGAACCAAAATCGAATAACATGTATGAATCTCTACCGAAAATGGAAATCATACCCCTAGTTTGTCTCAATGCCATGAACTTCTTTTTCATTCCTTCACCGTCGAAACTAAAAAATATTGCTTGAAGAACTCTTTCTTGAAATCTGCCTAAGATGCAAAACTGCCCCTACGGGCCACTATCGTCCTCCACCAAACATCTGCACCCTTCTCCAGGGTATAGTAAGATAGGATTGGGCTGCAATTTGTCCTTAATACTCAACAGTAAATGTATTTTCTCCTGTTACAGAATCCACCTCTCAATCTTCTCACTATCATTCTATCCAAAAAAAAACACTGGCTTAAGCCTGATGAACTCCTTCACCAGTTTGGCGTCTCTCAATATGCCATTAGTCTTATAAACTATCGGTGTGGGAGTTGGTGTCTCATCGGTTAGAACTATCACTATCGATAGCTCGAGAGGATGGGGTACTGTAAGCTCTTCGGGAGGTAGTGGTACAAGTGGTACATGTATATGTGGCCCTACAGTAGTGGTAGCCAATGTAGTGAAAGTATTTTAGTTGTCGAAGGTACTACCGTAGTAGTAGGTGTAGTGGCAGGTGCGGTCGGTATAAGTGCGGTTATGTGCGCCGTAATGAAAAAAGAGAAAGTCTGTTAACTGATGTCCTTGAGTCATCACACTGTCAAACAACCTCTGATAGTCATCAGCAGTAGTAGTAGGAGGCTAACTACCACTAGCTCCGGTGTCTCCGCCCTTACGTGCATCGGCCATCGATGTCTGCATATTGACAACGAGTGCGAATCAACTACTATGTAGGTATCATATATAGATACTACACCTACTTCAACTAACATATACGTATAAAAATCTCCATCTCACTCTCACTTACTTCCCAACTAATGGTTTCTAGGTAAGGATCATCCGGTTTCCACTTATATGGTTTGTGTTTAATTCAAGTTTTGTTGTGTGTTTATCTTAAGAAATTTTTAATACTAATTGTTGCGGCCTCTTCCCTAATCTAGGGTATCGCCCGACCTAATCCCATCATTAAGCCCTAATATTAGCAACGTAGGACTTAACAACGTATTAGTTAGCCTTTTGTCATATTTTCCTCGATAATCAAATACAAGATAAACATTACACAATTTTCATTGTTAGTAAATTTTTGAGTTAATTAAAAAGTCGTTATCATCTTAATAATATCAATGGAAGATTTTGTAAAAACATATACTGCGGAAACCAAGTAACAACAATCACATATGTATATATATATATATCAAAAATGGTGATGTTCAGTGTAATAAACATGCATCAGCTTAAGGAACTAACGCTTAACCCATATATATATATATATATATAAACCAAAAGTATCTGAATGACAAAGTATGTAATACAACAAAGCATTTTTTTAGAGTAAACAAAAATTTTAATAAGTCTGTAAAAAAAAGAGTGAGGACCAGGAGTCCTCTATTACACTTGCACTTTAGTAATTAACCTTAAAAAGTGAAGACAAGACTTGAGGGCTGTTATAGTCTCAAAATTAGCTTCCACAACATCTTAGAAAGCTATTACAAAATGGAAACTCGATAATAAAGTAAAAACACCATAAACACCAGTCTCCTTAAACTATCCATCGCCAATGGTGATACCAATCCGTAATTGAGTATCCCGCACTGTGCTTATTAGATTCATCTTGCTCCCTTCAGTTTAGTTGTTTCAAATAATTCTTTGACTGCATTCTCTTCGTTTTGAAAAAGCCTTTTGTTCTTCTTAAGCCAAGTGCCCTATAAAATTGCAAGTGAAGCTAGTCTAATGGAATGTTTTTGTCTGCTTTTACCCATTAGCTTTTCCAAAATTGATTTAAGCCCATTCATTGATATAGGATTTGAAACCAATTCTCCAGTGAAGATGCCCCACCTATTCCATATTTAACTGAAATGTGGCATTGAAAGAAAAGGTGGTCCACTTGGTCACTTCCCATCATACACATACAAGTGGGGCATTCTTCTTTGGATCATATCACTTGCAATTAAACCACCATGTAATAAAATCCATCTAAAGAATTTAACTTTGGAGGGAACCATAGCCTTCCAAAGTCCTTGAAATGATTGATACATAGACCAACTAGAACCCTTGATTAGATAGTTGAAAATTGATATACATGAAAAAGCCCTGAAGAATCAAGACTTCAAACCTTCTTGTCTTCCCCATTAGGATTAAGTCTAACTTGGTTTAGGACACTTAACAACTCATCTTTTTCTTCATTAAGCTCTATAGGAAATCTATTTAGAAGATGAAAGTTCTGATTCATGCCCGTATCATTTGATTCATGAAAATAAGAAACAAAATAAGAAATAGGTTTATCATGATGCATGTTATGATAAAAAAAAACATTAGGAAATCTTGACACAAGTGGAATATCTCTTAACCATCTATCTTTCCAAAAGCGAATTGAAGACCCATTCCCAACCCTTATAAGAATGTGATGTTGAAATATGTGAGGTTATAATGGATGGATTTTTATGGGCAATGGTAAGATACCTTAGAATTCACCCTGGCATCCCATTTGTTAGGTTCAAGGCCATGATTGCTTTTGACCACCTTAAGCCATAATGTTTCTCTCTTGGGAACCTCCACAACCATCTCGAAATAAGAGTTTTGTTCCTTTTTTGGAGATTACCTATAACTAAGCCTCCTTTTTGGCAATGGTTTTTCCATTTTTTCCAACTGACTAAACTATGTCCTTTTTTCTCATCCGATTTTTTTCAAAAAATATTACCTTAGTACCTTTTTAATAATCTTAGTTACCCTACTTGATATCCTAAAAATGGTCAAGAAGTAAATGGTAATAGCCTATAGCACTGATTTAATCAGACACAATATCCTCCTTTTGATAGATAACCTTTTCTCTAACAACCTAATTTTCTAGAAATCCTGCCAATAACATAAGCCCAAAAGTCAATTAAAGAAAGATTACCTCTTAAGGGAATACCTGAATATTTAGTGGCAAGTGTCCCACCCCACATCCCACACTATTAGCCATTTGGGCCACCACCCCCTCTTCCAAATTGGGTCACCACCACATTATTAGTGGAAGCAATTAATACAAGTCCTAAGTGTTGAAAACCAAGAAAACACAATCGCATGTATATGTTGGGTTTTGGGGTTCATGCGCAGCGGAGATTACAAAACAGTTTTGACAAAAACCCCAACAGGATCCGAATCTAATTCCATTAAAAACGTTTAAACCATGAAAAACTTAATCATACCTTAATCGCAATATACCTTTCTGAAGGTTGATCGATCTCTAAGGCGCTGCCAACGACGAACGCCCTCTACTAGTAGTCCACACACGAACGGTGGCCGTGATTTGAAGTGCTAGCTTCGAGAGAATACCAAACCTTTTTCTTTCTCTCCAAAACGATCCAGAGCATACCAAAAACTCTAAGTCGTTTCTTAAACGAAAAAAGAGTTTTGGCCTTTTTTCTTTCGTTAGTGTATTCTAACTTAAAGCGTCTATTTATACAACTCTTGTATATAGACGTTTAAGTAAATTACACATATACCCTTACTTAAAGAAGTATAAGTGTAATACACCACAAGGACGTTTCTGTCATGAATTTTATCACATAAAATTCGTTTTTCTGAATCGTCTTAAAATCTCGCAAAATCATTCTTAGTGTGCGACCCAATAGGCTCATACAACGTTGGCAGTGTACCAAAACACATTTTGGTATACAAGTCATAAGCGGCCTCTAGCAAGACATTATGACTACCCAAGTTGTACGAATATCAAATCGAAACAACCTAATCAATAATGTATATAACATCCTTTTGTCACACGATATCCGTTTGATCAAACATAAGGCATGGAATTGTCATCCAACATGTTCAATCGTACTAGTCTCGATCTCTAGGTAGATGAAAACATCCAAGTGACATTGATCAATATCAATTCACTTAGACTAGGCCTTTTAATGAGCCTAACACATCGAGGGATCCACTAGATATCTCTCTTTATATGAGAGGGACAAATTCTATCTCGATTACACAACTTCATCACATTGCTCACACAAGTAACCAATCACAACCTTTATAATCGTCCTAGGTTAAAGACAACGTTTGATTCTCGTCAAATCACTTGTGTTCCTAATATTGAAGTCTCTGGTAATCTCAAGTCGAGGACGGAATATATAACTATCATGAGAAACAACTATGACTTAATCCATGTGATGTTCTCATAGCGGGTCGGTCCAGTACTTTGTTCCCTAACAAGTACTCGTGATCTTGATTCGTATCCCTATACGCATAATCATCATATGATCATCAATCAAGACTCACACTAGTCTTAATTCATTATAGTTCCCAGTATAATGATCGACTAGGGACATTTAGGATATTTATGTAAATACCCATGGATCTTATTATAATGTAAACATGCAAATTAATTATAATAAACAGCAAATGAAATCCTCTATTTTTATTAACTAAAAGTATTCATAAAGACGGTTAATGGATTGACCTAGGGCACATGCCCCATCATCTCCCACTTGCACTAGGGCCAATCATACATGCATCTAATGCCTAATGATCTAACATGACCATCATGTTTTGCTTGTGGAAGAGCTTTTGTCAATGGATCCGCAACGTTGTCTTGATAGGTACTCTGCAAATCTTTACGTCTCCCTCTCAATAATTTCTCGATGAGATGAAAACGCCCGAGTATATGTTTGGATCTGTGGTGTGATCTAGGTTCCTTGGCTCGTGCTATTGCCCCGTTATTGTCACAATACAAACAAACAGGGTTAGCAATACTTGGAACCACACCTAGTTCATAAATGAACTTTTTGATCCAAACCGCCTCCTTTCTTTGCATCGGACGTTGCAATATACTCGAACTTCACGTTGTAGAATCTGTCACGATCTCTTGCTTCAAACTTTTTCAAACTTACATCGCACCCCCATTCAAAATAAACACATATCCAGATTGCGATCTTAAATCATCTATATCAGTTTGAAAACTTGTATCTCGTGTAACCATTTACAACTAGATCATTTTCAAAACCTCCATAGACCAAGAACACTTCCTTAGTCCTTCTTAAATACTTAAGGATGTTCTTTATCGCTATCCAGTGACTCTCACCTGGATCTCGATCGATATCTCGCTTGTAGTGCTCAAAGCATATGATACATCAAAGTCGAGTGCATAACATGACATACATGATAGATCCAATAGTGATGCATATGGAATCTTATTCATACGGTCTCGCTCATCATTTGTCTTAGGACATTGAGTCTTCACGAGACTTATCCCATGAGACATTGGCAACAATCCTCTTTTAGAGTCTTGCAAACCGAACCTATTCAAGACCTTGTCTATGTAAGCACTCGACTTAGACCAGATTAGCCTCTTAGATCTATCCCTATAGATCTTTATCCCTAAGATATAGGTGCATCTCCTAAGTCTTTCATTGAGAAACACTTCCCTAACCAAGACTTGACATTCTCGCAATGTTGGGATGTCATTTCCAATGAGTAATATATCATCAACATACAAGTACGAGAAAAATAACTACACTCCCACCGACCTTCTTGTATACACAAGGCTCATCTTCGTTCTTAATAAAACCAAAATCCTTGATTGCTTCATCAAAACGAAGATTCCAACTCCGAGAAGCTTGCTTTAATCCATAAATGGATCTTTGAAGCTTGCATACCTTCCTAGAATTCTCGGGATGTACAAAACGTTCGAGTTGTGTCATATACACTTCCTCAATCAGCTTTCCATTAAGAAATGCTATTTTTACATCCATTTGCCATATTTCATAGTCATAATATGCAAAGAATGGCAATTAAAACTCTTATGGATTTAAGCATGGCTATCGGCGAAAAAGTTTCATCATAATCAACACCTTGAGTCCACTTCTGAAACCTTTTGCTACAAGTCTTGCTTTAAAAGTATGCACTTTGCCATCCATGTCGGTTTTCTTCTTGAAAACCCATTTACATCCAATGGTCTTACCACCTTCAGTAAATCAACCAAGTTCCAAACTTGGTTATCATACATGGATTGCATCTCGAGTTCATGGCACTTAGCCATTTATCGAGTCCTGGTCCAGACATAGCCTCCCGATAAGTGGTGGGCTCATTTTGGTCTATAAGCAACACATCACGACTATCGTAATGAGAAATACGAATCTCTCGGCTCATGTCTTACCCTACTAGATTTACGTGGGCCTTGTGTCACTTGTGGAGGTTCAACTGGTTCGAACGTTGTTGAACTTCCGATGTGTTCAGTGTTTACCCGTGATTCTTGAACTTCTTCAAGATTTATTTCTTTCCCACTAGTGTCTTTTGAAATAAACTGTTTTTCCATAAAGGCACCATACCGAGCAACAAACACTTTGTTCTCGGCGGGATTATAAAAGTAATATCCTTTTGTTTCCTTAGGATACCCCACAAATAAACACTTGTCGATTTAGGTGCTAGTTTTTCGAGACTTGTCGCTTTACGTAAGCCTCACAACCCCAAATCTTAAGAAAAGACAAACTAGGTCTCTTCCCGTACCATATCTCATATGGTGTTTTATCAACCGCTTTAGAAGGAACTCGATTTAGAGTGAAAGCGCATTTGTAATGCATAACCCCAAAAGGATAATGGAAGATCTCGCTCGACTCATCATAGATCGAACCATATCTAATAAGGTTCGATTTCTCCTTTCGAAACTCCATTCCATTGTGGAGTTGCTTTGGTGGAGTCAATTGGGAGACAATCCCACAATTTCTAAGATGATCATCAAATTCTTGGCTTAAATACTCACCACCTCGATCGATCGAAGTGTTTTGATAGTTTTACCAAGTTGATTACGCACTTCATTTTGAAACGTTCGAAACATCTCAAATGATTCACTTTATGTTTCATAAGATATACATAACCATATCTCTTTGAAATCATCGTAAATGTAATGAAGTATCGATAACCTCCTCTAGCCATTGTGTTTATAGGACCGCATACATCGTATGTATTAGACCCAATAAATCACTTGCCCTTTCACTGTGTCCAGTAAAGGGACTTTTAGTCATCTTGCCTAGTAAACAAGATACGCACGTTTCATATGTTTCTAAATCAAATGAATCTAAAAGTCCATCTTTATGGAGCTTCGTTATGCGTTTCTCATTTATGTGCCCGAGACGACAATGCCAAAGATAGGTTTGATTCAAATCATTTGACTTGAACCTCTTTGTATTTATGTTAAAGACTGGAGTATCAGTGGACTTTTTCATGCTTAGAATATAAAGACCATCATACAAATCAGCATTTGCATAAAATATGCCTTTACGAAAAATGGAACATCTATTATTAGCAATAATAAAATCAAAACCATCCATATCCAAACATGAAACAGAAATGATGTTTCGCTCAAGTGAGCACAAAATAACAATTATTTAAAGTTAAAATAAGTCCACTAGATAAAACTAAGTCATATGATCCAACAACATTGGGCAAAACTCTTGCTCCATTCCCTACGCGGAGGATGACTTCTCCTTTCTTCAACTTTCTACTTGGTGAGTCCCCGCACATTTATACAAATGTGAGATCCACATCCGGTATCTAATACCCAGGAATCACTAGTAGATAAATTAATTTCAATAACATAAATACCCGTAGTGGTAGTCGCACTACCCTTTTTCTTCCTTAGATCTTCCAGATAGAGTTTGCAATTTCGAACCAATGTCCAGGTGCATGACGAAATGACAATTTCCTTCCTTTTCTTTTGGGTGTTTTGAAGTAGAAACAGTGGGGCTTGACTTGTTCCACAGGCTTTGCGACAAAAAGAACAACGGCCTTGACAACTTTAGCCTTGCCTTTGCCTTTCTTCTTCATTCCCTTTCCTTTTGGACCATCAACACATTACTGTAGGGTTTCTTGATATTTTGTTCAGCGATTTTGAGCATCAAATGCAACTCGAAATTGATTTCTCCATATTATTCATATTGTAGTTCATCACAAATTGTGAGTAACTTTACGGTAATGAATTCGGGATCAAATTCGTAGCCAACTCTTGGCTTATGGGAAATCCGAGTCTATCAAGTTGGTCAACATAGCCCTTCATCTTCGAACATGAGGACTAAGCGACGCACCTTCGATCATCTTGCAAGAATGTAGGTTTTTGACTGTCTCAAACCTTTCTTGCCTAGCTTGTCTTGTTGGAACATTTCCTTCAGCGTTATAGCCATGTCGTAGGCTTCCATTAGTTCCATGTCCTTTCGAAGTTCGGGAACCATAGTTTCAAGATCATACATGCAACATCGTAGAATCGTTAGCATGCTTATTATGCGTATCCTTCATGACTTTCGTAGCATTGGTGGTGGGTCCTCGGGATTGGAGCATCCAGGACATACAACTTGCGTTCATGCTTAAGAACAATTCTCAAGTTTCGAACCGATCAAGAAAGTTAGTCCCAGATAGCTTATCCTTCTCAAGGATGGATCGCAGTGACAAGGGATTATTGTTACTTGAAAAGGCCATTTATCTACAATAAAGATTATGCAAAGTTTATTTTAGTATAGAGGAATAGGCTCCCACTAAATTAACAACCCTCCTAAAACGTACTGTTTATTTAGGGGACTAAAATCCATATTTCACCTAATTCTCGTGATGCACTATGGCATGAAACACAAAACTAGATTATTTAGGTTGGTAATGTTACCAATTACATCTTATGTAATTTTTAGATCATTTTATGAGATATGAGACATCTTATGTCTTAGCATGTTTTTATCTCATCATTTGCCTAAAGCTCAAAACTATTTTGATGGCTTTATTAAGTCGGACCATTTTAAACATTCAGGTAACTCTTACCCAACTTGTCTCACCAAGATAACACAATACACCCGGTATGCCTATGGCCGAAACTATATTAGTGTGATCGAGGCCTTGACAAGTGTTTAAAATGGATGGCACGAGACTTAAAATTTAATAGAAGGATTTTATTCAGTTTTAGTGATTTTATGTAAACAATGAAATATCATATATTTTATTGATTTGTTCAATCACTAAACAATTTGGGAATTTTTTATACTTTTCACTAATAAAAGAATTCCCTTGCGCTAGGATTAGTTAGACGGTACATGGGGCAGCGCCCCTTTTTTTTTTTTTTTTTAGAAGTCGAATTTCAATTTCGAAAATTAAAATTAGCTATAGAAAATCATAATTTTCGCTGATTTTTATTATCATAAATTAACCCCTTAATTTATCCAAAATTAAGTCAATTAAAACATTTTAATTAACTCGGGCCCACATCTAACTAATCATCTTATCCTAATCCAATTATGACTTTTCTTATCCTAATCCAATTAGGACTAATCTTATCATAATCCTATTAGGACTAATCTTATCCTAATCCAATTAGGACTTATCTTATCCTAATCCAATTAGGACTTGTCTTATCCTAATCCAATTAGGACTAATCTTATCCTAATCCTATTAGGACTAATCTTATCCTAATCCTATTAGGACTAATCTTATCCTAATCCAATTAGGACTTGAGATATTTGAATCCTAGTATATCACCAATAACAAGATTCTTGATATTTATCTCATATTCTAATTTGTTATCTATCTTTATAAAATAAAAACTTCATAACAAAATAGATATAACAAGATAAATAAATAATTTCGAAAATTAATTAATTATAAATAAATAATTTCGAAAATTAATTATTTATAAATAAATAATTCCGAAAATTAATTATTTATAAATAAATAATTCCGAAAATTAATTATTTGCAATTTCGGTCTTCATCCAAATAATCACAAACATGTAATTGAATCATGAACTACTATCCCAATCGAACCTAATGGTGTCATGGATCAAAGAACACGAAATTCAATTCATTAAATCACGAATATATGTATCATGTACACAAAACATGATAATAAATCTCACAGAAAACTTATGTATATCACATATACATATCAACTATTAACATGCTTTCAATCATATATCATGTATATATCAGAAGAAAACATGCAATGAGTTTAATGGAATCGAACTCGATGGCTCTGATACCATTGTTGGGTTTTGGGGTTCATGCGCAGAGGAGATTACAAAACGGTTTTGACAAAAACCCCAACAGGATCCGAATCTAATTCCATTAAAAACGTTTAAACCATGAAAAACTTAATCATACCTTAATCGCAATATACCTTTCTGAAGGTTGATCGATCTCTAAGGCGCTGCCAACGACGAACGCCCTCTACTAGTAGTCCACACACGAACGGTGGCCGTGATTTGAAGTGCTAGCTTCGAGAGAATACCAAACCTTTTTATTTCTCTCCAAAACGATCCAGAGCATACCAAAAACTCTAAGTCGTTTCTTAAACGAAAAAAGAGTTTTGGCCTTTTTTCTTTCGTTAGTGTATTCTAACTTAAAGCGTCTATTTATACAACTCTTGTATATAGACGTTTAAGTAAATTACACATATACCTTTACTTAAAGAAGTATAAGTGTAATACACCACAAGGACGTTTCTGTCATGAATTTTATCACATAAAATTCGTTTTTCTGAATCGCCTTAAAATCTCGCAAAATCATTCTTAGTGTGCGACCCAATAGGCTCATACAACGTTGGCAGTGTACCAAAACACATTTTGGTATACAAGTCATAAGCGGCCTCTAGCAAGACATTATGACTACCCAAGTTGTACGAATATCAAATCGAAACAACCTAATCAATAATGTATATAACATCCTTTTGTCACACGATATCCGTTTGATCAAACATAAGGCATGGAATTGTCATCCAACATGTTCAATCGTACTAGTCTCGATCTCTAGGTAGATCGAAAACATCCAAGTGACATTGATCAATATCAATTCACTTAGACTAGGCCTTTTAACAGATCTAACACATCGAGGGATCCACTAGATATCTCTCTTTATATGAGAGGACAAATTCTATCTCGATTACACAACTTCATCACATTGCTCACACAAGTAACCAATCACAACCTTTATAATCGTCCGGTTAAAGACAACGTTTGATTCTCACAAATCACTTGTGTTCCTAATGTTGAAGTCTCGGTAATCTCAAGTCGAGGACCGGAATATATAACTATCATGAGAAACAACTATGACTTAATCCATGTGATGTTCTCATAGCGGGTCGGTCCAGTACTTTGTTCCCTAACAAGTACTCGTGATCTTGATTCGTATCCCTATACGTATAATCATCATATGATCATCAATCAAGACTCACACTAGTCTTAATTCATTATAGTTCCCAGTATAATGATCGACTAGGGACATTTAGGATATTTATGTAAATACCCATGGATCTTATTATAATGTAAACATGCAAATTAATTATAATAAACAGCAAATGAAATCCTCTATTTTTATTAACTAAAAGTATTCATAAAGACAGTTAATGGATTGACCTAGGGCACATGCCCCATCAGTATATACATATCAAAATGGCGACGATTAGTGTAATAAACACGTGTCAGGTCAGGGAACTAATGCTCAACCCATATATATACAATCCAAAAGTATATGAATGACATAAAGTATGCAATACAACAAAACATCAAAACCTACAAAGTCAATGCTGGAAACATGCCACAGGTGCAAAGGTAGTCGTTAATGTTCTCCTTGTTGGGCATGCTAGTCGACAGATCTGCACCCACCTTCATAAGAGGGACGGTGAGTATGCAATACAACAAAATATCAAAACCTATAAATTTAATGCTAGAAATACGCCACAGGCTCAAAGGTAGTTGTTAATCTTCTCCTTGTTGGGCATGCTAGTCGATGGATCTGCACCCACCGTCATAAGAAGGATGGTGAGTACAATAAAATAGAAAGTAACATCTGGAGATTCTCATCCACATTCTCAAATATAACAAAAGGTATTTGAAAGCATAAAAATAGCAAATAATTGTTGAAATTGAAATATGCCAAGAAATACCCTAGTTAAACAAATGAAACTGACTCAAGGCAAAGTAGTGATGATCTAGGTTCGGTCAACCATGTGCCACGTCACATTAGCCTTTTTGGCTAGTTTAAAGGACATGCGTGTTATCATATCAATCTAATATTTGTTTTTTGAAAACCATGGGGACTCTAACTCCGTATGTCATGCAATAATAGTGGTGAGCGACGACATCCCCGGGGACTCTCACTCCGTGTGTCGCTCATCTCAATATAGTGCAATAGACACTAAATACTAGGACTACTTTACATTTTCAAAGAATATATAGCATATAGTACAACATTTTATTTGACACTTGCTTGGAATAGCACAACAAGTCATATTACAAGTCCCTAACCATTTCATCAACACATCTATCCTAATAGCATGCTATTCAACTCATAATCCCAAATAAAAAATAACCAATAAATATAATGGACAAGAATGGAATCAACGAATCAGTTCAAGAAATAATATTATGACAACATAGCTTACCTAATGAGTATAATTGAATCACAAGTCATGAAATCAGATTTCAAAGACATATCAAGTCCAATAGACTATAAAATAGTAGACAAATGGAAATGAAATGTAGAAAATAACCTCAATAGATTTACTTACGTAACACGCAACATTCCTAAGCTAATTCGGCCTCCCTACACCTCATAAAATGCACCCTATCACGGCCTGAATTTCTAATTCTAGTTTAATTTCTTAATCAGGATCAAATAACACGTGACCTGGGACCCATATTGAGACACGTGTCGTGACCGAGGCGAGATGGCCTAGGTATATGTTATAATTGTAATGGTATATGCATAGTATTTTGTATATTTTTAAACTACCAAGTCATTCCTACTTATGAATAGGTGTCGATACGTGTATGGGAATGCCCTCGAGTTGAGTGTCGGTGTAGAATCGAGGTAGATAGTGATATGATAAGTTGGCATAAGTCTTATATAGCTTTTATAGTGATTTGAATGGGCTATGGTTGATAATATATTAAGTATGCCTAAGTTAGTAAGTTAAAATAATAGCTACTTGACTTTCATCGAGACACATATTGACTCATCTTAACACCAATGGAGTTACATATCGGTGTCACATAGCATGATCTAGTAGGACATGTGTTAATAGGAGTATCACTAGATGAGCCTTGAGACATGTTTGCACAATGAGATCAATGGTTATTAATCAACCATATCCACTTACTATATAAAACTAGTAATCGAATCATACAACCAAATCAACTTCATTTCATTTGCTTAATTGAGAAGAGAAATTGCTGAAAATAAGGAGAAGGGCTGGAGGAAGAAGAATAGCAACCAAAGTGGGTGTGGTGAAAGAGAGATCAAGTTAAGCTAGGTGTTCATCAAACTAGGTACATATCTCCCTATTTAATTGAAACCATTTCTGATTTTTTGTCAAATTCAGAGGTTAGATGATTAAGATTTTGCAATTGTTTTGTATATTTGGATTTTTCATTTCAAGCTAATAATCCAGCAATATTAAAGTTCCTAATTTAGGTTTGAAATCATAAAGATATGAATTTTTTAAATTGTAAGACAAAAACTGAATTTCTAGATGTTGTATTACGGATTTATCTAAGTAATTTGGTCATAACTTGCTCATTTTGGATCCAAATCAACTAAAACTAGTGGAATTTGAAAGCTTTCTCAAAGAGGAACAACGTTAATTAACTAGAGATGTCGTAATGTAAATGTTCTCATGTCCAAAAGTGCTATATAAATAGGTGTTGGAATGTAGTAGAAGATTTTTGAAACTAAAATTATTAAAGGCATAACTACCTACCTGCTTATCCAAATGAGCTGATCTTTTAGTATATTGTTATTGAATATGGTTGCTACCTTGTGACCAAAAATCACATTTTTTCGAACTATAGATTGGGAGAAATAGATTTTCTACATATGCTGGTCGGATTAGTTTCAATTAGAGCTATGTTTAATAAAATTATGATATCTCTTTCGTTTTAAATTGGAATTTTGAAAATAAAACTTTTTGAAAAGCTAGATATAGACTTAAAACCTATGTACTGGTAGAAGATTTAGATATTTGGATAATTTCATGCCTAAAACCACACTGTAATAGAAGACTAAGATTTCAGTGGCGTTTAGTCTTAAAGGGCTATTTTGGCTTAAGGTTCCTAAATCCATTTGACCTGATTTAAAATCAACTTACTTGGATTAGTTTGATATCAGAAAACTTGGGAAGTGTTATAGGGATTCAAACATGAGTTTCAAGGTATTGGGAGACCGGAATAGCTTAGAAAATTATGTGGATTATAAGTAAACTAATTGAGATATTTATTTACATTTCATTCATATTCATATGTTCATTTCCAGTCATTTGGACCGATTTGCCTTTGTACTCCATATGCCATGACTTCTTGTTATTTCTCATTACATGAGGTTGTTTCCATGGCATAATATGTTAATTAAATGGTGTCATTGACTCCAAATCATGTGTTATGTCATTTTGATTGTTAATACATGAGGTTAGTGAAATAGCATGTTATTAGGTAGGTATTACATAGTGTTGTAAATATATATCCTTTGTGCATTAGTATGCAATTGTTTTGTTTGATTTCAATACCGTGTTGTTCTTTGAATATGAAAGTAGTGTTTGTATCTTGGGCCACTTTATGATAGAAATTTGATGGACATACATGGGTCACAAGACTTTTCAGGGTGATCGGGATTTCTTCACTTCTTGCACAGCACACGGAGTATGGGACCGGGGTTGTTGGCAAGCATAACTTGGGTGACTTCACAAGTTATAAACTCAGGGTTATTGGCAAGTAAACATCCCAGATAACTGCCATTTGGGATAATTATAAAAGCGTACAATGCAATTATGACTTTCACATAGATGTAAAGCACGACTCCATCTATATATAGTGGAATATGCGTTGGGGTAGGACTCCCAGCTGATCGACTCTAGATCAGTACTACTTAGCCTAGCGTCAGTTTCATTTCGTTTAACTAAAGTATCTATTTGCATGATTTCCTTTCAGCATAGTTGCTATCATTATGCTTTTTGATACTTGTTGCATATTTGGAATGTGAATAAATGTCTCTTAGTGTTACTTTCTACTTTCCTATACTCGCCGTCTAGTTTGTGACAGTGGGTCTAGATCCATCGAGTAGCAGACCAGACAAAGAGAAAATCGGTGACTATCCTGAGCCAGTGGAGCACTTCTACACCAGATTTTGTAGGTTTTAATTTTTTCGATGTATCATTTTTATATGTCTGTCATATACTTTTGGGGTTGTATATTATGGGTTAAGTGATTAGTACCTTGACCAGACATGTGTTGTTATATATCGTCATTTTCTTATATATATGCATGTGATTTTTATTCCTTGGTTTTTTCATGATTGTTAGGTATCACATTAATGCTTTCATCAATTTGTAAGACTTTCGCTTAATGAACTTGTAAGTAAGCAAAATTTTAATTCACTCTGATTTATTATATTACATAAGACATTAAAACACTTATTGAACTTATAATTTGTAAATGATTTTGAAAAAGCTGACTAGTTTCTTGTTAGGTTTGAGGTGATGTTAGGGCTTAGTGACAGGATTAGGCTGGGCGGTGTCTTAATTTGAGAAGGGGTTGTTACATACCCAAACTCCAGAAACTCTCATATAATTTTCTTAGGTAAATTAGGGTGCTTTATTGCTTGTATAAGTTATTAGAGTTGGTTTAAATAGTTGTAAATTCCGATTTTTAAATTTAGCCCTATAAATATTTTAGTTATGTCCAAATCTATTTTACTAAAATAGAGACAGGTTTGGTGCAACAACTTGTGAATTGATTTCAATTGCCAAAACATTAAATTTATATATTTTAGCCTAAAGAGAAGTTTTTAGAGCTATGTTTTAGCTTTCTAAAACTATAAGGTTTGCACAATTTCGATAAGAATCGAAGGAGATATGAAAATTTTACCACAATAACTCAAAATAGTTTTATATTTCGACTAGCAACTTTGAGAAATTCCTTTATTCCAAACCATAGCTTCAAATCCTAGAACATCATACTAAAATATGAGCCTAATCCAATGAGAAATATGGGAGTTATGCTCATAACAACAAGACATTAACAAAACTGTGAACCCAAAAATTACGGGTCCATAACTAAAGTTGCAGAGGGTTTTTAGACATGAAAACACTCTAATTTCTAAATCATTCAACAAGTAAAAAGTTTTTTCTCTTTAAATTAGCTTTCAAATGCAACCAAAATATGTCTATTTCAATTTAAAATGAGGAAGTTATGACCAAAATATAGAGATTGGTTGATAACAACAACATGCCGAATTTCCAATTTTATTTTACAACTTCAAAAAATTCATAACTTTTTTTTTATTTTAAAACCAAATTGAGAACTTCTTAACAGTTTGATTATCAGCTTGAAATGAGGAATCCAAATATATAAATCAATTTCAAAGACTTAAATCTCTACCCTTTGAAAATGACTAAAAATTAGAACTGATTTCAAACTTTAAACCCAAAATCTTCCAATTTTGACAACCTTTACAAAATAGTTGTATAGATTAGCTTACCTAGTGGTGTGACTTCCTTAATAATGATTAATCACCCTTCAATTCACTAAAATTTCCTCAGAGAGTTGTTACCTTCATCTTAATATCTCTCTCTCCTCTCTTTTGCATGATGATTAAGATGATTTCTTGAATATTTTCACTAAGTTTGTTTTTATAGTATGAAGAACTATTTGTGACCCTTGATCTTATATAAATACCCATATCTAAGACAATCTAATGTCTTATATCTTGGTCCTACGACCATCTAACTTATCCATGCTAACACACACTTCAACTTAATTTACATAGTGTTGATGTCAACATGTATCCCGAGGCATATCAACATTTATAGTTTAATTTTTATAACTTAGGTCACATTAATATAAACCCAACTATAGACACATCAGATTTTAAATTTTAAATCACATTAACTTAAATTAGGACTTACCACATCACTCTCTACCTCGGTCCTAAACTAGCACGAGTCTCGAGGCGTATCTCCGGTCATGTCTCGACGTCTATAACTGACAAGTAAAGATGACTTAGTAGTCTACACATATACACTGCACTAGGAATACACAACAATAAAACTAAAATATACCTTGGCCACATGCCGCGATCAGTGCACGTATCTCGATGCGAGTCCTACGTCACGGGTCGGAGATCCTGATTACGCAATAACTAAGATTAGAAATTTGGGTCATGACGTTCGATCTCTCCCTTCCAATTTGATGTGAAAGTTGCAGTCATTCAAGAAACCAAGGGGCTGAAGAATATACAATTCGATGAACTGATGGAGTCCCTCGCAACGTATGGGATGCATCTTAATCAAAATAAAAAAACAGAGAGATATGGCTTTCAAGACCGCTACTCAATATTTGAACGATGAAAAGACTGAAGATATTGATGTTGCTATGCTCACGAAGCGTTACAAAAAATTGTACAAGAGATTTAATGACAATAGAGATGGTAACAAATTTGAAATTTCAAAAATGTGAGCAAGAGATGCAAGCCAATTGAAACAAAAAGTGACAAATTGCAATGTAAAGAATATTATGGATTTGGACACTTTTTAGTTGAATGTCCAAACTTTTTAAGAAAAAAAAAGGAAATCATCCACCATTGCTAGGAGTGACTCGAGATTTGACACCGGTGATGAATGTGAGGGAGAAAATGTTAAAAATTATGTACCTTTCACCTCAGTCATCTTGAATAAGTCATGTGATCTTGTTGTTGTGGCCACAACCAATCAGCCTACATTTGTTGTGCCCATAGACAATCAATCTGCATGTGTGCCCACAGCTCCTGAATTTGTGTCCACAACCTTTTATCCAACACTTCAAGTAATTTTTTATGACTTTGATTCAGATTTAGATTCTACTAACTTTGTTGATGTTGCAGATATAAAACAAGCATATGGAAAGATTCTTGAAAAATGGTTTGATGATGTTGAAAAAATACCATACTGTCCAAAGAGATGATCACCACAGTTCAAAAATAACTCGATGTGAAAGAGTGAGAGCTGGCTACGTGTAAGAAGGCACTTGAATAATCTAAAGTAACACTCAAGCAGTTGAACAAAGGAAAAGCAAAGTTAGATGACATCTTGAAGATGGGTTGTGACCACAAAGTTCTTGGGTAAAAGAATGAAGGCTCAAAGTCGACAAAGAAGAATGGGAAAACTCCTCTTGTTAAAGGAGATATTGAAGATAATGCTGCAAAGAATGATGAAGTTAGACAACCACATTTCAGACCCGTTTTCTACTATTGTGAATCAAGGGACATATCAGGCCTTGGTGCTTCAAAATGTATTGAGACGTGGCACGAAGACAAAGGAACATTACACAGAAGAATGATGTCCTTATAGAGATGGTAAGCAAGCCTCATCAATAATTTAGATGGATTCTAAAGACGCAACTTCAATGCAATAACACAAATGTTCCATTGAATTCATGTTTATCTTCGCCCACACGTTAGAATGACGCTATATGGACTATGGAAAGGTATAATGCTAAATCTCATTTATTTCTTTATTTCTTTTTTTGCAACATTTTTGTTTGTGTTGAATGGTAAGGAATGATTTGGAAAGTTCGACAAAAAATGGAGATGATGTACTTCCTTAAGATGCTACAGCTCATGTGCTCACAAAGCCATTACCATATACCCACAACTCTCGTGCTCACAGAGCCACTACCATATACCCATAACGCTTGTGCTCAGAGCTACTATCTTTGTTTTGTGACAACAATTTTTGTTGGAGGTAAGGATATACTTATGGGGAGTGAATATTAGTATAAGATTTGTTATGCTTCCTCTTGTATTGCTTAGATAATATCTCATGCTACAACTTTTTTATAGTATTTATTTATATTTTCATTTCTCTTACTACTGATGTGGGTTTTTAGCTTTTGATATGATAGTTGTCCTAAGTATAGTTGTTCTTGCTCATCAGGTTGCACCGATTGATGAGTTAGTTGATTTTCCTTGTTTCAAGTTTTCAGTTAGTTGTTGGTGTTTCTTTTTTCTTTTATAAGTCATTTTTACCACAAAAGGGTAGAAAATGCAAGAATGAAGGGTGAGTTTATCTTTTTTCTTGCTCAATTGATAGACGGTACCTCCTCGGAGCTCGTTTGTCAATTTTTTTGTCACAAATGGGGAGAGTATCTTAGTCTTAGTTTTAGGGTGAGCATACACTTAACTTTATGCTACTTTCAACACATTTTTATTTTATTTTATTTCCTGTTCGTGTTGATTACACTCACAACTGTAGAATTTCTACTATGTTTAAATGCATGCTTACTTCTACTTAAATTTATCTTGCAATATATATTGCTTGTTTGTTCTATATTACTGGTTGTGATAAATAAATGACAAAAGGGGATAATGTTAAGGTAAAGTTCTATGATTGTCAATATTTGTTACAATTCGAGTATGGTAAGTAAAAGAAATAAATTAAAATGTGTAAATCTATCTGTTCCTAAGTTTTCTTTCATAGGTTGTGCTCACAAGAAAATCAGTCTGTGGTAACAGACAACTATCCTTGATAGATTAGCTGAAGTTCTTGCAAGATCGACATAATGTTTGTTGGACCTATCATCAGAACATTCCATATCCAGTACATTGGACAAATAATGGGATAAATTCATCATGTCGTTCAGGATTCAAACGAGGAGAGTGAGAATGGAAAGAGTGGCATGTCAAAAGATATGTGATTGGGAGATATTTCCATGCACGAAGATCTTGATTGAGAAAAAGAAGGAAAGAAAAGTATCACAACTGCATATTGAAGAAAAAAAGAGATATTGTTGGGTTTTGGGGTTCATACGCAGCGGAGATTACAAAACAATTTTGACAAAAACCACAATAGGAGTCGAATATAATTCCATTAAATCGTTTAAACCAAGAAAATTTAATCATACCTCGGTCACGAAATAACTTTCTGAAGGTTGATCGATCTCTAAGGTGCCGCCAACGATGAACGCCCTCTACCAGCAGTCCACACACGAACGGCGGCCGAGATTCGAAGTGTTACCTTCAAGAGAATACCAAACCTTTTTGTTTCTCTCCATAACAATCCAGAGCGTACTAGAAAACCCTAAGTCGTTTCTAAAATGAAAATAGAGTTTCGACCCTTAATCTTTCGTGCGTGTGTTCTAACTTAAAGCGTCTATTTATACAAACCTTGTATATAGACGATTAAGTAAATTACACATATACCCCTACTTAAAGAAGTATAAGTGTAATACACCACAAGGATGTTTATGTCATGAGTTTTATCATATAAAATTCATTTTTCTGAACCATCTTAAAATCTCGCAAAACCATTCTTAGTGTGCGACCCAATAGGCTCATACAACATTGGCAGTATACCAAAACACATTTTGGTATACAAGTCATAAGCGGCCTCTAGCAAGACATTATGACTACCGAAGTTGTACGAATATCAAATTGATACAACCTAATCAATAGTGTATATAACACCCATTTGTCACACGATATCCTTTTGATCAAACATAAGGCATGGAATTGTCATCCAACATGTTTAATCGTACTAGTCTTGATCTCTAGGTAGACTGAAAACATCCAAGTGACACTGATCAATATCAATTCACTTAGACTAGGCCTTTTAACAGTCTAACACATCGAGGGATCCACTGGATATCTCTCTTTATATGAGATGGACAAATTCTATCTCGATTACACAACTTCATCACATTGCTCACACAATAACCAATCACAACCTTTATAATCATTCAGTTAAAGACAACGTTTGATTGTGTCAAATCACTGTGTTCCTAATGTTGAAGTCTTTGGTAATTTCAAGTCAGATGACTAAAAAATATACCTATGAAGAGAAACAACTATGACTTAATCCATGTGATGTTCTCATAGCGGGTCAATCCAGTACTTTGTTCCCTAACAAGTACTCGTGATCTTGATTCGTATCCATATACGTATAATCATCATAAGATCATCAATCAAGGCTCACACTAGTCTTAATTCATTATAGTTCCCAATATAATGATTGACTAGGGACATTTAGGATATTTATGCAAATACCCATGCATCTTATTATAATTTAAACATGTAAATTAATTATAATAAACAGCAAATGAAATCCTCTATTTTATTAACTAAAAGTATTCATAAAGACAGTTAATGGATTGATCTAGGGCACGTGCCCCAACATCTCCCACTTGCACTAGGGCCAATCATACGTGCATCTAATGCCTAATGATCTAACAAGACCATCATGTTTTGCTTGTGGAAGAGCTTTTGTCAATGGATCCGCAACGTTGTCTTCAGGAGGTACTCTGCAAATCTTCACGTCTCCCCTTTCAATAATTTCTCTGATGAGATGAAAACGTCTGAGTATATGTTTGGATATGTGGTGTGATCTAGGTTCCTTGGCCTGTGTTATTGCCCCGTTATTGTCACAATACAAACAAACATGGTTAGCAATACTTGGAACCACACCTAGTTCAAAAATGAACTTTTTGATCCAAACTGCCTCCTTTCTTTGCATCGGACATTTGCAATATTCCTAGCTTCTGTTGTAGAATCTGCCACAGTCTCTTCTTTGAACTTTTCCAGCTTACCGCACCCCTATTCAAAGCAAACACATATCCAGACTGCGATCTAAAATCATCTATATCAGTTTGAAAACTTGCGTCTTTGTAACAATTTACAACTAGATCATTTTCAAAAATTCCATAGACCAAGAGCACTTCCTTAGTCCTTCTTAAGTATTTAAGGATGTTTTTTACTACTATCCAGTGACTCTCACTAGGATCTGACTGATATTTGCTTGTAGTGCTCAAAGCGTATGATACATCAGGTCGAGAGCATAGAATGGCATACATGATAGATCCAATAGCTTATGCAAACAGAATCTTATTCATACGGTCTCACTCATTATTTGTCTTAGGACATTGAATCTTGCTGAGACTTATGCCATGAGACATAGGCAACAATCCTTTTTAGAGTCTTGCAAACTGAACCTATTCAGCACCTTGTCTATGTAAACACTCTGACTTAGATCGATTAGCCTCTTAGATCTATCCCTAAATATTCTTATCCCTAGGATATAGGCTACATCTCCTAAGGCTTTCATTGAAAAACACTTCCCTAACCAAGACTTGACATTCTGCAATGTTGGGATGTCATTTCCAATGAGTAATATATCATCAACATACAATACCAGAAAAACAACTAAACTCCCACTGACCTTCTTAAATACACAAGGCTCATATTCGTTCTTAATAAAACCAAAATCCTTGATTGCTTCATTAAAACGAAGATTCCAACTTCGAGAAGCTTGCTTTAATCCATAAATGGATCTTTGAAGCTTGCATACCTTCCTAGAATTCTCAGGATATACAAAACCTACAGGTTATGTCATATATAAGTCCTCAAGTAGCTTTCCGTTAAGAAGTGTTGTTTTGCATCCAGTTGCCATATCTCATAGTCATAATATGCAGCAATGGAAATTAAAACTCTTATGGATTTAAGCATGGCTACTGGCGAAAAAGTTTCGTCATAATCAACACCTTGAGTCTGCTTGAAACCTTTTGCTACAAGTCTTGCTTTAAAAGTATGCACTTTGCCATCAATGTTAGTTTTCTTCTTGAAAACCCATTTAAATCCAATGGTCTTACCACCTTTAGGTAAATCAACCAAGTTCCAAACTTGGTTATCCTACATGGATTGCATCTCAGAGTTCATGGGACTTAGCCATTTATCTGAGTCTGGTCCAGACATAGCCTCCTGATAAGTGGTGGGCTCATTTTGATCCATAAGCAACACATCATGGCTATCGGTAATGAGAAATTTGAATCTCTCTGGCTCATGTCTTACCCTGCCAGATTTAAGTAGGCCTTGTGTCACTTGTAGAGGTTCAACAGGTTTAGAACGTTGTTAAACTTCCAGTAGCGGTTCAGGGTTTATTTGTGATTCTTGAACTTCTTCAAGATTTATTTCTCTCCCACTAGTGTCTTTTGAAATAAACTGTTTTTCCATAAAGGCACCATACCGAGCAACAAAAACTTTGTTCTCAGCGGGATTATAAAAGTAATATCCTTTTGTTTCCTTAGGACACCCCACAAATAAACACTTGTTAGATTTAGGTGCTAATTTTTCTGAGACTTGTCATTTTACGTAAGCCTCACAACCCTAAGTCTTAAGGAAAGACAAACTAGGTCTCTTCCCGTACCATATCTCATATGGTGTTTTATCAACCACTTTAGAAGGAACTCGATTTAGAAAGAAAGCTGCAGTTTGTAATGCATAACCCCAAAAGGATAATGGAAGATCTGCATGACTCATCATAGATCAAACCATATCTAATAAGGTTCGATTTCTCCTTTCAGAAACTCCATTCCACTGTGGAGTTACCGGTGGAGTTAATTGGGAGACAATCCCAAAATTTCTAAGACGATCATCAAATTATTGGCTTAAATATTCACCACCTTGATATGATCGAAGTGTTTTGATAGTTTTACCAAGTTGATTATGCACTTCATTTTGAAACGTTTGAAACATTTCAAATGATTCAGCTTTATATCTCATTAGATATACATAACCATATATGCTGAAATCATCAGTATATGTAATGAAGTACTGATAACCTCCTCTAGCCATTGTGTTTATAGGACTGAATACATCAGTAAGTATTAGACCTAATAAATCACTTGCCCATTCACTGTGTCCAGTAAAGGGGCTTTTAGTCATCTTGCCTAGTAAAAAAGATACACATTTTTCATGTTTCTAAATCAAATGAATCTAGACGTCCATCTTTATGGTGCTTCGTTATGTGTTTCTCGTTTATGTGCTCGAGACGACAATGTTAAAGATAGGTTTGATTCAAATCATTTGACTTGAATCTCTTTGTATTTATGTTAAAGACTGGAGTATCTGTGAACCTTTTCATGCTTAGAATATAAAGACCATCACACACATCAGCATTTGCATAAAATATACCTTTACGAGAAATGGAACATCTATTATTCGCAATAATAAAATTAAAACCATCCATATCCAAGCATGAAATAGAAATGATGTTTTTGCTCAAGGCAGGCACAAAATAACAATTATTTAAAATTAAAATAAGTTTACTAGGTAAGCTAAGTCATATGATCCAACAGCCAGGGCAGCAACTCTTGCTCTATTCCCTACGCGAAGGATGACTTCTCCTTTCTTCAACTTTCTACTTTTGGTGAGTCCCTGCACATTTATACAAATGTGAGATCCACATCCGGTATCTAATACCCATGAATCACTAGTAGATAAATTAATTTCAATAACATAAATACCTGTATTAGTAGTCGCACTACCTTTTTTCTTCTTTAGATCTTCCAGATAGAGTTTGCAATTTCTTAACCAATGTCCAGGTGCATGACTGAAATGACGATTTCCTTTCTTTTCTTTTGGGTGTTTTGAAGTAGAACAGGCTGGGGCTTGACTTGTTTCACTGGCTTTGCGACAGGTGCAGAAGTAGCCTTGACAACTTTAGCCTTGCCTTTGCATTTCTTCTTCATTCCCTTTCCCTTTTGAACCATTAACACATTACTAGCGGGTTTCTTGATATTTTGTTCAGCAGTTTCGAGCATGAAATGCAACTCAGAAATCGATTTCTCCATATTATTCATATTATAGTTCATCACAAATTGTGAGTAACTCTCTGGTAATGAATTCAGGATCAAATCCGTAGCCAACTCTTAGCTTATGGAAAATTCGAGTCTATCAAGCTGGTCAACATAGCCCTTCATTTTCAAAACATGAGGACTAACTGATGCACCCTCAGTCGTCTTGCAAGAATGTAGGTTTTTTACTGTCTCGAACCTTTCTTGTCTAGCTTGCTGTTGCAACATTTCCTTCAGCGTTATATCCATGTCGTAGGCTTCCATTAATTCCATGTCCTTCTGAAGTTCAGGAACCATAGTTGCCAGCATAATACATGCAACATCAGTAGAATCGTTGACATGCTTATTATGTGTATCCTTCACTGCTTTCGTAGCATTGGCTGGTGGGTCCTCAGGGATTGGTGCATCCAGGACATACAACTTGCGTTCATGCTTAAGAACAATTCTCAAGTTTCTGAACCGGTCAAGAAAGTTAGTCCCCGATAGCTTATCCTTCTCAAGGATGGATTGCAGTGATAGGAGATTATTGTTACTTGAAGAGGCCATTGATCTACAATAAAGATTATACAAAGTTTATTTTAATATAGAGGAATAGACTCCCACTAAATTCACAGCCCTCCTAAAACACACTGTTTATTTAGGAGACTAAAATCCATATTTCACCTAATTCTATGACAGCTATGGCATGAAACACAGAACTAGATTATTAAGGTAGGTAACAGTTACCAATTACATTTTATGTAATTTTAGATACTTTTATGAGATGCGGGACATCTTATGTCTTATCATGTTTTTATCTCATCATGTGCCTAAAGCTCAAAACTATTTTGATAGCTTTATTAAGTCGGACCATTTTAAACATTTAGGTAACTCTTATCCAACTTGTCTCCCCAAGATAACACAATACAACTAGCTATGGCCGAAATTGTATTAGTGTGATCGAGGCATTGACAAATGTTTAAAATGGATGGCATGAGACTTAAAATTTAATAGAGGGGTTTTATTCAGTTTTAGTGATTTTATGTAAACAATGAAATGTCATATATTTTTATTGATTTGTTAAATCACTAAACAATTTGGAGATTTTTTATACTGTTCACTAATAAAAGAGTTTCCATGTGCTAGGATTAGTTAGACGACAGTCCCGATGGCCAATCAGAGGGCAGTGGACGAATTTCAATTCCAAAAATTAAAATTCACTGTAGAAAATCATATTTTTGCTGATTTTATTATCCTAAATTTACCTCTTAATTTATCCTAAATTCTCCATATTTATCTCCTATCCAATAGGGATAACGAAATCGATTTTGCTAATATCTATTAATCTAATTTGTTATCTATCTCTTATTAAATAGAACTTTCATAACAAAATAGATATAAAGAGATAAATAAATAATTTTGAAGATTAACTAATTGCAAATTCGGTCCTCATCCGAATAATCACAAAAATGTCATTGAATCATGAACTACAATCCCAATCGAACCTAACCATATTAGTTTCGAATTAATATTCAGACTTATACAATTTAAGAAACGTAAAACAATGTAACCTAAATATGCAAACTGAATTACAGAGATTTCATCTATGCATCAATACACGAAAAATAAAGATTATACCTAATGGTGTCATGGATCACAGAACATGAAATTCAATTCATTAAAATTATTCAAATTAACCTAATATGGTTACTAGGATGTAGGAAACTGATTTCAATTAAATCATGAATATATGTATCATATACACGAAACATGATAATAAATCTCACATAAAACTTTGTATATCACATATACATAAACTATTAACATGCTTTCAATCATATATCATGTATATATTAGAAGAAAACATGCAATGTTTTTAATGGAATCGAACTCGAAGGCTATGATACCACTGTTGGGTTTTGGGGTTCATACGCAACAGAGATTACAAAACAATTTTGACAAAAACCCCAACAAGATCCGAATCATGTTGGGGCATGTGCCCCAGGTCAATCCATTAACTATCTTTATGAATACTTTTAGTTAATAAAATAGAGGATTTCATTTGCTGATTATTATAATTAATATACATGTTTATATTATAATAAGATCCATGTGTATTTACAGAAATATCTTAAATGTCCCTAGTCGATCATTATACTGGGAACTATAATGAATTAAGACAAGTGTGAGTCTTGATTGATGATCATATGATGATTATATGTATGGGGACACGAATCAAGATCACGAGTACTTGTTAGGGAACAAAGTATTGCACCGACCCGCTATGAGAACATCACATGGATTAAGTCATAGTTGTTTCTCATGATAGTTATATTTTTCAGTCCTTTGACTTGAGATTACTAGAGACTTCAACATTAGGAACATAGTGATTTGACACAATCAAACGTTGTCTTTAACCGAACGATTATAAAGGTTATGATTGGTTACTGTGTGAGCAATGTGATGAAGTTGTGTAATCGAGATAGAATTTGTCCCTCTCATATAAAGAGAGATATCCAGTGGATCCTTCGATGTGTCAGACTATTAAAAGGCCTAGTCTAAGTGAATTGATATTCATCAATGTCACTTGGATGTTTTCGGTCTACCTAGGGATCGAGACTAGTACGATTGAACATGTTGGATGACAATTCCATGCCTTTTGTTTGATCAAAAGGATATCGTGTGACAAAAGGATGTTATATACACTATTGATTAGGTTGTATCGATTTGATATTCATATGACTTGGGTAGTCAGAATGTCTTGCTAGAGGTCGCTTATGACTTGTATACCAAAATGTGTTTTGGTTCACTGCCAACGTTGTATGAGCCTATTGGGTCGCACACCAAGAATGATTTTGCGAGATTTTAAGATGGTTCAGAAAAATGAATTTTATATGATAAAATTCATGACAGAAACGTCCTTGTAGTGTATTACACTTATACTTCTTTAAGTAGGGGTATATGTGTAATTTACTTAACCGTCTATATACAAGGGTTGTATAAATAGACGCTTTAAGTTAGAACACACGGATGAAATTTTAAAGCCGAAACTCTATTTTTCGTTTATAAACAAATTAGGGTTTTCTGGTACACTCTGGATCGTTTTAGAGAGAAACAAAAAGGTTTGGTATTTTTTTGAAGCTAGCACTTCAAATCTCCGTTGTCGTTCGTGCGTGGACTGCTAGTAGAGGGCGTTCGTCATTGGCAGCGCCTTAGAGATCGATCAACCTTCATAAAGGTATTTTGCGACCGAGGTATGATTAAGTTTTCTTGGTTTAAACGTTTTTAATGGAATTGAATTCGGATCCTGTTGGGGTTTTTGTCAAAATTGTTTTGTAATCTCTGCTGTGTATGAACCCCAAAACCCAACAGTGGTATCAGAGCCTTCGAGTTCGATTCCATTAAAAACATTGCATGTTTTCTTCTGATATATACATGATTGAAAGCATGTTAATAGTTGATGTATATGTGATATACATAAGTTTTATGTGAGATTTATTATCATGTTTTGTGTATATGATACATATATTCGTGATTTAATTGAAATCAGTTTCGTACATCCTAGTAACCATGTTAGGTTAATTCAGATAATTTTAATGAATCTAGTTTCTTGTTCTGTGATCCATGACATCATTAGGATCGATTGGGATAGTAGTTCATGATTGAATTATGTGTTTGTGATTATTTGGATGAGGACCGAAATTGCAAATAATTAATTATCGAAATTATTTATTTATCTTGTTAAATCTATTCTGTTATGAAGTTTATATTTGATAAAGATAGATAACAAATTAGATTATGAGATATAAGCAAAATCGGTTTCGTTATCCCTATTGGATAGGAGATAAATATGGAGAATTTTGTTATTGGTGATATGCTAGGATTCAAATATCTTAAGTCCTAATTGGATTAGGATAAGATAATTAGTTAGATGTGGGCCCGAGTTAATTAAAAGTGTTTTAATTGACTTAATTTTTGATAAATTAAGGGGTAAATTTAGGATAATAAAATTAGCAAAAAATATGATTTTCTATAGTGAATTTTAATTTTCGAAATTGAAATTCGTCTTCTAAAAAAAAAAGGGGGGGCGCTGCCCCCTGTACCCCGTCCGCTGATCGACCAGCGGGACCACCGTCTAACTAATCCTAGCGCACGGAAATTCTTTTATTAGTGAACAGTATAAAAGTCTCCAAATTGTTTAGTGATTTAACAAATCAATAAAAATATATGATATTTCATTGTTTACATAAAATCACTAAAACTGAATAAAATTCCTCTATTAAATTTTAAGTCTCATGCCATCCATTTTAAACACTTGTCAAGGCCTCGATCATACTAATACAGTTTCAGCCATAGCTGGGTGTATTGTGTTATCTTGGTGAGACAAGTTGGATAAGAGTTACCTAAATGTTTAAAATGAACCGACTTAATATGCTAAGACATAAGATGCCATGTATCTCATAAAAGTATCTAAAATTACATAAGATGTAATTGGTAACTATTACCTACCTAAATAATCTAGTTCTGTGTTTCATGCCATAACAGTCATAGAATTAGGTGAAATATGGATTTTAGTCCCCTAAATAAACAGTGTATTTAAGGAGGGTTGTTAATTTAGTGGGAGTCTTTTCCTCTATACTAAAATAAACTTTGCATAATCTTTATTGTAGATCGATGGCCTCTTCAAGTAACAATAATCCCCTGTCACTGCGATCCATCCTTGAGAAGGATAAGCTATCTAGGACTAACTTTCTTGACTGGTTAAGAAACTTGAGAATTGTTCTTAAGCATGAACGCAAGTTGTATGTCTTGGATGCTCCAATCCCTGAGGACCCACCAGCCAATGCTACGAAAGCTGTAAAGGATGCGCATAATAAGCATGTCAATGATTCAACTGATGTTGCATGTATTATGCTGGCAACTATGGTTCCTGAACTTCAGAAGGACATGGAACTAATGGAAGCCTACGACATGGCTATAACGCTGAAGGAAATGTTCCAACAGCAAGCAAGGCAAGAAAGGTTTGAGATAGTCAAAAACCTACATTCTTGCAAGAAGACTGAAGGTGCGTCAGTTAGTCCTCATGTTCTGAAAATGAAGGGCTATGTTGACGAGCTTGATAGACTTGGATATCCCATAAGCCAAGAGTTGGCTACAGATTTGATCCTGAATTCATTACCAAAAAGTTACTCACAATTTGTTATGAACTACAATATGAATAATATGGAGAAATCAATTTCTGAGTTGCATTTGATGTTCAAAACTGTTGAATAAAATATCAAGAAACCCTCTAGTAATGTGTTGATGGTCCAAAAGGGAAAGGGAATGAAGAAGAAATGCAAAGGCAAGGCTAAAGTTGTCAAGGCTGTTGCTGCACCTATCACAAAGCCTGTGGAACAAGTCAAGCCCCAGCCTGTTCCTGCTTCAAAACACCCAAAAGAAAAGGAAGGAAATTTTCATTTCTGTCATGCACCTGGACATTGGTTCAAAAATTGCAAACTCTATCTGGAAGATCTAAAGAAGAAAAAGGGTAGTGCGACTACTAATACTGGTATTTATGTTATTGAAATTAATTTATCTACTAGTGATTCCTGGGTTTTAGATACCGGATGTGGATCTCACATTTGTATAAATGTGCAGGGACTCACCAAAAGTAGAAAGTTGAAGAAAGGAGAAGTCATCCTTCGCGTAGGGAATAGAGCAAGAGTTGGTGCCCTGGCTGTTGGATCATATGACTTAGTCTTACCTAGTGAACTTATTTTAACTTTAAATAATTGTTATTTTGTGCCTGCCTTGAGCAGAAACATCATTTATGTTTCATGCTTGGATATGGATGGTTTTGATTTTATTATTGCGAATAATAGATGTTCCATTTCTCGTAAAGGTATATTTTATGCAAATGTTGATTTGTGTGATGGTCTTTATATTCTAAGCATGAAAAGGTCAACTGATACTCCAGTCTTTAATATAAATACAAAGAGATTGAAGTCAAATGATTTGAATCATACCTATCTTTGGCATTGTCGTCTCGGGCACATAAACGAGAAACGCATAACGAATCTCCATAAAGATGGACTTCTAGATTCATTTGATTTAGGAACATATGAAACGTGCATATCTTGTTTACTAGACAAGATGACTAAAATTCCCTTTACTGGACACAGTGAAAGGGCAAGTGATTTATTGGGTCAAATACATACTGATGTATGCGGTCCTATAAACACAATGGCTAGAGGAGGTTATCAGTACTTCATTACATTTACTGATGATTTCAGCAGATATGGTTATGTATACCTAATGAAACATAAAGCTGAATCATTTGAGATGTTTCGAACGTTTCAAAATGAAGTGCATAATCAACTTGGTAAAACTATTAAAACACTTTGATCAGATCGAAGTGGTGAATATTTAAGCCAAGAATTTGATGATCGTCTTAGAAATTTTGGGATTGTCTCCCAATGACTCCACCAGCAACTCCACAATGGAATGGAGTTTCTTAAAGGAGAAATCGAACCTTATTAGATATGGTTCGATCTATGATTAGTCATGCAGATCTTCCATTATCCTTTTGGGGTTATGCATTACAAAATGCAGCTTTCACTCTAAATCGAGTTCCTTCTAAAGAGGTTGATAAAACACCATTTCTTAATGGAAAGCTATTTGAGGACGTGTATATAACACAACCTGAAGGTTTTGTACATCTTGAGAATTCTAGGAAGGTATGCAAGCTTCAAAGATCCATTTATGGATTAAAGCAAGCTTCTCGGAGTTGAAATCTTCATTTTGATGAAGCAATAAAGGATTTTGATTTTATTAAGAATGAAGATGAGCCTTGTGTATACAAGAAGGTCAGTGGGAGTGTGGTTGTTTTTATGGTAGTGTATGTTGATGATATATTACTCATTGAAAATGACATCCCAACATTGAAAAATGTCAAGTATTGATTAGGGAAGTGTTTCTCAATGAAAGACTTAGGAGATGCAGCCTATATCCTAGGGATAAGGACCTATAGGGACAGATCTAAGAGGCTAATCAGTCTAAGTCAGAGTGCTTACATAGACAAGGTGCTGAATAGGTTCAGTTTGCAAGACTCTAAAAGAGGATTGTTGCCAATGTCTCATGGCATAAATCTCAGCAAGATTCAATATCCTAAGACAAATGATGAGCGAGACCGTATGAATAAGATTCCATATGCATCAGCTATTGGATCTATCATGTATGCCATGCTATGCACTCGACCTGATGTATCATATGTTTTGAGCACTACAAGCAGATATCAGTCAGATCCTGGTGAGAGTCACTAGATAGCAGTAAAGAACATCCTTAAATACTTAAGAAGGACTAAGGAAGTGTTCTTGGTCTATGAAGGTTTTGAAAATGATCTAGTTGTAAGTGGTTACACATATGCAAGTTTTCAAACTGATATAGATGATTTTAGATCGCAGTCTGGATATGTGTTTACTTTGAATGGGGGTGCAAAGAAGTGGAAAAGCTCGAAGCAAGAGACTATGGCAGAATCTACAATGTAGTTTGAGTATATTGCGGCGTCCGATGCAAAGAAAGGAGGCGGTTTGGATCAAAAAGTTCATTTCTGAACTAGGTGTGGTTCCAAGTATTGCTAACCCTGTTTGTTTGTATTGTGAAAATAACGAGGCAATAGCACAGGCCAATGAACCTAGATCACACCACAGATCCAGACATATACTCAGGCGTTTTCATCTCATCAGAGAAATTATTGAGAGGGGGGACGTAAAGATTTGCAGAGTACCTACTAAAGACAATGTTGCGGGTCCATTGACAAAAGCTCTTCCACAAGCAAAACATGATGGCCATGTTAGATCATTAGGCATTATATGCATGTATGATTGGCCCTAGTGCAAGTGGGAGATGTTGGGGCATGTGCCCTAGGTCAATTTATTAACTGTCTTTATGAATACTTTTAGTTAATAAAATAGAGGATTTCATTTGATGATTATTATAATTAATTTGTATGTTTACATTATAATAAGATCCATGGGTATTTACAGAAATATCCTAAATGTCCCTAGTCGATCATTATACTGGGAACTATAATGAATTAAGACTAGTGTGAGTCTTGATTGATGATCATATGATGATTATACGTATAGGGATACGAATCAAGATCACGAGTACTTGTTAGGGAATAAAGTATTGGACCGACCCGCTATGAGAACATCACATGGATTAAGTCATAGTTGTTTCTCATGATAGGTATATTCTTCATTCCTCTGACTTGAGATTACCAGAGACTTCAACATTAGGAACATAGTGATTTGACACTATCAAACGTTTTCTTTAACCGGACGATTATAATGGTTGTGATTTTTTACTGCGTGAGCAATGTGATGAAGATGTGTAATCGAGATAGAATTTGTCCCTCTCATATAAAGAGAGATATCTAGTGGATCCCTCGATGTGTTAGACTGTTAAAAGGCCTAGTCTAAATGAATTGATATTGATCAATGTCACTTGAATGTTTAAACCAAGAAAATTTAATCATACCTCGGTCGCAAAATACCTTTATGAAGGTTGATTGATCTCTAAGGCGCTGCCAACGACGAACGCCCTCTACCAACAGTCCACACACGAACGGCGACCGAGATTTGAAGTGCTAGCTTCAAGAGAATACCAAACCTTTTTGTTTCTCTCCAAAATGATCCAGAGCGTACCAGAAAACCTTAAGTCATTTCTAAAACGAAAATAGTGTTTCAGCCCTTAATCTTTCGTGCGTGTGTTCTAACTTAAAGCGTCTATTTATACAACCCTTGTATATAGACGGTTAAGTAAATTACACATATACCCCTACTTCAAGAAATATAAGTGTAATACACCACAAGGACGTTTCTTCCATGAATTTTATAATATAAAATTCATTTTTCTGAACCATCTTAAAATCTCGCAAAACCATTCGTAGTGTGCGACCCAATAGGCTCATAAAACATTGGCGGTATACCAAAACACATTTTGGTATACAAGTCATAAGCGGCCTCTAGCAAGACATTATGACTACCCAAGTTGTACGAATATCAAATCGATACAACCTAATCAATAGTGTATATAACATCCATTTGTCACACGATATCCTTTTGATCAAACATAAGGCATGGAATTGTCATCCAACGTGTTTAATCATACTAGTCTCGATCTCTAGGTAGACTGAAAACATCCAAGTGACATTGATCAATATCAATTCACTAAGACTAGGCCTTTTAACAGTCTAACACATCGAATGATCCACTGGATATCTCTCTTTATATGAGAGGGACAAATTCTATCTCGATTACACAACTTCATCACATTGCTCACACAGTAACCAATCACAACCTTTATAATCGTTCGGTTAAAGACAACGTTTGATTGTGTCAAATCATTGTGTTCCTAATGTTGAAGTCTCTGGTAATCTCAAGTCAGAGGACTGAAAAATATACATATCATGAGAAACAACTATGACTTAATCCATGTGATGTTCTCATAGCTGGTCGATCCAGTACTTTGTTCCCTAACAAGTACTCGTAATCTTTATTCGTATCCATATACATATAATCATCATATGATCATCAATCAAGACTCACACTAGTCTTAATTCATTATAGTTCCCAGTATAATGATCGACTAGGGACATTTAGGATATTTCTGCAAATGCCCATGGATCTTATTATAATGTAAACATGTAAATTAATTATAATAAACAGCAAATGATATCCTCTATTTTATTAACTAAAAGTATTCATAAAGACAGTTAATGGATTGACCTAGGGCACGTGCCCCAACTGATATAACAACTATAACTTGAAGACCAATTAGAGAACTCCTATGTTTCAAAGTATTTGATTTTCTTTATATGTAGGTGATCATAATACAAAAATCACACCTCTTGGAGATTGATTTTCGTTATTCATAATGAGGTAGAGAAAACATTAGCTAATTCTTTTTAGTTTTCACACACACTAAGCTAAGGGGACTTAGCCTTTTATAAGGGGACTTGGGTTTTAAATGTGTAAGGTCATTGTAAGGGAATATAGTGAGGAGAGTGTTAGGGTTTGGGGAGGGGTCACTAGTGATAAACCTTGTGTAATTTTGTAATTCATTTCTCTTAGTGAAGCTTATGTTTAAGCGTGGCTCCGCAGACGTAGGACAAGAGGTTCGAACTGCATCAACAAATTCTTGTGTTGTGGTTTAGTGTATTTACTTTACTTTTCTATAAGTATTTGTATGCACTATGTTTATCAATATGTGAACAAAAGTGAAAAATAAAGAAATAAAGGTAAACTCTTGTTATTGATCTTGTGTGGTTACATCTCTATTTATAGTTATAAATCAATAACTAAATAGGAATCTAAATCACATAATAAAAGGATATAAGATTTTAAAAATAAGGAAAGATCTTATGAAGCTTTTTATCACGTAATACTTCCAAAAAGGGAAGAAAATCAAACTTCGAACTAGTGAATAAATAGCTAAAACTTCCAATGAGAGAAGAAAACTACTTATTTAATTAAAAAAACTAATGAAAAGTATCGATCCAATAGTCACAAGCGCAAATCCAACACAAGCGTAAATAAATATGTAGAGTTGTAGACTTGACTTTGTCAATTTCGAATTTGGTAAGTGCAACATGGAAGGAAGTATTCATCGGTCTCATATCTAATCAGATCTATATTATTTGATAAGCAAATAAAAAATAATATCATTGGAGCCGTTTGCAATCTAAAAAGAAGATCGGCAGTGGCTCAAAACTTAAAATCACAAAAGATCCAAAAAAAATAAGAAAGAAATCTTTTTAAGGTGTTGTAAGAGGCAGTTTCTTTTTTGTTGTGTTCTATAGTAAGAAGATTTCTTGTTGTTTAATTAGTATGATATTAAATAAAGTCTTATCAATCATGATTGTTTGATCGAACAAATCAAGGAATCAATTGCGATTGATTGAATAAATCAAAAATTCATTGTGATATATTCATGTAAGATATACATTTTTACAAATGTAGATGAACACATCAAATGAATAGAAAAGTTATGACTTTGAGCTACATTTAAATTTATTATAATGATTCTGCAACAATATGCTTTTGATCAATTACTATGAAGTAATAGACAAGAGATAGTACCAATTGAACCATTAAATAATGATCTTGCACGAATAGTATAATTCTTACAAAAGAGATTGAATGTACAATATTAAACGAATAGTAGAGTCATAATAATCATATTTGAAAAAATATAAGTTTTAAGAAACGTACTTTTCCTATACTAAAAAATAATGTTTAAGAAATGCTTTGGCACTAAAGAAATGTTGTTAAAAGGTAAGTTATTAAAACTTAATCAATATATAATTTACATATTATAATATACTATTAATTTTAAAACATACTTATAGTATTTAATTAAACAATATAAACTTCATAATGTTGTAATGAACACATCATTATATGTTACATTTGCTAAAGAGTTATTTAATTACTTATGTGTTAAGTTTGTATTTAATATGTTTTGACAGCGTATTTGTGAACAACATTGTCAAATGTTGTAAAATGAAATAGTGCTCTTTGAGTATTTTGCTCTTGTCCTTCATGTTTGTCGAGATCTTCTCGATGCTTAGCAATTATCACAATTATTAATTATATATTTTTCAAAATTAATGTGTAGCATCTTAATCTCGGTAAGGATTGATATATGTATATATATATATATATATATATATATATATTTAGTGCAAAATAACTTAAATTAAACAAAGTGACCTATCAAATTAAGTAAAGTAATTTAAATAAGCTATAGTACAGTAAAAATTAAGATAAATATCATAATATATCCTAACGTTTCAATTTTTACAAATACATCCTAACATTTTGAAATTGTGTAAATTGTATCTTATGAATAAATATGGGTTGATTTAAGATTACATTTTACTTTGTTGTTGCAAATGGAAAGATTTTCTCCTACATTATTATGTTGTGGGTTATAATTTGTAAGGTTAGAAACATAGAAATGGAAAGATTTTAGAATAAATTTGTAAAAAAAATCTAAAATGTTATGATGCATTTGTGAAAATTGAAATGTTAAGATAAATTTGTAAGAAACTTAAAATATTAGGACATATTATACTATTTTCCCTAAAACTTATCACAAAGCCTTTTTTCCTATGCTCTACTATCCTTTATGAAATTTGGATTATGAGTTAAAATTTTAAACAATACGAATTAAAATACAAAAATATGAGTTCAAGTTTTAAACAATACAAATTAAAATACAAAATTGTACTTTTAAATTGTTCACAATGAAATCTACTACACTTAAAATAACAAAAACTATCATAATTATGAAAATACGTGCAAAAATGATTAATAATCGTATGGTATAGTTCATATGGGCAATGTGCTCTCGCTCATTGTTGATGTATGGTCTAAAGAACAATACAGATCTCTTATCGGTTGCTTAGTGGTAGTTTTATCGGGTAAATTATACAAATGGTCATCCAACTTTATAATTTGCAACACTTTGGTCATTGAACATACTTTTCTAACATTATTCTCACTCAACTGTACATCTTGTAATACGCTAGTCGCTTAACTTTACAATTTGTAACATCAAAGTCACTCATGTGGTTTTTCGATTGGAGGTCTAGTAAGAGTTCACACATGATTCCCATGACATTGCACCCAAAGTCGCTAAGCTTTATACGAGAGAATAGGCCACTAATTGCCACGTGTGAACTCTGATCAAACCTCCAAACGAAAAGCCACCAAATGACTTTCATGTTACAATCTATAAAAAAAAATTTATAAGAATACAATTTATAAAGTTTAGTGACTAATGTGTTACAACTTGAAGTGTTGAGTGATAGTATGTTACAAACATAAGTTTAATGACCAAAGATTTATAAATTATAAAGTTGGAAGTCATTGGGTGTAATCTCCACTAAAATCTCCTTATTTCATTCTCCTCTTTGTGTTCAATGGACATTAAATTTAGGGAGTGAGCGTCTGGACATACCTCACCTTTTTTGAATGTACCTTATTTAAAAAAAAACTTTTGAACCCCAAACGTAAATACCCAACTCCCCTCCAATATAAAGAGTCAGGTTATGTGCACCCCACATAATGATTAGGGCACCCAGGGAAAATTTTGTGAAAATAGGTTTTGGATGGAAATGTCAAAATGCCCTCTCAAACCCAACTATTGACACACGATCAAATTGATTCCCTTCCCGCGCATCCCACCTCGTACAAGCCTCTTGAATCTCATCTTTTATAATCGATCCGTCTTCTCGTGTGATCATTTCTCAATTCAGTGGGGTTCTAGACATTGTAAGTATGTTGTTATTGGATTTGTTTGGTTGTTGTATTAGTTGGTTGTTTCCTTTTGAAAGAGAAATAAAGTGGGTTTTTGTATTGTAGGGTTAGTAAGATTGGTCGTTTTTAGATCACGGTTAGCTTGTAATAGGTGAAGATAAGGAGTGGGAGGCGGACATAGAAGAAGATAAGGTTTGTTGTCTCCATTTTTATGTTTTTTTTTTTGCTATTTTTAGACTGTACTGGAGACGCGAAGTGCTCGGTCACGCAGGACCGAAACAATAAATATGGTCTCGGTTGTGCGTAGCTAAGACTGAAGGATCAGTTTCAAAGTCTACAACTGAAATAATGCAATATTAATGTGTCGTTAGATTTGATGGGTAGGTAGCGATACATGATACGAAGTCTTGGACTTGGATAGCCGAGTATTTACAATGATTCTCGGACATGTTTCGAAACATTATTTTTTCACTGTTTATTCATTTATTTTATTTTGAAATCTTATGATACATATACCTTGTTGCAGGAAAAGCCATCCACATCTCAATTTGAATATTATACAAGTCTTTTTAGTCGTGAAGAACCATTTGGATCTATAGGAAGGAGGTTGTTGAATCAAAACTTGGGACGGGAAAGAAAGTTTGTGTTAGTTACGTAGAAGACAGATCCTGGAGGGATTGGTTGTAGGAGTAGGGTGAAGCTTGCTTGTGAGAGGTATGGTATATATAGAGGTATTTTGCAAAGAACGGGGAAATCCAAAGTGGCAAAACTTAAGAAAAAACACCAAATTTGAACATAGGAGATGAAGGGGAGGATAAGACAAGGCCTCATAGTGGCACGAAGAAATTTGAGTGCCCTTTTCTTATTTACATCAAGGAAGAGTTAGACTATTTATGGTATTTGCATGTGCTATGTGGGCGTCACAACCATGAGACCGCGAAGTACTTGGAAAGGCACTCATATGCCTATCGGTTGACTCAGGATGAGAAGGTTGTAATGGGACAAATGACTAAAGGGAATGTGATGCTAAGATAGATCCTGAACACATTGAGGCAAAGGGATAAAAACGATGCTTCCGCTCTTCATACGATTTACAATGCATAACAAAGAAAAAGAGAACCTAAATCGGCGGGAGAACGCAAAATGCATCAACTGTTGCACTTGTTGGAGCAAAATAACTATTTATCGTGGCATAGAAAGGATAATGATATGAATGTTGTGACTGGCATATTCTGGGCGTATCCTGACTCTAACAATTTGGTGCGGTGTTTCCTTTTGGTCCTTATCATGGACTGCACATACAAGACCAATAAGTACTGCATGCCACTGTTGGAGATTATTAGGGTGACTTCGTGTAACGACCCATTTTATTAATGTCTCTTAAATTTATGGACGTGGACGCCAGCTCGGATTTACGTGGACGCTGTGGTACGTTAGGACACACGGGGACTTAGGTATGCTAGTTATTGTATGTTGGATGCTTATTTCCGGACTCGTCATCCATTTTCTTCTGTGATGATTGAGTGCAGATCCGAGTACAAGTAAAGGCAAGACTTTAAGCGGCTACCTCTGATTGCCTACCCTTGAGGAGTACTTGTACGTGTGATTATTTTGATATTTTGATTCTTTTGGGAACTGGGGAGTGACATAACCTTGTACATGTTTAGTTTTATATGGTATAACTGGTTACTACGAAATTTACAGGGTTTTTTTCCACATTAGATTTTGTTTAATTATCTTATGAAAATTTTTGCATTTAAAATATGACTTCCGCTGAATATCTTAACCTACACAAGTAGATATGAAATTCGAGATAGAGTAGGACGGGCAGGTGTCGTACACGTGTAGTTAGGCCAGCTGGCGAGGAGTACACGGAGACACGTCACCCTGGGGCAGCGAGGGCCGCCATAGTTGGTATCAGAGAATAAAAGAGGAAGTCCTAAGACAATAAAACGTAATCAACAAACTTATATGTGGACAACCCGAAGTTAGTGCCTTAGAACTTTAGTTGGGAAGTGATGTGAGGCAGGTAGAGTTAGAACTTATATGCGGAGTACATGGAGACACGTCACCCCGGGGCGGCGAGGGCCGTCACACTTCGACTGAGGTCACTTTCTCAGTTGGGTTTGCTTTTATGTCATCAGATAGCAAGGACAACAATTTATGGGCTTTAGAGATTTTGAAGCAAATATTGGAAGGTTGGTTTTCACCGGGTGTTTTTGTCACTGATAGAGAGTTGGGACTTATCACTACAATCCAACAAGTATTTCGCCAATTGTCTCACCTACTTTGCGCATGGCATATAAATCAGAATGTCTTGACTAACACCAAGAAAATGTTTGCAAGAAATGAGGACTTCACACTTTTTAATGATAAGTGGACGACATTAATGTATGCGAAGTCTGAGGCCTCGTTTGATGTAGATATAATGAGATACAACATGATTACGGTGAGTGAAAGGGTTGGTCGACTATTTGGAGAAGACTTAGGTTGGGGAGTTCAAGGAAAGATTTGTTTCAGCTTGGACGGATAATATTATGCACTTCAGAGAGACTACGATGCAAAGAGTTGAGTCCGCGCATTCGACTCTCAATAAACATGTTGGGCATTGTCAAGCAAACTTTGAGGCACTTTGGGGTTTCATTGATGCCATGATAGAAACCAACACAGCAAGATAAAGGCATTGTTTGAGTGGAGTTTGAATGTGGTGCAACATGGCTTCATATGCCATTTATATCGCCATTTGCGGGGTTATGTCTCCCAAGCAGCACTCAAGTTAATTCGTGAAGAATTTGAGCGTGTAGAGAATGTCGGGAGCAACCAATTTCTTTGTGGTTGTGACATACGCTTTACACATGGTCTTCCTTATGCACATAAGCTTATTGTACATCTTTTGGCCAGTTCACCTATACCACTTGAGGACATACATAGTTATTGGCAAAAGTTGAGTACGATACCTGAGTAGCCTGTGGGTCGGGCTGATTATAAGTTCAATGATGAAATCTAGTGAGTCATTGATAAGTTTGGAGGTTGCATTGATGAGGATGCCCGTTTTAGGATCATTCAACAACCCTTCATCCATATCGGTGATTCCACCTCCTACTAAGGTGAAGATAAAAGGGAGACCGAAAATCAAAGAATGAAGTAAGAAAACATTGACAAGAAAGGTCGATGAAGATGATACATCTACAATAAGACTTTCTAGTGCTTTTGTGGAGCTTCAATGGGTGTGTCTAAGGTTGGGTTTATTTCTAGCATTCAATCGGAATGGGTTCCATATGTTGCGAGTACCTTTGATGTGGCTAACGATGGTCATTATGGCTTCCTGTGCATTGTCGCTGGCCTTGGTTACCCGATAGAGACGGTTATAGGATAATTAGAGAAGGCATTCTTTGTGAATTGGATGAAAAACAAGTTCTATGGGGTAAAGTTATTGGAGAACGCTATGGAACCATAAGGAATTACGTGGATTGCAATGACGTTAAGGATGTTGGATTCGAAAAATGGATGACTCTTCCCAATATAAGTTTTTTGATTGCAATCACTTTTAATATCATGTTAGTGAATGTTTCATGTGGCAATTGCTTTACCTACCTTCCTTTGCGCAGCTCACTGCCTTCAACCTTTAGAGAGAGGATTATTATTGGAGTCGCAAACGTCAACAACATTCATTGGGTTAGGGTAAGTTTCATTAATTCCACTTAATTGATATTTCTTTTAATCGATATTTCTTTTTATTTATCCCTTAATAGTTTTTAATGTTAAAAACTTATTTTCTATGTGATTTTGCAATTTATAGGTAAAGTTCAAAGATGATGCACCCATTCCTCCCATTTTCCCATTATGGAACACCTTCGTGGAGAGTGATGCTAAGGAGTGAGGCACAGGATTCCGCGTGCAAGAGCGCACTCCAGTCATGCATTCTCCGCAAGGCACGAGTGATGTAATAGACTTAGGTGAACCTTAGAGTTTTGAACAACATCGATGCCAATTTTTTTTGAATGACTTGTATACTTGTGAATCTTATTATATATACATGTTCATTTTGTATCTATCCTTATAGGTTGTCACAATCAGTACATTGTGTTACGTTTTGGCCTTAGATTATACGTTTTTTTGCAGACAAATTACGTTTTTTCATATGTCTCGGTGTTATGTTCATCAAAATGGTACACCTAGTCTCGACCACTAGCTACCGAGCATGTATGATTTTCTCTCGGTACAAGGTGACCGACAATATACATAGGATTGCGGTACTACGTGGCCGATATGTTTAGTTTTTTTATCATTAATAATTGGTCGGTCATGTATTTATGAGACCATCACTAGCCTTCTCAGTCCTACAGGACCAAGTCGAAATGTTTGGTCTCGGACTTGGGGGACCGAGACCATTCCTGAACATAAATTCTCAAGTTATAATTGGCTAAAATTCATACCAAATTATAGCCACATATAACATAGTAAATAATCATACACATCAAACCAATATCAACTAATGAGTTCAACACATATTTGATGCACCCAAACAAGTTCAACAAATGAGTTCAACATAGTAGCTAATGAGTTAAACACAAATTTTGAGTTCATAGAACTAAATTCTTGCTTTTCTTCCCCTTTCGACACTGGTATGTGTTTCCGTGCATGCGCTTGGTCTTTGGCAGCAGTGATGCACTTAGATTAGATGCAGTAGGGGACGTCGTGGTGGTATTTATGACGGCAGTGGTAGTGGTGATGGTGGTAGTGGCAAGACCCCCTCCCCGTCAAAAACTACACCACTTCATTCGTCATTCTCCGTGCAGCCTCCATTTTGGCCGTCCCCTCCGGAAAGTCAATCCACGCCAGCACTGGTCCAATGCTCACCTGTTACGCTGTTGCGATAAGCACAAACAAAAAAAAATATTAGAACACGAAATAAACTCAATTTTCAAAACCCAAAACCTGAACATAAGCTTAATAATTACCTCCATAAGTTCATAGTCCGTAACAGTGTCAATCGTGCCTTCGGTGTAAGTTGGGTCTCGATGGTAGGATGTGAAACTCGTATAAACCAGAGTAGGTAATCTAGTGTAGCTATGAACTCGAGCTGCATCTTCTCGCCATGGCTTTCAAGGGAAAGTAAGTGGTTCCGCCACCTTTCCTAATTCTCCGATTGGAAGCCGTACTTAACCGAATACTTTTGTGCAGAACGTCGTCAGACAGCACCGAGAGGATGGTAAGGAGAGTTCGGTATGCTTTGTACATGGACAAGTTGTCTTCGGACCGCTCCGGGTGGTACGGCTCCACAATGTCCATGTACTTAATTGTGCTGGAATAGAAGGCCATCGGCTGAACGATGCCATCGGGTCTGACCTCTGCGTGTGGGTCTCAAGTCACCTGCACCAGTCAATCTACGCATTATAATGAGTTCCTTCAAATGTAAAATTGAATAAGCATTAAACAACCACACACATCACTAGGCCGCAACCTATCTAGTGTCCTCCGGATAGAAGCCAACTTATCTACGTTCGTAACAGTCTCGTGTTTCTGTATCCACTTGCAAACACGAGGTTGGACGTTGTCGATATATTTCACGTTCAGCGCAGCAAGCTGGTATTTAAAATGCTCGTACACCCATCCCTACGGAGCAAAAACAACAATTACAACAAGTAAGAATCTTTCGTACACAATTCAACAACTACATTCAGAAATAGTAGACAAATGTGAATTGAGATCGTACCTCGAGCAAGGTCAAATACCATGTGATCTGTGAAACCTTCACCCTGGTTACTAACCCAATACGCCAAGGCGGCTACACCCCATGCATAGCTACAACCTCGTCCAAATTCTCTAAAATTTTGAGCAAAGCAATGGAGTCGCATAATCCACTTTTATCGGCAAAGAGAGTGCGTGATAAGAGGTACAACAAATATGCACGTGCAGTGCATTCCACATTCGGGTAAGTGCTCGAATTTGCTTTGGGACACCATCTACTCTTTAACCAACACTTCCTAACCGTGAGCCCCCTTGTGATGTTCACCTCTTCCTCTGCGTCTTCAACAGTAACCCCGATGAGCTTGAAAACTAAATTGATCGCCTATGTGCGAGACTCCTCGATGTACCTCCCAAAGTTGTCCATCGCTACCACCTTGCCGGTCACCGGGATATGCAAAAGAAGGCTCACATCCTTCAAGGTGATGGACATTTCACCAAACATCAGATGAAATGTATTCGCCTTCGGCTGCCATCTCTTAACAAATGCCAAAATTAGCTCCTTGTTGCCTTTCCTATAGGAGCAATCTATGAGTGGCATCAACCTGGACCTCTGAATGAGCCTCTGTAGCCCCTCGGTGTCGGGTGGCAAGTCTGCAAGTCCCACTCCAATAATTGAGCCCCGTGGTTAATGCACTTAAGCAATGAGCGATTCTGCAAAAATCAAACAAACGCCATAATAAATTGTCAAAACTTAGAAATATGTGTGGCATGCATAATTGTTTTTGTAGGAAATAAAACTTGGAAAAATAGATATACTCCACTGTTCCAAATCGACGCTGCATTATGATTTTTGAAGCTCTTCAATAATGACCGGTCGATGAGACCACCGGGTAAAGGAGTGGATGGGTCATCTTCCCTCTCCTCTATATTCCCACCAATTGCACCACTAGTACTCTCGGGAGTGGGGCATTCGGCTGTGGTACTCCTATTTTTTTCATCAGTTGGGCCCTTTTCCCTAGACTCAGATGATTTAGATGTCGCCTCCTTACTCTCATCATCACCAATACGTAGGTCCCGCTCGTGCACCTGTGATGCCTCATCCTGTACAACATCTCCCCTATGATCACTTACACATGCAGCATCCTTCTTTTTAGCCTGCTATTTCTCTTTCCTATACGAGGCTATTTGTGGTTTCCTCCCACCACGAGTATCTAAAGTACCTGCTGCTTATTCCGTTCACTTAGACTTCCCGTAAACTCGTTCCCTAGAAACACCAGTCTTACTCTGAGCCATATCTGTGAACCAATGAAATAAATAGTGTATTAGAATCATGTGAGAAAAAATAATAAAAAAGACCTTAAACACTGTTTCGGTCCAACAGGACCAAAACATCACCCAACGTCTCGGTGTCTTGCCACTGTGACCATGAGACTTGTCTCGGTTGTTGCCCACCAAGATGCTTCAACATGCCTCGATCTCTAACAACCGAGACAAGCCATACAAACCAAACCTAACTACACTTGGTGGGGTAATAATGAAACACCATGTACTATTTTGGTTCCCTAGTCCGAGACTAAATGCCTTATCTCGGTTGTACCATACCGACTGAATTCGGGGTCCTTAACTTCATAGTATCCTTTGGGTTTCAACAAGACATTCACTACTGTCTCGGCATGGATTGACCGAGACCATACAAGAGGTCATCGACCTATGTGACCGATACTTACGAGTTTCCAAAAGAAACCCTACATTCATACGACAAGGTGTCTATGCAAAACAACCAAATGAAAACCAAATTCATGAAAAATACACACTAACCTTCTTTTGATCCCCGAAACAGCAACATCACCTCTAGTGCCTTCTTCCACGACCTTCATACAACAAACCTCGTCCTCGGCTGGAAATCGACTCCACCAGTGCGAGGAACCCACAAAACAACGACTTCTATGTTCAAATCACTGGGAATACGTGGATTGTTGCCTAAATAGAAGAAACAAGGGCTTGGGGGCAACACGATTGAATTTGGGATTTGATTTTTTGGGTGGGGTGCTCGTTTCTCAACCTAGGGGCAATTTGGTAAAGGTCACGGGGTGCCTATGGCATTGTTTGGGTGTCTTGATAATCGAGGTGTCCTGAGAACGGGGTGCACATAGCCGCACTCAATATAAACCCTTTACTAAATGGACCCCAATTTTTCCTAAACGTACCCCACTTTTTTTCCTCTATTTTGCATTCTATTAATGGTTTTTTGAGTGCTTTTGGTAAAATTTTTATTTGGATGTTGTGTTGTTGCGATGGTGTTTAGAGCATCCACTTATGACTTGAATTGGAAGTTGTTGGGCAAAACGTCATCGAATTATAAAGAGCATGCGACGCAAAGCACAATGAAAAAAGTTTTACTCAATTTGGTGTTTTTTTTTTTTTTCTTTTTTCTTTTTTTTGTATCGCCCGCGGACATGAGCGACCAAGACCCACTACCCACGGACAACACAAAATCACCTAAATTCACACGTCTTTAAGATCCAAATTGATAGAAATAAGAGTCCGCGAACCCATTGAAGGTGATTCAGGGGTGAAAAAAATGCGTGAGAGAAGGGCTAAAGAGGTTGGGAAAATGTTATCAGTAAGGAAGATGGGGTATGCGTTTTTGAAGGGAAAGGTATTTTGGGGTTTTTTGAAGTTTATTATTTAGGTTTCGAATGTATTTTGTTAGTGTACGTAGGGAAGTATTACCAAGTCATTGGAGCGAAACCTAAACAAACCACTTCTGTCGAAGGATCAGTAGCTTGAATATTAGTTTTCAAATTCTGTATGCAAGAGTTTCAAACCGAGCTATGCGGGCTTTGCTTCAGAGATTATGAAGCTCTTAACCCAGTGTAGGTGACAAAGAAAGGGAGACCAAATCATTGAGGAAAAAAATACAACAGCATTCCACTCCAGCTAAATGTTACATTTACCCTAAACTTTTCAGTGAAATGGTTGCCGTCCAATTTCGGTACCTGTAGTGGTTTAAGGGCTTCATCCCCACCGCTCACTGCTGTTCTCATGAAAAACCTTCTGAAAGTAGACACCATTGCCAAGGAACCCCAAGAAGATTAATACATAAAATTTCATAGATCACATCGTTCAAACTTCAACGCAGCAACAGAAACCTCTTAAAAGGAAGAAATTCAATTTCACATAAAATTTCTCTTTCACACGCACATGACATTGGTTAGGACAACCATTCAAGACATTTACCAACAACGTAGCCTCAATCCCAAATTAACTGGAGTCGACTACATGGATCAACCTTTTTCATTGTGCTCAATTAAGTGTAACGCGTCGCTAGGTGAAAACGCCCTAACGTTTATATATGTTTGCTCCATATCATGAAAAGTGACAAGTTTTATACTGGCTATCAACCTATCGCATCCCTCCTCCATGAGTTTGAGGTCTCCCTCCTCCACTTTTCGGGTATGAAAAGTGAGTTTGAAACCTCCCTTACCCATTTTTCGATATGAAAAAATGGGCGTCAAAATCCTCCTTTATCTGGACTTAGACCGGCTATGTAGCGCACATAGTGTACAACATAGGTGGAGTTATTCAAGACATTTACCAACCCAAAAAAAAAAGAGGCCCGCTAAGGGCACCCCACCATTTAATGAGGGCACCCAGTTAATTTGTAAAAATTCCAGAAAAAATGGAAAAGACCATTTTGCCCCTGTATATATATAATGGTTCAAACCCCACAAACCATTTCGACAAGGAGTTAGGGCACCCCACCAGCGAACCTTCAACCACAACGCCACGCCCACATTGCGTTTGGCGAAGAGCTGATCGATTCTTGCTCGTCCGACAGCGAGGTAACAATGTTTGACAACCATTTTCGGGTTTTTGTGAACTGTTTAGTTGCGTATAACAAAGTGAAAATGATGATTTGTTTGTCAACGTAGGGTTTGGTAATTTCTTCAAACCGAAGTTGTTTCCATTTGTATAATGGAGGATCGTAATGCTTCGGTGCCGAGAGGAGGTCGTCCTAGAGGTAATGTTGCAAATGTTTTTGTGTTTTTTTTTGCGGTTATCGAATCTCGTCTGGGTGCGCGATTCTTTCGGCCTCGCAGACCGAGATGTATGGTTACGTCTCGGTCTCGATGACCGAGATGTTTAGGGTTGGTCACGGTGCCTGGAACGACCGAGGGTTCGTGTAACTCTCGGCCTCACGTAAACGAGACTATGAAGAAAGTTTCAAACCTTTACAACCGAGAACCGATTTTTTGGGTTTTTTTGTGATTGTGCAAGACATTTTGGTTGATTATAATGTTACTTGTTTGTATTGCAGGTAATGCCGTTATCTTGTAATTTTCCGATTATAAGGACACTTTTACACCTTCTAAGCCATTCCCCTCTCGAGAAGCGGCAATTTCATGGCTTCAGCGATTGGTGGCGAGAACAAGTTTGTGTTAGTAACGAAGCGCTCGGATGCGGGGGCGTTAAGCGAAGGGGAAGGGTGAAAATTGCCTGTGACAGTCCGGGACATATAGGGGACCGGCTCGAGAGAGTTGGGAAGGGAAAGCGGCAAAAATTTTAAAGAAATCAAAGAATGATGAAAAGGCGAGGACTCACACTAGTACGAAGAAATGTGGATGCCCTTTCCAAATTAACGTCAAGGAGAATGCCGACTCCTTATGGTATGTCACAAGTGATTTGTGGGAGGCACAATCACGACACCGCGGGAAGATTGGATAAGAGGGAGGAGGAAGTTGAGGATGCGGGGGGAGGAGTGAAAGTGAGCGGCTCGGGGAGATTAGTCCACCATCGTCTTTTGTGGAGTGCGAGCGGGAAGTTGAGGATGCGGGTGTGAGGACACCGGGGTCTCCAACCGGAGGCACCCCGGTGTGGGAGGCACCCCAATCTCCAATCGGATTTGAGTCCTCCCACTCCACAAAAGCTTCTAGGCAGAAGAAATGCAAGGTTCCACAAATGCGTCGTGCCAGTCGACGCACGCAAAGTGGATCTAACATGGCTTATAGTCATTGCTTAGAACCATATTGGTTGCCACATGTCGATGTCATTATCGATGTGGTTTCCGATGGGAACTGTGGATATAGGTGTATAGCCTCGGGCTTGGACTCGCGGACGTGGACGGGTGGAGGATTGTGCGTAGACGGATGTACGATGAGATTATCGGGTATGAATACCTATGGCGGGAAGTGCTTGGCTCGAGTTTCGAGCCTATCAAGAATGCGGTGCATTGCCCGGAGAATCAAGAGGGGGCATCTTTCAAAGAATGGTTGACACTTCCGGACATGGGATTGTTGGTATCCACCGCATTCAATGTCATTCTCGTCAACCTCTCGCATGGGAGTGCCTCCACATTCCTACCTCTACGTAGTACTCCAACGTCGTCATTGCACAACAGACTTATCATTGCAATGGCGAATGAAAGGAATATCCATTGGGTTAGGGTAAGTTCTATGACTTTTTTGTGAATTGGTTTGTTTCCCCCTTAATCGGGTTTGTGACAATATCTTCTATGTTCTACTGTTCACTTTGTGGTGCGGTTGCGTGTGAATGCACCGCGCGCCATCCTTATATCCATCGTGGGATCGGTACGTTGAGGACCGCGCCAAAGGTTGGCGAGATGGATTCGTTTTTCGAGACATCGCGCCCATTGCAACCGCGATCATGAAGCCACCATACCGTTGTAGACTTAGATACACCGTAGGTGTAAGCTTGTACCTAGACGGCTAAACATTTAGAAATTATGCCAATTCGTCCGAATGTTCTATGTATATGCAAATGTTGTGTTGTGTTTTAATTGTTGTTTACTTATGGATGGACCCTTTTTATAGTCAGTTTGAATGTTACGAAGATTTATAATTAATTAAGGTTCGGTGCAAATTGTCGTGCTGGATTTTCAATCTTGTATTGTTAGTTTGACTACTACGGAGATTTTTTTGAAACTGTAATGTTCAAATTCATCCATTTCTGATGTCTCGGTCAAGCAGGTTCGTGAAACGAACCATATTTTCGGTCACCCATGACCGACAAGTATTTCAATATATCGGTCATGTATAACCGAGTCCCATTTAAACGTCTCGGTTGAACACCACCGAGATGAATTGACCATTTCAATTCGCCTGACTCTCGTCCTATGACGACCGAGCCTACGGAGACCCTCTCGGAAGTGGACAACCGATACGTGGTTAACTCTTCCGGTCTACGTGGCCGAGACCGCGAGTTCCGAAAAATATTAGCTTATGTCTCGGCCAAGGCCGAGACGGTTGACACATTCTCGGCTGTGTGGCGAGAACCACGATTTCCCAATTTTTTTACATTTTAACAAACCGCCACACACACATTACATCTACTCTACCACACATTACATCTACTCTACCAAATGTAACTTAATTCGTCGATCTTCACCCGAGCCCTAATTTGGAGACGAAATCGACTCACACAACGAACCCTACAAAATGCAGAAACCTAGAAGAACGAAGGAGAAACACACGGCGAGGGACGGAGAACACGATTTCGGGATTCCTCTCACTGCTCGGTTCAAAACAAATGAATTCTTTCACCAGGAATTCGGTGAACGAGGGTGGTGGTGGTGGTGGTGGTGGTGGTGGGGTGCCCAGGGGTTTGCAAGAGGGTGGGTGAGAGGGTTTTTTGCACGAGGGGCATTTTCGGTATTTTGGGTTTAATTTTTGGGTGCCCCAGGTAAATCGATTTGTGCCCATATTAACTGGGTGCCTTCATTAACTGGTGGGGTGCCCTTAGCGGCCCTAAAAAAAAAAGAGGTCTTGTGCAAATTTCTTTTAGCATTATCATGTGTAACAAATACTTGCTGAAAATTAAAAGAAAAGGTAAGATCAAACCTGCGACGTTTCATTTGGTGAATCAGGTGCTGCAATCAGAGTCTAAAACATAGTATTCTGGCAAAGAAGATAATTTGGAAGTTTCTGAAGATTTGTGCAATTCTCGACAGAGCGAAATTAAAAATTAATTCTCGATAATTGATGTGACTAACATTCAAATTAACCACTACAACAATTACATCTTGACGATTGAGAAAATAAGAACTACATTTCATCTGAATACCTACAATCAGTATTTACATCTAAAACTGGATTATTTCGACTCGAAGGTAGTAACATTACTGGCTACAGCATCGCATGCAGTCTCAACCATGGTTATTACCTGTTTTAAAGAAGACATCAGAGCAACCATAAACACGATATCAAGTTATTAAATTATTTTATTTCAAGGATAAAGAATAAATTGGCAATTAAATGAAAAATTAGAAGATAAACAAAGGTAGGGCTTGTGATGCCATTGCCATGGCACAGCTGCAATTTAAGCAAACAGAAGTGGATCGCTACATTGAAAATATTCTAATTACTTGGAATAATGGGGAATGCAGTAATGCAGTTTTATACATCAAATTGAAAACTGTCAACAAATTAAAACCCTAGGTGCCCAGAAACTTACCTCGAGAAGACGTCCTCTGCTGGGCTTTCGTACCTTTATCATGTGGTATGACAGGGATCTTTGAAATAATAAGAGAACTTTGTAAACCTTCCAATAACTGTGAAATAAAAATAAAAGAAAAAAGAAGTCAGGTCTTTAACCAAATGACTTGCAGGCAGTAGGAAATTTATAAAAAAAAAAAAGAATTAAAATCAAAACATCTTAATACAAAATAATCAATACGCTAGTGAAAACTTTATTATAGACAAGCAACAAAATAATAACAAAAAATTTAGCCAACTTAGTAACAGTTCCCTAATTCATCAAATCTCCTTATTGTACACTAAGGGTGTGTTTGATAGCAAAGAAAATGAAAAAAATCATGGAAATTTGTTTTATTTTTTAGTATAACCGTTTTTTTTTTGTGTTTGATACACTTGTAACTGCATAAAGAAAAAAATCCACCCCCCTAATTTTCCTCATTTATTTTCTCTTATTTTGGGATGGAAATTCAAGATTAATCCGTCTCCACCAAAACTCTTCTTTAACAAAAAAAAACTTGTCGACCCAAACTCGCCGCACTTCCAATCCGAACATCCAAACGCCCACCACTGCACCACCAAGCTTATGAGCAGCACCACTAGCCTCGGCTTCGCCTTCTAGACAACTCACACAGTAACCCAACAAGAAGAACAATGGTCCCAAACATGTAAACCTCCGCTGTGATGTATTCCCATATGTTCCTCTCCGACCGTGGCCCGTACAATCTGCAATCCCTCACGGTCAGTAGCTTCACCATTGTTGATAGAATTCGATGCAAACCACAATCAAATCACCTAATTTCTCGAATGCCTAGATCGAATTATGATAGTCAATCGATCAATTTGATCGAATTGTTCAAAGAAATATGGGAGGCATAAAATGTCAATCTGACGTGTGTCCGCTTTCACGTCTCCTTACGTGGCGATTGTGGTGGTGACGGTGGTTGGCGCTGGTGGTCCGGGGTGGAGGTGCAATCGTTCTCTGATTTTAGGGGAATGCATGATTTTGATTCTGGGGAAGAAAGTGTGGGTCCCAATTTGTTTAATTAATTGAAAAGCAAAATTTTATCATGTGCAATCAAACAATAATGAGAATTTTCTTAAGAAAATTATCTAAAAAAGATTTGTTGAAGAAAATAATTTTTTCTCATTGAAAATCGTTTTTGCTATCAAACACACCCTAAGAAATTCTTTAAAGTTCTAGTTCAAGATTATCTCCAACAAACACAAAAGAGCAGAGGTAGGATTGCAAAAATGTACATCAAGTTATTAGTCATCAACCTTAATGTGTTACCAAACTTGTGAGATGTCAAGTACACCAAAAAAAATACATGCAAAAGCAAGCAAAAATTTGAACCTAGACCTCTAAAAAACTTGATTTTAGAAGTAAACAACAACAATGAAGCCTCAGATTAAATTAGTTAAGATCAACCACACAGATCCACTCAAACTCGAATTAATGCATTTGGCGAACCGCTTTGATAATCTTCTAAATCCATTAACTCATCAAAAGTTATGATAGATCTACCATCTACCCCTCTACATAGTCGAAGTCCTTCAATTTCAACTATGCCAAATCTTTCAACACTGTCTTTGAAGGTGTTCAAACCACCACAACAATCCACTAATTTCTCCATCTATTGATGCTACTCCTACTCAAACTCGATTAAATGCGGCTGATGATGTGCTCTCGTAATCTTTTAAATCCCTTCAACGTTAATACATCACAAGTTATCTTAGGTCAACCTTAAATACTAAGATTTCATCAACTTCTATTACATCGAGTCTTCTAATGCCGTCTTTGGATGTTCACAAACCACCACAACCACCCTTTTCTAATTTTTTTTTATATTGGTGCTACTTCTACTTTTTTTTTTGAATTTGTCTGTTATTATTATTTTTCAATCTTTACAGCTTTCATCACACATCCACCTAAGCATCATCATCTCTGCTATGCTTATTTTGCATACGAATTGTTTCTTTACAGCCCCAACATTCACCCTAATAAAAAATGGCTGACCTGATTGCTATCCTATAGAATTTTACTTTTTAAACTACTTAATTCACAAAATAAAAGAACGGTTTATTCCTTATAAAACTACTCCATCAATTTTGCTGTTCAATATAATGCCAAGTTTAAAACTATAGAAGGAAAAGCAATCATTTAGCGTAACCATTTTCTATAAGCTTTAAGCCCGAGAAGTATAAATGATAGAAGCTCCAAGTGATGACCATTTAGACCCACATAGACCTAATCTTACTAAAGCAATGTTTAAAACTCAGTTGTAATCCAGCTAAGTCATACTGGCAACGGTATTAATTAGCTATATACACCAGCAGAATCTGAATGATAACAGTAAATCAAAATTGCAAATGCTTTGTCGCTTACCAAATCACTTGACAAATTCTTTTAAACAAAAATAAATAAATCAAAATTGCACAAATCAAAAGCAGAAGGATGTAAATGAAAGCAGGCTAAGGGAGAAATCAGAATTTCACATAAACATTTAATGCAAAATAGATAACTCTGCTATAAGAGTTGCAGAACCCATCTTTTGGCATGCCCAAATACCATTCACTAGCTCATTTATCAAATTAAACATCTCAAGGAAACATGGAATAGCTCCGAATTTGACAACAACTAACTAAGATTTACAACAATTAGGATTAAAGACCACGACAAGGTTTCAAGCGAGGCTAACCATATGTCCATAAGTGAGAAGTTGCCTAATAGATTAAAAGTAACAATGACTCGGGATGCTTGAGTCATAATGTGATACGAAGTTTGTGATAGCAATAATGACTCAAAAATTGAGGAATGAAAAATAAATAAATAAAATAATGTGGCTGCTTGTGTACTGCTCTATCCACTTGTTTATCAATTAAAGATCACATAATACTGATAAACATCAGTGTCCATTATCCACTACGCTATAAAATTCTCAGACTAATACCAAATTACCAACCGAAAGCTTAGAACAAAGTAGTCAAGGAAGATCACTAGTAACAAAGAGGAAACTCTCAAGATAATAGGGTTTACCCGTGAGGTCGGCTGAATTCTTCGACTCGACCGTCTTGGTTCCACAACATTCGACATGGACTTTCCAGGATTATCACTCTGACCAGCATTCTTTTCATCATTTCTTGACACCCTTTCACCTGTTAGGCCAGTCCTTCCTTTTCTTTCAAACTCAGCTGTAACAGCTGAAGAGAACTTTTTCTTCAAGGGAGGAGCCTCAGATGAAGTATCTGCTGCAGAGTAGGATGCAGTCTCCGCAGTTGTGCTGCTTTTTGGAAAATGGTCAACTTCATGAATCTTTTGTGTTTCTGGCATGCCTTCATCACCATAAACAGATCCTTGGACATTTGTGATAGGATCTTGAGCAACACCATCATGCAACCCAGAGGAAAGAGAATTTGAAGAATTATCTTTTCCGGACACATTCCTAATCAAAATGTTTTGAGTTTTACTAGATTTAGCTGTCTTAGGATTGGGTTCCACAACTTGCTTCCCTTTAGGAACAACCTTAGAGGTATTTCTCCACCCACGAGAAGTTGATTCCTGGGGTATTAGGAGCTTTGAGAATCTCATTGAATCATTTCCAGAGTTTACTTTTCCTGCACCATCTGAGACATAGTGTTTGCTAACTTCCATAAATTTCCTTTTTTTCCCAGGCTTTGGAACACCAAAAACTACTCTTGAACCTCCCTTCTGAAGACCAATTCGTTTTGTTCTCAGTGTATCAGAATTTTTGTCATCTTTACTGCTCCTTCCAACTGTAAATAGTTTTTCCTTTGCAGATAAGGCCAATGGTTGAGATGGTACTGGCATTCCAGATTCTCTACTTAAATCTTTTGACTCATTGTCCCTCCTTCCAGTATCAGCAGCAGGTTCAAATTCAGATCCATGCCTGCCTCTCTTTAGTGGCTTTTGCTGTGACATATCACCCTATGCAATTGAAAGAATAAAAATGTTTGCAAAAACTTAATTTGAGAATGGCCATATTAAATAAAAGAGATATTGGGTGTTATTATCCAACCTCATTCAAATAATTACTTTCACTCGAACGAGACCACTCAGCCCATTGTCCATTTTCCCATATCAGAGATGGCCGAATATGCCAAGCCTTGACAACGGAAGTATCTCCTTGGGCTGCATGCACATGTACCAAGTAAAATACATTTAGCAGGATCTTGTCTCCAACTACAGTAATACACCAAATAATCTTAATAAGTTTATCTGTATATACCTGAAAACTGAAAAGTCAAATTTGTTTCATCTTCCTTGCTCTTTTCCGTGATGTCCCCTTCCCACCAACTGAAAATAAAATCAGTAGCACGGATGAGGAGAGCATAGATATCAAATAACAAACTCAAACATGAAATCCCCACTCAAATTTAGATTATAAAGGACTTCATGGTAATCTAAACCATAACTCTACAGAAAAAAAAGGACAATTGAGTATTACTGGCAAGACAATGCCCTCCAAAAATAACATTAAAAATTAATTTGTCCAGTCGCAAGTAATTTATATTCCCATACGATAACTTGACCTTATTTTCCAAATCTATTTCCATCTTATAATCAATAAGTTCATTATTCTAGCCATCTAATAGCTGCCCATACAAGTAAATACCCTAAACCCATATATGATTTGAAAATCCTCCAAAGCTCTCCGAACTTTTCCAAATTAATTAGGTTTTTTGAAGCATCAAATTAAGAATTAGATGTAAACAAAATTTTATAAAACTTCCATCAAAGTAAAAGAAAATTGATAACATTTCCAAGTTTTGTTACTTGTAAGAAAAGCAGTGATTGCAATGCATCGCCTAGGTGGTGTCCTTGGCGACGCCTAGGCGTTTTTGGCTCAAACTGCCTAGACGGTGACCTAGGTAAGTGGTGGCCTTAGTAATTTTCTAAAAGTTCAGGGAGGTGAAAATAATTTCAGAAATCTTCCATATTTAAACCCCCAAACAATATAAACCCTATCCCAACTAGAAAAGTTCCATGCATGACTTTTTTAAGTTCAAAGAGGTGAAAATAATTTTGAAAACTAAAATGGTTTGATAATTGATGGCATATATGCATCATTTGAAATTATTAATTTTTTTAATTAGTACTTTCTAAAGTAAATATAGAATCTTAAGGTCAATGACTAGTAGTACTAGTAGACAGAAAGGGGTCAATAAATAATTAACTAATTTTTAGGGACCTCTAAACAAAAAGAAAAATCCACCTAGGCAACGTGTAGGCGTCGCCTCACCTTAGGCAGGGAAAACACCTAGGTACCGCCTTGGCGCCTTGCAATTATTAAAGAAAGTAAAACACAATTGGTCGCGGTTTTTGTTAGAAGATACTTTAATGAATGATAACATGTTAGAAAAACGAGACCACGCTCACTCTCACTTACAAGAAATGGATTGTAATTTCTAAAATATTGCTTAATGAAGTAAGAAATAATGTCTAAAATAATTAATCCCGTCAAAATCAATGTTTTAAAAACTTAAAGATCAAGTATAGAAAGAGAAAAGATATGAATTATTATTAAAAGAATACTTTTTCATGTCTTTTGATGAAATTTGGATGTTATCTAGCACTTAAATGAAGTTATTTATACTTCTCTATAATGTCAAAGTTTTACCAAAATTTCCCACATCGAATTACACTTCCCTGAATTCATACCGAGAGTGAGCAAAATCGTAGGCGAGATCGAAATTTCAATCCTCAAACCCATAAATTGATAAGTAACATGCATATCACATGTGACCTCTTTAAGAAACTCTATCTGACCTATTCGTTTTCAGTCTTTAGCTTTTTACCTTTTGGCTATTGCTCGTCTCTATAACGAGTTTTTTTGTCTTGTCTTTATGACAAGTTTATGATCCCTTGTTACGATACAGTTTCTTCTAATCATCTCCTCTATTTTTTTTTCTTTCTATCTACTCACCACCCAATCATGGCGAGTGCATCGAAAGGGAAAGAGATAGGATCAGCGCATCGATCTTTCGATTGAGGGAGATAATGATCTTGGTCTGATTATTAAGGAAGAAGGGGAGGAACAAGATTCTTTCAACTGTTCAAAGGTTTTCATAGGAAAGTTCCTTTCTGACAGAAGCATCAATTTTAGGGCCCTGAGAAAGACATTGGCTTCTCTATGGAGGCCAGTGATGAGTGTGCATATGCGGGAAGCACCTTGGCCTGTATTTGTTTACATTTTTCCATGATCAAGATGTCACAAGGGTGATGGATGTCGCCCTTGGACATTCGATCAACAGAAGTTAATGTTGAAGAGGATGGAACCCACAGATCAGTTGGCAACACTTGATCTTTATGAGATCAAGATGTGGGTGAGAGTGTATAAGCTCCTAGCGGGTTTTATAAATGAAAAGATTGCTAAGGCAGTTAAAAATTACATTGGAGCCTTTGTGAAACTGGATCCAAACACTGTGGATAGTGTATGGTCCGACTATCTGAGAATCAAAGTTCGCGTCGACGTTCGCTCTTCCATCAAGACTCAAATGAAGATCAAGAGAAGTATAGGGGACTCCTGGTGTTGAGTGGGTTTTGCATACAAGAGAATTCCCACTTTTTGCTTCTATTGTGATTTGATAGGGCATCTGATAAGTTTTGTGAATCCGTGTTTGACAATAAGGAAGTCGGGGAGCAAAGGAAGTTTGGAAGTCATTTACGTGTTCAATCCCGAAACTTCTCATCTCTCCAAGCAAATCACTGGCTGCGAGGGCATGAAGACACGGCGTTTTCGGTTACCGAAGGTAGAGGAGGCAACGACTAAGTGGAAAGGGACGTAGATTCGCGAGATCGAAGCCATTATCATAGGAATGGTGTGAATCAAGAGGGAGGGATTTCGGTTACTTTTTTGGAAACAATGGGATGGGACTTTTAAACTCCCAAACTCTAGGCCAACTGGAGGCGAACCCGAAAAGGGCACGTGTTGGAATGGAAATTGACGAGATGGTTCGAGCAGCATCTCGAGCGAAGCATCGGATCCAAAAAACTTGCAACGGGTGGGCCTAAAAAGTCAGGCCCGCCCATCAATATGAATACTTGGGTTTGGAACTGTCGCGGACTGGGCTCTCCACGAAAAGTGTGGGTACTTTTGGATCTAGTCCAAATGTATAGGCCCAACATTGTGTTTCTTACGGAGACACTAATTGACCATGAAAAGATCCTTTGAATCCATCCAACAGAGAATGAGATTTGAATGGATCCACACAGTAACGGGAGATGGTAAGGAAGAGGGTATAGCTCTTTGTGGAGAAGATCTAATCAATATGAGGTCCTTTCCTCATCCACAAATTTCATTGATGCTTTGGTTTCTCTCAAGGGAGTCCGTCATTTTCGATTAACGAGCTTCTATGGATACTTGGAGGCAACAGGGAGGAAGGACTCATGGAATCTGTTACGGGATTTAGCGGTGTGTTGTAGGAGATTTTAATGACATACTCCATGAGAAGGAGAATAAAGGGGGGCACTGCCAACCAAAATGGCGCCTCAATGGTTTCAAACATGCAGTTGATAACTGTCAACTAGTTGATTCGAGAATGGAGGGGCACCCTTTCACTTGGGAGCGGCATAGGGGCTCAGAAGAATGGGTGGAGAGATTGGACAAAGTTCTAGCGACGTCAACATGGAAACAACTATTTGCAAGAGTTCGAATTCGAAATTTGGTGGCGCCTTGCTTTGATCATACGGCGTTGCTTATGAATGTGGCTTATTGGAGGGAAATGCAAAAAGGAGTTAGATTTCGGTTTGAAAATTCTTGGCTAAGGGAGGAAGAGTGTGCGGAGACAATAAAATAAAATAAATAAATAAAAACTTGGGAGGAGAACTCGTTCTTGCCAGTCATGGACAGAATTTTTGAATGTAGTATAGAGGTTTTTACCTTTTGGCTGAAAACTTGTGAGAAAGCATAGTTCACACATATAATGGAAAAATGCACTCATGTTAAGTTTTCCGAGCAATGCACTGTTCCTAGATCCGTAGCCATCAAAGTTATGTGGATACATTATTAAAAACAAAAACTACTAAAGATAAGTCATTCAACGAAAATGAATAAGTATAACAATCGAAAAATTATGACTTCAAAATAAGCATACCTATTCTTCATCCAAGCATCAACCTTATCTCCGACAGACCAAGCATAATCACCCCTAGCTGCTCTACGCCGCTTCTTCGCACCTTCAAGCTTTGTAAGGCTCATGGGATGAGCAACGCGTATCCTAGGTGCGTTATCTCCATCTTCTAATGGTACCCAATCTGATGGTTGACCCGATCCTATCAATATATGTAAGAACATCATTTAAAAAATCAACCAACTTGCAAAATGCGAAAGAAAAAGACCTAAATAAACCGAACTATCTTACATAAATTTTAAGCCATCCTTACCATTATATGTCTAAATTGTCCAAATAGTTACTGAATCATTTGATTCATTAAAAATCAGATTTGGATTAGGACTAACATTCATGAGGCTTTTAATAATTTTCCACAAATTCAATGAAAATTAAATCAGTTTTTGAAAAAAATGAACATCATTATGATAAGTAGGCTTGCTGCACATATGCTAGAGTTGTTATATATATATATATATATATATATAAGAAAAGCAGCTGAATTACAACTCCCTGAATCCAACATGAGTTGAACCCCCAATTTTGCCTTTGGCAAGTGATGCCTCATCCGCCACACTACAGATGCTTTGGTCCATATGCTAGAGTACTTTGGTAGATGCATTTACTACAACATAGTTATTAAAGGTCTTTTCAAGTTTACTATAACTCGAGGTCTTTAGATTGTGCATATTTCCATCCACAAAATAGAGACCTCTAATAACTATGTTTTATGCACAAAAGTATGCCACTCAATTTTAATCCACGATTTAAAACCTTACAAATTTTACTTTTATAAAAATGCAAAGTTGTAAATAGCATTATCAATAGATTTAATAAAATTTAAAAAGAATAAAATTGAAGACCAATCCTATATCGATGCTTTTATAATAGGGATCATTGGGTACTTGATGACGAAGCCTTTTAGGCTAAAAGCCTAAAACTGCCAAGAATACCCTTCAACAACCATTTTCAAAAGAGTTCAGCGTATGGGTAGATATGGAAATTTGATAGGCATATTTTAAAGATAATTATGTAAACTATAAGTATTGTCGGTTTAAGAAAAGGAAAATAAATATTCAATTTATAAATGAAACAACAAAAAATTCCCAATACATGACAAGAAATATTAGTCATATATTAGGTATTTTAAGTCATATGTGTAGGGCACAATTATGAATCTCACTTTAAACCATTGACTTCTAATTTTTTAAGTTGCATCATCAATCTTATTCAATAATTGCTGACAAAACACGCTATATGAGTAGTTCTACCATGGTGATTAAGAAAAATCACAATTGATCCAATGGTCATTTAGATAGTCATATGAATGACTCTCAACTGTGCACTAACACCAAAAAACTATATTACCCATTGGATCTAAATCTAATGGTCAAAAATAAAAATCACAGTCCATGATAATATTTACAAGCACACAGAAGAAGGATATCAAAAAAAAGAGGACTAAAGAAAAAGTAGTAAAATGGTAATGAAAAGGAGAGTCATATATGTCCACGCATTCCAAACACTAAGACTCTCCTTAAATCAAGAAAATTTTGATAAATTTGACAACCTCTTGATTTAATGCAGATACTGAGGTTTTCATTGAATCATGACAAAATATCAACTTATCAAGTTATCAAATCGATAAATTGACCAAGACATTTCAAGATTATCATTTTTTTCAAAATGGTTACAAAAACAAGTCGCAACTTGGTTTGATAAATCATACAATTGGCAATTCAATTCACCCCAAGCGATCTACATAGAATGTGAGTTGGAACGCCAATGAATTATGAGCAAAGCAGCTTCAATCATAATAAATAAATAGTGAATTAAATAGAACTGTTCGTGTATTGATAAGAAAATAGAACTGAATCTATGTGAAACATTAAAGAATCACTGAACAGAGTAAACTTAGAAAACCTCAAAAATAAGTAAATTCTTAACATACTAAATATGTAGATGACTTTACTAGTTTGTGAAGACTACAAAGTCTACAATTCACTGATCCAACTCCGAATGATGCATTCAGCTTCCAAGCTATTCAAATTCAGTTTAAGAATTCCAATGCAGGTACATAAATATCTTATCTACTGGACTGACACCATGACTATGTACGCCAATTACGGTTCATATGATCCTATCCCATTGAATTCAAATCATACTAATACTAAGGAACTAGCAAATAATTCTCGTTAAATTTTTTAAAGCTGCTACAATCCAGAATATTAAAAAAAAAAAAAATGCATTAACAGCATGGAACATGGCGCGTCCTCTTGGATATGCAGAGTTAGTTCATCCATACCATAGCAATCCATCCAGTGTCCTAAATATTTTTTTTCTTCGACGGTCAATCAATAGGAAAACAAATGAGGTCTTAAACCCACTAGCTAGATTAGATATGTAGGTAAGCAACATTTTCACTAACAATGTAATGCAAGTTGTGGTAAAAATTAAAATTATTTAGTCGAAAAGTTTCCAGTTATGATAGAAATTAGTATCTCCCAAGGAGCCTATGAATCTATGATCCCTTTCTTTTGTTTCTATTTCTTTTCTACATGAAAGAATTAACCATTCAGAAAAAATGAGAAACCTCAAGCTTTTCATGAATCATGATTCTTTTATTTTTCAACTACAATTCGCGGGAATAAAGATCCAATTTTGCAATTCAACTCAGAATCAAATTTGAATTGTTTTGGTGTAAATTATAACATTTTTTTTAGAATTGGGGGTTCCCACTCCCAACCTTCTTCGGTCCCTTCTTACTTTGGTTCCACTAATCCCATGGGAGTTAGTTGAGTGCCCTAGCCCCATAATCAGGGAGAAACCACGGAAATAATGGAGTACCAACAATTGAACCCACAACCTCTGCCTCAGTTAAAATTATAGTGTTCATTTCTTTGCCATTCGACCACACTTCTTGGGGTTAGTTTCTCTCATGGTCACCCAACTTTATGAATTATAACATTTTAATCACAAACGTTATCTTTGTAACACAAAAGTCACAAACCTTTTAAAAATTTTGCAATCGCGACCACCAAAACCCTTTTTCGGTCAATTTTCCGGTGAATGTGCCAGCGTGGCAATGACGTGGCGCCACATGGCAATTAATGGTCAAAAGGACCACTCTCAATAGAGTAACCTTTTCAATTTTGTAAAACAATTTCGAAAATCCTTAATCCAAAAGACAGCAATACTTATTCTTATGTTCAAAAAACTTTCATTTTTTTAAAATATAATTTGCTGCCTTCGTGGAAAGGAAAATAATGTTAAGGATGATGTAGAGATCATGAGTTCAGCACCAAAGCAAAAATTTCATCTTTCTTTTTTTTGAGTACATAAATTTTCTTTTGCGGTGAATCATGTTTCATGATTATGAGGTTTGAGATTGTGAAATAAAAAAAAAAGTTGCCCGATTTGGAGTTAGGGTCTTTTTACCCTTAATTGCCATGTGGCGCCACGTCATTGCCAAGTTGGCACATTCGCCGAAAAATTGACTGAAAATGAGCTTTGGTGACCACAGTTGCAAAATTTTTAAAAGGTTTGTGACTTTTGTGTTACAAAAATAACTTTTGTGATCAAAACATTATAATTAATAAAGTTGGGTGACCATGAAAGAAATTAACCCCTACACCCCACTTCTTGGTGGCAGGGTAACTCGCATCATGAATCACTCAATTCACCAAATTATATCATGATTCTAGCGAATATTGAAATAAAGTAATTCTCATGTCATAGGAACCTTATTAATAATTTTATATCACCATCTTACATGCTTACCTTCATCTCCTATCCGATCTGTATAGCATACATGAGCTTTTCCGTCCTTCAAAGATAGTACCTTTGCACAGTACCAGACCCTTACACCTTTATTTTCAGATGAAAGAACCTACAATTTAAGAAATAACAAACATGAAAGAGAATAAAGACAGAAAAGAAGAAAACAAAATGATCGATGTAAGAACATTTTATCTTCTTACTAAAATAAATCAAGAAATTCATTGTGATACAATAATAACAGCATCAGGAAATCAGCATACTACAACCTCATAGCAAAATATTGAATGTCAATTAAAAAGAGAATTTCCATAAATACCACATCCAAGATAATAGACATTTCGTTTCTAGATAGAGATTATTGGCAGTGTCATTATTTAGCAACCATCTCTCTATTTTTTTCCCCAATTTATTCACAATTCAGATAAAAATTATATACCAACCTCAACGAGGGATCCCTCCTTAATACCATTCTCTTCAAGAGTTCTGGCTAACGTATGTCCTTCATAGTTCTCATTTTGAAAATTCATGGAAGCATTCATTGAACCAACTTGAGATTCAGGGACAATTCCTATTGTTTTAGTCAAATCAGATGCATTACAGACGTTCTGCACATTCATTACCCATTTGCTACTCGTGACAGAATCCAAGTGTGTTTCATTAAACATCCTTATTTGATTCTCCACTGAACTCTGAGACATCTCATTGGAATATATTTTCTGTCCTTGACCACTGAATCCTTTTGTTTCTTTTGCGTTTAAAGGAAATCTACCAAGGCCCACATCAAAGCCATTTACATTTGTTCGCTCTGTAAACATATGATTCTTTGACTGAACAAGGTGCGCAGGAGATTTTTGCTGTGTTCTCCAATAATTATCTGGGCCTGCTTCTACTAACTCGGTGAGTGTTAAAGGTATAGGTTCCCCCATTGCAATAATTATCCCTGCCTGGGATACAGCTTCTGCTGCCATTTCTGCAGCCTTCACCACTCCATCCAAATTCTCTGCTCGTTTTGCAGCAGCTGAAGCAGCCTCAACCCTCTTCCTAGCAGCCTCTCTAGCAGTGACAAGAACTGAATCAGAAGCGCTAGTAGCACCCCTTCCTTTCAAAATTGATGAAGGAGATACAATTCCCAAATTTTTCGCACCATCATAGAGAGGAGCATCAGGAGTAGGAGTCTTAGATTTACTTTCAACAAAAGCCTCATCAGCCATTAGCTTTGCCTGCAATGCAGCATCAGCGGCAACCCTTGCAGCTGCAGCTGCAGCCTTAGCAACAGAAGCAGCTGCAGCAATTGCCACTGCTGATGAAGCTAATTTTGCTTCATTATCAGAAACCAACCCAGAAGTCTTCTGCATGGCTAGCTGACTCCAAATGTTTTGGCAGTGTTTGACAGCAGAGGCAGCAAAAGCAGCGGCATCTTCTGCCTGCTGTTTAGCTTGCTCAATCCTGCTAGAAGTCTCATCTGAGAAGATAACTCGCTGCTCTTTGTTGTCTCCCCCGACTATTTGGTAATATGTGGAAGGCATTGGAAGACTGATAGGAACTACATTACCAGAAACAACTCTCGATGGAGACGTGACAGGGGCTGTGGTGGAAATGGAAGCAGGTAAATGAGGACCAGTACAGACTGAATCTGTTTGAGCTTGAACAAGTGAAGAGATATCTGAATTATCCATGGAAGCCGGAACCTTTTTTCTCTTTCTAGTCCTTACATCAGAAGTATGCTTGCTGTCTGACGCTGTCATGCCTTTCCGCTCCAATGGAGTAACTGCAGGAACAGTTGCAGATACACCAGATTGAGTAAGAGGATCAGGAGGTACATTAGGCACCACGGACGGGTGAGGCACAGATGACTCTCGGACAGAAGCAACATGAGCTGCCTCCGGTGTAGACAATGCAGGGTAGTGCACAATAGGATCAACAGGTGTTGAATGAGGAGTTAGAACCCACGTTCCAGAAGGTGCCTGGGGATGCCAAGTGGTATTTGCTGCATAATGCTTCAAATTAGGTGAATGATAAGGACGGAATGGAAGGATTGACTTTGGAAGATCTGTCGGCGTGCCCCTCAGCATACTACTAGATTGAGAATCATCATAAGGTGTAGATATAGTCCACAACGGGGACGAAAAGGGCATGGCAGAATATATATTTCCTGCAGGGGGAACCTTGTTGCCAGCTCGGTTGGGCGTGGAAAGAGGATCATTATGGTGGACATTTTGTTTAGTTGCTTGTTCAGGGACTTGGGCTCCTGAGAGTAAATGCAATTAAAACCAGGAAAAACTTTTTTGAGATCTACAAAGTTATCCAAAGAAAGCACATACCCGCATGCAATAGAACAGGAGCCTCATGCTTGCTGAGAGGAGATTTCTGACCTTGTATCCTTTCTAAAGCAGCACGCCATACCAGCTCCCATGTACTCCTTCCACCACCTAATGTTAACATAGCATAAATAACCAAACAATTAAACATGTGCAGGAAGTGCAAAAGACGTGCAAATGCAATAGAAGTATCAGAAAAAATTCCATTGATCGTCACCAGATTCTCCAAAAGCTGACACCATACATGCCTCATCAGGAGCTGTTCCTTGACTGAAACAAAATGTCAAACACAAATAACATTCATTTCACCAATGAATTAAAATCGACAATCAAGTAGGGGCATTTAAGGAATTTAGGACAGAGTGCATATCTATAACAATAAACGTCGAAAGCCTACATCTCTTAACGAAGAAGTGCACCCAAAGTATCCATAATATCATATTGCTTTCTGCAGGGACGTCAATTTGTAACATCTTCAACTGGTTTTGTGGTAATAGAACTATGGCTTTGGATGGTCCAAGTTAAAATTAAATAAATTAAATGTTGAACTAATTTATAAGAAACAGGGATTTTAACAGTTGCGATATGAGTTTCCACCTTTTTTTTTTAGTAGAAGTTTCTACCAAAGAGTTATCACAATGAAATTCAACGTATGTGTAGTGTTTCTAATATTAATAGCACACATACAGGTAGGCTTACATTAACTACACGTGACAGTTAAGAAAAGAGAGAATAAGGTAAGAATCCAAAGATTTCGAGTTTATAAGCATGAATATGTTCTTTAGAAAATAATAAGGGCCCATAATATTTAAAACCAAACCACGTGCCTAGTGAACAGTGTGGACACTTGAAAAAAATATCCTTTGCAAGTCAAACAACCTTTAAGGAAAATGAAAGAAAAAAAATATGCACAATAAAAATTGAGAAATTTTCATTGCATGCCCACTTGTCAACATGTCAACCAACATTAGACCATACCATATCATTAATGTCGACTACCAATGTCAATAAATTTCCTATTTCTTGCAACTGATGATGAACAAGATCTGAAAGTTTTGCCACTAATATCTAGGATTTAACCACACTACTTATTTGAAAAGTAACTAAAAATGATGCTATGGAATTGAGTTGCAACAGCTTTAGATGCATGGTTCCCTTAAGACCTATTAGCCCAGCAACATAGCATCCATGATATCATTCATCATGTACTTAAGCAATTATATACCCCATATCCTAAGCAATCACCACTTTCATTAACATATTGGAAGATGCCATGAATCTGACTTACATTAAAGATCCGTAGACAAAGATCTGGGCACGCAATTCCACTTGCTGAAAATCTGAAAAAGGCTGTTGAAATAATGGAGCCGAAGTATTCAAATCAGGTAGATTGGATGTCTGAACAGTTGGAATAACAGAAGGTTTTCCACTGCTGCCTTTAGAACATCCAACAGACCATGTACCTTCCAATTGCCCACCCTGAATTACATCTCTAATTGGAGTAGATGTCGCAACAACCAAATTGCTTCCCCTTATTTTTGTCTGTTTCGGGGAGCTTAATTCTTTAAGAGTTTTCCCTCCTTTAGAAGTTTCCTTCACAGTTGTCTTACTAGATAAATTCTTTGACTTGTCCTCGGTGGCGTCCTTGGATCTTCGGCGAACATTCTTAGCTCCAGATGATTTTCGAGGATTCGCATGAGGGATTTCTTGGAAGACCTTTGCATCTGCCAGGCATGGACCAGACGTTGTAGAAGGTACAACATCAGTCTTTAAAAAAAAAAAAAAACAAAAACAAAAACCATTAGAAATAAGTTAAGAATACTGCTCCATACTGTTAATCGACTACAAACAACAAATAAACTACCTGAGTAAATTCCTGAGGTTGAGTATTAGAAGATGATTTCCTACTACTGCCAGTCTCTTTATTAGAGAGGCTGGCTAGTGACCTGACCTCAGATGTGCCACAGCTAACAGCTTCAAAGTCATTGTTTTCTTTAGGCTTGTGTCCAGCATCAACTTTATTCACCCCAAGATCTATTTTGTCTATAACGGTATCTTTGCATGTCGATTTTTGGACTCTATCACTCTGAGAGATCTCGTCTTTAAAATGAGTCCCTTCTTTAGTAGTCTCAATTTCCATTGGGCCTCGTGATACTGGAGTTGTTGCATCATCAGCACCATTCTTAACACTCTGAAAGATTTCTTTTCTTCCAGAATTTTGAGGACTTCCAAAAGAAGTTCCTTGCATCGCATCAGGATATATTTGGTATGATATAGATGTCGTAGCCGATGCCTCAATATTCTTAATGCAACGTCAAATTAAAAGAATTCTTAGAACAATATGAGAACCAAAAGGAAGATCAAATGAAAAGGAAAAGAAGCTTAAGTAATGACAACCTATGAAATCATCAAGAACTACCTGATCTGAAGCGTGAGACTGAAGATTAGAAAAAGGTCTCCAACCCTTGCTAGTTTCTTTTTCAGATAAATCTTCGAGAGAGCCAACTTTAAAAGTAAAACTCCTGTCATCTTCAGACGCAACATTCTCTTTTCGATCCTGAGTACAAGATCCAACTTTCTTTCCCACCCCTTCCATGTCATTAGATAAAGAAGCATTTTGATCCAAGGATTTCGTACCTTCCCTTTGATAATCTATATCATGTTGAGAGGTCTGACTGGAACTTATGATTGTAGGAGAACCACAGTTTGGTACACTGGAATTCAGACTAGGGCTTCCAGCTTCTGAGGCACGAAATTCGTCCTCACTTTCCAACAATGTTGCAGGTCTACCGGAGCTCTCAGGAGCATTTAAGGAATTAACTGTAAAATTAAACAAGTTATTTGAAAGTGGAAAATTCGATAAATCAATGTAGAAATTGAACCTAAAACATATAATCAAATGTTAGACCACCCAATTCGATCACCAGTTAATTCAACAACCATTTTCATATGCTTGAAAAAAAAATTTGCAAGTAAAAAATTTATGATCCAACTCAAAAATGGAAAAATAAGCATAAATTTGTAAAATTAAACAAGTTATTTGAAAGTGGAAAAATCGATAAATCAAAATAGAAATTGAACCTAAAACATATAATCAAATGTTAGAACACCCAATTCGATCGCCAGTTAATTCAACGACGATTTTCATATGCTTGAAAAAAATTAGCAAGTAAAAATTTTATGCTCCAACTCAAAAATGGAAAAATAAGCATAAATTGTGTAGGTGTCAACTAATTCCAGGAAAATCTAATCAGTCAATGAGTACTTTCTAAGTCAAATGATCAAAATAGGAGACTACATCCACACATTTCCAACTGGCTTAAAGAGCATACTACGTAAATTTCAGAAAATTTATTATGTCTTATCACACTAATTGTGGACGCTCACATACCTAGGATGTCCAATGGGCCTATGGAGAACCAAAGGATCTATTTCTTTCAGAAAAAAAAAAAAAAAAAAAAAAAACAAAGGGAAGAGAGACCTCATCCAAATGGGAGGGAGAGGCGAACTCCTTTAAAACTAAACCGGCCAAGCTAGTTAAGTATTCTACAAACTAGTTAAGCTTAATCACTAGCATGTTCCTTGTATGACTTAACATGTTTTTTTTTTTCTCGTCTTCCTCCTTTTTCTAGTGGAACATTCTTCCCAAAATGTAAAAAACGTTGATTGATCAATTGTGTAAATTTAGGACTTAAAGAACAAATTAATTCTTTTATAGTATGTAAAACACTTTTAGTCGACTATGTCGGTTGCATATACTTTTCACAATGCTTAACAAAATCAAGTATGTTTGTTACCAAAAAAAAAAAAAAAATCTAGTATGTCATAGTTAGAAGCCAACATGCTTTTCATTGGAAATATTTGTCAAATGGAGATTTGCGTATCTGACATAACTTGAGGTTAAATCTAGATTCCGAAATGCTTATGGTATTGTAATACCTAAAGTTTCAACAATAGAATAATTTATTTTAAAATTAGAAAATAAAGAAATTATTCTTGCAGCGAAATTAATATTTTTTCTAAGTGGTTTTATCTGTCATGAAAAAACATCATTGGATAGACTGAAAATTATTAGAAGCAAAGCGTATGCAACAACAACAACAAATCCTCAATCCCAAATTAGTTGAGGTCAGCTACATAGATCAAAGTATCAAACCCTTCCATAGCGCTCAATTTAGTAAGATACAAACAAGGTTTAAAAAATCAACAAACTTCGCCAAAGTTCAGGCGGCGAAGTTTGTCGATTTTGAGGTGAGCAAAGCGAAATTCAGAGGCAATAAAAAAATTGCAAAAATTCGACTCAACTTCGGCTACCTTCGACCGAACTTCGAAAACATTGCTAGAAGTTGATAAAATGTGAAGTAAAATTATTATGTTTCTTGGCAGTTGAGCAAACTTCGACTAAGACTTCGACTGAAACTTTGTCTATGCTAGAAATACACTTAAAATTCGGAATATCCTCCAGTGATATCAGTTTTATGCATTATTGTTGTATGATTAAGTATACTTCTAGCATCTCTACGAAGAAACTTGAGTTTTCTATTAAAGTGAAATTCCGTAAACTTCCTTAGAATGGTGAGTTTTTGTCAAACTTCTATTGTCGAAGTTAACTTCCTCGAATTAATTCCGAGTTTTAAGTGAGTGAAGTCATAGGCGAAGTCGAAGTTTCGAAACTTGGATACAAAATGTATGCGTAGCTAAAAAAATAAATATCATGTGCAATGGCAATAACAGAATACTTTTGAAAAGTGGCTGCTATAAGCATCTAACTATATATTGAATACATATATTTATACAACATAATATGCTTTGTGTGTGTGTGTGCGCGCGCGCGTGTGTGTGTGTGTGTGCGAGCGTGTGTGCGTGTGTACGTGAAGAGAGAGGTGCACAAGGGGGAGAAATGTGGGAAAGAAAATAGGAGAAAGTTGGAGATTCGAGATTTGGTGTACGCCGAGGAGAGCACGAGGTAAAATAAGGGGAAAACTCAAGGGAGGGAGGTGGGAGCAAAAGAGAGGGAGGTGTAGTTCGCGGAGGGTCTCAGTCCTTGAATATGAAGTGTTGCTCCTCCTTATGGAATTATTTTGATTGAAATCAGTTGGGTACGAGTTAACTTAGGACGCATTAATTACGAGGGATTTGAATGGCTTAGAAAGCTCACCATCAATTGCACTAAATCAAGCACAATGGAAGAATTTGATCTATGTAGCCGACCCCAATTAATTTAGGACTGAGGCTATGTTGTTGTTGTTGTTGTTGTTGAAATCTGTTGGGTATAATTTCCATCTAAATTTGTTAGATGTCAATTTAAAATTAAACTCAAAACTTAGATCCATGCAATGTGGAGTGAAATAAGATATGCGGTTCCCAAGTTGAAATCAAATATTTGCCCGAAACACTACATTGACAACAAGAGAAGTGATCTAGATATAATGGGCGTTGGTCGTTAGGAGAGGTGGAGGGACTAGAGAAGTAATTGTATAACTATAGAGGCAAAGGGTCGAAAGACGAAAAATATATGCGTGACCCACCTTTGCAGATGATCCCATTTCCTTGAACTCGACAAAACAAACCACTAGACAAATTTAGAATTTCTGACAAAAACAAAAAACATTGAACACCTTACCTTTTGTATCGGCATCGGAATTTGGCCCATCATTGTTGTTTTTCAAAGGTCTATTATCTTCTACATCTTTTTGACCAGTATCACAAGACAATGACCCCATCATTGGCAATTCATAGGTTTCACCAATAGGTATCTCTCTTACAAGTGGCATCTCTTCTACAACTGCAAGATAGCAGATAAATATTTAACTCCTATTTTCAGCCGAATTTTCACATTACACCTTTCTAGAAATCACAAATAGAAGCATAAAAATCAAACAATGTTTTCAAGGCGGCGAAGTGGTGTTAGGCGTTTTAGCCCCGCCTAGTCTAGGCGGCACATGGCAACGCATAGGCGGGCAAAAAAAATATTTACTTAGACCTCCCTAAGAAATAATTTAATTTTTTTAGGCACCCCTCAACAGCAAGGGACATATTTTTCACCTATACATTCTCATCAGCATATGTGCGCCTCCACACTTTTCTACAGATTTTGAAATAAAAAAAAATATTTTCAAACAACTAAATAAAATAAATAATTTAAAAAGTTTTGAAAATTACAAAAACCTTCCTAAAAAAGTTTTAAAAATTATTTTCAAGCCCACCACCTACCTAATTAAGGACTAGGAAGTGGGCACCCCTAAACGCCTAAGGCGCTGCCTAGGCACCACCTTGAAAACACTCGATCAAAGCATAATTTGGATAATAAACAAACATCAAGGAAAAATACCCACAAAAATTCTTCCAAGGGCCAAAATTTCATCACGAACAACCCATTTAATATGTTATAGTACTTGCAAGACATCGCCTAGAATGTCCTAAATAATTTTTAAAAAGTTCAAGGGGTTTATTACAATTAGGTTTAATGATATAAATACCAACCAATAACAAGATGTTAACACAATAAATATTAGACAAGAACCTGAAGGCTCATTAATATTCTTGATATATATATTGAATATTTTAGTGACTCAAAGACAAGTAATGTTACTCAATAACCTATAAATAAATAAATCGTTATTCAGTGACCTTTGAATAAATATTTGTTTCGCTATATAGGCATCGCCTCGCCTAGTTCAAGAAAATTGCTTTGGTTTCAAGAAAATAAAGATTAGAAAAGACACTAATAGAACGTCCAACTCATCTATTTAAAACTTCTTGCTAAAACTATTTAGATACACAAGAAAATAAAGATTTTTTCCGAGAATCTACAAATAGAGTGATCACGGGTTGGATAACCGACAAAGACCCAAAAAAAAAAAGCCTATTCGACCCGCCATAAAGAAAAACATAAACCGTCGATTGCTTCCAATAAGACACCTAAATATTGAGTGCATCCACGGATGTACCAACCACAAATGGGTCGGATATTATTCAGTCGAATGTTGGATGTCCTAACATCCGTGAAATTTTTTTGTCAAGTAGTGGGTTAAGTTCTCAAGTTGAGAGCTAAATCCATGCTAATAACAAGCAGCCTCAATCCCGAATTAGTTAAAGTCAGCTACGTTGATCAAATACTCCCATTACGCTCGATTTAGTTTGGTATTATGCAACCATGGACTCATGGAGATCACCCCAATTACAACAATGTCTAACAAGAGTACTTGAGCACTGAGCAAATGGATGGAGAGATCTCCATTTTTATGGGAAAGGCGGTAGAAAACACTATATTTAATGTATGTGGGACAAAATAAAAATAGAGGATTTGAGTGCAAAAACTCAACTTTTTTACCTCTTTAGTACGGCATATAGCTTATAGAGAAAAAGGAGGATTTTAAATTGAACTCAAATGATCTCTCTCCTTCCCTCCCTCTCTCCCTCTTCTCTGGTAGTCCCACACAGTGCAATTGGAAAAAAAGAAAAGAGGAATCCCTTCCATTTTCTCCAAAACGATAATAGTGAGCCTCATCGTTGTTATGAGGTGAGCTCGTCCCACTCATGTGAGTGGAGGATGCTGATAGAAATTCTTTTATTGATGTCACATCAAACTTCACAAGTTGTAGAGAGATAATAGAATGTAGTTAGATGAAGTTTTAAGTTATAATATGTACAGTATTTATGTATGTCTTAACAACTCATTTGGTCCTCATTCTACACACTTTCTTCTATCTCTTGAGGGTATTATAGCAAATCATAATAATTTAAAAAAAAAAAAAATCAACTACCTAATAATTACAAATCTCAATCAAACACACAATTACCAACTTTTGAAAAAATAAAATCCCCAGGAAGTCCGATGAACTTGTAAAGATGAACTAAATAAGGTAAATGACCACGACCCACCATCCAACTGGCTTTGTAGGTTGTACTATTTAGATATCTGACTCAAAATTAAAGGATTCAGTAACTACCGGAACTCGCTCCAATTGGATGTAGGCCTAGTAGCGAGTGAATTTGCTCACCTTTAGGCACCAAGAAGGCAAATGTTGCAGCTTTACCAAGGAAACTCCTAAGTCTACTAGCAACGTTATTCTTCGATGGGTTAACCATAAAGACCAAGAGATATGCCAACATGAACAATTAGATAAAAGATACAGACATATCAAAAGCACCCTATTAAATCAAGATCAATGTCGCGGCAAAACCATTACTAAACACTAGGTTACACGAACTCGAGTAAGTGTACATATCTAATTGGCTAGATGCGTCTAAATAATTAGACACGAGTACTTGAACTCAGCTAAATTTATGTCAAGGTTCAAAACTTCGACTTCGCCTATGACTTCTCTTACTTAAAATCCGGAGTTAATTTAAGGAAGTTAACATCGACGATGGAAACTTGACAAAAATTCGACGGGGTGAACGAAAGTTTACGGAATTTCACTTTAAATGCAAGAAAACTCAAGTTTCTTGGTAGAGATGCTAGAACTATACTTAATCATACAACAATAATGCATAAAACTCATGTCACGGGAGGATATTCCAAATTTTAAGTATATTTCTAGCATAGGCGAAGTTTCAGTCGAAGTTTGCTCAACTTCCACGAAACATAACAATTTTACTTCAAGTTTTATTAACTTCCATCAATGTTTTCGAAGTTTAGTCGAAGTTAGCCGAAGTTGAGTCGAATTTTTGCAATTTTTCTACTGTCTTTGAACTTCGCTTTGCTCACCTCAAAATCAACAAACTTCACCCGAACTTCAGCAAAGTTTGTCGATTTTTTATACATACATACATACATACATACATACATACATACATACATACATACATACATACATACATACAAATAGATATATAATTTCATTGTCTTTTTTAAGTAAATGTAACGGTATACATATTGTGTTAGTTGATTTGATGCCTTTTTGTTATATTTAACTTCAAAAAAAAAAAAAGTGTTACGTCATGTATAAGGGTATTATTGATATTTTCAGTAATTGCAAGTTAAAACACCCAAAACCCTAATCTATCTCTTTCTTCTCAAGTCGGCGGTGGCACTCAACAGTTCTCTCCCCTCTCCTCTCTCACGACCTCAACTAACCCCAACCCTATTTCTCTTCTCAAGTCGGCGCTCAACCCATCTCTCTTGCATCTTGCCTAGTCTCTCACGCTGCAACTCTGTCTCGCTCTCGTTCTCTCATCACAATCCTAAACCACTGAATTGACCATGTCGCATTCGACCTCAATTTTTCTGCATTGACATGTATTCAGTGTTGAATCGTGTCAACGCGGGTACTACGGCACAAAGTATCGAGTCCAAGTATATAAATGATGATTTTGGGCAGAGTTTTCAGAACTTCATTCAAATAACGATAATTACATACAAGATACATGGACATTGGACACATCAAATTTCTTTTCCAATTGATTTAAGCTTTCTTTTCTCATTGCAGCAAGAACTCAGACAATTCTTTAATCATCAGTGAATGATAAACATTAACACAATTTAAATGATGGAGATCAGATTTTTAAAGGGATAAATTTCAGAAATATAAAAACAATGCTTTTCATTATTAATAATGAAAAAGAAATAGAAACAACCAACAACTTTCATAGACTCACCTTTGTGCATTTCACCTAGTGCAGCACTATCATTTTTTCCAGCAGAAGAAACTTGGATAGTAGGTTGATGTTCAGACTCATGAGAGCACTGCTGAGCAGCTCTCTCGTCTGAAAGTATGTGAGAATCATTCCGGCAAATCACAACAGCTTTGTCCTCAAGAGTTGAAGAATGTCCAACAGTCTCCAATAGCATTTCTCCAGCATTATCACGACACAGGGTTCTCTCAATGTCTGAAACAGCAACAGGATCAGCTGCCACAGATGAGCTCTCCTTTTCAACAAATAAACTGCACCTTGAAGGTGTTCTAAGTGAAGATTCTTCCCCACAGACCAAATTAGAAGAAAAATCTGCCGAGAAAGGTGCCTTCATATTGTCTTTGTTATCAGTAAGTTCAACATTAGAACCACCACTTGCCGAAAGCATGTGTTGAACATCTTCTATCTTATTCTTAGGTGAAGACTCGGGGACTAATGCAATAGTCACAGCTGATACTGCAAAAACATCGAAGTAAAGAAATCAGAATTCAGCCAAGGGAGGCAAGAGCAATCAAAGAACAGAATTTGAAGCAAGGGAAATTAAAGAGTAGAATTTTTCCAACAGATATAACCATAACCAACCATTAGATAAAACAATAACCATTAACTTTCTTAATTGTATTAGCTTGAAGCAAAAATCAGATGCCCCCCTGATAAAAGAACCATCAGGTTCACTTCTTAATCACCTGTATCAAAAGAAGATTTTGAATTCGCCTTTCCAAATACAGAAATATCTACGGGGTCACTTTGACTATCACCTGGTCCACACTCCACCAATTTACTCTCACATCTTTCAACTGATTCAGCCTGAACTGAAGACAAGATATAAACCCCAGCACCAGTCTCAGCTTCGTGTATTCTCATACTATCGTCATCTTTCACATTTTCAGTTGCATTAGACTCACAAATTACACTGATTGATGATTCTTTATTACTCGCAGGATCCTCACCAACCAAGCAATCACTGTATCCATCTGGCAAAACTCTGTGTTTCCCAGAAGTTTCAGCACTGTCGCTTCCTTGTATTATCCGTTGGTCTAAGGGATAAATATTTAGTACTGAACTAGAAGAGATTCCAGCAGACAAAGGCACTTCAAAAGGATTATGTCCCGCAGCAATACACAACTCCTTTGCATTTCCTGTAAACTGATCACGCATATCAGTGTCAGTGTGTGCAGCATCTTCCCATATACTTGTCTGAACTACATTTTCAGAAAAAGCCACACTGGTTATTTCTGCTGTACTCACCATAGAATCAAACTTTGGTGCTAAATTTGATGGCTTCTCCAAATGATCCACTATGTTTTTAGGATCACTTCCTTCACCAGTAAGAACATATGTCTGATTCCCCTCCCCTGATACCAGTTGCTGACTTAGTTTCTCAACAGATTCTTCTTGAAAACTATCAGCCAGCTGCAGCGAACGCATATTGCTCAATTCGCCAGCATTAACAGCAAGACATTGTCTTTCAGAGTAAGAAGGATTACTATTCGAAAGGGTAGAACCATCTGATGACTTATTCTCCTTGGATGTATCAATCAAATGGCACTCTTCTTTCTGTTTAATTTCATTGAATGTCTCCTTGTCGCAGCTGTCACCTTTCGACTCCATGTTTCCTGATCCTTCACCTTGAGAGTTTGCAACAGCTCCATCAGCATGACGAGTTCCTTCAACCTGAGCCTCGTCATCTACAAAATCACCTACCACAGAAAGCCTCTCCAAACATTCATCATGAGGTACAGTTGATACCCCCTCCATAGTATTTCTTATCTGAGATGCAGTAGAACCATCTCTTTCCAAATTGAGTTCCATTTGATTTCTTAAGATCTCATGCTCATCACAGGCATCCTCAATAATATTCTGTCCGACAATCAAGTCATCCTGACCAACAGATTTCAATAGCATCTCAACAGACTCGGTGGAAGTAGCCTCAGACCAAACATTGTGATGCCTTGATAAAGAGCAGGATTCAGGAGCACTAGAACTGAACTCAATCCCACTACTTCCTCTTGAAAAATCTTCAATCCACTGATTTTCTTCGTGACCTTGAAATCCAAGTAAAACCTCTGAATCAACTAAATTCTCATATCTCAAATGAACATGAAGGTTCTCATCAAGATCAAACTTTGGAAGTGAATATGACTGCAAGCTAGGAGAAAATTTGACGTTTTCTTCACCTAATAAAGGAAAACCTTGGCTTTGAAAATCATTGTCATCATAATCCATGGGTGTATCCCTGCAATGATGGAGATATATACAAATTTATTTATAGAGAAAAAAAAAAGAAAAAGAGAAAAAGTCTATAGGAGAACAACTGGAACTAGAGAGGGAAGAATAACAATAACAACAAAATCTTGATCACAAATTAGTTGGGGAGAACAGGAAGATAGAATGAGAATATTGGGAAAGCAACGAAGAAAGAGATTAAAGAAAGAAAGAAAGAAAAAGAAAAAAAAACCTTATAGCCTGAGTAATAGATACTTGGGATATTTTAGGCTTTTTTTCTTCCTTCTACAAATTTGTAATATCAATGCTACTTGAAACTTTTTCGGCTGTTTTTTTTTTCCTTCTCTCATTTTATACAATTGTTAAATCAATAAGAAACCAAAATGGGCAATTTAAAAAAAAAAAAAAAAAAAAAAAAAAAAAAAAAACTAAAATAGACTTCCAAAGATAAGAGAAATCTAGTTTTTGTTTCTTTTTAACACAATTATTAAGACAAAGGTTCGATTCACCATGTAATTCGTCAACTAAAAATTCGAAAACAAATCGAGGAAGTTTAATTCAACAACAACAAAGCCTCGGTCCCAAATTAATTGGTGAGTCGGCTACATGGATGATGGATCAAACTCTTTCATTGAGCTCGATCTAGTGCAATTGATGGTGAGCTTTCCAAACCAATCAAATCATTCATAATTAATGCGTCCCAAGTCGACTTTGGTGTACCCCTACCTCATCGAATTTTTTCAGTTTCTACCGAGTCAAGTTTTCTAGTGAGGACATTTGTAGGTCATCTTTGCAGGTGATCAAACCACCGCATCCGCTCTTCCCTATCTTTGTGTCAATTGGTGCTACTCCTACTTATCTTTGAATTTTTATATTTTATTTTATCTTTACAAATTTTACCACACGTCCGCCTAAGCATCTTATTTCTGCTACATTCATTCTGCAAAATTTCTTCAAAACTTCCATGAAACTTCAACGTAATCAATGAAGTTTTGCAACTTTCTGTTGGATTATGTCGAACTTCCCCGAATTATGTCAAATTTTGACATTTTTTTCATACACGTGGATTTCGATTCCCTCTATTGAAAATCGAAAAAAAATAGCAAATAATCAAGGAATTGATGTTTAAAACCATGATTACGTGAATACTCAATACATGAGGCACTTGACCTTGCCACTTGAGAGCTCTGGAAGCACATACTAAATCAATCACCTCCAGCTCTAGGTCAAAGTAGAAAGAACATTTTATCGAGGCCCCATCCTCCAAGCATATTAAATTATTGCGATTTTTATTTTATTTTTTTGTGGAAAAACAATCATATCTAGTTTCATTGAAACCTACTATGTCTTGACATAAACCCAACCAAAATTCATGTCTTGACATATACCCAACTAAAATTCAAGTATGACAAGAGGTTTTTACCTTTAATAGCCTTCATGGTGTTACATAGAACAATAATATCAAGCAATCCCAATAGACCTAACGCCTCACATTCAGCTTTATTTCATATAAAAAATTTGAACATAGGAAGAAATAACCAGAGCACATTAGTATCGTACATGTGCGACCGAGACCCACTCTTTATGTCTCGATCCTGTAGTCATCTCGGTTGTACAGTTCTGAGGCTAATACTATCAATCTCGAATCTGTGCGACCGAAACTCACTCTTTATGTCTCGGTCATATGATATCGAGACACACGAGTGACACAAATAAATCAAGAAATTATCCAAATCAACACGTCTTCAATATTCAAATCAATTGGAATGGGGTTAGTGAACATATTAAAGATGGTTAAGGGGTGAAGAAGCATGCAAGAAAAAGGGGCTTAAGAGGTTGGGAAAACGAGCGAATTGTTAAGGAAGATAGAGTGCGTTGTTGAGGGGGGTTATTTTGAGGTTTTTTGAAGAAAAAAAAAAAGGTCATTTTAGCAATTGAAATTCAAATTCGGGGGTATGGGTGAGTAGGGTGCATTTCACAAAAAGTGGGGTCCGACTAGCCGCTCCGTAAACTTATTTACTTGTCAAGTGTAACGCAATTACTCTTGTAACCTCTGTTGTCTGGCAACGAAAACACTTGATTCAATTTAATGAGAAAATTTGTCACCTAGGATTCAAGGTTCGAAAATATGAATTTGCCCATGACTGTGGCGGCCACTTAAAATTCAGAAGTGATTAGGGAAGTTCTCATTCAACATAAGGAATTTTGTAAAATTTCAACACTAAAGAGAAGTCTAAATAACTTCATCTAAGTGCTAGCAAGATTCCAAATTTCAAGGCACACTACAAATACACGACACTCTTACGCTTTATTGTCTTTTCTCTTTTAAGTCAATCTTACTAGTTGTGATCTTTTTAACCATTATTTCTTCCTTTCTGTAACATTTAGTGAGAATTCATTCATCATAATTGACATTATTTTTCTTATTTTTCATTATCTAATGTGTTTCTATTTAGTAGGAGTATCTTTTAAAATATTTGACATCAGCTGCAAGTTGTAACATGTTCTCTCATAAGTTAGCACTAAAGTTTTCAAATCAAGTCATTTTTCCTTCCTACAACATAAGGATTCATAGAATTTTTTTTGTATGTAATTCCAAATTTGGTGTTTAAGAAAAACTAAATAATTTGCATAAGTTCAGACTTCATAAGAGTTTAGGGAATTGTAGTACCATGCTATGACCAGCTACATTTCATTCAATCCAAACCCATGAGATGACAACTAGGTTTTTTTTTTTTTTTTGATTGCCAAGCTCCCTTTTCTGATTGAGAGTAGCACTAGCTGCACTACTCTAAATTACAAATCACCGAGTGGATGGCTCACTGATTTGATCTGGGGTTATTTGAGGGAGAGGTTCGAAGTTTGAGCCTCACAACGAGCAAACTATAGTTTCTTCCTTATTAAAAAATAAAATAAAATTACAACTCAAACTTCTCCATGCAAACACTCAAACTCTTAATCGCCAATCATGGATACCAAACAAGCCAGATGTAGTTGGGTTCATTCGAATTAGGTCCATAAACATGGAGTGCATAACTTATCAGAGAAATCAATGGAGGGTCTCCGTCAATGATCTGGAAACGATGTTACACTGGGGCCCATTAGTTTCACAGAACGAGTCTTTTACAGAGACAAAACCTCTGTTGTCAATGGATCTTTAAAGTTCATCTTGAAAAGAAATGTGGGATCGGTGTCGTGGGCTCATTTCCACGCTTACTCAACTTGGGGCCTCTTGCAATGACATCGTGAGTTAGAAATTAAATCACGTTTTGCCAAAACTATTCTATTATTTTATTCTTTTTACTTTTTTTTTTCATTACTAACAAAAGTGTACCCAATTACTTGATTTTCCTATATTGGTCTTATGATGGTATATTTGGGTTTTTTTTTTCATCACAACTGCCCTGATACAAGTTGAAATTCTTTGGAATCCTCATCTAATATCTGAATGGGGTTTTGGCAAGAAGGCTGGAGGGTTCTTGCAGAATTCAATCTGTGTTGTAACAGTTCAATTAAGTCTAGGAATGACCTTATTAATCACAAAGCAATTCCAATACAAAAAATCAAAACCTTAACTTTCACTATTCAGTCCCTATTTGACATCTATAACTTTTAAATTTTAGGTAAGCGGGTGATTTATCACGCGTTCTCATATTAGTTGTTTGAAATTTCTTCTTCCTACCCTCTATTCCTTTACGCAAAATTCCCTGAATTTAGGGCAAAGTTTTTCGACGTTCATGGTAACTTAATAATTGCAAATCTTCGCCTAAGTTTCTGATAAAATTCCACAACTTCGAAACATGTCGATGTAGGTCACTAATCACAACAAGGAACAAATGCGAAAATTCGATCGAAGAGACGACTTACCGCACAGTTGTCTCCTCATCTTTCACACTTCAATCAACATTCAGAATCAAGTCTGAATCTCTGTATATCCACCACTTCTTCACTTCTCTTGCCTACCAAGTTCCTCGGCCTCTGCAATCCCTAAGTCTCTAATCTTCTCGCGCAGCCTCGCCTTCCATCTCGATTGTTCGTCCCTTCGTTGCTGCACTGCGAAACAACCCAATTCACCCTCCTCGTCTCGTTCAAACTTAAGAGATGGGGAAATCAGAAATAGAGCGTAAAATGGGAGACGAGGGCTCGACCAGATCTTTAATCGATTGGGGCTTTGGGGTGATTTGCAGTCACTCTTCGAAACATACATGACTACACTGGTAATGTGGACCTTTGATGTTGCCTTGGGATGCGTTTCGTACGTAATGTCTCATTCAAATCTAATGATGTATACACCAGTAAGAAAAACGAATGAAATTTTGCTTCGCACGAGTGGCGCAGTTGGTTATTTATACAACGAAGAAATATACACTTGCATGGCGCTATAGGCACCCAGCCCTTACTGAGGGCACCCTATTTTATGATTTAGTTTTGTTTCCATTGAGAATGACATATTTGCCCCTCTCAAACAATTGGGCGCCCTTTTGCAAAATTGGTGTGACTGCCCTTTCCTAAAAGCAAAGCACCGCCCGGCTTAATCTCGTCCTTAAACCTTAATGCACGCCACGTAGAACTTAACAACGTATTACTCGGCATTTTTGTTTTATTCTCGTTTAGGATAAGCATTCCTCGTTTCTCCTTTTTCGTGATTTTCAAAATTAATTACAACTTTTCATTAAGTTAAGCAAGTTGATGAGTCATTATTTGTGCACTCATTCATATGAGTTTTGCTATGTAAATCAAGTCTAAAGTCGTGTTTTATGGCTCTATATGTTTACTTTGGAGATTTACAGGGTATTCGAGTATTTGTGCGTGCATTAGATAATATTGGGAAAGAAGTCAACTATTGATCAAAGCAGCAGCAGGCTTGACACTATGCAGATGAACAAACGACGACAGTAAAGGAGCAACGGTGCCACCAAGGCGTCAGAATTGAACTAACGGTGCTAGGATTAACACAGGCTGCATCACCCACGGCACCAGACTCAGATTTAGAAGTTCCAACTGACTTGAAGATCGGATTTTCTATAAAGACCTCATGTCGTGACCCGGCGTTGTCTATACATAATGGCAGCGTCATGACGGCACCAAAATCACAAATTAGAAGTTTTGTATTTTTAGAAGGTTTTTATTTTCCCAAGCTTTCCTATTCTTGTACCCAGACTCACCTATATAAATAAGGGACCTCTATGAATAAAAAATACATTATATTCAGAGTGATTTAGGAGTAGAGCAAGATAGAGTTGCCACGTCTGGCTAAGTTCTTTAATACATAGGTCCGAGGTTTAAAAAATTGATAAACTTCATTGAAATTCGAGTGAAGTTTATCGATTTTGAGGTGAGCGAAACAAAGTTTAGAGGCAGTAGAAAAATTACAAAAATTTAACTCAACTTCGGCAAACTTCAACCGACTTCAAAAACATCGATGAAAGTTAATAAAACATGAAGTAAAATTGTTAAGTTTCATGGAATTTGAGCAAACTTCGACTAAAACTTCACCTATGTGACATTTGAGAATTTTGAAAACTTAATTAGGCGGCTAATTAAGTATTTTCTAGTTTAATTTGAGATTTAAGTATATGAGGTGGGACCCACTGTTACAAATCGGATATCATAAATTTTAATATTATTTTTGGTGTGTCGTGTGCCTATTTAATGTATTATACACTATTTCGATGTGAAATAAGATTAAGTGGAATGTATATATCGTGTCCTTGAGTTCCAAAGCGCGTTGGAGAATTTTCTCCAATTTTAGTAATTTTGGGATATTATCTCGAGATATGTGTCGACACGAGTTTCATGGAAGTTTAAATGTCAACCCTAGCAACTGTTTTGAGTTTCGTGAAAAATATTTACAAGTTTGAAAATTCAAATTTTAGACTTTAAATAGACTTAAGGAGCCGATGTGGTCCCCACACCTCGATTTGCATGTGAGACTAGTTGTTTGGAAGTTTTGGAGTGCTTTGGTAAATTCTCCAACTTTTGGCAAAATTAGTGTGTATTTTCAGAAATTTATTTGGACGTAAATTGAAAAGATCATCACAAAATTAAATAAAAATAATAAATAAATTGGTGGGTGCCTAGTGACATGCGGGGTCGAGGGTGATACGCGTGGGATGTACAATAGTGTGCACACCCGGAGTTGATCGTTGGCACGCATGGTGAAATTATCGCGGCGAATATATAGTTGTATATGTATTTATATACATAAAACAGTTTATAAAATATAAATATATAAATCAATCCTATAGTTTGAATTAAATTAAAAATATACATTGGATGCGTCTCGAGATACGCGTAGCGTGATCATCGAGGAGCTGAAATGGTTGACAATTCTGAGGCTGCTGAGGTGTTGTTGGGGCATGTGCCCTAGGTCAATCCATTAATAGTCTTTATGAATACTTTTAGTTAATAAAATAGAGGATTTCATTTGTTGTTTATTATAATTAATTTGCATGTTTACATTATAATAAAATCCATGGGTATTTACAGAAATATCTTAAATGTCCATAGTCGATCATTATACTGGGAACTATAATGAATTAAGACTAGTGTGAGTCTTGATTGATGATCATATGATGATTATACGTATAGGGATACGAATCAAGATCACGAGTACTTGTTAGGGAACAAAGTACTGGATCGACCCGCTATGAGGACATCACATGGATTAAGTCATAGTTGTTTATCATGATAGGTATATTTTCAGTCCTCTGACTTGAGATTACCAGAGACTTCAACATTAGAAATACAGTGACTTGACACAATCAAACGTTGTCTTTAACCGAACGATTATAAAGGTTGTGATTGGTTACTGTGTGAGCAATGTGATGAAGTTGTGTAATCAAGATAAAATTTGTCCCTTTCATATAAAGAGAGATATCTAGTGGATCACTCGATGTGTTAGACTGTTAAATGGCCTAGTATAAGTGAATTGATATTGATCAATGTCACTTGGATGTTTTCAGTCTACCTAGAGATCGAGACTAGTATGATTGAACATGTTGGATGACAATTCCATGCCTTATGTTTGATCAAAATGATATCCTGTGACAAAAGGATGTTATATACACTATTGATTAGGTTCTATCGATTTGATATTCGTACAACTTGGGTAGTCATTATGTCTTGCTAGAGGCCGCTTATGACTTGTATACCAAAATGTGTTTTGGTACACTGCCAACGTTGTATGAGCCTATCGGGTCGCACACTAAGAATGGTTTTGGAGATTTTAAGATGGTTCAGAAAAATGAATTTTATATGATAAAATTCATGACGGAAACGTCCTTGTGGTGTATTACACTTATACTTCAGTAGGGGTATATGTGTAATTTACTTAATCGTCTATATACAAGGGTTGTATAAATATACGCTTTAAGTTAGAACACAAAAACGAAAGATCAAAAGGTCGAAACTCTATTTTCGTTTTAGAAACGACTTAGGGTTTTTGGTATGCTCTGGATCGTTTTGGAGAGAAACAAAAGGTTTGGTATTCTCTCGAAGCTAGCACTTCGAATCTCGACCGCCATTCGTGTGTGGACTACTGGTAGAGGGCGTTCGTCGTTGGCAGCGCCTTAGAGATCGATCAACCTTCAGAAAGGTATATTTGCGACTGAGGTATGATTAAGTTTTTCATGGTTTAAACGTTTTTAATGGAATTAGATTCGGATCCTGTTGGGGTTTTTATCAAAATTATTTTGTAATATCCGTTGCGTATGAACCCCAAAACCCAACAGGTGTTACATGCCTCGAGATGTGTGTTGTCCAATCTCGAGAAAAAAATAAAACAAAATAAGTAAATTATTAGAATTTCCCCGAGATTAATGTAATGCAAATCTTGAGGAAATCCTAATATATATCAACAAAGCATACACCGCATCATCAATTATGTTTTGAGCCAAAAATTGACCTCGAGATACGTAGCACGTATCTCGAGAAAAATCAAACTTATATTATGGAATGAAAATCATTTGATTTGTCTCAACATTTGCAAACTCAACATAACCTCACCTTCCCATTTCGATTTTATGCTTAAATGAGAATTTGAAAATTGAGAGGAAGAGTGGGAAGAAGTAATCGACTGAGAGGAAAGAGATGAAGATCGAGAGGGAGGGATCGAGAGGGAGGGATCGAGACTCATGGTAAGTGAGTTGTTGTATTCGATGTTGTTGAGTTGTTTGTTGGTTTGTTAATGAAGGTTGGGGGGACGGTGGTTCGAGGAAGGAGATAACCGTGAGGTCATTCCCCCTCCCCTCCAAAGGTACTTCGGGGTTGGGTTAAACCAAACCCCAACAAATAAAAAAACTAGTTTGATGTAACAAAGGACGAAAGGAAGAAGAATAAGGGGGTTTGGTTCCCCCAAACCTGCCTGAATCGGTCCAGTTCAGGGGACAAACCCTATTTTCAAATAAAAAATATAATAAAATAAATCCCTGAAAATTAGTGAAAAATCATAAAAATAAGATTTTTGGAAAAATTGGTGAAAATAGAGAGTGTTTATGAAAAATGAGGATTATGGGATTTTATCGAGGATTTAAGCCGAGTATTTTTCTCGTAGTGCATGCTACGACACTTAAAAAATGTCCAAAATTTAAAAACTTATTTTAAAGCCTAGTCTAGGTTAATTTTTTATTTTGAATCACAATTTGGAGTCAAAATTGAGATCTGGATATTCGATGAGTGGATTTAAAGGGATTCTCGGGTTTTCGGGTCGAGTAGGACTGATAAACATATAATTTGTTTTTGGAAAAATGGACATTTAAGCCTGGACAATGTAATTTTTGATACTAAACAATAATTTTGAGTAAAAAAATGAAGTCTGGGCATCGAAGAATTTATTTTGGAAGGATTTGAAAAGTTTCGGGACCGATTGGGTTTAAATTGCAAATAATTAGAAAAATGGTGAAGTTGTTGTCGAGGCTTACATAACGTATTAATGAATTGTAAAACTGCGATTGGAGCCCGTGTGGACTAGTTTACCAACTCGAAGTGCAAGGGAGTTGCGATATTGCGTTTGCAAGGTTAAGTAAATCTCATAGTATCCTTTTACATTATATGATAATAATTTCATATAAATTGCATTGATCCTTGATATTGCATTTTTGTTGTACGTGCATACACTCGTTGAGGGGATAAGGCAATTCGAGTCTCCTTATAGTGTCCGCCTAACTGTATTCGAGGGTAGAACTATTTAGTGTCTACCAGACTGTGTGCATAGGGTATATTAAGCTACTTGATTGTGTATTACAAGCCATAACTTATAGTGTATATCTGACTATGTACAGGGTAGAACTATATTATGCTTGAGGGGCTAGAGTCACTAATACTTTGCATTACCTGATTATCATGAGATCACGTTGAACTAGATCATACTTTGATAGACTCGATGAGCGAGACTCGATTGGTTATTCTCTCCGAGCATGAGTCCTTAATATTGTTTACTTACAATTTTCGGAGAACGTTATCTGATTGTAGTCGGATAACAAAAAGAGGATGGATTCACAGTTATATTTAAATTCTTTGGATTATATTCTTCATTTAATCTCTTGGATTATTATGCATTTGATTATTACATGTGTACTGGATGGTGTGGGATTTACTTATTTTACATTATCAAATTTTTATAATTAGATAATGACAGGTTTTAGCGACGGCAAGGGAAAGGGAAAGCTTTCCAATTATATGTGACTTGCTTAGTGCTTTTCTCTCTATATGTATTGTTTTTGAATATATTATGTAATATAAATGGGTTTTTGAGTTCGAGTGTGATTAGGATTTCTTTGGAATGGCTAAAACGGTTTTAAGATGAATTGAAATAATCTTGGAATTAAGGTAATATTAATTTAAGAATTTTAATATTTTAAATCAAGTTAGAATGAGTATATAATTTAGTTGATGCAATATATTATTATAGGTGGATTTTAAGTCCTTCGACATTTCCACCAAAGTTGAGTAGATTTTGTTGAAGATTTTTAAAGGCCAGGATTTCCGATGTAGGCTTAGAAATAGAGGATGTGTTGTCAATAGATTTTACGAAATTTTGAGGACTATCTAATTCATCTAAACGAACTTTAAGGTTTAAGATTCAGTTTAGAATCATGTCATGGCCTAAATCTCTAATTTGATTTTAATCTTTTAATCAGGATCAAATGACCCATGACGTGGGACATGCTTCAATATATGTGTCACAACCGAGGCCAAATGGCTGAGGTAAATGTTATATTTGTAATGATGAATGCCTACTGTATTGTATATGTGTAGACTACTAAGTCATTCATACTTGTGAATAGGTGCGTGACGTGTGTGGGAACGCACCTCGAGTTGCTTGCTGACGTAGGATCGAGGCAAAGAACAATATGGTGAGTTGGTATAAGCTTTATATTGCTTTTATAAGTGATATAGTGGGGCTATAGTTGATTAAGTATCAAATATTAGTAAGTTAAAATAATAGCCACTTGATATTTCTCGAGACACGTAATGAACTATCTCAATACCAATTGAGTCACTTATTGGTGCATTTGGCATGAGTTTGTGGGACATGTGTTAATAGGTGTACCATTAGATAGGTCTCGAGATATGTGTGCACATTAGGATCAATGACTATTAATCAACCATATCCAATTCATGAATATAAAGCTTTTGGTTAACACAAACAACTCAACTCTTTCATTTTGATTTCTTGAAAGAGAAGGAAACTTGCTGGAGAAAGAGGAACTGCTGGAGAAAAAAAGATCAACAGAAACTTGGTGATTTAGTGAAGAAGAGATCAAGTGTAGTTAGTGTTCATCAAGTTGGGTAACTTCTCTACACCATAGAGTTAGCTAAATACAATGAATTCATGAATTTGATGTTGTGGGTTACTATTTTATATTGTGGTTGATGTCATGGAACTTTAGTAGTGTGTATGGAGGTTTCTTAGGCATTAAATGGCCTATGCGTAAAGAAAACTCAGAATTCTAATTGCAGAATTTTGAGTTTTACTGCACATAGCGCGCTAGGTAGATCAGCTAGCGTGCTAATTTGGATTAGCGTGCTAGATAAGGATTGATAGCGCGTTAATATGTCATTAGCGCACTAACCCCAGACATTAGTGCGCTAGGTTTATAACGGCATAAGAACTGCAATTTTCAAAAATTCCTTAAACACTATAAAAAAAAGTCTAATACTCTAAGTAAAGGTCCAAACACACTAAAAACCTATAATATGATATCATGAACCTAAGGAAGAACTACGGGGATTCAAATATGAGTTTTGAGGTGTCGGGAGGCCGAAATAACATAGGAAATTGCGCGAATTGTAAGTAAATTGATTGAGATATTTATTTACATTTTCATTCTTGTTTACATGTTCATTTCTAGTCATTTGGACTGATTTACCTTTGTATTCAATATGCCATGACTTCTTGTTATTTCTTATTACATAAGGTTGCTTTCATAGTATAATTTGTTGATCAAATGATTTTACTGACTCCAAATCATGTGCAATGTCATTGTTGGTTGTTAATACATGTGGTCAGTGAAATAGCATGCTATTAGGTAGGTGTTACATAGTACTGCAATCTATTTCATTTGTGCATTAGATATGCAATTACTTTATTGGATTCTCAAACCATGTTATTTATTGAAATATGAAAGTGGTTCTTGTATCTAGGGTCATTATATTATAAAGGTCCGCACTAGACTTCCAAGGTGATCGGGATCTCTCCAATATCTTGCGCAACATACGGGAAATGAGTCTTCGGGGTTTTGGCAAGCATAACCGCATAACACATTGGGTATAGGACCGAGGTTGTTGGCAAGTTTATATCGCAGGTGATTGGCACTAGCGAAAGGTTATAAAGGCAAGAGCACGACTCAGACCTTCACATTGATGTAGAGCTAAATTCCATCCTCATATAGTAGAAAGGCTGATGTGATGAAAATCACGACCGATCGGCCCTAGATCATTACTATTTAGTCATGTGTCAGTTTCATGTTGTTTAGCTGAAGTATCTCTTTGAGAATGTGAACAAATGTCTCTCAATATTACTTTCTACTTTTATGTACTCACCATCTAGTTCATGATGGTGGATGCAGATCTATCGAGTAGCATATCGGGCAAAGAGAAGATTGGCGACTAACTCTAACCCAGTGGAGTGCTGCAACGCCAGATTTTATAGGTTTTGATTTTTTATGTATTATTTTTATATGTATATAATATACTTTTGGGTTTATATATAATAGGTTGAGTGATTTGTACCTTGGCCAGGCACGTGTTGTTATATATCTTCGTTTTCTTATATATATGCATGTGAACTTTATTCCCTGGTTTTTCCACAATTATTAGACCTCATGTTATAAGTTTTCGCTAGATTGTTAAGACTTTTGCTGAATAAACTTTTAAGTAAACAAAATCTTAACTAACTCTGATTTATGGATTGTCATAGGATAAGTATAGGTTTATATTCATTTAAAAAAATTAATTGGTATGTAACAAGGTTTAGGAAAGGCTGACTAGTCCCTTATGAGGTCCTATATGGTGAGATTGGGGCTTAATAACGGGATTAGGCAGGGCGGTGCCCTATTTGTGAATGGGTCGTCACTAATCTTTTGTGGTTAATAAATTTTTATAATTAATGATAATAAGATCTTAATTTTAATTGTTTATTAATGGAGAGATGAAGGCTGCTAGATTATGTAAGGGTTAAGGTAATCTAGGCTAGTCAGATGCCCTAATTAGGTGGGGCCTGACACCCTATGCTAGAAATATACTTAAAATTCGTAATATCCTCTGGTGACATGACTTTTATGCATTGTTGTATGATTAAGTATATTTCTAGCATTTCTATGAAGAAACTTAAGTTTTCTAGCATTTATAGTGAAATTTTGTAAACTTTAGTACACCGACGAATTTTTGTCAAACTTCCATCATTGAAGTTTACTTCCTCGAATTAATTTTGAATTTTAAATGAGCAAAGTCATAGGCAAAGTCGAAGTTTCGAACCTTGCCTAGGTCAGAGATGAAGCTCTCTAGCCAGTAGTAGGTTGTTTTCTGTCTTCTTAAGATTTTCTATGATAATAATGTTTTTCAGTTCTCTATCTTTGTGTTGTTGTTTTTAGCAATGTCTCAATGGTAGTTTAGAGTTTGTATATTCATTGCAAATTTCTAGGCGTAAACCCATTGACTTACTATCAATCAAGTTAAATCCGTAATACCAATCGGGTTGAGAAGTGACAATTACCTAATGAAAGAAACCTAACACACTTGTTGTTCTATGTGAATAACATCGAGGACTAGGTTAAATTCTGAGATCGATTGCCCAAGGTTATCTAGAGGTAGGTGTTTCCATAGAGCTGTTAATACCGCTCATGTGCTAAATCTTTAGAACGATTGTCCTATCTATCAAGAATAGGGGACTAAGGTGTTGGTGACCCCAACACCTATAGCCTATCTAGGGAAAACTGTTTTAAAACCCATCTTTCAAAGTCAATGATACAAGACAGAGAAACAACATGGGCTAGATTGTGGATTCCTATACTTAGGTATGCTTTTATTCTCTGATTTACTACTTATTTAATTTTTTGTTTAGTAAACGTTTAGATATAACTCTTTCAAAAACCCTTAAGATTTATTTTCTGTTTGTTGAACTCAGTTTGACTGAATCCTGTAGATTCGACCTCGTTATTACCTCTACTACATTCTAGTTGGATTGATAGCATATTACGAGTTATATTTGATACGTACGACAAGCGATCAAGTTTTGGTGTTGTTGCCAGGGATTCGGTTCCAAATTGAGTTTAACTTTTTATTTTTTTATTTTGCTCTTTGAGTCTACTAGTTTAACAGCGGTAAGATAACTCGATCTAAATCTGTGACGTCCTGATCCTCTAATCAATGCACTGCCCAGCCTAATTTCATCATTAAGCTCTAATCTCAGTCATGTAGGACTTAACAATGTATTAGTAAGCCTTTTGTCTTATTTTCATCATAACTCGTATTTAGGATGAGTATTTCTCATTCATCATAATTTTCAAAGTAAATTAAAACTTTTAAACATCTTTTAATAATTCAGCGAAGGTCTTATAATACGGATGAAGCAATCATAAAACACATATATGTGGAAACCAGGAAACATATCATATGTATGTATATCAAAAATGGCGATAACAGTGTAACATCATGCATCAGTCAGTGAGTCTAGTATCTCAACCCAAATATATACAACCCAAAATGTATCAAAGACATATATTGTAAATACAAACAAGTAAACCTACACAAAAGAGTAGCAAACAGTCACCGAGGACTCAAAGGTAATCACAGATCTTATCTTTCTCCAATCTACTACACGACAAATATGCAATTGTCACCAAAGATGACAATCTCAGTGAGTATGTTCTGAGGCCACTCATCCACATTTCTTGAATAGAAAGATAGGTAACTAAAAACATGTTTAAAAAAATTGCGTACAAGAAGTTAACAGGGTAAACTAGTAAGTCAGTGAGTGCGGAGACAAAGACTAAAGGCGTGATAGTAGTGATACTAAGCTCAGACATGTCTGGAGCGCCTTAGACTCAACTCGGGGCACCCCTTAAGATAACCAACTGCTCACTGGTAGTGGCTCTTTAGACTATCAAAAGGAACCCAACCCAACCTTATAGGGTTATTCCTCGATACATTCACGAGAATTCCCAGCCCTATCGAGCCTAAGCCTAAAAGGGTATCATTGATATACTCTCGAAATTCAGCCCTAACATCTTAGTTAGACTAAGAACCCGACCCCAAACTTTCCCGTAGAATGTGCCAGATTGAACAACTTAATTGAGACCTCATCCCTCTCGGATCACAACATCACACAAGTAACACTCGATTATGAATAACAATCATATCAACAACAAGTTTCATTTAAACAAAATAAGAAGTTTTAAATAAAGGAAGTCATCACAAGCACAAAATGAATATAAAGTTCAAGTGTATATAAATGAATGAAAACATTTCATAAATAAAGACAAATAGTCCAAGCAACTGTAATTTGTACTGAACATAAGGAAAGACATGGAGATAATTGCCCTTTAGTTTTACTTACCTCAAATGCACACAATTACTAGCCTATACCGGCTCTCGACCACCCCAAATTCGCATTCCACACCCCGTAAGTCCTCTCTAATATTCTAAGGTGTCCTAACAAACTTAATCTAACTTATTTTAGGTTGGTTAAGTGGTTTTAAATTATAATGTTTTACAATCAAACCCCCTTAATACTTTGTTTATATTGAAATCTACTTTAATAAATAAAGACAGTTTTGGTGTGACAACTTATGAGTTAATTTCTATTACAAAAACATTAAAATTATGTATTGTAGTACATAGATAAGTTATTTGAGCTATGTCTTAGCTTTCCAGAACTATATGGTTTGCGTATTTTCGATAAGAATCGAAAGAGATATGAAAGTTTTACTACAATGACCCAAAATAGTTTTAGGTTATGACTGACAACTTTGTAAATTTCATTTCTCCTAAACCATAACTTCAAAACTCATGAGTTTTTTTACCGAAGTCTCAAAACATACCCTAGAACATCATACTAAAAGATGAGCTCAATCTAATAAGAAATGAAGGAGTTATGTTTAAAATAGCATAACATTAGCAACACTATGAACCCAAAAATTATAGATTCATTATCAAATTGCAGAAGACTTTTAAAAGTTGTTCCTCTTTGCGTAGCTTTCAAATGCCGCTAGATTTGGTCCATTTCAATTTGAAACGAGGAAGTTGTGACCAAATTACAAAGCCAGGTTCATAATAACATGCAAATTTTCCTGTTTTTGTTTTACAACCTCATAAACTTCAAAAATTCATAATTAAATAAAAAAAATCTAAATCCATAACTTCTTAATAATAGAATTAGTGAAATTTCATAAGGAATCCAAATATGGAATTAGATTTTAAAAACAAAGTCATTTGCCCATTAAAATTGCAGAAAAAAATAGAATTGAACCAAAACTTACAATTTTTGTTTGAATTTCACAAAGTGATGATGGATATTGGTTTACCTAGTTGTGTGGCTTCTTTAACTTGATTAATCTCGTTTCAACTCTCTGAATCTTGCATAGCAAAATGTTGAAACTTTACTCTAGATCTCCCCCTCTTTCCATGACAAGTTAGTAATTAAATATTTTTAATTTTTGTGATTTTCAAATTTAATTAGAAAAAATGAAAAAAAGAAGAGAAATAAGAAAAAGAACAAAACAGTCAACTGAAGAAGAAGTCCAATAATTTCTCAGTGATATGAGAATACAAATGATTTGTAGCGTAAATCGGCAGCAGAGAAGAGCCAGCGAATCGAGATTTACAAAGGAATCGCTAGTTAAATTGGTGGAGCACAGAGAGATTTTTAGTGATTAACTCAAAAATTTGTGAACAAAATAGGATTCCCTGACAAATTGCAGGTCGGTGATGAGTTTTTTTAGATTATTACGAAAAATCTGAGTTTATTTATACTTTGTATAGCTTAAAAAACTATAAATAGGACTTTCGGGCTTCGAGATTAGCTCTCTCTCTCTCTCTCTCTCTCCCTCTCTCTCTTTCGATGCTCTCTCTTAGCCCTTTTTTCTCTTAACAAGTTTTTTAGAGCTGTAAATTAGTTTTTATTGAGTTTATGTTTAAAGTAACAGTAGAGCTTTATTTATTTCAATAAAAGATATTTATTTAATTAAGTATTTCAATTATATTATTGTGTTATTTATCTTCAGCATGAATGAGTAGTTATTATTTTAAACAAACTCTAGACATGTATATACTTTGGATTGCTATATAGTTATAATTAATGAATCTTATACTTAATATTTAAAATCTATTCATACACAACAATCATGATTTTAATAAGTTTTTTTTGCGTATTACAACTAATGAAGATTGATGTTGTATGTATAGTTGCAAATATGTATTATGATATTTTAATTCTAAATCTATGTTTATGATTTTTGACAATAATTATAGAAGTAATACTAGGATTAATGTATTGGGTCATATTAACCGAGTGAATGTTGTAAGTGATTGTGTTCTAAGTTATTTATTGATCGGCATATTCTGATTAATATTTGGCTTAAATTAGGCGTGATTTTCATTGAGTGTTAATACTATCGTAATTTTTATTTTTATTTTGTTTTATCCAATAAGTGGATTTACAATGATAAGGATATGACTATTCTCCATTGAATATAAGAAAATCGGTGGTTTGCTAAAGACTATCAACTTATTGTGAATTATGATTTAATGATTCCGAGATTCAATGTGATATAATTATAACCAACTTACAAGGTAAAGTTATGCTCTAGTGTTTGAATGCAATCCAAATATATTACATTATTTAGTGGAGGGTTGTTTACATGTTTGTTTATATATTTAATTTATATTGAATTTGAATTTTGTTTAATTAAGTTTGCATTGAATTGTTTGAATTAGTTTTGTTAGTTTCATTAATTAAGTTAGTAGTTATAGTTTTTAGTTATTTAATATCTCAATTCTCATTTAATTAGATTAACTAAAGGCTTAATAGGCAAATATATCCAAACGTTTCAAGATTTTGGCAAAAATATCCTAACGTTTCAATTTTTGCAAATATACCCTAACCTTTTAGTTTCATGCAAATTGTATCATTGTTTGTAATTATTATGTATCAAACTACAATCAAAGTGATGAATAGTCACTAGATCAGATACCAATTCCATTTATATGATATGTTATTCTCAATTGTATGCATAATTTAATATATTTTTAAGTGTAATTTACTAAAATTAGGAAGTGAGGATGCAATTTACAAGAAATCAAAATGTTAGGATATTTTGCCAAAATTCAAATGTTAGGATATTTTTGCAAGAACTTTGAAATCTTATGATATATTTGCCTATTAAGCCTTAACTAAATTAAGAAAAACAAAAGAAAAATATTTTCCTTAGAAGTTTGCAAAATCCATATAGAGATGATATCCCACTTACCACTACTACAAATAATATGAAAATACATGAAACTATTATGCACGCTTGACACGTTTTATTTTTTGGCGCCGTTGTCTAGGATTTTTAAATAATTTCTTAGGATTTTAGAAGTTGTATGGTCTACACATTTCTTCATTCTAATTCTATAAGACCTTTACATCCGTTAGATCCTAAAATAGAGATATTTTTTAAGCGAAATTTAAGACGACAACAACAACTTAGGGAAAATTTAGCTAATGGGATGAAGGATAACAAATATAATAATAATGACAATGTCCTTAATAATAATGCTAATAGAATTATCAATAATAATAACAGTAATAATAGAGAACTTACTTTTAGATAAGCAAATCAAAATGTTACATGATATGAGCTTATGTACGTAGCATACCCTGATTGATTTCTTGAATTTGAACGTAGATATGGATTTATTAGTGCCTTACCTAACTTCTATGGTAAAGACAATGAAGACCCACACAAATTTATAAAGGAGTATTAACATAAGATTAACATGATGAAATAAAAAAAGGTACGCTAAAAGCAGTCTAACTTAAAGTTTTTCCTTTTGCATTGAAAGATCAAGTACAAGATTGATTGTTCTATCTCCCCCAAAGATTCAATAAGTACATGGACTCAAATTTAGAGGCTTTCCTAGATGAATGTATGCCTGCTAGAAAAATTAGTTTCTATAGATAGCAAATCACAGTTGCAAAGATGAAAGATAATGAAAATTTTAACGAAATATGGGATAAATTCCAAAGATTAATTTCTTCTTGTCCACAATATGGATATACTCAAAGAGTTTTATTAGAATATTTTTATGAATGACACAATCACTTTGAACAAAGACTATTACACATAATATGTGTTGGATCTTTATTTGAAATAACACATACTTTAGCAAATGAAACAATTAATAAAATGGCTAAACAATCTTTACAATATGGTGAAATGAATGAATCCTCAAGAAAGAAACTTTATAAAGTTGATAATAGAAGAAATAAAATGTTTAATGATAAAATTGATGAATTATCTAATTTGGTCAAGCTGTTAATTAAAGATAGATCTAATCAAGTTAAAACTTGTGGATTTGGTAACGAGGTTTCACATCCTACAAATGTGTGTCATATTCTACATGAAGAGAATACTGAAGAGGTTAATACAATGATAACTAGTTTTTTGGTTCTCAAAGAAATCAATATAATAACAATAGCTATTATCTTGGAAGACAACACCCAAATCTTAGTTATGGTCCTCAAAATCAAAATTATAATACTTATAAACCATAAGCTAAGATGCAGTATGCACCTATAAGAAGCCTAAAAAAATACTCAATCTACAAATCCAAATTTAGAGCGAATCTTGCATAATCTTATGAGCTAAAGTCATCAAAACTTTACAAAGATTTCTCAAAACCAGATTAAGACTGATACTACTATTAATGAACTGAAAAATCAATTAAGTCAAATGAATTTACAAATAAAATATATAAGTACTCAACAAAGTAATCAAGCTAAAGTATCTACTCAAGCTGCTACTGTTCCTACTAATTAAGCACAAGTCAATGCTCGATTTAGTGATGAAAAAGACACCCCTATAAGTGGAAAGATATTCAAAAAAGTAATAAAAAGAAAATACATAAAACTATTGAAGAAGAAAAAAAGAAGAAATGATGGGTAATGTCATTCCAACTAGAGAATGAATGGCGGAACAATTGAAATATACACATTATCCTGAAAGGTTATACTCATGGTATTTAACCAAAGTTGAAGCATATGAAAAATCTTTACAAAAATATAAAATAATTGATAAAGATGAAAATGATAAGATTTCTAATAATTTGAATGAAGATATGTATTCATATTCTACCATTCTACGACGATTAGCTGATACTGAGGAGGAAGAAAACAATGAAGACATTCTTGAAGCATTTAGGAAAATAGAAATTAATAAACTGTTGATGTAATCAATTATGCAATTTTTTAATTATGATGAAGTTTTGAAAGAATTTTCTAAATCTAAGGATAAATTTTTAGAAGAATTTAAGGAAAACTTAAGACAAAAGGTGTTTGTTTTAATTAAAAAGAAAATACCTAAAAAATATTCTGATCCAAGAATGTTTGGAATTCTTATTACATTAAGAACTTCTTTTATATATTTTTCTATGTGTGATCTTGGAGCTATTGGGGCATGTGCTCTGGGTCAATCTACAAACATTATTTATTTTATAATTTTAGTTAATAAAATAGAGATTTTCGCTTACTGTTTTATTATAAGTGAGTGCATGTTTATATTATAGTGATATCTATGGGTATTTGTTGAAATATCTTAAATGTCTCTAGTCGGTCATTATAATAGGAAATAAAATAAATTAAGACTAGCATAAATCTTGATTGATGATCATGTGATGATCATGCGTATAAGGATACCAATCCAGATCATGAGTACTTGTTATGGAATAAGATACTGGACCTACCCATTATGAGAACACCACATAGATTAAGTCATAAGTGTTACTCGTGATAGCAATATCATTTAGGCATTCGACTTGAGATTATCACAAACTTCAATATTAGGAGCATGGCAATTTGACACAATCAAACATTATCTTTAACTGAATGATTATAAAGATTGTGATTGATTACCATGTAAATAATATGTGAAGGTATGTAATCAAGATGAAATTTGTCCCTCTCATATAGAAAGAAATATCAGTGGATCCCTTGATATGTTAGACTGTTAAATGGTGAAGCCTAAGTGAATTGATATAACCAATGTCACTTATACAATCTTTGCAAGATAGTGTGTCTTTTATTTTGTGAGTCATAACTTTAGCATCCTAGGGAATGGTCTACAATCTTGTAATCTTTTGTAAATTATAGTTATAAAGACAAGCATCGACTGAGGGACTCCTTATTCGAAAGTTTGTAAGTTTAACTTCATATTAAACTTTGCATTTGAAACTTCCTTTTTTAATCATTGATCCCTTTAAATCTCAGTATAGAAACTCTCGGTTCATATATTCTCTTCGTCATCCTCCACCACCTTTTATTCCAAATTGGTATCAGAGACTCATTCCCACATCTTAATCAATTCATCTATGTGATTTTGTTTGAAAGTTTCTCTTTCATTTTTTAAAATAATATACATATATCTTTTCAAAAGGATTTCAAAAAAGGATTTTAAATTTAAAACTTGGTTTTGCGATTTTGTTTGAAAGTTTCTCTTTCGTTTTTTAATTCATTTTTCTCTTGTTTGCCCTTAAAGAGTTAAGCTTATATTTTTCTAGTCGTGTTGTAAGTCTAGTAAAAAGATGAGCGTGGACTAGCAGTAAACCACTGACCAAGTTCGAACTTAACACCCTAAGAATAAAACAGGAGTGAATTAATTAAGAAAATGAAAGGTGCTATTTCATTTGAAAATCCAGATCTAAAGTTCGAATCTTCATCCTCTTCTAAAATCCTAAATGACCATAAATTAAAGCACGAAAAAATATAGTCAAAAATAGACATAAAAAAATATTAGCAAGATTTCTTATAATGAATAGAGCAATCTCTTCAAAATTGGGATATGCCTATAATAGATTCAAAACAAATTTACGTTCAGGCTCATTTTCAAAAAATCAAGATTTTGTAGTTAAACTTGAAGAAGATACCAGATTAATAGATGAAAAAATTAGAATATATAAAGAAAAATATAAATATTTGCATATATTCAAGTAACAATAAAACCATTCACAACATTAGGTCTTAACATATCAGTATTAGCATCTGTCAGAGATAAATGAAATTTATAATTCAATGATTCTCTTTTATGAATGATTGAAAGAAGTCTGTCTGAAGGGCTATTTTTCTTCGACTGCTTTCCTAACTTTACATTAAGACTTCATGATCAATTTGCACATGAAGCATCAACATTAAGTCTTTATACCCAAAGGTTTAAAATAAAAGGAATATGTTTGAGTATGGTGGTTATATTCAAAATTTATTAGAAATTAATGCACATAATAATTCCCGCAGTCCCATACATTAATTTACAAAAAGGAACATTGACATTAGTTTTTAACAAATATACAAAATAAGGTTATCACCAGAAAATAATTAAGCTAGAAAGATATCAATATACCAAAAACTTGGTTAATACAGGATACAAATAAAGAAGAAAATCCTACAAATAACACAAATGATCAAATTCATACGATAATAACTCATGATGATGGGTTAGTAGAAATAAATTTTGCATCTAGAAAATCTCGTTCAACAATACCTAGTATGAAAAATGAATTTACATATGAAGCTCAACGTGCTAGAGCATCCACATATAGAATTTCAACTCATGTTGAATATCCAGTTACACCTAGAGACAATAATGTTACAATAAGTGGTTTTACTAATTATCAAATCAATATGATTAAAATAGAAAATGAAGAAACTTTTGAAATGGATTATAAAAATTTTAAAGAGAAATTTCTTACACATCCATTAACCCCAATATTTTGCAATTTCTTTTTCTAAATCTCAACAAGCGACTATTAAAGAAAATTACTTTGATTATATACGATCAACAAAACAAAACATTCAATTTTTTGATTATTTGGCACAGACCTGTTCTAAAGTTATAAATAAAATTAATACCATATAGTAAGGTTGTAAAGGAAAAAAATATATTCAAAGTCATCCACTATTATCTCCCATCAAAGTAATAGAAAATATAAAAGCAGTTCAGTTAAAAGGATGTTTTGATGAAGATAAACCTATATCTAAAAAAGATTTAAATCATATTATAGAACAAAATAACTTTACTGATGTCTATTTATCTACACTATCAAAAAATCCCAAGTCAAAAAATGAAGCATCTACAAGCAAACAATTAGGTCATGAACCTATTTTGAAAAACCCTAACTTAAAAGATACATTAGGATCTCTGCTTATTATTAAAGCAAAATATTTAGATGAACTTATACAAACAATAGCATCTAAGTTAAATACATTAAAGATAAATTTAGGAAAATAAAGTAAAAAAGATAAATCTACAGTAATAGCTAATTTAGAAAATTAATATATTATATCTGAATCTCAATCAAAACAATTAGAGGATTTTTTTAGGAATAAATTCTATTGATGAGGAAACGAAAAATACAGATCGATCATTCGACTTAGACATTCATATAGTTCATCGTCCACGAAGACATCCAACTTATAATATAGAGAAATCTAAACATTATTATTCAAGACGATCTCCAGTAGATTTGTTATTAGAAGAAAACAAGGCCAAAAAAATTAAATTTGAAGGAAAACTCGTTTATGAATGGAATATAGATGGGTTATTTGAATATCGCATAAAAGAAGTATTACAACATATGTTGATTTATGTTAAATTATACATATTAGCCAATCATAGAGAAATCAATATTACTAGCATAATATCAATCGATTTTACTAGCCAATTATATGGCTGGTGGAACTATGCTTTAACTACAGAACAACGATTAGAAATTATGAATTCAGTAGTATGAGATGATAATAACAATTCAATTTTAAATGAGCAAGGTCAAGAACAACCAAATGGAGTTTTATGTTTATGCACTAATTTAATATAATATTTTTTAGGAACTTTATCCACTGTACAAGAAAAAACTAGAGAACAATTACAAAGTTTATGATGCAGAACATCAACTGATTTCTGATGGTATAAAGACACTTTCTTATCTAAAGTATATACATCAACCAATACTGACTCATCATTTTGGAAAGAACGTTTTTTAGCAGGAATACCACCGTCTTTTGTAGAAAAAGTAAAAATCTTATTAAAACAAAAGGGCGGCGGAAATATAAGTTATAATAGCTTTACCTTTGGTGATTTAATTCAAATCATTTAAATGGCTAGGTTAGCCATACGCAATGATATAAAATTTAAAAAGCAATTAAACAAAGAAAATAAGACAAAACATAAAGACATAGGCGATTTTTGTTATCAATTTGGACATGATGCATCAAATACATATCCTAAAAAATCTAGAAATCAAAGAAGATTTCAATTATTTTCTAATCTTGACAATCAAGAACCCTATTATATGACTAATAAACAACGAAAATACAAAAGAAATTATAATAAGAATAATATTACTTAAAATAAAAAATAAAATTTTTAAATGTGGAAAACCAAGTCATAATGGTAATAAATGTCATTTAAAAAATTATAAAGAGACGGTTAATGAATTATAAGAAAATAGCTCTACCGATTCTTGCGAATGTTTAGATAATATACATAATACATGTACTTCAACTTCTATCTCAGATACATATAATGAAATAAATGTATTAACTGCGTATGAAGAATTAATTTTTGAATAGGAGAATAGATAATATATCCTACCTTAAAATACATACTATCTTAGATATGGATAATGATAGTGTAAACCCAAAAGATTTCTCAGTTATGAAAATAAAGTATTTTATAGAAACACTTACCCATTATACTCATCAACGATGGTCTAACCCAATTACTTTGAAAATAAAAGATTTCAAATACTCAGGTCATGCCTTAATAGATTCAGGAGTAGGCTTAAATTGCATACGAGAAGGTTTAATTCCATTAAAATATTGTGAAAAAACTAATAGTTGAATTTCTACTACTGAAGGTAATAGAACAATTGTTAAGCTTAAAATTCCAATTATACATATTTGTAGAAATAATGTTTATATACCCACTTCTTTTATCATTGTAAAAGAGCTCCAGCATGATATGCTATTTGGCACCCTATTTGTACAAAAAATTAAACCATTTTCTGTTACAACAGAAGGAGTGAAAACAAAAATAGAGCATAAAGAAATTGATTTTCCTTTTATTGTACCCCCAAGAAATATATATCTAAATCAAATAATAAACCAAATAGAATACAAACAAAATTACATAGGATTTTTAAAAATATAAATTAAAAATTAAAGACAGATCAAATAATTAACGCTCCTTCTTTTAAAGCAAAAACAAGACTTTTTCATGACAATTTAGTCAATAAATGTTCAACATTTTGGGATCGTAGAAATATCAAGTATCTCTACCTTATATTGCCGACTCTTAAGAAAAAAAAGCATTTCTACGAAAGCCAATCCATCTCAAATGAATGAAAGGTTATTAAATTTATGTGATCAAGAAATAAAAGATCTCTTACAAAAGAAGCTAAGTACACCATCTAGATCTCCTTGGAGTTGCACAATTTTTTTATGTTGAAAATGCAGTAGAATTAGTATGTGGATCACCTAGATTAGTAATAAATTATAAAACATTGAATAATGTTCTAAAAACAATTTGATATCTATTACCAAACAAAAATGATTTAATAAAAAATACCAATTCAATTATTTTTTTCCAAATTTGACCTCAAGTCTGGATTTTTGGAAATACAGATTTAGAAAGAAAATAGATAAAAAAACAACATTTAACATTCCCTTTCGACAATAACAATAGAATGTTATGCCTTTTGGTCTAAAAAATGCTCCATCTGAATTTTACAAAATGATAAATGAAATCTTTCATCCTTACCATGAATACATTCTAGTTTATATTGATGATATCCTTGTTTTTTCTAAATCTCTTGATCAACATTAGAAACATTTAAACACATTCCAACACATCATAATAACTAATGGCTTAGTGTTATCCCAACGAAAAATAAAACTTTTTCAAACTTCAATAAATTTTTTAGGTTTTAAAATTTCAAATCAAACCATAAATCCAATAAATAATCATTGAATTTTCAAATAAATTCTCTGATCAAATTATAGATAAAAAATAATTAAAACGATATTTTGGATGCCTTAACTATCTAACATATTTTTATGAAGATTCAGCTAAAGATAGAAAAATTTTATGAGACTTTCTAAAAAAAGATGTAAAATCTCAATGGACATCAACACATATAAAGGCTATTCAACACATATAATCTAAAATCAAGTCACTTCCATGTCTCCATTTAGCCAATCATATTTATCCAAAAATAATTCAAACATATGCCTCTGATTTGGGATATAGCGATATTTTATGAGAAAAATCCCACAAGGAAACGATCAATTAGTTTGTTATACCTCAAAATTATGGAATGATACTCAGAAAAATTATGCAACAGTCAAAAAAGAAATATTTGCAATAATATTAAGTGTTCAAAAGTCTCACTTAGATATTTTGAGTCAAAAGTTTTTAATATGAGTTGATTCTAAATCTGCAAAAGAAATACTTTTAAAAGATACAAAAATCTAGTTTTAAAACAAATATTTGGCAGATGGCAAACACTTTTAAGTATTTTTTATTTTGATATTGAATATATTAAGTGAGAAAATAATTCTCTTCCAGACTTCTTATCTCGAGAATTTCTCCTAACACCTCAAATTCATTCCATACAGATCATGGCAGATAAAGGTAAAACCCATCTCACCAATCAAAAATCCACTTTTTCCAATAAACTCTCTCCTTTATTTACTTAATACAATAAACCTAATGATTGTTCTGCCTATCACCTTTGTGATCAACATTCAGTAATCCTTTTTGAACATTCTCTAATAGATAAAAGTTTAGAAAACCAAATTAAAACCTTATGCCTCCAACATATAACATTATTCCTAAAAGACCTTATGTTTCAATGAAATTTTATGAAACTCTTCTTTCACAAACTCATTCTGTAATTTTTGAACATTTCTAAAAGGAAGGAATTGATGAAATTGATTATTCAAAAATGAAGATTCAGAAAATTCTTACTATGGAAGAATGGGCTTAGTAGAGTGTTATCAAATAATCTCCATTCACTTATCAATCAATGACCATTTTGACTACCCATCCTCTATTGTATGTAAGTTATAATGATTATATCAAAGCATGGGGAGTCATCCTTAGCTATAAAAACCCAACAGAAGGACATTCTTGGTACATTAAATTCAAAAACTCACTTCGAATCATTATCCCACCATGGTTTCTTCATGATTGGTGGCCAAGATTTGGTTCAATAAAACAAATTCTACTTCCAAAAGTCAAAGCTTTACATGAAAAGATGGTATTTCATTTTTCCAATTCATTTAAAAACAAACCATTCCCTGGATACTTAAATGGAATTATAACACTTCAAAGATCACCAATCCAGATGACATAACTTCTCATTATCTAGTTTAAGAAATTCATGTTAAATGGTGGGATAAATATGATATTAGTTCTATAAAGGAAGGTCAATTTACTTCCATTCAGGACAAAACCATTCCTGTAATTCCACAAGACTTGTTATCAAAACCACCATCTACTTCTAAAACCTATAGAGAAGCTAGTCTCAAGAATGAAGAAAAAACTATTCAGCCCTTTTCCTTCACTAATCAGCTACCCCCAGATCTTGCTACTTCAATACTTTAACATTTACAACGAATGGAAGAAAGAATGAAGCTTGTCAAAGAAAGTAAATCCACAACATTAAAAAATAACTCTAAAGATGAGGCTAGGTCTACGCCTCCAGGTTTATTTGAGCTTTAATCAGGCGCATGCCAAAATAAATCATTTAAGCCCAGGCCTCCAAACCCATGCCTGTTTCTCTAAGCTTTTACTCGCCTTTAGGCCCATGCCATAAATCTTATTCAAGCCCATGCCTATATGCCTATTTTCCTGCCTTCCGGTAACTATCCATACAGAATAATCTTATTCAGTTTATCACTAGCACTAATAATTCAATCCAGCAAGTTTATAGTTGTCCAAGAGAATACATATGTATATAAGGAGAATAATTCAACAAATTTAACCATCAATTCATTCAGCACATCAAGCAATGTGACAAAAGAGTCATATCTGTCAGAATCTACTTTTCTTAAAGTAGATGCGTTATGTTTAAATTTCTTTTCTTTTCTTTATTTAAAGAATATTGTAAAGAATCTACTTTAGTAAAAATAGATGTGTCGCGTTGTGTTGTGTTTTTGAAGATCCTTCACACCAAGAGCTAGTTGGACTTCAATTATTGAGAATAATTTTATCTCCAATAATCTTTTCACGATGATGCGTCTCTGCTTTATTTATTTTTAAGTAATGTTATTTAGACAATCTTTGCAAGATAGTGCGTCTTTTATTTTGTGAGCTATAACTTTAGCATCCTGAGGAATAGTCCACATTCTTGTAATTTTTTGTAAATTTTAGTTATAAAGACAAGCATCGACTGAGGTACTCCTCATTCGAGATTTTGTAAGTTTAGCTTCATATTAAACTCTGCATTCGAAACTTCCTCTTTTAATCATTGATCCATTTAAATTTCAATATAGAAATCTTTGGTCTACATATTCTCGTCGTCATCCTCCACCACCACCTTATCTTCCACCACCTTTGATTCCAAATTAGTATCAGAACCTCATTTCCGCATCTTCATCAATTCATCTATCACTCTCAACTATAAGTATGTATTTATTAAAATTATATACATATATCTCTTTAAATGGATTTCAAAAAAGGATTTTAATTTTAAACCTTCATTTTGTGATTTTATTTGAAAGTTTATCTTTCATTTTCTAATTCATTCTTCTTTTGTTTGCCTTTAGGGAGTCGAGCTTAAAATTTCCTTTTCGCGTTGCAAGTAAAAAGATGAGCTTAAGACTAGCAATAAACCGTTGACCAAGTTTGAACTTAAAACCCTAGGAATAAAACATGAGTGAATTAATTAAGAAAATGAAAGGTGCTCTTTTATTTAAAAATCTAAATCCAAAGTTTGAATCTTCATCCTATTTTGAAATCCTAAATGACCATAAATTAAAGCCCGAAAAAATACAATTAAATATAAAGTTAAGAAATATTAGCAAAATTTCTTATAATGATATTGAGTAATCTCTTCAAAATTGGGATATGCCTATAATAGATAAAAAAAAATATTCTGAAAGTTCGTTTAAAAAAAAAAGATTTTGTAGTTAAGCTTGAAGAAGATCCAGATCAATACATGAAGAAGGTTAAAAAATACTATTAATTTCTCTAAAAAAATAGATTATACAAAGAAAAATATAAATATTTGAATATAGGATTAACTCAAGTAGCAATAAAGCCATTAATGGCATTAGGTCATAACACATCAGTATAAGCATTTGTTAGAGATAAACAACATTTATAATTCAATGATTCTCTTTTAGGAATGATTGAAGGAAGTTTGTATGAAGGGCCAATTTTCTTCAACTACTTTCTAACTTTACATTAAGTCTTCATGATTAATTTGCACATGAAGCATCAACATTAAGTATTTATACCCAAAGGTTTAAAATGAAAGGAATATGTTCGAATGTAGCGATTGTATTCAGAATTATTATAAATTAATGCATACAATAATTCCCGCAATCGCACACACTAATTTTAAAAAAAGGAACATCAACATTATTTTTAACAAATATACAAAATAAGGCTATCACCAGAAAATAATTTAGCTGAAAAGAGATAAATATACCAAAAACTTGGTTAATACAAGATACAATTAAATTAGAAAATCCCACAGATAACACAAATGATCAAATTCATATGATAATAACTCATGATGATGGGTTAGTATAAATAAATTTTGCATCTAGAAAATCTTGTTCAATAATACCTAGTATGAAAAATGAATCTATATATAAAACTCAACCTGCTAGAGCATCCATATCTAGAATTCCAACTCATGTTGCATAACTAGTTACACATACAGACGATAATGTTACAATAACTAATTTTATTGATTATCAAATCAATATGATTAAAATAAAAAATAAGGAAACTTTTGAAATGGATTTTAAAATCTCAAAAGAGAAACTTCTTACACATCCATTAATCCTAATATTTTGCAAATTATGTTCTAAATCCGAACAAGCGACTATTAGAGAAAATTACTTTGATTATATACGACAAACAAAACAAAACATTCAATTTTTTGATTATTTGGCAGAGTCTTGTCTTAAAGTTATAAATAAAATTAACACCGTATGGGAAGGTTCTAAAGGAGAAAATATATTCAAAGTCATCTGCCATGAGCTCCCATCAAAGTAACATAAAATATAAAAGTAGTTCCATTAAAAAGAAGTTTTGATGAAGATAAATTTATATCTAGAAAAGACTTAAATCATATTATAGAACAAAATAACTTTACTAATGTTTATTTATCTACACTATCAAAAAACTCCAAGTTAAAAAATGAAGCATCTACAAGTAAACAATCATGTCCTGAACCTATTTTGAAAAATCCTAGCATAAAAGATACATTAGAATCTCTATTTATTATTAAACCATACTATTCAGATGAACTAAAACAAACAATAACATCTAAGTTAAGTATATTAAAGATAAATTCAAAAAAATAAACTAAAAAAGATAAATATCCAGTAATAGCTAATTTAGAAAACCAATCTATTATATCCGAATCTCAATCTAAAAAATTCGAGGATATTTTAGAATTAAATCCTTCTATCGCTTAACTTAGACATTCATAGAGTTTATCGTCCAAGAAGACATCCACCTTATAATGTAAAGAAATCTAAACATTATTATTTAAGATGATCTCTAGTAGATTTGTTATTAGAAGAAAATACAGCCAAAAGAATTAAATTTGAAGAAAATTATGTTTATGAATGGAATATAGCTGGGTTATCTGAATATTGCATAGTAGAAGTATTATAAGCTATGCTGATTTATGCTAAAAAATTAGCCAATCATAAAGAAATCAACATAACTAGCACAATAGCAATCGATTTTACTGGCCAATTAAATAGCTGGGGGAACTATGCATTAACTACAGAACAATGATTAAAAATTATGAATTTAATCGTACAAGATAACAACAATCCAATTTTAAATGAGCAAGAACAACCAAATGGAGTTTTATGTTTATGCACTAATTTAGTATGACATTTTTTAGGAAATTTATCCATTATAGAAGAAAAAACTAGAGAACAATTATAAAGTTTATGATACAACACATTAACTGATTTCCAATGGTATCAAGATACCTTTTTGTCTAAAGTATATACATTAACCAATATTGACTCATCATTTTAGAAAGAATGTTTTATAGTATGATTACCACCATCTTTTGCACAAAAGTAAAAATCTTATTAAGACAAAAGGGTGACGGAAATATAAATTATAATATTTTTACCTTTGGTAATTTAATTCAAACCATTCAAATGGTTGGGTTAGCCATATGCAATGATATAAAATTCAAAAAGCAATTAAAAAAAGAAAATAAGACAAAACATAAAGATATAGGAAATTTTTGTTATCAATTCAGACATGATGCAACAAATACTTGTTTTAGAAAATCTAGAAATCAAAGAAGACTTCAACAATTTTCCAATCATGATAATCAAGAACCCTATTATAGGACTAATAAACGAAGAAAATACAAAAGAAACTATAATAAATATAATATTACTAAAAATAAAGCAAATACCTATTTTAAATGTGGAAAACCGCGCATGAAGAATTAATTCTAAGAATAGGAGAACAGATAGTAGATCATACCTTAAAATATAAATAATTTACATAAATACTGAAAAAGGAAAAGAAATAGGAAAAACATCTCAAGGATCAAAAACTAATCCCAAAATCGATTTTCAAAACAAATAGATTTACATCGTAATTATCATACTATGCAAGATATTTTTATGGCACTTAATAAAAAACAAGCTTTATCAATAGAATCAACAATTTATTCTTTACCATAAAAATAAATCAATTAAAAATAAAAATAAAGTCTCTTAGAGACAGAATGACATATTAGATAATGATAATGTAAACTCAAAAGATTTCTCAGTTTATGAAAATAATGTGTTTATAGAAACACTTTCCCATTATACTCATCAACGATGGTTTGCCCAATTAATTTGAAAATAAAAGATTTCAAATACTCAAGTTATGCGTGAATATATTCAGGAGTAAAACTTAAATTGTATACGAGAAGGCTTAATTCCATTAAAATATCGTTAAAAAACTAATAGTAGAATTTCTACTACTGAAGGTAATAAATCAATTATTAAGCTTAAAATTCCTGCACATATTTGTAGAAATAATATTTGTATACCCACTTCTTTTATCATTGTAAAAGTTCTCTAACATGATATGCTATTAGGCACCCCATTTTTACAAAAAAAATCAACCATTTTCTGTTACAACAGAAGGAAAAAAAAAAACAAAAATAGTGGATAAAGAAATTGATTTTCATTTTATTGCACCCCAAGAAATAGATATCTAAATCAAATAATAAACCAAATAGAATACATACAAAATTACATAGGATTTTTAAAAATAGAAATTAAAAATTTAAAGACAAATCAAATAATTAACACTCATTCTTTTCAAGCAAAAATAAAACTTTTTCACGACAATTTAGTCAATAAATGTTGTTCAGAATTTTGGGATCGTAGAAAGTATCAAGTATCTCTACCCTATATTGTTGACTTTCAAGAAAAAAACATTCCTACCAAAGCCAATCCATCTCAAATGAATGAAAGGTTATTAAATTTGTGTGATCAAAAAATAAAAGATCACTTACGAAAGAAGCTAATTGCACCATCTAGATCTCCTTGGAGTTGTACATCTTTTTATATTGAAAATACAGTAGAATTGTAACGTGGATCACCTAGATTAGTAATAAATTATAAACCATTAAATAATATTTTAAAAACAATTTGATATCCATTACCAAACAAAAATGATTTAATAAAATGAATTACCAATTCAATTATTTTTTTCAAAATTGACCTCAAATCCAAATTTTGGCAAATACTGATTAAGAAAGAAGATAGATGTAAAACACCATTAACACTCTCTTTGAAAAATATCAATGAAACGTTATGCCTTTTGATTTAAAAATACTCCATCTGAATTTCAGAAAATGATGAATAAAATCTTTCATCCTTATCATAAATACATTTTTGTTTATATTGATGATATCCTTATTTTTTCTAAATCTCTTGATCAATGTTAGAAACATTTAAACACATTCCAACACATCATAATAACTAATGGTTTAGTGTTATCCCAACAAAAAATAAAAAATTTTCAAACTTCAATAAAAGTTTCAGGTTTTAAAATTTCAAATCAAACCATAACTCCAATAAATAGAGTCATTGAATTTTCAAATAAATTTTCTGATCAAATTACAGACAAAAATAATTATGACGACTTTTAGGATGCCTTAATGGTCTAATAAATTTCTAAAAAAGATTTAGCTAAAGATAGAAAAATTTTACAAGACATTCTTAAAAAAGATGTAAAGTTTCAATGGACATTAGCACATATTAAGGCTATTCAACTCAAAGTCTAAAGTCAAGTCTCTTACATGTCTCCATTTAGCCAATCCTATTTATCCAAAAATAATTCAAACATATGCCTCTGATTTGGGATATGGCGGTATTTTATTACAAAAAACCCTATAAGGAAACGGGTGATTGGTTTGTTATATCTCAAAACTATGTAATGATACCAAGAAAAATTATGTAGCAGTCAAAAATAAATATTAGCAATAGTATTAAGTGTTTAAAAGTTTCAATCAAATGTTTTGAATCGAAAGTTTTTAATACGAGTTGATTGTAATTTTGCAAAAGAAAAACTTTTAAAGGATATACAAAATCTAGTTTCATATGCCAAATGGCAAGCACTTTTAAGTATTTTTTATTTCGATATTAAATATATTAAAAGAGAAAATAATTCTTTTCCAAACTTCTTATCTCGAGAATTTCTCTAACACCTCAAATTTATTCCATTCATATCATTGCAGATAAAGGTAAAACCCTCCTTACTAAAAAAATCTACTTATTCCAATAAATTCTCTCATTTATTCTATTAATACAATAAACCTGATGATCATTCTGCCTATCGCCTTCATGGTCAACATTCAGTAGTCATTCTTAAACATTCTCTAATAGATTAAAGTTTAGAAAACCAAATCAAAACCCTTATACCTCCAACCTATAACTTTATTCCTAAAATAGCTCATGTTTCAATGAAGTTTTATGAAGCTTTTCTTTCACAAACTTAATCTGTAATTTTTGAACATTCAAAAAAAAGAAGGAACTGATGAAATATATCATTCAAAAATGAAGATTTAGAAAATTCTTACAATGGAAGAATGAGCTCAGCAGAGTGTTATCAAGCAATCTCCATTCACTTATCAATCAATGACTATTTTGACTACCCATCCTCCATTTTATGTAAGTTATAATGATTATATCGAAGCATGATGAGTCATCCTTTTCTATAAAAATAGTAGAAGGACATTTTGGTACATCACATTCAAAAAATCACTTTAAATCACTGTCTTTGCGTGGTTTCTTCATGAATGGTGGTCAAGATCTAGTCCAATAAAACAAATTCTAACTCTAAAAGTTAAAACTTTACATGAAAAGGAAGGTATTTCATTTTTCCAATACATTCAAAAACACACCATTCACTGAATACTTAAATGGAATTATAACACTTTAAATATCACTAATGCAGAAAATATAACTTCTCATAATCTAGTTCAAGAAATTTATGTCAAATGGTGGGATAAATTTGATATTGATTCGATAAAGGAATGTTAATTTACTCCCATTAAGGACAAACCCATTCCTATAACTCTACAAAATTTGTTATCAAAAACACCATTTACTCCTAAAACCTATGAAAAAACTAGTCTCCAGAATAAAAAAAACTATTGAGCCATCATCATCTTCTAATCAGCTATCCCCAAATCTTACTATTAAAATACTTCAGCATTTACAACGAATGGAAGAAAGAATGAAGCGTGTCAAACAAAGTCAATCTATAACATCAAGAAATAACTTTGAAGATGGGGCTCGTCCTACGCCTCCAGATTTCTTTGAACTTTAATCAAGTCCATGCCAAAATAAATCATTCAGGCCTATGCCTCTAAGTCCATTAATCTTATTCAGGCCCATACCAAAATAAATCATTCAGGCCCATGCTTGCTTCTCCAGGCCTTTGCCTGCCTTCAGGCCCATGTCATATATCTTATTTAGGCCATTGCCTCCAAGCCCATTTGCTTGTCTTCTGTTAGCTATCCATACATAACAATCTTATTCAGCTTATCACTAGCACTAATAATTCAATCCATCAATTTTATAGCTGTCTAAGATAATACTGTTGTCCGTAAGGAGAAGAATCCGACAAATTCAACCATCAATTCATGCAGCTCTTCAAGCAATGTGACAAAAGAGTTATATATGTGATACTCTGCTTTTCTTAAAGTAGATGCATCATGTTTAAATTTCTTTTATTTTCTTTATTTAAAGAAGATTGTAAAGAATCTACTTTAGTAAAAGTAAATGTGTCGTGTTATGTCGTGTTTTTTAAGATCCTTCACGCCAAGGGCTAGTTGGACTTCAATTATTGAAAATAAGTTTGTCTAGAATCATTTTTTTTAATTTTGGAACAGAAGGTGATGGTGGACGACGAGGACGAGAATATATAAACCAATGATTTCTAGATTGAAATTTAAATGGATCAATGATTGAAAGAGGAAGCTACAAATGCAGAGTTTAATATGAAGCTAAACTTACAAACTTTTGAATGAGGAGTTTCCTCAGTCGATGCTTGTCTTGATAACTAAAATTTACAAAAGATTACAAGAATGTGGGTTATTCTCTAGGATGCTAAAGTTATGGCTCACAAAATAAAGGACGCATTATCTTGCGAAGATTGTCTAACTGACTTTACTTTTTAAAAAATAAAAATAAAGAAGAAACGCATCATCATGAAAAGATGATTCTATACAAACTTATTCTCAATAATTGAAGTTCAACTAGCCCTTGGCGTGAAAAATCTTCAAAAACACGACACAACACGATGCATTTACTTTTAGTAAAGTAGATTCTTTAAAATCTTTTTAAATAAAGAAAAGAAAATAAATTTAAACATGACGCATCTACTTTAAGAAAAGTAGATTCTGATAGATATGACTCTTTTGTCACATTGCTTGTTGAGCTGCATGAATTGATAGTTGAATTTGTCAAATTTTTCTCTTTATGGACAGTTGTATTCTCTTAAATAGCTATAAATTTGTAAATTTAAATTATTGGTGCTAGTGATAAGCTGAATATGATTAATCTGTATGAATAGTTAACAGAAAACAGGCAAATGGGGTGAATAAGATTTATGGCATGGGTCTGAAGGCGGGCAAAAGCCTAGAGAGGTAGGCATGGGCCTAGAGGCATGGGCATGAATGATTTATTTTGGCATGGGCTTAAATAAGATTGATGGACTTGGAGGTATAGGCTTGAATGACTTATTTCAGCATGGGCCTGATTATAGTTTAAAGAAATTTAGAGGCGTAGAACGAGCTCCATCTTTAGAGTTATTTCTTGAAGTTCAGGAATGACTTTCTTCGACACGCTTCATTTTTCTTCCATTCATTGTAAATGCTAAAGTATTATAGTACGAAGATATCGGGATAGCAGATTAGATGAGGAAGACAGCTGAATAATTTTTTCTTCATTCTAGAGACTAGCTTCTTTATAGGTTTTAAGAGTAGATGGTGGTTTTGATAACAAGTCTTATGAAGTTATAGGAATGTGTTTGTCCTCAATAGGAGTAAATTGGCATTCCTTGATAGAATCAATATCAAATTTATCCCACCATTTAACATGAATTTCTTGAACTAGATAATGAGAAGTTATGCCGTCTACATTGGTGATCCTTGAAGAGTTATAATTTCATTTAAGTATACTGGGAATTGTGTATTTTTGAATGAATTGAAAAAATTAAAGACTTTCATTTTCATTTAAAATTTTAACTTTTGGAGGTAGAATTTGCTTTATTAGACCAAATCTTGGCCACCGTTCATGAAGAAACCATGCTGGGATAGTGATTCGAATTGATTTTTTAAATGTGATGTACCAGGAATGTCCTTATGCTAGGTTTTTATAAAAATGGATGACTCGCCATGCTTCGATATAATCATTATAACTTACATATAATTGAGGATGGTTAGTCAAAATTGTCATTGATTGATAAGTGATAGGAGATTGCTTGATAACTCTCTGCCGAGTCCATTCTTCCATAGTAAGAATTTTTCGAATCTTCATTTTTGAATAATCTATTTCACCAGTTCCTTCCTTTTTGAAATGTTCAAAAACTGCAAAATAAGTTTTTGAAAGAAGAGCTTTATAAAACTTTATTGAAACGTGAGGTCTTTTAGGAATAAAGTTATAGATTGGAGGCATAAGGGTTTTGATTTAGTCTAAACTTTGATCTATTAGAGAATGTTCAAGAAGGGTTACTGAATGTTGACCATGAAGGTGATAGGCAAAACGAACATTAGGTTTGTTGTATTGATTGACTAATGGAGATAATTTATTAGAATAAGGAGATTTTTGATAAGTGAGGAGGGTTTTACCTTTATTTGCCATGATTTGTATGGAATGAATTTGAGGTGTTAGAAGAAATTCTCGAGATAAAAAGTCTGGAAGAGAATTATTTTCTCCTTTGGATAAGTTAGTATTTATATATATTTAGTAGTTTATTTTAGTATATTTAATTATGCAAAGTATCTAAATTATATATTGATTATATTTCTTGGTCCATTTTAGGTGAAATGGAGTGCGCGGTTGAATTCATGGCGAAAAAATACTCAAAATGGAGTATTTACATGCAGTGATCACATGCCGGACAGTTTGCCTCGAATTACGCGTTGCGCTGTGGTTAGAATTGGTGACAACATATTTCAACCAATTGGGAGCTGCCACATCAGCGTTTAACTAATCATTCGATGCCACGTCAGCGCCACACATCACCCAACATCACAACAACAACTACGTGGTGTGTTTTCATTTGATACCAGCACATCACTCATTGTTGTCTCAGCCAATAAGAAGCCGCCAAGTAGCGCAACAAATAAGCTACTCCAATCAGAAACCGCAACGCGTCAGCAATATAGGCCACGTCACACCACGTTTCTTCTCTGCGTTTCAGCCTTCATCGATCTGCATCGAGATGTGCGTCTGCACAGACTCCCAGATTTTTGGCAGATTCGCGCGACTCGCCCTCCGCTTCATGAGCACCACGTGGCGTTCGCTCAACGCGCAAGCGCGCTATCGCAAGGGTCTTCTCCTATGATGTCTTGACACGTGACATTCTCACCCATGCACAGCACATCACAAACATCTCTCTCGACCAATCCGGTGACGACACCTTAGCATGTGAGCAACAGGCGAACCAATAGTGTTGCGACACATGGCGAAAACCTATTTTCAAGCCAAAATAGCCCTATGATGCTCCTCGGCGCACGTGTTACGAGAACAACCCCCAAAATTAGTTTCTCTCACCTCTAGAGAGCAATTTTTAGTAGTTTTTCATATTAGGAACTATGGTATTCATACGGGGAGAACACATTGGAGCCGCCACACACAATTTTTCACACTTGGAGATTGTAGAGATGATGTCCGGCTAGATCAATCTTCATCTAGGTCGAAGGGGAAGCAAGTCAGGATTATGGATTCATGACATATTATGCGAGATCTATTATTTTGTTATTTAATTTAATTTAAATTCTCTTATTTCATTGTTGTTGATTTTAATGATTATGGTTTAGATCTAAGGTGTGTATGTGGCCAATGCATGCTTTTAGGTGGACAATCTATAGTTATTTGGACCATTAGTATCTGTGTAATTGTGCTTTTGGACCAATAAAGTGACAAACACTCACCCGTTTTTTGTCAAACCCTTTTGGTTTTTGTGTGCGCAACAATTGAATCTAAGTTAAATCAGGATCGGATGCGACCCAGTTATTTATGATTATTGTTCCCACAGACCCAAATTATTGTGGTTAGTGTGCTAAACTCGATTGACGGATGTCGATGATTATACATTAATTAGGGAAATAGTTAGCGACAGACGTCCTAGCTATCGAAATTAGGGGAATTAGGAATTTCTGGCGACGTCGATTTTCCGTAGCTAATCTAAGAGAAATTGAATTAATAACTTTTTGGGATGATTGATGACCATTAAATGCCATTGAATCTTTATTCTTGCTCGTGGAACCGTAGATTTAGGTGATTTCTTCTCATCGATATTATTTTTGCGAACTTTTTATTTGTGCTAGTTTAATTAATTATTTCTTTGAACTTTCTGAAAACCCCCCATTTTTAGTTAACTTGGAGTAAAACTCAAGCCTTGTGGATTCGACCCCATATTTACCACTACTACACCTTTGTGGTTGGTAACTCGATTGCAGGTTATATTTGACACGCACGACATGTGATCACCCTTAATATATTCAATATCAAAATAAAAAATACTAGAAGCGCTTGCCATCAAGAAAATATTTATTTTGAAACTAGATTTTTTAATATCCTTTAAAAGTATTTCTTTTGCATATTTACAATCAACTCATATTAAAAACTTTTGACTTAAAACATCTGACTGAAGCTTTTGAACACTTAATACTATTGCTAATATTTCTTTTTCGACTGTTGCATAATTTTCTGAGTACCATTCAATAGTTTTGAGGTATAATAAACTAGTTACTCATTTCCTTGTGGGGCTTTTTGTAATAAAATATTGCCATATCCTAATTTATAAGCATATGTTTGAATGATTTTTGGATAAATACGATTGGCTAAATGGAAACATGGAAGAGACTTGACTTTAGACTTTATGAGTTAAATAGCCTTTGTATGCACTGATGTCCATTGAAATCTTACATCTTTTTTTAAGAAAGTCTTGTAGTATTTTTCTATATTTAGCCGAATCTTTATAAAGATATGTTGGATAGTTAAGGCATCCTAAAAATTGTTGTAATTGTTTTTATCTGTAATTTGATCATGAAATTTATCTGAAAACTCGATGACTATTTATTGGAGTTATGGTTTGATTTGAAAATTCTAAATCTAAAAAATTTATTGAAGTTTGAAAAAGTTTTATTTTTTCATTGGGATAACACTAAACAATTGGTTATTATGATGTGTTGGAATGTATTTAAGTTGTTCCAATGTTGATCAAGAGAATTATACAAAATAAGGATATCATCAATATAAACTAGAATGTATTAATGATAAGGATGAAAGATTTCATTCATCAATTTCTGAAATTCAAATGGAGCACTTTTATACCAAAAGGAATAACATTCCATTGATATTGTCGAAAGGGAGTGTTAAATGATGTTTTATATCTATCTTCTTTCTTAGTTTGTATTTGCCAAAATTCGAATTTGAGGTCAAATCTGGAAAAAATAATTGAATTGGTAATTGATTTTATTAAATCATTTTTGTTTGGTATGGATATCGACTTGTTTTTAAAACACTATTTAATGGTTTATAATTTATTACTAATATAGGTGATCCACGTTCTAATTCTACTGCATTTAAAAAATAAAAATCTGTACAACTCCAAGGAGATCTAGATGGTGTAATTAGCTTCTTTTGTAAGAGATCTTTTATTTATTGAGCACACAAATTTAATAACCTTTTATTCATTTAAGATGGATTGGCTTTGATAGGAATGTTTTTTTCTTGAAAGTCAGCAGTATAAGGTTGAGATACTTGATACTTTTTACGATCCCAAAATGTTGATGGAATCTCTTAACAACATTTATTCTCTAAATTGTCGTGAAATATTTTTGCTTAAAAAGAAAGAACGTTAATTTTTTTATCAGTCTTTAAATTTTTAACTTTTTTTTTAAATCCTATTTAATTTTGTTTGTATTCTATTTGGTTTATTATTTGAGTTAGATATCTATTTCTTGGGGGTGCAATAAAAGGAAAATGAATTTCTTTATGCTCTATTTTTTTTTGTTCCTTCTATTGCACAGAAAATGGTTGAATTTTTTTTATAAAAATGGGGTGCCTAATAGCATATGATGCTGGAGATCTTTTATATTGATAAAAGAAGTAGGTATACAAACGTTTACGTGCAATTTGGATTTTAAGCTTAATAATTGATTTATTGCCTCTAGTAGTGGATTTTTTCATAATATTTTAATGGAATTAAGCCTTATCATATGCAATTTAAGTTTGTTCCTGAATCTATTAAGGCATGACTTGAGCAGTTGAAATCTTTTATTTTCAAAGTAATCGATATAAACAATCGTTGATGAGTATAGTGGGTAAGTTTTTCTATAAACACATTATTTTCATAAACTGAGAAATCTTCTGAGTTTACGTTATCATCTTCTAATTTTGTCATTCTATCTTTAAGAGACTTTATTTTTATTTTCAATTGATTATTTCTTGTTGTAAAGAATTAATTGTTGATTCTGTTGGTAAAGCTTGTTTTTTTTTATTAACTGCCTTGAAAATATCTTGCATAGTATGATAATTACGATGTAAATCTATTTTCTTTTGAAAATTGATTTTGGGATTAGGTTTTGATCCTTGAGATGTTGTTCCTACTTCTTTTCCTTTTATTGAGTATTTTTGTAAAGTATTTATATTTTAAAGTAGGATCTACTATTAGTTATCCTATTTCTAGAATTAATTCTTCTTGCACTGTTAATACATTTATTTCATTATCTATATTTGAGATAGAAGTTGAAGTACATGTATTCTGTATATTATCTAAACATTAGCAAGAATTAGTAGAGCTATTTTCTTGTAATTCATTAACTTTCTTTTTATAAGTTTTTAAATGACATTTGTTAGCGCAATGACCTGGTTTTCCACTTTTAAAAGATTTATTTTTTTATTTTTAATGATTTTATTCTTGTTATATTTTTATTTTGTATTTTCGTCGTTTATTAGTCCTGTAATACGGTTCTTGATTATCATGATTGGAAAATTGTTGAAGTCTTCTTTGATTTCTAGATTTTCTGGAATATGTATTTGCTACATCAAGTCCAAAGTGATAACAACAATCGCCTATATCATAATGTTTTGTCTTATTTTCTTTTCTCTATTGCTCTTTAAATTTTATATCGTTGCATATGGCTAACCCAACTATTTGAATGGTTTGAATTAAATCTCCAAAGGTAAAACTATTATAATTTATATTTCCCCACCCTTTTGTCTTAATAAGATTTTTATTTTTGTGCAAAAGATGGTTGTAATCCTACTATAAAACATTTTTCTAAAATGATGAGTCTGTATTGGTTAATGTATATACTTTAGACAAAAATGTATCTTTATACAATTGGAAATCAGTTAATATGCTGTATCATAAACTTTATAATTGTTCTCTAGTTTTTTCTTTTATAGTGGATAAATTTCCTAAAAAATGCCATACTAAATTAATGCATGAACATAAAACTCCATTTGGTATTGGATTGTTGTTATCATCTTGTACGACTAAATTCATAATTTTTAATTATTGTTCAGTAGTTAATGCATGGTTCCCCCAACTATTTAATTGGCCAGTAAAATCGATTGCTATTGCGCTAGTTATATTGATTTTTGTATGATTGGCTAATCTGCATACTTTAGCATAAATTAACATATGTTGTAATAATTCTATTATGCGATATTCAGATAACCCATCTATATTCCATTCATAAATATAATTTCCTTCAAATTTAATTCTTTTGGCCATATTGTTTGGTTTGGGGGTTTATACGCAGCGGAGATTACAAAACAATTTTGACAAAAACCCAACAGGATCTGAATCTAATTCCATTAAAACGTTTAATCCAAGAAAACTTAATCATACCTCAATCACAAAATACCTTTCTGAAGGTTGATCGATCTCTAAGGCGCTGCCAACGATGAATGCCCTCTACTAGCAGTCTACACACAAACGGCGACCGAGATTTGAAGTGCTAGCTTCAAGAGAATACCAAACCTTTTTGTTTCTCTCCAAAACGATCCAGAGCGTACCAAAAAACCCTATATCATTTCTACAAACGAAAATAGAGTTTCGGCCCTTAATCTTTCGTCCGTGTGTTCTACCTTAAAGCGTCTATTTATACAACCCTTGTATATAGACGGTTACGTAAATTACACATATACCCCTACTTAAAGAAGTATAAGTGTAATACACCACGAAGATGTTTCTATCACGAATTTTATCATATAAAATTCATTTTTCTGAACCATCTTAAAATCTCACAAAACCATTCTTAGTGTTCGACCTAATAGGCTCATACAACGTTGGCAGTGAACCAAAACACATTTTGGTATACAAGTGATAAGCTGCCTCTAGCAAGACATTATGACTACCCAAGTCGTACGAATATCAAATCGATACAACCTAATCAATAGTGTATATAACATCTTTTTGTCACTCGATATCCTTTTGATCAAACATAAGGCATGGAATTGTCATCCAACATGTTCAATCGTACTAGTCTCGATCTCTAGGTAGACTGGAAACATCCAAGTGATATTGATCAATATCAATTCACTTAGACTAGGCCTTTTAACAGTCTAACACATCGAGGGATCCACTACATATCTCTCTTTATATGAGAGGGACAAATTCTATCTCGATTACACAACTTCATTAAATTGCTCACACAGGAACCAATCACAACCTTTATAAACGTCCGGTTAAAGACAACGTTTGTTAGTGTCAAATCACTATGTTCCTAATGTTGAAGTCTCTGGTAATCTCAAGTCTGAGGACTGAAAAATATACCTATCATGAGAAATAACTATGACTTAATCCATGTGATGTTCTCATAGTGGGTCGGTCCAGTACTTTGTTCCCTAACAAGTACTCGTGATCTTGATTCATATCCCTATACGTATAATCATCATATGATCATCAATCAAGACTCACACTAGTCTTAATTCATTATAGTTCCCAGTATAATGATCGATTAGGGACATTTAGGATATTTCTGTAAACACCCATGGAATTTATTATAATGTAAACATGCAAATTAATTATAATAAACAACAAATGAAATCCTCTATTTTATTAACTAAAAGTATTCATAAAGGCAGTTAATGGATTGACCTAGGGTACATGCCCTAACATCTCCTACTTGCACTAGGGCCAATCATACATGCATCTAATGCCTAATGATCTAACATGACCATCATGTTTTGCTTGTGGAAGAGCTTTTGTCAATGGATCCGCAACGTTGTCTTCGGTAGGTACTCTGCAAATCTTTACGTCTCCCCTCTCAATAATCTCTCTGATGAGATGAAAACGCCTGAGTATATGTTTGGATCTGTGGTATGATCTAGGTTCCTTAGCCTGTGCTATTGCTCCGTTATTGTCGCAATACAAACAAACGGGGTTAATAATACTTGGAACCACACCTAGTTTAGAAATGAACTTTTTGATCCAAACTGCGTCCTTTACCGCATCGTATTTGTAATATACTCAACACATTTGTAGAATCTGTCACGATCTCTTGCTTCGAACTTTTCCACTTCATCGCACCCCCATTCAAAGTAAATACATATCCAGACTGCGATCTAAAATCATCTATATCAAGTTGAAAACCTGCATCTGTGTAACCATTTACAACTAGATCATTTTCAAAACCTCCACAGACCAAGAGCACTTCCTTAGTCCTTCTTAAGTATTTAAGGATGTTCTTTACTGCTATCCATTGACTCTCACCAGGATCTGACTGATATCTGCTTGTAGTGCTCAAAGCATATGATACATCAAGTCGAGTGCATAGCATGACATACATGATAGATCTAATAGCTGATGCATATGGAATCTTATTCATACCGTCTAGCTCATCATTGTCTTAGGACATTGAATCTTGCTGAGACTTATGCCATGAGACACTGGCAACAATCCTCTTTTAGAGTCTTGCAAATTGAACCTATTCATCACTTTTTCTATATAAGCACTCTGACTTAGACCGATTAGCCTCTTAGATCTATCCCTATAGATCCTTATCCCTAGGATATAGGCTACATCTCCTAAGTCTTTCATTGAGAAACACTTCCCTAACCAATACTTGACATTCTGCAATGTTGGGATGTCATTTCCAATGAGTAATACATCATCAACATACAATACCAAAAAAATAATTACACTCCCACTGACCTTCTTGTATACACAAGGCTCATCTTCATTCTTAATAAAACCAAAATTCTTGATCGCCTCATCAAAACAAAGATTGCAACTTCGAGAAGCTTGTTTAATCCATAAATGGATCTTTGAAGCTTACATACCTTCCTAGAATTCTCAGGATGTACAAAACCTTCAGGTTGTGTCATATACACGTCCTCAAGCAGCTTTCAGTTAAGAAATGTTGTTTTTACATCCATTTGCCATATCTCATAGTCATAATATGTAGCAATGGAAATTAAAATTCTTATGGATTTAAGCATGGCTACTGGCGAAAAAGTTTCATCATAATCAACACCTTGAGTCTGGCTGAAACCTTTTGCTACAAGTCTTGCTTTAAAAGTATGCACTCTGCCATCCATGTCACTTTTCTTCTTGAAAACCCATTTACATCCAATGGTCTTACCACCTTCAGGTAAATGAACTAAGTTCCAAACTTGGTTATCATACATGGATTGCATCTCAAAATTCGTGGCACTTAGCCATTTATCTGAGTCTGATCCGGACATAACCTCATGATAAGTGGTGGGCTCATTTTGATCCATAAACAACAACACATCACGACTATCGATAATGAGAAATCTGAATCTCTCTGGCTCATGTCTTACCCTACCAGATTTACGTGGGCCTTGTGTCACTTGTGGAGGTTCAACTGGTTCAGAACGTTGTTGAACTTCCAGCAGAGGTTCAGTGTTTATCTGTGATTCTTGAATTTCTTCAAGATTTATTTCTCTCCCACTAATGTCTTTTGAAATAAACTATTTTTCCATAAATGCACTATACTGAGCAACAAACACTTTGTTCTCAGCGGGATTATAACAGAAATATCCTTTTGTTTCCTTAGGATACCCCACAAATAAACACTTGTCAGATTTAGGTGCTAGTTTTTCTGAGACTTGTCGTTTTACGTAAGCCTCACAAGCCCGAATTTTAAGGAAAGACAAACTAGGTCTCTTCCCGTACCATATCTCATACGGTGTTTTATCAATCACTTTAGAAGAAACTCGATTTAGAGTGAAAGCTGCAGTTTGTAATACATAACCCCAAAAGGATAATGGAAGATCTGCATGACTCATCATAGATCAAACCATATCTAATAAGGTTCGATTTCTTCTTTCAGAAACTCCATTCCATTAGGGAGTTGCTGGTGGAGTCAATTGGGAGACAATCCCACAATTTCTAAGATGATCATCAAATTCTTAGCTCAAATATTCACCACCTCGATCTGACCGAAGTGTTTTGATAGTTTTACCAAGTTGAATCTGCATTTCATTTTGAAACGTTCAAAACATCTCAAATGATTTAGCTTTATGTTTCATTAGATATACATAACCACATATGCTGAAATCATCAATAAATGTAATGAAGTACTGATAACGTCCTCTAGCCATTGTGTTTATAGGACCACATACATCAGTATGTATTAGACCCAATAAATCACTTGCCCTTTCACTATATCCAGTAAAGGGACTTTTAGTCATCTTGTCTAGTAAACAAGATACTCACGTTTCATATGTTTCTAAATCAAATGAATCTAGAAGTCCATCTTTATGGAGCTTCGTTATGCGTTTCTCGTTTATGTGCCCGAGACAACAATGCCAAATATAGATTTGATTCAAATTATTTGACTTCAGTCTCTTTGTATTTATGTTATAGACTAGAGTATCAATGAACTTTTTCATGCTTAGAATATAAAGACCATCACACAAATCAGCATTTGCATAAAATATATCTTTACGAGAAATGGAACATCTATTATTCGCAATAATAAAATCAAAACCATCCATATCCAAGCATGAAATAGAAATGATGTTTCTGCTCAAGGCATGCACAAAATAACAATTATTTAAAGTTAAAATAAGTCCACTAGGTAAGACTAAGTCATATGATCCAACTGCCTGGGTAGCAACTCTTGCTCCATTCCCTACGCAGATGATGATTTCTCATTTCTTGAACTTTCTACTTCTAGTGAGACCCTGCACATTTATACAAATGTGAGATCCACATCTGGTATCTAATACCCAGGAATCACTAGTAAATAAATTAATTTCAATAACATAAATACATGTAGTGGTAGTCGCACTACCATTTTTCTTCTTTAGATATTCCTGATAGAGTTTGCAATTTCTGAACCAATGTCCAGGTGCATGATAGAAATGAAAATTTCCTTTTTTTTTCTTTTGGGTGTTTTGAAGCAGGAACAGACTGGGGCTTGACTTGTTCCACCGACTTTGCGACAGGTGCAGCAGCAGCCTTGACAACTTTAGTCTTGCCTTTGCCTTTCTTCTTCATTCCCTTTCCCTTTTGGACCATCAACACATTACTAGAGGGTTTCTTGATATTTTGTTCAGCAGTTTTGAACATCAAATGCAACTCTGAAATTGATTTCTCCATATTATTCATATTGTAGTTCATCACAAATTATGTGTAACTTTCTGGTAATGAATTCAGGATCAAATCCATAGCCAACTCTTGGCTTATGGGAAATCTGAGTCTATCGAGCTGGTCAATAAAACCCTTCATCTTCAGAACATGAGGACTAACTGACACACCCTCAGTCATCTTGCAAGAATGTAGGTTTTTGACTGTCTTGAACCTTTCTTGCCTAGCTCGTTGTTGGAACATTTCCTTCAGCGTTATATCCATGTCGTAGGCTTCCATTAGTTCCATGTCATTCAGAAGTTCAGGAACCATAGTTACCAGCATAATACATGCAACATCAGTAGAATCGTTGACATGCTTATTATGCGCATCCTTCACAACTTTCGTAGCATTGGCTGGTAGGTCCTCAGGGATTGGAGCATCCAGGACATACAACTTGCGTTCATGCTTAAGAACAATTCTCAAGTTTCTGAACCCGTCAAGAAAGTTAGTCCCAGATAGCTTATCCTTCTCAAGGATGGATCGCAGTGACATAGGATTATTAATACTTGAAGAGGCCATTGATCTACAATAAAAGATTATGCAAAGTTTATTTTAGTATAAAGGAATAGACTCCCACTAAATTAACAACTCTCCTAAAACACACTGTTTATTTAGGGGACTAAAATCCATATTTCACCTAATTCTATGACTGCTTTGGAATGAAACACGGAACTAGATTATATAGGTAGGTCATAGTTACCAATTACATCTTATGTAATTTTAGATACTTTTATGAGATACGAGACATCTTATGTCTTATCATGTTTTTATCTCATCATGTGCCTAAAGCTCAAAACTATTTTGATAGCTTTATTTAGTTGGACCATTTTAAACACTTAGGTAACTCTTATCCATCTTGTCTCACCAAGATAACACAATACACCCAGCTATGGCTGAAACTATATTAGTGTGATCGAGGCCTTGACAAGTGTTTAAAATGGATGGCATGAGACTTAAAATTTAATATAGGGATTTTATTCAGTTTCAGTGATTTTATGTAAACAATGAAATATCATATATTTTTATTGATTTGTTAAATCACTAAACAATTTGGAGATTTTTATACTGTTCACTAATAAAAGAATTTTCCGTGTGCTAGGATTAGTTAGACGGCGGTCCCACACGGTCGGCGACGATGGTGGTTCGCACGGGTAAGTACGAAGGCGCGCTTTTTTTTTTTTTTTTTTTTTTTAAAGAAGACAAATTTCAATTCCGAAAATTAAAATTCGCTATAGAAAATCATATCTTTCGCTGATTTTATTATCCTAAATTAACCACTTAATTTATCCAAAATTAAGTTAATTAAAACATTTTTTATTAACTCGGGCCCACATCTAACTAATCATCTTATCCTAATCCAATTAGGACTTAAGATATTTGAATCCTAGGATATCACCAATAACAAAATTCTCCATATTTATCTCTTATCCAATAGGGATAACGAAACCGATTTTGCTTATATCTCATAATCTAATTTGTTATCTATCTTTATCAAATAGAAACTTCATAACATAATAGATATAACAAGATAAATAAATAATTTCAAAAATTAATTATTTGCAATTTCGGTCCTCATCCAAATAATCACAAACATGTAATTGAATCATGAACTACTATCCCAATCGAACTTGATGGTGTCATGGATCACAAAACATGAAACTCGATTCATTAAAATTATTCGAATTAACCTAACATGGTTACTAGCATGTATGAAACTAATTTCAATTAAATGACGAATATATGTATAATATACACAAAACATGATAATAAATCTCACAGAAAACTTATGTATATCACATATACAAAAACTATTAACATGCTTTCAGTCATATATCATGTATATATCAGAAGAAAACATGATATAAATTTAATGGAATCGAACTCGAAGGCTCTGATACCACTTTTGGGTTTTAGGGTTTATACGTAGCGGAGATTACAGAACAATTTTGACAAAAACCCCAACAGGATCTGAATCTAATTCCATTAAAACGTTTAATCCAAGAAAACTTAATCATACCTCGATCGCAAAATACTTTCTGAAGGTTGATCGATCTCTAAGGCGCTGCCAACGATGAACGCCCTCTACCAGCAGTCTACACACAAATGGCTGTCGAGATTTGAAGTGCTAGCTTCAAGAGAATACCAAACCTTTTTGTTTCTCTCCAAAACGATCCAGAGCGTACCAGAAAACCCTATATCGTTTCTAAAACGAAAATAGAGTTTCGGCCCTTAATCTTTCGTCCGTGTGTTCTAACTTAAAGCGTCTATTTATACAACCCTTGTATATAGACGGTTAAGTAAATTACACATATACCCCTACTTAAAGAAGTATAAGTGTAGTACACCACAAAGACGTTTCTATCACGAATTTTATCATATAAATGTCATTTTTTTGAACCATCTTAAAATCTCTCAAAACCATTCTTAGTGTTCGACCTAATAGGCTCATACAACGTTGGCAGTGAACCAAAACACATTTTGGTATATAAGTGATAAGCGGCCTCTAGCAAGACATTATGACTACCCAAATCGTACGGATATCAAATCGATACAACCTAATCAATAGTGTATATAACATCTTTTTGTCACTCGATATCCTTTTGATCAAACATAAGGCATGGAATTGTCATCCAACATGTTCAATCGTACTAGTCTCGATCTCTAGGTAGACTGGAAACATCCAAGTGACATTGATCAATATCAATTCACTTAGACTAGGCCTTTTAACAGTCTAACACATCGAGGGATCCACTAGATATCTCTCTTTATACGAGAGGGACAAATTCTATCTCGATTACACAACTTCATCACATTGCTCACACAGTAACCAATCACAACCTTTATAATCATTCGGTTAAAGACAACATTTGATAGTGTCAAATCACTATGTTCCTAATGTTGAAGTCTCTGGTAATATCAAGTCAGAGGACTGAAAAATATACCTATCATGAGAAACAACTATGACTTAATCCATGTGATGTTCTTATAGCGGGTCGGTCCAGTACTTTGTTCCCTAACAAGTACTCATGATCTTTATTCGTATCCCTATATGTATAATCATCATATGATCATTAATCAAGACTCACACTAGTCTTAATTCATTATAGTTCCCAGTATAATGATCTACTAGGGACATTTAGGATATTTCTATAGATACCCATAGATCTTATTATAATGTAAACATGCGACTTAATTATAATAAACAACAAATAAAATCGTCTATTTTATTAACTAAAAGTATTCATAAAGACAGTTAATGGATTGACCTAGGGCACATGCCCCAACACATATTTTCTTCTAATAACAAATCTACTGAAGATGGTCTTGAATAATAGCGTTTAAATTTCTTTACATTATAAGTTGGATGTCTTCTTGGACAATGAATTCTATGGATATCTAAGTCAGAGATAGATCTATATTTTTTATATTCATCAATATGATTAAATCCTAAAAAATCCTCTGATTGTTCTGATTGAGATTCAAATATGATAGATTGATTTTCTAAATTAGCTATCACTGGAGATTTATCTTTTTTACTTTCTTTTTTCTAAATTTATCTTTAATGTATTTAAATTAGATGCTATTTTTTGTATTAATTCATCTGAATAGTTTGGTTTAATAATAGGTAGAGATCCTAATATATCTTTTATGATAGAATTTTTCAAAATAGGCTCATGACTTGATTGTTTATATGTAGACGCTTCATTTTTTCACTTGAGATTTCTTGATAGAATGGATAAATAGACATTAGTAAAGTTATTTTGTTGTATAATATTATTTAAATCTTTTCTAGATATAGGTTTATCTTCATCAAAATTTCCTTTTAATGGAGCCGCTTTTATGTTTTTTGTTACTTTGATGGGAGTTAATGGTAGATGATTTTGGATATATTTTTCTCTTTTAGTACTTTCCCATATGGTGTTAATTTTATTTATAACTTTAGGACATGTCTGTGCCAAATAATTAAAAAATTGAATGTTTTGTTTTGTTGCTCGTATATAATCAAAGTAATTTTCTCTAATAGTTGCTTGTTGAGATTTATAGCATAATTTGCAAAATATTGGGGTTAATGGATATGTAAGAAATTTCTCTATTAAATTTCTATAATCCATTTCAAAAGTTTCTTCATTTTCTCTTTTAATCATATTGATTTGATAATTAGTAAAATCACTTATTGTAACATTATCGTCTGTAGATGTAACTGGATGTGCAACATGAGTTGGAATTCTAGACGTGGATGCTCTAGCAGGTTGAGCTTGATATATAGATTCATTTTTTATACTAGGTATTATTAAACAAGATTTTCTAGATACAAAATTTATTTCTACTAACCCATCATCATGAGTTATTATTATATGAATTCTATCATTTGTGTTATATGTATGATTTTCTTTTTAATTTATATCCTGTATCACCTAAGTTTTTGATATATTGATATCTTTCTAGCTTAATTATTTTCTTGTCATAACCTTATTTTATATATTTGTTAAAAATAATGTTGATGCGCTTTTTTGTAATTTAGTGTATGCGACTGTGAGAATTATTATGTGCATTAATTTATAATAAATTATGAATACAATCGCTACATTCGAACATATTCCTTTCGTTTTAAACCCTTGGGTGTAAAGACTTAATGTTGATGTTTCATGTACAAATTGATCATGAAGACTTGATGTAAAGTTAGGAAAGCAGTTGAAGAAAATCGCCCCTTCAGATAGAGTTCATTCGATCATTCCTAAAAGAGAATCATTGAATTATAAATGTCGTTTATCTTTGACATATGCCAATACTGATGTGTTAATACCTAATGCTGTTAATGATTTTATTGGTACTTGAATTAATCCTATGTGAAAATATTTATATTTTTTATATAATCTAATTTTTTATGGAGGAATTAATAGTCTTTCTTAACCTTATTCATCTATTGATCTGGTATCTTCTTTAAGCTTAACTATAAAATATTGATTTTTTTTGGAAATAAGCATTGAGTATAAATTTGTTTTGGATCTATTATAGGCATATCCCAATTTTGAAGAGATTGCTCTATATGATTATAAGAAATTTTACTAATATTTCTTAAGTCTATTTTTTACCGTATTTTTTCGGGCTTTAATTTATGGTCATTTAGGATTTCAGAAGAGGATGAAGATTCAAATTTTGGATTTGCATTTTTAAATGAAAAGCACCTTTGATTTTCTTGATTAATTCACTCATATTTTATTCTTAAAGTTTTAAGTTCAAACTTTATCAATGGTTTACTGCTAGTCTTACGCTCATCTTTTTGCTAGACTTACAACGCGACTAGGAAATTCTAAGCTTAACTCCCTAAGGGAAAACAAGAGAAGAATGAATTAAAAAAAGAAAGAGAAACTTTCAAACAAAATTACAAAATCAAGGGTTAAATTTAAAATCCTTTTTTGAAATCCTTTTGAAGAGATATATGTATATAATTTTAATAAATATATACTTACAGTTAGGAATTATAGATGAATTGGTGAAGATGTAGGAATGAGGCTCTGATACCAATTTGGAACAAAAAGTAGAAGTGGAGGAGGACGACGAGAATATATAAACACCAATTTGGAACAAAAGGTGGCAGTGGTGGATGACAACGAGAATATATAGAACAAGGATTCCTATATTGAAATTTAAAGGGATAATTGATTAAATGAAGTTTCAAATGTGGAGCTTAATATGAAACTATACTTACAAACTTTCGAATGAGGAGTCCCTTAGTCGATGTTTGTCTTTATAACTAGAATTTACAAAAGATTACAAGAATGTGGACCATTCTCTAGAATGCTAAAGTTATGGCTCACAAAATAAAAGGCGCACTAGCTTGCAAAGATTGTCCAACTTACATTACTTTTTTTAAAAAACAAATAAAGCAGAGACGCATCATCATGAAAAAGTGACTTTAGACAAACCTATTCTTAATAATTGAAGCCCAACTAGTCATTGACGTGAAGGATCTTCAAAGACACGACACAACCCAACGCCTATACTTTTACTAAAGTAGATTCTTTACAAACTTCTTTAAATAAAGAAAAGAAATTTAAACATGGCCCATCTACTTTAAGAAAAGTAGATTTTGACAGATATAACTCGTTTGTCACATTGCTTGATGAGCTATATGAATTGATGGTTGAATTTGTTAAATTCTGCTCTTTACGAACGACTGTATTCTCTCGGACAGCTGTAAACTTGCCGGATAAAATTATTGGTGCTAGTGATAAGCTGAATAAGATTGTTTTATGTGGATAGTTAACGGAAAGTAGGAAAATGGGCATGGAGGCATGAGCCTGAATAAGATTTATCGCATGGGCCTCAAGGCAGGCAAAAGCTTGGAGAGGCAAGCATAGGCCTTGAGGCATGGGCCTAAATGATTTATTTTGGTATGAGTCTGATTAAAGTTCAAAGAAATCTAGAGGCTTGGAGCGAGCCCCATATTCAGAGTTATTTCTTGATGTTGCAGATTGACTTTCTTCAACATGCTTCATTTTTTCCCATTCATTGTAAATGCTGAAGTATTGTAGTAGCAAAATTTGGGGATAGCTCATTAGAGAAGGACGACGGCTGAATAGTTTTTTCTTCATTTTGAGACTAGCTTTTTATAAGTTTTAGGAGTAGATGGTGGTTTTGATAACAAGTATTGTAGAGTTATAGGCGTGGGTTTATCCTGAATGAAAGTAAATTGACCTTCCTTGATAGAATCAATATCAAATTTATCCCACCATTTAACATAAATTTCTTGAACTAGATAATGAGAAGTTATGCTGTCTGCATTGGTGATCTTTGAAGTGTTATAATTCCATTTAAGTATCTAGGTAATGGCGTGTTTTTGAATTAATTGGAAAAATGAAAGACCTTCAGTTTCATGTAAAGTTTTGACATTTTTGGAGGTAGAATTTGTTTTATTGGACCAAATCTTAGCCACCATTCATGAAGAAACCATGTTAGGAAAATGATTTGAAATGATTTTTTGAATGTTATGTACCAGGAATGTCCTTATGCTGGGTTTTTATAGAAAAGGATGACTTGTAATGCTTCAATATAATCATTATAACTTACATATGATTGAGGATGGGTAGTCAAAATAGTCATTGATTGATAAGTGAATGGGGATTGCTTGATAACACTCAGCTGAGCCCATTTTTCCATAGTAAGAATTTTTTGAATCTTCATTTTTGACGAAACTATTTCATCAGTTCCTTCCTTTTTGAAATGTTCAAAAATCACAGAATGAGTTTGTGAAAGAAGAGCTTCATAAAACTTCATTGAAACATAGGGTCTTTGAGGAATAAAGTTATAGGTTAGAGGCACAAGGGTTTTGATTTGGTTTTCTAAACTTTGATCTATTAGAGAATGTTCAAGAAGGATTATTGAATGTTGACAATGAAGGTGATTGGCAGAATGATCATCATGTTTATTGTACTGATTGAATAAAGGAGAGAATTTATTGGAATAAATGGATTTTTGATAAGTGAGGAGGTTTTTACTTTTATTTGCCATGATCTATATGGAATGAATTTAAGGTGTTAGCAGAAATTCTCAAGATAAGAAGTCTGGAAGAGAATTATTTTCTCACTTAATATATTCAATATCAAAATAAAAAATACTTAAATGCGCTTGCCATCAAGCAAATATTTGTTTTGAAACTATATTTTTTATATCCTTTAAAAGTATTTCTTTTGCAGATTTACAATTTACTCGTATTAAAAACTTTTAATTCAAAACATTTAATTGAAACACTTGAACACTTAATACTATTGCTAATATCTTTTTGACTGTTGTATAATTTTTCTGAGTATCATTCCATAGTTTTGCGGTGTAGCAAATTAATTACTCATTTCCTTGTGGGGGTTTTTGTGATAAAATACCACCATATCCTAAATCAGAGGCATCTATTTGAAGTATTTTTGGATAAATAGGATTGGCTAAATGGAGACATAGTGCATAACATAATATAAGTATTCTCAATCTCCATTGACAAGCATCAAGCTTATAATAACTAATATAGAATCTCAAAATACAAAAACTACTAGTTTAGTTTCAGTTTTAGAAAATATTTTTTAATAGTATCACAATCATAATCAATAAGAATTTTGTCAAGATACCAATGAATATGTCATTTAGAACATGTTAGATTAAGGAATACTTCATTCAACTATAGTTTCAAGTACTCCAGTTAAATCTTCTTAATTGAAGAGTTTTAAGAACATCCATCTTTTCTTTTTATCTCTCATAATTTTTCTACTCCATTCTAATTATTTCGTTTTTACTTTTGCTTTTGAGTCCCCGCTCCATTTCCTTTAGATATTCTCATCTTTTTCCCACAATATATTCCCTACTCCGTTTCTTTTGGAATCTATAGGATTATCTATATATTTATAAACTCTTATTAACACTTCCCATTATCCAGTAAAATTGAAGAAAATATTTTTCTAAATCTTATTAATTCATCAATTTCTAACTCATTTCTTATTTCAATTGTGGCATACTAGCTTTATATATACTATAAAGATACTTAATCAATAGCTTTTGTATCATAAGATTTATAGAAATCTATTTTGTTCATCTTACACCGTTGTTTGGATTTTTTTACCCATTATTATGACTTACAGAAGGCATTCAATTTAGTGTTCATCAAGTAGCAAAGTTAATTAAAAAGGTATAAAATTAATTCCTTCTATCGTAAAATTCACTTAGGTAATAAAAACATCATTTCAATTCAAAATCTATTACATATATTTATTTTCATTCTTTTCCTAACTAAAAATAAAAAAAAATGAAATTCCTACTTACTTGATTTTGAAAGAAATTTGAAAAATTCCCATCAACTTACTTGATTATCAGAATAAAAGTAGTTCTGACATTTTCTTCTACCTTTTTTTTTCTTTCGTTACCATTAATTACATACTTTGCCTAAAATACCCCTCAACTCATTCTATACATTGTTCTTAAGGTTTAAAAATAAATTTGGATTCTCATCATTACAAACATATCACGTGAAGTATAAAAGAATTGAAACAACATGTAACAAATCACAGAATTAAGTGAATTTAATAATGTAAAGTTCATAAAATTGAATGAATAAATATCACCTTTATATAACAAGTGAAATAAATATCATACCCAAGCACTGAATATAATGTATCACATAGTATATCATTATAAACATAATGTATATAACTATGAGACATAAAGTATAGAACCAATACCAGAATTACATAGAGGAATCTCATTACATCACTCAGAGACATAGATAGAGGAAATAAATAGAAGAAGGAAATCAATGTCGGGGTTTGGAAGTCACGTCATCATCATCTTACACTAAATCAATCCTCTAGGACTGGTAGCTTACAGCAATGTCACAGAAATGGTATTCCTGACCTGACAATGTTAGAACATCAAGATTACCGCTAAGCGGTAATCTCATCTGTGTAGACGGTATAAGAACCGATGTGCTTCCTTGACGTCTGCTAGACATCATAAGCTCTGTTATGTGGATGCTCCTTGCTAAGCCTATTTGGTTCCGAATGCTAGATATTGATTATGGAAAGTAGTCATTTGATTGCACAAAATTGCACCCATGAAAGCCAATTCCGACTCATTCCTATATAGCGCGACATAGTCCCTAGCAGGCCACTCTAAGTTCGGATCATTTTAAGTTTCCGACATCTCCTATAATATTCTCCTCATATTATCTCTATTTTCCTTCTCTGTTTGGTTTCTATTCTCACTATCTCAGCTTTCTCTCTCTCTCATCCTCTCTATCTACATAACCATTTACTCCGCCATATCTCTCTATAACTTCATCAAAGATGGTTTTCTTCGGTAAAACATCCAACTCGAAGTGTGCCATGTTTATTTAGTCCATATTACAAAAGCCATAATCATCAAGGGAAAGGGTAGTCCATCGTTATTCTTTGTGGTGATGGCACTCCTAGAGGATTCATAAATTATTTTGTTAATATCCAAGTATCCTAACCCCATAACAACATGGTAAAGCAAGGCGACATTATAATTCACAATTTCATAGTACTGCAGGCTCAATTGTAAGTTGGCATTGATGAAATAACACCATGCTTTAGTGGTCTTCCTAAAACATTTTGTGGTTATATGCTTGGGATATCCCTGCATGTCAAGATAAATCCATCTCCATAGATTGCCTCTAAACCTCTCCTTATTGTCTCGGTGGAGGAAATGGTACTTAATCCTATATTCGAGTTTGGGGTTCTCGTCATTTTATTTTTGGTGAAGATTCGATAATCTAAAATACCAGTTTATTCTTGTAGCAGAGTAATCCACTGTCCTCCCTCTAACTCGTGACTCCGTCTTACTTTCATTTCCTTGTACATTGGCGTAAAATCCTCACACTGAAGCTTCACAAATCTGTTCACTATGAGCATCTTCTAGATCAGGTGGTTATAATATTTAGTCTGTAAACCCTAGTTTCTCATTTCTAAGATATCTAGGATCCTATGCCTATACTTCAATTCATTCTTCACATTAAATCCATTGCCGGGATCAATTTCTATCCTTAATTACATCATTCCTAAATTTGTCGTAGGCCTTTTCATTCACAAAATCTTCCTTCCATAATTCATAGTTTTTCTCCTTCATCAGTATCTCTTGTTCAACTTTCTCTACTTCCTCCTCATCCATATAATCATCTTCAGTGTAATAACTAAACGAAGAAGGTGGAGTAAATTCTCCTTGTGATCTAATCCTAAGTTTGTTGAAAGATATGGATGTGGGTTGATTTTGAAAAAAATTGGCCTTTATTTTTTTATTTTTTTACTAACTTTCCCTCCCCCTTTTCTTCTCGTGAACCCTTAACCTTTTCCACCTCTGGCCATTTGGAATATCGCAGGTGGAAGAACGAACCTGTTAAATCATTTGGAACCAAATTTTGTCAAAAAGTATTCGATAAAGTTCAATTATCTATCGAAAATAAGAAATCATCAGGAAAAGCTTTTTGAAATTGAGATTTTGAAATTTATATGAAAGTTGTTGATAAAATAACATTGGGAAAAACAAGCTTTGTAAGTAATTCAAACCAATCGATAAATTTTTCAGAAAACCCCCCAAACTTATTTGAAACTTAGTCTTAAATTAGTTTGTTTATAAAATTCAATTTACTCACCATATATGAAAAGTAAATCGAAAATTCGATAGTGATAAACGAATCATCATATCACTCCCATACTAGTATTATAATAAGAATAATTTGATATCAAAACCATTTTAAAGTAAAAATCTTGAAATTGAATTTCTATCATAACAATCAATTCAAAATCAACTAAAAATCAAAGATTTGATCTATAAGAGGGTAAGGTTTTAGTTGATTACCTTCTTGAAAGTGATTCTTTCAAGTATTGGATCTAAGATTGCTTCTCTAAACTCTCTTAAGCTCCTACTCAAACTCCCTTGGTCAAGCCCTAGGTGGCTTTATACGCTCAAAACTCACCACATTTTTTGGTTGAATGTGTTAGTATTAAGGCGGGAATCACTTAAATACATTAAAGTTAAGCTTTAATGGGTTGAATCTAGGCGAAAATTGGTGTTTTGATTGAAAGGGTACAATGGTTGCGAATGGAAATGGTTTAAATGGGGCTATTTGGAGTTCTAATTTTTTAAACTCAAATTCATTCAAGTGAATCAAGGTTTAAGTGGATTTACTAAGGAATCACTGATAAAATCTTCGAAAATGAGCCTTAGTGTTTCAGCGATTTCTAATTATAAACATTATTCGACAAGAAATCGCTGACTTTGAATTTACATTGAAAATTATGCAAATTGCTGCCAATTTTTTCGGCAATTTTTTTAGTATAAATTGGAATCGCTGGGAAAATTTTACTATTTTTTCAATTAAATCGATTTTTTCAATTAATTAGCACATATACACATTATAATAAGGTAGAAATATTCGAAGTTCCAGAATTTAACTAAGATATGTATTAAGTAATTTATTTTATTGCCATAAATACCTAATTAACTATACCTAATACATTAAACAATAAATACAGAAATAAATTGGTTCGATTAACACCTTTACATGAAACTATTTCGGAATTGAATTCCTAAAATATCCTCATTATAAAAGTCAAAAATTGAGAGAATAGAAAAGCATTAACTAATCCTAATACTAAAACCAAATATACAGATATAGTATAGGCTGCCACCCATAAAGCGTTCTCATTTACTGTCGTTAGCTTGACTAAACTATGCAGTCCTAGACTGGTTCTATGATTTTAAGTGTAGGATTATCCACTCTTGCGTCATTCAGGAAAGTGATTGCTCAGCCATGCACATAAAAGTTAATTGTCTTATTTAGAGTATCTATAACAGCTTGTGAAGTGGCTAAGAAAGGTCGTCCTAAGATTAATGGAGGATCTTCATTATTAAAGTGTGGCATAACCAAAAAGTCTATGGGAATAATATACTTGTCAATTTGAATTGGTACATTAGTAGCCACACCCATTGCCTTTTTTGAATACCCATTTGGTAGGACAACTTTTTTAGAAGCAAGTACATCCAATTCTAATTGAGTGTGAAGGAAAAAATGAATTGGCATGTAGTTTGCCCTAGAACTCATATCACATATAGCTTTAAAGTACCAAGCACATTTGACCTTTATGTTTAAGTATATATCTCATGGATCATCGAGCTTGACAATCGTTAGATTCTTTTTATTCTTTGTAGATTTAAATTCCTCCATGTTATTCTGAACGTTGTTCGATTGCTTAACCCTCAATTCTTGGGTTCTTATCTATTGATTAAGGTTTTCTTCAATTTGCTTATTTGTGATTTTAGCATTTTCATCTTCCATTATTAGTGTATTATTAGCATATATTTCAGCTTAATGATGATTTAATTATAAAAACTCATTATTTTCAATTTGTTCATTATCAATTTCATCAAATTTTCCATAGATATCTTCATCATTCAAATAAAAAGTGGCAATTTTATTTTCAAACTCCATAGCCATTGTTCCTTCAAAGATATCTAGTTTTGTTTTAGCTATTTTAAGAAATGGTCTTCCTAAAAGTATAGATGGGGACTTAACTGATATATTGAGTCTCCCATTTTCATGAAATAGAATTTAGCAGAAAATATCAAGTCACGGACTTTGACTAGAACATCTCTAGTAAACCATTGGGTTTAACAACAGTATTATCACCTAAAGTAAGATTAATAGGTGCATTGGTCAGTGAACCTATTTTCATTGATTCATATAACTTAAGTGACATAACATTTATTAATGCTCCGAGATCACACATAGTAAAATCAATGAAAGAAATTCCTATTGTGATAGAAATTCCAAGCACCCCCGGGTCGGAACATTTCTCAGGTATTTTCTTTTTAATTAAAGTAGACATTTTTTGTCCTAAATTTTCTTGAAATTCTTCTAAAAATTTGTCTTTTGATTCAGAGAATTCTTTCAAAACTTCATCATAATTAGAAAATTTTATAATTGATACCATCAATCATTCATTAATTTCTATCTTCCTAAATGATTGAAGAATGTCTTCATTAATTTCTTCTTCCCTAGTGTCAGCTAATCGTTATGGAATGATAGAATATGAACACACATCTTCATTCATATTTTCAGAAATCTTATCATTTTCATCCTTATCAATTAATTAAGACTTTTGTAAGGATTTTTCATATACTTCAACTCTAACTAAATACCATGGGTACAACCTTCTAGGAAAAGTTATAATTTTTAATTATTCAGCCATCCATTGTCTAGTAGGAATGATATTAGCCATCATTTCTTCTTCATCTTCTTCTTAATCTTCTTCTTCTTCAATAGTCTTTTGACTCTTCTTTTTATTACTTGTTCAAGTGTCTTACCAATTATAGTTGTGTCTTTCTTATCAATGAATATAGCATTAACTTGAGCTTGATTAATAGGATCAACATAGGTTTAAGTAGGTGTTTTAACTTGATTACTTTGTTGAATAATTAATCTATTTATTTGCAAACTCATTTGGCTCAACTGATTTTTTCAGTTCATTAATGGTAGTGTCAGTCTTAATTTGATTTTGAGAAATCATTGTAAAACTTTAATGACTTTGACTCATAAAATTATGTAGTATTTGCTCTAAATCTGGATTCATACGTCGAGTGTTTGGTTGAGGTTGCTGGTTAGGTGCAGGTTGTATATGAGCTTTTGGTCTAGAAGTGTTATAATTTTGATTTTGAGGACCATAGCTAAGATTTGGATTCGGTCTTCTAGGATAATAAGTATTATTGGCATATTGATTTCTTGGGAGACTAGAAAATTGATTCATCATTGCATTAACCTCTTCATTATTTTCTTCTTGTAGAGTAGGACACGTATATGTAAGATGTGTAACCTCATTACAAAATCTGTAAACCTTAATTTGATTTGATTTTTTGTTAACTAACAGCTTAACCATCTTAGATTATTCATCAATTTTATCGTTAGTTGCATTATTTTGCTTACTATCCACTTCATAGAGTTTCTTTCTTGAGGATTCAACTTTTTTATCATATTGTTTTGATTGTTTTACCATCTTAGTAATTGTTTTTTCGATAAAGTAGGCGTTCTTTCAAATAAAAATCCACCACACTCTATGGCTAGTAGTCTTTGTTCGAAGTAATTGAGTCATTTATAAAAATATTCTAATAAAGCTCTTTGAGTGTATCCATGTTGTGGAGAAGAAGAAAATAGTCTTTGAAATATATCCCAAAATTCATTAAATTTTTCATCATCTTTCATCTTAGCAATTGTAATTTGCTTTCTGAACTAATTTTACTAGTAGGCATATATTCATCTAGGAAAGCATCTAACATTTGAGTCCATGTAGTTATTGAGTCTTGTGGAAGATATAACAACCAGTCTTGTGGTTGATCTTTCGATGCAAAAGGAAAAGCCTTCAGTTCGACTTGTTATAAAGTACTTTCTTTTTGTTTCATCCCATTAACTTTATGTTGATACTCCTATATGAATTTATATGGGTCTTCATTATCTTTACTATAGAAGTTAGGTAAGGCACTAATAAATCCAAATTTAAGTTCAAATTTAGGAAATCCAACGGGGTACGCTATACACATACGCTCCTAAGCTGTAATATTTTAATTTGCTTGTCTAAAAGTGAGCTTTCTATTTCTATTGATAACTCTGTTATCATTGTTAGTATTGATGACATTATCATCAACTTCATTATTGTTGATTTCCATCTTATTAACTAAATCTTCCCTAAGTTGTTGTTGCCCTAAACTTCGATTAAAGGTTCTATCAATTTCATGATCAAACGGATGTAAAGATCTTGTTGAGTTAACATCACGAAGTGTCTAGACCATACAATATCTATAATCCTTTAAAAATTATCTAAATATTCTCGGCAATGGCGCCATAAATTGACACATGTCGAACGTACACAATAGTTTCTCATGTTTTCTATTAACTTGTAGTAGTGGTAATTGGGATATCGTCTCCACATGAATTTTTGAAATCCCAAAGAAAGTAACTTTTTATTGTTTTTATTAACTTAATTAATCTAATAAAAGGGGAATTAAAAGAGTAAATAACTTAGCAAATATGATTACTAACTTAAATAACCAAACTAACTAAATTAATCTAAACAAATCAAATTCAAACTAACTTAAGCAATTTTCAAATGCAATTCAATATAAATAAATAAACATCTAAACAAAACCCCGCTAAACAATGTAATATATTTGGATTAATTTCAAACACTAGAATATAATATCACTTCATACTATAGTTATAAGTATAAGACATAGAATCTTGGAATCATTAAACCTCTTTTCATAATAGGTTGATATCCTTTAGCCATCCATCGATTTTTTTAATTCAATAGAAATGCCACATTCTTATCATTGTAATTCTACCCGTCGAATAAAATGCAATACCACAGAAATATGATAGCATTAAGTTCAATGAAAATCATGTATAATCTAAGTTAATATTATCGAAGCCATATAATACACAACTTAGAACACAATCACCTAAAACATCCACTTAAAAAACTCCATGTAGATTAATCCTAGTTACTATTTCTATAATTGTTGTCAATGTCTATATACATAGAATCAGAATCATAATACTACATAACATATTTGCAACTATACATCAAATACTAACCTCCTTTAGTTGTAATATGCAAAACAACTTGTTAATTCCGTGATTGATGTGTATGAATAGATCTTAAGCATTAAGTACATGATTCCTTAATTATAACTATCTACTAATCTAAAATATACTACATTGTCTAGGGTTTATTTAGAATAATAGACTACTCACTCATGCGAGAAAAAAACAACGCATAAACATAATTAAAATACATAATGAATGAATAAACACCTTAATAAAAACCAAAGCTCCTAATTATCTTCAAATATAGACAATAAAACTAATAAGGAAAAGGAAAAGGGTTAAAAGCAAAAGGAGATAGCTATTTCGAAGCTCTTTGGATTTTCTTATAATAAACACCTTAACATAATTATAAAACACCTAAAAATAGCATAATCAAGAACAAATTCAGTAGAATCAGAATCAATAGAAATTTTATGAATTTGATATTCAACAAAATCATTAATACTGACTGTATCTTCTTTAGGTGGTGAATGTGTGGAATGGACTGGATACGCGATCTTGGATGGAAGGTTTGAAGTGACGGCTGGCTCCATTGCTGGTCGTGGATGTGCGGAATAAGATTTATGAAAACTTTCTCGGCGAGACGAAGTAGAAGTACGTGCAGAAAAAGTTATTTCTACTTTACCATCGTCATGAGTTATAATTTTATGTATTTCGTTGGATAAATTTTGCTTTTGGCTTTCCTCTATATTGTTATCATAAATTGTCCATATTTTTTGGATTTCTATGTCTTTCCAATTTAATTGTTTTCCATCGACAGTTTTATTTCGAATATTTGTTAAAAATAAAGTCGATGTTCGTTTTTGAAGATTAGTGTATGCTACATCGGGGATGATTGTATGCATTAATTTATAATAAATGCAATATACAACTGCAACATTAAAGCATATTCCTTTCATATTAAAGCCTTGTGTATAGATACCTAACACGGCTGCTTCATGAGCAAATTCTCATGTAGACTTAATGTGAAGTTTGGGAAACAATTGAAATGAATTGGCCCTTGTTCTAAGCTACTTTCTATCATTCCTAGTAAGGAATCGTCGAAATTTCAATGACGTTTATCTCTTATAGAGACTAAAATTGAAGTATTAAGGCCTAATGTAATTGATGGTTTTGCTTTCCTGTGTCTATAAATACTAAGGTAAGGGTATTGCTTAAGGGATCGAGTAAGCAATCTTTCTAAGTTTAAGCTTCTTAAGTGTTCAGTATTCTTGTTCTATTCTTGTTCTTATATATTATCAATTTACAAAATAGATCTGTTTGCGTATTATTATCCATTCCCATAAGACTATCTTCTATCATAATATCCGTCTAAATTTATACCCTCTAACTTTCTGCATAACTTTGTCTTCAGGCATCAAATTGGTATCAAAGAAAATTCCTGAAAAAGAGCAGGGAACAACATCAAGTAATTCTTCACATCAAGCGCAAAATAAATCCATATCTTCTGAAACTCTTGTCACACAATCGTTTCTTCCTACTATAGCTCCATTTCCTTTAATTAAACCTAAACCCATTTATTCAAATGAACTTTTAGAAAAAATTACAGCTTAGTTAGCAAAACTTGAATTACAAAATAAAGGAAAAAGGGATAAGGCTCCTGTAATAGCTAATTTAGATCAAATATCTGAAAAATCAATTTCCTTGGATCATCAGTCTACATCCGCTTCAAATCTCAGCATCGAAATAGAAACAGATACAACTTCTAGTGTTTCTAATATTGCTATTCAACGACTATTCAGAAAAAATAAGCCAGCTTATCGATCACGTTATCATAAATAAAAACAATTACTCCAGTTAATCGTGCTATTCATTTTGGCGATAAATTTCCCGATCAACTTACCGATAAAACGCAACTACAAAGATTTCTTGGTTGTTTAAACTATCTCTCTGATTTCTATAAACAAGCAGCTATAGACCGTAAACCTTTGCAAGACCTTCTAAAAAAGGATGCTAAATTTCAATTGACTTCTGCACATACCGCTGCAATGCTGAACATTAAACAAAAGGTTAAAACTCTTCCTTGTCTTCACTTAGCAAATTTAGTTTACCCAAAAATTATACAAACAGATGCTTCCGAATTAGGGTATGGCAGAATACTTATGCAAAAACATCCATTTTGTACAGAACAATTAGTTTGTTATATATCCAAACTATGGAATACCACACAACAAAACTATGCTATTGTAAAAAAGGAAATTTTAGCTATTGTATTATGTGTCCAAAAGTTTCAATCGGATGTTTCAAATCAAGATTTTTTAATACGTGTTGATTGCAAAGCCGCAAAAAAAGTTCTTTTGAAAGATGTTAAAAACTTGGTATCCAAACAAATATTTGCTCGATGGCAAGCAATATTAAGTGTTTTTGATTTGATATCGAATATATCAAGGGTGAAAATAATTCTTTACCTGACTTCTTATCTTGTGAATTTCTTATTACACCTCAAATTCATTGCCTACATATCATGGTCGACGAAGGTAAATCTTCAGCTACCTCGAATAGATTATCCCCTCTATTCCAAGCCTATAATCAAGCTGGTGTCAATAAATCCCTTTACAAATATAGTAATCAGCATTTAGTTACCCTTCTTGACCATCATCTTCTCGATAAATCTTTAGATACCTAGGTCAAACTGGTCATGCCTCCTTCTTTGCATTTCATACCCAACAGACCCGATGTTACTATCAAGTTTTATGAAACTCTCTTAACTACTACTCAATCAGTCCTTATTAAACATTTCACAAGACCTAACTATGAAGAAATTGCTTATTCTAAATAAAAAACACAAAAGGTTCTTTCAAGTATAGATTGGTCACAAAACCACTCGATTCAGCAAAGTCCATACATTTATCAATCCATGACTCTCGTCACTGATCGTCATCCTGTGCAAGTACAGATTGGAACTCATACCGTCACTACTGTTCACAATGTAGCTTATACCTATCTCACTCAAGAAATTTTTCTAAATGGTGGGATAAATTTGATATAGACTCTATTGACACATCCAGTATTACTCCCATTACTACTCCCACCAAACCAACAAAATTTAGTCGCCTGATTGCCTTTCCTCGATTTTCAAAAACCTACAAAGATGCTAGTTTGGCTTCTCCTACACATAAAGTTCAAATTGAAGAATCAAGTTCATCAATATCTCCCGATCTTGCTCAAACCATAATTCGACAACTTCAACAAGGCTTTCAACAAAATTTTCAGCAAGGATTTCAAAATATCGAACGACATATGGAAGCTTGATTCAAACAATTTGAATCTAAACATTATGTTTCTTCCAGGACACAGTCAGATGACAATACTCATTCAGCTCCTTCTGAAGATTTTATTGACTTATAAATGGATGCCATCAGACCAGCACTACACCATCCAGCTATTTAACCACCAGTTATTGAATCAATACAGAAAGAATTATCTCCATTTGGTGTTGATACATTTTTCGCTAATTAATTTATTTCTGATCTATATCCCGCTGTATCATACCTTTTAGTACACATCAGTCTATTTACTCCTTTAGCACACAACTGGATAGTCGCTGAAGGTAACCTTTTAATTACGCTCTGGTCCCTTATGAATTTCCCCTGAATCAAGATTTATATAGATTATTCAGATCTTTATTTATATTCGGATTATATGCATTTTGAATTATGGCGTACACTTCGCACGCATCCCCTTAGAGATTATTGTGACTTCTATATGATGCAATCAGGCCCATGCCATGTTTTACTAAATAAGCCCACGCTTCCTGATTTTTACCAGCCATTCCATCAATCAAGCCGGCTTGACATACCGCACCTTATCCTGCTTTTTTGAAAAGCAAATCTTATCACAATCAAGAATCTTATCTATCTACTGTGCCATCATGTCATCTACAGTCAACACCACTATCTACAGTGAAAGCTACTATCATTTAGCAATCAATTCTTATCAAATAATCTTATCCTCCAGCTGTCAGCAACTTATGATAATATGATAATGTATTTGTTACTTTAATGTAAGACTACCTTTCTATGGTAGTGCGTCCGTAATTATTGGTTTTCCTTTCCTGTGTCTATAAATACTAAGGTAAGGGTATTGCTTAAAGGATCGAGTAAGCAATCTTTCTAAGTTTAAGCTTGTTAAGTGTTCAATATTCTTGTTCTATTCTTGTTCTTGTATATTATCAATTTACAAAATATATCCGTTTGCGTATTATTATCCATTCCCTTTAGACTATCTTCTATCACAATACTCGTCTAAATTTATACCCTATAATTTTCTTATTGGGAGTTTTAAGATGACATTTATTAGCATAATGGCCAGGTTTTTCACAATGATAGCAAACATTTTGCTTTTTCCTTTGAGTTTTAGAATGTTTATTAGGATGAAATCATTTTTTGAAAGTAGGAATCTTTAGGGAAAACCAAAAAATGAGAATATCGTTTTCGTATTGTGTCTGGTTTGGTAAGCAGAGTAATATATAAATCATGCCCAAATTCATAACAGAAGTTTCCTAAGGCTTGGTTTAATGTTTTCTTTTCCTTTGCTAATTGTCGTTTTATACGCATATCATTACAAATAGCTAAGAGCCACAAGTATGTATGGCTTGTATAAGGTCGCCATAGGAATTGGTTTGCCAATTTAAAGCGCCATTATTTTTAGCTTTTATATATTGTTTGAAATGTATATAAGTGTTTCCAATGTTGATCTATTGTTTTGGAGAATACTAAGATATCATTAATATGGACAAGGATAAATTCCCGATAGGGATTAAAAATATCATTCATAATTTTTTGAAATTCAGAAGGTGCATTTTTTAATCCGAATGGCATGACATTCCATTGATATTGACCAAAAGGGTATTAAAAGCAGTTTTATAGCGATCACTAGGATTTATTTGGATTTGCCAAAATCCAGATTTAAGGTCAAATTTAGAGAAAACTAAAGCAACAGTAGTTATTTTAATTAAATCATATTTATTAGGTAAAGGATAGCGAATTGTTTTTAACACTTTATTAAGGGGTTTATAATTAATTACTAATCTTGGGGCACCACATTCTAATTCAGGAGCATTTTCAACATAAAAAGCGGTGCAACTCCGTGGAGATTTAGAAGGGGTAATTAACTTCTTAGCTAACATATCTTTTATTTCCTATTCGCATAGATTTAGTAAACATGTATTCATTTGAGATGATGAACTAACTAGACATTTGGAGGAGCTACAAAAGAATTTTTCATTACAATAGGACTACATCAAGGATCGGCTTTAAGCCCATATCTATTTACTTTAGTTATGGATGAATTAACTAGACATATTCAAGAGGATATACCATGGTGTATGTTATTTGCAGATGATATTGTCTTAGTGGATGAAACCAAAGATGGAGTGAATAGGAAATTAGAACTCGGAGGAATACATTAGAATCTAAAGGCTTTAAGTTGAGTAGGACGAAAACTGAATACATGCACTGTGAGTTTGAAGACACTAGACATCGAGACGACGGAGTGGTAAAATTAGGGGAAGTAGAAGTTCATAAGGTAAACCACTTTAGATACTTAGGATCAATCATACAAAATGATGGTAACATTGAAAATGATGTCACACATATAATTCAAGCTGGATGGAAGAAATGGCGGAGTGCAACAGGGGTGATTTGTGATCGACATGTTCCTACTAAGTTAAAAGGAAAACTTTATAGGACCGCAATTAGGCCAGCTATGCTATATGGAAGTGAATGTTGGGCGGTAAAGAAACAACAATTACATAAAGTGAACGTAGCAGAAATGAGGATGCTTAGGTGGATGTGTGGTAAAACTCGTAAAGATAGAATAAGAAATATAGAAATTCAAAGACAAGTAGGAGTAGCACCAATTGATACAAAGATTAGGGAAGGGCGGTTGCGATGGTTTGGTCACCTGCAAAGACGGCCTACAAATGCCCCAACTAGAAAACTTGACTCAATAGAAACTGTAGAAATTCGACGAGGTAGGGGCATACCAAAGTTAACATGGGATGCATTAATTAAAAGGGATTTGAATGGTTTGCAAAGCTCACCATCAATTGCACTTAATCGAGCACAATGGAAAAGTTTGATCCATGTAGCCGACCCCAGTTAATTTGGGACGAAGGCTATGTTGTTGTTGTTGTTGTTGTATTCATTTGAGATGGATTGACTTTTGTAGGAATGTGATATTCATTAAAGTCTGGTGTATATAGTAGAGTAACTATATGTTTTTTCCTATCCCAAAAGGCAGAGGGAATGTCTGAACTACAAAGGTGATGTAATTTATCTTGATAAGTCATAATTTTAGTTTGGAATGTAGGAGTGTTAAGAATCAGATCGGTTTTGAGAAAATTAATTTCAAAACGTAAAAAGTTTATATGGGTTTGTTTATGGTCAATTTGATTAACAATCTGATTTAAATATTTAACTTTAGGAAACTGAGAAAAGGGAAATAAAATTTGGCGATTATTTGATATAGTCGTTAATCCATTTGTAGAAACAGTAAAAGGCTATATATATTGAAGAAATTGAGTTCCTAATGAGATATCATGTTGAAGACCTTTTAATATAATAAAGGAGGTAGGTATACAAATAGAATGATGACATATATGTGATATAGGAATTTTATAGTTAATAGATGATTTATTACCTTCGGCTGTAGAAATCTTATTATTTGTCTTTTCATAATATCTAAGGGGAATGAGGCCTTCACGGATACAAATTAAATCAACACCTGAATCAATCAAGGCTGAACACTTATATGAAAAATCTTTAATAGTAAGTGTAATAGGAGTAAACCATCTTTGATGAACATATTGAGTAAGAGATTCAATAAAAACATTATTGTCGAAATCTACAAGGGAGTATGTATTTGTAGTTTCTAATTATGTTAATCATTTTTTTAATGTCTATATTTCTTGTTATAAAATATTAATGTCTTCCTGTAAAGTATGTATTGTAGTCGGTTGTGGTCATTTACTTACTTCTTGTAAAAGGCTAGATAATGTATATTTGGTTGGATCAAGTGCAAGTTGTCGTTGAAATTTATGTCATTTTTTTTTATCAAACTCTTTCTCACACTCTGAAGGAGAGTCGAGCTCCTTTTGGTGTTGTATGATTTCAGTAAAATATTTGTATTTTAATAAGGGATTCTCAATTTGTTCTCCTATTTCAAGTATAAGTTCTTCCTGTGCAGTTAAAACATTAATTTCAGTGTCAGACGAAGATGATGATGTATTTAATAGATTGGCGGCACAATGATAGATATCTGAGGAAGAAGATGAAGCGTCATGAATTTGATGAATTTTATTATTGGGAGTTTTAAGATGACATTTATTAGCATAATGGCCAGGTTTTCCACAATGATAACAAGCATTTTGCTTTTTCCCTTGAGTTTTAGAATGTTTATTGGGACAAAATCATTTTTTGAAAGTAGATATTTTATAATAGGAATCTTTAGGGAAAACAGAAAAACGAGAATAACGTTTTTGTCTTGTGCCTGGTTTGGTAAGCGGAGTAATATCTAAATCTTGGCCAAATTCATAACAGAAGTTTCCTAAGGCTTGGTTTAATGTTTTCTTTTCCTTTGCTAATTGTCGCTTTATACGCATATCATTACAAATAGCTAAGCCATAGGTATGTATGGCTTGTATAAGGTCGCCATAGGAATTGGTTTGCCAATTTAAAGCGCCATTATTTTTAGCTTTTATATATTGTTTGACCTTTTCAGTGAAGTAGGGTGGTAACCCAGCGATAAATCTTTCTTTCCAAAATTGAGAATCATGGGTAGTTAATTGATATACCTTAGAAAAGAATGTGTCTTTATACCATCTATAATCATTCATTGTTTTGCATCATAGGCTTTGTAGTTGATCTCTGATTTTTTCATCAAGGGATGATAAAGTTCCTATAAAATGCCAAATTATATTTGATAAAAGGCAATCAACGCCATTATATTGTTGTCTTCCTTGATTATCTAATAGGGGATTTCCTTGAGCGTCTTTCTTTACGAAATTTAGAATTTCTAATTGTGTTGTGTCATTAAAAGCATAATTCCACCATCCATATAGTTGTCCAGAAAAACTTGCAGCAATAGCTCCGGCTATATTCCCTTCCGCATGATGTGATAGTGAACATGCTTTAGCATATATTTGGGTTTGATATACAACTTTGAGAATATGATATTCTGATAAACCATTAATATTTCATTCGTATATGGCATTGCCATTAAATTTTTGATGTAGTTTAGTATTTTCTTCGATAATAAGATATGCAGGAGAGGGTTTAGAATAGAATTGTTTTTGTTTAGGATAACGTGATCGATAAGCTAGCTTATTTTTTCGGAATAGTCGTTGAATAGCAATATTATAAAAACTAGAAGCTGTATCTGTTTCTATTTCGATGCTGAGATTTGAAGCGGATGTAGACTGATGATCCAAGGAAATTGGTTTTTCAGATATTTGATCAAAATTAGCTATTACAGGAGCCTTATCCCTTTTTCTTTATTTTATAATTCAATTTTTGCTAAGTGAGCTGTGATTTTTTCAAAACGTTCATTTGAATAAATGGGTTTAGGTTTAATTAAAGGAAATAGGGCTATAGTAGGAAGAAACAATTGTGTGATAAGAGTTTCAGAAGATACGGATTTATTTTGTACTTGATGTGAAGAATTACTTGATGTTGTTCCTTGATCTTTTTCAGGAATTTTCTTTGATATCGTGGATAAATAGATATTAGTAAAATTATTTTGCTCAATTAAATGATTTAAATCCTTTTTGCAAGAGGTAAGTCTTCATTAAAATTAGATTTTAAAGGAGTGGCCTTGATATGGTCTTCGATTTTATAGGGGCTAAAGAAGGATGAGTTTGGATATATTTGTCTCCATTAGAACCTTTCCAAATTTTATTAATTTTGTTAACTATTTATGGACAATGTTGAGTCAAAAAGTCAAAAAATGGAATATTGCATTTTACTTGATTGATATAACTAAAATATTTGTCACACAAAAAAGCTTGTTGAGGTTTAGAAACTAATTTACAAAATATAGGAGTTAATGGATGTTGTAAAAACTGTTGTATTAAGATAGCATAATCAAGAACAAAATCAGTAGAATCAGAATCAATAGAAATTTTATGAATTCGATATTCAACAAAATAATTAATACTGACTATATCTTCTTTAGGTAGTGAATGTGTGGAATAGACTGGATACGCGATCCCGGATGAAAGGATTGAAGTGACGGCTAGCTGCACTGTTGGTTGTGGATGTGTGGAATAAGATTTATGAAAACTTTCTTGGCGAGAAGAAGTAGAAGTACGAGTAGAAAAAGTTATTTCTACTTTACCATCGTCATGAGTTATAATTTTATGTATTTCGTTGGATAAATTTCGCTTTTGGCTTTCCTCTATATTGTTATCATAAATTGTCCATATTTTTGGGATTTCTATGTCTTTCCAATTTAATTGCTTTCTATCGACAGTTTTATTTTGAATAGTTGTTAAAAATAAAGTCGATGTTCCTTTTTGAAGATTAGTGTATGCTACATCGGGTATGATTTTATGCATTAATTTATAATAAATGCAATATAAACTGCAACATTAGAGCATATTCCTTTCATATTAAAGCCTTGTGTATAGATACCTAGCACGGCTGCTTCTTGAGCGAATTGATCATGTAGACTTAATGTGAAGTTTGGGAAATAATTGAAATGAATAGGCCCTTGTGCTAAGCTACCTTCTATCATTCCTAATAAGGAATCGTTGAAATTTCGATGACGTTTATCTCTTATAGAGACTAAAATTGAAGTATTGAGGCCTAATGTAATTAATGGTTTTATTGCAACTTGTATAAGTCCTATGTGTAAATATTTATGAGTTTCTTTATATTTATTGATTTTTTAGGAGAAATAAAAATTAGTTCCTAACCTTCTTCATCAATAGACTTTGTATCTTCTTCTAACTTAATAATGTATTCATGCTTTTTAGAGAAAGATCCATGATTATAAATGTCAGATGCTTTGATTATAGACATATCCCAATTGCGAAGTGATTGCTCTATTTGTGAGAAAGAAACTTCTTGAATGTTTTTTAAATCAATGGTAGTCATAGGTTTTGTTAGTGGCGTAGGGTGTGACTCAGAAGAGGAGGCAGACTCTAATTTCGTCGAAGGGGTTTTATTTGAAAGAGCACGCTTTACCATTTTAACTAATTCACTCATGGATTTGCGTTAGGTATTCACTCACTTGGTCCATGATTTGTTGCTAGACTTACGTTCCTTCTGCTAGACTTATGACGCGACTAGGAAAGTGTATGCGATAACCAATATGCAAATCAAGAGATAAATTAGAGTTTAAACAAAAAATATGCGATTAAAAAAAACCAAAATCGATAAATCTAGAGTATGAAAACAATTATGAAAACTTAGCTATGCAAGAGTCTGCAAATAGTTCGAAAAACTGTTCTGATTTTGATATCAAATATATATAACAAAGATGATATGCTGGATTATAGTGAGAGATACTTACAGTAGAGGAAGATCTTCTGATGGCTCTGATACCAATTTGATGCCCGAAGACAAAGTCATGCGAAAAAACAGAGGGTATAAATTTAGACGGATATTGTGATAGAAGATAGTCTAATGGGAATGGATAATAATACGCAAACATATCTATTTTGTAAATTGATAATATACAAGAACAAGAACAAGAATAGAACAATAATACTGAACACTTAACAAGCTTAAACTTAGAAAGATTGCTTACTCGGCCCCTTAAGCAATACCCTTACCTTAGTATTTATAGACACAGGAAAGCAAAACCAGTAATTACAGATGCACTACCGTGGAAAGGTAGTCCTACATCAAAGTAACAAATACATTATCATATTATCATAAGCTGCTAACATCTGGAGGATAAGATTCTTTTATAAGAATTGATTGCTAAATTATAATAGCTTTCACTGTAGATAGTGGTGTTGATTGTAGATGACATGATGGCACAGTAGATAGATAAGATTCTGGATTGTGATAATATTTGCTTTTCAAAAAAAGCAGGATAAGATGCGGTATGTCGGGCCGGCTTAATTGATGGAATGGCCGGTAAAAACTAGGAAACATGGGCTTGTTTAGTAAAACATGGCATGGGTCTGATTACATCATATAGAAGTCACAATAATCTCTAAGGGGATGCGTGCGAAGTGTACGCCATAATTCAAAATGCATATAATCCGAATATAAATAAAGATAAGAATAATCTGTATAAATCTTGATTCGGAGGAAATTTATAAGGGACCAGAGCGTAATTAAAAGGTTGCCTTCAGCGACTGTCCAGTTGTGAGCTAAAATAGTAAATAGACTGATGTGTACTGAAAGGTATGATATAGCGGGATATAGATAAAAAATAAATTGATTAGTAGAAAGTGTATCAACACCAAATGGAGATAATTCTTTAAGTATTGCTTCAATAACTAGTGGTTAAATAACAGGATGGTGTAGCGCTGTTCTGAGGGCATCCATTTATAAGTCAATAAAATCTTCAGAAGGAGCTAAATGAGTATTGTCGTCTGACTGTGTCCTGGAAGAAACAAAATGTTTAGATTCAAATTGTTTGAATCTAGCTTCCATATGTCGTTCGATATTCTGAAATCCTTGTTGAAAATTTTGTTGAAAGCGTTGTTGAAGTTGTTGAATTATGGTTTGAGCAAGATTGGGAGACATTGATGAACTTGATTCTTCAATTTGAACTTTATGTGTAGGAGAATCCAAACTAGCATCTTTGTAGGTTTTTGAAAGTCGAGGAAAGGCAATCGGGCGGCTAAATTTTTGGTAATGGGAGTAATACTGGATGTGTTAATAGAGTCTACATCAAATTTATCCCACCCTTTAGATAAAATCTCTTGACTGAGATAGGTATAAGCTACATTATGAACAGTAGTGACGATATGAGTTCCATATTGCCATTTAAAGATCCAGGGGATGGAATGCTTGTGCATGAATTGAAATTGTGATAATTTTTTCGGCTTCATATTTCTTGAAAACAGCATTGGGAAAGAACCCAATATGAGGACCAAATTTTGTCCACCATTCTTCCATGAACCATGCAGGGAGATTAACTTTTAATGACTTCTTGAAAGTAATATACCATGAATGATCAGAAGCTGGATCTTTGTAGAAAAGAATATTTCGCCAAACATCAATGTTATCTCTATAATTTACTTGCACAGGATGACGATCAGCGACGAGAGTAATGGATTGATAAATGTATGGACTTTGCTGAATAGATTGGTTTCGTGACCAATCTGTACTTGAAAGAACCTTTTGTATCTTTAATTTAGAATAAGCAATTTCTTCAGAGTAAGGCCTTGTGAAATGCTCGATAAGGACTGATTGAGTAGTAGTTAAGAGAGTTTCATAAAACTTGATAGTAACATTAGGTCTGTTGGGTATGAAATGCAAAGAATGAGGCAAGACCAGTTTGACTTGGGTATCTAAAAATTTATCGAGAAGATGATGGTCAAGAAGGGTAACTAAATGCCGATTACTATATTTGTGAAGGGATTTATTGACATCATCTTGATTATAGGCTTGGAATAGAGGGGAGAATCTATTTGAGGTAGCTGAAGATTTACCTTTGTCGACCATGATCTGTAGGCAATGAATTTAAGGTGTAATACGAAATTCACGAGATAAGAAGTCAGGTAGAGAATTATTTGCACCCTTGATATATTCGATATCAAAATAAAAACACTTAATATTGCTTGCCATCGAGCAAATATTTGTTTGGATACCAAGTTTTTAACATCTTTCAAAAGAATTTTTTTTTTTGCGGCTTTGCAATCAACGTATTAAAAACTTTTGGTTTAAAACATTCGATTGAAACTTTTGGACACATAATACAATAGCTAAAATTTCCTTTTTTTACAGTAGCATAGTTTTGTTGTGTGGTATTCCATAGTTTGGATGTATAACAAACTAATTGTTCTGTACCAGATGGATGTTTTTGCAGAAGTATTCCACCATACCCTAATTCGGAAGTATCTGTTTGTATAATTTTTGGGTAAGCTAAATTTGCTAAGTGAAGACAAGGAAGAGTTTTAACCTTTTGTTTAATGTTCAGCATTGCAGCGGTATGTGCAGAAGTCCATTGAAATTTGGCATCCTTTTTGAGAAGGTCTTGCAAAGGTTTACGGTCTATAGCTGCTTGTTTATAGAAATCAGAGAGATAGTTTAAACAACCAAGAAATCTTTGTAGTTGCATTTTATCAGTAAGTTGATCGGGAAATTTATCGGCAAAATCAATAACACGATTGACTGGAGTAATTGTTTGATTATATATTTTGAAACCATACGATATCTATAATCCTTTAAAAATTATCTAAATATCCTCGGCAATGGCATCATAAATTGACACATGACGAGCGTACACAATAGTTTCTCATGTTTTCTATTAACTTGTAGTAATGGTAATTGGGATATCGTCTCCACATGAATTTTTGAAATCCCAAAGAAAGTAACTTTTTATTGTTTTCATTAACTTAATTAATCTAATAAAAAGGGAATTAAAAGAGTAAATAACTTAACAAATATGATTACTAATTTAAATAACCAAACTAACTAAATTAATCTAAACAAATCAAATTGAAACTAACTTAAGCAATATTCAAGTGCAATTCAATATAAATAAATAAACATCTAAACAAACCCCTGCTGCACAATATAATATATTTGGATTAATTTCAAACACTAGAATATAATATCACTTCGTACTATAGTTATAAGTATAAGACATAGAATCTTGGAATCATTAAACCTCTTTTCATAATAGGTTGATATCTTTTAGCCAGCCACCGATTTTTTTAATTCAATAGAAATGCCACATTCTTATCACTGTAATTCTACCCATCGAATAAAATGTCATACCATAGAAATATGATAGCATTAAGTTCAATGAAAATCATGTATAATCTAAACCAATATTACCAAAGCCATATAATACACAACTTAGAACACAATCACCTAAAACATCCACTTGAAAAATGCCATGTAGATTAATCCTAGTTACTATTTCTATAATTGTTGTCAATGCCTATATACATAGAATCAAAATCATAATACTACATAACATATTTGCAACTATACATCAAATACTAATCTCCTTTAGTTGTAATATGCAAAACAACTTGTTAATTCCGTGATTGATGTGTATGACTAGATCTTAAGCATTAAGTACATGATTCCTTAATTATAACTATCTACTAATCTAAAATATACTACATTGTCTAGGGTTTATTTAGAATAATAGACTACTCACTCATACGATAAAAAAATAACCCATAAACATAATTAAAATACATAATGAATGAATAAACACCTTAATATAAATCAAAGCTCCAAATTATCTTCAAATATAGACAATAAAACTAATAAGCAAAAGGAAAAGGGTTAAAAGCAAAAGGAGATAGCTATTTCGAAGCTCTCTGGAGTTTTTGTAATATCCTTACGTATACATATCATAGATAAACTCAAACAATTCATACTAATCTAAAAAAACCCGTAACCAACTTCAATGATTTCTCAGCGATTCCTAACTTATACACAAATCGTTGAGTAAATCACTGAACTTAGCTCTCAGTGATCCACCGATTTAGCTAGTGATTTATAGTTTGTTCTCCAATTCATTGTGGATTCGGTTGCCTTCTTCTACCGCTGATTTATATGGCAATTCCTAGTGTTATTCCAAATCGTTGGTTCATTTTTTTAGTTGACTCTTTTGTTTTTCTTTCTCTTTTCTTCCATTTCTTCTTTTTCTTATTTAAAACCTAAAATTACAAAAATAAGAAAATCCTTGTGTAATATCTTCATTTATACTAAAAATCAACCTAAGTTACATTATAAAATGTGTCTAATTATTGACTTGTCAATTGGTGACTTGCTCTGAGACATCAGAGCATCCCTATTCTTCTCCCTTTTATAGGTTAATTGATAACTGGTTATTTAGACTTATTTATTGGACTAGTTTATTAGTATATTTTATATAAATATCTCAGAATGAGCTCTAATTGACGATATTTATGTTCTTTCATGTATACAAGGTATAAAGGAGACAAAGGAGTGATTTCGGGACGAAACAAGGATAAAATGCACAAAAATACAATTGACGCTATGGCAAGGATGCTTGATGCCATAGGAGATGACTTGAAAATGTATGCAAGGAGTAGAGAACGAGTAAGAGAGAAAAAGAGAAACATCAGTGTTAGCACAGTGGCGGCGCCGTGAGTGTATAAGGGACAGTGCCGAGGTGGTCTACTCTAGGCTCCAAATGTACTGAGTGAGGAAAATGCACATAACGATGCCTAATTTGTGGCGGCACTGTGGCTTTATACAAATAGTGTTGGATCACTTATGGACAACACCGAGACAAAAGAAAAAGAAAGTTTAGAGTTCTAGTTTGTTTGAAATTGTCTATTAGGGTTTTTACTTATATTCTAAGGTGTCTTATGGGTATAAATAGGTATTAGAATCTGGTAAACACATGCATTATCATACAATACCACCAATTTACCAATTTTCATTAAGAGTAACCAATTAGCATATAGTGGCACAGTCTGGTTGTTCTTAAGTATTAAGAAGAGTTCGAAGGAGAAGACATTAAAGACTCACGTATGATTATTCGATATTGTTTGCTTAATTTAATTGAAGCTATTTTTGTTTGATTTATTATTGTAATGAATACCATCATGTGTATGTTTATTTCAATAATGTGTGAGTAGTTCACTAATCTTAAGGATCAATAGATTCTATAATATGAATGCTATGTTAAAGTAGTTATAAATGAATTAGAAAGTTAAAAAGTGCAATGGTTAGAATTTGTATTGATTCTAGACGTAATGCTATAAACATCTTGATCACGTGTTTGTTGATTATAGATTTTAGAAGTTACCATGGCCATTGGAGCTTTTAAGCCAAATATGGATGATATAACCGTAATACATATATATATATATATAATCGATAGGTAGTTATTGATTTGGGAGGCACGAGATAGTAAAATCAATTGGTTATTACTTTAAAGATTTGGGACTTAAAGCAACGTGGAGCTTACGTTATTCACATTGATAGGTGGAGTTCTAGTTTGCACATTAGAGGCTTTTTCGCCACCGCAATGAGTTGAAGTGGATTTAAAAGAAATCTGCCTATTCTAATTGAGCATCGCATACACAAAATGAAAATGAAGGAAGTGAATTGAAAAACATAGTTATTCATTACATTGGTGAAGTTTTGAACAAAAATCTTCTTAATATAAGAGTACGAAGTTATGTACATTGTTTTGCTAAATTAGAATAGTTTAGTTGAAAACCAATTAAAAAGGGATTTCCTTAGCAATAGAGTAAATCCGATTAAGTATACTAAGCGCAATACACCTTTCCCTGGGGATTATATATGTTTGCACATTATTACTACAATAGAGCCGTTATACTTGTAGTGTCATTGTCAAGTTTTTGGCACCATTGTTGAGAATAGGTAGCCACTCTAGTTTAGTTAGTCTACAAAATTGTTAAGTTTTATTTTAAGTAATTTACTCTCTAGTTCATAAAAAGAAAAAAAATAAAAGGTTTAAATCTCGAGTTTGACAATCTGCACTTGATTTTTTGTGTTTTCTTTTTTAAGGAGAATTAGTGCATGCGTAGTAAATGAGAGAAGGACTTAGTGCCTTACGACCTTGAGATTGACATAACTAATAAAGAAGAATAAGAAAGGAATCAAGAGGGCGGAGAAGCAGAGGATCAAGCCCGAAACCAATAATAAGGCTGAGGGAATAACCAACCCAAAAGTATCTGGTAGTGTAGGACAGGGTGTGGAGAAAGAGATGTCTCTGTGACTACTTCAAACCAGAAGACTTACAATGGAGTGATGATGCTTACAACCAACACCACCGAATTCGAGCTAAGACCATCTCTAATCAACATGATGCATAATAGCTTGTTCAATGAGCTAGCGAATGAAGATCCAGTTGCACATGTAGAGAATTTCTTAAAGAAGTGTGACACTGAGCACATTAACGGAGTTACAAAGGAGGTGATCAAGATGGGACTTTTTCCATTCTCATTAGGTAAAAAAGTCAAATCTTGGTTCCAAGGACTGAATGTAGGGAGTATGACCTCTTGGGCCGAAATTAATAAAAGACTTTTAAACAAGTTATTCTTCTCAGTGAAGGTCAGCAAAAGGAAAAAAGAAATAAATTAATTCAAGCAGGAAGATGTTGAGTCTATTGGCAAGGCTTGGGAAAGATTCAAGGAGATGCTGAGGAGATGTCTGGGGCATGGATACGTGAAATGGGCACAACTACGAATTTTCTACTACGGGATGAATCACAACACTAGAACAATAGTAGATGTCACAGCAAGTGGTTCTCTACTAACCAATGATTAGGATGGAGTATTAGATCTTCCAGATCTTATGTCTCAAAACTCTACATTCGATACTCGTTCCACAATGAGGAAACCAGCGGGCGTATATGAGATTGATTTGCGAGCTACGATTATGGCATAACTATACAACTTGAGCAGTCAAATAGCAAATCTTCAAATGGGACAACAAAGTCCATAAGTGCAAGCTATATAGCAACCCGTTGATCATCAAGCCATGGTGGTTAATCAAATGGACATACAACAAGGAATGAAGCTTGAGGAGATCACCTCTATGAAAAGCAGAGCTATGGAAACAACTTTAGGCTGAGAGGAATGACTCTTCAAAGGTTTTATCAAGGATACATCAGCCCCAACTTCTCATATGAAAATCTTGATAATGCACTGAAGTTATCGTCAGGCTTTGATTAATAAGTACAATAAGGGAAGAACGAAGAAATGACTTCATTAAAGTCAATTAAGAAAATCATTGCATGCAATCGACATGAGAAATAGGGAACACCATGAGAAGCATGAGAAAGAGATGAAAATGTGAATAAAACTAAGAATATGATATATGATATGAGATCGCAATCCATCAAGAACCTGAAAAGACGGATTGGTCAGTTAGGCATTGTTTTGAATTCATGGAAGAAAGGCCAAATTTTGAGTAACACTATCTCAAATCCCAAGGAGAATGTGTACACATAGCACCATTTAAGCAAAGAGACAACACCAACATGGCGCCTAGTTATGAGCAAAAACTGCTCACAACAGTTTCAGTTCCATGACACAACACTAACATCGAGATAGGGAATTTAAGCCCCTTTCAACCCATATTTCTCACACTTGAGACCAATATCATACACCACCAACCAAGCCTAAATCCCTCTAGAACTTAAGAAAGAGCAATTTTAATAAAGAAAATAATGTTCCTAGTGATTAAGACTGAAAAGAGATAGTGCATTGTGGATTTGCACAAGGAGGAGAGTTAGGGCATTGATTTGAAGAAGAGATTCAAATGAGCACTACGATTTTATTTTGTGAGCAAAGTGAGAGGGTTTAGATTGATAGAGGCTTGGAGGGGTATTCTACACCAGAAAGTAGTCCGACATTGAGGTAAATTTATAATTATATTGGTTATGCTTTGAAATTTTTGAAAATTATTGATGAGATTGCATGAATTGTGGATATGAGGTAGTTGGATAGGAATTTTAAGTTATATGGATTTAGAAAATTAATGTGGCTTATGGTGAATTAGTCTATGTTTTTTGCATTATTTGGCATATGAATGATCCTTGTGAATGAAAATCCCGATTTTAGGTGATTTGAACCCTTGTCGTGAGTTGTTGTGTTATGTGAATTTTCAAAAATTCCATGAATAAGAAGGTAAGCAAGTCAACTTAGTGCAGTGATAGCAAATAATTATGAGACATCATCCTCAAGAGATTCGAATGGGGATGAAGTGAAACCTTTTAAGTCTACATAATGCATTAGTAGAAAGGCTAAAGAAAGATATAAGATCATTGAGCATATAAAATTCATTCGCGAGAGAGGAATAAACTTATTGGCTAAGTATGATAAGAGAGTAAACAATTTCATCAGGTAACAAGGTTGGGAGGAATTCACTCAATACTATAGATAGAGCAAGGTTAAAGGAGTGAGTGAAATTGTTTAAGAATTTTACATCAATACAAAGTTTACCAAGAAAGGTGACCCAATGAAGGTGAGAGGGGTATTTATCCCATTTAATGAGTGTTACATTAATGGCATCTATGGGTTAGAGCATATGAGTATGGTTGAAGACTCAAGGAGTTTCCCAAATGATTTATATGAGAGACCCTATAACCTATACCCTTTTAAAGCCATAGAGAGAACATTGGTTGTTCGAGGATAATAAGGATGGGTAATGGGAGCTAAGAATGTGTCGAAGCACATTAAGAAGGGAAGCGTAAGGAAAATGTATAGAATGTGGCAACACTTTCTAGTTGTTTCATTGTACCCGACCACTCAGCGGGACTAGATCAATAAGCCGAAGGCGGCTTGTTTATATGAGATTACAAAGTATGTGGAGATCAATGTGTGGGTGATCATCCAAAATAACTTGAGGGAGTTTATTATGTCAAGAGAGACAACAAATGTTTGTTTTCAATTTTAGTCACCCAGATGTGCTTGAAGGCCAGAGTTCGACTAATTCAGGATAAAGAATTCGATATTGAGGCCCAAGCACCCATAGTTGAGGAGTTTATGCTAACATTGAAATCATCGACTGGTTACCAAAAGTCAGAGGATGAGAAAGAGATTCAAGAGGGACAAACTTGAGGCTGAGTTGTTGGCTAAGGAGCAAAAGGATCACATAACAACAGAAGCAGCAATAGCAGCAGAGTTGGCCTAAGAGTTACATAATGAAGGATATGGAGAAGAGGAGGGTCACCAACAGGGATTTACCGATAGCTACAAGTTTTTATACCCACTTACAGGAAAGTAGGACTTGGATGGTCCAAAAGGTTTTTTCACCACTTCTACCACCATAGGCATTAGTACCACCACTTGAGGACTTGACTCCACGACAGCAGAGGCTGTGGATTGTTGAGATGAGGAGATAGTATAGAGGAGACATGGCTCAATATCGTGAAACCTTGATGAGATATAAGCAAGACCAATAAAACTTCATGTTATTTGCAGATCATGAGAGAGAGAAAGATAGCTAGATATGAGAGGGACAAAAGGATAAGACCTACTAATAGGTTTATTAGCTTTCCAGTAGGACCGAACTACATTTTTTTATCCAAACGTGGTGTAGAGCAGAAAGGTGGCATCCATTAACACCATCTTTTATTAGAGCTGATGATCATAACGATGATGATGATGATGATGATGATGATGATGATGATGATGATGATGATGATGATGATGCACAGTCCTAGAGTCAGTGTCTTAGGGTTTCTTTAGACCTTGGGAAGATGAGAGATACATTTACCCTAATTATTTTTACATTTGGAATATTTCACTTTAGTATTATGTTAAGTTGTATTGTATGTTTGTGTTTAGTTTTTTCATGTTTTAAGCTTATTTTTAAACCTTGAGGATAATGTTTGATTTAAGTTTTGGGGCATCAACACTACTCTATGGAAAGTTATGATGAAATAAGGATAAATAATGCATGTGTGATCGTAAAATCTTATTTTCGTAGCAGTTAAAAAAGAAATGTGGTTATGTGTTTTTTCTATTTACTTATTATTTGAATGTGTTAAAGTAGTATAGATTAGGTTATATATAGTAATATATATGATTAAGTAATTCATTTGCAAAATTCATGCATTTAATTGAGGATGAGTAAAAATACAAGTGTCTTGCTCATATGAAACTCAAAAAAGTGTTATCAGATTTTTGAAAAATATAAGAAATGTAGCAAACAATAATATGATTTCATGATTAGAAACTTAGAGTTAAGGAAGACCACGAACTTGAAATAAAAGCAAGAAAGAATACTTGAACGGTTCTTAAAGAAAAAGTTAAATCTTTAAGGAAGTCTATAATAAGTATGAATCTTACTTGAGTATAAAAATTACACAAAGACTTAGTACTACGAGGAGAAGAGATAGGCACCATGTTAATGAGAGACTTGGAGTTAAAACTTGCTTGATAAAGTAAAAGTGAGAAATGCTAACAAGAGGTTCAAAAGAAAATAGAGAGTCCTACAAGTTCTACGGGAAAAGGAGCGGAGAACTTGATAGTTGAAAAAAAAAAAAAAAAAAAAAAAGAAATCCATAGGAAAAGAGCGAGGGACCGTGCAATAAAAAAAATAAAAAGAAAAAGAAAAGAAAAGAAAAGAAAAAGATAAAAAGAAAGAAAAGAAAGCCGGAAGTTTGATATAACTCTTCAAATAAAAGATTTAGCTCGAGTACAAGTAGTTTAGTTGAGTTAAGTTTTCTTTCCAACTATATTAAGTCTTATGGACTCTTGAAGTGCTAAAGTCTACAAAACTAGTATGATCTGTGCTTGTTTGTGAATTCTTGAGCTTAATGAGAAATCATGAGATTTTTCACTTGCTACTTGAGAGTCGAAATGAAATAAACTTGTGAATAGTGATGGTTTTGGTTGTGAACAACTTTGGTGTTTTGAAAGTGAATTATATTTGTTGTTAATGTTACATGTTTTTGAAAATATAAATTTTTGCAAAGAAAAGCTCTTGAGTGGATTATTAACTTGAACTTATTTGAATTGAAGGATCTTGATGAACAATGTGAATTAAATATGGACTTAATTAATAGTAGTAAGAAACTTAGTAAAATACAATTTTGCTCGGGACGTGCAAAATCTTAAGTTTAGAGGTATTTGATGAGTTATTATTTAGACTTATATATATGACTAGTTTAGTAGTATATTTACTATAAATATCTCGGAATGAGCTCTAATTGACAGTATATATGTATTTTCAGGTATACAAGATATAAAGGAGACGAGGGAGTGATTTCAGGATGAAACGAAGATAAAATGCACAAAAATATGATTGTCATCATGGAAAGCATGCTTGACGTCGTGGGAGATTACTAGACAGCGTGGCCAAGGTGTGGAGAGCCAAAAAGAGAAGAAAAGAGAGACAACAGTGTCGGCGCAATGTCGGCGCCGTGAGTGTACAATGGACATCGCCGAAGTGGTCTACACAGGGCGCCAAGTATACTAAGTGAGGAAAATGCACACAAAGATGTCGAAGCTGTGGCGGTGCCATGGCTTTACATAGATAGCATCAGATCACTTATGGACAATGTTGAGACGTAGGACATAGAAAGTTTAGAGTTCTAGTTCATTTGGAATACTTTATTAGAGTATCTAATTGTATTTTAAAGTTTCTTAAGGGCATAAATAGGTATTAGAATGGGGTAAACATATACATTATCATACAATACCACCAATTTACCAATTGTCATTAAGATTAACTAATAAGCATATAGTAGCATAATTTACTTTGTTCTTGAGTATTAAGAAGAGTTTGGAGGAGAAGACATTAAAGATGCATGCATGGTTATTTGGTATTATTTTGTTGAGTTAATTGAAGTTATTTTCGTTTAATCTTTGATTGCATTGAATCTCATGATATTTATGTTTATTTCAATGATGTGAGTAGTTTATTAATCTTAAGGATCAATAGATATATGGTATGAATGATGTGCTAAAGTAGTTATGAATGGATTATAAAGTTAAAAAGTGTAATGGTTATGATTTTTATTAATTCTAGAAATAATGCTACAAACATCTTGATCACGTGTTTGTTGATTATAGGTTTTAGGAGTTATCATGGCCCTTGGAGCTTTTAAGCTGCATATGGACGATACAACTATAAAATATATAACATCAATAGATAGTTATTGATTAGGGAAGCACGAATAGTAAACTTAATTGGTTATGAATCTAAAAATTTGAAACTTAAAACAATGTGAAACTTATGTTATTCACACCGATAAGTAAAGTTCAAGTTTGCACATTAAAATCTTTTTCGTCACGACAGTGGATTGAAGTGGATTTGTAGGAAATATTTCTAATCTAATTGAGCATTGCACACACATAATGAAGATGAAGGAAATGAGTTGAAAAGCATAGTTATTTATTACCTAGGTGAATTTGTGAACTAAGATTTTCTTAATATAAGAGTACAAACTTATTTACATTGTTTTGTTCAATTAGAATAGTTTAGTTCAAAACCATTTAAAAAGAGATTTCCTTAGCAATAGAGTAAATACGACTGAGTATACTGAGTGCAATACACTACCCGAGGAAGATATATGTGATCAACATTAATTGATCGCATTATTACTACAATCGGGCCGTTATACTTGCGATGTCATGGTCATTTATGCCTTGATTTGTAATTACATATTATAACATTTTGTAAACCTGAGATACATTATGGGTTCTAAGAGAAACTTATGACTTGTATATCGCTTTGTTTACTTTCCATACTTGGTCACCAGATATACCGATTTATATATATGTTGGGTTCCACACATGATCATCCAACTCTTTTTTTACTTGTTGAGTTATTTAATTTGATAAATTACTTCCGCTAAATCTTTAAATCTTACAAAACATTGATAACATAACTTAAAACTATGAATTAACTTATAATGATGGAGCGGAAGTGTCATGGCCAAAATTTTTAATCTCGTTTATTATATGTTATCAGGATTACTGATCCGTGACGTGGGATCCACGTCGTGATATGTGCTTTGACCGTGGCGAGATGGCTAGGATATATGTTAGATTTTTTATGGTATATGCCTAGTGTATTGTATACGTGTAGACTATTAAGTTACTCCTACTCATGTATAGGTGTCGAGACGTAAGTGGGGATGTGCCTCAAATTGCATGCCGACGTAGGACCGCGGTAGATAGTGATGTGGTAAGTCTATTTTGAGTTAGTATAGCTTATATAGTGGTTTTAATGTGGCTATGGTCGAATTTGAATAAAATATAACATAAATTAGCATTTAAAAACTATGGCCATGTGATTTTAATCAAGATATGTATTAGCACATCTAGAAACCAATTAAGTTACCAATTTGTGATTATTTAGATAAAGTTAGTAGAGGTAAGTGGGACATGTGTTAAGAGGTGTACCATTAGATAGGTCTTGAGATACGTATGTGTAATTAGATTAATGGTTATCATTTAACCATATCCATTTTATATATAGAGTTAGAGATCAATTCATGGAAACCACATATTTTCATTTTACAAACTTAGGAGGAATGGATACTTGCCAGAGATGTTTGTGGAAGAAGAAAATTAGTTTGGGTTGGTGAAATCAAGGTGTGGTGGTTGATCAAGCTAGTGAACATAAACTAGGTAATCTATTTACACTAGTTTGTTTAGTTTAATTTCATGAATTCATGAATTTGTTAGTATGTGTGGCTGTTTTTATGTTGTTGATGATGTCTTGGGGTTTTCAAGGTGTTTGTGGAGGTCCCCAAGACATTTGAGTAGCCTATGTGTAGTGTAAACTTAGAATTCTAGTTGCAAAATTTTGGGTTTTTCTGCATATAGCGTGCTAGGTAGATCAGCTAATGGGATATTTCAATTAGCGTGCTAGAAACAATGGTTAGCGCGCTCATAAGGCCACTAGCATGCTAATCAAATCACTTAGCTCCTTAATTGCCCTGACAACATAAAAATATGCAATTTTTCAAATTTTCCAAAACGCTATAAGTAAGCCTAAAACCTTAAGTAAAGGTTTAAACCACATCTAAACACATGTTATGTAATATCAGAAACCTAGGAAAGGGTTACGGGGTTTCAAATACAAGATTTGAAGTGTCAGGTGGTCGGTAAACCTAGTACTTTACATTTTTGGATGTGAGTATACCCGCTGATTGTTTATTTACATTTCATTTTCAATTTTAACTTGTTTATTGTAGTCTATATTGACTACGTCTAGCTTTGTACTCTCATATCATGGACTTATTTTTTCTTTCTTCACTTGTTGAGCTTGGTTTCCATAATACTTTGATAAATTGAATTCTTTTGAATCCATCGTATGTTATATGTCATTTCTTGTTGTTTTGCAAGCATGCTATTAGGGATTTGTGAGTTGTAAATGACTTTGTGAACTTGTATTCTTTGGAGAACTTGTGCTTTGTACAACCAATTCTTGGAGTCTTTAATGGGTCGATTTCTTGGAATTATAAAGTAGTTATAAAATCTAGAGTCCATTGCACTATTAGTCGATCGACACACGGGGTTTGAGTCCCTTCGGATGTTGGCACTCGCCACTATGATGAGGCACATCGAGTTACAGTCCCTGGTTATACCAGAGTTAGATTTCTTGATGGAATTTTGGTTAGAGTCCCTAATGGTATTAGACTGTGCAACACCATGCACGTTCTTTAGTGGTTAAGGCTTCACTATCACAGGTCACAACCAACCAGATCTAGATCATGACTACTTAGCCTTGTGTCAGATTCAATTGTTTAACCGTAGTATTTCTTGGCATAAACATAGTACTAGGCATTTTTTATTGAACTTATGCTTTTAAATACCATTTAGTTTATTTTGAAAATGTGAATGAATTGGTCAATGGGGATTACTGTTATTTTTTGTACTCACCATCCTTTTTATGACTGTGGGTGCAGAGCCATCAACAAGCAGGTCAGACAAGGAGAAGATTGGCGACTACCTCTAAGCTAGCGGCGTACTTATGCATTGACATTTTGTAGGTGTTAGTATTCTCTGTATTATACAATTATGTTTTGATATGTTTTGGGGTTATATATTGGGTCGAGTGTTTAGCTACATAACTTATGATGATTGTCACATTGTTTATATTTGCCACTTTGTTATTTATGCACTTGATCATTGTTTTCCTGGTTTCCAAACACTCGGGATTTTGAATAATTGCTTTCGCACAATTTGTTAAGACTTCAGCTAAATTTTATAACTCTTAAAAAAACTTAATTAACTTTGAAATTCAATTGTAAAGTGGCATATGTTTTATTTATCCTCAACAAAGGTAGTTAAGGAGATTCGGATAGAAAGGCTGACTAATACCTAGTTAAGTCCTATGTTGTTAGAATTTGGACTTAATTACAGGATTAGGCCAGACGGTGCCCTAGATTAAGGAAGGGGCCATCACAGTTGGTATCAGAGCCAATGTTATTCATAACTAAAACATAAACATGAATAAAATATAAATCTTAAATGTAAAAACCAGATGATCTTCGCTTAGAAACTATTAGTTGGGAAGTGAAATAAGTGAACTAGGCGGTATTTATTTATATGTTACATTTTATATGTGCATAAATAAGAGTCACGCCACGTAGTAGCTAATTCATGCTCGCTATCTACCTACAAACATTGATAGTAGACAGATGTAACGGAGGAGACACTGGAGCTAACGGTAGTCAGCCTCCTACTTCCTCAGTAGAAGACTATCAGAAGCTATCTGATTATGTAGTAGCTCAGGGCAGCTAGACCCGATCATTGGGCTGGTACTTGCCCAACTCGGCCCGAGCCCGGTCAACATGGGCCGGGCTTAGGCCTTGAAAACTTCAGTTGGGCCCGGCTCAGCCCAAGCCCGTGAAGGCCCGTTGTTTTATGGGTCGGGATTTGGTTTGGACTTATCGACCAAAGCTCGGCCGAGCCCGGCCCGTTCATATATACTTGTGTCCAAAATGTGTATATTGTATATATATCTTTACAAAGTGAAATAGTAAGGTTTGAACCCAAATTGCCTTAATGCTACACTAAAGTCTTAACCAGTGAGCTAATCCTTTAATCTTGTCATTTAACTGCACATGTATATATTTATTATAATATGTTTTGGTAGAATATAATCAATTTTCAATTTTTTTTTTGTTAGTACTTTTTAAAGGCCCATTTAGGCCCTGCTAAAGTCGGCCCGTGACGGGGCCGGGCTTGGGCCGGCAATACTTAGAAGCAGGCTTGGATATGGCTTTCAAAAAAACCCGCCTAGGCCCAGCCCGAGCCCGGCCAAGCCCGCTCGCCTGATGATCAGGCTTAGGGGCAGCAGCTAGCTGATTTCATCGCTTTCATGAGGGAGCACATGGCGATTATCACACCAGCCCTCCCCGCCACTCATACTGCGATGGTGATACCTCAGACCATTAGGACTGAGACTGCACCAAACGCTAGTATTATAGGACCTCGAGCACCTGCACCACCAATGCCACAGCCACGTATAGACCCCACATCACCCCATCTACCGGAGTTAATATTTTGACTATACAGAAGACAGCTACAGCTGGGGACACGTCTACTCCTGCACCTACACCTTTTGAGGCATCACGACTATCAAGGTATGTCAAGCTGGTGAAGGAGTTTATCAAGGGATGATTACCAAAATTTATCAAGTGAGACCACGAGAAGATTGAGTGGTGAATTCTCTCACAGACGAAGTTACTTCTAGTGTTGGGCATCAAGGATAAATTACAACCCATTCGTTCTTACTACAGCTTAGAGAAAGGTGCAGATGCCTAATAGAGGACCACAGTGGCGAGTAGAAGCAGTTTTACATCGTGGGATTTATGACGACCCCAACTACAAATAAGGGCACCGCCAGGCCTAATCCCTTAATTAAGCCCTAATCTCCCCTATAGGACGTAACAAGGAATTAGTCAGCCTTAGTTAAACAGCTACACACCTACCATTTATGATACCACCTACAGTTAACTTACCTATTCTAGTGACTAACCTATGGTTGTCTATAAATCAGAGTTAAGATTTTTCAGCGAAAATCTTATTTAGTTACTAGTGGAAATGAAATCCTAAGGCCTAACCTATTGTGGAAAAACCAGGAAATAATGATTACATGCCTATATAAACAAAAATGGTGATTTATATAACATGTGTCTAGTTAGATGTTCCTAACACTCAACCTAAAAGTAAACATATCATGTACATAAAAATGTAATACAAAAAAATACAAAACGTACAAAAGTATGTCGTAGCAATCTTTCTCTGGCTCAGAGATAGTCACCAATCTTCTTTTTACCTGGTCTGCTACTCGGTTCATCTGCACCCAGTGTCACAAACTAGACGGTGAGTACATGAAATTATTTAAGTAATACTGAGAGACATCGATCCACATTCCCAAATAGGCAATAAGTATCAAATTGCATAATTTAAATAGAAACTATGCTGAAAGAAACATCATGCAAAGAGATATTTGAGTTAATTAAATATGAAATTGACTCACGGTTAAGTAGTAATGGATTAGGGTCGGTCGGCCGCGATCTTCATCACATCAGCCTGTCCACTACAATTTGACCTTTGCCATATACATTTTATTACAAATTGAGCTCTATATCATAATTTCAAAAGGTCGTACGTACGATACGCCTTTTTTATTCCAAGTGAATTAATCGTCACTGAAATGTATACTTGCTAACATACCCGAGTGTTTAAAACTCGTCATGTTCACCCAAGTTATTCTTGGTCCAACAAACCCCGAGGTCCGGTTACCCCGTTCGAGGCACGTTACCACGTGTGTCATGCAAGGTAGTGGAGAAATCCCCAGACATCCCTGCAAGTCTAGTGACCCCGTATGAAAGCTGAATTTCTATCATCAAACGACCCTAACCACAAGAACCACTTTCATATTCAAAAATGACACAACATTGGAATCCAAGAGATGTATTAGCATACTAATGCACAAAGGATTCGAATCAAAATAAACAAACTTTCCTAATAGCGTGCTATATCACTGACTTCCATAAACAACAATCAACATGACATAGTATAGGAATTAGAATCAATGATATACAAAATAGTGTATGCTATGAACATCATAAAATGAGCAACTGAACAAGTCATAACATATGGATTTCAAAGGCAATTCAGTTCGAATAACTGAGAAGAAATAAATAAATGGAATGAAATGTAAATAAATGTCTCAAATCAATTTACTTACATACACACAACAATTCCTAAGCTATTCGGCTTCCGTCGCGTCGATGTACGCACCCAAACCCCGTAATAGCTCCTATAGGATCCTAATAGTTGAAAATGTATAAATTTAGATTCCAATTTAATGATTTAACATCCCTAAATTGGTCGACATCGGTCAAAATTGAGTTCGAGACCAATTTGCTGATTTCACATTTTTCGAGGTAAAACCTCGATATAATGCCTCGATCGACTCCCAAATTCTTCACTTGTTATAAAATATTGAAGTTTTATTGATTTGGGTCACAAATATATTTTTCCCTATTGTTTTGGAATTTTCCTGAATTTTTTCATAATTAAATCTATTTTCAGGAATTTATTATAAATTAAAAATTGTTTAATTCAATTCAATGATTAAATATCTATATATAATTAAATATATATTATTATACATTATTATATATATTGAGGTGGGACGGGTCAAACCCGACCCGGTCCAACCGGATCCAGGTCGAGTTGACCCGGTTCGGAACCCAAGTCGGTCTGACCCGGTCTCCATCGGGTCAGGGTCGGTCCAACTCGACCCACATGGGTTCGGGTCGACCCGACCCGACTCCCGTGGTCTTCTTCCTCGCAGAGACAACAACTGCTCTGGTTTTTTTTTTTTTTTTCTTTTCTCGTGAGGCGTTGGGTTGGCTCCTAACTCCATCCCCAATGGGTTTTGATGGCAAGGGAGATCTCCTTGCCATCTCTCCCGCTCCTTTCTCGGTCGGCCATGGAGGCGGATCCTCCATGGCCACGACCACCGAAAGCAACAACAACAGCCGACACATAACAGCAACAACCAACAACCAAATCGACAGTGGAAATCAACAACTCACATTGCTTCGAGTTCCTCGATCTCTTTCTCTCTTGGTCTTTCTTTCTTTATTTCTTCTTATTTCCAATTTCTCACTATGTTTTGTCTCTCAGTCTCTCTGTGTGTTTTCACTGAATTTGGAAAATCAATGAGAAGATAAGGTTGAATTGTTGTCTCCTTTTACCGACTTATATATATATATATATATTTGGAGTGATGTGGCCTCTTAACTACCACTCACTTATTCATTTTCCATTTTTTTTATAAAATGAAATTCACTACACTTACCCTATAAGCTGCTACCTCGGGCCCACGTCGGCACGCGACTCGAGGCGCATCCCCGCTCGTCTCGATATTCGTATACCCATAAATGACTTAATAGTCTACACATATACATTACACCGCTGCGGGTCCCACGTCACGAGTCATTGTGTCCTAATTAACGAATTAAATGTGTATTAATTATTGGGTCGTGACAGGATGATTTCAAGAAAGAGTTTTTCAAGTAGTACTTTCCAACCTATATGGTGTAAAGAATGAAGAAGAGGTTTATGGTGTTGAGATAGGTTGATGGTGAGATAATGGTGAGTTACAGAAATAAATATGGATACCTCAGAAAGTTTGCCAGGGACTTAGTTACAGATGATGCTGATAATTCTTTTTATTTTGGTGATGGTTTGAAATAGGATATCACATAATCTATTATGAGCACCGAAGACATATCTCTTTAGGAGATGTATAAGCGGGCCCTCTCTCATGAGACATATGAGTTGGGTAGAGAAGAAGATGGAAGTGTTGAGTTACCGGAGATAGAAGATGATTGTAAGCAGAGAGGACAGAGGAGTAAAAGACAGAGGAAATGAGATAGATGGTTCTAGATAGGCGGAGCACAGGCCATGTACATATATCCAATGGTACATGCACCGCCACCAGCCCCACACATGACATGTATGGCGGACCTCCCTTATCTCCTCCCGCTAGGCATGTATTATCAGCACCACCAGCACCCCGACAGCGGCAACAACAACACTAGCAGGGTAGAGGCCGTGGTAGAGGCTAAGGTTTTAGACAGAGATAGAGGCAAGCACTGGAACAAGTCTAACATGGTCAGGGTTAGAGACAAGAATTTAGCCAGCATAGACCCTTTACATGTTGGAGATGAGTTCAGGTAAGGCAGATGGCCCGAGAGTACACACAACAATGGCAGCTTATAGCAGGGCAAAAAGGGAGCCCATATTGTAGCGCAGCAAGATTTCGAGGCGACACGAGAGCTCATTGAGGATAAGGTTTCCATTTTTAGTATAGATGCTTATGTACTGTTTGATTATGGTTCTACTATTTCATTCATTGTTGGTCGCATGGTAGACATCCTAGGGTAGACACTTATTAGGCTCAGTGTAAAATTGATATTGAGTATTGTAGCTGGGGATAGGGTTTAACCTAATAGTTTTATTGAGGGATGTCCTGTCGAGCTAGGTAGGGTAGAGTTACCTACTGACTTTAGAGTCTTTGAGTTCTTAGAGTTTGACCCGATTTTAAGGATAGATTGGTTATCAACATACCATGCACATATCGACTATTTCAGTAAGACAATAATATTTGAGAACCTAGAGCGTTTTATATTCACCTATAGAGGTAGTCCAGCGAGGACAGTAGGCGTGAGAGGTCAACCTGCAGCTAGAGAGGAGATAGAAGCATTGGTTGCACTATACATAGTAGGCATTAGAGAGTTTCCATGTGTGTTTCTAATGGATTTACTTGGTATATCACCACTGCCAGAGGTCGATTTTATTATTGATTTGGTAGTGGGCACCAAACCGATTTTCATACCATCGTACCACATAGAACCGCGAGAGTTAAAGGAGTTAAAGACTCGGCTTCAGTACTAGGGACATAAAAGATTCATTACACCTTCTATATCGCCATGGGGAGCACCCATCCTTTTTATGAAGAATAAGGATAGTATTTTGAGACTTTGTATCGACTACAGACAGTTAAACAAAGTCACAATCAGGAACAAGTATCAACTATCGAGGATCGATGATCGATGATTTATTTGATCTACTAAGAGTACCACAATTTTCTCTAACATGGACCTGCGATCATGGTATCATCAGCTTAGGATCAGGGATAAGGATAGGTCCAAGACGACTTTTAACACGAGATATGGACATTTTTAGTTCACATTTATACCATTTTGGATGACCATTGCCCCTGTAATGTTTATGGATTTGATGCATCGAGTTTTTAGACCATTTATTAACCACTTCATGATAGTCTTCATCAATGATATATTGATATATTCGAGGACTAGAAAGGATCACGAGTAGCACCTCAAGGAGATGTTACAGACTTTGATGGAGCGTATTTTATGCTAAGTTTAGTAAATGTGAATTTTGGCTTTCAATGGTCAAGTTTCTAAGGTATATTGTTGGAGCAGCAGGGATAACAGTAGATTCAGCCAAGATTTAGGCAATTATAGATTGGCCAGCACCGACATCAGTCATAAAGATTAGGAGTTTTCTATGATTGGCGGGTGGTTTGTGAAGGATTTCTTAAAGATTGCTTCGTTTAATACTAGGTTGGCCCAGAAGAACGTCAGATTTTGATTGGTCTAAGGAATGCAAGGAGACATTTGTTCAATCGAAGAGATTGTTGACTACTGCGTCAGTATTAGTATTTCTAGAGGCTAGACAGGGATTCTTGGTATATACAAATGCTTCTTATATGGGTCTAGGTTGTGTGTTAATACAGGGTAGTAGTATGGTAGCTTAGACATTTAGAAAATTGAAAGTACATGAGAAGAATTACCCCACACATGATTTAGAGTTGGCGGCAGTAGTGTTTGCACTGAAGGTGTATAGACATTATTTATATGGAGAGAAATTCACACTCTTTACTGATCATAAGAGTCTGAAATATCTCTTTACACAGAAGGACTTGAACGTGAGATAGTGCAGGTGGTTAGAGTTTATGAAGGATTACAATTTTTCTAAGGATTATCACCCAAGAAAGCTCAAATTTTCTATATGTTGATTAGGATACCGGTTAAATATGTTAAGGTTCTTAGGTGCCACGCAAAGCATAAGTATGGGTTACTTGAGGTAGCGACGTTGATGACTCAACCATATATTCCTACCAAGACTCGATTGATGATTTGCTCGCAAATGAGACTTTAGATCGTGTCTACACAAAAAGTGTCAGAGGCAGAGAACCAACATTCTATACCCAAGATTCGGTGAATTAGCCTAGAGTACATATTGTACTGGCTGGACGAAGATGATGAATCAGTGTCTAAGATTTAGAGGCAAACCGTGGATATCGTCGATGCTAGAGCTAAGAGATGAGATTCTTTAGGAGTCACTATGTTCCCTATTCAATGTTCATTCGAGCATGAACAAAATGTACCATAACATGAAAAGAAATTTTTGTTAGCTTGGCATGAAGGCGGATGTGGTTCACCAGGAGCTGTGGGATTTGTCAACAAGTAAAGGCTGAACATCGCAGACCTAGAGGGTTGCTACAACCTCTTTCCATTCCATGATGGAAGTAGGAGGAAATCACTATGGGTTTTGTGAGGGAATTTCCAAGGACCATTAGAAGACTTGATTCTATATAGGTGATTATTAACAAAATGATGAAGTCTGCTCATTTTCTAATAGTAGCCATGTATTACACATTGAGTATAATGTTCGAGAGAGATTATCAGGCTGCGCAGAGTATCATGGACTATCACGTCTGATCGAAATGCTATGTATATGTCCAGGATAAGGCGAAGTATGCAAGAGTAATTTGGAATGCGTTTATAGTTTAACACACCTTTTCATCTTCAAACTAATGGGCAGACTTAGAGATTGATCTAGGTTCTTGAGGATATGTTATGGACTTGTGTGTTAGATATTGGCGAATCTTGGGAGGAGTACCTGCCATTATGTGAGTTCATTTACACCAATAGTTATCAGACCAGTATTGAAATGACGTCATTTAAGGCTTTATATGGCAAATCATGCCGTTTGTCATCGTGTTGGGCTGAGTAAAGGGATCGAGAGATTGTGGGGCCTGAGATTGTTATTGACCATATGAAGAAGGTTAAATTGATCCGTTAGAAACTTAGAGGAGCCTAGTATAGACAAAAGAAATATGTAGACATATATCATGGTGATCTCACGTACACCAAGGGAGCCTTTATATATTTAAAAGTTTCCCCTCATAAGGGGGTGAAAGGTAAGCTTGCACCGAGATTACTATTATTTTTTGTACTCACTTGTCTTTTTATGGCGGTAGGTGCAGAACCATCAACGAGTAGACTGGGCTAGGAGAAGATTGACAACTACCTCTGAGCCAGCGGCGTACTTCTGCATTGACATTTTGTAGGTGTTGGTATTATATGTATTATACAGTTATGGTTTTTTTTACGCTTTAGGGTTGTATATTGGATTGAGTGTTTAGCTCCCTATCTTATGATGACCGTCACATTATTTATATTCGCCACTTTGTTATATGTGCATGTGATCGTTGTTTTCATGGTTTCCACACACTTAGGATTTCAAATAATTGTTTCTACATAATTTGTTAAGACTTCTACTAAATTCAATAACTTTCAAAAACTTTTAATTAACTCTGAAAATCAATTATAAAGTGACATATGTTTTATTTGTCCTAAACATAAGTAGTTAGGGAGATTTGGATAGAAAGGATGACAAATACATAATTAAGTCTTATATGGTAAGGGTTTGGGCTTAGTTACGGGATTAGGTAAGGCGGTGCCCAAGATTAGGGAAGGGGCCATCACAGGAAGGCTGACTAAGCTTGTGCTAACCTTGTAGAAAATGACTTAAAATGTTCACGTAGGCTTAGACCAAGTGAGGAACTAGGTAGATTCTCTTCTTTCTTTATTATTGATACAGTACCAACAATTTTTTATAGTAGTTTCTTTACAAGAGAGTTTCCTATATGTATATAATATAGTCATTGAGGTGCAAGTTCTAATTCTCAAGTCTGAACACTCGCATTCGCACTACAACAAAGCATAAATTCTAGCCTAGTCTCTTCACCACATGCATCCTCTCCCTCATAGATCAATATTGAAAGATTCATAACCATGCGCCCGAGCCTCTAAACGATGTTTTGCATGTGATTGCGCTAAAACGCAAATCTCGAATTTGTCATGCGGCTTTTAGATCAGTTTGTAGGTCATGGAGATTTTTCCTTATTATTCTTATTTAGTGCCCTTATCATCCTCCATAGGTGATGTTGTGAAGCTTTGTAGACCCACCTTCACATCAATATGATCTTTACACCTTTGACCATTCAAATGAGTTTTTCCAATTGACTTTTCCATATCAATGTGATTTTCTTTGTGTTCATGAACTTGGTTGATTTTTATTGATCAGAAAGATGATAAAATTTGAGAGTCAAATCCATTATCTTCTACTCATATTCTTCTCCCATCCGTAGCTGCCAGTGAACTAGGATTGCAAATTATTTTCTATAATAAATTCATTGTCCCTACAGGTCCCTTAATCAAGAATTCCCATAACATGAGTTTTAAGGTTATATACGATAACAAGAACTAGGGATTTATGAGATTAGACGACAAAGCATGGACACCCATAAAATTAGATTTCTTACTTCAATTATCAGTATCAAGATTTAGTGATATCATCTTCAACTGTGGAAAATTATATGTTATACATGAATATGGGAAGACTCTTGTTTGTGAGGAAGATGATCATGTTCCTTTTGGTCATGAGTATCATCATCTTCATTGTGTTAAGTCTATAATGTTAATTGATCACTCATGCAAAATGTATGAAACTTTAGTGTCAAATATATCATGCATTACCTAGTAGAAGTAGATGGGGACTTGATACATGTTCTTAGGTCCTCAAATAGAATTGATCCTTTAACATCATCTTTCTTAATTCTAAAGCTTTATCTTAATAATGGAACATCGCACCCGGTGAAGAAGTCAGATTTGAGATATTATTCCTTATTCTTATGTCTTTACATGTGGCAGCCCCAAAACCCGAGGCAAACCAGGCACCGCCACATCATCGGACACATCACCAATCATTTCACATCACCACACACTAGTTCTTGATGGCCCGCAACCTTAACCTTTTATTCATATTTATTCATCTCAACTTAAAGATATTCAAGTATTATTAGTCATTTACAAGAAGTTTACTAATTTGGCTTGTTTATCAACTTGTATTTCAAGGATAAATGTATTTTGCAACTTAGAGTTCAATTCAAGTTTATTAGTTGTAAGCAGAAGTATTAATTAAACGGCATGCTATAAAGTAAGTTTTCTTGCATTAATAACAACCATATAGTGTGAAAAAACCCAGCATAGATACCATGCATATCATATAACGCAACAAATAGGGCAAAAGAGTCGACATACATATGTCAGGTACTAACAGTCTCTCAATAACCTGACATAGATATATATATATATATATAGAAACACCCATGAGTGTAGCTACAGGGTGCTCTTCTGAATCAGAGGTAGTCGCCAAGCACTACCTTCCCTTAGCTAGTCATGCGATTTGCAACTTGCCACAAAAATAGACAAGTTCCAATGATAGTATTAAAGAATATCAATAAAGCAACTACAACTCATGCAATTTAAATAAGGAAGAAAAATAAAGAAATCAAATGAAAATAAGTTGCAGAGAGATCGAAAATCAGACATGAGTGCAACATGATAAAAAACTCTAGTCAACATCTGAAAATCGGATTCACTAAATCGAGAGGAAACCTATGACGATGAACCTCGTCAAATGTCTCACGGTCGAATGGGAGGAAACCAATGAACAGAAGAACCACGTACAAACATTTCCTGAGATGAAACTTGTGATAGAGACTTAGGTCTTTGTCAAACATCTCAACCTAGTGGGTCTCGCGGGAAATAGTCACCGCATAGCCTTGACTTGGGCAACTACTATAACATGGTAGGGTAGCTAGCTCCGGGGTGTTAGTTCGTGTCATACCCAACCTCGTCGATAACCACACATAGACACATGAGAGTAGATTAGCAATAAATTGGTAGCATCAACAATAGCACACATATAAAAATTGAATTTAAAAGTAAGTGTTGTAAAAGATTTCTAACTAAGTTCATTGTCGATTTATTTACCTCAAACAATCGCAAATAGCCCTCTGAAACGCATCGCTAATACCTTGAAGTGCGCACTCGACACTCGACTGTAGTCTCCTAAGTCCCTAGTATCAAAATGTACTATTTAAAATATTTTAGAATCAAATTAATTAGGTTATAATGTGAAACTAAAAATAGATATTTTTAGTTCAAATATCAATGGTAGCACATTTTATAAACCTGGTGCAAAACACCCTAAAAGTCTCAAAACTCAATTTCATACATTTTTGTATTTTTTAAGTTTTTTCCGTAATTTTTTTCTATTTTTGTAATTTATTTCATTTAATATGTATTTATTTTTAATTTCTTATAATTTTTTAATATTTATTGATGGGTTAGGCCCCTGAACTGGACCCTGCCCAGCGACAGATTCGTCTCTAGGGAGACGAATTTGTCTCTCCCAAAGAGACCCCTTTTTAAACATACCAATACAAACATTTTCATGAATTTCTTAGTAAAAATGAGGGTAGAGAAGATACCTAATGCCTTAGCCCTTGGAATTCATCTACTAAGCTTGCTTTCCTTCAAGGATTTGAGACTTCAAGCCATTATTCTTTAGTAAGTTTTTCAGCCCCATTTACCAAGCATGAATGTGAATGAATCTTGGAGTGGGTAGGCTTTATATAGCCTCTTGGATTTTCTTATCTCAACCCTTCGACCGATGTGTTTTGTTCATCATCTGAGCACATTAAGGGTCTAGATTAGTGACTCCTTTACTCACTTCAAGCCTACTAACTTGTCCTAGAGATCTCCAAATTTGATTCATCTCTAGGTGATATTGCTCTCAATTACAGGTAGTAACATTAGGCATGATTTATTCATTCTAGCATTTTTTCTATCAACTTAGTCATACTGATCTTAATTAGCTTTGCTTATGGAAATTAAAATACACATTTGCTAAGCCTCGACCATCAGCATCCCGCTTTATCACGCCACCCGCGTACGCCATTGGCCATTTTCATTTGATTTTCTTATTTATTTAATGTGGTGACTTAGTTTCATTTGATTTCAAATAACATTAGCCTAATCATGGAAATCAAACTAATTATTTATTCAAATAAGATATCAAACATCTAAGTCATCGACCCATTTCACACTTGTGCAACACGCTTCTCTAGGCGTCCTATGCACTCAACGCACATGCACAACACGATAAAATGGATACACTAGTGTGATACGATAATTAAATAATAGAATAAATATGCATGTATCACACAAAAATAACTATTTAATACATTTTTTGGCGTGCCCCAGACTTGACGACAGTGTTCTAGTGAGTTTGAGCTACGGGTCCTAGTCTAAAATTAGAAAACTAAATTAAGTATTATTTCTTGAGTCGTTAAAGTACACATGCACCTCTCCCATAGTACCTTACACGAATTGTGTCTAACTTGGAGCATATAAGATTTATGATTCAAGTCGAAAGACGAATTGAAAACTCGTAATTTGATTACTTCAAGAAGAATCAACATCGTTCAATTCTTTTGAGGTCAAGAATTGTGACTCTAAATATCCATCTCCTGTTTGGATGTATCGAGACACACATATAAGCTGAAGCATGAGTCGTTCTTTCTTTTTTTTTTAACTTATTAGATAGGGTTTCTTACATTTTTTAATAGAAGATGATAGTTAATTTCTTCTAAAATTTAATGATTATATATGATTTTCCCTGGATGTGAATTTTATGTACTTATATATAAATTGTTTTAGTATTGTTTTCTAAGATGTACATGAGACCTTTATTTTCTTTATGTACGAAGTTGTTGATGAAACAATTTATCGATTTATGATTTTTTTATAGGAAACAACTTTTAAATTAGTAAAGAGAATTTACAAATATAAAAGAGATGACACAAAGTCAAAAGTTACAAGGAAAAAAGAAAAACTGAAACAAAGAAAAGTACAAAAGAAAGGAAAAATGAAAATCGCGATTAATCAAGGGAGCGGCTAAATGGACCCCAGGACCCCATATTATTTTTTTTATGAATTCTAATTATGCCCATAAAGGAAATGACCAAGTTACCTTTCATATAAAATGGTATTTTCTTCCAATACCCCACCCTCTCTTTTCATTCACCAACTTGACCCTTTCGAAACCCCAAAATCGACTCCTCACTTTCATCTCCAATTGACAAAAATGCGTGAATCCACATAGAATCAACTTAATAAATCAGTTTTGTCCTTGTTTCTACCCGTTTGGTGGTTTTTTTCAAGTTTTTTGGCCATCATTTCCATGTTATCGATGTTGGTTGTTGTTTGGTTTTTAGTGCTTTTTATTTGTTGATGGTTTCCACATTTTGTATAAATGTCGAATGAGTCATCAAAACGAAGCCACCTTGACAACAACGAGCCATTTTTATTAATTTTATTGGTTTTTTTTCATCGAGGAAGAACCATTATTTTTTGTTGTTGTCCTTATGTTGCGCGGAGTAAAAGAGCCGAAACACATAGTTACATATCGATTTTGTTTGGTCGACATACTGTACATACCCCATGTAGTTGCTACTTGGACCCCACCCAATTTGATATTTTAATTTGAACTTAAGTGTCGAGCTCAATTGTTCAAAACATTACCAACATTATCATCTACTACAGATCGTAAGGCCTGTAAAGGTTTCAGTTAGTATACACTGTAATCATACGTATACCCCACCGGTTCGCTCCATGGACCCCACCCAATTGTATATTGAAATTTTAGGTAGTTATCGGAGTTACAAGTCTGCATTATTACTGGCAATATTGGTTAACAAAGATTGTTACTCTTGTAGAGGTTATGGCTTTCCTAGAGCGCAATACCCCACCAAATAACTACACGGACTTCACCATACTGTATTTTCTAATTTTAGTACACGGACAATAGATCCACCAGGGTTCGACTAAAATAGACCCTCTAATGATCTCAATGACCATGAAAGATAAAGAAGATGAGTTTTTTTGGTTTTGTGAAATTTTCGATTAGGGGTATGAATGTTGGAAACGGGTTGGAGTGGTTTTTTTGTTTGTTAAGCACGAGGGTTTTCTAAGGATTTTGGGAAAAAAAAAATGGGGTCCGTTTGGTAAAAAAAAATTAAAAATCTAGTACATTGAAGTCAAAGGGTTCATCCAAGCAAAACCTGATGTCCGTTTAGCCACTCCCTTAATCAATTGAGTCACCCTCTACTTTTCGACGCAAAGGACAAAGCTCATTTTTCTCCCTAACTATGTTTTTTTCCAATTTCTTCTCCAATCTTTGCTAGAGAATTCGAATGATTTAACCATTGCCATAAACCATAGTAATGCATTCTCCTTCGCTATCTCGTAAATTTCTATAGCTCTCCTAACTTTGTTGTCAAAGATGTGTCTATTCTTTTCCAGCCAAATTCTCCATAATGTTGCCAGCACCACTGCATTCCATGCCACTCTAAAAATCTTAAATTTATTTCTCAAATCTCTCATTCCGAAAAATGCTTCCCAAGACACATCTATCATGTGGGGAACACTACACTCCTCAAAGGTATCACTTTAAACTTGTCTTGTAAATCTAATTGAATAAATAGATGGTCAACAGTTTCATCATCTTCTCGACAAAGACAACACCAATTTAGAGTTAGACAAATGAAAGGCATTCTCTTTTGAAGGATTCCATTAGTATTAATCTTTTTTAGAGCAATGAATCATGAGAAGACCTTTATTTTTTGTGGTACATGAGATTTCTAATGAAAAGAGTAATAGGGAAATAGATAGGCATTTGTTAGTGAACACAAAAATTTGGTCAAAGATTTACAAGAGAAACTCCTAAATTTCTCCAAATCTTAAACCATTTATCCTCCCTATAAACAATAATTCTACCACCTCTAATTTGCCTGAAAGGTTTGATAATTCATCATCCCCCTAGAAGATAAAGCTCTTTGAAAATAAAAATTCCATGACGCACCTCGAGGATCTTGAAGGAAACTCGAAATCAGGGAGTGAGGAAAAATCATATAAAGATTGGAAAAAGGACGCCAAGGGAATTGAGTCACACCATGGATCTTCCCGAAATAAGATTTTTTCACCATTATCAATTTTAAAGGAGAAGTGTTGTAGGAACTGAACTAGAGTGGAATGAATAAATTTCCAAGGACTTTTTAATGTTGCCCGTTGATGCAAACATGCAAACCATCCATTCCCAATGGTGCCATGCTTACTAGCAATGATACTAGTCAAAAAATTATCAGCCTCCACGTCATTAAGACGGCTGACTGGCCTAGATTACCTTAATCCTCTAATAATGTAGTCAGTCTAATCCATTCTTTCAACTTTGACCTCAAAATAATAATTATTTCAATAATTTCTAAGGCTCCAAAACTATATTTATATCCTTAATAAAACTCAATTCATGATTTGTTCAATTTGAGCATATTAAAAGATAATAGCTATATTTCATAAAGATTTCGGTGGCACCTCCTTTAAAAGTAGTCTGTAAAAAAATTCACCTAATAGACAACATAATTAGGGAGATGCCTAGAAGGACTCACGACTCTCTGTAGTTCATAATATATTTTAAATTCAAATTTATGAATTAACTTAGAGTCTCCAATAGCTTAATTTAATTTTACAATCCCAAATAGACCTAAATTGAATATAAACCTTCTCAACTTATTTAAGATTTCTAACTTAGGAGACTCTCATAACTATTCAAAGTAACTTCACGTCCTACACTCATCCCAAGAGTGTTAAAATAATATGTATAAACTATCTATAACCAAAATTAAACTTTAAAAACTTAAAACATATCACCAAAAGTCTCAGAGTCTTGGTCGTTCTTCATTGTCTTCACATAGAATTTGAAACCATCAAAAACAACTTAAATATGTCGAGTAAGTAACTTCCTAAATTGATTTGTACTTCTGCAATTATTAGTCTGATACACAGAGACATGTAATTGCATTTCTAAATAAGCAATAAGATATATGCGTCAACATGACATGCAAGCCACTCTGCGTTGTCTCTTAACTATAATCAAACGTTGACTTCCAAAAATAGTACAAAGATAGTATTAAGAGATCGAGAAATGCAAATATAACTTGTCAGTGTTAGACTCTGCTAGTATCACTAAACGACATAGAGGCAAGACCAAAACCTAGTTTCAATCAAACCAAACTCCAAAATAAGCTTATCCCCCTCATTCACTCTATAAATGAATGACCAAAAAAGATAAAATGCAATGGTGAGCATGATACAATCACAAGTATAAAGATAAATTCCTTAAATAGTAGAGATCACTGTAGTGTTTACTTACAACCAAACCAACATTGAGCCTAACTTTCGGGGTCCTCGGAGCATCAAATCACCTTGAAAATGTCTCCTATAGTTTTTTGCATACCTAATTATACTATGGGTCAAGTTTCAAGTCAAACTAAATCACGAAACCTAATGAAAATCGCAGCCAAAGTATGCTTAAAACAATTTTTGAAAACGTTAATTTATATAACTATTTCAACTGCCTTTCAACTAGCCAACTTGGGGTAACTTTTTAGCCTTAAAAACCTCAATATTTATCATGATGACCTAAAAGGAACTTGTAGTACTCATATCATACTTTTCATAGACTCTAAAACACTCAAATTAGATCACCGACAGAGAAGTTATGAAATTTTCAATATGGCATGCCAACTAAGCAAACTTTATTTTATTTTGAACTGGAAAACTTCTCCAAATCAGTATTTTTGCAATTAAATCTTCAAGACTTGACAACAAACACCACAAAACCACTCAATTCAAACATCAAAATGTCCCCATAACCCGTGGAGCCAAATTGGATCAAAACCAATAATCGATTCTTCTTGAATCTCAATGTAAATCAATATCAACTATAAAAACATGTCGAAAATAGTTATCAACCGAATCACATTAGTTCAATTCATAAAACCCTAACCCATGTCGGTGGGATTTATTTTAAATTAGTGCACATCAACCTAATACATCAATTTTCAACAATTCCTACTAATTCCTGTCAAAACCTCGTGAAACAAATCAAAAAATCATAAGAATTCAAATTGAATTTAGAAAAATACTCAGCATTGAGTATTACCAAAGTGTGGGTCGAATACCTCATTTTTGTTGGGGCATGTGCCCTACGTCAATCCATTAACTGTTTTTATGAATACTTTTAGTTAATAAAATGGAGGATTTCATTTGTTGTTTATTATAATTAATTTGCATGTTTACATTATAATAAGATCCATGGGTATTTACAGAAATATCATAAATGCCCCTAGTCGATCATTGTACTAGAAACTATAATGAATTAAGACTAGTCTGAGTCTTGATTGAAGATCATCGATGATTATACATATAGGGATACGAATCAAGATCGAGTACTTGTTAGGGAACAAAGTACTGGACCAACCCGCTATGAGAACATCACATGGATTAAGTCATAGTTGTTTCTCATGATAGGTATATTTTTCAGTTCTCTGACTTGTGATTACCAGAGACTTCAACATTAGGAACATAGTGATTTGACACAATACATTTTCCATATCTCATAGTCATAATATGCAGCAATGACAATTAAAATTCTTACGGATTTAAGCATGGCTACTGGCGAGAAATTTTCATCATAATCAACACCTTGAGTCTGGCTGAAACCTTTTGCTACAAGTCTTGCTTTAAAAGTATGCACTTTGCCATCCATGTCAGTTTTCTTCTTGAAAACCCATTTACATCCAATGGTCTTACCACCTTCAGGTAAATCAACCAAATTCCAAACTTGGTTATCATACATGGATTGCATCTCAAAGTTCATGGCACTTAACTATTTATCCGAGTCTGGTCCAGACATAGCCTCCTGATAAGTGGTGGGCTCATTTTGATCCATAAGCGACACATCATGACTATGAGTAATGAGAAATCCAAATCTCTCAGGCTCATGGCTTACCCTACCAGATTTACGTGGGCCTTGTGTCACTTGTGGAGGTTCAACTGGTTCAAAACATTATTTAACTTCCAGTATCGGTTCAGTGTTTATCTGTAATTCTTTAACTTATTCAAGATTCATTTCTCTCTCACTACCGTCTTTTGAAATAAAATGTTTTTACATAAAGGCACCATACCGAGCAACAAACACTTTGTTCTCAGGGGGATTATAAAAGTAATAACCTTTTGTTTCCTTATGATACCCCACAAATAAACATTTGTCAGATTTAGGTGCTAGTTTTTTTGAGACTTGTCGCTTTACGTAAGCCTCACAACCCCGAATCTTAAGGAAAGACAAACTAGGTCTCTTCCCATACCATATCTCATATGGTGTTTTATCAACCGCTTTAGAAGGAACTCGATTTAGAGTGAAAGTTGCAGTTTGTAATGTATAACCCCAAAAGGATAATGGAAGATCCGCATGACTCATCATAGATCGAACCATATCTAATAAGGTTCAATTTCTCCTTTCAGAAACTCCATTCCATTGTGGAGTTGCTGGTGGAGTCAATTGGGAGACAATCCCACAATTTCTAAGATGATCATCAAATTCTTGGCTCAAATATTCACCACCTCGATCTGACCAAAGTATTTTGATAGTTTTACTAACTTGATTCTGCACTTCATTTTGAAATGTTCGAAACATCTCAAATGATTCAGCTTTATGTTTCATAAGATATACATAACCATATCTATTGAAATTATCAATAATGTAATGAAGTACTGATAACCTCCTTTAGCCATTGTGTTTATAGGTCCGCATACTTCAGTATGTATTACACCCAATAAATCACTTGCCCTTTCACTGTGTCCAGTAAAGGGACTTTTAGTCATCTTGCCTAGTAAACAAGATACGCACATTTCATATGTTTCTAAATTAAATGAGTCTAGAAGTCCATCTTTATGGAGCTTTGTTATGCGTTTCTCATTTATGTGTCCGAGACGACAATGCCAAATATAGGTTTGATTCAAATCATTCGACTTGAATCTCTTTGTATTTATGTTAAAGACTGGAGTATCAGTGGACCTTTTCATGTTTAGAATATAAAGACCAAACAAATCAGCACTTGCATAAAATATGTCTTTACGAGAAATGGAACATATATTATTCGCAATAATAAAATCAAAACCATCCATATCCACACATGAAATAGAAATGATGTTTATGCTCAAGGCAGGCACAAAATAACAATTATTTAAAGTTAAAATAAGTCCACCAGGTAAGACTAAGTCATATGATCCAACAGCCATGGCAGCAACTCTTGTTTCATTCCCTACGCGGAGGATGACTTCTCCTTTCTTCAACTTTCTACTTCTGGTGAGTCCATGCACATTTATACAAATGTGAGATTCACATCTTGTATCTAATACCCAGGAATCACTAGTAGATAAATTAATTTCAATAACATCAATACCGTAGTGGTAGTCGCACTACCCTTTTTTCTTCTTTAGATCTTCCAGATAGAGTTTGCAATTTCTGAACCAATATCCAGGTGCATGGCAGAAATGACAATCTCTATCCTTTTCTTTTAGGTGTTTTGAAGTAAGAACAGGCTGGGGCTTAACTTGTTCCACAGGCTTTGCGACAGGTTCTGCAGCAGCCTTGCCAACTTTAGCCTTGCCTTTGCCTTTCTTCTTCATTCCCTTTCCCTTTTGGACCATCGACACATTAATATAGGTTTCTTGATATTTTTTTAAGCAGTTTTGAGCAAACGAATGCAACTCTAAAATTGATTTCTCTATATTATTCATATTGTAGTTCATCACAAATCGTGAGTAACTCTCCGATAATGAATCCATGATCAAATCCATAGCCAACTCTTGGCTTATGGGAAATTCGAGTCTATTAAGCTAGTCAACATATCCCCTCATCTTCAGAACATGAAGATTAACTGACGCACCCTCAGTCATCTTGCAAGAATGTAGGTTCTTGACTGTCTCGAACCTTTCTTGCCTAGCTTGCTGTTGGAACATTTTCTTCAGCGTTACAGCCATGTTGTAGGCTTCCATTAATTACATGTCCTTTTGAAGTTCAGGAACCATAGTTGCTAGCATAATACATGCAACATCAGTAGAATCGTTGACATGTTTATTATGCGTATCCTTCACGGCTTTCGTAGCATTGGCTGGTGGGTCCTCAGGGATTGGAGCATCCATGACATACAACTTGCGTTCATGTTTGAGAATGATTCTCAAGTTTTTGAACCAGTCAAGAAAGTTAGTCCCAGATAGCTTATCATTCTCAAGGATGGATCGTAGTGACAGGGGACTATTGTTACTTGAAGAGGCCATTGATCAAAAGGATATCGTATGACAAAAGGATGTTATATACACTATTGATTAAGTTGTATCGATTTGATATTCGTACAACTTGGGTAGTCATAATGTCTTGCTAGAGGCTGCTTATGACTTGTATACCAAAATGTGTTTTGGTACACTACTAACGGTGTATGAGCCTATTGGGTCGCACATTAAGAATGGTTTTGCAAGATTTTAAGATGGTTCAGAAAAATGAATTTTATATGATAAGACTCATGACATTAACGTCCTTGTGGTTTATTACACTTATACTTCTTTAAGTAGGGGTATATGTGTAATTTACTTAACTGTCTATATACAATGGTTGTATAAATATACACTTTAAGTTAGAACACACGTATGAAAGATTAAGGACCAAAACTCTATTTTCATTTCAGAAACGAATTAGGGTTTTCTGGTACTCTTTGGATTATTTTGGAGAGAAACAAAAAGGTTTGGTATTCTCTTGAAGCTAGCACTTCGAATCTCGGTCGCCGTTCGTGCGTGGACTGCTGGTAGAGGGCGTTCGTCGTTGGCAGCGCCTTAAAGATCGATCAACCTTCAGAAAGGTATATTGCGATTGAGGTATGATTAAGTTTTTATGGTTTAAACTTTTTAATGGAATTAGATTCGAATCATGTTGGGGTTTTGTCAAAATTGTTTTGTAATTTCCGTTACGTATGAACCCAAAAACCCAACAAGTTTCACCATAGAAAGTTAACTCGGATTAATGTTCTCGCACTGCCTACGATTTTGGAAAGAAATTGGGCAAAAATCAAATGTCAGGAGGTCGCTGAACGAAAGTAGGAGCGAATAGGTTTAGGGAACAAAAAGGAAATTTGTTCTGTTGAAATGAGACTTTTGTTTCATTTGATCTTATATATATGTGTTTGTTTTCGATCCAGTTTTTCACCAAATTGATCCAAATTCTTGACAAAGTAATCCATCTTTATAAAATATACGTAACACTGGTTATGGTCACATCAAAACTCCAAAAATCTTAACTTTGTCCACGACATACTAAAACCTTATGAACCAATTTTCTTGCCATATTTAGCCAAACGTGCCCTGATTTAGACCCAATCTCAACCGCGACCACCACCAACTGATACAAAACTGGAGGCAAAATCTTTTGCCAACTTCGTTTTCACATTACATTACACCAATCTCGGCTTGCACGCAAATCGAGATGAGATCTTCACGTGAGGATTAACACGTGTATAATTAGTTTTTGAAGAACTAATAATTTATTGTTCCCTTCAGACACGTACTTGTAACCCCTAGTATGACAAACTGAGGATACACATCAACACACCCCGACTTCCCGATGAAATAACGTATATTACATCCACTATGCATGCAATACGCAAAAATAATATTTATACTTATGATCTCTTGTCCATAACGCGTAGGTCCCACCTCATATACTTAATTTTCAAGTAAAATCTAAAAATACTTAATTAGTAAACTAATCAAGTATATGAAATTCTATGATGTTCCAATCGTCCCAACTAATTAAAAATCTCATCCTCGAGATTTAAACTTATAGGTTACTGAACCAAAAGAGATATGAGAAAATGATCTTTCATATATAACTCTTTCAATCTAAACATGTACAATTATTTCCAATGTGAAACCGTTAAGTGGGTCCAATCACTTTCGTTGTATACAACAACTTGGTGGTAGAGATCATAACCTTTTCAACTTTTCATTTCCAATTTTTTTGTTTAATGAAGATTTTTCTCAGCAACTTTGCCAATCCTGACAATTTGTGAATTCTGACGAGTTAAAAAATCAACTTTGTGAAATATCTGATAAACCTTGTTTATTTACTCATTTCCTATCTTGAATCTCATTCAAGGATTAACATTTTGCAATATCTAACCTATCTTGCTCCTCATATTAAACTCCTCATTTATAATTAATAACAATTCCATATATTTTTGATAATTATTTCCATATCTACCAAACTCTGGTACACATCCCAGTTTACTCTCTCATTACCGATCATCTTTTTATTAAGATTGTTGGCCAATCAATTCTTGAACTATCATTAGTCTAAAATTACATAGTGATGCAAATAATATTTAAGCACAACATTAGATACAAATTAGAGTTGTGGATCTATTTGATCCATCACTATTTCAGCGTTTCTCAATACAAACCTGACCTTTCATAAGCCATCTTATTATTGTAGTTCTTAAATTACATTTATCAACCCATTATAAGAGATCTAAATTTCAATCTCATCAAAAAATGAAACTTGACACATCATTCAACTTTCACTCATTCTCTAAATGTCCACTCATAATATCATTTATATTGTGGACTAGAAAGCAATTATCAATTTCAACTCATTAGCCAATTCATTAAACATTCCATTTGACTGGTAAAAAAATTATCGACTTTTCTAACTTAGTCAAACTATTTCCCATTCATGAGTCCTCCAAGAACCTCAATCAATTCAATTACTTAGATATCTCATAATCTCATGTCTTAATCACTTACTGTTCACCAACTTCTCTAATTATCTGAATAGAGACAATTATCCTTAACTTGAGTAGATATAAACTTTTATATGGAGATATTGATATATTTCATGATTATACTATCATAATATAACTTTTAACTTGTATCCTATACAAGATATAAATATGATATCTCTCTTTTACTTCTACTTAATTTATTGTAGAAGAATATTTGGTTCTTCAAATATATTAAGTCATATATATTGTCCTCTATTCAGCATTTTAAACCACTAGGGATAATAAAAACTAACTGAGATGTAAGTCACGCATCTCTTTTCATTTCACTTATATCTTCACCTTCATATATGTATCTTACATGAACTCCAACTTAAGATAACATAGTGCTTTAAACTCCACCACTATCACATGGTGTAGCACTATGTTTGAACCAACATACAACATATTCATCGATGTTAGTTGTAAACTGCTTTGGTTTCAAAACTATTAACATTTAGAGTTTGACTTCTCATAAGATCCTTGTAAAGATATATCACGTTCCATCAAATTTATAGTTTGACACCTTAAGTCCTATCGAGACTCGTTGGCCTGAAATTCCCTTTCTCATAATAATGTGAGAATGTCTTGACCATTTAGTTGCCTATACTTCATTTTCTAATTGACTCCAACAAAACTTCATGGACTCATGTATTTCGACTATCATCAATTTATTCCGTTATTCAAAGATGAGTGAACGCGTTACACTAGACTTCTACACTGTGAATGAATTGTGATTATCAAACAAAGTTACTCAGACTTTTGGTCATGCACAACTACTCCAGTGTATTGGCCTTGACTAAAGGAGTTCATTCGTGTCACTTCCATCAGTCATAAGTCATCTCAACATCTCATTTTATTTTATAGACAAAGTCTATTCCGTTTGATTTTTGTCAATCTTAGCTATTCTCACATTTATCTCTATCTTAATCCATTTATAAAAAAAAAAAAAAAAAAAAAACTACGACTTTTGCTCAACAACCAGACCACTTACAGCTTCTTAATCTTGACTTAGAAAGACAATTTACATCTATTCTCTTTTCGAAAAATTAGCTAAGGATAATATGGTTTCTTATGATAATTAAATCAGTTGAAGCCTTCCTAGGCTAACCTTTATTCGACATTGATAGATCTTGCGACCTAAACAGTTCTACTAAATGTTATTACCTTAATTTGTTTCCATTAGTCTCAGACTTCCCAATTTTTTTCTCCAAACGAAATTCGGTACTTTTCAATAGACTGTGTAAGATAACTTCATATCTTACTAATCTTCAAATTACTTTTAATTAATTCACTTGTATGTGTTAGGGCATGTGCCCAATGTCAACATATAAACATTGTTTATCTTATAAATTTAGTTAATAAAATAGAGGTTTATTTATTGTTTTATTATAAGCGATTGCATGTTGACCTTATAGTAAGATCCATGAGTATTTGTTGAAATATCTTAAATGTCCCTACTCAATCATTATATTGAGAACTATAATGAATTAAGACTAGTGTGAATCTTGATTGATAGTCATGTGATAATCATGCATATATGGACACAAATCAAGATCATGAATACTTGTTAGGGAATAAGGTATTAGACCGACCCGCTATAAGAGCACCACATGGATTAAGTCATAGGTATTACTCATGATAGGTATATCATTTAGTCTTTTGACTTGAGATTACCATAGACTTCAATATTACGAGCATGATAATTTGACACAATCAAATATTGTCTTTAACCGAAAAAATTATAAAGATTTTGATTGGTTACCGTATGAGTAATATGTAAAGGTGTGTTATCAAGATAAAATTTGTCACTCTCGTATAGAGAGATATCAGTGGATCCCTCGATAAGATAGACGGATAATGGCCAAGTCCATGTGAATTGATATGATCAGTGTCACTTGAATGTTTTTCAGTTTACCTAAAGATCGAGATTAATATGATTGAACATTAAGGGTGACTTTCCATTTCTTATATTTAATCAAAAGGATATTGCACGACCAAATGATATGATATATGTTATTAATTAGGTAATATCGATGTTGATATTCATGCTACTTTGGTAGTCATAATGTCTTGCTAGAGACCGCTTATGAATTGTGTACCAAAATGGTTTTTAGTTCATTGTTAATGTCGCATTAACTTATTGGGTTGAACACAAAAGAATGGCTTTGCTAATTTCAATTGGCCTAGAGTAATGAATTTTATATGATAAAATTCATGACATAAAAGCCTTTACGATTTGTTATATGATAACTTATTAATAGGGGTGTGTGTGTAATTTGCTTAAACTGTCTAAATATAATAGTTATATTATGAATAGGATTTTAAGTGATGGCTTATCTACACAAATAAATAAAGGGTGAAACTTTAAAAACGTAATAAGATTTTTGTTTTACAATTTTTGAGTTCTCTGGATTTAAGGAGAGAAAGAAAAATCGTTTTCAATCTCTCTTGGCGCTAACACTCCAAATTATGGTCACCGTTCATGAGTGGATTTCTGATAGATGACGTGTACTTTAACGTCTTGAAAATCGAACAATCAAAAAGGAAATCACAAAATAAGGTATGATTTACTTTCGTAGATTTAGTTTAATGGAACTTATTTCGATCCTATTGGTGTTTTTCAAAATTTGTTTTGAATTTTCTGCTGCGTATGAACTTCAAAAAACCCAACAGTGGTATAGAGCATTAAGCGCGGTTCTATTAAACGTTTGTATGCTTTCACTGATGTATAAATGATATATGTGTGAAAACATAATCTTGATTAATTTATATATGATATACATATAAATTATGTGACAATTGTTATCAAGAATTAGTTTTGGGTTTTGTTGTTAATTCATGTATATTGATAAATCGCATGATATGATTCAATGATAGTATTCATGTTTAGAATATTTTGATTAACATATATTTTTATATTGAAGGATATGAATTTTGTATGTTCATGGTAAACTTCATGTTTAGGTTAATATGATTCTGATCTTGAACACATATTTCGTTTTGTTCAATAATTATGTATGTCTCCATGATAGAGATCATGATTAGGTTAATATGATTAATTTAATATGATTCTAATGTTGAATGCATGATTAATATCTCAAAATTGATTTTGATCATATATCTCATTGTAGTAATCCATTAGTATATTCCTACAAGATAGGAGATAGACTTGTAATTGGATTAGAATTACAAATCCTATAAGATAGGTGAGATATAAAATAAATCTTAATTGGATTAAGATTCAAAGTGTCTTAAATTCTAATTGGATAAGGATAAGATATTAAGTTAATGGTGGCCTCGAGATAATTAAAAACATTTTAATTAATATTTTTGAAATTAAAATAAGAGGCAGTTTTGGTTGATTGGATTGCCTAAAATTATGACAAATGTTAGGCGATTTTCAGTTTTTGGAATTGAGATTTTTTGTCTAAGAAAAACAGGGGCGCCGCCCTCTGTACCCCCATCCACTGACCGGCCCGCGGGACCGTAGCTAATTGTTCGTAGCATCCGAGATTCACATAATAGTCAATATTTGTATGATTTCCTAACTTTTTAGTGATTATTCATGCATTGTAATATATGATATTTATCTTATTTAATTTGATCACTAAAACAAACAAAAATCCCTCTTTAAGATTTTAAGTCAAATGTCATCCATTCTCGAACGTTTGTCAAGACTTCGATCACATCAATATAGGTCTGCCTCCGTAGAGTGTATTGTGTTATCTTGGTGAGGCAAGTTAAGTAACGGTTACTCTATTGTTTGAAATGGTTGGACTTATTAAAGCTATCATTTTGGGCTTTAGGCACTAGATGAGATAAAACATGGTAAGACATAAGATGTCATAATCTCATAAAATAACTAAAAGTTACATATGATGTAATTGGTACCTACCTAAATAACCTAATTCGAAGTGTCATGCCTTAGCTATCCTATAATTAGGTGAAACATGGATTTTAGTCCCTTAAATTAACATAACATTTTTAAGGAGGGTTGTTAATATAGTGGGAATTTATTCCTCTATATTAAAATGAGCTTTTGCATAATCTTTGTTGTAGATCTTTGGCCTCTTCAAATCACACTAATCCTTGTCATTGCGATCCATCCTTGAGAAGGATAAGTTGTCTAGGACAAACTTTTTTGACAGGTTCAAAAACTTGAGAATTGTTCTTAAGCATGAATGCAAGTTGTATGTCCTGAATGATCCTCTTCTTGAGGAACCACCAACCAATGCTTTAAAAGTTGTGAAGGATGCACATACTAAGCATGTCAATGACTCAACTGATATTGCATGCATTATGTTGGCAACCATGGTTCCTGAACTTCAGAAGGACATGGAACACATGGAAGCTTATAACATGGCTATGATGCTGAAGGAAATGCTCCAACAGCAGGCTAGGCAAGAAAGGTTCGAGACAGTCAAGAACGTTCATTCTTGTAAAATGGCTGATGGTGCGTCAGCTAGTCCTCATGTTCTGAAAATGAAAGACTGTATTGACCATCTTGACAGACTTAGATTTCCCATAAGCCAAGAGTTGGCTATGGATTTGATCATGACTTCATTGTCTGATAGTTATTCACAATTTGTGAAGAACTATAACATGAATAACATGGAGAAGTATATCTCAGAGTTGCATTTGATACTTAAAATTGCTGAGAAGAATGTCAAGAAATCCGTTCCTAGTATGTTAATGGTTCAGAAAGGAAAAGCTTGGAAGAAAAAGGGCAAAGGCAAGGCTAAAATTACCAAGGTTGTTGTGACTATCACAAAGCCTATGGAACAAGTCAAGCCTCATGTCGCTTCTACTTCACAGTCCCAGAAGGAAAATGAAAAAGAAGGAAACTTTCATTTCTGTCATGCACCTGAACATTGGTTCATAAATCACAAGCTCTATCTTGAAGATCTAAAGAAAAAGAAGAGTAGTGCGACTACTGCTTCAAGTATTTACATTATTGAAGTTAACTTGTCTACTAGTGACTCCTGGGTATTGGATACCGAATGTGGATCTCACATTTGTATTAATGTGCAAGGTTTCACCAAAAGTAGAAGGCTAAAGAAATGAGAAGTCATCTTACGAGTTGAAAATGGAGCAAAGGTTGTTGCGTTGGCTGTAGGATGCTATGAGTTAATTTTATCTAGTGGACTTGTTTTAGTTTTAAATAATTATTATTATGTCCCTACCTTGAGCAGAAACATCATTTTAGTTTCATTTTTGGATTTTGATGGTTTTAAATTCATTATTTCGAATAATAAATGTTCCATTTCTCGTAAAGACATTTTTAATGCGAATAATAATTTGTGTGATGATCTTTATATTCTAAACATGAAAAGGTCCATAGATACTCGCGTTCTTAACGTAAATACAAAGAGACTCAAGTCAAATGATTTGAGTCAAACCTACCTTTGGCATTGTCGCCTTGGCCTCATTTATGAGAAACGCATTTCTAAACTCCATAAAGATGGACTTTTGGATTCATTTGGTTTTGAATCATATGAAACACGTGTATCTTGTTTACTAGGCAAGAAAACAAAGAGTCCATTTACTGGACACAGTGAAAGGGTAAGATATTATTGGTACTAATACATACTGATGTATACGGTCCTATAAACACAATGGTTAGAGATGGTTATTAGTATTTCATTACATTCACTGATGATTTTAGTAGATATGGTTACGTGTATCTCATGAAACATAAATGTGAATTTTTTTATATGTTTCGAACATTTCAGAATGAAGTACAAGTTCAACTTAGTAAAACTATTAAAGCACTTCGATTAGATCAAGGTGGTAAATATTTGAGCTAAGAATTTGATAATCATCTTAAAAACTGTAGGATTGTCTCACAGTTAACTCCCCTAGCAACTCCACGATGGAATGGTGTTTCTAAGAGGAGAAATCAGACTTTATTGGATATAGTTCGATCAATGACAAGTCACGCAAATCTTCCTATTTCCTTTTGTGGTTATGCCTTAGAAATTGTTGCATTTACACTAAATCGTGTTCCTTATAAAGCGATAGATAAAATACCAAATGAGATGTTGTTTGGGAAAATGCCAAGCTTGTCTTTCCTTAAGATTTGGGGCCGTGAGGTTTTCATACGACGACAAATCTCAAAAAAATTATCAGTCAAGTCTACCGAATGTGTATTCGTTGGTTATCTTAAAGAAACTAGAGGATACTACTTTTATAATCCCATTGATAACAAAGTGTTTGTTGCTGGAAATAGTGTCTTTATGGAAAAAGAGTTTATTTCAAAAGACAACAGTGGGAATAAAGTAAGTCTCGTAGAAATTCAAGAACACAAATAAACACTCAACCGCAAGTGAGAGATCAACTAAGTCTTAAACTAATTCATCCATACAGGTATCACAAGGCCCTCGTAGGTCTGATAGGGTAAGACATCAGCCTGACAGATTTGGATTTCTTATTACTGATAATAGTAAGGTGTTGTTTATGGATCAAGATGAACCTACTACTTATTAGGAGGCTGTTTGTAGCCCTTAGGCAGATAAATGGATTAGTGTCATGAATTCTGAGATGCAATCCATATATGATAATCAAGTTTAGAACCTGGTTGACTTACCTGAAGGTGAGAAGACCATTGGATGTAAATGAGTTTTCAAGAAGAAAACGACATAGATGGCAATGTTCATACTTATAAAGCACGACTAGTAGCAAAAGGTTTCAGATAGACTTAAAGTGTTAATTATGATGAAACTTTTTCTCCTGTAGCCATGCTTAAATCCATTAGAATTCTAATTGGGTGTAGTAGCTGCATATTATGGCTATGAGATATGGCAAATGGATGTCACAACAGCTTTTCTAAATGGAAAGTTACTTGAGGAGGTGTATATGATACAGTCTAAAGGGTTTGTTCATCTTGAGACTTCTAGGAAGGTGTGTAAGCTTCAAATATCTATTTATGGATTAAAGCAAGCTTCTCAGAGTTGGAATTTTATTTTGATGAAGCAATTAAGGAATCTGGTTTCATTAAAAATGAAGATGAGCCTTGTGTATACAAGAAACTTACTGGGAGCGTGGTTGTTTTCCTGGTGCTATATGTTGATTATATATTACTCATTAGAAATGATATCCCAACCATGTAGAGTGTCAATTTTTGGTTAGGGAAAAGTTTCTCAATGAAGGACTTAGGAGATGCAGCCTACATCCTTGGGATTAAGATCTATAGGGATAGATATAAAAGGTTGATCAGTCTAAGTCAGTGTGCATATATTGATAAGGTACTAAATAGGTTCAATATGCAAGACTCTAAAAGAAGGTCATTGCCAATGTCTCATGGTATAAATCTTAGCAAGACTCAATGTCTGAAGACTAATGATGAGCGAGAGCGCATGAATACGATTCCATATGCATCAACTATTGGATCTATCATGTATGCCATGTTATGCACTTGACCTGATGTACATATGCTTTAAGCGCAACAAGCAGATAGCAGTCCGATCCCGGTGAGAGTCACTGGATAGCAGTAAAGAACATTCTTAAGTACTTGAGAAAGACTAAAGAAATGTTCTTAGTATACGGAAGTTTGGAAGACGAGGTTGTTGTAAGTGGTTACACAAATGCAAGTTTTTAAACATATATAGATGACTTCAGATCGCAGTCTTGATATGTGTTTACTTTGAATGGAGGCGTAGTAAGCTGGAAAAGTACGAAGCAAGAAACTGTCACAGATTCTACAAAAAAAGCTGAATATATTGTAGCGTCTGATGCAGCTAAGGAGACGGTTTGGATAAAAATTTCATCTTAGAACTTGGTGTGGTTCCGAGTATAGCTAACCTCATTCGCTTGTACTATGACAACAATAGGGCGATAGCACAGGCCAAGGAACTAAGATCACACTATCGATCCAAACATATACTTAAACATTTTCATCTCATTCGAGAAATCATTGAGAGGGGAGACGCGAAGATTTGCAAAGTTCCTACAGAAGACAATGTTGCAGATCCTTTGACTAAGACTCTTTCACAAGCAAAACACGATGGTCATGTTAGGTCATTAGGTATTATATACATGAATGATTGGCCATAGTGCAAGTGGAAGATATTAGGGCATGTGCCCTAAGTCAATCTACAAACATTATTTATCTTATAAATTTAGTTAATAAAATAGAAGTTTTATTTGTTGTTTTGTTATAAGTGATTGAGTGTTTACCTTATAGTAAGATCCATGGGTATTTGTTGAAATATCATAAATGTCCATAGTCGATTATTATATTGGGAACTATAATAAATTAAGACTAGTGTGAGTCTTCATTGATGGTCATACAATGATCATGCGTATAGGAATATGAATCGAGATCATGAGTACTTGTTAAGGAACAAGGTACTAGACTGACTTGCTATGAGAACACTACATGGATTAAGTCATAGGTGTTATTTGTGATAGGTATATTATTTAATCCTTCAACTTGAGATTACCAAGAATTTCAATATTAAGAGCATGGTAATTTGATACAATCAAACGTTGCCTTTAACCGAACGACTATAAAAATTGTGATTGGTTACCTTGTAAATAATATGTGAAGGTGTGTAATCAAGATAGAGTTTGTCACTCTCATATAGATAGAGGTATTGGTGGATCCCTCTATATGATAGAATGATAATGGCCAAGTCCATGTAAGTTGATATGATCAATGTCACTAAGATATTTTCAGTTTACTAAAGATCGAGACTAGTACGATTGAACATTAAGGGTAGTTTTTCATGCCTTATGTTTAATCAAAAGATATCACACAAAAAAGGATATGATATATGTTATTCATTAGGTTGTATTGATTTCGATATTCATTCTACTTGGGTAGTCATAATGCATTGTTATGGTTTTGGTTCACTGCCAACGTCGCATGAACATATTGGGTCGCACACAAAGAATGACTTTGCGTAATTTCAATTGATCCAGATATAAATTCATGATATGAATCCCTTTGCGATTTGTTATATGATAACTTATTAATATGAGCATATGTGCAATTTACTTAAACTGCCCAAATGTAGTAGTTTTATTACGAATATGATTATAAGCGAGGGCTTATCACACATATAAATAGAGATTGATAACCTAAAACGAAATAAGATTTTTATTTTTTCTATTTTCGAGTTCTCTAGATTTTAGGAGAGAAAGAAAAACGTTTTCAGTTTTTCTTAGGGCTAGCACTCCAAATTCTGGTCACCTTTCGTGTATGGATTTTCTATAGAGGATGCGCACTTGAAGGTCTTGGAGATCGAACAATTAGAGAAGGGAATCACAGATTAAGGAATAGTTTACTTTATAGATCTAATTTAATGGAATCTATTTTTTATCCTGTTTGAGTTTTTTGCTTCATATGAACCCCAAAATCCAATAGTGGTATCAAAGCCTTAGGCTCAGTTCTATTAAATGTTTGCATGTTGTCTCTTATGTATACAAGATATATGTGCGAAAAACATGATCTTGATTAATGGATATTTAATGTGCATATAGGTTCTGTGATAATTGTTATCAAAAATTGGTTTTAAAACATGTTAATTCATGTATTTGATACATACGCATGATTTGATTCAATGATAGAGTTCATGTTTAAAATATTTCGATTAACATATGTTTTAATATTGAATGATGCGAATTTTGTAAGTTCACATTGTAGAAGTCATGTTTAGGTTAATGTGATTTTTGTATTTGATACATAATTCGTTTTGTTCAAAAATTATGTATTTCTTCATGATAGAAATCATGATTAGGTTAATATGATTAATTTAATATGATTCTAGTGTTAAATGCATCATTAATATTTTGTTTCTTAATTCAATTGCTTGTTTCGTATGAATAAGAATCGAAATTGATTTTGATTATATATCTCATTGTGGCTATCTGTTACTATATTCTTATTACATATGAGATAAACTTGTAATCGGATAAGAATTACAAATCTTATAAGATGGGTGAGATATATAACAATTCTAATTGGATAAGGATTCGAGGTGTCTAAAATTCTAATTGGATTAGGATAAGATATTAAGCTAAAAGTGGACTCGAGTTAATTAAAAATGTTTTAATTAATATTTTTCAGAATTAAAATAAGCGGCAGTTTTGGTCAATTGGATTGACTAAAATAATGAGAAATTTTAGGCAATTTTTAATTTTCAGAACTAGAATTTGTTGTCTAAAAAAATGGATGCGCTGCCCCTTGTACCCCTGTCCGCTGAATGATCAGCGGAACCACCGCCCAGTGACTGACCAACAAGATCGCCGATAACTGTTCGTAGCGCAAGAAAATCCGTATGATAGTCAATATTATTATAATTTCTTAACATGTTTAGTGATTGCTTATGCATTTTAATATATGATATTTATCTTTTTTATATTATAATCACTAAAACAAATAAAAATCTCTCTTCCAAATTTTAAGTCAAATGTCATCCATTCTCAAATACTTGTCAAGGCTTCGATCACATCAATATGAGTCTGCCTCCGCAGAGTGTATTGTGTTATTTTAGTAAGGCAAGCTGACTAATGGTTACACTATTGTTAGAAATGGTTACACTTGATAAAGCTATCAAAATGATTTTATGCTTTAAACATTAGACGAGATAAAACATGCTAAGACATAAAATGTCATAATCTCATAAAAAACTAAAAATTACATATGATGTAATTGGTAATTGGTACCTACCTAAATAACCTAATTCAAAGTGGCATGCCTTAGTTGTCTTGGAATTAGGTAAAACATGAATTTTAGCCCCTTAAATTAGCATAGCCTGTCTTATATTAGTTTAGTGGGAGTCTATTCCTCTACAATAAAATGAGCTTTTGCATTATTTTTGTTGTAGATCTATGTCCTCTTCAAATCACACTAATCCCTTGTCACTGCAACCCATCCTTAAGAAAGATAAGTTGTTTAGGACAAACTTTCTTGAATTGTTCAGAAACTAGAGAATTGTTCTTAAGCATGAATGCAAGTCGTATGTCCTAGATGATCATATTCCTGAGGAATCACCAGTCAATGTTTTAAGAATCGTGAAGGATGCACATACTAAGCATGTTAGTTAGTCCTCATGTTCTGAAAATGAAAGGCTATATTGACCATCTTGACATAATTGGATTTCCCATAAGCTAAGAGTTGGTTACAGATTCGATCCTGAATTCATTGCATAACAGTTATTCATAATTTGTAATGAACTATAACATGAATAATATGGAGAAGTCTATATCAGAGTTGCATTTCATACTTAAAATTGCTGAGTAGAATAACAATCAACCCATTGCTAATGTGTTGATGGTTCAAAAAGGAAATGCTATGAAGAAGAAGGTCAAAGGCAAGGCTAAAGTTTCCAAGGCCGTTGTGACTATCATAAAGTATGTGGAACAAGTCAAGCGTAAGGTTATTTCTACTTCACAGTTCCAGAAGGAAAAGGCAAAAGAAAGAAATCGTCATTTCTACCAGGTACCTGGGCATTGGTTTAGAAATTTCAAGTTATATCTTGAAGATCTAAAAAAAAGTAGTGCGACTACTGCTTCAGCCTACATCATTGGGATTAAGATCTATAGGGATATATCTAAAAGGTCGACCAGTCTAAGTCAGAGTGCTTATATAGACAAGGTACTGAATAGGTTCAGTATGCAAGACTCTAAAAGAATGTCATTGCCAACGTCTCATGGTATGAGTCTCATAAAGACTCAATGTCCAAAGACTAATGATGAGCGAGAGCGCATGAATACGATTTCATATGCATCAACTATTGGATCTATCATGTATGTCATGTTATGCACTCAACCTAATGTATCATATGATTTAACTGCAACAAGTAGATATTAGTCTAATCCCGGTGAGAGTCATTAGATAGCGGTAAAAAACATTCTTAAGTACTCGAGAAAGACTAAAGAAGTGTTATTAGTCTATGGAAGTTTAGAAGACGAGGCTTATTGTAAATGGTTATATAAATGCAAGTTTTCGAACTGATATAGATGACTTTAGATCACAGTCTGGATATGTGTTTACTTTGAAAAGAGGCGCAGTGAGCTGAAAAAGTTCGAAGCGAGAAACTGTAGTAGATTCTACAACAGAAACTGAGTATATTGCTGCGTATGATACAGCTAAAGAGGTAGTTTGGATCAAAAAGTTCATCTATGAACTTGGTGTTGTTCTGAGTATAGTAAACCCCTTTTATTTGTATTGTGACAACAACGAGGCGATAGTTGAGAGGGGAGACGTGAAGATTCGCAGAGTTCCTACAGACGACAATGTTGCGAATCCTTTGACGATGGCTCTTCCACAAGTGAAATATGATGGCCATGTTAGGTCATTAGGTATTATATACATGAATGATCGGCTTAGTGCAAGTAGGAGATGTTGGGGAATATGCCATAGGTCAATCTATAACATAGTTTATCTTATAAATTTAGTTAATAAAATTGAGGTTTTCATTTGTCATTTTATTATAAGTAATTGCATGTTTACCTTATAATAAGATCTATGGTATTTATTGAAATATTCTAAAATTCCATAATCGGTCATTATACAAGGAACTATAATGAATTAAGACTAGTGCGAATCTTGATTGATGGTCATGTGATGATCATGCGTTTAGGGATACGAATCGAGATTATGAGTACTTGTTAGGGAAAAATGTACTGGACCGACCCGCTATAAGAACACCACAAGGATTAAGTCATAAGTGTCACTTGTTATAAGCATATTATTTAGTCTTTCGACTTGAGATTACCATAGACTTCAATATTAGGAGCATGGTAATTTGACACAATCAAACGTTGCATTAAATAGAATGATTATAAAGATCGTGATTGGTTACCTTGTGAATAATATGTGAAGGTGCATAATCAAGATAGAATTTGTCACTCTCGTATAGATAGAAATATCAGTGGATCCCTCGATATGATAGACTGATAATGGTCAAGTCCATGTGAATTGATATGATCAATGTCACTTAGATTTTTTCAGTTTACCTAAAGATCGAGACTAGTACGATTGAACATTAAGGGTCATTTTTCATGCCTTATGTTTAATCAAAAGATATCGCATAACAAAAGGATATGATATATGTTATTCATTAGGTTGTATCGATTTCGATATTCATTCTACTTGGGTAGTCATAATGCATTGCTAGAGACCGCTTATGGCTTGTGTACCAAAAATGGTTTTGGTTCACTGCCAACGTTACATGAACCTATTGAGTCGCACACAAAGAATGGCTTAGCGCAATTTCTATTGATCCAGAGTAATGAGTTTTATATGATAAAATTCATCACATAAAAACTCTTATAATTTGTTATATAATAACTTATTAATAGGGAAGTATGTGTAATTTACTTAAAATGCATAAATACAATAGTTGTATTACGAATAAGATTTTAAGTGAGTGTTTAGCTACACATATAAATATCAATTGAAACCCTAAAACGAAATAAGATTTTCATTTTTGCTCTTTTCGAGTTCTCTAGATTTTGGGAGAAAAAGAAAAACTTTTCAACCTCTCTTGCAGCTAGCACTCCGAATTGTGGTCACCGTCGTGTGTGGATTTTTGATAGAGGATGCGCACTTGATTGTCTTGAAGATCAAACAATCAGAGAAGGAAATCACAGATTATGATATGGTTTACTTTTGTAGATCTAGTTTAATAGGACTTATTTTCAATCCCGATGGGGTTTTTCAAAATTGTTTTGGATTTTTCTCTGCATATGAACCCTAAAAACCAACACCATCCACAATGACTTCACTAATTTTTTTGTCAATATTCTCTTTCTTTGACTCTTGTACCACCAATGTCTGGTTGAGCTTGCCTAATGCTAAGATGGATAGCTCCTTTTATCCTCGTTCCCGCACCATCTAATAGTCCAAGTCAGAATCCTCATCTTTGTCACAAGAAAGGAACCTCCTTAAAGTCTGGACTCCTTATCTATGAATTTTCTTGACCCTGATGCCTTGCTTCCTCACTCTCTCCATACGTCTTTTATGCCCTTGAGTCAATTTCTCTACCTTTCTTTGTGTTTTTGTTGTAGACAACTTTAGCAATTTTAAAAACTTGATATTTCTCTCAGTGACATAACTGACTTCTCTTGGTTCTTTACCTCACATTTTGTACCTACCCCTCTGTAGAATTATGTATAGAGTTGATGCTGTTGGTATGGACAGAACTGGTGTGGACAGAATTGGTGTGGACAGAGTTGGTGTGGACAGAGCTGGTGTTATGATACACAAAGGTGGTGTTGTTTATGTTAGCTAATACCTATGTATTGAATCATATATTAAGTGTAATGTACTACAGGTTCATGTTAGTTTGTTCTAGGCAGTTGTAACAAGGGGGTACAATGTACACCATGTAGATTTTATATATAAGCAGTACAATGTAATACACAGTTTGATTTTGATGAAATAAAAGATCAAATTACATAGTTTCATCGTGTACGAGTGTATCTTGTTACATTGATCAATGATCTTTGTTGATCATTGATCATTGTTATTGATATACATTTGTTCATGGTATCGAAGCAGTTCTACTATTCTTGATTTGTGTTGTTTGTTGATTGAATTGACTGATTTGTACATGGCATCTGTTCATGGTTCGTGAGTTCTTGATTGAAATGGAGCAGAAGAGCTCCTCTGAAACAGGTGATCTTGGAGTGAGAATCCTTTACTTCTTCAAGGATCTGATCATCCTGGTATGATACTTGTCTCTAATTCTCTTACTGGTTCAAATTACCTGTCATGGAGTAGAGCTATGATGATTGCATTGGGAGCAAAAACAAAGATTGGTTTTATTGATGGTAGATGTGTAAAACCAGAAACTACTGATCCTAATCTTGATCGATGGATCAAGGTGGATTATATGGTCACTTCTTGGATTTTGAATTCTATTTCAAAGGAGATTGTTGAAGCTTTTCTCTATACAACCTCTTCTTTTGATCTATGGAATGAATTAAAAGAAAGGTTTGGAGAATGTAATGGTCCTCTTCTATACCAGTTGAAACGTGACATTGCTTCTATAAATCAAGGAGATCTGTCACTTTCACAGTACTATACCAAACTTAAGAAACTTTGGGATGAATTGAGTTGTTTAAATCCTTTACCTGTGTGTGACTGTGGAGCATCTGCTGCAATGGCTGTTCTAGAGTCTAATGATAGGCTGATGCAGTTTTTGATGGGGTTGAATGATATGTATGATCATATTCGCAATCAAATATTGGTGTTGGATCCATTGCCAAGTATAAACAAAGCTTAATCTATGGTTCTTAGAGTTGAAAAGCAAAAAGAAGTACATGTTAACTATTCGCCTATGATGGATACAGCCATGATGATGAAGGTTACCAAGATGAATTCAGGTACTTCAACTAATGGTCATAGGTTTGCTGGAAAAGGAAATCAAAAGAAATCTATGAATAAAGATGATCTGTTTTGTGATCACTGTAAGGCAAAAAGACATACAAAAGATACTTGTTTCAAACTTCATGGATTTCCAGATTGGTACAAGAAAGACTATGATAAGAAGCAGATATCAAATAATTCGAAATCCTTTGTGAATTTGATGGAATCACCTCTGGACATACAAGGGTGAGAATCATCTCCGTTTGAAGATTTTCAGTCGAATATAGCAGCAATGATACAGCAGGGGATTGAGAATTTTATGAAAGGAAAGTCTGTTTCAGAGGCAGGAGCTTCTAATCATGTGAATTCAGTTTTATCTGATTTTACAGGTAGTTCATACAAAAGATCTTCCAGTTCTTGTTCCTTTTTTAATTCAGATGCTTGGATTGTGGATAGTGGAGCAACAAATCATATGTGTACTAGCTATGATTTACTTGCTAATGTCAATGTTTTACCTAAGTCTGTTATGGTTTGCTTACCTGATGGACATACTAAAGAAGTAAACTGCATTGGAGATGTGAAGCTGAGTTCAGACTTAGTGCTTTCTTCTTGTTTACATATAAAATCATTCAAGTATAATCTTTTGTCGGTTAGTAAGTTACTCTCATCTACTAAACTGACAATTGAATTTTATCCATCATTTTGTGCTATACAGAACATTGAGAGTTCTCAAGTTCTAGCTGTGGGAAGGATGGTTGGAGGACTATACATACTGGATTCAAGCTCCTTCCATAAGAATGTCATTGCTTCTTTTGTATCACCTTCAGAATTGTCATTAGCTCACTGTAATAATGCTACTGATAAGTTTTCATGGCATTTTAGATTGGGACATCCTTCTATTCATGTAACAAGGCAACTTGATATGTTACTTAACAGTCGATCAAGTAAAAAACATACTGAACCTTGTGATGTTTGTCAGATGTCTAAACAATGCAGATTGGTTTTTCCAGTGAGTTCTATTCAAACATCTAGTATTTTTCAGTTGTTACATATGGATATATGGGGACCATATAAGCAGTCTTCCATTCAAGGAGCTCATTATTTCTTGACTATTGTGGATGATTTTAGTCGATTCACTTGGACATTTTTGATGAAACATAAGTCCTTGACAGGCAACATCATCAAACAGTTCTTAGCTTTCATTCAAACTCATTTCAAGGTCTCAGTTCAAACCATTAGGACTGATAATGGAACTGAGTTTTGTAATAAAGATTGTCATGCTTTGTTCTCTGGTTTGGGAATTGTTCATCAAAGATCAACACCATATACACCTCAGCAAAATGGTGTTGTTGAAAGGAAGCATAGACATTTACTGCAAGTTACAAGAGCCTTGATATTTCAGTCTAATTTGTCAAAAAATTCGGGGAGATCTTTGTTTCACCGCCACATACATCATCAACAAGGTTACCTACTCGATTCTTGAAGTGGAAATCTCCTTATTGTCTTTTATTTGGAAGAACACCAAATTATTCTTCTTTAAAGACTTTTGGTTGTTTGTGCTTTGCTACAAATGTTTCACCAAGCAAATCTAAAGCTGGATTCAAGAATTTGTTAAAAGTATATTCATTGGTTATTCTCCAGGACAAAAGGCATATAGATTGTATAACATGGCCACACATACATGTTTTGTTTCAAGAGATGTGATCTTCTTTGAAAATCAGTTTCCTTTCCATAAAGATTCTGAAAATTCAAAGTGTCCTCTGCCTATTCCATCTGAAGATAATTCTGATTATTTGAGAGACATTTCGAGATGTTAATGCTCCTACATCAGCTACTGTACCTTCTTCTCCAAATTTACCTATTAATGAAGCAGTTTCTGATGTCCCTGAAGATGTCTCCTATGTACCTCCTACTGATGCATTGGTACCTCATACTAATGATGATTTACATGAAGCTGTCCTGCCTCCTAATGCTGTTGTTACTAGGAAAAGTACTCGTGCAGTTCATAAGCCTCTTTGGCTGAATGATTTTGTTCTAAACAATGTAGAGACTTCTGTTCTACCAATTTCTCTATCTACTGGTAACCCTCCTACATTTCCTTTTATACATTCTCCAAACATTACTGCTAGCTACAAATGCTTTCTAGCTGCTGTTTCAAATATAAAGGAGCCTACCAGTTATATTCAAGCTCAACATGATCCTGTTTGGATTGAAGCAATGGAAAAAGAGTTACAAGCTTTGGAAACTAATGGAACTTGGAGTCTTACTACTCTACCACCTGGTAAGAAAGCCATTGGTTCTAAGTGGATCTACAAGGTTAAACTTCATCCTGATGGTTCTTTGGATAGGTGTAAGGCTCGTTTGGTGGCAAAAGGTTTTAATCAAATTGAAGGTGTTGATTATACTGATTCATTTTCTCCAGTTGCCAAGAATGTCACTGTTAGAATTGTATTATCTTTAGCAGTTGCTCGAGATTGGCCCTTACATCAATTGGATGTTAACAATGCCTTTTTACATGGATACATAGATGAAGATGTGTACATGAAGCCACCTGATGGTTATAATGTTGTTTCACCTAATCAAGTCTCGCAAACTTCATAGATCTCTCGTATGGTTTGAAGCAGCTACTCGTCAATGGAATCATGAGCTTACAACCAAGCTTCAATCTTTTGGTTTTACTCAATCGCTCATGATCCCTCCTTGTTTACTTACAACAATCTTTGGTCATTTTTTGGTGTTGTTGGTGTATGTTGATGATGTTCTTCTTACTGGTACTTCACTTGACTTAATTGATCAAGTCAAGAACTTCTTACATACCTTGTTTACCATTAAAGATCTTGGTCAAGCTCGTTATTTCTTGGGTTTGGAATTGGTTAGATCTTCTTCAAGTCTCTATGTTCATCAACGCAAGTATGTTCTTGATCTACTTACTGATGCTGGTGTTCTCATGGCTAAACCAGCTGCTACTCCACTCCCTCGTGATCGCAAATTTGAGATCTTGATTCACCTTTGTTACTTGAAGTTGATGAGATATAGAAGACTTATTGGTCGTCTTCTTTATCTAGGATTCACTCGTCCTGATATTACCTTTGCCACACAACAATTAAGTCAGTATGTACAAGCCCCTACAGAGCAACATTGGTCTGCTGCCCTTCATGTTTTAAGATATCTTAAGGGTACTCCTTCCAAGGGTCTGTTCTTTCCTGTTCAGCAAGATCTTTCTATGGTTGGCTACTGTGATTCAGACTGGGCTGCTTGTCCTACTTCAAGAAAATCTATCACTGGCTATTGTGTGTTCATGGGATCTTCTTTGATTTCTTGGAAAGCTAAGAAGCAAGCTACGGTGTCCAAGTCATCTGCTGAAGCTGAATATCGCAGTTTATCTTCCACAGTTTGTGAGTTGTTGTGGATTTCCTATATTCTTAAGGATTTACATGTTCCTACTTCACTTCCAATTCCACTTTGGTGTGATAACCAAGCTGCAATACATCTCTCTGCTAATCCAGTTTTTCATGAACGTACTAAGCATTTAGAAATTGATTGCCACTTGGTTAGACATCAGTTTAAGTGTGGATTTGTTCTTCCTCAATACATTTCTACTAAGCTACAATTGGCTGATTTATTTACAAAATCTTTATCAGCTTCCTTGTTTTCTGATTTATTGTCCAAGATGGGTCTATGTGATTGGCATAGACTTCCATCTTGAGGGGGGGATGTAGAATTATGTATAGAGTTGATGCTGCTGGTATGGACAGAACCGGTGTGGACAAAATTGGTGTGGACAGAGTTGGTGTGGACGAGAATTTGGTGTTATGATACACAAAGGTGGTGTTGTTTATGTTAGCTAATACCTATGTATTGAATCATATATTAAGTGTAATGTACTACAGGTTCATGTTAGTTTGTTCTAGGCAGTTGTAACAAGGGGGTACAATGTACACCATGTAGATTTTATATATAAGCAGTACAATGTAATACACAGTTTGATTTTGATGAAATAAAAGATCAAATTACATAGTTTCATCGTGTACAGAGTGTACTGTTACATTGATCAATGATCTTTGTTGATCATTGATCTGTTGTTATTGATCTGCATTTGTTCACCTCTGCTCAATTCCTTAACACTAGCCCCTACACTAGTACACATGGGAACATTCATCTCAGTTGGAGCATCGTTTACACCTGCATTGGCAAAATTAGTATTCAAACTAATAGAACACTGCACAACAGATATAAATTCTAATGAAATTACGGGACTAATGGAATGAGTCCAAGGATCGGGAATCAAACTCTTTATTTTTGTGATATCCTCCTAATTGTTCCTATCCTCATGTCCTTAGTGTAGTAAAGTCAAATCGATGTCCGTTGACCCTGTGTTATCCTTAGATTCTCTATTCTGTTCAGGATCTGTTAATTGATTGCTCTCCTCTTGTTCATCGACCTCGCGACTCGCCAAAAGCTGTCTCCAGTCGGCCACAGAATTTTTTTTATTACCTTTTGATCTCTTAAAAAGCATGCCCTTGCGTTTTTGTTTCCTGTTTCTTACCCTATCCCTGTAAGTATTCAATAACGAAGTAGATTCAAACGACTCATCTTCACTTTGACTTGTTCCTCTGAGAACTATCTTTTTCCCATTGGCTCTTTGACGACTCGCGTGCTTGAATCTTGAATGTCTATCCTACCGAATGACCTCTTCTGATGCTCGAAACTTCTTTGTCTGATCAAATATGCCTTTCACTGAAGTGTTTTTTGGCATCAATGCGCTAAAATGGTTTGAGATTATGATTGGTTGAATATGCAATTGATTGTGAGTTGCATTGCTTACATTGTTTTGTAAGTTGTCCTCTGGAATGCTTGTTGATGACTTGTACAAAGCCTTTTTGTATGATTGAGCATGAGAACCTTATTTGAAGCACAATAATGGGTTGAGGTCCGATTCACTTGCCTTGGGTTAGGTAATGGCAATGTTGCATCCAGTGGTATGTTGACATCTAGAGTTTGGGTGGTTTGTTTAGGTAGTGGATTGAACGGGCCAAGCTTGTCTGGGCTACCTAAATGGGTTTTGGTTTTGGTTTGGGTTTGGGTTTGGGTGGTCGGTTTTGGTGGTTAGGATTTTTGGTTAAGTCTTTTAGATATCTGATTAAGATTGGCTTCACACTGATCCATTTGATGAGCCTCACCTCGAATCCCATTCGAATTTTTCTTGGCACGCCTGACGACATCCTCTGCTATCGTCGACTCTTCACATGGGTAACTTTCGACGTGCCCGGCACTGGTACCTTCCTTGTTCTTTGACTGATCATCTTCTCAATTATACTATGGTTCGTCGGCATCGGTTTCTCAACCTGAAGAGAGAAAGATGTCAAAAAATGAAAGATTCTAATCTCGAATGTTCTCATTCCATTTTTAAGAGATAAAAAAGAAGAATGAAGACATGGTAATCTCCTTTAACTCTCATTCTTGCTTTTCAGACATCCGTCATTAATGTAGTTAATGGATCGATCTCTATGAAGACTCTGCGTTTTTCCCCGATATCATTTCCTTGAAAGTTTACTCTCTCCATAAATGAAGAGGAATGCCTTCAATAACTACCCAGTGATATATTTCTTTGTTTCAACCCCATAATCCTATTCTTCTTTTTGTTGCCGCAAATAATCATGCCCCTGTCTTTTGCAATTGGGAGAGCGCGAATCTTCATATTCACACCTCTGGAGACCATTGTTCCTATCCCTTTCCATTTTGCAGGACTTTTTTGAAGAAAGACCAAAACAAAAATAATATCCCAAGACTGTCGGAAACTTTGAAGCCCTGGGTCATCACTATTGTTCTCTTTTCCTTGCTTTTGTGTTGCACGTTCTGTCCTCCCTGGTGAGATCACCTTCCACAGTGCATCTTTTAAGTCCTTCTATATACCTCCTCGTCTTTCATCTGGAGCAATTACAAAAACAAATCTCCCCTTACTAATTTTTGGTAATCTTAGGAAAAAGCCTCTCTGATTTGAGAAAGTCTCAAAAATAAGAACCATATTATCCCATCTTCTTCTCGACTTGAAAGTTCCGAAGCCCCTCTGATTGATCAACGCCTCCATTTGAAGTGGAATCTACTCTGCACTTGACTTTTACACTTCCAATAGAAGGGTCTTTTTACTTGATTAATACGATTGGGAGGAAAAATTATCAACCCAACACACCCACCAAACTATTTCCCAATCTAACACACATTTTGCCACGTAAGCGCCAAATTACCAGCCACGTAATAATTTTTTTTTGGTCACTGGAAAACGTGACTTAGAGTCACGTTTTCCATGCCATGGATGTCGTGAGTTGCAGTCACGACTTCCATGCAATGGAAGTCGTGACTGCAACTCACGTCTTACTGCTGGCCTAGACTTGGTCTTTTTTCCCTGCATTTTTGATAAATGACATATTGTATGGCATTTTTGATTCACAAATGTTGGCTTAAACTTATAAATGTGTGGTTAAAAGCGTGAGTAATGGACAGATTGTTTGCTTACAACCAATGTAAAAGCATCTCCTATGCTTTTTATATATGTTATGATCCATTAAGAATGAAAAAATAAAGGTGAAATTGTGACTGTTATTCTCCACTATTTGTTTCAACTCTAAAGCTGAAAATTGTGGATTGGAAAGAAGTATTCTTCAATGCAATGGAAGTCAAGAGTAATTCCACTCAAATAAATTTTTTTTCTTTATTACTGCCGGCTTGTTTGATCACTTCATGCAAATTGATGTTATATGTAGTATCCTTGCAGCCCCAAGGAGCAAGGCCACATGAATCATGTCCACAAGCATGCATTTTCCCAACCAATTTTCTCTTGTGCTCCCACGCTACTAATTCATGAAAAATGATGACAAAGCTATTTATGATTCATGAGAGGAGACCATTGAGAATCCAAATACTTTAGTACCTTTTTCATACACATAATAGCATACACAACTTTTCAATACAAGAGGTTCAACACATCAAGAAAAAATTAGTTAAAACTCATAAAAAATAAAGAACTTGAAAGTTGAATTGATATAAATGATGAAATTGGTTGGTGATCAACTACAAGGCAAAAATGAATAAGGAGGAAATGACTTATAACGGTATAGAAAAAGTCCTAGTCTGACCCCAAATAATGACTTCCAGTCCCACACCGTGTTCTCTTGACGACTCGGACATTACGATTTCGTGCAAGTGGAATATCCGAATGACCCACATCAGCCGGATTTTGAGCATCTTCTGGTTGAATATCATCGTTGTCCCGCATTCCGCCATCCTGAGTACTTGTACTCCCAGATAAATTCATCGTTATTGGACTTGCATGAAAATGGCGCGAAGATGTAGGTGCCGTGTCAAATGGAAAGGCTTCCATAGCCTCGAATGTCATGGTGGGAGGAACTGAAGGAGTATGTGGAGTGTCAAACTCGTTGAAAGGCACTGATGGAGTATACAATGGAGTGTCATGCCTTGAAGGTGTATCAGCATGGGAAGAATGATGAGAAGCTTGAAATGAAATGGGCATATTATGCATCCGATAATCTGCGCGTACTGCAGTCAAAGTCGATGCAGCTACATCTCTAATACGGGCAATAGATACATCATCACCCAGTGTCAACTGATGAATTGAAGTAATGCCATGTGCCTACATATGAAATATTGAAGAAGTTTTATGCCAAAGTACGAGGAAAACAACTATTTGGCAAGGATTCATGACTGAAAAAAAATCAAATTGTACTTACCAAGGCCTCAGCAATAGCTCCACGAGGAGACATGAATCGTCGTGTAATGCGACGATACCATAGCATATACGGGTTGTAAAAGTCCATTGGCTCCTCTAAGCTTTCATCAGTTGCAATATTGTAGGCACGTTCGTTCCACATGCAGACATAAGCACTATGTTCTGCGCTCCAATCCTTATCCGTCTTCCCTCTCAAGTCAATCTTATGCAATTGAATGTTTGTGCTCTGTACAGGTGGTATCATTTGCCTGAGACCGAATTGGCGCATGACTCTATCGGGATGATACATTTCGACTACACAGAAGAAAATCAAAGGTGCTCTCGTTCGCCAAATAGCACGACCATCGCTACAATACGCAGTAGGTCCATTATCATCGCCTCGGGATACGGTTCCCATATTACATGTAGTCAACAAAAACATTTTGATATGAATAAGAAACGCATATTAGATGATGTAAGTGTAAGGCACTACGTGGAGAAGTAATTATGTATGTCTCTTACTTCATCCGGTTTTTGCATGTCAATCATTTCTCTGTACTTTGTCAGGACGTGCATTGATGCTCCCGTTGTCTCCAAAGCATGTTTCCACCTTCACAAATGAAAAAGAAAAACGCAATGCATGTATGTCGGCACATGTACATAGATATGAAGAAATTGAAATTATAATGTGAGAAAATAGTAATTACCTATGACCAAATGGAGGAGGTGGAAATAATTTTTCGTTTTCTAATACCGGGTCTCGAAGAACGTTACCCATTATTGGTGCAAGAAACGGTAACCTATCCCATGCCCATAATTGCAATAAGATGACTGGACCTGCTATCTCAGCTCCATCAATGTCAGCTGCAAGACATAATTGTCTATATAAGTGAGCCGAGTTGCACTACCCCAACCATTTGCATCTTGTCCAGTACCGCCTCGAAATCTTCCAAAAATTGCAAAAATGTGATGTGAACGAGGTTGTTCGACTTGTCGCAAATAGTGTTCCCCCTAGAAGTTGCGGGATGTATGCTCTCGCATAGCGTTGCACTTCCACATCATTAGCATTGTCCGGGAGGTTTGGAAACCACCTTGAAAGTTGCCGAATTTGAATCCGCCCTCCGATCCTGTTATTTTCGGGAAAGGGAATCGAGTTGTGTCAAGCACAAGGCATCGTAATCTTGGTCGACGCGGCCAAGTAATTGGTAATCCATCGACCGGCAACCCCAATATGATTTGTACATCTTGGAGGGTTATAGTCATCTCGCCGACGGGGAAATGGAATGTGTGAGTTTCCGGCCTCCACCTCTCTACAAGGGCAGTTATGAGATGCCAATCAATTGAAATGAAGCCTACTCGCGCGGTCCCGTAAAATCCAGCTTCCTGAAGATGCCCAACTATGCGTGGATCCAGTTGGACCAACCGGCGAAGTGCAGCTGAATTCCGTCTGATAGTCAATATACCAGGCTCCTATGAAGATATGAGATTTAAGTGCAATTAGTTAAAACGTGGCTATGCAGCTAAAAAAGTCGAGAAACATGCGAAAATAAGTATTACCGTGCCATTCCAAACGCGAGTAGATCTATGCAGCTAAAAACCGAGTCATCTACAGCCCAATTTAAATCGGATAAAAAAAAAATCAGCCTTAAAAAAAAAAAAAAAAAAAGTAGAATGTGAGACAAAAAAATAACAAAAAATTTAACATACAACATGACATGAACCACATGAAGCATTAACATACAAAATCTCCAAAAAAATGCCCAATTTAAATCGGATAAAAAAAATCAGCCTAAAAAAAAAAAAAAAAACACAAACATCCGAATGTGAGACATAAAAATAAAAAAAATTTAACATACAACATGACATGAACCACATGAATCATTAACATATAAAATCTCCAAAAAAAACAGCCCAATTTAAATCGGATAAAAAAAATCAGCCTTTAAAAAAAAAAAATCAAACAAACATTAGAATGTGAGACATAAAAATAAAAAAAAATTTAACATACAACATGACATGAACCACATGAATCATTAACATACAAAATCTCCAAAAAAACAGCCCACGCGATTTAAATAAAAAAAAAAAAAATAGCCGAATGTATTTAAATAACAAAAAAAAAAAAAAAACAGCCGAATGTGAGAACAAATTAACAAAAAATTTAACATTCAACATAACATGAACCACATTAAGCATAAACACACAAAATCTCCAAAGAAATAGATCTTACAAAGTTGTTGAGTTCGGGTGGGTTGCGGTTCGGATCTGAAGTTGACGATGGAGATAAGATATGCACCTATGGAGCCAATCTAGTGGAGCTCAAGGAAGGGATCGGTGGGAGTTGAGGGAAGGGATCGGTGGGAGAAAAAGAAAGAAGAAGGAAGAAGGCAGTGAGAAGAATGAAGGAAATGAGAGACAAGAAACCAGATCTGGTTTGTCTCTGTCCTCAAAGTGAAATCGTGACCCGAGATCACGATTTCCTTACTTTAGTGAGGAAATCGTGATCTCGGGTTACGATTTCTTTATAAGTGAAATCGTGACCCGAGTTCACGACTTCACTCGGGAAAAAAAAAAAACCAAAAATCTACGTGGCGCTTACGTGGCAACAGGTGTGTTAGATGGGGAAATAGTTTGGTGGGTGTGTTGGGTTGGTAATTTTTACACCCAATCGTACTAATCAAGGAAAAAACTCTCCAATACGAAGTTTCTGGCATAAGTAAACTCTAAAATAATCGCATGTTATTTCAAAAAGTAACGTCGGGTTTCTTTATATTCAACAAATAGCGAAAGTTTCTTTAAAATTATAAAATTTGTTGTAAATTGGATGACTCTTTAACCAAGCTTATGAATGATCACATTGTCAAGCATGACTCTCACATTGAATTGTAACATCAAGCATGACTTCTACATTAAATGTAACTTGTACACTCTACATAACTTGTATTCAACTCCAATGTATAACCACTTATCCATGTATTGTCATGTAACTTGTAATCCTCTCCAATGTACACCAACTCTTCTATGTATTGTCTATGTTGCTTGTGATGTGTTGTATGACTTTTGGTGTATGTATAACTTGTACACATTGTATAAGTACAATTATCATCATCACCAAATGACCTATATAAAGGGTGTCAACTCCATTGTAATTCACACACCAAGTTGAATGAAAACTTCTCATTTCAACTATCTCATTTCTTTTCTTCTCTAGTCCTTTGTAGTAGTAGAAGTTCTTAGTCTTCTATTTTCTTTCTCTAGTTCTTAGCAAGTTCCAACTTAATTTACAACACGTTATCAGCACGAAGTTGCTCTAGAAGAGGAGGTATTGAAGATCAAGAAGTTTTTCAAAGATATAAAGCTAATAATGTATAATCTTTATTAATTTAAATAAGTTCAACTTATTTTCATGTTGTTATGGTTAATTTTTTTTTTGTTACATGCATATTTAATTATGTAAATGTATTTTATTCATACATTATGTATTGTAACGTCACCGACTACGAAAGTATGCTCTGTAGTTGGGCTTGTACGATCTTCTACATTAGAAATCAAAAGTCAATGCGTGACATATAGTTTTTCTCTTAAGACTACAAACGATTAGTTATTGTTCTATTCTTGATTTTATAATACAAATAATGCTATAAATTTGAGTTGATAGTGGGTAAGCTTTGTCCCCGGTAAAGCTAAACATTGAAACGGAGACGAGTTATCTCGTTCGAGGAGGTATGGAATTAAGTAGACTATGTCTCGCTACCCAACTTGGAGGTTGTCCCACCAACTCATATGAATAGTATATTTTGTTTATTAATGAATCAAGTTGTGAACATATATTTAATCATATGTTATGTTTTTACATAAAAAGGGAAAACTATTTTATATTAAATTTATTTTCAAAATATTATTCAACCATAGTTGAACGTGTTGCCTTATTATATTACCGACAAGAATTACTTGTCATGACAATTACATACTACAATTTGTGAATAAAGCATATATGCAAAACTGTGTGTTATATATAATCATTCGCCAATTTCTCTTTAGAGATTTGAAAAGTGAATATTTCACTTTATATATCTTTTCACCTTATGGAGTTATATATATACATACCAAAAGGGTAATGCTCCAAAAGCTCAAAATGAGCGACTGGGTCTCATGCTACAAAATTTAATCAGTCAAGTATAATTATAATTCCACAATTTTAATTACCTTTATGTTGAAGATATGTGGAAATATGACTGATGAGACAATAAAAATAACGACACGTGGTCCGCCTCGATTTATTGTTGCAACAAATATCGAGTGCGCACGTCAATCCAATAAATATTAAGGATTATTTCTAGTCTCATGGTAGCTGAGTAAAATAATGAGATATTATAAATATAATATCGCTCCCGTCCAATTAGTTCAGCTTCAAATTAAGAAGCATATGTTGCATATAATGATCAAGATCGCAATAATAAATTTATGGACGTAGAAAATGTGAAAATATTAGGTAAAGGTCGTATTGACAATTCCACCAAAAACTGGAACAAAAGCGGTGCATCACTACAAAGGGCAAACAATTATTAATAACGAGCGCTCATAATTGTGACATTTTTTTGGTCAAATATGAAAGGCTATTTTGCCTAAATATTGTCATATATATACCCGAATATTTTTGTGACCTTTATCATGCCTTCAAAATCAAAGGAAAAAATTATGAATTTTATCATTAAAAATGGCTTGATAAAACAAGCACATCAAGATGTGTTTAAATCGTGACATAAATATGGGCGATGAGTTTATGTCTTATGTATCGTGCTACATGCATGTACATTATAATATAAAAGTGAATATTTCTCGAATTCAAACTTAGCGGAGGCTAATGTTCAAGCAATATCTAATACAACAATTTTCTTGTTAATGTCTTGTTCAGAAGAAGTCTACTCATAATAATAGAAAAATTATCTATATGATTTAATCTGAATATAATATTCCGGCTTTAACTTCTGGAATATATAAGACATATTAAAACGAATGTCGTCATAAATCAAATGACATTCATAATGTGAAAAAATCTATTTGATTATCCATAATCATCAATAATGCGAAAATATCATAAATTCGCACGGACATCCTTTATCGAACTGGATTTTTTTCAGCTAGAGATTATCTCAAGGCAAATCAATAGAAGACGTATATTGATTTACTCTCCATTAATCATATTATAAGATGCCTTGAATCCCTAATAGGGAAATTATTTATAGCAATTTTTGCTAATTGTCACTTTGATGAAGCAGTTTTCCCGCCATTATGGGGAGATATAAGCCAATTCAAAAGGAATTGCGTGAAATTGCTTGAAACACATCAAATTACATTAAATTTCTTGTATTATGATCCATGTATAAATTAATATGAACTCGAAGTCCAAAGGATCATTCAGAAGTAACAAAGTTATGAATCAATTACTTGATGCAAATACTATATACAAAAGAGTGACAATCATATGCTTCAGCATTAAATGGTTCATATAGAAAACGATGTCCATGTGCAACAAAATGCACAAAATGTCTCACCCATGTGAGCATGAGGGGGAGAATCAAAATGAGTTATTGGTTAGTGTATTGCATTCTTTTTCCCTTTGCTATGGTTTTATCCCGTTGGGTTTTCTTTACAAAGGTTTTTAATGAAACAATTCTAACAATATTAAAACTCTTTATCAAGGTTGATTAGTGTATTGCATTATTTTCCTTTTGCTATTGGTTCGATCTCACTGGATTTGTCTAGCAAGGTTTTTAAAGAGGCAATCCTAATATTATTATACTCCGTATAAAAAAAATTATGAAAGCAATGTACTCTTTTTTCTATATTAGATTTTTTCCCCACAGGGTTTTCCTAGTAAAGGTTTTAATGAGGCATATATATTCTCTCAAAGTGTATCAATGTGTTGCACTCTTTTCCTTAGCTTTGGTTTTGTCCCACTGGGTTTTCCTAGCAAGGTTTTTAATGAAGCAATCAAATATTATACTACAAATTAAGATTGACGAGAACATTGTACTCTTTTTCCTATACTAGATTTTTTTCCCACAGGGTTTTTTTAGTACAGGTTTTAACGAGGCATATTCTCTCAGCAAGTGTCATCCAAGGGGGAGTGTTGTAAATTGGATGACTCTTTAACCAAGCTTATGAGTGATCACATTGTCAAGCATGACTTCTACATTGAATGTAACTTGTACACTCTACATAACTTGTGTTCAACTCCAATGTATAACCACTTATCCATGTATTGTCATGTAACTTGTAATCCTCTCCAATGTACACCAACTCTGCCATGTATTGTCTATGTTGCTTGTGATGTGTTGTATGACTTGTGGTGTATGTATAACTTGTACACATTGTATAAGTACAATTATCATCATCACTAAATGGCCTATATAAAGGGTGTCAACTCCATTGTAATTCACACACCAAGTGAATAAAAACTTCTCATTCCAACTATCTCATTTCTTCTCTTCTCCTTTGTAGTAGTAGTTTGGAGTAGTAGAAGTTCTTAGTCTTTTATTTTCCTTCTCTAATTCTTAGCAAGTTCCAACTTAATTTACAACAAAATTAATGTAATTCTCATTTTGACAAAGCGATATTAGTGATGACGTGGAATCTATGTATATGGATCACGCATTGTTATAAAGAGCAATTGGTGTGCATATCTATTTTGTATGAATTACTCCTTTTGAGAATGATTTATTCATACAAAATATTAAGTGTATGAATTACTCCTTTTGATAAGGAGTTATTTGTTCAACCTAAAAAGTGCATAAATTACTCCTTTTGAAAATGAGTTATTTGTTTAATCCAACCCTAGCCCTAAATTGAAAATGCTACACATTACACCAACTCAAATCGTGATCTTAAGGATTGAGACTTGTTCTCACACATATCTCGAGGTGGATATGGACGACTCACATACCAATTGCAATTGTAAACTCATGCAACCTCATGCAAACCCTATGCAAACCCATGCAACCCCTTGCAAACCTCATGCAACCTATACAAATTGGAAACATCGAGATAGAGATAGAGAGACCGATGAGAGAAGAAATAAAAATAAAAATTACTTTTATTGCTTTAATCTGTAACTCTCATGATCAATTTAAGCCACATATATAAATACTATTGTTTCAACAAAATCGAAGGAAAATATTTCTTAGTTATTGACTTAATAATAAAAAAAAGAAAAATTCATTAGCATAATATCATTAAGATGGTAAGATAACCAAAGCAACAAATACCCGCCTTGGTTCTCAAATTTAAATACTAAAAATTAAATAAAAAATTGACCTTTCCAAAACATCCATTCATTTAAAATATAATAATAAGCAAATTTTGAAAAATAAGTTCATTCCATGAAAAACAAACTTTGCAATTTCATTCACCTAAGATATAAATTTAAGAAAATCACCACGACATCAAAAAAACTCATACAGGTTTATTGACGATTGCGTTGACGTAGCTGCTTCGTGATGCAAACCGAACGTAATCTATGTTGAGTTGGACATTATGTTTGTATGTCTGATTGAGTTTATTAAGGTTGTTGATTTTGCCTTAAATTTCATTGATTCAATTGATCTTCTTTCTTTAGTTCATTCAACTCACCTCTGGTACCAATGTTATCAAAGATAGGAGATTGAACCATTCCAAAATACTGACTTCTTATATGTGGTTGGCCGAAAGGAACATGAGGCGGCGGCATGCCTAATAGGTTCATGAATGAGCCATCTCCACTATTAGGATATTGTAACAATAACATGGCAGAATAAATGGACTCAGCATGTATTGAGGTAATGAACAATACATTGAATGTCTACGCATTACGTGGTCCATATATGAAGACGACGGCCTGCCTGGGTGCATAAAGATCAAAATGGCAAGGATAAAGATTCATGGTCGGTGCTCTGGGTCCAAACATATGAGCTTTTGGTTGCATTGGGGACAATGTAGGAATGCACCAATGGGAAGAAGGACGTGGTGGGGATGAACGTTGGCTACTCTCACCAACAACCTTTGTCCTTCTCGGTCTCAGACTAGATGGAAGCAACGGAGGAGAACATCTGCTACTCTCAGCAGTAGTCTCTGTTCGACGAGATGGCGTGGTGGATGAGAACGTATGTTGCTCTCAGCCACAGTCTTCGTTTATGTTATTCTTCTTCTTATCCTTCTATTTGTTCGGCCCTTATCCTCTTCTTCCTCTTCTTATTGAAATGTCTCATCATCTATTTCCAGGTCAACATAAATTCCATCATTCCACGGAGTAGACCTCTATCGTTCATCTTCATCTAAGATTTTAATGCCATCGTCAATAGCAGCAAGGCCTTGCTCGTACTTATCCTCAATGAACACCCGTCGTAGTCGACATACCAAGTTAGACTGATATACAAAAATAGGTGTTAATACACATAATTTAAGATAAAACTTTTGCGAGGACAACAAACTAATAGTGTCAAGCTTACCGAATAGTCGTGTAAAGCCCCATCGCGTCCTATGAATCACCATGTGACTAATCGATACCACCTCATATAGTCTTCTTGATCGTGTCCTCCTTCTTGTTCCATTATGACTATGTTATCACCACGATTTTCCCACATGTGTATAAAGCTTGCATGATAAACCACCCAATTTTCTTGATTGTGTACTAACAATTCGATACGGTGTAGTTGGGTGTCGTATTCACAATTTAGCGACACAACCTGCATCATTCTGAATTGTCTCATTACCCTTTCTAGTCGATGTCACTTATATGGAAACAAATTAGAGGAAACGTCGATAGCAAACTCGCATGACCTTCAGTACAATATTTGAGAAGATACCCAATGACATTAGCATAAGGTTGCCGCACCATGGCATCCTCATTCTACGTGTCAAATGTATCATTGTTAGCCAATAAGACGTGTGTCGCAGTCTAAGTAACCGAAAATGCATCGATCCATCTGCATACAAAACAATAAATTAGTTAAAAACAAAAGGACGTGATAATATACAAATTAAGAAAAATATTTTTACTACATATGTCCCAATGGAACGTCATTAGGCATGTATTCTCCATCCACTATTCGAGGTCAAACTTTAGAAACACCTAGGCGCCTTAGTGATATAAATGGAAATATATCTCATGCCCACAGGTGTATAAGAACTTATGCGCATGCAACTTCCTGCGCACCCAAGCAAGACTCGCGACACAGCTCCTTGTATAAATAAGGCAAACATGCATTTCCCTGACTATAATGTCTACTGTTTGAAGGTCCACGAACAATAGAAGAAACATTAGATGTACAAATCGATTTGACTTTTCGCGAATAGACAACCAATGATAAGTTGTAGTATGTACGATCGAACATAGCGTTGCACCGGTTCCTCATCGTTATCGTCCTCTATAGTTGGTACATTACGTTTAAGCCATGCGACTTCGAGTCGATTCTCAATAATGCCATCTTCAAAAAGAATTCTACTAAGTAGCCTTTCACACACCTCGACATAGTCAGTATCGGTGGTTTCTATCACAGGCATACCTTCAACAGAGCTGTACCTCAATATCCTGGAGTGTAATTGTGCACTCGCCATATTGCATATAGAATGTATGTGTCTTTGGGCACCATCTCTCAACGAAGGCAATAATCAAAGTCTAATCAAGGCTGAAAAACGTTATGCATGAAATCCCGTAGAAGCCACTAAAACGTAGGGATGGGATCATTCAAGAAAATGTACTTTACCTTTTGATCAACGACACACCGTCTACGCGCATTGTTTTGTACACCTTATAATTGAAAATATTTTAGTCAATATATATATATATATATATATATATATATATATGTATTATAATTTTATGCATAAACATTAGACGTATACATCTTAAAATGTTTACCTGACCCATTTAGGTTTGGGAGGATGTGTGCTTAGATTGGAGATGTAAACGTGGAGGATTCGATAGACCTAGATCCATTGGCGTACAAACTACAATTGGGTGATTTAAGAAAATTAGTGGTGTTGTTCAGAAAGTCACAATGAATCGTTGATATAGGTTAAAATATTAACGAATACCAACTTACGCCAATTATAAACAAAATACAAAATCGACTATTGGTTTGGATTAAGAGGTTAGGCTCTGGTTGGAAAAAAAAAATTGTTTTGACTCTCTACATGACAAATACCGCATCGGTTCTTCCTAGTAGTGACTCGAGTACGATTTCTATTACGACATGTTGTTCGTCTATGTCCTTCTTGATGACATGTCACATCGCAAGGCCCTCGAAACATTAGGAAGATCCATCTCGTTTTTCGTACACGTTCCTTTAGGTCTCCCTCAGCCACGTCTGCACCTTGAATCTATAGGATCTTAGTCGCAAAGGCGGCCAATACTTCTCATTTGTGATGGCTTTGAAATTAGATGAGTAACATTGCACATACAAATCCATCCTATAGTATGGCTCAATGACTTGAAAGTTATTAAAAATCAATGGTTACATTGTGTTAAGACTTCTGCCGTAAATTATTGATTATCCACGTACAACTCTATAAATGACAAATGCAATGCTAACTAATAATTAAATAATTGATTGATATAATCACTGATTAACGAGTTAGCACGAAAATTGAGAAGTGTTGATGTGGCGACGACATTGGCATGGCCGTGAGACATGTGTAGTAGCTCACCCAGCAGCCTCGGGGCGCAGGGCCACTACATTTTGCAACTCTTCTGTCTTTCTCTCTCACAACGCCTTCTCCCCCTCTCGCGTTGTCTCTCTCCCTTGCTTTTCTTTCTCTGGACCCAACTCCTACTACATTCTCTCTCTCGAAGCCTCTCTCTCTCTCTCTCTCTCTCTCTCTCTCTCTCTCCCTCCCTCCTTGCCTGGATATTTACTCTCTCTCCCTACCTTGATCTCTCGCCTCACACCCAAACCCCTTCTCTCCCTCTTTTAAACTCTCCAACAACACCATTAACTTACCTCACCTCACCATCTCTAACCAGCAACTTTTAACCATCCCATTGAAGACCCTAGTCTAGCTAGGCTTCATTCATGGCAAAGAATATATTATATGTGGTTTCGCATAGAATATATTCTCTGCCATGAATGAAGGGTGGCTTTACACAAATAGTGCTTTTACTAAATGCGCTATTTGCGGTCCATGTAAACGTCCATGTCTCCAAATCACACGAATAACGCATTATGCGAATGCATTATTCGTGTGATTTGTATAGATATCCATCTCACACAAATAGAGCATGGATCCACGTGGAATCCATCTCACATGAATATTACCTTTTACAAATGTGATATTCATGTGATCCGCGTGGGAGTCCATGTCATACGAATAGCACATTTGCAAAATGTGCTATTCGTGCAATTAGTCAGCTCAATATTGTTTTTGGCAAATTTACGCTTTTTCAATAAGAGGAATGCATTAGTTAACAAATATAAAGAAAACTCATTGAACTTTGCAAATTTCAAAGTAAATCAATAGTACAGATGTAATTTTTCCTTATCTTTCATCCCCAAGATGTTGACTTCAAAGCATTTAAAAAATAACATAAAACGGTAGGGATTGACAGCACGTTTTTTGAAAATTGGTCTTTGTCATTTTTTAGTGAGTTCCTTGAACTCCCCCCTAACGTCGTTGGTTTCTTCTTCACCAAATTTTCGTCTTCCTTTCTGGATGGACAAATTAGACACTCGTCTCTCTTCTCATCTTCTAGCTCAGTGTTGATTAAGGGTTGGGGTAGTGGTCGAGGCCGAGGGAGGTTAGGTCATTGGTTTGGTGGTCAAATGTGAGATAGTAGGTTTCTAGAAGTAGATTTGATAAGCGGATAACGTTGAATAGGTTGGGTGATTATGTCAGTGGTCGAAAGGAGGGAACGGGTGCTTGGGGTTACGGTCATGAGGTTTTTGGCGAAGAACATAGCTAAAGTTTTTTAACTACACATTTATCAATTTATGATTTTTTCCTTTGATTTCTTACTTCGATATAAGTAGTGCTCGCGGTCACTCCACAATTTTCTACTTTATAATGTAGGACAACCGTTAGTGAGTGTTAGTAAGTGCGTGCTTTGTTAAGTGTTATGTTAGTGTCCTGCTATATGTAAGAGAGTTCGTTAGATGAGAGAGAGCATGATAAGAACACGTTTATGTAAAACCAATGTTCTAGAGCTATCAGAAGATCATCTCTGTATTCAAACAGAGATTGAGAAGGAAAGTCCTAGGTCTTCGTTTCTTGATTTTTCCTTTCAATGTCTTCTCTATTTTCTCTGTACAACACATGGGTTGCTAGCATCTGCTAATGGGTGCTCAGACTCGTTGTAGAAAGTTCATACATTGTGTCGACTGCTTTACAAACACCTACTCTACAAGTCGTACTGTATGTGAAAATGCTTGTATGAAATTGGCTTAAGATCAACATTGATCCAATAAAAAATTATGTCTGCAATAAATCCATTGTCTTCTACTCGTATTATTCTCCCATTCGTAGCTTGTGATTACCCTAGTTAAAAAGTTATATCTGCAATCAATTCATTGTATCAAGAATAATCGTGAAGCCATTTTTGGTGTAAACTACAATGACAAGTACTTGGCAACTATGAGGTTAGGTGACGAAGCATGGACACTCATAAAATTAGATCTCTCACATCAATTACCAGAAGCAAGGTTTGATGATAACATCTTCTATGAGGGGAACTACATGCTATTAATGAATTTGGGAAGATTTTTGTTTGTGAGGAAGATGTTCATGTTTCTTGTGACTAGGATTATTTTTCGACGTTGTGTTAAGCCTATAATGTTAATTGATCACTCATGCAAAATGTATGAAAACCCTAATGCCAAAAACCTTATGCACTACCTAGTAGAAATGGAGCTAGGGAGACTATATGCATGTTATAAGGTTCACAAATGGAACTGATCCTTCAACACCATCTTTCTCAATTTTCAAGCTTGATATATTTCAGTTATGGAACATTGTACCTGGTGAAGAAGTTGGATTTGAGAGGCCATTCGTTGTTCTTTAATCCGTTCACCTACTCCACCTCTACCATTGCCTCTGACTTGAATTGCATCTACTTTGGATCATATGAGAGGATGAATTCTGGGAAGATATATTGGAAACTCATTTCAGTTGATTACTTTAAAAAGAAAGAGGGCCGCTAAGGGCACCCCACCATTTAATGAAGGCACCCAAAGTTTTTGTAAAAATTTCAGCAAAAGTGGAAAAGACTATTTTGCCCTTGTATATATAGTGATTCAAACCTCACAAATCATTTTGACAAAGAAAAAAAGGCACCCCACCACAAGGTTGAACCACAAATCCACACCGTGTTTGTCGACTTTTTATCGATTCTTGCGGATTGACATCATCCGACAGCGAGTTAACAATGTTTGACAACCATATGATAGTTTATTAGAACTGTTTAGTTGTGGAAAACAGTGAAAATGATGATTTGTTTGTCAACGTAGGGTTTGGTAATTTGCTCAAATCCGAACTTGTTTCCACTATATAATGGAGGATTGTACTGCTACGGTGCAAGAGGAGGTCGAAGTTGAAGTAATTTTGCAAATTTATTGTGTTTTTTTGCGTTATCCTAAGTTTCGTCGATGTGCGCGATTGTATCGGCCTCGCAGGACCGAGATGTATGGCGATGTCTCGGTCTTAAAGGACCGAGAGGTGTACTTAGGTCACGGTATGGTACGCCAATGTACAACCGAGAGTATGAGCACATTCTCGGTTGTACACCACCGACACCACATTACCTACCACTAATTGTAGCTCTCGTCATGTCTCGCGAGAGAACTAGAGTACTCTCGCCATGCGTAAGCGAGACACTGTGAACTCTTCCGGCCTTTGCGGTCGAGACTTCGAGTTCCCAAAAATGTAGCTTCCGTCTCGGCCATGCGAGGCCGAGACAGTTAGCACAGTCTCTGGCCTGTGTGGCCGAGAACCGCGAATTCCCATTTCTTTAACTATTCAACCGAACCCTAACTTGGAGACGAAATCGGCTCACACCACGACCCTACGAACTCGCAAAAAGCGTAAGCGAAGGAGAAACACAAGGCGAGACACGGGAAACACGATTTTGGAGATTCCTCTCAATGGTCGATTCAAACCAAATGAGTTCTTGCACAACAGTTCGGTGAAGGTGGTGGGGTGCTCAGGGTTCGGTGAAGGTGGTGGTGGGGGTGGTTGGGTGCTCGGGGTTCGGTGTGGTGGTGGTGGTGGTGGTGGTGGTGGTGGTGGTGGCGGGGTTCGGTGATGATGGTGGTGGTGGTGGTGGTGGTGGTGGTGGGGTGTAAGGGTTTTTGCATGAGGGTATTTTTGGTATTTTGGGTTTAATTTTTGGGTGCCCCAGGTAATTAAATCAATTTGTGCCCACATTAACTGGGTGCCTTCATTAAATGATGGGGTGCCCTTAGCGGCCCTCAAAAGAAACAACACTCTTAAATAGAGGTCAAGAATTGTAACTCAAGCTACCTGTATCTTATTTGGATCATACCGAGACAAATAAGTTGAAACACAAGTCATCGTTCCTTCATTTTTTGCTTCATTGGATAGGATTTCTTCCTTTTTTTATGGAGCGGCTAAACGGACTCCAATTTTTTCTTAGAGGACCCCATTACTTCAAGGTACCCCATTTTAAAAAAAAAATTACTAAACTAAACCCACTTTTTTTCAAAATCCCCAGAATACCCTCATCTTCAACAAACAAAAAATCACCCCCCAACCTGTTTCTAATATCCATACCCCAAATCGAAACTTTCACAGAACCCGAAAAAAACTCATCTTCTTTATCTTTCACGGTCGCTGAGGTCGTAGGAGGGTCTATTTTAGTTGAACGCCGACGGATCTGTCGTTCGTGTACTAAAATTTGAAGATACAATATGGTGGAATCTGTGTAGTAATTTGGTAATATTGCAAACAACTGTGCCCGACACTTAAGTTAAAAGTTCAAATATCCAATCGAGTTGGGTCCAAGTAGCAACTACGTGGGGTATGTACAGTATGTCGGCAAAACAAAACCGATATGTAACTATGTGTTTCAATTATGTTACTCCGCACAACACTGGGATAACAACCAAAAATGAAGGTTCTTCCTTGATGAAAAACCAAATAAAAAATCATAAAAATGGCTCGTCATTGTCAAGGTGGCTTTGTTTTGACGACTCCTTCGACATTTCGTACCAAAAATGTAGAAATCATCAACAAATCAAAAGCCCTAAAAACCAAACAACAACCAACATCAATAACAGAGAAAATGATGACCAAAGAACTCAACAAGATACCCACCAAACCAGAGGAAACAAGGAGAGAACGAACTTACCGAGTCAATTTCATGTGAATTCACGCATTTTTTATTAGTCGGAAATGAGAGTGCGGAGTCGATTTTAGGGTTTCGAATGAGGTCAAGTCGGTAAAGGAGAAGACAATGTGAAGAATGAGAAGAAAATACCCTTTTATATGAAGGGTAACTTGGTCATTTCTTCTATAGGCATAATTGGAACTCAAAAAAATTAAAATGGGGTCATATAAGCAATACATGTGGACTGTTTAACCACTCCCTCTTTTTACAGTTAATCATCCCCATACTCATATTATATATATTAGTTGATGAGCACGGGCGCTGCATGTGAGCAGTAAAGAGGTGATAGATGTCTAATAATTTTTCCTCGACTTCTTTGGAAACATTTTTGTTCAATTAATTATTAAATCTATATATTTTTTCTAATGACATCTTACTTGGTTTATTAAGGGATTTTGAAGTTGAATAAAAGATTTTGCTTGTTGAGGTTCAAAAATAAAAACAACCCAAAAAACTTATAAAAGAATGAATTTATTTATTTTTCTAAGGGACGTAAACAATACATAAGTTTCTCGTCAAAAAAGAAAAGGAAAAACAAAAAATTGTGTTCCATTAAGATAGGATAAAAAAACAACCTGAGTTGTATTAGGTGCCTAGATATACAATACTCCTCTAATACAACGAATTTACCATAAAGTTTTTTTATGAATAGTTGTAGAACCAATTCTGAATTTCTTATTTGACTGGAAGCCATTAATTATGATGTAACTATGCTTTGAACTTGATGTGTCCCAAACTTGAATATGCTCAAACCATCTAATATGCCATCAACTTGAATATGCTCAAACTATCTAAAACATCACCAACTATCATTAAAGATCAAATGCACATAGATATATGAAGAAACACCCTAACCAAACTTTCCTGAAAAAAAAAAAAAGAAATAGGTACAACATTATTCTCACGGCTTTCAATTGGCTGACCTTTTAGTTCAATCCCCATTAACTATATATCTCATGTTGTAGATCCTTTAGGCTCATATATCCAATGCTTCTCACCTATCCTTTCAAAATTATGATCACAAAGTAATGTAGAGCAGCAGAAGGCACCGCAGTTACGTTACTCTGCCAAATACTCAACTCTCCTTATCACGAAACATCCAAAACCCACAAAACTTACACCAACATCCCACAAAAAAGAAAAAAAAAATCACATCAACTTAGTTACTCATCAAATACCCAAAGCCTTTGCAATACATGAGAAGAAAGGTGAGAATAATTAAGCATCAGTCTTACTCTTACCCATCTATTTTTTTTCCCAAATAATGCATCGTCTTAGACTCACAATTAGTAATATAAAAAACACTAAAGAAAAAAACGAAAAACATGATATGCAGCTGCAATTGTGCTTCCGCTGTGTAACTAATTCGCATATTAATGTACCAACATATTTTCTGTATCTCACTTCTCTCTCTTAATTTTTTTTCGAGTTTTACGGAATCGTGATGAATGCATATCATTAGATCTCTCTCAAAGGTATGTGCGGTATTTTTTTTTAAGGAAACCTAAATGTGGGGATCGAGTTTATCCGGTTATTTGGGAAAGCAAAAGTCAAAATCGAAAAGATAATTAACCACTCAAAGTGAATTTTATACACGTTTTGTTACTCTTAGTTTTTGTCTTTGTAAAATTTCTTATATATTTACCATTTTTTTATTTATAAGACAGAGATTGAAAGCGAAAGGTGCAAATAGTTGTTGAGAGGGTTGTGTTGGGAATAAGGTTATTCGCCATCTGACTTATCGAGCATATATATATATATATACATACATACATACACATATATAAATGCTATTCATAGGAAATAATTAAAATAATCATTGTATTTTATAAAATCAAAATAAATGAATTAATTTATCATATCAATTTGATCAAAACATACATGAGCTGTGGCTATCTGACTTCTCGAGCATTACCAACACTTTTGCTCTATCAATTGAACATTGACAACACTTTCGAGGAAATTCACAAATACCAACTACAGTGGTTCCTCTTTCACCTGCTTATTTTACCATTTTGAAATGAATTAATACAAACTGATTAAGCACTAAATAAAACAAAATGTAACCTTAAATTAATGAAATGAATTAACAATGGCTAAATGCTTTCTTTAAATAAGTTTTATCATTTCACTCAGCGTTAAAAGAAACCACCCGAAAACATGTTATAAGGAACGCAAATACGTCCTCAATCTTTCCCAATATAAAAGTGCAAACAAAACAATAGAAAAAGAAAGGATGACCTTTTTTTTCATTTTCTTATTTGTTGTGATGAGTTGATCTAGTGAGAAATCTCAACGCCAGTTGGTTTTGCCATGGTGGCTTGGCCAAGATTTTCTTAAAAGGAAAATGCTAATGTAATGCACTTAACAGCGCCCCATCTATATGCACGTGCTTGCGCACCGTTCGATGTGGTGCCTCGAAATGTGTGCATACTCAGACAGACTGCAACCACATGGAGGTTCATGGGGCGTGTAGTTTGGAGCTTTACATTAGCATTTTCCTTCTTAAAACTCGAAACCCACTTTTGAGTCGACTCTTCGTGAAACACACTGATATGGCCACTCCTTAAACATGGATAACACACATCAAATATAAAATCCAAAAATGAAGAACTACAAATCTAAAACAAACAAACAAACAGAGTTCCCAAACAAAACAAACACAGTTATCATCCAAAAAAACACAAAACAAACACAGTAGACTTTCGTAAACGAAAATTGAATAGGATGATGGAATAATATTTGTGAGATCGAAAGCACTCAACTTTATGATTTTAATCGCATTGTTCTCCTCGATCAGGTCATCATCAATCAAGTGTGTCCAGCACATCGAATTGGAGAGACATGAGCAAGGAGAGATCAAGTTACTTTTTCTTCAGTATGATCAGTTTTTTTTTTTTTTGAGAGAAGACGTTGCGTTAAGTCGAAGGAGGAAGGAGACGTGTTTTGGGGCCGGCAGATAGATATGTGCGCATTTTTTTGGGGAGGGGCTATTTCTTGAGGATATGGTTTCAGTTGAGGGCCGCTAAGGGCACCCCACCTATTAATGAAGGCACCCAGTTAATGTGGGCACAAATTGATTTACCTAGGGCACCCAAAAATTAAACCCAAAATACCAAAAATACCCTCATGCAAAAACCCTTACACCCCACCACCACCACCACCACCACCACCACCACCACCACCATCACCGAACGCCACCACCACCACCACCACCACCACCACCACCACCACCATCACCGAACCCCGAGCACCCAACCACCCCCACCACCACCTTCACCGAACCCCGAGCACCCCACCACCTTCACCGAGCTGTTGTGCAAGAACCCATTTGGTTTGAATCGACCATTGAGAGGAATCTCCAAAATCGTGTTTCCGTGTCTCGCCTTGTGTTTCTCCTTCGGCTTACGGCTTTTTCGCGATTCGTAGGGTCGTGGTGTGAGCCGATTTCGTCTCCAAGTTAGGGTTCGGTTGAATAGTTAAAGAAATGGGAATTCGCGGTTCTCGCCACACGAGCCGAGATCGTGCTAAGCTTGTCTCGGCCTCGCATGGCCGAGACGGAGCTACATTTTGGGAACTCGAAGTCTCGACCGCAAAGGCCGGAAGAGTTCACAGTGTCTCGGTTACGCATGGCCGAGAGTACTCTAGTTCTCTCGGCCGAGACATGACGAGAGCTACAATTAGTGGTAGGTAATGTGGTGTCGGTGGTGTACAACCGAGAATGTGCTCATACTCTCGGTTGTACACTGGCGTACCATACCGTGACCTAAGTACACCTCTCGGTCCTTTAAGACCGAGACATCGCCATACATCTCGGTCCTGCGAGGCCGATACAATCGCGCACATCGACAGAAACTTCGGATAACTGCAAAAAAAACACAATAAATTTGCAAAATTACTTCAACTTCGACCTCCTCTTGCACCGTAGCAGTACAATCCTCCATTATATAGTGGAAACAAGTTCGGATTTGAGCAAATTACCAAACCCTACGTTGACAAACAAATCATCATTTTCACTGTTTTCCACAACTAAACAGTTCTAATAAACTATCATATGGTTGTCAAACATTGTTAACTCGCTGTCGGATGATGTCAATCCGCAAGAATCGATAAAAAGTCGACAAACGCAGTGTGGATTTGTGGTTCAACCTTGTGGTGGGGTGCCTTTTTTTCTTTGTCAAAATGATTTGTGAGGTTTGAATCACTATATATACAAGGGCAAAATAGTCTTTTCCACTTTTGCTGAAATTTTTACAAAAACTTTGGGTGCCTTCATTAAATGGTGGGGTGCCCTTAGCGGCCCTCTTTCAGTTTTAGTAACTAACTAAAATTATATAACCGATCCACAATTTTAGTGAAAACCACCTATTTGAAAGGGATTTTTGTTAAATTACCACATTACCTGAGAAGTTAACAATTTAGATGTAGATAGCTTTTCGTTAACACAGTTTAGATAAGGGTATTCTTGAGAGTTTTTGCCAAAAAAATAAAATAAAATAAAATAAAAACGTCTATCATTTAGGAGTAAAACTCAATGTCTATCTAAAAAGAGTGTGGTGTTTAAATTCCCGATTTCTTAGTGAATGAAGTGTAAAAAATGCTAATAAATGGTTTCTAAACGGTTTTGATGAGGGTATTTCTTAGTTAATACGTTTCAGTAGTTATTAAGAAAACTAATTCTCTCTTTCTCCCCCTTAATCCTCTCTCTCTCTCTCTCTCTCTCTCTAAACCAAAGGTGGGAACAGTTATTAATTGTAATTTAAAATGAGGGCCGCTAAGGGCACCCCACCTATTAATGAAGGCACCCAGTTAATGTGGGCACAAATTGATTTACCTGGGGCACCCGAAAATTAAACCCAAAATACCAAAAATACCCCTCGTGCGAAAAACCCTTACACCCCACCACCACCACCACCACCACCACCACCGAACCCCGAGCACCCAACCACCCCCACCACCACCTTCACCGAACCCTGAGCACCCCACCACCGTCACCGAACTGTTGTGCAAGAACCCATTTGGTTTGAATCGACCATTGAGAGGAATCTCCAAAATCGTGTTTCCCGTGTCTCGCCTTGTGTTTCTCCTTCGGTTTACTGCTTTTTTGCAGTTCGTAGGGTCGTGGTGTGAGCCGATTTCGTCTCCAAGTTAGGGTTCGATTGAATAGTTAAAGAAATGAGAATTCGCGGTTCTCGGCCACACAGGCCAGAGACTGTGCTAACTGTCTCGGCCTCGCATGGCCGAGACAGAAGCTACATTTTTGGGTACTCGAAGTCTCGACCGCAAAGGCCGGAAGAGTTCACAGTGTCTCAGTTACGCATGACCGAGAGTACTCTAGTTCTCTCGGCCGAGACATGACGAGAGCTACAATTAGTGGTAGGTAATGTGGTGTCGGTGGTGTACAACCGAGAATGTGCTCATACTCTCGGTTGTACACTGGCGTACCATACCGTGACCTAAGTACACCTCTCGGTCCTTTAGAACCGAGACATCACCATACATCTCGGTCCTGCGAGGCCGATACAATCGCGCACATCGACAAAAACTTCGGATAACTGCAAAAAAAACATAATAAATTTGCAAAATTACCTCAACTTCGACCTCCTCTTGCACTGTAGCAGTACAATCCTCCATTATATAGTGGAAACAAGTTCGGATTTGAGCAAATTACCAAACCCTACGTTGACAAACAAATCATCATTTTCACTGTTTTCCACAACTAAACAGTTCTAATAAACTATCATATGGTTGTCAAACATTGTTAACTCGCTGTCGGATGATGTCAATCCGCAAGAATCGATAAAAAGTCGACAAACGCAGTGTGGATTTGTGGTTCAACCTTGTGGTGGGGTGCCTTTTTTTCTTTGTCAAAATGATTTGTGAGGTTTGAATCACTATATATACAAGGGCAAAATAGTCTTTTCCATTTTTGCTGAATTTTTTACAAAAACTTTGGGTGCCTTCATTAAATGGTTAAATGGTGGGGTGCCCTTAGCGGCCCTCTTTAAAATATATACAGGCTTAGTTGAATCAAATTGACACAAATACCCCTAATATGTTTTATCAAATCGTGATAGCAAACCAAATAGCACGTTTTACAAATTACAAACAATGGAAGCATCATCTGCAAATCCTTTTAATGAAGACTATTAGCGATTTTACCAATATGTTTTATCAAATAGTGATGGCAAACCTGATAGCACATTCATTCCTCAAAGGAAAATGCAAGAATAATACCCTAAATGACACCTCAAGTGACACACTTAACGTGGCGTGCGGGTCCCACATAAAAATTAGTGACCTTTTTTACGTGGGACCCGCACGCCACGAGGTGTCACTTGAGATGGTGGGGTGTCATTCTAGCATTTTCCATAAATTATTTTCTTCTAGTGCAGATAAACTCACAGGTTTTGTGGCGATGGTTTCTCACGCCCACCATGGCTTCTCAGTCAAGTCCTTGCAGAAGATATACCGAAATTTTGCATCATAAGGTAGCCAATCTATAATCTGTGACGTTTTCTTCTTGGCCTTCAACTTGATGCATATTTGTATAGAATCACAGAGCTCTTTCTCCACATTGTCCATGACCCATTTGAGAAGATCATCTGAACATATATTAGCTTCTTTCGCAAACCTCTCGAGTATCTTTGGTAGAAGAACATCATGCGATTTCTTCACCGTGACATTGGCTTGAAGGAATTCCCTCTTGGCTACCTCTAGCTCCTCACTAACATTTGTAGCTGTGTAAACTCTCAACTGCATGAATTTTAATAAAACCAAAGTACCAAGGATAAATAACTTTTGTAAGGACATCAATCACCTTGAAAATAGTACAAGTAAAGATATTCTAGTTGGCCTGTCCTATAAAAGTTTATAATCTCACAGGAATGAGGTGAATCACATCTTGCAAACTAGTACACTTCACACATAATTGCGAAGGCCCAAGAGAAACAACAAATCACACTGTTGTTTAGGCCTAGGCTATATATCTGAGAAACTTGGATAAAATACTTAGTAATGAAGTTGCATTAATATGGGTACGAATTTTGGTCGAAGTAAGAAAAGAAATTACCATAGGATCGGAAGTGGCCCCAGTGCAGAGAGCGAAGACACTAAATGGTTGCAAGAGTTTGAGAGCAAGTTTGGAACTGAGGAGTTGCTTTTCTTCTCCAGATTTCTTTCTAAGTGCAGTCCAAATAATGCTTTCAAACCACTGCAGATAAGAATAGAAATATCATGAATAAATTAAGAGCAAAATACCCACACAAACATAAAAGATGTTTGTGAGATGCCCCTATTAAATCGAAACGTGAAAGTTACAGCAGCAAACAACACAAGGTTTAAGAAACAAATAAACACTAGAAGATGACGAAGGTTAAAAATTATCAAGATGAAAATCTAGTTGACTTGCACAAGAGTAGAAAGAAAAACACAACTGAAGAGTATTCACTAGATGCGCTGTGCAGGTCTATAAGATGGGATGTGTAGAAGGTGTTTAGATACTGGAAAAAGTGAAGTTGATACCAAGACCAAGAAGCAGATAATGTTAAGGTTACAGGCTGATACCCGGCCAACTCGTGGTGTTCTAATGCTGAATATGGAGTGCTCTATGGCATTGGCACTAATGACATAGCCACCAATGTTGTAAGCAGCCTGCATTAAACAAAAACGTTCATTTTAAGGTTCTCGACATTGAGAAATGCGCGCCTTAATCATTCATGAGTCATGACCAAATATATAGCACAAAATAACCCTCTGTATAACAAAATTATAAAGGCATACAAAGACCAATTCTCTTATAAAAAGTGCTAGTGAGTACCTTGTAAAACAAGGCCATCCTCCTCAAAGACCCTCGGGGTACCCCATACGCTAAATATGCCTGCACAAATCAGACAAGAAATATTTATTTGATAATATGATGATAAAAAAAATGCTTCTTCCAGTTAAGACAATCATTACATGCATAACGAGAGAGTTGTACACGTTGATCCAAAAAGCCGTCTGGGCATTGTTTCCCATTTGTTTCATATTCACCCTTTCCAGCTGTTCCACTAGAGCTCTGAAATTAATAAAAATTAGAACATTTTACTCCTGGTCACCCTCTTCGATCAGAAATCTCTACAGTAGTGTGAAGATAGCCTCGTTTGCTACTTTTTATGTAGGGTTATAAGAAACCATGAATCAAGAAGTGTTTACAAATTACAACCAATGGAAGCATCATCAGCAAATCCTTTTAATGAAGACTAGGAGCGATTTTACCAATATGTTTTATCAAATCGTGATAGCAAACCTGATAGTACATTCATTCCTCTAAAACAATGGAAAGAAGATATGTTCTCCCACCTGTAGTTGTTGATGGCACAAGAAGCGCGGGAAAATTGGTTCTTGTCGGTCGATATCTGCGATATTTCCACTGGGGAACTGCAAGACCACCGGTTATGATCTTTAATGCCATGACGGGGTAGGATCATATTGGTAGATGACCTTGACAATAAAGGTGCATCATTCTTTTCTTGTCTTGTGCCCTGTAGCCAGTAGTATACTGCTGCCATGCACCGGACCAGCTCCTCTGACAACTTGCTCGGACATTGGTAGAGATGATCCTTAAGGGTACGAGCTAATGCAGTTCTTCCCATGGTTTGGACCTTATGGTGAGCCTAGAGAAAAACATAGAAATTGAAGGATCAAATAAGATCTCAGATTCTCAACTATACAAGAACACAAAACAAAGAAAACAAAAAGTACAGGTCCAATTTAAGATGTGCCTAAAATGTCACAACTGTTATTGGGTTCATTAATTTAATACATAACAAAACCCAAAAGTTATTCCTGTAATCAATGGTTTAGAAGGATTGGAGAAAAACACAAATTTAATAAGAATAATTAAGAAATGTTATATTCAGATGATGTATTCAACATATCTCTGGATATTGAAATTTGTCTTCACTACACTCCAACTTGAGGCCTTCTTTAGAAACCCTCAAATCATACCATGAGTATTGAATAAGACTAATACTACAGGAGTTCATCCATGACTCAACAAATAGCCTTTTCGATCAATATTGAGCTTGTAGGACTAGAGCTTGAAATCCTAGATGTCAGGCAGGAATATTGTGTTGGGGCATGTGCCCTAGGTCAATCCATATGAATACTTTTAGTTAATAAAATAGAGGATTTCATTTGCTGTTTATTATAATTAATTTACATGTTTACATTATAATAAGATCCATGGGTATTTGCAGAAATATCCTAAATGTCCCTAGTTGATCATTATACTGGGAACTATAATGAATTAAGACTAGTGTGAGTCTTGATTGATGATCATATGATGATTATACGTATAGGGATACGAATCAAGATCACGAGTACTTGTTAGGGAACAAAGTACTGGAATGACCCGCTATGAGAACATCACATGGATTAAGTCATAGTTGTTTCTCATGATAGGTATATTTTTCAGTCCTCTGACTTGAGATTACCAGAGACTTCAACATTAGGAACACAGTGATTTGACACAATCAAACGTTGTCTTTAACCGGACGATTATAAAAGTTGTGATTGGTTATTGTGTGAGCAATGTGATGAAGTTGTGTAATCGAGATAGAATTTGTCTCTCTCATATAAAGAGCGATATTCAGTGGATCCCTCGATGTGTTAGATTGTTAAAAGGCCTAGTCTATGTGAATTGATATTGATCGATGTCACTTGGATGTTTTCAGTCTACCTAGAGATCGAGACTAGTACGATTGAACATCTTGGATGACAATTCCATGCCTTATGTTTGATCAAAAGGATATCGTGTGAAAAAAGGATGTTGTATATACTATTGATTAGGTTGTATCGATTTGATATTCGTACAATTTGGGTAGTCATAAAGTCTTGCTAGAGGCCGCTTATGACTTGTATACCAAAATGTGTTTTGGTACACTGCCAACGTTGTATGAGCCTATTGGGTCGCACACTAAGAATGGTTTTGCGAGATTTTAAGATGGTTCAGAAAAACGAATTTTATATGATAAAATTAATGACAGAAACATCCTTGTGGTGTATTACACTTATACTTCTTTAAGTAGGGGTATATGTGTAGTTTACTTAACCGTTTATATACAAGAGTTGTATAAATAGACGCTTTAAGTTAGAACACACGGATGAAATTTTAAAGCCGAAACTCTATTTTTCGTTTAGAAACGAATTAGGGTTTTCTGGTACGCACTGGATCGTTTTGGAGAGAAACAAAAAGGTTTGGTATTCTCTTGAAGCTAGCACTTCAAATCTCGGCCGCCGTTCGTGTGTGGACTGCTGGTAGAGGGCGTTCGTCGTTGGCAGCGCCTTAGAGATCGATCAACCTTTAGAAAGGTATTTTGCGACTGAGGTATGATTAAGTTTTCTTGGTTTAAATGTTTTTAATGGAATTAGATTCGGATCCTGTTTGGTTTTTGTCAAAATTGTTTTGTAATCTCCGCTGCGTATGAACCCCAAAACCCAACATATTGAAAATTGTTTTTCAAGGGAAGAGTTCAGGTAAAAGTTTCACCTATATAAATTTCAATGAACAAGTTTTAATGTGAACCATCATTGGCTGATTGCCATGTAAAGTTTCTTGGAATCTTTGTCCGTAGGAGTGAAACAACAACAACAACATAGCCTCAATCCCAAATTAATTAGGGTCGGCTACATGAATCAAACTTTTCCATTGTGCTCGATTAAGTGCAATTAATGCATCCCATGTTAACAATTGGAAGTTATTCCGATGAAATTCTTCGGTCAACTTTGGAGATTTGAAACCCTTGTGGTCAGGAAAAAATCAGGAAGATCCAAAAATATGCATAGATGAAGAAAAGGGTATAGATAAATAAATAATGTTGCCGCTTACTCCGGATTACAAGTTTTATTTTTTATTTTTTTTAAAGGATAATCATCTTGAATTTCAGTATACATTGCAACTGCTTAGTCAATATGTTAATAGAACATAAATTTGTGACCCGACTGTATAATCCATGATGAAGTGCAACTAAAGAAATGTACCAACACAACCATCTAAGCTAATGTTTCTAACAAGTAGTTCCCTACAATAGTGCAACTGTGCAACCAACAACAATAACATAGCCTCAGTCCCAAATTAATTGGGGGACTGTGTAACCAATGACAAAGAAAACCTTATGACTATTAAATTCTCATTGATTGGGACTTGTTTGAAAAGTTGAAAATTGCCACAGGAATTCATTTTCATCTTCCAATTCATTTTCATCTTCCTTTATAAAGCTTCTAACAAAAGGGCCAATATGAATTGATTTTAGTGAATGCTATCAGGAGTGGAACAAAAAGGCCACAAATGAAAATATGGGAAAGCATTTGAAATTGAATTTTCTGCATTTTAAGTAAATTTAACAATGCTAGTTCTGAAGCCAACAAAAAGCAGGATCTAGTTTCTACAATTAGCAGATTTTAGAACTTGTGTGACACATACATCATACCTTAATGAGATCTGAATCGTGTGTGTTGGTTTGAGCACTCATCGAAGAATGTTTTGTCTTAGGCTGCAACGTGACACTCTTTTTCTTGAAATCCTTTCTAGAAGTAAGAACTTGGAAAGGTTGCAAAGGAAAGTTTTTCGAGGAACAAAATGCACTTGATATTATGCTCGGGTGTTTCCTCCCTTCAGTCTTGGAATGGGCAGGAGAAGCAACACATGAATTTTGCTCAGAAGGTGCTCTACTGACAGACTGTTCGAAAATACTTCTGTAAAGAGAAAGAACATGTTTCTCACGGGTGGCGACCTCTTCCTCAAGTAATTCAATCTCAGCTATCAACTCCTTTGTCTGCGAAGAATACTGTATGCATACATAATAGAACAGATATCAAACATGTTAAAGGTCAATACTTGCATAAGTGTAATATGCCGAAAAGAGCAGAAAATGTGGCTGAATAAACTATTAATTTGAGCCGCAATGATTTGCGTTTAACTATTCTTTTTAGGAGTACGAATCTTACGATACCCATCGTATAGAGCATATGCATTTTCCTCCTTTAAATGAGAGCACCTTGTTGACATACCTATCAATCAGCTATATAGACTGAAGCTAACTTGTGACTCATTAATTAGGTGGGATTTAAATGGTTTGGAAAGCTCACCATCAATTTTGCTAAATCGAGCACAATGGAAGAGTTTTATCCATGTAGCCAACCCTAACTAATTTGGGATTAAGGCTATGTTGTTGTTATTCATATCATTTCTCTTTCTACACTTGATCTTGTAGGAAAATTTGAACCGGCGCTTAGTGGGCGCTTGGAGCGCCCACCAAGCGCCTGAATGAAAATTTGTGTTGTTTGGTGCAGGTTTTGCCCCTTTTTTGGTCATTTTCAACACTAAGAGTTGCGTTTTTTCGTACGGTCTCAATACTCTTTGGTTTTCTATAAAAGAGTTTCCACGAACGTCTCAAACGCATTAAAATCATAAAGGTTTTGAATCAAAGAGAAAATTAAAGTGTGTTGTTGAGTATTAGCATCATTCTATAGAAGTTCCTCAAAGAGTGTTCTAGGTTAGAATTGGCTTATACACTCAATATTTAAAAACCATTAGACTTGATTATATCTTGAAAGTGAGATTTTAGTAATCTCATTGTGTATTCGCGGTTTAGACCAGAAGGAAGAAATTTTTTTAAAAGAGAGCGACTATGCACCTCAAGTCATTGTTTGGTGATCCAATTCTCTTATTGTTTTCATATTCGCAGAAATTTGTTCCAACAATTTTTAGACATGAATTTTCTCCATCAATGCCTTCTTCCTCTTTAGGCGGGAATAAAATTGGTGATGGCACTACAAACAAGTCTTCCGAGAAATTCTGGTATGTGTTAGTAATTTTGATGCATTGACATAGCCTATGAACGTTGGGTGATTTTCGTAACAATTAACGAAATTAATCGCGATGGTGATTTGATGAACATTGTTAGGCGAGTTAATTAGTTATGGCTTTGATTTTGATACATAATGTTGTGGGCGAATAAATGAACGTAGCAAAAATGGCGAAGTGCAACAGGGGTGATTTGTGATCGAAATGTTCTTATTAAGTTAAAAGAAAAATTTTATAGGACGGCAATTAGGCCAACAATGCTCTATGGAAGTAAATGTTGGGCGGTAAAACAACAACAATTACGTAAAATGAACGTAGCAGAAATGAGGATGCTTAGGTGGATGTTTGGTAAAACTCGTAAAGATATAATAAGAAATAAGGACATTCAAATACAAGTAGGAGTGACACCAATAGACACAACGATTAAGGAAGGGCGATTGCGGTGGTTTGGTCATTTGCAAAGACGGCTTACAAATGCCTCCACTAAAAAACTTGATTCAATAAAAACTGAAGAAATTCGACGAGGTAGGGGTAGGCTAAAGTTAACATGGGGCGCATTAATTAGGAGTGATTTGAATGGTTTGGAAAGCTCACCATCAATTGCGCTTAATCGAGCACAACGGAAGAGTTTGATCCATGTAACTGACACCAATTAATTTGGGACTGATGCTATGTTGTTGTTGTTGTTGTTCTTGTTGTTGTTGGGTGCATAATATTAATATTGATCCCTATCAATCTCAAGAGAAGCATAGAGAGGAGACAACGAGAGGAGGCCAACTGATTTTGCCTATGTTAAAATTTAAATGTCCGCGATGCATGTAGCAAGTTCATCTCTTTTGGAAGCATTAGCAAACAGTCAAATTTTACTGGTAGATGGCAATGCTCAGTGCACGTCCATTACAAACATCCCTAGAAAACAGGCAATTATGAATGGAAAATGTGGTATTTTATATGTTGCATCGAATGGTTATCAAGATTCTGCTTAATATGCATAAGTCCATGGAGGTACCTATTTAAAACGGAACGCTAAAGGTTATGTATTTGAAATGACGAAACACTATGTGTCTCGATTTTTCGAGGACCCGTTTCAAAATATTAATTTGGCAACTACTTGATGTGACCTAGAATGTAATGAATTTATATATGCCTATGAATGTAATGAATTTACTTGTGTGTCTCCGATGATGGTTCTTATTCATTGAAATAAGATACGGTATCAAATTCTTGAACAAGAAAGTGATCAAGGAGAGTTACAATGTGGAAATCTAGAGGAGTTATCTCAAGACTCTTCTAATGAAAACATTCATGGGAATCTAGAAGATTTGTCTTTAAATTCTTCTAATGAACAAGGGGGTCCTCCTACTACTAACGATGAAGTAAGGAGTATCAAAAAGGCAAAGGATTAACAAATCTTTTAGCCGGAATTTTATAATTTACTTGGTTGAAGGAAACAGATGAGGGGTTAAGGAATAAATAAAATTTGTGCATAATGTGGATTATGATCTTGTTTTGTTTCAATAAGATTTTTCATCAAGGGATGCTTTGTTTTTTGAAAGAAGCGATCAATAATGAAATGAACTCGATTCTATTGAATCGGATTTGGATTTTACTGATCTTTCATCAAGATCAAAAGCAATAGGGTGCAAATGAGTATTAAAAAAGGGAATTAAACGCTAATGGAACTATAAGTAAGTTCAAGGGTTGTTTGGTAGCTAAGGGCTACAAACAAACACATGATATTAATTACTTTGATACTTGTTCACCAGTTGCGAGAATTACATCCTTTAGGGTGTTGAAACTCTAGGAGTAGGGGTGGCAATTAGGGTCATGACATGTGACGACCCAAAACTAAATAAACATGCCCTAGGGGCAAATTAGTAAATTCACAAACCTTAAACCAATGTAGCCCTAATATAAATTGATTTTAAAACCCTAACCCCTCCATTTTTAGGGTTTATGGTTTAGGGTTTTAAATTCAATTTATATTAGAGCTACATTGGTTTAAGGTTTGCGAATTTACTAATTTGCCCCTAGGGCACATTTATTTAGTTTTGGGTCGTCACATGACATGAATTCACGACACGTTCACGACACGTAATAAATAGGTTGTAGGTTTGCCATAACTGAGTCTGGGTCATTAACATGTCAACACATTTATACACGGTTAATAAACGAGTCATTAACATGTTAACCTGTTTAACTCGCTTAACACGATCAACATCACTATCTTATAGGGCATATACAATTTTTATGTAGTTCTCAAAACAACAAGGTATATACAATTTAATAATTTTGCTACGAGTCATTTGTAATAAAAAGATATATAGATATATTACTATTAAATATTAATACAAGCCATACATGTGTTGGTCGTCTTGTGTAAAAACGAAATACAACCCGTTTATTAAATGTGTTAAACGTGTCGTATACAGGTCACCCATTTATTAAGCGTGTCATGTCCGTGTTAAGGGTAATCATGTTGTGACTCATTTATGACACGACACGTTTACGTCGCCTACACGAATTGCAACCCCTAGCTGGGAGAAACTGTTGTTTCTTGGGGCTCAAAGAAATAGTGTAATTATCACCCTAGAAGATGTAGATACAAATGCAAGGAATCGGAATGGCTTAGAAACTTATTAATGGAAATATCATTATACAACAAGTCACGTCCATATATAATGATCAATTGTATAGCAAGAATATTTATAAAGTCGAGATGACGGAAAGTCTAGACATATAAGTCTAAGACATAATCATTTGAGACAATTACTCAAAAATGGAGTTATTACAGTTGATTACGTGGAATCTAACAAGAATTTGCCGGATCAATTATTAAAGGGTCTTGTTAGAAATATGGTGTCTATGACATCAAAAGGAATGGGAATTAAGTTTGCTTACATCAATCCTCACTTGACGGGAACCCAACTTAATTCTTGAAAATACAGAATAAGTTCAATGTTGTACAAACAAGTCAAGTGAAGATTACGAAACACTAGAAAATTTACATAAGAGGTTCCTTCTTAGTTCTAGTGTTGGTTTATGCATGACGGATGTCGACAATTGATAAGTCGAATGGAGTGACTCGCAGAATCACTTAAGTAGATTTACTCATATGGGTGTAGAAGTGAGGTCACTTCTTATGAGCCTAATCGACTCTAGAGCACTCAAGAAAGTCAAGATTTGCACAAGGGCAGAATGTGAAATCAACAGAACGCTCTTACTTATACGAAATCGGTATGTGCAATATTTTCGGTTTCATCACAAGGGTCATTGGTTCAAGATCTGTTCACCATAGTACCTGATGAAACTTTGAAGAGTTTGCGCTAAGTAACAAGGTTAAGTCCAAAAGACACTTCTCATTTATGCACGGATTTCACAATGATGTTATATGTATTTTGGTCGTGTTTTTCCTATAATAATGTAATTTTCAATTTATATGTCCATATAATTTGAAAATGGGAAACAAAGGACACATTCGAAGTTGTTCAAGCTATTGGGAAATTAAACTAATGAGTCATACTATGAAACTTTGGGAGAGGACAATTGACGATAGACTAAGAAGGGAAACAACAATATCAAAGAATCAATTTGGCTTCATGCCAGGGAGGTCAACTATGAAGGCGATTTTCCTTGTAAAAAGATTGACGGAAAAATATTGAGAAAAAAAAAAATCTTCATATGGTATTTGTAGATTTTGAAAAAACATATGATAGGCTAGCGATGCTCTTTAGTGGAATCTAGCAAGAAAAGGAGTGCATGCTAGATATATAGACACTGTTAGGGATATGTATGAGGAAGTAGTAGCTAGTATAAAGACAATTGGAGGAACTACAAAAGAATTTTCCATTACAATAGGACTACATCAAAACTCCACCTATGTTGTACACTATGTGCGCTACAAAGCCAAGTCCGGATAAAGGACGAGGACTCTGACGCCCATTTTTTCATACCGAAAAATGGGTAAATGAGGTCCCAAACTCATTTTTCATACCTGAAAAGTGGGGGAGGGATGCCCCAAGCTCATTTTTCATTTTTGAAAAATGGAGGAGGGTTGCGATAGGTTGACAACCAGCGTAAAACTTTTGTCACTTTTCATAAAATGGATCAAACATATATAAACGTTGGAGCGTTCCCACCTAGCGACGCGCCGCATCGGAGCCCGGGTGTAGTGAGAAATGAGCAAATGTGTATTTCCATCGCCGCCTGAGTGTGAAGAAAAATGAGCAAGGGTTCCCACACAAAGGACGAGTGTGGGTAAAAAAGCTAGTTCAAAACAAAAACAAATATGAAAACAAAAACAAAATCATAGATACGGATACTAGATCTTTTAGACAAAATAGCAATAGAAAAGGAAAACAAATAAAAATGGAGAAAAAATTCGTTTAGGAACATGGAACATAGGAACACTTACGGGAAAGTCAATAGAACTAGTAGATACCAAGATTAGAAGGTGAGTCAATATTGCTTGCCTCCAAGAGACAAAATGGGTAGGAGAAAAGAGTAGAGAAATAGGAAGCACAGGGTTTAAATTGTGGTACACTGATATAGATAGAAAATGCAATGAAGTAGGAATTGTGGTGGATAATGATTATAAGGATAAGGTCGTAGAGGTTAAAAGAATTGAGGATAGATTGATTCTAGTTAAATTAATTATTGGAGACGAAAAAATTAACATACTTAGCGCCTATGCACCACAAGTACGATTAAGCGAGAGCATCAAACGCAAGTGTTGAGACGATATGGATGGATTTATGCAAAGTATACCATTAGATGAAAAGGTTTTCATTTGAGGAGATTTAAATGGGCATGTCGGGGCAAGTAACGATGAGTTTGAGAGAGTTCATGGAGGTTTTGGTTACGGTAATAGAAATGAAGGAGAATCAATCTTAGAATTTGCTTCAGCATACGATCTTATCTTAGCAAATACTAGTTTTAGGAAGAGGGAGTCGCATATAATTACGTTTAGTAGTGGTCATAACAAGAGTCAAATAGATTTTCTTTTAACAAGAAAAATAGATAGAAAAATATGTAGAGACTGCAAAGTAATACCTGGTGAAGCACTTACTACCCAACATAAGTTAGTAGTATTTGATATTAAGCTAACACGACGACGTAATATGAATAAAAGAGCTAGCGACCCTAGAATAACGTGGTGGAACCTAAAACATAGTAAACAAGTAGATTTTAGAGAAAAACTACTAAAGGAAAATGTTTGGAATCTTGACTTAGATGCTAATACAATGTGGCTAGAAATGAGTAGTTGCATAAGGAGAGTGGGATCAAACGTATTAGGTATATCTAAAGGCTTGGGACCACCAAAGAAGAAAATATGGTGGTGGAACGAGGATGTCCAACGAGCAATTAAGACTAAAAGAGAGATGTATAGGAAAATACCTAAGTGTCAAGATAAAGATGTGTACAATCAATATAGAGAAGCTAGAAAACAAGCTAAAAAAGTAATTAGTCAAGCTAAAACAAATTTCATGGAAGATCTCGATACCAAGTTAAGTAATAGAGATGGCGAAAAATATATATATATAGGCTAGCCAAATTAAGAGATAAAAAAAGAAGACCTAAGTCATGTAAGATGTATTAAGGACGAAAATCAAAATGTTTTAACGCGCGAGGATGATATTAACGAGAGACGGAGAAGTTACTTCGATAATTTATTAAACGATGGCCAAGTTGATACTATAATAGATGAAAACCCACACCAAGAAAGAAATGTAAACTATACACGCAATATTAGAATTGTAGAAGTTAAAGAGGCATTGAAAAGAATGAAAATAGGGAATGCATGTGACCTAGATGAAATACCCATAGAGGTTTGGAAATGCTTAGGAGAAATTGGATTGACTTGGTTAACAAAACTTTTCAATAAAATTTTAAAATCAAAACGGATGCCAATGGATTGGAGAAGAAGCACGCTCGTGCCAATCTTCAAACACAAAAGAGACATTTAAAGTTGCTCAAACTACCGGGGAATTAAACTTATGAGTCACACTATGAAACTATGGGAGAGGATAATTGACAATAGGCTAATAAGAGAAACAACAATATCAGAGAACCGATTTGGTTTCATGCCTAGGAGGTCAACTATGGAGGCGATTTTCCTTGTAAAACGATTGTTAGAAAAATATAGAGAAAAGAAAAAAGATATTCATATGGTATTCGTAGATTTAGAAAAAGCATATGATATATATGATGGAGTAGTAACGAGTATGTTCTTTGGTAGGTTCTAGAAAGAAAAAGAGTGCATGCTAGATACGTAGACACTATTAAAGATATGTATGATGGAGTAGTAACGAGTATAAAGACATTTGGAGGAGCTACAAAAGAATTTCCCATTACGATAAGACTACATCAAGGATCGGCTTTAAGCTCATCTATTTACTTTAGTTATGGATGAACTAGCTAGACATATTCAAGAAGATATACCATGGTGTATGTTATTTGCAGATGATATTGTCTTAGTAGATGAAACAAAAATGGAGTGAATAGGAAATTAGAACTCTGGAGGAATACATTAGAATCTAAAGGCTTTAAGTTGAGTAGGACGAAAACCGAATACATGCACTGTGAGTTTAGAAACACTAGACATCGAGATGACGGAGTGGTAAAATTAGGGGAAGTAGAAGTTCCTAAGGTAAACCATTTTAGACACCTAGGATCAATCATACAAAATGATGGTAACATTAAGAATAATGTCACACATAGAATTCAAGCTGGATTGAAGAAATGACGGAGTGTAACAGGGGTGATTTGTGATCGAAATGTTCCTACTAAGTTAAAAGGAGAATTTTATAGGACCGCAATTAGGCCAGCTATGCTCTATGGAAGTGAATGTTGGGCGGTAAAACAACAACAATTACATAAAATGAACGTAGTAGAAATGAGGATGCTTAGGTGGAAGTGTGGTAAAACTCGTAAAGATAGAATAAGAAATATAGAAATTCAAAGACAAGTAAGAGTAGCACCAATTGATACAAAGATTAGGGAAGGGCAGTTGCGGTGGTTTGGTCACCTGCAAAGACGGCCTACAAATGCCCCAACTGGAAAACTTGATTCAATAGAAACTGTAGAAATTCGACGAGGTAGGGGGCAGACCAAAGTTAACATGGGATGCATTAATATGGAGGGATTTGAATGGTTTGAAAAGCTCACCATCAATTGCACTTAATCGAGCACAATGGAAAAATTTGATCCATGTAGCCGACCCCAGTTAATTTGGGACTGAGGCTATGTTGTTGTTGTTGTTGTTGATAGGACTACATCAATGATCGATTTTAAGCTCATTTCTCTTTACTCTAGTTATGGATGAACTAACTAGGCATATTCAAGAAGCTATACCATTGTGTATGTTACTTGCAGATGATCTTGTCTTAGTGGATGAAACAAAAGATGGAGTGAATAGGAAATTAGAACTTTCGAGGAATACATTAGAATCTAAAGGCATTAAGTTGAGTAGTACAAAGACCGAATACATGCACTGTGAGTTTAGAAATACTAGGCATCGAGATGATGGAGTGGTAAAATTAAGGGAAGTAGAATTTCCAAAGGTGAACCACTTTAGACATCTAGAAGTGCAACAGGTGTGATCAGTGATTGAAATATTCCTACTAAGTTAAACGGAAAATTTTATAGGACTGCAATTAGGCCGATTTTGCTCTATGGAAGAGAATGTTGGGCGGTAAAGCAATAACTACATAAAATGAACGTAGCATAAATGAAGATGCTTAGGTGGATGTGTGGTAAAACTCGTAAAAATAGAATACGAAATATAAAAATTCAAAGACAAGTAGGAGTAGCACCAATTGACACAAAGATTATGAAAGGGCGGTTGTAGTGGTTTGGTCACCTGCGAAGACCAACAAATGCCCTCACTAGAAAACTTGACTCGGTAGAAACTGAAGAAATTCGATGAGGTAGGGGTAGACCGAAGTTAACTTGGGAGGGATTAATTATGAGGGATTTTAATGATTTGGAAAGCTCACCGTTAATAGCACTAAATCGAGCACAATGGAAGAGTTTGATCCATGTAGTCAACCCCAATTAATTTGGAACTGAAGTTATGTTGTTGTTGTTGTATAATTTGGAAATGGAGGGAAATTGAAGGAAGCTCCAAGCGCCCGAACAAAAATTTGTGTTGTTTGGTGCAGGTTTTGTCCGTTTTTTGGCCGTTTTCAACACTAAGAGTTGCGTTTTTTCGTATGGACTCAATAATCTTTGGTTTTTCTATAAAAGAGAGAGTCTGAGAATGTCTCAAACACATTAAGATCATAAAGGTTTTGAACCAAAGAGAAAATTTAATTATGTTCCGTCATTCTATAGAAGTTCCTCAAAGAGTGTTCTAGGTTAGAATTAGGTTACACACTCAATATCTAACAACCATCAAAGACTTAATTGTATCCTGAAGGTGAGATTTCAGCAATCCCATTGTGTATTCGCAGTTTCGATCGGAATGGAGAAATCTTGTCTAAAACAGAGCGATTACAAGCCTCAAGTCTTTGTTTGGTGATCTCATTCTCTTACAGTTTTCCTATCCGAAGAAATTTGTTCCAATAGATCTTAAAGTTTTTTAAGCTTCAACTTTGATAGGATTGATCATTCTGGATGTTATTTCTTTTGCAAAAGGCAGTTTATTAGAATCCATTTCTTCCAAGTGAAATTAAGTTTGTCTTTTACCGTCCAACATATTTCACTCTTTACGAGTATCTTCTAACAAAATTTAGAGCCAATTTTGTTTCACTTTTCCTACAATCAGCATTAAAATTTGTTAATCTTATCAGTATTCTCTAACTTTGATTGAAGTTTTGTACAATTTTGTCTACATCGATTTCTTATTTCGATGCTTCAAAAAATCTAATTAATTCTGAGAAGTTCGGAGAATTCTCAAAGCATGGTTAGGAGTGTAGTTTTGATTTTGAACTAATAAACAAGAACACATGATTTATCTAAATTAGTATGCATGACTAACTCCTTTGTAATCCAAACTAGAAAAGATTGGTCTTACCTTTAAATTGATAGACCCTTTCACACTGTCATTTTAAGAGTTTTGGTTGATGATTGTTTCATGGATCCAGTGATTGTTTAGATAGCTTACATCAATTCAAACCTAAGCACTCCCAATAAATTAGGACATGATGTGCAGCATGACCTATATCATCTGAAGCGACTTGAACTAATTTTGGCCATGAACTTAGCCTCCAAATTCTTTCAACAAAACGACTCAACAAGACTCTTTAGTTGGATTGGCAGCATATGTTACTTGTCATGTAAAAATTTTAGGGGAAGAATTTCAATTGGTAGAGAAAGACAATTTTAATTTTGAGGAAAGAGTCCCTCAAGTGAGTTAAATATCTAAGGTTGCAGGATTCTGTCATCTAATCCTGTAGCATAGAAGTTGAGACTCAATTACTCAAGGCTCCATCTAAATGAGCTATATGCATTAACTAGAAGCCACAATCATATTTCGTTGTCATGACTTCCTAAGGACAATAAGTAAATGGTGGTTTACACCATTTTGAAGCACAAGAAGCACAAACACTTCTTCAAGACGTTTCGTTTTTTAACAACAACAACAACAACAACATAGCCTCAGTCCCAAATTAACTGGGGTCGGCTACATGGATCAAACTTTTCCATTGTGCTCGATGTGAATCTAGTGCAAGATGAAACTAACAATGAATTGATCATGATAACCAGTAATAAGCAACATATGAATAACAAAGGCTACCAAAATGCAAAACGAAAGGAAATATCATCCACACCATTAAGGTTTTTAGCAATAGAAACCCAAGGACGACCAATGCGTCCCTAATGTTTTGGATGAGTAGGATTGTCAACTAATTTGCATGAAGACATAGCTAGAATATTTCTCCTTTCGTTAAATGACTACCTTTTCTAAAGCTAAAAAAGGCCAAAAATTGTCAATGTTTAATCTTCCAATTTTGACGTTTTTCAACGATGGTGTTGGTCATATTCTCATGGTGAGTACAAGGGATTTCAAGGACTTCGAAAGCACACCTTTGATTGCACCAAATCGAGTGTAATGAAAGAGTTTGATCTATGTAGCCGACCCGAACTAATTTGGGATTGAGGCTTTCTTGTTAACTTTACTGTGTTTATGATTTAATCTAAACTTGTGTAATCCTAAACTCATGACTTTGATCTTGACTTTATTCATTAAAATTTCAAAAACAATTTATTATAAGATGCACCTCATCTTTACTGCTTTTTTTTCTTGTGCGCTTTGCTCCTTAGTACCAGTAATTCAACTTCCTTCAGCAATATCCATTATAAAGACTTCCTTAAAATGGCACAGTTATTGGAAAGCTTATTTAGAAGCAAATAAATTAATTGAATTGTCTGCATTTATGGCAAAGCTTTTTAACAAAGTATTCAAGTTTTGTACAACATTGAGCTTTGCACCTGAGCAGCAAAATGTCTGTGTCCTGGAGACAAAGTACTGGAAGCTCGGCCCATTGTCCTCTCTAGTAGAATGCGCATAGACTTCTCTTGTTGCAATCGCAATTGTAGCAGATCAATCTGAAAAATCACATATACAAATTCTGGACAGGAATATAATTGGACCATATTAACTATTAAAGAAGAAAAAAATGTACAGCAGTACAGGGCATCAATACATACGCCACGCAACAAAAAGGACTCAATTGTCTGGAATAACTATAGAAATCTTCTTCGCTAATATGACTCTCTTTTTCGTTTGTATTTTGTTGGATACAGCGATGTCTTTTCCAAATATTGCAGTGCATTTGTTTGGTCTTCCAAGTGTCTTTCAGCAATTCGAACTTACACTATGTTACATATTCTATAGAAGTTCATACATTAAAAACCTAGCAGCTTGGTAATTACAAGGAAGATGTATGTTTTAAGTAAAGAAACATTCTCAAACATTTAAACAATATAAGCAAAATTGAAGTCCTGAAATGGCGATAAGCTCAGAATATTTATGATGCTTATTATAAAAAAAAAAAAAGCTAGCAGCTTGGTAATTACAAGGAAGATGTATGTTTTAAGTTCTCAAACATTTAAACAATATAAGCAACATTGAAGTCCTGAAGCGGCAATTGAATAAGCTTAGAATATTTACGATGCTTATTAATTAGATGGGGCTCGACTGCACTAAATTGAGCGCAATGGAATGGTTGATCCATGCAGCTAGCCCTAACTAATTTGCGATTGAGGCTTTGTTGGTGTATTAGTTAGATGGGGCTCAGAGACATTCTCGTTGATCATCAAATGTGGTACACTAGTAAGCTACATCATTTCCACTGCTCTGCCTATTCCAAAGGAAAAGAAAGCTTCAAAATAATGGCAATTCAGGAATACCTAAAATAATGGCATTTTTTCAGTTGATGAATGATCCTACAACAACTGTAGGTTTTGAAGACCAATAAAAGATAGGAAGAACGATTGAAAAATTATGCAATGAGAGAAATCAACAATGGAGACCAAAAATCTTTGTTTTGGTTCACCTCAAAAATCAGCCCACAAAACAGTAGACAATAAAAACTGAATTTGATTCTCTAATTAATTTTTACAATCTGCCGTACATGTATAAAATTAAAAACTGAACTGAAAAAGCAACTCCTAACACTAGTAGAAACTTACTAAAAGAATCTACTTCTATTTCAAATAAAACAACTAAAACTTAGCAACTAAAAGATCTCCTAAGAAAAATAGAAAGTTCCTATTGTTTAGGACTTTCTAATTCCTCGCACATAAACAAAACAAATTTTCCAATTGGACTTTGCACAAAACTTCCTAAAATCTAGGACTAGAAATTAGAATGTGCACTAAATAAAACTAAAAAACGAAAATAGAAACTATTATGTAGAGACTAAAGCAATAATTTTAACAACACAGCCTCAATCCCAAAATTAGTTGATGAAAGATCATAAATGTCACAAATTCTGAATAATAGATCTAGCATCCGTTGAGCTAACGTGTGAACCTTTTGCTTAAATTGAAATTCATAATTTCAGCACTCTCCAAGGGGTGAGGTATAGAGGCAAAGAAAGGAGCACCAAACTCTAACGAAAGTAGAGGTCTTAGGTTCAATTCCTAGTAGCTACATTATATTCCTTTGTTATCTCTTGGGCTAATTGGCTGGAGCGCCTGACTAGCTCCCGTAGGATTTCAAACCCAAAGTTTGGATACCCATGGTTCTCAACAAAAGAAAATAATAATTTCATATTGTACTCAATAATATACACGCTCTTAGATCGTCTAAAATCTGCAGTTTGAAATCATAAAAGGGGTTAACATTTCATATTCTTTTGGAGAGTCATGCATATTCTACTGGAATGCCACCTTGAAATGGAGAAGGGTCATATGAGGATAACTCCCTTACCTAGATTTACTATCAGACATACACCCAGGCACAGTATCTATATTTGATGCATATGGTATGAATCATTATATTATCCTATTGGTATGGACAGAATTCATGTTATACAATACAAACTCCTTTGTTTGAAAGTTGAAACCAGTTCCTGGAGTTATTTAAAAATCTAACAAAACATGTAAATAAAACCAGCTACTTTGAAACGTGCATTACGTGGCAAAAGATGTAGGAAACAGGTGCAACAGAAAGACTTGGAGTAAGCAAAAGGAGTAGCCAAAAAATTTACAATCACAAATCTCTAGATACATCCATTTCTCATTCACCTTATCTCTTCCATGATACAAGGCTATGCAATACACATCCCACATAACTTCTGAATAGATTCTAATATCAGTCACCAAGACCCTCCACTACAGCCAAAGTACCCAAGTTAGACACTACAATTATTTGGACATTCTGTTGGGAAAAATTCAAATAAAGTACTCATAATTGTGGATTCTTGTACAGGAAGGGGAAGCCTTGTATTTCAGAGTTTGGAAAATGAATTGGCAGATCATGTATTTGTTAAATTGATTGTTCATAAATTATATAAGCATTGATTTGGTGTAGGAACTCAGCAGCTCAGCGTCTCTCTGTTTCCTGGGAGGATGTTTTCAATAAACATAAGATAGGAAAACATGCAATATCTCTAAAAAGGATATGGAAAATCAAATCTGAATCAGTTCTTTCATAAACTTGTGTAAAACAAATTTAAGAACCTTTCGCTAGAGCAGTCTTGACGCTGTCTAGTTTGGGATTTAGTCAAATTCAAGGGGACTTTAGACACAAATATTCAAAGCTAACAAATGAATATATTGACCAACTAAACCAGAAATCAATAAACCATGACAGAAGTGAGTTAAAACGTAAATGCAAAATGTTTCATATCCTAGATCCGCAACAATGGGTTAATAAAAAGGCAATGATTATAAAATCCGGAAAGGAAAAAAAAATTACGGGTCTAGGGTAAACCTAAGAAAAAACTGGGATACATTAACCATAAGAGATTTAAAAGCTTACCAAGTCGCATCATCAACTGCATTAAATAGAGCTGAATGGAAACCTAATATCCATGCAGCCGACTCAAACTAATTTGGGATTGAGTCTGAGTTGTTGTTGTATGAAAAATATTTACGTGATTCTAATGGTTTTTGGACAACTAAAATAAAATTGAGGAATCTTAGAAACTAAAAAAGAGATACTACATATTGATATGCCACTTGAGCAAGTAATTAACAAATTCGACGAACAATAGCTAATGTTTCCACATCCATATGCATGCACTTTCACATTCTATATTGTTTATATGATGGATCCTTCGACCAAAAAAAAGGATTATTTAGGTAATGAAGAAAAAATTACAAAAAGGAAACTTAAACCACAGTTTCATAATTCGCTAGAGTAGACAGTTCAGTTATACTCTTTCACATCAACGTGTGATCAACTTGGTAATAAACTTTGGTTTGTGACAGATCTAGACACAATCCATCGGTAGCACTTCTTGCTATCCTTGGTATATTTGGGATTGGTAGCTTTTGATTCAAAGAAAAAAAGCCTCAAAGGTGTGGTAGAGAATAGCTTTTTATTCATTTTCTGGCCCTTATTTAACAGCTAAATCTTTTTGGATTAACTGGTGATCTAACAACTAGAAAAAAGTTTAGAATCGCAAACATTTAGAGATAGAAGCATAAAATGAAGCAGCAAATGAACATAAGAAAAACAAACAAAACAGAAGGCTTGATAGAAATACTTTTCTTACATCTCTCTCCAAGGATGCTCGATCTTTTGAGGAAGTCTTGATCTTAGCAACACAAAGATCTTGATGAAAGGGGCTTTTTGTCGGGTTGCTCCACTTTATACATTGTAAATCCTGGTTAATTCACAAATATGTGAAACGGCATAATAAGCTTCTTTCATGACTAGCTAGATTGTATGAAGAACAACACAAGAATCTTAGTCAGAACATATAGAAAGTTAGAAACAGGATCTTTAATAGATAACAATTAAAAATGGTCTTACTTGTATATCTAATTCCTTCGCCATGGTATTTGAAACACCATTTTTTGCAATATTCAAGTTCCTGTCGGAAGCACTGATGGAAAAAACCAATTAGTGCTTTGCATTTTAAGAAAATCGAAATTATTTCTTCTATTCTTGCTTTTTGAAATTGCTATAAAAGTATGGAAGTGGCAAACACATATAATACACCAGAGCAGGTTGATTAAAACTAAATGGTGTGATAATGAGCTCAATGTCAATTGATAAATAGGTAAGAAACTTCTTACTTGTACCCGGCCTCATTTTTAAAAAGCTTTTGGAGTAAGTTTTAAGTTTTTTACAATAGTTAAATTATTGTAATCATAGTTACAGAATATTTCCATCCTTATAGACTAAGTGAGGCAAAGACTACACTATGCCAAACTTGATGTCATGCCCTAGAACTTGCACTTAGACATTGCTGCCAATTTAGTTTTGTGCAGTACTATTGAGGTGATCTATTTGCTTAATATATTTTAAAAGTGTTGAAAAATCATAGACTCTAAAGAATGCCAATGTCTCAATCAGTATTCACTAGTATTCTTTATTATACAATAAAGAAAAAGGAGAGGAACAAAAATCATAAGGCATAGGGCTCGCTCCATCTTAACTGAATCGTACAAACTAAATAACTTACTTGCATCAATGCAATTACATATAAAATATCATTGTGATTATGACATGAAACTAAGTGTATAATTCTTAAAAAATATTATGGGAATGTGATAGCAAATAGGGGGTCACCTCAATATTTTATTGATGAAACCAAAGAGAAGGGATACAACTCACTGAGGATACCCTAAATCCAGAGAAGGAGAGACTCTCCCCTCTCATACACGATTTTCCAATCACAGCAACAACAAGATAACAAGAAGATGAGCCGAGTCATATTTTTACCCAACCCGCCTAAACCTTCTCATGTGAGCCACACGTCACTCACACACGCATACACACACTATTCACGCGCCTGCGCCCATGCCTTGCTCATCTGACTAAAGACCCACTTGCCCGAGCCCATGCTGAACTAACTCAGAAGCTTATGGAGTGAGGTGTGTTCCAGTGCTCCTCTTGTGTCTCCTTTGGTACACCTTACTAATAGGTGGCCTTCCCTTTATGCTATCAATACTTCCCCCTGAACAATCACCTTGTTCTCAAAGTAGAAGGTTGGAAAAGGCGTGCGGATGTGGCAAACGAGCTCCCAAGTAGCCTCTATGATCGAGAGAGACGTCCATTTAATGAGGACTTCCAGACTAGCAGCGAGGTTGCAATAAGTGAACAAAGATTTAGGTTCGTAGTTCATCACTACTGTCTAGGGAAGACAGAGGAAGGGAATGGGAAGAAGGAGTAGTACCCACTGCAGCCTTGAGCTGAGAAACATGAAATACCGAATGGACGGAGGAAGAATAGGGCAGCTCCAACTTATAAGCAACTTCCCCAATACGAGTAAGGATCTTGAAAGGGCCATAAACCTTCGGGTTGAGTTTCATGTTGGTCCGGCGAGAAAAGAAAGTTTGCCGATAAGGTCAAGCTTGAGATACACAAAAGCACCCACATCGAACACCACCTCATGACACCCGCAATCAACCTGTTGTTTCATACGATTTTGGGTGAGGAGGAGTTGATCTCAAAGCTCCTGCAAGGACTGATTCCTTGCTAATAACATTGTGTCCAAGTCTGTTGGAGCCATGGTTAAAGGAATACCACCACGAACCAGAGGAGGGGTTCAGGCCCATACATCACTTTAAAGGGGGAACACTGTAGTGAAGAGTGGAATGAAGTATTATACCAATACGCAGCCCAAAAAAGCCAATCTGACCACAGTTTCGGGCGTTGGCTGATGAAGCAACGCAAGTACGTCTCAAGGCACCGATTCACTACTTCAGTCTGGCCATCACTCTGGGGGTGGTAGGCTGAGCTTCAATCGAGTTGGGTGTGGTGAGTGTGAAACAATTCGCCACAGAAATGGCTAAGGAATATCTTGTCTCGATCCGACACTATATAACGAGGGAAACCATGTAAGCGAACTACCCCTTTCAAGAAGATATCGACCACGAATTTAGCGGTGAATGGATGCTTAAGTGGGAAGAAGTGAGCATATTTACTCAATCTGTCCACGACCACTAAAATGGAATTAAACCCATAAGAGCAAGGCAATTCTTCGATGAAGTCGAGAGAAATGTCTTCCCAGATTTTCGTGGGTATGGGGAGGGTTGCAAGAGTCCCTCGGAGGCTAGAGTTTCATATTTGCTCCTCTGGCACACATCACAAAATTGCACAAACTCCTTGACGTCTTTGTGCATCCCGGCCAAATAGAATTTCAGCAGCCAACCTCTTGTATGTTTTCAAAACACCACCGTGGCCCCCATAGGACTCACGTGGAACTCGGTAAGGAGTTTCGGTTTGAAACTGGAAGAAGTCGAAATAGCCGGGCGGTTGTGAAACAATAGGCAATCATGTAAAAGGGGCCAAATTGGTTTAGAGGTTGCATCCTCCAGCAAGGTTGTGCGTATAGTGGCTAGGAAGGGATCTCACTCACCCTCATCGAGCAAGATTGGAACATCGTCGACTGTCAACACGGACAGGGAGTGGAGTTCAGCTGTGATGAGGTACCTTGATAGAGCATCGGCCACAACATTAGAGGGCCCGGCTTATATTGAATATCGAAATGGAAACCCATCAACTTCATCAACCATCTTTAGTATTCCGAGGCAACCATCCGTTGTTCCAACAAGAATTTCAAGCTATGTTGATCCGAACGGACAAGGAAGCGCCTGCCCAAAAGATAGTGGCGCCACTTTTGGATAGCTAGTACGATGGCCATGAGCTCTCTCTCTCTCATATGCGGATTTGGCTCAAGCACACAGAGAGAAAGCTTGGCTAAAAAAGTGATGGGACGATCCCTTTGAGTAAGTACTGCTCCTACTCCCATGCCTAAGGCGTCGGTGTCAAGTACAAAGAGGGCAGAGAAATCCGAAAGAGCAAGAACAGGGACCTCTTTCATGGCCCTCTTTAGCTGGTTGAAGGCGAATGTGGCCTCCTCGGTCCACTCAAAACAATCCCTCTGGAGAAGAAGAGATAGGGGTGCTGCAATCTTCCCGTAATCCTTAACGAACCGCCTATAGAACCCGGTAAGGCCAAGAAACCCCACCGCGAAGGTCCTTGGGAATTGAAGGGAGTGGCCACCGATCCATTACCTCGACTTTGTCCAGATCAACCAATACACCGTCTTGAGAAATAATGTGGCCCAAGTAATCGAGTCTGGACCTAGCAAAACAACGCTTTTTGAAGTTAACAAAAAGAGACTTGGATTGTAGGATAGAAAGGACTTGTGAAAGATGCTCACAATGGCCCAGCAATGATTTACTATTGACAAAAATATCATCGAAAAACATTAAAACAAAACGACGAATACTTCCCTTGAAGATGGAATAATGGAAAGTCGTTGGTGCGTTCGACGGTCCAAAGGGCATCACCAAGAATTTGAAATGTCTGTCATTCGTGCGAAAGGTCTTCTTCGACACATCTGTTGGTTTCACCCTAATTTGGTGATATCCGGAGCGAAGCTCTAACTTTGAAAACACACAAGCCCAGTGAAATTCACCTAACAATTTGTCAATATTTGGGATGGGGAAGCAGTCTAGAACGGTGGCCTTGATCAAGACTCGGTAGTCCACTCAAAACCTCCAACTATCATCTTTTTTCTTAACCAACAACACCGGCCTAGAAAAAAGAGTTGCCGGGTTAAATGATACCAGCCGAGAGCATCTCATTTACCATTTTCTCTATCTCCAACTTCTTTATTTAGGGGTAGCCATAAGGCCGAACTCGAATCGGGTCAATCCCTTCCTTGAGTAGTATAGCATGACCACAGTCGCAGGACGGTGGGAGAGAAGCAGGAACATCAAATAGGGAAGTGAAGAACTTCAGCAAGTCTCTGATTCAAGGCACCTCAATTGATTCCAATGGCACGGCTGGTGTGGGCTCGACACTGAGGCATTCAACCAAAAAATAACCCAAGACAGATTCAAGAGAACGCTGAATCGACTTACAAGAAACCGAGGCACGGTGTAGAGTCGGGTCTCCCTTGATGGCCACCCACTTCCCTTCGTACTGGAAATACATGATCAAACTTGGTCAATTCTCCATCATGAACCTCAAGGACATTAACCATAGCATACCTAAGATGAGATCCGAACTGAGCATCGATATCGAATGAAAATCCGTCGACACTGTAAGACCCTGAAATTGCAACTGGACATCCTTGCACACCTCGAAGCCTGGTACCTCAGATCCACCCCCAACCAGCATGTTGTAGTCTGTGGTGGTTGACACCGGAAGCTAAAAAGTACGCACCAACTCTGGTGATATGAAATTGTGTGAGGCCCCACTGTCGATCAAAATGACCACGTCCACACCTCGCAACTGACCTTTAACCTTTAACGTCCGTGGATTTGGTGCCCCCTTGATGGCATGTGTAGTTAACTCCACCGTCGTCATTTCCAGCTGCTCTTCAACTGCCCCTGCTGGAGTCCCCGAGGATTCTTCCTCCTCATCATCGACTAGCATCATGTGCAATTCCTTTCGTTGACAACGGTGACCGATGAACTACTTGGCATCGCACTTATAGCAGAGCCCTTGTTTTCGACAAGCTTCAGCTTCTGCCTCTGCCAAGCGCTTGAATTTGGAAGGAGATACTTGTGGTGTGGCGGGCTTGGATTTTGCAAGGCTTGATGAAGATGACGAGGATGGGCGGGACTTGGATGAAAGTCCTCCTTGACTTGGGCTCCTAGGTAGACCAGGCCCTGATTCCCGGTTTGGGCTTGTAATAGTATGTGTGACCCATCCCGAGCTCTTGGACTCAGACTTGTTGGCAAAGCCCAATACTGACTAGGCCTTTGGGCCTCCTTGCGAACCCAGCCCCATTGCATCTCCTTGGCGGTGCTTTTGCTCCACCTGAGTCACCCGTTCGACAACAGCGAGCAAGGTCTAGGTGGCTCCACCATGACTTACAGGAGAATGTGGTCAGACAACCCATTGATGAAGGCGGCGATCGCATGAGTTTCAGAAAGACCTTCCAATTGTAGGTACAGCAGCTCGAAATGCTGCCTATACTCAGCGACCAACGATTATTGCTTAATTGAGAAGAACTGTTGACTAAGGCTCAGGGGGTCTGCATCCATGAATCGCCTAACTAGTTGCCCTTTTAACTCGATCCAGTTTGTGAATGGCTTTGTTTTCTCTTCCATCTGAAGCCAGATTTGGGCCGGACCTATTAGGCGGATTCGTGCTGCCCGGAGCTTCAATTCCTCTGGCATCTCATGTAGCACAAAATTGTGTTCAGCTTGGTTGAACGAGAGGAGGAGCTCCTCTCTATTACAGGTCGGCATCTTGATTTTCTTAACATCAGGGTCGGGTTTGTATGGTGGAATGGCCACATCCGCTCGACCACCCAACTGTGACTTCATCCGAGGGCCTGGATCTAGGGGATCTGTGTGGGTTTGTCCACTGCTTTCTCCAATCTGGCTAAGCCGAGAAAAAGGTGAAAGATCCTAGGCATGCATGTCTCGGATCTAACCCATCAACCATCGGATCTCTGACCGCAACTCCCCAACGGAGGTCTCCAGTGCCGAGATCCGCTGAAACTCCATTGGGATCTGCTTCAACTTCTCCTTTATGGATTCAACACGGGATTCCATCTTCGACGGCATGGACTAGTTGCTCTGATACCACTGATAGCAAAGAGGGGTCCCTTTAATATTTTATTGATGAAACCAAAGAGAAGGGATACAACTCGCTGAGAAGGATACCCTAAACCTATAGAAGGAGGGACTCTCTCCTCTCACACCAGTTTTCCAATTACAGCAACAACAAGATAACAAGAAGATGAGCCAACTCATTTATTTACCCAACCCACCTAAACTTTCTCATGAGAGCCACACGTCACTCACACACGAATACACACTGGTCACGCGCCTGTGCCCATGCCCTGCTCATTTGACTCAAAACCCACTTGCCCGGGCCCACGCTGAACCAACTTAGAAGCTTCTAGAGTGAGGTGTGTTCCAGTGCTCCTCTTGTGTCTCTTTTGGTATACCTTACTAATAGGTGGCCTTCCCTTTATGCTATTAGAATGGTAATGGTTTTGACAATAGTTAGGTGGACCTTGGATATATTCCTAACCAACTGTAGTGAAGATGCAAATGATAATGTTTTTTTATTTATTTATTCTTTTTATCTTTCTATTGTTTTTAACGCATTGGAAAGAGAAGTTCAAGATTGTGGGATGTAACAACCTTGAATCCTAAATTTGTGGTTCTCTCTTTTATCAGGGTTAGTTTTGGTAATTTAAATGTTATATGCATTTGATGGGTGTTGCCTTGTGTGTACTATGTGCTAATATCTAATTAGAAGGCTAATTAGGCCTATAGAGCTTAAGAGATGCAATAATGGCATTTCGGTAAATTGTAGTTAATGAATAAGGCAAATAAAGAGAAATAAGACAAGCATCCTTTAATGGGCCTAGGACTAAGATAAGATGAAATGAGATGAAGGGTGGGGATTGATGCTCCCTAACACAACACAAACCCTAGGTGTAACAGAATTAAGATGGCTAGTTGTGCCTCATGATTTTCAAAGCAAGGAGAGGAGAGGAAACCCTAGTTTCTAAAGCGTGATGGAGGCTTGGTGGTGGAACCTTTGGGAGTCAAAGAGGGAGGGATTCAACATCATAGTCATCATGTTCAACTAGGTCAACTCTGAATTTTCTCTTTTGTTTTCAAATCATGATAAAATGGTGTTCTTGATGTCAAAGAATGGTTTCAAAAATTCTTATGGTTTCTTTTGGTATCTCATGATTTCTTGTGAATTCTTTGACTCTATGGTTTCTTATGATATCTTCCATGTTCTACAACTTGATTTTGGGTTTGTTTTGGGGGATTCAAAGGAGTTTCTACTCATTTTGTTCAAATCTTGATTAATGCCATGTTTCATCCAAATTGTGGTTCAAATCTTGGTTTTGATTAATTAAGTTTGTTGAAGAGATGAATAAGTATGGAATTTGGGGACTTACTACTTACAATCTTGTAATTCATGTCTATATGGTGATCATTAAGGTCAATAGACCATTGAATTGATTTGGAAACCAAAGGTTTGAGTAAGAATATCATAAATGGGAATTTTGGAGTTGGTCTCGCGCCTTAGGGGAATGTTGTCGACCCAGGACCACCAAGGAGACCGCTACGCCAGTCTGCTATAGGCTTATAGCGGTCTCCTTGGCAATCTGAATAGTTGGATTGCCTCCAGGACCGCCATAGCGGTCTGCTTGGCGTTTAGAAAGATTTTGTGATGACTTTTTTATGGTTTTGTGTGACTTGGTAAAATGCCCATGAGTTATAAATGTTTTCCTAATTTAATCGACTTATGATTTAAACGAGGCTTTGTCGAATGGTTTCATCATTTTATAAATTTAAAAAAGAGTCTAATAAACAATTAAGAGTTTAATTAATACTTTGGAAGAAACTAGTTGAGTCTAAATGAGTCGTGCCAAACCTATATTTGTGTAGATACACGAGGAGGACCACATAAGACTTCTTGTGAGGAGGTTGGATTAGGATTACGCCAATTTGAGGTAAGTGGGGGCTAACTTGATTATCAATCATGACATGCTATTAGTATACTTAGGTCTCATGTAGGATAGAGACCATGGGATGGGCATTGTTACCCGAATATGGATTAGCAGATGTACCTCCATGAAATTGGCGGATGTTCAGTCATTGTGTCTCGTGTTAGTTGACGTGCTTTTATCACGACCTTGGGAAATGCTTGAGTCATGGGAACTTGGTTTAGGTATGAAATGTGACTTGTTTATTATGTTGTGCATACACTACTTGCTTGAACTCATGCAGATACAAAGAGTAATCAGATGACCATGATGGGTCATGGGGCTTTTGCTGCAAACACAAGGACCCTTGCTTAGTAAGTGATGTGATGAATGGCTTGGGATAGAACCAACATGATTAGGAGGAGACCGTCAAAACAAACAACTTACAAAGGTAACAATGAGGAATGGAACAACGAATAGATTTATATTACTGAGAATTGTTTCATTATGCTTATACTTCTTTCTTGATATCCCTGAGTTGCATTTATTATTCTTTTATCTCTTTATATATTGTTGCATGCTAGTTAAGTTTTTGCACTTGATGATTACTTGGATGATTGATGGTTAAGCGAACCACCGCGTTACTAAGCTCGTTGATTTTGCTCACCCCATTTATTATCTCCAGGTCCCTCGTCGTCCGAGGTAGCCAAGGGAAAGGAGAAGGCATATGATTCGTGAAGCCTTAGAACCAACATGATTAGGAGGAGACCGTCAAAACAAACAACTTACAAAGGTAACAATGAGGAATGGAACAACGAATAGATTTATATTACTGAGAATTGTTTCATTATGCTTATACTTCTTTCTTGATATCCCTGAGTTGCATTTATTATTCTTTTATCTCTTTATATATTGTTGCATGCTAGTTAAATTTTTGCACTTGATGATTACTTGGATGATTGATGGTTAAGCGAACCACCGCGTTACTAAGCTCGTTGATTTTGCTCACCCCATTTATTATCTCCAGGTCCCTCGTCGTCCGCGGTAGCCAAGGGAAAGGAGAAGGCATATGATTCGTGAAGCCTTTCTTTTAGCTTGATGTGAGCCTTGCTTGGTTTAGACTCTATCTATCTATCTATCGACTCTATTCGCTTTTGAAACTTTGAAACAGATGTATTAAAATAAGGATTTGTTTAAAGGGTAGATGTTTGAACCCTATTTCCACTATGGGTGTGGAACTTTGCTACCTTGTTTTGATATAATATTTAAGGCAATTAAGTTATTTCCACTAGCTTTAAATTGCCTTAGATATTTCGATTGCTTGTATATTGTTGTTGACTCTCCGCATGTTGGGGCTTACTAAGACGTCGCTTAGCTTGCTCGTTAATTGAGGGGTTAATTGATGGTTTAGGTCGGGTGGCCACCGGATTACAAAGGGGGTCATCTCATGGGAAATCACCCATAGATCTAAAATGCTTACCCTCCTCATGGTCCTTTTCTTCTACATGCACATCTTCCCTTGGTGAAGTTTTTAAGTCATAGGAGGCTAAAGAAGAAGATCAACCAAGTGGATATCTCACTAGTTTAGTATGGGGTCACTTACGTAAAAGGTTAGGGGTTCGAGTCTCAAAGGAGGCAAGTTGGTTTTTTTCTTTTCAAAAAAGAAAAAAAAAGTAGTGTACACCATAATAATTCCACGTTATTGCTTTGAAGTGTCATTAAAGCTCATTATGCTGACTCGATGGTCAAGCTAAAGTTTCAAGTGACCATGTCCTTAGGAAAGAGGGCCTCCCCAATTATAATAATTTCTAAGAGAGCAATAGGAAATAGGGGTACAACAGAAAACAATGAGATGTCTTTCACCTCGACCTTCAATCATGGCTCCAATCACGCTAAAGGAAGATGGCTAGTTTATCCTTGGCTTGACTACTTCCATATGGTTTTATGGACCAATTGAGGATTTTGTGCATCATCTAGGCCTACTATTAGGGTAACATAAATTTCAAACATCACAGAGGATGGTTGTTAGTTTTCAGCTTGACTGCTAGAAATAGAGTTCTATCCTAGACAAGGTTATTGATAGCATGCATACTAACTCAAACAATTGTTTCCTTTACAAAATATCCTATCCGCCACTTGCCAATATGTCGTTGCTTAGGTGTAAAATAGAAGTTAAACCACTTTCGAAGTTGGAGTTTGACTATCGTTATGGTAGAAAAAGAGAAAATAGGGAGGATAATGGTACAGCTAGACCACCATGAAGTGGGTTACGTCCATTGCAGCATCATGCGAGCTTCGTATACTTTTATGAGCGACTGATGGTTAGCCTAGAAGGCCAAAATCAAGAGACAAAACTACTTATTCTTTTCAACTTCTACATAAGGAAATACGTATATGAAAATATTTGTACAGATAATATATGTGTAGAATGCACAACTTATTGTTAAAGTACCTTTCGATGAATTGCATAACCGTTTAGGGGCCTTAAAGTAAATATTTGTTGCCTTCTGCCCTTCACCTAGATGTTATCACCATCTCAACAAAACTCGTAAAACTGTCCATTTTGCTTGATGAGTAATGGATATCTTTTGTGTAGTACTACACTAAAATATAAATGTGACGAAGGAAAAATAAAATAAAATGTATCACACAAATCATTCATTTCTGGTTCCTTATTTGTATTAGGTTATGTATTTATATTCTTTCCAGCTTGCTAGACTCTTAGAATGTAAATAAAACAGCGAAGGAGCCGGTTTTGTGGGGTCTTGATTGCTTTACTCCAAACCCCAAGCTCATGCACATACTAGAACAAGGGAAAACTTGGCGAAGCAAGAATGTGAGCTAGCGAAATTGGTATCATAATTTAGTAAAACCAAGCTGATAACACAATGCAAAAGTGGAGATCACAATTTCAGAGTATAAAAAGTGCCGCAATTCTACATCCTTGCAATGACTTAGCACCTAATTATCAATTTTACATAGGAAATTAGCAACTAAAAAGCGTGTATCATGTTCCGCAAATCCTCCATTAGATGAACACATATTTCTCACAGCTCAAAAAGAAATCTGCGAGTGCTACAAGAATCACAAATAAAAGCAATCCAAAGCTACCCTAGTTTTAAGTTCCTTATCATCTAAAAACACTGAAATATGCAAACAACTAACACTAGACCATTAACAACACCATGTAAAACAAATATATCACTCCAAAAACATCAACACATTTCAAGTAACTGAGAATTGAACCTCTTAGAGCGTCGATGCTGAAGGCGAACATTCGAACTAGCTCGCAATCCCCTATCGCCGCCGCCTCTCTTGGAAATAGCCTCTTCATCCTCATCTGCAACCAAACATTCCATTAATGGAAAGCACAGAAGCAAAATTGGAGAAAAATGTCAGGAATGTGTTAATGGGTATGTCTGGTGAGATTTGGGTTCAAATTTGAAGTAATTACCTTATTCAGGTGGGAGAAGAGGTTTGCTGCGAGAATTGAATTTGAGGGTTTGGGTGCGGTTGGGAAAATTAAATGAGGGGATTTAATTGAACTGACAGGGAGGACAGTCGTGCGTCGTCTTCTTGTCTACATTTTCTCTCTCCATATGCTGTTTCAGCTTGATTACCAGAACGAGAGGGAAAGGTGATTGGAGGTTAGGTGGAGTTGGGTTAATCCACATACAGTCACTATCGAATTTCAAATACGGTCCGGCACTTATATTATAACTCAATTTTTTTCAATTCACACTCAAGGCCTTATTTGGTTAGGATTTATGTAGAGTTGATAATTAATCTTATTTGATTCTATAACTTTTATGTAAGTTATCTCCCAACTTATACCTTAAATTGTGAAAAATCTCCCTATCATCCCCTAGGGAGTTATCTCCTGGGAGTTGCAAACATAATTATCCCTCATTAATGATTTATTTATTACATATCTCTCTCTTATTTGGAAGCTATTTTTTATTGTTTAAAAATTTTGAAACTTTCCTACAAATTTAAAGTTGAACCAAACATGAAAATATTTACTACGATGAGTTAACTCTCAACTAACATTATAAGTTAGCAAAAACAAACCAAACGAGGACTCAATTAACATAAACTAAATCTCTTCATACTTGGACCACCTAATTATCAAAAAATATTACTTCGATGACTCTTTTATTTATTAATTATGAGTATCCAAACATTTATCTAATTAGTCACATAAGCCTTGAGATTGTAGAAAGAGTACATCAGTAACTCGACGTTTGGTTGTAATCTCAATTATGCCAACTCGTCCGGTTAGTAATGACTAGTTTGTAGCCCATATAATCATTGGTTGGGGCTTCAAGGAAAAAAAAAAACTCGGCCACTCCTATCATTTTCTAAAATTTATGTTTTTAAAAAAATCAAAAACCTTATCCTCACCTATGGTTATTTATAAAAAAAAAAAAAAAAAAAATAGTTATATTATTCAACTTTTCGTATGTAATGGAACCGGTACGCATCTATGGACTTGATAAGGTGGATGACAATTTGACGAGCACCTCTCACAACCTTAGCCACTAATTGGTATTTGCACTTAATAAATATTTTAATGCCAACTCTAATCATTTTAACAGACAATAATTTATTAACTATTTTTCAACTATACAATATGAAATAAACACTAGCATTAGATTAGAAAAAAAAATCACAATCATGGCTGCTTTTCAAAATATGTACAGATATTCCTGGTGGAAATGCCGCATGCCTACCTATTCGCTAACGACTCCAAATTAATTCAAATAATAAACCCGATCATTAGTCAATAGTCATTTATTTAATTTTATTATTCGACGCCATTTTATTTCAAACTTCAAATGCTTAATAGTTTGCCTTTGAAGAGAGGCTTTAGTGATTATCTATATGCTCTTATATTCTCTTATTAATTTGATAAATATACGTTCTTCAGATTAAAAAAATTACAAGTGCCATATATCTGTCATAGTATATGTAAGAGTTCTCTAAAGAGAGAAACTCTGCAAATCCTAACTTGTAAGACAAAAAACCAATGAAGAAGAATTGTATTGATTGTAAAAGCAAGAGAGAATATTCAACTCAATAAGTGAGCTCTCTATTTATATTACACAGCACAAGTGATAGCTTGTCATTAGTCTAACAAATTAACAGTCTTGTAACAGAATAACCATCATTCTATTACAAGTTACATAACCAAACCTTTACAAGTTACATAACCAAACCTCATGATTCTCAACTATCTCAACCGTGATCGGACAACTCACATTGTGTTGGTATATCATCTACTGTACTAGGTAGATCTTGATCTCTAACAGTATATAATAGTACTGGCCATATATATGACTCAGCGATGATGTATTATGCTTTATTTTTCTCAATATAAAAACGTGGCAGAATATATATATATATACTACATCATCATTTAGGTAGCCAAATACAAAAGAATTAAAAGGTTATCATCTCAATGACACAGAATAAAAAGAAATGAAGAAGACAACACATTCACACAAATGTACTCTGATCTTCCATGATCAAGAAAGCACTGTTTAATTGTCTATTTATAGACAATTGAGGTTACAAGAATTGCTCAACTACTAAAACGTGTTATCATTTTGTTACACAGTTATATCCTCACATAGTTTGTACACAACACATTACAAATTACACCTCAATGAGCTGTTCTACCACTCAAAGACCCAATATGATCAAAATTATTACGGTTCCTTGTTACTACATGCGATGTTCAAAAAAAAATTTCATATATATATATATATATATATGAAAGTATTCTTGTAATATTTGATTTAATTAAGTAATGCATTTGTCAAAATCAATTAAATAATGCATTGGTGATAATATTATCCATGATGAGTTGCCACGAGATTAATAATTAAAGAATATTATTTTTAAGGAAGACAAACCTAACCTAAACGATGTTACTTTTGCCCTGTAACGCTCTATCATAGGTGTGACTCATAGATGATCAAATTAATTATTTGATTCACCGAGTTAATTAGCAGATAAATAAAGAACTCTGTCTTACAAACAAGGTAGTACAATACTACTTTGCCTATTCTATAGAAGGTCGGCTTGATGGCTTGATCATGATGTCTAATCAAATACAACTAATTATCCAAAAAAATGACTACTACTTATCAAAAAATGCTAGACGTACTTGATGCATGAACTTCAGGACAAGTAAGATCACATCTGAACATGTACGTGCCACATAAATGACTAAATGAATATAGTGAAGAGGTATGAGTTCACCAAGTAGTTGTAGCATCTCCCTCATTAATTTATGGAAAATGATTGAGAGACCAAGTTTGTACACTAACTCACTCAATTGTCGTGCCATATATATACTCAAGATGTGTGCGCGCATCTCAAAGTGTATTGCACGGTGACTAAGTAGATCAGTGTCCAATATTGATGCTCAAACTCGCGCAATGCAATTTAGCATGTCCTTGATTTAACATTTATTGTTTTTTTATCTCAACATTCGTTGTTACTATGTGATGTATGCATTCAATTATATAACCGGCTCTTTTTTTCGAGGTACTAATTAATAATTGGCAATCATGAGTACCGACACTTCATTACACATGAACTTCGACATAGTCACATACTACATACTTATATTGACAAAATATTTAATTTGAAGCACCAAGCATCAATTTTTGGTATGTCACACTTTTTAATTCGGAATGTACCACAACAAGAATTAGCTAGCTAGTTTTTCTGGGCAAATTTTTCTTTTTTGTTCAGAGATAATACTTAAATAACTAATACTACATAGCATAGCATAGATTTAAACAAATGATGGGATGGGCGGTGGGTCGGCAACCAATCATAGGGTCTTCCAATAAAACCTCTCCATTATTAGCAATTTTGTCTATATATTGTTTTATTAAAATTAATTCCTCTGTGGTCGGTGCCGTCTCTGTGTGTTGTGATCGTGCCACACAACTTTTCACGCTTTGTGGTCTTTAGTTGTGCTATATAAACCGGGCACTTTCCGCTCTGCATGTACTACAACTGCAAATCAGCTAGCAACACCAAGGAATTAAGTGATCTTTTCTTCTTCTTGCTTAATTACTTGATCGATCAAGATGGTGAAGATCACTTTCGGCAGCATCGGTGACTCCTTCAGTGTTGGCTCCATTAAGTCCTACCTTTCCGAGTTCATTGCCACCCTTCTCTTCGTCTTCGCTGGTGTTGGATCTGCCATTGCTTTCAGTGAGTCCCTCATCATCAATCGAGCAATTGACTTCAAGAAAAAAAAAAGCAACTATATTAATTAAAATTGTTCATACCAGCTTGGAATTTTTTTTTTTTTTTTTTTTTTTTTAATTGTATAGGTGTTCGACCATTTTTCTCGAGCCCTCCCTATCTACGTAAATTAATCCAAGAGAGCAATTAACAGTAGAGGTTGGATTGATCATATATATACAGAGCTAGCTATAGTGTGTTTTTGTATCTACATATAAATAGGAAATGACTACTTACGAAGATTAGTGTATTGGTTTTTAATAAAAGCACTGCTATTTTGACTCTAATTAATTTGACATGTAGGCACACATTCATTGGAATTCACTGGAGTCCCTTAAATGCAAATCCAACTTTCTTGCGCATACACGCATATGTGTAGATGGATGCAAAAATCAAGGGAATTCAATTGCGTGCCAGATTAGCATGTCAAATTGGAGTCAAAATAATATTTTTTTTAATAATTCTTAATACCAATTATTTTGGCTGGCAGGCAAGTTGACATCTGATGCTGCCCTGGACCCTGCCGGGCTCGTTGCCGTAGCCGTGGCTCATGGATTGGCACTGTTTGTTGGTGTGGCCATTGCCGCCAACATCTCAGGTGGCCATTTGAATCCAGCTGTCACCTTTGGATTGGCAATCGGAGGCCACATCACCGTTCTTACTGGTTTTTTCTACTGGATTGCTCAGTTGCTTGGCTCCATTGTTGCCTGCCTATTACTTAAGTTTGTCACCAACGGAAAAGTAAGAACAAAAAACTTTCACATTTAAGGAAGATGCTATATTAATGACACCTGAAAGTCACACCTCCTGTGTGGGCCTCTCGAAAAATGAATATGCAAAAATAGTTTTCAATTGCATAACACGTGAAGTGTGTATCCCGAGGTGTGTACATACGACTTTTAAAGACCCGGACTCGCATGCCATGTCAACAGGTGTGACTATGAGTGTGACTTCCGAGTGTCAATGTAGCATTTTCCTATATTAAAATATAAGACAGTGCTTCACTCTTTTTTTTTTTTTTTTAAATCAGGGCAAGCCTCTGGTATTCTATGCTTTTATCTTAGCCAAAAGGTTGAGAAAAGTATACACCTCTACTATTCTATTAATCTATCAAAGTAAAAATTTTACAACCAACATAGCATGGGTAGACTCAAGATTTTGAGTTGTTCTAGGCTATAGCTATACTACTAATTTGCATTTTTCTTTTTCTTTTTTTTTTTCTAATGAAAATGATTTTTCGATTCACTTTAAGCACCGATATAGGCGCATCGAGTGGGTCCGAGCCACACGATGAACCTAATGTGCACCTTGAGGCGCATCGTGCAATGAAGACCCCCACTCTGTGGCTATCTCGGTGTCCAAAGTAGGCTCACGTAGCAAAATTGAATTGAGGTCTGATACGACCAAGCATAACTACTATAATGAGGAGCCATATTACATAAATTAATAACTCTTACATTTGCTAGACCTCAAAACACTTAATAAGGGAAAAACAAAACAGATATAAAAAAAAAAACAAAGTATCTTAATACAAAATTCAAAAAATTATAAAGCACAAATCTCAATTTAGAAGAATATACAGCAATATTAAACTTTTATAAATCCAAAGAAAAAATAACTGACCAATCATTGAATCCAAATATCAAGACTCAGGTGGTTTAAAAAAATTGATAAAGTAATTTAATTTTAAGAGCTTAAAAAAACATATCTCTAATTGACAAAAGAAATAAAAAAGGTTAGTAGAGGAAAATACAAACCTAGTTTTCACATTTTGTTGTTGTGGTCTTGGATACACATTGAAACATACGGGCACATGTCGATGTGAAAATCAAAGGGCCACAAGTCTACAACAATTAAGTCGTATCAAAAGTGAGTCAACAAATCTTTTTGCTATTTAGTTTGGGTGGGCTAGTTTAAGATGCCATGGGCTTGCTAATGCCAAGTCTGCCACACGTCGATAAAAAAATCCAGAGTTTTCCCAAGTTTTTGTGGGATGAGATATTACTTAAACATGTGATTTTCCTAGGATCCCAGGGGCTGTAGCCTAAGTTAGCTAAGCTTTGGGTTTGCCATTGCAAGAGAGCCTGTATGCCCTTAGACCTAATCACTATGTAATGGGTCACATTAACCGTCCCATCTTGCTATTTTATGATTCCTTTAAAAATCAAGTGTATGACTTATTACCTGAATTAATTAATTTTTTTTTTTTGTGTATTGTTAATAAATTTTTCAAACCAATTTTTGATCGATGACAGGCGATTCCGACCCATGGCGTGGCAGTCGGAGTGTCTCCGTTTGCCGGGTTGGTGATGGAGATAATCATCACCTTTGCTCTAGTGTACACAGTGTATGCCACCGCAGCAGACCCAAAGAAGGGATCCCTAGGAACAATTGCTCCAATTGCTATTGGGTTCATAGTTGGTGCCAATATCTTGGCAGCCGGTCCATTCAGTGGCGGTTCAATGAATCCGGCTCGATCATTCGGACCGGCTATGGTTAGTGGGAATTTTGCATACAACTGGATTTACTGGGTGGGACCATTGATTGGTGGTGGGCTCGCTGGGCTTGTTTATGGGGACATCTTCATTGGGTCCCATGCTCCCGTTCCAACATCAGAAGAGTATGCTTAATTGATGGATTAAGCGCGCATTGGTCTTGGGTCAGTGTTTTAATTTTCTTTGTTTTCTTTGTCTCAAAGCGAATAAAAGAAAGTGTATATATATGCTTTTAAGTCTGTCCTTGTTCTTTCAAAAAAAAGAAAAATGTCGGTGTGGACTTTTTTTATTGGGTTTAAATTTTAGCTTGATTAGCTTGCATATACATGTGGCATTACATTGTGCAATTAAGTACTTTTGTCACTAATTTTTTTAAAAATGAAATTAAAACCTCTTCAATGATTGATAGACATAAAACTAAGCATCAATAGATCATATGTGTTTAAAGCACTAATAAAAGTTAAAAGAACGTCATAATATATATCTCTACCACATGAAGCAAGCCATGAATTCATGATATCGTAAAATAAACCATGAGTTAATGATATAAATAGTCAAAAGAACATCATAATATATATTTGGGCAGTTCTATGTGCATCCCATAGTTTTGTAAGGGCAAGCCGAAAATATTTTAGCACTCCAATTTCATATTTGCCTACAAATGAAATAATGTAAATAATATTTGAATACAATATTAGATACCAATTAGAGTTGCTTGTCTATCTGATCCATCACCATTCCAGCGTTCCCTACCAGAAACCTGAAATCACACAAGTCATCCTATGACTATAGATCTCATAACACATCTGTCATCTTATGACAAGAGATCTCGAATTCTCGATCCAATCAGAAATAGGAACCTGACACATCGTGCAACTCTTACTCATTCTCTAATTATCTACTCACAATATTATTTAGATTGTAGACTAGAAAACAATGATCAATTCCAACTCGTCAGCCAATTCACTTAACTTCTTCTTTGATTGGTTAAAAGATTATCTTTTTTAACTTCGTCAGACCATTCTATAACGATGAGTTCATCAAGAACCTCATTCTTTCACTTTACAAAGATCTTCCACAAACTCACGTCTTAATCACTTACTATTCACCAACTTCTCTCATTATCGAAATAAATACAGTTATCCTTAACTTGAGTAGACATATGTTTCTAAACAGAAATATCAACATATTCGATTATTATACTCTCATAGTATAACTTTTAACTTGTATTCCATACAAGTTTATAAATATGTTATCTCTTTTCATTTACGCTCAATTACAATTGAAGAATATTCAATTCTTCAAATATACGAAGTCAGATACACTGTACTATATTCAATATTTTCAACCTAACTGAGATAAGGCTTACTAACTGAGTCGTAAACCATGCATTTCTTTTCATTTCATTTATATCTTAAGCAACATACATGCATCTTATGTCATCTCCAATTTACAAGAACTAGTGCTTAAACCTCATCACTAACTAATCAGGTGGTGTAACACTACAATTGAACTATTGTACAACATATTCACTGATATTAATTGTACACTACTTTGGTTTAAAACTTCAACATTCGAAGTTTGACTCCTTGGAAGATCCTTGTGAAGATATATTAAGTTCCACCAAACTTATAGTTTGATATTTTAATTTAATCAGGACTCGTTAACCTGAGATTTTCATTTTCATACTAATGTGAGAAATATATTGACCATTTAATTGCCTACACTTCTGCCTCCAATCGATTTCGACGAAACTCCATAAACTCTTTTATACCATATGTCACTAATTCATTCGATTATTCAAAAGTTGGTGGATACGTTACACTGATCTTCTACGCTGTGGATGAATTGCGATTATGAAACGGAGTTACTTAAACTTTTGGTCATGCACAACTACTCTAGTGCCTTACCTTGACTAAAGGAGTCCGTTTGTGTCACTTCTAGCAGTCACATTAGTCTCAATTTTCTCCCTTTATAAACTTACCACAACTTTCGCTCAACAATCAAGCCATTTACAACTCCTTAATCTTAACCTAGAAAGACAATTTATATCTCTTCTCTTTTCGAAACTTAGCTAAGGATGGTGCGACTTCTTAGTATCATTTAATGAATCGAAGTCTTCCTTTATTAATCTTAATTTGAAACAGAGAAACTTCATGACACAAACAGTAAAACTGTTTGTTATTGCCTTCCATTATTTTCATTAGTTTCAAATATCCTGATTTTTTTTTTTCTCAAAAAGAAATTCAATACTTTTCAAGAGACTATGTAAGATAAATTTGTATCTTACAGTTCATTAAATTACTTTTGATGAATTCACCTTTACTTTATTATTCAACTAAAGAGATAAAAGAATTTAAATTTTCAAACTCCGATTAACTTAATGACTAATCAAAATCTTAAAGGATGCTATTTCAGTCCTTTAAGTCTTATAAATAGAAATTCTTCCAATATAGAAGCTCATACTGACATCTTATACAAATCGCTTACTGATTTTCAATCAGTACATCTATCTCTTCATTTATTACATTTTACGTTGTAGTGATAAGACTCATAAGTTAATGTCGTTAGAAGTAATTATTGGGTACTTCAATCTCAAAACACAATCACGTGTTTTGATGTTTAATAGCTAATCAAAGCTATTATTAGACCAATTTCCTAACACTTTAACTTCTAACACGTTGATCTTATCACTGCATTTTTTTTTCATTTTCAAATTATAATTTTCACTGATTTTTATTTTGTAACAACACCTAATTCGGTGTTGACAAAAAATATTTCTAACTTGTGTAATTTTCATTCATTTTATCGGTACTTTATTCCATTCGTTTTATCATTTCTTTATTCAACTCATATAACCTAAATACTCAACGCCACTTATAGATAAGTAACTTGAGTAATAAACAATTAAAGTTTTCATTACTTCTATATAGAAGTTGTTTGATTGATTTAAAATATGGTTCTATTTCACTTTTTTTCACTTGACGTTCTATTTCAGAAAAGAGACAATACTTTACTTCAAAGTATTTTATTTTCTTAGAAACTAATTTAGACAACTTGACGATCCAATCACAATCTCATTGTGATTTCCAAGTCAAGATTCAATTTTTCTAATCACTTTGCATTTCTTACGTTTTTGTTAATCACGTGTCTTCTTTTTCTTTTCATTTGAGGCTAGTTTGAAAATAACTATTAGTTGATTATGAATCAAACAAATATTTTATAGAATCGGTCTTCTCGAGTTAACCATGCAACCGATACTAACCTTATTCTAAAATTCAAGATAATCCATATCTTATGCTTCCCATAAGTCCTAATTTCACATTACGTTTTCCAAATGATTCTTAATCACTTGAGACTTAATTTAAGTCCATTTTAATGTTTTCGTGAGCCTTTTAAAAATTATAATAGTTCAATACTTTCGATTTCTAAGAAATCTATGTTCAGTACTTACGTACAAGAATCATTTGGACTCCCCTTTCAACCAATTTCCTATTGGTTTCACAACTGACACTTTCATTAGTTATATCAGTACCGAACTACACACAACAACTTGTGAATTCATACTTCACAAGGCTATTTCATATCCATTTACACTCAGTTTCATTTTACAAGCATGTACTCTTTTTAATTTTTCGTTTCTAATTTTATAAGTTTAGTATCGAACATATAAGGAGAATAAACTTTCTATCGCATATCTAGCGATAATACACACATACTACATAAATATAATACAATAATAAAGTTTTTAAACTTTTTAACCCCATTCCATCGCATTACTTCTCAACTAATCGCGCTCAATCACCCTTTGCTTCTCAACTAAATTTGTATCCTCAATTGAGCCAAACCTAGGCTCCGATACCAACATTGTTAGACACTACCTAATTAGGGCATCTGACTGGTGTAAATTACCTTAATTCCTTGATAATCTAATAGCCTTAACCTCTCCATCAATAAACAATTAAGAATATGATCTTGTAATCTTCAATTATAAAACCTTATTAGCCATAGAGGATTCTAAACTACCTTAAAGTTTCGCCAAGAATTAATTATATAATCTCAAAGTTCATTTAGATTGATTACATTATCCTCAAAATTTCATAAAACTTTTTTGACAACATCTCCTTCATTTCTAAGCCTATATCGGAAATCCCAGTCTTAAAAAATCTTCAACAAAACCTGTTCAGCTTTGGTGGAAATGTCTAAGCACTCACAATCCATCAATAACAATATATATATATATATATATTGCATCAGCTAAATTATATATTCATTTTAACTTGATTTAAAGTATCAAAATTCTTAAACTAGCATTACCTTAATTCCAAAATTATTTTAATTCATCCTTTAACCATTCCAGTCATCCGAAATGAGATCCTAATAGCACTGGAACCCATAAACCCATTTATATAATATAATATATTCAAAAATAGTACATATAGAGGGAAAAAATTGAGTAAGTCACATACAGTCGGAAAACTTTCCCTTTCCGCTGTCGCCGGTAAAATCTATTATTATTCGATTATAAAAATTCAATAATGTCAGATAAGTAAATCCCACACTATCCAATACACTTGTAATAATCAAATGGATAATAATTCAAGAGATTAAACGAAGAATATAATCCAAAGAATTTAAATACAACAGTGAATCCATCCCATTTTTGTTATCCGACCACAATCAGATAATGTTCTCCAAAAGTGGTAAGTAAACAATAATAAGGACTCATGCGCGGGGAGAATAACGGAACGAGTCTCATTCCTCGAGTCTATCCAAGTATGATATGGCTCAACGTGATCTTATGATAATCACATCATGCAAAGTATCAGTGACTATAGCCCCTCAAGCATAATATAGTGTTATCTAACCACATTATAGTCTACACTATAAGGAGACTCAAATTGCCTTATCCTCCTAACCCGTGTATGCATGAACAACAAAAATGTAATATCAAGGATCAATGCAATTTATACGAAATTTTAATCATATAATATAAAAGTTACTATGAGATTTATTTAATCTTACAAACGCGATATCACAACTCCCTTGTGCTACGAATCGGTAAACTAGTCCACACAGAGCTCCAATCGTGGTCTTACAATTCATTAATACGTCATGTAAGCCTTCACAACAACTTCACCGTTTTTCCAATTATTTGCATTTTAATTGACTCAATCGTGTCCCAAAACCCCTAAGTTACTTTCAAAATAAATTACCTGATGCCTGAATTTTATTTTTAGCTCAAAATTATTGTTAGACATCGAAAATCACGTTGTCCAGGCTTAAATATAATTTTTCTAATTTTTTTTTATATATTTATCGGTTCTACTCGACCCGAAAACCCTGAAACCCCTCCAAATCAACTCTTCGGATGTCCAAATCCCAATTTTGACTTCAAATTAAGATTCAGAATCGAAAATTAACTCATAACAGACTTTAAAATAATTTTTTAAACTTTGGACATTTTCAAGTACCGTATCATGCAATACAAAAAAAACACAGGGTATAAATCCTTGATAAAACCTCAAAATCCTCTTTTTTCACAAAACCCTAATTTTTATTAATTTATTGAAAAAAATTCTATTTTTATGATTTTTCTCTAATTCTTAGGGATTTATTTATTTTTATGTTAAAAATACATTTTTTTTCAAATAAGGGGTTTGACTCTTGATTGGGGTTGGGCTCACAACCCTAACCCCATCGTCTTCTCCTTCTCGGTCATCTTCTTCCTCTCGCCACCCTTACGATTTCTCCTCCCTCAATAATCCAAACCTCCTATCCTATTTTCCATTAATGACATCACAATAAACAACAAGGAAAACGACAACAACTACGACAACCTACACAACTCACCTTGGTCTTGATTTCTCCTTCCACATACCAAATCTCAGTCTAACACAATCTCTCTCCCTTTCAAATTTATTTTCCTCTTTTTTCTGGTTTGAATGAAAAAAAGGGGATAAACTATTGTTTATTTGCAAATTATATATAACATTTCCTCGAGATTCACATCACACGAATCTCGAGACAAATCTAATAATTCTCAATCCATAATATAAGGTTGATCTTCATTGAGATACATACTACGTATCTCAAGGTCAGTCTTTGGCTTAAAATAAATTGAATGAAACGGTGTTGATGTTGGAGATATATATTCGAATTTCCTCGAGATTCGCATCGCACTATTCTCGAGACAAATCTAATGATTCACTTATTTTATATGTATATTGATCTTCCTCAAAATATCTATTGCATATCTCAAGGTCGATCAAGTGGCTATCAACTAGATAAACACCACCTTTTGATCCACTCATTATTAAACAAATAATTTGATCTCATCGAGATACGTATCACATATCTCGAGGTAGATCAAATGGTTTTCTGTATAAAACCAAACACCATTAACTTTCATTTAGACGGGACAACACGCATTTCAAGGCATGGACCAATCTTCTCACCAACAACTTATTCCATCATTCTCTTCTTCGACATCACGCTTCATGTATCTCGAGGCGAATCCAAGACATACTTTTATTTAATTCAAACTATAAAATTGCTATGCGCGCCAATGGCCATCCTCGGGTGTGCATACTATTGTACATCCCATGCATGTCACCCTCGATTCCGCGTGTCACTAGGTAACCACCAATTTATTAATTATTATATTTAATTTCATGATTATCTCTTCAGTTTATATCAAATCAAATTTCGAGAAATACCAAAAAATGACAAAAATTTAGAGAAAATCCTCCAATGCGCTCCGGAACTCATGGATATCGCGTACACACTTGACCCTGTATCGCGTCAAAATAGTATATAATACATCAAATAGGAACATGAGTCACGACACATAAAAATAATATTAAAATTTATGATCTTCGATTCGTAACACGTGGGTTCCACCTTGGATACCTAAATCTCAAATTAAATCCAAAAATACTTAACTAGCTGCCTAATTAAGTTTATAAAATCCTCAGATGTTACAAAAATTTGTTCAATCGGTCGTGCAAGGTCGAACCATATTTTTTATGTCGGTCTTGTACAACTGAAGTAGTAATTTTCAGTAACAAATGACAAACCCCAAACCCAAAATAAATAAGGATCCACAAAAAGTAAACTTCTAACATTTGGATACAAGAACCCAACAGATTTTTCAGTAAGTCAAGTTCCTAATCAAAGTAAATTATTTCACAATCCCCAAGTTTTTCATCAACAACAAACCCAAAAAAAAACCAATTAACACCCATTGAGTTATCAACACTCCACACCATTTCATAATACAAAACGTTATACTTTCTTGCTCATTTCCCCTTGCATTGGGAAATTGACGTTGCATTGCGCTTTGATGAACCGCCTTATGTCGCATTGCCTTCAAGCTGGAAGGAGTGCCACTGCTGTCGAGCTTTCATAATTGGAGGACATTTTTCTTAATATGGTCGTAAACGTGAGATCATAACCAATTACTATAAGGTGTTTTACCACATCCTTTGTCATCTTCTGTGCAGACGTCATATCTGCTTCACCTGATGCCCACTGCGTTTGCCCCTCACTGGCATGGCGTTGCTCTCCTCCCATGTCACAAGCTTTTTAGAACGAGCCATACCTAATACAAAATGATAGAATCCCAGTAAGAATGTGGAATCAATCATTTGATAATATAGATAAATATGCATAAAGGACCCTCGCATAAAACATTAAGATATATGTATAGAATAATATAGCTTGTACAATAACAACGTATGGTTCCAAAATGACAGTGGTGACAATTAATTATTGACTACTAAAGTGAAGTTATAATCGACTAGACTCAACAAACTTATTTAGCATGATTTTTTTTGTACATAATTACATAAAACTTGTATAACAGTATAGGCAATACTCTTCCAAATTTATAGAGATTCTTTGAGAATTTCTTCCCTGATAAGTTTTGTAAGAGAAAATCTTCCCCATATTAAGGAGGTTGAATTCATCGGTCGATTTATTCAACTATAAATAAATGTTTGTTAGATGAAATAACATTTTCATTTACTTTTCTGTTTCCAATACGATATTGTACACCAATCAAGCTGACTATTTCAAACTGGGACAATCTTGAGCTCTTTGTAAGGGTAGTCCTTTCAATCTATACTCTACCATACACTTATTGTGCGAGCTCAATATCCATAGTTCACATATATATATATATATATATATATATATATATATTAAATATGCATCCAAAAGGCCTTACAAAGTCAATATATAGGTAGAATAATAAAGTTTGCGAAACTATTTAGTGTTATACATATGCATACACTTCTCAATTGGTTCTTGTATGCATACATTTGTAACTCGAGACTACCTTGATCTAGTTTCTAATAATGTCCAGAACAACATTAATATTATAGGAAACGTTACTTGTATATGATGGGATAAATGTTAAAGTAGAGATTTACTTGTTATTCAATCTTTTTCCAGTGTTAAATGCCCTTATGCATCACAGCTGTCACGTCCCAAATTTCTAATCCTAGTTATTATCTTAATCAAGATCACCGACCTGTGACGTGAGACTTGCATCGAGATACATGCACTGACTGAGGCATGTGGCTTAGGTATATATTAGTTTTGATATGATGTATTCCTAGTGTATTATATTTATGTAAATTGCTAAGTCATCTCTACTTGTATATAGATGTCGAGACATGAGTGGGGATGCACATCGAGATATGTGCCGACATGAGACTGGGGTAGAAATTAATGTGGTAAGATAAATTAAGTTAAATGCGGCTTATGTAGTTAATTTTATGAGGCTATGGTTTGATTTGCATTAATAAAGCCTAAGTTAGAAAAAATAAAACATTATTCATTGATATTTCTCCGAATAAGTGTGGACACATCACAAGATCGATTGAGTTATGAATTGGTGTCATCAAGGTTGAATTAGTGGAATGTAGAACAATATATAAACCATTAGATTAGTCTCGAGATGTGTGTGTACATTAAAATGAATGGCTATTAATCAACATTATCAACATATATATAAATGGATGAGATAAAGCATTCAAATGATCTCATTTACTTAAATTAGGAGAGAAAGAAAGCTAGCAAAGAAAATTAGAGAAGATTAGTGAATTGTTAAGGTTGTTTGGAGGATTTTGAAGGTGTTGGATCAAGCTAGGGGTAGTGTACAATTTGGTAAGTTGATCTACACCATTAACTTAGTTTAAATTGATAAATTAGGTTATAATTTTGAGGTGTCAACTATTGCGTATGGTTATGGAGGATGTGTTGGGTCTCGGATGGAGGGTAACAAAGATGTAAGGCTATGGTGTTGGCCATTTAAAGGATGAAACCCAAAAATTTAAAGTGTAGAATTTCTTGGATTTCCTGCGTTTAGCGCGCTAGGCGTGCTAGCTTGTGTAGCGCATTAAGGAATATGGTAGTGCGTTAATGGAGTAACTAGCGCGCCAGACATATTACCCAGCGCGCTAAGTGCTATGAACAACACAATTTCTACAAATTTGATTAAGACATTTAAAATTTCTAACTTAGCCTAAATCCATATAAAACTATCTAAACATACTTTAAAACATATTTATGATACTAGGAACCTAGGGAAGAGTCTCAAGGGTTCAGGTACATGTTTTCAGGAGTTAAGAGACGATTGAGTTAGGAAATTTACGTGAATTGTAAGTAATCTGTTGAGGTTCTTTTCCACATTTCATTTCCAATACATATTGTTGTTCAATAGTCTTTTTTGACTATATATATGCTCTGTAATCTGGTATCATGAATTTTACTTGATTCTACTAACCAGGTGAGTTGTTTGATCATGATATGATTCCTTGAAATGGCGCATTGCCTCTACTCTTGTCCATTGCACTTGTTGGCTGATTATGAATTGATTTATGAATTGAATAGCATGCTACTAGGATAGTTGTATTGATGCATTAAATATGGACTTGTATTCTTACCTATAGTACTTTTGTAAGCAATAACTTTACTCATAGTTCTTAGTTATACTTCCTTGTGAATGTAAAATAGTCGTAGTGTCTAAGGTCCATTTCATTATATTGAGATGAGCGACATACAGGGTTTGAGTCCCTGGATATGCCGACACTCGCCACTATTATAGTGCAGCATACGGGGTTAAAGTCATTCGGGTTATCAGCAAAAGGCACACTGGGTTAGATTCCTTGGGTTGTCTGGAACCATATATTAGACTATACAATAATACACACATCCTTTGTAAGTGGCTTTTAAGGCTTAAATGATGTAGATCACGAATAACCGGACCTAGATCATCACTATTTCACCTAGTGTCAGTTTAATTTATTTAGTTTTGGTATTCATTGGCATATCTCGATTTCGAAATCTTTTTGCTATCCATATGCTTTTAAATACCTTTTGTATATTTTAGAAAAGTGGGTGAAAATCTCCAGATGTTACTTTCAACTTAATTGTACTCATCGTCTTTTTTATGACGGTAGGTCTGCATTCGACGATTAGCAGGCTTGACAAGGAGAAGATTGACAACTATTTCTAAGCTGATGGAGTGCATTCAGTACAGACATTATAGGTTTTTGTTGTTTTGCTATTACTTTATGTCTTTCAAATACATTTGGGTTGTATATATGTTTGGGTTGAGCATTAGATCCCTTACCTGACACATGTTTATGACATTGATTATCACTAATATTATATCTGTACATGTGATAGTGTTTTCCTGATTTTCCACACTTAGGATTTGTGATTAATTACTTCCGCTATTCCAACAATTATTTAAAAGTTGTAATTTAATCTAAAATTTTATAGTATTAGGAGTTGCGTGTTGTCTATTTTGAACATGTTGATTGAGGAGAATATGACTAAAGGCCGAGTAATATGTTATTAAGTCATATGGGGCTAAGATTAAGGTTTAATGATCGGATTAGGTAGGGCGGTGCCCTAAATTAGATAAGGGGACATTACAACAACATAAAAAATAGGCGAAACAATGAACTAAAAAAGGCATGAATACACACACATATGAATACTTAATAGCAATATTTACAGAAGTAATCCGTCAGATCTTTTTGGAGTACCTGAACTTCTTTTAGTCTCCAACCATCAAACTAAGAATGCTTAAGTCAACATTGTATCTCTAAACCTCTTTCGGTCTCATCCCATCAAACCAAGTGTTTTAGATCAGCCCTATATGACCGAATCAGAATCGAATCAATAATACACACAAACGACCTTCAAATCGAACCATACGCATTACCATACCACTAATGCGATAACAACATTGATCCATAATCTACTAATTCTTCAAACAAAAAATGAACAACTAATCTAAATCTCACCTTAAAGTGGATCTGAGTGAGAAGACAACCTCAAACGCATGAACAACCACTACCACCTCTTTTTTCCCAAAACGAAGATCGAACTCAAGTGTATGGGTTGGTTCGTGGAAGGGGATGAGGGTATTGGCAAAATTAAAGGGAACACCCAAGGCTCAGTTTATTTGTAGAAGGAAATAAGGATGAAGAAACGAAATTGTGGTTATGGTGCTCTTCTCAACAAATAAGGGTAATTGGGGAGGGGGGGTTTCAACTTTTGCTTTAGTGTGCCCTTATCAAAATAGTGGGTACCCAAATCTAGTGGCTTACCCTTACAAATTGTGAGGTGTACATAGAATTACGCTTTGTATTTCTACCTTATGATGCAAGCCATAAATTCATGATATCATAAAATAAACCATGGTTCATGGTATATACAATTATATACTTTTTATTAAGAAAATTATGATACATATACTTAACTATAGCATGTTGAGTCTTTAAAAAAACATATACATACACACACACACACACACACTAGCATTTTGATGCCCTTAGTGGATCACATCTGGGTCAATATATGTAACGGTCTGTTTAATTAATGCCATTATTTATTTCGCAGTTTCGGACATGGACGCCAGCTCGGATCCATATTGATGGTGTGGGTAGGCTTGGACACACGTCGACCTATATACACTAGTAAATTGTGTGTTGTATTGTTTATTTGCTATGAATTTTACGAATTTAATTGCTAATACATCGCATGTGTGTATGTTGAACGGTTATATCGTGTGAGGTTGTGTGATAGTAGTCGCCTCGAAATACGTGTCAACGCAGGTATCGAAAGGCGAATTAGGGAACTCGACTAATTCATGTTAATATGACCAACTAATCAAATAAAATGGGTAATGTAACCATAAGCTAAGTCAATTAAGAGATTAGAACAATAAATTATGGCATGTCTAGAAATACGTGTTAAGATATGGGGCACCTGGTACCAGGTAGTCGAAGGTCAGAGGGATCACAAGTTGGTAAATTTAGATAAGTAGAAACACTAACCATATGGGTTAAAAAGGCTTAATATAATTTCAATAAAGCAAATAAATGATAAGCCTATAGTTTGAGTTAAAAATGTGGACCATAGATGGGTATTAAGATGATCCTAGTAAGTAACTCTAGGATAGAAATGGGCTATTAGAGTCATCAAGTGGTGTGTAAAAGCATAAATAGAGACCACAAGTTAATTCTCGAGACATGCATAACATACTTGATCAAGACCAACATATAAATACCAATTAAGTGGGATAATTCATCTCCACTAACTCAATTTCACATGCAAACTAGAGAAAACCAGAGATTTAAAAAGAAATCAGTGCTGGAATTCAACACTTTGAAGAGTAAATCAAGTGATTAAATTAAGGTAATCATCTTCTCCATCTATAGCACTTTCTAACGAACCCAATTTTGTGTGTTTTTTATATAATTTGAATATGAGGATATAGGTTAGTGATTTCTGGTGTTATCTTGATAAATTCTATGTATAATGATCATTTTCATGGAGAATTTACAACTGGTTTTGAATGAATTAGTGTTTTGATGAATTTGGGCAAATTAGTGAATTCATGGGATTTGATGATTTTGATTGAATCGTTGTTCTTATATGGGTCTAATTGATGTTTTAGAGTCACTTTGGTATGAAGAGTGCATAAACCAGGTTAGGTTAGCTAATCGAGAGGGGAAGGACAAACTTCTCGACTTGAGAATTCTGTCACAAAGGACAATTAGCGCAATAACTAAGCTAGTTAGCGCGCTAGTCATTCTGGGCTCTCAACTATTTTTTCAAAACGAATAATAGTAGTGCGCTAGATTGATTCTCTAGCGCTCTAACTCCACCTAGCGCATTAGGTAGACCTATTAGCACACTAATGACAATTGAGACTTGAACATTAAGGGTTATTTTGGCGATTTTCAACTTAATACATATCTAAACACTTAAACAACCTAAACCCATAAAACTGGACTTCAGGGAATTAGTGGACCCCAGCTCGGTGTTGGGGAGCTTGTTGAGTCAGATATGAGAATCTGGGGAGGTTGGAGAGCGGTTTGAGGTTTGTAAAACCCAATTGAAAAACTCTAAGTATTTGATTCTATTTTTAAATTCCATTTTTTTTATCATTTCCTACTATTTCTATTATTCCATTCCATTACTTGGATGTGGGTTAAGATTACTCCCCCGGATTCTCTATCGTGTGCTCTTGATGCGCTAGATTGTAGCACTTGTGACTTGGCCCTCAGTGAATGACAACTAAGCTTGCCCTTGGTGCACGTGTCGGTAACTGAACAAATTTGGCCAACACTGCGAGGGACCAGGTGTTAGGCCAGTTGGGTGCGTTCACTAGTAGGAACTTGGTGACCTGAAGTATACAATTTAGTCCATTAGAAGCGAACACACACATTTGTTAGCTTACATGTTGATTTTTCATGCCATGAGCCAATTACAGTTGCTTGTCTTTATATTCCGCATGTTTATTTAATGGTATTTCTTGCATTTCATTACTTTATCATGTGATTGCTCAGAGGGGTTCCATTGGATTTTACTTACTGGAATCGTCATCTATTTTTTGTGAAGATTGAGTGTAGATCCTAGTACCAATAGGGGCAAGGGGATCCTAGGCGACTACATCTGATTGCCCTCCGTCGGGGACCTACTAGTACGTGTTTATTTTGATATTTTGTATTATTTTGAGTATTGGGAGACTAGAGTGACATTGTACTTGTATATATACACTATTTATGGTATGGTCGCTCTATAAATAGAATACTTTGCTGGGTTTTCCACAGTAGAACATGCTCTTATGAATAATTCTTATCATGTTAATTTAATACTTTATTTGCATCAAATTAAGGCTTCAGTTGACTTAATGATTAACTTGTAAAATACAAACTACTAGCATGGTTAGGACTCGAATAAACTACAAATAGTTGGACTTAAGGAATTTAAATACTGAAGGAAATAACTCAGGTAAATATGAAACTATTAACTAATTATATGGATAACACATACATAGACACAATAATTAAAGCATGAGGTGGATGGGCAGGTGCCGGACATGTGTAGCTAGGCCCAATAGGCGATGAATGCACGGAGAGCTGTTCCCTTGGGCCACCACGGGGCCCGGGGCCGCCATAGTTGGTATCAGAGCGAGAGTTTTGGGAATTTGGGAAATCTAAAATGAAAGAGCATAAAACGTAATAAAGAAACTTCAGATGTGAAAACCCGATGATATTGCCTTAGAACTTTAGTTGGGTTGGATATGAGGCGGGTAAAGTTGGAGGTTATATCCGTGTTATATTTTGTTACATATGTATGATATACGTATATACTGAGGCTGATCGGGAGCACGCTTTTCGATGTAGATCATGAACGAACAGTTGACTACGCCTCAGGAGACTAGATAGACTAGTGATGTAGTTAGGGATCTACCTGTTACACTGAGTATGGAGGATCGACTCTCAGCTCAAGAGACTCATATATATGAGGTAGTACGATTACTACAGGATCATACCACCACACTAACGACACTTGCTATTGTAGTCGCAGTACCCCGAAACCTAGTAGTGGTTACAACACCTATGAGGAAAGCCATCGCCCTGGTTGTTCCTTAGGCACCAGTTGAGAGAGTAGCTGCAGAGACACCGATAGACAGAGCTACTGCAGTTGTTGTTCTGTTGGAGACACTGACTCTTACGCCTCCACCTTCAACTACGGAGTATTTGACGACTACAACTGCTACTACTATATCAAGATTTGTTTTGGCCCCAGATGCGAAAATGTTGAGAGAGTTCTTGAAGTTTCGGTCAGGCTTCTTTTATGGAGGTGGTGACCCTGAGGCGGCAAGGAAGTGGATAATGTCCCATCAACGGTTCCATATGCTGATGAGGAACGATGAAAGTGTTCAGGTGCGGTTATCAAGAGCATGTTTGAGAGGCCACACATCTGTAATATGGACCATGTATCATGATACCCTGTAATGGCTCAAATTAATTAAACTAGGACTAGCACTAATCTCAGAGATTAATGGTCATAATTCAGGCGTTAAGAGGATAACTCGGTTGACTCAAACACGAGAACTGAGAAAATGTATTATTTGTAGATGATAGTTGCTTAAGTGTGGTTTTTAAACGTTATATTAATGTATTGCATCACATGTGTGTATGTTGTTAGCGAGTGAGTTAGTGTAACGGGTATTCGCCTCGAAAGGTATGTCAATGCGAGGATCGGGTAGGCAAACTACGGGTACATTAGAAAACTCAACAAGTTCATGTTAATATGACTAAGTAATCTAGTAATACGGGCAATGCAACTATAGGCTAAGTCAATTAAAATTCAAAAAATAAGTTATGGCGTGCATCGAAATGCGTGTTGATACGCAGGGTACCAGGTACCAGGTAGTCGAAGGTTAGTGGGATCATAAGTTGATTAATTTTGATAGATAAAACACTAACCACGCAGTTTGATAAGGCTTAATGTAATGTGGATTTAATTAAATAATGAAAAGCCTATGGTTTGAAATAAATAATGTGGATCATTGACAGACATCTAGATGAGTTCAATTGAGTAAGTCTAAGAGAGGTGTGGGTTATTGGAGTCAACAAATGGTATGGGACAACATCAATAAAGACCACGAGATAATCCTCGGGGTGCTCGCGTACACTTGATCCTAACCAAACATATATAAACCAAGTGAATGGGAGTCCATTCAAACCACTAACATAATCCATGCAATTCTGTACAAAATCTGAAAAAGAGAGGATAAATCAAGTTGAAATCTAACATTTAGAGATCAAAACTGAAGATATAACTTAGGTAATCATCATCTTCACCTTTTACTTAATTTAATGAACCCATTTTTATATATTTTTGATGAAAATCGAGTTTGAGGGTTAGATCCCTGATTTTTAGTGAAAACTTGTTGAATTACATGTTTAAGGGGTCATTTCCATAGAGAATTCACAATTGTTTTTAGCATGAATTGATGTTTTGGATGAATTTGGGAAAATTGGTAAATGCATGTTAATGATTTCAATTTATGTGAATTGTTGATCTAAATCAACTTAGATAGGTTAAATTTATGATGATTCATGGTTATTGATCGAGTTTTGAAGGTTTTAGTGTGATTTTGGACCATTTGGAGATTATTTGTAGGGGTTTGGGATGCAGAACTACGTTTCTACAGTTTTGCCCGAGCGTGGAGTGTGCTTCCCCATTTTCTAGATAACCCCAAATTAAGTGACTTTAGTAAAACAACCATATCTCCGTCGTTTTAAGTTGGATTTTAACGTTCTACCTATCGTTGGAAAGCTAAAAAGAGAATACAACGATGTAGAAACATTAGTTTTCGAATAAATTCATAATCTATGTAAAACATGAGTCAAAAGTCAAGGGTTATGAATATGGATAGTTTGAAGTTGAATTTAAGGACCGATTTTGGGAATTTATGCTTAATACATGCCTTAACAGTTATAAATATACTAAATATGTAAAAATTGGACTTTAGGCACTTAGGGGACCATAGCTCAGTGTCGGCGAGTTTGTCGGGTCAGATACGGGAGTCTAGGGAAGTTGGAGCGCGTATTGAGGTACGTAAAACTCTTGAGAATGCTTAATAGAATTCAGTTCATTTTTCTTATGCATGTGATGGGTTCCAAACTATTTTAGTTCATTGGTTTCTCTAACTGATTAAGTGGTTTATCGAGGATTTCCATACCGGGATGTGTGGACAGACTTGGGTACATTATACCATAGCATGTGTGATCACGCCCTGGTGAATTGCGACCCGAGCTGCACAAAGGTGCACGTGTCGGTGACTTAGCGGATTTGGCCCGCACCGCGAGGACTAAGTGATGGGACAATGGAGGTGGTGGGAGAATCCCACTGGAGAGATTCTTAGCTCTGAAGTATGGTATAGTCTGCCACACGTGACATATCTTTGGGTTTCATCAAAGACATTTATGTGTATAATGACTTAACTATTATATATATACATTGTCCTTTACCTCGTTAATTGCTACTTTGTTTGATTATTGTCCTTGCGTTGTGTTACTATTATTGTATGCTGCTTGAATCTTTTGTATTACCCTACATTCATGGAGGTATGTGTTTCTGTTGCCAGATAGCATACTTGCGTGTTTTGTAGTCGTATTTTATTTCTTGCTAAATATTGTGTGTCATTCTCTTAAGAAGTTACTCACTTGACTTATCAGTGTATTTGTTGGGTGACTGAGTGCAGATTCTTCTAGGAGTAGCGACAAAGGAAAATCTTAGGCGACTATCTCTTTCTGTTGATGGCCATATACATATTCATAGGTGTTTATATTATTTTGATATTTTGGTATAATCTTGGGTATTGAGAGATTTGAGATGACTTTGTACATGTATATACCATGTTTTATGGTACTGTCGCTTATATACAAAGTACTTTTTTGGGTTTTACACAGTGGAGCATTCTCATATGCATAATTTTCATTACGTTAATATAATACTTTACCTGCTCGAGTTAAAGCTTCCGCTGATTTATCGTTAACTTGTAAAATACAAACCAGTAGCACGACTAGGACTGAAATAAGCTTCAAACAGTTGAACTTAAATAAATAAATCAAAATCTAAGTGAATAATTAGTTAACTAAACTAGTAATACCTATGTGGACATGATTATCGAGATATGAGATGGACGGGTAGGTGCTGGACACGTGTAGCTGGGCTCACCGGGCGAGGAGTGCACGAAGAGACGACACCCAAGGCGGCTGGGCCGCCACATACCCACCTAGAGTAGACGACATGGGCTGAGTTTAGAGATTTGTTCTATGATCAGCAGATACCTATGGAGGTGAGGTTGCGACTGAAGGATAAGTTTCTAACCTTGAGACAGGGTAACCGAATACTGATATAGTATATGAAGCAATTTCGGTACCTACTTCAGTTATCTATGGATGTAGCGGGGACAGAGAGGCTACATATATGGTTGGCAAAAGTTGTCCATACCGTTTATTAGGTTTTGTCCGGAACCGCTATAAATGGGCTCGAGCAATATTTTCGTAAAAAACATACGTGTCTGGATAATTTTTTGTGTCCGTTTAAAAACACGGGACCAAGTCCGAGCAATAATCTCAAAAAGGGGTACATGTTTAGCGATTAATGGACTATTGAGATGATTTTTTTTGAAACTTTTGTGATTTGGGCACGTAATTTCAAAACTTAGATAATAGTGATGTGATGTTTTGCCTTGCATTCCTTAAAGATTTTTTATCTATGATATTTATATTGGAAATTAAAGAATTGTGATGTTATGTATTTATTTTTTGGTAATTGAATGTTAGGTAACATGTAGTTGAGTTTTTTTTAAATAATTGATAAATAAAATATTTAATCATATTTAAAAATAAAAGTCGGACAAAATGGGAGCCGTATGTTTTATAAAAAACATGTATGGACAAAAAAAAGTGCCCGTTTTAAGAACGAGAACGAGTCTGGACACTAATTTTAATCATTATAAGGGGGATGTCCGGTCCCGTTTATGTTCGGTCCCATTTTTTTGCCAGCCCTAGCTACAAACATACTACTTTACCCAAGGAGTTGATGATATGATTACTGCGGTAGTGGTATCATTTAGGGAACCTACTGTACATGACATATTTGACCGAGCTTTGACACACGAGACCTACTTGATGTAGAGATATGACAAACGTGTGACTATGGTACAGATTGGACAAAATCCACGATCTGATCAAAGGCCGAAGATACAAAGAGATCATTAAGATAGAGGTTGGAGGGATGATAGACAGGACAAAGACCGTAGGGATGATCACATGGATAGTCAAATCCAATATGAGGAGAGACAACGAATTCATGCCATTACACCAGCACCTGTCAATAAGTGTAGGCTGCAACCGTATATGTACAATCAAGGTTGAGATCAAGGGGGACATGACAGGGGTAAGGGAAACTGGGGTCAAGGTTCAAGATCTGGAGACAAACAAGCTGATAGACGGGATAAACGCATACGCTATAGGTGTGGTCAGCGGGGACACTTGAGGATAGATTACAGAGCACTACCGTTGCCACGATGAGAGCCAAAGTAGGCCAGAAAGAGGGCCTACTCAGTAGCACAGTCGGATGGCGGAGAGACTAGATAGGTCGTCAAGGGTACGTTACATATTTATGGTGGACTTATGCATGCTATATTTAATTATGGTAGTACTTTATCATTTATTGTTGGGTAGATTGTTGGAGAGTTAGGGTTAGTTGCACAGACACTAGACACGCACCTTATTCTCAGTATGTTTACTGGATACAAAATATACCCTAACCGGGTATGTAGAGACATGATGATGGGGGCTGAGGGATATTAGCTACCGACATATCTCCAAGTGTTAGAGTATCTAGAGTTTGACGCACTGCACTAGATGGATTAGTTGTCATTATATCATGTACGGATAGATTATTTTGGTAATAGGATTGAGTTTTACATTCTTGGGATACCAGAGTCTCACTAGTTGGATATGCGACTGACTTACCTATCACTTGAGGCCGATTAACTACAGCCTATGAAATGGAGGCATTTGCAACGATACTTGAGTCGGAGGTTAGGACCGAGGTTAGGATTGATGATGTTCTGGTAGTTAGAGACTTCATCGATGTATTTTCGAATGATCTATCAGGATTACTACTGCCATGAGCGATTGAGTTTATCATCGAGTTGATACTAGGGACTCAATCGATCTCCAACAGACCTTACAGGATGTCGCCATCAGAGCACGAGGAGGTTAGGCGACAGTTGGGATATTTATTGGAGAAATGTTTCATCTACCCTAGTATGTTACCCTGGGGAGCTCCAATGTTGTTTGTGAGGAATAAGGATGGTTTGATGAGGATGTGCATATATTACAAGAAGTTGAATCAAGTGTCAGTTAGGAACCATTACCCACTTCTTAGGACATATGATCTGTTCGACCAGTTGACAGGTGCCAGATTCTTCTCGAAGATTGATATTCGCTCAGGTTATCATAAATGAGGATTCGAGAGGAGGATATCTAAAAAACCACTTTTAGCACGAGGTACGGGTTGTTTGAGTTAATAGTCATGCCATTTGGGCTGACTAATACCCCAACGATCTTCATGGATTTAATGCATATGGATTTGAGACCATATTTGGACACATTTCTCAGTTTTCATCGACGATATTTTGATTTACAATAGGACTCGTGAGGATCATGAGTGACATCTTAGGGCAGTTTCGACGACACTAAGAGAGCACGGGTTGTACGCCAAATTCAGCAGGTGCGACTTCTGGGTAAGTGCAATGAGATTTTTTGGACATGTCATAAATAACTAGGGTATATATGTGGATTTAGAGAAGACTCAAGTTATTATTGATTAGAGAACACCTGAGTCTATTGCCGATATTAGGAGTTTTTTGGGACTGACAGGATACTATCAATGGTTTGTACATGACTTTTCCTTGATTTCAGCATTGATGACGAGACTGACCAATATAAGAGGTTAAATTTGATTGGTCAGAGGAGTTTGAGTAGGCTTTGTGTGAGTTGAAGAGGAGGTTGACTTCTGCACAAATATTGACATTGCTGGAGTCGGGCAAAACTTTGACAGTTTATACGGATGTGTTTGGCGTTGGTCATAGATGCGTGTTGATACTGGAGGGTATACTAGTTGCGCACTTCTCTTGATGATTGAGACCCCATGAGGGGAACTAGCCAGTGCATGACTAGAAGCTTGCGACATTCATCTTTGCACTAAAGGCTTGAAGGCAATATCTCTACGGATAGAGGTTTATATTGTACATGGATCACCAGAGTCTACACTATATCTCCACTCAGAGAGACCTGAACATGCGTCAAAGGAGATGAATTGAGCTACTGAAGGACTATGACTTTGCTATTGAGTATCTCCATGAGAAAACGAAGGCCGTAGCTGACACATTGAGCAGGAGTGGGATTGATGTCTAGATAGTTTTGCGACATATTACACACGGGCATGGATTGTTACAGACAACATCTATTATGTGCATGATAGAAGTATCTACTACAACAGAACAACATATTTGTGGTTAGATGAGAGTTCCGGTCGTATCGATTCGTATCGATTGAGCAAGTCAAGTGTTAGAGGAGTGATAGGATCTTTGAGCGGCTCGGTGGTCTGGCTCACGATCCGGAGTGCATTGATTGGGCAAAGATGATGAATCGATGTTTGAGACATCGAATGAGGTTGTGGATACTTGTGGATCAGGGGATATATGATTGGATTCAGGAAGGTGCACACCAGTTTCGCTGCACAGTTCATACTGGTCGAACCAAGATGTATCATGACTTGAGGCGATTATTTTGGTGGCAAGAGATGAAGGCTGAAGTAGAAGCATATGTTAGGAGTTGCCATATTTTCCAGCAAGTGAAGGCTAAGGATAAGAGACTTGGTGGATTACTACAACCGTTGCCCATTCCACTGTGGAAATGAGAGCAAATTACTATGAATCTCATCAGTGGACTACTGCAGACTTCGAGGTGTCATAATGCAATTTGGGTTATGATTGTCAGGCTGACGAAATTGACTCACTTCATCCCAATTTCAATGAGATACACATTCCCACAGTTGAGCTTATTGTTTGAGTGAGAGATTATTAAATTGCATCAGGTGTCAGTCTTTGTTGTGTCAAATAGAGATCCCAAATTGATTTCAAGGCTTTGGGAGGTTATGTAGGAGCAGTTTGGCACTAGGTTGCAGTTTAGTACGGTTTACCATCCTCAGGCCGACAAATAGTTAGAGCGGCTGATATCGATTCTAAAGGATAGGCTGAGAGCTTGTATATTGCGGTTTGGGGGTTCATGGGAGGATTATCAACCTTTGTCTTAATTTGCTTGTAACAACAACTATTAAGTGAGTATCGGGATGCCACCACTTGAGGCATTGTATGGGAGGCCCTATAGATCACCTGCATGTTGGGTAGAGCCGAAAAATATAGTGATTGTTGGGCCTGAGATAGTCTTTGATCACACAGAGAAGATCGAATAGATTCGTCAAAGACTATGAGCCGCACAAGATAGATATATGAAATACGCGGATAGGTATCACGAGGGTCTGAGCTATGAGGAGGTCGACATAGTATATCTAAAGGTTTCCCATTGGAATGGTTAACTGATATTTGGGATTAAGAGGAAAATAGCCTTGAGGTTTATTGGACTGTTCGGCATCGCGGTATGAATTGGCAATGTTTCGTATCAGTTTGAGTTACCTTTTTGAGTTAGTTGTGGTTCATCTGACCTTTCACATCTCTATATTGAGATTGGCTAGGTCAGGATCGAGATCGATGGTTGACTTAAGGCAGATTGAGGTTCAACATGATGAGACTTACGAGTAGTGGTCGATAGCAATCATTGGCGGAAAAGTTCAGGTTCTCAGGAACAGGAAGTTCTCTAAAGTCTTAGTTCGTTGGCAACATCATGGGTGGAGGGACTCACCTAGGAGCTCAAGTTGAATATGCGAGCGATACCCTTAGCTATTTCATGGTACAACATTTACTTTATATTTAAATTTCGTGATGAAATTTTATTTAGTTGGGAAGAACTGTAACAACCCGTTTAATTAATGCTGCTATTTATTTCGTAATTTCAGACTTGAACGCTAGCTCAGATCCACGTTGGCGGCGCGGGTAAGCTAAGACACATGCCGATCGAGGTACACAACTAAATTGTGTGTTGTAATGTTTATTCGTGATGCATTTTATAAATTTAACTCCTAATACATTGCATGCGTGTATGTTGAATGGTTATATCGTGCGAGGTTGTGTGATAGGTAGTTACCTCAAAATGCATGTCAACGCGGGTATCGAAAAGTGACTTATGGGTACACTAGGGAACTCGACTAATCCATGTTAATATGACCAAGTAATCAAATAAAATGGGTAATGAAACCATAAGCTAAGTCAATTAAGAAATTACAACAATAAGATATGAAGTGCCTTGAAATATGTGTTCAGAACTGAGGCACCGGGTAGCGGGTAGCCGAAAGTTAGAGGGACCACAAGTAGGTAAGTTTTGATAAATAGAAACACTAACCATATGGGTTAATAAGGCTTAATGTAATGTCAATAAATCAAATAAATGATAAGCCTATAGTTTGAGTTAAAAATGTGGACCATAGATTGGCATCAAGATGATCCTAGTAAGTAACTCTAGGAAAGAAGTGGGCTATTAGATTCATCAAGTGGTGTGTGACAGCATGAATGGAGACTATAAGTTTATCCTCAAGATACGCATAACACAATTGATCAATACCAACATATATATACCAAGTGAGTGGGAGAATTCATCCCCACTAACTCAAATTCACATGCAAACCAGAGAAACTAGAGATTTAGAGTGATATCAGTTCTAGAATTCAACAATTTGAAAAGTAAATCAAATGATTAAATTAAGGTAATCATCTTCTCCATCTATCACACTTTCTAATGTACCCAATTTTGAGCGTTTTTTTTATATAATTTGAATATGAGGATTTGGGTCAGTGATTTTTAGAGTTATCTTGATAAATTCTATGTATAATGATCATTTTCATAGAGAATTTACAATTGATTTTAAATCAATTGGTGCTTTGATGAATTTGGAGAAATTAGTGTATTCAAGGGATTTGATGATTTTGATTGAATTGTTGTTCTTAGATAGGTTTAATTGATGTTTTAGAGTGACTTTGGTATGGAGAGAGAGTAAACGAGGTTATGTTAGCTAATCGAGAGGGGAAAGACAGAATTCTCGACTTGAGAATTTTTTCATAGAGGGGTTAGCGCACTAATTGTTTTGTTCTCTCAAGTGCTTTTTCAAAATGAAGAACAATAGTGCGGTAGATCGATTCCCTAGTGCGTTAACTCTACCTAGTGCGTTAGATAGTCCCATTAGCGCTATAACGATAGTTGAAACTTGAACATTAAGTGTTGTTTTGGTGATTTTTAACTTAATACATATCTAAACACTTGTAAACAACCTAAACTCATAAAATCAGACTTCAGGGACTTAGTGGACTACAGCTTGGTGTCGGGGAGCTTGTCGAGTCAGATATGAGAGTCTGAGGAGGTCAGAGAACGGTTTGAGGTTTGTAAAACCCAATTGAAAAACTCCGAGTATTTAATTCTATTTTTAAATTCCATTTTTTTATCATTTCCTGTTGTTTTTACTATTCCATTCAGTTACTTGGATGTGGGTTGAGTTTACTTCCACGGATTCTCTGTTGTGTGTTCATATGCGCTAGATTGTAGCACGTATGACCTGACTCTCGATGAATGGCAACCCAAGCTTGCCCTTGGTGCACGTGTCGGTGACTCATTAATTTGGCTAACCCTGCGAGGGGCCAGGTGTTGAGCCAGTTGGGTACCAGTGGGAACCTGGCGACTCGAAGTATACAATTTAATCCATTTAGAGTGAACACACACATTCTTTTGCTTACATGTTAATTATTCATGCCATGAGCCAATTACAGTTGCATGTCTTTGTATTTCGCATGTTTATTTAATATTATTTCTTGCATTTCCTTACTTTATTATATAAACGCTCTGAGGAGTTCCTTGAGATTTTACTTACTAGACTAGTCATCTGTTTTTTTTTTATGATTGAGTGCAGATTATAGTACCGGTAAGGGTAAGGGGGTCCTAAGCGACTACATCCGATTGCCCTCCATCGAGGACCTACTAGTAGATGTTTATTTCAATATTTTGTATTATTTTGGGTATTGGGAGACTGGAGTGACAATGTACTTGTATACATACACTATTTTAAGGTTTGGTCGCCTATATACAAAGTAGTTTGCCGAGCTTTCCATAGTAGGACATGTTCTTATGAATAATGCTTATCATGTTAATTTAATATTTTGTTTGAATCAAATTAAAGCTTCAGGTGACTTAATGATTAACTCGTAAAATACAAACTACTAGCATGGTTAAGACTCGAATAAACTACAAATAGTTGGGCTTAAGGAACTTAAATACTGAAGGAAATAACTCAGGTAAACATGAAATGGATAATGCACACATGGACACGATAATCAATACATGAGGTGGATGGGCAGGTGCCGGACACGAATAGCTGGGCCTGCCGGGCGAGGAGTGCACGGATAGACGATACCCCGAGGTGGTCTCAGGGCTAGGAGCAGCCACTGTTGGTATCAGAGTGAGTTCTAGGAACTTGAGAAATCTAAAATGAAAGACCATAAAACGTTATAAAGAAACTTTAGATGTGGATACCCGATAATATCGCCTTAGAACTTTAGTTTGAAAGTGATATGAGGCGGGTAGAGTTAGAGGTTATATACCTATTATATTTGTTATATATGTATGTTATATGTATATACCGAGGCTGATCAGAAGCACGCTTCTCGATGCAAATCATGAACCGATAGTCGATTACGCCTTAGGAGACTAAACAGACTAACGATGCAGTTAGGGATTCCAATGTTACATCGAGTATGGAGGATCGACTCTTAGGCTAAGAGACTCAGATGGTTGAGGTACTGCGAGTACTATGGGATCAAACCGCCGCACTGACGACACTTGTTACAGTAGTCGCAGCATCCCAAAACCCAGTAGTAGTTACAACACTTATGGGGATAGCTGTCGTTCCAGTTGTTCCTCAGACACCACTTGAGAGAATAGTTGCGGAGACACTGATAGAGGGAGCTACTGCAATATTTGTTTCGTTGGAGACATCGACTCCTATGTCTCCACCTTCAACTACGGAGTAGTTGAGGACTACCACTGCTACTAGATCAGGGTTTTTATGGAACCGCTGATGGGCCCTAAAGACCTTGAGACGACAGGGAAGTGGATAGTGTCCTATCAGCGGTTCCATAAGCCGATGAGGAATGATTAGAGTGTTCAGGCGCGGTTATTAGGAGCATGTTTGAAAGGCCACGTAGCGGTATGGTGGACCACGTATTGGAATACCCACCTAGAGTCGATGACATGGGCCGAGTTTAGATAGTTGTTCTATGATCAGTACATACCCATGGAGTTGAGGTTGCGACTGAGGGAGGTGTTTCTGACCTTAACCGGACACTGATACAGTATATGGAGTGATTCCTGTACCTACTTCAGTTATCGATGGATGTACCAGGGATAGATAGGCTATAAATATACTACTTCACCCGAGGAGCTGATGATTGGATTACTACGGTACTGGCATCATTTAGGGCACCCACTCTAGAAGACATATTTGATTTAGCTTTGACACACGAGACCTACTTGATGTAGAGATATGACAGACGTGTGACTAGGACTGTAGTATAGATCGAACATAATTCTCGATCAAATCGGAAGCCGAAGAGACAAAAGGGTCATCAGGATAGAGGTCAAAGAGATAATAGACGAGACAGGGACCGCGGGGATAATCATCGGGACAGTTCCAGTATGATGAGAGACAACCGATTCATGCCATCGCACCAACACCTATCGATCAATGTAGGCCGCAACCACAGATGTACCATTACTATCGAGAACAAGGGGCACATGACATGGGTCAGGGTTCGAGATCTAAAGACGAACAGGCTTACAAATAGGACATACGCAGATGTCATAGGCGTGGTAAGCGGGGACACTTGAGGATAGACTGCAGAGCACCATCTTTGCCACGATGAAAGCCAGAGAGAGGGCCCATATGGTAGCAATACAGGATGGCGGAGTGACCAGATAGTTTGTCAAGGGTACGTTACATATTTATGGTAGACCTATGCATGCCATGTTTGTTTCTGGTAGTACTTCATCATTTATTACTGAGTGGATTATTGGAGAGTTAAGGTTAATTACACAGACACTAGGCACACACCTTGTTCTCAGCACGACCATTAGGGATAAAATATACCCTTAATAAATATATAGAGACATGATGATAGAGGTTGAAGGACATCAACTACCGGCATATCTCTTAGTGTTAGAGTACCTAGAGTTTGACGCACTTCACAAGATGGGTTAGTTGTCACCCTATCATGCACGGATAAATTATTTTGCTAAGATGATTGAGTCTCGCATTCTTGGGATACTAGAGTTCACTCATTGCATCTGTGATTGAATTACCTGTCACTAGGGACTGACTAGCGACAGCTTAGGATATGGAGGCATTTGCAGCGATAGTCGAGCCGGAGGTTAGGACCGAGGGCAGGATTAAGGATGTTCTGGTAGTTAGAAATTTCATCGATGTATTTTTGGATGATCTACCAGGATTGCCACCATTACAAACGATTGAGTTTATCATCAAATTGATAATAGGGACTTAGTCAATCGCCAACAACCCTTACAATATGTCATCATAGGAGCATGAGGAGGTTTGGCGACAGTTGGATGATTTATCGGTGAAGGGTTTCATCTACCCTAGAATGTCACCTTAGGGAGCTCTAGTGTTATTTGTGAAAAGAAGGATGGTTCGATGAGGATGTGCATAGACTACATGAAGCTGAATCAGGTGACAGTTTGGAACCATTACCCACTTCGTAGAGTAGACGTTTTGTTCGACTAGTTGACATGTGTCAGATTCTTCTCGAAGATTGATCTTTGCTCATGTTATCATCAGTTGAGGATTCGTAAGGAGGATATCTAGAAGACCGCTTTTAGCACGAGATATAAGTTATTTGAGTTCACAATTATGCCATTCCGGCTGACTAATGCCCCGACGATCTTCATGGATTTGATGCACTGGGTTTATAGACCATATTTGGACATATTTTTCAAAGTTTTCATTGATAATATTTTGATCTACAGCAGTACTCGCGAGGATCACGAAAGACATCTCAAGGCAGTTTTGACGTTACCGAGATAGCACATGTTGTACGCTAAGGTCAGCAAGTGCGACTTCTGGTTGAATGCAGTGAGATTTTTGGGACATGTCATCAGCCATTAGGGTATCTTTGTGGATTCAGAGAAGACTCGAGTCACTATTGATTAGATAACACATGAGTCTATTGCTGATATTCAGAGTTTTCTGGAACTGGCAGGATGCTACCGACGGTTTGTACATGAGTTTTCCTCGATTGCAGCACCGATGACGAGACTAACCAATAAAGAGGTTAGATTTGATTGGTCAGAGGAGTGTGAGCAGGCTTTTTGTGAGCTGAAAAGGAGGTTGACTTCTGCACCAGTGTTAACATTATTGGAGCCTGGTAAGACTTTGACAGTTTATACGAATACGTTAGGCGTTGGTCTTAGATGCCAGTTGATGCAAGATGGTAGACCAGTTGCGTACCTTTCATGACGATTGAGAACCTTTGAGTGCAATTAGCTAATGCATGACTTGGAGCTTGTAGCATTTGTCTTTACACTGAAGGCCTGAAGGCACTATGTATATAGAGAGAGGTTCGTATTATACACGGATCACCAGAGTCTACTCTGTATCTTCACTCATAGAGATTTGAACATGCTTCGGAGGAGATGACTTGAGCTATTGAAAGACTACGACTTTGCTATTGAGTATCAGCTTGAGAAAGCGATTTTCGTAGCAGAGGAATTGAGCAGGAGTGGGATTGATAGCCAAACAGTTTTGCGACATGTTACACACAAACCTAGCTTGTCATAGGCAACATCCGTTATATGCGTGATATAGGTATCTACAACATTCGAAACACATTTGTGTTAAGATGATAGTTCCGATAGTATCGATTGAGCAGGTTGTCGAGTGTCAGAGGGCTGATAGGATCTATGCGCGGTTCAGTGGTCTGGCTCAAGATCCAGAGTGCACTAAATGGGCAAAGACGATAGATCAGTGTTTGCGACATCGAGGGAAGTTGTGGATACTTGCGAATTAGGAGATATGGGGCTGGATTCTCGAGGACGCACCCTGATCTCGCTACACAGTTCATCCTGGTTAGACCAAGATGTATCATGAATTGAGGCGATTGTCTTGGTGGCCAATGATGAAAGGCCGACGTAGAAGCATATGTCAGGAGTTGTCATATTTTCCAACAAGTGAAGGCTAAGCACATGATACCTGGTGGATTACTATAGTCGTTGTTCATTCCACATTGGAAATGAGAGCAAATCACTATGGATTTCATTAGTGGACTATTGCAGAATTCAAAGCGTTATGATGCAGTTTGGGTTGTGATCGACAGGCTGATGAAATAGGCTCAATTAATCCCAGTTTCAATGAGATACACGTTCACACAGCTGAGCATATTGTTTGAGCATTAAATTATTAAATTTCATGAGGTGCCAATCTCTGTTGTGTCAAACAGATATCCTAGGTTGATTTCGAGACTCTGGGAGGCTATGTAGGAGCAGTTTGGCACGAGGTTGCAGTTTAATACGACTTAACATCATCATACTAATAGACAGTTAGAGCGACTGATACAATATTTATAGGATATGATCAGAGCTTGTATATTGCAGTTTGGTGGTTCATGGGAAGATTATCTACCTTTGTGTGAATTTGCATATAACAACAGCTATCAGGTGAGTATCAGGATGCCACCGTTTGAGGCATTGTATGGGATGCGCTATAGATCACTTGCGTATTAGGTAAAGCTAGAAGATTTGGGATTACAAGGAAACTGGTGCCGAGGGTCTGTGCTATGAGGAAGGCAACATAGTATATATGACGGTTTCCCCTTGGAAGGGTCAATAAATATTTGGGATTACAGGGAAACTCGCGCCGAGGTTTATCAGACTGTTCAAGATCGCATCACGAATTGGCAGTGTCACGTATCGCTCAGAGTTACCTACTGAGTTAGCCGGGGCTCATCCGACCTTTCATATCTCTATTTTGAGACTGACTAAGTCAAAACATAAACCGATGGTTGACTTGAGGCAGATTGAGGTTCAACCTAACGAGACTTACGAGGAGCGGCGATAGCAATCATTCGCTGCAGAGTTCAGGTTCTCAGGAACAGGGAGTTCTATATGGTCCTAGTTCATTGGCAACATCATGGGACGGATGGACTCACTTGGGAGCTCGAGTCGACTATGCGAGAGTGATACTTTCAACTATTTCTTGGTATAACATCTAGTTTATATTTAAATTTCGGGATGAAATTTTATTTAGTTGGGAAGAACTGTAACGACCCGTTTATTTGCGATGCATTTTATAAATTTAATTGCTAATACATCGCATGTGTGTATGTTGAATGGTTATATCGTTTGAGGTTGTATGATAGGTAGTCCCCTCGAAATGCATGTCAACACAGGTATCGAAAGACGAATTGCAGGTACACTAGGGAGCTCGACTAATTCATGTTAATATGACCAAGTAATCACTTAAAATGGGTAATCGAATAAACATGAAAGTTACTTAAATCAAATAAATGATAAGCCTATAGTTTGAGTTAAAAATGCGGACCATAGATGGGCATCAAGATGATCCTAATAAGTAACTTTAAGAGAGAAGTGGGCTATTTGATTCATTAAGTGGTGTGTGACAACATGAATATATACAACAAGTTTATTCTCGAGATACGCATAACGCACTTGATCAAGACCAACATATATATACCAAGTGAATGGGAAAATTCATCTCCACTAACTCAAATTCACACGCAAACAAAAGAAACCAGAGATTTAGAGAAAAATCAGTTTTGGAATTCAACACTTTGAAGATAAATCAAGTGATTAAATTAAGGTAATTATCATCTCCATCTATCACACTTTCTAATGAATCTAATTTTGTGTGTTTTTTTATATAATTTGAATATGAGGATTTGGGTCAGTGATTTCTAGTGTTATCTTGATGAATTATATATATAATGATTATTTTCATGGAGAATTTACAACTGGTTTTGAATGAATTTGGGAAAATTAGTGAATTCATGGGATTTGGGGATTTAGAATGAATTGTTGTTCTAAGATGGGTCTAATTGATGTTCTGGAGTCACTTTGGTATGAAGAGTGTGTAAACCAAGTTAGGTTAGCTAATTGAGAGGAGAATGACAAAATTCTCGACTTAAGGATTATGTCACATAGGGCAATTAGTGCGCTAACTAATCTAGTTAGCATGCTAATCATTTTGGGCTTTCGAAATATTTTTTCAAAATGAAGAACAGTAGCACGATAGACTGATTCCCTAGTACGCTAACTCCATCTAGTGCGCCAAGTAAACCCATTAGCGCGGTAATGGCAGTTGAAACTTGAACATTAAGGGCTGTTTTGGTGATTTTCAACTTAATACATATCTAAACACTTGTAAACAACCTAAACTCATAAAACTAGACTTCAAGGACTTAGTGGATCGTAGCTCGATGTCAGGGAGCTTGTGGGGTCGAATATGAGAGTCGGGGTAGGTCAGAGAGCAGTTTGAGATTTGTAAAACCCAATCGAAAAACTTTGAGTGTTTGATTCTTTTTTTAATTTTCATTTTTTTATCATTTCCTGTGGTTTCAACTATTCCATTCTGTTGCTTGGATGTCGGTTGAGTTAACTCCACCAGATTCTCTATTATGTATTCATGATGCGCTAGATTGTAGCACTTGTAACCCGACCCTCGATTAATGGCAATTCGAGCTTGTCCTTGGTGCACGTGTAGCTGACTCATTAGATTTGGCCAGCACTACGAGGGACCAGGTGTTGGGCCAGTTGGGTGAGTCTACTAGTGGGAACCTGGTTACCTGTAGTACAGTATAGTTCATTTAGAGCGAACATACACATTTGTTAGCTTACATGTTGATTATTCATGTGATGAGCCAATTACTGTTGCTTGTCTTTATATTCCGCATGTTTATTTAACAGTATTTCTTGCATTTCCTTACTTTACAATGCGAATACTGAGAGAGGTTCCTTGGGATTTTACTTGTTGGGCTCATCATCTGTTTTTTGTGATGATTGAGTACATATCCTAGTATTAGTAGAGGCAAGGGGATCATAGGCGACTACATTTGATTTCCCTTTGTTGAGGACTTACTAGTACGTGTTTATTTTGAATTTTGTATTATTTTGGGTATTGAGAGATTGAAGTGACACTGTACTTGTATATATACACTGTTTTATGGTATGGTCACCTATATACAGAGTACTTTGCTGTGTTTTCCACAATAGGACATGCTCTTATGAATAATGCTTGTCATGTTAATTTAATACTTTATTTGCATCAAATTAAGGCTTCCACTGACTTAATGATTAACTCGTAAAATACAAACTACTAGCATGGCTAGGACTCGAATAAACTACAAATAGTTGGACTTAAGGAACTTAAATACTTAAGGAAATAACTCGGGTAAACATGAAACTACTAACTAATTACATGGATAACACACACATAGACACGATAATCAAGACATGAGGTGGACGAGTAGGTGCCGAACGCGTGTAGTTGGGTCCACCAGGCAATGAGTGCACGAAGAGACGACACCTTGGGCGGCCTTAGGGCTTGAGTTCGACAAAATATAGCATTGGAAAGACGCTTTACACAAGGCCAATTGGAAGCCCAACCACATCTACCCTGCCTAAATGAGCCTATTCCAGACGTAGATCTCAAAGGCTACCTGACCAAAATGAGTTTTACCTGATTTTACAATGACAAGTGACGAGCAACACATTGACTTGATCAATACCAGTTGGAACATTTTTTGTTAGACTAGATGAATCAACAATGACTTCAAAGCGTGTATCTATGTCTCTTTTTTAAAGGAAACTTTTGCTTTTAGTTCTGAATGAGTCAGCAAAAGTCCTAAAGGATAGGAGGAATACCTAGGTTGCAATTGCAGAAGTGAAAACTGAACAAATGTTTTTGTTATGCTATTTTATATATTTATTTCCTTGCAAGCTTATCTTTTTAAAGGAACTACGGTCGAACAAGTTGGAGAAGAGAGTGGGATAGTGGGCAATTTAAACTATTTTGTCATTTGAAACCGTTCCTTTTTCTCTTGTTGAATGGGTACATTAACTACCTATACACACATGAACGTGCTTTTTGCAAAGTGTTGATTGCGCCTAAAATGCACCGTATGAGTAACGCCCCAAGCGCGTGTGCATGCGTGTGGCTTTTAGACCCTACCTAATTAGGGCATCTAACCATACTAGGTTACTTTAGTGCCCTGATAATCTAACAGCCTTAATCTCGACATCTAAAAGATAACAAAATTAATAGTTGTAATCATCAAATATAACACTTTATCAACCATAAAGGATTTAAATCTCAAATATGTTCCATTTAAGTGATTAAATAATCCTTGAGATTTTCGTAAAAGTTTTTCGACACCATCTCCTCTTTTTATAAGCCTGCCTACATCGAAAAATTTGGCCTTTGAAAATCTTCAACAAAACTTACTCAGCTTGGTGGAAATGTCGAAGGACTCACAATTTGCCTATAACAATGTATATTGCAATAATAATATAGTATATAAAAACAATACATACATAGAGAGCAAGAAACTAATCAAGTCACGTAAAATCTGATAGCTTCTATAACAACCCATTTTAATAATGCCATTAATTATCTCAAAATTGCACACATGGACGCCAGCTCAAATCCACGTGGACGCCGCAGGTAGGCTAGAACACACGTCGATCTAGGTACACTGGTTTAATTGTGTGTTAGATGGCTTAATTGCGGTGCACTTTATTCAATTATTGGTTAAATACATCGCATGTGTGTATGTTGAATCACGAGAGCGTGCGAGGTTGTGTGATGGGTAGCTACCTCGAAATGCGTGCTAACGCGAGTATCGAGAGGCGAGATATGGGTACATTAGAGAAAACTCAATAAACTTACATAAACATGTCTAGGCTATAAAATTGACATGATTAATGTAACCATAGATTATCAAATTGGTATAATTAATGTAACCATAGGCTAATTAAATAAAATTGAATAATAGGCTATGACACACCTCCAAATACGTGTTGAGACGCGGGGCACCGAGTACGGGTAGCCGAGGGTTAGAGTGACCATGAGTTGGTTTAAACTTGCTAAATAAAACACTAGCCATATGGTTGGATAAGCCTAAATGTAATGTGACACAAATAAAATAAATGGAAGCCTATAGTTTACATTAAATAAAAGAGGCCATGAGATGGATATCTAGATTAGCATTGTGAGTGTTACTAGATGTTGCGTGTGCTATTGGAGTCACCAGGAGGTATAAGACAACATACTTGTGAACCACAAAATATGCCTCGGGATACGTATGCACACTGGATTCAAACCCAAAAAAAAAAAAAAAAAAAAAATATATATATATATATATAAGTTAGTGGAGTGTTTGATCACAACACTCACCCATTTCATGTAAAACTAGGAAATTCAGAGGAAGAAGGGCTTTCAGTTGGGAATTCAACAAACTAGACATCAAATCAAGTGATCTAACCTTGGTAATCACCTTCTCCACCTTCTAAGTTTGCAAATGAACCCATTTTTTGGGTGTGTTTAGTGAAGTTTGAGTTGATGGTTTAGCCTCTGGTTTGTTGTGTAAATCTGATGCATTTCATGTCATTAGATCATATATAAGGAGAATATATATATGGTTTAGTCAGTTTTGATAAAATTGGTTGTAATGGAGATGGTGGTAAATGCATGATTTGTGGGAAATTGATGTACATCGATATTTGGAGTGTTCTGATTTATGGATTGAGGTTAATTTGATGAGGAAAGGGTAATAAACCAGTTAGAATAGCTAATTGAGAGGGCTAGGACATAATCCTCGAATTGAGAATTCTGTCCCGGCAATTAGTGCGCTAATTAGAACTATTAGCGTGCTAACTGTCCTGAGTGTGCCGTTGTTCTTCGCAAAAAAGAACAATAGCGCGCTAATAAATATTTCTAGCGCGCTAATTCCATTTAGCGTGCTAGGTACACCCCCTTAGCGCTCTAACTCAAAATTAGCGCGCTAAGTAGACAAATTAGCGTGCCAATGACAGATGAAAATGAGGATTTAGGACTGTTTTAGAGATTTTCCACCTAATACATATCTACACCTTTGTAAACAAACTAAACTGGTAAAAATGGACTTCAGGGACTTGGCGGGCCGAAGCTCAGTGTCGGGGAGCTTGACGAGTCTGGTATGGGAGTCCAGGGAGGTCGGAGAGCGGTGTGAGGTTTGTAAAACCCAACTGAAAAACTCTGAGTATTTATTTTGTTTACATGTTGTTTCTATTATTCCTTGATGTTCATCTTTTTGTTTGGATATTTGGACGTGGGTTGAGGTTACTCCATCGGATTTCCTTGTTGTGTGTTCATGAGGCACTGGACTATAGCACGTGTGACCCGACCTTTAATGAATGGCGACCTGGGCTTGCCTTGGTGCACGTGTCAGTGACTCAGCGGATTCGGCCAGCGCCGCGAGGGACCAAGTGTTAGGCCAGCTGGACGCGACCGCTGGTAGGAACTTGGTGACCCGAAATACAGTCTAGTCCATCTGAAGTGAGCATACACATTGTTAGCTTGTCTATTATTTATTCATGCGATGAGCCATTTACAGTTGCATGTTTTACATTCCGCATGTTTACTTGACAACATTCGTTGTATTTCCTTTATTTTATTATATGAATACTCAGAGGAGTTCATTGAGATTTTACTTACTGTACTTATCATCTGTTTTTTTGTGATGATTGAGTGCAGAGCCTAGTACCAGTAGGGGCAAGGGAATCCTAGGCGACTACATCTAATTGCCCACTCTCGATGACCTACTTGTACGTGTTTGTTTTTGATATTTTGTATATTTTAGGTATTTAGAGATTTGATATAACATATAACATGTATATATACATGTTGTGGTGATGTCGCTTATATACATAGTACTTTCTAGGGTTTTCCACAGTAGGTTTTGCCTTTGAACAATGTTTATCATGCTAAATTATCTTATTTAAATGGTATTATGTAAGACTTTCGCCGAATATGTTAACCTTAAAATACAACCCATTAGTATGGTTATGATCTCAATAAATTATCGATTGGGTAAGTTGAAACAGTTAGATAGCCACAGTTGGTATGGGATAAAGAATATAAGGATGATTTACTAGTTTATCTAATATTACACTGGTGGACACAAGTTGCGAGACATAAAGAGGACGGGCAGGTGCCACACACGTGTAGTTGGGACAGCCGGCAAGGAGTACATGAAGACACATCACCCCGGGGCGGCTAGGTTCGCCACAGCTTCTCTTTTCCTTTGTTGCCGCTTAAAACTGTCATTATCCTAAAAATTTGATAATGTCAAATAAATAAATCCCACATTATCTAGTACAGCTGTAATAATCAAATGCATAATAATTCAAAATATTAAATAAATAATATAATCTAAAGAATTTAAATACAACTGTGAACCCATATCGTTTCTGTAATCTAACCACAACTAGTTGATATCCTATGAAGGTGGTAAGTAAACAGTAATAGGGTCTCATGCACAAACAACATGACCAAACGGTCTCGTTCCTCAAGTCTATCAGAGTATGATCTGGTTCTATGTGATCTCATGATAATCACAAGATGCAAAGTATTAGTGAATCTGGTGTTCTTGTTGGGTTTTGAGGTTCATACGCAGCGAAAAAGTCAAAATCTTTTTTTTGAAATACCCCGATAGGATTGAAAATAAGTTCCATCAAACTAGATCTACAAAAGTAAACCATACCTTAATCCATGATTTCCTTCTCTAACTATTCAATTTCCAAGATGTTCAAGTGTGTGTCCTCTACCAGAAATCCACACACGAACGATGACCACAATTTGGAGTGCTAGCCCCAAGAAAAATTAAAAACGTTTTTTGATTTTTCTCCTAAAATCCAGAGAACTCGAAAATAGTAAAAACAAAAAATTTTATTTTGTTTAAGGGTTTCAACCTCTATTTATATGTGTAGATAAAATCACTTAAAAAACCTATTTGTAATACAACTATTGTATTTAAGCAATTCAAATAAATTATGCATATGCCCCTATTAATAAGTTATAATATAACAAATCGTAAGGGCTTTTATGTCATCAGTTTTATCATATAAACTCATTACTTTGGACCATTGAAATCGTGCAAAACCATTTTTTTTGTGCGACCCAATAGGTTCATGCGACGTTGGTAGTGAATCAAAACTATTTTGGTACACAAGACATAAGCTGTCTCTAGCAAGACATTATGACTACCCAAGTAACATGAATATCAAAATCGATACAACCTAATGAATAACATATATGATATATTTTATCGTGTGATATGTTTTGATTAAACATAAGGCATGAAAAGTCACCCTTAATGTTCAATCGAACTAGTCTCGATCTTTAGGTAGACTGAAAACATCCAAGTGACATTGATCATACAAATTCACTTGAACTTGGTCATTTAATAGTCTAACATATCGAGAGATCCACCGATATCTCTCTTTATACAAGAAGGACAAATTCTATCTTGATTACACACCTTCACGTATTATTCACATAGTAACCAATCACAATCTTTATAATCGTCTTGTTAAAGACAACGTTTGATTGTGTCAAATTACCATGTTCCTAATATTAAAGTCTATGATAATCTCAAGTCGAAGGACTAAATGATATAGCTATTATGAGTAATACCTATTACTTAATCCATGTGGTGTTCTCATAGCGGGTCGATCCAGTACTTTGTTCCATAACAAGCACTAAATGATATCGATTTGTATCCCTATACGCATGATCATCACATGACCATCAATCAAGATTTACACTAGTCTTAATTCATTATATTCTCAATATAATGGTCGACTAGGGAAATTTAGGATATTAAAACAAATACCAATGAATTTTATTATAAGGTAAACATGCAATCACTTATAATAAAACAACAAACGAAAATCTATATTTTATTAACTAAAATTATAAGATAAAAAATGTTTGTAGATTGGCATATGGCACATTCCCCAACAGTTCTACCCTATACCTATAGTATAGTAAACACTATATGGAGACTTGAATCGACCTTATTCTATTCACCCATGTATGCATGTACAACAAATAATGCAATATCAAGGATCAATGCAATTTATAAGAAACTATAATCATACAATGTAAATGTTACTATGTGATTCACTTAACCTTAGAAATGCGATACCGTAACTCTTTGTGCTCCGTGTCAGTAAAATAGTCCATACGGGGTTCCAATTACGGTCCTACAATTCATTTATAAATCCGGTAAGATTCCACAATTATTCCACAATTTTTCTCAATTTATTTTATTTTAATTAATGTTGTCGCAACCCAAAAACCTCGAAATTACTCAAATCAAATCCTCAGATGCCCGGATTTCAATTTTGACTACAAATTGTGGTTCATAATCGAAAATTAACATTGACTAAGCTTTTAAATAATTTTCTAAATCTCAGGCATTATCGATGTCGTAACACGCTTTACGAGAAAAATCCTGATATAAATCAACGAGAAAATCTCCAAATCCTCATTTTTCATAAAAATCCCCAATTTTAATTGATTTATCCAAAAATCTCATTTTTCTAATTTTTTCCTAATTTCGAAGGATTTTTTTTTTCAAACTTTAAAACATTATTTTTAATAATGGGGAAGACGGGTCCGGTTCGGGTTCATCCTCAAGTTCATCCTCTTTCTCATCCTTGGAATGAAGCAGAGAAGATCATCTTCTCTGTTTCGTTCTTCATTAATTTTTTTATATTCCTTAAATAAGGGTGCCCAACAAGGCAGGGGAGCTCAAAGCCACCTCCCTAACGTTTTCCTTGAGAAGAAACAGAGCCGAGCTCCGTTTCGTTCTCAATCAATCAATCTCTTTTTTTTTTTTTTTTTTTTTTTCTTTATTGTTTTTTATAGATCAACCGATTTCTCTTCTTTCTCTCTTCGTTTCAAAATCAACAACTCGAATCCAAAAACCACAACCACAATCCGTGCACACAGTCTACGAAAATAAAAAAATTTAAATCGAATTTTCATTACCTATCTCAAATCGCCACCGCAGTCCCTTCAATTTAATTCCCAAAACTCTCAATTCGATCCAAACACAATGACAAAGGAGAGAGAGAAAATGAAGAAGATGTTGATGAAGGAAGGACGATGACACCAGTGGGAGAGGCAAGGTAACGAAGATGAAGACGATGGAGCTCTCCCCTCCCTATGTTATTTCGATCCCCCCTCCGTGATTTTGTTTTTGTAAGAGGATGTGCAAATGACCAAAATGCTCCTCAAATCTTATCCTTTCCTATATAATACCAATGCCCTTATAGGTAATTTTGTATTTTTCTATTTAAATTCATGTATATCTCTTCAATTTTTGTCCAAATTAAACCTCAAAAAATATTATGATTCCACCAAAAATTAAAGAAATTCCTAATGTTCTCCGAAACTCTTGAACAATCTATCTAGTATGCTAATCGAGGTGTGGGACCCACGCCAGCTCATTAAATCTAATTAATTTTCAAAATTTGAATTTTTAAATTTTAATACAATTATTTTCGCGAAATTCAAAATGGATGTTCGAGTCACCATTTTAATTGTCTCGAGATCCTTTTTGACACGTGTCTCGAAATAAGACCCCGCAAAATATCAAATTTACATGGTTTACTTGAATTTTGCTAAATATAATATATAGTACACAACACTAGACATACATTACTTGAAAATACAATTACTTGTAAATCTCATTTCACCGGTCTTTAGCTCCTTACTCACAACCTAAACCATAATTAGGATTCGTAAATCTCGGATTAACCGTAATTATTGATTTAAAAAATTTGGGATTTGACAGTGGCTTACTTACGCATAGCTCATGTAGAGCTTCTTTTGACACTTAAAGAAGTGTAAAACCTATTATATTATTTTTGTAGGCCCAAACTTTCATATGGGACTAAACATTTTAATTTTGAATATGTTCAGCAATCTCCGCTATTCTGAAAATATTTTAATGTACATATAATGGATTCAAGAAGTGATTTGAATATTATATACATAAATAATAATATTTTGAGATTTGAACTACTAAATTTTGATAAGTTCATTACATCATGTTAGAATTACATAGTAGATAAACTTTGAACCAATGATTCTAATCGATATATAGCATAAACATATCATGCATATAACTTACGCCACCAAATTGCCATAATTTTCCTGACACATTTAACATTGGCCTTGTGTCACTGTATTGACCTTGTCAGCCCCTTGTCATTAAGACGATTGATCGACCTAGATTACCTTAATCCCTGGATAATCTAGTCAGTCTAATTCATTCTTTCAACTTTCACCACAAAATAATAATTATTTTAATCCTATACAAGCCCTAAAACTAAATTTTATCCTTAATGCAACTCAATTCATGATTCGTTTAATCGGAGCAAATTAAAAGATCATGTCCATATTTAATAAAACTTTCGGCTGCACCTTCCCTAAAAGTGGCTTACCGAAATATTCACCTAATAGATAACAAAATTAGGGAGAGGCATAGAAGGATTCATAACTCCACACAGTTCACAATATGTATCAAATTCAACTTAATAAACTAACTTAGAGTCTCTGATAACTAAATTTCAACTTTACAATCCCAAATAGACCTAAATTGAATATAAACATTCTCAACTAATTTATATTTCTAACTTAAGAGACTTTCATAACCATTCAAAGTAACTTCAAGTCTCACACTCACCCCAAAAGTCCCAAAACAATATGTATAAAATAGTTACAACAAGAATTAAACTTTTAAAACTTAAAACATATCACTAAAAGTCTCCGAGTCTTGTTCGTTCTTCCTTGTCTTTACGTAGAACCTGACATCATCAAAAACAACTCAAAGATATCAGGTAAGTAAATTTCTACATTGATTTGTACTCCTGCAATTGTTAGTATGATACATGGAAACATGTAATTGCATTTCAAAATAATCAATAAAATATACGCGTCAACATGACATGCAATCCACTCTGTCTCTATCTCCTAACTATAATCAAATGTCGACTTCTAAAAATAGTACGTAGACAATATGAAGAGATCATGAAATTTAGAGATAACTTGTTAGTGTTAAACTCTGCTAGTCTCACTAAACGGCATAGAGGCAGGACTGAAACCAAGTCTCAATCAAACTAGACTCTGAAATATGCTTATCCCCCTTACTCGCTTTATGTATGCATGACCAAGAATAATAAAATGTGATGCAGAATATGATACAATTATAAATACAAAAATAAATTTCATAAATAGTAAAGTTCACTGTAAGATTTACTTACAACCAAATCAACTTAGAGCGTAAAGTTTGAGGTACCAAGAGCGTCGTATCACCTTGAAGATGGTTCCAATAGCTTCCCTGCATACCCTATTATATTATGGATCAAGCTTCAAGTGAAATCAAATAACGAAACCCAATGAAAACTGCGACCAAAATATGCTTAAGAACAATTTCCAAAATTATTAATTTATATAACTATTTCAACTTGCTTTCAACTAGCCAACTTGGGGTAACTTTTCAACCTTGAAAGCCTCAATATTTGTCATGATAACCTAAAAGGAACTTGTAGTACCCATATCATACTTTCCATAGACTCAAAGAACACTCAAATCGGATAACCAACGGAGAAGTTATGAATTCTCTAATATGGCCTGTCAACTAGGCAAACTTTATTTTATTTTGAACAGAAAAACTTCTCTAAATCAATATTTTCACAATTAAATCTTTAAAACTCGACAACAAACACCACAAGATTACTTGATTTCAACATTAAGATTTTTTCCACAGCTTATGGAGTCAAATTGGATCAAAACTAATAATCCATTCATCCAAAAACCCAATTTAAATCAATATCAACTCTAAAAACATCTAAAAAATTGTTATCAAGTTAATCACATTAGTTTAATTCATGAAAACCCCAACCCACATTAGTGGGATCTATTGCAAATCAGTGCACATCAACCATATACATCAATTCACAACTATCTCTACCAATTTCTATCAAAACCCCATAAGAGAAATTGAGAAATCGTGAGAATTGAAATTGAATTAAGGAAAATGCACTGAATTGACAATTTACTAAATTGCGGGCCGAATACATCATTTTCATCATAGAGATTTAGCTCGAATCGACCATCTCGTGATGCTCTACAGTTTTGCAGAAAGAAATCAGGCGAATATCAGACATATGGAGCTCGCGGAGTGAAAACTCGAGTAAAAGGGTTTAGAGAACAAACAACAACTGTTCATTCTATTGAAAAAATGAAATGAAACAATTCATTTCTTTTTTTCCTCTTATATATAAACCCTCAGCTGCTTGTCAGTAGCTTGGTTTTTATTTATTTATTAATTTTTGAAATTCCTATTTTGACGTGCTTTAACTTTCAACGGTCGTGTTCAATCCCATTTTCACCAAATTTAACCAAACTCTTGACAAAATGGTCCATCTTAATAAAATTTCCATAATACTGGTTTTGGTCATATTAAAACCCCAAAAGTCTTAACTTTGTCCACAACATATTAAAATCTTATGGACTAATTTTCTTGCCATATTTAGCCAAACGTGCCCTAATTTAGACCTAATCTCAACTGCGACTACAACCAACTGATATTAAACTCGAGGTAAAGTTTTGTACCAATTTCGTTATCACATTACATTACCATAAATCCTGACTTGCACAAAAACCAAGATGAAATCTTCACGTGAGGATTAACACTTACTTAATTAGTTTTTGAACAACTAATAATTTATTTTCACTCATGCTCTTCAGACGCGCACTTGCAACCTCTAATATGAAAAATTAGGGATACACCTCAACACTCCCGAACTTCACAACAAAATAGCGTAAATTACATCCACTGGACATACGATACACAAAAATAAGATCTTCGATTTGTAATGTGTGGTTCCACCTCGGATAATTAAATTGCAAATTAAATCCGAAAATACGTAATTAGCATCCTAATCAAGTTTACGAGATTGTCATATGTCACATTCTTCCCAACTAATCAAAAATTTTGTCCTAGAGATTTGAACTTATAATTTACTAAACCAAAAGAGATATGAGAGAATGAATCTTCATATATACACTTTTAATACAAAACTCTACCAATCATTTCCATGGTGAATCGTCAAGTGGACCCAATCACTTTCGTTGTAATTAACAACTCGGTAGTAAAGATAATAACCATTTCAACTTTTCATTTCCAATTCCTTGGTTTAATGAAAAGTTTTCTCTGTTACTTTGTCAATCCTTGCTATTTGTGAACTTCTGACGAGTTAACAATCGGCTTTGTGGAATATTTAATAAACCTTATTTTACTTATCATCTCATACCTTGAATACTATTCAAGAATCAATACTTAGCAAGATCTAGCCTATCTTGCTTTTCAATAAAATTATTTTTATTATTAATTGATTACAATTCCATAAACTGTTAATAATTCTTTCCATATCCATCAACTCTGGTACATATATCAGTTTTTTCTCATCACTAACCAATCTTATTAGAATTATTGAACGATCAATTCTTATACTATAATCAGTCTAAATATAAGTGGTGTAAATAATATTTGAGCACAATATTAGATACAAAGTAGAGTTACGTGTCTATCTGATCCATCATCATTTCCAGCAATTCTCAATAGAAACCTGAAATTACAGAAGTCATCCCATGACTATAAATCTATAATTACATCTATCATCCCGTGACAAAAGATCTCAATTTACAATCTGATCAGTTAATGAAATCGGACACATCGTGTAACTCTCACTTATTCTCTAAATGTCTACTCACAATATTATTTATATTGTGGACTAGAAAACAACTATCGATTTCAACTCATCCGCCGATTCAATTAATTTTTCTTTTGACTGGTTAGAAAATCAATGACTTTTCTAACTTTGTCAAATTATTTTTTATTCATGAGTTCACCAAGAACCTCATTCCTTTCACTTAATCATCAATCTCAATTATTTATATCCACTTAACGTTTTCCATGACCTAAATAGAGACAATTATCCTTAATTTGAATAGATACACGTTTCTAAATAGAAAAATCAACATATTCGATGATTATGCTCTCATAGTATAACTTTTAACTTGTATCGCATACAATTTTATAAATATGTTATCTCTTTTTCATTTCTTCTCAATTACGGTGAAAGAATATTCAAATCTTCAAATATACCAAGTCGGATACACTGTCCTCTATTCAGTATTTTCAACCATTAGGGATAATAAAAACTAACTGAGTTGTAAGTCAAGTATCTCTTTTCTTTTCATTTATATCTTCACCATCATATATGTATCTTACATCAACTCCAACTTAAGATAACATAGTGTTTTAAATTACACCACTAATTAGTCATGTGGTGTAGCACTATATTTGAACCAATATACAACATATTCACTGATATTAGTTGTAAACTTCTTTGGTTCAAAAACTTCAACATTCAGAGTTTGAATTCTCATAAGATCCTTGTGAAGATATATTGCATTCCATCAAACTTATAGTTTGACATTCTAATTTGGTCAAGACTCGTTGAACCGAAATTTCCATTTTTATACTGATGTGAGAATTTCTTGACCATTTAGTTGCCTATACTTAAGCTTCCCATTGACTTCGACGAAACTTCATAGACTCTTTTACTCCAACTGTCCTAAATTCATTTGATTATTCAAAGACAAGTGAATGCGTTACATTAGTCTTCTACGCCGTGAATGAATCGTGATTATAAAATGGAGTTAATCAGACTTTTGGTCATGCACAATAATCCAGTGTGACTCAAACGGTTCTACTATTTGTTATTGCCTTATTTTAGTTTCATTAGTCTCATATTTTCTGATTTTTTTTTCTCAAAAAAAAAAAACATTCGGTACTTTTCAAGAGATTGTGTAAGATAAGTTTATATCTTACTAATAATCAAATTACTTTTAATGAATTTATTTGTCTGTTGTTGTTCAACTGAAGAGATAGAAGAATTAAGATTTTCAATACCTTGATTAACTTAACAACTAATTAAACACTTAAAGAATGTTATTTCTGTTGGGTTTTGGGGTTCATACGCTGCGAAGTTTACAAAATAATTTTGACAAAAACCCCAATAGGATCCGAATCTAATTCCATAAAAACGTTTAAACCATGAAAAACTTAATCATACCTCAATCGCAATATACATTTCTGAAGGTTGATCGATCTCTAAGGCACTACCAACGACGAACGCCCTCTATCAGCAATCCACACACGAACAGAGGCCGAGATTTGAAGTGCTAGCTTCGAGAGAATACCAAACCTTTTTGTTTCTCTCCAAAATGATCCAGAGCATACCAAAAACCCTAAGTCGTTTCTAATACAAAAATAAAGTTTCGGTCTTTTTTTTTCGTACCTGTGTTCTAACTTAAAGCGTCTATTTATACTACCCTTGTATATAGACGGTTAAGTAAATTACACATATACCCTTTGTAACGACCCGAAAATTTGACTTGTGCCACATGTCAAGTCAAGGTCGTTTGTGGGACCCACTCGTCGAAATACATATGTCCGAATCCAATTTGAGATGAAAATGCTAATTATGCGAGGAAATTCGTTGAGTTGAAACACGAACAAGGAAGCGCCTTGAGTCGCGTGCCGACGTGGGACCAAAATAGTGGCTTTATGTGGTGTTAAAATGTACATTGGATATGCCTCATTATGCGTGTAGCGCAATTTTCGAGATTTTGAAATGAAGCGAATTGGTGCCTCGAGATGCGCGTTGCACGAATCTCGAGGAAACTTTGATTTGAAATTTAAGGAGAAAAGAAATAATATATATATATATGGATATATATATATATATATTATTTATATATAATGGGATAAGATAAGGATAAGAATGAAAAAGAAAAAGAGATCAAAGAGAAAGAAACAACTGAGAGAGAGAGAAAAAGAGGCAAAGAGTGAGAAACAGAGGAGTGATGGCGGACGATTTGGAGCTCCGGCGACGAGCCGGCGGTGTCGCGGCTCAGATCGGCCCATGGTGGAGTGGCAAGCAAGAAAGCGCGCATGACGGACGGACAGACGAACCAGCCATGGCCGGACGGACGGCGGACGAAGACAGCCAGCTAGCGCTGGCAGCGCGAGGTAGCATCAGCAGCAATGATTGGACGGCATGGCGCGGAGCGCGCCGACAAAGACCGATAGCGATAGAAGCGCGCGAGCGATGGCTCGCGGGAGGAGCGCCGATAGAGCGGCTCCACGCAGCAGCGCGCAATGCGCGCGAAAGCGGCAAGCAAGCCTTGCGCAGAGGCGCAGGCGGCAGCGGCACGACGCCGACGAATCCGGCAGCGACTCCGACGCTAAGCAGCGGGCGGATCAGCAGCGATGAGCGGCGAGCGCGCGACGACGACGCGACGCAACGCGGTGAGACGATTTGAAAGCCGGCAGCGGCGCGCGCCGGCACGAGGGTCGGCGATCGCAGCAGCGGCGACGACGGCGGGGTGGTGGCGGCGCGGCACGGCGAGGCAGCGGTAGCGGCGGTGACGCGATGAGCGGCGCGGTGGCACGTTATCGACAGGTGTGTTGCTCGATTTTGTCAAAATCGCGACGACGCGATAAAGGTGAGGTTTATTCACTTAATCAGAGTTATGATCTGAATGATTTTTAGTAAAATAGGCTTAAAAAGTTTAAATGGACACCAGGGACTAGGAGTCGGGTGTCGGGTGTGCAAATCGAGACGCGAACGACGTTTTGAGGTTCGCGATTTTCTCGAGGTAAGTAAACCAGTTAGGGACTTATACAATATTTCATTTCTCTCCATTGACTGTTGTTGTTTACTGTTATGTGATAGCTTTATTGTTGTTCATTGTTTTGTGAAGATAGCTATCGTTGAATTTGTTGTCGATCGAGGGGGTCCATTGGCAAGTGAGTCATGGTTACTGTGTGTCTGCGATATGAGAGGGTTAGGACTGGAGGCAGGAGTCTCCTCCTAATTATGGTCGTCCGTTGATTTATCCGGGTCCATGTGTGTTTCATAGTCGTACGGGCTAGGGCTGGGAGGTAGGGGTCTCGTTCTAGAGCCGGGTCTATGAATGTCTCATAGTCGCAAGGGTTAGGGCTGGGAGGCTGGAGTCTCGTCCTAAACCCGAGTCTGCTGGGCTTTTGCCGCGACTCAACGACCTTTTGGTCGGGGCTCCTTGTTATTTGGCATTACTCATCGATGGATTAGTTACGGTCTTGTATATTCATGCTTTCTTGATTCCTTTCGTTCTATTTGCATGAATTCGACTGCTTTGGATATCGTGAACTGTTGTTTTGGATATTGTGAAATGTTGTGTATATGTCCTACTGGATTTATTTACCTGGGCTCGTCATTTTTATTTTGACTGAGTGCAGAGCCGCAGACAAGTAGCAGAGGAAAGGCTTCATAGCTAGGTGATTTTTTGTATATTTTGTATTTACTCTCTTCTGATGATATTTACTAGGTTCCACAATTAGGTTGCCTAACTCCCTGATTTGTTTATTGAGTTATTGAATGTGTTAGTTGCTTCCGCTAAAATTGTAAATCTCAAAAAATATTAATAACTCAGCTGTAAAATGTTAAATGTACTGATAATGATGAATTTGAAGGCTGACTAGGCTCTCGTTGACCTTGCGAGACTAGCTCGAGGGTCCACGTGGACTTAGGCCGGGCGGAGCCCAATTTGTAGAAAATTGGAGTCGTCACACCCTTACTTAAAGAAGTATAAGTGTAATACACCACAAGGACGTTTCTGTCATGAGTTTTATCACATAAAATTCGTTTTTCTGAATCATCTTAAAATCTCGCAAAACCATTCTTAGTGTGCGACCCAATAGGCTCATACAACGTTGGCAGTGTACCAAAACACATTTTGGTATACAAGTCATAAGCAGTCATAAGCAGTCTCTAGCAAGAAATTATGACTTCCCAAGTTGTACGAATATCAAATCGATACAACCTAATCAATAGTGTATATAACATCCATTTGTCACACGATATCCTTTTGATCAAACATAAGGCATGGAATTGTCATCCAACATGTTCAATCGTACTAGTCTCGATCTCTAGGTAGACTGAAAACATCCAAGTGACATTGATCAATATCAATTCACTTAGACTAGGCCTTTTAACAGTCTAACACGTCGAGGGATCCACTAGATATCTCTCTTTATATGAGATGGACAAATTCTATCTCGATTACACAACTTCATCACATTGCTCACTCAGTAACCAATCACAACCTTTATAATCATCCGGTTAAAGACAACGTTTGATTGTGTCAAATTATTGTGTTCCTAATGTTGAAGTCTCTGGCAATCTCAAATCAGAGGACTGAAAAATATACCTATCATGAGAAACAACTATGACGTAATCCATGTGATGTTCTCATAGCGGGTCGGTCCAGTACTTTGTTCCCTAACAAGTACTCGTGATCTTGATTCGTATCCCTATACGTATAATAATCAGATGATCATCAATCAAGACTCACACTAGTCTTAATTCATTATAGTTTCCAGTATAATGGTCGACTAGGGACATTTAGGATATTTATGTAAATACCCATGGATCTTATTATAATGTAAACATGCAAATTAATTATAATAAATAGCAAATGAAATCCTCTATTTTATTAACTAAAAGTATTCATAAAAACAGTTAATAGATTGACCTAGGGCACATGCCCCATCAATTTCAACCCTTTAATTCATATAAATGGGAATTCTTGCAATATAGGAGCTCATACTGACTTCGTGTATAAACCATTTACTGATTCTCAATCAGTACATCTATCTCTTCCTTAACTATTTTTTAAGTTGTAGTCATAAGCGTCATAACTTAATGTCGTTAGAAGTGATTATTGGGTACTTTGAATCTCAAAACATAACTACTTGTGTTAATGTTTAATAACTAATCTAAGCTATTATTAGACCACTACCCCAACACTTTAACTTCTAATACGTTGATCATATCACTACACTTTATTTTTAAGTTAGAAATTTTTGTTGATCTTTGTTTTGTAACAACATCTAATCTAGAGTTAATAAAGCTTATTTCTAACTCGTGTATTTTCATTTGTTTTATCATTTCTTTATTCGACTCATAAAACCACAATACTCAATGTCACTTACGGATAAGTAACTTGAGTAATAAACAATCAAAATCTTTGGTACTTCCTTTTAAAAGTCGTTTCATTGTGTTAAACTATGGTTCTATTCAATTTTTTTACTTGGTGTTTTATTTTACTTTACTCCAAAGTATTTTATTTTCGTAGAAATCGACTTAGATAGCTTGATTGATCTAATCACAAACCCATTATGATTTTTCAGTCAAATTCAGTTTATCTAATCAATTTTTACTTTAAAAACCATATCTCTCTGTTTTCCTTGTTGAAACTATTTTAACATTTTCCTGAGCATTTTATAATTGTAATAGTTCGATACTTTCAATTTCTAAAAAATCCATGATAAGTACTTATGTACCCGAATAATTTGGATTTCCTTTCCAACCAATTTCCTATTGGTTTCATAATTGATACTTTTATCAGTTATATTAGTACCGAACTACTTACAACACCTTTATAAATTCGGACTTCACAAGTCCATTTCACATCCGGTCACGCTTAGTTTCATTTCATGTCTATTCTCTCTTTTAATTTTATCTATTTTTAATCTTACTCATCGCATCTTACGAGTTAAATATTAAATAGACAAGGAGAATAAACTTCCTATTGCATATCTGGCAATAATACATAAATAAACATCATAAATATAACATAATAACCAAAATCATCCCAGCTCACAGTCACTTCCCAACTAATAGCGCTTAATCACCATTTGGTTCTCAACCAGAGTTTATCTTCAAGTGAGCCAACCATAGGCTTTGATACCAAGTTTGTCAGCCTCCTCATCATTAAAACAATTAACCAGCCTAGATTACCTTATTCCCCTGATAATCTAGTCAACCTTATTCGTTCTTTTAACTTTGACCTCAAAATAATAATTATTTCAATCATATACAAGCTCCAAAACTAAATTTTTATCCTTAATGCAAGAAAATTCATAATTTGTTTAAATAGAGCAAATTAAAAGATCATGTCCATATTTAATAAAAATTTTGACGGCACCTCCCCTAAAAGTGGCATACCGAAAAATCCACCTAATAGACGGTAAAATTACGGAGAGGAATAGAAGGATTCATAACTCCCCACAGTTCACAATATGTATCAAACTCAAATTAATAAACTAACTTAGAGTCTCTGATAACTTAATTTCAACTTTACAATCCCAAATAGACCTAAATTGAATATAAACCTTCTCAACTTATTTATATTTCTAACTTAGGAGACTCTTATAACCATTTAAAGTAACTTCACGTCTTATACTCACCCCAAAAGTCCCAAAACAATATGTATAAAATACTTACAACAAGAATCAAACTTTTAAAACTTAAAACATATCACCAAAAGTCTCCAAGTCTTGTTCGTTCTTCCTTGTCTTCATATAGAACCCGACATCATCAAAAACAACTCAAAGATACCAGATAAGTAAATTCCAACATTGATCTGTACTACTGAAATTGTTAGTCTGATACATGGAGACATGTAATTGCATTTCAAAATAATCAATAAAATATATGCATCAACGTGACATGCAATCCACTCTATCGGTGTCTCCTAACTATAATCAGACGTCGACTTCCAAAAATAGTACAAATACAATATGAAGAGATCATGAAATATAGAGATAACTTGTCGGTGTTAGAATCCACTAGTCTCACTAAACGGCCTAGAGGCAGGACTGAGACCAAGTCTCAATCAAACCAGACTCTGAAACAAGCTTATCCCCATCACTCACTCTATGTATGCATGACCAAAAATAATAAATGCAATGCGGAATATGATACAATTACAGGTGCAAAGATGAATTCCATAAATAATAAAGATCAATGTAAGTTTTACTTACAACTAAACCAACTTTGAGCGTAATTCTCGAAGTTCCCGGAGCGTCGGATCACCTTGAAGATGGTTCCAATAGCTTCTCTGTATAACTAATTACATTATGGGTCAAGCTTCAAGTGAAACCAAATCACGAAACCTAATGAAAACTGCAGCTAAAGTATGTTTGAGAACAATTTCCAAAATTATTAACTTATATAACTGTTTCAACTTGCTTTCAACTAGCCAACTTGGGGCAACTTTTTAACCTAGAAAACCTCAATATTTTTCATGATGACCTAAAAGGAACTTGTAGTACCCATGTCATATTTTTTATAGACTCCAATAACATTCAAATCAGATAACCGACGGAGAAGCTATGAATTTTCCAATATGACCTGTCAACTAGGCAAACTTTATTTTATTTTGAACTGAAAAACTTCTCCAAATCAATATTTTCACAATTAATTCTTTAAAACTCAACAACAAATACCATGAAACTACTTGATTTCAACATTATAAAATTTTACATTGCATGTGGAGTCAAATTGGATAAAAAACAATAATTCATTCATTCAAAAACTCAATATAAGTCAATATCAACTCTAAAAACATCTCCAAAATAATTATCAATTGAATCATATTAGTTTAATTCATCAAAACCCAAACCCACGTTGGCGGGATTTATTCCAAATCAGTGTACATTAACCCAATACATTAATTCACAACTACCCCTACCAATTTCTATCAAAACCCTGTAGGAGAAATTGAAAAATCATGAGAATTGAAATTGAATTTAGGAAAATGCCTTAAATTGATAATTTACCAAATTGTGGGTTGAATAACTCATTTTCACTGTGAAAACTTAGCTCGAATTGACCGTTTCGGGTTGCTATGCAATTTCTCGAAAAGAAATCGGGCGAATATCGGACGTAAGGAGCTCGCAGAGTGAAAACTTGAGTAAGGGGGTGTAGAGAACGAACAACAACAGTTCGTTCTGTTCAGAAAATGAAATGAAACGATTCATTTCATTTTTTTCTTTTTATATATAAACCCTCAGCTGCTTGCCATCAACTTAATTTTTTTTTATTTATTAATTCCCAAAATTCCTATTATGATGTGCTTTAACTTTCGACGCTCGTTTTCAATTCGATTTTTCACAAAATTGAACCAAACTCTTGACAAAAATGTCCATTTTCATAAAATGTCCATAACACTGATTTTGCTTTTACCAAAACCCTAAAAATCTTAGCTTTATCCATGACATACTAAAATCTTATAGACAAATTTTCTTGCCTTATTTAGCTAAATGTGCCCTGATTTAGAACCAATTTCAATCGTGACCACCACCAACTGATACTAAACTTGAGGCAAAGTCTTGTACTAACTTTATTCTCACATTACATTACCATTAATCCTGACTTGCACACAAACCGAGATGAAATCTTAATGTGAGGATTAACGCTTGCTTAATTAGTTTTTAGATAGCCAATAATTTATTTTCACTCGTGCTTTTAGACATACACTTGCAATCTCAAATATGAAAAATTGAGGATACACCTCGACAACCCTAACTTTGCGTCAAAATAATGTATATTACATCTACTAGGCACATGATACATAAAAATAATATATAAACTTATGATCTCCGGTCCGTAATGCGTGGTTTCACCTCGAATACTTAAATAGCAAATTAAACTCGAAAATACTTAATTAGCATCCTAATCAAGTTTATAAAATTCTTGGAGGTCACAAACCCTAATTTTAAAATATTAGATTTAGTTCATAATTAAGGGTTTACCGACCTGTAACGTGTCCTGAGAGCGAGTATACGGGCCCAGCACTCGACATGATGATTGCCTAATATATTATTTTTTGGTATGGCAGATGTTTAGTGAATTATATATGTGTAGACTTATTAAGTCACTTCTACTTGTCTATAGACGTCGAGACGTGAACGGGGACGCACCTCAAGATGCGTGGTAGCATGAGACCGGGGTAGAGAGTGATATGTAATTCTTAATTGAATTAAAGGTGATTAGAATAATCAATTAAATGTGGCTATCGTTGAACTTACATAAATGTAGCCTAAGTTAAGAAAATAAAACCACAAGCAATGATGTACCTTGGGATGCTTGTTGTCATCATGACAATGTGACTTAAGTTAATAAATGTGTTAGTAAGGAAGGATTAGTGGATTGTAGGCCCAATATACAATAAACACGCTTAGTTGACTTCAGGGGACTAAGGGAATATAGCTCAGTTACCGGGAGCAAATCGGAGTTGGTGCCATCGTTTGGGTACGAGTTTGGCGTGGCCGAGAGCTAGTTTAAGCTTGGAATTGCATGTAATGTAAGTAAATTGATTGAGATATTTCCCTCCATTTAATTTCTAGTTATTAATTTGTGTTATAGTTTATTGAGCTGCTATACTTATTGTATTCCTATAGCCATGATTTGTGTGCATTATCTGATTGTATGATTATTGTTAAATTAGAACATATGTTTAGGTTTTACGATTTAATTTTTGTAGCACACGGGGTATCAGACCCGGTGATGTCAGAATTCTAACTAGTATGTGACACGGACCTACTATATGAGGTTAATGAAATGATTAAGCGGAAACAAATTAGGGAAACACCAAAGTGCTATGTATTCTGACCTATTACATGTGTTCGATATGTTGTGTTTCACAACTAATAAGGATAGTACGTGTGTGCACTGCTAAATAAGTCATTACCTGAGGTTTATGTGACCAGAAGGGTAATATTTGGGCTAATATGTTGGATATTCGATTGACTGGATTTAGTTCTTTGATAATATTTCTGTTGATATCACTTGGTTCGGCTATGTTGTTGTGTCCCATGTCATAATTTCTAAAATTCTTGTGTGGTTTACATATGTCTTTTCATGTATTACTATTATGTTTGAAATGTGGATAAATGTCTCTCAGTATTACTTTATACATTACTATACTCACCATCCTTTTTATGATGGTAAGTGCAGATCTACTAAGTAGCAAACCAGGCAAGGAGAAGATCGACGACTATCTCTGAGCCATTGAAGTGTTGCTATATCAGATTATGTAGGTTTTTGATGTTTACTTATGTGACTTATTTATATCTTTACATACTTTTGGGTTTTATATATTTGGGTTGAGTGATAGTACCAGACTAGACACTTATAGTACACTGATTATTGCCATTATGTTGGTTATATATGTGGTAGCTGTTTCTTGATTTCCACATGTAACGTCCCTAAAAATCTAACTCAAGCCACGTGCCATGTCAGGATATGTGGGACCCACTCATCGTGATCCGTATGTCCAAATCTCGGGTGTAGAAACCGAGTATGCTATTTTTATGTGATGCTTGTATTATTTATTATACAAAAGATTGAACAATTTAAAATGGTTAATTTCGAAAATGTGTATGTAAGATCTTACCTCGAGTTTCGTGTTAGTTAGAAGTAGTCGAGGTTGAGATTGGGTTTAATTTGGTGTAAGCTTAGTTAAATATGGCAAGAGAATTGGTTTGTAAGAGTTGGGTATGTCATGGACGAAGTGAAAATTTTGGGGTTTTGGTGTGACCAAAACGAGTATTTTGAACATTTTATAAATATGGACTATTTTTTCGAGAGTTCAGTTCAATTTGGTGGAAAACGGGATCGAAAACGAGCACCGAAAGTCAAAACACGTCAAAATAGGAGTTTCAGGAATTAATAAATAAAAATATATTAAGTTTATATATAAATATATATAAAACATGAAATGATAATCAAAATCTTTTGTTTCCAATGGAACGTTCCATCGAATGTTATTCCTTAAACTCCTCGATTTGGATTTTCACTCGCGGAGCTCCCGACACCCGATTTTTGCCCGATTTCTTTATGCAAAATCGTAGAGGATCGCAAGACGATCAACTCGAGCAAAGTTTCAGTGGCAAAAATGAGGTATTCAGTCAGTAATTTGGTAAATTCTCAATGCCAGACATTTTTCCTCAATTCAATTTGAATTCTCGCGATTTTTTCACTTTCTTTCGCGGGGTCTCGATAGAAATTGGTATGAATTATCGTTAATTGGTGTATTGGATTAATTTGCGTCAATTCAGGATAAATTTCACCAACGTGGGTTATGGTTTTGATGATTTGAATTAATGCAATCCAGTTGATAACTATTTTGGAGATGTTTTTATACTTCATATTTGACTCCACGAGCCGTGGAAATATTTTGGTGTTGGTATCGAGTGGTTTTGTGACATTTTTATTGAGTTTTGAGGATTTAATTGTGAAAAGATTGATTTGGAGACATTTTCTAGTTGAAAATAAATAACGTTTGTGTAACGACCCCTCTCCTAAATTTAGGGCACTGCCTGGCCTAATCCCGTAATTATGCCCTAATCCTATCAACGCGTGACTAAACTACGTATTAGTCAGCCTTTACGATCCAAACGCCTCTTTTCTCGTGTTCAGAATAAGTAATACACTAGTCCTACTAGTTTATAAAATCTAGAGTTAATTAAAACTTTTTATTAAATTAATTATTTAGCATAAGTCTTATTGGTTATACGGAAGCAATTAGTAGATTATGCGAAAGCCATTTATAAAATCCTAAGTGTGGAAAACCAGGAAATGACATCATATATATATATATATATAAAGTCCTCGAAATGCAGTGAAACATTAAAATAGTCTAAGTCAAGTCAGGGAAACTAACGCTCAACCCAATATACAACCCCAAATAGTATATCAAAGACATATAACATATATAATCAAAATACCAAAAGAAGACCTGCAATCGATGCAGTGACCCATCGCGGGCTCAGGGATAATCGCCGATCTTTTCTTTGCCCGGCCCGCTAGTAGACGGCTTTGCACCCGCCATCATAAAAAGGACGGTGAGTACAAGAATAAAACAGTAATCCCCGATAACAAGTTTAATTTGCATTTCCAAATATTCAAATGGTATTTAAAAGCATATAAATGGAAAAACTGGAAAATAAACCATATGCGAGTAAATACCATAGTTAAACAAGTGATACTGACACTAGGCTAACTAGTGGTGATTTAGGTCCGGTCGGCAGTGAAACATGTCACTCCGACTCAATAATCATATAGCACAAGGGACTCTAACCCAAGTGTTACCAGAAACTCTAACCCCAGTGTGTAGACCACCTCAGGGACTCTAACCCCAAGTGTCATACAGTGTCAAGTAACATGTGTCGACATCCCCAGGGACTCTAACCCCGTGAGTCGCGCACACCTCGATCGAGTACGAGACCTAAATGCAAAAACTACTTTTTAAATTTTAAGAAATACAAAGTATGGATTGTCAAGGCATAGACACATCTACACACCTAAACAAATAAGGAATACAAGTCCTCTTAAACATTTATAAGATATTCACTAGCCTAATAGCATGCTATTTATCATTCAATTCACATTTAAAACAACAAGAATAGACATAGCATGGGATAGAATCAATGAATCAAATCAAATGAATGGATATCATGCAAACTAGACTCATCAAGTGAGCATAGAAACAAAGAGCACATGATATAAGAATACAAAGGCAAAATAGTCAAAATGACTATGCAAGGACAGCAATTTATAGAAATGAAATGCCAAGTAAAGTTGCCATTGGGTATACTCACAACAACAAAGTAAAGTCCTAGCTTTACCGGCCTCCCGATACTCCAAATCTTGTATTCGCTCTCCCGTACCCTTTTTCTAAGTTCCTGAGTTTGGTATCTCATTAGTTCAAATATAATGGGTTTACGCTCAATTTAGTGGTGTTTATTGTGTATTTAAACTGGTTCAATAGACTTTAAATCAATCTTCTTAAATCAGTCCCTAATGACTAAATTAAGTCTCAATTTTAGTCCTACACTTTAACGCAGTTTTTAGGCATGAAATGGTCAAAATATCAAAATCCTCCACTTATAAAATTATTGTTGGTCTCTCTCTTAGCTTTCCAGAAAGGTTTAGTTTGAAAAATTCTGATTTATAATGAAGGAGATATCATGATTTTACTAGACATAGGTCTAATTGAAATTTAATCAGACCAGCTGATTTAGAAAATCTATTTCTTCAAATCTATAGTTCCTAACAATGTGATGTTTGGTCACAAGGCAGAAACTATAAATACAACAAACTAAAAGCTTAATTCATTCGGATAAGTAGTTAGGGAGTTATGCCCTTAACAGATTTAGTTTCAAAACTTTCCTTTTTAATTCCAGCACCCACTTGTAGAGCATGTTTGGAGAAAGAAACATTTAACTCAAAATACCTTCGGCTAAGAAAAGTTACTCCTCTTTAAATAAGCTTTCAAATGCCACTGGTTTGGATCAATTTGGATCTAAAATGGGTAGAGTATGACCAAATTACCCAGGTTGATTCCTAATACAATATGCAGAATTCTAGTTTTGGCGTTGCAACTTCAAGAATTCATATCTTTGTGATTTCAAAACCAAATTAAGAACTTAAATATAGCTAGATTATCAGCTTGAAATGAGGAATCCAAATATATAAATTAATTGCAAATTCAATCATCTACTATCTAAGATTAGCCTAAAACCAAAACTTGTTCTAATTTCAACTAAAAAGATGTTTACCTAGTTGATATAACACCCTAGCTTGAGAGTTTCTCACCAACTCTAATGGGTTCCTTCAACACTTTGATGATTCACTCCTCTCGAGCAATTCCTTCTTCCTCTCCAGCAAAAATGAATGAGTGATTTGGTTTGCATGTTGTTTGATCACTAATAATATATATTAAAGTGACGTTTCTTCCTAGCCCTTAATCTTCATGGATTTATCTATCCCTAGGAATATCTAATGGTACACCTTTGTCATATATCCCACTAACTCCCACTAACTCAACCTCAAGCGACACTATTTCATTACTCACATAGTTCCTAGATGTGCAAATGTGTATCTCTAGACCAATCTTATGCTTTCCATTTAATTTACTCAACTATAGGCCTTTAATTTGATTTACATTAACAAACACAACCATAGGCTTATAAGTAATTCCTTATTTCATATTAGTATTAAATAAGACTTACCAGAATTTTAACTACCCGGTTCCCCAGCTTGCACGCTACTCGAGGAGTGTCCCCGCTCTCGTCTCGACACCTACAACTGTACAAACCGACTAAGTATGTCTACACAATACATAACACTAGGCACACATCAATACAAAAATACGATATACCTCGGCCTGGTGACTCGGTCGGTGCACGTATCACAGTGTAGGTCCCACGTCAAGGGTTGATGATCCTGATTAAGGAATTAAAATGGGGTTAAAGATTTGGGCCGTGACAAATATTCCCAACAAAATGAAATTTCGTCCTCGAAATTAAGTTTAAGTCACGGTTCTTCCAGACTCGAACAGGTACGGGAATCTATCTCGCATGTAGTCCTCCCGCTCCCAAGCGAGTTCCGTGTCATCGTGGAACTGCCACCTGACGAGTACCTCCGGGATGGACTTGCTCCTCTCAATGTTGTACCTTCCGATCTAAGATCTAAATGGGTTGTTCCTCATAAGAGATGTCATCGCTCAGGTCAATCTGACTCAAGTTAACTGTCGGTCGCACGCCTGCGTTCGACTCGGCTAGTCGAAACATCGAAACGTGGAACACTGGATGGACCCCTAACATCTGTGGAGGCAATCCAAGCTCATATTCCACTTTCCCGACCCGTTTCTTAATCATGAAAGGCCCGATGTACCTCGGTGCAAGTTTGCCTTTCACCCCAAATCTCTGAAGACCATTCCGAGGGGAAACCTTTAAATAGACAAAGGCTCCCTCAGAATACACGAGATCACCGCGATACTTATTTGCATATCTCTTTTGTCTCTCTTGTGCTCCTCTGAATCTCTGACGGATCAGTTTGACCTTTTTCGTGTGATCAACAACAATTTCAGGCCTCACTATCACCCGGTCCTCTGGCTCAACCCAACATGATGGCGAGCGACAAGATCTGCTATACAAAGCCTCAAATGGCGCTATCTCAATGCTAACCTGATAACTTTTGTAATAAGCGAACTCACACAATGGTAGGTACTCCGCCCAAGATCCGCCAAACTCCAACACGCATGTCCGTAACATGTCTTCGAGGATCTGAATCAATCTCTCAGTATGCCCGTCGGTCTAAGGGTGGAAAGCCGTACTGAACTGTAGGCGCGTACCGTACTGCTTTTGCATACTCCACCACATCCTGGACGTATACGTAGCATCTCAATCTGACGTGATCGTCCATGGTACCCCGTGCAGCCTGATAATCTATTTCTCAAACTGTACGCTCAGCTGATCGAACGTGTAATGCGATGCCACTAGCAGGAAATGAGCAGACTTCATCAGTCTATCAACTATCACCTAGATTGAGTTATGTCTCCTCGCGATCCTCGGCAGTCCTCAGACAAAATCCATAGAGATGTCTTCCCACTTCCATCGAGGAATGGGAAGCGGCTGTAGTAATCCCCCGGTTCTGCGATGCTCGGAATTCACTTGCTGATAGATACCACAATTTCTGATGAATCTAGAAACGTCTGCCTTCATCCCAGGCCACCAGAAATGTCTCCTCATGTCATGGTACATCTTAGTCCAGCTTGGATGTATAGTAAATCTGGAACGGTGCGACTCTTAAAGGATCTCATATCTCAGCTCCAGCACCTCTGGTATCCACAACCTACCCTGGTATCTCAAGACATTGGTCTGTTGTCTCTTCCCAATCTGTACACTCGGCACTCTGTGCTAACTTGCTGAATCTCGAGTACAATCGGTCGGTCCTCTGACTTTGACACTCACTGTGTAGACACGGTCTGTAGTCTCATCTGTGCACAAATCATCACTTGAGTATCGGTAGGAACCTCTATCTGACATGTTGTCGTCACTACCTCGAGTAATCCATACTCATGCGTCATTTAACATCTGACCACCTTAGCATCTCTACTCGGTCTCCTACTCAGCGCATCTGCGACTACATTCGCTTTTCCTGGGTGATACTATAAAAAAAGTCGTAGTCCTTCAAGAACTCCAACCATCTGCGTTGTCTCATGTTCAGCTCTTTCTGTGTGAAAAGATATTGTAGACTCATGTTATCAGTAAGGAGTGTGAATCTCTCTCCATACAGAAGGTGTCTCAAAGTCTTCAGCGCAAATACAACCTCTGTGAACTCTAAATCGTGCGTGGGGTAGTTCTTCTTATGTATCTTTAACTGTCTCGATGCATATGCCATGACACCGCTGCCCCGCATCAACACACAACCTAGACCCGTATGAGAAGCATCTGTGTATACTAGAAATCCCTGTCCAGCCTCTAGCAGTACTAATAATGGCGCGGTAGTTAATGACCTCTTCAACTGAGTAAATGCGGTTTCACATTTCTTTGTCCACTCATAAGCAATATCCTTCTGTGTCAGCCTCGTCATCGGTGAAGCGATCTTCGAGAAATCCTTCACGAGTCTACAGTAGTATCCTGCTAACACCAGAAAGCTCCTTATCTCCGATACTGATGTCGATGTCAGCCAATCCATGATCGTCTGAATCTTGGCCGGATCTACTGCAATCTCCGCTGCTCTAAAAATATGCACCAAGAACATGACCTCCGCAAGCCGGAATTCACACTTGCCGAGCTTAGCGAAAAGTCGGTGTTCCCTCAATGTCTGCAACGTCTCTCTGAGGTGCTGCTCGTGATCCTTACATTTCCTCGAGTATATCAAGATGTCGTCGATGAAGACTATCACGAAGTGGTAGAGATATGGCCTAAGTACTCGGTGCATCGAGGCGTTGGTCACCCCGAATGGCATGACCGTAAACTGGTAGTGTCCGTATCTGGTGTTGAATGTTGTCTCGGACCTATCGTCATCCCTTATCCTAAGTTGATGATACCCTGATCTCAGGTCTATCTTGGAGAAAAACTATGCTCCTCTCAGCTAATCAAGTAAATCCTCTATTCGTGGAAGTGGGTACTTGTTTCTAACTGTCACTCTCTTCAACGGCTTGTAGTTGATGCATAGTCTCAGATTGTCATCCTTCTTCTTCACAAACGGAACTAGCGTTCCCCACGGTGACATCAAAGTTGTGATGAACCCCTTCTCCCATAAATCCTTAAGCTGAGTCCTTAACGCCTCTAACTCCCTCGGAGCCATGGGGTATGGCGGTATCGCGACCAGCATGGTACCCGGTACTAGGTCGATGATGAAGTCTAACTCTCGCGGTGGCGGTAATCAAGGTAAATCCTCAGGGAAAACATATGGGAAGTCTTAAACAATCGGTATCACCTCTAGTCCGGGTCCCTGACTCTTCGCTACTGCATACAACGGTACCTAGAGTCTCCATCTCTCTACTAGAGCGAAACTCTCGTAGTCGGGGGTGTTGTAGTAGTAGCTGTGGTGATAGGGGCGATCGAAACCAGTGCAGTCATCTACGCCGACATGTCAGCGATGAAATTGGCGATCTGTCGTTCCTAAGCGATTGTTTGGTCAGACATCCTCTAAAACTTGACAACTGATACAGTGGGTGGCTGACTGCCGCAAGCTCCAATGTCTCAAGCCTTACGCGAATCCCCCATCAGTGTCTTCAAGTGGGTAACGAATGAGAATCAGCTACTACTTGGCATAACGCATATATATACATATAAAAACTAACACGTACATATAAGAAATCCCCATCTCACCTTCACTCAATTTCGAACAAAATAGTTCGTAGGAAGGATCATCTGGTTTCCACTTCTAAGGTTTGTGTTTTATACGAGTTCGTGTTTTTCTTATTTATCCCTAAGGTTCTAATACCTAGGCTCTGATACCAACCGTGAAGGCCATTCTCCTAAATCTAGGGCACCGCCCGACCTAATCCCATAATTAAGCTCTAATCCCGTCAACACAAGACTCAACTATGTATTAGTCAGCCTTTACAATCTGAACGCCTCTTTCTCGTGTTCAAGATAAGTAATACACTAGTCCTACTAGTTTATAAAATTCTAGAGTTAATTAAAATGTGATTTTTGGTCACAAGGCATAAACTATATCCAAATACAACATACTAAAAGATCAACTCATTCGGATAAGTAGTTAGGAAGTTATGCCCTTAACAGATTTAGTTTCAAAACTTTCCTTTTAAATTCCGGCACCTAATTTTAAAGCATGTTTGGACATAGAAACATTTGAATCAAAATACTTTCAGTTAAGAAAAGTTATTCCTCTTTAAATAAGCTTTCAAATGCCGCTGGTTTGGATCAATTTGGATCTAAAATGCATAGAATATGACCAAATTACCCAGGTTGATTCCTAATACAACATGCATAATTCTAGTTTTGGTATTGCAACTTCAAAAATTCATATCTTCATGATTTCAAAACCAAATTAAGAACTTAAATATAGTTGGATTATCAGCTTGAGATGAAGAATCCAAATATATAAATTAACTGCAAATACTCAATCATCTACTATCTAAAATTAGCCTAAAACCAGGACTTGTTCTAATTTCAACTAAAAAGATGTTTACCTAGTTGATGTAGCACCTAGCTTGAGAGTTTCTCACCAACTCTAATGGGTTCCTTCAACACCTTGATGATTAACTCCTCTCCAGCAATTCCTTCTTCTTCTCCAGTAAAAATAAATGAGTGATTTGGTTTGCATGTTGTTCGATCACTAATAATATATATTAAGGTGATGTTCCTTCATATCCCTTAATCTTCATGGATTCATGTATCCCTAGGAATATCTAATGGTCCACCTTTATCATATATCCCACTAACTCCTACTAACTTAACCTCAAGGGACACCAATTCGTTACTCACCTAGTTCCTAGATTTGCTTATGTGTATCTCTAGACCAATCTTATGCTTTCCATTTAATTTACTCAACTATAAGCCTTTAATTTATTTACATTAGCAAACACAACCATAGATTTATAAGTAATTCCTTATTTCATATTAGTATTAAATAAGACTTACCAAAATGCTAACTACCCGGTTCCCCAGCTCGCACGCTACTCGAGGCATGTGCCCGCTTTCGTCTCGATGCCTACAACTGTACAAATCAACTTAGTAAGTCTACACAATACATAAAACTAGGCACACATCAATACAAAAATACGATATACCTCGGCCATGTGCCTCGGTCGGTACACGTATCACAGTCATGATCCCGATTAAGGAATTAAAACGGGGTTAAAGATTTGGGCCGTGACAGTTTGTCAAGTTGACATGCTCCATTAGAAAATTCGTAACTTCTCCATTTGTAATCCGATTTGAGTATTCTTGGAGTTTATGGAAAGTACGTCTTAGGTACTACAAGTTCATTCCTGGTTATCATGACAAATTATGAGGTTTTCGGAGTTAAAACCGTAATTCTAGTAGGCTAAGTCGCGAATACTTTGAAATTATTATAAAGTATTATTTTTAGAATGAGCTCTCGAGCGTACTTTAGTCGCAATATTCGTATGGCTTAAGAGTTCTAAACCAAGGATATTGGACTTGAATTGATTCTAAATGATATCAAAAAATCTAAGGAAGATATATGGAGGTTTGAGAACGCGTTTTGGAGTATCAAGAGGCATGATAGGCTAGGAATAAGCGTGTGGATTGAGGTAAGTAAACTAGCTAGGAAATTGTACAGTAATTTCATTTTAAGCTATTGAATATTGTTGTTCATCGTTTTGATATATATTATTGAGATTCCATTCTAATTGAGTTGGCCAAGGACAAGTGAGTCAATGGTGGTCCTTGAAAGGAGTGGCGGGTTGAGGTAACATACTAGCGTCATGACCTCGGGATGCACTGCACTGGTTACTGATTTCGACGTGTGTGAGTTCTTAGCGTGATTATTCTAGCAAGTCTCACTATCTCGTGAGTTTAGGGTTTGTGAGTGTACCGAGTCCTAGAACTCGAGTCTTGATGTTTTGCCAAGACTCAATGACCTATTGGTCGAGACTACTTGCGCCACTCTGTTTGCACTCTTGTGACACTCATGTATTGATTGCTTTAAATTTATTTACAATCTTTTATTTATTCATGAGTCCTTATATCTTTCTTTCTTTCTATCGCATGAATATGGATTGATTTATTTATTTTGAAATGTTTTAGTATCCTACTGGTGTTACTTACCTGCGCTCATCAATCTTGTATTTGATTGAGCGCAGATCCGCAATTGAGTAAGGGAAATAGGCCAGTGCTAGGAGATTTATTGTGAGGGTTTTGGAGTGGCTTTCCCTCTCACATTTTTGTGTTGGTTTTGTATTATTGATGTATGTTTTTTTACACATGGGATATATAAGTTTTGTGAGATATTTATATGGAGTATATTTGAGGTTTCCACACTCTAGGCTATCCTAACTAATTTGTGTAGAGTTGTTTAGATTCGTTAAGTTGAAATTGCTTTCGCATAAACTTTGATAACTTACAAATTTGAATAACTCACTAAAAATGTAATGATACATGGTTAGGAAGGCTGACTAGGCTTGTCTTGACGTTGCGAGGATTGACTCGCAGTCCACGTAAGTCTAAACCGAATGGGGCCTAGTTTAGGTTGTGGAAATGGGGCCGTCACACCACAGAAAGTGTTTTATAATGCTTATATATATTTTGTTAAGTCTTCCATTGATAATATTGAAATGATTAAAAAGTTTTAATTAACTCTAAAATAATAACAATAATGTGAGTTGTGTAATGCCTATTCTGAACATAATTAATGAGGATAGGAGGATGAGAATGCTGAGTTAAGTCCTACATGGCTAAGGTTGGGGCTTAGTGACAGGATTCGACCGGGCGGTGCCCTACATTTGGTATTAGAGGTAATGTTCTCGATAAGCAACAAACAATTTTGAATAAAAGACAAATCTTAGATTTGGAAACCAAATGATCTTTGCTTAGAAACTATTAGTTGGGAAATTAGCGAAAATGAGTTAGGGATTAGTATATGTACATATTATATTTTATATGTATATATACGATATATGAGTCGAAGTTGATTCTTGATCAAGATCAACTTGCGAGTATGATGAGATTCAATTTGAGGGCGGAGATAGTTGCACTAGCAGCGGCCAACATTTCAGACAACTGTGGCGTTAAACTGACATAATCACCATTTAGGAATAGAAATTGGTCGAGCTACTTTCTATGATGCGAGTGCGCTTGGCTACACAAGCCCCGACACAAAATGATAAAATAAAGAAGAGTTATGAACTTGCGACGGCTGAAAAAGAAAAGATGATGAGTTACCGAGATTGCTATGGATACTTATGATAGTTTATTGAAGGTATTGTCGAAGTTGAGTCGACTTAGTTCGTGGTACATGAATTGAAATTGTTGATCGCCTGGAGAGTTGATGCTTGGATTCTAAAGGGTGATCTAACTTAGTTGTATTTACAAATTGATAATTTGATAAATAGGAGTATTGTCATATGAATAAGAAACATCTAGAACTCCTTATGAGATTACGCTTAACAAAATTTCTCTTAAGTACTATGACCAAAGTGCATTATATAGTTATGTTATGTAGGTGTTTTCTATGTGTGGACTTGCCTATTGAGATGTGTGAACTCAAATTGAAGTAGCCAGTAGATCCACTTGTGGTAGTTGAGAAATGTGGGCTTTGAGGATAATATCATCTAAGATTTTGGCTAAGGTAATTGCAATGAGAATAAAAAGATAATTAAAGATGAGAATTGTGATAAAGTAAATTTCAAGGACGTAATTTCTATTGGTTAGGAAGATTGTAATGACCCAAGCTTCTAAATAGTGGATTTAGTCCGTAATAAAGGGTCACAGGCTCATGACGTGGCCCGAAAGCGGTTTCACGGACCCAATACTGAGCACGAAGACCGAGTAATATTTATTTTTTGTTATGGTGGATTCTTAGTGCATTGTATATGTGTAGACTGATTAAGTCACTGCTACGCATATATAGTTGAGACGTGAGCGGGGACGAGCATCGAAATGGGTGTCAACGTTGGATCGGGGGTAGAAAATGATGTATTAAGTCCTAATTGAGTTAAAGGTGATTAGAATAATAAATTTAATGTGTCTATAATTGAACTTACATAAATGTAGCATAAGTTAAGAAAATAAAACCACAAGCATTGATGCACTTCGAGATGCGTGTTCGCATCATCACAATGTGACTTAATTTAATAATGTGTTAGTAAGGATGGGTTAGTGGATTGTAGGACCAAGATATGAGCTATTAGATGTGTTTAGAGATAAGCATTTAACAATTGATCCTCACCATATATATATATATATATATATATATATATATATATATATATATGTAGTTCTATCATGGTGATTGAGAAAAATCACCATCCATGGTGATTAAAAAAAGTCACAATTGTATATATATATATATAGGTGAGTTAGTGGATGACATGCAAATCACTTCATTTGATCCAAGGAAGAGAGAAAGGGATATGAGGAGAAAATTAATAACTTGTTGAAGGAAATCAAGTTATTGATTTGGTTTTTCAACAATTTCAGTGGGTAAATGACTTTGTTTTCAAAATCTAATTCCACATTTGGATTCCTTATGAAATTCCATTAATTCTACTATAAAACTAGTTTTAGATTTGGATTTGTTTTCATAAAATTTAAAATTTTTAAGTTGTAAGACGAAATTGAAAATTCTGCATTTTGTTGTTATGAACCAGTCTCTGTATTTTGGTCATAACTTCCTTATTTTAAATTGAAATGGACCCATTCTGGTTGCATTTGAAATCTAACTCAAAGGAGAACAACTTTTTTCCACTAAAATATTTTGAAACTCAAATGTTTTCATGTCTAAAAATCATCTCTAACTTTGATGATGAATCTAGAATTTATGGGTTCACAGTATTTCTAATGACCTACTGTTTTGATATAGCTCCCTTATTTTTTATTGGATTGAGCTCATCTTTTAGTATGATATTCTAGGATATTTTTTAGGCTTCAGTAAAAAATCATGAGCTTTGAAGCTATGGTTTAAGAGAGATGAAATGGAGAAAGTTATTGGTATGAATCTAAAACTATTTTGAGTCATTGTGGTAAAACTTTCATATCTCCTTTGATTCTTATCAAAATTTCATAAACCTCATAGTTCTGAAAAGCTAAGACAAAGACCAACAATTTTGACTACACGAAGGTTTTTAAGATTTGAATGTTTTCATGCCCAAAAACACGTTGCCACACAGTACTGAAATTGAAACTTTATTTGGTAATTAGGTGATTAGGGAAGATTAAGTTAAAACCTATTCGGCCAATCTGAATACACAATAAACGCGCTTAGTTGACTTCTAGGGATTGAGGGAATCTGTTAGGTTTTGGGTTTCATAAACATGCCCATAAATAATTTTTGAAAACCCCAATATGATTGATAATAAATTCCATTAAACTAGATCGACAAAAGTAAACCATTTCTTAATCTATGATTTTCTTATTTTATTGCTAAATTTTCAAGATGTTCAAGTGCGCGTCCTTTATCAGAAATTCACACATTAATGGTGACCATAATTTTGAGTTCTAGCCCCAAGAGAGATAGAAAATATCTTTTCTCTCTCCTAAAATCCAGAGAACTTGAAATTTGCAAAAACGAAAAACTTACATCATTTTAGGGTTTCAACCTCTATTTATATGTGTAGATAAGCCTTCAATTAAAATCTTATTCATAATACAACTATTGTCTTTAGGCAGTTTAAGCAAATTACACATACGCCATTATTAATAAGTTATCATATAACAAATAGTAAGGGCTTTTATGTCATGAATTTTATCATATAAGATTCATTACTCTGGACCAATTGAAATTGCACAAAGCCATTATTTGTGTGCATCCCAATTGGTTCATGCAATGCTAGTAGTGAACCTAAACCATTTTGGTACACAATTCATAAGCAGTCTTTATTAAAGCATTATGACAACCCAAGTAGCATGAATATCAAAATTAATACAACCTAATGAATATCATATATCATATCCTTTTGTCGTGCGATATCCTTATATTAAACATAAGGCATGGAAAAATCACCCTTAATGTTCAACCGTAATAGTCTCGATCTTTAGGTAGACTGAGAAAATTCAAATGATATTGATCATAACAATTCACTTGGACTTGGCTATTTAACAGTTTAAGATATTGAGGGATCCACTGATATCTCTCTCAATACGAGAGGGACAAAATATATATCGATTACACACCTTCACATATGATTCACGTGGTAGCCAATCACATTCTTTATAATTGTCCGGTTAAAGAAACATTGGATTGTGTCAAATTACCATGCTCATTATATTGAAGTCTATGGTAATCTCAAGTCAATGGAGTAAAAGATATACCTATCATGAGTTACACCTATGACTTAGTCCATGCGGTGTTCTCATAGTGGGTTGGTCCAGTACCTTGTTCCCTAACATGTACTCATGATCTCGATTCGTGTCCCTATACACATGATCATCACATGATCGTCAATCAAGATTCATACTAGTCTTAATTCATTATAGTTCATAGTATAATGATCGACTAGGACATTTATGATATTTCAGCAAATGACCATGGATCTTACTATAAGGTAAACGTGTAATCACTTAAAATAAAACATCAAATGAAAACCTTTATTTTATTAACTAAAATTATAAAATAAACAATGTGTGTAGATTGACTTAGGGCACATGCCCCAACATCTCCCACTTATACTAAGCTAATGATTCATGTATCTAATACTAATGACCTAACATGACCATCATGTTTCGCTTATGGAAGAGCCATCGTCAAAGGATTTGCAACATTGTCTTCTGTAAGAACTCTACAAATCTTCATGTTTCCCCTCTCAATGATTTCTCGAATGAGATGAAAACGTCTAGTATATGTTTGGATCGGTGATGTGATCTTAGTTCTTTAGCCTATGCTATCGCACATTTGTTGTCACAATACAAGCAAATGGGGTTAGCTATACTCGAAACCACACCAAGTTCAGAAATGAACTTTTTGATCTAAACTGCCTTTTTAGCTGTATGGGACGCTGCAATATACTTAGCTTCTGTTGTAGAATTTGCCACAGTGTTTTTCTTCAAACTTTTCTAACTCACTGCGCCTCTATTTAAAGTAAACACATATCCTGACTGTTATCCGAAGTCATCTATATTAGTTTGAAAACTTGCATATCTGTAACCATTTACAACAAGCTCTTCTTTTAAACTTCCATAGACCAAGAACACGTCTTTAGTCCTTCTCATATACTTAAGAATACTCTTTACTACTATCATGTGACTCTCACCAGGATCAGACTGATATCTACCTGTTGCGCTCAAAACATATGATACATCAGGTCGGGTGCATAACATTGCATACATGATGGATCTAATAGCTGATCATGCGCTCTCGCTCATCATTACTCTTCAGGCATTGAGTCTTGCTGAGACTTATACCATGGACATCGACAACGACCCTCTTTTAGAGTCTTGCATACTTAACCTATTTAGTACCTTATCAATATAAGCACTCTAACTTAGACCGATCAACCTTTTAGATATATCCCTATAGATATTAATCCCAAGGATGTAGGATGCATCTCCTAAGTCCTTCATTGAGAAACACTTTCTTTACCAAAACTTGACACTCTGTAAAGTTAGTATGTCATTTCCTATAAGTAATATATCATTAACATACAATACCGAGAAAACAACCACGCTCCCACTGACCATTTTGTATTTACAAGGCTCATCTTCATTTTTAATGAAGCCAAATTCCTTAATTACTTCATCAAAACGAAGATTCCAACTCTAAGAAGCTTGCTTTAATTCATAAATAGATCTTTGAAACTTGCACACATTCCTAGAATTCGCAAGATGAACAAACCCTTAAGATTGTATCACATACACGTCCTCAAATAACTTTCCATTTAGAAAAGTTGTTTTTACATTTATTAGTCATATCTCATAATCATATAATGTGGTTATGACAATTAGAATTCTAATGGATTTATGCATCGCTACGGGAGAAAAAGTCTCATCATAATCAACACCTTGAGTCTATCTGAAACCTTTTGCTACTAGTTGCACTTTATAAGTATGCACGTTGCCATCCATGTCAGTTTTCTTCCGAAAAACCCATTTACATTTAATGGTCTTACCACCTTCAGGTAAATCAACTAGGTTCTAAACTTGGTTATCATACATGGATTGCATCTTTGAATTTATGAGACTAAACCATTTATCTACCTCAGGGCAAGACACAACCTCCTGATATATAGTAGGCTTATTTTGATTCATAAGCAACACCTTACTACTATCAGTAATAAGAAATCAAAGTCTCTCAGTCAGATGTCATCATTTTCTGAACCATCAACATATTAGCAATAGGTTGCTTGATATTCTAATTAGCACTTTTAAGCATTAAATTCAACTTTGAGATATATTTCTCCATATTATTCATTTTATAGTTCATTACGAATGGTGAATAACTATCAGGAAATGAATTCATGATCAAGTCTGTAGCCAACTTTTGGCTTATAGGAAACCCAAGTCTATCAAGATGGTCAATATAGTCCTTCATTTTCAGAACATAAGGACTAACTGACTCATCCATTTTGTGAAAATGAAGGTTATTTACTTTCTCAAACCTTTCTTGCCTAGCCTGTTGTTAGAACATTTCCTTCAGCATCGTAGCCATGTCGTAAGCTTCCATGTGTTTCATGTCATTTTGAAATTCAGGAACCATGGTTGCCAACATAATGCATGCAACATCAATTAAATCATTGACCTGCTTATTATATGCATTTTTACGGCTTTTAAAGCATTAGCTAATGGTTCCTCAGGAATATGATCATCTAGGACATACAACTTTCGTTCATGCTGAAGAAAAATTCTCAAGTTTCTGAACATGTCAAAAAAATTTATCCCAGACAACTTATCCTTCTTAAAGATGGATCACAGTGACAAGGGATTAGTGTGATTTGAAAAGGTCATAGATCTACAATAAAGATTATGTAAAAGTTCATTTTAGTATAGAGGAATATACTCCCACTAAATTAACAACCATCCTGAAAATAATATGTTAATTTAATGGACTAAAATCCATGTTTCACCTAATTCCAATATAGCTAAGGCGTGACACTTTGAATTAGTTTATTTAGGTAGGTACCTTTTTACCAATTACATTATATGTAACTTTTGGTTGTTTTTATGAGACTATAACATCTTATGTCATAGCATATTTTATCTCATCTTGTGCATATTGCTCAAAATCGTTCTAATAGTTTTATCAAGTCTAACCATTTCAAATAATAAAGTAACTGTTACTCAACTTGCCTCACGAAGATAGCACAATACACTCTACGGAGGTAGACCCATATTGATATGATCGAAGCCTTGACAAGTGCTTGAGAATGGATGGCGCTTTACTTAAAATTTGGAAAATGGAATTTTTTATTTATTTTAGTGATCATAATTTAAACAAAATAAACATCATATATTACAATACATATACAATCACTAAACACGTTAACAAATTTTACTAATATTGACTACTATACGAATTTCCTTGTATCTTACGACGGTTTCACGATATTGAGCCATGTCCTCCTTATATTGTCTCCTCATCTTAGTAATCCACAACCTTTGCTATCGTGGAGTCAAGTCCTCTAGTGGTCAAAAAAACCTACTGAATAGAAAATAAAACTTCATGTTATTTGCAGATCATTAGAGGGACGTAGCTAGATATGAGAGGAGCAGACAGATGAGACCAACTGATAGGTCTTTTGGCTTTTCAACAACATCGACCTACTTGATTGATCCTGATGTAGTACAGAGCAAAAAGGTGGAGTGTCCTTTAACACCATCCTTTATCGGAGCTGATGATATTGATGATGATGATAAGTAGTCCTGAGTCTGAGTCTTAGGATTTTTTTAGACACTGGAGATATTAGAGATACATTTATACTGATTATTATTATGTTCGTGTTTAGTATTTTTATGTTTCATGCTTATTTTTAAACTTTTAGGACAAGGTTTGATTTAAGTTTAGGGGTATTAACATTACACTATGGGAAGTTGTAAGAAAGGGTGAAATAAGGATAAACACTGCATGTATGATCGTTAAAATTTTATTTTTGAAGCATTTAAAGAGAAAAACATGGTAGTGTATTTATTTCATTTACTTATTATTTTAATTTGTTTAAGTAGCATAGATTAGGTTATACATAGTAATATGGAATGAATGAAGAATTTATTTGCAAAGTTCATGCTTTTAATTGAGCATAAGTAAGAATATAAGTGTTTTGTTGATATGAAACTCAAAAGAGAGTTATTAAATTTTTGAAAAAACAAGAAAATGTAGAAAACAATGTATGATTTTATGATTAGAAACCTAAAGTTAAGGAAGACTATAAACTTGAAACAAATGCAAGAAGAATACTAGAACACTTCTTGAGGAAAAAGTTAGATCTCTAAAGAATTATATAATAAGTGTGAATCTTACTTGATGATAAAAAGTAAATAAAGACTTAGTGCTAAGAAGGGAAGAAATAGGCATGTTTTTTAATGAAAAAGTTGGAGTTAAAAATTGCTTGATAAAGTGAAAGTGAGAAGTGTTAACAAGAGTTTTAAATAAAATGGAGAATCCCGTAAGTTCTGCATGAAAAGGAGCGGAAAACCTAATAGTTGTAAAAATAGATAAGAACGTAATCCATAGGAAAAGGAGCAGAGACTATACAACAACAACAACAACATAGCCTCAGTCCCAAATTAACTGGGGTCGGCTACATGGATCGAACTTTTCCATTGTGCTCGATTCAGTGCAATTGATGGTGAGCTTTGCAAACCATTCAAATCTCTCTTAATTAATGCATCCCATGTTAGAGCAGAGACTATACAAATAGAAAATATAAGGAGAAAGGAAAAGAAAAAAAAAGATATATATATATATATATACACTTATTTGTGAATTCTTGAGCTTAATGAGGAATCATGAGATTGTACACTTACTACTTTAGTGTCGAGGTTGAATAAACTTGTGAGTAGTGATGGTTTTGGTTGTGAACTACTTTGACGTTTCGAGAGTGAAGTTGTCAAAGCTCCATGTTTTGAAAGTATAAGTTTTTTGTAAATAAAAGCTCTTGCATGGATTATTAACTTGAACTTATTTAGATTAAAGGATACTCCATGAACAATGTGAAATGAATATGAACTAAGTAGTAATAGTAGTAAGAACACTTAGTAAAATATATTTTTGCTCGGGACATGCAAAATCTTACGTTTAGGGGTATTTGATAAGTGATTATCTAGACTTATATATAGTATTAGTTTTATAGTATATTTATTATAAATATCTCGGAATAAGCTTAAATTAACGATATTTATGTATTTTTGGGTATACAAGGTATAAAGGAGATAAACGAGTGATCTCATAAAGAAACGAGGCTAAAAGGAATAAAAGTAAGGTTGACTTCATGGCTAAGATCGTTGACGCCGTGGGAAGAAGGCTGGATAACATGGAATACCAAGAAGAGAAGAAAATGAGGTCAGGATAGCCTGCGCAATGGCGACACCCTGGGTTATAAGGGAAGGCGTCGGGGTTGTCTGAACATGGCATTGAGTCTACTGAATGGGAGAAAAAACACATTAAAGGGCGTAGCTACCATGGCATCGTGGCATTATACACACAACACTGGATCATTAAGTGACAGAGCTGAGATTAAAGAAAATAGAAAGTTAGAGTTCTATTTCGGGTGGAATTGTCTACTTTGGTTTCTAATTGTTTTCTAAAGTATTGTAGGAGAATAAATAAGCATTAGAACGTGGTAAACTTACCAATTGTGATTAAGATCATCCAATTATCATAGATTAACATAGTTTTACTTTGTGTTTGAGTATTAAGAAAAGTTTCATCTTTGAACTTAGTGTGGTTCCTAGTATAGCTAACCATGTTTTCTTGTATTGTGACAAAAACGGGGTGATAGCACATGCCAAGGAACCATGATCACACCATCGATTCAAACAAATACTTAGATGTTTTCATCTCATTCGAGAAATCATTGAGAGGGGAGACGTGAAGATTTGCAGAGTTCCTATAGAAGACAATGTTGTAGATCCTTTGACGAAGGCTCTTCCACTTTAGGTATTAGATACAAGAATGATTAGCCCTAGTGGAAGTAGAAGATGTTGGGGCATGTGCTCTAGGTCAATCTACAAACATTGTTTATCTCATAATTTTAGTTATAAAATTGAGTTTTTCATTTAATGTTTTATTATAAGTGATCGCATGTTTACCTTATATTAAAATCCATGAGTATTTAATGAAATATCATAAATGTCCCTGGTCGATTATTATATTGGGAACTATAATGAATTAAGACTAGTATGAGTCTTGATTGATGGTCATGCGATGATCATACGTGTAGGGATACGAATCGAGATCATGAGTACTTGCTAGGGAAGAAGGTATTGGACCGACCCGATATGAGAACACAATATGGATTAAGTCATATGTGTTACTCATCATAGATATATCATTTAGTCATTCGACAACAAATTACCATATACTTCAATATTATGAGAATGGTAATTTGACATAATCAAACTTTGTCTTTAACATGACGATTATAATGATTGTGATTGGTTACCACGTGAATAATATATGAAGGTGTGTAATTAAAATAGAATTTATTACTCTTATATAGAGAGATATCAGCGGATCCCTTGATATGATAGACTGATAATGACCAAGTTCATGTGAATTGATATGATTAATGTCACTTGGATGTTTTCGGTTTACCTAAAGAACGATACTTGTATGATTGAACATTAAGGGTGACTTTTCATGCCTTACGTTTAGTCAAAGATATCGCACGACAAAAGGATATGACATATGTTGTTCATTAGGTTATATCAATTTTGATATTCATGCTACTTGGGTAGCCATAATGTCTTGCTAAAGATCGTTTATGACTTGCATACTAATATGATTTTGGTTCATTGTCAACGTTGCATGAACCTATTGCGTCGCACTTAAAGAATGGCTTTATGCAATTTCAATTAGTTCAGAGTAATGAATTTTATATGATAAAACTCATCACATAAAAGCCCTTACGATTTATTATAGGTTAACTTATTAATATGGGCATATGTGTGATTTACTTAAACTGTCTAAATACAATAGTTGTATTACGAATAAGATTTTATGTGGGGCTTATCTACATATATAAATAAATAGTGAAACCCTAAAACGAAATAAGTTTTTCATTTTTGCGAATTTCGAGTTCTCTGGATTTTGGGAGAGAAAGAAAAACGTTTTCAATCTATCTTAGGGCGCACTCTAAATTGTGGTCACCATTCGTGTATGGATGTCTTATAGAGGATGCGCGCTTGAACGTCTTGGAAATCGAACAATCATAGAAGAAAATCACACATTAAAGTATGGTTTACTTTTAGATCTAGTTTAATAGAACCTATTTTCAATCCTATTCGGGTTTTTCAAAAATTGTTTTCAGTTTTTCATTGTGTATGAACCCCAAAAAACCAACAAGCTATATAAATAGTTTATACACCGTCTTTCATAACTACATTTTCTAGCTTGACAACAAAGGTTCAGTTGATGAATGATTTCATCAGACTGAAGCCAGTTTACTTTGATGGGCGACAAGACTTTGAGAAGATAGAAAAGTAGGTGTTGTCTTAGGAGAAGTTGCGTAGAGTCTTGAGGATCGAGGATAGACTTCAAGCTGAGATTTCATCGTATACTTTGAAGAGAGATGCAGATGTTTGGTGGCGTGTGACGATAGTTTCTGAGGGAGATTTTAAGTCTTGGAATGCCTTCAAGAAGAAGTTTTATCAGTATTACTTTCCACCTGCACTGATGAAGAGGTTGAGGAAGGAATTCATGAACCTAAGATAGGGAGCGGATGAGTCGGTGATGAATTATAGAGACATATACGACTATCTGAGATAGTTTATCAAGGATCTAGTGAGAGATGATTCAGAGGATGTATCTCATTTCAGAGATGGACTGAGGCCAGATATTGGATTTTATGTTTTCAGATCAGTTGCTAGGACTTTGGGTGAGATTTATGAGCGTGCACTTTCTCATGAGACCTACTACTTGAGCAGAGTTGCCGATGGGACACCGTTGGGACCAGCGTTGTCAGCAGATCTGGTTATAGAGTGTGATAGGAAGAGACATAGGGGCAAGGGACCGAGGAGATGAGATAGAGATTTTCAGGGATTAGGCACAATCACTTCGGTTGTGCCCTATATATCATTTCCTATGCCATTATAGAGTATTATTGGTAGACCTTCCTTACTACTAGCAGTCTGACATGCATTGCTAGCTCCTTGAGAACCTCTATCTCATCAGTGCCACGCCAGCAGCAGTAGTAGGGTGATTGAGGTTGAGGTTGAGGTTGAGGTAGAGGTAGAGGCCGAGATAGTTCTAGATACGGATAGAGACAGGCGCAGCCCCAGGATTAGGCTCAAGGTCAGCACATACCAATTACTTGCTATAGGTGTAGACAGTTTGGGCACGTGATTCGAGATTATCCACAACCAATAGTCATGGTTCCACCGTTGGGTCAAGAGGGTGTACATATGATAGCACATCCTAATGCTAATGTCACACGAAGACTCATTAAGGTTACGATTTCTATTTAAGGTAAGTATTTATATGTTTTGTTTGATTCAAGTTCTATAATATCTTTCCTTTCTGGTCACATAACAGACATCTTAAGGTTGACACCGGTTAGAGTTAGCATACATTTAATTTTGAGTACAACAGTCGGGGATAGGGTTTACCCTAATTGTCTTGTTGAGGGATGTCAAGTAGAGATATGTGGGGGTATAGTTACTTGCAGACTTTAGGGTGCTCAAGGTCTTAGACTTTGACGCATTGTCAGGGATGGATTAGCTAGCAACATATCACTCTCATATCAACTGTTTCAGTAAGACAGTGATATTTGAGATCCCAAGACATCCGATGTTTACTTATAATAGTAGTACACCGAGAGTAGAGGGCACTAGATGTCGACTTACAACTAGTGGAGAGATGGAGACTCTAGTTTATTTGTATACAGTAGCAGAGAGTCAGGGACCTAGACTTGAACGGATTCTGATTATGGGCGAGTTTCTTGACGCGTTTCCACATGATTTACCTGGTTTATCACCACCGAGAAAGATAAGCTTTATTATTGAGTCAGTAATAGGCACTAGTCTTATTTCTATACCACCATACGTCTTGGCTCTGAGAGAGTTGGAGGAATTGAGGAGTTAGTTACAGGATTCGGGATAAAAAGGACTCATCACACCTTCTATGTTGCCATGGGGAGCATCTATCTTATTTATGAAGAATAAGGATAGTAGTTTGAGACTGTGTGTCAACTAAAGAAAGTTGAATAAGATCGCAGTCAGAAAAAAAGTATCCATTAACACAGATTGACGATTTGTTCGATCAGCTAAGTGGAGCGCAATTTTTCTCTAAGATAGACCTAAGATCAGGGTATTATCGGTTTAGGATCAGGGATGAGGATGGTCCAAGATAGCGTTCAGCACGAGATATGGACACTAAGTTTACAGTCATGTCGTTTGGTTTGACCAACGCCTCTGCCATGTTTATGGATTTGATGCATCGAGTGATGAGATCATTTCTCGATCGTTTCGTTATAATTTTCATCGATGATGTATTGATATATTCGAGGACTCGAGAGGATCACACGCAACACCTCAAGGAAACGTTGCAGACTTTGAGGATGCACAAACTTTACTCCAAGTTCGACAAGTATGAATTTTGGCTGTTAAAGGTCAAGTTTTTGGAGCATGTTGTTGGAGCACTAGGTATTATTGTAGATCTCGCCGATATTCAGGCTTTTATGGATTGGCCAACACCGATGTCAGTCATCGAGATCAGGAGTTTTCTGGGATTAGCAGGATATTACTTCATATTCGTGTAAGATTTCTCGAATAATGCTTCATCGATTACCTGATTGACTCATAAAGACGTTATATTTGATTGGTTTGAGGAATATGATAATGCATTTACTAAGCTGAAGAAGTTGTTGAAATATGCACCAGTATTGGTATTATTAGAGGCTGTAATGGGATTCTTTATATATATATATAGATATATATACTTCTCATACAGGTCTAAGTTGTGTGTTGATGCAGGATAGAGGCACTGTGGCTTATGCATCCAGACAGCTAAAGATACATAAGAAGAATTATCCTACTCATAAATTAGAGTTGGCAGCAGTGGTATTTGCTTTGAAAATATGGATACATCATTTTTATGGAGAGAGGTTCACACTTTACACTGATCATAAGAGTTTGAAATACCTCTTCACACAAAATGAGTTGAACATGAGACAACACGTATGGTCGAAGTTTTTGAAGGACTACGACTTTTCTTTAGAGTACCGCCCCGAAAAAATGTAGTTGCTGATGTACTAAGTAAGATACCGACTGGAGATGTCAAGATTGTTAGATGTCATATGACACATAAGTATGAATTACTTGAGGTAGCGATGATGATGAGTCAGTCAGATATTCCTACCGACACTTGGATGATGATATATGCACAGATGAGGCTTCAAACGGTGTTTACATAGAGTGTCAGATGGTTAGAAAGCCAATATCTTGTACTTGAGGTTCAGTGAGTTAGCCTAGAGTACTGATTATACCGATTGAACGAACATGATGGACCAGTGTTTGAGATTTAGAGGCACATTACGGATATCAGCAATGACAGTGCTGAGAGATGAGATTCTTCAGCATTCACACCGTCCCCAATTCAGTGTCCATCCAGGTAAAACCAAGATATACCATAACATGATGAGACATTTTTGGTAGCACGGGATGAAATCAGACATATCAGAGTTCATCAAGAGTTATGGGATCTATTAGTAAGTGAAGGCTAAACATCATAAACCTAGAGGATTATTACAGCCACTTCTCATTCCACGATGGAAGTAGGAAGACATAGCCATAAATTTTGTTAGAGGATTACCAAAGATATTCCGTCGACATGATTCTATATGAGTGGTTGTGGGCATATTGATGAAATTTGCTCATTTCATACCAGTTATAGCTCACTACACATTTGACCAGCTGAGCATATTGTTTGAGAGAGTGATTATCAGGTTGCATGAGGTACCATTGACTATCACGTCAAACAAAGATGTTATGCATACATCCAGGATATGGTGGAGTATGCAGGCGTTGCATGGTACGCGCCTACAGTTCAGTACAACATTTCACCTTCCAATTGATGGGTAGACTGGGAGGTTGATTCAGACTCTCAAGGATATGCTCAGGGCTTGTGTACTTGAGTTTCCCGGATCATGGGATGAGTACCTACTACTGTAGGAGTTTACATACAATAATAGTTATCAGGCTAGCATTGAGATGACGCCATTTGAGGCGTCATATGGTAGACCGTGTCGCTCATCATCGTGTTGGGCCGAGCAAGAGGATCGAGAGTTAGTGTGGCTTCGAATTATTTTTTATCACACAGAGATGGCACGACAGATTTGCCAGAGATTTAAAAGAACTTAAGAGATAAGCAGGCTCCCATCACTGAAAACAACAACGGTGCTGTGTTTGCATAGAATTTCTTGAGGCTTTAGGGACTGACTTAGGGGTTCTAAAAATAAGGTAATATACCTATATTGATTACAAATGATTGGTGATATGTTGTGAACATTGAGAAAATGTGAGATAACCAAAAAGTTGGGGAATTTGGTAGCAGAGACTTAACCCGAGGTCAGGACGGATTCACTTATTTATCAATGTTGCACGGCTATCTTAGTATATATAACTCATATAGTTTATGGACTAAATGGGGCTATGTACACTGTGATGTTTTTCTAATGAATAGAAAACAATGTTTGATGTGCTCTACTGGAGTAACTCATGAAGACGGATACCAGGTTGTATAGGACGCGGGGCTGATCTCCCGGTCAATACGTAACTCCTACTCAATTAGATAGGTTGCGTGGGTTACGTATTCGCTAAGGGGTTTCGGGTAGAACCATTAGGCATTAATGGATTGGCTAGACAACACATATGCGCAATGTGTTGGTCTAGTAATCTCATTAATGTTGTCGGTGGGTAATCGACCCAAATTTTATAAATAAAATGGGGTCATAGTGTAATAGTCCATGATAACTTGCTTTGCATCCGTTATATATTGAATTATATGTTTTCCAAATTCTTGTTTGTTAACATTGGTGCATATTGCTATTGCATAATGTTCTTGATTATTATATGGAATGTTGATGGCTATGTGAATCCCTACTTACTTAGCAAGTTGGAGTTCTCACCCCAAATAACTTTTCAAAAATGCCGACGAGCGCTACAACTACGGGATAGAGAAGATATAGGAGTCTTGATCTTCTCTTCAATATAATGAGTTTTCCCCTATCTTATATATTTGCATTGAATTACAGTTTTGTAATATCACAAGGGATGAGATGTTTTATATAACCGAGGTTTATTCTGATTTGATTTGGTACAATATATATTTTAATTATCGAAATAGTTTTAAATTTTTGCCGCATTTATTATTTGTTTTATATCGATATTCGATAGACAGTGGTGTTTATCAGGTGAAGGAAGAAAGCTTGTTGGCTCTAGTTAAGTCGGGTTAGGTAATATGGGCTTAATTAGGGTTTAAGGTCAAGTATCACCTTAATCGGGTTAAGGGATGCGGCGAATTGTAAGTAAACTGATTGAGGTATTTCTTTCCATTTCATTTCTCTTTTATACATTGAATTTACAGTCTTTAAGACTGATGATGCTTTCGTACTCTTAATTTCATGATTTGTTTGCTATTCTCACTCTTATTGGCCTATTGTTTTATGACATTATATTTTTGGCTTATATCATTGATCCTCATGCCTGAACTATGTCATTTTTATGATATAAAGATGTGATATGATTATTAGGAATAACATGCTATTAGTGTAGTTATGTTATTGGATGACTTGATGGCATTGTATTCATGTTTTGGGGTGCGTTGTGTCCCACTTTACCGTGCCTTGAAATTCTTGTCTGTATTTTTCTTAACTTTATAAATTAGTTCTTATATCTAGGATCCCTTACATGATTGAGATGAGCGGCATATAGGGCACCGGACTCTGGGGATGTCGACACTCACCACTAACTTACGCGATACATGAGGTAATGGGACCCGAGGTAGTCGGTAAGGATATACACTTTGGTCACTTATGATAGAGGTCACGCCCCTAAATAGTGAAATAAGACTGATGTGATGTAACTCATGGCTGACCAGATCATTATTCCTTAGTCTAGTGTCAGTCTCACTTTATTTAACTGCAGCATCTCTTTGCATAATTCTGTTTCAGCATTTCTTCGCTATTATTATGCCTTTAGATACTTTCTATTATACTTTAAAAGTGGACAAATGTCTTTCAGATTTATTTTTCTTTACTTTACTTTACTTTACTAACCATATTTTGTATAACGGTGGGTGCAGATTTGTCGACTAGCATGCCAAGCACAGAGAAGATCAGCAACTGCCTTTGAGCCTTTGGCATACTGCTACTTCAGATTTTTGTAGGTTTTGATATTTTGTATATTTACATATTTTATGTCTTTCAGGTACTCTTAAGCTGTATATAAATAGGTTGAGCTTGTTGGGGCATATGCCATAGGTCAATCCATTAACCGTCTTTATGAATACTTTTAGTTAATAAAATAGAGGATTTCATTTGCTGTTTATTAAAATTAATTTGCATGTTTACATTATAATAAGATCCATGGGTATTTACAGAAAGATCATAAATGTCCATAGTCGATCATTATACTGGGAACTATAATGAATTAAGACTAGTGTGAGTCTTGATTGATGATCATATGATGATTATACGTATAGGGATGCGAATCAAGATCACAAGTACTTGTTAGGGAACAAAGTACTAGACCGACCTACTATGAGAACATCACATGGATTAAGTCATAGTTGTTTCTCATGATAGGTATATTTTTCAGTCCTCTGACTTGAGATTACCAGAGACTTCAACATTAGGAACATAGTGATTTGAAACTATCAAACGTTGTCTTTAACCGGACGATTATAAAGGTTGTGATTGGTTACTGTGTGAGCAATGTGATAAAGTTGTGTAATCGAGATAAAATTTGTATCTCTCATATAAAGAGAGATATCTAGTGGATCCCTCGATGTGTTAGACTGTTAAAAGGCCTAGTCTAAGTGAATTGATATTGATCAATGTCACTTGGATGTTTTCAGCCTACCTAGAGATCGAGACTAGCACGATTGAACATGTTGGATGACAATTTCATGTCTTATGTTTGATCAAAAGGATTTCGTGTGACAAAAGGATGTTAGATACACTATTGATTAGGTTGTATCGATTTGATATTCGTACGACTTGGGTAGTCATAATGTCTTGCTAGAGGCCGCTTATGACTTGTATACCAAAATGTGTTTTGGTTCACTGCCAACGTTGTATGAGCCTATTGGGTCGCACACTAAGAATGGTTTTGCGAGATTTTAAGATTGTTTAGAAAAATGAGTTTTATATGATAAAATTCATGACAGAAACGTCCTTGTGGTGTATTACACTTATACCTTCTTTAAGTAGGGGTATATGTGTAATTTACTTTACCGTCTATATACAAGGGTTGTATAAATAGACGCTTTAAGTTAGAACACACGGACGAAAGATTAAGGGCCGAAACTCTATTTTTGTTTTAGAAACGACTTAGGGTTTTATGGTACGCTCTGGATCGTTTTAGAGAGAAACAAAATGTTTGGTATTCTCTTGAAGCTAGCACTTCGAATCTCGGCCGCCGTTCGTGTGTGGATTGCTGGTAGAGGGCGTTCGTCGTTGGCAGCGCCTTAGAGATCGATCAACCTTCAGAAAGGTATTTTGCGACCAAGGTATGATTAAGTTTTCTTGGTTTAAACGTTTTAATGGAATAAAATTCGGATCTTGTTGGGGTTTTTGTCAAAATTGTTTTGTAATCTCTGCTGCATATAAACCCCATAACCCAACAGTGGTATCAGAGCCTTCGAGTTCGATTCCATTAAACTCATTGCATGTTTTCTTCTAATATATACATGATATATGATTGAAAGCATGTTAATAATTTATGTATATGTGATATACATAAGTTTTTTGTGAGATTTATTATCATATTTTGTGTATATGATACAAATATTCGTGATTTAATTGAAATTAGTTTCGTACATGCTAGTAACCATGTTAGGTTAATTCGAATAATTTTAATGAATTGAGTTTCGTGTTATGTGATCTCTGACACCATTAGGTTCGATTGAGATAGTAGTTCATGATTCAATTACATGTTTGTGATTATTTGGATGAGGACCAAAATTGCAAATAATTAAATTTTGAAATTATTTATTTATCTTGTTATATCTATTCTGTTATGAAGTTTTTATTTGATAAAGATATATAACAAATTAGATTATGAGATATAAACAAAATCGGTTTCGTTATCCCTATTGGATAGAAGATAAATTTGGAGAATTTTGTTATTGGTGATATGCTAGGATTCAAATATCTTAAGTCCTAATTGGATTAGGATAAGATGATTAGTTAGATGTGGGCCCGAGTTAATTAAAAATGTTTTAATTGACTTAATTTTGAATAAATTAAGGGGTAAATTTAGGATAACAAAATCAGCGAAAACTATGATTTTCTGTAGCGAATTTTAATTTTCGGAATTGAAATTCGTCTTCTAAAAAAAACAAAAAAAAACGGGGGCGCGCGCCCCGTATTGCCCTCGTCCGCCCATCTGATTGGCCAATAATGGGATCGCGTCTAACTAATCCTAGCGCACGAAAATTCTTTTATTAGTGCAGTATAAAAATCTCCAAATTGTTTAGTGATTTAACAAATCAATAAAAATATATATGATATTTCATTGTTTACATAAAATCACTAAAACTGAACAAAATCCCTCTATTAAAATTTAAGTCTCATGTCATCCATTTTAAACACTTGTCGAGGCCTCGATCACACTAATACAGTTTCAGCCATAGCTGGGTGTATTGTGTTATCTTTGTGAGACAAGTTGGATAAGAGTTACCTAAATGTTTAAAATAGTCCGACTTAATAAAGCTATCAAAATAGTTTTGAGCTTTAGGCACATGATGAGATAAAAACATGATAAGATATAAGATGTCCCGTATCTCATAAAAATATCTAAAATTACAAAAGATGTAAGTGGTAATTGTTACCTACCTAAATAATCTAGTTCTGTGTTTCCTGCCATAGCAGTCATAGAATTAGGTGAAATATGGATTTTAGTCCCCTAAATAAACAATATGTTTTAGGAGGGTTGTTAATTTAGTGGGAGTCTATTCCTCTATATTAAAATAAACTTTGCATAATCTTTATTGTAGATTAATGGCCTCTTCAAGTAGCAATAATCCTCTGTCACTGCGATCCATCCTTGAGAAGGATAAGCTATCTGGGACTAACTTTCTTGACTGGTTCAGAAACTTGAGAATTGTTCTTAAGCATGAGCGCAAGTTGTATGTCCTAGATGCTCCAATCCTTGAGGACCCACCAGCCAATATACGAAAGCTGTAAAGGATGCGCATAATAAGCATATCAACGATTCTACTGATGTTGCATGTATTTGCCTGGCAACTATTGTTCCTGAACTTCAGAAGGACATGGAACTAATGGAAGCCTACGACATGGCTATAACGTTGAAGGAATTGTTCCAACAGCAAGCTAGGAAAGAAAGGTTCGAGACAGTCAAAAACCTACATTCTTGCAAGATGACTGAGGATGCGTCAGTTAGTCCTCATAATCTAAAGATGAAGGGCTATGTTGACCAGCTTGATAGACTTGGATTTCCCATAAGCCAAGAGTTGGCTACGGATTTGATCCAGAATTCATTACCAGAAAGTTACTCACAATTTGTGATGAACTACAATATGAAATCAATTTCAGAGTTGCATTTGATGCTCAAAACTGCTTAACAAAATATCAAGAAACCCTATAGTAATGTGTTGATGGTCCAAAAGGGAAAGGGAATGAAGAAGAAAGGCAGAGGCAAGGCTAAAGTTGTCAAGGCTGCTGCTGCACCTGTCGCAAAGCCTGTGGAACAAGTCAAGCCCCAGCCTGTTCCTTCTTCAAAACACCCAAAAGAAAATGAAGGAAATTGTCATTTCTGTCATGCACCTGGATATTGGTTCAGAAATTTCAAACTCTATCTGGAAGATCTAAAGAAGAAAAACGGTAGTGCGACTACCACTACGAGTATTTATGTTATTGAAATTAATTTATCTACTAGTGATTCTTAGGTATTAGATACTGGATGTGGATCTCACATTTGTATAAATGTGCAGGGACTCACCAGAAGTAGAAAGTTGAAGAAAGGAGAAGTCATCCTCCACGTAGGGAATGGAGCAAGATATGTTGCCTTGGCTGTTGGATCATATGACTTAGTCTTACATAGTGGACTTATTTTAACTTTAAATAATTGTTATTTTGTGCCTGCCTTGAGCAGAAACATCATTTCTATTTCATGCTTGGATATGGATGGTTTTGATTTTATTATTGCGAATAATAGATGTTCCATTTCTCGTAAAGGTATATTTTATGCAAATGCTGATTTGTGTGATGGTCTTTATATTCTAAGCATGAAAAGGTCCACTGATACTCCAGTCTTTAACACAAATACAAAGAGATTGAAGCCAAATGATTTGAATCAAACCTATCTTTGACATTGTCGTCCCGGGCACATAAACGAGAAACGCATAACGAAGCTCCATAAAGATCGACTTCTAGATTCATTTGATTAAGAAACATATGAAACGTGCGTATCTTGTTTACTAGGCAAGATGACTAAAAGTCCCTTTACTAGACACAGTGAAAGGGCAAGTGATTTATTGGGTCTAATACATACTGATGTATGTGGTCCAATAAACACAATGGCTAGAGGAGGTTATCAGTACTTCATTACATTTAAAAATGATTTCAGCGAGATATGGTTATGTATATCTAATGAAACATAAAGCTGAATCATTTGAGATGTTTCAAACGTTTCAAAATGAAGTGTAGAATCAACTTGGTAAAACTATCTAAACACTTCGTTCAGATCGAGGTGGTGAATATTTGAGCCAAGAATTTGATGATCATCTTAAAAATTGTGGGATTGTCTCCCAATTGACTCCACCAGCAACTCCACAGTGGATTGGAGTTTCTGAAAGGAGAAATCAAACCTTATTATATATGGTTCGATTTATGATGAGTCATGCAGATCTTCCATTATCCTTTTGGGGTTATGCATTACAAACTGCAGCTTTCACTCTAAATCGAGTTCCTTCTAAAGCGGTTGATAAAACACCATATGAGATATGGTACGGAAAGAAACCTAGTTTGTCTTTCCTTAAGATTTGGGGTTGTGAGGCTTACGTAAAAATGACAAGTCTCAGAAAAACTAGCACCTAAATCTGACAAGTGTTTATTTATGGGGTATCCTAAGGAAACAAAAGGATATTACTTTTATAATCCCGCTGAGAACAAAGTGTTTGTTGCTCGGTATGGTGCCTTTTATGGAAAAATAGTTTATTTCAAAAGACACTAGTGCGAGAGAAATAAATCTTGAAGAAGTTCAAGAATCACAGATAAACCCTGAACCGCTACTGGAAGTTCAACAACGTTCTGAACCAGTTGAACCTCCACAAAAAACACAAGGCCCACGTAAATCTGGTAGGGTAAGACATGAGCCAGAGGGATTCAGATTTCTCATTACTGATAGTCGTGATGTGTTGCTTATGAATCAAAATGAGCCCACCACTTATCAGGAGGCTATGTCTAGACCAGACTCAGATAAATGGCTAAGTGCCATGAATTCTAAGATGCAATCCATGTATGATAATCAAGTTTGGAACTTGGTTGATTTACCTGAAGGTGGTAAGACCATTGGATGTAAATGAGTTTACAAGAAGAAAATCGACATGGATGGCAAAGTGCATACTTTTAAAGCAAGACTTGTAGTAAAAGGTTTCAGGCAGACTCACGGTGTTCATTATGATGAAACTTTTTCGCAAGCAGCCATGCTTAAATCCATAAGAATCTTAATTGCCATTGCTGCATATTATGACTATGAGATAAGACAAATGGATGTAAAAACAACATTTCTTAATGGAAATCTGCTTGAGGACGTGTATATGACACAACCTGAAGGTTTTGGTACATCCTGAGAATTCTAGGAAGGTATGTAAGCTTCGAAGATCCATTTATGGATTAAAGCAAGCTTCTCGGAGTTGGAGTCTTCGTTTTGATGAAGCAATCAAGGATTTTGGTTTTATTAAGAACGAAGATGAGCCTTGTGTATACAAGAAGGTCAGTGGGAGTGTAGTTGTTTTTCTGGTACTGTATGTTGATGATATATTAATAATTGGAAATGACATCCCAACATTGAAGAATGTCAAGTCTTGGTTAGGGAAGTGTTTCTCAATGAAAGACTTAGAAGATGCAACCTATATCCTAGGGATAAGGATCTATATGGATAGATCTAAGAGGCTAATCGGTCTAAGTCAGAATGCTTACATAGACAAGGTGCCGAATAGGTTTAGTTTGCAAGACTCTAAAAGAGGATTGTTGCCAATGTCTCATGACATAAGTCTCAGCAAGATTCAATGTCCTAAGACAAATGATGAGCGAAACCGTATGAATAAGATTCCATATGCATCAGCTATTGGATATATCATGTATGTCATGTTATGCACTCGACCTGATGTATCATATGCTTTGAGCACTACAAGCAGATATCAGTCAGATCCTGGTGAGAGTCACTGGATAGCAGTAAAGAACATTCTTAAATACTTAAGAAGGACTAAGGAAATGTTCTTGGTCTATGGAGGTTTTGAAAATGATCTAGTTGTAAATGGTTATACAGATGTAAGTTTTCAAACTGATATAGATGATTTTAGATCGCAGTCTGGATATGTGTTTACTTTGAATGGGGTGCAAAGAAGTGGAAAAGTTCAAAGCAAGAGGCGTGGTGATTCTATAACGAAGTTGAGTATATTGTAGCGTCCGATGCAAAGAAAGGATGCGCTTTGGATCAAAAAGTTCATTTCTGAACTAGGTGTGGTTCCAAGTATTGCTAACCCTGTATGTTTGTATTGTGACAATAACGTGGCAATATCACAGGCCAAGGAACCTAGATCACACCACAGATCCAAACATATACTTAGGCGTTTTCATCTAATTAGAGAAATTATTAAGAGGGAAGACGTAAAGATTTGCAGAGTACCTACTGAAGACAACGTTGCGGATCCATTGACAAAAGCTCTTCCACAAGCAAAACATGATGGTCATGTTAGATCATTAGGCATTAGATGCATGTATGATTGGCCCTAGTGCAAGTGGGAGATGTCGGGGCATGTGCCCTAGGTCAATCCATTAACCGTCTTTATGAATACTTTTAGTTAATAAAATAGAGGATTTCATTTGTTGTTTATTAAAATTAATTTGCATGTTTACATTATAATAAGATCCATGGGTATTTACAGAAAGATCATAAATGTCCATAGTCGATCATTATACTGGGAACTATAATGAATTAAGACTAGTGTGAGTCTTGATTGATGATCATATGATGATTATACGTATAGGGATGCGAATCAAGATCACAAGTACTTGTTAGGGAACAAAGTACTAGACCGACCTGCTATGAGAACATCACATGGATTAAGTCATAGTTGTTTCTCATGATAGGTATATTTTTCGGTCCTCTGACTTGAGATTACCAGAGACTTCAACATTAGGAACATAGTGATTTGAAACTATCAAACGTTGTCTTTAACCGGACGATTATAAAGGTTGTGATTGGTTACTGTGTGAGCAATGTGATAAAGTTGTGTAATCGAGATAAAATTTGTCTCTCTCATATAAAGAGAGATATCTAGTGGATCCTCGATGTGTTAGATCTGTTAAAAGGCCTAGTCTAAGTGAATTGATATTGATCAATGTCACTTGGATGTTTTCAGCCTACCTAGAGATCGAGACTAGCACGATTGAACATGTTGGATGACAATTTCATGTCTTATGTTTGATCAAAAGGATATCGTGTGACAAAAGGATGTTAGATACACTATTGATTAGGTTGTATCGATTTGATATTCGTACGACTTGGGTAGTCATAATGTCTTGCTAGAGGCCGCTTATGACTTGTATACCAAAATGTGTTTTGGTTCACTGCCAACGTTGTATGAGCCTATTGAGTCGCACACTAAGAATGGTTTTGCGAGATTTTAAGATTGTTTAGAAAAATGAGTTTTATATGATAAAATTCATGACAGAAACGTCCTCGTGGTGTATTACACTTATACCTTCTTTAAGTAGGGGTATATGTGTAATTTACTTAACCGGCTATATACAAGGGTTGTATAAATAGACGCTTTAAGTTAGAACACACGGACGAAAGATTAAGGGCCGAAACTCTATTTTTGTTTTAGAAACGACTTAGGGTTTTCGGTACGCTCTGGATCGTTTTGGAGAGAAACAAAAGGTTTGGTATTCTCTTGAAGCTAGCACTTCGAATCTCGGTCGCCGTTCGTGTGTGGACTGCTGGTAGAGGGCGTTCGTCGTTGGCAGCGCCTTAGAGATCGATCAACCTTCAGAAAGGTATTTTGCGACCAAAGTATGATTAAGTTTTCTTGGTTTAAACGTTTTAATGGAATAAAATTCGGATCCTGTTGGTGGTTTTTGTCAAAATTGTTTTGTAATCTCCACTGCGTATAAACCCCAAAAACCAACAGAGCGATAATTCCCTAACCAGACACATTTTTATTTCACTATTCATCATCACTTCTTTGTATATACATGAGATTGTTGTTTCCTGGTTTCCACACTTAGAGTTTTATCTACTTTGCTTCCATTAAACTATTAAGACTTTCGCTGAATAACTTATAAACTGTAAAAAGTTTTAATTAATCCTAAAACTTACGAATAACAAAATTTGAGTAATAGTATCCTAAACACGAATAACAAGGAGGATAGGATAAATAAGACTGACTAATACGTTGTTAAGTCATATGTGGCTATAATTAGGGCTTAACGATGTAATTAGGCTGGGCGGTGCCCTAGATTAGGGAAGGGGGCGTCACATTTACATCTAACCAATTTCAAAAATTAATCGCAATTAATGTGGAAACAAAAAGAAGTAGGTTTCGAACATGCTCAAAAGGAGGCTCTCGTTCACTCAAAGGCTTAGAGCATCTCCAATCCAAACATAGATTGGGAAGAAAATATTGTCGTGAATGATAAAGAATGCCCTTCTTTATTTCCATGTGATCAAAGGTGTTTCCACTGCTACAAAATAAACAAAATTCAAAACTCTAACCCCATCTATAGTCTCCATCGTAATACAAGAGAACAATTAATCTTTAGTTGGATCGATAGACCTTATTTTATTTTATTTTCTTATAAAATAGACAATTACATTCATATTACAACAAATCTTCAATCCAAATTAATTGAGGTCGGCTATACAGATGATTCATTGATCCGTCCGTATTAATGAAATAAAAAAACTTTTGTGATAAAAAAGAAACAAAAGCTTTTCTACATAATGGAATCCAAAATTTTCAATTGGTGATGATCCAAATTTTTGCGTTAGAGTGCTTTAAGAACTAATATCATATTCAGTTAGTCTACTATCATGGGCCATGGCCAAATGAGAGACATGAGCCTAAGAGAAAGTGGTCCATATATTCTACAGGTTGTTAAATCTATTATCCTACTAATACAAAAATCAACTGAAACGGAAACCAACAAACAACTCTCAACCACTTCTGCTTAAAATAATAATAATAATAAATCTTTTATTTTTTTTTAAGAATAAATTTTTCTTTTAAAAATACTCATTTCGAAACAAACACAGTAAAAAATCCAAAAAAAAGGCCACGGCTATCTGGACCCCGTATTTCGCTCTTTTTATCCCGTTACTTCATTATATCCCATTTTTTATTTTTTATTTTTTTTACTTCTTTTACCCCACCTTTTTGTAAATAATTTCAAAAATATCCCTCATTCTCAACAAATGTTTACTCCATTCCTACTTTCATCCTAACACCCCACAATCATCTCCATTTCTCGGTTTTAGTCATTTAAAGCACTTGTACTAGGTCGCCAAGTGCCGTAGAAGTGTTTTTTTTTTTCATTGAACAATGTCATATGTGGTCGCGTCGTATCAAGAAGTGAAGAAGTGTCGCCCGCAAGGTTCGACTGACTTTGATCGACCTTAAAGAGGTAAAGGGCGACTCTGTCCGATACCCCTAAAGAGTTAACAGCCGATTCCAACCGAATCTGACCGATAATGCGAAGTGAACGTAGTTTTAATTGGCCACGGAAGGGTCCAGCAGAGACCTCTAAAGAGGTGTTGGCCACATGCCGACTTCGACCAATACCCTTAAAGAGGTAACGACCGATTCCTGCCAAATCTGATCGATAATGCGAAGTGAACTTAATTTTAATTGGTCACAGAAGTGTCCAGTAGAGACCTCTAAAGAGGTGTTGGCTACAGACCAACTTTGACCGATACCCTTAAAGAGGTAACAACCGATTCCTGCCGAATCTGATCGATAATGCGAAGTGAACTCGGTTTTAATTGGTTACGAAAAGGTCCAGCAGAGACCTCTAAAGATGTGTCAGCTCTTTGTGGCCGACACCTGCGGGTAACGAGAACGAACAAAAAATTTTCAAAACTCCAAAAAAATAAATGATAATGACAAAAAATAGTGTATTTTGCTCGGAATCATTCATCGACAAATCACTAATAATATCAACTTGAAAAATAAAAAAAACTCCAAAAAATCTCGAAATCGACACTAAAAGAGATAATGAATGCACTAATGACATCAAATCAATGTGATTTTGCTCGAATTTCGTCGGATTTGAGTTGGTGTTGAGATTGTGATTTTGAAAGAGGGGATATGCGCGAATGAGGTGAGTGGGTATGGGTGAGTAAAAATCTTTTATATGGAGGGGTAGTTAGGTCATTTCATTAGTGGTTGAAAAAAAAAAATGGAGGTAAAATGAGTGAAAAATGGGTCCCAATAGCTCGAGGCAAAAAAAAAAAAAAAAAAAAGAAAAAAAAAAATCCTGGTTTTGATGCGCTAAAACCCAACGGCTCTGCTTGCAGAGAAGCGCGGTTGGTGGTCTCGGAGACCACAATACAACAGCAACAACAAGAGAAAAGGATCTTCGAGCGAGAATCTAGAGTCCATGACCCTCCTTCGAAGGGTCTCCTCTGCGCTTCCGAAAGTGCCCGAATTCGCAAAGAGGTCCGTCGCTCCCTCCAAGTTCCCTGTTCACCCTCTCGACGCTGCGTCGTCATCTTCCCTTGTTCATGGCGTCCATGTCTTCCACTGCCCCGTGAGTCAATTCCAAGGTTTAATTTCTTGTTTTTGATTAATGTGTTTGTGTGAGTGATTGATTGTGGTGTTGTTTTGGATGAATTAGGACGGAGTCGGGATCGTCGCCAAGCTGTCGGAATGCATAGCCTCGAGAGGGGGCAACATTTTGAGCGTCGACGTCTTCGTCCCTGAAAAGAATCAGGTCTTCTATTCCAGAAGGTTTCCCCTCTCTTTCAATTCATATTTGCATATGTTGATGGCTATTTCATATCTATTTTGTTCTCTTGGCCTAGTAGCTTAACTTGCGAAATTAGACTCCTTGCCAGTTTGAAATCCTACTTGTTTTTATTGATTTTGAAACGTTTGATTTCGGAAACGCTTGTAGGCAAGGTAGGACGATGTAATTAAAATTCATGAAACCAAAGAATAGGGCACAAAATATAACTGTTTCTATCGTTCTTAATAAGTTTGATTAAACCAAGCTAGAGAACTTTGTTGGTGAGATTATGACCTTTAATCTCTAAGAAACTATTGTAGCTAGCTAGTCAGCATGATGGTTAGTGTCACGGGGTCAATTGAAGAGGGGTTTTCCCTAAGGAATTTTTCGCTCTCAACCAACCCAGTGATGCCTAGGGACCGCCCTAGCTCAGCACAACCAATGCGCAATGCGGAATAATAACACACAGCAAGCACAAGCAACAACAATGCAATGGACAACAAGGAAATGTTTATTAGCTCTCTATGGAATTACAACTGATCCCTCTTGGATGCTCTCTCTGATCCCTCCTGGATACTTAGATTATCCCCGGATGCCCTCCCAAGCATCCCTGCCTCTGGCTTTATAGCCCAGCTAGTTCGGCAGTTACAAAACCAATTAAGCCTACATTAAACACCACTCCCTTAATGTGCGCGGTAGTTACCAAACTGTCCGCCCCCCTTGCTGCCACTAGGATTAAACCGCCCACAATTCCGGGACGGGCCTTGATCATGCCCATGATCAAGGTAATCAATGAGCAATACCATAACTGCTCCCATTTGTAATCGCTACCACCTGTAACAGCCACCACTTCGCCCCAGCCACTTAACTCGGGACTTGCCTTGGTCATGCCCATGACCAAGGTAATTAACGAGCCATTCGTAACCGCTACTACTTGCTTGCTCATATAATCGCTTGCACTTGATCTCCCCACGCCTCGTGGTTCATGTTTCTCTAAGGGACAGGAACTGCTTAATCGTGCCTAGGTCCGCCCAGACGCGTCGGTGCTAGCCGGGGCTCGGACGAGTCCCACCGGCTCGGGGTGGTCGGAGCATGGGCTCGAGGGACTTACCTTGGCATGATGTCCAAGGCATGCTCGAGGGACCATCTTGCTACCGTGCACACACCACCCCTAGGAGAGACCACCTCCCCTTATAGTAGATGTTAAGCCGTTTACTCCACTCCAATAGGAAACATCCCAAAATGAGACCAAGCATACTTTGACCAGGGTCAACGCCCAGGTCAAGATTTGTCAACTCGGGCTAAGGTCCGCCTTGCCCAAGTCTTGCTCATGCCTAAGGCACCACCGCGCCCGAGGAAATGTGCCCGAGCCTTGCTCGTGCCAAGGAATGTACCTAAGTCTGCCAAGGAATACCTAGGTCTGCCAAGGCGTCGTGCCAAGGTGTGCCAAGGCGCCGTGCCAAGGAAAATCCCGCGCTCGTCCCGCGCGCTCGCCCATGTGACGCATCCATACGCGCTCAACCATATGCGCGCGTCTGTCCGCATGCGTCCATGCGCTCGCTCGTCCGAGTGCGCGCTTATGCGCGCACGGTCTCGCGTCCTACGCGCTCGCCCGCGTCTCGCGCGCATGCACATCCGCGCTCCGCGCTGCGTGCTTGCATTACGCGCTTCTGCGTGCCCGCATCCCGCGCGCGTGCCCGTGCTCCGCGCCCCGCGCCCATGCGCCTCGCGCCAAGGCACGACCGCGTCACACCTCGGTACTGCTCGTGTGTTGTGCCTAGGCCCGCGCCTAGACGCCTCTTTGCGCCGTGCCTAAGCCCGCGCTTAGACACCTCTTTGCGTCCCGCATGCAATTTCCCAACTGCACACACGCATCACTGCAGGCCATGCTGCAACCCTCCGAAGTCCAGCATCTAACCTCCATAGAACCACCCAAGTCCTCCGAAACTTGGTCATTTGCTAGGTTACCGGCTGCCCAACCCAGCCTATTCGGGTCTCGCTTTTAGGGGTGTGACAGTTAGCTTCCTGCCAAACTCACCTCAGAATACATTCCTTCATTTTGTTGAGCAGCTTCTTAGTGGATGCTCGACAACAATTGATAATTTAGGCCAATGAGAGTTGCTGATCTCGAGACTCAAAAATTGTTTCAACGAAGTTGATAGAATCTTTTGTTACTTGGAGATGTAGATAGAACTACTATCCTCAGACCTCTAAGCAAAGCAATGGCTTCCAAAATATATGGAGAAACATCGTTTGCAGATCCAAACAAAAGTGATAGCCATGTTTACTATCCTCAGACTCAAAATATTGTTTGTCATTTTTCATGAAATGGATCAAACATATATAAACGTTGGGGCGTTCCCACCTAGCGACGCGCTGCATCAGAGCCCGGGTGTAGTGAGAAATGAGCAAGGGTGTGTTTCACATCGCCGCCTGGGTGTGAAGAAAAATGAGCAAGGGTTCCCACACATAGGACTGTGTGGGTAAAGAAGCTAGTCCCTTCACATCGTCACCCGGATGTGAAGAAAAATGAGCAAGGGTTCCCACACAAAGGACGGGTGTGGGTAAAGAAGCTAGTTCAAAACAAACACGAAAACAAAAACAAAATCATAGATACGGACACTAGATCTTTTAGACAAAATAGAAATAGAAAAGGAAAACAAATACAAAAGGGGAGATAAATTCGTTTAGGAGCATGGAACATAGGAACACTTACGGGGAAGTCAATAGAACTAGTAGATACCATGATTAGAAAGAGAGTCAATATTGCTTGCCTCCAAGAGACAAAATGGGTAGGTGAAAAGAGTAGAGAAATAGGAAATACAGGGTTTAAATTGTGGTACACTGATATAGATAGAAAATGCAATGGAGTAGGAGTTGTGGTGGATAATGATTATAAGGATAAGGTCGTAGAGGTTAAAAGAATGGAGGATAGATTGATTCTAGTTAAATTAATTATTGGAGAGGAAAAAATTAACATATTTAGCGCCTATGCACCACAAGTAGGATTAAGCGAGAGCATCAAACGCAAGTTTTGGGACGATATGGATAGATTTGTGCAAAGTATACCATTATATGAAAAAGGTTTTTATTGGAGGAAATTTAAATGGGCATGTCGGGGCAAGTAACGATGAGTTTGAGAGAGTTCATGGAGGTTTTGGGTACGGTACTAGAAATGAAGAAGGAGAGTCAATCTTAGAATTTGCTTCAGCATACGATCTTGTCTTAGCAAATACTAGTTTTAGGAAAAGGGAGTCGCATGCAATTACTTTTAGTAGTGGTCATAACAAGAGTCAAATAGATTTTCTTTTAACAAGAAAAATAGATAGAAAAATATGTAGAGACTGCAAAGTAATACCTGGTGAAGCCCTTACTACCCAACATAAGCTAGTAGTACTTGATATTAAGCTAACACGACGACATAATATGAATAAAAGAGTTAGCGACCCTAGAATAAAGTGGTGGAACCTAAAACATAGTAAACAAGTAGAGTTATAGAAAAACTACTAGAGGAAAATGTTTGGAATCTTGACTTAGATGCTAATACAATGTGGCTAGAAATGAATAGTTGCATAAGGAGAGTGAGATCAAACGTATTAGGTATATCTAAGGGCTTGGGACCTCCAAAGAAGGAAACATGGTGGTGGAACGAGGATGTCCAACGAGCAATTAAGACTAAAAGAGAGATGTATAGGAAAATACCTAAGTGTCAAGATGAAGATGTGTACAATCAATATAGAGAAGCTAGAAAACAAGCTAAAAAAGTAGTTAGTCAAGGTAAAACAAATTTCATGGAAGATCTATATACAAGGTTAGGTAATAGGGATGACAAAAATATATATATATATATATAGGCTAGCCAAATTAAGAGACAAAAAGAAACAAGACCTAAGTCATGTAATATGTATTAAGGACGAAAATCAAAATGTTTTAACGCGCGAGGAGGATATTAAGGAGAGATGGAGAAGTTACTTCGATAGTTTATTTAATGATGGCCAAGTTGATACTATAATATATGAAAACCCACACCAAGAAAGAAATGTAAACTATACACGCAATATTAGAATTACAGAAGTTAAAGAGGCATTGAAAAGAATGAAAATAGGGAAAGCATGTGGCCCGGATGAAATACCCATAGAGGTTTGGAAATGCTTAGGATAAATTGGATTGACTTGGTTAACAAAACTTTTCAATAAAATTTTAAAATCAAAACGGATGCCAATAGATTGGAGAAGAAGCACGCTTGTGCCAATCTTCAAAAACAAAGGAGACATTCAAAGTTGCTCAAACTACTGAGGAATTAAACTTATGAGTCACACTATGAAACTTTGGGAGAGGATAATTGACAATAGGCTAAGGAGAGAAACAACAATATCAGAGAATCAATTTGGTTTCATGCCTGGGAGGTCAACTATGGAGGCGATTTTCCTTGTGAGACGATTGTTAGAAAAATATAGAGAAAAGAAAAAATATCTTCATATGGTATTCGTAAATTTAGAAAACGCATATGATAGGGTCCCTAAAGATGTTTTTTGGTGGGTTCTAGAAAGAAAAAGAGTGCATGCTAGATTCATAGACACTATTAAGGGTATGTATGATGGAGTAGTAACGAGTATAAAGACATTTGGAGGAGCTACAAAAGAATTTCCTATTACGATATGACTACATCAAGGATCGGCTTTAAGCCCATATCTATTTACTTTAGTTATGGATGAACTAACTAGACATATTCAAGAGGATATACCATAGTGTATGCTATTTGCAAGATGATATTGTCTTAGGGGATGAAACTAAAGATGGAGTGAATAAGAAATTAGAACTCGGAGGAATACATTAGAATCTAAAGACTTTAAGTTGAGTAGGACAAAAACTGAATACATGCACTGTGAGTTTAGAAACACTAGACATCGAGATGACGGAGTGGTAAAATTTGGTGAAATAGAAGTTCCTAAGGTAAACCACTTTAAATACCTAGGATTAATCATACAAAATGATGGTAACATTGAGAATGATGTCACACATAGAATTCAAGCCGGATGGAAAAAATGGCAGAGTGCAACAGGGGTGATTTGTGATCGAAATGTTCATACTAAGTTAAAAGGAAAATTTTATAGGACCGCAATTAGGCCAGCTATGCTCTATGGAAGTGAATGTTGGGCGGTAAAGCAACAACAATGTGACGACCCCTCTCCTAATCTAGGGCACCGCCCGGCCTAATCTCGTAATTAAGCCCTAATCATATCCACGCAGGACTTAACTACATATTAGTTAGCCTTTACAACTTAGACGCCTATTTTCTCGTGCTCATGATAAGTAATATACTAGTCCTACCAGTTTATAAAATTTAAAGTTAATTAAAACTTTTTATTAAATTAATTAATTAGCGGAAGTCTAATTGATTATGCGGAAGCAATGAGTAACTTCTGCGGAAGCCATTTATAAAATCTAAGTGTGGAAAACCAGGAAATGACATCACATATATAAAGTCCTCAAAATGCAGTGAAATAGTCTAAGTCAAGTCGGGGAACTAACGCTCAACCCAATATACAACCCAAATAGTATCTGAAAGACGTATATAACATATACAATCAAAATATCAAAATAAGACTTACAATCGATGTAGTGACACGCCACGAGCTCAGGAATAATCGCCGATCTTTTCTTTGCCCGGCCTGCTGGTAGTCGGCTCTGCACCCGCCGTCATAAAAAGGACGGTGAGTACAAGAATAAAACAGTAATCCCCGATGACGAGTTTAATTTGCATTTCCAAATATTCAAATGGTATTTAAAGGCATATAAATGGAAAAATTAGAAAATGAACCATATGCGAGTAAATACCGAGTTAAAGAAGTGAAACTAACACTAGGCTAAGTAGTGGTGATTTAGGTCCGGTCGGCAGTGAAACATGTCACTCCGACTCAATAATCATATAGCACAAGGGACTCTAACCCAAGTGTTACCAGAAACTCTAACCCCAGTGTGTAGACCACCTCAGGGACTCTAACCCCAAGTGTCATACAGTGTCAAGTAACATGTGTCGACATCCCCAGGGACTCTAACCCCGTGAGTCGCGCACACCTCGATCGAGTACGGGACCTAAATGCAAAAACTACGTTTTAAATTTCAAGAAATACCAAGTATGGATTGTCAAGGCATAGGCACATCTACACACCTAAACAAATAAGGAATACAAGTCCTCTTAAACATTTATAAGATATTCACTAGCCTAATAGCATGCTATTTATCATTCAATTCACATTTGAAACAACAAGAATAGACATAGCATGGGATATAGTCAATGAATCAAATCAAATGAATGGATATCATGCAAACTAGACTCATCAAGTGAGCATAGACACAAAGAACACATGATATAAGAATACAAAGGCAAAATAGTCAAAAGGACTATGTAAGGACAACAATTAATAGAAATGAAATGCCAAGTAAAGTTGCCATTGGGTATACTCACAACAACAAAGTAAAGTCCTAGCTTTACTGGCCTCCCGATACTCCAAATCTTGTATTCGCTCTCTCGTACCCTTTTCTTAGGTTCCTGAGTTTGGTGTCTCATTAGTTCAAGTATAGTGGGTTTAAGCTCAATTTATCGAAATATAATTTTTTCCAATTTTTTCGGAATTTTTTCAAAATTTTCCCTCATTTTTCTTCTCTTCTTTTTCATTTCATTTTTTTTTTAAATTCTGTTTGGGTCGGGTCGACCCAAACGGGTCGGACCCGACCCAACCCGTTCTGGGCCCGGACGCGTGCGCGCGTGTGCACCTTCTTCCTCCCAATCGACTGGTTCGATCGGGAGCAAGAACAATTTTTTTTTTTTTTTTTTTCTTTGGCGATGGGTTGGGGTTGCTCTCCACCCCAACCCTGGTGGAATCGATGGCAGGGGAGACACCCCTGCCATCTCCACCTCGGCCCAGTTCGGCCATGGGGTTCGGCCATGGTGGCCGAACCCCACTCTCGGCTACCCCACCGCCAACCACCCAAAATCCACAACCACAACGAGGACTCACCGAGATTTTGACGTCTCCTCTCCTTCCCGGCGCGTCCCTGCTTCTCCTCCTCCTCTCCTCTTCTTCTTCCTCGCTCTCGACCTCCCTGTGTCTATGTTTTTGTGTGTGCGTGTTTGTGTGGGGTGTGGTGTAAGTGGGTAGGTGGGGTGGTGGCCAAGTGGTATGGGTGTTGACAAGTGTTACTTAGGTTGAGACAAGTGTGATGGGGTTTGTGACACCTAACTGTGACACAACTACGACACTCACCCGTGTTTTCGGGCGTTTCGACTCCCGGTTTCGCGTCCAAACCGTGATATCCGCGTACCGCCGCGTCGATAGTCACTCAATATATATTTCATATTATTTACTTGACTATATAGGCTTATAAGTAATTCTTTATTTCATATTAGTATTAAATAAGACTTACCAAAATGCTAACTACCCGGTTCCTCGGCTCGCACGCTACTCGAGGCGTGTCCCCGCTCTCGTCTCGACGCCTACAACTGTACAAACCGACTTAGTAAGTCTACACGATACATAACATTAGGCACACGTCAATACAAAAATACGATATACCCACGTGCCTCGGTTGGTGCACGTATCACAGTGTAGGTCCCACGTCAAGGGTCGGTGATCCTGATTAAGGAATTAAAACGGAGTTAGAGATTTGGGTCGTGACAAACAATTACATAAAATTAACGTAGCAGAAATGAAGATGCTTAGATGGATGTGTGGTAAAACTCGTAAAGATAGAATAAGAAATATAGAAATTCAAAGACAAGTAGGAGTAGCACCAATTGATACAAAGATTAGGGAAGGGCGGTTGCGATGGTTTGGTCACCTGCAAAGACGTCCTACAAATGCTCCAACTAGAAAATTTAACTCAATAGAAACTGTAGAAATTCGACGAGGTAGGGGCAGACCAAAGTTAACATGGGATGCATTAATTAGGAGGGATTTGAATGGTTTGGAAAGCTCACCATCAATTGCACTTAATCGAGCACAATGGAAAAGTTTGATCCATGTAGCCGACCCCCGTTAATTTGGGACTGAGGCTGTGTTGTTGTTGTTGTTGTTGTTGTTGTATATTGTGATTTCGAGTAATGGTTGTCATCGTTGAGCCTAAAACACTGGGGCTGGGGGGAGAGCGCTCTTGTGACAGCTAAATTGTTTGCGCATTTGTCTTCAATAATTTTACTGAGAAATCTTTTTTTTTTTATGCTTCCTTTACGAGGCATTTTCCTGCATTTTCTGACAATTCTGTGCCAAATAAGATTGGTAAAAGAGAAGTTAAATGAGAGATGAGTACCATCTTCCTTCCAATTACACAAAATAAACAATGTGTATTTGTGTCTATTCTATTTCGGCATACATAAGATGTTGAAATTTTGCTAAGAAACAATCTCTGCGTGATGAAGGCAGGTCTGGGAATGTGCAAAGGGAACCGAAAGAGGTCTTCCCAAAGCAATTTTGGATCCTTATCAATGCTATCCACCTTAGGAGTTTTGTAATTCCTGTGGTGACATATTTGACCCTTCTCAACCTTAGCAGTTAAGCTACCACACACTGTTCTAGCCAACAAAGTGCATTTTTGTTTTCTAAAAAATAACTGAAACTATTAAGGATGCGAAGATTGACTCCAACACTGTAATAGTGCAAGCAGGAAGTTGCCCCTGATGAAAAATGTGGCAGCTTGGAAGGACATGTTTAATTAGGAAGATCAGCTTAAGACAGGAGACCTTCTTACCATCTGCTTTATGTAGATTGGAACGTATTGATTATGGAACATTCATAATAGGACAATTTGGCAGCTGTTAAATGTAGCCTGAAATACTTAACTTGAAGTGGTAGAGAACAACAAAAATGCCATTACATCTTGCCATTTGACCAATCTTGAAATGATTTTGGACTTTTTGTTCGTATTGAGACCTAAAAATTACTTAGATATTGTTGTTGATTGGCATCTTGAAAATTGCGATTAGAGATCTTGACAAAGAGAGCTAAGTATTATCTGCATAGAGAAGATAAGCTATGCCAAGTTTCTTGCATTTACTAGGGATTTGAATGAACTCTATTAACTCTGTGCCATTCTAAGGCCGGAAAGGCTTTCATTTCCATTGGTGAGAAGTAAGGTTTTGGAATTCCCTTTCCTCAAAGCCCTCCTCCCTTTGAAGAAAGCTTCATGACATGCATTTACTAATGCTGCATTTTTACTGTTTAAACAGGTTGTTCAATATAGGTAAGCATTGTCACTGGAGGTCCTACTTTTTTTTTTTGAATCATGAAAAGAAAATCCCAATTAACATAATCATGGACTCGTGGATTGACCAAAAAAAAAAAAATCATTATCATGTGCTTTTTGGAGATCAACTTTAACATGTTTAGTACTTAGAATTTACTAGACATATTCAAGAGAATAAAGGCTAAAATGGGACGCATTAATTAGGAGAGATTCAAATGATTTAGAAAGTACACCATCAATTGCGGTTAGTCGAGCGCAATGGAAGCATTTGATCCATGTAGCCAACCCCAACTAATTCGGGATTGAGGCTATGTTGTTGTATTCAAGAGAATAAAAGTCAAAATTATGGTGTATGATATTTCCAAACAATATTGTTTTAATAGACGAAACAAGAGATGAAATGAATAGGTAATTAGAACTTTAGATGCGTATATTAGAATCGAAAGAGTAATTTTTTTATAGGAAGAATCGAAAGACTAATTGAGTAAGAATAAGATCGAATACACACATTTTAAGGTTTAAAAATAGTAGAGATCAAGATAATGGTGTTGTTCAATTAGTAGAAGTAGAAGTTTATAAGGTGAACTGTTTTAGATATTCTTAGGATTTGTGGTAAAACACGTAACGATAGAATAAGAAATACGAAGATTCAAAAAATGGTAGGCGTAGAGTGGTGGCAGGCTAAGTTACCTAGACTCAGGTACGGGTGTCGGATACGAGTACATATCTAGGGTTCGGACTTGCTATTCTCAGAGTTAAAGGATACGGGGACTCGCTAAAAGAGTCCGACACGGGTACTAGGACATGGCAAAAATTATAAATAAATTTATATTTTCATTGTAGCTGGGTAAATTAAATTGTAAACCTATATTAAGTTTATTGTTTTTAAAACTATCATATTAATTGTACTGATATTTAATAAGGAGGGGCAGCTGGTCTCCATATTGCAATGACATGACAAAAGGGTTAACATTGACAGCTTGTGGGCCCCATCTTTAGAAGAGTCAACTTCTTCTCTCTCATTTCGATAGATTAGGGTTTCCTCTGTTGCTATTCGCAACTATCTTGGTTCCTTTCCCTTTCCATCGTTGCATCTCTTAAGCTCTCCTTCATTCAAATCAAGTATATATCTCTCTCTGTGATCTATCGTTGGTTGCATCTCCCTCTCTCTTAGTCTCAGATTTGTCCTTTCACTCCCTTTTCTCGAATCTACCGCGTCCAACTTCAAATCCGATGTGTCGACACGGATTCCATGCCCGAATCCGTGTCGAATCGTGTCAACATGGGTACTTCGGCACAAAGTGCCGAGTCTGGGTATCCCATGTAGCAAGTGTGGCCATAATAAAAAAGGCCATAGAAATACGAAAATTAAAACACTCGAAACTGTAGAAACTGGAGGAATTTGACAGTGTAAGGATAGATCTCAGATAATTTGGGACGTGATAGTCATAAGTGAATTTAAAGGATTATGAAAGCACATAATCAACCACATTAAATCTAGTTGTGTAAAGTTGTTTGATCAATGTAGCCAATCCCTACTATTTTGAGATTGAGGCTTTGTTGTTTTTGTAGTCTTTTTCAACCAACCATTTGTATTTATGAATCCAATAAAGAAAATCCAGTTCACATCATCAAATGCTTTTTTGGAAATCGACCTTAATAAGTGTGTCTTTTCCTTCCCTCTGTATTCCAACTCTTGGAATCATGGGCTAGCTAGATAGTCTCTTGTATGTTCCTCCGTTTGATGAAGGTAGCTTGTTCCTTAGAAAAAATATGCCTTGCAACATTTTGTGGTCTATTTGCAATACTTTTCGTTTGAAAAGAAAGCACAAAGTCATCTTATGGTGGTGGTCAGTTAGGAGGTATTGCTGAAAAGAATAGGCCTATTAAGATCATTTCAAAATTGTGTGAAATGCAGTAGTTTCACACATTGCATGACTGATACAGGTTCAAGCCTAGTTGTTAACCTTAAAGATGGCCCATTGGCTGAGCCAGTCACGAGCTACCAAAAGAAGCCCAGCCCGAGCGACGCCGTAGCAAGAGAAAGATTAAGCGCCCCACATGCCTGACTGATTTCACTGTAGCTGTGGTGCCCTGCCAAGGTTGTTAGGAATGTCTGAAGTTTGTTGAGAGAATTAGGTGTGAGCGAATCATGTAGTGTGTGACAACATGTAAGAATGGTTATACGTCTCTATATATAAATCAATTGTTGGCATGATGAAGGGCATGATGAATATAAACCCTTCTATTTCCTCTTATTCTTCCTCTCTTTCTGCTTATCTCTCTCTGTTCTCTCATCTTATTTTCCTCTGCTTCTCTTCTCTCAGTCTCTTCCGCTCTATTTGAGATACATGTGTGATCATCTAGTGCTTTCATTGAGAGTTCACCATGATGGAGGGAATGACGACTCGTGCCAAAGCCACTGAGGAAGCTATTACAAAGTTGCAAGAGCAAACTGAACTTCATGCCTCAAATCATGAAAGGATCCTAGCTACCTAGTAGCAACGCGCGGAGGTCATTGCCAGGAATACAGCCGTAGGCGACGAGATTACGAAGATCTTTTTTTGGGCAAGGGGACCAAACCCAGAGAAACAACTAATACAAACCCAGCCTCCCTTGCTACCAACCCCCAATTTTCCCCCCGCCATTCCATACCTCCCCATCATCATCTTACTGCAACCCCATACCTGAAGCCTTAAACATCCATTCACAAGACTATTCGGCTTCTCCATACACCAATCTTCCCCCACATATGCAGTTGAGGATGCCGAAGTTGGAAATTCCAGTGTTCACTAGAGGAGAGAATTGTCTCGACTGGTTTTTCTAGATTTAGTGATTCTTTCGTTATCATCAAAGACTCTTAGATTAATGCCTCAGTATTGCATCATTTCACATGGCCGTCGACGCCCTTCAGTGGTTCTACTGGCTGTACTCTACAGAGTAGATGGGTAGCTGGAGTGATTTTACGAGGGATTTCGAGATCTAGTTTAGTCCTTTAATGTTCATCAATCACGAGGCTGCCCTCTTCAAGTTGAAGCAGACATGAACTTTATCGGCTTACATGGTGGATTTTGCTGCTCTGTCCACTAGATGCCTTGGTTTTTTCTCAACTTAATCTCCTTAATTGTTTCTTATCAGGGTTGAGGGAAGATATTCAATGCGAATTATACTTGCACAAGCCTCAAACGCTCCATGAAGCTATGGGAATGGCTAAGGCCATAAATGATAAATCCATGCGAACTAAGCCCTCCTTCCCTAAGCCTTTCCCTAGACACCCTGCACCATTGTCAATAACCGTATAATCACCGCTTCTCGGTCGACCAACGTTCCCTGTCAAAAGGCTTACACAGGCTGAGATGGCCCTGTTGGATTTTGGGGTTTATACACAAGTAACGCAGCAAAAACTTCAAAACAATTTTTGAAAAACCCCCCAACAGGATCGAAAATAGGTTCTATTAAACTAGATTTACAAAAGTAAATCATACCTTAATCCGTGATTTCCTTCTTTGATTGTTCGATCTCCAAGTCGTTCAAGCGCCCGTCCTCTATGAGAAATCCATACACGAACGGTGACCGCGATTTGGAGTGCTAGTCCCGAGAGAAATAGAAAACGTTTTTCTTTCTCTCCCAAAATCCAGAGAACTCGAAAATTGCGAAAAACGAAAATCTTATTTTGTTTTAGGGTTTTACCCTTTATTTATATGTGTAAATAAGCCCTCACTGAAAATCCTATTCGTAATACAACTATTGTATTTATGCAGTTTAAGCAAATTACACATACACCCCTATTAATAAGTTATCATATAACAAATCGTAAGAGCTTTTATGTCATAAATTTTATCATATAAAATTTATTACTCTAGACTAATTAAAATTGCGCAAAGTCATTCTTTGTGTGCGACCTAATAGGTTCATGGGACATTGGCAGTAAGCCAAAATCATTTTGGTACACAAGTCATAAGCACTTTCTAGCAAGACATTATGACTACCCAAGTAGCATGAATATCAAAATTGATATAACTTCATAAATATCATACATCATATCCTTTTGTCGTGTGATATCATTTGATTTAACACAAGGCATGAAAAGTCACCCTTAATGTCAATTGTACTAGTCTCGATCTTTAGGTAAACTGAAAACATCCAAATGATATTGATCATATCAATTCACATGGACTTGGCCATTATCAGTCTATCATATCGAGGGATCCATTGATATCTCTCTCTATATGAGAGTGACAATTTCTATCTTGATTACACACCTTCACATATTATTCACATGGTAACCAATCACAATCTTTATAATTGTCGGGTTAGAGACAACATTTGATTGTGTTAAATTACCATGTTTCTAATATTGAAGTCTATGGTAATCTCAAGTCGAATGATTAAATGATATACCCATCATGAGTAACATCTATGACTTAATCCATGTGGTGTTCTTATTGCGGGTCGGTCCAGTACCATGTTCCTTAACAAGTACTCATGATCTCGATTTACACGCACGATCATTGCATGACCATCAATCAAGATTCACACTAGTTTTAATTTATTATAGTTCCCGGTATAATTATCGGCTAGACATTTATGATATTTCATCAAATACCTGTGGATCTTACAATAAAGCAAACATGCAATTGCTTATAATAAAACAACAAATGAAAACCTCCATTTTATTAACTAAAATTATAAGATAAACAATGTTTGTAGATTGACCTTGGGCACATGCCCCAACAGGCCGCTCGCCGTGAGAAGGGACTATGCTATAATTGTGATGACAAGTTTGTTCCAGGTCTCAAATGTAAGATAAACACGTGCTGTGCATTTGGTATGATGATGTTGTTGATCAGGCTACGCTGGAAGCTATAGTGGATTCCTACCAAGAGGTGGATCAGGACACTCCTTTAGAGCCCCCTTTGATCCAAGATGATTCAACTCCTGCCATTTCTTACCATGTGTACGTGGGCAAATAAGTCCCTATTGCACTACGGATTCTGGGCATTATGAATGGCCACCGAGTTGTTATTTTAGTGGACAGCGGCTCCACCCACAACTTCAATCATAGGTGGTCCGACATTTTGGGCTAACCATTAGTCCATCTGATACTCTTAATGTCACAGTCAGGAATGGAGAAACCTTGAATTGTGCAGGGGTTTGTAACGGTGTTCCTTTAGATCTGGGTCCCTATAAATGCTCAATTGATCTTGTCGTGTTACCCCTCTATGGGGCTGACATAGTTCTTGGTGTTCAATGGATGATGGAGACTGGCCCAACCGCCTTCGATTATGTGAATTTGTTCATGGAATTCAATCACCAAGAGAAGCTTATCCACATTCGGGGATTGTGTCCTGCTACATGTTCCTCGATGACCTGGGCAATTCAAGAAACTAGAGCACCAACATAGTGTAGCATCGTACTACCAATGTATGGTAACTGCTGTTGAGAGAGAGGATCCCCCTCCCTTTTTGATTGTACCCCTACAGCTACAGCCTTTGTTGGAACAATATGCGGATGTTTTTGCTCCACCCACAGCGCTTCCTTCAGTTCGAGACACAGACCATCGTATTCCATTGCTCCCAAGGACCCATCCCGTGAATGTAAGGCCTTACATGTATCCCCATTTTCAGAAAGGGGAGATTGAGAAAATGGTGCAGGATATGTAATGGAAGGGTTGATCCAACCTAGCACAAGTGCATTTTCATCCTCGGTTCTCTAGGTGTGCAAGAAAGATGGCTCATGGAGATTCTGAGCCTTTAATAAAGTTACAATTAAAAACATATTTCCAATACCAACAGTCGATGAACTCCTTGATGAGTTACATGGGGCTAAAATATTCTCCAAGCTTGATCTTCGAGCTGGTTATTATCAATTTCGCCTCCATCCTGCAGATATTCACAAAACAGCCTTTCGGACTCACGATGGACATTGTGAATTCGTTGTTATGCCATTCGGATTATGAAATGCCCCGTCCTCCTTCCAGGCTAAGTTGAACAATATTTATTCGTGAGTAGTTGCGACGCTATGTGGTAGTATTTTTTGATGATATACTTGTATACATTGATTCATGGTCATTGTATCATATCCATCTTACCTCTATCTTGGAGATTCTGGGCTCTTACAATATTTCTGTCAAACTTACTAAATGTGAATTTGGAGCCTTTTCAGTCATTTACTTGGGCCACATCATTTCTAATTCGGGGGTAGTTGTTGATCCATCTAAAATTGAAGCGATCAAGGAGTGGCCTCTTCCTAAAACAGTGAAACAATTAAGGGGATTCTTGGGCCTTGCCGAGTGTTATTGCAAATTCGTATCCCAAATTGCATCGTTGGCTTCTCCTACTTCCCTACTACGCAAGGATGCATTCCTCTGGACTCCTGAAGCTATTGATGCTTTCAATGCACTAAAATTTGCTCTTATGACCATTCCAATCTTAGCTCTGCCTGACTTCAATGCAACTTTCATTATACACACTAATGCCTCGAGTATAGGTATTGGGGTTGTTCTCTCTCAATCTCATCATCCGATGGCATATTTCAGCAAGGTTTTGTCCCCTAATATGGACCCACTTCTGCATATGCACGAGAGTTCTACGCCATTACTGAGGCAGTTCGAAAATGGAGACATGCCTCCTTGGTCGTCAGTTTATCATTGTGATTGATCATCAAAGTTTGCGAGCTATTCTACACCAAACGATCAACACCCCAGATCAACAGCGTTGGATTTCCAAATTAATGGGTTATGATTTTGATATTATGTATCGTCCAGGCGTTACTAATGTTTCGGCTGATGCTCTGCTGAGATGTATTGAAGAGTCAACGGTGCTCTCTCTGTCCACTTCTCAACCTGTCTCGACCATTTTTAAATCCCTTCATAATTTCTATCAGACTTGCTAGGAGGGTCTCTCTTTCGTTCAGGCTATTTTAACTGATCCAATAGCACATCCGGGCTTTGCTGTCCGATATGACTTGATATTCTTTGATTCAAGATTTATGGTCCTTGAGACCTGGCTCTATGCTCCTTGCTGCTACAAAAGTTTCACTCCTCTTCAACAGGCGGTCATGCCAACATCCAAAAGACTTAGTCTTGCCTTTCCACGGTGTTCTATTGGCCTTAGATGCGAAAGTCTGTTATCTCATTTGTCGAAGCTTGTGTGCCTTGTCAAGAGATTAAGCCCTTTAATAGGCCCCCTCAAGGCTCTTTATAGCCGCTACCAATTCCGGGTCAAATTTGGGACAATTTATCTATGGACTTCATCACTCATCTCCCACTCTCAAATGGTAAATCTACCATTCTGGTAGTGGTTGATAGGCTTTCAAGATGGAACATTTTGTAGCTCTGGGACCTTCCTTTACTGCCCCGATTGTTGCCTCTGTATTTGTACAGGAAGTTAGTCGTCTTCATGGGTGTCTTTCCTCAATTGTCTCTGATAAGGATACTATTTTTATGAGTGCATTCTGGCGAGAGCTCTTCTGCCTGTAGGGTACAAATCTGGCTATGAGCATTGCTTATCATCCCCAAACGGATGGTCATACAGAAGTTATGAATCATTGCCTTGAAGATTATCTTCGTTGCTTTGTTTCGGAGACTCCTACAATGTGGACTCGTTATTTACCTTGGGCTGAATGGTCTTACAGCTCCTCTTGGCACTCTTCCATTAAAATGACACCATTTGAAGCTGTCTTTGGTCGTGCACCACCCTCTCTTTTGGATTACCTCAAGGGGGATTCTTCAATTGCGGTTGTTGATGATCTACTATTTGATCGTTCTTCGATGATGTCAACTCTTCAAGAGAATCTCCTTAAGGCCCAACAGTGCATGCTCCAAAAGGTTAAACCTCATCGCACCCCCATTGTTTTAGCAATCGATGATTGGGCCGTTTTGAAGCTCCAACCTTATCAACAAACTTCGGCGGCGTCTCGTCGAAGTTACAAGCTCTTTAAGAGGTTCTATGGGCCCTTTCGCATTTTAGCTCGTATTGGTAAGGTGGCCTATAAGCTCGATCTACTTCCAAATGCCCACATTCACAATGTCTTTCATGTTTCATTGCTCAGAAATTCATGGGAGATCCTGCTTCGCCTATCACTCCCTTGCCCATCGAATTTATAGGCCCATGTCCCTTGGTTTTTCCTGTGGCAATTTTAGTTTCTCGTATCATCTTGGTTCTGGGACGCCGAGTTACTCAACTGCTGATTCAATGGGAAGATCAGCCCCAGACAGATGCTACGTAGGAGGATCTGGAGACCTTTCATTCAGACTTTCCCATATTCGACCTTGAGGGCAAGGCCATTCTGGACGAGGGGAGTATTGATACAGGTTGAAGCCCAGTTGTTAACCCTGAAGATGGCCCATTGGCTGAGCCAAATCACGAGCTACCTGAAGAAGCCCAGCCCGAGCAACGCCGTAGCAAGAGAAGGATTAAAAGCCCCACATGCCTGGCTGATTTCACGGTAGTTGTGTTGCGCTGCCAAGGTTGTCAGGAATTTCAGAAGTTTGTTGAGAGAATCATGTGTGAGCAAATCATGTAGTGTGTGACAACATGTAAGAATCGTTGTATGTCTCTATATATAAATCAATGGTTGGCATGATGAATATAAACCCTTATATTTCCTCTTCTTCTTCCTCTCTTTCTCTCTTTCTGCTCTTTCTCTCTCTCTCTCTCTCTCTCTCTCTCTCTCTCTCTCTCTCTCTCTCTCTCTCTCTCTCTCTCTCTCTCTCTCTCTCTCTCTCTCTCTCTCTCTCTCTCTCTCTCTCTCTCTCTCTCTCTCTCTCTCTCTCTCTCTCTCTCTCTCTCTCTCTCTCTCTCTCTCTCTCTCTCTCTCTCTCTCTCTCTCTCTCTCTCTCCTGCTTACAAGTGGGATCAATGACATTCATGGCTTCATTGAAATGCAAAATCTCTATGGATAAATGCATGAGCTTGGAGGATATGTGGGATGGTAAAACACAATCATCTTATGGATAAAGGTCAATGGATAACAAAAGCTTAGATTTCTCGTATGATGATTGGAGTAGGAATTGGTATTTTGGTGGGTTGAAAAGTTTCTCATGAGAAGAAGGGATTTAGCACTTTATTTTTGTGCAGTTTTGTATTTTTAAACCATAAAAAGAAATATTTGTGCAGCAGTTCAGCTGCATTTTCTTTGATTGGAAAACATACAAGTATGGTTTCATATCAAAAGAGTGCTTTTGATATGAATTTTCTGTCATTTGATAGCTTTTTTTGTGGTAGATTCCATAGCTTTTCTTCTTCCTTGATGGGGAGTTTAGGTGGTGAGTTATGGATCCCTTACTTTCTTTCTTTTTTTGGCATGGAATAAACCTGTGACATGTAGAAGGACTGATTATCAACGAAGTGGAGATATGAAGAATTGAGACTTTGTTCTCTTAGCCCTTTTTCCCTATATGCCTGAAACGCTGAAACAATTTTGGCACTAAAGGGTGTGGCATTCCCACTTTTTTGTGCAGAAATTTCTATTTTTCTTTAACGTTAGTTCCCCATCATTTTCTGATGTTATTTGCAATGCTTTGGTTTTAGATAGCATCAAACAAATGTCTTTTCTGTTATATGTATGATCGAATAAATTTTTATTTATGTCTTCTCCTACATTTTTCTTGTCCTTATGGATGAACTGTAAATCAGTGCAAGTAGTGAATTCACAATACTTGAGAGTTGCCTTCCCTGCTTTTTGCTGATATGCACTATACACACCATAAATTGCATTGCAATGAGGGCTTTATGAACAGATGATTCCAACTCAATGACAAGGATAACAGTGGATTCTATATATGGGTTTTATATGATATATTGGGCTTAGAAATGAGGACCCACTTGTTCATTGTTATAGAAAGGCCTAATTTTGTGCAAAAACTAGAAGTGACGTCTGGAAGTTATAACTTGGAAATGGGTACCTAACCAAATTGACATAGTATTATGAATGAAATGTGTAATGGAGAAAATGTAGTAGGACAGAAATATTGCTATATAAGACTTGGAATGGGATTGTGGAGATTCAAGGTATTAGGTCTAAAAATATCTCTGAGAAGATAAGCATGGAAATAGAACAGTAGGTTCAGAGTATAAGATCCACTCATTAGAATCCTTGTCGAGTTGGCATCATTCACAGGTTCTTTTTCTTTTCATCATGCATTGGGCTGAATCACATTTTACAATTTAAAAGAAAGGGATAGAAAATCTAAAACTTCCAAAAAGTTCCAACCGCTTCTAAAAGACAGCTAACACCCCTTTGTGCAGACTTCAAAACATGGAGAATCTCATGAAATATTAATAATGCAGAATTGAGTGAGGAATTGACTGATGGATCCATGGTCAAGGTTCTTTTGTTGTTTGCAAGATTTTTGATCCCTTACTAGATTGGCCTAAGAGATTTTTTTTTTAAATTCAGTGAGTTTGTTTTTGATCCTTTGAGATGGCCACGCAAAGACATGGATGAAGATTTTCGTAAAATCTCAGAGTCCTTCAGTGCTTTCAAATCGGTTGTGCGAGTCCCAGATCTTGACCCCAAATATAAGATTGCCGTCCTTGTTTCAAAGCAGGTAAATTCTTTTAACATATGTTCTTTTTTAATACCTCACAATTGGTTGTGGCCCAAACTTCAAGTCGGAATAGGGCACTAAGAACTTATGAATTTGGTTGTTTCAGGACCATTGTTTGGTTGATCTGTTACACGGATGGCAAGATGGAGGACTTCATGTAAATATAAATTGTGTAATAAGGTTTGGTTTTGTAAATCTGTTACTTTGATTTTTGGTAGACGTGTTAATTATTTGCTTGCTAACTTTTTACAGTATAAATTGTTTGTAGCAATCATCACAGAGGCCCAAATACGCATGTTGGCAGATTCCTTGAGAGGCATGAAATTCCCTACTACTACTTACCCACATCTCTAGGAGATAAACGAGAGGAAGAGATCTTGACCTTGGTTCAAGATACTGATTTTTTGGTGCTTGCTAGATATATGCAGGTTTGATTCCATTGTTTTCTCTTACTTCTCAAGCTTATGCAGTAGTTACTGTTTGATGGTTTGTTGACTTGTTCAGTTCTCCCCACGTACTGTAGATTTTTCATTTATTTGGGCATTGGTGTAGGTTCTCCAAATGGTTAGACTGACCCAATTCTCCTTAAAAAGAGGGGATAAACAAGTCTTTGTGGCAGAAAGGCTTAGAATATGACGGAAAAGAATGGATGGAAATAATCCTTAAGTTGTTGTAACAGATCTGCAAGTAAAATGATTTCATTTAAAGTATAGAGAAGGAAAAAGCTCTTCAAGCAGTATGTCTATTTGGAGAGTATTTCGTCAATGGTATTTCCTATAAATCAACTATATAACGGATCATGTACCATTTTTATGCAGTTGACAGACTTGCCAAATCTCGTAAGCCCACGAATCTGCCCTCAGCAGTTTCTGCATATCTGTTTTAACTTTAGAGACCTTTGATATATACAAGCAAAGGTATTGACGGAGGGTACTTTACCTCATTTTATGGTCCTAGAGAAAGACATTTGCCTAGCATTTGTTTAAGATTTTAAAGAAGCACTGGGCATTACTAAAATCTGTCTAGTCAAAAGGATTGTGTCATAAGGGTCTAAAAGGGAACCTGTACTATATGTATATGGATTGCGCGTCAAAGTGAACATTAGTTATAAAATCTTACTGAGCACGCTTCTCATCTAAGCACTCGCTTTTCGTCATTCTTCCAAGGTGAGCTGGAGTCCTGTTTTAAATTTTAAGGTCTTTTCTTAGTTCTGGTAGATGAGAAGCTGATACATGGAAGCCACTTTCCCGACTTATTATTCAACAGTGGCTATACCTACTTCTCAGTTTCTGTACTGGTTGCTGTACAGATGTGTCTGTGTACCCATCACTGCCTGGGTGCAAGCTTCTTTTTTGATGTCATGCTCCCAGATTGTTTTTCTTGATTTGTTATTGTTCTGCGAATCTGTTTAATACAATTTTTCACATTTTGTAGTAGAAATAGTATTGAGTTTAATCCTCTCAAAAAAATATTATTGAGTTAAATCACCTATATGGTGTTTGCAGTTTGTGATGTGAGGCATGTTTGCAGATACTGTCAGGAAGATTCTTGGAAAACTATGGGAAGGATATAATTAACATTCATCATGGGCTTCTGCCATCATTCAAGGGTGGAAATCCTTCTAAACAGGTATGCCATTGAGCTTACTTTTTCTCCTGGGGTAGGAGGTTAATGGCGCTAATGATTGTCATTACCTAATTGTTTTTTTGAAAATCTCATCAGGCATTCGATGCTGGTGTGAAGCTGATTGGCGCAACAAGTCATTTTGTAACCGAAGAGCTAGATGCTGGACCAATTATCGAACAGATGGTGATTTTATTCCTGTTTCTGAATGTTTTTAACTTTAACTCTCTTTCTTCTCTTCTTGATGTTGATCTTTTCATAATTCACATACCTTAGTCTGGTGGTGATCAACAATTAATTCATAGTACGATGATTGTCTTTTAGAGTAGTACACTTTACACAAATGATGTTATAAGCTTCCTTCACAATGCCTATATTACAATGAAATATCAAGATGGTAATTCTAAGAATGAGAAAATAGTGGGAGACATACAATTTGGTGATGATATCCGCTATTTTGTAAGAAAAAATATTTCATCATGAAATGAGAATTACTTTTTGATCTTTACCCATTAAAGTCTGTCATTCTATCAAATGTATCCAAGTCCCAAACCTTATTAGATCACTTTTACTTGGAGTTAACCTTATATGTGTAATACTAGATTATCAATCCAACGTTTGATATTTATTTTATAGAGAAACCCACTTGCGATGCTTAGCAAATTATGTATAGCGATAAAAATCTTGTAGTCAGGATGATCACAATTTAATGCTTATCTGAATGTTAAAGATCATTTCTATAGTTACTTTTCACTTTAGAAATTCTTTTCTCAAGAAGTGTAAAAATTTAAAGATCTATTGTTTTTAAAATCGAGCACAATGGAAGAGTTTGACCTATATAGCCGATCCCAACCAATTTGGGATTGATGCTATGTTGTTGTTGTTGTTTCATTAACCCTCTTCTTTTTGTTTCCGTTTGTTTTTTTTTTTTTTCTTTTTAATTTTTGTATATAAATTTCTTTCCTTTTTAATTTTCTTTCAAATCTACTGAAAATGCCTAACCCCAAATCGTTTATTTAAGCATTGCAACCAAATTAAAAAGAAAAAAAAAAGGGAATGTTTACATTAGATTATCAAGGATTGATAATCTAATGTAACGGAATGTTTATTTAAGCATTGCAACCAAATCGTTTATTTAAGCATTGCAACCAAATTAAATGTCAACAATTCCTACTTAGATATTTTGTAATGATCATTCAATTAGGAATGTTTACATTAGATTATCAAGGATTAATAATCGAAGCCAAAAGCTTACCTTATTCTGGTGGTGATCAACAATTAATACAAAGTATGATGGTTTACTTTTAGAGTAGCATGCTTTTCACAAAGGATAGTTTTAAGCTTTCTCCACAATGCCTATCTTACAATGAAATATTAAGATGCAATTCTAAGAATGCGAAAATAGTTGGAGACATACAACCTGGTGACGATAACCGCTATTTTATTAGCAAAAATATTTCTTTATGAAATGAGAATTACCTTTTGATCTTTACACATTAAAGTCTGTCATTCTATCAAATTTATCAAAGTCCGAAATCTGATTAGATCACTTTTACTTGGAATTAACCTTATATATGTTCTGCTAGATTATCAATCCAACGCTTGATATTTATTTTATAGAGAAATCCACTTGTGATGCTTAGCAAATTAAGTATAGAGATAACAATCTTGTAGTCAGGACAATTTAATGCTTATCTGAATATAAAGATTATTTCTATAGTCACTTTCACTTCAGAATTTCTTTTCTCAAGAATACGAAAATTTAGAGCCTATTATTTTTTTAAAAATAGAAGCTCGCTCTATAAATGTTAAAATAAAAAATTAACTTTTGTGTTTGTATTATGTTGGAGATATGTGGACTGAAATTAGTCCCACATCGATTAAGGAAAACTTTTGAAAGAAGGCCTGGTTGGGCTAGCAGTGGAGTGTAGACCCGTTTGTGACCTAGAGCATCTATGTACGGATGTAAGAGTTGGCCTATGTTTGGCAAGTGACAATTGGTCCAGGCCCAGTGCACTTGAGGGGGAGTGTTGGAGTATATAGTCCCACATCGGAAATATAATAAGAATTGGTGTCGTATATGAGTGGAGTAGATTGGATACTAGCACAAGCCAATTGGTTTTGTGCAAGATGGGCTTCAACCCCATTTATATACCCACATGTGCGTTTATGGCCCAACACTCTCCAGACCCATGAGTTTTTTCATGGTATCAGTCTGATGGTTCGATTGGGATATGTCAAGAATGTGCTTTGGATGGATTTCGGTCCAAGGTAGAGTATTGGGATGTGTGTGGACCGAAATAATAGTTCCACATTGATTAAGTGTAACTTCATAAAGAAATACATAATTGATTCTCTCCCATCAAGTAGTACCAAGGCCTTTTGAGTTAAAACCCCACACCTATGAGTTGCAGGTGGTTAAGTTGGAGACTCAATGTAAAGATAATTTCTATAGTCACCTTTCACTTCAGAAATTCTTTTCTCAAGAAGTATGAAAATGTTAGGATCTGTTATTTTATTTTTAAATAGAAGCTTGCTCTATAAATGTTAAAATAAAAAAATAACTTTTGTGCTTGTATTACAAACATAATCTAGAGCTTAGAAAGCCAAAATTTTTCTTTTAAAAAAAAAGAAAAACAATCAGTTATATTTGAATGAAAAGAAAAAGGGAACCAAAGTCTCAAACAGCTGGTCAAGCTAGGTAATCAATTATTTGTTGTTGTAAAGTTTTTGATTAGTTTAGAGACTTGTGCTTCAAAACTAATTTGAAATGCGCCAAAGTAGATGACTAACAAAAAAAACTTAAAGATTTTTTCTTTCAATGGTGTTTAGAGCTCATTATTTGACTCGACAAAAAAACTTATATCCTTGAATGGCCTAAAGAATTAGCAAAAAATATCATGCAACGTCTTGAAATCATTCGATGAAGTTTAGTCTGGTAAAAACTCAAGACTGTTAATGAATTTGGAAATACAACATGCTAAGCAGCACAAGCTTAAGTGTACACCCTATATACATCTCTTGACTTGAGAACGAAGGAAAATAATATTATTCTTGATATCTTGATTGTTGTGCGAATTTCTTTAACTATTGACTTTGTTTAAGTTGGTCTCAAGAGTCACTTGATTGTGCTCCATGTAGTACAAATATGATGCTTGTTTTAGACCTTGTAAGTTTGTGCCCCATTGCTTATGTATATTAGTCTAAACAAATTATGTAGCATCATCAAACATATGCTCACTGGCGATTTATTAAAGGTTTGCACCTGCTTTTCCTATAAATCAAACATTCCCTCAGATTTTACCTTCTAGTTTTTTCCCCCTTGTAGTATTTATTCTTAAATGGAGTACTTCCTATAATAATCTACCTGCCTTTATCAGCTGATGCAGATTTCTGCTTAATATTTAGCCATGTGATAGTACTCTAGCATAATGCATGGAGCTGTTCCAGTCTTCTTTCAACAACTTGAGATATAGTTATGCATGGATGTCGTCAACTCTGTCCTTGTCATGAAATTTTGTCATGACCTATTCTTAACCGCATAGACTGGGAAATTTATTCATGTTTTAATACGGGGGCATATGAAATGAGAAAAACAGAAGAGGCTTCCTTGTGATGGAGTGCATTATATACAACTTGATCTCTTTACTGTGGATGGAACATGATCTACAATGTGATGATCTCTTTACAGGGAAGCTTGGAAATGATTGCTTGAAATAGCCTGGCTTTGAAAACAATAGGCTTCCCGTATTTCCATATGTTAACCTCCCTATCAAGCCCATCCTCCATCTTAAGATCATGCTCAAGGATAGCAGGACCAGCTAGAATGCTCCTCCATCCCCAAGGCCTCTTTTCTAACTTAGCTTCCAAAAACGATCAATTCTTACTAGTATCTCTCTTTCAGTGAAGTGGCAGGAATAGATGATGGATTGCTCCCAAAACGCCGACCTTGCTTGGCAAGGCAAACCAAATTAAAAGCCACAAGGTCTTTCAAGTAAAGGCCACGTATCATCAATAATGAAGTCTTCTTTCCGAATTCATACATTACCAATATATTGTCATGTATGAATTGTCAGTTCTATTAAAATTTTTGTTTTCAGGCTCGATTTAGTCTTTCCAGGAGTGGAACTTACTTACCACCCTTATTGTTTGGCTTGAATAAAAGTTTTAGAAATAGGCTTTTTTTATTTTTTTTGGCCGACTCCAACTAATTTGGGATTGAGGTTTTGTTGTTGTACTTTTTTTTTTTTTTTTTTTTTTTTTTGGTATGTTATGACGTGTTCATTAGAACATTGGTGAGTCTGAATCTTTGAAAAAAAATGCAAATTCTTAATATGGTTATGCTTGTGGTGATATATGTGTTAATGCATCATTTATCTTAACTAACTTTTTGCCCAATGCCATTTCTTACATTAATTTGTTTGATGGTCTATTCTATATCCGCTTTTTTTTTTCTTTTTTTTTTTTCTTTTTTCGGATCTTTGATTTAGTGACTTATGGCAGAGGTGATTCTTTTCATCAACATTTCACTTGGAAGGAAAATAATTTTATTTTTATCTGTTACGTTTGATTGAGTTCTAATACCATTTTTATATAATTAGTTCTTAAAGTTTACTTGTGTATTATCATATCCTCTATCTGAAGTGATGTGTGTTCATTTTAATGCAGGTTGAGAGAGTTTCACACAGAGATAACCTCCAAAGTTTTGTAAAGAAATCACAGAGCCTTGAAAAACAATGTCTGACAAAGGCAATAAAATCGTATTGTGAGCTTCGAGTGCTACCTTACAAAGTAAACAAAACTGTTGTATTTTAGCAAATATACATACATAACAGCTCTAACGTGTATGTAATTTCTGTCAATCTAATTGCCATTTCTTTTAATTTTCTGTTCGCCTTTTGATGTCTCTACCTCACCTTTTTTCTCTAGTTTGCACTTTAAAGAGGAAAAAAAATAAATAAATAAAAAATCAAGAGCTAGTGTAGTTATAGACCAAAGTCTAGTCGGAATAATCACATTTTTAGTTGCATTGACATCTAACTTGGTTTTGAAATTGATGTAGTTACTGGTTAATATTGTGGAGAAAAGTTATAGAGGTGAACAATAACAAAGACAAAAAAAAAAAAGTATTTCCTTCAATATTATTATTATTTTTGCTTTTAAATTATGCAGCATTGTTTTCATACATGGAACACAAAATTGTGAAGACATCAATTATGTAGGCATCAATGACTTCTGTCTTCAATATCATTTTATATTATTTATATGTTTGACAAGGTATTTGTATTAATATAGAGGGTAAAGCTATAACAAAGTACACCTTGAAGAGTAGATTTTGAAAAAATACATTATACTACACCTAAACCTAAAGCTACTTGGATGTTCCTAAAATTGATAGGTATTAACGATAAAGATGGTGATCAATAGAATATTCTTCAAAAGAAGAAAAGAATGGGCTAATAGCCTTGCCTTGTACCGCACAATTCAAATTTCAATCAAAAGAAGTCAAGTGTGAGCTAGTAATCACGCCTCATATGGTAATGTGGTGTAATTCAATCAATTAAGACCAAGATGGAAAGTGCACACAATCAAGATCAATTATGGTCTAGATTCTCATCATTTCTTTTAAGGAAACATTGACCTCATTTAAGATTAACAATTAAGCATGTTGCTTTTTATGTAATTATATTGTGTATATAAATATGTAGCTTGCTATTGCAAAATCATCTCAAGAAAGACATTTACGAATGAATATCTCCCAATTGGTGAATATTGCATAATTATATTGCAAGAAATTTATCTGTAATTATATTGCTTTTTACTTACCAAGATGGAAAGTACACTCGCTTACCAATGACACTCACGAATGAATATCTCAATGGAAAGTACACTGTAGCATGTTGCTTTTTATATATTGTTATTGCTATTGCAAGCATGTAGCTTGCTATTGCAAAATTATATTGTGTAAGTTTATTTTGTATATTGTGTGATTATATTGTGTATATGAGCCACCCTACAAGAGTTATAGTGTACTCCAAGTTATGTGTAGGTAGTCCTTCTGAGTGAGTATGCGCATTGATTACCGGTGGGTTAAGTTGCACATTTTTCCTCCTCCAAAGTCACTCAGCACACTCTCTTTTCTCTCTTCCTCCTTGCCAAAATGATGTGATGATGGTGAATGAGCAAAACATCTTGACTTAATGGTTCATTTGGCTTATTAGATAAGTTTTAAACCTCTGCCATTGGTTCATGTGCGCACATGTATCTGGAGGCTTATCTCATGGATCACCTTGTCCCACTTGTCCCTCAAGTCACCATCGAATGACTCAACAAGTTGACAGCTTGTCTCAGGATGGGTGAATACGTGTATCGATGCACATCTATTGAACCTTGTTTTTATTTCTCTAACTATATGCACTTTAATGTTTATATTTGATGTGACCACATTAGCCACTTATTAAACCAACATAAATTCACATTAGACTTATTCCATAACCCGATACTTCGGTCTCACGTCCACACGCAATTCGAGGTATGCCTCGGTTCATCTCGACACTGATATGCCCCGCGTGTACCTTACACGCACATTTACGAAATTAATTAGTTTAAATTGTTCAATCTCTTGGTATAATAAATAATACAAGCATCAGACAAAAATAGCATACCTCGGTGTCGACTCCCGAGATTTGGACATGTGTATCACGACAATGGGTCCCACATACGACCCTGAAATAACACGTGACACGAGTTAGATTTTTAGGGTCGTTACAGTATCAGAGCATCACTTGCTCTTGGGATTATGAGTATTATTAATCTATCTTTTAATGTGGGTAATTTCATCATTCTGAAACTTGTTTCTACTAACTATTCTTTATGGCGGAAACATGCTTTAGCGTTGGCTGAAAGTTAAGATTTGGTGGGTCATTTCACAAATGAAGAACCAGCTCCTCCCAAATTTGATATTTCATACCAAAACACATCAGATCCAGAGAAAAGCACATCAAAATTAATTGATGCTTTCATTGCATGGCGAAAATCCGATTGTTAACTTCGCTGGTGGCTTATAGGGACACTTTCGGAGGAAGCACTTGGACTCATAGTTGGCTCAAAAAGAGCACAATCAGTTTAAGAACCCTTAAGAATGCCTATGCGTAAGATTCACAAGAACGAGTGTTCACACTTAAGCAACAACTAACATATTTTTGCAAAGATGAAAATAAATCTCTTGGTGATCACATTCTTCTTTGCAAAGGATTATGTGACAGTCTTGCAGTTATAGGTAAACTAATATCAGATAAAGGAAAGGTATTTTGCCTCCTCACTAGTCTTGGTCCTCAAAATGAGACCTTCACAACTGCCATGCTAAAGCCTTCAAGGCCAACATAGTCCGAGTTAGTATCTCAATTTCAAAGTTTGGATCAATGACGTAGTTGGTTCTCCAATAGCACAAATGTTGTAACTCACCAGATTTCTCCTCAATTGGCCTTTTATAGTCAACATCAGAGAACACAAAAGTTCTTTGTTGATTACCTATTTACTTCCAACGGGCGTGGTTTCAAAGCACAACAACCATGACATTTCAATAATAAACATCAAATAACTCTCTTATTGGCACTAAATAGCGTCGACCCACCCGGCGAGCATCGAACGACTTCTGCTGATATGGACTTATATCGAGAAGAACATTGCCAGTATTGTGGAACAAAGGGTCATATTGCAAAAATATGTTGGTGGATTACCCAGTTAAGTAAAATCCCAATGGTGCTTGAAGTTTTTACCTCGGACAACTTTGTGGTATATACCGCATGGACATTCGACACCAGTGCATCAAATCATATGACATGTAATCAATGTACGTTAACTAATTTACGCAAATACGACATATATGATTCAATTATTATTGGAGATGGGTCCTCCATGCCCATCACAAGTATTGGTGATACTTATCTAAATCACAAAGGCACTTCCTTACACTTCACGATGTACTTTTAGTACCCAATTTAACAAAAAAAAAAAACTTATTATCTATCAGCCAACTTACTACTCAATTTCCTATAAATTGTGAATTTTCTAACAGTAATCTTTCGTTTAGGAACAAACGACGAGACAATCCATTATCACAGGGAAGCTTAAGGGTGACCTTTATGTTCTCTCATATTCACTTGAATTACAATTTTTCCTTCGCTTCAAATCTGGTTCAATGGAAGTTTGGCGTCAGCATTTAGGACATCCTCAATTATCTCTATCACAGTTCTTAAAAACATAAAGGGTTTATTGATGTTATTGGAAGCATTAAGCCTAAACATCTTTGTGATAGTTGTCAGTTAGGAAAAGTTATTAAATTGTGTTTTTCTTCTTCTGAAAACTCTAGCACTGGTATATTTGATAAAACTCATTGTGATATGTGGGGCCCAACACCTATTGAATTGATTAGTGAATTTAGATATTATGCTTGTTTGGTAGATGATTTTTCTAAATATACTTGGACATTTCCTTTGCAACATAAATATGACTTTGCTAATGCATATCTAATTATCTATCATTTGAAAAAATTATTGACAGGCAATTTAACAAAAAAATTAAAAATTTTCCCTCTGATGGGGGTAGTGAATTTCTTAATTTAAAATTATCTTCTCATTTTAATTCATCTAGCATAATTTATCAATTATCTTGTCCACATACTCCTGAAGTATGGTAGAACCACGTGACCGAATGATTCGAGAATTGGGCATGACAATGCCTTTTCATAGTAGCAGCCCCTTAAGTTTTTAGGTTGAGACTTTTAATAATGCAGTGTATCTTGTGAACCGACTCCCATTTTCAACACTTAATTTTGATACTCCATATTTTATTTTGCATGGAACTCTTCCCATTTACTCATCTCTTCGTGTTTTTGGTTTCAAAGGCTTTCCATACACTTGGGACACACGACGTCACAAATTTGATTAAAAAACTATTCCATATGTATTTATTAGATATAGTGATTGTTATAAAGGATACAAATGCTTTAATCCTCCTAGTTTATTTCTAGGCATGTACTTTTTTGATGAGTAATTTTTTTCATATAAGGCTAATTGGCTACTCATATTTTTTCTAATACAAATCATGTTATTAGCATTTTTATTCTTGGTTGTCGTGTACTAATGATAATACTTATATAGGTACATCGTCCTCAAATCCACCTTGTTCGATTCCCTTACTATCCCATATTGTGGATCCGTTAAAAACTAAGTCCCAAAACCACTTAGACGCGTTGCCTATTCCTAGCCCCTCAGCTTTACTCCCAACCCAATCAATAGTGACTGCACAAATTGAAATACAATACGAAAACATGAGTCCAACTCATGTTGATGATTCATCTTCCCCTATCACTTCTAGTTTTGCACCTGTTTTAGATTTTATAGACCCATATACATCTTATCAAGAAGTCATGACATCTTATTCCAATGTTAATGATGAAGGCATCTCATCTCACTCTAATGTTCATAAGTGTCACATGTTCTTACATAATCTAATCACCCAATGGTTTCCCGCTCGCATCTTGGTGTGGTTAAATCAAACCTAAAATATGCTATGATTACCATAACCCATGATATCCATCATAAAACTCAAAATATTTGAGTGACGTTAAGCCATCCGGATTGGAAAGTTGTCATAAGTGATGAACTTATAGCTTTGCAACAAAATCAGACGTGAGAACTTATTCCACGAACATCTAGTATGCATGTTAACGGGTCAAAATGAGTGTTTAAATCAAAACTCAGGGTTGATGGCTCTCTAGACAGACTCAAAGCTCGTTTAGTTGCCAAAGGTTACAATCAAATTAATGGATTGGACTATACTAAAACTTTCTCTTCGGTCATTAAATCGGAAACCATACTTATGGTTATTACTGTTGCTCTTGCAAAGCAATAGCCCATGCATCAATTAGATGTTAAGAATTCTTTCTTACATGGTATAATTTCAGAAGATATATTCATGGAACGACCACTAAAAATGGTTGATCCATTGTATCCCACACATGTTTGTAAACTCAAACGAACCTTTATGGTATAAAACAATCACCTCATACTTGGTTCGACCACTTCAGTTCTTTTCTTCTTAATCATGGTTTCTTTTACGGTTTAGCTTACCCCTCTTTATTTATTTCTCATTCTGATTATGACTCATTAATATTATCCATCTATGTAGATGATATGTTCCTTAAACGTTCAACGATTGATATTGTTGATTCATTTATCTTTTAGTAATGAGTTTGCAATGAAAGATTTGGGGCATCTACATAATTTTCTTGGCATTGAAGACTTCAAAACAAGTAATAAATTTCATTTATCCCAATCATATTATGCACTTACTATATTAAAAAATCAAATATGGTTGATTGCAAACCTATGAAAACCCTAATAAAATCCAAACTATATTCTTTAAATAATAATACACCAGTAAAAGATCAAAGCTATTTTAGAAGCATTGTTGGAGCTTTACAATATCTCACCCTTACTTATCCAAATCTTTTCTATAATGTCAATTATGTTTCTCAATTTATGTATGCTCCAACTTTAGATTATTTAAAATTGGTTCGACGTATCCTCCGATACGTCAAAGGAACTATTTACTTGAGTTTATATTTCATTTCTAATACAACACTTAATTTGTGTGTTTTTCATATGCTGACTGGGCAAGTTGTCTCACAACTAGATGTTCCTCCACTGGATACTACACTTTTCTTGAAAGAAATCTTATTTCTTGGTGTGCGAGGAAACAACAAATAGTCTCACTTACAAGTACTAAAGCAGAATATGGTGCTATGACTCATATAACTGCTTAATTAACTTGGTTGTCTTTCATCATGAAATATTTGCAAGTCCCAATTCGCTCTCCTCCAATTTTATATCGTGATAATCTCAACACTCTACATCTAACCGTGAACCCAGTTCTTCATGCCCACAGTAAATACATCGAATTTGACAATCATTTTGTTAATGAAAGAGTCGTTATTGGGTTACTTACAACTAACCACATTCCCTCTGCTGAAAAAGTTGTTGGTATTTTTACAAAGCCAATATCTAAAGCTGCTCTTCATTATTTTCAAGAAAATCTTTGCATCCTACCCCGACAAAGTTTGCAGGAGAGTATTAATGGTAAAGATCATGACTGAGAGAATATTCTTCAAAAGAAGGAAAACATGGACTAATAGACTTGCCTTGTATGGTGAAATTCAAGTTTCAATCAAAAGAACGCAAGTGTGAGCTAAGAATCACACCTCATATAGTAATATAGTGTAATTTAATCAATTAGAAAGTACACAATCAAGATCAATTATGGTACAAATTCTCATCATTTCTTTTAAGGAAATATTGACCTTATTAAAGAGCAACGATCAAACATGTTACCTTTTATGTAATCATATTGTGTATATAAATATGTAGCTTGCTACTGTAAAATCATCTCAAAAACACTTTCAAACTCAAGTTATGTATTTAATCTAGTTTTTATCTATATGTGTTTTAATTATGCATATGATGCACATATTTTTTTACAGGTTATATAGAAGCTTTAAAGGATTTGAGATTTGAAAAGATAAGGTAAAGAATAAGTGAGATTCTCAGTAATAGAAATTATAGAGATTTTATTTATTACAAAGAAGAGCATCCACAATATGAGATACAACATTGTATGAAGATGAAATATCCAAGAAAAGAAATTAGAAACTAATTGTATGGCTGAGATGACTTCTTTTAAACCAATGGGAAGTATGTCATTACATACTTCGATGACATTTATAACCATGAGCTCCTTATGCTAAACAAAGTATAATTTCTTAGATCTCAAAATAAAATTAATTTTGCTCAAAGCATTGAAGTTGACTTGCAAAAGTTCAAGAATGAAATTGAAGGAGATGTATGAGTTTCTGCATCAACAAGTAGTTAGAGAAATGTCAAGTTGACTTGCAAAGATTTGAAAAATTATTTATCTTTCAAAAGTAAGAGAAATATACATCAAGGAGAAACTAGTGATTTGGTGCATTATTTCCAGAGAAAATAAAATAAAACAATTTAATTTCTAGAAATAATGCAACAAACTGCGGGTATTTGCTCGAATTATATTTTTCTTTATCTTAGAAGATAAGTAATTTTTCAAATTCTCATGAAGAAATTTGTTAACTCATAAATTCGCCTCTTTCAGTTTAATTCCTGAACTTTTATATCAAGTCAAATTCAATGCCTTAAGAAAAAACAAAATTTCATTTGAGATCAAAGAAATTATGTTTGTCAGTTGTAACTTGCTCATGATTATGAATATGATTAAAGTATGAAATTACTTATTTTTTATCAAGTTTTTTTTATCAAATTTACTGCATTGATGTTCCTAACACCTAATAAAAAGGGGACGACAATCCATTACAATGAGGATAACATATATTACAATCAACTGAAGCTCAAAACAACATTCTCAAGAGGATGACAACAATATCACAAAGGTTATAACCTCCCTAAGGAGGACAACAACCTCATGTAGGGGAAACATTCCCACGTAGGGAACAAAAACCCTAAATTTCTAAAACACAATGGAAGACCAAACATAGAAACTGCCCGAACCCTTGCTTCGTAATGCTTCACGCGACCAAGACGTTGCTCACTGCCACAATGGTTAGTCATCGACGATCGCCTCCGCTGACATGAAAATCAACATCAATTTTTGTTGTAATTGTCACGACCCAAATTCCTAATTCTAGTTTAATCTCCAAATCAAGATCAAATGACTCGTGAAGTGGGACCCACATCGAGATACGTGTCGTGACCGAGGTGAAATGGCAGAGGTATATGTTATATTTGTAGTGATGTATGTCTAGTATTTTGTATATGTGTAGACTAATAAGTCATTTCTACTTATGAATAAGTATCGAAACATGTGTAAGAATGCACATCGAGTTAAGTGTCGGTCTGGGATCGAGGTAGAGAGTGATATGATAAGTTGGCATAAGTCCTATATAGTTTTTATAGTGATTTAAATGAGCTATGGTTGAAAATATATTAAGTATGCCTTAGTTAGTAAGTTAAAACAATAGCCACTTGATTTTCATCGTGACATGTATAGACTCATCTCAATACCAATGGAGTTACATATTGGTGTCACATAGCATCAGTTAGTGTGACATGTGTTAATAGGTGTATCATTAGAAAAGCCTCGAGACACATGTATATAATGAAATCAATGGTTATTAATTAACCATATCCACGTACTATATAAAGCTAGTAATCAACTCATACAACCAAACCAAAGTGGGTTTGGTGAAAGAGAGATCAAGTTAAGCAAGGTGTTCATCAAACTAGGTACATATCTCCTTATTTAATTGAAACCAATTCTGGTTTTTGGTCATATTCAGAAAGTCGATGATTAAGATTTTGCAATTGGTTTATATATTTGGATTCTTCATTTCAAGATGATAATCAACTACATTAAAGTTCTTAATTTGGTTTTAAAATCATAAAGATATGAATTTTGAAGCTGTAAGACCAAAACTGAATCTCCGCATGTTGTATTAGAGATCAATCTATATAATTTGGTCATAACTTGCTCATTTTAGATCCAAATTGACTCAAATTGGTGGCATTTGAAAGCTTACTCAAATAAGAACAACTTTGCTTAATTGGAGATATTGCAATTCAAAAGTTTTTGTCCCAAAGTGCTCTACAAGTAGGTGCTGGAATGTAGTAGAAAGTTTTCGAAACTAAAATTGTTGAAGGCATAACTCTCTACCTACTTATCCAAATGAGCTGATCTTTCAGTACGTTGTTATTGGGTATGGTTTCCGCCTTGTGACCAAAAGTCACATTTTCGAAAACTATAGATCGGGAGAAATAGATTTTCTAAATCCGCTGGTCGGATTAGGTTTCAATTAGAGCTATGTTTAGTAGAAATATGATATTTCTTTCGTTTTAAATCTGAATTTTGAAAACTAAACCTTTTTCGAAAGCTAAGATAGAGACCAAAAATCTTTGTACTAGTGGAAAATTTTGATATTTGGACAATTTCATGCCTAAAATTGTGCTGTAATATAAGACTAAAATTTCAATGTTGTTTAGTCTTAAAAGGTTATTTTGGGTTAAGGTTCTTAAACCATTGGACCTGACTTAAACCTAAATTATTTGAATTAGTTTGATATCAGGAAACTAAAGAAGTGCTCCAGGGATTCAAATATGAGTTTCGAGGTGTTGGGATAGTGGAGTAGCTTAGAAAATTGCGTGGATTGTAAGTAAACTGATTTAGATATTTATTTATAATTCATTCCTATCCACTTGTTCATTTTCAATCATTTGGACTAATTTGCCTTTGTACTCCATATGCCATGACTTGTTATTTTTCATTACATGAGGTGTTTCCATGACATAATATGTTGATTAAATGATGTCATTGACTCCAAATTATGTGCTATGTCATTTTATTTTTTATCACATGAAGTCAGTGAAATAGCATGCTATTAGGTAGGTGTTACATAGTATTGTAATATATTTCCTTGTGCATTAGATATGCGATTGCTTCATTGGATTCTCAAAGCATGTCATCTTTTGAAATATAAAAGTGGTCTTGTATCTAGGGTCATTATGTTATAGAGGTCCGTTGGACATACGTTGTCACTAGACTTCCAGGGTGATCAGGATCTCTCTACTATCTTGCGCAACACATTGGAAATGAGTCTCGGGGTTATTGGCAAGCATAACTTGCGCAACACATAGGGTATGGGCCTTAGGTTGTTGGCAAGTACATTTCGCAGGTGACTGGCACCAGCAAAAGGTTGTAAAGGCAAGAGCACTGCTCAGACCTTCACATTGATGTAGAGCTCAGCTTCATCCTCAAACAGTGGAAAAGGCTGATGTGATGAAGATCACGACCGACCGGCCATAGATCATTACTACTTAACCATGTGTCAGTTTCATATTGCTTAGCTTAAATATCTCTTTGCATATTCTCTTTTCAGCATAGTTGCTATTATCATGCTTTTCGATTCTTGTTGCATATTTAGGAATGTGAAAAACTATATCTCAGTATTACTTTCTAATTTCTTATACTCACTGTCTAAGTTGTGACGGTGGGTGCAGATCAATCTAGTAGCAGATCAGGCAAAAAGAAGATTGGCGACTACATCTGAGCTAGTAGAGTGCTGTTACACCAAATTTTGTAGGTTTTGATTTTTGATGTATTAGTTTTATATGCTCATTATATACTTTTGGGGTTGTACATTATGGGTTAAGTGATTAGTACCTTGACTAGACATATGTTGTTATATATTGTCGTTTTCCTATATATATGCATGTGATCTTTATTCCCTGATTTTTCCACGTTTGTTAGGTATCACATTAATGCTTTCGTTAACTTGTAAGACTTATGCTGAATAAACTTGTAAGTAAGCAAAATTTTAATTCACTCTGATTTATTATATTATATAAGACATTGAAACACATATTGAACTTATAATTTGTAAGTAGGTAAATGGTTTCGAAAAGGCTGACTAGTTTTGTGTTAAGTTATATGAGGCGAGGTTAGGGCTTAATGACGGGATTAGGCTGGGTTGTGCCCTAATTTGGGAAGGGGTCGTCACAGTTGGTGTCAGAGCCTAAGTGCTAGAATATTATGGATAGTTTATGGAATTTTCCAAAGTTGAGCTAACATAGTCACATGTGGTATCATATTCTAAATTTATAAAGCTTAGGAGAGCCTAAGTTTAAAGAGCTTATGATTGTGGAAAATAGTCATTACACAAGGTGATACTAAAGCTAAAATGTGAACTTTTCCAATGAGTAACAAATAAAAATTTAAACAAGAAAATATAAATCTTAGTTGTGGAAAACCAGATAATCTTTGCCTAGAAACCATTAGTTGGAAAGTAAGTGAAAGTGAGACGGGGATGTCTTATATGTATACATGTTAATTTTTTAAATGTATATATATGCTATCTACGTAGCCGCTAGTGTCGCGAACATTGTCAACTTGTAGAGCACGATGGCGGATCAATGCAAAATCGAGTATTGCAGCAACTCCAATGGTGCACACTCTTCCAGTAGTAGAGACATATGAGACTCTACCGTTTCCCCGCACCCATATTTTCCAGCATATCAGTCAAGGTCCAGCTTGTCAAGGACTTCATCAGACTTAAGCCAGCCTACTCCGATGGAGTGAGGAACTTTGAGAAGATCCAGAAGTGGGAACTATCTCAAGAGAAGCTTCATAGGATAATGAAGATCAAGGCAAAAGTAGAGAAAGAGGCCGAGAGAGTTTCCCGACAAGGGCAAAAACAAGCCCGAGATCAGGTGTACGGACAACGTAGACCAGTCACTTATTTTAGGTGTGGTCAGGTGGGTACGTGATTCAAAATTGTCTACAACTAGCAGCCGCGATTCCACCATAGAGTCATGACAGCATACACATGATTGCACAACCTGATGTAGATGCTACACCTAGACTCATTGAGGGTATGATTTTCATTTTTGGTAGAGAGTCACATGTTTTGTTTGATTCGAGTTCTATAGTATCTTTCATTTTTGGTCCCATGATAGGCATCTTAGGATTGACACCAGTTAGAGTTAACGTATATTTGATTTTGAGTATTGCTGGAGGGATAAGATGCACCCTAATTGTCTTATAGAAGGATGTCCAGTAGAGATAGGAGGGGTACATGTACTTGTGGACTTTAGAGTGCCTGAGTTCTTCGATTTTGAAGCGTTGCTAGCGATGGATTGGCTAACATCGTATCACGTTCGTATCGATTGTTTCAGTAAGACAATGATATTTGATATCTCAGGGCATCTGATGTTCACATATAGTGGTAATACTTCAAGAGCCGAGGGCACTAGAGGTCGACTTATGACTAATGGAGGGATGGAGACTCTAGTATCATTATATACCATAATAGAGAGTCAAAGACCCATACAAGAAGAGATTCCATTTGTATGCGAGTTTCCTGACTTATTTTCTGAGGGCTTACCTGGTTTACCACCACCGAGAGAGATATATTTCATTATTAAGTTAGTACCAGGTATTAAACCTATATCTATACCACCGTACTGTTTGGCTCCATGAGAGTTGGAGGAGTTGAGGAGACAGTTACAGGATTTGGGAGAGAATGGATTCATTACACCCTCTATGTCACCATGAGGAGTGTAACGACCCTTAAATTATACATGCCATGTGTCATGTTTCAGGACAGTGGACTGGACTGTCGTGACTTGACATACTTGTCGAAACCTTTGGAATTGACACCGAGTTAAATATTATTTTTCGTGGTGTATGTATTATTTATTTATTTCTACTTAAAAATGTGAATTTTCTAACGTCTAAAAGTATGTTTATTTTGGTTATGCCGACATTACGAGTATGGTATAAGTGGGACATTCGGTGACTTGAGACATTTAGCGGGGACATACCTCGAATCGCATGTCGACGTGGGACCAAGGTAGCTGCACGTGAGGTAAGTGTAATGTGGATTTTCTTAAATGGTGTGAAGGCTTTAGTGTGGTCACATTAAAGTTGAATTGGCAAGCCTAAAGTAGTGACATTAAAACAAAGGCCTTATGACATGCATCAAGACAAGTATTGCACCATCTAGAGACCAAGTAAGTCCATGATTGGAGTCACTCAAACATAACTTGAGGGACAAGTGGGAAAGGATGGTCCATAAGATAAGCATCAGGATACGTAGGTGCACATAGATTTGTGGCACATGTTTAATCACATTCAAACATATATATCACTTTGGTCAAACCAACTTATCACTTCATCATTTTCATCTTCAACGATTTTGAAAGCAAGAAGAGAAGAAGAGGGATTACTAGAGTGCTCCATAAGTGGAAAGAAAATTCATGAATCCATTGAAATGAAGAAAAAGACCAAGCTAGGTACTCCTCCATTAACATAGCTTGGTCAATTCATTTAATTCTTGTCTTTGGAGTTGTTGCTATTGTTTTTGTGTTTTGGTTGATGTTGGGGACACGTACTAACGTGTATGAGGGTTCCCAAATAATAAACAAGGCTTATGTGTCGAACTACAAAAATTTGGGTTCTGTTGCACATAGCGCGCTATGTGAGAAATCTAGTGCACTAATATATAAATTGGCACGCTAATGTCAAAAACTAGCGCACTAATCTGGATTATTGCGCTAGATGTATACGGTAGCGTGCTAATGTAGGAATTAGCACGCTAATATCAGAATTAGCACGCTAATTTCCCAAGCTGTACCAAAACTTGAAATTTTCCAAAAATATTCAAAACACTATAATTTGGTCTAAAAACATGTTTTAGGACCTCACGAACCTAAAGAAAGGTCTTGAAAGTTTGGGTATTCACTTTGGGAGCGTGTCTGAACTGCGAAGGCGGAATAGTGCCCGTCCGAAGTATGCAAGTAAACGAGTGAAGGAAATGCATAGTAATTCGTATTTCTTATTTATTGTCTTAATTGATAAATGCCCTTGTGTTGAAGTCCATTCTTTATTCCTTGGTTGAGTGTCTATGGCCTAAGTGTGTCGAGAAGGTACTCTTGGGATTAAAACTAGTTGGGCTAATGTGAACACTACCTGTGGGGGTGCAGAGTAGTGGATTATTTTGGTTTGTCGTGGAATTTAGACCACTTAATATGCCTCTTTTGATTCCTAGGCAATCATTTTTCATTGTGAATATCTGGTAGTCTGTTTATCATGCATTTTCTTTCCTTTTATCTGTCTTTACATACTCGCATGATAATTGGACTATTTTTAATGATTCATGAATTACTATTTATATCCTTCTGGTTATTACTTTTTACTTTACTGTACTCACTGTCTAGTTTGTGACGGTGGGTGCAGAGCGAATAGATACGGGCTAGAGGAAAGGACCAGTGATCGGTGATTTTCTTTGAGGACTTTGTGGAGCGATTCCTTCCTTAAACGGCTGTACGTTTTGCCATTTTTGTTGTACTTATTATATATTATTATTTTTTTCAAACACTAGGATAGAATGGGACCGAGTGATATAGGATAAACATGTTTATATGCTGGTGTTTAGGGTTTCCACACTGTAGGTTCTTTAATTTTTAATGAGATCTACATTATTTAATCTTTTCATAAGTTTAATTTCACTAGAAAATATAAATTTAATGAGAATGTAATTATTGGGGCTGACTAGGCCTGTGTTGACTTTGCAAGGATTGACTCGGGGGTCCACGTGGGTTTAAGCTGGGCGGGGGCCAGTTTCGTGTGGAGCTGGGGTCATCACAAGGAGCACCAGCCCTGTTTGTAAAGAAGGACGATACTTTGAGACTGTGTATTGATTATAGACAATTGAACAAGGTCGCAGTCAAGAACAAGTATTTATTACCACGGATTTATTACTTATTTGATCAGCTGAGAGGAGCACAATTTTTCTCCAAAATAAACCTGAGATCGGGGCATCATTAGCTTAGGATCAGGGATGAAGATAGGACCAAGATGGCGTTTAGTGCGAGATATGGACACTGTCAGTTTACAGTCATGCTGTTTGGTTTGACTAACACTTTTACCACGTTTATGAATTGATGCATAGAATTAGACCATTTCTTGATTGCTTCGTGATAGTTTTCATCAATGATATACTGATATATTCAAGGACTCGAGAAGAACATGAGCAACATCTCAGAGAGGCATTGGAAACCTTGAGGAAGCATCGACTCTACGCCAAGTTTAGCAAGTGTGAACGTTGGCTATCAGAAGTCAAGTTTTTAGGACACGTTTTTGGAGCAATAGGCATTGTTGTAGGTCCAACTAAGATTCACGCTATTATGGATTGGCCTGTGCTGACGTCAGTTACAAAGATCAAGAGTTTTTTTAGCACGATATTACCGCAAGTTTGTGAAGGATTTCTCGAAGATCGCTTTACCGGTGACCAGATTAACTTAGAAAGACATCAAATCGGATTTGGTTGAGGAATGCGATGAGGCATTTACTCAGCTAAAGGGAATTTTGTCTACCGTACCAGTGTTGATATTGCCAAAGGCTAGATAGGGATTCCTAGTAAATACAAATGCTTCTCATACAGGTATAGGTTGTGTGTTGATGCAGGATAGAGATACGGTAGCTTATGCATCTAGATAACTAAAGATACATGAGAAAACTATACCACTCATGACTTAGAGTTGACGACGGTAGTGTTTGCATTGAAGATGTAGAGACATCATCTATATAGAGAGAGGTTCACACTTTATACTGATCATAAGAGTTTGAAATACCTCTTTACACAAAAAGAGCTTAATATGAGACAACGCCGATGGTTAAAATTCTTGAATGACTATAACTTTTCTCTGGAATATCACCCAGGACAAGCTAATGTAGTTGCTGATGCACTGAGTAGGATGCCAGCTGGAGATGCCAAAGTTCTTAAATGTCATATGACACATGAGTATGGATTACTGAAGGCAGCGACGATGATGACTCAGTAAGATATTTCTACCGATACTCAGGTGATGATTTGTGCATATATGAGGCTTCAAATAATGTTTACTAAGAGAGTGTTAGAGGGATAGAGAGCCGACATCTTATACCCGAGATTCAGTGAGTTGGCACAGAGTACTGGCTGTAATGACTGGAAAGAGACGACGGACCATTGTTTGAGATTTAAAGGCAGATTGTAGATACCGGCAATGGCAAAGCTAAGAGATGAGATTCTTTAAGATTCACACTATTCCTAGTTCCTATTCATCTAGGTAGGACCAAACTGTACCATAACATGAAGAGACATTTTTGGTGGCTTGAGATGAGAATGGACTTATTGGAGTTTATCAAGAACTGTGGGATTTGCCAATAAGTGAAGGAACAACATCGTAGACCTAGAGGATTGTTACAGCCGCTTCCCATTCCACGATAAAAGTGGAAAGATATAGCCATGGATTTTGTTAGAGGATTGTGAAGGACTGTTCGTCGACACGATTCCATATGGGTGATTATGGACAGATTGATGAAATATACCCATTCATATTAATTGCAGTTCATTACACATTTGACCAGTTGAGTGTATTGTTCGACAGAGAGATTATTAGGCTGCATAGGGTACCATTAACTATTATGTCAGATAAAGATGATATGTATACGTCCAGGATGTAGCAAAGTATGCAGGAACAATATGGTACGCGCTTACAGTTTAGCACAGCTTTTCACCCTCAAACTGATGGGCAGACTGAGAGGTTGATTCAGACTCGCGAGGATATGCTCAAGGCTTGTGTACTTGAGTTTTACGAATCATGGGAGGATTACCTACCTTTGTATGAGTTTGCATACAAAAATAATTATCGGGCTAGCATTGAGATGTCACCATTTGAGGCATTATATGGCAGACTGTGTCGCTCACTATCTTGTTGGGCTGAGCCAGAGGACCGAAACATCGTAGGGCCTGAAATTGTTAATGATCACATGGAGAAGGTACAATAGATTCGTCAGAGGCTTAAGGGAGCCCATGAAAGGTAGAAGAAGTATGCCGACACATATTGCAGTGATCACATGTATAACGAGTAGGGGTGGGCAGCGGTTTTTGAAAAATCGCCCAAACCATCCAAACCGTGTAAATCACATGGTCTGGTCTAGTTTTTAGAACTCGCGGTTTGGGGGCGATTTAAAAAACTTAAAAACTGCAAAATCGCGGTTTGGTCACGGTTTTCATTTTAAAAAAATCACTGTTTCACCAAATCGATGATATTTTAGTAAATACCCAACATTTATTTATTCTAATCTATTCGTTTTGTTGTAAATTTTGAGATGAACTTGGATTTCTAGCTTTGATTGAGTTCTTTTTTGTGAATGTTTGGTTATATATGTTTTGTGTATCTTATGTTGAATTTTTTTATGAACAATTGAACATTAAACATGTATGGACTTTATGGTATGTAATATGTATGATTGTTTTCTTTTTCTTTATTTGAAAATGGGTCGGATGAAAATCGCCAAACTAAACCGACCAAACCACGCAAAATGCGAGCGGTTTGGGTGCGGTTTTGATGGTTCGCAGTTTGGTGGTGGTTTGCAAATCGGTCAAGCTGGTCGCGGTTTGGTGGTGGAAACCATCAAACCGCGGTTTGCCACCTTAATGACGAGTAAGCTTTAGTGTATTTAAAGGTTTCTCCTCGGAAGGGTCTTCACATATTTGGTTTGAAAGGTAAGTTAGCACCGAGATTCATCGGGCCTTTCAAGATCAAGAAACTGGTTGGAAAGGTTTCTTATAAACTAAATTTACCTCCATAGATGTCGGGGATTCATCCGGTATTATATATTTATGTGGTTCGATTAGCCAAGTCGAAGACAGACGAGAGACCGACAGTGGACTTGAATCAAATTTATCTAAGCGATGATGTATCTTATGAGGAGCGGCCAGTAAATGTCCTAGATGGGAGGGTACTGCAATTGAGAGGCAAGTTTATCCAAAAAGTGTTATTCAAGTGGCAGTTCCATGGAGACTCGGAACTTACTCGGAATGGGAAGACTATATATGCAAGATAGGTTTTCGTACCTCTTCGAGTCAGGTATAATTTTAAGTTAAGTTTAGTTTTGAGGATAAAGTTTTCATTAGTTGGGAAGAATTTTCACGACCTGAATTTTTAATTCTAGTTTAATCTCTTAATCAGGATCAAATGACCCGTGACCTGGGACTCGCATCAAGATACGTGTCATGACCAAGGTGAGATGGCTGAAGTATATGTTATATTTGTAATGATGTATGTCTATTGTTTTGTATATGTGTAGACTAATAAATCATTCCTACTTATGAATAGGTGTCGATACGTGTGTGGTAATGAGCCTTGAGTTAAGTGCCAGCGTGGGATCGAAGTAGAGAGTGATATGGTAAGTTGGCATAAGTCTTATATAGATTTTATAGTGATTTAAATGGGCTATGGTTGATAATATTAAGTATTCTTTAGTTAGTAAGTTAAAATAATAGCCACTTGATTCTCATTGAGATACGTATTGACTCATCTCAACACCAATGGAGTTACCTATTGGTGTCACATAACATGAGTTAGTGGGACATGTGTTAATAGGTGTATCACTAGATGCACATTGAGACACGTGTGCACAATAAGATCAATGGTTATTAATCAACCATATCCACTTACTATATAAAGCTAGTAATCAAACCAAATCAATTTCATTTCATTTGCTTCGTTGAGAAGGAAACTTGCTAGAGAAAAGGAGAAGGGCTGGAGGAAGAAAAAGACTAGCAACCAAAGTGGTTGGTGAAGGAGAGATCAAGTTAAGCTAGGTAACCTAGGTATATATCTCCCTATTTAATTGAAACCAATTCTGGTTTTAAATCAAATTCAGAGGGTAAATGATTAAGATTTTACAATTGGTTTATATATTTGGATTCCTCTTTCAAGCTGATAATCGAATTATATTAAAGTTCTTAATTTGGTTTTGAAATCATAAAAATAAAAATATGAATTTTTGAAGTTGTAAGACCAAAATTGAATTTCTGCATGTTGTATTAGGGATTTGTCTATGTAAGTTGGTTATAACTTGCTCATTCTAGATCCAAATCGATTCAAACTAAAGGAATTTGAATGCTTACTCAAAGGGGAACAACTTTGCTTAACTAGAGATGTTGTAATTCAAATGTTTTTATGTTCAAAAGTGCTCTACAAGTAGGTGCTGGAATGTAGTAGAAGGTTTTTGAAACTACAATTGTTAAAGGCATAACTCCCTACCTACTTATCCAAATAAGATGGTCTTTTAGTATGTTAGGTATGGTTGCTGCCTTATAACCAAAAATCACATTTTTTCGAACTATAGATTGGGAGAAATAGATTTTCTGAATATACTAGTCGGATTAGGTTGCAATTAGAGCTATGTTTAGTAGAAATATGACATTTCTTTCATTTTAAATCAGAATTTTGAAAACTAAACCTTTTTCGAAAGCAAAGATAGAGACCAAAAATCTTTGTACTGGTGGAAGATTTTGATATTTAGACAATTTCATGCCTAAAATTGCGCTGCAATATAAGACTAAGATTTTAATGTTGTTTAGTCTTAAAGGGCTATTTTGGGTTAAGGTTCCTAAACTCGTTGGACCTGACTTAAACTCAACTTATTTTGATTAGTTTGATATCAAGAAACTAGGGAAGTGTTTTGGAGATTAAAATACGAGTTTTGAGGTGTTGGGAGACCGGAGTAACTTAGGAAATTACGTGGATTGTAAGTGAATTGATTGAGACATTTATTTACATTTCATTCCTATTCATACATTTATTTCCAGTCATTTGGATTGATTTGCTTTTGCACTCCATATGCCATGACTTGTTGTTATTTCTCATTAGATGAGGTTGTTTCCATGGCATAATATATTGATTAAATGATGTCATTGACTCCAAATCAAGTGCTACGTCATTTTGATTGTTAATACATGAGGTCAGTGAAATAGCTTGCTATTAGGTTGGTGTTACATAGTATTGTAATCTATTTTTTTGTGCATTAGATATACAAGTGCTTCATTGGATTCTCAAACCATGTCATCTTTTGAAATATAAAAGTGGTTTGTATCTAGGATTATTATTTTATAGAGGTCCATCAGACATACGGGGGTCACTAGACTTCCAAGGTGATCGAGATATCTCCACTATCTTGAGCAACACATGAGAAATAAGTTCTGGGGATGTTGGCAAGCATAACTTGCGCAACATACGGGGTATGGGACCTGAAGTTATTGGCAAGTATATATAGCAGGTGACTAGCACCTACGAAAGGTTATATAAGCAATAGCATAACTCAGACCTTCACATTGATATAGAGCTCATCCTCATCCTCATATAGTGGAAAAGGCTTATGTGATGAAGATCACGCCTGACCGGCCCTAGATCATTACTACTTAGCCATGTGTCAATTTCACGTTGTTTAGCTGAAGTATCTCTTTGCATGTTCTCTTTTCAGCATAATTTCTATTATCATACTTTTAGATACTTGTTGAATATTTGAGAATGTGAACAAATGTCTCTCAGTATTACTTTTTTCTTTCATGTACCCACTGTCTACTTGTGACAGTGGGTGCAGATCTATCTAGTAGCAAACCAGGCAAAGAGAAGATCGATGACTACCTCTGAGCCAGTGAAGTGTTGTTGCGCCAGATTTTGTAGGTTTTGAATTTTGATTTATTACTTTTATATGCTTATCATATGATTTTAGGGTTGTATATTATGGGTTGAGTAATTAGTACCTTGACAAGACACACGTTATATATCGTCGTTTGGTTATATAAATGCATGTGATCTTTATTCCTTAGTTTTTCCATGTTTCTTAGATGTCACATTAATGCTTTCGTTAATTTGTAAGACTTCCGCTGAATAAACTTGTAATTAAGCAAAATTCTAATTCAATATGATTTATTATATTACATAAGACATTATGAGTCATATTGAACTTATAATTTGTAAGTAGGTAAATGGTTTTGAAAATGCCGACTAGGTTTATGTTAAGTTCTACGAGGTAAGGTTAGGGCTTACTGAAAGGATTAGGCCGGGCGGTGCCCTAATTTGAGGTTACAGTTTCCTCTCACCGAAAACCCAAAAGAAGAAGAAAAAGGAAAGGGGGAAATATGGTGACGGGAGAGGCGAAAGAGAGCCATATGGGAAGGAGGAATTGAAGGAACACATGGGGGTACAAAAAGTGAGGAGAGGGAAGTGGATAGGAGGAATGTGATGGCCCCAGTTCCTACAAACTGGGCCCCGCATGGCATAGACCTACGTTGACCTCGCAAGGTCAATGTAAGCCTAGTCAGCCTTCTTGTACCATTTCATCGTTAGTTTAGTGTTTTAATATTGAGTTATTAATTTTGCAAGATTTAAATTAGTAAGCAGGGGAAAGAAAATAAATGAAGCAATTTAAATAACTCTAAAGCATGTAAAATGGGACAATCTATGTATGGAACCCTGTAATATATACCATGTGTACATACGGTGGCAAAATGAGCATATACATGTATCAAAGTATCACTCAATCTTAATATCCCAAAGTTTTACAAAAACATCAAAATGTATATATATATAATATAAAAACGTATAGTATCACAAAAGTGTGAGCCGCTCCGTGAGCTCTCAGAGGTAGTCACCAATTACTGGCTCTTCGCCCTAGCTAGATGAAGGACCTGCTATTGTCACCGAGATAGAGAAAATTCCATGAGTAAATCCAGCGGAGTCTTAACAATATTTCAAGAATTAAACAAATAGTCGATAAGTCACGGGGAATATAGAAGAATGGGAAATAAGTAATTGCATGATAAATAAACTAGATGTAAAAAGCAGTGAAAGGAAAGTGTTGTGGAAACAAAAGAGAGAAGCTAAGTGGTCTCAAATTTATCGAGTTGCGACTATACAACCACAAGCTCGACTTCCTAGAATCGCGGCAGTGCCAACATATTCAAAATTATCGTGAACGTTGGGGTATAAACAGCGCCACGAATACCTCACATCCTGTGCATGACTTAAATCCAATAACTCAGGGTATGGTTTCGGTCGCGAGTCGGTCGCCGTACCCAAGAGGTTACCTTTCTAACTCACTCAGCCCTCAGAGACTCTAACCAAGAGTGGAATTTCAAAAATAGGTATAATTAAAGAAATTAAATTCAAGAAGTAGAAGAGAACTATTGATAATGCTCCTACTAGTTTACTTACAAAACAATTTGTTAATTCCTCACCTCAACTAAGGTTCTCAAATATGTGAAGGACGCCAACTCTTCGGTTCAACTTAACAAGTAGTACATATGTGTTACATTAGTTTATGGGACAAGACACGATGACACCTAATGGTGAAATTCTTGAACAAATCCTAACTTAAAATCAATTCGAGGTTCTTATCTCACCCACACATGACAATCATCTTAATTAGGTTCTCAAACGAATCTCTTATAACTTAAGTTTCTTTTTGTAGGATAATGTATTTTCAATGAAATCATATGAAATAAGTTATCTCCATTAAACTTATTTTAAAATGAATATAGACTTATTTAATTTAAAGTTACCAAACCATTGTTTACACATGTGTATCATCAAAGAAACTTATTTCTAACCAAAATTGATCTATTTGCCTCAAAATAATTTAAAATCTAAGCTACAAGTAAATTCCCTAAAATTTAAAGTTAACTATGCTTATTTCTTGACATATGACCATATTAACTATTAGTGTGTTTAATTCTTAGAGATCCTCAATGTTGGGTTTTGGGGTTCATACGCAGTGGAAAACTAAAAAAAAAAGATTTGTATAACCCCAACAAGATCGAAAATAAGTTTCATTAAACTAAATCTACGAAAGTAAATCATACCATATTCCATGATTCCCTTTTTGATTGTTAGATTCTCAAGACGTTCAAGTGCGCGTCCACTATCAGAAATCCACACACGAATGGTGACAACAATTTGGAGTGCTAGCCTTAAGAGAGATTGAATATGATTTTTCTTTACATTGAATATGATTTTTTCTCTCCTTAAATCCAGAGAACTCGAAAATTGTAAAAACGAAAAATTTATCTTGTTTTAGGTTTCACCCTTTATTTATATGTGTAGATAAGCCCTCACTTAAAATCATATTCGTAATACAACTATTGTATTTAGGCAGTTTTAAGCAAATTATACATACGCCCCTATTAATAAGTTATCATATAACAAAGTGTAAGGGCTTTTATGTCATGAATTTTATCATATAAAATTCATTACTTTAGACCAATTGAAATTGTGCAAAGTCATTCTTTGTGTGCGACCCAATAGGTTCATGTGATGTTGGCAGTGAACCAAAAACCATTTTGGTACACAAGTCATATGCAGTTTCTAGCAAGACATTATGACTACCCAAGTAGCATGAATATCAAAATCGATATAACCTCATGAATATCATACATCATATCCTTTTGTCGTGTGATATCATTTGATTTAACACAAGGCATGCAAAGTCACCCTTAATGTCAATTGTACTAGTCTCGATCTTTAGGTAAACTGAAAACATCCAAGTGACATTGATCATATCAATTCACATGGACTTGGCCATTACCAGTCTACTTTATCGAGGGACCCACTGATATCTCTCTCTATACAAGAGTGACAATTTCTATCTTGATTACATACCTTCACATATTATTCACATGGTAACCAATCACAATATTTATACTTGTCAGGTTAAATACAACATTTGATTGTTTCAAATTATCATGCTCATAATATTGAAGTCTATGGTAATCTCAAGTTGAAGGACTAAATGACATACCTATCATGAGTACACCTATGACTTAATCCATGTGGTGTTCTCGTAGCGAGTCGGTCCAGTTCATTATTCCCTAACAAGTACTCATGATTTTGATTCATATCCATATACGTATGATCATCACATGATCATCAATCAAGATTCACACTAGTCTTAATTCATTATAGTTCCCAATATAATGACCTACTAGGGACATTTATGATATTTTAACAAATACCCATGGATCTTACTATAAGGTAACCATGCAATCACTTATAATAAAACAACAAATAAAAACTCTATTTTATTAACTAAGATTATAAGATAAACAATGTTTGTAGATTGACCTAGAGCACATGCCCTAACACTCAACTCAAACTCTTATTATAATGCTACTAAGATTTCATTAAATACCAAAAAAACTTGTTTAAATGACTTTTCCATTTGATTTATAAATAACTCAAACAATGACAACTATACATTTAATGTCAAATGTTCTACATCAAGACATCTACCAATAGTAAGAAAGTCTCAAGCATTTAGAGGATTGAACTATACAAGTCAGGGTGACTATAGATTGTTTAGCATACATAAGATCCATTGCAAATCCATAACTTAAACCACCCAACAATGACATAATTTAATGATCTTCCATACAATTAAAGTGATTAAGGTAGAAACTTGCAAAATTACTTCAAAGCTTCTTCATGGAGTTGTTCCACCACCAAAAAGCTTCAAATGCAATGATTCCTTAATAAAATCTACCCATTAAAGTATTTTCAAATGTCCACAAATTTGGACATAGCACCCCCCAACAAAATCTAACAATAACATGATTTCAAGTAGCTAATTTGACCATAATCCATCATAAAAGATGACTAAATTGAAATTGAACACCACAAACCCCATAAATCAAAATTAGTAAAATTGAGGTTGATGACTCACCTAAAGCTTCTCTTGAATCCCAAATCTCCACTAAATCTTGCTCCAAATTGGTGAATCTCTGTCCCCCCGTATGCTGATCTATCAAACCCACTTTAAAACTCTTAAGAATCTTCTTTCAAATATCAATGGTTTCACTTTTTCCTTTCCTACTCTCGACACTCACTTTTCTTACTTGATTATGATCAACAAGAAAGAAATTGAGACTTTCTTTTATACAAAACTTAAGTTTCTCCTACCAAAAGTGACATATATGACACACACCCTAAGCTCTCCACCACCACGTGATTTTCCTAAACAATTTTGTAAAATCTAAATGTTTAACTGTATCTCTTCTAACCCCACCCATAAGGTGACACCTCATAAATAAATTTCTAAATTTTTAAATTTCAAGATATGAAATATCTATTATACCTTTTCATTAATTTCATAGACTTAGCCAACATTTTTCTCTTTAGCAATTGAGTTCAATTAAGTAAGATCATTATAAACTAAAATACTTCAATTCTATAATTTAATCAAGATTAACTAATTTTAGTCTTTATTATCAATTCATTTACTTAGGTTAGTTTAATTTATGAACTTAGGCTAATTCAATTAGTTAGTTATCCTCTTTCTCATAACTTAGACACTCTAATAAATTTAATTATAATTTTGGCTTTATAAGTTATAGAGCACATTTGTTTAATTCTTATTATATGGTTTCCCAACTATATAACTATTTTAAGGTGTTGCATTACTACACTTCAGTCTCAACATTCGATATTTGAGTGAGTATTCTACGTAAGGATTAGGTCAAAGGTGAAAACTTTAAATTATTATGTAATTAAGATTTTAATTTTTTGAGTCGTTACAATCTTCTCAACTAGTATGAATTTAGTCTTCAAAATTTAGTAAAATAAGACAAAGATTTACTATGATCGAAAAATTTAGGGAATTGATTGTCATCTTGTCTCCTCTCATGGACTCGTCCAAACGTAACCAAGTGAACCTATACACTCTCTGAACTATGGGCCCGTAACAACTTCAAGATAGCTTAAGGTTTTTCCATTAATTTAAGGACTTACAAAGTCATTTTAGATAGTTTGACTTCCCAAATAAACTATAAACTCATCTAGAATCACTTCATATGGTTTGACTTCTTAATCCATCAAACTACATGTCTCGTAGTGTACAATTTAACTTCCACGTTGAGATTATGACTTAACCAAGTTACTTCAAATATCATGAGAATAGGTCCATCAACTATAGCGGGCCACAACCACCTCTGACGGTGAAACTACTCCATCATGAATTGTGAACTTGACCAAGTTGACAATGACAACTCAATGTAGTCGCAAGGCATTGACAATCGCAATATAATGCCCTACAAGAATATAAACAACATTTCGATCCATCGTCCCATGCATAATACATAAGTAAGTTAAATCATACCATATGTACAGTCGTACATCACCTTCAAATCTAGCTCTACATTGGCTTGAACTCTCTCTAGCCCGTGACTAAACCCCGCCTAGCAAATGACACATGTCCCTGAAGTGCCTTGCCTATCTGCATTTGAAATAAGCCCTTTGCCACCTTGATCTTGGAGGAATCGATCTCCGCGCTTGTCTTTGCTCGTATCTATGTCCTTGCTATCTATTGTTTGTACCATTATCTCTGCCTTCGGTACCATGTTGCTAGCGTGGTATTGAGTGTGTTGACATAGGTGGTCAGTTGGCGTAACTCAGTGCTGGAGGAGGTGGAACTGCAGTTTGTGCTAGCAAAGCAGGTGGTGCCACTGACCGTACACTTTGACTCCTGAAGTCACTCGACACAATATGGTTATTCCTCTTCATTTTCCTATCTAACTCAGATATGTGCCTAGATTGTGCCTCTACCTGTGCATCACTATCCTCCCATGGGTGAGTAACAAGATAAGCTTCTCTAGTCAAGTTGCGCTCGTAAGCCCTATCCAGGTTACTCGGCTTGGTCGTAACAACTGTGCCCTCGATAACAAGAAGCAATCCCTCACAAAAAATGGACCTAGTCTCTGTTAATGTTGGCCACTCCATCAACAAATGGCAACAACTGCTGGAATCTCCCCATATACTGAATTAAAGACTCTCACCACCTTTGTCGAATATGCATGAATTCCAACCTCTTGGCGATCATCATTGAGGGTGGAAAGAACTTCTGGTTAAACAATCTCTAGAAGTCCTTCCGTGTTTATGGCTCTCCCTAGGTGGCTATCAGGTTGGTCTACCCAATGTATGCATCCCCTAAGAAGGAAAAAGCTGCCAACCTAGGCTTTTTGCTATCATCTAATCTCAGAAGTCTCTGGATCTTCCGGTGATTACTAATGAATTTCTCTACCTCCAACACACAAGAGTCTCCACTGAACTTCCTCGATCTGTACCTCCCGTACCCATTAGTCAGTTTGGCTTCAGGAATCAAATCAAACCTATTGTCTCTCTCAATCAATGTCGTAATTGCTGGCATTGCTATCTCGGGTAGCGCAGGGACTACGGCGATAACAAATGCTGCATGTATCATAGATCGCGACGGAGTCGCCTAAGGTGTGGGTACACTCACGTCCTGTGTGGAAGCCACTATAGGTGTCGATGGTGATGGTAACTGTCCCCTGAGAAGAGTCAAAATCTCATCCAGACATCTATCATGTGCATAAACCCTCTAGGTCAAGGCTTGAAAGTTTGTTGGATCAATAGGGCACGGACTTGTAGCTCCACTCTGATAATCAATGTCCCGCTGATATGCTATCACGGTCTGCAATGCAAATTATGAGTCTCAATCAACTTTACACCTATCAGTATATAATATAATACAATAAAAAATTAATGAGTACATCAAATTAATCATTTCCCAACTCACCTCACTTCCCAACTAAGACTCTAAGTGAAGATCATAGGATCTCCACACTAAGTTTATTGTTGTCTCAACTCTAAAGTCATGTTTATACATTAGTTGAATTGTGGGCTCATTGAGAGTTGATGTATCAACCTTGCGCTCTGATACCAACTGCGACGGCTCCAGTTCCTACGAACTAGGCCCCGCCCGGCCTAGACCTACATAGAACCCCAGTCGACTCTCGCAAGGTCAACGCAAGCCTAATCAGCCTTCTTATACCATTTCATTGTCAGTTTGGTGTTTTAATATTGAGTTATTAGTTTTGAAATATTTAAATTAGTAAGTAGAAAAAAAAATTTAGTAATTTAAATAACTTTAAAACACGTAAAATGGGACAACCTATATGTGGAACCTTGTAATATATACCATGTATACATACGGTGGCAAAATGAGCATATACATGTATCAAATTATCGCTCAATCCCAATATCCCAAAGTTTTACAAAACATCAAAATGTATATATAATACAAAAACTTATAGCAAAAGTGTAAGTCGCTCCGTGAGCCTTCAGAAGTAGTCACCAATCACTGGCTCTTTGCCGTTGCTAGATGAAGGGCATGCAATTGTCACCATAGAGGAGACAAATCCAATGAGTAAATCCAAAGGAGTCTTAACAGTACTTCAAGAATGAAATAAATAGTCAATAAATCAAGCGGGAATGTAAAAGAACATGAAATAAAGTAAGTGCATGACAAATAAACTGGATATAAAAAGCAGTGAAAGGAGAGTGTCGTGGAAACAAAATACAGAAGCCATTGGTCTCAAATCCATCGAGTTGTGACAATACAGCCACAAGCTCGACTTCCTAGAATCTTGGAAACTCCAACAGATTAAAAAAATTTGTGAACGTAGGGGTATCAACGACGCCCCGAATACCTCATTTCTCGTCCACAACTCACATCCAATAACTTGAGGTATAGTTCTGGTTACGAGTCGATCGCCATACCCAAGAGGTTTCCTTCCTGATTCACTCAACCCTCGGGCACTCTAACTAAGAGTGGAATTTCAAAATTAAGTACAATTAAAGAAATTAAATTCAAGAAGTAGAAGAGAACTGCTGATAATGCTCCTACTGGTTTACTTACAAAATAATTCGCTAATTCCTCAACTCAACTGAGGTTCTCAAATCTATGAAGTACGCCAACTTTTCGGTTCAACCTAACAAGTAGTACATGTATGTTACATTAGTTATAGGACACGACGCGATGACATCGAATGGTAAAATTCTTAAACAAATCTTAACTTAAAATCAAATCGGGTTTCTTATCTCACCCACACATGACAATCATCTTAATTAGGTTCTCAAATGAATCTCTTATCACTTAAGTTTCTTTTTTAGGATAATGTATTTTCAATGAAAATCATATGAAAAAAGTTATCTCCATTAAACTTATTTTAAAATGAATATAGACTTAGTTAATTTAAAATTACCAAACCATTCTGTACACATGTGTATCATCAAAGAAACTTATTTCTAACTGAAATTTATCTATTTGCCTTAAAATAATTTAAAATCTAAGCTCCAAATAAATTCCCTAAAATTTAAAGCTTAACTATGTTTATTTCTTGATATATGACCATATTAATTATTAGTGTGTTTAGTTCTTAGAGAGCCTCAACTCCAACTCTTATTATAATGCTACTAAGATCTCATTCAACACCAAAAGAACTTGTTTAAATGACTTTCATTTGATTTATAAATAACTTAAATAATGGCATCTATACATTTAGTGTCAAGTGTTCTACACCAAAGCATCCACCATTAATAAGAGAGTCTCAAGCATTTAGAGGATTGAACTATGCAAGTCATGGAGACTATAGATTGTTTAGCATACATAAGATCCAATGCAAATCCATAACTCAAACCACCCAACAATGACATAATTTAATGATTTTCCACACAATTAAAGTGATTAAGGTAGAAACTTGCAAAATTACTTCAAAGCTTCTACATGGAGTTGTTCCACCACCAAAAGGCTTCAAATGCAATGATTTCTCAATAAAATCTATCCATTTAAGTAATTTCAAATACCCTCAAATTGGGACATAGCACACCCAACAACATCTAACAATAACATGATTTCAAGTAACTAATTTAACCACAATATATCATAAAAGAGAGACTAAATACAGATTGAACACCAAAAATCCCATAAAATCAAAATTAGTGAAGTAAGGGTTGATGACTCACCTAAAGCTTCTCTTGAATCCCAAATCTCCACCAAATCATGCTCCAACTAGCTCCAATTGATGAATCTATGTCCCCCGTGTTCCGATCTATCAAACCCACTTTAAAATTCTCAAGAATCTTCTCTCAAATATCCATGGTTCTTTTTTTTTCTCTCTTGCTCTCCACACTCACTTTTCTCACTTGATTATGATTAACAAGAAAGAAATGGAGACCTTCTTTTATACTAAACTTAAGTTTCTTGTACCAAAAGTGACATATATGATACACACTTTAAGACACACACCCTAAGCACTCCACCACAACATGATTTTCCCAAACAATTTTGCAAAATCAAAATGTTTAACTTTATCTCTTCTATCCCCACCTATATCGTGACACCTCATAAATAAATTTCTAAATTTCTAAATTTCAAGATGCAAAATATCTATTAGACCCTATTATTAATTTCATAGACTTAGCCAACATTTTCCACTTTAGCAATTGAGTTAAATTAGGTAAGATCATTATAGACTAAAATACTTCAATTTTATAATTTAACCATAATTAACTAATTTTAGTCTTTATTATTAATTTATTTACTTAGGTTAGTTTTGTTTATGAACTTAGGCAAATTAAATCCATTAATTAACCTCTTTCTCATAACATAGGCACTCTAATAAATTTAATTATAATTTTGGCTTTATAAATTATAGACCACATTAATTTAATTCTTATTATATAGTTTCCTAACTATATAGCTATTTAAAGGTGTTGCATTACTATGCTTCGGTCTCAACACTCGATATTAAACTGAGTATTCTACGTAAGAATTATATCACACTTCAAATTATTGTGTAATTAAGATTTTAATTTTTTAGGGTTTTAGGGTTTCTATGAGGGTATATGCACTTTTTCACGAGGAAAGACAAGTTATTTTTCTATCGAGTTGAATAGATATTGTCTTCCTAACCATATATACAATTAGTTCTAATTTATATTTTTGGATGCTCTACTTCCTTACTTTGTTTTGTTTATATTGATGTCATTATTTGTAATAAGTAAAATTTTGAGTTGTGACAACCCATTCTCTTTTTTTTATTTATAATTTTCTCAAATTTCAAATCCTTTGAAAGCTTCAAAAGAATTATGAAAAAGCAAATGCATCATCATTAGGATTAAAACTCATACTTATTTTAGAAGCATCACGAGTAGAGTAGTTTTACGTGTAGTACAATCTATTTATTCAAATCAAAATTTCTAGATTTTGTAATTTAATTTCCATGTAGATACAAATTAATATCATGCGCAACACACAAGTCATTAATGCATGTACTTTTGAAGTTACATAACTAGTTAGTTTTAGACCCAAACATCATCCCAAAATACTATAAATCTATATTTATTTTTTATAAATAAAAATTGTTTAAAAATAAAAAATATGAAATATATGAAGAATGATGTAATTGTTATTCTCATAATAACAAAAAATATTAATATTCGATTAAAAATATATGAAGATAAAAAATACCTACACTAAATTATGTAAACTATTATATTATGTTTTATAAAAAGCCTAAAAAAGTTGATATTGTTTCTTTTATACTCTTCAAAGTAATAACATCAGTTGCTCCTTCAAAAACATCCACTTTCATATTCTTTCTACACTTCCATCATCATCATTATCACCGTCATCCACATTTGGGGCTTCAACTTTCCCCAACTTAAACTCACATGCAATCAATGTGAATGTCATATGCCTTGAGGTCCCCAAGTGGGTGGTACTCCTCACCCTGTGGGCCCTGCTGCACCATCCACGTCACTGACCCATATAGTCTCATGCTCCGCCGACATTGCCTTCTACGCCTGCTACGCCTGCATCCTCGATGTGCATGCTAATTTATCATGTTTTCGCTATATTGTAAATCAATTATGCACATTTCCTTTTTAAGTCATGTATATTCAGGGTTTACTGTGTAGCTTCGAGGTTTGCGAGTTATACATATAGCTTATGTTTTACAAATTTCTGTTAATAAACAATAAATTTACAACGAAAGTATTAAACACATAAAAGCATAATATATATATGTATGTTATGTATCATAGAGCATAAGTCCTAATGTGAAAAACCCAAAAATAGAGTACTCTGTATATATAAGGCGATATGGTAACCAACAGATGAGCATATATAAATGGACAAAGTCTCTCTAGTCTCCCTGTACCCGAAATAAATCAAAATATCAAAAACTAAACATGTACGAGAGTGTCCTAGACAATAGGCGGTCAAAGATAGTCGTTTAGGATCCCCTTGCCCTTGTTCGTATTAGGATCTGCACTCGACCATCACAATAAAATAAATAACGAGTCTATTGAGTAAAATCCCAAAGAAATTCACTAAGCATTTAAGTAAATAGAGAAGCCAGAAAAATGTTAAATAAACATGTGAAAATATAAATAGGCAGCTGTAAATGGATCATCATATGAATGCATAACAAGTCAATAAACAAAGTGTGTACTCTTCCTGGTCAGACTAGACTGTGCTTAGGGTTTCCAAAATCTCTTCAGTGGGTTCTTTCACTAATCTTTCACCTTGTTCCTCGCGGTAATTGATCTAATCCTACGCTTTACTGACACGTGCACCAGTCAACAACTCGGGTTGCCATTCACCGAGGGTTGGCCACACGTGCTACAACCTAGCTTGCCATAAAAACACAACGAATATACCGGCAGAACAAACCTTAACCAACCGTCCAAAATAGTAATGGAATAGAATAGTATGCCAAGAATGGATAAAAGCAATGTAAAACAATAATTAAATAATCAATGATGTTTCAATGGGTTTTATAAACCTCGAACGACACTCCAATGCCCCAAAAACACTCGATCCGACCCAAACTTGATCACGACTATCATATCGCAGTCCCTCAGTCTCCTGGAGTAATTTATAAGTGTTTTAAGTGGAATTACATATATTTGGATGTTTATAACCTAAACCTCAAAATAATCCCTTAGCATTTTATTTTTTAAAACCATCATGTATTGTTTATAGCGCGTTAGAGTAGTTGCCTAGCACGCTAGTGTTCTTCAGTTTGAAGAACACCATCGTGCCCAGAAAGGATAATGCACTAGCAACCTTGTCTAACACGCTACCTGTGTCGAATGGCAAAATTTGAAATTCTATTATTGGACAACCTAGCCTTAGCCTGCTCCATCACCATCCACCCTACTCTCTCCTTGTAGGGAATCAATAAGATTCTAGCAAAACCCTAGAAACACAACCATAATTCATAAATTTAAAGATACATGCATTCGCCGAACTAACACCTAATTTAACAATTTGATATGAAAATTAGTTTGTAATCGTCATAAATAGCTAATAATTCATCATAAACACCTTCAAACCAAAAATCACAGTTGTTTGATTCATTTTTATCAAAATCTTATTTTTAACCCATTTTGAAGAATTTTAAGAGATGATGTTGATTTACCTTTTTTGGATCTTCAAATGATTAATCTCTTTGCTCAAATTTCCTTTAATTCAATTTTCAATTGCTCCAGATTTCAGTTTGATTTGCATGTAAATAACTAAGTAGGTTGCTAGGATTTTCCACTAGTGAGCTATTTATATGTTGGGTTGGATTCAATTGTGTACAAGTATCTCTAGAATGATTTTGTGGTCCTTGTTAAGACTATCACACATAACTTAATGAATTTATTGAGACATTAATCAACCTAGTATTACATATTCTAGGATCATCCTAATGTCCATCAAAGGCTTAGATTATTTCCATTTACTATAAAGAAAATCAAATGTAATTTATTTAAATTCTTTTAAATTTCCAACTTAGGTACAATTACCTTATAGTTAGTGTATTTGATCACCTAATAAAACAAACTCTAGTCCTACTAACTCCCAATTACCTGACACCTAGTGCCCTGCATCTCGACATACATCTTGAGGCGTGAAAATCCCGTGTCGACATGATTTTTGATTTGTAACCCTGTCACAGAGCCTTGCACGTGCACACATGATACATACACACATGCGATGAGCTATGAAATATAAAATAACACATACCACAATTAAGCAACAAATTACATATATATATATATATATATTACTAGTACCTAGTCAGGCATATCTCTAGCTTATCTACGGTGTCCACGTGGGTCCGAGCTGGCATCCAAGTCATGAAAATAAGTAATAATAATGACGTTAACAAAATGGGTTGTTACAATTCTTTCCAAGTAGTGAAGATTTCATCTTGAAATCTAAGTAAAACTAAACAATCATACCGTGGTATAGCTTGGGATAACGCTCCCGCATAGTAGATTCGAGCTCCTAGGTGAGTCCTAACTCCCTTGATACTTCCAACAAACCAATACTCGATGGGTCTCCCTATTTTACAGAGTCTGTATCTTGCAGTCCAAGATCTCCAATGGATGCTCCTCGTAAGTCGCATCAGGCTAAACCTTAATATGTCCTAAATCAATCAACAGTCTCGGTCTTGGCTTGGCTAGCCTTGACATAGAGATGTGAAACATCGGATGAACCCCAACTAAATATGCGGTAAGTCCAGCCTGTACGTCATACTGCCAAATCGTGTCGTGATCCGCATGGTCCAAATGAATCTCGGCACCAGTTTCCCCTTAATCTCAAATCTATGATGGCCCTTTCAATGGGAAACCTTCAGATATACCATGTCGCCTTCCTCATAGCTCAGACCCTTGCGGTACTTATCCTCATATTTCTTTTATTTGTCCTGGGTTGCTCGAAATCTCTGCCTGATCCGTTGAGTCTTCTCTGTGTGGTCAACACTATCTCTGGCCCAACGATCGCTATACCCTTCAGATCTGCCCAACATACAGGTGATCTAGATGGCCTCCCATATAGCACCTCAAACGGAGGCATCCCTATACTCGATTGATAGTTGTTATTTTAGGCAAACTCACACAGTGGTAGATAATCCTCCACAAATCCAAAAATGCAAGATACAAGCCTTAACCATGTCGTCTAAAATATGTATAAATCTCTCTGACTGACTGTCGATCTAAGGTGGTAAGCCGTACTAAACTACAACCTCGTGCTAAACTGCACTTCCATGCTCTCCTAAAACTTAGACGCGAGTCTGGGATATCTATTAGACACAAGAGAGACTGACACCCCATACAGTCTAATAACCTCCTTCTCAAAAAAATGCTTAGCAGTGGGAACGTGTACCTCATCGAAATCGGTATAAAGTGTGTCAATTTCGTTAGTCTATCAATCACTACCTAAATGGCATTGTGTCTCCTGGAGGTCCGCAGTAGTCCACTGATGAAATTCATGGTGATGTTATCCCATTTAACATTCACCCGCGCGTGGAATTGACAATACGTCGCCTTCATCCATGACCACCAAAATAGTCATATAAGATCAAGGTATATCTTGGTTCGACCAGGATGAACTGTGTAACCAGACTTGTGGGTATCCTCCAAAATACAATCTCGCAATAAACTTTTCGGCCTCAAACACTGATATGTTGTCTCTAACCAAATGTGCATTTGCGATTCTTTGCCAGCTTGCTATATTGTCAAGCATACCATCTGCCCTCTTACACTCTACTACCCACTCAATAGATATTGTCAGTTTGGCGTTCCCTTCTCAAATTAGGGATCGCCTAACCTAATCCCTTCATTAAGCCGTAAACTCGCATCGTAGGAATTAACAACAAATTAGTAAGCCTTTTTCCAAAACCTTTCTAACACCATTTTTTTTTCAAATAAGCATCTTCTTATCTTATGTCAATTAATAAATCAGAGTTAATTAAAATTTATACAATTTATAGTTTATTCGGTGGAAGTCTTAAAAGTTTAGCATAATCAATTAATTTAAATCCTTAGTATGTGGAAAAACCAGGAAATAAAGATCACATGTATATATAACGAAATGGCGATAATATATCATCATGTATCTAGTTAGGGTGTTATCCTTAACCCATAATATATACGACCCCAAAAGTATATGAAAGACATAGAAAAGTCCTATAACAAAGTCAAAAACCTACAAAATTTGGTGTAGTAGCACTCCACTAGCTCAGAGTTAGTCGTCGATTTTCTCCTTGCTTGGTCTGCTACTCGACTAATTTGCACCCACTGTCATAAAAAGGACGGTGAGTACATGAAAGTAAAAGTAAACCTGAGAGACATTTGTTCGCAATTTCAAATATACAACAAGTATCTGAAAGCATAAGAATAACAACTATGTTAAAAAGAAATTATGCTATGAGATACTTCAGCTAAACAAAATGAAACTGACACTCGGATAAGTAGTAATGGTCAACGGTCGGTCAGCCATGAGTTACATCACATCAGCATTTATTCCATTATCTCGAGATAGAGCTAATCTCTACATCTTAGTTGAAGGTCATAGCATAGAGTTGAGCTCTACATCTTAGTTGAAGGTCATAGCTGAGCATTACGCCTCTATAATCAATAATCAATTCTAGTCACCTATGATGTATACTTGCCAACAACCCCGGGTCTTATATCTCGTGGATTGCACAAGTTGGTGGTGAGATCCTGACAACCCCAAAAGTCTAGTAACCCTATGTGTCATGCACATCTCTATCATATCATGGTCTTATATACAATAATTACTTTCATGCCCAAAAAATAACATGGTTTGTGAATCCAAGAAAAGGATTTGCATATTTAATCCACAAAGGAATTTAGATTTAGAACATCATCAAACACCTACCTAATAGCATGCTATTTCATTTAACTAAGTGTCTCAACAATAAAAAAATGACAAAGCACTTGATTTAGAGTCAATGAAAATATTCAACCAACATTTAATACCATGATATCAAACTCATGAAATGAAAGAGGAAACAAGTCATGGTATATAGTGCATAATAAGCAAATCAGTCCAAATGGTTGGAACTTTATAACAAGACAAGAATGAAATGTAAATAAATATCTCAATCAATTTACTTACAATCTACGCATATTTTCTAGCTATTCCAGCCTCCCGACACCTCAAAACTCGTATCTAAACCCCTGAGACTCTTCCTCTGGTTTTTGATATCAATTAACAAGTTTTTGAGTGTGTTTAGACCTTTAGGTAAGGTATTGGACTTGTTGACAATGTTTAAGTTTAAGGTAGGAATTTCAGGTTTTTGGGCTGTCATAGCACCAAGCGTGCTAGGTGACTCTATTAGCGCGCAAGTGACCTCATTAACGCGCTACCCCTTCTTACTTGCGTGCTAGCTAGCACATCTAGCGTGTTATGTGCAGTAAAACCCAAAATTCTGCCTTTAGAATTTTTTTTTTTTCTCCACACATAGATCAAACCCAACACCTTGGAACCTTTATTACACCTACCAGAGATCTAACACAACTACCAAAACTATTCACATCAGCCATACTTCAATTTTATCATGAATTCACCAAATTGAACTAAATTACTAGTACAAGTAAAATTACCTAGTAGTACACCACACCTAGCTTGATCACCACTTCCAAAACCATCAAAATCTCCTTCACCAACTTGTTCTCTCTCTAGCTTTTATTTTTCTCCAACATGCTTACTTCTTCACTAAGTTCTGAAAATGAAATGGTTTGGTTTAATCAATCCAATCTTATATATGAAGATAAAATTGTTTAATAGACATTGATCTTTATGTACACACGTATCTCGAGACTAATTTAATGGCTTACAACTTGACATATTTTCCACTAACTCTCCACTATTTCTACCTAACTAACATAATTTGAAACTCAATTGATCTAATGATGTGCCAACATATATCTCGAGAATCATCACATGGCTATTGTTTTAACTTGCTAACATAAGTTATATTTAATATAAAATCGACCTTAGCCACATTAATACTACTATTTAAGCTATACTCGGCTTAAACACAACTTACCACATCACTCTCTACCTTAGTCCCATGCCGGCACGCATTTTGAGGCGCGTCCCACTTACATCTCGACACCTATACATAAGTAGGGGTGACTTAGTAGTCTACACATATACAATACACTAGACACATCAAATCTAACATATACCTCGGCCACCTTGCCTCAGTCTGTGCACGTATCTCAATATAGGTCCCACGTCATGGGTCACTGATCCTAATTAAGGAAATTAAACTAGGATTAGGAGTTTGGGTTGTGACAGTCAGAACCCTCATATGGCAACAAATACACGGCTTATCTGTAGAAAAAATATTTGTCATACATATGACTGATGCCACCTCTAACAATCCATACTTATGTGTCATGCGTAGAGTAACTATCAGATTGTCGATCCCATTCTTGCTCAATGCCTTAGTTACAACATTTGCCTTCCCAGGATGGTATTCAATGGTGAGGTTGTAGTCCTTTAGTAGCTCAAACCATCTCCTCTTACGCACGTTCAAGTCTTTCTGAGTGAAAATGTACCATAGGCTCTGATGGTCGATGTATAAGACAAACTTCTCTCCGTAGAGATAATGCCTTCATGCCTTCAATGCAAGCATAACTGCTGCAAGCTCCAAGTCATGCACTGGATAAGTACCCTCATGCAGACGTCTAGATAAGTAAGCTACTGGGCATCCCTCCTACATCAATACACCTTCAAGCCCAACACTGAAGGCATTTATGTACATTGACAGACTCTTGCCCAGCTCCGACAGCGTCAACACTAGTGTTAACGTCAATCTCATCTTTAGCTCACAAAATGCCTGCTCACACTCATTTGACCAATCAAATCATATATTTTTCTTGGTCAGTCTCGTCATCGGCACTACAATTGAGGAAAAGTCTGGTACTAATCGTCGGTAATATTCTACTAGCCCCAAGAAACTCTAGATGTCAGAAACAGATTCAGTCGACCTCCAGTGAATAATTGCTCAAATTTTCTTTGAATCTATAGAGATACCCCGATTGCTAATGACATGTATGAGAAACTTCACCTCACTCAGCCAAAAACCACACTTGCTGAACTTGGCATATGACCTATACTCCCTCAATGTCACCAATACTATCATGAAGTGGCTCTCGTGCTCCGCTTGAATCCTCTTATAAATAAAGATGTTGTCAATGAAGACAATGGCATATCCATCTAAGTATGGTCTCAAGACCCTATGCATCAAGTCCATGAATATTATCGAAGCATTAGTCAACCTAAAAGGCATGACCATAAACTTAAACAACCCATATCTGATGCTGAAGGCAGCCTTCTTCATGTCCTCTTCTCAAATCCTCAATTGATGATAACTTGAATGCAGATAAGTCTTCGAGAAGAACTTGGCGCCTTCCAACTGATTAAACATATCATTGATCATGGCAAGTGGGTAACGGTTCCTGACTGTTACCTGATTCAGCTTCTTATAGTCCATGCACATCCTTATGGAACCATCCTTCTCCTTCACAAATAGCACTGACGCTCCCCAATGAGACATACTAGAGTGGATGAAACCCTTCTGTGACAAATCCTCAAGTTGCCTCCTCACCGCCTCTTGCTCAAATACTGATATCTTTTATGGTCTACTGAAAAACCAGCCTTATCCCATATAGAAGCTTAATGATAAACTCAACCTCTCTAGGTGGTGGTAGTCTTAGTACATCATCTGGAAAAAATGTTAGGAAACTCTTTAATCGCTAGGACATCCTCAATCTTGACCTCTGTCCTCGTCTCCGGCTCAACTGTTGTAGTAAACGCCTCCATATTCTAAGCTATAGCCAGTTGGCCTCTAATAATGGGCAATGTGGTCCCAACTCCGGTAAACGTTAACTCTAGAATCCCCAAAACGCGAAATGTGGCAGTCTTCTAGAAACAATCTAGATGTGCATGATAGGCCACCAACCAATCCATCTCAAAAAACACATCGAACTCGAGGTACTCTAGGATTTATAAGACAATTGGCAACTGATGCCTTTCTATCTTTATCTTGCAGTATCAACATATTCGATTATGGTATATCTCATCCCCAACGATTGTACTAAGGATAAGGTCGGTGTCTTATGTCTGAGATGATAACCCTAACTCTCTTACTATGCGTCCATCAATGAATGATAATAGACTACCATTATATATCATAATATGCATCGATCTATCAATAATAGATAACGTACCCTGAACGAGTTGTTTGGTCTCCTTTCTGTCTGGCTGTGCAATTACATGTGCTCTTTCATAGCCTGACCCTATTATGTTCCTGATGGTGATGGTGATCCCCTGCAATCAGCCCTCAGGTGCTTTCTCTAACCATAATGATGACATTGACGTTTCTTCTACCTCTCATCATACATGTCTTCAAATCTCTAATCATGACCCTAGTCTCTCTGACCTCTATTAAGGCATCCCCGATCCCTATTTTGACAATATTGATGAGGTTTATGTCGATGATGCTCAGGCGGTGCAGGCGGAATAGCGTGAATTGGGTTCTTGTCCTCATATTAGAACATATCTCGTTGTTGATCATCACTGCGATCCTTGCCCTGTTGTCTGGTATCTGATAGAAATCTTGATCAAATTTATCCTTCTATCTTTTCGGCCTCTTATCCGGTTAAGATATTTGCCCTACCTGCCTCTTAAACTGTCTTGAACTAGGTACTCGCCTATCGCCCCTTTGTAGTAGGTACATCATTCGGGCAAGGGCTCGATCGTACATATCCTGTAATATGTGCACCCCCAGTCGACACAATCGCACTAGCAATGAACTCCACTAGTCCTCGTACAAAGTAATAAATCTATAATCTCTTCATCCTAATAACATCCATGGCAAACGACAGTAGATACTGATACCTCTCCATTTACTGTAATACTGATCGGTTACTCTATATAAAGGCCGAGAAACCCTCTCTCAAACGTAATGGACCTCTATGAGGATATACTTATCGTAGAAGACCTGTCTAAATTATGCCCATATTTTCATATCTGGGTGAGTATCGCAATATGTAGTCCACCAAATAAATGTGGATCCTCTAAAGCATGATCTAGAAACTCGTGCCTATATACTATCCTCGACTCTCAGTAGCTTATGCAGTCGCTAGTGTGAAAGTAACCATCTCTCGACAGCCTCCAGGTAACCACCTCCGTAAGAATATTCTAGCTGAAAATGAATAAACTCCTTAATTAACTTCTCCTCAAGCGTCAATGTGAACTCGAAAGTGGTGGTTGTAGTAACCGTCTCTATGGTCATCAGTGTAGGAGTAGGAGTTGGTGTCTCGACTAGTGCAACAACTAGTATAACCACTGGTGAACCTTCTCAATCGGTGTCTCAGAAACTGTTGGGATAGTAGCCTGAATAGGCATATGTTGAATAGTAGGGGCGATGACTATCGAAGTAACAGTAGTCGATACTGCAAGTACTATATGTGTTATTGCTACTACGCCGACTGTTGTTGTCTGAGCCCTAAGTAACTGTAAAATCTTGGACAACTAAGCGTCATGTGCCGCAAGTTGATAGTCAACGCTCTGTGTAGGAGCAGTAGTAGTAGCCCTAGTTGGATTGCTAGTCTGGTCAATCTCTGGCGGAGTAGTAGATTGTCCGTTCGTCGTGATTTGCATCGAGAAGAATGTGCCGAATCAACTTTAGTATATATACCAATATATTATATAATATACAATAAAAACATAACATGTATATAATCACTAACTCTACCCGCCTCACAATCACTTCCCAACTAGGGTTCTAAGACAAGTACAATGGGTTTCCACATCTAAAGTTTATTTATTAAGTTTTATGCTCTTTTATTATTTCCTTAGGTTCCTTGAACCATTGCTTTGATACAAACTACGGAGGCCCCACGCCCCAAGGCCACTAGATGGTTGCTCCTCGTCCTGTAGGCCCCGCTACACCATCTACATCATTGAACGGTAACGTTCCGTGCTCCGCTGGAATCACTTGTCAAGCCTGCATCCTCGGTGTGTGTGCTAACTTTTCATGTTGTCACTATACTGTAAACCAATTATGAACATTTCATTTTTAAGCGATGTATATTTAAGGTTCGCAGTCTTTTAGCTTTGAAGTTTGTGAGCTGTACATATGGCTTATGTTTTACAAGTTTCGGTTAATAAGCAATAAATTAACAACAGAAGTCTTAAACTGACATAAACGCATAATATATATGTCCTAATGTGGAAAACTCAGAAATAGAGTACTCATTATATAAGGCGACATGTTAACCAACATATGAGCATATATACATGTACAAAGTCTCTCTAGTCTCCCTAATACCCAAATAAATCAAAATATCAAAAATAAACACGTACGAGAGTGTCCTGGATAGTAGGTGATCAAAGATAGTCACCTAGGATCCATTTGCCTATGTTCGTACTATGATCTGCACTCAGCCATCACAAAAAAATAGATGACAAGTCCGATGAGTAAAATCCCAAGGAAATTCACTGAGCATTTAAGTAAATAGAGAAGCCAAGAAAATCTTAAATAAACATGCATAAATATAAATAAGCAACTGTAAATGGATCATCGCATGCATACATAACAAGTGGATAAACAAAATGCATGCTTGTCCTGGTCAGACTGAACTGTACTTTAGATCCCCATGATCCTTTCAATGGGTGCCCCCACTAATCTTTCACCTATTTCCTCGATGTGATTGGCATAATCATATGTTTCACTGATACGTGCACTAGTCAACAGCTTGGGTTGCCATTCACCGAGGGCTTGGTCACATGTACTACAACTTAGCGTGCCATATACACATAACGAATATAATGACAAGAGTAACCTTGACCAACCATCTAAAATAGTATGCCAAGAATGGATAGAACCAATGTAAAACAGTAATTAAATACTCAAGTGATGTTCCAATGGATTTTACAAACCACAAACCGCACTCATATGCCCTAAGAACACTCGGATCTCCCCGACTCACTCCCAACTATCGTAGTCTCTTAGTCCCATCAGATCATTTATAAGTGTTTTAGGTGGAATTACTTGTATTTGATTAGGTTTTATAACCTAAACCCTAAAACAATCGCTTAACATCTTATTTTTAAAAACCATCCTGTAATGTCTTTAGCGCGCTAAAGGATTTGCCTAGCATGCTAGGGAGCCACCTAGCGCGCTAGTGTTTTTCAGATTAAAGAACACCATTGTTCCTAGAAAGGATAGCGCACTAGCGAGACCCTGTCTAGCGTGCTACCTACTTTGAATGGCAGAATTTCAAATTATGAAATTCTGCCATTATACACCTTAGCCTTCTCCATCACCATCCACCTTACTCTCTCCTTGTAGTGGATTAGTAAGATTCCAGAAAAACCCTTTAAACACAGCTATAATTCATCAATTTAAATATTTATGCATTCATCAACATAACACCCAATTTGAGAATTTAGTATGGAAATTAGTTTATAACCATCATAGACAGCTAATAATTCATCATGAACACCTTGAAACTAGAAATCACCATTGCAAAAATTCATTTTCATCAAAATCCAAGTTTTTAAACCCATTTTGAAGAATTATTGGAGATGAGGTTGATTTACCTAGTTTGGATCTTCAAATGATGAATCTCCTAGCTCAAGTTTCCCTAAATTCATTCGTCAATTGCTCTGAATTTCAGTTTGATTTGTAAATAATTATGTCGGTTGCTAAGATTTTCCACTAGTAAGCTATTTATATGTTGGTTGGAACCAAATGTGTACATATATTTCGAGAATGATCTTGTGGTCCTTATTAAGACTATCAGGCACAACTTAATGACTTCATTGAGACATTAATTAGCCCAGTATTACACATTTTAGAATTATCCTAATGTCCATTAAAGGCTTAGGTTATTTCCATTAAATTATAGAGAAAAACAAATGTAATTTATTTAAATTCTTTTAAATAGCCAACTTAGGTATAACTCCCTTATCGTTAGTGTGTTTGATCACCTAATTAACCAAATTGTGGTCCCTTTAACTTTCGATTACCCGACACCCAGTACCCTGCTTCCTGGCATGCATTTCGAGGAATGCCAATCTTTGATGTACTCGATTATTGTGACTTGGCCTAAAGCTAGACTATCCTTTTTATGCAATAATCACATTATTCCTAGTTATTATATTCAATTTAGTATTATAAGACTTAATGTACCCATGCTACGCCATCCCCATACCTGCGTAGACATGCTTTTCGAGGTGTATCTCCGTCACACGGTCTTGCACAACATACATGATACATACACACATGCAATGAGTTATATAATATAAAATAACACATACTACAACTAAGCAACAAATCAAACACACATATATATAACTAGTACCTAGTCAGGCGTGTCTCTAGCCTATCTGCGACGTTCACGTGGGTTCGATCTGGCGTACTAGTCTGAAAATAAGTAATAATAACGGCATTAATAAAACGGGTCATTGCAATCAATCATTTACATTTTGGAATGCATGTTTGAGAATAAAAAACACAAATATGTGTTATTGCAAAAACTCGTGTTGCACTTGTCAAATCCTATAGGTCGCTACCATATATAGTGGCAGCGACACCCCTTTAAGCCACTGACCTATTTGGCAGCGGCAAATTACATGGCCGATGTCAAACATGGTAGCGAACTATCACAAAATTTATTACTTTATCTTCGTTAAAAAAAAAACAGCAAAAAAAAAGGTCTTAAATCTCCGAAACTACCTTGATTTGCTCCATAATGCATTCTAAAGAGTATTTGAGCAAAAACTTACAACACTTTGAAAATGGAATATTCTAACATCATTAGCGGTGATGTGTTGAATGTAAGGAGAAGAAAATGGGTAGGGGTGTAGAGAGGGGATAATAGAAGATGAGTTAAATTTAGTGTGGGGGTATAGATTTGAGTTTGGGTAATGTAAGAAAGGGTGTAGAGTAGGGTGCATACAGATTGGATCCAATCCAATTAGAGTTAATCTGTAATCCAATCTAATTATTACGGATTGAGAAATTGCAATCCAGTCCAATCCATTTATTTTGCTAATTCGACTTGATCCAATATACTAAATGCGGACTGGACTTGATCAAGTTATGCAGATTGCCAACTATAAAATTAAAATTTTAAATCAAAACTAATGTAAATCCTTATAAGTAAAAAAGAAATGTGCGACTATGAGCACCCCACATTTTGATAAGGGCAAACCACAAGATGAGGGCACCCTAAGAAATTGTGTAAGCACCAAAAATACCCCTGCGCACCCCAATTGAGATTTCGAATGATTAGAAGAGATAAGAGGGCAAGAAGAAAAGCAAATCCTTGTTTTGATCGATCTTAGCGTGAAGGGTGACATGCAATAGGTTGTTCATATTTGCATCAACTCGATCTCTATGCCTTCACGTGTTCCATTGATTGTCAGACGTGTAGCTGTTCATCATTGCAGTAGGGTTCATGTTCTGGGTCTCGAAATTTTCTCGAATTTGAAGGGTGAGATTTTGTGTATTTGTTCAAATTCGATGAGATATTGATGATTTTTTGTTGTTATCTATGCGTTCTTTATGGTATGTGTTCTTCATTATGGTTGAGTTCATTCCTTCAAAGCCGAGTTTATGGTCACTTGGTTGATTTAGGTTTTTTTTCGGGATGTAATTCGTAGCTTTACTTCGTTTCTGAGAAATTATGGTTGTTTTTATTTGCTGTTTAGCCGAGATTCATTCGAATTTGGAGGTTTTAGTATGTTTTGGTGTGTATAGACTCGTTCGGTCTTACATAATCAAACAAAGTTATTTTGGTCGGTCAAAGGCGACCGAGTGAATGGAATTCATTCGGTCTAAGTAAACCGAGCAATCCATGTTATTGTAATTTATTAATGAGTGTTATTGGTAATTGAGAAGGAATAATGAAAGTTTGATTTTGTGCAATTTACATTGACGAATAATTAAAAGTATGGTCAAATAGTCTAGTTTGGCCGAATTCTACTTTTCTCCATGAGTTGAATAAGAATGTTTTACTAAATTTGTGAATGTTTTTTAGTTATATTGGTTATTCTATATGTTTTTGTTTTAAAATGATTAATTGTTGTGTAAGCTTAATGAGTAAGCTTGTTCAGTCAAACGTTATAGAATGAAGTTTGTTTATTTTGTTTCGGTTAACCGATCATAATAGCTTGGCTCAGTTGATCACCACCAAATAGAGGAACTTTATTCGATAATTGGTGATTGACCAATTTTTTTTTTTTGGTAATAATGTTTTTGGTTTATAAATTGTTGTAGTAATTAGTGAATGTTGTTATTGACCTTCTATTTGTGTCATTGTTATCGGTATGGCTCACACTAAGAACACTGTTAGTCGAAAGGAGATCGGGGCCCAAGAATTGAAGGGAGCGCGGGGTGGCTGGAGAGCTCAAACTGCCTCGTACAGAAAATTAAAGGAGTAGGGACAGGGTGACGGGGAGGTTGGTGACTTACTCGATGAGGCATCCGTAGCACTGGGCTCGAATATTGTAGGCAAGGAATTGGCCATTAGGATGACCCAAGTGAATTCAGTTGAACGATATTCATATTAATCAACTGCAAAATATAAGGAAGAAGTGCCACAACAAGAAGATATTGAATAACAAAGCGAAGAATAAAGCAAAGAAGAAAACAAATAAGTGAATAAAGTGGAGGTGATAGTGGCAATGATAAAAATGATTAGAATACGATGAAGGGGAAATTAGAGAAAAAAAAAATGAAGGTGAAACAGTGAGGAAGGTCAAAGTGGAGATAAAGATGGGGAAGGAAGTGAAAGCGGAGAAGATGAAAAGAGTGGATACTAAGAAGAATAATAAGAATAAGAAGACGATGATGATGATGAAGAAATTGAAGAAGTAATGGAAAAAAGGGCCGATGCAAAGGGTCGAAGGAACGCCAAGCCGAGAACACCAAAAGGCGAGAAGCTAGCAAATGATCCATCCACATCATTTTCAAGTGGGCCCAAAGATCAGACCTTGTTGAAGAGTTTCAACAATCATGTCGCCACTGCGATATGGAATAACAAAGTATGCATTTACTTAAAGTTAATATTTAATTGACTTTTTTTAAGTAATTCGTATTTGGTGTTCGGTCGGTCAGTTACAATCGAACTAATTACGTCTATTCGGTTTAGGCAACCGAGTGAATATATTTCACTCGGTCACCTTCGACTGAACAGATGAAGTAGATTCGGTATGTTCTAACCGAACAGATCATTAATTAATTAATTTGTGATTTTTTTGCCTTATATTTTTATCATTCATATATGTATTGCTCGTACTAATCCTCATGATCTTTTTGGGAGCAGCCCCTGCTCAGATGTATCAATAATGAGTCTCAGTTGGCGCAGTAGGATCTAGTGAATGTTATCGAGACAAAGTTCAACTTCAAAGCATCATTCAGGTGTTCAGACTTAGTACGCCGATCAAGTGTACATACAAGAAGACACACAAGACTCTCATATCAGCCTTTGTGGAGAGGTGGTTGTGGCGGCCTTAAACTTTGAGGCCACCGTGGGACCCGCCATATCGATCGCATCCCACGTCACCAAGCCCTGCCACATCATGGCCTGCTTACCTTTAACACCCCGTGACCTAATTGGTTGCTTACACTTTTCCAACTGACTCTAGTTTAGCTAATTAATCTTTGTAGGAATATTAATGATTTAATTAGCTAATTAACCAGTTTATCAATTTATATTACAATTATACAGTGGAAGTCTTTAAATGAGTATGTATCAATCTTAATAGTTGAAATCCGGCAAAAAGATACCATGTACGTATCAAATGCGTGATAAATACAACAAAAGATCCATATACATGTATTCGGTGTTCTACAATCCCCAAAACCCAAAGAAAAGTAATTACGTACATAATGTAGTTACACACGAGCTAGCGTCACTATCTCAGAGGTAGTCGCCCAATACCTCCTTGCCATTACCTTTGTTGGTTGGAGGATATGCATGTTGGGTTTCGGGGATCATGCGTAGCGGAAGTTTTCGAAACCTTTTCGAACATCCCCAAACTAAGATCCTATTGATTCCATTAAATTGATGTGCCAAAAATATCATACCTTAGCAAGAATAACTCCATGTCTGCCTTGTTTCGTGTTGATCGATTCCTTTTAAGACACTGCCAGAGATAAACGTCCTCTATTAGAAATCAACACATGAACGAACGATCACAATCCAGAATGCTAGCCCCAAAAATCCTAGGATAAGAATTCTCACAAAAAATTCTCTAGGAAAGATCTCTCTTCGGAATTCTTTCTCGAGAAAAATCAATTCACAACTATGACCCTAATGTCTTATTTATAGTACACTAGGTTGAGTTGTAAGAAAAACTCCATCTCCTAGTCACACTCCAAATAGAGTACTAGATAAAGTCCAACACTAAAAAGGATAGAGTCATATATAATCTACAATTACTAATCCAACATGAGTTTTAATTTATTTAAAACTCAAATAAGAATTAAAGTCATACTATAATTCCAATTAGAGTCCTATTCCAAATAGGAATATAGGAGAATCTTGAATCCTAGTCGAACTAGGACATTTAATGAGAATCTTCAAAATGAATTTTATCAAATAAAATTCATTAACCCAGAAAATATTAAATCACGCAAATTCGTTCTTTGCGTGCGACCCAATAGGTTCATACAACGTTGGTAGTGAGCCAAAACCATTTTGGTACATAAGTCATAAGCGGTCTCTAGCAATGCGTTATGACTACCCAAGTGCATGAAGATCAATAAATCGATACAACCTAATAGATAGTGTATATCATATCCCTTTGTTATGCAATATCTTTTGATTGAATATAAGACATAGAATGTCACCCTTATAGTTCAATCTACTAGTCTCGATCTCCGAGTAGACTGAAATTATCAAGTGACATTGATCCAATCAATTCCTTAGACATGGTCATTTATCAGTCTAACATATCGACGGGCCTAATAAATATCTCTCTCTAAAATAGAGGGACAAATTCCATCTTGATCACACAACATCCGCACAATAGTCGAATAATGAAAAATCACAATTTTTATAATCATCTAGTTAAAGACAATGTTTGATTGTATCAAATCATTGTGCTCCTAATGTTGGAGTCTCTGGTGATCTCAAGTCAAAGGACTAAATGATATAACTCTCATGAGAATCACTTATGACATTGACCATGTAGTGTTCTCATAGCGGGTCGGTCCAGCATCTGTTCCCAATAGATACCCATTTTCTTGATCTGTATCCATATACGCATAATCATCACATGATTATCAATCAAGACTCGTACTAGTCTTAATTTATTATTATTCCCACAATAATAACTGACTAGGGACATTTAGAATAATACAATAATTATCCATGGATACTATTATAAAAGAAACATGCATCTACTTATAATAGTTAAACAATGTTTACTGAATTGGCGTAGGGCACATACCCCAACAATGCACTTAGTCACATAACAAATACAATGACAAGTCCAGTGAGTAAAATCCCAAGAGAAGTTCACACAATACTTGTAAAATAAAACTAGTAACTACGAGACATGCAAATATGACCTCGGGTAACAGTAAGTCATATTCCTAGGAATGGAGGCAACATGCGACAAACAAAAACAATAGCGATGAATAAATAGCACATAGCAACTAAACATGCTTGGAAAATAAAACATTAATAAGTAAACAACTATATAATCACAAGAAACCCTGACCTAAACTAGCCAATAATCGATAAAATAGGACATGGACCACGTATATACTTACAGGCTTATAGTGACTAAACCCCAACTTCAATTAACGGATGAACGGAACATCTTAAATCCCTCCTAATAGTTGTAGATATATTCTAATGTCATCGACACGAGCACTATAAACAAGTAGCCTGCATAAGCAATTTAGCCCAACCAATATATATGCAAACTGAAATAAGAGTAGAAAACTCATGTATGCCCATTAGCAGTCACACATGAAATCCGATATCGATAAAACAAATCAAGAATTCTATGAGGCATTCCAATGGGTTTACACACCTCAATCTGTACCCTGACTTCCTCAGACTCCCGAATCTGACCCGACTAGCTCCCTGATACCCAAGCTATGATCCCCTAAGTTCTTAAAGTCCAATTTTACATATTTAGTATGTTTATAAGTGTTTGGGTATGTATTATGTCGAAAATCCCAAAAACAACCCTTCAAATTTAATTTCATTTGTCATTAGTTCGCTAATGGGATTGCCTAACGTTAGGTCGAGTTAACGCGTTAGGGGATCTATCTAACAAGCTACTGTTTTTTATTTTAAAAAATAGTTAAGTGCCCAGAATGATTAGCATGCCAACATGCCTACTTAGTGCACTAATTGTGTTCTGTGACAGAATTCTCAACTTAAGAATTCTATCGCCAACTCCCCAATTAACTAACCAGACCTAGCTTACACACTATTCACACCATAATGACTTTAAAACATCAGTTCAATCGATATTAGAACATTAAATATATCAAAATCCTCGAATCCCATGAATTCACTAGTTTTTCCCAAATTTATCAAAACACCAATTCATGCAAAACTAGTGATAAATTCTCAATGGAAATGGTCATTCTACTTATAATTCATCAAGCTTTCATGAAAAGCTAGGGATCTAACCCTCAAATTCGAATTATATAAAAAACATTTAAAATTGGGATCATTAGAATGTGTAGAAAATGAAGATGAAGATTACTTTAGTTTGATCTTCTAGTTTGACCTCCCACGTGCTCAATTTCAACTATGATTCACTCCTAAATCTCTGGTTTTCTCTGGTTTGCATGGATTTATGAATTAGTTGAGATGAAAATTTCACTCACTTTATATATATTTGTTTGGTTTTGATCAAATGTGTCATCCATATCTCGAGGATTATCTTATGGTCTCTATTCATGTTATAACACATTATTTAATGACTCTAAAAGCCCACTACTATCCTAGATTTACTCATAATGATCATCTAGATATCCATCAAAGGCCCACATTATTTAATTCAAACTTTTGGCTTATTATCATTTAATTTAACTACATTAGCTTAGGCTCATTATAATACATATGGTTTGTGTTTTTATTCACTAAAATTGAAAAATTTGTGTTCACACTGACCCTAGACTACCTAGCACCCAATGCCCCTGGCCTCGACACATACCTCGAGGTAACTCCTTGTCATACTAACTTGCCCAATAGCAACATACACACATATAGTGCAATACAATAATAATGATTTTAAATACCACATACACAACCGTCATCTATAAATAACATATTCCCTCAGTTTTCATGTCCGAGTCAACCTAGTTATCTACGTAATGTCTTAATTACGATCGTTAATCTCCAATATTAACGCTAATCCTAGTTTAACTAATTTGGGTCGTTATAGTGGCAACCAGAGACCAACTCATTTCACCTACCATTCAGTGAAATGTCTATCACACTAGAGGATGTTAGCATGTTGTTGAAGATTCTCGTTATGGGAAAAGTTGTAGATTGTGCCGGCATGTCCAGGGATGAAGCTATTGAGTTGGTGAGTAGGGCGTTTCAAGTGTTGGAGAAGGAAACAGATAAGCATTTGAACAAAGATCTTAAAGTTCTCAAATCTTGGCTAAATTCACAATGGGGAGATTTGCCAAAGCTTTCAAATAAAGGCAAGGATAAGAGACAAGTGTTTCCCGGGGTAGAGCGCAAGGCCCGAGTGTACTCGTGGTACTTGTTGGGGTGCACTTTGTTCGTTGACAAAACATCCACGTTAGTCCCCATTCAACTTCTATAGCTGATGAAGAATTTAGATAAGGTCTATACGTATGCTTCGGGTGCAGCCGCTCTAGCTTACTTGTATCGACAACTGGGATCAACAACCCAGGTGAAAGTATGTCAGATTGTGGGTATCTGACATTGTTATAGGTGTGTTCAACATAAGTTGGTTAATGTTTAATTTGGGGATCTTACTTCAACTGAATTATTTTGTTTTCGCCTTTGCAAGGATGGTTTTACGACCACTTTGATGTTCTTCTACATGAAGCACACCCGAACCCAACTTATATTAGGAACCTCCTTCGTGTTTCCAGGTGGATCGTGACGTCTGAGCAGGGCCTCAACATATATCATGTACAATGGCTTCGTAGAGCACTTGATAGTGCTCAATTAAATAAGGTCTATACACTCATGTTAGCTATTAGTTTAGTGTTCAAGTTTGTATGCCTTTGTTTTATGATTCGTAGATGATCTTACTTATGAACTCCTTGTTTTTCCATTTTGTTTATTAGCTTGTGTGGGACCCGTATTCGAGTAAAAGGACATACGAGGATATTTCCGAACTTGCATTCTACACGGGAACCATCAAATATTTTGAGATTGTTGAGCCATATCACCCGAACACATTTTTAAGGCAGTTGGGTCACGTACAGAGGATCCCCTCCTCTCTATACGGTCCTTCGCAAGCCCAAAGAGGGAAGGCGGATGCTAGCTACGTGGTGAAGTTTGGTTTCCAAGCCGAGTTATGGGAGAGTTGACGAGATCATGTAATGTCTGCACGATCAAAAAGACAATGTGCGTCCGTCCCATAGGCTGCAAATAAGGATTACATGAGGTGGTTCATAGACGTCTAATGCCTGAGAGTTGAAAATCAGTAAGGATCATGTCTGGGATAAAAGACGATGATGACATATATAATGTGAGTTACATAACACATTCCTTGTTTCTTATTTCTTTATTTATCACTACTAGAATGACTGGTGTTCTGTTTTTTTGTAGCGAGTACGACGGGCTGTGGAGGTCGTCACGGCTTGGAAGGCTTTACCGCCGAGATTAGGAGATAGGGCTTCCGCGGTGAAGATGGCAGACGAGGTACTAAAACACCTCACAATGATTGGTTCAGGTGGTACGTCGGGTACCACAACATCTGGTGACACTCAGTCCTAACCTGCAATGTTTAAGCGAAAGGCAACTACGATGGCAACGAGACCTTCCAAGACCAAGGGCAAGGAAAGCAAGAATTGAAACCCTTTTATTATGTACTATTTCTTCATTTTGAATTGTAATTGAATTTTTGAAATAAGAAATTTTAATGATACATTTTGAATAGAAATTGGAATCGAAATTGAATTATCACTATTTTGGATTGTGTCTACGACGTTAAATGTTGTAGTGTTTTTGTACATTTAATGAATATAATGTAAATTGAGTGGGTATCTGATTTTCATTTCGTCTGAATGTTTGATTAGGAGAAATATGATGTTTAGTTCGGTGGGCTATCACCGAATAGTATATATTCTCGATCAGTAATGTAAGATCGAACGAACGGGTAAATATTTCGTTACTTGATTGGTCGGTGAGTGCATACCGAACTACGACTTACGGATCGGTGAGCATAAACTGAACTAATTACATCTAATCAGTAGTGTCTTATCGATTAAATGATTGTCGAATACGTAATTATAATTTGGTCACTCTAGACCGAGCAAATCACATTTGTTCAGTCGTCCATAATCTATATTTTCATTGTTTATCGGTAATACCTGACCGAGCAAACAAAAAAATTAAAATGATACGTTCAGTCATTCATAATCGAAGTACATAAATCTACTAGATTGTGATTGACCAAACAGTTGCCATAAAACACTAATTTCTCCCAAACCCCAACTTCATCCATTCCATATGAGGTAAAAGAATATTCATTCATGTATCGGATGTACAAAAAATTTTAAATTATCACCTTACTATACGTCATATATCAGATGTGCATAAAAAAGTGCGAGTATGATACAATGACATCATCTATACTTTTATCTATTATGTGTCGTGTAAAGAATGTATAAAAAACACTTTGTTTATGTAACCTATGTTTTTAAACCATCAAATATCTATAACCCTCATTAAGGTGTGCCCAAGTCTATTATGATAGGAGTCCCCATTTGAGAATTAACAAGTTTTGGTAGGTCTTTGATGTTCAATTTTTCATTCCATCCTATCACCTCCGATCGTATTTTTTTTTTTTTTTTTTTTTTTTTTTTTTTTTTGCCAGCCCGAATACAATTGTGGGAAAGGGGACTCCGCCTTGAACAACACCGATAAAAGAGAGATGGGTGAGTAACTAAATAGTAGTAATTAATTAAGTAAATGTAGGGATGGAAAAATGGTGCACTTTACCCTCATAAAATGGTTATCATTATCATATGTCATCCTAATTATGATCTTGTCACTTGGTGAAGATGGTGGTGTTTCGAAGTGGAAGGAATGTCATACTACTACTTGATGATAGGAACACTACAATGACATTATAACATGTAGCAATGAAAAGTCTCATATTAGGCATTGTCATCCACTTTTGAAAGGGAGCGTTCATTGTGTTGTCATAATACGACACGGATTGTATAGTAGTATCATAGTGATCCCCTCCCTCTCCGCCCCCCCCGAGGATTGTGCGCCAAATATGTTGATAGCCATGAAGCTCCCAATACATATCATTGCAGATTTGCTTCCATGCATCATCTTCATTATATCCAAGGACGGCTGCAACAACTCGATAACCACAATTGCCATTTCCCTTGATATGCCCAATCAATGTGATCCAACCATTCTTCAGGGGAAACACTGCGATAACCATCCCTACATACATTCTGCAAACATGTGCGTGTTCTATGAACCTTTTGTGGCACTTCACGACTAATCTTGATCGGTATTGATTCTAGATTAAGGACATGTTCGTGATGGCTTGGATCTCTCTTGCTATATGTGTCATCCTCGTCTGTCTTAATGACCTTCCTCCTCTTACCCTCCCGTGACACTATTCCCTTCCCAGCTTATGATGTATTTTTTCCCCTTATCTTAATTTTCTCTGTTGCAACCATCAACAACGCTGATGATGGACAACTAATCTCTCAAAACTTATGCATAAACCGCATGCGCAAATCCTCAGTGTGGACACTTTCGAACCTCCCAATCACCCTTTAAATTTCCACCTTGAAATTGTACTCTGTATGATTGATTGCTTTCTTAGGGTTCATGCTTAACTTTTACCAATGTATGTTAGCATCATTTAGAGGTACGGGTGAACCTGCCAATTGATATGGGACAATTTTGTAGGCACATAGAATGTCAAATGTCTTGCACAAAACACAACCACATCTCATTAGATCAGTACCAACATTTTCTACGCGATTCACCTCTTTGCGAATTTGCTCTAATACATATCGCAACGTAAATCCGCGCAACATACGGTACAAGGTATCGCTAAACCCGTGTGCATGACATTCCAACTCGTCTCAAAAGACGCATTGATATGAGTATGTTGGCCTCCTACACTATGGATAACCCGCCACAAATCCTTAAAGTTTCCTTATGAGTGTCCAAGACGTTTTTTCAATGTATTGTTTGCATTTTCAACTCTGTCAGTCGTACCATGTCCAAGATGCAATGTCTTGTCTGTCCACGCTTTAACAAACCATTTTTTGTAACCCCTAACCCATGTATCCATCAAATACTCAAGTAATCTGAGTACACAACTATTGGGTTTTTGCGGTTCATACGCAGCGAAAAATTCAAAACAAATTTTGAAAAACCGCAACAAGATCGAAAATAAGTTCCATTAAACTAGATTTACGAAAGTAAATCATACCTTATTTCGTGATTTCCTTATGTGATTGTTCGATCTCTAAAATGTTCTAGCAACACCCTCTATCAAAAATCTACACAAGAATGGTGACCACAATTTAGAGTACAAGCCCTAAAAGAGATTGAAAATGTTTGTTCTTTCTCTCCCAAAATCCAGAGAACTCAAAATTTGCAAAAACGAGAATCTTATATCGTTTTGGGATTTCACCTTTTATTTATAAGTGCAGATAAGCCTTCACTTAAAATCATATTCATAATACAACTATTATATCTAGATAGTTAAAGCAAAATACACATACGTCCCTATTAATAAGTTATCATATAACAAATCATGAGGGCTTTTATGTCATTAATTTTATCATATAAAATTCATTACTCTGAACCAATTGAAATTTTGTAAAGTTATTCTTTGTATGCGACCCAATATGTTCATGCGACGTTGGCAATGAACCAAAACTATTTTGGTACGCAAGTCATAAGCGGTCTCTACCAAGGCATTATGACTACTCTAAGTAGCATGAATATCAAAATCGATACAACCTAATGAATAGTATATATCATATCCTTTTGTCGTGCGATATCCTTTTGGTTAAACATAAGGCATGGAAAGTCACTCTTAATGTTCAATCATACTAGTCTCAATCTTTAGGTAAACTGAAAACATCCAAGTAACATTGATCATATCAATTCACATGGACTTGGCCATTAGCAATCTATCATATCGAGGGATCTATTGATATCTCTCTCTATATGAGAGTGACAAATTATATCTTGATTGCGCACCTTCACATATTATTCACATGGTAACCAATCACAATCTTTATAATTGTCAGGTTAAAGACAATGTTTGATTGTTTCAAATTACCATGCTCCTAATATTGAAGTTTATGGTAATTTCAAGTCAATGGACTAAATGACATACTTATCATGAGTAACACCTATGACTTAATCCATAAGGTGTTCTCATAGCGGGTCGGTCTAGTACCTTGTTTCTTAAAAAGTACTCACGATCTCGATTTGTATCCCTATAAACATAATCATCACATGACTATCAATCAAGATTTACACTAATTTTAATTCATTATAATTCCCAATATAATGATCGACTAGGGACATTTAAGATATTTCATCAAATACCCATGGATCTTACTATAAGGTAAACGTGCAATCACTTATAATAAAACAGCAAATGAAAACCTCAATTTTATTAACTAAAATTATAAGATAAACAATGTTTGTAGATTGATCTAAGGCACATGCCCCAAAATAACAACAATAATCGACGCCAAATTTTTCATCCTTATGCTGAACGAAACTTCAGATATGGCCCTTGTCAAGGTATTCCGCTTACTCAAAAAAAAGTTGAAGTCTTCGTTACATGCAAAATATTTCTTCGTGTTTTCAGTCATGCCCTTATTAATGCGCCAATTACATAGAAAGTAAGTCGATGTGAGAAATACCGACTCAATTACATTCATCGATCTCAACTCTCTGTCGGTAAGTATCACATGTGGTTTAGACCACCCATCCATGAGATTATTGAGATTCTCCAAAGCCCAAATGTAGTTATCTTTCTTCTTTGAGGATATAAACGTAAAACCCACGATAAACGATAACCCATTCGACGCCACACCAATGATCTATAGTAAAGGCATGCGATATCTGTTGGTCTTGTATGTGCAATCCATGAACAAAACGAATGGAAAACATTATATTAACTTGGTGGAATCGAGATGAGCCCAAAACAAATCTATCACAACTTCTATTTCCTCATTTTTCCTATGCCACAATACATAAGCATGTGTCGAGCAAATGCATGAGTTGTTGTATTTGTGATCTCCCTTCTGCCTCTTCAAACCCGTGTTTTTGTATGGCATTGTATATCATGTACATGGTTGATAAATTCTCTGCATCTCTCTTCTTTAAAGTGTCCAAAATCTCACGCGGCTTAATGTTTCCTTCCATCATTTGTACCAACACAACATGCTCTTCCAGATCTAATCGATCGTCGTATGAGTGACCATTTATATAACAACCAATATCGTAGTTATGGTGCCCACACACCACTGTGACACGCCATAAGCGATTCGCATGTTCCTTGATATTTATTTCAAGTGGGCAACTACATTTGTTGGTGCCATATTTCCCTTAGATGTCCCCTTCAAGACCTCCCTTTTGTCGTCCATCGCAATTTTTTTCTTAACCAAATTGTTACTTGCTTTCATTTTTCCAACTCATTAGGCGTCACCCCTATAAGAACCTGACTTCTCATATGCCATCTTTACCTTCCTTCAACAACGACCATCATCCCCTGCATCGGAGCTCTTCACGACAATTACAAACCTTTTACTAGATCCTCGACTTTGAACCAATTTAACCGCCTCCGTCTTACTTCCAAATAGGGCGTTAGAAGTGAACTTCATAGTGTAGTCAACATATGAAGTAGAACTCAAATCTCCCTGTAAAATGGTAAATCAAACTATTAAAACATACCCCCAATCAAGAACCACAAAAAATGAAAAAAAAAAAACATACTAAAAACAGTTTAATCGATCAACATATACCGATTGACAACCTACTGTTCGGTCATCTCTAATCGATTAAATGGATTCTATTTGGTCAAAGGTGATCGAACAAGAAGTCTCCCATCGGTCTCTCGAGACTGAGCAAATGCCTCTTGTTTGGATCCGCAAGGCCGAACAGGAAGGCGAAACTGGGCACCAACTGGGATCTGAAACAACATAAAAGGGCAAAAAAACCTCAATCAATACCTTTCTATCTTGCACGTTCGTAAGTTCCACACATCTTTCCTCCATTTGTTATGGTAAAAAGTCGTCAAACAACCAAACCAACAATGCCTTAGCAAGACATAAAATTTTATTCAAACACTATAAAATGCAAAACAAAACATTGCAAATTCAACATTTTCGAAGAAGAACAATGAAGAAATCAACTCTTACGATGTTGGTGGCCACTGAAAGCGCAACTTTGGGTTGTGGGTAGTCGGAAAAGTTTGTTGGAATCAAATGGTGGAAAATTGTGTGGGGTGCATAAGGTGAAAAGAAGATGAGGCTATGTAAGTCATTTTTGGGTTTGGGCGAGGTAAAATTGTCACTTTATTTGAGGGTATTTTGGGAACTGGAGATCAAAATTTTTAGTGGTTTGCCCTTATCAAAATGTGGGGTGCACATAGCCAGGACGAGCAAAGAAATTTATGTTTGTCAAAGCATTTATAGTGAGATGAATAAGATATTACTAGTCAAAAGGCAATTTAGGGAGCCGTGGGTTCGACTCCTTCTAAAGAAAAAAAAAAAAAAAACAATTTATGATTAGTAAGCAAAGTGTGGAATACCAATTTAACTCAAACATATCAGTTTTAATATTTTCTATATTTAATTGATTACGGACCTTAAAATGTGTACTAGAATATAAGAGGAGGGCAAATTAACTTAAGTTGTGTCTGGTGCACCCTGGGGTCAGTCTGTTGCAGTGCGTTGCGCTAGGTACATCTGATGGTTGGATCAACTTGGGCATTAAGCACTCCAAAAATGGATCAACACAGAGTAGGCATTTAGTTGATCGATCCAGCAAATCACCACCATTCACCACAGTGGTGTTCTTGGGACGAGAAGAAAAAAAGATGCCTGTAAGTGCTCTCTCTCTCTCTCTCTCTCTCTCTCTCTCTCTCTTCTATTTAGGGAGCTTGTTTGTATTGTATGATCGAGATTTGATTTGTGTGATGACGAGCAGGTGTTGTTGGAGGTGGAGCCTCCGAGCCCACTACGCTACGTCATCGGCGCAGCGATAATGATGGCGGGAGTGGTGCTGCCCGTCGGATACATGATGTTCCGCAACAAGCGCGTTCCTTCATCCTCCTCCTACGCCAAGCATACGTAGGTCTGCCTTGCCTTACTCATTTTCTCTTTTTCTTTTCCTTTCACTTTTGGTTTTAGGGGATTTTAATCAGTCAGGGTTTCGATTCTCTGCTGTTTGTTTTCAGGAATAAAGGACTCATCTGAATCTGGAAGCTCTCATAGTTGTAAAAGTAGATGCGAATGCTCGTTTGTGGAAAGTTGTATTGGTTCAGGAATTGGGGGAGCCCTTGAAAACACATTTGTGCATCTACTACAGCTACTGCTAGTTTTTTTTTTTTTTTTTTTTTTTTTTTTAATTCAATTTAAGCAGTCTCTCTATTTCATGGTTTGGTGTTGAAAATTAAGGTGTAATATTAGTTACCTCTTTTTTCTATGATGATTTGCATTTTGATTTTTGCTGTTTCCATGATTTCTTATGGTGGTGTAGATGTTGTTACCAATTCTTATCTGATCTGAATATTTGTTTTGAGCCTTTCCACAACTATGTCAAGTTTAAAATGCTGCAATACAAAAATTTTATAGGACCACAATTAGGTCAACTATACTTTATGGAAGTGAATGTTGGCCGATAAAGAAACATAAAATGAATGTAACGGAAATGAGGATGCTTTGGTGGGTGTGTGGTAAAACTTGTAAATATAGAATAAGAAATATAAAATTTCAAAGAAAAGTAGAAGTGACACCAATTGACACAAAGATTAAGGGTGGTTGCGGTGGTTCAAACACCTCCAAAAATAGCCTACAAATGCCCTCACCAGAAAACTCGATTCAATAGAAACTGAAGGAATTCAACGAGGTAGAGCTAGACTAAAACTACTTGGGACGCATTAATTAGGAAGGATTTAAATAATTTGGAAAACACATCATCAATTGCACTAAATTGAGAGCAATGGAAGAGTTGGATCCATGTAGCCGACTCCAACTAATTTGGGATTGAGGCTTTATTGTTGTTAAAATGGTGCAAAAGATCTTCCCATTTCTTTTCCATTTTTCTCATTAGATTATGAATGGATGTCATGCTTCTTGAATTAGTGGCATTTTTCTTGGTGGATTGTTGTGAGAAATCTGGCACATGAATTTCTGTATTTCTGTAAGATGTAAATTTTATGATCAATGAGTTTGGATGAAATATAAGATTCCTAATTTCTTGAATTTTATATCCTATGAGTGATCATTTCAGAAACCTAACGAATCTCTTTCTTGAGATAATGTTTTTTTGATACTCCTAGTTCTATGTCGACTATTGTAACCATAAGAAGAATAGGAATAGTAAGGTGATGACTCCCTTCTAATTCTATTCGAACGTTAGTCTATTTTGTGTTTCAATTTAATCTAGCTCTAAATTGCTTGGGAGAAGAAACTCCATTCCTTTCTCTTTGCTTAAACATTGTTTCTCTTGTAAATATCCATCTGACTAATGAATGAAGTGTGCATTTATTGAACATAATAATTGATTCACATGTATCTAATACATTTTTTTCTTTTTCATGAAAAACATTGTTTCTCATTATGGAAAATAGATTTGGAATAGTAAAAATGTTCCTTTTTTAATATATCTTTGTCATCCACTTTCTTCCCCTTTTTTATGTAATGTAATTCGGATTTTATGTACTCCGGACCCTGGTGATTGAACTATAACTATATTTCTTGATTCGATAGTTAAATTTCTACATTTGCACTTGCCTCTCCACTCTATTTCACCAATTTACATGTTGCTATAAGCTATTGATAAATAACATGCTCTCTGGAATCTCTGTTAAAATATTCTTATCTAATACATCCACAACTAAGGCATAACAGATATAAACCTATCACCTATGTTTGCTTTGGAGTGTATTTACCATGTTTACTGTCCTTAGTTTATCGTAATATTTTTAGGGAGCCACTATTAGCTCCTCCTTACTATATATATCAGCTCCCCATTCCATTCAATGTTATTTATAACCCACAATAAGTTAATTCATGTTCTAACCACCCCCTTAATTGTTAGTAAACTCCCTAATGTACCCTTAGCTTATGTTTGCCCCCCTCGCTCCCCAAAACCCTGGACCCTAAACCACAAGACTTCATTATAGATTAACTTCCATCAATCTCTTAAAAAATAGAACCACAATTGAGTATAGATGTTATTCCATCCTCAGCTCGCACACTACCTTCTAACTTTGTTTCTATCTAAAATACCTACATGTAGGGTGGACATCCTAAAATTGAGTGAAGATTAATTTTGCAGATACGGCCATTTGTACCCATTCGATAGTTGCACTATAGCAAGGTGATTACCAAGTTGATTACTACATTGGGGATCTGAGACCAAAATATAGGAGCTCAATTAGTATGAATGGCTAAGTTTCTAAATTGCAATTAGTTCTAAAATTTCTAAAAATAGTGATCCTAGAAGAATGTCACTGAATCCTCAAAAGTGTTAAAGAGGATCATCTACAGCTCCAAAATTTAAACTATCTACTCTTCTTTTTTTTTTTTTCAAATGCAAGTTACATTGCCCATAGAGAAGCATATGACCCTTGTCCAGGCAGCGTATTTCGAAGTCCCTTAATTTGAAGTGGGGTTTTCTATGTAATTTTACCTAGGGGCATTTTAGCTTAAAAATATATTAAATTAAATGAGGGGCTGAGATAAGTTAGAGTGGGGAATCTAGTTGCTCCCTATATTTAAATTAAGTTATCATTGAGCAAGTACTTTCCGTGTCATGCATTTGACTTCCATGAAAGAAGGATTACTGCAGCTTCTAGTATATATTATGCATTGTGATGGATGTTAAGTGATTTGTTTTTCATTATTTTAAGCATTTATCAATTATTGTCTAGTCTTAAAGCCTTTCCATTTCATCTTTTTATGAAGTTTTTAGATTAAAAATCAGTACATTCTTTCCTTTTATTGATGCCATTATCATCCTACATGTTTTCATCTACAATATGTCATATTAAAAATGTCCAGGAATTTGTCCACATTCCATTTATTTGTTGCAGTACTCATTGAAATCTCAATGTTTACTAAGAATACAGGTTGTTTTATGCAATGCATAAAATTATATTTTAAACTTTAACATTTCAGATTTGATGTGGGTTTTAAATCATGAATCAGTTACAAATGGCAGCCTAATTAAATGTTTTTTATTTTCTATTTCCGCTGATATGATCATAGTTTTAAATTGTCGTCCATCATTCATGCAAAATGTGTAGGGATCCCTATTATCTTTGTGCTAGATGATGAGAATAGATTTGGTTGTTCGAGAAGGGAGTAGGGTGTTAGGCTGTGCTAATGAGATTATTTGTACTAATCTTTGCTCGTAGCACCTAACGTTGGGTTTTTCATGCTTTTGTAGGAAACATATAATCATTATTTTTTATGGTCATTGATGGAAATAAAGAACATTTCTTTGTGTATTTTCTTGAATCATTTAGAGCAACCCGGCAAATCTTTTTTTTTTTTTATACCAAGGCAAATCAGTTTTGCGTCATATTAATCATGGAAAAATCATGGATGAAGTGGTGGGAGATTCCTTTAACAAATCTAATTATACGAATCATAATTTTTCACTTGTCTTGTAGAGGCAAATTAGATTTTGTGGACAAATAAGTAAGAAGAATCGTCTTCATAGCAGCGCTTGTATAAGCTTTTGAAAATTTCAAATTAGGTAGTGCGAGTTTATCTAACTCTTTAACAATTTGGTAGAAAAGATGATGAAGAAGTCAAAGGTCATATAGGGTTGATAGCTTGCACTTGCAGAATGTGAAAGGAAATTATCTAAAAAGGGGATTTGGAATTGAGTCTCGACGTGTTCCCTCCGGGTATGATAGGGTTAGGGCTGGATGGATGAAGAGGAGGGATGCGTTGAAGGCTGTGTGCATGTCTGAAAGGAGCGGTGAAGGTCATTTGAGAATTACTAGACAATCATAAACATTAGGTTTATTTATTTATTTATTTATTTAAACATTAGATTCAAATCTATAGTAATAGCAGAGTTGCACGACAAGCTCAGATTTCGTCTGTAATGGGTTCAGACATTGGGATCTTTTGAAGGAGGTTCATTTGGCTCAATTTAGTTTCACTTTTTATTAAAGCTTGGATATTACAGTTTAGTTCTATTATTTAATTTATTTTATGTTCCAAAATTTATCATTATTCCTTTGGAGAAACGGTCAATTAGTAGGGGGAGATTAATGTGCGAAATGTTAAATTTGAAAGCAATAGAATATTAATTTTTACTTACAATTTTGACTAGCGTCTTTGGATCTTAAGAGTTTAATTCAAGTTCTTACGTTCTTTTTGGAGAGGAGAAAAACATGAAAACAAAAGTAGCTGATTTTGAAAGAGAGATGTTGAGACATAAATTTCCTAGACGTTGTCATTGTGTGTCACACCTTCGGTGACGTTTTTTAACGAAATACATTGTATCACTAATGGTCTATTCAGTTATTTCCTTGTATAGCTTTGCTCAGGACATCATCATGTAGTCTCGGAGAATATATGCACAACTCGCCAAGATCTTTGGAGATCACGAAAATACTTTCCAAGTATCTCGTGAATTTACAAAAAATGGCAAGCATCTACAAGACAAAGAAAGTAGGCCCATGTTTTGATTGCATATTTCAAACAGGATAAAAGATAAGGAAACTCGAGATTCAAGCAATCAATTTTTTCCCAAGTGAACAAAAGGAAAGAAAGATATTGGGCAGATTCATTGAAGGGAAGGAACACCAAATCAAATGCATCTCAAGTCTTCTTTATAAATAGGAGTGTTATTACAAATGCAAAATACCACTTGATATATTAATTATTCTTTGCATTCAAACTAAGATAAGAGAAAACATTCTTTTTAGTTGTACACACACTAGGCTAAGGGGGCTTAGCCGAAACACCGAGGGGATCTCGGACGCCAAGGGGACTTGGGATTTCGTGTAAGTGCAAAGTGTAAGGGGGAGTGATTATTGTAATAGAACTTGGTTAGGGATTACTAGCTAAGTGAGGGATCACTAGTTAGGAGTTCTATGCAAATCTGTAATCATTTTTCTTGGTGCATTTACACTTGGGTATGGCCCGCAGATGTAGGACGAAAGGCTCGAACTGCGTAAACAATTCTCGTATGTCATTTATTTACTACAAATTGTTTTTTTTGCTATTTTTCATTTACACCAAGATAGTCAGTCTGTATCTGTGCCCACATCACTTATATATACAGGGCTATTATTTGTGGTCACAACAAAATCTGTTGGACAGATTGTTTCTACATTTGTGCCAAGACAGGCAACCTGTATTTGTGCCCACAATACCTATATATAAAGAGCTATTGTCTGTGCCCACAACAGAATTTGTCGGACTGAGATATTGTGGTTTTTACAATTGGTATCAGAGCCAAATGCCTATACCCTTCGTTATGTCGATGAAGGAAAATCGTGATGGCAGCAATATCCCGGCTTCTCCAATCAGATCAACCTGAAGAAGTATCAACCACAAGACCTTCACTGCTCACTAGCACAAACTACACTTATTGGAAGTCACGAATGGAGGGGTTCATATTATCAATCGATGTAAAGCCATGGAGAGCAATAGAGAAAGGCTACAAATTCCCTGAAATCGATGGAAAACTCAAAGATACAGACTCTTGGATCGAGGCAGAAGAACGACTCTTACTTGCAAATGCCAAAGCCTTGAATGCGATTTTTACTGGTATGAATCAAGAGCACTTGAAGCTAATTTCGTCGTGAAAGATAGTCAAGGAAGCTTGGACAATTCTTCAAAATGTCTTCGAAGGAAATGAAGATGTTAAGGATTCAAAAAAGGTACTTTGCGCATCTCAATTTGAAGCTTTAAGAATGGATGACGATGAATCTGTTGCAGAGTATACATCAAAGCTTAAGGACATCAAATCAAGCCCAACAGCTCGACAAGACATACTCAAATCGCAAGATGGTAGAAAAAGTTATTTGATCGTTATCATCTAAATTGACGTGAAAGTAGCAGCCATTCAGGAGACAAAGGGCTTGAAAAACTTGCAGTTTGACAAGTTAATGAGATTTTTCACAATGTACAAGATGCACTTGAACCAAAGTACAAAACAGCGTAAAATTGCTCTCAAAGTTGTTGCTCAATACATCAAAGAAAATCAAATCGAAGAGAGCGACTTCACTTTACTCACCAAAAGGTACAATAAGTTGTACAAAAAGGTGCACGACAGCAAGTAGCATAGTTCTAAGAAAAACATGGCTGATGTCGAGAGTGTGGAGGAGTTGGGCATTATCAATCCGGGTGTCCAAACTTCATAAAGAAGAAAAGAAAGTCACCTAACATAACACTAAGTGACTCCAAATTTGATGACTAAAGCGAGAATGGATAAAAGAGTAATCATGTTGCATTCATCTCCATCTTTGAAGTGTTTAATAAGCCTTCTGATGTGCCCACAGTTGTTGAATATTATTCTGCATATACTACTCAAATCATCTGTCATGTATTTGTGCCCACGAACCCTGCGGTCAGCAAACAACTGTCTGTGCCCACAATTTCTGAACTATCAAAGAAGGTAATTCCTAACTATGATTCTCATTTAAATTCATATAACTCTGCTAGTATCACATATATAAAAGAAGCTTACGAGGAAATCTATGAGAAGTGGTCGGAAGCTGTTGACAAAAACATTCTTCTATCAAAACAAGTTACAAATCTCCAACAACAGCTTGAATCTGCAGAAAAAGAGCTGATCATTGTTCGAAAGTCACTTGAGAAGTCCAATGACACGGTGAAGCAACTAAACAAGGGAAAAGCCCAACTAGATAATGTACTCAATATGTGGAAAGGCTTATGTGGCCACAAGAGCTCGGATTCAAAAATGAAGCATTTACCTCCATACAAAAAAAGAACAACTCCTTTTGCCAAAATGAATATATGTCACCCGCATAGAAAGTGATGAAGATCATCCACGTCGGTTTAGGCCAATTTGCTAATATTGTGGAATGAAAGGGCATATTCGGCCACGATGCTTCAAAATGCACCGTGATCTAGCAAGAAGACAACGTTCAATCACCAAGAGAAGTGATACTTCGAAGAAAGCTGATGAGAAAAGATTATATCATTAGCAAAAATGGGTTCCTAAGGCACAACATTAATGCAATGGCACAAATCCTTCGTTGAATTCGTGTTTCACATCTTAAGGCGACACCATATGCACTATGGAAAAGTATAACATTAAAACTTAGTTATTTTCTTTATTTTTGCAATTTCTTTTATTTGTTTTGTGCTAGCTAGGGAACAGGTTGAAAAGTTTGGATAAAAATGAAGATAAATCTCCTTAAAATGCCACTGCCTTTCTGTTCCACATACAATCAGCATGCATATGCACAGACTTATGTTTGCATTTGTGTCCACAGATTGCTATTTACATCTATCAATTGCAGAGCCACTGTTTGTACTCACAATTGATTTCATTGGAGGTAATAATGAACTTATGAAGATTTAATGTAAGTATAAGGTTCCATATGCATTTCCTTTTTTTGTTTCGAAACTATCTCATGCTAAAACTATTTTATAGCATTTATTTATGTTGCTCTTACTAGTGATGTGAAGTTTGTAGCTTTTGTTATGATAGTTGTTCAACATATAGGTTGTTTTTTACTTGTTCAGTTATACCGATTGATGAGTCAATTGTTTTTCTCGTTTCAAATTTTTAGTTAGTTTTTGCTCATCCGTTTACACTGAATGTGTTTGCTTAATTATTAGATGATATCTCCTCAGAGCTCTCTTTGTTTTTCTATGTCCACAAAGGGGGAGATTAGGCTTAGATATAGAGGGAGCAACACCTTTTTTTTAATCACAATCATTTTTGATTTATTTTGTGTTTTGATCCGTTAAAGTATTTCTTGTTTGAACTCCAATATTATCTATATCTTAAAATTCAGGATTTTTGTTAATATTTATACTAATGCTTATCATTCTTGTTATGGCATGACTGTGTTTATCTAATATTACATTTGCACACTTGTTGCATATCAAATCCATATACTAAGTTGTGACACACAGATAGCAAAAGGGAAGATTGTTAAGACATAAAGTTCCTAGACGTTGTCATTGTGTGTCATACCTTAAGTGACGTTTTTTAATGAAATACGTTGTATCACTAATGTCCCATTCAGTTATTTCCTTGTATAGCTTTGCCCAAAACATCGCCACGTAGGCCCGGGAAATATATGCACAATTCACTAAGATCTTTGGAGATCACGAAAATACTCTCTCACTATCTCGTGAATTTATAAAGAATGGCAAACATCTACAAGACAAGAAAAGTAGGCCCATGCTTTGATTGCATATTTCAAACAGAATAAAAGATAAGAAAACTCGATATTCAAGCAATCAATTCTTTCCCAAGTGAACAAAAGGAAAGAAAAATATTAGGCATATTCATTGAAGGGATGGAAGACCAAATCAATTGTAACGTAGGCCTTCTTTATAAATAGAAGTGTTATCACAAATGTAAAGTACCACTTAATATATTAATTGTTCTTTGCATTCAAAGAGAGATAAGTGAACACATTCTCTTTAGTTATACACACACTAGGTTAAATGGACTTAGCCGAAACACGGAGGGGGTCTCGGACACCGAAAGAACTTGAGATTTCGTGCAAGTGCAAAGTATAAGGGGGAGTGATTAGTGTAATAGAACTTGGTGAGAGATCACTAGCTAGGTGAGGGATCACTAGTTATGAGTTTTATGTAAATCTGTAATCATCTTTCTTAGTGCATTTACACTTGGGAGTGGCCCCGCAGACGTAAGACGAGAGGTCTGGACTGCGTAAACAATTCTCGTGTGTCATTTATTTACAGCAAATTATTATTTTTGTTGTTTTTTATTTACGCCAAGACAAACAGCCCGTATTTGTGCCCACAACACCTATATATATATACAGGGCCACTGTCTATGGCCACAACAAAATATGTTGGACAGATTATTCCTACATTTGTGTCAAGACAAGCAGCCTGTATTTGTTCCCATAGCACCTATATATATAGAGCTACTGTCTGTGCCCACAGCAAAATCTGTTGGACTGAGATATTGTGTTTTTTACAAGGGATGTATCACCATAATGGTGTGAGATTAAAATCTAGATCCAGCAACACATGAATGAACAAAAATAATGGTGTGGTTTTAGCAGCATATCTCTAATGAATATGTCTTATCGGTATCACTAGCCAGTTTGAGCTCAAATTCATTACGAACTCTGAACTTAGGAGAGGCGCGTTCTCGACAATCTTCATTAGTACAAGTAACAAGATTCATGTAGTATCTTTTATGCACTTTTGGGGTTATAATTATTCAAAAGCTGAAGACTGTTTGGCTAAGTCAATTTTTCTTGGACCAGTTGATCAATTTTGTACAAAGGAGCCAAAGGGACTATGAAGGTCTTTATGGCTTGCTCAGTCTGGTAATCATCTAATTGATTAGCCTCAAATCTAGGAAGGAAGGAAGCTTGCATGGTGATATTATTTATCATTGTTTTACACTACTGCGCTACATGTTGAAGATATAAGTGGTAAGAGACTCGATTCTCCTTAAATAATCGATCCCTTGAGTTTGAGTTTGGTGAATGAAAATGCTGAGTTGACTCGTACGAACGTGGACTAGTACCCGCGGAAAACCACGTGCGAAAAAAAGTGTAGTAAGTACTAACTAATCTAGTAGATCAATCCTCCTTATGACTAAAGACGTTACTAGAGACATGTAAAAATGGCAAGCGCGAGAGACGAGGACCCTCAACTCAAAAGAGGATCTTCTGAGTAGGTCTACAAAGAAGACAACGGTGCTGGATGAGATGCCCTCCATCACCGCCCTACCAAAGGATGGGACGGCGGGAGCATCATACATGGACTCCTTACTGCCTCCCTTAGAGAATGTTGAGACACCGAATCGGACTGCCAGGTTGCATGCTGAGCAAGTCGAGGATGGTGATGATGCAAAGGAAGATATGGATGATCCCATCAATCATCGGATCTATCTGAGTGAGCGTTCCTTGCGTCGTATCTGTGCTCCTTGGAAGCGGTTGGTGATCATCTAGGTGATGGACCGAACGGTCGCATATCTTTATTTGTTTGTCAAAGTCCAGGCACTTTGGAATCCCATGGTAGAGATGGAATTGATAGATTTGGGAAAGGAGCACTATGTGGCGAAGTTTGATTGAGAGGATGACTTCATTAGAGCATTGACAGAGGGTCCATGGTGATGGATCATTACATTGCGGTTTGTAGATGGAGGCCTAATTTTGTTCCTGGGAGATACCCATTTCAACTATCCCGGTGTGGTTTCGGCTCCTAAAACTCCCTTTGGAGTTTTATAATGATGAGATGCTGGAAAGGATTAGGAATGTCCTTGGAAAATTTGTCAAAGCAGATACTTAAACCACTCTAGCGACGAGGGGTAAGTTGGCGCGTATAAGCATTGAGGTTGATCTGCTTTGGAGGTCCCGGTGGTATATGAATGCCTTCATACAATCTGCTTTGGTTGTGGAAGGTTTGGGCATAAGACAGATAGGCTGTGGAAATGTGATTCGGGACAAATTGATGGCTGTGGGACTTGGCTCCATGGAGAAAGAAGAAGGCCACATTGATGTGGGTATTGGAGTTCCGGTGAATCCACCTACTGTCATGCCTCAGCATCCGCGTCCCCTTCTCCATGAAACCTTACAATCAGAGACAGAGGTGTCCACTTTTGGGCCCTAGATGTTAGCACAACGTTGTCAAAGGACTAAGCCTCGCTACCCCTTAACGACGACAGATGCACCAGTGACCAGCAACAGAGGGCCGGCAAACCGTTTTCAGGTGTTGCAGGAGGGCCACGTTACAGGAAATGCACAAGGAGACGCCCCTAACTAGGGGTGGGCAGCGATTTTCAAAAAACCGCCCAAATCGACCAAACCGCACGGTTTGGTCTGGTTTTTAAAGCTCGCGGTTTGGTCGCTACCAAACCGCATAATCGCGGCTTGGTCGCGTTTTCATTTTGGGAAAACCGCTGTTTAACCAAACCGAGGGCATTTTGGTAAATACAAACCAAAAACCCTAAAAACCAATAAAACCACTCACCTCACTCATTCGGTCTCGTTCACTCTCGACGACGTCGACGCCGCTCGTTCACTCTCGAGTCTCGACGCTGCTCGTTCGGCGTCACTCTCGACGCTGCTCGTCCACTCTCGACGCCGCTCGTTCACTCTCGAAGCTGCTCGTCCACTCTCCACGCTCTCGTCCACTCTCATAATCTCATTCGGTCTCTCACTCACATTCGGTCTCTCACTCACATTCGGTCTCTCACTCACCGCGGCTCCTCACTCACCTCCCTCTCAGAGATTTCCAGAGAACAATCGGTGCTTGGCAGGTACTATTCACTCTTGATCGTGTTTGTAATTCCAATTTGTGCGCCAAGTCGACTGGGATTCCGTCTCGATTGATGCTAGGTTTTGGTTTTATTGAGTTTGTCAAGGGAGGGATTGTTGGCAATGGCGGATTGTTTATTTTGAATTGTTAGGGTTTTTGTTGCTCGCTCTACATTGAGTTTGGTCATAATCCGATCTGTTATTGTTCTTCCGTAGAGTGTAGATGGTTTAGTTCCGGTTGCGCGAAGTAGTGGTTTTTGTAGCTTGAATGAGTTCCAAATTACTATTATTTTTGTTTTCATGCTTCCTGCATTGGTTCCTTTTTTGAAGGAACAGAATTGGGTTTTGGGTTCGATTTGATAAGATCATTTGAAATTTGTTGAGGTTCTTCCGCGGAAATTTGTTAAAGTTCATGTCTTTCTTTGCTATTTGGTTTCATTATTGTGCTTATGTGTTTTGATCCATCACCTTTCCTTAATTGACATTTTATGTAACTTAATTGTGTAACTTAATTGTGGTTTCGTATTCCAATTCTTCTTTTTTTGCTTGCTTTTTTTTTTTTTTTGCTTTTTTTTTTTTTTGTTTTGTTTTGTTTTTTTTTTTTTTTTTTTTTTTTTTTTTTTCGAAAATAGTGTGCATGAAAACCGCGAAACCAAATCGACCAAACCGCGCAAACTGCGGTTCGGTTTGGTGCGATTTTGGTGATTCGCGGTTTGGTGGTGGTTTGGAAAATCACCAAACCGTAGACCCTCGGTTTGATCTCGGTTTGGTGGTTTTCACCACCAAACCGCGGTTTGCCACCCCTGCCCCTAACGATTGTGCCCAGCCGACACGTCAGGGCCCTAACCACGTCTCTCGTCCTGCGCAAGCGACAAGGTCTGATGATAGTCTGAAGAATAAGGGGGGACCACTCAGAAAATGAAAGAATGTTGTTGGTCAGGAATCTTCTGTGAAATCACCGGTTGTCCTCAGGCGTAGGGAATCTCGACGACACCCCCCGCCGCCCAACTTCAACTTAAGACTTCTGAGCGGGCTGAACAAGGCACGTGACAAGCAAGAAGGCCAAGCCCAACTTAAGACTTCTGAGCGGGCTGAGTCTAGTAAGCTAGCAACTAAGGCCCAATTTACAACTTTGAGGGATATTTTTGATTTAGCCCAGCCCTCTGATCTGGGATTAGACAACATTGTTGTGACGCCCCTAAATTTCGAGGCAAATCGGGTACCGCCATGTTACCGGTTTCTGCCACGTCACTTGCAACTTGTCCATCATGACCCGCGAACTAACCATATAATAATCCAACTTAATCAGTTTTGATGTTTAAATGATTATTTTGTCGAAATATATTAAATTATAGAGTTTTACAACTTAATTTGTTTATTTTGATTCATTTATGTTATTTAAATAGCGGAAGTCTTAATAATATGCAAATAAGTAATGTAAATTTTTTTTGCCATAATTAACAAACCTATGGGGTGGAAACCTGACAAAAATATGCCATGTATATTAACAAAGGCGACAAAAGGTTTAATAAGTGTCAATATACATGTTTCAGGTAATAAGTCTCCTAAAATGGTCCCAAAAATATTATATACATAAATACAAACACCTATAAGTGAAGGTATTGTGGTTCTTTAGATCTGGCTCGTCGTACGATCTGCGATATGCCACAAAAAATAATGACAAGTTCCAGTGAGTAAATCTCAAAGAAATTTAGTTAGTATTCACAGGAAATCCAAGAAAAATGGCTACAATTTATGCAGATAAAGTAAATAAACGAAAATGTAACGCATGAATATAAGTCGTTGATATAATCAAGAATATGGAATGCAAGTGTGGTGCATAGCTATCGAGCCCTAGGACACGAATACTAAACCGAGAGGGTCCTAGAGGCAAGGTAATCTCCGCTTCCTCTTCACGATCGAAATGAGGAACTTTGTCGGTTGGAAGGTAGGCTTCCGCCCGACACCTCAAATGAAAAGAACTCTATGAAGTAGGCGAGCCTCATGTCAACCAACTCTCAATATCATCGACTCTTAGAGATAAATCTCACACGTAGTCTAAGCTATGACCAACATCGTATCAACAATCGGATGGTCATCTACGAGAGAGCCAGAAAGGGGTCATACCGTCATTTCGACCATACATAGACACACGCGGGAATAAATTAAATGTGCAAGCCGAACTAACGAAAAGTAAATGTGAAATAAACAAATTACGAATGAAATAAGTAAATTCTAAGCTGACTTTCTCGTGGGTTTACTTACCTTAATCATGTCGATACTTTGTTCGAAAATCGATCCTCACTCCCGTTCTGCAATCAACGCGTCCAAATTCCCCAAGTCATTCAATCAATTATTTCTAATTATTATCATTTCAAAACTCATTCGTGGTTTATTCGAGTCGCATAGGCATAACGAGGTAAATCTCGACTTGGGTCGCTTTTAAAATATTTTTGCACCATTGCACATTTATCGAACCGAATCCTGTTTGGGTGTCATTAGTGTATTTTAAGTCTTTACACCAATCTCGAGGATACTTAGAGACACCGTTGATCTACACGCACCTCGAGACCATCTTTTTATATCTATATTTTATATTTTTATTTATTTACTATTCTTTGATCAATATGCATCTCGATGGAATCTCGAGAAGCGTGTAACGATTAATGCGCATATCAATGCAATTTTTATTCTATAAGGATTAGACCAAAATCTCGAGATTACTATTGTTTATCATATTTTATTATTATTTATTTATTTATCAATTAAAAAATTAGCATGCATCTCGAGAAAATTTTCTCAAGATGCGTGAAATTTTGGTGCGCATCTCGAGGCGAATAATCTACATTCCAAAACCAACATGAATCTTGTGACGGCCCCAATTTTCACAAATTGGGCCCCGCCCGGCCTAAGCCCACGTGGACCCCCGAGCTAGTTTCGCAAGGTCAACGCAGACCTAGTCAGCCTTCCAATCCCTCATTATACGTAAATTCTCAATTGTTAAGTTGAGTTATTAGTATTTTACAAGTTTTACAATTTAGCGGAAGCAATTTCTACAAATCAAATAACTCAACAATAATGTAAAAAGTTAGGCGACCTAATTATGGATCCCAGTAAATATGTTAATCAAAGGAGAGTAATACCAGGTATACAAAAATCTCACCTAGCTATGGAGTCTCCCCCTTGTTGGACTGCGGATCTGCACTCAGTCATACCCAAAAATGACGAGCCCAAGTAAGTAAAGCCAGTAGGACATATACAACATTTCAAAATAACCAAAGCAGTCGAATTCATGCAATTTGAAAGAAATGAACAGGTAACGCATGAATATAAAAGACTGTAAATAATCCATCGATGAGTGATGCCAAGTAACAAGGAGTCCCGACCAGAAAGTCGTTGAGTCGCGACAAAAGCCCAGCAGACTCGGGTTTAGGACGATAAACCTACCTCCCAGCCCTAACCCTTGCGACTATGAGATATCCACGGACCCGAATAAGTGCCCCCAACATACACTCAATTGGGAGATATCGATGGCGTCCGGATAAGAGCTTATATCGCAGATAAATAGTAACCATGACTCACTTGCCAATGGACCCCTCAACCGACAACAATTTCAAAGACAGCTATCACAAAACAGTAATCAACAATAGTGAAAAGAAGCTATCACAAAGCAGTAAACAATAGCCAATGGACCACTCCACGCAATAGCACTTTCAAAGATACTATCCAAGCAATGAATAACAATATCAAAGCAATGATCAACAATATCAAAGCGATAAAATTATTGTACAGTTCCTCACTGGTTTACTTACCTCCAGAATGTCCCGCTCACGTCTCGATCTACGCACCCGACATCCAACTATAGCATCATAAGCCCCTGGTATCAATTTATACCATTTTATAGTTTTAGGGTCGCATTACGTGCAATTATACTATGGACTCATAGATTTGCCATTTTTATTTTCATAAAAATTAAGTTTTTAGCACCCTTTTTCGAATTATACCGGGGTGTCAAACGCCCGAAAAGCCTCGAACTCATTTTTTCTAGCTTTCCCTAATTTTTCATATTTTTCGAGAATTTCCTGAATTTTCCATAATTTTTTTATCTATTTTAATCTATTTTCGGTAATTTACTTTTTAAAAAAAAATCAATTTAATTTAATTTAAATTTAAATTATTATTCTATTGGGGCGGGTCCAGGTTGACCTGACCCGGTCCAAGCGGACCCAGGGTCAACCCGACCCGACCCGACCTCCTCAGGTCAGGGTCGGCCCGGCCCGGCCCACCCGGGCCCGGGTCGGCCCAACCCGACTCGTATGGGTCATCTTCTTCCTTCGTGCTCTGCTTCAGCAATTTTTTTTTTTTTTTTTTTTTTTTTTTTTTTTTTTTTTTTTTTTTTGAGGTTGGGCTTCCATCCCCAACCCCAGGTGGAGTTCGCATGCAGGGGAGTAGTCTCCCCTGTCCTCCTCGAGCTCGGACAAACTGCCATGGCAGTTCGTCCGAGTTCGCCACCCGAACACCAACAACAACCGACACAACAACAACAAGCCACACATCAACAATGAAAACTCACCTTCGAGCCGTCGGTCTCTCTCTCCCGATCTCTTTTTCTCTCCCGGTCTCTTCTTCTTCTTCTTTCCTTCTCCTTCACTGTTTTCTCTCTGGCTCGTTTTTTCCTCTTCGCCACTGTTATCTTTCACTTTTTTTTCATTGTTATCTTTCGCTTTTTTTGTTTTGAATGTGTGGATAAAAACCACTTTATCCACATATATATATATTTATTTTATTTATTTTTTATTTCTTCCTCATTAAGTAAACTTGCGTCATCGAGATCCGTGAGGTGCGAAACTCGAGGCACATCAAAAACATATTTTTTTAATGCTTTCTTTATAAATTGAGCAGTGCGCATCTCGAGGCACCAACCCGCCTCATTTCGCAAATCTCGATACTTGCGCCACTCGCATCACGAGGCGTATCCAATGTATATGATTTTAATGTGACCACATTAAAATCACTATAGCCAATATATCCACATTAAGCCACTATCTCGGTCCCACATCGGCACGCGACTTGAGGAGCGTCCTCGTTCATGTTTCGGCTCACCGAATTCCCCGCGTATACCAAGTTTTAAAACAGCTCAACAATTAGCATTTTAATCTCAAATTGGATATTACACCCTACATCGGAGTCTCCACCCAAAATTTGGACATACGCATTTCGACGAGTGGATCCCACAAACGACCCTGACCTGACACGTGGCACAAGTCAAGTTTTCGGGCCATTACAAGTCTTACAACGGCCATTAAAAGCATCAACATCATGGCGTGGACCTCAAAGTATTTTAATATTATTAAAAATCAGCATGCATCTCGAGGTTGTCTCGAGATGTGTGCGACTTCAATGTGCATCTCGATGCACCATTTACATCTCACACATCAACACGGATCCCGAGGCAGCGTTAAAACTTTCATACACAATACGAATCTTGAGGCATTAATCAAAATAGTCTCAATCTTTTAAAACGGATCTCGATTCACATACACAAATTATACTCACCCCAAACACTATATGAACCTTATCTTCTTAAATAAATCCACCTTCTACAAAAACTAAATCACATGCCTCGACAATGGTGAGGGAGGCCGAGGGGAGTGAAATCTTGAACAAGAAGGGGTCGTTGGTTGGAAGTGGGGCTACTGGTGGCCAAGGAGAAAGAAACCAAGAAGGAAGGGTGAAAACACCGAAAGAGAGGAAACCAAAAGATATTTGAAAGCTAGAGGGAGGTGAGGCTAAGTATGCTGAGAAAGAGGAAGCCATTAGAGGCTGAAAGAGAGGGAAAAAATGAGGGGAAGAGATGAAAACTTGGTAGGGGTGGGTTCTCTCGAGAGGAGAGAGAAAATTTCTCTCTTTCTCTCTTTTTACTTTGTTTGTAAATGAAGAAAAGAAAAGTAACAGGAAGAGAGAAATAGAAAGAGGATGAAAATTGTTGACAAAGAGAGAAGGGGAGATAATTTGTGTGGTTTAAATGAAGTGAGAGAAAAAGTGAAAGAGTGATGTCATTGATGTGGTGAGGTGTCCACATTATAGAGGTTGAGTGTTGTTGGTTTTGTTGGACTTTTTTTGTTTTAATTCATAACAACTTGGACACTACAACTAACTATTTTAAACCCGACTTATCTAGTTAATCACTCTCACTTGTTTAACTCTCTCTTATATTCTCCACCAAACTCGACACGTAACGGTACATCTAATGCTGAAAAGAATGGAAGAGGAGAACAACAGAGTAAGATGAAGAACACAAACAATTCTTCCTATTTCAGAAATAATGTCAAATGATCAAAAGTGTCCATTCACTACAAACATTGCCTTTATAGGCTTAGGGATTAATAAGACAAAACACTCTCCTCGCTGGACAAGTAACGGACTAATTGCAGAGAATATGTTTTGTCCCTAACAACCTTGATAGAGCATATCATCCAATGTTCCACGCACGTCTGGGCATTTGATTCTGTGTCACTGATTCTCTTTCATGGCCATCGATGAATCTCGAGTCACGCACAGTTTCGTCTCATCTACATCAGTGTCTCATTCATTAAAAGAGTTCGACCCTAAACTCTTATCTTCACGGTGGACCTCAGCGTCATCAGGCGAATGGAAATGACTCAAATTAGCAACATTGAAAGTAGAGTGGTAGTGCAGATCAGGGGGTAACTCGACTTCATAGGCATTATCATTGATACGTTGTTTGATTGGAAAAATGACCAATTCGTCGAAGGTGGAGCTTACTGGTGGGTAGCTGTTGGATCCTTTGTCTGTTCAAATGTACCATAACAAGGTCACCAGGTTGAAAGGTTTAGAGACGACGATGAGTATAAGCATCAGCTATATATTTGGCAGTGGTAGCAGAGATGTTTCTGATGACCTTTCGATGAATAGATTGAATGCGATCAGCAAGTGTCTCAACAGAACGAAGACCATTTGGGAAACAACACTAAGTCGATAGGCGTACAAGGAGCTTTGGGAAACAACACCCAGTAGTTCGATTGACCTTACCGTTATAGGCAAATTTGGTTTAGGGACGGAAGGTATCCCAGAGCTTAGGGTGATCACCAACCAAGCATCGTAACATTTCCTAGTGCGCACACTACAAAAAAACAGCAAATCAGAAACGGAATTAGAAACGGAAATAAGTTCCGTTTCTAAATCAGAAACGGAATTAGAAAGGGAAATAAGTTCCGTTGCTAAAAAAATAAGTTAGAGACGAAATTGACACGGAATAATTTAGAGACGGAATTGAGACGGATCAGAGACGGAAATAGAGACGGAAATAGAGACGGAATTTAATTTCGTCTCAAAAAAATGGCGCCAACATTCCCACCAAAATCTTCATTTCTTATGACCGTTCATCAATCCTCGAGATTTGTATGTGCTTGGATCATGGCACCCCATCCTCTTCCCCCCCAAACAAAACACCCGAAATCCCTAAATCAGTCTCACGAAAAAACCCCAAATACGTAAATCTGTCTCTCCGTCTCGTCCAAAATCATTCGATCGTCTCGTCCCCAAACGTCCATCCCGTTCGATCGTCTCGTCTCTCCGTCCGGTCGTGCTAGCTGGTCTCTCTCGCTCGTCTCTCGGTCTCTCCGTCTCGTCGCGCCGGTCTCCGTCTCTCTCGTCTGGTCGTGCTAGCTGGTCTCTCTCTGCTTGTCTCTCGGTCTCGTCGTCTCTCGGTCTCTCCGTCTCGTCGCGCTGGTCTCGTCATCGGCCCTCAACTCTCGCTCTCTCTAGTATCTGATTCCGTTTGTAATGGCATTTGTAGTTTTGGAGTCTTACTACATTCTGATATAATCTCTTTCTTTTTGTTTTTTCTTTATAATGCAGCCAACACTCATGATCAAGAGGTCTTGAACTTTCATAGAGATCATTCACCTTGTGACGGTTTTGAGGAAGTCTTGAATCGCTACAAACAAATTGCTCAAAATGTGCGTCTGTCAGTTGGCATTCTAGTCCCCTTGTTTATCTATTTTAAAAAATTTATGGAAAACCAAGGGTGACATGAGAATTATTTAAGTTTCCGCTATGGTTCATTTGATAGTTCGATCTTCTAGTAAAGATCGGAGTTGAAGGCAAGAAGCTTTTTTTATCTTGAAAGATTTTCCAATTTAAATTAAGCGTGCGAGACTTTCTAAATTTCCATCTATCAATAAATATTCGGGGTGTCAGGTGTTCCTACGTACCTTATCTGCGGCATCCGAAATATTAAAGTCTGTTAGCATTGCAAATATTATGCTCATGAATGAAATATGTTATAGTTTTTCACTTGAACGAAGCTATTTCTGCCTAGGCAAGGCGGTCATATATATGCCTTGATGTTCAAACATAGGAAATGAACATAATGTGGTGACCATTGTGTATACTAGGTTTTCTTAGTGCTCAGGCTATACTAGTCTACTAAATAGATAAAAAAAAATTTATTTTCTTGAAATGTCTTAGCTATTCTGCTCATGGAATCCTTTTTTTTTTTTAAATTCGTCTTGGCAATGGGCGGTGTTATAGTACTACCTTATTGTCTATGAACTGTGAAGGAACAAACTCTTGATCAGGTGACATATTTAAAGAGTTCAGTTCTTTTAATTGTTGATTGCTTCTGCAGGTTTTATTTTAACTGTTCTTGAGTGATTTGATTTGTTACCTGGTTGATTGTGCAGTGAATGAGTGCACATCGTTCTGATTCTTTTTATTTTCGATCTTGAATCTCTGTCTCTTTCATTGCTCTCTGCTCTCTGGTCGCTCTGTACTCTCTGCTCGTCAAGGTAACAAATTTTTTTTTTTAACACCCGAATTCTCTTCACATTGTATCTGCTCACATTTTCCCCCGGATTGGCTTTCATGTGCATTAGTTGGTGTTCTTCACTTGATCTATTAAGTTAATGTTGTGTCTTTTGTTTGGTTTAGAAGTTTTTGTTCTGCTCTTCTCTTACATGCATAGTGTTTTGTGGTTATGCTTGTTCTATTTTTAGGTTTATTAATATGTAATATTTCATTTCAACCTTTTAATTGAGCAATTCAAGATTTATATTGATTCCGTATTTGGTTGTTATTCCATGTTTATTTTATCGGTAAAGCATGTCATGATCAACATTATAATACATTAGAATCATGTATTGAGGTAATTACTTTGTCGTTTGATGTTATAGTTGTTAGTAATTTCATATTCATGCACTTGCTATGGATGATTGATTAGTTAGGTGTTGTTGGTTACGATTGAATAGTACCTATATTATATAATCTACTACTAGGGGATTAGAAACACTAGGATTACTCTTTTAGTTAATGTTGCTATTTCACATAAAATTTCTAGAGAATGGAATAAACCTAGTTAATAAAATGAGTGAACAAGTAGATTGATACTATGTGGTATTTGTATGCCTCTTATAACTTATGATTTATTTATTTTTTTGAACTCCTTGTTGCTTATAATTTTACGACCGATTATCATAGTATGTTTGGTATCACTATGTACCGAGCTAGGTATTAAGAAAGTTGTTGTTGGGGCATGCCCTAGGTCAATCCATTAACTGTCTTTATGAAATACATTAGGTTTTCATTTCTTCGTTTATTATAATTAATTTGCATGTTCGCATTATAATAAGATCCATGGGTATTTACATATATATCCTAAATGTCCCTAGTCGATCATTATCTTGGGAACTATAATGAATTAAGACTAGTGTGAGTCTTGATTGAGATCATATGATGATTATACGTATAGGGATACGAATCAAGATCACGAGTACTTGTTAGGGAACAAAATCTTGGACCGACCCGCTATGAGAACATCACATGGATTAAGTCATAGTTGTTTCTCATTATAGGTATATATTCCGAGTCCTCGACTTGAGATTACAGAGACTTCAACATTAGGAACACAAGTGATTTGACACAATCAAACGTTGTCTTTAACCAGGACGATTATAAAGGTTGTGATTGGTTTCTTGTGGGAGCAATGTGATGAAGTTGTGTAATCAAGATAGAATTTGTCCCTCTCATATAAAGAGAGATATCCAAAGTGGATCCCTCGATGTGTTAGGCTGTTAAAAGGCCTAGTTTAAGTGAATTGATATTGATCAATGTCACTTGGATGTTTTCAGATCTACCTAGAGATCGAGACTAGTACGATTGAACATGTTGGATGACAATTCCATGCCTTATGTTTGATCAAAAGGATATCGTGTGACAAAAGGATGTTATATACACTATTGATTAGGTTGTATCGATTTGATATTCGTACAACTTGGGTAGTCATAATGTCTTGCTAGAGGCGCTTATGACTTGTATACCAAAATGTGTTTTGGTACACGCCAACGTTGTATGAGCCTATTGGGTCGCACACTAAGAATGGTTTTGCGAGATTTTAAGATGGTTGAGAAAAATGAATTTTATATGATAAAATTCATGACGAGAAACGTCCTTGTGGTGTATTACACTTATACTTCTTTAAGTAGGGGTATATTTGTAATTTACTTAACCGTCTCATATACAAGAGGTTGTATAAATAGACGCTTTAAGTTAGAACACACATACGAAAGATCAAAAGGCCAAAACTCCTTTTTCGTTTAAGAAACGACTTAGGGTTTTTGGCATGCTCTGGATCGTTTTGGAGAGAAACAAAAAGGTTTGGTATTCTCTTGAAGCTAGCACTTCAAATCTCGCGCGCCGTTCGTGTGTGGACTGCTGATAGAGGGCGTTCGTCGTTGGCAGCGCCTTAAAGATCGATTAACCTTCAGAAAGGTATATTGCGATTGAGGTATGATTAAGTTTTTTTTTCATGGTTTAAACGTTTTTAATGGAATTAGATTCGGATCCTGTTGGGGTTTTTGTCAAAACTGTTTTGTAATATCCGCTGCGCATGAACCCCAAAACCCAACAGTGGTATCAGAGCCTTCGAGTTTGATTCCATTAAATTAATTGCATGTTTTCATCTGATATATACATGATATATGATTGAAAGCATGTTAATAGTTGATGTATATGTGATATACATAAGTTTCATGTGAGATTTATTATCATGTTTTATGTATATGATACATATATTCGTGATTTAATTAAAATCAGTTTCTTACATGCTAGTAACCATGTTAGGTTAATTCAAATAATTTTAATAAATTGAATTTCGTGTTCTTTGATCCATGACACCATTAGGTTCGATTGGGATAGTAGTTCATGATTCAATTACATGTTTGTGATTATTTGGATGAAGACCGAAATTGCAAATAATTAATTTTCGGAATTATTTATTTATAAATAATTAATTTTCGGAATTATTTATTTATAAATAATTAATTTTCGAAATTATTTATTTATAATTAATTAATTTTCGAAATTATTTATTTATCTTGTTATATCTATTTTGTTATGAAGTTTCTATTTTATAAAGATAGATAACAAATTAGAATATGAGATAAATATCAAGAATCTTGTTATTGGTGATATACTAGGATTCAAATATCTCAAGTCCTAATTGGATTAGGATAAGATTAGTCCTAATAGGATTAGGATAAGATAAGTCCTAATTGGATTAGGATAAGATTAGTCCTAATAGGATTAGGATAAGATTAGTCCTAATTGGATTAGGATAAGATTAGTCCTAATAGGATTAGGATAAGATTAGTCCTAATTGGATTAGGATAAGATAAGTCATAATTGGATTAGGATAAGATTAGTCCTAATAGGATTAGAATAAGATTAGTCCTAATAGGATTAGGATAAGATAAGTCCTAATTGGATTAGGATAAGATTAGTCCTAATTGGATTAGGATAAGATGATTAGTTAGATGTGGGCCCAGGTTAATTAAAATGTTTTAATTGACTTAATTTCGGATAAATTAAGGGGTTAATTTATGATAATAAAATCAGCGAAAATTATGATTTTCTATAGCGAATTTTAATTTTCGGAATTGAGATTCGTCTTCTAATTTTATTTTTTTTCAAAATTGTTTAGTGATTGAACAAATCAATAAAATATATGATATTTCATTGTTTACATAAAATCACTAAAACTGAATAAAATCCCTCTATTAAATTTTAAGTCTCATGCCATCCATTTTAAACACTTATCAAGGCCTCGATCACACTAATATAGTTTCAGCCATAGCTGGGTGTATTGTGTTATCTTGGTGAGACAAGTTGGGTAAGAGTTACCTAAATGTTTAAAATGGTCCGACTTAATAAAGCCATCAAAATAGTTTTGAGCTTTAGGCAAATGATGAGATAAAAACATGCTAAGACATAAGATGTCCCGTATCTCATAAAACGATCTAAAAATTACATAAGATGTAATTGGTAACTGTTACCTACCTAAATAACCTAGTTCTATGTTTCATGCCATATTTGTCATAGAATTAGGTGAAATATGGATTTTAGTCCCCTAAATAAACAAGTATGTTTTAGGAGGGTTGTTAATTTAGTGGGAGTCTATTCCTCTATACTAAAATAAACTTTGCATAATCTTTATTGTAGATAATGGCCTCTTCAAGTAACAATAATCCCCTGTCACTGCGATCCATCCTTGAGAAGGATAAGTTATACGGACTAACTTTCTTGGTGGTTCGAAACTTGAGAATTGTTCTTAAGCATGCACGCAAGTTGTATGTCTGGATGCTCCAATCCACGAGGACCCACCGGCCAATGCTACGAAAGCTGTGAAGGATACGCATAATAAGCATGTTAACGATTCTACGATGTTGCATGTATTATGCCGGCAACTATGGTTCTGAACTTCGAAGGACATGGAACTAATGGAAGCCTACGACATGGCTATATAATTTGAAGGAAATGTTCCAACGACAAGCTAGGCAAGAAAGGTTCGAGACAGTCAAAAACCTACATTCTTGCAAGATGACCGAAAGTGCGTCGAGTTAGTCCTCATGTTCGAAGATGAAGGGCTATGTTGACCAACTTGATAGACTCGGATTTCCCATAAGCCAAGAGTTGGCTACGGATTTGATCTGAATTCATTACGAGAAAGTTACTCACAATTTGTGATGAACTACAATATGAATAATATGGAGAAATCAATTTCGAGTTGCATTTGATGCTCAAAAGCTGCTGAACAAAATATCAAGAAACCTCTAGTAATGTGTTGATGGTCCAAAAGGGAAAGGGAATGAAGAAGAAAGGCAAAGGCAAGGCTAGGTTGCTGCCAAGGTACATTTTTGCACTGTCGCAAAGCCTATGGAACAAGTCAAGCCCCCACTGTTCTGCTTCAAAACACCCAAAAGAAAAGGAAGAAGATTGTCATTTCGTAATCAAACCTATCTTTGGCATTGTCGTCTCGACACATAAACGAAAACGCATAACGAAGCTCCATAAAGATGGACTTCTAGATTCATTTGATTTAGAAACATATGAAACGTGCGTATCTTGTTTTGGGCAAGATGACTAAAAGTCCCTTTACTTGGACACGGTGAAAGGGCAAGTGATTTATTGGGTCTAATACATACCGATGTATGCGGTCCTATAAACACAATGACTAGAGGAGGTTATCGATACTTCATTACATTTTGATGATTTCAATGAGATATGGTTATGTATATCTTATGAAGCATAAAAGTGAATCATTTGAGATGTTTCGAACATTTCAAAATGAAGTGAGAATCAACTTGGTAAAACTATCAAAACACTTCGATCAGATCGAGGTGGTGAATATTTGAGCCAAGAATTTGATGATCATCTTAGAAATTGTGGGATTGTCTCTCAATTGACTCCACCGATAACTCCACAATGGAATAGAGTTTCGAAGGAGAAATCGAACCTTATTAGATATGGTTCGATCTATGATGAGTCATACGATCTTCCATTATCCTTTTGGGTTATGCATTACAAGCTGAAAGCTTTCACTCTAAATCGAGTTCCTTCTAAAGCGGTTGATAAAACACCATATGAGATATGGTACGGGAAGAGACCTAGTTTGTCTTTTCTTAAGATTTGGGGTTGTGAGGCTTACGTAAAGCGACAAGTCTCAGAAAAACTAGCACCTAAATCTTACAAGTGTTTATTTGTGGGGTATCCTAAGGAAACAAAAGGATATTACTTTTATAATCCCACTGAGAACAAAGTGTTTGTTGCTCGGTATGGTGCTTTTATGGAAAAACAGTTTATTTCAAAAGACACTAGTGGGAGAGAAATAAATCTTGAAGAAGTTCAAGAATCACAGGTAAACACTGAACCGCATTCTTTGGAAGTTCAACAACGTTCGAACCAATTGAACCTCCACAAGTGACACAAGGCCCACGTAAATCTAGTAGGGTAAGACATGAGCCGAGAGAGATTCGGATTTCTCATTCTGCGATAGTCATGATGTGTTGCTTATAGACCAAAATGAGCCCACCACTTATCGGGAGGTTATGTCGGACCAGGACTCGGATAAATGGCTAAGTGCCATGAACTCGAGATGCAATCCATGTATGATAACCAAGTTTGGAACTTGGTTGATTTACTGAAGGTGGTAAGACCATTGGATGTAAATGGGTGTTCAAGAAGAAAAGCGACATGGATGGCAAAGTGCATACTTTTAAAGCAAGACTTGTAGCAAAAGGTTTGAGCGGACTCAAGGTGTTGATTATGATGAAACTTTTTCGCCAATAGCCATGCTTAAATCCATAAGAATTTTAATTGCCATTTGCATATTATGACTATGAAATATGGCAAATGGATGTAAAAACAGCATTTCTTAATGGAAAGTTTGCTTGAGGACGTGTATATGACACAACTGAAGGTTTTGTACATCCTGAGAATTCTAGGAAGGTATGCAAGCTTCAAAGATCCATTTATGGATTAAAGCAAGCTTCTCGGAGTTGGAATCTTCGTTTTGATGAAGCAATCAAGGATTTTGATTTTATTAAGAACGAATATGAGCCTTGTGTATACAAGAAGGTCGGTGGGAGTGTAGTTATTTTTCTAGTACTGTATGTTGATGATATATTACTCATTGGAAATGACATCCCAACATTGCAGAATGTCAAGTCTTTGTTAGGGAAGTGTTTCTCAATGAAAGACTTAGGAGATGCAAAGCCTATATCCTAGGGATAAAGATCTATAGGGATAGATCTAAGAGGCTAATCGTCTAAGTAAGAGTGCTTACATAGACAAGGTCTTGAATAGGTTCGTTTGCAAGACTCTAAAAGAGGATTGTTGCCAATGTCTCATGGCATAAGTCTCAAGAAGACTCAATGTCCTAAGACAAATGATGAGCGAGACCGTATGAATAAGATTCCATATGCATCGGCTATTGGATCTATCATGTATGCCATGTTATGCATTCGACACGATGTATCATATGCTTTGAGCACTACAAGCGAGATATCATCGAGATCCGAGGTGAGAGTCACTTGATAGCGGTAAAGAACATCCTTAAGTACTTAAGAAGGACTAAGGAAATGTTCTTAGTCTATGGAGGTTTTGAAAATGATCTAGTTGTAAATGGTTACACAGATGCAAGTTTTCAAGCGATATAGATGATTTTAGATCATGATCTGGATATGTGTTTACTTTGAATGGGGTGTAGTAAGTGGAAAAGTTCGAAGCAAGAGAGGCGTGATGATTCTACAACGAAGTGAGTATATTGTAAGAAAAGCGTCGATGCAAAGAAAGGAGGCGATTTGGATCAAAAAGTTCATTTCGAACTAGGTGTGGTTCCAAGTATTGCTAACCCTGTTTGTTTGTATTGTGACAATAACGGGGCAATAGCACGAGCCAAGGAACCTAGATCACATCACAGATCCAAACATATACTCGGGCGTTTTCATCTCATTAGAGAAATTATTGAGATGGGAGACGTAAAAATTTGCAGAGTACTACTAAAGACAACGTTGTGGATCCATTGACAAAAGCTCTTCCACAAGCAAAACATGATGGTCATGTTTGATCATTAGGCATTAGATGCATGTATGATTGGCCCTAGTGCAAGTGGGAGATGTTGGGGCATGTGCCCTAGGTCAATCCATTAACTGTCTTTATGAAATACTTTTAGTTAATAAAATAGAGGTTTTCATTTGCTGTTTATTATAATTAATTTGCATGTTCGCATTATAATAAGATCCATGGGTATTTACATATATATCCTAAATGTCCCTAGTCGATCATTATACTGGGAACTATAATGAATTAAGACTAGTGTGAGTCTTGATTGATGATCATATGATGATTATACGTATAGGGATACGAATCAAGATCACGAGTACTTGTTAGGGAACAAAGTACTGGACCGACCCGCTATGAGAACATCACATGGATTAAGTCATAGTTGTTTCTCATTATAGGTATATATTCCAGTCCTCTGACTTGAGATTACCAGAGACTTCAACATTAGGAACACAGTGATTTGACACAATCAAACGTTGTCTTTAACCGGACGATTATAAAGGTTGCAGTGATTGGTTCTTGTGTGAGCAATGTGATGAAGTTGTGTAATCAAGATAGAATTTGTCCCTCTCATATAAAGAGAGATATCCAGTGGATCCCTCGATGTGTTAGACTGTTAAAAGGCCTAGTTTAAGTGAATTGATATTGATCAATGTCACTTGGATGTTTTCGATCTACCTAGAGATCGAGACTAGTACGATTGAACATGTTGGATGACAATTCCATGCCTTATGTTTGATCAAAAGGATATCGTGTGACAAAAGGATGTTATATACACTATTGATTAGGTTGTATCGATTTGATATTCGTACAACTTGGGTAGTCATAATGTCTTGCTAGAGGCGCTTATGACTTGTATACCAAAATGTGTTTTGGTACACCGCCAACGTTGTATGAGCCTATTGGGTCGCACACTAAGAATGGTTTTGCGAGATTTTAAGATGGTTGAGAAAAATGAATTTTATATGATAAAATTCATGAAACGTCCTTGTGGTGTATTACACTTATACTTCTTTAAGTAGGGGTATATTTGTAATTTACTTAACCATCTATATACAAGGGTTGTATAAATAGACGCTTTAAGTTAGAACACACATACGAAAGATCAAAAGGCCAAAACTCCTTTTTCGTTTAAGAAACGACTTAGGGTTTTTGGCATGCTCTGGATCGTTTTGGAGAGAAACAAAAAGGTTTGGTATTCTCTTGAAGCTAGCACTTCAAATCTCGGCCGCCGTTCGTGTGTGTGGACTGCTGATAGAGGGCGTTCGTCGTTGGCAGCGCCTTAAAGATCGATTAACCTTCAGAAAGGTATATTGCGATTGAGGTATGATTAAGTTTTTTTTCATGGTTTAAACGTTTTTAATGGAATTAGATTCGGATCCTGTTGGGGTTTTTGTCAAAACTGTTTTGTAATATCCGCTGCGCATGAACCCCAAAACCCAACAGTTGTTTCCAAGCCCCTCTATTCAATGGCTAGAAGCAAGACTATTTGTTCATGTAGTTAGGATATTCCTCAGATTCCCCCTTCTAATAAATTGTGTTAGTTGGACACACAAGTTGCCATGTACCGTCGGAAATTATGAGACTAGTTGACTAGTTGCCATGCCCCTTTTTGATTGACACTTCTTTTTGTGCATATTTAGATTGATACTTCTTTATGTTTCATTGGATAGTTGTTCAGAAATGTAAAAATTCCATTTACTTCTTCTTTCTTACCTTACTGCAGATGTTACATTTGCTTGGCGTGGAGATGTTTGTGAAGGTGCATCCTCAAGTTCGGTTTTCAGCTCATGAAAAACCCCTAACGAATACTTGTACATATTTGCATATGTGAGGCCAGAGAGCCAATGCACTTTACAAGTTCATCTGTTGCATGTTGTGTGTACTCCTAGTCATATCTTTATCTTGGTTTTTGAAGAAAATTTTCTTATCTTAAAAAGTTGTGATAAGTTGTTAATGACATGAATCGTGTGTTGCCAGACATTTGTTGCACTTTACATTTTTGCTGATTTTACTGCTTCTCTACTTGAAAAGATGGAGATTGAATGTAATGTGCAACAAGAACTGCGGTATGCGTCTGGAAAAGAAGTTACTAAATCTGATTTTTTGGTTTGAAATCAGATTGTGCCTGTGCATTTAGTGTTGTCAGGAAGGATGCCTCCGAAGCGCAATGGGATGAAGTTGTTGGAATGGCAAAAGTTGCGACAGCAAGAGGAAGGATCAAGAGTGGCACCAGCTTATGTACTTCACGACCTCCAGGTTTTTTCACTTGTTACCTCTTTTAGCATGTTCTAATTTTTCGAATTGCGTTCTTGGTATTGTGTTTCCTTGTTTTTGTGTCATTTTATATAATTCATAGATTTCTTGCAAATGAGTAATATGTGATTAGAGGAATTGTTGTGGGTATTGATTAATTTATTGAATGAGTGACCAATGTTGTGGGTATTGATTAATTGATTGCATCCTTCTCATTTTTTGGTTATCTTGTTTCAGCTGATCATGATTACAACTTTCTATTGCCGCTAACTAGGACACTTGCTTGCCAGAGGAGGAGGCCCCAAGAACATAACATGACTGCATACATCACGCCGAGGCCAAATCCTTTCACAAACCCACTTTTCTTCCCCAGCTTCAGTGCATTTGTCGTAAGTTTGAGTAGATATGAACGCCTTGTCCTCTCCAACAAATGAATATACGATTCTTACTTGCGAGATCTCCTGTTTCATTGAGTATCTAATCTCAGTTGTAATGATATTTGTTGAGTAACTGATTATGGACTTTCCTAGGTAGAATTGCATGAAATAAACCTATATTGCAATCATTAGTGAAGAGCTCCAGAATCAAAACTTGTAGTAACAATACAGAATGCTTCAAGCATAGTAATCAATGCCATCATTTATAGGACGATTGCTGATATTTAATACCTCTTCTGCAAATTTTCGACTTCAAAGATATGCAGCCTCGCCCTTCTTAGACAAAGTATGCCCCATCTGCAAGTCCAGCTAGGAACTGAGAAAGGAACTGCAAAGCAAGCCCCATCTCGCAAGTCGGTTTATGAAATAACATTCTACAAGTGAGTTGGTGCTCATTGGTTCTATATACACATTTACAAATTTCGATTACTTTTTGTACTTGTTAGGATTAAAAAATTACCTTGTCACCTATTGCATCCGGCACAAGAATGGAGTCGTTGTAGATGCAGAAGACGATGTTTTCATGCTTGGCTTCCACGTTGAAGAAGCTAATATCCCGTCCCATAACTGATCTAAGAAACCTTGCTCGCATTCGCCCTGCCTGCCTCTCCATTTAGTATCCAACAAGATATCCCTGGGTAACATTTTTTTTCTCTCTTTACTTGAAACTCCCTCCCACTTTCATTACCCACATTGCTCAATCTATTCAAGTACGTGCATGCTTCAAACTTTCTATTACTTGCCTTTTATCAACTCACTCTTGCAATGCAATTATTATTTAATACAACACGCCCCTTGCTGCATAACCGATAACACATTCAATTAACTTAAATCAACCATTTCATGGATATATATATTTATTATATACATTGTGACAAACGCAACTCATGGAATTCCGGTCTTTGGAAGGCCAAGAAATGTATACTGGTGACAAGATTGTTCCTCTCAAGGTTTGCTTCAATTTCTCATTTCTGCTTTTATTTTCAACCCTTCTCATTTGTTATGTTGGACTAATTGAATTTTTTTTACTGCGCGCGTGGTTGATCTCATCTCTTTTTTTTTCCATCACAGCTTGACATTCGAGTAAATAATATAGTTATAAGGGATCGGTTTTTGTGGGTGAGTTCAGTTCGACGGTTTCCATAAATAATAGGGCTTGTTGGTAATGTATTCTGATTAGAAATTTTCTCTATATCGGATAGTTTGTTGCATTTTCTTTCATTTCTCACTTAAATACTTTTAACGAATCATTGGACTTTAGGACCTGAACAACTTTGATAGTGATCCAGAAGAGTTTGCAAGAACTCTTTGCAAAGATTTGGACATTCGAGATGCTGAAGTTGCGGTAAGAATTGGTTGTCTACTTTTATTGATTTTATGCTTTTCATTACTGTTAGACTATTAAGTAACAAAACACAAATAGAGTCCTTTCAAATCTCTTAAAATATGTTACGTCGTTTGTGCTAAATGATTTCTTGTAGGTCATTAGGACATTGAAAGAGTGTTCTAGCTACCTACCTGAATACCCTGAATTGGCTCTGGATGCACTATCAAGAATTTACATTTTTGTTGATTTTAAGATGACATGTGTAGGCTTTTGACTGGCTTGTGGTTCCCATTGGCTGATCAATAAAGCTTCTTTCTTATATACACAATACGACACACAATGGAAGAGGCAAACATATTTATTTTATTTGCGGAAATCATTTGGTTACTTTATTATTCGCTTTCAAACTAGACAAAAAGCTTTATATGCAAAAATCTTCGCTCTATACCATATATTCAAAGTTATCTTTACTCGCTTATATGATTTGGACTTCTCTAGCATGTCACTTGCTGATGCTAGCCAAGTGGGAGCTCCACTTGTTGGGTATTTCTTCGCCTCTACATGAGGTTGAGAGTTCAAGTGTCCTTGTTTGTGTTGGAGTTTAAGTTGTTGAGTGAGGTGGTTTAAGCTGGTGTCTTTCCAAAAGGAAACAAAAAAAAAAATAAAGTGCATTACTTACCGACTAGAACTAATCAAGTTGCTTAACTTTTTTCTTTTCTTTTTTTGCGTGCGATTGCATAGCTGGTGTTGCAATTAGAGAACAACTTTATGAGGTACTGTTTTTGGTTTTATAGATGAATTATGAAGTGCTAATTTTAACACTCGTTTGTTTAAGCTTTTAACGGTGTTTAGGGTAATAATTCATATCTTTAATCCTCTTTCTTTTGGTACATCATGGAAAGAACGTAAATATTTCCCCCTTCCTATAGCTTGAGAAGATATAATTTTCAGATTGCTTTCCAAAGTGTTGCCTCTGCAAGGGAAACAAGAATATGCGAGAAGGGACGCCGAGGGGCTGAACATGTTTCCTCTAGGTTGTAATTCTTTTTTTTTCCTGTTGGTCTTTGATTCTTTGTTGTTGCTTACTCTTATTTGGATCAAGCAATCAGCGTTAACGAGAAAGCTGCCTGTTAGAGGTAGTCACGAGACATGTTCATGTTCCTTTGTAATGGTTTTCACTATTTGCAGCAAAGGAAGTGGAATTGCTTTGGACTTGGTGAAGTTATTCGGTGGAAAATCAAGTGTTATTCGGTAAGAAAATTCATCTCCTACCAATTTGCTTGGCCTTTTGATTTTATCTGTTTTAAAATTAGTTGGAGTCTATTAACTGTACCTTGACGCAGCTCTTGAAAATTCCATTGTTTGCATTCCTACTCATCAGGAAAAGGAAGGAGTGGGACCTGTATGAACCCATTGTTGATCTATTATCAAATGAGGAAGTGGAAACCCTTGATGCCAGAGAAGAGCGAAATGCTCGGTAAGCCAAATGTCGTACATGCATGCATATGTTTTTGGCAAGAGAGGCCATCGGTCAGAAGCTTTATGGAGATCTAATGACCTTGTGTCATCATTTTAGAAACTAATAAAACTTTACGTTTGCTAAGGAGCTTCCGCTGATATTTAGAAAGACTTGAAAGTTAGTTGTGAAAAAGTGGTTACGCATGTGAGAGCATCTTGTGAGATGAAAAAAAAAATTAAAAAAAAACATCTATCTGGAAATTAATCTTGATTTGATCATGTTTAATGAAAAAAGCAACTCAAGCTTTTTGGGGGAATCCATTGCCACTTATGGAAAAGTTTATTCATATTTGCTTTCTACTTGATTATGATGGTGATAAGTAATGCCGAGAATTCAACCATGTTACCTCTCTGGTTGTTGCATGTTAATTTGTAGATGGTAGAGTACAGATGATTGGGGAACATCTGAATTCATGCCATCATTTGTTTAAGCTTTTAATTGGTAACATGGGGCTGTCATGTCCTCCAACAAGAATTCTGTTAACAATAGATTCCCAGTTATGAAATTGTACAATGGCACCATAGGCAAAAACATTAATACCAATTAGGGATCAATATGAGTGCTTCCATTCGAAGAAAGCATGAAAATGGTGAAATTGCTCCCAATCGCATTGATGAACTGCTTTGGCTCGATCTTGTTGTATTTTTATTGGTACTTAACTTGTTTGTGACATTTTGTAGATTAAAAAGAAGGGTGAATGACAAAGATGACGTGTATTTGACAAGCTAGCCGCCATGCGATCAAGCTCCATAAGGGTGAGGCAAGAAGACTCTATGGGCATGTGGACATGGAAATTGTGAGTCTTCGATTCTGACAGCGGATCTAAATTAACTGCATGGTTGATGTATATAATATCAAGTTTCCGAAACATTTGTATGCTTATAAAATGTAGAGTAGCGCAGTAAGAATTTTAGATTTTATATTGAGAGATGAGGAATTTAAAGCATATTATGTAACTTTTATAGTTGCTTACATTACTTTTAGATTGATAATTCTATTTGTGCATATTTATAGGATTGTAAGTTTACTTTTTTGTGGTTGTTGAACAATAGAATTGGTGGTTTTTGTGAATACTTAGAAATTTGGAGCTTTTGTAATACAAGACAATTTTTCATGGATATATAAATCTTTTTCAAGTTTTGATTTTTACAATTTTTTTTTTCTCTTTTGAATATTTGTTGATATATATTGTCGATGTATGAATGTCAAATTTGGCTTTTTGGTGGGATGTTAGCACCCCCAAGGAGTTGTTGGAGGGGGTAAAGGAGGTCCTATGGTTGTAACTTCAAGTTATAGGTTGGAGAACAAATTGGATTATGCTTTTGTTTGAAAATAAAACGAAAAGGAAAATTAGAGACGGAATAGCAACGGAATTTTTGAATTCCGTTGCTATTCCGTCTCTAATTTTCCAGGAATATGCATGAATCACAAACGGAATCAGAGACGGAAATAAGAATTCCGTCTCTGATTCCGTTTCTGATTAGAGACGGAATCAGAGACGGAATCAGAAACGGACACTTTCCGTCTCTAATCCGTCTCGATTCCGTTTCTGATTAGCAACGGAATCAGAGACAGTATTCATAAATTTATTATTTCCGTCTCTGATTCCGTTTCTGATTAGCAACGGAATCAGAGACGGAATGCAATTACAAATGTACCATTTCGAAAAAAATTCCATTTCTGTTCCGTCTCTGTTTCTTTTCTAATTTCCGTCTCTAAATCCGTCTCTAATCAGAAACGGAATTTCTTCCGTCTCTAATCCGTTTCTGATTAGAGACGGAATCAAATTTCCGTTTCTGATTGAATTAGCAACGACGATTTCAGAGACGGAATTTATTCCGTTTCTGATTTAAATTAGAGACGAAATTTAGGCAAATCAGAGACGAAAAATTCCGTTTCTGATTTGCTGTTTTTTGTAGTGGCAATTGGTTACTTTAGTTTAGTTGTCGGATTGTGGATAATAGGCACTACTAAGTTTAGTGAGGTAGAAAACTTTTGCCAAAGAGATCGCCAAAAATGGGAGACAAACTTGACATCCCTGTCTGATGTGATGAACTTTGAAATGCAGTGTAACCGTACCACCTCACGAAAAAAGAAAGAAGCAATGTGACTAGCGTCAGCAGTCTTCCTGCAAACAATAAAGTGGGACATTTTTGAAAACATGTCGATTACAACAAAGATGGAGTCAGTGTGGCGTTGAGTCCTTTGTAAAACAATGATAAAATCCATAGATATATCCTCCTAAATGGAATTGGGAATAGACAAAGGTGTACATAAGCCATCATTGGAGGAGTTTTCTTTGGCGGTTTGACGGACGACACACCTGGCAATGAACATGGACATGTCTCGCTTCAAATAAGGCCATTAATACCGTTCTTTCACTAGTTTAATTGTCTTATTGTGACATAAATAAGCAGCAAGGCCACCACTGTGTGGTTCCTGAATAAGTAGTAGATGTAACGACGTATGCGAGATGCATAAACGAGAGTCCTTAAAAAGATACCCATCTTAAATAAGAAAACCAGCAGTAGGAGTAGAGCTATGACGGGAAGTCCAGATTAAGTTGAAATCTTCATCAGTAGAATATAAGGATTTAAGAGAGTCAAAGGCAATAAGAGAAGAGCTCAATGTGATTAGTAGATGGCTTTGACGACTCAACGCATCAGTGACTTTGTTTTGAGTGCCCTTTTGTGTTGAAAAATGAAAGTAAAACTCTGAATGAACATAGCCTAGTGAGCATGCATTCGATTGAGCGTCTTTTGGGAGTTGAGATGTTAGAGAGCAGAGTGATCACTATGGAGAATGAATTCACGTTTGAAGAGATATGGTTCCCAATATTGGAGAGCGCGGATAATAGCATAAAGTTATTGCTTATAAGTGGACCACCATTAACGATATTCGCAAAATTTCTCACTGAAGTATCCTACAATTTTGTTGTTCTGCATCAGTACAGCTCGTATTCCCATCATTGAAGCATCGGTCTCCAATTCAAACACCTTAGAAAAGTCAGGTAAGGCGAATATAGGAGCAGAACACAACTTCTTTTTCAAGGATTGAAAACTAGATTGTCGAGCAGGCCCCTACAGAAAAGAATGTTGCTTCAAACAATCAGTTAAAGGGGCTACAATTGAACTAAGATTTTTGATAAATCTTCTATAAAATGTAGCAAGGCCATGAAAACTTCTAAACTCAGTGAGTGAAACAGGAGTGGGCCAATCTCGAATGGCTTGGATTTTGTGGTTATCTACATGAATACCCTCAGCACTAATAATGAAACCCAAAAATAGTAAGCTAGATTAGTAGAAGAGGCATTTGGTGGCATTAAAGATGAGCTTGTTGTCTCGTAACGCATTAAGAATTTGACGAAGGTGGAGAAGGTGCTCGTCCATGGACTTGCTATAAACTAAAATGTCATCAGAGTAAACCACAACGGAAGAGCCAAGCATTGGTTTGAGGATATGATTCATCAAACGCATGAAGGTACTGAGAGCGTTACTCAAACCAAATGGCATGACCAACCATTCATACAAGCCAATCTTTGTTTTGAATGCGGTTTTCCATTCATCCCCTTGACGAATCCAAATTTGATGATAGCCACTTTCGAGGTCCAACTTGGAAAGCACCATGGCACCAGTCAAATTATCTAACATGTCTTCTGGCCAAGGAATGTGAAACCGGTATTTGATAGTAATCTTATTGATTGTACAACTGTCCATACACATCCGCCATGTTCCATCTTTTTTAGGGGTCAGAAGAGCCGGAAAGGCACAAGGGCTGATGCTCTCTCGGATGTACCATTTATGTAAGAGATCTTCAATTTGTTGTTAAAGAATATTGTGCTCAATATAACTCATTCAGTAGTGTGGCGGATTGGGTAAGGAAGCTTTTAGAATGAGGTCGATACGGTGTTGAATGGTTCGCAAATAAGGGAGTTCATTGTGTAAATCGGTGGGAGATAAATCAACAAACTCTTCCAATAGTTTCTGAACCACATGTGGATGTGGCTCTAGCTAAAGGTGTATGGCTGGTTTGCCTATCAGCAAAACAACATATTTAGTTTGAGTTAGCAAATAAGAGAAAGCAAGGCCAGGAAGAATTACTAGTTAAGGAGATGGAGGTGAATGCACTAAACTTGGATTAAGGGGAACCTATAAGATACGCTTGGAATACCAATAAAAAACATAAGAGTTTTCATGCCCTTGATGAATAGCTATAGAATGTAGAGTTATGTAATGTAAAGGCACTGTAATGTATTGTATCATAAGCTGGTGTATATTGTATCATAGGCACATGTTAGTTTACTTCAGTTGGTTATGACAAGGGTGTGTAATGTACACCTTCTTTGTATGTATATAAGTCATGTACTCTGTATTCTTGTTAAGATTGAATAACAGATTGTATGTTGTTCATGTTTGTCTTCTTCATTTGATTTGCTAGACTGTTTCATTGTTGATCAACTGATCATTTGATATTTTGGTCTACTAGCCTGGTTTGTTGATTGTTCATGGTATCAAAGCAGGTCTTCACTGTTCTTTGATCTGTGTTGAGTTTAGTTGCTTGAGTATATGATCATGGCGTCTGTTCATGGTTCTTTAAGTTCTTCGATTCGTAATGGAGCAGGAAGAGCTAATGATTCGGGAGATCTTGGTGTAGAGAGTCCTTATTTCCTTCAAGGATCTGATCATCCTGGTATGGTACTGGTTTCTAACTCTCTCACTGGTTCCAATTATCTTTCTTGGAGTAGAGCTATGTTGATTACTTTGGGTGCGAAAACAAAGATTGGTTTCATTGATGGAAGATGTATGAAGCCAGATTCAACTGATTCCAATTTGGATCGGTGGATCAAAGTGGATTATATGGTAACTTCTTGGATCTTGAATTCTATTTCAAAAGATATTGTTGAAGCCTTTCTTTATACTACTTCTTCTTTTGATCTATGGAATGAATTGAAAGAAAGGTTTGGAGAATGTAATGGACCTCTCTTATATCAACTAAAACGAGATATTTCTTCTATAAGTCAAGGAGATATCTCTATTTCACAATATTACACAAAACTTAAGAAGTTATGGGATGAATTGAGTTGTTTGGTCCCTTTACCTGCTTGTGAGTGTGGAGCTTCAACAGCAATGGCTGTTTTGGAATCTAATGACAGATTGATGCAATTTCTGATGGGTTTAGGTGATATGTATGGTCACATTCGTAATCAAATCTTGGTAATAGATCCCTTACCAAATATAAACAAGGCTTACTCTATGATTCTTAGAGTTGAAAAGCAAAAGGAAGTTCATGTTAGTTATTCACTTGTAATGGATACCGCCATGATGATGAAAACTAACAAGATGTATTATGGTCCATCTGGTTCAGCTAGTGGTCCTAAATATACTGGCAAATGAAGTCACAAGAAATTTGTTAATAAAGATGAACTGTTCTGTGATCATTGTAAGGCAAAAAGGCACAACAAAGAGACTTGTTTCAAGCTCCATGGAGTTCCAGATTGGTATAAGAAAGAGCTTGACAAGAAACAGTTGAATAATGGTTCTAAATCTTTTGTAAACATGATGGAATCACCTTTGGATGTATCAGATGCAGGAACATTTCAGTTTGAAGATTTTCAAACTAATATTGCAGCTATGATACAGCAAGGCATTGAAAATTTCATGAAAGGAAAATCTCTTTCAGCTGAAGGTGTTCCTGCTCATGTGAATTCGGCTGTTTCTGACTTTACAGGTAGTTCACAAAAAGGCTTTCTAGCATTCATTCCTCTTTTAGTTCAGATGCTTGGATTGTTGATAGTGGTGCGACAAATCATATGTGTATTAACTATGCACTACAAGAAAAATGATATTTAGAAACGGAATTAGCAACGGAATTAAGTTCCGTTGCTAAGAAAAAATGGTTAGAGACGGAATTGAAACGGATAATTCAGAGACGGAATAGAGAGAGATCAGAGACGAAAATAGAGACAGAAATAGAGACGGAATTTAATTCCGTCTCTAAATAATGGCGCCAACATTCCCGCCAAAACTTTCTTTTTTTTACAACCGTCCATTACGTCTCGAGATTTCTGCGTGCTTTGATCTAGATACCCAAAAAGGGGACCAAACACAAAACTCTCTCTCTCCCTAAAATCTCTCTCCCTCACCTCACCGCTCTCTCTCTCTCGACAAACCTATCTCCCTCACCGCTCTCCCTTTCTCGACAAACCTCACCGTCACCGCTCTCACCGCTCTCTCTCACCGTCACCGCTCTCTCCTCTCTCTCTCGTCACCGCTCTCTCTCTCTCTCACCGTCGCCGCTCTCTCGCTCTCTCACTCTCGCAGCTCTCTGCTCTCACTCTCTCCGTCTCAAATTCCTCTATTCATCCAGGGGTTCAGTTTCCGATTCGTCTCGAACCTTCGCGTTGATGAAATTTCTGGTAAGCATCTTCAATCGATGCTTCTATTGAGATTGTTGTTGATGCCCTAGCTAGTCATTTGTGCCTTTTTTTAGGGTTTCAATTTCTAGCGTTTCTGATCATCTGTGTTGTTTGATTGTTCATGCGATTAGGTTTTTTGGATAGATGTTAGGTTGAATGTCGAACCTTGAAATTTGTTAGAGGTTTTGTTGATGCTGGGGTTTGTGGTTCTCATGTGTTGCGTTTTTGCTCTATCAAATCATCAATAATGTCTAATTCGTTTGATTCATTTGTAAAGTTTGATGCTTGATTGTGATTTTAGTTGGTGGAGTTGATTTTGTGTTATGGGTTTTTTTTTTGGGTTTATGATTTGAGGGCTGTTAATGCTGATGAAAGGATTGGTCTTTAATGCAGAGTGGTGAATTATGTGTGAATTGAAATGGGTTTTGACAACGAGTGTATTTTAAACATACAATCACTTGCTAGGGAGTATTTATGTCCAGTGTGTCGTTTGCTTGTTCATCCAAATGAAGCATTACAGTCGCAGTGTACTCATTTATACTGCAAGCCATGCCTAACTTATGTCGTTAGCACTACTCGAGCTTGCCCGTACGATGGATATCTGGTGACTGAAGCAGACTCGAATGGGCATATAGAGCGGAAAAATTTCTGATAATGTTGTAACTAAACATGCTTCAAGTTATCCCTTTTGTGGTTTGGCGACAAGCTTTTGGTCAAGGAATGATTGAATGCATATTTCTAGTGTTGTTTCGTCATGGAATGCAGATGATGAACTATCAACTTTCTGTGTAGGAGCAATTCTTATTCTCAATCGTCGAAAGATCATCAAAGAAACCAATTCAATTGATGATTTAATAAAGGTAAGGCGTTATCCTGCATTAGTTTTCTTTTTCTTCCACATCTAGTTTGGGTCTATCTGAATATATGAAGTCTTTGCAAGGCTTGCAATGATCTGTTATCTTATCTCTTTTATAGGGTTATTTCATTTTTCCTAATTGTATTATTATTTTTTGGGCTTATATGATAGGTTTAATGAAGGTTGAATATTTTTTTTTGCATATGGTGTATGTTTGACCCTTATGATTTCTACCTTGCTTCGAACAGTTTGTGATTAATTCATAGTTGATGCACATGTCTTTATATTTTATTGATTTGGTTTTCTCAGCAAAGTCGCATTGACTTGGATGACAAACCGAAATGTTTATAAGTAGCAAATCACAATGGTCTTTGCTAATTGAAATAAAAATAAAGAAACTGATTACTACTAGCTTCCTGTATTGTTGTAATCAAGACTAGCAATTGCCAACTAGCTGAGGTGCCAAAAAAACTTTAACATTCAAGACATTACTTTGGTGAACCAGGCTTAAATGGGGTGGTTCAGGTTATGTCCTTACCAATTGGAATATGGAGGACTCATTTACCATACAGTTTGATTAAAAAATTAGCAAACATATGGAAGGGTCAAAAACCTTATATAATTTTATCACATTTACATATCTTTCTTTTTCTTCATGTTGTATAGTTGTTCTTATTGACAGTTCTAAGTGCAATGTATTTTTTTTTCGACAATTAGTGCAGCGCGCATTATACAGCACTTTCTATTGGTAGCAATTTTTTTGGTTTAATTGGAAAGATTGGTTTCTCACTTTTCTTCAAATGTTGTAGATGTTCAATGATAAGATATTGAAGATCAATGTAAGAAAATGCATAAGCACAGCTATTAAACTTCGAAAGAAGTACTTATACAAGGTCAGGCCATTAATTTTATCATGACTTTCCTTCTTTCTTTCTGCACGATTTTTTTTGGATTGAATGCGCATCAGGTAGAAGTTCTTTCCATTTACTTAATAAAACCATTGCCTCTTTTGCATGAACTGCATGGATTTTCTTTACTGGTTTATGCCAACATTTTCTGCTTTACATATCTTTATATCATCATACACAAAGCAACCTTTTGGATAAACCAATAGTAAAATCGACTGTGCTAGCAACTCATTCCAGTATCATTGTCTCATTAACCCGAACTATATGGTTCATACATTTATTGCTGCATCGTTTGCTCGCTATAGCATCCATATAATCTTGCAATGATAATATGATATTGTTTTCTTTAATTCTTTGTCGACTCACGAGGGTTGAAGTAGAACAATTCTCGACGAAGACTAGCTCTACCTATAATTATGTTTGTTTCTCATGTTTCTACTTAAATTGCGAGTGCCACTGTACTACCTTTACATTACTTATCATCAACAAGATCCTAAGTTCTTTATTTTGGTATCTTTACAGGGAAATCCTTAGGACTTAATAGCTTTGGCCTTATCTGGTGCAATGGTGAGTTTTTTATGTACATTAGCACTGGCGATGATTTACATTGGTAAAATATACATATAGGCGTGTGCTCTCAATTAATATATCCAATATTGGTAGTGGAACTCTTCTAAAAAATATATATATATATATATTGGTAGTGGAAGGATTTTAAATGCAATTCCTCTGCAGCCAAGTTGCTACCTCGGCTGTGCACTGTATTTTTGGGTTTTCATTTTCATTTTTTTTTTAATTTTATCTTTCCTTCTCATTTTGTATGTCCCTTCTTAGGAATTAAGTTGGAAAGTAAGGTTAATATTATTGACTTAAGCACTTTTCTTATGCATTTGTTGCAGATAATATGTTCTTGCACATTTCTATATATATTGAGACGTTGGAAGATCATATCTTTTTCAGCTGCTTATTCTTTGAACGAATCTGACGATTCAACATATCTTGTTCCATTTAAGACACTGGTTCAAACGCTGCCTATTGCATTGCCATATTTGCTCTATATGGTATCTTGCCTCATCTGGTGCAATGGTGAGTTTTTTCTCCAAAAAAAAAAAAAAAAAAAAAAAAAAACATGATAAGACTGGCACTTGTTTGTTGATTAAATCGTTCAATGCATGACCATTATTGTGATGAGACAGTCTACTCCAGTTACATTTTTAGGTTACTAATGCATTAACAAAAACAAAAAGTTCTCTGTTTCTGTCTTTGTTTTCTTTATCTTTATTCTTTTTCTTTGAAAAGATTAGCATGTCATGCACATGGATTTTCATTCCTTCTTTGAATTTCGAAAAACTCCATACTAGTAGTAATAGTTAGTATGACTACTAGGGGATAAAGATTGAAAAGATTAGCCTGTCATGTTAATCTTTGTAAATTACATGCTCTTACATTGAAGTAAATCAGAGAAGGTTTAGGAGAATTTGACACTTACCACTTCAGCAAGAAAAACTTCAATTGCTTGAAAATTTCTACTGTATTCCAAACTTCGTGTTACTTTCTAATGGTTCAATATCAATAATGATGATGAATATATGAAGATTTTTCTTGTGATGCACAATATTATAATAGTATTAATTGGTTTACTTTTTCTTTTTGTTATTTGTAATTTTAGGTGCAAATGGAATGTAAGAGATTCGACATCATATCTTTTGTGTCATTGAAAAAAAGGGCTATGAGAAAGGTACTACTTCATTTCTTGATACAAATAACTTGCTTTTAGATCCTACATATCTTTTGGGTGACTAAGTTTCTTAACATTGATTTAATTATATTTTGTTTGCTAAGAAGAATATATACTAAAGTTTCTATTGAACTCATCAATGAAAGAACCCTAGTAATTACTATAGGGTTCTTTCATGTTTTGTAATTTTTGGGAACCCCTAGTTATAGGAGAAACTTTGCTAAGTATTTTGTAGGAAATTAAGAGTTAGAATTTTTTTTCAGAATGCATTTATTGTAATAATGTGTTGAAGATCATGAACATCACTTGTCTCTAAAAAGAAATAGTTATTAATATTGAAGTACTTATGAAAATTGGTACTTGTCTTGTATCATTTATTTATCATACTTCCATTACACATTGTTTATCTTATTGAGTCTTTTATTTTAGTTTTCTTTACTTTTAATTTGTATTCTATCCTTTGTTTCATTTTACTTTAATTTCATTTTGTATAGTGTCTTCTTAATTTTTTGGAGCATCGAGGACAATTGACTTTTGTTTGTGTTAATCTGGAACTAATTTTTGTGTCATTGTTTGGAGCGAGAGATAATTTGCTAATTAACACCATGTTCCTTTTGGATAATGATGAATTTATTTTTCTTTATTACTTTATTTATGTTGTGTTTGGCTCATACACTTGTGCTTGCGATGATACGTAGTTCTCCCATAATATTGTTTATATTCCTATTATTGTTTGTATAATTTAGTGATTTTTTTCTTTTTGATCTTTTTTCAGGTGTTTTGTACGAAGTCAAGTATTATTTGAAGCACAATCAACTATATATAATCTCGGAACACTTCTTCATTTTTTTTTTTCATTTAGAACAATTTTTGCTTTTATTTTTGTAGAAAGATACGATATATAAACTTTTTAGATTGTTTTGTTGTTTCGTGCACAGTACATTGAGAAAAGATAATTTTAAGGATATGTTAAGTTTATATAAACTGTGCAATATCAATATATTATTTAGCTATGATTTGTATTATATAACGGCAGGTTAAATGTGCTTAGATTGAGACCTATATATATATATATGAATTCAGAGACGGAATTGAGATGGATTTGAATTCAGAGACGGAATTAGCAACGGAATTCAGAGATTCCGTTGCTATTTCCGTCTCTAATTTTCGAGGAACAGATACATGAATCAGAAACGGATCAAATTCCGTCTCTGATCCGTCTCTGATTAGCAACGGATCAGAGACGGAAATAATCAGAAACGGAATTAGAGACGGAATTTATTCCGTCTCTGATCGAAACGAAATTTATTCCGTCTCTGATCCGTCTCTAAATCAGAAACGGAATCACATTTGCGTTTCTGATTGAATCAGCGACGACGATTTTAGAGACGGAAATTTTCGTTTTTGATCTGCTGTTTTTTTGTAGTTATGATTTGCTTGTTAACATCACTGCTTTGGTTAAACCTGTTTTGGTTTGTTTTCCTGATGGACATACTAAAGAAGTTAATTGCATAGGAGATGTGCAACTCAGTTCAGACATAGTTCTATCTTCCTGCTTACATATAAACTCATCTAAGTATAATATTTTGTCAGTTAGTAAGCTACTTTCTTCTACTAAATTGACGGTTGAGTTTTATCCATCCTTTTGTGCTATACAGAACATTGAGCAATCTCAAGTTCTAGCTGTGGGAAGGATGATTGGAGGTCTCTACATACTAGATTCCAGTTCTTTCAATAAAGATGTCATTGCTTCATTTGTGTCTCCTACAGAATTATCATTAGCTTACTGTAATAATGCTAATGTTATTTTTTCATGGCATTATCGTTTGGGACACCCTTCTGTTAGTGTAACAAAGCAGCTTAATTTGTTACTTAACAGTTCTTCAACTAGAGAACACAATGTACCTTGTGATGTTTGTCAAATGTCCAAACAATGCAGAATTGTTTTTCCATTGAGTTCTATTCAAACTTCTTGTCCTTTTCAATTATTGCATATGGATGTTTGGGGACCATATAAGCAATCTTCTATTCAAGGAGCTCATTTTTTCTTGACAATTGTAGATGATTACAGTCGATTTACATGGACGTTTTTGATGAAATATAAGTCCTTGACAGGCAATCTCATCAAACAGTTTCTAGCTTTTATTCACAATCATTTTAAAGCATCTGTCCAAACCATTAGGACTGATAATGGTACTGAATTTTGTAATCAAGAATGTCAAGCTTTGTTCTATGGTTTGGGGATTCTACATCAAAGATCTACACCTTATACTCCTCAGCAAAATGGTGTGGTTGAAAGAAAGCATCGCCATCTGTTACAAGTTACAAGAGCTCTCATTTTTCAGTCTGGTTTGTCAAAAAATTTTTGGGGTGATGCAGTTCTTACCGCTACTTATCTTATTAATAGACTGCCTTCTCAGTTGCTGCAATGGAAGTCTCCTTATCATCTCTTATTTGGAAGATTACCAAATTATCTCTCCTTAAAGACATTTGGTTGTTTGTGCTTTGCTACCAATGTTTCACCAAGTAAAGTCAAGTTAGATACACGAGCAATTAAATGTATCTTTCTAGGATATTCCCCTGGAAAAAGGCTTACAGATTATACAATATGACAACACATGCCTGTTTTGTTTCAGGGGATGTGATTTTCTTTGAAAATCAATTTCCATTTCACAGTGCTTCTTCAAGTTCAGAGTGTCCATTGCCTATTCCTTGTAATGACACATTTGATTCTTCGAGTACTGTACATACTTCTGCTGCTATGCCTCATTCTAGGGAGTTACCTGTTGAGATTTTTCATCCTAATGAAACACCTTCTGATGCTACTTTGCTTGTCTCCTCTGTGCCTGTTACTGATACATTAGTGCCTCATACTGATGTTGTCATGCCTCCTGCTGCAATTGTTCCTCGCAAGAGTCATCGTGTTGTTCACAAGCCTCTTTGGATGAATGATTTTGTATTGAACAACGTTCATACCTCTGTATTCACTCCTGCACAGTCTGTTCTTTCTGCTGGTGCCCCTCCTACATTTCCTTTCATTCATTCTTCTCACATTACTGCTGATTACAAGTGTTTTTGGCTGTTGTTTCAAACATAAAGGAGCCTACTTGTTATGCTCAAGCTCAACATGATCCTGTTTGGGTTGAAGCAACGAATAAGGAGTTACAAGCTTTAGAGGAAAATGGTACTTGAAGTCTCACTGATCTACCACCTGATAAAAAGGCCATTGGTTCTAAGTGGGTTTACAAGGCTAAACTTAATCCTGATGGATCATTGGATAGATGTAAAGCTCGTTTGGTTGCAAAGGGATTTAATCAAATTGAAGGTGTTGATTACACTGATTCTTTCTCTCCTGTTGCAAAAAATGTCACAGTTAGGATTGTTTTATCCTTGGCAGCTGCTCGAGATTGGCATTTACATCAATTGGATGTTAATAATGCCTTCTTACATGGTTATCTTGATGAAGATGTTTATATGAAACCTCCTGATGGTTACACTTTGGCTTCTCCTACTCAAGTTTGCAAACTTCAGCGATCCTTATATGGTTTAAAACAAGCCTCAAGACAATGGAACCATATGTTTACTTCTAAACTTCAATTTTTTTGTTTCATTCAATCTGTCCATGATCCTTGTTTGTTTACTTACAACATCAATAGTCAGTTTTTGGTATTACTAGTATATGTTGATGATGTTCTTATTACTGGTACTTCTCTTGATTTGATTAACAAAGTCAAAGACTTATTGCACAACTTGTTCACCATCAAAGATCTCGGCCAAGCACGCTAATTTTTGGGCTTAGAGTTGGTTCGATCTTCATCAGGACTTTATGTTCATCAACGCAAGTATGTTCTTGATTTACTTAATCGATCTTTGGTCTTACCATGGCTAAACCAGCAACTACTCCTCTTCCTCGTAACTGTAAATTTGATGATGTTGATTCACCTTTGTTACTTGAAGCTGATCAATATAGACGACTAATTGGTCATCTTCTTTACTTGGGTTTCACTCGTCCTGACATCACTTATGCCACACAGCAGTTGAGTCAATTTGTTCAAGCTCCTACTGAACAACATTGGTCTGGTGCTCTTCATGTTTTGAGGTATCTTAAGGGTACTCCTTCTCATGGTTTGTTTTTCCCCGTTCAGTTGGATTTTCCCATTGTTGCTTACTGTGATTCTGATTGGGCTGCTTGTCCTCTTTCACGGAAGTCTCTTACTGGTTATTGTGTATTCATGGGCTCCTCTTTAATCTCATGGAAAACTAAGAAACAAGCTATCGTTTCCAAATCCTCTGCTGAAGCTGAGTATAGGAGTATGTCTTCCACAGTTTGTGAATTGTTATGGATTTCTTATATCCTTAAGGACTTAGGTGTTCCTACTCCTCTTCCTATACCTCTTTGGTGTGATAATCAAGCTGCAATTCACCTTTCTGCCGATCCTGTTTTCCATGAACGTACCAAGCATTTGGAGATTGATTGTCATCTGGTTCGTCATCAGTTCAAATGTGGTTTTGTTCTTCCACAATATGTTCCTACTAGATTACAGTTAGCTGATTTGTTTACCAAATCTTTACCAACTCCTTTGTTCTCTGATTTATTGTTCAAGATGGGTCTATGTGACTGGCATAGACTTCCATCTTGAGGGGGGGGTGTAGAATGTAGAGTTATGTAATGTAAAGGCACCGTAATGTATTGTATCATAAGCTGGTGTATATTGTATCATAGGCACATGTTAGTTTACTTCAGTTGGTTATGACAAGGGTGTGTAATGTACCCTTCTTTGTATGTATATAAGTCATGTACTATGTATTCTTGTTAAGATTGAATAACAGATTGTATGTTGTTCATGTTTGTCTTCTTCGTTTGATTTGCTAGACTGTTTCATTGTTGATCAACTGATCATTTGATCTTGACATCATACTGCCATGGTTGGCCCAAAATTAAATGACAAGCATTCATGTCGACAACATCACATAGGACCACATCTTGGTAGAATTGACCCAAAGAGAAAGGAACCTTGCATTGCTCACTGATCTATGCATCAGTCCCCTTTTTTATCCAACTAATCTTATATGGGGAAGGGTGAGGTATGGGAACCAATTCAAGGGTTTTCACCAAAGATCGAGAAACAATATTCTCACAACTGCCACTATCAATTATAACATTGCAGACCTTATTCATCACAGTGCATCTAGTGCAGAATATCTGATGACGCTGAGTTGTAAGGGGTGCTTTTGGACTCAACAAGGAGTACTGAATAACACAGTTGAGTTGATCTCAACTATCTCTCGTACAAACTTCAACTTCAGGACCCCTAAGTTCATCATGTGAATCACTAAACAAAGCTTCATGTATAGCATTATCGGCCAAGTGGACATTGCACCTTTGTGGACATTCATTAGACTGATGTCCAGGTTGACCACAATGGAAACATATGGAAACCATGGGACGAGCATATAGGTTGGTATTGGGAGGTGGGTGTTGGTGATGAGGTTCTGTGGTAGTTGGTTACGTGAAAGCCTTTGGGCGGTTGAGGGTTTGGCTGGTGCTTTGATTGGGAGAAATGTGGGGCGGGGCATTTGTTTGGTTGGAGGTGTTGGGTAAATTAGGATCAAAGGGGACTCGTCGAAAGAAATGGGTCTTTGGGGGTGGCTGGTTAAGTTGAGCTTCAATTTTGTAAATAAGATTGACAGCCTCAAAGAGATGCCAGACAAGCCTTAACACGAGTTGATCTTGGATTGTAAGTTTGAGTCCCCAAATGTATCGTGCAAATTGATGGTTCTCAAGTTCATAGAGGTTGTTGCGAGCATTAAGCCTAAAAAACTCCTCTGTATAAACACCAACAGAGCAATCATTTTGAGTGTAGTGCTGGTACTGATGATACAAAAGTTGCTCAAAATCAGCAAGTAAGAACCGAGTGAGCATCATTCGTCGCATCTTAGGCCATTCCCGAATAGGTTCTTAGCTTTCTCAGCGTTGATTGTTCTGTAATTGTTCCCACTACGCAGATGCACCTCCTCTGAGCTTGTAAGCAACCAGTTTCGTTTGTTTGTCATCCGGGACCTCCTTATAATAAAAAAACTTCTCCACAGTCTGGAGCCAATCCAGAAAATCTTCAACGTGGAGGTGACCATCAAAGAACAGAATATCTATCTTGATTTTGTAATCATGGCCTTCATTCGTGAAGTGAGGGCGGCGTAGCACTCTGTGTGGACGTAAAGGCCCCTGCCATTCATTATCCAAATCTAATACGGAGTCAGAGAGGAGACGTTCTTGACGCGCACGTTGAAGAAGATTTGTCGCGGCTTTCAACAGCCCACCTTGACCCACGTTAGGACGATGGGGGACCCGCCATGGTGGAACATCATCCAAGTCGTCTTCCTCCAACATTTCTGGGGGGTGGTTGGGGTTGTACATGAAGGTTTTGTACAGGTTGGGTTTGCAGCAAGGGAAGAACCCTTTTGAACTCTTAGACTATGTAGAATTATGTACAGAGTTGATGCTGTTGGTGCTGGTGTGGACAGAGCTGGTGTGGACAGAGCTGTTGCTATGTTACATAAAGGTGGTGTTGTTTATGTTAGTTGATAACTATGTATTGAATCATATATTCAGTGTAATGTACTACAGGTTCATGTTAGTTTGTTCTAGGCAGTTGTAACAAGGGGGTACAATGTACACCATGTAAATTTTATATATAAGCAGTACAATGTAATACACAGATTAATTTTTGATGAAATAAAATCAGATTACATAGTTTCATCGTGTACAAAGTGTACTGTTACATTGATCAATGATCTTTGTTGATCATTGATCTGCTGTTATTGATCTGCATTTGTTCAGACTAGCTCCTCAAGACGACGCTCGACGGAGGAAACAGACGCCTTGAGGGCTTACACCCCCTAGTCATTGCCAATGGGGCGGGTTCTCTCATCTTCTTTCTCTTCCATTGATAGGGCTACACCAAGCTATGATACCACTAATGCAGAAAAGAATGGAAGAGGAGAACAACATGGTAAGATGAAGAACACACACAATATTTTCTATTTTAGAGATAATGTCAAATGATCAAAAGTGTGTCCATTCACTACAAACATTGCCTTTATAGGCTTAGGGAATTAATAAGACAAAACACTCTCCTTGCTGGACAAGTAACGGACTAATTGCAGAGAATATGCTCTGTCATTAACAACCTTGACATAGCATATCATCCAATCCTTCACGCACGTGAGGGCATTTGATTTTGTGTCATTGATTCTATTCCATGACCATCGATGAATCTCGAGTCACGCACAACTTTATCTCATTTACATCAACATTTCTTGGTTGTAAAATTTTCGATAGAAGTTTAATTTAATTGTGCAACACTATTAATAAATAATACAACTATTATAGCATGCACTACACCAAAATAACTATAAATTACTTTACCGTATGTGATAAATTTCTAAGAAAAATAAAATATTTGAAATTTCGGATGAGACTTTTACAAGTTGTTGGGTGCGTACAGTGACGCGAAATTAACAAATTGGTCTCGAACTTGATTTCAACCAATTTAGAAATTTTAAATAATTAATCTTAAATCTAAATTGATAAATTGTCAAATGTTAGGACCGTAAAGGAGATATTACAGGGTGTTAGGTGCGTACGGTGACGCGATGAGAAGCCGGATAGCCTAGGAATTGTTGTGGACTGTAAGTAAACTGAGTGAGATATTTATTTACATTTCATTCCATTTATTTATTCATTTTCAGTTATTCGAACTGAATTTACCTTTGAAATCTATATGCTATGACTTGTTATTTCTCATTTTATGACGTTGCTCATAGCATACTTTGTTGTTTATATATCATCATTGATTTCAATTCCTATACTTTGTCATGTTGATTGTTATGTTTGGAAGTCAGTGATATAGCATACTATTAGGTTAGTTTGTTTATTTTGACTCTAATCCGTTGTGCATTAGTATGCAGTTACATTTCTTGGATTCTATTATCGAGCCAATATTGAAAGTGAAAGTGGTTCTTGTGGTTAGGGTCATTTGATGATAGAAATTCAGCTTTCATACGACGTCACTGGACTTTTTGGGATGTTAGGAAATTTCTCCGCTACCTTGCATGACACACGGGGTAACGTGCCTTGAACGGGGTAACCGGACCTCGGGGTTTGTTGGCGCAACAATAACTTGGGTGAGCATGACGAGTTTTAAAACTTGGGTATTTTAGCAAGTAACATTCCGATGACGACTAATTCACTTGGAATAAAAAAAAGCGTAATCGTAAGTACGGACTTTTTAAATTATGATATATAGCTCAATTTGTACTGAAATGCTATAGAGCATAGCTCAAATTGTAGTGGAAAGGCTGATGTGAAGTAGATTACAGCCGACCGACCCTAATCCATTTACTACTTAGCCTTGAGTCAGTTTCATATTCGGTTAACTCAAGTATCTCTTTGCATGATGTTTCTTTCAGCATAGTTGCTATTTAAATTATGCATTTGATACTTGTTGCCTGTCTGGGAATGTGGATCAATGTCTCTCAGTATTACTTAAATAATTTCATGTACTCACCGTCTAGTTTGTGACGGTGGGTGCAGATCAGCCGAGTAGCAGATTAGGCAAAAAGAAGATTGGTGACTACCTCTGAGCCAGTGAAGGACCGCTACACATATTTTTGTATGTTTTGCATTCTTTTGTATTACATTTTATGTGTATATGATATTTTTACTTTTAGGTTCAGTGATAGGAACATCTGACCAGACACATGTTGTATATATCACCACTTTCGTTTAATTTACATATGCATGTGATCTCTATTTCCTGATTTTTCCACAATAGGTTAGGCCTTAGGATCTAATTTCCACCTGTAACGAAATAAGACTTCCGCTGAATAATTTGTTAGATAGAAAATCTAAATTAACTCTGATTTATAGACAACCATACCCAGTTAATTTGAAAAAACCTCAATTAATTTGGAACTGAGACTATGTTGTTGTTATAGACAACCAAAAGTTAGTCAGTAGAACTATCTAGTTAATTGTAGGCGGTATCATAATTGGTAAGTGTTTAGGTGTTTAAATAAAGCTGACTAGTTCCTTGTTAAGTCCTATAGAGGAGATTAAAGGCTTAATTAAGGGATTAGGCCAGGCGATGCCTTTATTTGGAGAAGGGGTCAGCCCTTATTTGGAGAAGGTGTCGTCACAAGTCTAAAAACTGTAAATGCTGCAATCGAGGGATCAAAGACATCATTCATATACTCTGAGATTGTCCACACTCGAGAAGGTTTTGAAGCAGATGTATGGGTGCAAACCTCCCAAATGAATTCTTCTTTGATCATCTACATATGAGGATGGAGAAGAATTGTCGATCCATTTCTCATGGCTAGAACCTAAAGTTTTTGGCCATGATTTGGTGTCTCTGGACCTTTTGCTATCAGTATTTTATACAGGGGCGTCAATTCACAGAGATGGACAAGTTTTTCACTTGGCAAAGGTTATGTATTGCTCTTCAATCAGTTTTTCCAGATCAGGGGGAGTTCATAATAAAATTTCCAAATGGGTGAACCGGACTACACCAGACTAGGGCTGGATCAAACTTAATACTAATGGCGCCTCCAAAAGAAACCCAGGGCAAGCGTCTTATGGGTGCTTACTGCGAGGTTGCGATGGGCAGTGGATCATGGGATATGCAGGCTCTATTGGTTTTGCGTCAAATTCTATGGCTGAATTGTGGGGGATTAGAGAGGGCTTGAAGGTGGCAGCAGCGCTTGACATTGCAATGCTAATAGTGGAGTTGGACTCCCTGGTGGCTGTTACCTTGCTCCAGCAAAAGACAGAGGATGTTCATCCATTGGCGACTTTGATTGAGGATTGTAAGTTCTTGCTCAACCGTGATTGAGAAGTTCGTTTACAACATATATTAAGGGAAAGCAATAGATGTGCAGATCATTTGGCAAATTTAGCAGAGGAGCGTGATATTCAGTTTGTGTCATTTGATGAGCCTCCCATCTCAATTAGTTCCTTACTTTTGGGAGATGTAATGGGTGCTATGACTAGTTGTTAATATAATATACTAGGTACTGAAATTAGTTGAATTTTATTTTTCGTCAATAGAGGTAGTGAAATTAGTCGTTACTGCGACGTTTGTGGGGCGTGATTGGTTAGGGAGACCCGTCAACCCATGTTGGGTTAAAAAGGAGAGAGTAGGTTGGTTGTGCCGTGCGTAAGGTCAGAAATGGGACCACATCACTCCCAAAGGATACGTACGTACGTACGTAGAATCGCTTGGAAAAAGTAGTCAGACAAGTGATAGATGAATCAAGTCAATCCAGTCAAAGACGCAAATTGAACAGTACACCCAATCGCTAGCTCACTCAGACACTCACAGTGCTCCTCCGTCTCCCTCACTAGTTACTAGTATAGTAGTCAACAAATTCAACAACTAATTCAACAACGACGTACTCTCATGAGTTAAGATTCAAACATTTCTGCCACCGACCGCACCACCCACCCACCATCCATTGCATGGAGCCCCCAAAATTAACAACGATATGCAGTACTAGTACCCCCAATTCCAATTCCAATTCCAATTCCAATTCCATGGAGCCTCATGAAGCTGTAAACGATATTGTCAAGGCGGAGCCAACTGCCCTCCGCCCATCACGGCGTATTCTAGCGGTGACGCCACCTCTACCCCCCACGGTGGTGATGAGATGGGATCAGAGCAGCTCAGAAGTGAAGTTGGCAGCCATCTCGGTGAGTCTGAATGTCAGGCCCAGGTCCGCCGACATGCCCGCCTCCATGCAGGAGCGAGCCTTTCGGTGCACCCGATCACTCCTTGACAACCAACGATCCACCAAACCCTCACACACCCACATAGCTCGCTCGCTCAAGAAGGTCAGTTTTTTAATTTAGTAGTAGTGTGCATGGAGCCATGCATGCATGATTAATGGCATAGTACGTGTTAGCGTTGGTGACATGGTATGTATGTAGGAGTTTGATGGGTGGTACGGGCCAGCTTGGCAGTGCGTGGTGGGTAAGAGTTTCGGGTCGTTCGTAACCCACGCGGGAGGAGGGTTCGTCTACTTCACTTTGGACGACGAGGACGACGACAATGATACCAACAAGAAACGCCTCTCTGTTCTGCTTTTCAAGACTGCCGTTCGACCTGTAATCGAGTCTCAAGCAACATAGTAAATAGTAATTGAATTCAATGTTAACTTACCATAGTAAAAACTTCTTTTTGTTAAGAGGTCAAGAAGATATTGATTTTGGTGAGGAAACGGTGTTTATCATTTCGCATGATGTTATTATTATTATTATTATTATTATTATTATTATTATTATTATTATTATTATTAGCTAGTCGGCATCCAGAGCTTTGCGCGCGGGCAAGACTAAGTATCAAGATATTATATAAAAAAGATTAAAAATAATGTAAAACGAATTATTATGTAATCTCTGATATAAATTTAAAGTCGCTTGTTGTGTAGCTTCTTACATAAATAATTTCAAAAAGAAAAATTAAAAAAAAAATTTATTTGTATAACAATTAAAAATATAACTTAATTTTTTTAAATAATCTAAAATATCATGTACGTAGTATGTAGTATCTAATAAATAAAACATTTCGAAAAAAAATTAGAAACCAAAAATCTTATTTGTATAACAACTAAAAACATAATTTTAAAAATAGAAAAAAAAAACAGAAAAAATAGAAAATTAAAATTTAAAAACCAAAAATATTATTTCTATTGCAATTAAAACTTGCAAAGACGGCCCACAAATACCCTTATTAGAAAATATAACTCAATAGAAACTGTAGAAATTCGACAAGGTAGAGGTAGATCAAAGTTAACGTGGGATATATGCATTGATTAGGAGGGATTTAAATGGTTTGTAAAGCTCACCATTAATTGTACTTAATCGAGCACAATAAAAAAGTTTGATCCATATAGCCGACCCCAATTAATTTAGGACTGAGGCTATGTTGTTGTTGTTGTTGTATAGCAATTAAACATAACCTAAGAAATAACAATTTTTTTTTTGAAAATTAAAATTTTAAAACCAAAAATTCTATTTGTCAAACAATTAAAAACATAACTGAAAAATAGCAAAAAAAACGAAAATTAGAAAAATAAAATTTAAAAACTAAAAATCCTATTTGTATAGTAATTAAAAACATAACTTAAAAATAGCAAAAAATGAAAATTAGAAAATTAAAATTTAAAAACCAGAAATCCTATATTTTTATAACAATTAAAAACATAACATAAAAAGTAGCAAAAAAAATTAAAAAATTAAAATTTAAAAACGGAAAATCATATTTGTGTAACAATTAAAAACATAACCTAAAAATAGCGAAAAACAAACTGAAAATTTAAAATTAAGAAAAAAAATTAACAACCAAAAAATCATATTTGTATAACAATTTAAAATTAACATAACCTAAAAAATAGCAAAAAATAAAAATAAAAATTATACTTTAATTGATTACGTGCCATGCCACAATAAAAACCCTATTTTGCGTTTTACTATCCTACCCCTCACTTAAGTGTGAGAAAGATCAATAGCTTGTGTTTTTTTATTTTTTTGTTATAAATTTTAATTATAACATCATCATGCCACGTGGCCTCTAGGAAAGTTTTTCAAAAGTCACGTATCACGTCGTGAGACCTTCTCACAAAAACGGTTCTTTTATATATAGATTATTATTATTATTATTATTATTATTATTATTATTATTATTATTATTATTATTATTATTATTATTATTATTATTATTATTAGGTTCTTTTACTTGATTAACACATTTGTTAAGAATATTTAACAAAGTAACACACCCCAAAAATATTTCACAATCTAACTCATTTAGAGCCATATATATCACCGCCATGTTACTTCCATATAACCGTTTGGTTAGAAACTGATTGTTATTTTTTTTGTATAGAAAACGTGATCTGAGACCACGTTTTGGCCTTTTTAAAAAAAAAACATTTAACAAAAAAACTAAAACGAACAAAAAAAGAAGCAAGAAGTCGTGACTCGTGGTCACGACTTCCTTCCCAAAAAGGGTTTTGCTTTCACTATCACCGAGCTCTCTGTGCATTTTTTTCTCAGCGAGCTCTCTGTGCATCTCTCATTCTCACCGAGCTCTCTGTGCGTCTCCTTCTCACTGAGCTCTTTGTGCATCTTTCTTTCTCACGGAGCTCTCTGTGCATCTTCTTCTCATCGAGCTCTCTATGTCTTCACCGCAGGCACGCCTCCGCCGTCCGCCGCAAGCACCCTCCGCCATCCGCCGCAGGAAGGTCTTCGTTGTTCGCCGCAGGAAGCCTTTCGTCCGCCGCAGGCACGCCTCCCACCAGCTGCTGGCTGCACTCGGTGCCTCCTTGTATACTCGCGCCGGTCACTGCTCGCCTTCATACCGGTCTCTTTTGTGTTGGTAAATATCTTCCCCCAAATGTGTTAATTGCTGAATTTAGTCCGCATTGTTCTTTTTTGGGTCCTATGCTCATGTTCCAACATTAAAAAAGTATGCTTACAGTATGCTTAATTGATGAATAAAACGTGCATTGGTTTTATGTTGATTTTTAATTTCCTTGATTTAAAGACTTTTATCAGACTTTGTGTGACGTCCCCTCTCTTAATCTAGGGCACCGCCCGGCCTAATCCCGTAATTAAGCCCTAATCATATCCACGCAGGACTTAACTACATATTAGTCAGCCTTTTCTAATTAAACCTTTTATTAAATGAATTTATTAGCGGAAGTCTTATTGATTATGCGGAAGCCATTTATAATATCATAAGTGTAGAAAACTAGGAAATGCCATCGCATATATATATATATATATATATATAGTCTTCAAAATTCATTGAAACGATAAAATGGTCTAAGTCAAGTCGGGGAACTAACGCTCAACCCAATACACAACCCCAAAAAGTATCTAAAAGACATATATAAACTATACAAACAAAATATCAAAAGAAGATCTACAATCGATGCAGTGACGCGTCGCGGGCTCAGGGATAATCGCCGATCTTCTCTTTGCCCAACCTGCTAGTAGACGACTCCGCACCCACCGTCATAAAAAGGACGGTGAGTACAAGAATAAAACAGTAATCCCGGATGACAAGTTTAATTTGCATTTCCAAATACTCAAATGGTATTTAAAAGCATATAAATTTGAAAATTGAAAAATAAACCATATGCGAGTAAATACCAGAGTTAAACAAGTGATACCGACACTAGGCTAAGTAGTAGTGATTTAGGTCCAGTCGGCAGTGAAACGTGTCACCCCGACCCAATAATCATATAGCACAAGGGACTTTAACCCAAGTGTTACCAGAGACTCTAACCCCGGTGTGTAGACCACCTCAGGGACTCTAACCCCGAGTGTCATACAATGTCAGGTAACGTATGCCGACATCCCCAGGGACTAACCCCGTGATTCGCGCACACCTCGATCAAGTACGGGACCTAAATGCAACAACTACTTTTTAAATTTTCAAGAAATACCAAGTATGGATTGTCAAGGCATAGGCACATCTACACACCTAAACAAATAATGAATACAAGTCCTCTTAAACATTTATAAGATATTCACTAGCCTAATAACATGTTATTTATCATTCAATTCACATTTAAAACAACAAGAATAGACATAGCATGGAATGGAATCAATGAATTAAATTAAATAAATGGATATCATGCAAACTAGACTCATCAAATGAGCATATACATAAAGAATCACATGATATAAGAGTACAAAGGTAAATAGTCAAAAGGACTATGCAAGGACAACAATTTATGGGAATGAAATGCCGAGTAAAATTGTCAATGGGTATACTCACACAACAAAGTAAAGTCCTAGCTTTACTGGCCTCCCGATACACCAAGTCTTATATTCGCTCTCTCGTACCCTTTTTCCTAGGTTCACGAGTTTGGTGTCTCATTAGTTCAAATAGTGAATTTAAGCTCAATTTAGTGTGTTTATTGTGTATTCAAATTGGTTCAATAGACTTTAAATCAATCATCCTAAATCAGCCCCTAAAGACTAAATTAAGTTTCAATTTTAGTCCTACATCTTAATGCACTTTTAGGCATGAAATGGTCCAAATATTGAATTCCTCCATAACTACCATTATTGTTGATCTCTCTCTTAGCTTTCTAGAAAGGTTTAGTTTTCAGAATTATGATTTACTAAACATAGGTCTGATTGAAATTTAATCCGACCAACAAATTTAGAAAATCTATTTCTCCCAATAGATAGTTCCTAAAAATGTGATTTTTGGTCACAAGGCAGAAAATATATCCAAATACAACATACTAAAAGATTAGCTCTTTTGGATAAGTAGTTAGGGAGTTATACCCTTAACAAATTTAGTTTCAAAAATGTCATTTATAATTCCAACACCTATTTGTAGAGCATGTTTGGAAATGAAAACATTCAAATCAGAATACCTTCAGTTAAGCAAAGTTGTTCCTTTCTATATGAACTTTCAAATGCCACTGGTGTAGTTGAATTTGGATCTAACATATTCAGATTATGACTAAATCACCCAGGTTGATTCCTAATACAACATGCAGAATTCCAGTTTTGATGTTGCAAATTCAAAAGTTCATATCTTTATGATTTCAACACCAAATTAAGATCTTCAATATAGCTGGATTATCATCTTGAAATGAGGAATCTAAATATATAAATCAACTGCATATATTCAATGATATACTATAGGAAATTTTCCTAAAATCAAAACTTGTTCAAGTTTCAACTCAATATGTGTACCTAGTTGACGTAGCTTCAGGATTTCTCACAAACTCCCATGGATTCCTTCAAGACCTTGATGATTCATTCCCCTCCAGCAATCTCTTCTTATTCTCCAACAAGAATGAATGAGTGGTTTGGTTTGCATGTTGTTGGGGGGGTGTAGGTGTAGGTGTAGGTGGGAGTGTTTAACTTGTTCAAGTTTCAACTCAATATGTGTACCTAGTTGATGTAGCTTCAGGATTTCTCACAAACTCCCATGGATTCCTTCAAGACCTTGATGATTCATTCCCCTCCAGCAATCTCTTCTTATTCTCCAACAAGAATGAATGAGTGGTTTGGTTTGCATGTTGTTGGGGGGGTGTAGGTGTAGGTGTAGGTGGGAGTGTTTGGTGGGTTTTTGTGTGCATGTAAGTGGGGTTGACACATGGCCTGAATTCTTCCAAGTGTTTCTTGGGTTGGGACAAGTGTGACTTGAGTTGGGACAAGTGTGACACCTGTTCGTGACACCGCTAGGACACTCGCCCGTGTTTTCAGGCGTTTCGACGCCCGGTTTCGCGTCCGAACCGTGATATTCGCGTACCATCGAGTCGTTAGTCACCAATATCTATTCCATATGAGTTACTTGACAAATTTTTTATTCAATTTGTGTGTTTTCGTTTCCCCTACCTAATATTCGGTCCCGTCAACTACCCGGTACCCGAGTCGACACGCATATCGAGGCATGTCCCAGCTCTCGTCTCGACGCCTACAACCGTGCAAACTGACTTAGTAAGTCTACACAATACATAACACTAGACATACAAAAATACAAAAATACCATATACCTCGGCCACGTGCCTCGGTCGGTGTACGTATCACAGTGTGGGTCCCACGTCAAAGGTCGGTGATCCTGATTAAGGAATTTAAACCAGGGTTAGAGATTTGGGCCGTGACACTTTGCTACATGGATTAAAAACTTATTTGTTGTTGTTTGAGTGAGTTTTTCACATATCATTATTAGTTCTAACTAGTATATATAAAACCTTAAGTTAGTCGCTGCCCCTCCAAACTACAGTTTGTAGTTATGGTCAATCAGCTGGTATATGTACCATTGTAGTGGATAAAATGGCTTAGTGATTATGGGAAACAAAATTTAAGTTGCCATGATTTTATTTTAGTTCACCTTTTGATTTGTGCGTTATATCTTAAATAGCAAAATGGAATTTATGACAATAATCTCTCCAATGACATGCTAGAGATATAAACTAACATCTTGTTTGTAGCTCAATAAGAAACATAGAAACCACGTTCTAATCTCACATATTTGCTTAAACTAACATCTTGTTTGTCACATATTTTATCATCACTAAAGGAGCATGGAGAACTAAGTGATCACGATTTGTTAGCACATATTAGCTAGAGATATTAGAGAGCATGTAGCCCGTTTTCATAGCCATAAATTTTTTCATCACTTAGCTAGGTACATATACGAGCAACAAATGTTTTTAAATACACGTTGGAGGGATACGTTAGAGCTTGTTTAGTTTATATGTGCTAAGTGAGTGTATTAATTATCATCACTTCTATTGACTAACAATTATATTATATATATTATATAGATTCCATAATGGTTGATCGAAAAATAACTTCGGTGTGCTATATGAATGGTGTCATGGTTGATGGGCCATCTAGGATTTTGTATACAACACCGCCTATTCGACAGCTCCGATCCAAGTTGAGTTTAGGTTATGATGAACTTGTGAGTTTTATTTGTAATTCTTTGAAGACAGACAATGAAAAAATGATATTAAATATGATATATCGAAATCCTGTGTACATTGGAGCTGGAACATACAACTATGTCCCTTTGCGAATAGTTGATGAATCAATTCTTAAAGATGTTTAGGAGATTGTGGTAGAATTTCCACCACCAAATTATATGGAGCTATATTTAGATTTAGTTCTGAGGCAATCTTATACTAGTTCCAATTGTAACAGAGTGGTAAGTGCGGAAGGGCCTAGTACTCAACCAATATTTGAAGATAATCATTGTGCATCACCTTTAATGACTTTAAATACTAATATAGAGGAAGCTCATTCATCTGATGGTGTGAATAGCGAGGGCAATGATGACTATTATGGTAGTGATGAACATAGTAGCGATGATGATGTTGATGATGTAGGAGTTTATGCTCATCAGGTTCATGATAGCATAATCCGAGATACATTAAATTGAGTCATAGCCGAGGATGGCTCATTATCTTGTCCTCCAATCTTGAATGCAATACTTCCCATGTGCAAGAAGTCATTCCCTAGGATGACATCGAAATCGTCCAAGGGAACCGCCATTAGGTTGGTCTTTCCTTCCCAAGATCCAAGTTTGTCACGCCCCCAATAGCGAGACCCGAATAGGCTGGGCTGGGCAGCCGGTAACCTAGCAAATGACCGAGTTCCGGAGGACTCGGGTGGTTCCATGGAGGTTAGATGCTGGACTTCGGAGGGTTGCAGCATGGCCTGCAGTGATGGGAACGCGCGGATGGACGCGCGCGCGCTGGGGCGAGCGCGCGTGGACGCATGGACGAGCGCGCGTGGGCGCTCGCGTATGGACGGGCGCAAGGCGTGATTTTCCTTGGCACGGCGCCTTGGCACGCCTTGGCATATCTTGGCGCGAGGCACGGGCGGACTTAGGTACGCACCTTGGCACGAAGCACGGGCGGACTTAGGTACGCGCCTTAGCGCGAGGCAGGAAATACGGGCGGACTTAGGTATACGCCTTGGCACGCCTTGGCACGGCGCCTTGGCACGCCTTGGCACGGAAGCGGGAAAACCTTGGCACGTCTTGGCACGAGCGCGGGCACGGGCAAGACTTGGCGGAGTAAGTATGCACGTGCTTGGCACATGGAAAGTGTTGACAAACCTTGACTTGGGTGTTGACCCAAGTCAAAGTACGCTTGGTCGAAATTTCGATGTTTCCTATTGGAGTTGAGCAAACGGCTTAACATCTACTATAAGGAGAGGTGTGCTCTCTCCTTGGGGTGGCATGGGCGGACTAGCAGGGACCCTCGAGCATGCCTTGGGCGCAATGCCAAGGCACGACCTATGGACGGACCATGGCGTCGGCCACCCTTCGAGCCGGTGGGACTCAACGGAGCCCCGGCTAGCACGGCGACGCGCCTGGGCACGAACGGGCACGTCCAGACAAGCCCCTGTCCCGTAGAGAACATGGGCCACGCCCCTTGTGGAGTGGCTAGACCAAGTCAAGACGGTTCCAAGGCAGTTGTGTAACTACCTTGGTCATGGGCTGGAGCCATGACCAAGCCACGATCGAGTAGTCCCGAGTACCAGGAGCCTAGGCGAGAAACTAGGCACCACGAGCAGTCCCTGTCCCTATTTCAAGGTAAACCGAAGGCTTGGCGGACCAGGTCTTGGGCGGTTGCAGGTGGTTAGGTAACTACCTGGATCATGGGTGAAAGCATGATAAAGCCACGTTCCAGTAGCTTCAGGCACGAAGAGAATGTGCCTCTTGACTAGGGGGTCAAGGCAGTTATGGGCGAGGTGGCAGTGAGGGGAGCAAGGCAGTTCGGTAACTGCCTTGACCACAATTGTCACGGGGCCGAGGAAAGAGGGGTTTTTCACTAGGAATTTTTCGCTCTCAACCCAACCCTGTGGTGCCTAGGGACCGCCCTAGTTCAGCACAACCAATACACAATGCGGAAGAATAACACGCAGCAAGCACCAACAACCAATGCAATGGACAACAAGGGAATGTTTTATTAGCTCTCAATTGGAATACAACTGTGGAACTCAAGGCATATATCTACTCATGCACCCCTATGCATTTTCGCCCTTAATTGCCTCTCCCTTTGCTCACCTTGAGCATTTGGCTTTATAGACCAGCCTACATTTAGGTACATAACCGTTTAGACTGGGTAAAACACCACTCCTAGTGGTCAAGGCGATTCTCGAATCGCCTTGCTCCCTCATCGCCACCTCGCCCATGCGCCTTGACCCCCTAGTCAAGAGGCACATTCTCTTCGTGCCTGAAGCTACCGGAACGTGGCTTTATCATGCTTTCACCCATGATCCATGTAGTTACCTAACCACCTGCAACCGCCCAAGACCTGGTCCGCCAAGCCTTCGGTTTACCTTGAAATCGGGACGAGGGACGCCGCTCGTGGTGCCTAGTTTCTCGCCTAGGCTCCTGGTACTCGGGACTACTCGGTCGTGGCTTGGTCATGGCTCCGGCCCATGACCAAGGTAGTTACACAACCGCCTTGGAACCGTCTTGACTTGGTCTAGCCACTCCACAAGGGCGTGGCCCATGTTCTCTACGGGACGGGGGCTTGTCCGGACGTGCCCGTTCGTGCCCGGGCGCGTCGCGTGCTAGCCGGGGCTCCGTTGAGTCCCACCGGCTCGAAGGGTGGCCGACGCCATGGTCCGTCCATGGGTCGTGCCTTGGCATTGCGCCCAAGGCATGCTCGAGGGTCCCTGCTAGTCCGCCCATGCCACCCCAAGGAGAGAGCACACCTCTCCTTATAGTAGATGTTAAGCCGTTTGCTCAACTCCAATAGGAAACATCAAAATTTCGACCAAGCGTACTTTGACTTGGGTCAACACCCAAGTCAAGGTTTGTCAACACTTTCCATGTGCCAAGCACGTGCATACTTACTCCGCCAAGTCTTGCCCGTGCCCGCGCTCGTGCCAAGACGTGCCAAGGTTTTCCCGCTTCCGTGCCAAGGCGTGCCAAGGCGCCGTGCCAAGGCGTGCCAAGGCGTATACCTAAGTCCGCCCGTATTTCCGCCTCGCGCCAAGGCGCGTACCTAAGTCCTCCCGTGCTTCGTGCCAAGGTGCGTACCTAAGTCCCGCCGTGCCTCGCGCCAAGATGTGCCAAGGCGTGCCAAGGCGCCGTGCCAAGGAAAATCACGCCTTGCGCCCGTCCATACGCTCGCGCCCACGCGCGCTCGTCCATGCGTCCACGCGCGCTCGCCCCACCATCCGCGCGTTCCCATCACTGCAGGCCATGCTGCAACCCTTCGAAGTCCAGCATCTAACCTCCATGGAACCACCCGAGTCCTCCGGAACTCGGTCATTTGCTAGGTTACGGCACGCCCCACCCACCTATTCGGGTCTCGCTATTGGGGGTGTGACAAACATCCCCCCGCCGAATGGTTCGATGCCCTCATCGAACACTCCGAGTCTGCCTGTCCACCAGGCTGTTGCCCACTCAAGCAACACTCCTTCGTCTGTCTACTGCTGCCCACCAGAGCAACATATCTCCATCTGATCACGTACTTGCAATGCCACCAGCCTTGGTGCACTGCCTTTGCCCCTGCCTCGCATCGCTGGAACAAAGCACGGCTTCTTCTCATCCATGATCAACAAGCCATGAAGTGATGGAATCACGGCTACTCTCCCAGCCGTCAAGAAATCATTTCCCGCAATGATCTCAAAATCATCCAGCGGAGCAGCAATCAAGTTCACCTTGCCCTCCCAAGTGTGGATTCGAATGTCCACCTCCGAAGCTACGCCCATAGCCTTCCTTGGTTCGGAATTGACTGCCTTCACCATGCTTGCACTCTCAGCAAGCTGTAAACCAAGCCTCGAGCTAGGTTCTCCGCAATGAACGAGTGTGTGGCTCCCGAATCGATCAACACCTTTTTGCTTGGTTGTTGATCTGAGCCTCCACGAACATCAGCCCTACTGATGCCCCAGCCTTGTGCGCTTGTACTGTGTTCAGCAACTGCAAAGGGTTCATCCGAGCCTCCGGTTCCTCCGCAACAATCACATTCAGCTTCCCTTTCTTTGGGCAATCCTTTGCCCTGTGAGGACCGTCACATATGAAACAGCCCTGTTTCCCCATTGATGCTTCGGCACTCGCATCAAATTTTGAAGAAGGCTCTTCCTCCTTCCTGGATCCGCCAGCTCGATCCTTCTCCTTGTGCTTCTTCTCTTTTGATTCAAAAGAAGCACCACTAGTCTTGTAATCCACAAGACTGTCCGCCACAGCGATTGCACTCGACAAGTTCTTCACGCCTTGCCTCCGCAGCTCCGACTGCGCCCATCCTTGCAATCCAGCTGTAAAATTGAACAACTTGTCCTCCTCGGACATGTTTTTGATATCCAGCAGCAAGGAAGAGAATTCCTTCACGTATTCTCTGACCGTCCCCTTCTGCTTCAATTGGCGCAGCGCCTCCCGCGCTTGCTAAGCCGCATTCGTGGGTAGGAATTGATCCTTCAATTCCCGTTTTAGCACCTCGCACTCCACAATTTTCGGTCTGCCCGCAGCCGAATCATCGTCCACTCTGGTTCTCCACCAAAGTTTTGCATCGCCGTCTAGGTACATGGAGGTTAAAATCACCTTTTGGCTCTCCTCCGTTCGAGCCGTAGCGAAATATTGCTCCATATCCCAAAGGAAATTCTCAAGCTCCTTTGCACTCCGCTTGCCTGAGAACTTCTTTGGTTCCGGTACCTTTGTTCTAGGCTTCGCCGCAACGGTAACCTCCGAGGATCCGCCCACGGCTCTCTTCAGCAGGCTCAACTCCAAAGCCATGCTCGTAGCAGTTTCACCAGTGCGCTCTCCCATAGAATGCACCTCTGCTACCAGTTCCGCAAATCTGGATTCCCACATAGCTATTGTGGCTTCTTGTGACTCTCTTCTAGCCACCAAAGACGCCACCAACATTTCCAAGCCCTCAAGGCGTTGTTCCAGCCTTGAAGACCCTGCCGTGTCCGCCGAGACCGCCATTGTTGCCATCCTCTGCTCTAGGTGAGACACCCTCTCACCTAGATCGCTCGCTGCTCGGGTCGCCATCGTCTCCGAACGTTGGCTCTGATACCAATTGTCACGGGGCCGAGGAAAGAGGGGTTTTTCACTAGGAATTTTTCGCTCTCAACCCAACCCTGTGGTGCCTAGGGACCGCCCTAGTTCAGCATAACCAATACACAATGCGGAAGAATAACACGCAGCAAGCACCAACAACCAATGCAATGGACAACAAGGGAATGTTTTATTAGCTCTCAATTGGAATACAACTGTGGAACTCAAGGCATATATCTACTCATGCACCCCTATGCATTTTCGCCCTTAATTGCCTCTCCCTTTGCTCACCTTGAGCATTTGGCTTTATAGACCAGCCTACATTTAGTTACATAACCGTTTAGACTGGGTAAAACACCACTACGGACAGGCACGTCTAGACGAGTCCCCGTCCCGTAGAGATCATGGCCACGACCCTTGTGGCGTGGCTAGACCCAGTCAAGCCAGTTCCCAAGCGGTTATATAACTACCTTGGTCATGGGCTGGAGCCATGACCAAGGCACGTCCAAGGAAGGCTGAAAACCAGGAGCATGTGTGTTGACCCAGTGATGGAGGCAGTTGTGGAACGTTGTGGCAACAAGAGAGAAAGGCAGTTGGGTAACCGTCCAAACCACCAGGGAGTGGCGTTTTACCAGGTCTATGGCTTAGTGTATGCTGGACATGTGTACTAGTTGGTTGTGTAACTACCTAATGGCTGGTCTATAAAGCCAAGGGCTATGAGCTTGGGGAAGATCAGAGTTCCACAGTTGTATTCCCAATTCGTGAGCTAGTAAAACGTTTCCTTGTTGCCTATTGCTTGCTGTCCCTTTAATTGAGTATTGGTGTGCTGTACTAAGGTGGCCCTTAGGCACCACAGGTTCGGTTGAGAAAGAGAAAAATTCCCTAGAGAAAAACCCCTCTTCTTTTGCCCCTGTGACAATTGGTATCAGAGCCTACGTTCGGAGACGATGGCGACCCGAGCAGCGAGCGATCTGAGTGAGAGGGTGTCTCACCTAGAGCAGATGTTGGCGAGGATGTCCACCTCGATGGAACCAGCAGAGTCTTCAACTACGTCCCAACGTATTGAAGCTTTGGAAATGTTGGTGGCTTCATTGGTGACTAGGGGAGAGTCACAAGAAGCCATGATTGCAATGTGGGAAGAAAGATTTGCGGAGCTGGAAGCCGATGTGCGGTCGGTGGGCGAACTCACTACCGAAAGAGCCTCGTCAATTGCTGTGGAGGTGAAGTTTCTTAAGCGAGCGGTTGGTGGATCACCCTCGGAGGGTGGTGCCGCGGTGCGGTCCCGAACTAAGGTCCCCGAGCCAAAGAAGTTCTCAGGCAAACGGAGCGCGAAAGAGCTTGAGAACTTCATTTGGGACATGGAGCAGTATTTTGCCACTGTTGGCATGGAGGAGAGCCACAAGGTCATCTTGACCTCGATGTACCTTGAGGGGGATGCAAAGCTCTGGTGGAGGACTAGAGTGGACGATGATGCGGCTGCGGGAAGGCCCAAAATCGTTGATTGGGAGGTGCTCAAAAGGGAACTGAAGGATCAGTTCCTTCCAACTAATGCAGCTTGGCAAGCGCGGGAGGCCTTGCGCAAGCTCAAACAGACGGGTTCGGTGAGGGATTACGTGAAGGAATTCTCGTCCCTCCTGCTGGACATCAAAAACATGTCCGAGGAGGACAAGCTATTCAACTTCACGACGGGATTGCAGACATGGGCTCAAGCTGAGCTGAGGAGGCAAGGAGTGAAGGACTTGCCCGGTGCGATTGCGGCTGCCGATAGCCTTGTTGATTTCAAGACTAGCTCGTCCCCGAGCGAAGGAAAGGGCAAGGAGAAAAAGCCTTTCAAGACCCACCAGAAGAAAGGTGAGAAGAAGCCTTTCTCTCCCAAGCCGGCAGCGAATCCGAAGCCTTTCCCAAAATCAGACCCGAGGCCCTCATCAAGTTCCTCAGGTAAGGGCTGTTTTATTTGTAATGGCCCTCACAGAGCACGAGATTGCCCGAAGAAGGAAAAACTTGCGGCCTTGATCGCGGAGGATGAAGGCCAGCCCCGAATGAACCCGTTGCAGCTGTTGAATGCCATTCAACGGGCCAAGGCAAGCCCTTCGGAAGGGCTAATGTATGTAGACGCTGAGGTGAACAAGAAGCGAGTCTTGGCGATGGTTGATTCAAGGGCTACTCACTCATTTGTGGTGGATCACATGGTGGGAAAGTTAGGACTGGACCTCGTGGAGAATTCCAGTCGAATGAAGGCAGAGAATTCGGAAGCCAAACGAATTCAAGGTATGGCCACTGATGTTAATCTAAAGGTTGGATCTTGGGAAGGAAAGATCAACCTAATGGCGGTTCCCTTGGACGATTTCGATGTCATCCTAGGGAATGACTTCTTGCACATGGGAAGTATTGCACTGATGCCCTTCTTGAGGGGACTGTTCGTGATGAACAAGTCCCCCCGTTTTGTTCTGCGGCTAACACATTTTCAGGGAAGGAGAGCACAAAGTTATCCCACCTTTCGGCCATTCAGGTGAAGGATGGACTTAGGAAAGGTGAACCAACGTTCTTGGCGACATTGGTGGAGACAAAGGCACGCAGGGCAGTGAACGTCCCTGACATGGTTATTGAATGCTGGAGGACTTCAACGACATAATGTCGGCCGAGTTACCGAAGGAATTACCCCCTCAAAGGGTAATTGATCATGAGATCGAGCTAGTCCCAGGCTCGAGACCCCTGCGCAGGCCCCTTACAGAATGGCTCCGAAGGAGTTGGAGGAGCTCAGGAAGCAGTTGCAAGAGCTGTTAGAGGCTGGATTCATTCAGCCATCCAAGGCCCCGTATGGAGCACCAGTCTTGTTCCAGCGCAAACATGACGGATCCCTTCAGATGTGCGTGGACTACAGGGCGCTGAACAAGCTCACAGTAAAGAACAAGTACCCCATCCCACTGGTGGCTGACTTGTTTGATCGATTGTCTGGTGCAGCCTACTTTACGAAGCTGGACTTGAGGTCAGGGTACTACCAAGTCCGAATTGCAACTGGTGATGTCTCAAAAACAGCCATGGTGACTAGGTATGGCTCTTTTGAGTACTTAGTCATGCCATTTGGCTTGACAAATGCCCCCGCCACATTCTGTAATCTTATGAATGATGTTTTGAAGGAATACATTGATAGATTCGTTGTTGTTTACTTGGATGACATTGTAATCTATAGTCAGAACCTCCAAGATCATGTGGATCATTTGAGGAAGGTTCTGACTACGTTAAGGGCTAATCATTTATATGTTAAGAGGGAGAAATGCGAGTTTGCTGCGCAAACCATTTCTTTCCTTGGTCATGTTGTAGGCCAAGGCAAGCTCCAGATGGATCCGGAGAAGGTGCGGGCGATCTTAGAATGGCCGAATCCTACAAAGGTGCAGGAGTTGCGGTCGTTCTTGGGCCTAGCAAATTATTACAGGCGGTTCGTGGAGGGCTACTCACGGAGGGTAGCGCCATTAACAGATTTGTTGAAGAAGGATAGAGCTTGGGCATGGACGGACCAATGCAACCAAGCGATGGCGGAATTGAGGCAGGTCATTGCCTCTGAACCGGTGTTGGGACTACCGAATTTTGACTTGCCATTTGAGGTACATACAGACGCATCAGACAGGGCATTAGGGGCGGTGCTTGTCCAGGAGGGACACCCTATTGCCTTTGAGAGCCGAAAGCTAAAAGATGCGGAGCAGAGGTACCCGGCTCATGAAAAGGAGGTGCTAGCAGTGATCCATGCTCTCCAACTGTGGAGACACTACTTGCTGGGGACCAGTTTCGTGGTGCGGACAGATAATGCAGCCATCACCTATTTCATGAACCAAAAGAAGCTCAACCAGAAGCAATCAAGGTGGCTGGACTTCTTGGCGGAATTTGATGTCCAAATCGAGCATAAGCCTGACAGGCTTAATTCAGTCCCGGATGCACTCAGCCGCAAGGTGGCGGCTGAGATGGTGGCAGTGGCAGTGAGGCTAGAAGGTGAATTCTTGCCTCGCATCAAGGAGGAGACGAGCAAAGACCCTGTTTGCTCGAAGCTGCTGAAGCTAGTGGCTGATGGAGTCACAAGGAGATTCTGGTGTGAAGATGGGGTCCTCTATGCCAAAGGAGGACGCCCCTATGTCCCTAATTCAGGTGGATTGAGGAGACAGTTGTTGAAAGAAACGCATGATGCTCGATGGGCTGGGCATCCGGGCATGGAGAGGACCTATGCCCTTCTGTCCCGATCGTTCTTCTGGCCAAAGATGGAGGAGGACGTGGATCAGTACGTGCGGACATGTCTTGTGTGCCAACAAGACAAGACGGAGAGAAGGAAGGCACCAAGGGCTGCTGGAGCCTTTGCCTGTACCGGACAGATCGTTCCAGAGCATATCCATGGATTTTATAACTGGTTTGCCTAAAGTGCAGGGAATGACGAACGTGCTGGTAGTGGTGGACAGATTTTCGAAGTATGCTACCTTCATAGCTGCTCCGAAAACTTGTGATGCGGATACGACAACAGAGTCGTTCCTCAAACATGTGGCGAAGTATTGGGGAATACCGGAGGATATCATCAGTGACCGCGATGCACGGTTCACTGGTAGGTTTTGGGTGGCTTTGTTCAATTCGTTAGGTTCGGAGCTGAAGTTTTCCACGGCGAATCATCCCCAAACGGATGGGCAGACGGAGAGGGTCAATGCCTTGTTGGAGGACTACCTCAGGCATTACATGAATGCGAGCCAAACAAATTGGGTGGATCTACTAGACACTGCCCAGTTTTGTTACAACCTTCATAAGAGCTCAGCGACAGAACTGAGTCCGTTCGAGGTGGTGATGGGGCAGCAACCGGTTACTCCAAATGAAGTAGCCAAATCCAAGTCGATGGGGTCGAGCCCAGCGGCTTACCATTTTGCGATGAGCAAACAGGAGCTGAGGGAGGCAGCTCAAGACAGCTTATCCAAGGCTGTCAGGAGGATGAAGAAATACGCAGACCAGCATAGGAGGCCCTTGGAGTTCCAGGAAGGAGACATGGTCTTGTTGAAGCTTACCCTCAAATACTGAAGAAGTTCAACAAGAAGGAGACACACAAGGGGCTGGTACAGCGGTATGAGGGACCATTTGAGGTGGTCAAACGAGTGGGGAGGGTGGATTATCGTCTAAAGCTACCCGAGAGGCTGAAAATACACCCCACGTTTCATGTCAGTTACCTCAAGCCTTTCCATTCGGATGAGGCTGATCCAGGGAGGAGTACAGCGAGGCGAGCTCCACCCTTGGTGCGGAAGGAATTTGCTGGGGAGATCGAGCAGATTCTAAGCCACGAGACGCGTGGCCAGAGTAAAAAGAACAGGCGAACTTTTTACTTGATCAAGTGGGTTGATGTTGAAGAACCTACGTGGGAGCGTGACACTACCCTATGGCAGTTTGAGAAGGAGATATCAGATTATCAGGTGCGGCAGCAACCGAGCAGTTCGATGAGGGCATCGAACATCTTGGCGGGGATGTTTGTCGGCCCCTAAAAGCGAGACCCGAGCAAGGAGGCAGGCAGCACGTGTAACCTAGCAATGACCGAGTTCGGGAGGGCTTGGTTAGTTCCATCGGGTTCAGTCATGGATGAACATGTAAAATGGTGCGTTGGGCTGGGCAGCCGGTAACCTAGCAATGACCGAGTTCAGGAGGGCTTGGTTAGTTCCATCGGGTTCAGTCATGGATGAACATGTAAAATGGTGCGTTGGTGAAAAGGGGTTACGCCTTGGCACGCCTTGGCACATTGCCTTGGCACGCCTTGGCACAGCGCCTTGGCACACCGTGGCACGATTGGGCATGCGCCTTGGCGCGAGGCAAGGACCCTGGGCGAGCGCGCGCATGGACGCATGCGGACAGGCCGCGCATGGTCGAGCCCGTATGGGCGCGTCGCATGGGCGAACGCGCGCGGACGAGCGCGGGCATTTTCCTTGGCACAGCGCCTTGGCACGCCTTGGCATTACGCCTTGGCACGCCTTGGCACGCCTTGGCACGAGCACGGAAAACCTTGGCACATCTTGGCGAGTCATGGCACGAGCGCGGCACGGACCAGACTTAAGTGAATTCCTTGGCACGAGCTTGGCACGAGACTAAGGTTGACAAACCTTGACTTGGGCGTTGACCCAAGTCAAAGTACGCTTGGTCGAAAAATTGATGTTTCCTATTGGAGCTGAGTAAACGGCTTAACATCTACTATAAGGAGAGGTGTGCTCTCTCCTTGGGGTGGCATGGGCGGACTAGCAGGGACCCTCGAGCATGCCTTGGGCGCAATGCCAAGGCACGACCCATGGGCGGACCATGGCGTCGGCCACCCTTCGAGCCGGTGGGACTCAACGGAGCCCCGGCTAGCACGGCGGCGCGCCTGGGCACGGACAGGCACGTCTAGACTAGTCCCTGTCCCGTAGAGATCATGACCACGACCCTTGTGGCGTGGCTAGACCCAGTCAAGGCAGTTCCCAAGCGGTTATATAACTACCTTGGTCATGGGCTGGAGCCATGACCAAGGCACGTCCAAGGAAGGCTGAAAACCAGGAGCATGTGTGTTGACCCAGTGATGGAGGCAGTTGTGGAACGTTGTGGCAACAAGAGAGAAAGGCGGTTGGGTAACCGTCCAAACCACCAGGGAGTGGCGTTTTACCAGGTCTATGGCTTAGTGTATGCTGGACATGTGTACTAGTTGGTTGTGTAACTACCTAATGGCTGGTCTATAAAGCCAAGGGCTCTGAGCTTGGAGAAGATCAGAGTTCCACAGTTGTATTCCCAATTCGTGATGATTTCGTCGATCAAGAGGCTGCTTGTCACGACCCAAATAATTAATACACGTTGAATTCGTTAATTAGGACACAATGACCCGTGACGTGGGACCTGCAAAGAGATACGTGTCACTACCAAGGCACGGTGGCAGAGATAAATGTTATATTTGTTTGTTGTTTGACTAGTGTACTATATATGTGTAGACTACTAAGTCATTTATGGGTATGCAGATACCGAGACGAGCGGGGATGCACCTCATGTTGCGTGTTAACGTGGGACCGAGGCAGCAGCCAGTGGAGTAAGTGTAATTAGTTAAATCAAATTTAAAAAAAATGAAAAAAAAAACGAGTGGCTCACATTCAAGCCATGCTACGTCACCTACACACCTGTCTATGACGGCCCGCGAACTATCCGTCTTGTAACCCAACTTAGTAAATTTCGTTGTTTTAAAAGATTAATATTCTATCGAAATATGCTAAGTTAAGAAGTTTTACAACTTAATTTGTTTATTTTAATTCTTTTCAGGTTATTTTTAATAGCGGAAGTCTTAATAACATGCATATAATTAATGTAAACAAGTTATGCATTAATTAACAACCTATGGGGTGAAAACCCAGCAAATGATACCATGTATATCAGTTAAGGCGACAAAATGTATAATAGGTGTCAATATACATGTATCTGGTGAAAAAGTCTTCCTAAATGAATCCCAAAAGTATGTATATGTAAATACAAACACCTACAAGTAAGCTAGCGAAGGCGCTCCAAATCAGAGGTAATTGCCAATCACCGCCTTCCCCCCGCTAGTCGTAGGATCTACAACTTGCTACCAACAAACAATGACAAGTTCTACACTATAAAAAAATAGCAGATCAGAAACGAAAACTTTTGTCTCTGATCAGCATAAATTCAGTCTCTAATTCAATTCTACAACGTAACAGAGACATAATATATTCCGTCTCTAAAATCGTCATCGCTGATTCAATCAACAACGAAAATGTATTTCCGTTTCTGATTAGAGACGAAATTTAGAAACGGAACAGAGACGGAACAGAAATGCAAATTCTTCAAAAGGGTACAATTGTAATTGTATTCCATCTCTGATCCGTATCTGATTAGCAACGAATCAGAAACGGAATTACTGTATTCCGTCTCTGATCCGTATCTGATTAGCAACGGATCAGAGATGAAATTATTGGATTCCGTCTCTGATCCGTCTTTGATTAGCAACGGATCAGAGACGGAATACAATAATTCCGTCTCTAATCCGTTGCTGATTCATGCATCTATTCCTCAAAAATTAGAGACGGAATAGCAATGGAATCTCTGAATTCCGTTGCTAATCCGTCTCAATTCCGCTTTGTTTAGTTTTCAAACCTAAGCTTAATCCAATTGGTTCTCCATAACATCTAAACCTGAAAATACAACCATAAGACATGCTCCATCGCCTGCACCCCCTCCAACAACTCCTTGGGGGTGCTAACATCCCCCAAAAAAAGCAGAATTTGACATACATACACAAATCAACAATATATATCAACAACAAAGATTCAAATGAGAAAAAACATAAAATTTGATATTAAAAAAGATTTATATATTCACGTAACGTAGTCAAGTATAATAAATGTTTAAGATACCTAAGTATCCATAAAAAAACTACAATTCTCATTGTTCTACAACAACCATAAAAATACCTAAGTATCATAAAGTTGTCCATCCCTCGTTGCGCTAGCACCTGGGATGTGCTAGCATCAGGATATACGTGTCTTCTCTTCTTTCTCCATAACGACCTGAGACTGTAGACACATCCTTTGGGACAGTCACCTGCCACCTTGTAGTACACCGCCTCATCATCCACCGGCTGGTTCGGTGTAGTCTGGGTTAGCTCCTGACGTCTCCTTTGGAGCTTAGCCTGCAAGGATCTACAATATTTTGTTAACAATATAATAGTAGCATTAAGTTGAGAATGCAGCAAAATGAAGAGATAAGTAAAAAAAATAAAGTTGAGAAGGCAAATCTTACATTTATCAATTAAGTTGAATAATTCTGCAACCTCCATATGAATCTGTACTTAAGAAATAGTGCAAATCTTACATTTATCAATTAAGTTGAGAAGGCAGCAAAATTTAAATAAAATAAACTTCTAAATGAAAAAAAGAAAGGAGAAATTCCTTCACAACCAAACAACATATCATATAAAATACAAAATTGTAAAGCATGAAAATGGAGCACACCATCAATTGCTCTAGCTCCACATAACAAAGCTTAATGTCCTTACCTTTATACTAAAAAATAAATAAATAAATAAAAACCCTCAAATAAATCTCTAGAAACTTTAAATTTTAAAATAAGAAGCTAATCATAATTTACGAATATTTTTTTTTACTAATTGTAAATTAGAGGTTAATCATAATTGACAAATAATTCTTATTGTTTAGCAATTGTAAGTTAGCTAGAGGTTTATTATAATTTACAAATAGTTTTTATTGTTTACCAATTGTATATTAATTATTAAATTCTAAAAATGTCACATGTTTCTTCCCAACTAATACCTAGTTCAAAATCCCACGCATTCACCTTCTTTAATAAATAAATATTATAAGCTAAGAACCTATAATTAAAAAGCATATGACATAGTACCAATTATATAGTACAGACTGCACAAATAAATATTTCATCAACATTCAACCAACAATAGACTTAACAAAGTCAACAAACTTTATGAAGAAAATATGAATTGAGCATAAAGAAATGAAGCTTCAAGCTTTGAAGGGATTGTCCTCTAGGAGAACCCCCAACACATTAATTAACCAAATTCAAGCACCTTTAATTCAAGCACATTAACGAAAAATTTCAACAAAACCACCTCTAAAACTAAAAAGAAAACGCCACCTTTAACATTTCAAAGCATCATGAACTTCACATGCACTTCTATTCACAAACGTTTCCAACAAAACAAAAACAACCAGCGAGATCAATATTAATATTAAATGAAACATCGTGTCCACAAAGAAGAACCAAAGCTTTGCAATAATCAGTAAATGTATCCATCGTTTAAGAATGAATTGAAAAGCTACGAAAAACAACAAAACCAAAATGCAATATTCTCTAAAAGAAAAAATAATTTAAAAAATACGTCTAACAAGACTTGACCTAGAAAAGCCTTACCCAACCAGATGAGCTTTGTCACATGAATTTCACTTCTTTATCCCTCGATTGAAAGTTAAATCAACCTCACTAATGGAGAAACTGTAGAGATGACAAGAGATGCAATAAACAAAACATCAAACATAAAGAAAAACGAGTTGGATAAAAAACTAAAATATGGATTTAGCGACATTAAACTTTTAAACCATCTCCTCCTATAAGTATTTTCATATCCCTTCTCTTTAGGTCAAAGACAACCAAATCTATTCTTTCTACTTAACCACCCGGACTAAACTATGGTCTTTTTTAGGCACATAATAATAAAAAATACTGCACTGTGACATTCACATATCCTTGAACATTATCATCTTTAGTTGTTACACTAGTACCCTTTAGTTCTTCACCTAGATGGCTAAAGTATATTCTTAATCACCAATGCTATTAATCAAATATCACATCTAATTCCTTAAAGATCTCATTTAGTCACATCGTTCTCAATATTCTCATCTCAGTCAACTCATCCTCCACGCATATTGTTACTTATCATGGATAACTTTTGTCTGAGCCATAAATTAGGACCAGAACCTTTACCCCACATAGTCCTCTAGCAACCAATTGAGAATTGCATAATTACCGAGATAAAGCTAATATCAACAGGCACATGAAAAGACAGGATACATTAATATCATAATTAATTAAAACACCAACTTCATGTTCAAAAGCAAACCATGTTGCTATCTTACAACATCATTCATATAAACACTTCGTCAAGGTGGAAAATGAGAAAATCCAATAACCGGTAAGGCTTTAAGTTCACAGATCATGGCAAAATATAATCACTAAGTAGATATTAATTGAATTTCAAAATGATGCTGATCCAACATAGACTTTTATGATATTAGTTGCAAGCACCTGTTATTTGATATCGAATTGATGTGATAATCATGTGCATGAGCATATATTCTGCGACATCTAGCTACAAGGCTTGTTTCATAGCTAGAAACCTGAAAAAACATCAAGCACGATACAAATGTTGGTACTAGAAAAATGAAAAGACACCCAATCACTACAAGCATATGAGTTTCTTTAAAAATGAGGTATATGTAACATTGCCACCACTAATAAAGAATGCCAGAACGAAAATACCAACAAATAAATAAATTACAAAAATGAATTGAACAATTACTTTTTAGTTTCAACAACTATTCTTGAATTTCATGCTTTTCTTAGATTTAGAGATGAGAGAATTTGGGGATTCTGTGCAGTTTTCAATCCATGAGAAAGGTTTTCAAAGTAGAAATATTGCGAGTGACTGCAAAATCGTAAGCTTATCGCAAAGACTTTAGCAGCAAGATCGAGATAGATATTGTACTACACAATCTTAGATTCTTTCTCGATTTGTATTTGTTAAAGGTACATGGAATACTGGATGTGACCGTCTTTCTAATGAGGGCTATAAATAAGTTTAAAAGAAAAATAATTAAGCCTTCCATTATTCTGACCTCTCGGAGAAATATGATCAGATAAAGTAAAAGTAGTATTTCCTTGATCACGAGATGGAAATGAAAGGGATGGAATGAGATAGGGAAATTAGATAAAGGGGTGTCCATCTTTAATAAATAATTCGATAAAGACAAACCGATTCTCCTTTCCCATTCTCATTCACCCAAGTATAGGATACAATATACTTAGTCAAATGATGGAGAAGACAAGGGAAGCAAATCTCACAGTGCAGTATTTTTTTATTATTATGGAGCCCTTTCTCATACGGGCGTTACACAATACGTTGCTGCAGTAAACAAAACATCAAACCTAACATACTAATGCAGATGAGACTAATAACTTAATATGAGCAAGCTTTAACAAAACAAAACAGATGTGTCCATATTGACACTTGGCTAAAAAATGGGGATACAGAGACATAATTTCAGTACGGGAAGCACAAACACCTATGAAATTCAGATCCAAAAACATACAATTGCACACAGTTAATAAGTGCCACAGTTGACAAATAGCTTCATTAGCAGTTTAAAAAAATATGTCAATTTTTTAACTTTTGCAATAATCATTACAAGAGAAACACATATACCAATAGCAAAGGTAGCACAAAAAACATGAAAGTGTTGATAATAACATTGAAACCATTTTCATCAAGCAGAGATAACAATGTTTGCATTCAGCACAACTATATGTATAACATTTTCGCCGAAGAAGATGTAGAAACCTGAATTAAACACCAGTCAACATCTTATATCATCATTTGCTGCATACAAAAAAAATGTAACAAAGATGGAGGAAAAATAAAATACAATAACCAGAAGAAGCAGCTATCAAGCATAATGATTAAAAAAAAAGCGAAAAACTTTCCAATCTGAAAGATTACCCGCATTGAACGCATCATCAAAAACTGTCTCACATCACAATTCAAATAAACAAAACAACTAAATTGAAAACCAACTCTGATCTACTCACAAAGTATGATTCAATGGCATCGAACCCTAGAACCAATTCCGCGAGATTCCCTTCAAATACTAGACAAAATCCATTAATTAGATCGAAAATACAACCCAAAATTGATGAACAAAAATACCAAAAAAAAAAAAAAAAAAAAGCTGTAAGAAGGGTGGTTAAAAAATCCAATCATACATAATCTACAAAATATGGGATTCAATTGCAAACCTGAAATCACATTTAATGAACGCAGCAGAGAGATCGAGAGGGAACAGCGATGACGGGTTAGGGTACGGCGAACAGCGGCGACGGCTTAGGGCTTCCGAGGCTCCAATCTCCAGCAGATGGCGATGGCAGACCCGATGGCCTCGTCGCAGCCTCAATCACAGTGAAGACAAAGATTTAGGGTTTGAGAGAGAGATTTCTGTGTGAGAGAGAGAGAGTTGACGGTGAGTGAGATCCAGTGAGAGAGAACGATGAGATTTCGGTGAGAGAGCGGTGAGAGAGCGAGAGATCAGAGAGCGGTGAGAGAGAGGGTGAGAGAGTGAGAGCAGAGAGCTGCGAGAGAGAGAGCAGAGAGCGGCGACGGTGAGAGAGAGAGATCGGTGACGGTGAGAGAGAGGAGAGAGCGGTGACGGTGAGAGAGAGCGGAGAGCGGTGAGAGCGGTGACGGTGAGATTTTGTTGACAGAGAGAGAGTGGTGAGGGAGAGAGGTTTGTTGAGAGAGAGAGAGCGGAGAGAGATTTTAGGGAGAGAGAGAGTTTTGTGGTTGGTCTCCATTTTTGGGGTATCTAGATCGAAGCACGCATGAATCTGGAGACGTAATGGACGGTTGTAAAAAAAGAAAGTTTTGGTGGGAATGTTGGCGCCATTATTTAGAGACGAAATTTAATTCCGTCTATATTTCTGTCTCTATTTCCGTCTCTATTTCCATCTCTGATCTCTCTCCATTCCATCTCCGAATTAGTCCGTCTCAATTCCGTCTCTAACCACTTTTTATTAGCAACAGAACTTAATTCCGTTGCTAATTCCATTTCCAAATATCATTTTTCTTGTAGTGTCCAGTAAGTAAATCCCAGAGAAATTCAATTAGTATTCCTAAGAAATCCAAGAAAACGGCTACAATTCATACATATAAAGTAAATGAACAGGAATGTAAAGCATGAATATAAGTCGTGAGATAGTCAAGAAAATGGAACGCGAGTGTGGTGTACAACTGTCGAGCCCTGGGATGAAATACTGAACCGAGAAGGCCCTGGAGGTGAGGAAATCCACACCCCCTCTTCACGGTTGAAATGAGGAACTCTGTTGGTCGGAAGGTAGACTTCCGCCCAACGCCTTAAAGGAGAGGAAATTTGTGACGGATGTGAGCCTCGCGTCAACTCGCTCTCGAGATCATTGACTCGCTGAGATATATCTCACGCGTAGTCTAAGGTATGACCGACACCGTAGCAACAATCGGATCATCATCAACGAGAGAACCGGAAAGGGGTCACACCGTCCCTTCGACCATATACAGACACATGCGAGAATAGAGTAAACATGAAAACTGAACTGGCAAAGAGTAATATGAAATGAATAATTTACAATGAAAATAAGTAAATTCTAAGCTGACTTTCTTATGGGTTTACTTACCTTAAACAATTGCAAATGTCTATCCAAAATATCCCGCTCACGCCTCAAGATACGCACCCGATACCCGACTATAGTCTCCTAAGTCCTTAGTATCCATTTATACCATTCAGGGATCATATTTATTCTCAATAAGTTACTTAAGCCATTCAAATCAAAACCAAACCACTTAAAGTAAACTATATCGGAATTGACTACAAGATGCATCAATTAGTCTTGTAGTTGAAATCAATGTGGTTTAGAACCTCACCATGACCTTCAATTGAGGTCTCAACTCAAAAAATCTACGCCTTTCGTCTTCTTCGCGAGCAATCCATCGCGTCATCAAGCTTCATCGGAGTCACATCTCCTAGTCCACCATTGTTGTGTTTCGTCGGGGATCGATCGGTCCGGCAACGCGCCAACCTACCACCAGCCATTGCTCTACGTCGTTCACCGTGCGACTGCAACTGCCGCTACCGCGCCACTGCCGCCTCACCGATACCGCTGCTAGAGCCGCTGCCGCTCCTCCTCGCCGGCGTCACTGCTGCTCGCAGGCGCCGCTGTCGGAGCCGCGTCGTCGTCTAGCCTTCGCCCACTGTTGTGCCATCGCTTGTCGTCATCCCTACAGCCGCGCTTGCTCGCCAGGCTGTTCGTGCCTTCGCGTCACCGCAAGCCGTCGCTGCCGCTGCCGGCCGTTAGGGTTTAAACCTGCCCAGAGTCGCTGCTCCTCGTCGGCTCGCTGTCCCGTCGCCTTACCGTTGCTGGTGCGCGTTCCTGCTAGCCATCCTCGCTTGCTGCCGATCCTCGCTGTCGGAGTACCGTGTGCCGGAGCTCCACCGTGCTGATCCTCGTCGGAGCTCCATTTACCTCATTCTCATTCTCTCATTCTCTCTCTCTCTCCATCTCTCTCTCTCTCTATCTCTATCTCTTACTGCCGACCGACCATAATCTATTACTACTTAGCCTTGAATCAGTTTCATATTTGATTAACTTAAGTATTTCTTTGCATGATGTTTCTTTCAACATGTTTGCTATTTAAATTATGTCATTTGATACTTGTTTCCTGTTTGGGAATGTGGATCAATGTCTCTCAGTATTACTTAAATAATTTCATGTACTCACCGTCTAGTTTGTGACGGTGGGTGCATATCAGTCGAGTAGCAGACCAGGCAAATAGAAGATTGGTGACTACCTCTGAGCCAGGGGAGGACTGCTACGACATATTATTGTACATTTTGCATTCTTTTGTATTATATTTTGTATACATGATATTTTTACTTTTGGGCTGAGTTATAAGATTCTTTGACCAAACACATGTTGTATATATCACCACTTTTGTTTATATATGCATGTGATCTCTATTTCCTGGTTTTTCCACAATAGGTTAGGCCTTAGGATCTTATGTCCACCAGTAACTTAAGAAGACTTCCGCTGAATAATTAGTTAGAAAAGAAATTTACATGAACTTTGATTGATAGACAACTATAGGTTAGTCCTTAGAACAATCTACTTAACTATAGGTGGTATCATAAATGGTAGCTGATTAGATGGGTTAGGTGTTTAACTAACGCTGACTAGTTCTTTGTTAGGTCCTAGAGGGGAGATTAAGGCTTAATTAAGGAATTAGGCCGGTCGCCCTTATTTGGAGAAGGGGTCGTTACAGGTGGTACCAGAGCCAAGGTTTATAAAGTTTGGCTTACTTATATGGTTTCAGGCTAAATGATAGCAACACAGTTAGTATCAACACTATGGTTTGGAGAAAACATGGCTCTAAAAATGTAGAATATGGAGATTCTACAATATGATACCACAACTACAATATGTAGTGAACGACCTACCTTGTTCAGCCAAAAACAACTAAAAGATTTAAGAAATTGTAGAAACTAGAAAATCATAATTAGATGTGGAAAACCAGATGATCCTCGCCTAGAAACTATTAGTTGGGAAGTGAGTTGGGGATTTGATGTATTTATCTACATGTTACTTTTATTATATGTATATATATGTTATCCACGTAGTAGCTGATTTGCGTTCATTCTCCATTTGCAGTCGGAGATGGCGAATGCACGCGACAGCGATGATGCAGGTGTGAGCGGTTGCCAGCCTTCGATACCCTCAACGGAGGATTTCCTGAGACTTTCTTATCGTGTCGCTTCTTAGGGTCAGCAATTGGTGGAGCATATCGCATTGATGACTTCTCAATTTGCTCCACCAAAGCACAACCAGCTCAGACAACTGGTCCTACTGCGACTACAATGCCGACCATAGTGTCGATCTTACCTGCAACACCGATGACAGCATCTCCAGCAGCAGAGACTGCGTATACACCATCTTCCACACCCCCATCAGCTAGTTCCACAACGGTAGTTCAGTTGGTGAAAGATTTCATCAGACTGAAACCAATATACTTCGATGATCAAAGAGATTTTAAGAAGATTGAGAAGTGGGTCCCGTCGCAGGAGAAGCTACATAGAGTCTTACAGATTGAGGATTGACTCAGAGCTGAGATATCATTGTACACATTGCAGCGAGACGCCGATATGTGGTGGTGTGCTACGATAGCTGCTGAGGGAGAGTTTGAGTCTTGAGATGCCTTTAAAACTAAGTTCTATCAGCAGTACTTCTCACATGCGGTGATGAAGCGATTGATGAAGGAGTTCATGAACTTGAGACAGGGAGCTGCTGAGATGGTGGTGAGCTACTGAAACAGATACGACTATCTGAGGCAGTTTGCCGGAGACCTTATGAAGGAGGATGCCGATGATGTATATCATTTTGGAGACGAACTGAGGCCAGATAGTGGTTTTTATATGGTCAATTCAAGTGTCAGGACACTAGGATAGATTTTCTAGTGTGCACTTGCTCATGAGACATTATCTGAGCCGAGTGGCTGATGGGATACCCTTAGTACCCGCGATGACACCTGATTAGATGGTGGAGTATGAGCGGAGGAGACAAAAGGGCAAAGGATCGAGGAAATGGGATATAGGTGTTCAAGGGGCAATTGTGCCCTTATAGCATCTCCTACACCTTTGCAGACTATTATTGGTAGACCTCCCGTACCACCACCAATCAGACCTGCAGTGCCAGCTCCTGCTACGTCTACTTTACCAGCTTTACCAGCACCACCAGCTTCACGTCAGCAGCATGGTGGTAAAGGCAGATGTAGAGGTAGAGGACGAGGACGATATAGATCCAGACCAAGTCAAAGACAGGCATCTGCACAGGCCCAAGATCGAGCGCAGGGTCAGCCTAGAGCAGTCACTTGTTATCGATGTGGTCAAATGGGACATATCAGTCGAGAGTGTTCGCAACCAGTGACAGTGATTCCACCACAGCGTCGAGAGGTCGTCCATACGATTACGCAGCCAGACGTTGATGCTACAGGAAACTCATTGAGGGTATGGTTTCCATTTGTGGTCATCCAGCTTATGTTTTGTTTGATTCGAGTTCTACTGTTTCTTTCATTTCTGGTCGCATGGTAAGCATGTTAGGGTTGGAATCGGTTAGTGTCAGAGTCCATTTGATTTTGAGTACTGCAGCCGGAGATAAAGTGTACCCTAATGCACTTGTTGAGAGATGCCCAATAGAGATCGTCAGGGTCGAGTTACCTGCAGACTTCAGGGTGCTAGAACTCCTGGAATTTGACGTGTTGCTAGGAATGGATTGGCTAGCATCAACATCATGCTCATATCGACCTTTTTGTGAAAATAGTGATATTTGAGATTTCAGGGCGTCCAGTGTTCGTGTACAGCGGTAGTACACCGAGATCCGAGGGCACTTAAGGTTGACTTGCGACTAGTGGAGAGATGGAGACTCTAGTATCAGTATATACCATTACAGAGAGTCATGGATCGAAACTTGAAGAGATTCCGATTATGTGTGAGTTTCCGGAAGACTTACCCGGATTACCACCACCGAGGGAGATCGATTTCATTATTGAGTTGGTGCCAAGTACGAAACCGATATCCATACCACCATACCGCATGGCTCCACGAGAATTGGAAGAATTGAGGAAACATCTGCAAGAATTGAACGAGAAAGGATTTATCACACCTTCGATATCACCATGGGGAGCACCGCTACTGTTTGTGAAGAAGAAGGATGGTACTTTGAGACTGTGTCCTGATTACAAACAATTGAACAAGGTCACAGTCAAGAACAAGTATCCATTACCGCGTATTGACAATTTATTTGATCAACTGAGAGGAGGGCAATTTTTCTCCAAAATAGATATACTATCAGGGTATCATTAGCTGAGGATTAGGGAGGATGATAGATACATAACAACGTTTAGTACGAGGTACGGACACTATCAGTTCATAGTCATGCCGTTCGATTTGATTAATACTCATGCTATGTTTATGGATTTGATGCACCGAGTGATGAGACCATTTCTGGACCGCTTTGTGATCATGTTTATTGATGACATAATGGTGTACTCAAAGACTCGAGAAGATCACGAGCAGCACCTCAGGGAGACATTACAGACTTTGAGGGAGCACAGACTATATGCCAAATTCAGTAAGTGTGAATCTTGGTTATAAGAGTTCAAATTTTTGAGTCATACTGTTGGAACAGCAGGTATTGTTGTAGATCCAACAAAGATTCAAGCGATTTTAGATTGGTCATCGCCGACGTCAATGACTGAGATTCAGAGTTTTCTAGGGTTAACAAGCTATTACTGAAGGTTCGTGAAGGATTTCTCGAAGATCCATTCACCAATAACCAAGTTGACCCAGAAAGATGTGAAGTTTCAGTCGTTTGAGGAATGTGATGCTGCATTTGCTCAACTAAAGAAATTGTTGACTACCGCACCAGTGTTGATATTGCCAGAGTTTGGAAAGGGTTTCATGGTGTACACAGATGCTTCTCATATGGGTTTAGGTTGTGTGTTGATGCAAGAGAAGGGTACGGTGGCTTATGCATCAAGACAGCTGAAGATACATGAGAAGAACTACCCAACACATGACTTAGAGTTGGCGACGGTAGTGTTTGCTCTGAAGATATGGAGATATTATTTGTATGGAGAGAAGTTCACACTCTATACTGACTATAAGAGTTTGAAATATCTCTTCACACAGAAAAAGCTGAATATGAGATACCGCAGATGGTTATAATTTTTGAACGACTATGACTTTTCCTTGGAATATCATCCAGGAAAAGCCAATGCCGTTGCTGATGCGCTGAGTAGGATTCCGACTGGAGATGTCGAGACATTTAGTTGTCATATGACGCACGAGTATGGCTTACTTGAGGCATTGGTGATGATGAGTTGGTCAGATATTTCGAACGACAAGGAGGTACTAATTTGTGCTTAAGTGAGGCTTTAGACAGTATCGACTTAGAGAGTGTCAGAGGTTCAGAAAACTAGATTTAGTGAGTTAGCCCAGAGTCCCGAGTGTAGTGACTAGACTGAGACGACACATCAGTGTCTCAGAATTTGAGGCAAATTACGGATACCGGCAGTGGCAAAGTTGAGAGATGAAATTCTTCAGGATTCCCATCTTTCCCGATTCACTGTTCATCCAAGAAGGACCAAAATGTACCATGATATGAAAAGATAGTTTTGGTGGCCTAGGATGAAAGCAGACATATCAGAGTATATTAGGAATTGTGGGATCTGCCAACAGGTGAAGGCAGAGCATCGTAGACCTGGAGGATTAGTACAGCCGCTTCCTATTCCACGATGGAAGTGGGAAGACATAGCCATGGATTTCGTTCGAGGACTGCCGAAGACTGTTTATAGACATGATTATATCTGGGTGATTGTAGATAAATTGACAAAATCTGCCCATTTCATACCAGTTGCAGCTCATTACACATTTAACCAGCTGAGTGTATTGTTCGAGAGAGAGAGATTATCAGGCTGCATGGAGTACCTTTGACTATTACGTCAGACAGAGATGATATGTATACGTCCAGGATGTGGTGGAGTGTGCAGGAGCAGTACGGTACGCGCTTACAATTTAGCACAATGTTTCACCCTCAGATTGATGGGCAGACTAAAAGGTTAATTCAAACTCTCAAATATATGGTTAGGGCGTGTGTACTTGAGTTTGGCGGATCGTGGGAAGAGTATTTATCGATGTGTGGATTTACGTACAACAATAGTTATCAGATGAGCATAGATATGGCGCCATTTAAGGCGTTATATGGCATACCGTGTCGTTCACCATCTTATTGGGCTGAGCCAAAAGACCGAGATTTGTTAGGGCCTAAAATTGTTGTCGATCACACAAAAAAGGTAAAACAGATTCGCCATAAGATTAAAGGAGCCTAGAAGAGGCAAAAAAAGTATGCAGACATGTATCGTAGCGATCTCACGTACGATGAGGGAGCTTTAGTGTATCTAAAGGTTTCTCCTCGTAAGGGTCATCATCGATTTGGTTTGAAAGGCAAATTAGCACCGAGATTCATCGGGCCTTTCAAGATCAAGAAATGGGTTGGAAAGGTTGCATATGAGTTAGAATTACCTCCACAAATGTCAGAAATTCATCCGGTGTTTCATATTTCGATGCTTCGACTAGCTAAGTCAAAGGCCGGCGAATAACCGATAATGGATTTGAGTAAAATTGATTTGAGTGAAGATATCTTATATGAAGAGCAACCAGTTCAGATTTTTGACCGAAAGCTACAGTAGTTAAGAAGCAAGTCTATCTTGAAAGTATTAGTCAAGTGGCAGTTTCATGGAGATTCAAAACTCATTTGGGAACTTGAAGACTATATGCGAGATATATTTCCGTACCTCTTCGAGTCAGGTATATTTTAATATTCGTTTAGTTTAAGTCCGAGGACGATCTTCCTATTAGTTGGGAAGTATTGTCATGACCCAAATAATTAATACACGTTGAATTCGTTAATTAAGACACAATGACCAGTGACGTGGGACCCGCAGCGAGATACGTGTCACTACCGAGGCACGGTGGCCAAGGTAAATGTTATATTTGTGTGTTGTTTGACTAGTGCACAGTATATGTGTAGACTACTAAGTCATTTGTGGGTATGCAGATACCGAGACAAGCGGGGACGCGCCTCGTGTTGCATGTCGACGTGGGCCCGAGGCAGCAGCTCGCGGGGTAAGTGTAATTACTTAAATCAAATTTCAAAAAAAAAGAAAAAAATGAGTGGCTCACATTCAAGCATTCAAAGCATATATATATATATATGTGTGTGTGTATATATATATATATATAAGTCGAATACACCCATAAGTCCAACCTTATCTCATTTGATCTTTTTTGATCTCTCGGGAAGAAAAAAAATGCATAGAGGAGAAGAAAACCGAGAGGGAGGAAGAGAGAAGAGAGAGAGAGAGAGAGAGAGAGAGAGAGAGAGAGAGAGAGAGAGAGAGAGAGAGAGACGGACAACTCGACGACTAAAACGCAAGGTGAGTTGAGTTGCTTTGGCGTTGTTGTTTGTGATGTCGTTGTTGTGTTGCCGGCTGTTGTTGTTGTAATTAGTAGCCATGGAAGTTCGGCCTCCATGGCCGAGAGAGGTATGGGGGGAGATGGCAGGGATGTCTCCCCTGCATCAAAACCAGTTTGGGTTGGATTTGGGAACCAACCCCAACACCTCAAGAGAATAAAAAAAAATAACGTAGCATCGACTCTGTTTCACGCGAGGAAGAAGAAGAAGCCGGGTCGGGCCGACCCCGACCCGATGGGGAACGGATCAAACCGACCCGGGTCCGGCTGGACCGAGTCAGGTTAACTCGGACCCATCCCAATAAAATAATATATATTTATTAATTTAATTTAATTTAATTGATTTTTAATAAATAAATTTCAGAAAAAAAGAAAAATTCAGGAAAATTCCAAAATATTAGAAAAAATCTTGAAAAATTATATTTCGACAAAATAAATAGAAATTGATAAATTTCTAAAAAAAATAAAATATTCGAACTGTCAGTTTTTACTTCGAAAAACGCGAAATGGCAAATTGGTCTCGAATTCGATTTCGACCGATTTCGACCAATTTAGAAATTTTAAATAAGTAATAATGACTCTAAATTGATAAATTCTCAAATGTTAGGATCGTAAAGGAGCTATTACTGGGTTTTGGGTGCGTACATCGACGTGATGAGAAGCCTGATAGCTTAGGACTTGTTGTGTAGGTAAGTAAACTGATTTGAGACATTTATTTACATTTCATTCCATTTATTTATTCATTCTTAGTTACTCGAACTGAATTTACCTTTGAAATCCATATGATATGCTTGTTATTTCTCATTTTATGACGTTGCTCATAGCATACTCTGTTGTTTATATACCATCATTGATTTCAATTCCTATACTTTGTCATGTTGATTGTTATGTTTGGAAGTCAGTGATATAGCATGCTATTAGGTTAGTTTGTTTATTTTGACTCTAATCCGTTGCGCATTAGTATGCAGTTACATCTCTTGGATTATATTACCAAGTCATTATTGAAAGTGAAAGTGGTTCTTGTGGTTAGGGCCATTTGATGATAGAAATTCAGCTTTCATACGGGGTCACTAGACTTGCCGGGATGTTAGGGGATTTCTCCACTACCTTGCATGACATACGGGGTAACGTGCCTCGAACGGGGTAACCGAACCTAGGGGTATGTTGGCACAAGAATAACTTGGGTGAACATGACGAGTTTTAAAACTCGGGTATGTTAGCAAGTATACATTCTGGTGACGACTAACTCACTTGGAATAGAAAAGGCGTAATCGTAAGTACGACCTTTTGATATTATGATATAGAGCTCAATTTGTAATGAAATGTTATAGATCAGAGCTCAAATTGTAGTGGAAAGGCTAATGTGATGAGATCGCGGCCGATCGACCATAATCCATTACTACTTAGACTTGAGTCAGTTTCATATATGGTTAACTCAAGTATCTATTTGCATGATGTTTCTTTCAATATGTTTGCTATTTAAATTATGCCATTTGATACTTGTTGCCTGTTTAGGAATGTGGATCAATGTCTCTCAGTATTACTTAAATAATCTCATGTACTCATCATCTAGTTTGTGACAGTGGGTGCTGATTAGCCGAATAGCAGACCAGACAAAGAGAAGATTGGTGACTACCTCTAGGCCTGGGGAGGACTGCTATGACATATTATTGTACGTTTTGCATTCTTTTGTATTACATTTTATATACATGATATTTTTACTTTTGGGTTGAGTGATAAGATTCTCTGACCAAACACATGTTGTATATATCACCACTTTTGTTTATATATGCATGTGATCTCTATTTCCTGGTTTTTCCACAATATGTTAGGCCTTAGGATCTTATGTCCACCAGTAACTTAAGAAAACTTCCGCTGAATAATTAGTTATAAAAAAAATATTTTTTCATGAACTCTGATTGATAGAAAACCATAGGTTAGTCCTTAGAACAATCTAGCTAACTGTAGGTGGTATTATAAATGGTAGTTGGTTAGGTGTTTAACTAAGGCTGACTAGTTCCTTGTTAGGTCCTATAGGGGAGATTATGGCTTAATTAAGGAATTTGGCTGGGCGGTGCCCTTATTTGGAGAAGGGGTCGTCACGCTGGTGGAATTAATGATGCGTCTGTGGGTGTTGGTGAATTTGTCATGCCTTCATCTATGTTTATGGAATTGAGTAGTGAGACAATGCAACCTATTCATGAGAATGTAATGATTCCTTATAAGACTGTATGGAATGAGGCGTCAGAATTTCATGTAGGCATGCGGTTCTTTTCTAAGGTAGATATACAACATTTCGTGAAATTATACAATATTAAAGGACACATTCAATTTATGGTAACTCATTTAACACCCAATGTGTGGGTTGTTCATTGTAAGAAACATTCAAATGGATGTGGTTGGAGGTTGCGGTGTTAAAAAAGAAAAGCACATGAAATGTTTGAGATAAGTAAATATGCAGGACCGCATACATGTATCTATGCAAAACTGTCCAAGGGTCATGCTCATTTGGACTCCACTATTATATGTCGTGAAATTGAAAATATGGTGAGAAGAGATCCGTCTATCTCAGTTCTAGTTCTTCATCAAATTATCAAGGACAAATTCCGTTATGATGTTCATTACAAGAAAGTTTAGTTGGGGAAAAAAAGGAAATTGCTAAAATCTTTGGAGATTGGGAAGAATCATATAAAATGTTGTCGCGGTAGATGGCCGCTCTTCAAGAAAGCAACCCAGGGACACGTGTCGATTGGAAGCATGACGAGCTTAATGCCAACAATGAGGTTGTATTCAAATGGGGTTTTTGGGCATTTGCACATTCTATTGCAGGTTTTAGACATTGCAGACTAATTATACTAATTGATAACACATTTTTGTATAGAAAATACAAACAAAAACTCTTAATAGCTACTATTGTTGATAGTAATAGTCATATATTTCTCTTAGCATTTGACATTGTCGACGAGGAAAGCCAAGATAGCTGGGGATGGTTTATGGCTTGTTTGCGACATCATGTGACTGATCGAGATGGTATATGTGTCGTTTCTGATCGACACCCTTGTATGTTGTTGACAATGAATATTCCTCAAAATGGATGGACCCATGAAAGAGCTCAACACAGATTTTGCTTTCGTCACATATACAGTAATTTCAACATGAGATTTGAGAGCAAAGAATTGAAGGATATGGTATACTTAGCCGGTGCACAACATCAACCTCGAAAACTTAAGGCATACATGAAAGAACTTCAACAAATTAATGCGAAAAGTATTGCGTGGTTTAATGATCTTGATCGAACACAATGGACCAATGTATACGAAAAGGATTTCGATATAGATGGATGACTACAAATCTAGCGGGTTTTAATTGTGTCTATATGTTTATACTATTATTTATTTAATGTGTTTGATTTATATCACGTTTACAAGTAAATACCTACATGGTTTTTTCACAAATGTAGAATCCTTTAACGGTGTCCTTAAAGGGGCACGATTTTACCATGTCACCGCATTAGTGCAAGTAACACTTTATCGTGTCATGGCTTACTTTAACAAAAGACATGACAAAATAGGTGTAGCCCTAAGAAGGGGTGAAAGGTACACAAAATATGCACTTGATAAGTTGTCACATTGGGGAAAGGCGGCAGGAGGGCACAATGTTACATTAGTGAATCGTGAAAATGACACATTTGAATTCATCACTGCAACATGTGGGTATCACTTGAGAAAATGGTCTAACAAGCAAGTGGTGAAATTGGAGGCTCATAGATGCACTTGTATGAAGTGGCAGTGTTTTAGCATTCCACGTTCCCATGTCCAAACCATTTGCGCAAGTGTTGCCATAGATCACTGTCAGTACATTGAGTCATATTACAGATTGTCTATGTACAGTCAATGTTATTCTACGAATTTCCAACCCATTCCTCACAAAAATCATTGGCCTAACTCTAGAGTTCCACACACTTTGCTGCCTGATCCATTTCGAAAGTGAGTGAAAAAAATTCGTCCTCAAATAAGACGTTTGCGAACTGAGATGGATTGGAGAGGCAATCAGAAACAACCACGTCATACGCAGCAAGAGAAGGAATGGAGAGAAACACCAACAACGTTGCGATGTAGTATGTGTAAGCAAGATGGACACAATAGGCGCACTTGCTCTCGTCGTCAGCAAGAACAACCACCAATGGTTCATAGTGAAAGGTGTGTCAAGTCTTATCATTCGCATTCACTCGTATTTTTCTTATATTAGTTCACTTTCTTACGACTATGTGGTGCATGTACTTTGTTTCAATTAAACCATGTTTTTATATTAATCACCCACTTTTGCTTTAATTTTATTTTTTATTGAATGGACTTTATCGCTGATATTTTCATCATTGGTTTTTTGTATTAATGACAACATTGTTAATGATTTGGGGTTCAAGCGCGATATGGATTCTGAACCTATAGATGACTCAGTATTGACTATGCAGGCTCTACATAGATCTTCACATTTGGAATGGACCGGTAGTACTTCTTTTTGCCTGTTTGCATATTTTTAGAGCTTTGTAGCTAAATTTGAACTAATGTAACTTACATGTTATTTGCATAGGAGGATCTTGGTATATTGACTATCAGGCGTAATTCAGCAGCATTACATCGATTGGTCCCACTTGATGAACGCATAGTTGGGTATCTTGAGGAAGCTGGGTTTTACGAAATGACGCGAATATGTTTCATAAGAATTGATTGTCATCTCATTACTGTACTTTTTGAGAGGTGGAGGCCAGAAACTCATACGTTTCATTTTCCAGTTGGCGAGATGACTATTACCCTACAAGATGTACAAATAATTTTAGGGTTACCTGTCGATGGATTACCAATTACTGGTCGTGTAGAACAAGATTATGATGCCTTATGTTTGACACTACTAAGCTTCTCATTCCCTGAAAACAACAAAACTGGAGGTCGAATCCAAACTCGACAACTTTCAAGATGGTTTCTAAACCTTCCAAATAATGCCGGTGACGTAGAAGTGCAACGCTATGCAAGAGCGTACATATTACAAATTCTTGGAGGAACTTTATTTGCAGACAAGTCTAACAATCTTTTTCACATCACGTATTTACAATTTTTGGAAGATTTTGAGATGGCAGGAAAATGCAGTTGGGGTAGTGCAACTTTGGCCCACCTATATAGACAATTGTGTCTTACCGCTGACATTGATGGAGCAGAGATTGCACGTCCAATAATATTATTGCAACTATGGGCATGGGACAAGTTGCCTTTTTTTGCACCAATAATGGGAAATGTTCTTCGAAACGACATCATACCAAATGAAGATTTATTTCTGCCTCCTCCATTTGGTTATAGGTAATTAGAATTTTTTAACATAGTCAAAAAACTTGAGTTTATTTCTCTACATGTAAATTCATGCATGCATTGTGTTGTTTTTCACATTTTTATAGGTGGAGACATATCTTAGAGACCACATGAACATCAATGCACGTGCTAACAAAATACAGAGAAATGATTGACATGCAAACACCCGATGAAGTAAGAAATACACTTAATCAATTTTTTTCAAATACCCTTTTGTAAAATGGTGAAATGTGAATTTTAGTCATTTCAAGTTGTTTTCCATGAATTCAGGTAATTTGGGAACCGTATCCTGAGACAGTGATAAGGGACTTGCCTGCGTATTGTAGTAGTGGTCGTGCTATTTGGCGAACGAGAGCACCTTTATTTTTTGTGTTGTTAAAATATATAATCCTGATAGAGTCATGCGACAACTCGATTTGAAAAAAAAGATACCACCTTTAAATAGCACAAGCATGGAGCTACATAAGATTGACTTGAAAGGGAAAAAATAAAGATTGGAGTTCAGAACATAGTGCTTATGTCTGCATGTGGAACGAACGTGCTTCTAATATTGCAAATGATGAATTATTAGAGGAGCCATTGGAGTTTTACGACCCGTATATGCAATGATATCGTCGCATTACACGACGATTCATGTCTCATCGTGAAGCTATTGTTAAGGCATTGGTAAGTACAAATTTTTATTATTCAATCATGAAGTTTTTTAAATAGTTGTTGATTTTATTTTCGCATACAACTTCATAAATATTTTATATGTAGGCACATGGAATGACATCAATTCATCAGTTGACATTGGTTGATGATGTGTCTATTATACGTATTAGAGATGTAGCGGCATCGACTTTGATTGTAATACATGCGGATTATCGCATCCATAATATGCCCACTTCTTTTGAAGCATCTCATCAATCTTCTCATGAAGATACATGCTCGAGGCATGACACTCCAGTGTATACTCCATCCATACCTCTCAACGAGTTCGAGACTCTATAAACTCCATCGGTACCTCTCAACGAGTTAGAGACTCCACATACTCCATCAATACCTCCCAACATGACATTCGAGACTACGAAAGCCTTGCAATTTAATATGATACATACATTTTCATGTCATTTTAATGCAAGTCCAATAATGATGAATTTATCTAAGACTACAAGTACTCATGATGGTGGAAGGCATGATATAGATGAAATTCAACGAGAAGATGCTCAAAATCGGTTGCGTGCTGATGTGGGCCCTTCGAATGTGCCATTAGCTTTAAATCGTAATGTGCGAGTCGTAAAGAGAACACGTTGTGGGACTGGAAGTCATTATTTGGGGTCAGACTATGACTTTTTTTTACTATAACAAGACATCTTTTTGTTTTTATAAATGCTTTGTAGTTGGTTATGGTATTACTAATGTTATAATGATCAATGTGAAAGAACAATATAGTATCTTTGCGAACTTATAACTTAATTAACAATGTATTTACGAGCTTACGAAGATACATGGTGAAACTCTTGTTCATAAACTTAAGGATTATTGTAGCATTTGATTGACTTCCAAGTTCTTCATTTATAGCAAATGAAGTTTCATGCATGACTAACATGAATTTTATGAATTTTGCAAATTACTCGAGCTTCAAAGTTTTTGTTGTACAAGATCAAGGTCATAAACCTATTGTAACTTCAAATTTTGGACTAGTTTGTATTGAGAGAAAATTAAATAATACAAATATACTAGTGGACTAGTTTGAAAGCTTCTGTTTAAGCTAACGTGGGCACACATCAGAACCCAACATATATATAAGATTTTTTTTTTATTGAAAAAAATAAAAACACATAGACGCTAGAGATTCTACTTGTTTGATAGATGAGGTATAATATGATAGATTAAACTTTGTCAAGATCATTTTCATTCTCTTCATAAAAATAAATCAGACTTAAGACATTACAGTATAAATATCTTAGAAGTTATTTGTAAACTACCAAAAGCATAAAGGAAAAAAAAAACACTGAAAATAAAAGTTTGGAACAAATGTACAGTCACAATTTCTTCGAAAAGAAAGTCATGACTTGCAGTCGCGATTCATTTGAAAAGAAAGTCATGACTTGTAGTCACGATTCATTTGAAAAGAAAGTTGTGACCGCAAGTCAGGACTTAAAATTTTTTTTTTTTCGGTTAACAAAAAAAATTCAAAACAAATAATTAACTAAAACGTGATCTTCAGTCACGTTTTATATTTGACAAAAAAAAGAGGTGGCAGTGAGGTGGCAGTAAATGGGTTAGATTGGAAAATATTTATGTGGGTGTGTTAAATTGATAAATATTTTCTCCAAACTACTACTAAAAACTACTACTACAAAGGAGAAGAGAAGAAATTAGATAGTTGGAATGAGAAGTTTTCATTCAACTTGGTGTGTTTTTACAATGAGGTTGGCACCCTTTATATAGGCCATTTGGTGATGATGATAAATGTATTTTATACAATGTGTACAAGTAACACATACACCCCATGTCATACAACACATTACAAGTAATTTGACAATACATGGAAGAGTTGGTGTACGTTGAAAATGGTTACAAGTAACATGACAATACATAGACAAGCGGAGGTACTATTAAGTAAGAAATACAAGTTACATGACTACACAATATGTTGGTGTACATGTATGGTCATCCATATTCCACAACACTCCCCCTTGGATGACACTTGCTTAGAGATTATGCCTCGTTAAAACTTCTACTAAGAAAAACCCTGTGGGAAAAAATATAGTAAAAGAAAAAGAGTGCACTATTCTCATAAATATTTAGATGGGTATAATATTGTTAAGATTGCCTCATTAAAAACCTTGCTAGGAAAACCCAATGGGATAAAACCATAGCTAAGGGAAAATGAGTGCAATACACTAATCAATAACTCCCCCTCATGTGAACATGGATGAAACTTGTTCAGTTTCTTTACTTGCAATGTCTTTAAGTTTATGCAAGCCAATACCATATGTAAGCCTTTTAAATGTCGTAGTTGGTAAGACTTTTGTGAATAAATCAACAAGATTATCGCTTGATCGAATTTGTTTGACATCAATTTCACCATTCTTCTAAAGCTCATGAGCATAAAAGAATTTTGGTGAAATATGTTTTGTCTTGTCCCCTTTTATGAATCCTTCACTTAATTGTGCTATACGTGCTGCATTATCTTCATATAATATGGTTGAAGAATCTTTTATTGAAGACAATCCACATGATTGTTGAATATGTTCAATCATGTTTCTCAACCAAACACATTCACGACTTGCTTCATGAATTGCAAGTACTTTAGAATGATTAGAAGAAGTAGCAACCATAGTTTGTTTTACTGACTTCCATGATACAACAGTATTACCACAGGTGAATACATATCCCGTTTGAGAATGGGCCTTGTGGGGATCAGATAAAAATTCAGCATCAGCATAACCTTGGAGATTCAATTTTACCCCTCTCGAGTAAAATAAACCCATGTCACTTGTTCCTCGAAGATATCGAAAAACATGTTTAACACCATTCCAATGTCATCGAGTTGGTGATGAGTTGTATCTTGCAAGTAGGTTGACATCAAAAGCAATGTCCGGTCTTGTACAATTTGCAAGACACATAAGTGCACCAATTGCACTTAAATATGGTACCTCTGGACCAATTAGCTTTTCATCACTTTCATGAGGTCGAAATGGATCCTTATCCACATCAAATGATCTGACAACCATTGGAGAGCTCAATGGATGTGCATTGTCCATATAAAATCTTTTTAATATTTTTTCAATATAATTTGATTGATGGACAAGTACTCCACTTAAAAAATTTTCAATTTGCACAACACGAAGTCTTGTTTTTCCAAGATCTTTCATCTTAAATTCATTTTTCAAGTATTCAGATGTTCTAACGATATCGTCGTGGTTTCCCACTATATTTAAATCATCAACATATACAACAATAATCACAAATCCTGTTGATGATCTTTTAATGAAGACACATGAGCAATGCGGATTATTTACATATCATTCTTTCAGTAAATAATCACTAAGACGTTTGTACCACATTAGTCCGAATTGTTTCAATCCGTACAAAGACCTTTGTAATTTTATAGAATGCATATTATGAGGTTTTGATTTTATTTCTTCGGAAATTACAAATCCTTAAGGGATTTTCATATATATCTCACTGTCTAGGGATCCGTACAGATATGCTGTAACGACATCCATTAAATGCATATCAAGCCATTCAGAAACTGCAAGGCTTATCAAGAACCGAAATGTTATTGCATCTATAACAGGATAATATGTTTCCTCATAATTGATGCCAGGTCTTTGTGAGAAACCTTGAGCTACAAGCCTTGCTTTGTACCTTGTAACTTCATTTTTTTCGTTTCTCTTTCGTACAAATACCCATTTATATCCAATAGGTTTTACGTCATCTGACGTTTGAACGATCGGTCCAAAAACCTCTCGTTTCCTTAACGAGTTTAGCTCTGCTTGGATATACTCTTACTATTTTTGCTAATCAGGTCTTTTTCGACATTCGTCCACTGATCATGGTTCTGGATCATCATCATTTTCACATATTTCAAATGACACATTGAAAGCAAATATATCATCAGGAACAATTTCATTTCGATCCTAAATCTTACCAAAGTTTAAATAATTTATTGAGATCTCATTATTTTCGTATTTTTCCTCTTTTTCTAGAGGCAGTTGTTCCTCGTCAAAATCAACTTTTTTCTGACAAATCCTTATCAAATGATTCTTGTGCTTTCTCAGGAGTATTTTGATTTGTATTTATTTTTACTCCCGTTTTCCTCTTTCGAGGAATTGTATCCTTTGAACCGACTGGTCTTCCACCTTTAAGCGTTTCGTTGGTTCTTGTACATTTTGTTGCACATAGACATCAATTCTTGCTGGAGCATTTAATGTGATTTTGTCACTTGTTTTGCATCATTAAATGCATCAGGTAATTGATTTGCGATTTGTTGCAAATGAATGATCTTTTGAACTTCAAGTTCACACTGATTTGTGCGTGGATCATAATGTGATAAAGTTGAAGCATTCCAATCAATTTCGCGCCATTTCTTTTGAATTGGCTTCTTATCTCCCCCTAATGGTGAGAAAATTGTTTCATCAAAGTGACAATCAGCAAAACGTACAGTAAATAAATCCTCTGTTAAGGGCTCAAGGTATCTTATAATGGACGATGAGTTAAATCCAACATAAATCCCAAGTTTTTGTTGTGGACCCATCTTAGTTCTATTGGGTAGTGGTATAGGAACATACACTGCACGACCAAAAATTCTTAAGCGTGAAATATTTGGTTGTTGACCTAAAATGAGTTGCATGGGGGAATGTTCATGGTATGCAGTAGGCCTATAACGAATGATAGATGTTGCATGAAGGACTGCATGTCCCCAAACTGAAGTTGATAACTTAGTTCTCATGATTAAAGGTTTGGCAGTTAATTGAATGCGTTTAATCAGAGATTCTGTCAAACCATTCTGGGTATGCACGTACGGAACATAATGTTCAATGGTAATTCCTATAGACATACAATAATTTTTAAATGCTTGAGATCGAAATTCTCCGGCATTATCAAGACGGATGGTCTTGATTGGGTTGTAAGGAAATTGTGCTCTTAACTTAATGATTTGTGCTAAAAGTCTAGCAAATGCAACATTGCAAGTTGAAAGCAAACAAACATGTGACCACCTAGTTGATGCATCTATCAAAACCATGAAATATCTAAATGGTCCACAGTGAGGATGAATAAGTCCACATATGTCTCCCTGAATGCGTTCTAAGAAAACTGGGGATTTCAAACAATTTTACTTGGGGATGGTTTATCTATCAATTTACCTTGAGAACAACTAGCATAATTATAATCACCAGCTAAAAATATTTTGTGACTCCTTAAAGGATGTCCATGCGAATTATTAATTATTCTTCGCATCATTGATGATCCTGGATGACCAAGCCGGTAATGCCATAAAATGAATGTCTTTGGATCATTAATTTTCTTATTTAAGACGACATTCGTTTCGACATTCCTTATGTGAGTAAAATATAATCCAAAGGATAAAGCTAGGAATTTTTCTAACACTTCTTTTTTCCCATTTGAAACCAATGTGACATAGAGAAATTCTCTATTATTTTCGTTCACGGTTTCAATGTGATATCCATTTTGTCGAATATCTTTAAAACTGAGTAAATTTCTTTTGAATTTCTCAGAGTATAAGGCATTGTCAACATAAATTGTTGTTCCCTCAGGCAACATAATATTTGCTCTTCCAGAGCCATTAATCAAATTGGATATGCCAGATATTGTTTGAACATTAGCCTCAACTAAGTTCAAATTTGAGAAATATTCTCTGTTTTTAAGGATTGTGTGCGTAGTAGCATAATCAACAAGACATATATCGCTCTTATTTGATTCATGATTTGAACACATGATTTGTTGATCCATCTGGACAAATAATGTTTGGCAAATTAGAAAAGAGTCATATTTCATTGATAAAATTCATAATATTTTGCCTTTGATTTCGAAGGCATAATAAAGGTCACAAAAATATTTGGGTATATATATGACAATATTTAGGCAAAATAGCCTTTTATATATGACCAAAAAAATATCACAATTATGAACGCTCATTGTCAATAATTATTTACCCTTTGTAGTGGTGCACCACTTTTGTTCCAATTTTTGGTGGAATTGTCAATACGACCTTTACCTGATATTTTCACATTTTCCACGTCCATAAATTTATCATTATGATCATGATCATTATATGCAACATATGCTTCTTAATTTGAAGCTGAACTAATAGGACGGGAACGATATTATATTTATAATATCTCATTATTTACTCAGCTACCATGAGACAAAAAATCAATCCTTAATATTTATTGGATTGATGTGCGCACTCGATATTTGTTGCAGCAATAAATCAAGGCGGGCCACGTGACCTTATTTTTATTGTCTCATCAGTCATATTTCCACGTAGCCTCAATATAGAAGTAATTAACATTGTGGAATTATAATTAATATTTGACTGATTAAATTTCGTAGCTTGAGACTCAACCGCTCTTTTTGAGCTTTTGGAGTATTACCTTTTTTTTGGTATTTATATATTTATAACTCCATATGGTGAAAGATATATGAAATATTCACTTTTCAAATCTCTAAAGAGATATTGACAAATTATTGTGTACAACATACAACCTTGCATAAATGCAAGCTTTATTCATAATTTGTAATATCTAATTATCATGACAAGAATTATAATAAGGTAACAAATTCAACTATGGTTGATTAATATTTTGAAAGTAAATATAATATAAAATAATTTTCTCTTTTCTTTTATGTAAAAAAAAAATATAACATATGATTAAGTATATGTTCACAACTCGATTCATTAATAATCAAATGTATTATTCGTATGAGTTGGTAGGAGAACCTCCAGGTTGGGTGGCGAGACAAAGTCTGCTTAATACTATGCCTCATCGAACGAGATAACCCGCCTCCCTTTCAATGTTTAGCTTTACCGGGAACAAGGCTTACCCACTATCAACTCAAACTTATAGCATTATTTATATTATAAAATCAAGACTCGAACAATAACTAATCGTTTGTAGTTTTAAGAGAAAACTAGTTATGTCACATATTGACTTTTGATTTCTGATGTAGAAGATCGTACAAGACGCAACTACAGAGCATACTTTCGTAATCGGTGACATTATAATGTATAGTATATGAATAAAGTATGCATATAGAAATGATGCATATAATAAAAGGAAGCAACCATGACAATATAGAAATAAATTGAACTTATTTAAATAACAAAAGTTATACCTTCCTAGCTTTGTCTCCTTAACAAGCCTTGTTGAACTTCAAGATCTCCTTAATGCTAGAGCAAGCTCGTGCTGATAACGTGTTGTAAATTGAATTAGAACTTGCTAAGAACTAGAGAAGGAAAATAGAAGACTAAGAACTTTTACTACTACAAACTACTACTACAAAGGAGAAGAGAAGAAATGAAATAGTTGGAATGAGAAGTTTTCATTCAACTTGGTGTGTTTTTACAATGAGGTTGTCACCTTTTATATAACCATTTGGTGATGATGATAAATGTACTTTATACAATGTGTACAAGTAGCACATACACCCCATGTCATACAACACATTACAAGTAATTTGACAATACATGGAAGAGTTGGTATACATTGAAAATAGTTACAAGTAACATGACAATACATAGACAAGTGAAGGTACTATTAAGTAAGAAATACAAGTTACATGACTACACAATATGTTGGTGTACATGTATGGTCATCCATATTCCACAACAATTATTATTATTATTATTATTATTATTATTATTATTATTATTATTATTATTATTATTATTATTATTATTATTATTATTATTATTATTATTATTATTATTATTATTATTATTATTATTATTATTATTATTATTATTATTATTATTATTATTATTATTATTATTATTATTATTATTATTATTATTATTATTATTATTATTATTATTATTATTATTATTATTATTATTATTATTATTATTATTATTATTATTATTATTATTATTATTATTATTATTATTATTATTATTATTATTATTATTATTATTATTATTATTATTATTATTATTATTATTATTATTATTATTATTATTATTATTATTATTATTATTATTATTATTATTATTATTATTATTATTATTATTATTATTATTATTATTATTATTATTATTATTATTATTATTATTATTATTATTATTATTATTATTATTATTATTATTATTATTATTATTATTTATCAATTTTTGGTTTGAGGCTTTGCTCCGATTAGTGCCAGACTGAGGTTGGTAGGACCAAGTGTCGGTGCCCCAACTCAAGATTTAAAAAGGACTCATTCCCAAAACTCGAACTCGAGTGAGTCACTTGGTTAACGGTTACGAGCTATGTGCCAACAGGTCACCCTTTGGAGGCTGCATTAGAGCTCTGGCTTCTGAAGGTTGAAAGTTAATTTTGTGTATCTTCAGATCATGTAATGACACATCAACTGCATGAATTAGATATGAAGAATTAATCATTAACATGAAAATAATTTAAAAAAAAAAAAAAACCTTAGAATGAGGGCAACTTAAGCTAGAAAGGTATCTTCTAAGCCAAACTCACATGCATGGCCAAACTCAGTGACCAACTTTCCAAGGAAACTCATAAAAGCTTTGAATATCTGCCAATTCGATGGATGAGGTTGAGAATTCGAGCCATCACTTGCCTGAGTTCGAGTCACAGCTCACAACTCACATCTCAATCAAGTTCATCCGACAAGGAAAAACGAGAATAAAATGTCACAACCAGGCAGCAGTTTTAGCGTAGAGTCGATAAAAGAGAACCTGCAAGAGTGCAATGACAAGAAGCTTGGAACTGCAATTATCACACAGAAAAATTGACATTTTAGATCAGACTAACGATAATCAAAATGATCTTCACCAAATTCACATTATCCTTTTCAATTTTCTATTGTCCATAACTATCGATGAGGTATAGCTTCGTATCAATATGCAAGCATGATAAAATCTCATACATGTCCATCCAGCCACTGAAATACACAAGGATGAACCTCACAAAATCCCCATTCCAGACCCTAGCTCGCCAATAAACAATTCCTACATAGCCTGCATCTCTAGAGTGATTCCTTGAATCACTGACGCAGGAACAGTTTCGGGGGTGTCGTTAGAGTTCATCTCTTGCACAGGAGGCGGATTGACAACCGTCATTGGCATGACAAAGTTATCAGATAGACGGCCCTTCATTTCTCTGTGCTCCTGACACAAGGCGCACCAGTGCATGCAGCAATGCACCAGGCATGGGTCACAAGGTGAGTTCTGTATAGCACAAAGAATGAAGAGTTGAGTAATTCAAGCAACTATAATCTGTCACTGAGAAAATGCGTCAAGTGATGGGCTCTTTGCATGGTATTTCTCATCTTTGCGAAAGACTTCCCATCAAATAAACAAATCTTAACTGGAAAAAATAAATAATTAGATAACAAAAAAATAACTAAACAACAAACAACAACAACAACATAGCCTCAGTCTCGAATTAATTGGGGTAAAAAAAAATAAAATAAAAAATAAACACATGGGAATTTTTGCGTTGTCCATCAGCTGAGCCAAGAAAATTCGCTGAAGTATCTTCTTCTTTACCTTAGTTATGAGCCCCCAAAAACCAAGTGCTAAGGAATTGTGACTCCCAACTTTTAAGAGTTATTCATGGATAAAATCACACAAGAATGTAATGACCAAAGCAAAATTTAGTTGCAAATGCTTCAAAGACACCCAGTTTGATTCTTGAAGCAATTATTAGTTATGACAACTATGCATAGATAATGGCTTGGGCCATACCATTAACAAAACTGACTACATTCTTAATGAATTTTGGGGCGATGAATATTGGCCCTGACATCAATTCAACCAGTTTAAACAGACTTCTCACCAAGGAATATTTTACGTGTAGCAAAGTTCCATTCTAGGGCTACAACATGTGTCTCACTACTTCTTCCATATTATCAATAAAAGTGTATCGCTCAAGTGATGAGAGTTTTTAGACGCAAATAAATGCTAAATTTGTAATTATGTTAGTATGGGACATTAATTAATAGATCGAATATCAAGTATAGACTACAAGTAAACTAGGTTTTGTAATTTTTTTTTTCTTTTTTTTTTCCATAACTAGGTTTTGTGGTTACTCTTTATCTAGCCCGAACCCCAACAAAAAAAATTATCTCCAAACTATGCATCATTGAAAACAATATGGGAATTGATTGCTTCCCAATCCCAAAAGACCAGCCGAATTTATGCCATAAAATTAAGAAAGGACAAAAATAGTTTCAATTACCCAAATCAATGGAGTTTCACTTTTTTATTCTTTTCCTCTAAATTAACAGCCGTTTAGACTCCCAACTTTGTCCTTTATGATGACAGATACTGCCCAAAACAATTCACTTCTGAATTTGACACTTCGATCTCAAAGAAACATAAACATGGAACAAAAACTCGGCTACTTAAATCTAAGTATTTAGCCCAATCACATGAACTGCCATAATGGGGAATCAAGAGAATTTGAACTTGCAAGACCATTGAGGTGGAAGTTATGCCCAAGCACTGCTACAACCCCCATATGATAACTTATTGAAGAATGCCCTTTGGCTGCTTACTCAGCTCATGGACATGATTGCGAAGGTATCAATCAGGCATCAATTATTCTATCTCTAAACTTCCAATACGCGTGTCTGGACCTAAAATTACCTAGGCCATTCCCAGGGTAGATCATAGGAGATCTTTATGAAGAAACTCGCTAAATATTGAGAATTCCAAATTTTGCAGAGTAAACCTTGTGATAACAAGAGTTACCCACGTCAAATGTCCAACAGCAAGGGAATACTTAATTTTACTGGTTTGTCAAGTTTGGATGTATACTGTAACTGTAACTAGCATTGCCAAATCTTATGACTAAAACAGAATCATGGATTGTACGATACGCTAATTCATAAATTGTTTCAAAATTTTCAAAATTGGGTCAAATCATGCTAACACTAAGACCAAGAATGAAGCATAAACATGCAAATATCTGACTTCACCATGTTTGTTTAAGTCAGTCCAATAAAACAGTGTTTTCAAGGTGGTGCCTTAGGCCTTTGGGTGTTTCCACCACCAACCTCTTAATATGGCAGGCGATGAGCCTGAAAATAATTATTAAAAAATCTTTTTTATTTAAAATATTATGTATTGATTTATTTTCTTGAAAATATATTTTTTTAAAAAAATATTTTTTATTTCAAAATATGTGGAAAAGTGTGGTGTTGAAAATATGTTGGTGAGAATATGTAGGCGAGAAAGTATGCCCCTTAGTGTTGAGGGGTCTCCAAATAAATTAAATTATTTCTTAGGGAGATCTAATTTTTTCGCCTGCCTAGGCCTCACCTCAATTAGGCGGGGTTAAACTGCCTAACACTACCTTGCCGTAGTGAAAACACTGCAATAAACAAATAATCTATTGCGCTACTTGTTTAACAAGCTTGCTTCAGCATTTTAAAATCAGAGCATCCGTCAACATCCATCCAAGTACATTGGATAGAAGAAATAAGTTTTACTAGTTGGTGCCATCAAAAACTTCAAATTCTACTAATTGATCTAAATGATCCCCTGAAATGGAAATTAGTGATAGCTAAACTAGATGAATGCATCATTAAGAATATATAAATATGTTAAAATATAAATTAAAGGAAAAAGAGATTAACGTATACTTAGAAATTTCAGACAATTATCATCATGGCATATCTACAACGCGCTGACCTCCAAAATAATATGCTAAGCAACAACTTAAAGTTTCCAATGGTAAACGTTTGCATTAGAGAATGTTACCACCAGAGCTTCTTCACCATCAAAATATTAAACAATACAAAATTCACTAAATGTATGATTTTGCATGTATAATGTATAATGATAAGTCCTAAAAAGCACATAATGTCAATTTAAAACAAGTTGCTACAAGTTATTATGTGGTTTCCATTGAAGTCAACAATAACAGCCCTATAAACTAGTTCTGTCAATAAACTTCTTCAGCTACATCAAAAGCATTTCTTCATTTCATTAGTCAGGAACAGCTTAAATGTATTATAATTATCTCTTATTTCCAGTCCTAGCTAAACTCTCGGCAAAAACAAATCCTGTCCTTCAAAAAGTCAGCTTGTCGCTGAAGAAGACTGCACATCCATATTCATAGCATTTAGATACATAGAATCACAGATAAGAATAAGATGTCAATGAAGATGGCTATTAATTCGATCCACTATGTCAAACACAACATACTCATCTAGACACCTAAAACGCTCTTGGCCAGTCCATGATTATAACTCCACGCCTTTTTTGCTTACCAATTAGCCGATTAGAACTGGCTAGCGTGCTTGTACAATTTAATATGGCATCCAGAGATGCTCCAAGTGGTAATGTTAGCTTATGCAGTTTCTTTAGCACTTCAAACTTTCAATGCTAAGAGTATGAAATCAAGTCCTGCTTCATGATTGGAAGAATCTTTCTTAATTTTCCACTCATTATCAAACGAATAGTTCACATTTTCAAGTCATTGGTAAGATAATTTCATAGATTTCATCAAAACCATGGCTCCCATGGTGTGACCCTAGTGTACGTCATAATCTTTCGGGAAAAAAAATGGTATCAATTTAAACAGTCAATTGCATCTGAATTTAAAATGACTACTTCCTTTTCCCCACAACCATATCATACTTGTGATACATAGTAACATTATTATAATTTTTTTTTTTTTGGATTTTGGAGGACGGCAATTACATTCCATTAAAGATGAGTGGTAAATCATCATTACATTAAAAGATAACTCCACAAAGAGGAGCACAGGTCACCAGGAAAGGTTCTATATATACACGTAAGCACCACTTACATTATTTATAGCTGTTCAATCCCTTCAATCCATCATGCATCTAACCTAAAACCAAATTACGATTAACTGCTACCATCACCGTGATAAAGAAAATCCTACCATTTCCTAAGTTCACAATATAATACCATAAGAGAGGACTACAATTGTACAGTTAACTATAGGAGGACTTGATTTGGAAAAAAATTTCTTCACGGAATATTATCAAAGAAACTTTTAGGGGGATTGCATTTCCGTTGATTCAATCATCACAAGCAATTGCAACGACTCTTTGGGGATCAAATCTGCAGTCTCTTTCATATAAGAGATTTCTTGATTCATAAACTATAGTACCAAAAATAGACAGTGAATCCATCATAGATACACCATAAAGCCTCAATCCCAACAATTGCAAGGCCTTAAGGCGATCACGAGGTAATTTCCCTAGTCTAGGCGTGGCGGTGCCTAAACGGCGCCTAGGCGATGCCTTGGCAAAACAAAATAATATTCGTTTAGAGGTCCCCGGATAAGCATTTATTTATTTCTAGGTCCTTAAATAACACTAGTTGTCTATTAGGTCCTAATGTAACATTAATTGTGGCAAGATTTCGTTGTCGGGTAGGTAACGTTTTATTTGTCCTATTAAATAGTCTCGCCAATGGTTAATGACACATGAGCTTCCTAGAGCATGCATTCGAGGGAAGATACAAAGATTCTGTGTTCACACTTGGATATGTTGAATATGGGAGTTTTGCTCGAAAGGTATTTTAGGAAGATAGCAATTTCTAGGTCAGTGCTAGATGATGTTCCAACTTCAAGGTGCTTGGATCCTCAAAAAAATCTTCCAGGTACTTGTTTTTTAAAAAGATGTAGTGACTTTAGTCAAAAACATAAAAGAATGTAGTGACTTCAATTGAAAGTATTGAAGGTATCAAGAGATAGTTATGACTGCCTTTAAATGTTTCTTAGAATTTGAAAATTTGAGCTTAGATCTCTAGGTTTCTCATAATTAGATTTGGAGGGTCGTTCCAAAAGATTTTACTTCTTTGTAATTTCTTGAAGCTTAATGAAGTCGATCCAAGGTTAGACTAATATAGGATTATAATGTAAGGCCTAGAGCAAATTTTGATAAATTTGACAAAAGATGCTAGTTTGAGTGCTCTAGATTCTAATCCCTAGGATAGATTTCCCAAGAGAAGTGAATTATCTTAGGTTATATATCCTTATCTGATGCTAAGTATGGACTCTTTATATCCATTTAAATTTTCTTCGGTGGTGAATATATTTAACCTTGAATAATGTGAAGTTAGCTATCAAAAGAAAATAAACAAATAATAATAAAAATATTTGCTTTCAAGGCGGCAAAGCAAAGCCTAGGCAATTCGCCTCGCCTAACCTACACGAAGCCTAGGCAGTGGCTAGTCGGACAAAAATATTTACTTAAGCCCTGAAAATTTTATATAAGTTATTTAGAGGCCAATCAATAGTAGGACCCATTTTTGGACCACATTTTTTAAATAAAAACTAATCCAATATTTAAGAAGCATAATATAAATTGCGTACCATAGAAAAGGCAGAAAAAAGTAGAATGCGTTGATAAGAAGGGGCTACTGGAGTTCTTAGCATGAGGAGGGGCTTGTCTAGAGTTGAAGGTGAGGAGGAGAGTCGAGGGTGAGATATTAAGTAAGGGTTGAATGGGAAATGTACAAAGCATTTTCTCATATTCGCAAAGTTCTCCTCTCTAATCCTTTTTTTTTTCACTTCGGGGTTCATCACCAGCCTAATCAATGGCCTAGGTGGTGGGCCTTCAAATCTCCTAAGTCGCGGCCTAGGTGGTGCCTTAAAAACATTGATAATGATAATGATGATCATAATCATACATAATCATCATCCTAATGGAACTCAGCTCCATATTTTAAATCATCTTTCTAACATGGTGATGCACTTTAGAAAATAGAAATGGAATTGAGATGTATTATCAATGAACATGCCTAAACCACGTACTAGTCTAAGAATTCAAAAAAGTCGTCCAGCTGCAGTGTTCTGATCAATGAAGGCCCAATAGTACAAATTATATGGAATAAGAGTAAATGGTTTCAAAGCTGTAGTGTTCTGATCAATGAAGGCCCAATGATACAAATTACATCCTTAACGATTATCACTTCTGTTTATGGCATATGCAATTTTCCAATCTATATGTTTATCAGCAAGAGTGCATTCTCTGCATTTTCTGCCAGGGAAGGATTCTTTTGCTAATCTGAATAGCAAATTAAATAATAACAAGAATAAAACAATTACCTTGAGATGATATTTCTTCTGTAATGATTGCCTAAAGAGTCCAGTATAGATGCCACACATCCACCAAGTAAACCACAAACCCTCAAAAATGAGAAATGATGTCCTTGGATCAATACCATGGAAGGCTGCTGTTCCTGCAGCAAGTGCAATACCCCCTTCCACAAATATAGCATGACAAATGCAAGGGGTGGTCCAAGGTGTGTTCTCTCTCAGTCTCTCGACATTACGCCCAAATAAAACGCATGGACAAAACAATCCAGTCCAACCTGCAAAATGGAAAACAAGGAAAGCTAACATATACCATAAAGACAATTTGTACTCGAATACTCTTTCCAAGGAAAAGAAAACTAAGAACACAAATGTGAGTAATTTAAAGTTTGAAGAGGAATACACTAAGAACCCAAGTGACAAACTAAGACTCACATCCTTAAGCACCTAACTAAAAGGCATACAGAATTAGACTTTGTTTGAATGATTTAACTTTGCTGAACTTGCCTCTGAGACCTAAGGGTTGCCTAGAAAGGAAAATACACGTGTTGAATGGAGAAAAAAAATCCAAAATCCATGTAATAATGTGAGGTAACACTTGCGTCACCAAAATCATTGCTCAAAAAACCATCCACATTATTGCAAACAGTAAGGGCCACAGGATTTCAAGGGCTTAAGAAAGAATTGTTTATTGATTTATTTTATAAGATATGTGAACAAACTAGATTTTCTGACAAATAAATAAACTTAATGCCAGTCAGATCATGATTTTAAGAAGGCCAGGAGGTGTTATGAACTGGTGTCATTGTCATGCCAGTTTTCCACAATTAAGCACATCAGTATTCAACTCCACCAACGAGAATGAAACTGACTATTCCCCAAATCGGAAAATGACATTTTATCAAAAGAGGTCACTCTCTCCATAAAAAAAATAAGTCAAAACATAATAATGGTGTATTCAAACCACAACTGTTTGGTTTTCACCAGAATAAAAAACTGACAAGCATGTAATTGGCAGTTGTTATTATTCTCAAATAAATGTGGTAGTTTTTTTTTTTTAATTTATCACAAATATAATGAGAATCTATCACATGTTAATTGCAACTCGAATATTAGAAGAAAGACTGGTTCAGCAGGGTGATTTTGTATGAGCATCATCCAAAAGATTAACTATACAGTTGAGCGGTAAAAATAAAAATAAAAAAAAATAAAAAGAAGGAAAGGACGAAACAACGAAACATTTAACAAGAAAAGGTAGAAGTCATTCCAATTTGGGATAAAAGACGACACCGTTTTAAAGATGGTGTGCAAACTGCACGTACATAACAATGACAAACACACATCACCTAGAAAATCTAACATAATAACCACCATCAAAAAATTTTAAGTTCCAAGTAAAAAAATTAGAAGAAAAACCTTAGATCAATTATGTTATTTTAAAATTGAACTTTTGTCAAATGAAAAAAGAAAAGAAAAGAATAGACAAGTAGTAAAGAAGCGTAAAAAGTATGTGTAATGAAACACTAAAATATAATTCCAAAAAGACAAATTTGACAAATAGCAGCAATGACAGAAAGAACGATGAAGAAATCAAATAAGATAGTTCGTCAATGTAGAAGGAAGATCAACAGACATGTCCATCAGGAATTTTGGAGAAGCTACCGACTCATAGTAAATGGCAATGCTAAAAAAAAGGGAAGACCCAGAATAATATTCATTATTGACAAAAACAAATAATGATAAAAAATAATGATAACTTAATCAGTTGAAGTTAGGCTACATGGATAAAAGGTTTTCATTCAGCTCAATTTGAGATGTTGATTTACAAGTAGGACTAAGAGCTTTTTTGGTGTATAGTAGGAATAATATTTTCTGGTAATGACAAATACAAAAATATCATAAAGTTCGGAAATGTTTTATCAATATGACAAGATCCATAGAATTTGAAACATGGATCTTAGTACAACAATGACGACAAAGCCTCAATCCCGAATTAGTTGGGGTAGGCCACATGGATCCTCGTACCAAGGATTGCAAGGTGTCAAGGCAATGCCTAGGCGACAAAGGAATATTTATTTAGAGGCCCCTGAAATTAATTTAATTTTTTATACCTGTCTATCTGCCTATAATACTACTACCCACTGTTTGTCTACTACATCATAAGCATTAATATTATAGCTTCATTCTTAAAAAAAAATAAAAAATAAAAAAATCTTCAAAAAACACAAAATAAATGACATTGCAACTCATACAACAATGCAATTTCAAGTTTTAGGTTTTCAAGTTTCAACAACAAACCAAGCAACCTATTATCTAGCACAAAGTTTCTGAGAGTTTTAGAACAAATAAGAAATAAACTCAATAACAAGCAAAAGTTTAAAAAACAAAGAAGTAAAAGACATAAGTTAAAAAACAGAAAAAATTGTTTTCTTTTCTAAAAAACAAAAGTAAATAATTTAAAAAAAAAAACACAAGTGAATAATTCTTTTTTTAAAAAGTAGAAGTAAATAATTTTTTTTTAAAAATGATTTTTTTTGGAGTTGTTGGAGAGTCGTCAGAAACTTGTCGGAGTGTCAAAAGCTCACTGGTATCCTCGTCGGAGATCGGAAAAATGGATGGTGGTGGGGCACAACATATGGTGCTGGTGGGGCACAACATATGGTGGTGGTGGTGGTGGTGGTGGTGGTGGTGGTGGTGGTGGTGGTGGGGGGGGGGGGGGGAATGGTTGTAAAATTGGTGAGGACTAGAGTTCAATCTTGTTGCTTATAAGTTATATATAAAAATATTTAATTAAAAAGAGGTTTCTTATCCTTTTAGAAGTTTAGTTTGACCTCCCTCAAGACTTTAAAAATGTGCTAAGAAACCCCTCCATCGTCTAACCCATCGCCTAGGCGTTTTTGCCTAGAAACGCCTAATTTGTTGCCTAGGCGACGCCTTGCAATCATTGCCTAGCACTGCACATTATAACTTGCATCATGTCTACTAACCAAGCAAATATTATGTTTCTTTCTCCAGATGAAGACAACTAGTTTGTAGAAGCTAGGTCAGATGATGGGATCATACCTAACTTTGTTTTTTTTTATTTTTATCATTTAACATCCTTGGCATTGACTATGAAGTTGGAAACCCAATACTTTTATTATTTGCATAATGATTACATGGCATCCATATAGCCCTAATAAGAATAGAATAGGAAAAGTATATTCAGGTAGGCAACCCCATATTATTGGCAAACGAAGGCTCTTCCATTGGGTTGGGTTGGGTTGCGTTGAGTAAAATTGAGTATTGCAAAAGAATTGATGAATCTGCAACAACGAAGCACTCAATCTAGCATGGCGTTGATTTATGCAACAACAAATGTTTATTGGTATGCAGTAGCAATAAGATTTAATAGCAATGACAAATAAAATAAAAATCAAAAGGTTTGAAAATGTTATATCAATATTAAAAGATCCAATGAATATGAAAGTTTGAAACATGGATCCCAATACCAGACATGATAAATTCCATCAAATCTAACACTCAGGCAATTCTCCAAGCAAAGACAACTACTTCATAGAAGATAGGTTAGATGATTGAAGCATACTTAACTTTGTTTTGTAATTTTTATTCTTTAACATCTTTGACATTGACTACAAAGCTAGAAATTCAAAACTTCTATTATTTGCATAATGATTGGATGGCATCCATATCCATCGGTCAGTCATTACTTTTATTCATGTCCTCATTGATGATTGATCACAAGCGATAATCCCAACCTCCTAAAATATTTTTCAATATTAATTCACAGCAAGGAATGCAATGCGCCTAGGCGTACCTAAGAATAATCTCCTAAAGTAGGCAAGGCGGTCCTTAGAGGGCACCTACGAGATGACTGCGCGACCGAAAAAAAATATATTTAAAGGTTCCTGAATAATTAGTTATTCATTTATAGGTCCTCAAATAACATTTATAGTCTATTAGTGGCTATGCCATATCCAATATATATTTCAAGAATACTTCTAAAGCCTTTAGGTCCTCTTATCAAACACTAATTTTGTTAAGATTTTGTTGTTGGGTAGGTTTTTCATGTTTTTGAGAAATTTGGATTGGTATCTATATCATTGAACATAATTGTAATCAACCCCTTTCACCTTTCTTAAAATTATTTGGGACACCACCTGCCTAGGTTACCGTCAAGGTGGCGTTAAGCCGAAATGCCTAAGCGACACCTTACAATCACTAATTTGGAGATTTCCTAGATCGATCATCATCCATACTGTACCAATCAAATTACAGCCTGAACTAATGAGAGGAATTGTTGAAACTAGAACGTAAAAGGAAAAAAAAAAAAAAAAAAAGAATGGTTGAAGTAATCGTTCAGTACTCTCACTCATCAGATAACCATTCATCCTACTAACTCTTCTAACAATTTTAAATCCTGAAAACAACCCTACAATCCTAGTAAGGGTTTGCTTATTGCTGCTAGTAGTAGTATCAAGTACCCCTAAAACAAATCAGTTGCAGATCCTACATTATCATGAAATCGGAAAGCAGGCGGAGTCTTACAACTTTCGGGATCTTCCGCGCAACCGAAAACCCCAGTGCTCCAAGGCTCATCCGCCGGAGGCTGGAAGTTATCCGGCAGTGGCTGCCCACACTCATGACATCGATGCACAGTAAGCTGTTCCAAACACCACATCAATCACAAATTAGACTCAGATTCATCAAGAATTCATCATCAAAACAAACAAAAAGATTAAACACATGCATACGTGAGGGATCTCGACGGGCTGATTAAGCTCTCCTGGACGGATGTCTTCCTGTGGCGCGTCTTGCTCTTTCGTTAGCTTCACGTATCGCGATTGAACGGTTCCGTCCGCCATTAGATCCGAAAACCAACAGCACAGAACACGCAGTCCTGAAGAAGAGTAAATCTGCGGAAGTTCACGAGTGAAATGCCTTAATGAAATGGCATTAGCACCACCACAACCACGTTGGTTAGAGCGAAGAATTGTTACCAATTACGGATCCGTTTCTATTCAATTCATAGATATAGGGACTATTTCGTCTTGAACGCGTCGTCGTTGTCTTTGAGTCTCCCGTTAAGTTACGAAAATGCCCTCACCTTTAGGATTATTCGGGGAAGATCTGAAAGGGTATTTGCGTCTTTCAGCATCCATTTTTTGCTCGGGTGACTAGTTTCCGACTCTTTTCGGTAGGTGAAACTCCGGTCACAAAACTTCGTGCTTATTAGATTTTGGTCGCAAAAATATACATATATATATATATATATATATATATATATATATTTAAATTGTGATTAAATTTGGGAACGGCTTAATGAACCCCACTTCTTACTGATCTTATCTTATTGTAGATCACTTGTACTAGGCCGAAAGGGTGATAAGAGTACTTTTTTCATCAAACAAGGTCAGAACTAGCTAGTCGGTGCCCTATAATTAGGGAGGTATCGTCCGTTGGTTTCAGTTACACAAGGCCAAGACCTCAAGGTCTTAGTTGGAGTCGATCAATACATCTTCAAAGGTCTCAGTAGAAGCTGATCGAGACATCTTCAACAATCTCAATTGGAGTCGACTGATACCTCTTCAAATGTTTCAATGAGAGCCAATTGAGACCTTTGGCCAAATGTAATCGAAACTCATATGCGTCAAGAACCAAAAAGAAATTGCCAAAAAAAAAAACTCATGAAAATGAAAGAAACTAGGTGGCTTTGTTGTAATTGACATACTTTTCCGAATCCATCCATATTTTTGCCTAAAAAGCTAAGATTATAACCCAAAATCAAAGCTTTAATCACCACTAACAACACAACAAAAAGACAAAAAAAACCAAAAAAACCCAAATGATTGACCAAAATAGTGTAAAAAGGCATAACCGAAGGATTTTAGACATGATTTGGTCGAAAAATCACCAGATTCGGATGGTGGTGATGGTCGGATCGAAAGAGATAAGAGAAAGGTGCGTGGTTTAGAGGTAAGGTATTGTAACGATCCGAAAATTCTAAGCTGTGCCACCTGGTATTTCAGGACCCTGAAGTGGACTTGGAGTGACGTGGTGAACTCAGTCAACCCTCGGGAGTTGACACCGAGGTATATTATTTTTATTTGATGATTTGTACTACTTATGCAACATTATGTTACCTTAAGTAGGTTATTAGTGTTTACTCATATCCTAATTAACCAGAGTTAAGCTCGTGGTTAAGTTCGGCGTACCTCGATTAGTGTCTGTGCATGTGCGATGGCACGATTACATTTTGTTTGGATGGTGTGATAACAAATTAAATACACTATACACTATTAATAAAAATTAATATAAGCCTATAGCCGAGAAATAAATAGTTAATTAATAAATTTTCGGTACACCTAGTGCGACGAAGGGCGGTCTTGGAATAAATGTGCACGCCAGAGATTACTTGTTGGCACGTTTGGTATATATATATATTAGGGGTAGGTAGCGGTCTCCATAAAATCGCCCAAATCGCATGGCCTGATCTGGTTTTTAAAACTCATGGTTTGGGGGGTTTGAATGTTGGGGCATGTGCCCTATGTCAATCTACAACATTGTTTATCTTATAATTTTAGTTAATAAAATTGAGGTTTTCATTTGTTATTTTATTATAAGCGATTGCATGTTTACCTTATAGTAAGATCCATGAGTATTTGTTGAAATACCCTCAATGTCCCTAGTTGATTATTATATTGGAAACTATAATGAATTAAGACTAGTGTGAGTCTTGATTGATGGTCATATGATGATCATGCGTATAGGGGTACGAATCAAGATCATGAAAACTTATTAGAGAACAAGGTATTGGACCAACCCGCTACGAGAACACCACATGGATTAAGTCAAAGATGTTACTCATGATAGCTTTATCATTTAGTCATTCGACTTGAAATTAACATAAACTTCAATATTATGAGCATAGAAATTTAACACAATCAAACGTTGTCCTTAATCGGAAGATTATAAAGATTACAATTAGTTACCATGTGAATAATATTTGAAGGTGTGTAGTCAATATATAATTTGTCCTTATCATAAAAAGAGAGATCAACGGATCCCCCGATAAGTTAGACTGTTAAATGGTCATGTCTAAGTGAGTAGATATGATCAATATCACTTGAATGTTTTTAGTCTACCTAAAGATCAAGACTAGTACTATTGAATAGTAATGTTGACTTTCCATGTCTTTTGTTTAATCAAATGATATCGCATGACAAAATGATATGATATATGTTATTCATCAGGTTGTTTCGATTTTGATATTCATGCTACTTGGGTAGTCATAATGCCTTGCTAGAGACCGCTTATGACTTGTGTACCAAAATGATTTTGGTTCACTACCAACGTCTCACGAACCTATTGGCATATGCGCAATTTCAATTGGTGCAGAGTAATGAGTTTTATATGATAAAACTCATGACATAAAAAGCCATTACGATTTGTTATATGATAACTTATTAATAGGAACGTTTGTGTAATTTGCTTAAATTGCATAAATACATTAGTTATATTACGAATATGATTTTAAGTGAGGGCTTATCTACACATATAAATAGAGGTTGAAACATTAAAACAGATAAGATTTTCATTTTTACTATTTTCGAGTTCTCTGGATTTTAGGAAAGAAAGAAAAATGTTTTCAATCTCTTTTGAGGCTAGCACTCCAAATTGTGGTCACGATTCGTGCGTAGATTTTCGATAGATGACACGCGCTAGAACGTCTTGGAGATCGATTAATCAGATAAGGAAATCATCGATTAAGGTATGGTTTGCTTTTGTAGATTAAGTTTAACGGAACTTATTTTTGATCCTATTGGGGTTTTTCAAAAATTGTTTTGAATTTTTCACTGTGTATGAACCCCAAAATTCAACATTGAAAAACTTTAAAATCGCGGTGTTGCGGTTTGGTGGTGGTTTTCATTTTTGAAAAACCGCAATTCACCAAACCGAAAGTAGTTTAGTAAATTCATTTACTTCACATCTCAAAACTCTAACAATAAACTTAAACTATTGTTGTCTCCCACTACCAAGTAATTATCTGCCTCCACCACTTGACGCCTCCTACCACCGCCTCCTACTAGTCGACGTTGCTATTGCCTCCCACAAGTCGTCTTTGTCGCTGCCTTTCACTAGTCGCCTCCTCCCATTGTGCCACTCGATGCCTCCTACCAGTCACGCCTCCCATCGCCACCTCCCACTACTGCCTCCCACAATTCTATGCCTCCCATCAGGCACCTCTCACCAGTCGCTTCCTCTCACCACCGCCTCCTACCAGTGACTGGTTTTTTTAAAAAAATGTAATAGTAAAACCATGAAACCAGATATCAAACCGCATAAACCGTAGTCGATCTGGTTACAGTTTTCAAGGTTCGTGGTTTAGCGGTAATTAAAAAAACAACCAAATTGTGAACTCCTGATTTGGTGGCAATTTAATGGTTTTCACCTTGAGATGAGCATGGAGGATGTGTCAAGATGTATGCCACAATAGTGACTGGTGTCACTTTAAGACAATCTCCATTAGATCAGCCTTGAGATCGTGCGATGCGTATCTAGAAAAAAATTCATATATATATCAAAACCATCTCAAACTTATCACTGTTTCATCGAATTGTTGATCGAGCGAAGCATGTAAGGGTTTAATTTGTAGTCATGAGTGATAAAGAAATGAAAGAAGTGATCACAACAACTGGATTTAGATATTATCCAATTGAATTGGGATGTTGGTAAGTGTTTCATCAAGTTCTTTACTTTTGGTTTTGAAGTTTTAGTTGAATTGATGATAGAAATTTCGTTAATTATGTTGTTGGTGGTTGGAATTGGTATAAAATCGCATTGGAGGCCCTACCCGATGTTATGGGGCGGTGTTGGATGTTTTGGTAGTGAATTGATGATTGAACAGGCGTCAATGCTCTATTCTCTGCTTGGACGCTAGAGGGCGAAGCACGTTCCTTCATGATTTTATGAGCCCAAATGGTGGAGTGCGCTCCAACAAAGCAGGGAGTGGCCCCCACCCTAGAAAACCACAATAATGCTGAATAATTCATGGAAATTTTTGAGGGTTTAAGGACTGGTCTAGGGGTCCTAAACTTTGAGTATTAGACATATATTGACCTTAAATAATTTGTGATAGGTTCTCAAACACTGGGAGAGGTTCAAGTAGCCCGAAACTTAGTGAATTTGGAACGAAACTTATAGAGATTCAACAAAGGTAAGTGAGACTCGTATTCTTATCAATTACGTTTCATAATTTAATATAATTAGTTCATATAACATTTATGTATTAGGAGCGGGGTGCCGTTTAACAGCTTAAATCACTAAACATGATTTATAAGGATTACTGACCTGTGACATAGCACATGTCGGCAAATGTGCGGGGCCTGACACCAAGCACAGATGCTGAGATGTATATTCTATTTTTGACTTATGGATAACTAGTGTATATATGTGTAGATTATTTTCAGTATTATAAATAATATCGTGATTCTAACGTGAAGTTTTGAAAGAGGAGTTGTTTCAAAATGCGTATGACTACAAGGTATGGGTAGCAGTTGATGTTGTGTGTGTGTGTGTGTGTGTGTGTGTGTGTGTGTGTGTGTGTGAGAGAGAGAGAGAGAGAGAGAGAGAGAGAGAGAGAGAGAGAGAGAGAGATTCCTAGCGATTTTATGAAACTACATCTCATTTTGACTAAAGTTGCAAATTTGATTTAGTTATATGATATTAATATGCCCCTAAGTTCAACAAAATATTTTAGTGACCATAAAAAATTGTAGGTCGGAATTATTCGAATATTAAGTATTTAGAATATAGCTACAAAATCGACACCGAAATGATCGTTGGTCTTACACGAGTTCGATGCAACTAATTGTGTTTAAAACGGATGCCGAACAATTTTTAGCGCATAAATTAAATTTCAGTCGTTGAGCATGAAAAATGAGGTGTGAGCACATATTATCGGGGGAAGGTCATCATAGTTGGTATTAGAGCGTAGAGATTAGAACCTAGGGAAACATTTGGTTAATGGAACCTAGGTTTTTAGAGCCCTTAAGATTTAAAGGTCAAGTTTAAATTAGACGAATCAATGGTATGGGACATTGGTTCAAAGTCGACTTAATGTACATAAATGGTAAATCCTAAGATAGGATGAGATAAAAGAAATCTGACGAAAGATTTATTATGTTGATTATTTGTTGCCTTGTGTATATGAATATATCATTAGATATATAGATAATTATCTTCCCTATTAGTCTAATTGTCTCTGATGGTTTCTGCAAGCGGATAAAGAACTTGAGTTCTACGAGACAGTGGAGGGAATAACAATGAACAATGCAAGGAAATTGAAACGAACTCCTTAGAAGAGAGCCCACGCGTACTTCAAGTGATCTTTGCAACGATTACTGTGAGAATGAATAAGCTTTGATTGGGAATTACATAGTATGATGCGCTTACATTTAATAGTAGTGTAGCAAATAAAATACTCAAACAAGAATCATGAGACTTGAAAGGACAGTGAGATGCCACACTATATAAGCAAAAGGGACTAGTCATGTAGTCACACTTTAGAGAAATAACTTTGACACTTGAGACTCTATTTAAATAATTAAAAGTCATGATGCCTTGTTTGTAAAGGAATGTCATCGATCCTAGTAAGGATACAAATAAATTTTAGTCTCAAACAACAAAATTAAGTTAGTTCGGTTATGAAGCTTAACTTGAAAACTTAATCCAAGATAAGAAGGACGTGCATATTATTGGACGTCTAACTCTCGATTAAATATACAAGATATTGGTGTATAATTCGACTAGATGGCCATTACTCTGGTTTATTTAATGACGGCCAAGTTGATACTATAATAGATAAAAACCCACAACAAGAAAGAAATGTAAACTATACACGCAATATTAGAATTGTAGAAGTTAAAGAGGCATTGAAAAGAATAAAAATAGGGAAAGCATGTGGCCCAGATGAAATACCCAAAGAGGTTTGGAAATGCTTAGGAGAGATCGGATTGACTTGGTTAACAAAACTTTTCAATAAAATTTTAAAGCCAAAACGGATGCCAATGGATTGGAGAAGAAACACGCTTGTGCCAATCTTCAAAAACAAAGGAGACATTCAAAGTTGCTCAAACTACCGGGGAATTAAACTTATGAGTCACACTATGAAACTCTGGGAGAGGATAATTGACAATAGGCTAAGGAGAGAAACCACAATATCAGAGAACCAATTTGGCTTCATGCTTGGGAGGTAAATTATGGAGGCGATTTTCCTTGTAAGACGATTGTTAGAAAAATATAGAGAAAAGAAAAAAGATCTTCATATGGTATTCGTAGATTTAGAAAAAGCATATGATAAGGTCCGTAGAGATGTTCTTTGGTGGGTTCTAGAAAGAAAAAGAGTGCATGTTAGATACATAGACACTATTAAGGATATGTATGATGGAGTAGTAACGAGTATAAAGACATTTGAAGGAGCTACAAAAAATTTCCCATTACGATAGGACTACATCAAGGATCGGCTTTAAGCCCATATCTATTTACTTTAGTTATGGATGAACTAACTACACATATTCAAGATGATATACCATGGTGTATGTTATTTGCAGATGATATTGTCTTAGTGGATGAAAGTAAAGATTGAGTTAATAGGAAATTAGAACTCTGGAGGAATACATTAGAATCTAAAGGCTTTAAGTTGAGTAGGACGAAAACTGAATACATGCACTGTGAGTTTGGAAACACTAGACATCTAGATGACGGAGTGGTAAAATTAGGAGAAGTAGAAGTTCCTAAGGTAAACCACTTTAGATACCTAGGATCAATCATACAAAATGATGGTAACATTGAAAATGATGTCACACATAGAATTCAAGCTGGATGGAAGAAATGGCGGAGTGCAACGAGGGTGATTTGTGATCGACATGTTTCTACTAAGTTAAAAGGAAAATTTTATAGGACCGCAATTAGGCCAGCTATGCTCTATGGAAGTGAATGTTGGGCGGTAAAGCAACAACAATTACATAAAGTGAACGTACCAGAAATGAAGATGCTTAGGTGGATGTGTGGTAAAACTCGTAAAGATAGAATAAGAAATATAAAAATTCAAAGACAAGTAGGAGTAGCACCAATTGATACAAAGATTAGGGAAGGGTGGTTGCGATGGTTTGGTGGCCTGCAAAGACGACCTACAAATGCCCCAACTAGAAAACTTGACTCAATAGAAACTGTAGAAATTCGACGTGGTAGGGGCATACCAAAGTTAACATGGGATGCATTAATTAAGAGGGATTTGAATGGTTTGCAAAGCTCACCATCAATTGCACTTAATCGAGCACAATGGAAAAGTTTGATCCATGTAGCCGACCCCAGTTAATTTGGGACTGAGGCTATGTTGTTGTTGTTGTTACATATAATCTATTTTGTTTGAAAAAAATTATTCTTTTGATTATATTGGATCATGATTTGGGTGGAGTTTTAAGTTATTGCATACCACGTTTTGATAAACTTTTTAAAGAAGAACTCTACTTATTTTTACAAGATTTGAAAACATAAATAAGTGTAAAAGGAAAATAACTTATTTTCCTTAGTGTTCTAAAATGAAAATGAAGTGAATAAAATTATATGTATTCAAAAAAAAAACTCATTGTTGTAATTTTGCTCAAAATTTATACTAAGTTATTTGTATCATTGAAATGGGATGAACTTGACTTATGAGTTTTCAAGTTGTCGTGAGAACCCGAAAGGTTATTTAAATAAAATGAAGTATCATGAATTGAGTTTTGCGAACATAGATGAGATTTCTTAGATGATTGAATTTAAGACATTTTGAACCTAATTCGGGTTGCACGAAAGAATTTTACTGAATTTGAAGTTTTGACTTAATGAAATGGAAAGTAATGGTTTGGACCTAAACTATCATCCCATAAACAAAAACAAATACCTTTGTGTGGTGTTGTGATTTATTCTTTAAATTGCATCAATCAAATTGATTTAAAAATATGTTTACAGTCGCTCAAAACATGAAGATAATTTTATATTTTTTTCGTGAAAATAACTCTGTTTTGGGAATATGGTTTTTGATAAAAACTCAAGACTTTGAAAAAGTTTCAATTTGGATTTGAGATATCGGTAATTGAATCACCTTACTCAAGTTTTGATTGACCTTATGTAAAAGAAAGTTAAATCTAAATCATTATTTAATAGGTTGAATATCAAAATTGATGATCCCAAACTAGAGTTATCTTGAATTGACCACTAAGCGCATAAAGCATAATGTTACGACTAAAAGTTAAGGAATAATTTGAATGCGCAAATAAAATAATTGCAACTAGAACAGTGCATGTTTTAGTACCTGTTGTATTAGTAAACTTAACGATAGGTGAGTTACTAAAAATTGGGAATTCCAAGCCAATGACTATTTTCAGTGAAACTTTCATGTGTGAAGATTGCGTTGCCAAGTAGAATTTGTAGATGTTGTAAGGACATCCGAGATTAAAATGATACAAATTAAAGACATCCAACACAAAGATAAATTATTCTAATTTAACTAGAAGTGAGTTGACTCATAAAATTGGGGATACCAAAAATTTGATAAATCGTCTTTAAAATGAATGATAGGTATGCGGTGGTGGTACCATAATTGAGAAATTAAGGAATACCTCAAAATTGAATGCTTTATATGAGTCAAAATGTTTACAACTTAATGGGTGTACACTGCTGTTAATGATATCGTAATAAACCTAAGGATAGATGAACTATTAAAATTGGGGATACCCATATAAAAGAATATCATTGGTATGATTGTCAGATAATAAACAGGTGAACTAACGATTATTAAGTCAAAGTGAAACCTAGCTTGATTGATATGGGATAGTTGAATGAAAAATGCTGCCGAGGAATAAATATTGTAACTAATGCCACCTAACCTAAGTCAATGATGATTGGATCTTTAAAATTGAGATCCTAAGATAGGATTAACCCATGGAAAAAAAATATCAAAGAGTAAATTGGTGGTATGAAGAATTGTGATCCCAATAGGGAATACATTACTATAGCTTTTCATAGCCGTAGGAATTTCAAGTGGGAGTACCATATTCCAAAAATTTAAAATTCTAAATCGAAATGGTGACATCATGAGAAATCATGATAATCACTTATGGAAAGTAACTCAAAATCTCTCGGTAAAAGAGAATGTTACTTTATGAGTCGAATTAAACAATTTTAGGAAGAATAAATGAACAACCAATGATAGGTTGATGATTAAAATTAGGGATCATATGCTAGAATCGACTCCCAATAAAGTTAATACCATGTAACACGAAAAATGTGATAAGGATGAGGAAATATCTTAAGCTAGTTATGAAACATGTATCTCTAGGTGAAGATGAGATTTTCTAAATTTGACACAAATACGAATTGTTAAACAAAATATTTCTAGCACTTGAGAGCTTGAGGATTTAGCAAAAATTCCAAAGTGAAAATCCTAATCGAATGGTGTGAGAGAAACTTGAAAAGCAACCTACATGAGTAAGTGATAAGTTTGCAAGGATAACCAAAATGTCGAGGGTATCAACAATTGGTGAGATGCATGAACAATTAAGGTTGAGGCCTTAATAAGTAGAAAAAAACCCCTTCTTGATAGAAGTAAAGTTTGTGAGTGTACATTATCTCAAATATGGGGTACATTTGAATCAAAGTTTTAAATGGCATGACGTGCAATTTATGTTCTTTTAATTACTAAGTAAACAATCGTGTACATTACTTTTAGAGTACCCGAAAAATAAATAAAAAGTGTGGCAATAGTAACACACAAGAGTAACAAATTGAAATAGTGAGGGTGAATTATGAACTTAAAATAATTGGATTATAGGGAGTTACGAGTCCTTAATGACACAACCCGAGGTATGGGTGATATATTCTTAAGAAACAACATGGAAGTTAAACTACCATTGATTTCTTAGTGAGAGAAGTTCAAAATTAACTATAAGAGCTAAGAGTTAGATCGGGAGGATGATAAGAGATGTTTGTGTGATAAATGTGAATCTAGATAACATAAAAAGAATTTAAAACGGTCACATAAGATCGTAAGAGTTGATTGGTACAAGGATGTGATACTACAAGTCTCCAGAAATTCAAGTGATTACGATAGGAGATTTTGATATGAAAGAAAAAAAATTACGATGTAGTAAAGTGCATACAAATGAGCATTGAAAGCCATTTAGAGATAGCGACGATGATGATTATTCCATAGCTTACCAAAGATGGAAGCTTGTTGCGTAAGTAAATGGTTAAATGTGACAAAGAAGTTACAAGGTGGACCGACGGTCAATAGTTGACTCAAATCATGAAACTTTTAAAATAAACGTCGACAAAAGTATGTTGACAACAATGTTAATATATATTCTTAAAAGAATACTATATTTGCTTATTTGTAGCCTTTACAGATAGGTTGCAAGGATATGATGAGATGTTCATTCATATACGAGGAACTGAGATGGTGACATAAATGTTGTATTAGTGTTCATTTCCAGCAGATAGCTATCCTTGCTTCTACTACCAGTTGGCGGTATGGATTTATTTCCAGATAAGCAGAGATGTTTTATGATAAAGAGACACCATATCACCTCTCAATATGGTTCTCTCTACTTGCTAGTTGGATGACTTAGGTGCACATTGTGACTTCGGTGGAGATTACAACCCAAATATGCGTGCAGACACAAGGACTTAGCAGGTAGCTACGTTATAATTACTCTACTGGGACATATATGACATATGCCTTGTGAATTTCGGCAAGTGGGACAGAATTGATGCTATTAAGAAGTTAGAGTAAAGAGTAAGATTTTATTTTACGTAGGGTACCTGCATATTTCGTAGGTGCGGATTTGCATCTATTTAAAAAATATACAATATAATAAAATAAAACAAAAAAATTTGGTTGTAAAAGAAATCGTTACAAATGGACACGTTAGGTTATGGGTGTACCTTAATTTTACTTTCAAGGATGAAAGTTCTTGAAATTGGGGATATTGTGACGACTCAAAACCCAACAAACTCGCAACAATGGCAAATTAGTAATTGTGTGAACCTTAAACTGGTTCTACTCTAATATAAAATAAAATTTAAAACCCTAACCACCACTAATTAATCTACAAACCCTAAATCAAAAAGAAAGAGGGGAGAACTAGACGATGGAGATGATGGTGATGGAATGCTCCTATATTTACGAAGAATGTAGTCTTCATCTCCCCTTACTTTCTCTAAGTTATGTTTTGGTTATTTTCGAAAATAAAGGGTGTTGTCGCGACGTCGCCGTAGAAAGGCAAAGCCGCCGCACCGCGGCCAAAGAAGGGCAGCGGCATATGGCGCTGCTACCGGAGTGGGGTAGGGCCCTCCGCCACCACTATGGAGGAGCAGGGCCTCCATTAGGAGACCCCTTCCATGTCCACCTTGCGCATTGCCGAATAGGCAGTGAGAAAGGGGAAGGCGTCCCCCACTTGGACGCATGAGGCAGGGATGTCGTGCCAAGGGTCAAAATGACACGTAGCTACCCCAAACTGGCCCCTAGACTGAACTAGAGGCTGAACTACCCCAAACTAGGGGCTAGTTCGGCCCCTGAACTGAACTAGTGGTCGTTTAGCCACTGGACTAGATTTCTATGGGCCTAATTATCCCCTATACAAAAAAAATAAAAAAAATAAATTAAAAGGAAAAATAAAAAAAAATACAGAAATTATATATATGTATCTAATAAAACAAAAAAATAATTTTTTTTCCTTCAAAAGGGGCGCGCTACGGTGTCTTCGAGGGAGACTAGCTGGGTCCCGCCCTTCGCACCGGGCTACGAGGGACTCGCAGGACCCACACTAGTGGACCTCGAAATAAATTTCAAAATAAAATGGAACTAATATATAACTTGTCGATGATGTGAATGTGTCTTGATTTGTTTAGATTCGCGAGGTGGTTCAAGTCGAGCCCCAAGCGTGCAATGATTGGGAGTACTTAGCGCGCCGAGTCGAGGTAAGTGGGGAGCTTCGCTCATGCATTAAATATGGATTGAGTATTAGATAAATAAAAATATCACATTCATATCAAAGGACTTGGGATTGGGTTACATTTAGTCAATGGTATGAATATGCTTATTTATGGAATGTATGTGATGTGAACACTTGTGTTATCCGATCAAAAGCGTAGATGTTGTAGTGTGACGACCCCAACTTCTCAATAGGGAACCGCCCGGCCTAATCCCGTAATAAAACCTTAATCCTAATCACATAAGACTTAATTACTTATTAGTCAGCCTTTCGTCCCTATATTCCTTAAAACACATGTTCAGATATTTTTAGATTTCAGAGTTAATTAAAACTTTTTTTTATCATATTAGTGTTATTACATATTATCATGTTGTTATGTATTTTAAAGATTATGCGAAAGCTTTCATATTTCAAAATCCTAAGTGTAGAATACCAGGAGAAATGCGGCATCACATGCGTCTATATAAGTCTAAAAAATGGGGAACTATACACTCAACCCAATATACAACCCAAAATGTACAATAAAAACATATGCAGTAATAATACAACAAAGTCGAATCGTACAAAATGAGATAGGAAAATCGTCGAAATGTTCAGAGAAAGTCGTCGATCATCTCTTTCCCTGGTTGGCTGCTCTCGATGGACCTATACCTACCGTCACAAACTAGACGGTGAGTATAAGAATATTTAAGTAATAACTGGAGAATTCTATGCCATATTCCCAAAATATAAAAATGGTATTTAAAAGCATAAAGTAGCAAAATAAATTGCTGAAACAAGCAATGCAAGTAAATACCACAATTAAAGATGTATAGACTAACACAAGCTAAGTCGAGATGATCTATGTTCGGTCGGCGGTGAGAACTATCACCTAACCTTTCCCACTACTATATGGAGCTGTGATCGACATATGTCACACAAATAGCGGAGCTGCGCTCTATGCTTATACACCATCAATCTCATTCTTGCCGACCACCCCGAGTCCTATAACTCGTGTGTCGTGCAAGTGTAGTGGTGCGTGCCGGAACCCTAGTAGACTCATGTTCGCGTGAACCACGCATCCATCGTGCAATGGACACTAGATAATCCCTACCTTAGTTTTCAAAAACAAATAATTCTAAGTCTCTAGGATTCCAAGACAAGTTAGGCTACAAAGCCCAAAGGAAATCGAATACAAGTCCAATAAATTCAGAATTATCCCAATAGCATGATTTTCATCAATTATCTATCAAGAACAACATCAAGAGTAGGAATTGGAATCAATGAAACACTTCACAAGACATCATGTCACAAATATTCAAACATGAATAGACACAAGAATAACACGATGTGAGATTACAAGTAATAATGTGTACAAATAGACCAATAAATCAAGAAGAGAACGAAATAAAATATAGAATTCTCACAGCTTAACTTACAATTCACACGCTTGTGCTAGCTTATCCTACTTTTCGCACTTCGAAATGTGTTCCCAAATTCTTGAGATCTCCCCTTAGTTCCCTCGAGTTGGTTGATAGGTTTTAGAGTGAGTTTGGACCCATTTATAGTGTTTAAACCATGTTTGGACTTTGCTGATTTTTGTACCAACATAGACGAATTAGCGCACTATAATACACCTCTAGTGCGCTACTTCACAAATCTAGCACATTAATTAACATTAAAGCGCTAGATTATTGACCTAGCGCGCTATATGCAGCTGAACCCATAATTCAGCACTTCAAATTCTGGATTTTTATTACACATAGGCTATGTTTTCACCTTAGGGACCCTCATACACACTACATGAGGTCCCTAACACCCATTACAACGTAAAACAACAACAACAAATTCTTGAATTCATAAAGTGAATGGTGTGGAGAAGTTACCTCACTTGTTGTTCTTCTTCTTCCTCACCAAAGCTTCAATGAAGTCATTCCTCTTCTTTACTAAATCCACACCAGCAACTTCTCTTTTCATTTTCTTCTCCTTGCAAATCGATTTTGATGTAGATAAGAAACCTAAAATTTGACTTACATGGTTTCTTTGACTAATGTTGATATGTTTAAATTATAGCCATTGATTCATGGTGTGCACATGTGTCTCGAGACTCGTCTCATGGACCATCTTGTCCCACGTTTCCCTCAAGTCACCATTAAGTGACTCAACAAGTTGACACTTGCCCTCTTGATGGGTTAAAGCGTGTCTCGATGCACATCTAGTGTACATTGTTTTATTTCACTAACTGTAGGCACATTAATGCTTATATTAAATGTGACCACATTAGCCACTTATTAAACCAACATAAATTCACATTTAACGCATATTAATTAAGCTTACCCCGTAAGCCGCTACCTTGGTCCCACGTCGACACGCGACTCGAGGTACGTCCTCGCTCGTCTCGATACCTATATACCCGTATAAACATTGACTTAATGGTCTACACATATACAATACACTAGGCATACATCATAAAAAATATAAAATATGCCTCGACCCTTGCCTCGGTTAAAGGACATATCACGGTGTAGGTCCCATAGTACGGGTCGTTGATCCTGTTTAAGGAATTAAGCATGGTTAGAGATTTTGGGCCATTACAATTCTTCCCAACTAATGAGAATTTTGTCCTCGAAATTTAAAATTTGAAGTAGGAGTTTTACCTGACTCGAATAGGTACAGAAACCTATCTCGCATGTAGTCCTCCCTTTCCCAAGTGAGTTCCATATCATCGTGAAACAACCACTTGATAAGTACTTTTGGTATCGACTTACCTCTCAAGTTTCGTACCAATCGATCCAAAATGTGTATAGGCTTCTCTTCATATGAAATATCTTCACTCAGGTCTATTTGACTTAATTCTAAAGTCAGACGATCACCTGCTCTCGACTCAGCTAATCGAAGCATGGATATATGAAAGACTGGATGAACTCCTGTTATCTGTAGAGGTAACTCGAGCTCATATGCAACCTTCCCGACCCGTTTCTTAATCCTGAAAGGTCCAATAAGTGCCAGTGCAAGTTTACCTTTGACACCGAACCTTTGAAGACCCTTCCGAGGGGAAACCTTTAAATAGACAAAGGGTCCCTCGGTGTATGTGAGATCACCGCGATATCTGTATGCATACTTCCGCTGTCTGTCCTATGCTCCCTTGAGTTTCTGACGAATCAGTCATACCTTCTCTGTGTCATCAACAACAATCTCACGCCCCACGATTTCTCAGTCCTCTAGCTTAGCCCAAGACGATGGCGAACGACATGGTCTACCATATAAAGCCTCAAAAGGCGTCATCTCAATACTGGCCTGATAAATATTGTTATATGTAAACTTACACAACGGTAGGTACTCCTCCCATGATCCTCCAAACTCCAAAACACAAGCTCGCAACATGTCTTCGAGAACCTAAATCAATATCTCAGTCTGCCTGTCAGTCTGAGGATGAAAGTCTTACTAAATTATAGGCGCATATTATACTGCTCATGCATACTCCGCCACATCTGAGACGTAAACATAACATCTCTGTCTGATATAATAGTCTCTGGTACCCCATGCAGTCTAATAATCTATCGCTCGAACAATATATTTAGCTAATCAAATGTGTAATGTGCGGCATCTAGTAGAAAATGAGCAGATTTTGTCATTCTGTCAACAATAAGGCAGATGGAATCATGTCTCTGGGCGGTTCCTGACAATCCTCTCATAAAATTCATAGTAATATCTTCCCAGTTCCATTATGGAATGGGAAGAGGCTGTAGCAATCCTCTAGGTCTGCGATGTTCACCCTTCACTTGTTGACAAATCTCACAATTCCTAATAAACTTCGACACATCTGCCTTCATTCCAGGCCACAAAAATGCCTCTTGATGTCGTGATACATCTTGGTCCTACTTGGATAAATGGTGAATCAGGAATGATGTAACTCCTGAAGAATCTCCTCTATCAACTTTGGTAATGACGATATCTACAGTCGCCCCTGAATCGCAAATACTGGTAAGACGTTTTCGTCCAATCAACATAATCTGCACTCTACATTAACTCACTAAATCTCGAGTACAACATGTCGGCCCTCTGACCTTCGACACTCTCTGTGTAGACACAGTCCGTACTCTCATTTGAGCACAAATCTCAACATGAGTCTCAATAGGAACCTCCACTTGTCTACTAGGTATCCTACTCAGCGCATCAACGACTATGTTCACTTTTCCTAGATGATACTCCAAAGAAAAGTCGCAATCCTTCAGAAACTCTAACCATATACGTTGTCTCATATTTAAATCCTTCTATGTGAAGAGATACTTCAAACTCTCATGATTAGTAAAGAGCGTAAATCTCTCTCCATACATGTAATGTCTCCATATCTTTAGTACAAACACTACTGTTGCCAACTGCAAGTCGCGCGTCTGTTAATTCTTCTCATGGACCTTCAGCTGTCTGGATGCATATGCTACTATTCCATTACCCTACATCAACATGCATCCCAAAGCTCTATGAGAAACATCAGTATACATTGAAAATACTTGTCCAACCTCTGGTAATACCAATACTGGCACAGTAGTCAACAATCTCTTTAATTGAGTGAATGCCTCATCACAATCTTCAGTCCATTCAAATTTAACATCTTTCTGGGTTAACCTCGTAAGTGGTGAAGTGATTTTAGAGAAATCCTTGACAAATCGGTGATAATACCCTACCAAACCAAAAAAACTCATGATCTCAGTCAATAAAGTCGGTGCTGGCCAATCCATAATCGCTTGAATCCTGGCTGGATCCACTAATATCCTTGCTGCTCGGACAACATGCCCTAGAAACTTGACCTCTGAGAGCCGGAATTCACATTTACTGAATTTGGCGTATAGTCTATGCTCCCTCAAAGTTTGCAACGTCTCTCTGAGGTGCTGCTCACGATCCTCCCTCATCTTCGAGTATGTCAATATATCATTGATGAAGACTATCACGAATCGAGAAAGAAACAATCTGAAAACTTGATGCATCAGATCCATAAACACTGCTGAAGCATTGGTCAGCCCAAACGACATGACTACGAACTAAAAATGTCCATATCTCATGCTGAAAGCTGTAATGGACCTATCATCATCCCTAACCTTAAGCTGATGATACCCTGATCGTAGGTCTATCTTGGAGAAAAATTGTGCTCCTCTTAACTGATCAAATAAGTCATCTATCCTTGGGAGTGGATATTTATTCCTAATTGTGACTTTATTCAACTATTGGTAACCTCAACGTACCATCTTTTTTCTTCACAAAAAGGACAGGTGCTCCCTATAGCGACATAGAAAGTGTAATGAATCCCTTTTATCCTAAATCCTGAAACTGAGTTTTCAACTCTTCTTGCTCTCGTGGTGCCATCCAGTATGGTGGTATGCAAAATCGGTTTAATACATGGTACCAACTCAATAATGAAATCAATCTCTCGTGGTGGCGGTAAACCAGGTAAATCCTCCGGAAAGACATTAGGGAACTCTTTCACCACCGGTATGTCCTCTAACCTAGGTCCCTTACTCTCTGGTATAGTGTATAGTGAGATTAACGTCTCTATCTCCTCACTAGTCGCGGGTCGACCTCTCGTACCTACTGTCCTTACTGAATTACCTCTATAAGTGAATGTCGGATGCCCTGAGATCTCAAATATCACTGTCTTACTGAAACAATCGATATGAGCGTGATATGCAGCTAATTAGTCCATCCCTAAGTTCGCATCGGACTTCAAGAATTCGAGGACTCAAAAGTCAATAGGTAGCTCTAACCCAGCTATCTCGACCAAACATCCCTCAACAACACTATTAGAGTAAACCCTATCCCCGCCTACAATACTCAAAATCAAATGTATGCTAAGCCTAACAGGTTTCAACCATAGGATGTCTACTATGCGACCAACAATAAAAGATATGGTAGAGCTAGAATCAAATAAAATATATAAATCTCTACTGCAAATAGAAACTGTACCATCAATAAGACTTTGGGTAGCGTTGGCATCTGGCTAGACCACCATGTGAACCTCCTCTCGGGCCTGCTGTGTATACACTACTGCAGGATGCGGGCATTCTCTCACTATGTGTCTTACCTGTCCATATCTGTAGCATGTCAACTGTCTGCGCTGACCCTGAGTCTGAGATTGGCCTTGTGCTTGATACTGACCCTATCTCTGCGAATGTTTCGATCTTTTTCTAGTATCTCAGCCTTTGACTCTGGCTCTGCTTCTGCCACCCTGCGGCTGCTGCTGTGAACGCCTTTGGGGCGGGAAGTGCAGGAATAATGGGAGCTGGTAAGACTGGTATGATAGCAGGTGGCAAGGGAAGTCTGCCTACTGTGCTCTGTGTTGGAGCAATGGATGATACATGAGGCACAACCAATGGATGAGTAGTTGTCCCCGAACCCTGAGCACCTCTATTCCATCCCCTTGCTCCCTTACCCCTCTGTCTCTGTCTCTCATACTCTATAGCCTGCTCTACAAATAAAACTGGACTCGGTGCTCTGCTATTAGCCACTCTGACCAGATAATATGTCTCATGTACTAGGACTCGCTTGTAGATCTCGGTGAGTGTCCTAGCGCTTGAATTCACGACGTAATACCAAATATTCGGCCTGCGTCCATCACCAAAGTAGTACATATCCTCTGAATAATCTCTTACCAAATCCTTAGAAAATTGGTACAGATAATCGTATCTGTCTATATACTGCATCATAAGCTCCTCTGGTCCCTATCGTAAATCCATGAAATCTCGTCTCAATCTCTTCATTACTAACAGCGGAAAGTACTGCTAATAAAACTTCATTTTAAAAGCATCCCATGACTCAAACTCTCCGTGAGTAGCCACTGTCATACGCCATCATACGTCGGCGTCCCTCTTGAGAGTGAAATGTGAGATCTCTGCCTGAAGTCTATCCTCAATATTCAGTATCCGATGAAGCTTCTCTTACAACAAAAGTAGACTGACTTGAGTATGATGAAATCTTTCACTAGTTGAACTTCCAATGATGTGCCGAAAGATGCGGGCGTGGGAGACGATACCGCCTCAGCTGTCTCTACCACTGGTGCAGTCATGGCTATCGGCACTGCTAAAGCTGCAGTTGAAAATGCTGGTGCCTGAAAATTGGTGTAGCAGTCGTAGGAGTCAATGTCAATGCTGGTGGAGCAAAACGATCTGTCATCATAGCGATGAAGTCAATCGATTTCTGACCCTGAGCTGTCGTTCGATCAGACAGCCTTTGTAGATCATCCACAATAGTAGGAGGATGACTGCCACTAGCCCTACATCTCGTCCCCCTCGTGTATCAGCCATCGGGGTCTGCAATGGATAGCGAACGGGAATCATCTTCTACATGACACGACGCATAAGTATATATATATACATACAACAATTAGCAAATACATTTAAGATATCCCCATCTCACTTCCACTCACTTCCCAACTAATGGTTTCTAGGCAAAGGTCATCTGAATTCAACAACTAAGATTTGTATTTTATTCATCTTGTTCTCCAAACCTATGCTCTGATACCAACTATGACGACCCCAACTTCTCAACAGGGCACTGCCCGGCCTAATCCCCTAATCAAGCCTTAATCCTAAGTGTGGAAAACTAGGAAAAGTGCATCATCACATGCATGTATATAAGTCTAAAAAATGGGGAACTATACACTTAACCCAATGTACAACCCAAAATATACAATAAAAACATATGCAGTAATAATACAACAAAGTCAAGTCGTACAAAATGAGATAGGAGAATCGCTGAAATGTAACGACCCATTTTATTAATGTCATTAATTATCTCGAATTTATAAACATGGATGCCAGCTCAGATCTACATAGACGCCGCGGTAGGCTAGGACACACGGGGACCTAGGTGCGATAGTTTATTGTGTGTTGGATGCTTATTTGCGGTGCAATTTATTGAAATACATTGCATGTGTGTATGTTACACAACAATACGTGCGAGATTATGAGAACTGTATTGGCCTCGATATGCGTGTCGACGCGGGTACTGAGTAGTTGACGAGACCAAATATTAGGTCGGGGAAACTAAAACACAGAAATTAAATAAAAATTGGCCAAGTAATTAATATGGAATGAGTATTAGGTAGCTAGTGACGTGGCGATACACGTATGTTGCGGTTCGGACGCGAAACTGGGCTTCAAAACGCCTGAAAATGACAATTTTGTGCTTAAAACACAAGCGAGTGTCCCAAAAGTGTCACAAGTCATGTCAAAGAGCTGTTAGGTTGGAATAAATAGAGGGTTATAGATGCATAGAGATACGTATGTGAGTGGAGATGCTAAGTGACTGAATAAGTCAAGAAAGCTTATCTCTCCACCACCTTTTCTCTCACTCACATAATCAAAACACAAAGAAGAAGAAAAATCGAGAGGCTGAGAAGAGAGAAGAAGAAACGGAGAGAAGGAGGAGAAGAAGAAGCCGAGAAGGGGAGAAGAGAGGTGAAAACATTAGGATCAAGGTGAGTCATTGTTGATGTTGTTGTGTATTCATTATTGTCATGGTGGACGAGAGGTTCGGCCATGGAATTCGAGAGGTTCGAGGGTGGAGATGGCAGGGGCATCTCCTTTGCCATCGATTCCACTTAGGGTTGGGGCAACCCTAACCCAATAGAAAAGATTTTGTTTTTTTTTTTCTAGCGATTGAACCAGAGAATTCCCTGGTTCGATCGAGTGGAGGGGGTGCACAGGCGAGCGCGCGTGTGCACCTACCCACTTGGGCCGGGCCCAGAACTGGTCAGGCTCGGCCCATGGGGCGAGCTTGGACCAATTCTGGTCCAGGGTAGCGTCCGACCTGTTTGGGTCGACCCGACCCAAACCAATAAAAAAAAGAAGAACAAAATAGAAAAATTGAGAAATATTCTGAAAAAATTGGAAAAATTCTGGAATATTTGGAAATTCCGGACGTGACTTTTGCGGGGTTTTTGCCTCGAAAAGCGCAAAATGGGCAATTTAGCCTAAAATTTTAGAAATTGGTCGTAAATTGTAATGTTAAATCGGAATTATTGATAAATGGACATAGGTGGACACGGATGATCAATTGGCGACCAATGACTCGATGGACTTAGACTCGGGGATTGATTACGGGGTATTGGAGTGCGTTATGAGGTTTGTAAAACCTAATTGAAAAACTATGAGTATTTATTTCGCTTTGTATTTCCATTTAGTTCCAGTATTCATTGTTGTCTTTCTTACATCTATATCTTGTCGTTGTGTGGACGGTTGGTTAAGTTGCTCCCACCGGATGTTTTGTTGTGTGTCTATGCATTCTAGACCATAGCATGCGTATCTGGAGTTCTCGGTGGATAACGACCCGAGCTAATGAATTGCTACGTGTGTCGGTGCATTATAGGTCTACGCCGGCCACCAAGAGGGACCAGGTGATAGCTAGTTGGGTGCGCCCACTAGTGGGATCCTGGAAGGGTATTCCGAAGTATGGTTTAGTCTGACTGGAATAGACACATACATTTGCACTTTATTGTTATCTATACATGTGTTGCTTTAATTGCAGTTGTTTGTTTACATTCTACATGTTTATTTAACAGTATTTATTGAATTCTACTTGTTTATTTGAATGCTCGGAGGCGTTCCTTAGGATTTTACTTATTGGGCCCGTCATCTGCTTTCTTCTATGATGATTGAGTACAGATTAGAGTACAAGTAAGGGTAAGGAGATTTAGGTGACTACCTCTGCTGCCTGCTGTAGAAAACTATTTGTACACGTGTTTTTTTTATTTTGATTTCTTTTGGGAACTAGGGAGTATCATGACATTGTACATGTATATATCTTATATGGTAAAGTCGTTTATCTAAATACATAGTACTTTTCAGGGTTTTTTTCCACAATAGGACTTGTTTATTTGATTATTAATATTTCCTGAAACCATACTTCGGAATACCCTTCAGGGATCCCACTAGTAGGCGCACCCAACTAGCTATCACCTGGTCCCTCTCGGTGGCCGATGTAGACCAACGACGCATCGACACATTAAGCAGTTCATTAGCTCGGGTCGTTATCCATTGAGAGCTTCCGATACACATGCTATGGTCTAGAATGCATAGACACACAACAAAAAAATCTGTAGGAGTAACTCCACCAACCGTCCAAACAACGAGAGGATATAGATGTAAGAAAGACCACCAGGAATACTGGAACTAAATGGAAATACAAAGAGAAATAAATACTAAGCATTTTTTAATTAGGTTTTACAAACCTCACAACGCACTCCAATACCCCGTAATTAATCCCTAAGTCCAAGTCCATTGACTCATTGGTCACCAATTGATCACTCGTGTCCACCTATGTCCATTTATCAATAATTTCGATTTAAAATGACAATTTATGACCAATTTCTAAAATTTTAGGCCAAATTGCCCGTTTTGCACTTTTCGAGGCAAAACCCCGCAAAAGTCACGTTCGAAATTTCCAAATATTTCGGAATTTTCCCAATTTTTCTAGAATATTTTCAAATTTTTCCTTTTTTTTTATTGGTTTGGGTCGAGTCGACCGAAACGGGTTAGACCCGACCCCGGACTAGAATTGATCCAGGCTCGCCCCATGGGCCGAGCTTGGCCAGTTCTGGGCCCGACCCAAGTGGGTGGGTGCACACACGCGCATGCTCGCGTGCGTCCGCGCGTCCGCCCCTTCTAATCGATCGAACCAGGGAAGTCCCTGGTTCGATTGCCATATATTTTTCTTTTCTATAGATCCAACCCCAACCCCAAGTGGAATTGATGGCAGGGGAGACGCCCCTGCCATCTCCACCCTCGAACCTCTCGGCCTCCATAGCCGAACCTCTCGGCCATCATGACAACAACGAATACACAACAACATCAACAACGACTCATCTTAATCCTGATGTTTTTACCCTTTCTTCTCTCCTTCTTGGCTTCTTCTTCTTCTCTTCATCCTATTCGTTTCTTCTTCTTTCTTCTCAGCCTCTCGATTTTTCTTCTTATTTGCATTTCAGTTGTGTGAGTGAGAGAAAAGGTGGTGGAGAGATAAGCTTTGTTGGCTTATTTTGTCACTTAGCATCTCCACTCACATACGAATATCTATACATCCATAACTTTCCATTCATTCCAACCTAACACCTCCTTGACTCCGAATTGTGACACTTTTGGGACACTCGCTTGTGTTTTCAGCACAAAAATGCCATTTTAGGCGTTTCAATGCCCGATTTTGCGTTCGAACCGCGACGTACGCATACCGCCGCGTCACTAGCCACCTAATACCCATTCTATATTAGTTACTTAGCCAATTTTTATTTGATTTGTGTGTTTTAGTTTCCCCGACCTAATATTTGGTCCCGTCAACTACCCGGTACCCGCGTCAACACGCATATCGAGGCAAATACAATTCACATAATCCCGCACGTATTGTTATCCAACATACACACATGCGATGTATTTCAATAAATTGTACTGTAAATAAACATCCAACACACAATAAACTATCGTACCTAGGTCCTTATGTTGAGGCATGTGCCCTAGGTCAATCCTTTAACTGTCTTTATGAATACTTTTAGTTAATAAAATAGAGGATTTCATTTGCTGTTTATTATAATTAATTTGCATGATTGCAATATAATAAGATCCATTGGTATTTACAGAAATATCTTAAATGACGCTAGTCGATCATTATACTTGGAACTATAATAAATTAAGACTAGTGTGAGTCTTGATTGATGATCATATGATGATTATATGTATAGGGATACGAATCAAGATCACGAGTACTTGTTAGGGAACAAAGTACTGGACCGACCCGTTATGAGAACATCACATGGATTAAGTCATAGTTGTTTATCATGATAAATATATTTTTCAGTCCTCTGACTTGAGATTACCATAGACTTCAACATTAAGAACATAGTGATTTGACCTTATCAAACGTTGTCTTCAACTAGACGATTATAAAGGTTGTGATTGGTTACTGTGTGAGCAATATGATGAAGTTGTGTAATCGAGATAGAATTTGTCTCTCTCATATAAAGAGAGATATCAAGTTGATCCCTCGACGTGTTAGACTTTTAAAAGGCCTAGTCTAAGTGAATTGATATTGATCAGTGTCACTTGGATGTTTTCAGTCTACCTAGAGATCGAGACTAGTACGATTGAACATGTTGGATGACAATTCCATGCCTTATGTTTGATCAAAAGATATCGTGTAATGAAAGGATGTTATATACACTATTGATTTGGTTATATCGATTTGATATTCGTACAACTTAGGTAGTCATAATGTCTTGCTAGAGGCCGCTTATGACTTGTATACCAAAATGTGTTTTGGTACACTGCCAACGTTGTATGAGCCTATTGGGTCGCACACTAAGAATGGTTTTGCGAGATTTTAATATGGTTCAGAAAAATGAAATTTATATGATAAAATTCATGACAGAAACGTCCTTGTGGTGTATTACACTAATACTTCTTTAAGTAGGGGTATATATGTAATTTACTTAACCGTCTATATACAAGGGTTGTATAAATATACTATTTACGTTAGAACACACGCATGAAAGATTAAGGGTTGAAACTCTATTTTCATTTTAGAAATGAATTATTTCTGGTACGCTCTGGATCGTTTTGGAGATAAACAAAAAAAGGTTTGGTATTCTCTCGAAGCTAGCACTTCGAATCTCGGTCGTCGTTTGTTTGTGGAGTACTGGTAGAGGGCGTTCATCGTTGGCAGCGCCTTAGAGATCGATCAACCTTCAGAAAGGTATATTGCGACCGATGTATGATTAAGTTTTCATGGTTTAAACATTTTTAATGGAATTAGATTCGGATCCTGTTGGGGTTTTTGTCAAAATTATTTTGTAATTCTCGCTGCGTATGAACCCCAAAACTCAACAACCTGTGTGTCCTAGCCTACCGCGGTGTCCACGTAGATATGAGCTGACTTCTACGTCTGTAAATTTGAGATAATTAACAACATTAATAAAATGGGCAATTACAATTCTTCCCAACTAAATAAAATTTCATCCGGAAATGGATGGCGAGTCTAGTAAGTAAAATCCCAAGAAACTCCTCTTAGCATTCAAATAAAGAAGTGGGATTCAATAAATACTGTTAAATAAACATGTGAAATGTAAACATACAACTGTAATTAGAGCATCGCATGCATAGATAACAATAAAGTGCAAATGTATGTGCCTATTCCAGACAGACTAAACCATACTTCGGAATACTCTTCTAGGATCGCACTAGTGTGAGCACCCAACTAGCTATCACCTGGTCCCTCTCGGTGGCCGGCGTAGACCTACGATGCACCGACACATGTAGCAGTTCCTTAGTTCGGGTCGTTATCTACCGAGAACTCCTGATACACATGTTATGGTCTAGAATGTATAGACACATAACGGATAATCCGATTTGAGTAACTCAACCAACCGCCCAAACAACGACAAGATATAGATGTAAGAAAGACCATACGAAACACTGGAACTAAATGTAAATACAAACTGAAATAAGTACTCAGAGTTTTTCAATTGGATTTTACAAACCTCACAACGCACTCCAGTACCTCGTAATCAATCCTTAAGTCAAAGTCCATTGAGTCCTTAGTCGCCAATTGACCACCCGTGTCCACCTTTGTCCATTTATCAATAATTCCGACTTAACATGACATTTTATGACTAATTTCTAAAATTTTAGGTCAAATTGCTCATTTCGCGCTTTTCTAGGCAAAAACCCCGTAAAAGTCGTGTCCTAAATTTCCAAATATTTTTTTTTCATAGAAATTCATTAATTTCTATTTATTTTATTGAAATATGATTTTTTGAAATTTTCCTAGTTTTTTTTCAGAATATTCCCTAATTTCTCCTTTCTTCTCTTCTTTTTTTATTGGTTTGTGGTCCAGGCTCGTCCTATGGGACGAGCCTGGCCAGTTCTGGGCCCGTCCTTGGTGGGCGCCTGTTCCTGCTCGATGGACCTACATCCATTGTTACAAACTAGACTGTAAGTATAATAATATTTAAGTAATAACTAGAGAATTCTATGCCACATTTTCAAAATATAAGAATGATATTTAAAAGCATAAAATAGCGAAATAAATTGCTGAAACGAGTAATGCAAGTAAATACCACAGTTAAAGATGTATAGACTAACATAGGCTAAGTCAAGATGATCTACGTTCGGTCGGCGGTGAAAACTATCACCTAACCTTTCCCACTACTATATGGGGCTGCGATCAACATATCTCACACAAATGGCGGAGTTGTGCTTTACGCTTATACACTATCAATCTCATTCTTGCCGACTACCCCAAGTCCCATAACTCGTGTGCCGCGCAAGCACAATGGTGAGTGCCGGAACCCCGATAGACCCATGTCCCCGTGAACCGCGCATCCCTCGTGCAATGGACACTAGATAATCCCTACTTTAGTTTTCAAAAACAAATAATTCAAAATCTCTAGGATTCAAAGACAAGTTAGGTTACAAAGCCCAAAGAAAATCAAATACAAGTCCAATTAAATCCGAACTATCTCAATAGCATGTTTTCCATCAATTATCTATCAAGAACAACATTAAGAGTAGGAATTGAAATCAATGAAACACTTCACAAGGCATCATGTCACAAATATTCAAACACAAATAGACACAATAACAGCATGATGTGAGATTATAAGTAGCAATTTCTACAAATAGACCAATAAATCAAGAAGAGAATGAAATGAAATATAGAATTCTCACGGCTTTACTTACAATTCACATGCTTATCCTAGCCTATCCGACCTTTCAGCACTTCGAAATGTGTTCCCAAACTCCTAAGATCTCCCCTTAGTTCCCTAGAGTTGTTTTATAGGTTTTAGAGTGAGTTTGGACTTTCTTGATTTTTGTACCAATAGAGGCGAATTAGTATGCTATAATACACCTCTAGTGCGATAATTGAACATTAGCGTGCTATTTCATAAATCTAACGCGCTATGTGTAGCAAAACCCAGAATTCTACCCTTCGAATTCTGGATTTTTGCCATACATAAGCCATGTTTTTGCCTTAGGGACCCTCATACACACTACATGATGTCCCTAACACCCATCCCAACGTAAAACAACAATAACAACAACAACAACAACAATAACAACAAATTCATGAATTCACAAAGTGAATGGTGTGGCGAAGTTACCTCACTTCTTGTTCTTCTTTTTCCTCACCAAAGCTTCAATGAAGTCACTCTTCTTCTTCACTAAATCCACACTAGCAACTTCTCTTTTCATTCTCTTCTCTTTGCAAATCGATTTTGATGAGGATAAGAAACCAAAAATTTGACTTATATGGTTTCTTTGACTAATGCAGATATGCTTAAATTATAGCCATTGATTCATGGTGTGCACACGTGTCTCGAGGCTCATCTCATGGACCATCTTGTCCCACTTGTCCCTCAAGTCACCATTGAGTGACTCAACGAGTTGACACTTTCCCTCTTAATGGGTTAATACGTGTCTTGATGCACATCTGATGTACATTATTTTATTTCACTAACTATATGCATATTAATGCTTATATTAAATGTGACCACATTAGACACTTATTAAACCAACATAAATTCACATTTAACGCATATTAATTAAGTTTACCCAGTAAGCCGCTACCTTGGTCCCACGTCGAAACGCGACTCGAGGTACATCCCTGCTCGTCTCAATACCTATACACCCATATAAAAATTGACTTAATAGTCTACACATATACAATACACTAGGCATACATCACAATAAATATAAAATATACCTCAGCCTTTGCCTCGGTCAATGGACATATCACTGCGTGGATCCCACAGTACGGGTCGTTGATCCTGTTTAAGGAATTAAACATGGTTAGAGATTTTAGGCTGTTACAGGCAGTATACTCATCAAAAGAGAGTGGTTTGCTCCACAAGTAGCGATGGTGTGGCAGTTTGCCCACTAAAAGTGAGTGGTTCGCACCATGAGTTGCAGTGGTGTGGTTATGATCCCATAAAAAAAGAGTGGTCTACATCACATAATATCAAGTTCACAAGTGGTCACAAACCGGTGATGGCTTGGAAACACTTACTATTAGTTTGATAGAACTAATGAAGTTTACAACGGCCATTGTGACTACCAATGGTTCACATCACTTCGAGGGTGAGTGTTTCGATTACCGGATTTATACCATTAGCTAGAATGCGTTGAATGGTACAATGATTAGTGAAGATCCTCGTCACATTAAGGCTATCAAATCAATGTGCTATACAAGTGTCAAAATAAGTGTAAACATGAATTACAAGTGTCTACCATAGGCAACAAGTGTCATACTTAACAATTAAATTGATTATGCGTCCTTGTTGGAAAATTTATTTATATGCACACTTAAACTTACTAAGTATTTACAATGAAGCCCCCCGTATATAAGTATCAAAAACTCATATTTTTATATCTCCAAGTATACTAAACTTCAATCTTTATATCTCCAAGTAGACTAAACTTTATCTTCTTCAATTTTAGACCAAATTCCCAATGAAAGCTTTAAATTAAGGCTAAAGATCCTACATATATAGGAGAGCTTACACATCATTGAAGCCTTAACAACAAGCTTAGGAGAAGCAAATAAAGAGGCAAGTACTAGCTATTGTCTTCTTCTCCATATTCTCTTAATTTATACATGATCTACTTCTCTATTTGGATTTTTTGAAACATGCATGCTTATATGCCCTATTAATAGCTCACTTGGGTGTTAATTCTTTCTTGTCATTTTCATTGTTCAAATTAAACTTCCATATATGATTCTCCATTTATGCTCCTAAATTTGTGTTGCCTACCCAATATATTGCTTTCATTCATTATTGATTAAGCTCCCTTAAATATAATCAGTGTAAGTTTGGCAACACAAATAATTAAGAAATAAAAGAAAAAGAAAGAAGGCAAATGGTATAAAATACGGGTTAGTGGATTTTTGAAATGAAAAAAGGTTACTAAATCAATTAAATAACTAGAGATATAAAAAAAATAATCTAATATTTGTGATCAATGTAGCACTAAGGTCTATATTATGGTTATATAAATTTTCACCTAAGTATGCTTAATTGGACATGTATATACAACCAATAATTACATAAATGATACAATTTTTGTATAATTCATTAAGTACAACATTAACATAATAAATAAATAAATACAAAGCTCAGATTAGCTTAGAAGGAAGCAAAAACCAATCATAAAATGGCACTAGCTTAAATTAATAGTTAATTAAATATATAAGTTACTAATGAGATAAATGTGGTATATATGTGTTACATAAATAAAAACATTCACTGACTATATAAAAGTACACCTAGGCTTAGTTTATCTTAGCTATTAACAATGTAGATAAGAAAGTAATATTTCTACGTATTGCACCATATAACTAATCTAGTTAGTAATGTGCAATGGTGGAAACAAAATTAATTACAAATAATAGCGATATTAATATAAAAGTAGTAGTTGAATAATGGATTATAAATTACTCTATATGCATATAGTCAACTTGCAAAAAATTAATATAAACCAAAAAAACTTATTGTGATAGACCGATTGTCGGATGCACATTATGAGGCACGTGATAGCCGTGTTTGAAATCATTATTATGTAAATTTTGTAAGTAAACATGTAGCGCATCTCTTTCCATGCGCATCTCTTTCCATTTCCTTTCATTCTTGTCGATTCCTTGCATTGTTTATTTATGAAACTATTGGTATCGATACGTGCTTTTACTTGGTAACTTTTATGAGTGTGATTATGTAATTGACTTGATCTGAGGCGATGAGATCCGGTAGCACTGATCTGCACAATGCATTCCACGAATGCATTTGGGGAATGAGTCTTAGTCAACACCAAGATAGATAAGGTTGATGATCCTTGATGTAGGACACCTATCAAGCTCGGAGGGATAGATAAGGCTGAAGTTCCTCATTATATGACACATATCAGGTTTAGGCTTAAAGAGATAGATAGGGCTGAGGTTTCATCAACGGATACCAATCAAGCTCATATTTAAATTTAGAGCTTAGTTCAGAGATAGATAGGGTTGCAGTTCCCTCCATGGACAACTATCAAGCTCGGAGTCTAAGACCTCCAGAATGTACAAACTTATGATCTTTTCCATTGCACTTAGTTTTATTTCCCGTGCTCATTTACTTCTTCATTCAGCTGCAACTTCCTGCATGATTTACTTTTCCAGTAGTTCCCCTTTCTATATAGATTATGAATTTAGTAACATCTATTTGGAAATTTCAAATGTGAATAGATAGTCTTAGGATTTACTCACTGGAATTGTCATTTCTGGTGACAATTGCAGATCCTACTGGTAGTAGACAAAGGAACGAGAAGATTGGCAATTACCTCTGAGCCATCAACGAGCATCTTTTGGTACCGGTAAGAGACTTGGTATTCGACTTGATGCATGTACTCACTTTATTTCTGCCACTTGATAAGCATGTGATCTGTTATTTATCCAATTTTCACAGTTAAGTATTTAATTCAAATTCTGCTGCAAATTTATTAGTCTTCTACTAAATAAATAAGAAAAAATTTAACTAACTCTAAAAATCACAACTAATGAAAATTGAGAAATACTTATCATAAACTTGAGTAACAAGATAAATAAGTAGTAAAGGCTGACTAATACATCATTAAGTCTAACGAGGAAGTAATTAAGGCTTAATGGTGGGATTAAGCGGGGTGATGCCCTATTTCGAGTGTGGAGGTTGTCATAAACGTATTGTGATTTGACTATTTTAAATATGAAAGCTATAAAAAATGATCGATAACACAGACTGGAACCGATGGATGGAAAGTTTAGCCTAGAAATGAATTCCATTTTTTATCTTAATAAATGGAAAATGACAGTTTGGAAATGGATTATGCACTTTCACCTTTAGTAGCCAGAGTCTTACCTTAGTCGTTATTGTCTAGTTAGAGTTGTTAACTCAGTCAAGCTTCAATAAACCATCAGAATCACATTTCAACCAACATGTGTGTAACGACCCCTCCCTTAATCTAAGGCACCGCTTGGCCTAATCCCATCATTTAAGCCCAAATCTCAGCCATGTAGGACTTAACAACGTATTAGTCAGCCTTTTGTCTTATTCAACTCATTATATGTGCTCAAGATAAGTATTCTTTATTTCTTGTTAGTTGTAATTTTTAGAGTTAATTAAAACTTTTAAAATTTTTAAATATTATCAACAGAAGACTTAATAAAAACACTTACTATGGAAATCAGGAAACAACGACCACATGTATGTAAACAACGGAACAATGATGATAGTGTAATAAACATGTGTTTGGTCGGGGAACTATCACTCAACCCAAACATGTACAACCTAAAAGTACTTAAAAAATATAAAGTAATTCATACAACAAAATATCAAAAACCTACAAAATCTGAAGTAGTTGCACATAAACGGCTCAAAGGTAGTCGTCAATCTTCTCCTTGCCTGGCCTGCTACTCGATGGATCTGCACCTACTGTCATGAAAAAGGACGGTGAGTACAGTAATGTAGAAAGTAGCACTAAGAGACATTTATCCATATTTCCAAATACAACAAGAATACATAGAAAGACATATGTACACCACATAAAAATATAAAAAAACATGATATGGTACACAACATCACGACTTAGCCAACTGGTATCAACATAAATATTATAAAAAAACTAAATTCATTCAACCGTGTATCCAACACATTAGTCGAAATATTACCTTTTAATCACATAGACCTCAAGTAATAACTTATTTAGCAGTACCGTCCTTATTGGTTGTGAAACACGACATATCAACCTCATGTAACATCACACATAGCACTTCAGTATTATCTTAATTGGTATCCGCTTTATTATTTCATCAATCTCATATAGTAGGTTCATGTCACATACTAGTCAAAATACTGACATCCCCAGGTCCCATACCCCTGTGTTGCATACACCCTAAATCAAACCATGAAACCTAAACAAATGTTCTAATTTAACTATAATTATATAATGAGATGATGCAATCAAAACATGGCACTAAGAACACAAAAAGTGTAGCAGCACAAACAACTATAAACATGAAGCAATAACAAGAAATGAAATGAAGAGAAATATCTCAATCAGTTTACTTACAAGACACGTAAATTTTCTAGCTTAACCGGCCTCTAGTTACCCTAAAACGTGTCCTCGAACTCCCAAAACTCTCATTTAAGTTTCTCAGGTTAATTAGGGTGCTTTAAGACGTGTACAAGCTATTAGAATTGGTTTAAGTGATTGTAAATCCCAATTTCTAAAATCAGCCCCATTAATAATTTTATGTCCAAATCCATTTTAATAAAATAGAGACAGTTTTAGTATAACAACTTGTTAGTTGATTTCCATTACCAAAATGCTAAAATTATTTATTTTAGTACAAAGAGAAGTTTTTATAGCTTTGTCTTAGTTTTCCAGAACTATAAGGTTTGCAATTTCGATAAAAATCGAAGGAGATATGAAAATTTTACCACTATGACTCAAAGAATTTTTATACTCCGACCAAGAAGTTTGTAAAAATAATTTCTTCTAAACCATAGTTTCAAAATTCATTATTTTTTACTGAAGCCTAAAAACATATCCTAGAAACTTCACACTAAAAGATGAACTCAATCCAATAAGAAATGAATGAGTTATTCTCAAAACAATAGGACATTACTAAAACTGTGAACCAAAAAATTTCGGATTCATCATCAAAGGTGGAGAGGATTTTTAGACAGGAAACCATTTGAATTTCAAAATATTTCAGTAGGCAAAAGTTGTCCCTCTCTGAGTTAGCCTTCAAATGTCACAAGAAAAGGTCGATCTCAATTTAAAATGAGGAAGTTATGACTAAATTATTGAGGCTGGTTCATAACAACAATATGCAGAATTTTCAATTTAGTCTTACAACTTAAAAAAACTCATAAATTTATGAAAACAAATTCAAATCAAAAACTTCTTTGTAATACAATTAGAGTAGTTTAGATTGAACCAAAATTGAACCAAAACTTTGCCGACTAAAATTGTTGAAAAACCAAAATTGAACCAAAACTTTGCAAAATAGTTGTTTAGATTGGTTTACTTAGTTGTAAGCTTCCTTAAGCTTGATCTCCACCATCCAAATCACCAGAATTTCTCAAAATATGTTGTTCTCTCCTCTAGATCTTTCTCTCTTTCTCTCGATCAAGATAAGATTGATTTGTATGTGAAAACCCATTAACTCCTTTATATATAAGGTGAAACCAGTCTATGACCCTTGGGCTTGATTTACCCACTCATCTCTAGGAAAACCCAATGATTTATACCCATAATATGATCCATTATCCATCCAATAACTCATCCTTGCTAGCACACGTAACTTCTCAAGTCACATTGTAATGGTGTCAACATGTATCCCGAGGCATATCAATGACTATTGTTTTATTTTTCTTAACTTTCTACATTTGTATAAATCCAACTATAGCCACATTTGATTGATCATTAGAACCTACCATGTCACTTGCTACCCTAGTTCCACGCTGACACTCATCTTGAGATGCGTCTCCACTCGCGCATCGAATTAACAAACTATTCAAAAACAAATAAAACATCCGAGTATAGTGTACATACATACATTACACTATACATCCATCACTCAAAAGTAATATATTTCTTAATTCTTACGTCGAGTATTCTTGTCTTAGCAAATACTAGTTTTAGGAAGAGGGAGTCGCATATAATTACTTTTAGTAGTGGTCATAACAAGAGTCAAATAGATTTTCTTTTAACAAGAAAAATAGATAGAAAAATATGTAGAGACTGCAAAGTAATACCTGGTGAAGCACTTACTACCCAACATAAGTTAGTAGTACTTAATATTAAGCTAACACGACGGCATAATATGAATAAAAGAGTTAGCGACCCTAGAATAAAGTGGTGGAACCTAAAACATAGTAAACAAGTAGAGTTTGGAGAAAAACTACTAAAGGAAAATGTTTGGAATCTTGACTTAGATGCTAATACAATGTGGCTAGAAATGAGTAGTTGCATAAGGAGAGTAGGATCAAATGTATTAGGTATATCTAAGGGCTTGGGACCTCCAAAGAATGAAACATGGTTTTGGAACGAGGATGTCCAACGAGCAATTAAGACTAAAAGAGATATGTATAGGAAAATACCTAAGTGTCAAGATGAAGATGTGTACAATCAATATAGAGAAGCTAGAAAATAAGCTAAAAAAGTAGTTAGTCAAGCTAAAACAAATTTTATGGAAAATCTATATACAAGGTTAGGTAATAGAGATGGTGAAAAATATATATATAGGCTAGCCAAATTAAGAGATAAAAGGAAACAAGACCTAAGTCATACAAGATGTATTAAGGACGAAAATCAAAATGTTTTAACACGCGAGGAGGATATTAAGGAGAGATGGAGAAGTTACTTCGATAGTTTATTTAATAATGGCTAAGTTGATACTATAATAGATGAAAACCTACACCAAGAAAGAAATGTAAAATATACACGCAATATTAGGATTGTAGAAGTTAAAGAGGCATTGAAAAGAATGAAAATAGGGAAAGCATGTGGCTCAAATGAAATACCCATAGAGGTTTGGAAATGCTTAGGAGAAACTGGATTGACTTGGTTAACAAAACTTTTCAATAAAATCTTAAAATCAAAACGGATGCTATTGGATTGAAGATAAAGCACGCTTGTGTCAATCTTTAAAAACAAAGGAGACATTTAAAGTTGCTCAAACTACCGAAAATTAAACTTATGAGTCACACTATGAAACTTTGGGATATGATAATTGATAATAGGCTAAGGAGAGAAATAACAATATCAGAGAGCCAATTCGGTTTCATGCCTGGGAGGTCAACTATGGAGACGATTTTCCTTGTAAGATAGAAAAATATAGAGAAAAGAAAAAAGATTTTCATATGGTATTCGTACATTTAGAAAAAGCATATGATAGGGTCTCTAGAGATGTTCTTTGGTGGGTTCTAGAAAGAAAAAGAGTGCATGCTAGATACATAGACACTATTAAGGATATGTATGATGGAGTAGTAAGCGAGTATAAAGACATTTGGAGGAGCTACAAAAGAATTTCCCATTACGATATGACTACATCAAGGATCGGATTTAAACTCATATCTATTTACTTTAGTTATGGATGAACTAACTAGACATATTCAAGATGATATACCATGGTGTATGTTATTCGCAGATTATATTGTCTTAGTGGATGAAAGTAAAGATGAAGTGAATAGGAAATTAGAACTCTGGAGGAATACATTAGAATATAAAGGCTTTAAGTTGAGTAGGACGAAAACTAAATACATGCACTATGAGTTTGGAAAACACTAGACATCTAGATGACGGAGTGGGAAAATTAGGGGAAGTAGAAGTTCCTAAGGTAAACCACTTTAGATACCTAGGATTAATCATACAAAATGATGGTAACATTGAGAATGATGTCACACATAGAATTCAAGCTGGATGGAAGAAATGGCAGAGTGCAATAGGGGTGATTTGTGATCGACATGTTCCTACTAAGTTAAAAGGAAAATTTTATAGGACCGCAATTAGGCCAGCTATGCTCTATGGAATGAATGTTGGGCGGTAAAGCAACAACAATTACATAAAGTGAACGTAGCAGAAATGAGGATGCTTAGGTGGATGTGTGGTAAAACTCGTAAATATAGAATAAGAAATATAGAAATTCAAAGACAAATAGGAGTAGCACCAATTGATACAAAGATTAGGGAAGGGCAGTTGAGATGGTTTGGTCACCTGCAAAGACGACCTACAAATGCCCCAACTAGAAAACTTGACTCAATAGAAACTGTAGAAATTCGACGTGGTAGGGGCATACCAAAGTTAACACGGGATGCATTAATTAAGAGGGATTTGAATGGTTTGCAAAGCTCACCATCAATTGCACTTAATCGAGCACAATGGAAAAGTTTGATCCATGTAGCCGACCCCAGTTAATTTGGGACTGAGGCTATGTTGTTGTTACATATAATCTATTTTGTTTGAAAAAAATTATTCTTTTGATTATATTGGATCATGATTTGGGTGGAGTAATAAGTTATTGCATACCACGTTTTGATAAACTTTTTAAAGAAGAACTCTACTTATTTTTACAAGATTTGAAAACATAAATAAGTGTAAAAGGAAAATAACTTATTTTCCTTAGTGTTCTAAAATGAAAATGAAGTGAATAAAATTATATGTATTCAAAAAAAAAAACTCATTGTTGTAATTTTGCTCAAAATTTATACTAAGTTATTTGTATCATTGAAATGGGATGAACTTGACTTATGAGTTTTCAAGTTGTCGTGAGAACCCGAAAGGTTATTTAAATAAAATGAAGTATCATGAATTGAGTTTTGCGAACATAGATGAGATTTCTTAGATGATTGAATTTAAGACATTTTGAACCTAATTCGGGTTGCACGAAAGAATTTTACTGAATTTGAAGTTTTGACTTAATGAAATGGAAAGTAATGGTTTGGACCTAAACTATCATCCCATAAACAAAAACAAATACCTTTGTGTGGTGTTGTGATTTATTCTTTAAATTGCATCAATCAAATTGATTTAAAAATATGTTTACAGTCGCTCAAAACATTAATTAAGATGGATTTGAATGGTTTGCAAAGCTCACCATCAATTGCATTTAATCGAGCACAATGGAAAAGTTTGATCCATGTAGCCGACCCCAGTTAATTTGGGACTGAGGCTATGTTGTTGTTGTTGTTGTTGTTGTCTTACGTCGAGTATTGTGACCATGTACCCGCTCTTGGGTCACGTCATAGGTTGGTGATGCTTAATTACGAACCACATCCACTATTAGAAATTCGGGTCGTTACAATGTAGTTGTATTCTTGACTGACATGAAAGTACGACTCTGTTTTGAAGTTCAAATTACAAATCATGAGTACTGTTGCATATACTTATTTAACTATCATTTAGTTATGTATTGTTTATGCCAATTTCAATACCTGAATAAATATGTTTTGGATTCATATTCTTATTCATTGATTCATTGATATTAGTTTATGATTTATATATTTACGAGCAACACTTACTGAGCAAGTTGGAGCGCTCACCCCTCTTAACATTTTAAGTTCATAGCCTGGCGCTTCAGCTAATGGAAAAGAGAAGGCATATGATTCTTGTAGTCTTCTCTACAATGTAGTAAACCTTCCTTATCTATATAATGTTTGAATTACAATGTTGTTATATAACAGGGATTAAGAGGTTTTATATAATCAAGTTTTGATTTGATAAACTCTAGATTTTCGTGTATCGTTTGTATTGTCGAAAAAGTTTTAAATTTTCTACCACATTTACTTTTGTTTTTATTTCAATATTGATATATATGTTGAGATTATCGGGTACTGGAGAAGAGGCTGTTGGCTCCAATTAAGTCTGGTTGATGTACCGGGGCTTAATTAAGGTTCTAAAATGAGTATCCTAATCGGGATAGGGGACACTACAACTTAGCTATACTCAATGTACTCCTATTAAATAATCTTAAATCGTTGATTTTGAGTAATGATTGCTTAGGAATGTGTGCACACCGTGTATACGTGATAAGTCGAGGAATTCATAAGACTTAAGGAAAATTTTCTAACTTAGTGTAAATATACTAAGTTGCAATGTTAGCTTAGGTTAGTACGTCAAGTTAAGCACAAACATGATTAACTCTTAGAGATTATAAGCTAAGTAAATGAAATCAACTAGATCAATTGAAGACCTAAGTCAATACGTAAATGAAACTTAGGCTAATGTAAATTTTCATTTGTTGATTTATAGTGTAAGTTATGAACTCCTATGATCTTGGCTAAGTGTAAAATGTTGAATAGACTATGTAGTTAATATCATAAGCCCAAGAATTTAGTGAGATACCAAAGTCTAATAATAATATATAGCTTAAACTAAAGCTATGAAATGCTATATGATGCATGAAATGTCTAATATAGACTTTTGACTCATAATGGAACTTAGAAGAATAATTTCTTCATAAGCCTAAGTTGAACTTAGAGGCCAATTAAATAAATAGTGTGGTACAAATAAGTCAAGTAGAGTTTTTAACCCTAGATATATCCTAGTAATGTAGCACTTTGTGAGATAAGATGAAGATCAAATGGTCGTGACCCAACCACACTACATTTAAAAGGGTTCTTTACTCTCCCAACATGCAAAATAACTCAAGGGACTCAAAGAAAACTTAGGAATAACATATAGGAAGAGGAATGTTTGCTAGACTTCTGAGAAAATTAGGAGCAAGAAAGTAAATTGGGTTCACTTTGGCAAGGAATATCAAAGATCAAAAGCATAAGCCCTAAGTGAGCTCTAACTTCAAATCTTCATCTCGGCTTTAGGATATTCTATGAATAGCATTTGGGTACTTAGCACTGATTTTACTTTCAATTTTCACTTCAAATATGGATTTCACAAAATGCAAAAAAAGGAGTTTCTAAAGTGATCATAAGCTTTGCGTTTTCAAATTATGTTATTGAGCATGAATGAGTTAGTTTGCTAAATTATGGTTGAATGATGTTGTGATGGATGTATACATGCTCTTCGGTTGTTATTAAGGCGTTTGTACCCTATTTGGGAGGTTCTAGGCACTGAAATGTAAATGTCTGCTATAATTAATCTTAATTAATTTATTAATTACATATTAGGACCCTAAGCTCAAACTCACGTGGTCATCATAGGCAAGTATAGGGGATGCCAAACAAGGTATAAATAGTTATTTTTGTGTGATGCTTTTCAATTTATTATATTATTATACTACCGTTATGACTCCATTCATCGCATTGTTCGCGCGTAGTGACTAGAGTGTAGGATGTTGTCGAGTGCATGTAACGCGGGTGTATGGGGGTAGTATAAAGGTTAGAGAACACTCAACCACTCAGTGTGACAACACATCATCTACCCATCACATCACCCCATCCCTCAATTTTCTCTCTCATCTTAAAACAAACATAGAAAATCTCTCTCCCTCTCCGACAATTTTTCCCCATCCCATCTCTCTCATTTTTCTTCTTCCTCAAGCTTTCCCTTACCAAGCTTTCCTTAAAACCTCACGGTCTCAAGATTTGGTTTCCTCCTTTTGAAGTCCTTCCCTCTTGGTGGCTCAAGCTGGTGGCATTCCTAGACCGAGGTAAATGGCGATTTTTGTGGTTGATTTTGTAGAGAAGTTGAGGGCTTTAATGTTAATCTTGGGATGATAGAGTTTTAGTTTAGATGTTATTGTTTTTATTGTTGTTGTTATTTTTTTTTTTTAAAGAACTATAATTTGTCTCGAAGTTCTGAGACGAATTGAGGGGGAGGGGGAGGGGAGGGGGTAGCTGACTGGCAGGGCCTAACTACCCCAAGGGAGCTCGGTGATAAGTGATTTATTAGACTTATATATAGTATTAGTTTAGTAATATATTTAGTATAAATATCTCGATATGATCTCTAATTGATGGTATGTCTGTATTTTTAGATACACAAGGCATAAAGGAGACAAACGAGGGAATTCGTGAAAAAATGAGGCTAAAATACACAAAACCAAGGCTGATGTCGTGGCTAAGAGAGTTGGCGCTATGGAAAGGAAAGTGGACAGCGTGGGAGATGAAAGCACAATATGGGAAACCAAGGAAAGAATAAAAATGAGTCAGGATGGCCGGCATAGTAGAGGATAAGGGATGGTGCCGGGACATGATATGTAGGGCATCAAGTCTACTGAACAAGGAAAAAGCACACAAAGTGGCATAAGCTATCACGACGCCATGGCATTACGTACACACATCACCGGATAATAAGTGACAACGCCGAGATTAATGAAAATTGAAAGTTAAAATCCTATTTCGAGTTAAATTTTCTATTAGTTCTAATTATTTTCTAAAGTATCTTAGGAGTAAAAATAGGTATGAGAACATGTTAAATTTACCAAATACGGTCTATTAGCAATAGATTAGTATAGTTTAACCTAGTTTACTTTATTATTGAGTATTAAGAAGATTTGTGGAAGCGAAGACATTGAAGACTCATGTGTGGTGATTCAAGTATTATTTTTATTGATTTAATCGAAGTATTTGATTTTATCTTTTATTGCAATGAATACCACTATTTGCATGCTTGTTTCAATGAAGCGTGAGTAGTTCATTAATCTTAGGGATCAATGGATCCTATTATATGAATGCTATGCTATAAACATGAATAGATTGTAAAGACAAAAATGTAATGGTTAGAATCAGTATTGATTCTGAGCATAATGCTACAAACATCTTGATCACTTGTTTATTGATATTAGGTTTTAGAAGTTATTATGACCATTTAAGTTTTTAAGTCGGATATGGACGATACAAACCTAAATATATAACATTGATAGATAGTTATTGATTAGGGAGGCACAATTAGTAAGCTTAATTGTTTATGAATCCAAATATTTGGAACTTAAAGCAATGTGGAACTTACATTATTCACACCAATAGGTAGAGTTCTAGTTTGCACATTAAAATCTTTTCCGTCACGATAGTGGGTTGAAGTGGAATTAAAGGAAATCTGTACAATCTAATTAGGCATTGCACAGACATAATAAAAATGATAAAGTGTGACGGACCCTCTCCTAATATAGGGCACCGCCCGGCCTAATCACGTAATTAAGCCATAATCATATCCATGCAGGACTCAACTACGTTTTAGTCAGCCTTTACAAACTAAACGCCTCTTTTCTCGTGTTCATGATAAGTAATACACTAGTCCTACTAGTTTATAAAACTTAGAGTTAATTAAAACTTTTTATTAAATTTATTAATTAGCAGAAGTCTTATTGGTTATGCGGAAAAAATTAGTAGATCATGCGGAAGCCATTTATAATTATGCGGAATCCATTTATAAAATCCTAAGTGTGGAAAACTAGGAAATGACATCATATATATAAAATCCTCAAAATGCAGTGAAACAGTAAAATAGTCTAAGTCAGGTCGGGGAAACTAACGCTCAACCCAATATACAGCCTAAATAGTATTTGAAAGACATATATAACATATACAATCAAAATACCAAAGGAAGACCTACAATCGATGCAGTGGCGCGCCGCGGGCTCAGGGAGAATCGCCAATCTTCTCATTGCCCGTCCTGTTGGTAGACGGCTTTACACCCACCATCATAAAAAAGGACGGTGAGTATAAGAATAAAACAGTAATCCTCGATGACAAGTTTAATTTGCATTTCCAAATATTCAAATGGTATTTAAAAGCATATAAATGGGAAAACTGGAAAATAAACCATATGCGAGTAAATACCAGAGTTAAACAAGTGATACTGACACTAGGCTAAGTAGAGGTGATTTAGGTCCAGTTAGAAGTGGAATGTGTCACTCTGACTCAATAATCATATAGCACAAGGGACTCTAACCCAAGTGTTTCCAGGGACTTTAACCCCGGTGAGTAGACCACCTCAGGGACTCTAACCCCGAGTGTCATACAGTGTCAAGTATTATGTGCCAACATCCCCAGGGACTCTAACCCCATGATTCGCGTAACCCTCGATCGAGTACGGGACCTAAATGCAAAAAATACTTTTTAAATTTCAAGAAATACCAAGTATGGATTGTCAAGGCATAGGCACATCTACCTACCTAAACAAATAAGGTATACAAGTCCTTTTAAACATTTATAAGATATTCACTAGCTTAATAACATGTTATTTATCATTCATTTCACATTTAAAACAACAAGAATAGACATAGAATAGGATATAATCAATTAATCAAGTCAAATGAATGGATATCATGCAAACTAGACTCATCAAGTGAGCATAGACACAAAAGACACATGCTATAAGAATACAAAAGCAAAATAGTCAAAAGGACTATGCAAGGACAAAAATTAATAGGAATGAAATGCCAAGTAAAGTTGTTATTGGGTATACTCACAGCAACAAAGTAAAGTCCTAACTTTACTGGCCTCCCGATACTCCTAATCTTATATTCGCACTCCCGTACCATTTTCCTAGGTTCCTGAGTTTGGTATCTCATTAGTTCAAATATAGTGGGTTTAAGCTCAATTTAGTGGTGTTTATTGTGTATTTAAATTAGTTCAATAGACTTTAAATCAATCTTCCTAAATCAGTACCTAAAGACTAAATTAAGTCTCAATTTCAGTCTTACATTTTAACACAGTTTTTAGGCATGAAATGGTCAAAATATCAAAATCCTCCACTCCTACAATTATTGTTGGTCTCTCTCTTAGCTTTCCAGAAAGGTTTAGTTTGCAAAATTCTGATTTAGAATGAAGGAGATATCATGATTTACTAGACATAGGTCTAATTGGAATTTAATCCGACCAGCAGATTTAGAAAATCTATTTATCCCAATCTATAGTTCATTAAAATGTGATTTTTGGTTACAAAACAGAGAATATATCCAAATACAACATACTAAAAGATCAACTCATTTGGATAAGTAGTTAGGGTGTTATGCCTTTAACGAAGTTAGTTTCAAAACTTTCCTTTTTAATTCCAGCACCTAATTGTAGAGCATGTTTGGACATAGAAACATTTGAATCCAAATACCTTCAGTTAAGCAAAGTTATTTCTCTTTAAATAACTTCCAAATGCCACTGGTTTGGATCAATTCGGATCTAAAATGGGTAGATTATGATCAAATTACCCAGGTTGATTCCTAATACAACATGCAAAATTCTAGTTTTGGTGTTGCAATTTCAAAAATTCATATCTTTATGATTTCAAAGTGAAATTAAGAACTTCAATATAGCTAGATTATCAGCTTGAAATGAGGAATCCAAATATATAAATTAATTGCAAATACTCAATCATCTACTATCTGAAAATCAGCCTAAAACCAGAACTTGTTCTAATATCAACTAAAAAGATGTTTACCTAGTTAATGTAGCACCCTAGCTTGAGAATCTCTCACCAAATCTAATGGATTCCTTCAACACCTTGATGATTCACTCCTCTCCAGCAATTCCTTCTTTTTCTCTAGCAAAAATAAATGAGTGATTTGGTTTGTGTGTTGTTTGATCACTAATAATATATATTAAGGTGATGTTCCTTCCTAGCCCTTAATCTACTTGGATTTATGTATCCCTATGAATATCTAATGGTCCACCTTTGTCATATATCCCACTAACTCCCACTAACTCAACCTCAAGTGACACCATTTCAGTACTCACCTAGTTCCTAGATGTGCTAATGTGTATCTCTAGACCAATCTTATGCTTTCCATTTAATTTATTCAACTATAGGCCTTTAATTTGATTTACATTAACAAACACAACCATAGGCTTATAAGTAATTCTTTATTTATATTAGTATTAAATAAGACTTACCAAAATGCTAACTACCCGATTCCCCGACTCGCACACTACTCGAGGCGTGTCCCCGCTCTCGTTTCGACGCCTACGACTGTACAAACCGACTTAGTAAGTCTACACAATACATAACACTAGGCACACATCAATACAAAAATATGATATACCTTGGCCACGTGCCTCGGTCGGTGCACCTATCACAGTGTAGGTCCCACGTCAAGGGTCGATGATCGTGATTAAGGAATTAAACCGGGGTTAAAGATTTGGGCCGTGACATAAAGTGAGTTGAAAAGCATAATATTTCATTACCTGGGTGAAGTTGTGAACTAAGATGTCTTTTTAATATAAGAATTTAAAAGTAATTTACATTGTTTTATTACTATATAGTAGTTTAGTTTATAAAACCAAATTAAAAATGATTTGTTTAGCAGTAGAGTAATTTTTTTAGGCAACACTAAGTGCATACACATTTCTCTGAGGAAGATATCCATAATCAACGTAAGTTGGTCACACTCTTACTACATTCGAGCCGTTATACTTGCAGCATGTGATCACCAGGCTAGACTAATGCCGATCTAGGTGGACCAAGTCGGGCCGACCCTAACCCGGGTAGTTGAGTCGAACAGGGCCCAATTTAGGCCCAACCCCATATTAAATAATTATAAAATTTTAAAAAACAAATTTAAATATAATTTTAAATAAAAAATTACGAAATATCATAGAAAATTGATAGAAATTATGAAAAAAAATCCAAAAAAATCAAAGAAAATAGAAAAAATTAGAAAAATTAGAAAAATAAAAAAAATGGGTTTCGAGACTTTTTTGGGTATTTGACACCTCAGTATAACATGAAAAGTGTGTAACAAATAAATTTGGGAGTAAGATTTTTGTTTTTGATCTCACATTATTAATCAACTTAATGCGACTTTAAATCTCTTAAAATGATATATTCAGACACAAATGACAAAAAAGACTATAGTTGGGTAGTCGGGTGCACATCTCAAGGCATGGATGAGACATTTTGGACGGTTATTTGCGATTGCTTAAGGTAAGTAAATGATCGTGACCACAAGTATACAGTTCAATTGTAGTAATAATGTGATCAACAAATATTAATTACGGATATCATTTTTCTGGGAAAGGTATATATGGACACAAGTGCTTAGTCAAGTTTACTATATTATTAAGAATGTCTCTTTTTATTTGGTTTAAACAAAAACTAATCTATTCTATAAAAGCAATGCAAATTTGTTTGCATTTCTATATTAAGAAAACTCTTAGTTTACAACTTCACCTAGGTAATGAGATACTATGCTTCTCATATCTAACTTCCTTCATCTTTCTTATATGTGTGTGCAATGCGTAATTATAATAGACATATTTTCTTAATATTCACTCCAACCTACTATCATGGTGAAAAGACCCTAATGTGCAAACTAGAACTCCACCTATCAGTGTGAATAACGTAGTTTCACAAAGTATTAAGTACCAAATCTTTAAACTCATAAACAATTAATTTTACCATCCATATCTCCCTAATCAACAACTATCTATCGATGTTATATATTTTATGGTTGTGTTGTACATACCCGGCTCAAAAGCTCTCAAGCCATGGTAACTTCTAAAACCCATAATCAATAAACATATGATTAAGATGTTCATAGCATTAATTAAACATAGAATCAAACAAAAATTCTAATCATTGCATCTAAAATATTATAATCAATTAATTACTTTGCATAGTCTACATACCATATGATCCATTGATCCCTAAGATAAATAGACTACTCACTTATCATTGAAATCAACATCATACAATTCATAAATATCATTGAAATAAGTGATTAAACTAAATAATACCATTAATTAAATCAATGAAACAAAGATTGAATTGCAAATATCAGTCTTTAATGTCTTCTCCTTCAAAAGTTCTTCTCAATACTCAAAACTAATGTAAACTATTATGGTCTATTGTAAAAGTATGCTAATGTATAGTGGTGTTTTGTGGTTGATGTGTTTACCATGTCCTGATACCTATTTATACTCCTAAGCCTCTTAAAAATACAATTAAAAACTCTAAATAACAATCTCAAACGAAATAGAAGTAAAAAACTTTCTATTTTTTTAGTTTTGATGTTATTTGTAAGTGATCCGCACCATTTGTGTTATGCGACTGCGCCACCACATTGTCGTGTCTTCTCTGCATTTTTCCTTCTTAGTGCACTTAACGTCATCTGTGTTAAGCGTCGACGTCGTCTGTGTTAAGCTTTGACGCTATCTATGTTGAGCCACAATGTCGTGACTCATTGCTTCTTCTAATTTCCATATTGTCCTCACGCCGTCCAAGTTATACTCTACGACGTTTGCCTTGTATGCTTAATGTCAACTCTGTCTTCATGATTTTTCTTCTTTTTTCTTCATAAATTCATTATTTTGTCTCTTTTATACCTTATGGACCTGAAAACACTAAAATACAATGAATTAGAGCTCATTTCGGGATATTTAGACCTATTATAGAACCAAACTAACCCTATATATAAGTCTAATTAATACTTATTAAATACCCTCAAATTTAGGACTTTGGACGTTCCAAGCAAAAATGTATTTTACTAAGAATGCATACTGATACTACTTATATTACCTTATTCAACTCAAATAAGTGTTAAGTTAATAATCCACTCAAGAGTATTTTTTCTTCATAAAAACTAATACTTTTAAAACACAGAGCTTTAACAACAAATATAATTCACTTTTGAAACTCAAAAATAGTTGACAATAAAAACTATCACTACTTATAAATTTACTTTACATCGACACTCAAATAACAAGTGTACAACTTCATGATTTCTATTAAGCTCAAGAATTCAAAGATAATCATAGATCATTCTGTTTTTGTAGACTTTAATACTTCAAGAGTTCATAGGACATTATACAGTTGGAAAGAAAAACTTAACTCAACTAAGTTACTTGTAATCGAGCTAAATCTTTTTATTTGAAGAGTTTTTATTTGACTTCCACCTAGCTTTCTTTATATATCTATCTCTTGTCTTTTCTTCTTCTTATTATATATATATATATATATATATATATATATATATTAGTTTTTTTAGTTGTACGGTCCTTGCTCATTCTCCATTTGATTGCATTTTTCTCGCTTTTTTCCAACCATTAAGTTCTCTGCTTTTTTTTCCTGTAGAACTTGTCGACTCTCTATTTTTTTATTTAAAAGCCCTTGTTTGCACTTCTCATTTTCGCTTTTATTAAGCAATTTAATTCTAAATTTTTATTAAACATCATGCTTATCTCTTCCCCTTTTAGTAATAAGTCTTTATTTACTTTATACTCAAGTAAGATTCATGCTTATTATAGAATTCTTTAGAAATCTGAATTTTTCACAAGAAGTGTTATGGTATTCTTCTTGCTTTGGTTTGAAGTTCATGGTCTTCTCTAACTCTAAGCTTCTAATCATGAAATCATATCGTTGTTTGCTACGATTCTTATTTTCTTCAAAAATAATAATATTATCTTGAGTTTCATATCAACGAGATACTCGTATTCTTACTCATTCTCAATAAAAGGCATGAACTTTGCAAATGACACTACAAGGAATTTGACCTATGGTGACTTATGCAAGACGCAAACACTTATGTAAGTTGTTTAATATAATGTTAAATAACACGCTTAAAATTATTTGCTGTCATTGCTATCTTTGGTAAGAAACAAATATAGATTACAACTTTTATGAAACGATTGTTGAATGTGTGATGTAAAAAACTTTCAATAGTCGATGACATGCGTAGTGTGAATGCTATATAACACATTATATAATGGCTATTATATGGGTGTCGTAAAATACTTTCTATATTAGATGACATTTATATTGCAAATGTCATGTAACACATGCTATAATGGTTAAATGTTTGTCCTACAAATAGTCAATATTAAATGACATGCATAACGTGAGTGTGAGTGTTGGTATAATATTAGTTAAATGGGTGTGGTAAAAACCTTTCAATATTAGATAACACGCATGCTGCGAATGTAGGGTAACACATGGTATAATGATCGTTAAATTTGTATTGTAAAAGGGTAAATTTAAGATGACTTATCTAATGTGAAAGTCATGTAATATGTGGTATGATGATTGTTTAATGTGTGTTGCCAAAAAGGTTAAATATTAAATGACATGATTGATGCGATATTGTGTAACATGTGGTATGATGACCATTCAATGTGTGTTGTATCTCCGAAAGTCGATTGAAGGTACGTTTTTAGTGTTATTAAGTTACATTTGGAAGAGTAGTTGTGATTTACAAGTGGTGGGTTGTTCATTAGTGTAAGAAGCGGGAAATCGCAGAGTTCTCGGCCACACAGGGAAGAGAATGTGGTTATGCTCTCGGACAAGGATGACCGAGAGAGTAGCCAAATTTTGGGGAAATCGAACTCGTGGCTACAAAGGCCGACAAAGATCACTGTGATCTCGCCTATCGACCACCGAGATGACTATAGGTCTCTCGGTCGAAATGTGACGAGAGATGGAAGTACTTCTAGGTAATGTGGTGGCGGTGGTGTACAACCGAGAATTTGGGCGTACTATTGGTTGTACCATGCCGTGAGTGTAAAGGTAGGCTCGGTCGTGAGTGGCGAGAGCTTGTAGAATTCGAATGGTCAATTCATCTCGGCGGCGCAAAACCGAGACCGTTTCATTAGACTCGGTTGTTCAATGTCGATACATTGGAGGAATTGTCGGTCATGGGTGACCAGAAAATATATGTCGTTTCACAAACTCGCTTGACCGCGACATAAGAAATGGATGATTTGGACTTTTTTTTTTTTTTGTAAATTTAAGTTGGGATCTGTTCCATGCGCTTATATGTTGTAATTTATGCGGGTATGGCTCGTCCGAAGCAACCCGGTGACTAGGGAAGAAGAGGGCCGGAGCCGAGGTCTCGAGGCCGAACGAGAGGCGAGGTGGCCGGAGACCCAGACGACATCGTCGGAAAGAGAAAGAGAAGGAGAATCGGGATGGTAAGGGCAAGGCGAAGGTAGATGGCAATCGTGGAAGGTTACATTTGCACGATGAGGGTTCGACCCTCAATGCCGGCGACCCGAGGATCTTGTTGTTGGGAGGAGAAGAGGAGGGGCATGCATCGGAGTCAAGTAGCAGTGACTCTTCAGATGCCATGACAACCATGATAGACACAGATCGTAATGTGGGGGGAGCGGAAGAGGTGGAGCTGGCCATGATGAAGGAGAGCCAGAAGTGGCTTTTGAGGCGCGTGCTCCATTCCCCGGTGGTCCTATAGACGGGGCGTTGCTGAAGAGCTTCAAGGATCATGTGGCTTTATCGATATGGAGGAATGAGGTAATTTCAATATCATTGAAATTATTAACTTAACACTCATGTCTTCACATAATGACGAAATGTTTTTACATTTGCAGGAGCGGCCCGTTCTTAAGTGTATCAATCACGGAGCTCAAATAGCGGAATGGGATTTACAGTCGTGTCACCGGACACGGCGGGACTCCGAGAGGATTATTCGGCGTTCGGGTTGAATGCGCGATAGATCGCTCATACCGCAAGGCCAACAAGGAGTTGATCTCTGCATTTGTGGAGCGGTGGCAAATGGAGACGAACACATTTCACCTACCTTTTGGTGAAATGTCTATCTCATTAGAGGATGTCACTTCCTCCTCAAGATCCCCTGTGACGGGCAAAGTTGTAGAAGTGGACAAATTTGCTAGGTACACGGAGGAATCTCGCTCCGACGCTATCAAGATGGTTTCCAACCTTCTTGGGGTTAGCGCAGGAGGCGGAGGAGGAGGTGAATATCACCAAGGGGCTCACAATGCGCAAACATTGGTTGAAGAGTCGATGGTGCCCCAAAGCCGGTTCGATACCCGAAATTATCCTCCTGTGGAATGCACACCGGCGAGCGTACTGCTTGTACTTGTTGTCGTGCACTCTTTTTGCCGATAAGAGTGGGACTCGGGTGTCGATCGCGCCTGGCCGGGCTTGAAGCTGCGAGGACTTGGACGACGTAGGGAACTACGCATGGGGAGCATTGGTGCGTTGGCCTACTTGTATCGACACTTGGGGTCCGCCACGAGAGTCCTAGTGTCCCAGTATTGTGGCTACCTCACATTGCTTGAGGTTTGTTTTTAAATATACGGAATAGGCATTCTTTTGTTCGATTCGCCCAAATTGCAATTGTGCAGTAACTAACATTGTAACGTTATATGCAGGGATGGGTGTATGACCATTTCAAACTTGGTCTCGCCACGCCCAATGCGAAGTACGTGGACTACGTGCACCCTCGTGTCTCCGGATGGATTCAAAAGCACGAGACGGTTGCGAATGTTGACAAGCTCGGGGCCATTAGGAGAACCTTGGATAGGTTGCGACCAAGTGAGGTGAGCTGCCTATCCATTACCTCTGATGTCCTCTTAAGCACGTACTCAAATTTGGTAATTTACTTTACACCCGCGCTTATATGTTGAATATTTTGTAGGTCACTTGGGACCCATATGTGAATTTAAGGGAAAATGGCGTTGTGCAAGCGATGGCCTTTTACAGTGGGAAGATCAAGTACATGGATGTGGTGGAGCCCTACCACCGGAGAGGATTCTAAGACAGCTTGGTCACGTGCAGTCGATACCAGATCCTCCTTACCGTCCATTGGAAGCACACAGAGGCCCAGTTGCAAACAAGTACTCCGTCAAGTATGGGTTCGAACAAGACAATTGGGAGCGATGGAGGAACCATGTGTTGGCTGCTGAAGTTAGGGGCGAGAAGGCAGTATTTGAGTTTCTGGCTACACCAGACTACCTCCCTTGGTTCGTCAACGTGTCTCATCCTGTTATCACGAATCCGGTCTTTGAGGACCGTGTAATGGTCGCCTCAACCATAGCAGAGAACGAGATACTTGAGGTATTGGAATGGTTATACGTAATATGGCACTTATAATTATTTCCGCAATGTTGAGTAATTGACAGTAACCCGAAATTTTTCACCAGCGCAATAGGCGAGCCTTGGACGCGGCGTTGCGATGGATGGACCTCCCCCCAGAGATGTCTACTTTGGACTCGGCTAGGACCACATTGACTGCAGTGGTCAACCTCCTTTCGGGAAGGAATTTAAGTCCCACCCCCACGAGTACATTTCCCGCGACCGCAACCGGCACAACCGCGACAACCGGCCCTATCGCGACAACCGCCCTACCGAACCGGGCCCGAGGCACTCCCATCATGGTAGCACTTCCACACCCTCAGCCCAGGCCACATCTCAGCCTGCCTCGACCGATGGTGGCACCCAGAAGAGAATGCATGGGAAGGAGTATCGAAGGAAGAACGTGAAAAAACCCAAGCAATGACCAACCCTCAATGTTGGAGGGATAGACATTTGTATTACATTTTACATACACTTTTTAATGGTTTATATGTCTCCTTTGCCTGTTGAGTACATTATCATGAACTGTTTATGATGTTTCATTGTCCATGTTTGTGGCTGGAATTCGAAGAAATTTTTTCATGTTGTGTCGGTCACTCAGAGACCGAATGGCAGGTGGAACTTTCGGTACCCATCAGCCGAGACTATAAGGACGGTTACGGTCTCTCATAGCCGAGCTTAAGCGTTAAGTTACGGTGGCGAATAACCGCGAGCTGAACATGCGTTTCGGTCATGCACGACCGAAACGAATGTGCCATAACCTACTAATCCAACAAATGAAACTAACTTTCAATCATTTTATATCCTAACTTGAAAATTACAAATTGTACAACCAAACTATTTGCATTGTTCCAGTTGTAACACTACGGTGTACCCAAATCTACAACGGATATGGTGGCATCAAGTAGAGTTGCAACGGCGCGATGTCTCGGAATACGAACTGTCTCGCCAACCTTTCGCACTATCCTCGAGCATACCGTACCCACGACGGGTATACGGATGGCAAGGGTGCATTCGTGCTCAGCAACACCTGTCAATGTGAACAATACACCATTACCATATTGTCGGGAAACAACATAACAATTCAACCAAATTCGCATCACATACCCTAAGCCAATGTATATTCCTGTCATTAATCATGGCAATGACAGATCTCGCGTGACCGGTGGATGGTGGAGCACTACGTAGAGGTAGAAATGTTGAGGCACACCCACGCGATAGGTTGACGAGAACCACATTGACTGCAGTGGCTACTAACAATCCCATGTCTGGAAGTGTGAACCATTCTTGGAAAGTTGCACCAACTTGATTATCTACGCAATGCACCGCAATCTTCACACTCTCGTAACCTGAACCTAGCACTTCGCGCCAATGGTTTTCATGCCCGATAAGCTCATCGTACATCCTTCTACGGACGATCCGCCACCCGTCGTCATCTGGTAGTCCAAGCCCATGCGCAAGACACCTATATCCACAATTCCCATCGGCTAGCACATCGATGATGCCCTCAACATGTAGCAACAAATCCGGATCTACGCAATGACCGTAAGCCATGTTAGTTGCGTTGTGCTTGCGTCGACTACCACAATGCGCTTTAGGAACAACTTTACTTCTCTTCGCCTAGAACTTGAGGCCTCCCGAGTCGATAGCACGTACTCAAACTCACTCGGCAACCGTTTCGTTGAAGAATCGGGACACTCGTGTTTTCTCTTCAACGACCCCGGTGTCCTCCCTTTTGTCTTAATTTTTGCCGGCGGCACAACACCTAGAGTAGACGACGGTCGACTAATCTCCCGAGCCGCTCGAATAATCTTGAGTCGATCGTCCTCATTCGCATGCATTAAACTTTGCCAACACCCTTTCAATCTCATCGTGCACGTTGTACCCAGACGAGTCCACCGGACTCTCAGGTATCATACTCAACTTTCGCCAGTAAACATGAATGTCTTAGAGAGGGATGGGCGTCCCAGCAAATATATGATGGTTAAGCTCATGTGCACAAGGAAGGCCATGTGTGGTGCGTATCGCGCAACCACAACGAGTGGAATCGTGACCAACATCCTCTCCCCGGGCCAATTCATCTCTAATTAGCCTAAGCGCCCGTTGAGACACATAACCGCGCAATCGTCGATACAACTCATCAACGTACTCATGTTGGACGACATTCAAACTTAGCTCAAACGATGCCTTGATATTGTTGTGTTGGATTCTAAGGAGTCCATCAACCACATTCCATAGAGTCTCAAAATTAGCCTGACTGTTCCCAAGGTGAACCTTCAGAGTAGAATGTGCAGACTCCACCCTCTGAGTTGTCGTTTCCCCAAAGTGCAGAAGTCTATCTGTCCAAGCCGAGACAAATTTCTCCTTGTAGCTCTTTAGCCATGTGTTGTCCAAGTACTCCATTAGACCCTTTACATGCCCAAATTCAAAACGGAGGTCATTCACCCTAACTTCAAATAACGCCTCCGACTTGGCATACATCACGCTCGTCCAACTACCCATAAAACGCGCAAAACCATCGTTCTCCCCAAACATCTTCTTAGTCTTAGACAAAACAACTTTGTTGATGTGCCAAGAGCAAAGGAGGTGAGACGAGGCCGGAAAAACTTCTTCTATTGCACTAATAAGGGCTAAGTCCCTATCGGTAACAAGCACGTCAAAGCTTAGGCCACCCATCCAATATGGATCTCAACTTCTCAAGTGTCCAAACATAATGCCCATGACTCTCGATGATAAGAATGCGAACCCAACGGAGAACGTCAAGTGCGTAGAAGTGATGCCAACAATCTCCAACAAAGGCATTCGGTACCTATTTGTCTTGTACGTGCAATCCATCAAAATAACCGATGGAAAACACCTGACCAACTTTATTGAGTCGGGATGTGACCAAAATAACTCCGTGACAACATTCGTATCGGGATCCTTCCTATGCCATGACAACCACTTATTCTTCTCCAAAATGTGCAAGAGTTGTTGCATTTGAGTCCTCCCACCCGCATCCTCCTTTCGGGCTTTTTGTCTTGCATTATATATAGTCCTCATTGTCGATGCGTTACCAACGTCTCTTTGCTTCAACGTATTTAGGATGTCCCTTGGCTTCACATTCCCCTTTGTCATTTGCACCACAACTTCCTGCTCCGCCTTATCCAATCTCCCGGCAAAAGAATGGCCGTCCAAGTGTTTTGCGGGCTCGTGATTGTGCCTCCCACATATAATGTGATATACCACAACGAGTCAACATTTTCCTTTACGTTGATAAGGAAAGGGCATCCACATTTCTTCGCACCTGTTTGAGTCCTCCCCGTTTCGTCTTCTTCTTCATTTCTTGGTTTCGAAGCTATTTTTTCCGCTTTACCCTTACCAACTCTTTGTGACATTCCCCTGTAAGTCCCTGACCTCTCACAGGCAATTTTCACCCTACCCCTGCGCTTAATGCCACCGGCGTCAGAGTGCTTTGTCACTAGCACGAACATGTTCTCACGGCCTATCATTTGAAGCCATGAAACTGCTGCTTCTCTACTTGGAAATTGCCTACAAGGTGTAAACGTGTCCGTGTAGTCTGGAAATAAGGCAGAAACCGGCATTACCTGCAATACAAACAGTCTAACATTATAATCAACCGAAATGTACAGCACAATAAGAATAACATCCAAAAAAACATGTTTTCGGTCGTACATGGCCGCAACTAGCTTAGTGGTATCGCTCACGTACGACCGAGAGTCAACGAATACTATCGGGTTTAATGGTTCCGTCAGATACGCGAAACATTCGGTCCTCTACGACCGAGAGATTACATTACATCTCGGTCGCCGAAACAATCGCGCACCACCCTGACAGAACCTTCGGTTAACCGCAACGAATACACAAAACATTTTCAAAAATACCTCAAGTACGACCTCCTCTGGCACCGAAGCAGTACAATCCTCCATTATATAGTGGAGTCAAGTTCGGATTGGAATAAATTACCAAACCCTACGTTCACAAACAAATCATCATTTTCATAGTTATACACAACTCAACTTTTCTAAAAAACACGAATATGGTTGTCAAACATTGTTACCTAGCTGTGGAATTATGACAATCCGCAATAATCGATCAACGCCGACAAACACAGCGTGGATTTGTGGTTCAACCTTGTGGTGGGGTGCCTTTTTTTCTTTGTCAAAATGATTTGTGAGGTTGGAATCACTATATATACAAGGGCAAAATAGTCTTTTCCACTTTTGCTGAAATTTTTACAAATACTTTGGGTGCCTTCATTAAATGGTGGGGTGCCCTTAGCGGCCCTCAAAAGGTTAAATATGAGATGACACGACTCATTCGCATGCTGTGTAATTAATGTATAGTGACTGTTAAATATAGAGAGTTCACATCATAGTAGTAAAGATTCTCACCATAGGGCTTATATAAATCCACATGACCCCCATAATATCTGAAACAAGATTTTTTTTTTTTTTTTGGAACAAAAAGTATGGTTTGACTTGATAGATCGATATCTCTATTATGGAACAAAAATAGATTAACACATAATATATATATATATACACACGCTCGCACACACGAACTCACATTTTGAGCATTAATTTTTTTTTTCATCAAGGAGACATTTTTTTTAAGTCGGAATACTTTTTTCCAATGTGATTATGAACTTTTTAATCAAGAAAATCTCTAAACCGTATAGACATTTTATACATACTTAGTTGGTATTTTGCGCTTCGCATGCAGGCAAGACAAAATATTAATACATAGGTAAAAAATAACTTTTTTTATGAAAAGGTTAAAATAAATTTTTAAGATGAAAATAAACTCCAAATATCTTTTTTTGAGAATGTCTATTTTTTTTTTCAACAAGTCTAGGGCTTATTTGATGAGGAAAAAAAACTTAAAAAAACATATGTTTAATGAAAAATTAATAATTAAAAAGATTTTTTTTTGGAACAGAAAGTATCGTTTGGCTTTATTGATCGATTTCTCTATTACAAAACAAAAATAGATCGACACATATAATACACATACACATACACACACACATTTTGAGCAATGATTATTATTTTTTCATCAAGGAGACATTTTTTTAAGTTAGAAGATTTTTTTTTCCAATGTAATTATAAGTTTTTTAATCAAACAAATCTCTAAAGTTTATAAACATTTTATACATACTTAGTTGGCATCTTGCGCTTCGCGCGTAGGCAAGACAAAATATTAATACATAGGTAAAAATAATTTTTTAAGATGAAACTAAACTCTAAATATTTTTTTGAGAATGTCTAGTTTTTTTTTTTTTTTGTCAACAAGTCTAGACTTATTTGATGAGAAAAAAAAACTTATAAAAAATTTAGCAACAAATACGACTATATCTGTTATATGCTCTTAGTCCCTTTTAAGCAATAAAGAATAAAGAAGAATACCAAAGACAAAGCTAAAAAATATGTCATTGTTGAGTATATTTTGTACCCTATTTGTCTGTTGTTTATTTTTCTTTTACTGCGCTCAACGTGACACGCTCGGCACACACGTACCTCCATAGCCACACATAAAGCCTCGGGACTCAAGCTAGTCGAGATTGGATGAAAGCAAGTGGTTTGGGCCCATACGGCTTCCACCTTCACAACAATTATGCGTCTGCCTTTGCCATTTAGATACTCCTCGAGTTACGCACTGTCTTCATTTCCAGCAGCTGTACCCATCGGATTGTCCTAGGCGCAAGACTGAAACCCTTCTCACGATCACACTCCCGTGCGTCTCCCACAGCCTTTAGATGTGCATCGAATCACGTTCCGTCCTTCCAATGACAATCAGATGCCGTTGATCTGCCTCGGCGCACTCATCAACAGTCACCACTCATTCCCAGCGCTTTTTATCCTCCATCAAAATGCATCTCTACACCCCCCGATCAGCATCGAATGACGTATGGATTTTCTCTTCTACAGTCAAAGCCATCAGATCCTCCTCGGCGCACGTGATATTCATCAATTCATAAGGTAAATGAGCTTATTTTCACTCACGATGGAGCTCTCTACTTTCACATTCACAAGGCAGATTGATGAGCTCTTTGTTTTCACATTCACTTTTCCCTTCAAAACATGGATGATATGCATTTTTCGAATGTTCAGGTATTTTGGGATTTTTTTTTTCTTTCACGCTGCCTTCGACTCTCCATCTTTTCTACTTCTTCAACCCATAATAAATATGGATGAGAATCGGCCAAGAAATTTTTTTTGAAGTGCAATAATTGGGCTTACATCAATCTGCCTTCGACTCTCTACGATTGGTTCTATTTGATTCTGTTTGTGAAGTTCAACCGTCCGTCTACCAATCGACCAGATGCCCGTCTGTGCGTCCGTGAAGTTTAGCCATCAGCCAGCCGTCTTCCCATTCCTTAGCAGCCGTCTCTGGTCTTCAACCATCACTTTTCAGCCAATCCACTCTCCTCATCTGTCCGTGGGCCTTTTTCAAATAGGTGACTAGTCTAATCGTCGAGTTGTCACCACGATTGCCTCTGCTAACCAGCCCAATCGTAACAATCTCCAATCCGTCATGATCCCTTTTCTTATTCCATTGTCGTCTCTCTCATTCTCATTGTTATCTCTCACCAATCTGCCCTCTCAAACCTCTCCATCATCTCAATTCATTTTTTGGCATTACGCATTTGCGGTTGCGGTTCAAGAAGATATAAGCACCAAATCAGAAGCCCCAGAGCAAAGGGAATTCTCTATTTCTGAGGTAATGACGTTTCTTTGAGTTTACTTTTTATTTTTTGTGAATCTCTAGAATTTGTGGTTGTCTTCATGTGTCTTTTTTGTAGTTCTTAATCGTGGTTGCTATCAGGCAACTGATCGCAACTGAGCAGTTTAGGTGATTGTGGCGGCACATAAGATTCATTCATACCTACAAATCAGAAGAGCAATAGATCCTCTCGCTTTGGGAAGCGACTCTGGTACCTTTATCTATAATGTACCTTACTTGGAAATTATTTTCATAGCAATCTTGAACATTATTATATTGCACATTATTGGTTTCTTGTCTGATTTGAGTTGCATTCGATGCCCTCTAAAATCCAAAACATTCTTACATACCCACTTACTAGTATCGATTGAAAAATAAGGCATATGGTAAAAATAAATATGAAGAGGATAGAGTTTGAGCCATGTAGCCGACCCCAACAAATTGAGATCGAGGCTTTGTTGCTGTAATTGGACAATGGAAACTCGAAAATGATTCGTCGGTTCTTTTTCTTTTCTCATAAAATGTATATTATTGAGGAGAAATGTAGCACTCTAAGGGAAACTAGAAAACTCCTTATGGAATAAAAGAAAAGGCAGTCCATTGGTTCGAAATCCTTCTTAGAAAGTATTATTGAGGAGCCTACCTAACTCTTGTTATTCATGAATCTCAGTATTCTTGGACATGAAAATACAAAACGTAGTAGGTCCCCTCAATCTTATTTAGAAAGCAGAAGTACCTTAAATTCAATCTCCATTGATTAAAAAAGGATTAAAGACTTAAATTATATTTCACTCCACTATCAAAAAGAAAATATATTTCACTCTACCTTAATTGTGGCTACCTATCGCCGGCAATAGTGCCAAAAATTTGATCTTGATCGCAAGTATAACGGTTCAATTGTAGTAATAATGTGATCAACAAAAGTTGATTGCGGATATCGTTCCTCTGGGAAAAGTGTATATGGACACAAATGCTTAGTCAAGTTTACTATATTGTTAAGAAGGTCTCTTTTTGTTTGGTTTAAACTAAAATTAATCTATTCTATAAAAGTAACGTAAATTTTTTGTATTCTTATATTGAGAAAATTCTTAGTTCACAACTTCACCTAGGTAATGAGATACTATGCTTCCCATATCTAACTTCCTTCATCTTTCATATGTGTGTGTGCAATGCATAATTAAAATGGACATATTTCTTTAATATTCACTTCAACCCACTATCGTGGTGAAAAAGATCTTAATGTGCAAACTAGAACTCCACATATTGGTGTGAATAACGTAAGTCTCACATATCATTAAGTACCAAATCTTTAGACTCATAAATAATTAAGTTTATTATCCATGTCTCCCTAATCAACAACTATCTATCGATGTTATATATTTTACGGTTGTGTTGTTCATATCCGGCTTAAAAGCTCCAAGGCCATGGTAACTTCTAAAACCTCTAATGAATAAATATGTGATCTAGAAGTTCATAGCATTAAGCATAGAATCAAACACAAATTCTAATAATTACACATCTAAAATATTATAATTCATAACTTTGCATAGTATTCATACCATAAGATCCATTGATCCCTACGATAAATAGACTACTCACTCATCATTGAAAACAACATCATCCAATTCATGAACATTATTGAAAGAAAAGATTAAACTAAATAATACCTTTAATTAAATCAATGAAATAAAGATTCAATTGCAAATAGGAGTCTTCATTGTCTTCTCCTTCAAAAGCTCTTCTCAATATTCAAAACTAAGTTAAACTATGGTGGTCTCTTGTAAAAGTAAGCTAATGTATGGTGGTGTGTTGTGGTTGATATGTTTAACATGTCTTAATACCCATTTATATTCCTGAGCCTCTTAAAAATACAATTAAAAACCCTAAATAACAATACCCAACGAAATAGAAGTCCAAAACTTTCTATTTTTTAGTCTTGACATTATTTGTAAGTGATCCACGCCGTCTGTGTTATGTGATTACGCCACCACAATGTCGTGGCTTTTTGCATTTTTTCTTCTCAATCCACTTGACGCCGCCTGTGTTAAGTTATAACGCCATTTGTGTTGAACCACAGCAACATGACTGTGTCACCTTCACTACATTGCTTTTTTTATTTCCATATTGTCTTCATGCCATCCATGTTATACTCCACGACTTTAGCCTTATATGCACAATGTTAACTTTATTTTCGTGCTTTTTTTTTCTTTTTTCTTCATAAATTCATTCCTTTGTCTCTTTTATCCTTATGGACATTAAAACATTAAAATACCATGAATTAGAGCTCATTTCGGGATATTTAGACCTATTATGCAACTAAACTAACCCTATATATAAGTGTAATTAACTACTTATCAGTAAACCCATGAGAAAATTAATTAGAATTCAATTATCATACTTGTTTTATTTTAAATTTCAATACTTCTATCGTGCTATTTATTGCTACTCACTTGTTGCTCATCCACTCCTACGTGTATATGTGTGTTTATCGACAGGGTTAGGCATGGCATGAACTCACACCTTTAGGTTAGCTATTCAACAATGCTAGGTTGAGAGATGTTTGACGAAGACTTAAGTCTCTATCATAAGTTTCCTCTCGTGAGACTTTAGACAGGGTTATACCATTCATTGGTTAGACCGTAAGACATTTGGTGAGATGATCGTCATGGGTTCTCTCTCGGTTTAGATAAGCCGATTCCCAGATGTCAACCAGGGTTTCTATCATGCTGCACTTGTATCCAATTTCGAATTCTCTACGACTTATTTTCATGCAATCACCTTATTTTTTGTCCTTATTTAAATTCCATGAATTGTAGTTGTTTTTATTGAATTTTGTGAATTTTAGCTATCTTTTTCTGGTATTTACTCACTGAAATTTGTCATAGCTTTTAGGGACAAATTGCGAATCTTATGACAAGTTTGGGCAAGTGGGTCTTAGGCGACTACCTTTGAGCTGGGAGAGCCCCATCAGCTTTTTGCACTGGTGTTTGTATATATGTATTTACTGCTTTTATGTGATTTTGGGAGGACTTATGTACTTATACATGTATATGACCATCTTTTGTACTTTTGTTGCTTTTCAATATATATGGTATCTCTTGTCGGGTTTCCACACTATAGAGTTGTTTATTACCGCAAACTTTTTATTCTTATAATATTTGCATGCTTTAAAGACTTCCACTTAGATATTCAACTTATAATGATTTAATAGCTGTAAACAACTTAACTTAGTTAAGTTGTTGTTGCACTTAATCGAGCAACAATAGAAAAGTTTGATCCATGTAGAGTTAATTTAGGACTGAGGCTATGTTGTTGTTGTAAACAACTTAACTTAGTTAGCTTATTATAAATATTCATAAATACGTAATAAATACTAAGTTAATAAAAATAAGATACAAACAAAGGTTTAGGTCGCGGGTCGTCAAGGACAAGTATGCAATGATGTGACATGCTTGATGACATGTTCGGCGATGTTAGGGTACCCGATTTGCCTCGAAGTTTGGGGTCATTACATGAAGATGGCCAGACATAGGAATTAGGGGCAAAAAACCCAACTTTCGCAGTGCAAAGTTCATCTACCCATAAGAGGTAGCGCACTAATCTGGCTAATTAACGAGCTAACCAAGTTTTTTGGCAGTTAGAATTGATTTTGGTTTTAGGATTTTTTTAGGGTCTAACTATATCCAATTAGGTTCAAGCATTTTAGATCGAAGTCTTATTCTATAAATTAAGTGTCCAACAATCTTGGTGTTGATTTGATATGTTTAACAAGGTTTCCACTCGATTTTTGAAATATGGACTTATAAACCCTTAAATGGACTGATTTGTCTCTTCAGGACTTAAACTTTTTTCGATCGAGTTTTATCGAGGATTATTGTTGGTATTAAGTCTATCAACAATAGAAATTGAGTCTCAAGCATTATAAAGCTTTTTTCGGGCAATTCTACACCCTTTTTAAGTCATTTTGGATTTAACTTCACAAAATACCAAAATCCAAAATGTGGACTATTTTTAATAAATGGACTTTGGACCACTTAGATGCATCTCTTTTGACTCTATGACACGCTTTATCGTCGTATTTAATTCTCAGTCTTCTTATCATGCACTTGTCTTTATTTTCACCTTATATATATTCACCACATGATTCCTAGATTGTTATTTATATTCTTGAAGTACTGTTAATATCTTTCTGGCTTTACTCACTAGAATTGTCTCCCTTGGTGATAATAGCTTATCCGCAGTCGAGAAAGGGAAATACACTAATGATTTACTCTGAGGACATCAGAGCGGCCCTTCTCTTACTATGTTCATCGATTTTTGGTTTATGTATTACTTTTATGATGTTTTCTGAACACTTGAGACATTTTGGGGTTGTGAGCAACACCTATATATGTATATTTTTGCTTACTCTCACTTTATTGCCACATATATACATGATATCTATTTTACTAGATTCCAAACTATTAGGTTGTCCTGACTTTATTATTACCGAGTTATTTATACTTGTTTAAGTTAATTTTCGCTGCATAACTTTTAGAACTTGCAAAAATCTAATAACTTAGCTTTAAAACTCAAAATAATTAATAATAATGGAACGGAGGCTTACTAGGCTTGCGTTAACCTTGCAGAGGCTAATTCAGGGGTTCACGCAGGTTGATGTCGGGTGGGGCTTAGTGTGTGGAGACTGGAGCCGTCACATATATGGGTAAGTAAAAACCTTTTTATATGAAGAGCAATATGATCATTTTGCATATGAGAAAAATTGGAATGGCATACAAAATTTGAATTGATATACATTTAGCAAAAATTGGATCCATTTAGCTGGTCTTTTAAATTTTAAAAAACCTCCACATGGTCATAGGACATGATAAGTAAAAATTAGACAATGTTTTATGGTATATTTAATATTTTTTTGAGTGAGAAAAGCTATATTACTCAGGGTTTCTCTTATTTTGTGATTTCAGGTTAAAATAAGGAATAATGAAGAAATGAAGAAAAATGGAGAAGAATTTGATCAATAGTGAAAAAGCTTTCTGATGTACCAGTATGGTAGATTTACATACAAATCGCCATTTAAATTAGCAACAAAGGGAGTCAGCGATATGCCAATGAAGTAAACAATATAAAGAAATCACCACATGAATCGTTGATCAACTAAGAGATGTTTTATAGGAGACTTAGCGATTTACTCAACGATTTACATACTAAACCCAAATTGTTGAGGTCGACTCTGAGGTTCTTAGATAAGGACTAGGAATTTGAGTTTGATAATTGTTGAGGTCGGCTCTGAGGTTCTTAGATAAGGACTAGGAATTTGAGTTTGATTAGGATATGTATTATTAAACTACTATATAAAGAAGACTAGGGCTTAAAATAAACAACCTTTTTTTAATCTTTTACAACTTTTAAACACCCAAAGCTCATTAGCTTTACTGTAATTACTTGGAGAATTAATTGGAGATTCAAAGTTATTAATAGAGATATTTTTCATTAATGTCTTTCTTTCATTTTATGATGTTTAAGTTTAATATGATCGAGTAGTTTATTAATCTAAACCGAGATATGAACTAAACCAATCACAAAGTCATAGTTTATGAGGTTTATGTACTTAATGCTTTAAATTGATATTATATTATGAGATACACTATTTAATAAAGATTATTTTCTTGAACTATAATATATGAAGATAAATGTTTCTTGCATAGTCGAGAATATGTTAGGGATTCATAACTTCTATGTCTAAATAAAGGTGTAACTAGGATTTTTTGGATGGAGTACCTTTCTGAGAAGTTTTATATGGATTTTAGATCTAAGCTGAACACCTACGAAATGTTACCATTAATTCTTACTTAGTAGTAAGTGTTTTCATAGAACTTAATGCGATTTTGTTATTATTAAACACTTTCAGCGTTTCAAGTACTAATAACGATAAAATTAGGTTATGAATATGAATCACGTGAATCTACCATTAATAAAAAGAATACTAGGTGATTTGATTACTATAGCTTACTTATGATAACGGTTTACTGATCTCATAAAACCCGTGACAAGGCTATGACTATGTTTACAATAATTAATCTTGTATTTGAATGCAATTTGGTTTATGATTCATTATCTTTGGTTTGGATTTGTTTATAATTGATTGATATCTCTTATTTTAGTTTGATTTGAATTCTTTGATTTAGATTTGTTTAAGATTACTTGTCTGATTTGAATTATTAATTAGAATTAGTTAGTTTAATTTAGTTTACTTAGTTAATTGCATTAGTTAGTGACAAAGTAAAATAAAAACTCCTACAAGTACAACTTAAGAAGTTTGCAAAATCCCTGTGGAGACGATCCCACTTACCAATACTACAAATTAAAAGTATAATAAAAAGAGAAAATTTATTGCACATTTTTGACACGTGTCGAGAAAAAACAATCTAACTTTTCATCTATTGTTACATATGTTCATGAGTTGGGCCTTGGTAAGTTAGCCAAAACATCATTGTTCAAACTTAGCTAAAAAAGTATACTAATTTTTTATTTATAAAATGAGTAATTTTCATTTTATTATACTTATATAATTATTTAATATATGTTTTCTACTTTAAATGTTAAAATTAGTTTTGTGTTTCTTTAAGAAAAAATTAGCACCTAAGCCAACTCGAGCCTAGGTGGACGCCTTGAAGGGGGCGAGTGAGGCGATGGTGTCAGACCCCTACTGTAGCATCTCCTATCTCGATTAGGGCGATATCAGGCCTAAAACCCCTTAAGTACGCTAACCAGACTTAACTAGATCCATTAGCCTTACATTCTTAACTAGATAAACACGACTTGTATATCTTGGAAAACGAAAAAAAGAAATAGAATATGCACCAGAAATTTAAACTTTTTTTTATAGATAATTCAAAAGATATAGAAAATCGGCTGAATAAACCTCGGTAATAATACAATATCCTTACCTTGATATATTACACAAAATATATAGTTCAAACAATATAGAAATACAAAAAGAGTTCTTTACATCGACGAGAAAAACCCAAACCCTTATATTTTTGTAAAGCACTTTTTGATGTACCTGAAATGTTTAAAAGGTTGAACGTTCCAACTTGCTCAGTAAGTGATGTGCGTATACTTATCAACTATCTACTAATAGCAAATGAAATAAATGAATAACAATACGAACCAATAATATCTATTCAGTGCAACAAAAATATTATAAGCATTATAAAATCTGATGCAAGCCATTCAGTGGATTACACTAGTATTGTGACTCTTTTATTGTAGTACAAGTTAAAACCAGAGTCTTTCCGTCCTTTATACAGAAATATAACCTATGGATTCCGCGGGTTGGCCAATGTGAGATCTCATAAAGTTTATTTAAATATAGCTAAGATTTTGACTCTAATAGGCTAGTGAATGAATAGGGTCCCAGCTATCTCTATCATTAGATTTTGATACTTATCCACTTTCCTCATTATACTCATTGAAAGTCGTTATTTATCCACCTTTCTCTTTTTATTTAATTGAGGTTGATACTTATCCACCTTTACATATCCACTTTCCTCGTTGTATTCAATAGATATAGGTACTTATCTACATGACTTGTTTCATTTTCATTATGGAACCCTCTCTATTTCATATTGGAGATTTAGTTTGAAAAACTACAAATACCATAAGTTACAATACAATGCCCTAAACCTAATTCGTACACTACATGAGCTATTAATACTAAATTACATAGAATAATTTTGAAATAAACGAAACCACTTACCTCGATTTGAGTTTCCCTTTGTTTGATCCGAATATTTATTAATTGTTTATTTTCCAACTATAGGCTTTACTTTAATTCACACTAAATACCTATAATTACATTTAATTCATTTCTTTTCAATTTGTTTTTAGGCACGACACATGTTGGGTTTTTGGGTTTCATACGCAGCGAAAAATTCAAAACAAAATTTGAAAATCCCTAACAGGATCGAAAATAAGTTCCATTAAACTAAATCTACCAAGGTAAATAATACCTTATTGTGTGATTTCTTTTTTTGATTGTTCGATTTCTAAGATGTTCAAGTGCGCGCCCTCTATCATAAATCCACAAACGAACGGTGACCACAATTTGAAGTGTTAGCTCCAAGAGAAATTGAAAACGATATTTCTTTCTCTCCATAAATCTAGAGAACTTGAGAAATGTAAATGTGACGGCCCCTCTTCTAATCTAGGGCACCGCCCGGCCTAATCCTATAATCAAGCCCTAATCATATCCGCACAAGACTCGACTACGTATTAGTCAGTCTTTACAACCTAAACACCTATTTTCTCGTGTTCAGGATAAGTAATACACTAGTCCTACTAGTTTATAAAATTTAGAGTTAATTAAAACTTTTTATTAAATTAATTATTTAGCAGAAGTCTTGTTGGTTATGCGGAATCAATTAGTAGATTATGTGGAAGCCATTTATAATTATGCAGAAGCCATTTATAAAATCCTAAGTGTGAAAAACCGTGAAATGACATCATATATATAAAGTCCTGAAAATGCAGTGAAACAGTAAAATAGTCTAAGTCAGGTCGGGGAAACTAACGCTCAACCCAATATACAACCCAAATAGTATTTGAAAGACATATATAACATATACAATCAAAATACCAAAAGAAGACCTACAATCGATGTAGTGACGCGCCGCGGGCTCAGGGATAGACTCTGATCTTTTCCTTGCCCAGCTTGTTGGTAGACGGCTCTGCACCCACTGTCATAAAAAGGACGGTGAGTACAAGAATAAAACAGTAATCCTCAATGACAAGTTTAATTTTCATTTCCAAATATTCAAATGGTATTTAAAAGCATATAAATGGGAAAACTGGAAAATAAACCATATGCGAGTAAATACCAGAGTTAAACAAGTGATACTGACACCAAGCTAAGTAGTGATGATTTAGGTCCGGTCGGCAGTGAAACGCGTCACTCCTACTCAATAATCATATAGCACAAGGGACTCTAACCCAAATGTTACCAAGGACCCTAACCCCGGTGTGTAAACCACCTTAGGGACTCTAACCTCGAGTGTCATACAGTGTCAGGTAACATGTGCCGACATCCCCAGGGACTCTAACCCAATGAGTCGCGCACACCTCGATTGAGTATGAGACCTAAATGCGAAAATTACTTTTTAAATTTTAAGAAATACCAAGTATGGATTCAAGGCATAGGCAAATATACACACCTAAACAAATAAGGAATACGAGTCCTCTTAAACATTTATAAGATATTCACTAGCCTAATAGCATGCTATTTATCATTCAATTCACATTTTAAACAATGAGAATAGACATAGCATGGGATAGAATCAACGAATCAAATCAAATGAATGGATATCATGCAAACTAGATGATGGGGCATGTGCCCTAGGTCAATCCATTAACTGTCTTTATGAATACTTTTAGTTAATAAAATAGAAGATTTCATTTGTTGTTTATTATAATTAGTTTGCATGTTTACAGTATAATAAGATCCATGGGTATTTACAGAAATATCCTAAATGTCCCTAGTCGATCATTATACTGGGAACTATAATGAATAAAGACTAGTGTGAGTCTTGATAGATGATCATATGATGATTATACGTATAAGGATACGAATCAAGATCACGAGTAGTTGTTAGGGAACAAAGTACTGGACCGACCCGCTATGAGAACATCACATGGATTAAGTCATTGTTGTTTCTCATGATAGGTATATATTCCAGTCCTCGACTTGAGATTACAGAGACTTCAACATTAGGAACACAGTGATTTGACACAATCAAACATTGTCTTTAACCGGACGATTATAAAGGTTGTGATTGGTTACTGTGTGAGCAATGTGATGAAGTTGTGTAATCAAGATAGAATTTGTCCCTCTCATATAAAGAGAGATATCCAGTGGATCCCTCGATGTGTTAGATCTGTTAAAAGGCCTAGTCTAAGTGAATTGATATTGATCAATGTCACTTGGATGTTTTCAGTCTACCTAGAGATCGAGACTAGTACGATTGAACATGTTGGATGACAATTCCATGCCTTATGTTTGATCAAAAGGATATCACGTGACAAAAGGATGTTATATACACTATTGATTAGGTTGTTTCGATTTGATATTCGTACAACTTGGGTAGTCATAATGTCTCGCTAGAGACTGCTTATGACTTGTATACCAAAATGTGTTTTGGTACACTGCCAAATTTGTATGAGCCTATTGGGTCGCACACTAAGAATGGTTTTGCGAGATTTTAAGATGGTTCAGAAAAATGAATTTTATATGATAAAATTCATGACGAAAACGTCCCTGTGGTGTATTACAATTATACTTCTTTAAGTAGGGGTATATGTGTAATTTACTTAATCGTCTATATACAAGGGTTGTATAAATAGACGCTTTAAGTTAGAATACACGGACGAAAGATTAATATGCCGAAACTCTATTTTCGTTTTAGAAACGACTTAGGGTTTTTGGTATGTTCTGGATTGTTTTGGAGAGAAACAAAAGGATTTGATATTCTCTCGAAGCAAGCACTTCGAATCTCGGTCGTCGTTCGTGTGTAGACTACTAGTAGAGGGCGTTCGTCGTTGGCAGCGCCTTAGAGATCGATCAACCTTCGTAAAGGTATATTGCGATCGAGGTATGATTAAGTTTTTCATGGTTTAAACGTTTTTAATGGAATTAGATTCGGATCTGTTGGGGTTTTTGTCATAATTGTTTTGTAATTTCATTGCGTATGAACCCCAAAACCCAACAGTGGTATCAGAGCCTTCGAGTTTGATTCCATTAAATTCATTGCATGTTTTCTTCTGATATGTACATGATATATGATTGAAAGCATGTTAATAGTTGATGTATATGTGATATACATAAGTTTCCTGTGAGATTTATTATCATGTTTTGTGTATATGATACATATATTCGTGATTTAATTAAAATCAGTTTCTTACATGCAAGTAACCATGTTAGGTTAATTCAAATAATTTCAATGAATTGAATTTCGTGTGTTCGTGATCCATGACACCATTAGGTATAATCTTTATTTTTCGTGTATTGATGCATGGATGAAATCTCTGTAATTCAGTATGCATATTTAGGTTACGTTGTCTAACGTTTCTTGAATTGTATAAGGCTGAATATTAATTCGAAACTAATATGATTAGGTTCGATTGGGATAGTAGTTCATGATTCAATGGCATATTTGTGATTATCTGCCTGAGGACCGAAATTGCAAATAATTAATTTTCAAAATTGTTTATTTATCTTGTTATATCTATTTTGTTATGAACTTTCTATTTGATAAAGATAGATAACAAATTAGACTAGGAGATATAATCAAAATCGGTTTCGTTATCCCTATTGGATAGGAGATAAATATCAAGAATTTTGTTATTGGTGATATGCTAGGATTCAAATATCTAAAGTCCTAATTGGATTAGGATAAGATGATTAGTTAGATGTGGGCCCGGGTTAATTAAAAATGTTTTAATTGACTTAATTTTGGATAAATTAAGGGGTAAATTTAGTATAGTAAAATCAGCGAAAAATATGATTTTCTATAGCGAATTTCAATTTTCGGAATTGAGATTCGTCTTCTAAAAAAAAAAAAAAAAAAAAAAAAAACGGGGCCTTCAGATACCCATTCCGTGACAGTCAATGGATCATCACATGCCCATTGACCGCCGGCGGGACCTGTCGTCTAACTAATCTAGCGCACGGAAATTCTTTTATTAGTGAATAGTATAAGAATTTCCAAATTGTTTAGTGATTGAACAAATCAATAGAATATATGATATTTCATTGTTTACATAAAAATCACTAAAACTGAATAAAATCCCTCTATTAAATTTTAAGTCTCATGTCATCCATTTTAAACACTTGTCAAAGGCCTCGATCACACTAATATAGTTTCAGCCATAGTTGGGTGTATTGTGTTATCTTGGTGAGACAAGTTGGGTAAGAGTTACCTAAATGTTTAAAATGGTCCGACTTAATAAAGCCATCAAAATAGTTTTGAGCTTTAGGCAAATGATGAGATAAAAACATGCTAAGACATAAGATGTCCCGTATCTCATAAAAGGATCTAAAAATTACATAAGATGTAATTGGTAACTGTTACCTATATACCTAAATAATCTAGTTCTGTGTTTCATGCCTTAGCTGTCATAGAATTAGGTGAAATATGGATTTTAGTCCCCTAAATAAACAGTATGTTTTAGGAGGGTTGTTAATTTAGTGGGAGTCTATTCCTCTATACTAAAATAAACTTTCCATAATCTTTATTGTAGATCAACGGTCTCTTCAAGTAACAATAATCCCCTGTCACTGCGATCCATCCTTGAGAAGGATAAGCTATCGGGACTAACTTTCTTGATCGGTTCGAAACTTGAGAATTGTTCTTAAGCATGAATGCAAGTTGTATGTCCTGGATGCTCCAATCCCCGAGGACCCACCACCCAATGCTACAAAAGTCGTGAAGGATGCGCATAGTAAGCATGTCAACGATTCTACCGATGTTGCATGTATTATGCCGGCAACTATAATTCCCTGAACTTCGAAGGACATGGAACTAATGGAAGCCTACGACATGGTCGTAACGCTTGAAGGACATGTTCCAACAAAGCAAGCTAGGCAAGAAAGGTTCGAGACAGTCAAAAACCTACATTCTTGCAAGATGACTGAGGGTGCGTCAGTTAGTCCTCATGTTCTGAAGATGAAGGGCTATGTTGACCTACTTGATAGACTCGGATTCCCCAAAAGCCAAGAGTTGGCTACGGATTCGATCTTGAATTCATTACCAGAGAGTTACTCACAATTTGTGATGAACTATAATATGAATAATATGGAGAAATCAATTTCAGAGTTGCATTTGATGCCCAAAACTGCTGAACAAAATATCAAGAAACCCTCTAATAATGTGTTGATGGTCCAAAAGGGAAAGGGAATGAATAAGAAAGGCAAAGGCAAGGCTAGAGTTGCCAAGGATGTTGCTGCACCTGTCGCAAAGCCTGCGGAACAAGTCAAGCCCCAGCCTGTTCCTGCTTCAAAACACCCACAAAAAAGAAGGAAATTGTCATTTTTGTCATGCACCTGGACATTAGTTCAAAAATTGCAAACTCTATCTGGAAGATCTAAGGAAGAAAAAAGGTAGTGCGACTACCACTACAGGTATTTATGTTATTGAAATTAATTTATCTACTAGTGATTCCTGGGTATTAGATACCGGATGTGGATCTCACATTTGTATAAATGTGCAGGGACTCACCAGAAGTAGAAAGTTGAAGAAAGGAGAAGTCATCCTCCGCGTAGGGAATGGAGCAAGAGTTGCCGCCCTGGTTGTTGGATCATACGACTTAGTTTTATCTAGTGGACTTATTTTAACTTTAAATAATTGTTATTTTGTGTCTGCCTTGAGCAGAAACATCATTTATGTTTCATGTTTGGATATGGATGGTTTTGATTTTATTATTGCAAATAATAGATGTTCCATTTCTCGTAAAGGCATATTTTATGCAAATGCTGATTTGTATGATGGTCTTTATATTCTCAGCATGAAAAGGTCCACTGATACTCCAGTCTTTAACATAAATACAAAGAGATTCAAGTCAAATGATTTGAATCAAATCTATCTTTGGCATTGTCGTCTCGGGCACATAAATTAGAAACGCATAACGAAGCTCCATAAAGATGGACTTCTAGATTCATTTGATTTAGAAACATATGAAACGTGCGTATCTTGTTTACTGGGCAAGATGACTAAAAGTCCCTTTATCTTGGACACAAGTGAAAGGGCAAGTGATTTATTAGGTCTAATACATACCGATGTATGCGGTCCTATAAACATAATGGCTAGAGGAGGTTATCGTACTTCATTACATTTACCGATGATTTCAAAGCGAGATATGGTTATGTATATCTTATGAAACATAAAGCTGAATCATTTGAGATGTTTCGAACGTTTCAAAATGAAGTGCAAAGTCAACTTGGTAAAACTATCAAAACACTTTGATCAGATCGAGGTGGTGAGTATTTAAGCCAAGAATTTGATGATCATCTTAGAAATTGTGGGATTGTCTCCCCAATTGACTCCACCAAAGCAACTCCACAATGGAACGGAGTTTCGAAAGGAGAAATCGAACCTTATTAGATATGGTTCGATCTATGATGAGTCATGCAGATCTTCCATTATCCTTTTGGGGTTATGCATTACAAGCTGCACTTTCACTCTAAATCGAGTTCCTTCTAAAGCGGTTGATAAAACACCATATGAGATATGGTACGGGAAGAGACCTAGTTTGTCTTTTCTTAAGATTTGGGGTTGTAAGGCTTACGTAAAGCGACAAGTCTCGGAAAAACTAGCACCTAAATCTGACAAGTGTTTATTTGTGGGGTATCCTAAGGAAACAAAAGGATATTACTTTTATAATCCCGCTGAGAACAAAGTGTTTGTTGCTCGGTATGGTGCCGTTACGGAAAAATAGTTTATTTCAAAAGACACTAGTGGGAGAGAAATAAATCTTGAAGAAGTTCAAGAATCAAAGGTAAACACTGAACCGCTACTGGAAGTTCAACAACGTTCTGAACCAGTTGAACCTCCACAAGTGACACAAGGCCCACGTAAATCTAGTAGGGTAAGACGTAAGCCAAAGAGATTCGGATTTCTCATTACCGATAGTCGTGATGTGTTGCTTATAGACCAAAATGAGCCCACCGCTTATCAGGAGGCTATGTCTGGACCAGACTCAGATAAATGGCTAAGTGCCATGAACTCGAGATGCAATCCATGTATGATAACCAAGTTTGGAACTTGGTTGATTTACCTGAAGGTGGTAAGACCATTGGATGTAAATGGGTTTTCAAGAAGAAAACTGATATGGATGGCAAAGTGCATACTTGTAAAACAAGACTTGTAGCAAAAGATTTCAAAGTGCAGACTCAAGGTGTTGATTATGATGAAACTTTTCACAAAAGTAGCCATGCTTAAATCCATAAGAATTTTAATTGCCATTCGCATATTATGACTATGAAATATGGCAAATGGATGTAAAAACATCATTTCTTAATGGAAAGCTGCTTGAGGACGTGTTTATGACACAACCTGAAGGTTTTGTACATCCTGAGAAATCTAGGAAGGTATGCAAGCTTCAAAGATCCATTTATGGATTAAAGCAAGCTTCTCGGAGTTGGAATCTTCGTTTTGATGAAGCAATCAAGGATTTTGGTTTTATTAAGAACGAAGATGAGCCTTGTGTATACAAGAAGGTCGAGTGGGAGTGTAGTTGTTTTTAAGTCTCGGTTGTATGTTGATGATATATTACTCATTGGAAATGACATCCCAACATTGCAGAATGTGAAGTCTTGGTTAGGGAAGTGTTTCTCAATGAAAGAGTTAGGAGATGCAGCCTATATCCTAGGGATAAAGATCTATAGGGATAGATCTAAGAGGCTAATTGGTCTAAGTCAGAGTGCTTACATAGACAAGGTGTTGAATAGGTTTAGTTTGTAAGACTCTAAAAGAGGATTGTTGCCAATGTCTCATGGGATAAGTCTCAGCAAGACTCAATGTCCTAAGACAAATGATGAGCGAGACCGTATGAATAAGATTCCATATGCATCGGCCTATTGGATCTATCACGTATGCCATGTTATTCACTCGACCGATGTATCATATGCTTTGAGCACTACAAGCAGATATCGTCGATCCAGTGAGAGTCACCGGATAGCAAGATAAAGAACATCCTTAAGTACTTAAGAAGGACTAAGGAAGTGTTCTTGGTCTATGGAGGTTTTGAAAATGATCTAGTTGTAAACGGTTACACAAATGCAAGTTTTCAAACCGATATAGATGATTTTAGATCGCGATCTGGATATGTGTTTACTTTGAATGGGGGTGCAAGTAAAGTGGAAAAGTTCGAAGCAAGAGATCGTGGTAGATTCTACAATGAAGTCGAGTATATTGCAGCGTCCGATGCACCAAAGGATGCGATTTGGATCAAAAAGTTCATTTCGAACTAGGTGTGGTTCCAAGTATTGCTAACCCTGTTTGTTTGTATTGTGACAATAACGGGGCAATAGCACAAAGCCAGGAACCTAGATCACACCACAGATCCAAACATATACTCAAAGCGTTTTCATCTCATCGGAGAAATTATTGAGAGGGGAGACGTAAAGATTTGCGGAATACCTACTGAAGACAACGTTGCAGATCCATTGACAAAAGCTCTTCCACAAGCAAAACATGATGGTCATGTTAGATCATTAGGCATTAGATGCATGTATGATTGGCCCTAGTGCAAGTGGGAGATGATGGGGCATGTGCCCTAGGTCAATCCATTAAGCTGTCTTTATGAATACTTTTAGTTAATAAAATAGAGGATTTCATTTTGTTTATTATAATTAATTTGCATGTTTACATTATAATAAGATCCATGGGTATTTACGAAATATCCTAAATGTCCCTAGTCGATCATTATATCGGGAACTATAATGAATTAAGACTAGTGTGAGTCTTGATTGATGATCATATGATGATTATACGTATAGGGATATGAATCAAGATCACGAGTACTTGTTAGGGAACAAAAAATCTTGGACCGACCCGCTATGAGAACATCACATGGATTAAGTCATTGTTGTTTCTCATGATAGGTATATATTCCGGTCCTCGACTTGAGATTACAGAGACTTCAACATTAGGAACACATGTGATTTGACACAATCAAACGTTGTCTTTAACCTAGGACGATTATAAAGGTTGTGATTGGTTACTTGTGTGAGCAATGTGATGAAGTTGTGTAATCAAGATAGAATTTGTCCCTCTCATATAAAGAGAGATATCCAAAGTGGATCCTCGATGTGTTAGATCGTTAAAAGACATAGTCTAAGTTAATTGATATTGATCAATGTCACTTGGATGTTTTCAGTCTACCTAGAGATCGAGACTAGTACGATTGAACATGTTGGATGACAATTCCATGCCTTATGTTTGATCAAAAGGATATCGTGTGACAAAAGGATGTTATATACACTATTGATTAGGTTGTTTCGATTTGATATTCGTACAACTTGGGTAGTCATAATGTCTTGCTAGAGACTGCTTATGACTTGTATACCAAAATGTGTTTTAGTACACTGCCAACGTTGTATGAGCCTATTGGGTCGCACACTAAGAATGGTTTTACGAGATTTTAAGATGGTTCAGAAAAATGAATTTTATATGATAAAATTCATGACGAAAACGTCCTTGTGGTGTATTACACTTATACTTCTTTAAGTAGGGGTATATGTGTAATTTACTTAGCCGTCTCTATACAAGGGTTGTATAAATAGACGCTTTAAGTTAGAATACACGGACGAAAGATTAATAGGCCGAAACTCTATTTTCGTTTTAGAAACGACTTAGGGTTTTTGGTATGCTCTGGATCGTTTTAGAGAGAAACAAAAGGATTTGGTATTCTCTCGAAGCTAGCACTTCGAATCTCGGTAGCCGTTCGTGTGTGGACTACTAGTAGAGGGCGTACGTCGTTGGCAGCGCCTTAGAGACCGATCAACCTTCAGAAATGTATATTGCGACTGAGGTATGATTAAGTTTTTCATGGTTTAAACGTTTTTAATGGAATTAGATTCGGATCCTGTTGGGGTTTTTGTCATAATTATTTTGTAATTTCCGCTGCGTATGAACCCCAAAACCCAACACTAGACTCATCAAGTAAGCATAGACACAAAGAGTACAAGATATAAGATTGCAATAACAAAGTAAAGTCCTAGCTTTACTGGCCTCCCGATACTTCACATCTTGTATTCGTTCACTCGTACCCTTTTCCTAGGTTCCTGAGTTTGGTATCTCATTAGTTCAAATATAGTGGGTTTAAGCTCAATTTAGTGGTGTTTATTGTGTATTTAAATTTGTTCAATAGACTTTAAGTCAATCTTCCTAAATAAGTCCCTAAAGACTAAATTAAGTCTCAATTTCAGTCCTACATTTTAACGCAGTTTTTAGGCATGAAATGGCCAAAATATCGAAATCCTTGATCAATATAATTATTGTTGGTCTCTCTCTTAGCTTTCCAGAAAGGTTTAGTTTGCAAAATTCTGATTTAGAATGAAGGAGATATCATGATTTTACTAGACATAGGTCTAATTGGAATCTAATCCGACCTGCGGAATTATAAAATCTATTTCTCTCAATATATAGTTCCTAAAAATGTGGTATTTGGTCACAAGGCAGAAAATATATCCAAATACAACATTACAAAAAGATCAGCGCATTTGGATAATTAGTTAGGGAGTTATGCCCTTAACAAATTTAGTTTCAAAACATTCCTTTTTAATTCCAGCACCTAATTGTAGAGCATGTTTGGACATAGAAACATTTGAATCCAAATACCTTAAGTTAAGCAAAGTTATTCCTCTTTAAATAAGCTTTCAAATTCCACTGATTTGGATCAATTTGGATCTAAAATGGGTAGATTATGACCAAATTACCCAGATTGATTCCTAATACAACATGCAGAATTCTAGTTTTGGTGTTGCAACTTCAAAAATTCATATCTTTATGATTTCAAAACCAAATTAAGAACTTCAATATAGCTGGATTATCAGCTTGAAATGAGAAATCCAGATATATAAATAAATTGTAAATACTTAATAATCTACTATCTGAAATCAACCTAAAACCATAACTTGTTCTAATTTCAACTAAAAAGATTTTTACCTAGTTGATGTAGCACCCTGGCTTGAGAATTTCTTACCAACTCTAATGGATTCCTTCAACACCTTAATAATTCACTCCTCTCTAGCAATTCCTTCTTCTTCTCCAGCAAAAATGAATGAGTGATTTGGTTTGCATGTTGTTTGATCACTAATAGTATATATTAAGGTGATGTTCCTTCCTAGCCCTTAATCTTCATGGATTTATGTATCCCTAGGAATATCTAATGGTCCACCGTTGTCATATATCCCACTAACTCCTACTAACTCAACCTCAAGTGACACAATTTCATTTCTCACCTAGTTCCTAGATGTGCCAATGTGCATCTCTAGACCAATCTTATGCTTTCCATTTAATTTACTCAACTGTAGGCCTTTAATTTGATTTACATTAACAAACACAACCATAGACTTATAAGTAACTCCTTATTTCATATTAGTATTAAATAAGACTTACCAAAATGCTAACTACCCAGTTCCCTGGCTCGCATGCTACTCGAGGCGTGTCCCCACTCTCGTCTCAACGCCTTCAACTGTACAAACCGACTTAGTAAGTCTACACAATACATAACACTAGGCACACATCAATACAAAAATACGATATACCTCGGCCACGTGCCTCGGTCGGTGCACGTATCACAGTGTAGGCCCCACATCAAGGATCGATGATCCTGATTGAGGAATTAAAACGGGGTTAAAGATTTGGTTCGTGACAGTAAAATGAGAATCTTATTTCATTTTTAAGATTTCACCCTTATTTATATGTGTAGATAAGCCCTCACTTAAAATCATATTTGTAATACAACTATTGTATTTAGCCAGTTTAAGCAAATTACACATACTCCCATATTAATAAGTTATCATATAAAAAATTGTAAGGGCTTTTATGTCATAAATTTTATCATATAAAATTCATTACTCTAGACCAATTGAAATGTGCAGAGCCATTCTTTTATGTGCGACCCAATAGGTTCATGCGACGTTGGTAGTGAACCAAAAATCATTTTGGTATGCAAGTCATAAGCGGTCTCTAGCAAGACATTATGACTACCCAAGTAGCATGAATATTAACATCGATAAAACCTAATTAATAACATATATCATATCCTTTTGTCGTGCGATATCCTTTGATTAAACATAAGGCAATTGAAAGTCACCCTTAATGTTCAATCGTACTAGTCTCAATCTTTAGGTAAACTGAAAAACATCTAAGTGACATTGATCATATCAATTCACATGGACTTGGCCATTATCAGTTTATCTTATCGAGGGATCCACTGATATCTCTCTTTATACGAGAGTGGAAAATTCTATCTTGAGTACACATCTTCATATATTATTCACATGGTAACCAATCACAATCTTTATAATTGTCCGGTTAAAGACAATATTTGATTGTGTCAAATTATCATGCTCCTAATATTGAAGTCTATCGTAATCTCAAGTCGAAGAACTAAATGATATACCTATCATGAGTAACATCTATGACTTAATCCATGTGGTGTTCTCATAGTGGGTTCAATACCTTATTCCCTAACAAGTACTCATGATCTTGATTTGTATCCATATACGCATGATCATCACATGACCATCAATCAAGATTCACACTAGTCTTAATTCATTATAGTTACCAATATAATGATCGACTAGGGACATTTAGGATATTTCAAGAAATACCCATAGATCTTACTATAAGGTAAACATGCAATCATTTATAATAAAACAACAAATAAGGCCTCTATTTTATTAACTAAAATTATAAGATAAACAATGTTTGTAGATCAACCTAGGGCACATGCCCTAACAACACACAAACACAAAACATCACACAATCCCATACATACGTTAATCGAAACAAGCTGAGCTTAACCACGAACCTAACTCGGGTTAATTAGTGTTTGGATATGGTTAATCACTTGGTTAGGGACACAAGTCGCTACAATCTCCCCAATTTAAAAATTTTCATCCTCGAAATTAAGAGTAAGTTCATAAACTATTTATAACTTCGAAGATATATAGAAAATTGATTCTTACATAATTCGAATCTACAAAGCCTGCTTGTAGGTGCGACTTTCAAAAGCATGATATCATTTTTTGAATACTTCAACAACCTATGATATTGATTTTATAGCTATATATTACGAAGTCTAAAAAACCTTTTTTATATGATTTTGAGCTGTCACAATAAGAGAAATACTTTCCTTCAGTGTCGTCAACCTTTTAAGTTACATTTAGAAATTATTCTCTTAACCTTTACATTTTTCACTCAATTACATCTTTTACTCATTAACTTATCTGGACTAAGGAAATCATATTGTGTTGAGATTGAGGTATTTATCTTGATCAGTGAATAAGTTAAACATACATACAACTTATAGGGGTAAAGGTTGAAACAAGTCCAATTTTCTCTTTTGTCGCTCCTATAATTATACAAACTACATTCATTTTCTCGAAATAATCCTCGAATCTCTCTGCTCAATTATCTCATTTTTATATTAAAAGAATAATGAATCAACACTGATAATGAATCTCCTAACTTAATTAATCTATCTACTACAACTCCTACCATATCTTCCAGTTCAGCTCCAATTCGAGCACCAAAAGAACATTATATTACTACTATACTATACAAATCAGTCAATGATGTACTGGTAAGCTTCATGAATCATCATCACTTTTCTCATCCTCAAGAAGGCAATACCAAGAAGTTTCTTTTTTCATAGTACTAGTAGTCTCTTGTTGTTCTTTTTCAATCACAATTTTATTCCTGAACTATTCCTTATTGAAAAGTTCAGTCTCCCCAATTTAAGATTGCAAGTCACTCACAATTAACACATATATTCAAATCAACCACAATACTAAAATGATAAAAACCATAGTTCAATATTCATTATGTTATGCACAGTTAAATTAGAAATTTAAATTACCTTCCATATGCCTTATAATATTTTCAAGATCATCCTTTGCAACAACACCCTCGAGCTGATTGCACAACACTGGCCACTGACTCTGGTGGTAGCGTAGGATAATTTTGTTGCACATGCCCTGATTATCCACATAAATAATATATAACTTTAAGTCTTTGTGGAGCCACACTTGCTTGTGAAAATTGCCCAAAAGGCATTGGCCGAAAACTATACTGGCCTCTTCCTTTGCTACCAACATGCGCCGATGGTAGGAAAGGTCTCGCTATTAAACCATGTGTAGTTAAAGGAAATGGCGCACTGATATAAGTAGTCCTCATTAAAGATAGCTAAATTGTAGAAGAAGATTCACTTAGAAAGATATTGTTTGCCTTCTATTTAGAGAAATGTCGAGAATGCTTAGTTCCTATAGTTTGTGTTGGCTGAATATGCACTAATTTGTAAGCCCTTTAACTACTAGGAAATCGAGGAAATGGTGGTGGAACATGCGCTGCTCCTCATGGCTTAGCTAATATAGCTACTTCCACCTCCATTGCACTCTTAAATATAAACACATAGTTGGTATGAAGGTGGGAGAAAATAATAATCTAAATTTCATATTTTAGACCCTAAAGAAACTAATCAATCTTGTTCCCTCAAGCTCAGTCATTTTTGGATTAAATTCACTCGATTTCATGAATCTTAGCTCATACTACTTAACGGTCATGCGTTCCTGAGTCAAATTAATAAATTTAATCTTTTTCTTGTTCCTAATTGATTTAGGGAAATATTATCTATAAAACATTATCCTAAATCGAGGCCATGTAGCAACTATCTGTCCTTTTGCTCCAAGGAACTCAACTACTTACGAGTTACATCAATTAACAAAATGGTGATCAGTTTAACCTTAAACCGGTCCTCTACCTCAACAGTAACAAATTGTTGATCCATATATAAAACCCATGCCTTTACAACACCATCCTCCATAGAACCATTGAAGCTCATAATATCATACTTCATGAACTCTTTCATGGTTTAAAGAAATGCATTCTTCTTAGGATCCATAACCACTGTTGGTATTGCAACCTAATGAATTTGACGATCAACAATAAGCTGAACTGAAGCAGTTCCAACATACCTAACTCTTTAATCTACTCTGTGAACCTCAGGATTGGCTATAGGTAAAGGATTATGCCGTGGTGGTACCATCTATGCCATTAGCATAACCATCAACTTGGCCTGAGAGTCGAGCAATTCTTTCATCTGTTTGTCATGAGATTCTCTCATTTCTTTGATCCGTTGCTTCGTTTTATCTTTCCACTTTCTATCTTATTCCTGATTAGCTTGACTTCTAGGTCTATCAAAATCCTTACCGCCGGTACTCATTGTATTTGAGACACGAATGGTAAATTAGACCACTAAGGCAACTTTCAAAGAATACATGAAAATTATATTTATTTAATAGATATCAATACACACAACGAATAGTGTATAATAATCTTTTAAATTTCATTTCCCCTAAAACATCGATAAAAATCATTTATTAAGTCCTAAGTTATCCATAACTTATGAAACAATCTTTAAGTTAGTAAACCTAAACTCTAATACCAAACTGCATTAGAGCTATTACTTGACTCTAAATCAATTTAAAGATAATGAAGCTAGACTCTGATATCAGACTGTCTCAGTTATATCGTCCTCAAGCTATGATACAATGTTGTAGTAGTGGTATTAATTGATTCCAAGTAATGAAATTCAATTCTATACCTGGCTACGATAATAAATTTAGCATCTCCTATCCCGATTAGGGCGATACCCGACCTAAAACCTTAATTAAGCCTCAATACACTAGTCAAACTTAACCAGAGGCAACAAACTTTCCTTCTCACCTTGATAAACATAACTTGTATATCTTGAAAATTGAATAAAATAAATATAATACCTAGTGAAATTAAACCTTTTTATCGATAATTCTAAAAATATACAAAATCACTAGACTAAATCTCTATTACAATACATTATCTCCACCCCGATATATTACGCAAGATATATAATTCAAACATTATAAAGATATAAAAAAGTCGATTACATCAAAGAAAAGAACTAAAACTCTTATATCTTCTCTTTGTTGTTTCTTGAAGCACATTACGATGCACCTAAAATGTTTAAAGGGGTGAGCGCTCCAACTTGCTCAGTAAGTGATCCTCGTATACTTATCAACTATATACTAATAGCCAATGAAACAAATATATAACAATATAAACTAACAATATATATTCAGTGCAATAGAAATAATATATACAATATATAATCAAATGCTAGTCATTTAGTGCATTACGCTAGGATTGTGACCCTTTTATTTCAGTATGAGTTAAAAGCAGTCTTTCCCTTCTCTATACAGAAATACAAACTACGAAGTCCACATATTGGCTGATGTGAGATCTCATAATGTGTATTTAAATATACTTGTGATCCCGACTCTAATAGGATAGTGAATGAATAAGGTTCCAGCTATTTCTTTCATTAGTGGTCGATATTTATCTGCCTTCCTCTTTGTATTTACTAGAGGTTGGTACTGTCAAATCTCAAAGTTTTTAAACATATAATTATGGCTAATCATGGATTAACATATCTTAATTATGATTTACGCCGTGAGTCGGGAGCTAAGGACACGTGAAATGGAGATCTACATTTAATTTTGTTATCATGTGATGTTTGCCTAGTGTTATGTAGTATAATATTATGTTATTTTGTGAAACATAAATTTCACCGAGCAAATTTTAGATTTACAGGGTTTTATCTCGAGATACGTATCAAAATGGGCACCAAGATAATCAAAGTGTCGACCCAAACCGTAATATCTAATTTCTTGAAAAATGAATGTGTTTAAGCTTAAAAATTTGAAATGTGAACTTAAATGGAGTTGATGAGCTCGATTTACGTGTAAGACGCGTTGTCCGAGAGTTTCGGAGTGCGTTGGCATTTTCTCCAACTTTTGGTAAAACTATAGTATTTTTTGGGATTTAATTTGGACTTAAAATGAATAGATAAATATAAAAAATAAACAAAAAAATGAAAATCACCAAGAAGGGTATTGGGGTTATAAAGGGAAGGGTATAAATTGAAGGGCAAATTGGTCAATTTGTTAAGGCATGTGCCCTAGGTCAATCTATTAATTGTCTTTATGAATACTTTTAGTTAATAAAATAGAGGATTTCATTTGTTGTTTATTATAATTAATTTTCATGTTTACATTATAATAAGATTCATGGGTATTTGCAGAAATATCTTAAATGTCCCTAGTCGATCATTATACTGGGAACTATAATGAATTAAGATTAGTGTGAGTCTTGATTGATGATCATATGATGATTATACGTATAGGGATACGAATCAAGATCACGAGTACTTGTTAGGGAACAAAGTACTGGAACGACCCGCTATGAGAACATCACATGGATTAAGTCATAGTTGTTTCTCATGATAGGTATATTTTTCGGTCCTCTGATTTGAGATTACCAGAGACTTCAACATTAGGAACACAACGATTTGACATAATCAAACGTTGTCTTTAACCGGACGATTATAAAGGTTGTGATTGGTTACTATGTGAGCAATGTGATGAAGTTGTGTAATCGAGATAGAATTTGTCCCTTTCATATAAAGAGAGATATCCAGTGGATCCCTCGATGTGTTAGACTGTTAAAAGGCCTAGTCTAAGTGAATTGATATTGATCAATGTCACTTGGATGTTTTCAGTCTACCTAGAGATCGAGACTAGTACGATTGAACATGTTGGATGACAATTCTATGCCTTATGTTTGATTAAAAAGGATATCGTGTGACAAAAGGATGTTATTTACACTATTGATTAGGTTGTATCGATTTGACATTCATACAACTTGGGTAGTCATAATGTCTTACTAGAGGCCGCTTATGACTTGTATACCAAAATGTGTTTTGGTACACTGCCAACATCGTATGAGCCTATTGGGTCGCACACTAAGAATGGTTTTGCGAGATTTTAAGATGGTTCAGAAAAATGAATTTTATATAATAAGATTCATGACAGAAATGTCCTTGTGGTGTATTACACTTATACTTCTTTAAGTAGGGGTATATGCGTAATTTACTTAACCGTCTATATACAAGGGTCGTATAAATAGATGTTTTAAGTTAGAACACACATACGAAAGATTAAAGGCCGAAACTCTATTTTCGTTTTAGAAACAACTTAGGGTTTTCTGGTACGCTCTGGATCGTTTTGGAGAGAAACAAAAAGTTTGGTATTCTCTCGAAGCTAGCACTTTGAATCTCGTCCGCTGTTCGTGTGTGGACCGCTGTTCGCGTTTTGGAGAGAAACAAAAAGTTTGGAGAGAAACAAAAAGTTTGGCAGCGCCTTAGAGATCGATCAATCTTAAGAAAGGTATATTGCGACTGAGGTATGATTAAGTTTTCATGGTTTAAACGTTTTTAAGGAAATTAGATTCGGATCTTGTTGGGGTTTTTGTCAAAATCGTTTTGTAATTTTCGCTGCGTATGAACCCCAAAACCCTACATAATTGACCCACCCTTTTAAATTGAAGTCAAAACAAACAAGGGGGTCGACTATTGTTCCTCATCTTCCCATCATTCCTCCTTTGTAATTGCCTCCTTCACTATTTTTTGTCTCTCATTCGTTATCACCTCTGTCTCCCACTGTTCTCTCATCTCACTAGTCTAAAACCTCTTTCTCTCTTCACTATTTATCTCAATTGAGAGAGATTGAGATTTATGGGATCGTTGTTGTTGTTGGTGGTGTTGAAGGTGAGTTGAATCAAATAGTGAATTTCGATTTGTGGATTATGTTAATCTATAACGGACTGTGTATATGGTTTTGGGTTAAGGCTACCCTGCCTAAGCCTAAATAGGGGGTTGGGATTGATTTAAATTGAAACATAGCTCTGCTCTGTTTCGATTCAACGCGAAAGATGATAAGGTTGATCCCCAGTCTAGGTTGAACTAGGTTAAGCTCAGTTGATCCAAACCGGGCCCTGTACAGGGATCAAATCCCTCATTTAATTAAATATATAAATGTTTAATTGAAAAGTAAATAAAAAAACCCTAAGAAAATTAAGGCAAATTATGAAAAATAGAGTTTTCGGGCAAATAAATAAACACTATGGATTTCTATGAAAAATAATGAATTTGAAATTTTCTCGAGACTTTATACCGAGGTTTTGCCTCGTTAAGTGTGCTACGACTCCCAAAAAGTCTTGAAATCTAGAAAATATTTTAAAGCCTAGCAAAAGCTTAATTTTCAATGCCAAACAATAATTATGAGTCGAAATTGGGATTCGAATATCAGAAGATTTATTTTGGAGCAATTTCATAGATTTTTGGGCCACGAAGGTACCAATTAAAGTGTAATAAATTGGCAAAACTTATGGAATTATCATGGAAACTTACCGAACTTATAAATGAATTGTAGGACTATAATTGGAACCTTGTGTAGACTAGCTTACTGACCTGGAGTGGGAGGAATTCATAATATTGCGTTTGTATCGTAAGTAAATACCACAATAATCTTTACATTGTATGATTATAAATCTCGTATACATTGAATTGATTCTTGTTATTGCATTATTTATTGTACATGCATGCACAGGGAGAGGATAGGGTTGATTCGAGTCTCCTTATAGTGTTTACTATACCAGGGGAGAAAACTATATTATGTTTGAGGGGCCAGAGTCACTGATTATTTGCATCAAGTGATTATTATGAGATCATATTGAACCAAATCATGCTCTTATAGTCTAGAAGAACGAGAATCATTTCAATATCCTCTCATAACATGAGTCCTTATTACAATATACTTACCACTTTTAGAGTATATCAACTAATCGTGGTCGGATAACATAAGCGAGATGATTCATGATTGTATTTAAATTTCTTTGGAATATAATATTTAGTTTAATCTATTGATATGGTTCATTCCATTATTACGAGTGTAATGGATATAGATGGTGATTATAGGTTCTAGCAACGATAAGGGAAATAGAACTTTCTGATTTTATGTGACCTGCTCAGTTTCATTTTATTCATGTATGTATTGTTTATGATATAATATATTGTATAAATGGTTTCTAAGTTCGTGTGTGGTTAGGATCTCTTTTGAACAGTTGAAACAATTTCGGGTTGGATTATGATAATTATGGGAGCTAAGTTTGCGTATGTTTAAGGATGTAAACGGTTTTGATCTTTTAAAATATGTTAAGAGAATATATATTATGTTGATGAAATATATTTTTATGGGGTGGATTGTGACTCATTTGGCATTCCAACCAAGCTGAGCATGTTTTGTTTCATGATTTTTGAAGGCCAAGTTTTTCAGTTTACGCTTAGAAACAAAATATGTGTTACTGAAATCTTTTAAGGAATTTTTAGGATTATTTAATCAATTTAAACGAACTTTGAGTTTCGAATTAACTTTTATGATCATATAAGCTTAGTAAAGTTTATATTGGATGACTATGAGGCTTCGGGTTTGATTAGTTAATATGGTAAGGTTATGGATCACTTGATTATTGATCGTAAGCACTAGTAACGCTTCGGCTGTAGTAATCATGTGATCAACTAATGTTGATTATAGATATCATCCTCTAGGAAAGGTTTATCTGGACACGGTTCACGTACTGAAGTTCATTCTATTGTTAAGAAGATATTTTCTTTAATTGGTTTTACTAAATTATTCTATTTTCTAAAACAATGTAAAATAACTTGTACTCTTAAATTAAGAAGACTCTAAGTTTGCAACTTCACCTAGGTAATGAATTACTATGCTTTCATATCTAAATTCCTTCATCTTCATTATGTGTGTGCAATGCTCAATTATAATAGACGTATTTCCTTCATATTCACTTCAACTCACTGTCGTGGTGGAAAAGATCTTAATGTGAAAATTAGAATTCCACGTATCAGTGTGAAGAATGTAAGTCTCACATTGCATTAAGTTCCAAATCTTTAAACTTATAACCACTTAAGTTTACTATCCGTGCCTCCCTAATCAATAACTATCTATCGATGTTATATATTTTACATTGTCCATATTCGGCTTAAAAGCTCCAATGATCATGGTAACTCCTAAAACCTCAAATCAATAAACACGTGATCAAGATGTTCATAGCATTAAGTATAGACTCAATACAAAGTTTAACCATTGCACTTATTAATCATTATAATCCACTTATACTTTCTTTAGCATAACATTCATACCATAGGATTTGTAACTACCTGTGTCTTTGAGTAGGTGATTAGTGATAATTTGAATGCTAATTAACTCAAGTTAGACTCGTGGTTAAGCCGGTTGGTCTTGAGTAGCAGGTAAATGGGTTGATGTGATTGTATTGCAGTTGCTTGGAGTGAAAAATAATTAGTTGAACTATAGGGGATTTAATGTGGGTTAATACAAGACATGTAGTGAAAAATGAATAAATACTTCATCAATTGGTGGGCATTGAATGACATGCGTGGGTTGTATAGTAGTGAGCATGCCCGAGTGTTCTCATTGGCGTATCCAAATAATTGTAGTTGCGAAAATACAAGTATTAATATATATTAATATATTGTATATATAATATGTATTGAAAAATAAAAGAAAATAGAAAGTGTGTTAAGGATTTGTATCACTTTAAGGTATCATGTTAAGCAAATAGTCATAGGATCAATCTCAAGATACGTGTTAAAGATTATGATAAGAAATCATGCTGAGGCAATTATCCTAATCGCTTATAAATCGAGTCTTTGCTCTTTTATGTTCACCGCCACCACTTCTCTTTGTGTCACAGAGAGGAAACTAGGAGTCGTCTACTTCATTGAGCTAGGTGAATAGCTTTGTTTATCTTGTGTATTTAAGGTCTCGATTAAGATTGTTGATGTTAGTGAACCATGACAAATAGCTAGGACTATGATTTCAAAGGTTTAATAAGTTTAGTGGAGCCTCAAATCAAATATGATTTATAGTGGTTTTGTTGTTGTGACTAAAATAATGGGGCAAGATTTCTCGGTTTCTTGGTCTAATTGGGTATAAGTAAGTTTTTAAGTTCAATTTTTGTAATATATTTTGAAGATCAGATTGATGTAATATGTGGTAATGAAATGGTTGTTGGGTCAATTGGTTTCTTGACTATTTGATGATCAATTTAATCATATGTTGGATTAGTTTTTAGATTAAACTAGTATGCTTTGTTATTATTAAGTGAAAATGTTTGTTCTTTGTGTTCATTATCGAGAATGAGTAAAATTGTGGGTCTAATTTCTTGTTATGGTATAATTGATGATATGACAATGATATGGATTAATGTAAGATCCTTTTTAGAGGAAACTCAAAGCTATTAGTGAGCCTTGAAGTGGTGGTAATGGTGGTACGCGACATAGGGAGTCGACACTCTTTTACTATTATGTCTGCGATTGCAACAAGTTTTGCCTGCAATGTTGAAGTATGCACTAGTACCGTGAACGACTGCCTGCTACTCAAAGCCTACAACGTTATTAAGGGCTCCGTGAGCCCAAAAATTAGGAAAAATAAAAGTAGAGTCGTGAGACTCGGACAAGACTCAGACAAGGGTTCTAGAAAAACACTAGGACAAGTCTAATACCCAAATTGATATATTTTGATCAATATTTGACAAGTCAATAATTAGACACATTTTATAATATAAATTAAGTTGATCGTAGATATAAATGATGATATTACACTGTATATGCTCTTGTTTTTGTGATTTTAGGATTTGATTAATAAAATGAAGAAATGGAAGAAAAAGAGCAAGAAGAGCAAAACTGTCAACTGTGTAAGAAGTCTAGCGATTAGCCAATGATTTGGATTAACACTGAAAATCGCCACCTAAATCGGTAATAGAGACTGACCTGCAAATCATCAGTGAATTGGAAAATACACTAGAATCGCCAGTGAAACTAATGGAGTAATACGAGCTAAAACTCAGTCATTAACTTAGCGAATTTGTCTATAGTATGAAATCACTGACAAATTGCTGAGGTCGGTGACGATGTTTTTAGATTAATATGAGGAATTTGAGTTTATCTACGATTTGTACACTAAGGGAAATTATGTATAAAACCTCAAGGGTTTGAGTCAGAAGCTTTGAAGCCCTGAGTTAACTTTTTTTATTATTTAGTCTATTCAATTAGGATTTATTGCTTTTGGAGCTTGGATTTAATTAACAGTTATTTATTTATTTATTTATTCAATTATGTCATCCAATTACACTATTGTTTGTTTCCAGCATGAATGAGTAGTTTAATAATCTAAACAAACCCTAGCAATGTAGTATACTTTGGATTGCTATGTATTTATGATTAATGAATCATGAACCTAATGCTTTAAATTCATTCATATATGTCAATCACGGAGTTAACAAGTTGTTTTTGCATATTGCAACTAATGATTATTTGTATTGATTGCATAGTGGCCAATATGTTGCATAGTGGCCAATATGTTTCTTAGTATAGAGTATCTAAATCTATGTCTATAATTATTGACAACTATTATGGATGTAGTAACTATGATTAATCTATAGGATTCCCAAGTGGATGTCTTAGGTGATTGTGTTCTAAATTATTTTTTATGTGGTTTCGATAATATTGACTTAGATTAGGCATAGTTTTCATTGAGTGTAATGCTATCGTATTGCTATGATATTGCCATTTATCCAATAGGTAGATTTACAATGATAAGAATATGGTTCCTTTGAATTTAAGAAAATCAGTGGCTGGCAACCTATTATGAATTAGGATTTAATGATTCTAATATTCCATGTGTTATGATTTTAACTATGTTATGAAGTAATAGTACGATCTAGTGTTTGAAATGCAATCCAAGTATATTATGTTGTCTAATGGGGGTTTGTTTAGATGTATGTTTAGATATTTCATTTATATTGATATATTGATTTATGTTATTATTTGTTTCAATTGCATTAGATTAGTTTATTAGTTTATTAAACTTAGATTTTTTTTATAATTTGATTTTTTAGTTAATTGATTATTTTATTTTTATTTTTAGATTGATAGTATTTAATTCCCGTTTAATTTGAATAGTTAAATTAAAACAACTTAAATTCAGTAAAACTTTAAGGTAGTCTAAATTCTTAAGAGATTTGAAAAATTCATGTGGAGATGATATCCCATTTACCACTACTACGAATAATATCAAAATATGAGAAATTATTATGCACGCTCGACACATGTCAGTCTTTTGTTGCCGTTGCCGGGGATTTTAAAAATAATCTCCCGAAAACTTTCTTGTTAAATGTCATATAATATGGCTGAAGACAAGGAAGAATTAAGTTTTAGGCAATCTGATAGGAATGTCACTGCTTATGAACCTATGTGAATAACCTTTACAAAAGAATTTTCGAAATTCAAGTTGAAATTCAGATTCATAAATTATTTACCATGTTTCTATGGTGGAGAAAATGAAGATGCACAAAATTTTATCAGGAGTTTGCACACAAAATAAGCACGTTAAAAGCTAAGGATATATAAATAGATTATTTTAAATTAAAAGTTTTTCCTTCTGTACTAAAAGGTCAAGCCTTATATTAGTTATTTTACCTCCCTTCAAAATTTCATAACCATTTGGTCATAAATGCTACGAGTCTTTCTTGACCAATATGTCTCATCAAGACAAATTGGTTTATATAGACAACAAATTAGTAATGCTAGGACGGATATTGGAGAAACTTTTGATGAATTTTGGGATAGGTGTCAAAGATTAATTTCATTATGTTCAATGCATGAATTTTCAGAAAAAAAACTTTAATGTAATATTTTTATGAAGAATTAAATCACTTAGAACAAAGATTTTAGACACTGGATGTGAAGGGTCTTTGCTCGACAAAACACCAACTTTAGCAAGAGTAGCTAAAAATAAAATGGCTAAACAATCTAAGCAATAAGGTGAGAAGAATGAATTAATAAAAGAAAATCTAAGTGAAATAAATAGAAGGACACATAATACACCAAACAATAAAATAGATGAACTAAAAGCCATGGTTGAATTATTACTAAAAGATAGCTCAATTAAATTAAAACCTTATAATGAACTAAGTCATTCTAATGGTGAATACCCTTTAAGACAACAAGCCAAAATAGAAGAAGCTAAATGAATCAATATGATGGGTTTGTTGATCCTACTTATAACTTTAATGGTTATACCAATTACTCATAACCAAACGTAAGTAATCGTATCAACAATTAGGGTTATCAAAGGTATAAAACATCGAATGATTCGAAAAGAGAAAAAGATCAAATAATTCAAACATTACAAAATGATATAACTGAGTTGAAAAATCAATTAAGTCAAATGGCATCACAAATGAGTAAATTCGTAAATTAAGGGAAGTTATCATCTCAACCTAATCCTACTGTATATTAAAAAGCATTAGCCATAACATTAAAAAGTTGTAAGCTGATGGATGAAAGAAATAAAAGTGGTATTACAAAAAGAAATTGAAGTAACAATTAATAAGATTCCCGACGAAAAGGGTGATGAACCTGATAAAGACAGATCAATTAATGTAAAACCACAATTCCCTCATCTTTTTGAAGATAATAAAAATGCTAAAAAATTGTAGGAAGGAAAACAATTAGCTGATACATTAAAGAAAGTAGTTGTTAATATATCTCTGTTTGAAGTAATTCAAAATGCACCTACGTATCAGAAATTTATAAAAGATTTATGCACTAATAAGATCAAGGCTAATAAAAAGGTGAGTCTAGGTGAAAACGTATCAGCGCACATTCAAAAGAAGTTACCTCCTAAATGTTTTGACCATGGAATGTTTTTCGTTCCATGCAAGATTGAAAATATAAGAATCTTTAAAGCATTGTGTGATCTGGGAGCCCTTATAAATGTTATGCATTTATCTATTTATCTACAAATGACGGATATACATTTAGAAGAAACTGGTATAGTAGTACAATTAGCAAATATATTCACCATTAAACCGGTATGGTTATCTAGATTTATCTACATCTCATTCAAAACTTCTACCTTCTATAGTTAAAGCCCCATAATTAGATTTAAAAACTTTACCAGATCATTTGAAACATGTCTATCTAGGGGACGATGATAAATTACCAAAGATAATTTCTAACAAACTAAAAGTTTGGAAAAAAATATATTAATAAATGTACCGAAAGAATTTAAAGGAGCAATAGGATGGACCATAGCTGATATTAAAGTAAAACTTCTAGCTAGGTGTATACCTAGGATAAATCTAGAAACTGAAAGAAAAACTTTTATACAAGCTCAATGTAGATTAAATCTACCTATGATGGATGTAGTAAAAGCTGACATCTTAAAACTATTAGATGCAAGAATGATATTTCTAATAGCTTATATCAATTGGGTAAGCTCAGTCCAAGTAGTTCCTAAAAAGACGTGAATTATAGTAATAACAAATGAGCATGCAGAATTAGTACCAACTAGAATCCAAAACGGTTGGAGAGTACGTATAAACTATAAGAAGTTGAATGCCTCAACTAGGAATGACCATTATCCACTCCCGTTTATAGATTGGATGTTAGAAATATTAGCTCAAAAAAACCCATTACTATTCTCTAAATGGCTATTCAGGATTTCATCAAATACCTACAGCCCTAGAAGATCATGAAAAATAACTTTTACTTGCCTCTTTAGTAAATTTGCTTATCCACGTATGCCTTTTGGTTTATGTAATGCACTTGCAACTTTTCGAAGGTGTATGGTTAGTATTTTCTCTAATTATGTGGAAAATTCTATTGAAGTCTTTATGGATGATTTCACGGTTTATGGTAATTCCTTTGATGAATGTTTAGTTAATTTAAATAAGGTACTTAAGAGATGCATAGAAAAGAATTTAGTATTAAATTATGAAAAATGTCATTTCATAATAGACCAAGGACTTATATTAGGACACATAGTATCCCACAAGGCAGCGGCTAAACGGACCTCATAAATTACTAAACGGACCCCTATTGCTAAAGTGTACCCTAAATTTGAAAATATATTACTAAATGAATCCCTTTTTTTGAAAAACCTCCAACATTTCCCTTGTCTTCAACCAAACAAAACACATCCATCTCTCATATCCATTTTTTAGAACCCCAATTTTCAATCCTCAATATTCAGTTTTTGTGCTAGTTTGGGTCACTATGATCACTGCATTGAGGTTGAGGGTGCAAGAGGTAGGCTTAGATATGTGGATGGCAGAGGTCAGCGAGCTTGGGGAACCACTAGCGGGGTGTTTACGTTTTATCACTCGTTTGGGTAAGTCTTTTTCATTACAAAGTTAGAGGTTTTGATCGTGAAGAGATTCAGCGTATTTTGGTTGTTTTTTTCTCTATTTTAGCTGGTGCGATTTTTGTGTAGGTTTTTTAGGGATTAGAAACTATTTCGTTAGACAATCGGCTTCATAGGGCCGAAAGTTGTGCATATGGCACGGTTGTGTCAAACTGAGTTGGGCCTGTAACGTTCAAAACTGTTAAACTGAGCATTTAACTTAAACTTCAGTCACATATGGCCGATACCTGTACATGGGTTACGACCACCTATAATTGTATCCTGCGCATACATTGCGGTTTAACTCGTCTGATAATTATTGTATTGATTTTGATCATAGATCTCCGAACCTCTTAAAATTTCGGTATTTTGTTTAATTTCTTTTGCCTGGATATATTAATGTGGTAGTAGTACTACATTGAGCACAATTTGTATCGTTTTGAGGTATGGGGAGAAAAATTCAATCAGGGAGGTCTCCGAATATAAGGTGGGGTGGGAGGGGAGGCAAAGCCGGAGAAGGTAGTACTATAGCATCCCGAGTGGAGGCTGCTCCTCCTGAATGGAAGCGTCCAACTTTATTGAACCGTAATAAGAAAGTGGATCAGAATAATCTACAACCCAAACTCAAACGGGCCAAGCAAGCCAATGAGAGTGACGTGCAACCGGGTGAGACTGGAATGGAGCATAGGGGTGCAACTTTTTCTATTGGGGATAGAGATGGTCTCGCACCTGGGGGTGAGAGTAGGGAAGGTACTGAGCTTAGTCGTACACAAACATATGATGTAGGTTTCAAAGATAATGTTGTTGATATTAAGGGTGCGGACCCCCCTAGTGCATATGCGGAAGACGAAATGACCACCATCATTTCGCCACCATGTATTGCTAGACATTTAGAGGATTAATGTACATATTGTTGTCCTTTGGTTAAGTTATGAAATGTTTGAGGCTCTTTCCTATCTACTATTTGTACAATTTCTTTTGTAGGCTCGATGATTCCTCAAATGCATCAACTATGGTTCTCAAGTTTCAATTTAGCAGACTATCGAGACACACCCGAAGAAGGAAAGGGTAAATAAGTTAATTGCAGATAGTGGTTTAGGACCTTTAGGTTATATCTCGTATGAAGGAAGCAACCGAGTGTTAATCTCTGGCATTATTGAGAGATGGAAGCCTGAGACCAACACGTTCCACATGCCATTTGGAGAGATGACAATCACATTAGATGATGTGCGGGTCCTTCTTGGAATTCAGGTCACCGAAAAGACTATAGTTGTAAAGTCGAAGGAGCTAGTTGAGGTGATGGCAATGGTAAGCCAATTATCGGGGATTCCAGTTGGTGAAGTTGATCAAGAGATTAGGACTATACTTGGCCTGACTGTGAGGTTGGCATGGTTGAAGGATCAATTTGCAGTTCCAACTAAAAGACTTTTAGGTGATGAGGATAATGAAAATGAAGAGGAAGAGATCGAGGGGAAGAAAAAGCTTTATGTGTATCTCCTATCGAGTGCTTCATTAGAGCCTATATTTTATACCTACTTGGAGCCACCTTTTTGTGAATAAATCTGGTATGAGTGTACCCTTCACTCTCATTCAGCTTTTGGATGCTGTGGATAACATTGGGCGGTATGGATGGGGTGGAGCAGCGCTTGCTTAATTATACCATCAACTGGGCATTGCAAGTCGCACTGGGGTTACATAAACTTGCATGACGTTGTTAGAGCTAAAGTATTGACCAAGTCATTTAAATCTTATTTTAACTTACTTTGTTTGTAACATTTCTTTTATGCAGGGTTGGATGTACTATCGCCTACCATTTATCAAACCGCATCTCCATACTGACTACAAAGTAGGAATGCAATGAGTGATGAGGTGGCATAATAAGATTGAGTTGAGGCTAACATTGGAGCTTCTCATAGACTTTAGGAGGCTGATTGGATAGGATGCGACCCGAAGAGTTGATGCACCTACACTTATAAATATATTTTACATTTGTGACTAATTTTCATTTTTCCCTAGTTTTTTTGGCATACAACTAAGAAAAATGCACCTCCAGGTCACAAAATGGCCTTCTATTTAGGTTCGATGAGATTTATGGATGTCATTGAACCGCACAATCTTGTAAGAGTGTTGAGGCAAATTGGATATGTTCAAGGCATTCCAAAAAAAACCGTACAAACCTATTTATGCAAATAGGAGCAACTTAGCCCATACATACTCAGTGAAGTACAGTTACGACCCCCAAGTTTGGGAGGAGTAGGAGGACCATCTCATTGCTAGAGAACGACGCGGAGAGAGGACTGTATTTCCATGGCAAGCTACACTAGGATACCTTCAATTGTTTGAGTCGGTGAGCCATCAATTTGCTGAAAATCCTGAACATGTCACTGGGGTGGTTGATGAAGATGAGCCTACTTTAGTATAAATTCTATTTTCTTATAAATTCAAATTTGGTATTTGTTTTGGCATTTACTTACTCACATTATTTCATTGACTGCGTAATCGTCGATCACTTGACGTTGCCTTGCAGTTCAGAATGATGCCTAAGACCAGTGTTACGGTTGAAAGTGCAATTGCAATGGCGGATACGGTGATCACCTTCTTATTTGAAGTTGAAGAGGAAGAGGAAGACATGGCGACTGGTATAACCACCCACAGCGATGGAGCTACAACATCCACTGTCGTAGCTATGGCTCCCCAGACAAGCGTTGAACATGCCTCAGAAGTTAGGGGCTAGATTTAGTTGTTGGTCATCCTTTTTAAATTTTGGACGAATTTGAATAGTGAATTGATGGTCATCCTTTTAAACTTTATGAACCTTCTTTTAGTTGTTTCATACAATGTAGGAATGGTTTTAACTTACTGCTATTATTGAATGTATGTTCTTGGCAGCCATGTTCTTTTCATTGCTATATACTACTGCCAGCGGACATGGAGGGCCAAAAGGTATGTAACTATAACAACCACAGTTGGCCGAAAGTCATTGTTCAGATAACATACACAGTTTACCGAAAGTCATTATTCAGTTTTAGTTTCCAGTAACTGATATTCGACATGGAGTCACGGACAATCAAGCTCCGAAGTATTATATGTTTTTTTAAAAAACTTCCCAAACATGGGGTACGCTTAGTAGTATAATGGGGTATGACCAGATAAACGTAAACTGGTGATTGAAACTTGTATTTGCGTTTTGAGCAGGGCTTAGCGAGATATGAGAACAACTTTCAGATCTGTCAGACAGAGAGCACTTATCACCTGCAAAACTCTTGCAACTAAAAAGGGGGTATGCTTAGTAGTATAATGGGGTATGACCAGATAAATGGACATATGTGATTGAAACGCATTGATCAGTTTTATTTTTCATTAACTGATATTGTACACGGAGTCACGGACTATGAAGCTTCAAAGTATTATGTGTTTCTTTTAACTTCCTAAATATGGGGTACGCTTAGTAATATAATGGGGTATGACCAGATAAACGAAAATTGGTGACCGAAACTCGTATTTTTGTTTCGAACAAGGCTCACCGAAATTTGAGAACTTTTAGACCTGTCAAACCGAGAGCACTCAGAACCTACAAAAATCTTACAACAATCCTTTCAACAGTGTAAAAAAACAAGAACTTTAATCAACTAAAAGATTTCTACCAAACATGTTCAACATTTAAAGACCAAATTTAAAGCATTATTTACAAAGAACAACTAAAAATCTAGCCCGATAACAACAAAATAACATCAACATGTGTGTGTGTTCCAAAAAATAAAAGTGTATCAAAGAACATGATGCATACGCGCAAAAAAAGGTGTACGAACCTGCTAAAAATTCCATCCTCCCATGAAATCCCTATGAAATCCCTACGACTATCATTGTTATACCTACCCATATACATAGGGCTGGCAGAAATACGGGACCGGACATAAACAGGACCAGACACCCCTTTCCTATAATGATTAAATTTAATGTCCGGACCTGTTCCCGTTTTAAAAATGGGCAACTTTTTTGTCCAGTCCCGTATGTTTGTAAAACATTCAGCTCCCATTTTGTTCGGACCACGAAGCCGGGAGAGTGAGAGGCAGAGCCGGCGGGCCGCGACGGATCGAGTGACCACGGGTCCACGAAGCTGGGTGAGATGAGAGTCGGGAGAGTGGGAGGCAGAGCCGGCGAGCCGGCGAGCGTCGCCAACGCCTGACTGGCCGTGAGATACGCTGTTGCGGAGAGTGAAGCTTGAGACACAGTCGGCAACGCCCGACTGGACCTTAGGTTTTTGATCTTGTGAGGGAGAGGCTGAGAGGTAAAGGTGAGAGCTGGAGAGGGCGACGCGCTGACGACACTAACGAGCGAGGCCATGAGGGTTTGAACTTGAGAGGCAGAGGCGAGAGCTGGAGGGAGAGGGGTGATGACACAGGCATAGGCGAGTGTTGGATAGGGCGACGACACTGACGAGTGAGGTCGTGAGGGTGTGGACTTGAGAGGTAGAGGCGAGAGCTGGAGGGAGAGGGGTGTCGGCACACGCAGAGGCGAGAGCTGGAAAGAGCGACGACACTGACGGGTGAGGCCGTGAGGGTTTGGACTTGAGAGGCAGAGGTGAGAGCTAGAGGGAGAGGGTGACGGCACGGGTGAGGGTTTGGACTTTGGACTTTGGGCCGCTTGGTTTGTGACTTTGGTTATAGAGTGTGAAACTACCTTTTTGCCCTTCGAATTAATCACTAAACAGGTACCCATTTTTTTGAGATTTTTGTCCAGACCCGGTTCCTTATTTTTAAACGGACTTAAAAATTTGTCCAGACCAGTATGTTTTTAACAAAAATATTGCCTAAACCCATTTAAAACGGGTCAGGACAAAACCGAACAAACAATTCTGGACAAGTTTTGCCAGCCCTACATATACATGTCGATCTAAACAGAGCAACTACATGTAAATCATTGCTATATCTACCAATGTACACAAAAAAATCAATGTCTATCAACAAAAAGTCAATGTATAGGTAACAAAAAAACACAACCAACATATCAATCGAGAGTTATCATCTCCGCTGGTCCAGCTTGTGTTGGTCTCTCCAGAACGTTCAACCCATCTGGCCAAGTCCTACTTACATGTAACACATATACATCCCACTGAGTGGAGACAGGAGGTAGAGGTGCGTCGTCCTTCATTCGTAACTACAATTGGAAAGTAGTTAAAGTAAGTTCTAAAGTCATAATTAAAATTACAAATACCATTAAAAATATATACAAAAACTTATCATAACAAAATGATTTGTGTTAACCAAGCACAACCATATGACTTGTCTTTCAGGTATTGGAGGGGGCTCTCGAAAGGCAGGAAACCAAGTCATAGACCCGACACAAGATAATGAAACGAATGCCCTATTGTGACAATTGGCGACAATTACGCCCATGTCTGGCAATGTGAGCAATGAAGAACCCGGTGAAAAGTCGCTCTGAAACGTGTTGATGGAATTTCTAATTGTGTCAAAGTTTTCCTGTAGCTGGAACACATTGATGTAGAAATCCCTATGACTATCAAGCTCTCGCACTAGTTCCCTCCTTACCCTCATCCAATCAGAGTTAACTTCATATCCTAATGATTCGCCTATTGCACGATACCCACAGTTCCCACCGAACTCCACATTCCTCGTCTCAAGCTTGAATGGTAACTACAAATCTGGTACTTGATCAATAAACCTAGTAGACACTTGAGATCGAGTCTTTGATCGCGTAGGTGGTGCAAATGGAATCGATGTAGTAGCTCCACCTCGTCCTTTTCCCTTCCCTATCCCGCTAACCCTCCCCCCTTCCCGTACTATTTGAATATCAGGATGGCTCAACGGAATTGGAATCACCAACCACGGACTCTTGGGTAGGTTGAGGCTTGGTAACTGACCTAGTCTCCTTGACAAGAAACTCATCAGTAAGAACCTCCTCGACAAACACCTCATGACCAATAGAACGAGCATCATCAGCAGCAGACTGTGCCTCACCTATAGCCTTAGCTCGAGCATCAGCCATGTCAAAAGAATATGGAGTCCTCGTTGTAGATTTCTCAAGTTTCTCTATTTTTCTCTCCTTTTTGGACTTCTTCTTCATACCCAATGGACCACTACGAAGTCGTCCCCTAGTCGTAGTTTTCTCTTTAGGTATGGAAATGACAGTTGTAGCTGGGCATGTGATTTCCCTCTACTTTGGATAATTTTTGTCCTTGCATCTGCATTCCCGCTTCGAAACTTAGACTCAACTGCTTCCATCTCAGCAAGATACTCATGGTCATCTTGTTCTTTTTCACTAACTTTAACCGGGTTCAAGTTTAATTTCCTCCAATGTGGTAGCACCTAATCAAGACTAATTAGGCTACCTTCCAACATATGAGTTGCAAGCTCGTGGGCACACGACAACCCATGTGTGGACCTTAACACACATCCACAAATAGATCTATTGAGGCTAACACCTTCATTAACCTTCTTCAATTCCTTGTTGTTCTCATCTAATGCATACTAAGATACAAAACTAATAATGTTGTTGAAAATGTGGTGTTCATACTAATGTGCAACGAGATGCATGGACCGGTTGAGTGAAGCCTCGACTTCTCTTTATTGGTGTTCAAGAACTATGTGTATGGACCTCCACACATCCCCAAAGTGCCCCTACAAAGTCCCCAACTCTTTCTTCAAAGTAGAGTGTGCACCCTCCACCCGATTAGTAGTTGCGTTCCCAAAATGCATGACCTTATCCATCCATGCATTAACAAATCTCTCCTCATGACACAACCAAATATCCCGGACGTAATCTATCAAACCAGGAACTCCTCTATACTCTTCTTCAAGCCTTTAACCTTACCTATGTATGATAATTATGTTGAAGTGTGTACCATATCCATCCACCTCCCATACCGTTTGTCATAGTCCGCTTAATTAAAAAATAGTTCTCTCGTCCTAGCATGGACATTTGTATTCACGTGCCAACCACATTGTAAATATGTGCAACTTGGGAAGACTTCCTCAACTGCCCCTATGAGTGCTTGATCTCTATCGCTCAATATCACCCTGGGCTGTATCCGCCCAACCAGTAAATCCCTCAACTGCCTCAATGCCCATTCATAGTCAGACATCTTCTCATTGGCTAAGAATGCATGTGCCGCAATGAAAGTCATGCTAGTGGAAGTGATGCAGACAATCTCAAGTAATGGGTACTTGAACCTCTTAGTCTTGTAGGTGCAGTCCATAATTAACACAAAGAAAGCAGCAAAGAAATTGCAAGGTAGTAGGGTGAGCAAAGAACAGGCCCTTGATAATGTATGATCCTTCAAAACACACGTGCAGCTCAACATATCCATGCTCATCCAAGTTTTGAAACAACATTCGCATCTTTGTCATGCCTTGAGTTTCAATCATTCTCAATCGGACTCTCTCATTGTAGATTTTTTTATGACAGACATATTATCCGGATTCTTATCCTTAATGCTAGCAAGAATGTGTTTAGGTTTTGCACTAGTCTTGCTCAAATCCTCTAGAATCACCCTCTCCAGTTTGGTAAGCCTTTCGAGATACGCATGGCCAATCAAGTTTTTTGAGAACTTGTAGTTGTGATCCCACACACAACTCTAACATGCCACTTATCATCTAATGCATGTTTCACATTAAGCTTGAATAGACAACCACACTTCTTCGAAGCAGTCTCTTAAGGATTCTACTCTGCCTCGTCCCCATATTTTTCTTTACACAATTTCTCTGCAGCCAACTTCAACTTCTTCGCCTTAGACATCTTAGGTGCAAATGCACCATACCTATCGCATCCAATGGACAATCTAGCTCTCCTACCAGTTGGAGCATCAGACTTCAATATAATGACCACAAACCCACACTTCTTAGCTATAGACTGTGCCCAATTCAATACTTCCTCTCTATTGTCGAATGGCATGGAAGGTCTAAAGGTCTCGGTGAAGTCTGAGAAGTCATTGCTAGAATTACACCCTATCTCTTTAATAGGAACTATAGTAGGAACCTACAAGAACGAAAAGAATCACTAATGAAACACAGAGATTTGGCATAATAGTCACATTTCATCATTGTTATATTGTGCAGAGACACGGCTCCGATACTTATAAATAGGTTTCAGTCACTTATGATCAAAATCTATTTCAAAGTATTGGACAAGTGTAGCCACAAGCTAACAATTGGTAACGATCAAGTTCAGACGAAAGTCATTGACTCATATTAGGTGAGCTTGACCAAGTAGAGTGCAAGACATGCGGCACAATAGGGCCAAGGGGCGTTTTACACACCTCGACCCTGTATATCTGACAATCACGGCCAACCAAAAAAATTTACAATGCATGCGTAAATCATTATAATACTTCAAATCTGACCTCATTTTGCTCTCTTTCGCTTTGATTTGACACATCCTCTGTGTTTTCCACGATTACTTGCTCGATTTATCCGAAACTCGATGCCCTAGCAAATTCGAAAATGGAAATAATGTGAGCAATCAGAAAAAACACAGAACGAGCTAGCGAACCAATATAGAAGAGAAGAAAATAGACTTACTTGGTCGATTCCATGACGATTTGCCTTTATTTGCCCAAAAAATGTGATTCGCGTGTATGGGAGATTATAAGGTTCAAAGAGTATATGGAGTTCTTTTTTTTATTGCTAGATTTATGGTATGCTTGAGACGAAACCCCTTATATATTAAGGGCAATATGGACATTTCACCTATGAGTACAAAAAAACTAAAAAAACTAGAAAATTAGGGTCTGGTTAGTAATTTATGGGGTCCGTTTAGCTGTTTCCAACAAAAACTCAAGTAATCAAAACGTTACCTTACCCACTACGGTGAGAGAAATATGCTCATTTCTTGGCCATGCAGGATTTTATAGAAGATTTATGAAAGATTTTCTAAAATAACACAACCTCTATGCAAACTATTACAAAAAGATGTTCTTTTTGGATTTACCAATAATTGCAAGATAACATTTTATAAATTAAAAGATTTTTTAACAACCACACCTGTGATTAAATCAATAGATTGGTAATTATCCTTTGAAATAATGTGTGATGCTAGTAATTATGTAGTTGGAGCTATTTTAGGTCAAAAAGTAGGAAAAAAATCTCACGTTATATCTTATGCTTCTAGGACTGTAGACCCAGCCTAACATAATTACACCACTACTAAAAAGGAACTTTTAGCTGTAGTGTTTGCCTTATAAAAGTTTAGCTTGTATTTATTAGGAACAAAAGTAGTTGTTTACTCAGATCATGCAACATTGCGATACTTAATGACTAAACAAGATGCTCAACGAAGACTAATAAGATGGATATTAATTTTACAGGAATTCGACTTCACTATAAAAGATAAGAAATGAGCCAAAAACCTAGTAGAAAATCATTTAAGTCGGTTAGAAAATGGGGAACCACCTATACTTATAAAGGATGAATTTTTGGATGAATATTTGAATATAAAGACTAATGGTCCATGGTATGTCGATATATTTAATTATCTTACGACAAATAGGTTATCACCTTATTTGACGATAGCTCAAGAGAATAAAATAAAAAAAGATTCGAAATATTATTTATGAGATGATCCCTATTTATGGATGTTTTGGACCAACCAAATAATTAGGAGATGTATACTACATTCAGAGGTACAATCAATTATATCTCATTGCCATACTTTTGCATGTGGAGGACATTTTGGTCCATGTAGAACTGCTCGTAAAATTTTAGATTCTGGATTCTTTTAGCCCACTTTATTTCATGATTGTTTCCTTTATCTAAAATCGTGTCCAAATTGCCAGCGAACTAGAAACCTAGGACATAGAAATCAAATGCCTTTATTCCCTATTCTTGTTTGCGAAGTATTTAATGAATGTAGATTTCATGGGACCTTTCCCACCGTAAAATGGATACATTTGCATTTTACTTACTGTAGTTTATGTGTCTAAGTGGGTAGAAGTAAAAGCTACAAAAACTATTGGTTTAAAAATAGTGGTTAATTTTCTTAGATCAAAGATTTTTAAAGTTTTTGGAGCACCTAGAGCACTTATCAGTGATAGAGGTTCATATTTTTGTAATTGATTAGTTGATAATCTACTTGTTAAGTACAATGTCACACATAGGACATCTATTGCATATCACCCACAAACTAGTGGACAAGCTGAGACTCCAAAAAAAGAAATTAAGTCAATACTAGAAAAAATAGTTAATCCAACGTGTAAGGATTGGAGTCTTAGATTAAAAGATGCATTATGGGCATATAGAACAACATTTAAGACAACCATAGGTATGACAGCTTGTAGGTTAGTATTTGGAAAGACATGTCTGTTACTAGTAGATACAGAACATAAAGCCTATTGGACAATAAAAGCATGTAACATGAATTATAAAGAAATAGGAAACCAACGCAAGTTAAGTCTTCAAGAATTAGAGGAACTTAGGAACGACGCTTATGAAAATGCATCAATTTATAAACACAAAATCAAAGCATTTCATGATAAGAAATTAATTCCTAAAAAATTTTAAGTTGGAGATAAAATTCTACTCTTTTGTGGAAGACTTAAATTATTTCTTAGAAAACTCCATTCAAGATGGATAAGATCGTTTGTAGTTGTGAGTTTATTGCCTCGTGGTGTAGTAGAAATAGAAAGCTTAGAAATAAGGCAAATATTAAAAGTAATAAAGTCGGCAAAGTAATGAAAAGGAGTTTACTCTTCATATCTCTCGTTAAGAGTGAATCCATTGCACTATGAATGTATAGAAAGCTGCACAATTACAAAAAGAAATCAAAGAAGTCACAACCTAAAGTGCAATAGCAAGAAGGGAAGAAACTGGTGGAAGAAGAATTTACTGATGAGCAACTAAGACTTCAAGATCTAGGACATCTATTTGAAATTTACAAAGATGATCCACGGAAACTTTTCCTCCATGTAATGATCAATGACGTCATTTTCCCAGGTCTTTTACTTGATACAAGAGCCGATATGAATATCTTACTGGAATAATGGTGTAGAAAGGCCAAGTTGAGGATCGGTTTCCACCACCTTTTGTAGTCCACAAAACAAATGATGATAAGATCATTCCACTAGGAATGTCAATGAATGTGCCCATATAAGTGGGACGGTTCAAGTATTTCACTAACTTTTTGGTGGTATTATAGATTGAGAAGGATGACGTGATACTAATGGCAAGAAATTTTCTCAAGAAGGCTGGAGGTGTTCTTGATATATAACAACATATAGTTATTATATGTACCTTCAAGACAGTTACGTGATGGACAATTACATTAATGACAGTTATAACGATGATTACCCTGAAGAAAACAACTACTATAAGTTTGGTGAAACTAGCAATGGACATTATACTAATGCTGAGAATGATAAAGAAATTGAAGATGTCAAGAATGATTAGGAATCAGTTGATGCTTAGTTTGACTTGCCTAAGCTGAACGACGAGTGATCTCATCTATCAAGTCGAGCCAACGATTATAAACAAAAGTGCTATATGGGAGGCATCCCATCCTCTATTTTTACTTTCAGTTTTAGTATTATAATTAGTTAGTTGTTTTTATATTCTCACAACTTTTGACTATTATGATGGAAATATTTTAGGAATATAATTCAGGAATAATTTCATATAAGGGGGTTGATCGAGCCAATTTCTTTTTGTATGAATAGATTTAGGATAGTTTATATTATTTATTGTAACAACCCAAATTAATTAAACAAGGATTAGCGTAATCTTGGGGGTTAACGGTCATAATTCGAGTGTTAAGTGATAAGCTTTGTTGGATCGAATATGAGAACTGAGGGAATATATTATTGTGCATGATGGTTGTGTATATTTGGTGTTTAAAAATTATTATTATTATTATATTGCACCGCATGTGTGTATGTTTCTACCGGGCGAATTCGTGTGACTGGGGTTTGCCTCGAAAAATGTGTCAATGCTGGTATCGGGTAGGCGAACTACGAGTACACTAGGAAACTTGACTAACTCACATTAAGTTTATTAGTTAAACAATTAAAATGGGTAATATAACCATAGGCTAAGTTGATTAAATTAAAAACAATAGGCTATAGCGTACCCCGAAATGCGTACCAAAATGCGGGGTATCGAGAGCTGAGTAGTTGAGGGATTAGTGGAACCATTTATATGTCCATAGGAGGTTCTAAAAACACTAATCACATTATTATAATGGGCCTAAGTTAATATAATTAAATCAAATCAATCAAGGCCTATAGTTTAATTATTTAAATTGGAAACTATAGGATTTTCCTATAGATGTGCATTAACACATCTAGGAACCATATGGAGTATCAATTGGTGTCACTTCAGTTTAGTTATTGGGAGTTAGTAGGCTGAGTTGCTAGAGGTGAACCATAAGATAAACCTTAGGATACGTAAACACATAGGGATCAAGGGCTAGGAATCAATCCCATTTTGATATATATTGATTCGTTGATCTACATATGCAAACCTAAAATTCATTTTATTAGAGGAAGCTGAGAAATCAAAGAGGAAGAGAAGGGGAATTGGAGTTGGAGATCATCAACTTGGAGATCAAAGCTTAGGTAATTAGCATCTACATCTCCTACATTATCTAATGAACCCAATATTGTATGTTTTTGATGAAATTTGAATTAAAAGGTTGGATCCCTAGTTTTTATTGAAACTTGATGAATTGTATGTTTTATAACTATTTCTAATGAGGATTTATCAATGGTTTTGTTATATTGGAGCTTTAGGTGAATTTGGGAAGAGTTAATGGATTTCATGGAATTGATTAATTTGATCTAATTGATGTTCTCAGGTTGATGTAAATAATGTTTTGAAGTCATTTTGATGTGGAGGGTATGATTGTAGGGTCTAAGTAGCTAATTGAGGAGTTTGGGACAGAATTCTCGAGTTGAGAATTCTGTCACAAAGGGTAATTAGTGCACTAACTAGACTGATTAGCAAGCTAATTGTTCTGGGCACTTAACTATTTTCCAAAACGAAGAACAATAGTGCGCTAGACAGATCCCCTAGCGTGCTAACTTCACCTAGTGCGATAGGTAGACTTATTAGTGCACTAATGCCAGATAAAAACTGAATTTAAGGGACTATTTTTGGATTTTTGACTTAAATACATACCCAAACACCTATAATCATACTAAATATGTAAAATCGGACTTCAGGGACTAAGGGAACTATAGCTCAGGTATCGGGAAGCTAGTCGGGTCGAATTTGGGAGTTCGAGGAAGTCGGAGTGAGGATCAAGGTGCGTAAACCCTTGGGATGCCTCACAAAATTCACGATTTTGTTTTATCGAGTTCATATTACATGTGTGACTATTGGTGGGCACACATGGATTTTCACCCTTATTTTGGTTTGCGTATATATTGGTTGTGACTAAATCGCTTGCGCGAGTTACTTGTAATAGTGCATGTGTCCATGGTAGTAGGATATACTTACTACCATCGGGAAGGATAGGGTGATCCTGATGTGTAACAACGTTGGGAAGGGACCATGTCGTTTACCGAAGTTGGGGTTTAGTCACTATAAGCCTATAAGTATATATGTGGTTCTTATTCAATTTTATCGATTACTAGCTGGTTTGGGTCAGGGTTTTCTCGTGATTATACGGATGTTTACTGATTAATGCTTTATTTATGAACTGACTTAATTAGTATACGCAGTTTATTTATTTCACGCTATTGATTTTTCTTGTCGTATGCTGCCAACATTCATGGGAATATGACGTACTGTTGCCAGGTGTTATATTCGCATGTCTCGTAGATTACTAGTTTTATTTCATGAATATTGTGCGGAATTCTCTTGGGACTTTACTCACTGGACTCATCACTATATTTGTTAGGTAACTGAGTGCAGATCCTTCGACGAGCAAGGGCAAGGGTAAGGAGGTACTGGGTGACTAGCTTTGAGATTGTGGTGCCAGCTCGTGTGTGATATCAGTATGTATTTATTTTACTTTTATTGGATTTTGGGGACCATAGAAAACTAATTACATGTATATGGAACTTTTGTTATACTTATCTCGCCTCGATATATACATGGTATCTTTTGTTAGGTTTTCCACTATTTAGAATTGTTAAATAATGCATAACTTACTTAATTTAAGACTTCTGCTGTAAAATCATAATATAACTTGATAAATTGAATAACGGGCTATCTAAATCATTAATAATTATATAGAGATTAATTAGTGAAACAAAAGGCTAGCTAGAAAAGGGTAAGGAGCCAAGTAAGTTACGGGACGTCAAAGGTAAGAGGGCAATGACGTGGGATGCGACGTGGCGGGTCCCAAGGCGACCTGGAATTTGGGGCCGCCACATTTATTTTCTCTCTCATTTTTACTTTCTTTTAAGATATTTCCAACTGAGAGGGAGATGATCGAGTATTCTTTTAGTTGAACTATATTTGTCTTAATTTATTTCATGTGATAAAGTTCTTATTTCTTTAGTAGCATAATGTTTCCTAATTACTAATCATCAGTTTCAGCTTAGAATATTCATTGTTGAATATTGATCGAGTCTACTTTACATATGATTGATACGTGTGAAAAATTAATAAAATATCAGATATATTGGAAAAAACAGCAGGAATACGTCAGCAAAATTCCATCGATAAATCGCCAGCAGTTTGCAGATTTCTAAGTGAAAAACATTCACCAAATAGTCAGCGAATCACTTTTCAGCGATTTCACTGGCGAATAGCCAGCGAATCCACTTATACCGAGATTCGCTAAGCACGAATCCGTATTTTTCAAAATAGAACCCTAAAATCGCAAACCACTAACCTTTTGCACCCATTCGATTGATTGATCAAATTTTATCTAAATTCAACCCCTCTAAGCTTAATTTACAGCTTTATAATTGTATTCCACCTTATTTAAAAGTGATTCAACCTTAGAAATTTCAAATTCAAGCTCATTTAACCAAGTTAGGGCTTAGGTGGGTGTTTTTCGAATTGAAGTTTGGAGAGGAAGTCTAAGGAGCTAATAGAGAATACTACTTGAGAGATTCACTTTAAATAAGGTAATTAATCAATACTCTAACATCCTTTTGATTTTAATGTCTTGAACAAAATCGATTTTTGATAGTATTTTCTTTGAATGTAGTTTTTGAGTTTCACTTGCAAATTGTTTTTTGAAAATGGGTTTATACACAAACTTCCAATTTGAATATAGGTTTTCAAATGAGTTTGGGGGTTTCTACAAATTTTTCCAATATATATACATACTTACGATAGGATATGTCGATATAACTATTTTATAAGTATTACTTTAAACTCTTTCGAGACTCTATACTAAAACCTTTTCACAAACTTGTTTTCCTTACCTTAATAGTTTGAGTTTTCAACTACAAGATTTCAATTTACCTATATCATCATAGTCGAGTAATTCTATGGAGAGATGAGCTAGAGGAAGGGATAGGAGTAGTAAGCAAGACAAAGGGAAGGGGGTGGTGCAAGCAAAACCTAAGCGAAAACATGTAAGCCACATAATGAATAATATACGTATCGGGCTTTGTATTAGGGAACCTAGACATGGGAAGGCATAAATTTGAGAAAAAATCTCCATTTTCATTTTATGAGGAAGAATATTTTGAGAATCCAACCCTAGCCATTTAACACCTTATGATATTTTCTTGCTAGACCTCGAGCTTAGAGGAAATACTATAGCGATTAAAAGAGAGTCGTAATTCTTTAGAGATGATTCAATATTTAGAATGTGAGCAAGTATAAGGATAAGATCATGAGCATCGTCAGAGATAAAGGATGGGAGAGACTTTGAGAGACTATGCGGGTAGAGGAGAAAGAGAATGCTCATAAATTTTACGACAATTCTATGCGAATGGCCATATTAGCAAGGAATGAGACAAAGTAATAGTGAAAGGAAAGAAAATTGATATCTCACCTGCGAGGTTGAATAGATTTTTCAATCTTCCACAAAATCAATAGAGAACAGAGGAGGATTTGTTGGGTTTTGGGGTTCATGCGCAGCGGAGATTACAAACCAATTTTGACAAAAACCCCAACAAGATCCGAATCTAATTCCATTAAAAACGTTTAAACCATGAAAAACTTAATCATACCTCAGTCGCAATATACCTTTCTGAAAGTTGATCGATCTCTAAGGCGTTGCCAATGACAAACGCCCTCTACCAGTAGTTCACACACGAACGGTGGTCGAGATTCGAAGTGCTAGCTTCGAGAGAATGTCGAACCTTTTGTTTCTCTCCAAAACGATCCAGAGCATACCAAAAACCCTAAGTCGTTTCTAAAATGAAAATAGAGTTTCGGCCTTTTAATCTTTCGTACGTGTCTTCTAACTTAAAGCGTCTATTTATACAACCCTTGTATATAGACGATTAAGTAAATTACACATATACCCCTACTTAAAGAAGTATAAGTGTAATACACGACAAAGACGTTTATGTCATGAATTTTATCATATAAAATTCATTTTCTGAACCATCTTAAAATCTCACAAAACCACTGTTAGTGTGCGACCCAATAGGCTCATACAATGTTGGCAGTGTACCAAAACACATTTTGGTATACAAGTCATAAGCGGCCTCTAGCAAGACATTATGACTACCCAAGTTGTACGAATATCAAATCGATACAACCTAATCAATAGTCTATATAACATCCTTTTGTCACACGATATCCTTTTTAATCAAACATAAGGCATGGAATTATCATCCAACATATTCAATCGTACTAGTCTCGATCTCTAGGTAGACTGAAAACATCCAAGTGACATTGATCAATATCAATTCACTTAGACTAGACCTTTTAACAGTCTAACACATCGAGGGATCCACTAGATATCTCTCTTTATATGAGAGGGACAAATTATATCTCGATTACACAACTTCATCACATTGCTCACACAGTAGCCAATCACAACTTTTATAATCGTCTGGTTAAAGACAACGTTTGATAGGGTCAAATCACTATGTTCCTAATGTAGAAGTCTCTGGTAATCTCAAGTCAGAGGACTGAAAAATATACCTATCAGGAGAAACAACCATGACTTAATCTATGTGATCTTCTCATAGCAGGTCGATCCGATACTTTGTTCCCTAACAAGTACTCGTGATCTTGATTCGTATCCCTATACGTATAATCATCATATGATCATCAATCAAGACTCACACTAGTCTCAATTCATTATTGTTCCTAGTATAATGATCGACTAGGGACATTTAGGATATTTCTGTAAATACCCATGGATCTTATTATAACGTAAACATGCAAATTAATTATAATAAACAACAAATGAAATCTCTATTTTATTAACTAAAAGTATTCATAAAGACAGTTAATGGATTGACCTAGGGCACAAGCCCCAACAGGATTACCCTAATATCATTTATGCCGATAAGGATTCATATCCCTTTGAGAAAATCAAAGATGCATTAGAGATAACTTCAGGGGGATCCGCGTTTAATAGTGAAGGACACTAGAAATTCATTGAAACCACCTATTTTAGAGAAATCACGAAGAGTAGGAGTTATATTATAGATCCATATTTTTATCCAACTAAGCGACACTTTGAAGTGAAGAACCCTAGAGCTCTTTTACTATGCCATATTGCGATGAACAATGGTTATATCACTATTGGGAAGATTCTACATAATTCTATGAAGTTTGCAATGCAGACTACGAAGAATGAAAGAATACCATTCTCAATTTTGATCACTAAATTTTGTAGGCAAGCATGGGTTGGTTTCGATATTGAATTTAACATATTGCCCAATAAGAAAATAAATAATGCGGGAGTACAACGGATGAAAAATGTGATAAGATATAATAACTCAGAGGATGAATGAGAATCATTTGATGTAACAAATGCGAAAGAAACCTGAAGGTGGAACACATATGAAAATAGGAGAAAATCAAGAGAAAATGCATAGAAAGCAGCAAGATTGATGGCTAGAGTGAGTGTACCTAGTGTTGATACGAGTTTAGAACAATCTTCATCACAACCGAGGACAAGAAGATCCTTCCGAACCATATTTTTTCACTTATGTGTAGCCAAACGAAAATTCTTCGGAATGAAGAAATGACAGCATCAAATGAGAGAACTTTACAATGTTACCATTTTATGTATGAGAGAAGGTATGATACGCGTTTGAAAGATTTGAGGAGAAACATTGATATTTCCTTTTTGGAGTTGCAATTTCCTACTGAGATTTACAACCTAGCTGATAGTTATGTTTCACAACCTTTTGTAGGATCGGATGAAGATGATGACACTAATAATTAATTTACTTCTAGACATTATAATGTGTAGTTTATTTTCTCTTGTATGCAATCAATGAATGAATACTTAAATGTATTGCTCTTATTTTACTTTTGGCTATGCATGATATTTGTTCCTTTCCACCATTCGTTTGAGATTTGTTGAATTTCATATTTGTCTATTTAATTACAATTTTGTAATAACATATATAAATTTGTTTATGCTTCATGAGGTATATTTGTTTTTGTTTGAAAACCCAACTTAATCTTATAACATCGAGGATAAGGTTTGGAATGAGTTTGAGGATATTTTAGGTGAAGTCTAGCAAAGCAATATAAAAGTCAAGGAAAGAAAACATAGGTAGAAGATAAGTTAAGAAATTCTGATCTGATATTCAAGTAAGTTAATGAAAATTATCAAATTTCTTCCGCATTCAAGTAACTATGAATTTCATTTCTCTATATTTTTAGTTAGGAATGATAATAATATATATAATGGATCTTGAATGGAAATGATATTTTTATTACCCAAGTAAATTCTATGATAAAATGAACCAATATTTATACCCTTTGTGATTAACTTTACTTGTTGATGTATACATAAATTGATTACCTTGTGTTAGTCATGAGAAATGGTAGAAGATAGATAGAAACAATAGTACAAGATGAACAAGACGGATTTTTAAGAATCTTGTAATACAAAGACTATTGATTAAGTATTTTTATAGTATATATAGAAAGTTATTATGCCACAATTGAAAGAAGAAATGGGTTATAAATTGATGAATTTCTATAAGTTAGAAATAATACTTTCTTCGGCTTTAATGGATAGTGAGAAGTGCTAACAATTGTTGACAAATATATTTAGAGTCCTATAGATTTCATACGAAATGGAGTAAAGAATCTATAGTGAAAAAATGTTAGAATGTCCATAGGAAATGGAGCGGAGACTCAAAAATAAAAGAAATATATAATAAAGAAAAAATAATTAAAATAGAGTAGAAAAAATATGAAAGATGAAAAAGATGGATGTTCTTAAACTTTTCAAAAAAGAAAAGAATTAGCATGAGTGCTTGAAACTAAAGTTGAATGAAGTATTTCTTAATCTAACAAGTTTTAAACTATATATTCATTGGTATCTTTTCAAAACTCCTATTGATTTTGATTGTGGTGCTATTATAAAGTACTTTGTTAAAATAAAGATTAATGTACTGGTTTTTGTTTTGAGATTCTACACTAGTCATCGTAAGCTTGATGTTTATCTATGGAGATTGAGAAAATTTATATAGTGTACTGGCCTTGGTAATGAACTTTAAGTTCTAAAGGATGTTGTATTGGGTGGTTGAGTTATCATTAAGGGATTTTCGTTTTCACTAAATCATTCTATTCGATCATAATTTTCATTTACTTGTGAATATGTTTCCATTTGAAAATCACTTCTAATTTAAAATTTCTATTATTTAAAGTTAAGATGAATTAATTTGAAATTAGTTTATAGAAAATGAAAAGAGAATATAATTTAAAGTATTCATTTGCTCGGGACAACAAAGTGCTGAGTTCGAGGGTATTTAACAAGTCAATAATTAAACACATTTTACAGTGTAATTTAGGTTGATTTTTGATATAAATGATAATATTACACTAGGTATTCTCTTGTTCTGTGATTTTAGGATTTGATTAAGAAAATGAAGAAATGGAAGAAAAAGAGGAAGAAGAGCAAAACAATTAATAGTGGAAGAAATACACGATTAGCCAGCTATTTGGATAAACACTAAAAATCGCCACCTTAGTGACTGACCAGTGAATCATCAGTGATTGGGAAATACACTAAAAATCGCTAATGAAATTGGTGGAGTACTGAGAGCTAAAACTCAGTGATTAACTCAGTGATAGGGTATTAATGTGGGTTAATACAAAGACATGTAGTGAAAAACAAATAAATACTTAATCAATTAGTGGGTAACGAATGACACGCGTAGGTTGTATAATATTTAGCCCGCCTAAGTGTTCTTGTTCGAATAATTCTAGGTGCGAAAATACGAGTATTAAAATATATTTTTATATTGTATATATATAAATATATATTGGAAAATAAAAGAAAATAGAAAGTGAGTTAATGATTTGTATCACTTTAAGGAGTCATGTTAAGCAAATAACCATAGGATCAATCTCGAGATACATATGGAAGATTATGATAAGAAATGAAGCAGGAGGTGGGGGTGATAGAATGAGACGTTTATCCTAATGGGTTATAAATTGAGAATTAAAAAGATGAGCAGCAACTCATCTTCTTCATCTCCTTTGCTATTCCATGTTCATCTCCACCACTTCTCTTTGTCACCATCATTGTTCTGTTGTTCTCGTTGCCACCATCATCGTGGTCATCACTTTCATCTTTGTGTCACGGAGAGGAAACTTGGAGTCATCTACTTCATCGAGCTAGGTGAGTAGCTTTGTTTATCTTGTATTTTCAAGGTCTCGATTAAGATTGTTAATGAAAGTGAACCATGGCAACTAGCTAAGACCATGATTTCAAAAGTTTAATAAGTTTTAGTGGAGCCTCAAATAAAAGGTGATTTATAATGGTTTTGTTGTTGTGACTAAAATACGGGGAAAGATCTCAATTTCTTGGTCTAATTGGGTATAAGTTGAAGTTTTTAAGTTCATTTTTGTAATATATTTTAGAAATCAGATTGAAGTATTCTGTGGTCATGAAATGGTTGTTAAGTCCTTGGGTTTCTTGACTATGTGATGATCTATTTAATCATATATTGGATTAGTTTTTAGATTCAACTGGTATAATTTGTTGTTGTTAAGTGAAAATGTTTGTTCTTCGTGTTCATTATTGAGAATGAGTAAAATTATGGGTCTAATCTCTTGTTTATGGTATAATTGATGATCTAAGAATGATATGGATCAATGTAAGACCCTTTTTAGAGGACATTTAAAGTTGTTAGTGAGCCCTGAAGTGATGGTAATGGTGGCACGCAACATAGGGAGTCAACACCCCTTTACTATTATGTCTGCTATTGCGTAAGTTATGTCTGCAATGTTGCGGTATGCACTGGTACGACACCTTGCAACTCAAAGCCTACAACACTACTTAGGGTGAAGTGAGCCCAAAAATTAAGAAAAATAAAAGTAGAGTTGTAGGAGTCAGACGAGACTCGGACAAGGATACTAGAAAAATACAAGGATAAGTCTAATGCCCAAATTGATATATTGCGAGCAATATTTATTTAGATATACTCAATGGGCACTTGTAGGATGAGGATAAGTACCAACCTCTATTAAAATGGTAACTAAAATTCAATTCCAATTCTAACTATGATACCCTGTCCATTCACTATCCTTTTAGAGTCGAAATCTCAGTTATACATTAATATAGTTTATGGAATCTTGTATTGGCTAGTATGAGAATTTGTAGGTTGTATTTGTGTAGAGGAGAGAAAGTCTCTCATTTTACAACTATAAATGAAAAATTACGGTTACAGTACATGTGCAGTATGCTGAATGACTTGCATTTGTTTATGTATTGGTTTATATCATTTTCAATACCCTATTTGCTACTATTGGTTCATATTGGTATTACAAATTCCTTGATTATTACGTAGATAATTGATAGGCAAGTGAACTACACTTTACTGAGTCTATTGAATGCTCGCCCCCCTTTTCAACAATCTCAGGTACTTCGGCTAGCATGTAGGAACGTGTGACGGCCCCAGTCCCCACAAACTGGGCGCTGCCCGACTTAAACGTACATGGACCCTAGTCAACTCCCGCAGGGTCAACGTAGGCTTAGTCAGCCTCTTATCCAAGTTATTTAATCATTAGTTGCTTAATAAGTTTATTATTTGATTTAACAAGTCTTAACATTTACGCAGAGGAATTTGAAAATATTTAAAGCAACTTAAATAAGTAAGCATTAGTCGAGACATGCCTAGCTGTGGAACTCCTGTAAAAGTAGATCTCATGTATATATATAATGATGAACAGTGTGAAGAAGTGCCGTATACATGTATCAAACATCTCGTAACCAGAAATGAACCACAAGGTAAGCAAAAACGTAAGTATATATCTTATGTACAATCCAAAACATCAAAGTAAATCTACCGTAGTAATAGAGAGGAGCTAACTCTGAGGAAAGCTCGGAGGAAGTCATCGATCATAGGCTCCTTGCCTTTGCTACTAGAAGGACCTGCAATTATTACTAAAGGTGGAGACAATCCAAGTGAGTAAATCCAGAAGAAGTTCAATAGTAATTCAGATTAAATAATAAACTAGTCTATAAATCATGCTGAAGGAAAATAAAGTGCTAAGAAAGAGTCAATCAAATGCATAATAGACAGACTACAATGATCAACGGTAGGACCAAGTGACTAGGAAACAAAGTATAGGAAGTAAGTGGTCCAGCCACTCTATACGTGGGCTCGAAGCCACTTAAAACATCTAAGCATCTAACATTGGTGCGGCGGGTCAAAGCCGCATCGACCGCACCTAATCTGTTCGGCACGGTTAGCTCGCTTGAGCCGCAGCCTGAGAAAACATTCCAAAGGGAGCCACGGACTAAACTGGATGCTCAGCCACAATGGAACTCGAGTACTTGGGAGGAGCCACAACACATGGTAGATGCTCACTCAAAGGATTTAGACCCGTCAGGGAGCCACGAGAATTAATCGGAAGCTTAACCCGCGAGTGGACACAACTAGACTAGACCACTTAGACCCTAGGTCACTCAGTAGGGAAGTAGAGTCCAATAATAGCAATAATTCCATCACATATAGCAAGGAAATGAAAAGAATTAATATTGGGTTTCTTACTAGTTTTCTTACCTTAATAGGTAAAATACCAAGCGAAATTGCAGCTCCGACACACTTTGAAATACGTATCTGATACCTGACACTAGTTCCCTAGGCTCCTGGTATCAATTTACAATGTATTAGGTGTGTTTGCGCCTATTTGATATGATTTAGATTTTTCTCTTAGAAAAAGTTCAATAGTAAGAGATTTATTAGTGGTAGCACACTTTTCGAGGGAGATATCGGTGTAAGTTTTTTTGAAAAATCTCCAAACTTGCTTTCCCACAATTTTCTCACTTTTTCTTATTTTTCTTGGTTTTTTTTTCTCTATTTTTCTTGAATTTTTCAGGTTTTTTATTAATTTTAGTTATTTTTTATAAATTAAAATGTATAAAAATGAATTGATTTTAAAAAAAGGGGGTTTGGGCCCCCGTGAGCTGGGTCCGGGACGAACCGGACCCGGTTCAGTCATTTAAATTGTGTCTGGCCTAATCTGTGGACCGCACTCACGCAGATGCACCGGATCCTATAAGAACTCCACAGTTAAGCATGTTTGGGTGAGAGTAGTACTAAGATGGGTGACCTCCTCGGAAGTCCACGTAGGTTTAGGCCGGGGCGAGGCTCAGTTTGTGGGGACTAAGATCGTCACAGAACGAGAAACAATGGTAAGACTAGGAGTTTAACAATTTGCCTATTGATGTATGAATTTACTTTATAATTTGCTTATTAATGTATGAATTTACTTTTTAGTGATATAACTACCCTTTTGATATTTATAATACTGTATAGTATAATAGGGCTAGGATTTTGTATAGTAACTGAAGTTTATTATCATTTTATATATGTTTTGTATATCAGAGATTTTAGGAAACGTTTTAATTGTGTTGCATATTCTATTTCTTTATTCGATTTTCTCGAGATATACTGTTTGTTTATTCTGGTACCGAAAGAAGGTATATCGCTCTAGTTAAGTCTGACTTGTCTATCCAAGGCTTAATTACGGTTTCAGGTCGAGTATTGTCCTAATCAGTATAAGGGATACTATAGGATCCATCGATCCTTAAGATAAATAAACTACTCATTTATCATTGAAATTAACATACATATCATGGTATTCATTGCAATTAAAGATTAAATCAACCAGCTTCAATTAAATCAAAGAAACAATACTAAATAACAACAAATGGATTCTTCAATGTCTTCTCCTCCTAAACTCTTTTCAATACTCAAGAACAATGTAAACTATGCTAATGTATGGTGGTTGGTAATATTAGGTGACAATTGGTGAGTTTACCATGTTCTAATACCTCTTTATACTCTTAAGACTCATAATAATGCAATTAGAAACCCTAATTAATAATTCCAAATGACCTAGAACTCTCAAACTTTTATTTTTATTTACGGGCGATGTCTATAAGTAATCCGCTCCTTGTGTATAAACCCACAAAGCCGCCACAGATTCAAACTTTGTATGTGTAATTTATCCTCACAGTAGGCTAGACATCATGTGTGTGATATCTTGATGACGTGAGTGTATCCCTATTGCATCGCCACTACATCGCCTATAGTACTTCTTTTCCTTGGTCTCCAAGCCTTCTCCACACCTCGCATACGCCTTGTGCTCTCTTCCCATGGCATCAAGTGTACTCTCCACGACGTTAAGTGTACTTTTGTGCTTTTTCTTATCATTTCATCATGAAATTACTCTATTGTCTCTTTAATACCTTATATGTCGAAAAATATATAAATACCATCAATTAGAGCTCATTCCGAGATATTTATTATAATTATACTACTAAATTAAACATATATATAATTCTAATTAATCACTTATCAAATACCCAAAAACTTAGGATTTTACACGTCCCGAGAAAAAATGTATTCTACTAAGTACTCTTATTACTACTACTTATAATCCTTACTCATTTTACATAGTTCATGGAGTATCCTTTAACTCACAAAAGTTCAAGTTAATGATCCACTCAAGAGTTTTTCTTTGCAAAAAATAATATTTTCAAAACAAGTAGCTTTAACAACACATAATTCACTTTTGAAACTCAAATGTAGTCCACAACCAAAACCTTTACTACTTAAAAATTTATTTCACCTCAACATTCAAGTAGCAATGATACAATCTCATGATTTCTCATTAAGCTTAAAAATTCATAAATAAGCATAGATCATAATATTTTTGTAGACTACAGTACTTCAAAAGTCTATATGACTCCATATAGTTGCAAAGAAAACTTAACTTGGGATTAACATATCCTGATTATGGTTTAGACAGCGAGTCGAGAGCTAAAGACCTGTGAAATGGAGATTTACATGTAATTTTATTATCGTGTGATGTTTGCCTAGTGTTATGTAGTATAATATTGTGTTGTTTTGTGAAGTATAAAGTTAACAAAGCAAATTTTAAATTTACAGGGTTTTATCTGGAGATTCATGTCGAAATGAGCCCCAAGATAATCAAAGTGTTGACCCAAACCTTAGTCTCGGATTTCATGAAAAATGAATGTGTTAAAGCTTAAAAATCTGAAATGTGAACTTAAATGGGGTTAATGAGCTGACGTGGACCCGTGCCTCGATTTTCATGCAAGATGCATTGTTTGAGAGTTTTATAGTGCATTGGTATTTTATCCGATTTTTTATAAAACTGGAGTATTTTTCGAGGTTTAATTTAGACTTAAAAGAAGAGATAAATACAAAAATAGATAGAAAAAAGAAAAATGACCAAAAAGGGTATTGAGGTTATAAAGGGAAGGATAGAAATTGAAAGGTAAATTGATCAATTGATTAACCTTTTTAAATTGAAATAAGAAAACAAGAGGAGGGTCTCATCGTTCCTCCTTTGTAATTGTCCCCTTCACTATTCTTCGTCTCTCCTTCGTTCCCACCTCTGTCTTTCACTGGTCTAAAACCGCTTTCTTTCATTCCTATTTATCTCGATTTAGAGAGATTGAGATCTGTAGGACCATTGCTGTAGCTGGTGGCATTGAAGGTGAGTTGAATCAAATTGTGAATTTTGATTGGTGGATTGTGTTAATCTAAAAGGGATTGTGTATATGATTTTAGGTTGAATTTGAGTCGTAATGAGATGATGAGGTTGTGACTATTGTTGATTGGTAGTGAGAGGGATATAAGAGGAGAATAAGCATAAAAAAAACATAGTTAAGGCTCCCCTTCCCATACCCAAATAGGGGGTTGGGATTTATTATAAAAAGCTATGTTTCAATTTAAATGCAGAAGATGTTGGTGTTGATCCCCAGTCCGAGCCAAAACGGGTTCTTCTTAGCTGAGCCGAACCGAGCCCGGTTCAATGATCAAATCCCTCTTCATTAAAATATTTAATTTAAAAAAAATATGAAAAATCCTAATAAAATTAAGGAAAATCATGAAAAATAGAGTTTTCGGACAAATAAATAGAAATTGTATATTTTATGAAAAATAATAAATTGAGATTTTTTCGAAACTTTATACTGACGTTTTGCCTCGTAAAGCACGCTATGACACCCAAAAGGCCCGAAATCTAGAAAATTATTTTAAAGCCTAGTAAAGCTTAATTTTTGATGCCAAACAATAATTGTGAGTCAAAATCGGGATTCGGACATCAGAGAATTTATTTTGAAGTGATTTCTGAGATTTTTGAGTCGCAGCGGTACCAATTAAAGTGTAATAAATTGGGAAAACTTATAAAATTATCATGAAAACTTATCGAACCTATAAATGAATTGTAGGATTGCAATTGGAACCCCATGTGGACTAGCATAATGACTGGAAGCACAAGGAATTCATAGTGTTGCGTTTGTATAGTAAGTAAATACCATAATAACCTTTACATGTATGATTGTAAATTTCGTCTAAATTGTATTGATTCTTGTTATTGCATTATTTATTGTACATGCATATACAAGGAGGATAGGGCCAACTCAAGTCTCCTTAGTGTTTACTATATTGGGGATATAGAGGAGAACACTATATTATGTATGAGTGGTTAGAGTCTCTAATTTTTTGCACACATGATTATCATGAGATCATGTTAAACCAGATTATGGTCTTATAGTCTAGAGGAACGAGACTTATTTGGCTATCCTCTCATGACATTAATCATTATTACTGCTTACTTAACACTTTTAGAGCATATCAATTGATTGTGGTCGAATAACATAAACAAGATGGATTAATGATTGTACTTAAATTTCCTTGGAATATACTATTTAGTTTACGTGACATCCGAGAATTTTATAAAGTTGATTAGGTGACTAATTAATTATTTTCATATTTAATTTGGGATTTCAGATATAATAAATTTTAATATTCTTTTTTTGAGTGTCGTCTACCTATTTGATGTATTGCGCACTATTTTGACGCAAAATAATATCAAATGGAGTTTATCGCAGTGTCTGTGAGTTATGAAGCGTGTTGGGAATTTTTTTCCAATTTTCGCTAGTTTTGGGGTATTTTTAAATTTTAATTTGGATATAAATTTAAGAAATAATCACAAAATTAAATAAAATAATTGATAAATTGGTAGGCGCCTAGTGACACGTCGAGGGTGACATGCATTGAATGTACAATAGTGTGTGCACCCGAAGTTGGTCGTTGGCGCTTATGGCTTATTTATAGCCGCGAAAATACATAGGTACATATATATTTATATATATAGTTTATAAATATAAATATAAAAAAATCCTATAGTTTGAATTAAATTAAAGTATACCTTTGATTCGCCTCGAGATACGGGTAGCGTGAGTGTTGATAAAGAGAAATGGTTGAATGTTGATGTTGGTGAGAAGATTTTTCCATGCCTCGAGATGCGTGATGTTAAATCTTAATGAGAATCAAGGGTGTCATATATAACCATTTGATTTACCTCGAGATACGTGAATCAAAATAATTGATTTCACAGTGAGTCGATCAAAAAGTGATATTTATCTAGTTGATATCCACTTGATTGACCTCAAGATACGTAACACGTATCTTGAGTAAAATCAATATATATATATATATATATATAATAAGTGAATTATTTTATTTGCCTAGAGATTCTTACAATGTAAATCTCGAGAAAAATCCTAATATATATATATATATATCTTCGGCATCAATACTGCCTCATTCAATGTTATTTTGAGCCAAAAATTGACTTCGAGATATGTATTACGTATCTCGAGGATAAACAAATGTATATTAGAAAATTAAGCCATTTGATTAGTCATGAGATTCGCGTGATGTGAATCTTGAAGAAATCTAATATAAATTTCTTAACAAAACCAAAATCTTCTCCTCTATTTAGAGTTTGAGAGGTTTCGAGATTGTGTGAGACCGAGATTGGGTCCGAGGAAGGAGAGATTGAGGAGTAGATGAGCGTTGTAATTTTGGTTTTTAATTGGTGTTGTTCGTTGTCGGGTTATTAATGTTGGTTGTTGTGTGTTGTTGGGGTTGTTAATGAAGGTAGAAAGAAGAGGATGGCAGGAAAATGATCTCCCTGCCCAGTCCCAACTTGGGGTTAGGGTTAGGAGCCTTACCCTAATGAAATTGAAATAAAAAAAGAATAGAGAATGCTCTATTGATCGAGAGGAAGAAGAAGATAGGTTGAGCTCTGAATCGGGCCAGTTCGGCTCGATTAAGCTAAACCCGGTTCAGGCTCAAACCCTTAACCCATTTTATTAAAATAATAACAATAATACTAATAATAATAATCATGCAGAAAATAGAAAAAAAATCTAGAAAAATAAGAAAAACCTAAAAAAAATATTTTGGGACAAATAAATAAAAATTGTGTATTTTTATGAAAAATAAGGAATTTGGGATTTTTTTGAAGATTTATACCATGGTCTTTTCTCGTAAAGCGTGTTACAATACCAGAAATTTCGATAATTTGAAAAAAAAAAATTGAAGCCTAGTTTAGGTTAATTCTTGATTTTGGACTGGTATCAAATTAGGATCTGGACATCAGAAGAATTGATTTGGAAGGATTCCAAGGTTTTCGGGTTTAGTAAGACCGATAAATATATATATATATATATATATATAAAAAAAATATTTAAGCATTAACAATGTAATTTTTTATGTCGAACAATAATTTTGAGTAAAAAATAAAATCTAGGTGTCGAATAATTTATTTTGAAAGTATTTTAGAGGTTTCAAGACGCGATTGGGTCAATTAAGTTTCAAATAATTAGAAAAATGAAGTTGTTGTGGACGCTTACATGATGTATTAATGAATTGTATGACTCCGATTAGAGCCATGTGTGGACTAGATTACTGACTAGGAGCGCAAGGAGTTGCGATATTGCGTTTGTAAGGTTAAGTAAATCCAATAGTAACTTTTGCATTGTATGATTATAATTTCATATGAATTGCATTGATCCTTGATATTGTATTTTTTTGTACTTCCATATACAGGTTGGGAGGATAAGGCGATTTGAGTCTCCTTATAGTGTAGACTATACCGTGGTTATAGAACATTATATTATGCTTGAGGGGCTGGAGTCACTGATACTTTGCATCACATTGTTATCATGAGATCACATTGAACCAGATCATACTCCTAGAGTCTAGAGGAATGAGACTCATTCGGTTATTCTCCCCACGCACAAGTCCTTATTATTGTTTACTTACCAATTTCAGAGAACGTTATCAGATTGTGGTCAGATAACAAAAATGAGATGAATTCATAGTAGTATTTAAATTCTTTGGATTGTATTCTTTGTTTAAATCTCTTGGATTATTATGCATTTAACTATTACATGGGTAGTGGATAGTATGAGATTTACTTATCTAACATTATTAAATTTTTATAATTGGATAATGACAGGATCTATCTGTGACAAGGGAAAGTGAAAGCTAGCTTTATGACTGTATGTGACTTGCTTAGTTTTTTTCCCTTTATATGTTCTATTTTTAAATATATTATATTACATAAATGGGTTTATGAGTTTGAGTGTGATTAGGATCTCCTTTGAAATGGCTGGAATGATTTTAGGATGAATTGAAATAATTTCGGAATTAAGGTAATGCTGGTTTAGGAGTTTTGATACTTTAAATCAAGTTAGAATGAATATATAATTTAGTTCATGTTATATATATTGTTATGGGTGGATTGTGAGTCCTTTGGCATTTCTACCAAAGCTAAGTAGGTTTTGTTGAAGATTTTTGAAGGCCGAAATTTTTGATGTCAGCTTAAAAATAGAGGAGATGCTATCGAAAAATTTTACGAGATTTTGAGGATTATCTAATTAATGTAAACAAACTTTAAGGATTATATAATTAATGAATTTTAAGGTCTAAGATACAGTTTATAATCCTTTGTGGTTAATAAAGTTTTGTAATTGAAGATTACGAGATTTTATTTTTAATTGTTTATTGATGGAAGCTTAATGCTGCTAAATTATCAAAGGATTAATGTAATCTAGGTTAGTCGGATGCTCTAATTAGGTGGGGTCTGATAATGTTGGTATTAGAGCCTAAGATGCTAAAGGAATCTTGTTGATCGAGGATCAGTAAGTAATTAGTTGAGAAGTAAAAGGTGACTGAACACGATTAGTCAGGAAGCAACACGATGGAATTGGGTTAAAAAGCTTAAAACTTTATTATTGTGTTATATTTGTGTTGTATGTATGTATTATCGCTAGATATGTGATAGGAGATTTATTCTCCTTATGTTTACGATACTTAACTCGTAAGATTGGACGAGTAAGATTAGAAACGAAAAATTTAAAAAAGAATAAGCTTGTGAAACGAAACTGAGCGTAAATTGATATGAAATAGACTTGAGAAGTCTGAATTCACAAAGATGTTGTGAGTAGTTCAATACTGATATAATGATGAAAGTATCGGTTATGAAACGAATAGAAAATTTGTTGAAAAGGAAGTCTAAATGATTCATATACGTAAGTGTTGAACATGGATTTCTTGGAAATTGAAAGTATCGAACTATTATAATTTTCAAAACACTCAGGAAAATATTAAAATAGACTTAAATTAAGTCTCAAGTGATTGAGAATCGTTTGGAAAACGTAATATGAAATTGAGATTGAGAAGCATAAGATATGAATTATCTTGAGTTTTAGAATAAAATTAATATCGGTTGCACAGTTAACTCAGGAAACCTATTCTATAAAATATTGGTTTGATTCATAATTAACTAATAGTTGCTTTCGAACAAGTCTCAAATGAAAAGAAAAAAGGAGATACGTGATTAACGAAAATGTAAAAAATGGAAAGTGATTAGACAAATTGAATCTTGACTCGAAAATTATAATGACATTGTGATATGATAATTCAAGTTGTCTAAGTCGGTTTCTATGAAAATAAAATACTTAGAAGCTAAGTATTATCTCCTTTCATAAATTAAAACAAATTGAAATGTCAAATAGAACCATGAAACAATCAATCGACTTCTATATAGAAGTAATGAAAACTTTAATTGTTTATTACTCAAGTTACATATCCATAAATGACATTGACTATAGTGGCTTTATGAATAGAATGAAGAATTGATAAAATAAATAGAAATACATGAGTTAGAAGAAATCTTTGTTAACACCGAATTGGGTGTTGTTATGAAAGAAAAATCAATGAAATTTCTAACTTGAAAATGAAAATTTGTAGTGATAAAATCAACGTGTTAGAAGTTAAGGTGTTGGGGAAAATGTCTAATAATAGCTTCGATTGGGTATTAAACATCAACACAAGCGATTGTGTTTTGAGATTCAAAGCACCCAATAGTCACTTCTAATCGAATTAAGTAATCATTTTTATCACTATGACTAAAAAAATATAATAAATAAAGAGATAGACATATTGAATGAGAATCGGTAAGTGATTTGTATAGGACTTCAGTATGAGCTCCTATATTACGAGAATTTCCATTTGTAGGACTTAAAAGATTGAAATAGCATCCTTTAAAATTTTGAGTAGTCATTAGGATAATCTGAGTTTGGAAATTCGGATTCTTATATCTCTTCGGTTGAATAATAAAGGAAAGGTGAATTCAGCAAAACTAATTTGATGAATAGTAAAATATAAAGTTATCTTACATATTCTCTTGAAAGTTACCAAATTCCTTTTTGAGAAAATGAAAAGTCGGGATATTTGAATTAAGATTAGCTAAGGAAGATTTCAATTCATTAAATGATAAGAAGAAGTCGCACCATCCTTAACTATAGTTTCAAAAAGAGAAGAGATATAAATTGCATTTCTAAGTCAAGATCAAGGAGTTGTAAGTAGCCCGGTTGTTGAGTGAAAGTTATAGTAAGTTTATAAAAGAAAAAATAGAGATCAATGTAAGATAAGTTAAGATTGATAAACACATAATGGAATAGACTCAAAGTAAAAAATAAAATGAGATGTTGAGACGACTTGTTACTGCTAGAAATGACACGGACAGACTCTTTTAGTCAAGGTAAGACACATGAGTAGTTGTGCATGACCAAAATTCTAAGTAACTCCATTTCATAATCACGGTTCATTCACACTGTAGAAGATCGGTGTGACGCGTCCACCCATCTTTGAATAATCGAAGGAATTGGTGACAGACAGTATAAAAGAGTCTATGTAGTTTCATCGGAGTTAATTGGAGAATGAAGTATAGGCAACTAAATGGTTAATATATTGTCACATTAATATGAAAATGAAAATTTCAGGTTAACAAGTCCCGATCAAGTTAAAATATCAAACTATAAGTTCGATGAAACTTAATATATCTTTACAAGGATCTTACAAGGAGTCAAGCTATAAATGTTGAAAGTTTTGAACCAAAGTAGTATACAGCTAATGTAAGTGAATATATATTTGTACATTGGTTTGATTATAGTGCTACATCACCTGATTAGTCAGAGGTGAAGTTTAAAGCACTAATTATTGTAAATTAGAGATGATGTAAGATACTTGTATGTTGGTGGAGATATAAATGAAATGAAAATAAATGCGTGATTTATAGCTCAGTTAGTAAGCTTTATCTATGTTAAGTTCGAGATATTGAATAGAGTAGAGTGTATCTGACTTGATATGTTTGAAGAATTAAATATTCTTCAATTATAATTAAGTAGAAATGAAAAGGAGATAACATATTTACACACTTGTATGAAATACACGTTAAAAGTTATACTATGAGAGTATAATCATTGAATATGTTGATATATATGTTTAGAAATGTATTTCAACTCAAGTTAAGGATAATTATAGTTATTCAGGCAATGAGAGAAGTTGATGAATAATAAATAATTACGACGTAAGTTTGTGGGAGATTTTAGTAAAGGGAAATGAATAAGGTTCTAGATGAACTCATCATTAGAGAATGATTTAACGAAGTTAGAAAAGATAATTTTTTAACCAATCGAAGAAGTTAAGTAAATTAGCTGAGAAGTTGAAATTGGAAATCACTTTCTAGTCAACAATCTAAATAATATTGTGAGTAGATAATTAGAGAATGAGTGAAAGTTGCACGAGGTGTTAAATTTCTATTTTTGATCGAATTGAGAATTTGAGATCTCTTGTCATGGGATGATAGATGTGTTATGAGATCTATAGTCATGAGATGACATGTGTAATTTCATGTTTCTGGTGGGAAACATTGGAACGATGATGGATCAGATAGACACGCAACTCTACTTAGTATCTAATGTTGTGCTCAAATATTATTTGCATCAATATGTGATTTTAGACTGATGATAGTATTAGATTTAGTCTGTTAATAATTAAAATAAAATGGAATGATTAGTGATAAAGAAGTAAACTGGGATAAGTATTAAAGTTTGGGTGGACATTGAAAGAATTATCAATGGTTTGTAGAATAGTATTTATATTAAAAGCAAGATAGGCTAGGTCTTATTATGTATTTATACTTGAATGGTATTCAAGCTATGAGATGAGAAATGAAGGATATCGAATATTTCATAAAGTTGATTGTTTAACTCGTCAGAAATTCACAAATTTCCATGATTGGCAAAGTAACTGTTATAACTTTTCATTAAACTAAAAATGTTGGAAAATAAAAAGTTAAAATAGTTATGATCTCTACCACCGAGTTGTTGAACATAACGAAAGTGATTGGGTCCACTTAACGGTTCACCTTGGATATGGTTTTGTAGGTTTGGATTGAAAGAGTTGTATATAAAGGGTTATTTTTTTCTTATCTCTTTTGGTTCAGTAACCTGTAAGTTTTAATTTCGAGGATGAAATTTTAAATTAGTTTGAAATATTGTGACATCCGAGAATTTGATAAACTTGATTAGGTGGCTAATTAAATATTTTTGCATTTAATTCGGGATTTAAGAATCCGAGGTAGGACCCACGCATTACGGGTCGAAGATCATAATATCTTAATTTTATTTTTTATGTATCGTGTGCTTATTTAGTGTATTATACATTATTTTGACTTAAAATAGGGTCAAGTAGAGTATATACCCAGTGTTTGTGAGTTCTGAAGTGCGTTGAAATTTTAAAACAAAAATTAAGCACACGATACGTATTACGTATTACGTATCTCGAGATCTACCTTGCGATGCAAATCATGAGGAAATCCTAATATATATCTCCAACGCCAACAGCGCTTCATTCAATGTTATTTTAAAACAAAAATTAATCTCGAGATACGTATTACGTATCTCGAGGTAGATCAAATTTATATTATAAAATTGAACCATTTGATTTGTCTCAAAATAATACGTATCTCGAGGATGATCAAATTTATATTATAAAATTGAATCATTTGATTTGTCTCAAAATTCGTGTGATGCGAATCTCGAAAAAATCTAATATAAATTTCTTTAAAAAACCAAAATCTTCTCCTCCATTGTTTTTTTCTTGCATTTCGAAAATAGAGAGGTTAAAACCTAAGGGAATCGATTGAAAATGTTAGAGGTTTCGAGATTGTATGAGACCGAGATTGGGTTGGTGGAAGGAGAGATCGATGAGTAGGTGAGTATTGTAATTTTGGTTGTTGATTGGTGTTGTTCGTTGTGGGGTTGTTGATGTTAGTTGTCGTGCCATGTTAGGTATGTTAATGAAGGTAGGAAGAAGACGATGACAAGGGAATGATCTCCCCTGCCCAGTCTTAACTCGGGGTTGGGGTTCGGAGCCCAACCCCAATGAAATTGAAATAAAAAAGAATAGATAATGCTCTATTGATTAAAAGGAATAAGAAAATGGGTTAAGTCGAACCTGATTCAGTTCGGTTCAGACTCAAGCCCTTAACCCATTTTATTAAAATAATAATAATACAGGAAATAGAAAGAGAATCCAGAAAAGTAGGAAAAAATCAAAAAAAAAATATTTTTAGACTGATAAATAGAAATCGTGTATTTCTATGAAAATAAGGAATTTGAAAGTTTCTCGAGGATTTATACCGTAGTTTTTTCTAGTAAAGCATGATATGATACCCGAAAATGTCCAAAATTTGAAAAATTATTTTAAAGCTTAGTCTAGGTTAATTTTCAATTCTGAAACACAATTTAGAGTTGAAATTGGGATCTCAACATCCGAAGAGTTGATTTGGAGGGATTTCAGAGTTTTTGAGTCGAAGAAGACCAAATAAAATATAATAAATTAGAAAATTTTTATTTACGCCTAAACAACGTAATTTTCGATGTCGAACAGTAATTTTAAATAAAAATGAAGTCCAAATTTGGAGAATTTATTTTGGAAGGATTTGAAGGGTTTCGGGACATGATTGAGTTAATTAAATTGTAAATAATTGGAAAAATGGTGAAGTTGTTGTGGAGGCTTACAAGACGTATTAATGAATTGTAGGACCACGATTGGAGCCCAGTGTGGACTAGTTTATTGATTATGAGTACATGGGAGTTGCGATATTGCATTTGTAAGGTTAAATAAATCATATAGTAACATTTACATTGTATGATTATAATTTCATATGAATTGCATTGATCCTTGATATTGCATTTTTTTTGTACTAGCATACACAGGTTGGGAGGAGAAGGCGATTCAAGTCTCCTTATAGTCTAACTATATCGTGGTTATATAACACTATATTATGCTTGAAGGGCTGGATTCACTGATACTTTGCATCAAGTAGTTATCTTGAGATCACGTTGAACCGGATCATACTCCTAGAATCTAGAGGAACTAGACTCGTTCGGTTATTCTCGCCGTGCATGAGTCCTTATTATTATTTACTTACCACTTTCAAAGAACGTTATCTGATTGTGGTTGAATAACAAAAATGGGATGGATTCGCGGTTGTATTTAAATTCCTTAGATTATATTCTTCGTTTAAATTTCTTGGATTATTATGCATTTCATTATTACATGTGTACTAGATAATATGGGATTTACTTATCTGGCATTATCGAGTTTTTATAATTGGATAATTGCAAATTCTGGGGATTGAATGATTTGAAAAGGTCACCATCAATTGCACTTAATCGAGCACAATGGAAAAGTTTGATCCATGTAGCCGACCCCAGTTAATTTGCGACTGAGGCTATGTTGTTGTTGTTGTTGTTGTTGTTGTTGTTGGATAATTACAAATTCTAGTGGCGATAAGGAAAAGGGAAAGCTTTCTGACTGTGTGTGACTTGCTTAGTTCTTTTCCTTTTGTATGTACTATTCTTGAATATATTATATTGTATAAATTGGTCTATAGGTTCGAGTATGATTAGGATCTTCTTTAAAATGGTTGGAACGGTTTTAGGATGAATTGAAATAATTTTGGAATTAATGTAATGCTGGTTTAAGAATCTTGATACTTTAAATCACGTTAGAATGAATATATAATTTAGTTAATGTTATATATATTGTAATGGGTGGATTGTGAGTCCTTCAGCATTTCCACGAAACCTGAGCAGGTTTTTTTGAAGATTGTTGAAGGCCGAGATTTTCGGTATAAGCTTAAAAATAGAAGAGATATTGTCAAAAAACTTTTACAAAATTTTGAGGACTATTTAATTAATGCAAACGAACTTTGAAGATTATATAATTAATTATGGAACTTTAAGGTTTAAGATACAGTTTAGAATCCTTTGTGGTTAATAAAGTGTTATAATGGAAGATTACAAGATCTTATTCATAATTTTTTATTGATGGAGAGGTTGAGACTGCTAGACTATCAAGGGATTAAGGTAATGTAGGCCAGTCAAATGCCCTAATTAAGTAGGGTCTGACAGTTTAATCTATTAAATTATGGTTCATTTCATTATTACAGGTGTATTGGATATAGTTGGCGATTATAAGTTATAGTGGTGACTAGGGAAAAATAAAGCTTTTCAATTTTCTGTGACTTGCTCAGTGTCATTTTCTTCATGTATGTACTGTTTTTTATATAATATATTGTATAAATGGGTTTTTGGATTCGTGTGTGGTTATGATCTCTTTTGAAAAATTGTGACAATTTTGGGTTGGATTAGAATAATTATGGGAGCTATGTTTGTGTTGGCTTAAAGACATAAATGATTTTGATTTTTTAAAATATGTTAGAATGAATATATATTTTGTTAATGAAATATATTGTTATGGGGTGGATTGTGAGTCCTTTGGCATATCCACCAAGCTGAGCATGTTTTATTTCAAGATTTGTGAAGGCCAAGTTTTCGGTTTAGGCTTATAAACAAAAGCGGAGTTGCCGAAAACTCTTATGGAGTTTTAAGGATTATTAATCAATCTAAACAAACTTTGAGTTTCAAATTAACTTTTAGGATTATATAAGCTTGGTAAAGTTTATTATGGATGACTACGAGGCTTAAGGTTTGATTATTTAATATGGGAAGGTTAAGGATGACTATTATTGATTGTAACCGCAAATATAACGGTCCAATTTTAGTAATAATGTGATCAACTAATGTTGATTACGGATATAGTCATTATAAATTTTAACCATTGCATTTTTTAATCATTATAATCTATTCATAATTTCTTGAACATGGCATTCATACCATAAGTTTAATTGGTCCCTAAGATAAATAAACTACTCACTCATCATTGAAATTAACATACACAACATGGCATTCATTCAATCAAAGATTAAATAAAATAACTTCAATTAAATCAAAGAAACAATACTTAATAACTACAAGTGGTGTCTCCAATGTCTTTTCCTCCAAAACTCTTCTCAATACTCAAGAACAATGTAAACTATGTTATGTATGGTGGTTGGTGATATTGAGTGATAATTGTTGAGTTTACCACGTCCTAATAGCCATTTATACCCCTAAGACTTATAAGAATACAATTCGAAACCTCATTTAACAATTCCAAACGAATTAGAACTCTCGAACTTTTTATTTTTCTCGGCGCTGTCTATAAGTAATACACGTCGTGTGTGTATACTCACAACACTGCCACAGTTTTGACCTTTTTTGTGTAATTTCTCCTCACAGTAGGCTTGGCATCTTATGTCTAATGTCCCGGCTCCGTGTGTGTATCCCCACAGCGCTGCCACTGCATCACCTATACTACTTCTCTTCATTGGTCTATAGGCCTACTCCAAGCCTTACCCACACCTTATACTCTCTTCCCACAATGTCAAGTGTACTCTTCATGGCGCCAAGTGTGCTCTATGCTTTTTCTCCCCATTTCATCATGAAATTACTCTTTTATCTCTGTTATACCTTGTATGCCTGAAAATATATATATTACATCGAATAGAGCTCATTCTGAGATATTTATTCTAATTATACTACTAAACTAACCATATATATAAGTTTAATTAATCATTTATCAATTATTGGAAGAATAAGGTAATCTAGTGCTCTATTCGGAGCGGAGAGATCACAACATTGGCATCTATGCGTGCACAATCGGATTCCAACTCTAAATGTGTTCTCAAGAGAACAAATCGCTTCCATTCAGATCAACAACTACTAAGTATTTCTTTAATACATTTTTTAATAATCCAAAATATTTTAAACAAAAATAATAAAATACCGATATAATTTGTTTTGTAAAGTATAGTTATAAAATAAATGAAGTAAAAAATGAACTTTAAAAAAGTTGCACAAGAAAAGTCATCAACTTTAGAATTCGAATTAATCGATTAAAAAACTAATCAAAAATACTAAATTTATCTCTAACTAATTAAGAAACAAGGAGCTTTTTTACTTTTTAATAACTGAATAGTTATATAGATTTTTTTTCTTTTAAACAAGTTACTTAAAAAAAACATTTACATATATACTTAGTAATAAATCTATTTGCTACATAATATTTTAACCCCCCCTAGAATTTTGCATCCTTAATGCACACACTATTCAATGTGTGAACAAATAAATCCAGTAAATTTGTAGGAAATGGATGCATCCATGAAAAACATTATATCTCTCTTTCTTTACTTTTCGACTTGGATAGGATAGATAGGGTGAACATTTTTATCTACCTCTGATTTTTGTTGATGGGTAAAAACGTTTTTGTATTGGGTTGAAGCGGAAATGTACTGAGTTTGCTAAGATCTGGCCCTGGGTTGGAATAAATATTTATAATGTTAACTAAAGTAAATCACATGTACATAGGGGACTCTAAGAAGCTTTCCCTGGGTTGTAGCTCGGGCCAAGCTAACATTTGGGTCTGCTTGTGATCACAAAGATCTTAAGGTGTAATGTTACTTTATCCATCTGTAAATTAATTATGCATATATTTAAATGGTTTAAAAGCTCATAATCAACTATGTTCACTTAATTAAGTACAATGGAATAGTTTAATCCACGTAGTGCAGTGATGGTATTAATTGGTGAACATACTCTACTCGATTTACACACATTGATCAATTCCCTAAAAAAGTAATAAAAATAGAGAAGATATTCTTTAATCTTCGATCATTGTCTTTTTATATGTTCTATGGCTCAAATGTAAGTAGCACGTATCCAATAATATATATTATGGATAACCACTTCACCAAGCTTATGGATGATAACATCGTCAAACATGACTCTCACAGTAAATTATAACTTCAAGCATGACTTCCAAATTGACTTTAACTTGTATTTGTCCCTAATGTACAATCAGTTGTCCATGTATTGTCATGTAACTTGTAATTTTGTATGAGATGAGACTTTAGTGTAACTTGCAAACTTTTTGCAAGTACTCATTCTCATCATGATTAGTGACCTATATAAGAGAATTCCTTCATTTGAAAAGAATATTCCAAGTTGAATGAAGAACTTCTCATTCCAACTCTTACATTTCTTCTTTTCACTTTTATAGTAAAGTTATGTGCAGTGGTAGTTCTTAGTCTTCCATTTTTCTTCTCTAGCTTCTAGCAAGTCTTGACTTGATTTACAAAACATGTTATGAACACGAGCTTGCTCTTGCACAAAGGAGATCTTAAAGTTCTAGAAGTCTAGCTAAGGAGACAAAGCTATAAGGTATAATTTTTGTTAATTTAACAAGTTCAATTTATTTCCAAGTTATCATTGTTAAATTTGTTTTATATACATCATTTATGTGTACGTAATTTATTCATACACTGCGCATTATAACATCACCGACTACGAAAGTATGCTATATAGTTGCGTCTTACACGATCTTCTACATCAGAAATCAAAAGTCAGTGTGACATAAATAGTTTTTTCTCTATACTATAAACGATTAGTTATGCTCTATTTTCGATTTTATAACAGAAATAGTACTATGAGTTTGGGTTGATAATGGGTAAGTTTTTTCCCTAGTAAAGCTAAACATTGAAAGGGAGATGGGTTATCCTGTTCTAGGAGGCATAGTTTTAAGTAGACTTCATTTCTCCACCCAACCTAGAGGTTGTCCTATTAACTCATACAAGTAGTACATTTTGATATTAATAATTAACTAGTGAACATATATTTAATCATATATTATCTATTTTATATAAAAAGGAGAAAAAACTGTTTACTCAATTCTAGTTTCATTACGCATTCTCAAATTATGGTAAACCTTCAAAAAATTGAATTTGTTGCCCTCGATATCACTGATAACAATCATTTGTTATGTCAACTAGATGTTGAGATACACCTTCAAGCTAAAGAGTTGAAAGACACTACTATGGAAGAAATAAAGCATTAATGTTAGACCGTACGAAAGCACTGATATTCCTTCGCCATCATCTCCTGAAGGTTTGAAAAGTGAATATCTCATTGTAATAGATCCTTTCACCCTGTAGTTAAGCTTGAAATAGCGATATGGTCACCAAAAATGGTTACATTTTCAAAAGCTCAAAACGATTAGTCGAATCTTAGGCTACAAGATTTTAAAATAGTCCGGATTATAACTCCATCATGTTTAATAGTACCTCTCATTTGAGGCTATATGGAGAAAATATATCAGATGAGGCAACGATGGAAAAACATTCAATACTTTTCATGTCTCGAATATGTTGTTGCAACATCAGTATCAAATGCGAAAATTTAGTAAGTACTCGATATTAATTTCTTGTATCATGGTGGTTGAACAAAACAATGAGCTTCTGTTGAATATCGCAACTCCCTTCCAATTGGTTCGGCTTCAATTCATGAAGCAAAATGTCGCATCCTATAATGACCACAAAAATGATCAAGGAAAGAAAAATCATAGACGTGGAAAGGGGGAAGGATTGATTAGCAAAGATTGTGGCAAGTAATATCATAAATTTTATGGTGATAAGTTCCAAAATAAATGGAACAGAAATAACGCCACTCAGAAAAAGAACAAATACTGCTGAAAATGGGCCCACAATCGACTAACCGTGTCATAGGTGTAGTCTAAAAGGTCATTAGGCTCATATATGTCGTACACCTAAGCATTTTATTGATCTTTATCAAGCCTTATTGAAGAAGAAATGCAAAATAGTTGATATGAGTTTCACTATCAAATATGGCTCATCGAAAAATAATTATATGGATGTCGCAAGTTTTAATTATGATCCAAACACTAGTCTTGATGTTTTTAATGATCATATGTAATACTTTTCAATTTCTATAATTCTATGCACTAGTTTTAGTTATGCTTTCTAATTTATAAGTAATAGTTTCTTATTATAAATGAAATGTATTTTTCTAATTTATCAAATATTATTTATCTAGATGGATCATCAAATCATATATTCAAATCATGAACCAAATAAGAACAATATTTGTCTTGTTGATTATGCTACATTGCACACTATCCTTAAAAAAAAGAATATTTCTCTAATTTGAAATTAGTCGAATGTTCAAATAATATTTGACATCTCTAATTTGATTAATGGCTCTGGAAGAGCAAATATTATGTTGCATGGAGGTACAACAACTCATGTTGACAATGTCTTATACATTAAAAAACACGTAAGGGATTTACTTAGCTTTAACGTTATTTGACAAAATGGATATCAAATTGAAACTAGACATGTTCAACGGGCGGGCTTGGGCGGGATTAGGCCGGGCCTTTGCGGATTTTTTTGAAAGCCTTATCCAAGCCTGCCCAAACCCGCCCAAACCCAATATGGGTCGGGTTTGGGCGGGCCTAAACGGGTTAGTGCTACTTTCAAAAAAAAATTGTTTTATTTTTTGATGAAAAAGTATTATTGTTTTGTTAAATAAATAAATGTTATTAGAGATTAGATATTTTCTTTCTTTTTTTTCAATTTAATTAGATTCTTAAAGATTAGATATTCTATGAAAGATTTAGTTGAGGTATTATATATAAGATTTACAGTCAGTTTAGTCTTTAAATATTCGTAGTTAACTTGTTTTATATAACTATAATTAATTTAACAAAAATAAAATAAGCAAACTTGTGGCTTAGTGGTGTAGGTACTTCAAGTGAAGTCCAAGACCGTAGTTCCATCCATACAGCCACCATTTAATTTTTTTGAGTTGTGTATAGAAAGTTAAGAGATTATGTGTTACGCGAGCCGGGCCCGGACAGGGCTCGAAAAATTAAACCATGCCCGCCCATTATAATTACGACCTTTTACGGGCTTGGGCCGAGCTGGACTTTACTATGTTTTTAAGAACCCAAGCTCGGTTCAAGTAGGGCGGGTCATGCGGGCGGCCCGCCCGCTGCACAAGTCTAATTGAAACCGTGAATAAAAATAATAGAGAATTCTTCTATATTACATTGATTTTAAAAGGGGAAAAAGAAGTGTTGGAGCAATTCACTACTTTATCATCTAGATTATATTTTACTCGTATAAGGCATTTCAATCCGTAATGTTGCATTTGCTAGACTTATAACCCAAACCATTAAGTTAAGAGCATAATTCTCTAACAAACCAATCAAAACCATTCATCTTGATAATACTAGAGAACTTCGATTTCAAGCATTTAGAGACTATTGCATATTTATAAGAATTATCATTGAACATTATGTTCCACATGCACATAATGGTTTGACATAATTTCTTATCAAACATATTCAATTAATCGCCAGACCCTTAATCATGAGAATTAAGTTACCAACTTCAGTTGGAGAACATGCAGTCCTTCTTGCAACATCTATCATTATTTATAGGCCTACTATATACCATGAACATTCCCAATGCAACTCATTTTAGGTCAACAACCAAATATCTCACACTTGAGAATTTTATATTGTGCAGAGTATGTTCCCATACCACCTCCCAATAGAACTAAGATGAGTCCACAACAAAAACTTGAGAAATATGTTAGACTTAACTTATTGTCCATTATAAGATACCTTGAGCCCATAATAGGGGGTTTATTTAATACATGTTTAGCTGATTGACACTTTAGTGAAGCAATTTTCCTACCATTAGGTGGAGATAAGAAGCTAATTCAAAAGGAATGACATGGAATTGCTTGGAATGCATCAACTTTATCGAATTATGATACATGCACAAATCAATGTAAACTTGAAGTTCAAAAGATCATTCATTTGCAACAAATCTCCAATCAATTATCTAATGCATTAACTAACACAAAATGAGTGATAAAATCACATATTTTAGTTGTAAATGCTACTTCAAGAATTGATGTCTTCGGGCAACAAAATGCACAAAAACTAACAAAACACCTAAAGTGTGGAAGACCAGTTGGTTCAAATGACGTTGTTCCTTGAAAGAGGTTTATGAGAGTAAAAACAAATGCAAATTAAAATACTCCTGAAAAAATACAAGAATCCTTTGATAATGATTTGTCATAACAACTTGATTCTGATGAGGAACAACACCTTTAGAAAAAAATGAAATAATGAAAATAATGAGATCTCAATAAATTATTTAACTCTAGAAAGACTTGAGATCGAGATCATATTATTCCTAATGATTTATTTGCTTTTAATGTGTCTTTTAAAATATCTAAAAATGATGATGATTCCGAACTACGATAAGTGGATGAATGTCAAAAAATACCCGATTGGCAAAAATGGCAAAAGGCTGTCCAAACAGAGCTAGACTCATTGAAGAAACGGCAAGCTTTTAGACTGATTGTTCAAACACAAATTGCATAAAGCCTATTGGATATATGTGGGTATCCGTATGAAATAGAAACAAAAAAGTGAGACTAAAGGTATAAAGCAAGACTCATAGCTCAAGATTTCTCACAAAGACCTGACATTGATTATGATGAAATATACTCCCATGTTATAGTTGCAATCATATTTCAATTCTTGATAAGACTTGTAGTTTCTAAAAGGCTTGATATTCATCTAATGGATGTCGTTACAACATATTTGTGTGGGTCCCTAAACAGTGAGATATATATATATATATATATATATATATATATATATATGAGAATATGTTACAAACACCTTAGTGATTATTTACTTAAAGAATGATGTGTAAATAATCTACTTTGCCCATGTGCCTTCATTAAAAGATCAACAATCAGATTTATGATTATTGTTGCATATGTTGATGGTTTAAATATAATGGGAAACCACAACAACATCATTAGAACATACGAATACTTGAAAAACAAATTTGAAATGAAAGAACTTAGAAAAACAAAATTTTGTCTTAGTTTGCAAATTGAGCATTTTACAAGTGAAGTACTTGTCCATCAATTAAATTATATTAAGAAAATATTAAAAAGACTTTACATGGATAAGGCACATCTATTGAGCTTGATGAGTCATTATTTATGCACTTTTTCATAGGTTTTTTCTATGTAAATCAAGCCCAAAGTCGTGTTTTATGGCTCTATATGTTTACTTTGGAGAATTACATTGTATTTGACTATTTGTGCATGAATTAGACAATTCAAGGAAGGAAGTCAACTAATGGTCAAAGCAGAAGCCTTGATGTCGTGCAAAAACACAAGTAGCGCTAGCAGGGAGCAGCAGTGCCACCAAGGCATCATGCCTGATCAACAAATGACGTTAAGATTGAACTAACGACACTGGAATTGACAAGGCGGCGTCACCTACGGTGCTAGACTTAAAATAGAAGTTCCAGCTGACTTGAAGACCGAGACTTTCTATGAAGACCCCACGCCATGACCCGACCTCGTCCATACATAGTGGCAGCACCATTGACAGCGCTAGAATCGTAGAATAGAAAATTTATATTTTTTAGAAGGTTATTATTTCTCGGGCTTTCAAATTCTTATATCCAATCTTATCTATATAAATGAGGGACCTCTATTAATGAAGATAAATTGTATTCAGAGTGATTTAGGAGTTGATCAAGGTAGAGTAGCCATGTTTAGCAAGGTTCTTCAATACCTAGGTCGGGGATGAAGCTCACTAGCTAGTAGTAGGTTATTTTTTATGTCTTGTTGAGATTTTCTATAATAATAGTGTTTTGTTTCGGTTATCTATCTTTGTGTTGTTGTCTTTAATGATGTCTCAATGGTAGTTTATAGTTTGTATATTTATCGCAAATCTCTAAGCGTAAACCTATTGACCTGTTATCAATCATGTTTAGTCTGTGGTACTAACCGGGTTAAGAAACGACAATCACCTAGAACAAGAAACCTAACACACTTGTTATTATAGGTAAGTAACATCGAGAACTAGGCTGAATTTTGATAGCAGTTGCACAAGGTTTTCTAGGGGTAGGTGTTCCCACATAGTTGTTAACGATGCTTACGTGCTAAATCCTAAGAGTGGTTGCCCAAGGTTGTATGGTAGAGTAATAAAAGTATTTTGAGTGCGGTTGCCCTATCTATCGAGAACAAGGGACTAGGGTGTTGATGAACCCAACGTATATAGCCTATCTATGGAAAAATATTTTGAAACCCATCTTTTAAATTCAATGATATAAGTCATGGAAACAACATAAGGCTAGATTGTGGATTCCTAGACTTAAATATGTTTTCATTCTCTGATTTACAACTTATTTACATTTTTGTTTAGTAAACTTTCAAATAAAACTCTTTCGAAAAACCCCATATTTACTTTTCCGTTTGTTAAACTCAGTTTGACTAAATCCTGTGGATTCGACTCCTTTTTTACCTCCACTACATTCTAGTAGGATTTGGTAACCTATTTACGAGTTGTATTTGACATGCACAACATATGATCAGATTTTGGCGTCATTGCCAAGGATTCAGTTCCAAATTGAGTATTGCTTTGTTTGTTTTTATTTTGTTCTTTGAGTCTACGAGTTTATGCATGGTAGGATAACTCAATATAAATCTCATATCAAAGTATTAAGCATGTAAAGGAATTTCTTGGAACTCGAATAAAAAAGTAAGGCACTAATGTTATGAGAATCTCAAGAATCTATTTAAAATATTCATGCAGGCGAAGTCCAAAATCATTGTAATAAGAATTAGTTGTTGGTGACTTGGAATGAAAATTGACGATGTCAATTTTATAAAATAATATGAAATATATCAACAAGTGAAAGCTGGGTGTTATTAACCTGGAGGGTTATATTATTTTTACCTTATATGAATGGAATTCATGCTCATAGATTAATGATGGATTAACCTAAGTTGTGATGACAACAGAAGGTTATTAATGTTGTAACTGTAGGACTGATATAGTCTGAAAAATTTCTTGCTAGTATCGTGGTTTAATTATCATGGAAGAGTAAGTGAGATATATGCGTATAGAAAAAAGTTGAAAGTTTATGGAGAACCAAGATTATTATTTCGGTAAGGAACCCAAATTATGCTTCTCAACGGGGAAGAGATGTATAATAGCTAAGAGGGACCTCTCAATCTTAACACAATATATCTACAGCTAATCTTGGTTCCAGAGAATGTAAATTTCCCAGTTTCTAACTTGGAATATGGTAGTTACCGCAAAAAATATTTTATTGTGTGAGTTCTTTGGTTTTGATATTTTCAGGCTATAAATGTTGAGGTGTTTCCCTTAAAAGGTTGTATGATTAAGTTCGTCGTCAATTAGTGTGGGATGAGAAGTAAATATACAAGCTAGTGTTGGGTTTTGGGGTTCATGCGCAGCGGAGATTACAAAACAATTTTGACAAAAACCCCAACAGGATCCGAATCTAATTCCATTAAAAACGTTTAAACCATGAAAACTTAATCATACCTCAGTTGCAATGTACCTTTCTGAAGGTTAATCGATCTCTAAGGCGCTGCCAACGACGAACGCCCTCTACCAGTAGTCCACACACGAACGGCGACCAAGATTCGAAGTGCTAGCTTCGAGAGAATACCAAACCTTTTGTTTCTCTTCGAAATGATCCAGAGCATACCAAAAACCCTAAGTCGTTTCTAAAACGAAAATAGAGTTTTGGCCTTTTGATCTTTCGTCCGTGTGTTCTAACTTAAAGCGTCTATTTATACAACCTTTGTATATAGAAAGTTAAGGAAATTACACATATACCCCTACTTAAAGAAGTATAAGTGTAATACACCATAAGGACGTTTCCGTCATGAATTTTATCATATAAAATTCATTTTTCTAAACCATCTTAAAATCTCGCAAAATCATTTTTAGTGTGCGACCCAATAGACTCATACAACGTTGGTAGTGTACCAAAACACATTTTGGTATACAAGTCATAAGCGGCCTCTAGCAAGACATTATGACTACCCAAGTTGTATGAATATCAAATCGATACAACCTAATCAATAGTGTATATAACATCCTTTTGTCACACAATATCCTTTTGATCAAACATAAGGCATGGAATTGTCACCCAACATGTTCAATCGTACTAGTCTCGATCTCTAGGTAGACTGAAAACATCCAAGTGACATTGATCAATATCAATTCTCTTAGACTAGGCCTTTTAACAGTCTAACACATCGAGGGGTCCACTGGATATCTCTCTTTATATGAGAGGGACAAATTCTATCTTGATTACACAACTTCATCACATTGCTCACATAGTAACCAATCACAACCTTTATAATCGTCCAGGTTAAAGACAACGTTTGATAGTGTCAAATCACTATGTTCCTAATGTTGAAGTCTCGATAATCTCAAGTCAGAGGACTGAAAAATATACTTATCATGAGAAACAACTATGACTCAATCCATGTGATGTTCTCATAGCGGGTCGGTCCAGTACTTTGTTCCCTAACAAGTACTCGTGATCTTGATTTGTATCCCTATACGTATAATCATCATATGATCATCAATCAAGACTCACACTAGTCTTAATTCATTATAGTTCCCAAGTATAATGATCGACTAGGGACATTTAGGATATTTCGTAAATACCCATGGATCTTATTATAATGTAAACATGCAAATTAATTATAATAAACAGCAAATGAAATCCTTTATTTTATTAACTAAAAGTATTCATAAAGACAGTTAATGGATTGACCTAGGCCACATGCCCCAACAGCTAGTTGAAGCCTAAGTAATTTAGAACCACAATGAAAGGTGTTAATAGACTATCGGTATAAAATTACAACTCGGATAAATGAAAAGATATATGAGGAAGTATAAATGGCTTGAGTTTATAAAGAACTACGACATATCTCTAGAGTATCACCTAGGCAAGGCAAATGGGGTTGTTGATGCCTTGAGTAGGAGAAGAACATGCAGAGAAAATGTAGCTACTGTCAAATCTTCTCAGTTTAGACTTCTTAAGGAAGCATATATGATCATGATTCATGTGAGTTTAGCTGACACATCATCAATTGAGAGAGCTAATTACAGAACTACTAATATGTTCTTCTATGTTCAGAGTCATGCTAAGCTGCAGATGAGTTAGCGGGTGATTAATTGTCGAAAAGTTGATTAAGATTATATAGTGCGTCAAAGGTTAATGGCTAGTGTGGATCAACCTGATTGGCCAGTTTCTAGTGATGGTGTGTTACACTTAAGGGATAGATTATGAATTCCAACTCAGGATTAGTTGAGGCAGAAGTTGCTATAGGAATCTCATAGATCTCCTTACTCTATTCATCTAGGTAAAACTAAGATGTATTGCGATATGAGGTGTGTTTATTAGTGGCCTAGGATGAAGACTGATATGAGTTTGTAAAGAGATGCAAGATATGTCAACAACTTAAGACTGAGCATAAAAAACTTGGAGGTTTATTGCATTCATTGCCTATTCCTGAGCGGAAATGAGAACATATATTGATGGATTTTTTTTGTCTAACTCTGAGTCAATGTAAACATGATGCAGTATGGGTTGTAGTTGACAGGTTGAGAAAGTTTGCATATTTCTTGCCAGTTTCGTGCGAGATCCTCTAGTCCAATTATGTGAGGTATACGTAAGTAAGGTGTTGAGATTTCAAAGCATTCCAATGTCGATAACTTCGGATAGAGATCTGAGATTCACGTCCAGAATGTGGAGAGAATTATAGAGATAGCTGGGAACTGCTCTTCACTTCAGTACGGTATATCATCCGCAGACTGATGAACAGACTGAGTAGTTAATATTAGTGTTAGACGATATGCTTCAAGCTTCTGTCTTAGAGTTTGGTGGTAACTGAGAGAAATACATTCCTCTGTGTGAGTTCTCTTATAATAATAGCTATCACGCTTGCATTGGAATTGCTCCTTTTGAAGCTCTGTATGGTTGGCCTTATCATTCACCTACGTATTAGGCAAAGGTTGGAGATACAGTTTTGTTGGGGCTGGAGTTGATTCAGACTACATAGAGAGGATTCAGCAGATTCGCCAGTGTTTGACTATAGCATACAACAACAACAACAACAACAACAACAACAACAACAACAACAACAACAACAACAACAACAACAACAACAACAACAACAACAACAACAACAACAACAACAACAACAACAACAACAACAACAACAACAACAACAACAACATAGCCTCAGTCCCAAATTAACTGGGGTCGGCTACATGGATCAAACTTTTCCATTGTGCTCAATTAAGTGCAATTGATGGTGAGTTTTGCAAACCATTCAAATCTCTCTTAATTAACAGTGTTTGACTATAGCATAGCTAAGATAACAAGAGATACGCCGATAAACATCATATGTTTTTAGAGTTTTCAAAGGAAGATTATATCTTGTTGAAAGGATGGTATAGGATTGCAAGGTAAACTAGCTCCAAGATACATTGAGTCGTTCGAAATGCAAAAGTTTTATATGAAGAAGTAATTCCCATTTCTCTTCGAAACTAGAGGTGATTTTACGTTTACTTTAATTTCGAGGACGAAATCGCATTAAATTGGGGAGAATGTAACAACCCGTAACCTTAAGCTGGTGATTAGTATTAATTCAAGTCCTAATTAACCCTAGTTAGAATTATGGTTAAGTCTGATGTACCTCAATTAGCATGTGCGTGGGGTTTATGTGATGGTTTGTGTTTGTTTGGAATGTTTAATGAATTTTATAGGTTGTAGTATAAAAGAGAATTTATATACAAGCTTATTACAGAAAAATATGTAATTAAATAATAAATAGTCGATACTCCAAGTGCGACGATGACGTCGTGAAATAAATGTGCACGCCCTAAAATACTTGTAGGCATGTCTGGTGAATTTATTGGCGATACAATACACTAGGTATATATATTTATATATATTTTTGACATATATATATGTTGAAACTATAATTTTGGTTTGAATTATATGGATCTTCATATCGCCTCGAGATGAGCTCCACCAACTCTTTCCAAGTACCAATATCAAACACAATTGGTCTTTTGATATGTCAACAAATATCTCAAAAATCATCAAATGGCTATTATTTTAACTTACTAACTTAGGATACATTTAATATAAAACCAACTATAGCCACATTAATACTACTATTTAAGCTACACTAAGCTTGAATCAACTTACCACATCACCCTCTACACTGGTCCCATGTCAGCATGCATCTCGAGATGCATTTCCAAGCGTGTCTCGACACCTATACATAGTATAAGTGACTTAGTAGTCTACACATATACAATACACTAGGCATACATTACAATAAATCTAACATATACCTCGACCACCTCGCCTCGTTTAATGCACGTATCTTGATGCAAGTCCCACGTTCGAGTCATTAATCCTAATTAAGAAATTAAACTTGGATTAGAAATTCGGGCCATGATAAATCTTCCCAACTAATGGAGGTTTCTTCTTCGAAATTAAAACTTGAGTTAAGTTTATACCTGACTTGAAAAGGTATGAAAATATATCTCACATATAGTCTTCCCGTTCCCACATGACTTCCGAGTCTCCTTGGAACTGTCACTTAACTAATACCTTCTGGATAGACTCGCCTCTCAATTTTTGTGCCCTTCGATCTAGGATCTGTAATGGTTGCCCTAAAAAGATACATCCTTGCTCAGTTCGATCTATTTAGGTCAACCGTCGATCGTATGCCTGCCTTCGATTCAGCAAGTCGAAGCATAGAAATATTGAAGACTAGATGAATCCCTGACATCAGTGGATGTAACTCAAGCTAATACGCAACCTTCCCAACCCGTTTCTTGATCTTAAAAGGCCCAATAAATTTCGGTGTTAACTTGCCTTTCAAACCAAATCTATGAAGACCCTTCCAAGGAGAATCCTTTAAATACACAAAGGCTCATTTGGTGTACATGATACCACTGCACTACGTATCTATATACTTCTTCTGCCTCTCATGGGCCCTTTTAAGCCTCTGGCAAATCTGTCGTACCTTCTTCTTATGATCAACAACAATTTCAGGCCCTAATAACTTTTGGTCCTCTGGCTCAGCCAAACAAGATGGCGAGCAACACGATTTGCTATATAAAGCCTCAAATGGCACCATCTTAATACTAGCCTGATAACTGTTATTGTATGCAAAATTATATAATAGTACGTACTCCTCCTAAGATCCACCAAACTCAATTACACAAGCACCGAGCATACCCTCGAGAACCTGAATGAACCTCTCAATTTGTTCATCACTCTGAGGGTAAAAGGATTTGTTGAACTAAAGACACTTACCATACTGCTCCTGCATACTCCGCGACATCCTGGATGTATACATAGCATCTATGTCTAACGCGATAGTCAATGGTACCCCATGCAGTCTAATAATTGTCCTCTATAATAATATGCTCAACTGGGCAAATGTGTAGTGAGCTGCAACTGGTAAGAAATGGGTACATTTCGTCAATCTCTCCATAATCACCCAAATAGAATCGTGTCGATAGGCAGTCCTTGGCAACCCCCTAACAAATTATATGGCTATGTCTTCCCACTCCATCGTGGAATGGGAAACGGCTGTAATAATCATCAAGGTTTATGATGCTCAACATTTTCCTGTTGGCAAATCGCATAGTTCCTAATGAACTCCGATATGTCTGCTTTCATCCCAGGCCACCAAAAATTTTCCTTATGTCATAGTACATCTTGGTCCTGCTTAGATGAACAGTGAATCAGGAACAATGTGAATCTTGAAGAATCTCTTCTCTCAACTCTACCACTGTCGATATCCACAATCTGCCTATGAATTGCAGACAGTGATCCACCGTCTCCGTCTAGTCAGTACAATTAGTACTTTGGGCTAACTCACTAAACCTCAGGTATCGAGTGTCGACTCTCTGACCTTTGATACTCATTGTGTAGACATTATTTGTAACCTCATCAATGCACAAATCATCACCCGAATGTCGGTAGGAGCATTTGGCTGACACAACATTTTTGTTGCCTTAAGTAATCCATACTCTTGCATCATATGGCATTTAACAACCTCAGCATCTCTAGTGGATATCCAGCTTAGTGCATCAGCAAGTACGTTAGCTTTTCTTGGGTGATACTTTAAAGAGAATTTGTAGTCCTTTAAAAACTCCAACCATCTGTGTTATCTCATGTTCAGCTCTTTTTGTGTAAAGAGATATTTTAGACTCTTATGGTTAGTGTAGAGTGTGGAACATCTCTCCATACAAATGATGTCTCCATATCTTCAGAGCAAACACCAGTGCTGCCAATTTTAAGTCATGAATGGAATAATTCTTCTCATGTATCTTCAGTTGTCTTGATGCATAAGTCAACGTGCCTCTATCCTGCATCGCTACATAACCTAAACTTGTACGAGAAACGTCTATATATACTAAGAATCAATGTCCAGCTTCTAGCATTATCAATGTTAGTGTAGTAGTTAACAACCTTTTTAGATGAGCAAATGCCTCATCACATTCCTCAAACCAATTAAATCTGACGTCTTTCTGGATCAATTTGGTAATCAGTGAAGCGATCTTCAAGAAATGCTTTATGAACCTACAATAATATCCTGCTGACCCTAGAAAACTCCTGATCTCCGAGACTGACGTCAGTGTTGGCCAATCCATAATAGCCTGAATCTTGGCTAGATCTATAGCAATACCTATTGCTCCAACATGTCCCAAAAACTTGACCTTCGATAACCAAATTTCATACTTGCTGAACTTGGCATATAGTCTGTGCTCCCCTCAAAGTTTGTAATGTCTACTTGAGGTGTTACTCATGATCATCTCGAGCCTTTGAATATATTAATATATCATTGATGAAAACTATCACGAAGTGGTTAAGAAATGGTCTCATCACTCAATGCATCAAATCCATAATTATAGCAAGAGCGTTGGTCAAATCAAATTGCATGATTGTAAACTGATAGTGTTTATATCTCGTGCTGAATTTTGTCGTAGACCTATCTTTATCCTTGATCCTAGGCTGTTGATTCCCTGATCCCAAGTCTATCTTGGAGAAAAATTATGCTTCTCTCAGCTGATCAAATAAATCATCAATCCACGGTAATGGATATTGTTTCCTGACTATGACCATGTTCAACTGTTTGTAGTCAATACACAATCTCAAAGTATCATCCTTCTTCTTCATAAATAAGATAGGTGCTCCCCATGGCGACATCGAAAGTGTGATGAATCCCTTATATCCCAAATCCTGTAACTGACTCCTTAACTCCTCCAACTCTCTAAGAGCTATACAGTACGGTGGTATAGAAATAGGTTTGGTGCCAGGTACTTACTCAATAGTAAATTCTATCTCTCTTGGTGGTGGTAATCTAGGTAAGTCATCCGAAAGAAGGCCTGGAAGCTCGCACACAACCAAAATCTCCTAAGTCTAGGTTCTTGACTTTATGCTACTGTACAAAGATACTTGAGTCTCCATCTCACCACTAGTTGCAAGTCGACCTCTAGTGCCTTCGACTCTCAGTGTACTACCACTATATATGAACATTGGATGCTCTGAGATCTCAAATATCACTGTCTTACTGAAATAGTTGATATGAGCGTGATATGCCGCTAGCTAATCCATCCCTAACAATGCGTCGAAGTCTAAGAATTCGAGAAACCTAAAGTCTGAAAGTAACTCTACCCATTTTTATCTTTACAGGACATCCCTCAACAAGATAATTAGGGTAAACCTCATCCTCGCCCGCAATACTCAAAATCAAATATACACTAACTTTAATTGGTGTCAACCCTAAAATGCCTATCTTGTTACTAGAAATAAAAGATATTGTAGAACCTAATAAAATAAAACGTATAAATCTCTACCAAAATAGAAATTGTACCCTCACTGAGTTCTCGTGTGGTATCAACATCGGGTTGTGCTACTATGTGTACACCCTCTAGACTCTGTGGTGGAATCATAGCCGCTAGCTGTGGACAATCTTTAATTATGTGTCCAACCTGACCACATTTATAGCAAGTAATCGGTCTATGTTGACTCTGTGTCTGATCTTGGGCCTATGTCTATCTCTATCCCTAGCAGGAACCATCTCGACCTTTACCTCTACCTCTGCCTCAACCTTTACCACCTTACGGCTGCTGACGTGGCGCTGGTGGTGGTGGAAGAGCTGGCAAATTAATAGGAGCTAGCAACGCAGGTTTGACTAGTGGTGGCAAAGGAGGTATACCAACTATACTCTACAATGGCGTAGGGGATGAAACATAGGGCACAACTAATGTAGCAGTCCCTGATCCTTGAGAACCTCACTCCCATATCTTATATCCATTGCCCCTCGCTCTACTCCTCTCAAACTCTACAATTGGATTAGGTGTCAACGTCGGTCCCAATGGTGTCCCATCGACAACTTTTCTCCAATAGTGGGTCTCGTGAGAAAGTGCACGCTCAAAGATCTCACCTAAAGTCCTACCACCTGAACTAATCACAAAAAACCCTATATTTAACCTCAATCCATTTTCAATATGGTATACATCATCAGAATCGTCTTTCACTAAATCCCTAACAAATTGTCTCAAATAGTCATATTTGTCTCTATAGCTCATCACCGACTTATCAGCTCCCTGTCTCGGGTTCATGAAATCCTTCCTCAACCTCTTCATCACCACAATTGGGAAGTGTTGCTGATAAAACTTCTTCTTGAATGCATCCTAAGACTCAAAATCACCATCAGAAGCTATTGTCGCATGCCACCAAATATCAGCGTCTCTCTATAGTGCATATAAAGAAATCTTATCCCACAGTCTATCCTAAATCCTCAAGAATCTATGCAACTTCTCTTGAGACAATACCCACTTCTCAATCTTCTCAAAATCTCGCTGAACATCAAAGTAAACTGGCTTCAGTATGATAAAGTCCTTCACCAACTGAACCTCTGTTGTCGAGCTAGAAGTTGTAGGAGTAAGAGATGGTGTATAAACTGTCTCTATGGCTGGTGCTACCACTATCAGTACAGTTCATACTGCCGGAGCAGCTGATGTAGCAATAGTAGAAGCCGGTGTCTATGCTGGTGGAGCAAAACGTGTTGTCATCATAGCTATGAACTCAGCCAACAGCTGTCCCTGAGCAGCTACTTTATGAAATAGCCTCCGAAAATCATCAGCAGATGGAATAGGCGGTTGGCTGCCACTACCACTTTCATCCCCACTATCGCATGAATCAGCCATAGTGTATGCACGTTGATAGCGAACGCGAATCAGCTACTAAGTGAGTAATATATATACATACATATAGAAACTAACATGTACAAATAAGATATCCCCATCTCCCTTTAACTCACTTCCCAACTAATAATTTCTAGGCAAGGGTCATCTAGTTTCCATAGCTAAAATTCGTGTTTCCTTGTTTAAATTTTTATTTGTTACTTATTAGAAATGTTGGCCTTTGATACCAACTATAACTTTGGTATTACATTGTAGAATAACTACATTCCACTACCTAAGCTTTAGAAACTTAGGCTCTGATACAACTTATGACGACCACTTCTCAAATTAGGGCACCGCCTTGCCTAGTCCCATTATTAAGCCCTAATCTCACAACTTAAGACTTAACAAGGAATTAGTCAGCCATTTTCCAAACCATTCTACTTACAATTTAACTAATCAAATAAGTGTTTTCTTATCTTACGTCAATCAATAAATCATAGTTAATTAGATTTTTATAAACTTAAAAGTTATTCAGTGGAAGTCTTAACAAATTAGCGGAAGCTTTTAACGTAATACCTAAGAATTGTGAGAAACCAGCAAATAAAGATCACGTGCATATATATAATGAAATGGCGAGAATATGTCATCATGTATTTGGTCAGGGTACTATCTCTCATCCCACAATATATACAGCCCATGAGTATATAAAAGACATATATAATTCATACAATAAACCATAAACCTATAAAATCTGGTGTAGCATTGCTCCACTAGCAAAAAGGTAGTCGTCGATCTTCTTTTTGTCTAGTCTGCTACTCGATGGATCTGCACCCACCGTCATAAAAAGGACGGTGAGTACAGGAAAGTAGAAAGTAACACCTAGAGATATTTGTTCACATTTCCAAATATACAACAAGTATCAGAAAGCATAAAAATAACAACTATGAATAAATGAAATCATGATATAAGATACTCCAGTTAAACAAAATGAAACTGCCGCTCGGCTAAGTAGTAATGATCTAGGCCTAGTCGATCGTGAGTTACATTAAATTATCCTTATTCCACTATTTAGGGCATAATCAATATCATGAATGGCTTCACATCCTCACAAACGCACATCTCATATATAAATAATCATAATTGCCCCTCACAAGTGATGTATACTTTCCAATTGCCCTGGGTCCCATACCTCATACGTTGCGCAAGATAGTGGTGAGCTACCGACAACCCCAAAAGTCCAGTGACCCCGTGTGCCGCGCTATCTTTATCATCTCATGGTCCAAATACAAAAACTACTTTCATACCTATTAAATAACATAGTTTGGGAATCCAACGAAGTAATTGCATATCTAAGACACAAAGAAGATTAGATTTACAATACCATCAAACATCTACCTAATAGCATGCTATCTCATTTAACTCAGCATTTCAAAAATAAAAAATGACATAGCACATGATTTAGAGTCAATGACACTATTCAACCAACAAATAATATCATGATAGCAAACTCATGAAATAAGAGAGGAAACAAGTCATGGCATATAGAGTACAATGGGCAAATCAGTCCAAATGACTGGAAATGAATAACAAAATAGGGCTGAAATGTAAAGAAATATCTCAATCAATTTACTTACAATCCACGCAATTTCATAGCTAATTTGGCCTCTCGACACCTCAAAACATGTACCCAAACCCTCAAGACTCTTCCTTAGGTTCCTGATATCATTTAACATGTTTTTAACATGTTTTTTAGTGTGTTTAAACCTTTAATTAATGTATTGACTTGTTTAAAGTGTTTAAGTTATAATAAGGAAATTACATATTTTTGTACTGTCAGAGCACTTACTGCGCTAGTGACCTCATTAGCGTGCTAGTCAACTTTATTAGCGCACTAGCTAGCACATTTAGCATGCTATGTGCAGGAGAACTCGAAATTCTAAACTTAAAATTATGAGTTCTCTCCGCACATAGACCACTCCAACACCTTGGGATCTCTTTCCTCACCTACCAGAGACCCCAAGACACCTATTAACAACACAAGATCAGTCGCACCTCATATATTTTATAAATTCATCAAATTAAACTGAACAAATGGTGTAACTAAAATTACCTAGTTTGATGAAAACCTGAAGCTTGATCTACCCCTTTAATTTCATCAGAAGTCCTTCACTATCTTGTTGATCTTCTTTGATCTTTCTTCTCCAACAACCTTTCTTCTCTCCTAAGTTTATGAAATTAAATGAATTGGTTTGCATGAATTGATCCATCTAACCTTATATATTAAGATAAGGTTGTTTAGTAGTCATTGATCTTTATGTGCACACGTATCTCGAGACTAATCTAATGGCTTACAACTTAACACATTTCCATTAACTCTCCTCTAACTCCTTCCAAGTAACACCAATATCAAACTCAATTGGTCTCTTGATGTATCAACACGTATCTCGAGAATCATTAAATGGCTATTATTTTAACTTGCTAACTTAGGTTACATTTAATATAAAACCAACTATAGTCACATTAATATTATTATTTAAGCTACACTAAGCTTAAATCAACCCGCCACATCACTCTCTACACCAGTCTCATATCGGCACGCATCTTGAAGCACGTCCTCATGTCTCGACACCTATACACAAGTATGAGTGATTAGTAGTATAGACATATACAATACACTAGGCATACATCACGACAAATCTAACATATACCTCAACCACCTCGCCTCGATTAGTGCATGTATCTTGATATGGGTCTTACATCACGAGTCACTAATCTTGATTAAGGAGTTAAACTCGGATTAGAAATTTGGGCCATGACAGGAGCACACTCCACCAATTGAGGGAGCGCACTCCCACCCTCGAAAACAACAACTCTACCATATTTTACTTAGAATTTACTGAGGTTTTAGGAACTGACTTAGGGGCTTTAAACGTAAGGTATTAGACCTATATTAATAACAAATGATTTGTGATAGGTGTTGGATCACCAGGGAAGCGTAAGTGACCTTAAAAGTTAGCGAATTCTTTTAACGAAAACCTAAACCAATGTGAGTCTAGATTTGCTTATTTATCAATGTTGTCTGGCTATTTTAGTATACGTAGCTCATGTAGTTTATGGACTGAATGAGGGGACTATGTATATTGTGATGTTTTTAATAAACGAAAAACGATGTTTAATGTGATTCACGAGAGTAGCGCCTGAAACCGAGAATAGGTTTATATGAGATGGTTTACCTTCCCGGCCTATATGCATTTCCTACTCAGTTAGATAGGCTGCATGTATTACATATTCACTAGAGGGTTTTGAATAGAATTATTAGACATTAATGGATTGACTAGGCAGCACATCAGCCAATGTGTTAGTGTAGCAATCGCATTAATGGTGTAAGTAGGTAATCGACCCTAGTGTTATAAATAAATGGGAATCACAGTGTAATAGTCGTTGATGGCTTGACTTGCATCTGTTATTTATTGAATTATATGTTTTTCATAATCCCATTAGTTAATATTGGAGCATATTGCTATCGCATAATGTTCTTGATTATTATACAGAATGTTGATGGCTTTGTGAATCCCTACTTACTGAGCAAGTTGGAGCGCTCATCCCAATTAACATTTCAGAAATCCCAACGACGTTTCGACTATGAGATAGAGAACATTTAGAAGTCTTGATCTTATCTTTGATGTAATGAATCTTTCCTTGTCTTATTTATTTATATTAAATTACAATTTTGTAATATCAAAATGGATGGGAAATTTTATATAACTGAGGTTTATTCCAGTTGTATTTGGTTCTTGTATATTGTGTTTAAATATCGAAAAAGTTTTAATTTCTACTGTATTTAATAATTGTTTTTTTTACATTGATGTTCAATATACAATTGTTTTTATATATATACCTTAGCATACACACTCCCGATACACACCAAGCCCACCCGACTCAATGTTCATACTATTGTTTATGCACCGATTTCACCTTTTACAGTGGAACATTAGGGGTGGGCAACGGTTTCCGGAAAACCGCCCAAACCGTGTAAACCGCATGGTTTGGTCTGGTTTTTAGAACTCGCGGTTTGGGGGCGGTTTAAAAAACTTAAAAACCGCAGAATCGCGGTTTGGTCGCGGTTTTCATTTTCAAAAAAAATCGCTGTTTCACCAAACCGATGGTATTTTAGTAAATACCCGACATTTATTTGTTCTAATCTATTTGTTTTAAGGCCCGCTATGGGCACCCCACCAATTAATGAAGGCACCCTCTTATTGAGGGGACAAACGAAATTTTGAAGGGCACCCAAATTTCAGGGGCGAAATCCCGAAAATACCCCTGCTACCAAAGTGGAGGCACCCCACCACACCTCTAGCCCACCACCGTGCATATGAACCCTAGAAACTGATTGTCTTCGTTCGTCTCTCCCCGGATTGTCTTTGTTCGTCTCTTCTCTCCTCTATTGTAGGCGGATTTTGGCTGCGTCGTTCAAGTTTGGAGGCTCGCTGAATTGATAGAGTTGGTGTCGATATTAGGGGTCGGAATCGTCGTCGTTCTCGGGCTCAAGGCGTGGAATGGAATGACTGAAGGTACGTTGACAGTCTAATTAAGTTGCATTTGGTTGATTATTTGTTTAGTTTGTGTAGCGTTGCATTCAATGATAGGTGCAACGGGAATTCGTGGTTGTCGGCCACGCAGGCCAGAAAACTATAGCTTAGTCTCGGTCAAGCATGGCCGAGACCTAAGGGAATTTTTTGTGGAATCGTGGTTCTTGGAAATAGAGGAGACGCTACAGTGTCGGCAATGAGTGGCCGAGGCTGAGTCTGGTATATCGGTCAAACGTCGCCGAAATAATTATTGTGTTATTATGTTAGATAGCGTAACGCTGTGAGTGCTCTCGGGTACCATCGCACGAGAGTAATTCGAAGTGTGCAGTGGATGTCATGTCGGTGATTTACAACCGAGACATTAGGAATTGTCTCGGTCATGCACAACCGAGACAATTTCTAATGTCTCGGTTGTGCATAACCGAGACTGAGATTGAGGTCTCGGTCACATGACACCGAGAATATTATTTGGTTCTCGGTACTGCTTGACCGAGACTATGGGAATGGATAATTTGAATTTAATTTTTTTTATATTTCTTTTCTGTTTGTGTGGCAGACGCTTACGTGTTGTAGTCTTGTCAGGTATGGCTCGTTCGAAATCCCTGGTGACTAGGGAGGAGGTTGGTATTGAGGTGTCGAGGGGTAACTGTGGGCGAGGCGGATGGACACCCCCGACGGCATCTTATCGGAAAGAGAAAGAGTAAGAGAAGGCGGATTTGAAGGGAAAGGGTAAGATTGGTGGAGGACGTGCGAAGAAATTAGAATCGCACGATGAGGGTTCAAACATTGACGCGCAGCGACACTCCTATCTTGTCGTTGCCCGAGGCGAAGATGAGGCGCATGCATCTGAGTCATCTGAGTCTAGTAGTAGTGACTCATCAGCATCGGCGGACACCCATAGTAGTGATCGTAATGTGGGTGGGATTACTAGTGGTGGAGGTGCCCATAATGAGGGAAAATCACATGGGCAGGTGGAAATGTGTGCTCCTTTCCCCGGTGGTCCCAAAGATGGATCGCTGTAGAAGAGCTTTAAAGATCATGTCGCCTTAGCGATATGGAGCAATGAGGTACATACATTTCTCCGTGTATGGTCATTGGTGTAGTTTAAAGTTTTGGGTGTTCAAATAGTTGACATAATGTTTTTTGTCGTTGCAGGATCGGCCGACACTCAAGTGTATCAATCACGGTGCTCGGATCCAAGAATAGGACTTACGGTCCTGCCACCCTGACACCGCGGGCCTTCAGATGATTATTCAGCGCTCTGGGTTGAATACGCTGATAGACTGCTCATACCGCAAGGTCAACAATGAGGTTATCACTGCCTTTGTGGAGCGGTGGCAGTCGGAGACGAACACATTTCACTTACCATTCGGTGAAATGTCGATTTCTTTGGAGGATGTGAGCATGCTGCTGAAGATTCCTGTCACGGGCAAGGTGGTGGCAGTTGAGAACTTTGCGAGGTACACCGACGAATCTCGCTCGGATATAATTAAGCTGGTGTCGAAGCTACTTGGTGTTAGCATTGAAGATGCTGAGGGGGAAGGGAACATCAGCAAGGGGCTCACCGTCCGAAAATGTTGGTTGAAGAGTCGATAGTTCCCCAAAGCAGGTGCGAGGAACACAACTTATCCTCCTGTAGAATGCACAGCCCGAGCGTACTTGTTGTACCTACTATCTTGCACTCTGTTTGCTGATAAGAGTGGATCCCGAGTATCTATCGCGTTGTTAAAGCTTCTCGAAGATTTGGACAACGTGGGAAAGTACGCTTAGGGTGCAGCTGCATTAGCATACTTTTATCGACACTTGGGGTCGGCCACCATAGTACAAGTTTCTCAAATAGTCGGATACCTCACATTACTTGAGGTTTTATACTAAATCGACTTGAATTATTGCCTTTGTGATTACTATTCATTTTCTCTCTAACTAGCGTTGTATCTATTCACAGGGATGGGTGTACGAGCATTTCAAGATTGGGCTCGCCACACCTAATGCAAAATACATGGACTACGTGCAACCTCGTGTGTGCAGACGGGTTCAAAGGCACGAGGCCGTGATGAATCAAGAAAGGTTGGGTCCATTAGGCGAACATTGGACGGGTTGCGCCCAAGTGAGGTGAGATTCTACGCCCTTGTTGAAACTAAATCTTGCATTTAGTTTATGGTTATTAATTCTGTTTGTATACATTTCATTAGGTTACTTGGGAACCATATGTTAATTACCGGGAGAATGGCGTTGTGCACGCGATGGCTTTCTACAGTGGCACACTAAAGTACATGGATGTGGTGGAGCCCTACCATCCGGAGAGGATTCTGAGGCAGTTTGGGCACGTGCAATCTATACCAGATCCTCTGTAACGGTCATTGGAAGCACATCGAGGCCCTTCCGCACTAAAATACTCGGTCGAGTATGGTTTCCAAGTAGATAATTGGGAATGTTGGCGCAACCATTTGTTGGCCCCCGAAGTGCGCGGTGAGAAGGCCGAGTTCGAGTTTCTGGCTACACCGAACTATCTACCTTGGTTCCTGAAAGTCTCTCACACATTGCTCACCAACCCGAGGTACTTCGATGACGACGTGGTTGCGCCGACTATCGCGGACAATGAGCTACTTGAGGTATTGACTGTGGTATAAGTATTAGGTAGAAGTGTTAGCCAACCATTCTTTTAAATGTCGATATGTATTACATTAACGGATTTAACTTTCTTTTTATCAGCGTAATAAGCTGGCGTTGGACGCGGCGTTAAGGTGGAAATTATTGCTGCCAGAGTTGTGTATGTTGGAGTATGCAAGGCAAATGGCGAGCGACGTCGTCAATTTCCTTTCGGGGAGGAGTTTCGGTCCCACGATCTCCACTACGACACCCACCACCGCTACCGGTGCAACCGACACATCAGCTCCTACCGAAGCAGCCCGTACACAGTCCCAACACGATAACACTTCTACACACTCCACCCCGGCTAATGTACCACCCGGGTCGGTCGCTGCTCGCCCCCCAAAAAGGATGCATGGCAAGGAATACCAACGAAGGAATGTCAAGAAGCCAAAGGAATAAAGGGACATGGACATCGACATTGATATAGTTGCATCAGTTTTTCTTGTATTGATGAACAATTAAATCATTGTTTTTGTTGAATGGTTCTTGATCGATTTTATATGTGGCATGAAACTTGAGAGAATGATGGATTATTTGGCACTGTTTCACTATTTTCATTGGTGTTATAAAACTGTAGGCAGACCTGTTTGTAGCATTGCATGATTTTTCGGATTGAATAGTTAATCATGTTCCATGTCCTTTTTTCGGTTTTCATGATCTGGTGTTAGTAAAGTACAGTCTGTTTACTTACGAACAATGAACTGTTGAGTTATTAAACTATGTTTGTTATGTTTGTGCATTTGAATTGTGGAAAATGTGCCATGAAATTGGTCTCGGTCGTTCAGGACCGAAACCAAGATACAGTCCGGAACTGCACAGCCGCGATATCATGAATACGTCTCGGCCATGTCCCTTCGACATACAGAGGACTGATGTAGTCCCCGAAACCTCCACTTATTTCGGCTTTTAATCAAGATGAGTTTTCATGGTTTTCGGTCTGAGAACACCGAGATTAGTCATTTTATTTCAGTTGGGACATGCCGAGAGTGATGTCGACCCAAACATAGAGTACTTTCGGCTTTGTCACACCGATATGTTTAGATGATTTTCGGTATTAGCATACTGAGAATTGTCATTTTATTTCGGTTGATTTCGGCCGAGAGGTATGCGTGGCTGACGGACTATCATTGCCGAGATGGGTTATTTGGGAGCAATAACCAAGCAAAACCCAATTACAACATCAGTTTACAAACAAAAACACTGTAACAACATCATGAATGACTACCATAACATTGTACCCACCTCACTCTATAAACCATAACATAGTACGAACATCAATTTAGACATCATAAGATATTAACAACAAGAGTCCATATAAACTCACTTTATATTATAGACAACACCACTTTACATCACTTTCCATTGTCATAGTTCATAATATTTACAAGAAAATCGGTGGTTCGGCAAACATGAATGCCAAACTATGGAGAATCTAAATCTACCACGGATAGAGCTCCTTCTTCAGAAGGTACGACCGCCACTATTTCACGAATGACAATTCCATCATGCCATCCTTTAGCGCACTCCTCGACATATTGTTCCCATGCGGGATATAAGGATGGCAACGGTGCATTAACAGTCAACTTCACCTGTTAAAGTTTGAAGTACAAAAGATCACTGATTGTCACATACCCGATTAAGGATAAGAAAAAACCAATTCACAAAAAATCTACACACTTACCCTAACCCAATGGATATTCCTTTCATTAACCATGGCAATGATAAGTCTGCTATGTATCGACGCTGGTGGAGCACTACATAGAGGAAGAAACGTCGAGGCACTGCCATGCGAGAGGTTGACTACAATGACATTGAAGGCCGTTGATATTAGCAATCCCATGTCTGAAAGTGTCAACCATTCTTCGAATGAGGCACCAACATGATTATCAGGACAATGCACGGCAGTCTTGACATTTTCGTAACTCGTTCCAAGCAGTTCCCGCCAAACGCTTTCATACCCGATTAACGCATCAAACATTCTTGTACGAACTTTCCTCCAACCTTCTACATCGGGAAGACCTAGCCCCGAGGCTACACACCGATATCCACAATTTCCATCGCCTATCACATTGATAATGCTATCAACAAATGGCAACCAAGCCGGTTCTATTCAATGAGAGTAAGCCACGTTAGATGCACTTTGGGTGCGTCAACATGTACAATGCATTTTAGGACCCACTTTACTTTTTTTCTTCCTCGACCTAGAAGCCACTTCCATTGATAGAACGTAATCGAATCCGCTAGGCAATCTTGTCGTCGAAAATTTGGCTTCATCGTGTTTTCTCTTTGAAGACCCCGGTGTCCTTCCCTTTGTCTTTATCTTCGTAGGTGGCACCACTCCCGGTGTAGATGAAGGTCGACTAATCTCCCTTAGTTGCTGAATAATCCTGATGCGATCGTCCTCTTCAGTGCACGCATGGAACTTTTGCATGACTCTTTCAATCTCATCATGCACATTGTACCCAGCCGATCCACAGGATTCTCGGGTATCATACTCAACTTTCGCCAGTACACATGAATGTCCTCGAGAGGGATGGGTGTCCCAGCACATTTATGGAAATTTAGCTCGTGGGCACAAGGAAGGTCGTGTGTGGTACGTATCTCACAACCACAACGAGTTGAGTTGTGTCCAACATCCTCCCCACGTTCCAATTCATCTCGAATTAACTTAAGCACCCATTGAGAGACATTACCACACAATCGGCGATATAACTCATCAATACATTCATGTTGGACCACATTCAAACTGAGCTCAAATGAAGCCTTGATGTTGTTGTGTTGAATCCTAAAGATGCCATCAACCACATTCAATAAAGTCTCAAAATTTGCCTGACTGTTGCCAAGATGTAGCTTCAGAGTGGAATGCGCAGACTTCACCCTCTGTGTTGTTGTTTCCCCAAAAATGCATTATTCGATTTGTCCAAGCCGGTACGAATTTCTCCTTGTACGTCTTTACCCATGTGTTCTCCAAGTAATCAAGAATACCCTTCACATTCCTGAACTCAGAACGCAATTTATTCATCCTAACTTCAAATTAGGCCTCGGACTTAGCATACATCACACTCGTCCACCTATCCATGAAACGAGCGAAGCCTTCGTTATCTCCAAACATCTTCTTAGTCTTGGCCAATACTACTTTGTTGATGTGCCAAGAGCAAAAGAATGTGAAACGATGATGGGAATACTACATTGATGACACTAATAAGGCCTAAGTCCTGATCCGTCACAAACACGTCAGGTTTAGGCCACCCATCCAGTATGGATCTCACGTTCTCAAGTGCCCAAACATAATTTGCATAACTCTCTGAGGATATGAAAGAAAACCCAACGAAGAACATCAAATGCGTTGAAGTGATGTCAACTATCTCCAACAAAGGCATCTGATACCCATTTGTTTTGTATGTGCAATCCATCAAAATTACCGATGAGAAACACCTTAACAACTTGATTGAATCCGGATGTGCCCAAAACAAATCAGTGATGATATTCGCTTCGGGATGCTTCCTATGACACGACATCCATTTATTCTTCTCCAACATGTGCAACAGTTGTTGCATTTGAGTCCTCCCACCCGCTTCCTCAATTCGGACTTTTTGTCTTGCATTATATATTGTCTGCATTGTCGATACGTTTGTAACATCTCTTTGCTTCAACGTATTGAGGATGTCTTTTGGCTTCACATTACCCTTTGTCATATGCACCACAACCTCCTGCTCCTCCTTAACCAATCTTCCGGCATATGAGTGGTCGTCCAAGTTTTTCGCGGGCTATTGTGCCCCCCATATATGACAGTGACATACCACAAAGAGTCGGCATTTTCCTTTATGTTAATAAAGAAAGGGCATCCATATTTCTTCGTACCAGTTTGAGTCCTCCCCTTTTCCTTTTCTTCTTCATTTCTTGGTTTCGAAGCAATTTTTGCCGCTTTCCCCTTCCCAACTCTTTGAGACATTCCCCTATATGTACTAGACCTCTCGCACGCAAGTTTCACCCTTCCTCTGCAGCACTTAATGCCCCCGACATCAGAAGTGCTTCGTCACTAACACAAACATGTTCTCCCGACCTATCATTTGAAGCCATGAAATTGTCGCTTCTCTAGAGGGGAATGGCCTACAAGGTGTAAACGTATTCTTGTAGTCTTGAAATAAAGTAGAAACCGGCATTACCTACAATACAAACATTGTAACATTATGATCAATCAAGATGCATAGTTAATTCACCAAAAAACCCAATAAACCACGTTTTCGGTTGTACAGATCCGCGAATATATGCATAGTTTCGGTCATGTCCAACCGAGACCTACAACATTGCCACGGTCGTTCCATACCGAGATTATGCCTTCGTTTCGTTCACAGCATGACGTGAACTTCAAAGAAGTCTCGGTTGATGTCAACCGAGACGTTTCTACAACTCTCGGTCCTACGAGGCCGAATCATTCGAGCCTGTGCGAAAATTGACTGAAAATTTGAGAAACCACATATATAACACATTAAATTTCAATAATTACCTCTTGTTCTACCTCCTCTTGCACCAATGCAGTACAATCTTTCATTTTATAGTGCAAACAAACTCGGATTGCTCGAATTTACCAAGCCCTACGTTGACAAACCAAACCATCATTTTCTCAGTTTTTGACCGAAAATACAGTCCCTACAAAGCATCATTAGGTTGGCAAACATTGTTACCTCGTTGTCGGATGATGTCAAGCCGCAACAATCGATACACACTCGGCAAATACGATGTGGCTTTAGGTTTCACTTGTGATCAATGTTGTGGTGGGGTGCCCCAGTTTCACTTGCAAAATGGTTTGTGGGGTTTGAGTCACTATATATTAAGGGGCAAAATGGTCATTTCCATTTTAGCTGGGAGAATTACAAAATGCATGGGTGCCTTCATGAAATGGTGGGGTGCCCATAGCGGCCCTCTTTGTTTTTGTTGTAACTTTTGAGATGAACTTGGATTTCTAACTTTGATTGAGTTCTTTTTTGTGAGTGATTGGTTATATATGTTTTGTTGTATCTTATGTTGAATTTTTTTTATGAACAATTGAACATTAAACATATATGGACTTTATGGTATTTAATATGTATGATTGTTTTTTTTCTTTTTTTTTCTTTTTTTTTTTAAAATAGGTCGGATGAAAACCGCGAAACCAAACCGACCAAACCGCGCAAACCACGGGCGATTTGGGTGCGATTTTGATGGTTCGCGGTTTGGTGGTGGTTTGCAAATCGGTCAAACCGCGAACCCTCGGCTTGGTCGCGGTTTGATGGTTTCCACCACCAAACCGCAGTTTGCCCACCCCTAGACATGAAACCCCCAACATTCCACTGACTTAACGAGTATATTTCGGTCTTAGATTCCCAAAGAAAAATTGAATATTTATTAGTCCAAGATTAGTCTTAATTAACAAATTAAACTTAAGATTGTTAAAGCCGAGGTACCCAAAGTGTTAAGTTGGATGAACAAATCTACAGGTTCAGTAAAGTGGTGTTCGCCTACCCATCAAATACCTACTTGTAATTTGGATGTAATAACGATATGATCCAACATATCTACAATCCAACATATCTACAGAGTGTATCAAAGGAAATATAGACAAGATAGTAAAATGCAGTCAAATAGTCAATACATATGTACCTGTGACTAATTTCATTTTATTTTGTAAAAATAAAGGCATGATGAATCATTAGCTCAGTAATACCCCTAGCTAGACCAACAAATTGGCAGATGCATATGCATAACCTAGACGAACGTATCCACGTCTCAATGATTTGATCCAACCCTTAGTGAGGAAGAGTGACTAAAGTGCGACCCAAATGACAAGTTGGGGTTTAATACATTGAACAAGTTGTGAACGAAAAACCAGTGGAACCCCAAATTTTATTTCAAGAACATAAGCAACCATAGTGTTTTGAGCTCAATTTATACACAACAGATCGAATGCTCTGTTTCCTATCTAGCTCCCTAACTAACTGCTGGACCCAACATGTGTGTGCCCCTCACTTGAAATTAAAGCCCTTGTCACTTGCAGTAAATGTCTATGTTTTCTCTCTGCAACTCAATTTTGTTGTGGAGAACAAGGAGTGGATCTTTGATGGATAATACCGAAATTAGAAAATAGAGTTGTGCAACCTTGGTTGTCAAATTCAGATCCATTATCCCTCCTTATAGTTTGTACAGAAACATGAAAATGAGTTTGTACAAATTTCAAAAAAATTTGAATAGTTGCAAAAGTAGAAGATTTACAGACCGATAAATATGTCCTAGTGAATCTGCTATAATGATCTACATTTGTGAGAAACTAATGAGAACCCTGAATAGACTTTTGTTTATATGGACCTCATAAATCCATATGTAAGAGTTGAAAGGAACTAATAGATTTAATACTACTGACAGGGAATGACAGTCTACACTGTTTAAATAAATGAAAAACATCACAAGGACTAGTATTATTTTCAAGTATAAAATCAGAAACCAAAGATCCAAGATGTTTAAAATTTGTAGGAGAACGATGACCTAAACGTTTATGCCAATGAACAACTTTATTGGCTTTAATGCAATGAATTTTTTTAATGAAAGAAGAATCAAAACATTGTATAAACTCTTGGATAACCATGTTGGAGAATGAACATGTGTTAAGAATATAGAGATCTTCTTGAGCTTTACCAACTCCAAGAACTTGAGATTTCTCAAGGTCCTGCATAACACAAGTATGAGGAAGAAAAATAAATTTGACTTTAGCAGTTGAAGTAAGTTTCTGAACAAAGAGTAAGTTGTGTTTAAAACTAGCAATGTGCAAACATGAATGTAAGATTAAGTTTGCAGGAAACAAGACATTGCCAATATGATTGACTAATTTGATTGAACCATCAGGTCGATATACTAGAATAGGTGTTGAAGGTATAACAGGATTATGCATGATATTTAGATCAGTGCACATGTGATTTGTAGGCCCTGTATCTATAATCCAATCACCCATACTAATAAAAGCATTGGAACGTGAGTAATGAGTAAAGAAACTACATGCAAAGTCCTCTTAAATGAGCATAGTTAACAACAATGGCACTAACATGATCAGAAGTAGCCAACCCTTTTCCTTTGATGGCCTTACCAATGCCCTGTTGTATCATGGCAACAATATTTGCTTGCAAGTCTTCTTACTTCAAAGATATATAATCAAAACAAATCCATGGGAGATTCCAACATATTTGCCAAGTTCTTGGACTGATCACCATGAGCTTTCTTTTGCGTCTCTAACTTCTCAGAAGTACACCAATCTAGATATCCATGTATCTTGAAACAAGTGTCTTTAGTATGTCGTTTCATTTTACAATGATCACAATACAAGTCATCCTTGTTAACTTGTTTCTTGAATAAACCTTTAGTCTTAGATTTATTTTACTTGATTCATTGCAATATGCTTGACCATCATAACTGTGCCTAACTGAGAAGCAAAAGCAATGTGTATCTCTTTTTGCTTTTCAACCATGATTATCATCGAATAAGCTTTGTTTATACTTGGGAGAAGATTCATAACCAATATTTGATTTCTAATGGGATCATGATCTTCATTCAAACCCATGAGAAACTCCATCAATTTATCATTTGAATCAAGTTCAGCTAACCTACTTGCAGCCCCACATTCACATGTAGGTAAAAGACACCGAACAATTCAATTAATCCCATAATTTCTTCAATTTCGTGTAATATTGAAAAACTGTGAAATCTCCCTGAGCAATTGAAGTTATCTCCCTCTTCAATTGATATAACAATGGGCCATTGCATTCACCCAATCGCTCAACCAATTAATTCCATAAAGTATAAGAAGATGAATAATATAGAAAGGCATCAACGATTTCTTTAACAATTGAATTCAAAATCCATGAAGTTACCAAACAGTCGACCTTAATCCTTAATCCATTTTTCATAGTAGTGATCTGTCGATGATGGCTTCATACATCTCCCATCAATGAACCCTATCTTCATCTTCGCTCTAAGCACTATCTTCATAGCGCAACTCCATGTGAGGTAATTCAAACCAGTGAGCTGATTAAACACAAAAACTGTACTTGAATAGTTACACTATATATATAGAATACATCACTTGAACATATGGAAGGAAATAATAAATTATCCTACAATCAAGGATTGAATCAATCATTTCTAAAGAAGAAATAAAATATCATTCAATAATATCATCCTATAAATCTGCTCCACAATTAACTCCCACAATCTACTCCGTAATTTCTATCACTCCCCCTCAACTTGGAGCATGAATATCAGACATGCCTAACTTGCATAACGATTGATCAAAAACTTTGCTTGAAACGATCTTCAGACCTAACAAAGGCAATGAAATAGTACATGCTTCAAGTTTTTCTTCGATAAAATGTCTATCAACTTCTATGTGCTTTGTTCTATCATGCTGGACAGGATTGCGAGCAATCTGTTGGATTGGTGTAGGCCCAAGACCAAAAAGTCTAACCCATGAGAGTTCTTATTTTTTATTAGAATTGGAAACGGATGAGAGGATACGAATTAGAAATTCGTGAATTTCGAAAAGTCGATTTTGTGTATGACTTAGAGACATTCATGTATTTTGGTTGTTTGTGAGACCAAATTGGAATAGAAGAGAGAGAAATTAGGAAGTGGTGAGATAGACTTGGTGATATACCGAATATAGGTATTTTTTAGGGAGAAAATACAAGCATTGAAAAGTCGAATTCGAGAGTTCGACTTGGTCACCGATTCGTGTGCGCATTCGAGTTGAAGTGTGCAATCTCTTTAGTTTTCTTCTCTTTACATTGAAGGCATATCGAGATCTTGAATCTGAAGACCCGCGGAAAGCCTTTGGTGATTTCTTGGTGTTCAAGAAAAGAGGTGCAATGGTTTGATATAATTGGGGTAGTTTTTCTTCATACTTAGTGTGATCATCTAAGTTCTTGGAAGAGATATTTTTGTATTACTTCATTGTTAGTTAATCTCAAGCGATTAAGATATCTTGTACTCTTTATTCACATAGTGGATTGTTCGAAGTTTGGCCTGTGGTTTTTACCACTGATTTGGAGGGTTTTCCACGTTAAATCTTGCGTGTTTTGTGGTGTATTTATTTTCGTGCATTGAGCATGATTTGGTGGAATTTTTTATTCATCCGTTTCATTGTTCAAAGGGGTTGAGCAACCCCAACAAGTGGTATCAAAGCGTCGTGGTTAGATTTTGACTGGGGAATAATTGTGGGAATTGAGATGGGTAAAGAAAAATCATGTATGGTCAAGTTGACTTCTTCGAATTATTCAATTTGGCAACCTATGATGGAAGATCATATTTATTGCAAAGATTTGTTTGATCCAATTGAACTTGGACAAACCAAACCAAAAGGAACATCTGATGTTGATTGAAAGAAAATGCATAGAAAAGCTATTGGGACTATTAGAAAATTGGTCAACCACAGTATTTATCAGCACATCAGTAAATAAGTTGACGCACAAGTGTTGTGGAGAAAATTACAAAGTATGTGTAAGAGAAAAGGTGCATAAAACAAGGCTTCTCTGGTTAGAAGGTTTGTAAACATGAAGTACAAAGATGGACGGTCAATGATAGAGCGCTTGAATGATGTCGAAGGCTTGATTAATAAGTTAAGCGCCATGAAGATAGTGTTTGAGGATGAGTTACATGCACTATTAATTTTGAGTTCTTTGCCAGAAAGCTGGAAACATTGGTGGTGTCTCTCAGGAATTCTGCCCCGGGTGGTGTTTTATCCTTATCCATGGTACATGATAGTCTCTATAATGAGGAGACAAGAAGAAAAGATAAAGAGATTGATACTTCACGGGCTCTTGTTACTATAGAAGAACACGGAGGCAGAAGTATATCTAGAGGTCCGAGAGGGCGAAGCAAATTTAGAGATAAGTCTCAAGCAAATGGAAAATTTGCTTGTTTTCATTGTGGCAAGGAAGGGCATATTAAAAGAAATTGTAAAGTGTGGAAAAGAGAACAAAATGACGAGAAAAATTGGAATAAGTTGGATGATCGGAACATTACAACTACTATATCAAATGCAAGTGAAGAACTAGTTATGCTTTCTTTTGTTGAGGATCAAGGTCATGTCACCAATGCAGATAATGAATGGGTTGTTGATTCAGGAGAATCATTCCATGCTACACCGAGAAAAGATGTTTTCTCTATTTATCGAGCAGGGAATTTTGGAAAGGCAAAGATGGGGAACAACAGTTTTACAGATATAGGTGGCCTTGGAGATGCCTATATGCAAACAAATGTTGATTGTGATGATTCTGAAAGATGTGCAACATGTTCCAGATTTGCGTATGAGTTTGATTTCTACTCATGCTTTAGACCTAGATGGTTATTATAATGTCTTTGAGGGCAATGAGTGGAAACTCACAAAATGCTCAATTGTTGTTGCTAGAGGAAAATTGAGCTACACATTTTACAAGACTCAATTGAAGATCGTCAAATGTGACCTGGATGCAGTTGAAAATGATTCTTCACCATATTTGTTGCATGGGAGATTAGGTCACATGAATGAGAAAGGGTTGCAGATGTTGGCAAAGAAGTCTCTCATCCCTTTTGCCAAAGCTAACAATATAAACTCTTGTGATGATTACTTATTTAGTAAGCAACATAGAGTTTCTTTTTCTTCATCCTCTGAGAGAAAAAGAAATCTACTTGAGTTAGTTTACTCTGATGTTTGTGGTCCCATTGATGTGGAAACTATTGGAGGTGGCAGATATTTTGTTACTTTTATTGATGATGCTTCACGAAAGGTTTGGGTGTTTGTTTTGAGAACTAAATGTAAGGTTCTTGAGTGCTTCAAGCAGTTCCATACCATGGTGGAAAGAGAAAAATGAGTATCTTTGAAGTGCCTTCGTAGTGATAACGGGGGGAGTATACTTCAAAGGAGTTTGAGAATTATTGCTCGGAACATGGAATCAGACATGAGAAGACAATTTCGGGTACCCTTCAGCATAATGGTGTTGCTGAGAGAACAAACATAACCATCCTAGATAAAGTCATATGCATGTTAAAAATGGCTAAATTGCCTAAGTCATTTTGGGGTGAAGCTCTCAGTATTTCTTGCTACCTGATGAATCGCTCTCATTCGACACCGTTAAAGTTTGATACTCCAGAGAGTGTGTGGTCGAGGCAAAATGTTACTTACTTTCATTTGAAGGTGTGTTTGGATACAAGGTGTTTATGCATGTGCCTAAGGAGCAAAGACAGAAACTTGATGATAGGACTGTTCTGTGTATCCTGCTGGGTTTTGGAGATGCAGAGTTTGGCTCTAGGTTATGGGATCCAAAAAAGAAAAAGGTTGTCAGATCTAGAGATATGGCCTTTCATGAAAATAATACCATAATAGATTTCAAGACATCAGAGAAAATCATAGTTGATGATAATGATGTTGATTCTCTTTCTGACTTAGTTTCTCCTTCGATTAGTAATGCCAAACATGAAGGAGATTTAGCTGAAAAACATGGGGTTAATGATGAGCGTGAACATGATGATGTTGATGATGAGTACGCGCCTACTATTGATGATGGGCAAGAATCATATGATGATTCTGAGCGGGGGGAGCAAAGTCCTCCACTTGTGGCTACAACAAAACCTCCATTGAGAAGGTCGGAAAGAGGGAAAGTCCCTTCTACGAAGTACCGCAGTTCCACATATGTTGTGATTACTGAAGAGGGGGAGCCTGAGAGCTTCAGGAAAGTTCGGATTCTCACTGACAAGAATCTAGCTGATATGTTCACCAATGTAGTGACTCGCGACAAGCTCAAGTCATGCACCAAATTGGCGGGACTGAGTTGTAGTTGAGCAACAAATGTTTGGATATCTCCTCATGGGCTGTAGGGGGAGATTGTTGGATTGGTGTAGGCCCAAAACTAAAAAGTCCAGCCCATGATAATTCTAGTTTTTTATTAGAATTAGAAACGGATAGGAGAATAAGAATTAGAAATTCGTGAATTTCGAAAAGTCGACTTTGTGTACGACGTATAGATCGAATATGTATTTCAGTTGTTTGGGAGACCGGATTGGTATAGAAGAGAGAGAAATTAGGATGTGATTAGATCGACTTGGTGATATACCGAATATAGGTATTTTTTAGGGAGAAAAATACAAGCATTGAAAAGTGGACTTCGAGAGTTCGACTTGGTGACCGATTGGAATGCGTACTCGAGTTGAAGTGTGCAATCTCTCTAGTTTTATTCTCTCTATATTGAAGGCATATCAAGATCTTGAATCTGAAGACCAGCGAATAGGTTTTGGTGATTTATTGGAGTTCAAGAAAAGAGGTGTAGGGGTTTGATACAATTGGGGTAGTTTTTCTTCATACTTAGTGTGATCATCTAAGTTCTTGGAAGATGTATTTTTGTATTACTCCATTGTTAGTGAATTTCAAGCGATTGAGATATCTTGTACTATTTAGTCACATAGTGGATTGTTCGGAGTTCGGCCCATAGTTTTTACCTCTGATTTGGAAAGTTTTCCACGTTAAATTTTGCGTTTTTTGTGGTGTGTTTATTTTCGCGCATTGATCGTGGTTTGGTGGAATTTTTTATTCATCCGTTTCATTATTCAAAGGGGTTGAATAACCCCAACACAATCTCGATAGCTGGAGTATTATCACAATATAAGTTCATTGAATCTTGAAAGACAACATCTAATTCTTCTAGCAACTTCTCCAGCCACAACAATTCACATACACAGAAAAACCATGTCTCTGTATTTTGCTTCTACACTAAATCTTACTAGAACTGGTTGCTGTTAGAACTTGAAAAATGTTTCAAGTGAGTTTGAATAGAAAACCTCTTTAGTCCCACATTGCTCACTTCAAAGAGTACAAACTCTTTATATACAAACATCTACTCTAAAGATTTGCTTTAGAGAAACCCAATGGATATAGTCCAAATTGGCACCCATTGGGTAATAGGTGTAAATATATATATATATTTTATATATAATATATATATATATATATATATAATTATATTTAAAATCAAAGATAGGGCCTTGGGCCTTGGGGCCTTTGGGCTTTGGGCTTACATTTGTTAGCCTTGTAAAATCAAATTTTATTTTATTTTATTTTCTTTTATTTTGTATTTTCGAAATTAATTATTGGTAGTTAATTTAGTTATTTTGTGAACAAAAGTCATTTGTTGAGAACAAGTGCAATCTGTTGAGAATAGGTGTGACTGTTGAATATATTGTTTTGAACAGACACATTGGTTTGAACCAATTGCCTCAAGTTCTATTTAAGTAGAACTAAAACACGGAAATATATATAATTTTCGAATTTCGTTTTTTGAGAGAGAAGAAAAAATCACAGTTTGGCAGACTTTTGAACTTGGTGATTTTTTGTTCGAAAGAGCATCCGGTTGTATCCTGGGGGCAGATCTTTGAAGAAAATTCAATCACCGAATTCAAGGAAATTTCTATCTTAGGACATTGCTTCTGTGCAAGCCTCCGGTTAGAAATTTATTTTGTTGATTGATTCTGTTATTAATTACTTGTAGAACTTTATTCATTCATATATATTAGTATCATTATTTATTGTTCCGGACAACAATCTAAGAGAAATTTTCATAAATTTCTGAGATTTTGTGTTGTTTTGTGAATTTCAGAAATTCTGAAAATGGTGGGACAATCGAGTTTGAACAACTCTACAAAGTCAGAAGACAAGTCTGAGAAGTCCAAGGGAGTGGATTTCAAGAGGCATGAAGAAAAGCCTGAAAAATTCACAGGAGTGGATTTTAAAAGGTGGCAACAAAAATTGTTGTTCTACTTGACAACCCTCAATCTTGCACATATTGTAAGAGAGGATGAACCTAAGACAGATGAGGATCCTCTATCGAAGGAGACTATTATGTCCATTGAGAATTGGAGAAATTCGACTTTCTTTGTCGCAATTACATCCTTAATTGTTTGGATGACAATTTATATGACATATATTCGTCATATGACACAGCAAAGGAAGTATGGAATAATCTTGAGAAGAAATACAAAATTGAAGATGCCGGTGCGAAGAAATTCGTAATTGGTAAATTTCGAAATATCTCATGGTGGACTCCAAACTGTCATTAAGCAAGTAGAGGAAATCCAAGTCTTGATTCATGAATCGCATGCGTAAGGATGTTCTATCAATGAACACTTTCAAGTTGGTGCAATTATTGAGAAGTTACCTCCTTCGTGGAAAGATTTTAAGATTTATTTAAAGCACAAAAGGAGGAGATGACTATAGAGGACTTGATTTTGAGGCTTAGAGTTGAAGAAGATCATCGCAAGGAGACAAAGTTGAAGTACCTACCTTTTGCAAAAGCAAATGTGGTTGAAGGAGAGGCTTCAAAATCCAGATTTGGAAGAACAAAGCAAAGAAGTTTTTCTGTGAAACACTCCAACAAATTTGCACCTAAAGGCAAGCCCTTTAAGAAAGTTAAAGGTAATTGTTGGGTGTGTGGAAAAACTGGCCATAAGGCTCAAGAATGTCGTCACCGGAAAGATCAACCGCAAAGAAATTCTTCTCAAAAGAATCACGTCAATGTCACAACTCGAAGAAGATTTGGTTGATGTTATTTCAAGTCAATATGATTGACAATGTTAAAGGTTGGTGGATTGACACAGAGCAACTAGGCATATTTGTGGCGACAAGGCACATCTGTTTTCAACCTTTGAAGATGTTACTAATGATGAAAAACTCTACATGGGAAATTCATCTACTTCAACTGTCAAAGGAAAAGGGAAAGTGTTGCTGAAATTTACTTCTGGAAAAACTCTTACTTTGATTGATGTACTTTATGTTCCCGAAATACGAAAGAACTTAGTCTCTGGTACTCTTCTTACTAAAAGGGGATTCAAACTAGTGTTCGAATCTGATAAGTTTGTGCTATGTAAGGCTACAGACTATATAGGACGAGGGTATTTAGTAGATGGAATGTTCAAACCGAATGTAATGGTTACTAATGTTATGAATAAAGTGAATGCTTCTATTTATATCGTGGATTCTTATGATATTTGGCATGCTAGATTAGGCCATGTAAATAGTAGGTCTATTAGTAGAATGATTAATCTCAATTTATTACCTAAATTTAATTTTGATGTGAAGCACAAATGCCAAACTTGCACTGAATCTAAGTTTGCTAGGAAATCTTTTAAAACTGTCCTAGGAAGGTCAAATGAATTGTTAGGATTAATACATAGTGTCCTTTGTGACTACAAATCAACCCCTACAAGAGGAGGAAAAAATTACTACATTACTTTTATAGATGATTGTAGTAAATATTGCTATGTCTATTTGATTAAAACTAAAGATGAAGCTTTTGATATGTTTAAGACATATAAAGTGAAGTTGAAAATCAATTAGATAAAAGGATCAAAGCAATAAGAACGGATAGAGGTGGAGAATATGAATCCTCCGAATTTGCTTTGAATTTTGCAAAGTAGTCATGGAATTATACATCAAACTACGGCACCATACACACCTCAACAAAGAATGGTGTCGCGAGAGAGGAAAAACAGAACTTTTAAAGACATGATAAATTCTATGCTAAATAGTTCGGACTTCCACATAACATGTGGGGAGAGGCACTACTTACAAAGCAAATTATATCCTAAATAGAATCCCAATTAAGAAGACAAATAAGTCTCCTTATGAATTGTGGAAAGGAAGAATTCCTACTTTTAAAATTTTAAAAGTGTGGGGTTGTTTAGCAAAGGTACAAGTTCCTATCACCAAGAGAACAAAATTGGGGCCTAAAACTATAGATTGTGTATTTATTGGGTTTGCTAACAATAGTGTCGCATATAGATTTTTGGTAATAAATTTGAGATTAATGATATCCATGTTAATACAATTATAGAATCTCGGATGTACAATTCTTTGAAGGAATTTTTCCTTATAAAGAAAGTAAATCAAGTTCATCAAACAAGAGAGTTCGAGATGAACCATCCACTTCTAATGTTCCAACATTAGATGAAGAACCAAGAAGGGGAAAAGATCTAGAGTTCAAAAGAGTTTTGGGCCGATTTTATAAGTTTTTTGACTGAAACTGAACCACAAACATATAAAGAAGCTATGACTTCTACTGAGGCTATTTTATGGAAAGAAGCCATAAATAGTGAAATAGAATCCATTTTAATTAACCACACATGGGAATTGGTTGACTTACCTCCCGGGATTAAACCGATAGGTTATAAATGGATTTTTAAACGAAAATTGAAAGCCGATGGATCAATTGATAAATATAAAGCTCGTTTAGTAGCTAAAGGTTTTCGACAAAAAGAAGGGTTGGATTATTTTGATACATATTCTCCAGTTTCTAGAATTACATCTATTCGGATGTTAATTTCAATTGCTTTGCAATTTATAATATGGAAATACATCAAATGGATGTAAAAACAAAGCATTGACATTTTTAAATGGAGAATTAGATGAAGAGATATATATGGAACAACCCGAAGGATTTGTGGTCCAAGGTCAAGAAAATAAAGTCTCGCAAATTGGTTAGGTCTTTATATGGACTTAAACAAGCACCAAAACAATGGCATGAGAAATTTGACCATACTATGCTTGCAAATGGATTTAAAATTAATGAATGTGACAAATGTGTCTACATCAAAGAATTGAAAAATTCTTGTGTCATAGTATGTCTCTATGTTGATGATATGTTGATAATTGGGACTAATAAGGATATAATCATTTCAACTAAGAAGATGTTGAATTCTAATTTTGACATGAAAGACTTAGGTCTAGCGAGATGTCATTTTGGGTATTCAAATCAAACGAAATGATAATGGATATATCCTTACTCAATCACATTATGTAGAAAAAATATTGAAGAGGTTTAATCAATTTAATTGTAAACCTGTTCCTACCCCATTTGAGCCAAATTGCATACTTAAGAAAAATACCGTAAAGGCAATTTCTCAATTAGAGTACTCCCAAATAATTGGAAGTTTGATGTATTTGATGAATTCTACAAGACCAAACATTGCTTATGCAAAGTGAATGCAGACTTAGTAGATATACAAGCAATCCAAATAATTATCATTGGGAAGCATTGATACGAATACTAAGGTATTTAAAACATACTTTAGAATATGGATTGCATTATACAAAACATCCATCTCGGTACTTGAAGGGTATAGTGATGCCAATTGGATTTCGACAATATTGAAACAAAGTCAACAAAGTGGATATATTTTTACATTGGGAGGAGCTGCGATTTCCCGGAAATCAACTAAGCAAACGTGTATAGCACGTTCGACAATGGAATCGAGAATTTGTAGCCTTAGATAAAGTCATTGAGGAAGCGAGAATGGCTAAGAAACTTTCTAGAAGATATTCCATTTCTCGCCAAAACCAAGTGCAAGAATATGTATACATTGTGATTGTATGGCAAAGACAAGCTAATGCTAAGAATAATGTATACAATGGTAAGTCAAGACATATAAGGCGCAGACATAATACTATAAGACAATTACTTTCAAGTGGAGTAATTAGTATAGATTATGTAAAGTCAAAGGAGAATATTGCGAGATCCTATGACAAAGGGCTTACCGAGAAATCAAGTTGTATTGTTATCGAGGGGAATGGGTTTAAAGCCTATAAATGAGTTAAGTCTGGTGGAAACCTAACCTAGGTGATTGGAGATCCCATGTACTAGGTTCAATAGGCAACCGATTAGATGAAACTCATGAGAAGAACACATATTCGTTCATTCCTAAGATAAAAGCGTGTTCGAGAAGAAGTTCAAGGATATGTTAAACATTTAATGACAAATAAAATTGTCACCTATATGATAGTAAATGTGGGTCGCATTTATGAGAACGAGACAAAGCTAAATTCTCTAAATCTATCATGAAACCAGGATATGTCCAGGACCAAAATGGACAAAAACGTATAAACCGAATTTTGATAATCGTGTCATGCGTAATACATATTGTCTTGGTTTACTACAAAACGTGAACAGTTCAAGATCCTCCATATCCCTTTGCGTCACAAAGTAAATCCAATATGTTTTACTATGGTAAGTTCAAGTCTTTCGAGATACTTTTCCCGACAACATGACATGAGACTTCTCTCTCTTTCGTGTATTATAATTTTCGTTATAATTAAAAAAAAAAAAAAAAAAAAAAAAAAAAAAAAAACCAAATTTGAACAGAAATGTGGGGTATAGTGATATTTCTATTCAAATGTGGGGTATTGTTAGAACTTGAAAAATGTTTCAAGTGAGTTTGAATAGAAAACCTCTTTAGTCCCACATTGCTCACTTCAAAGAGTACAAACTCTTTATATACAAATATCTACTCTAAAGATTTGCTTTAGAGAAACCCAATGGATATAGTCCAAATTGGCACCCATTGGGTAATAGGTGTAAATATATATATATATTTATATAATAAATATATATATATATATATAATTATATTTAAAATCAAAGATAGGGCCTTGGGCCTTGGGGCCTTTGGGCTTTGGGCTTACATTTGTTAGCCTTGTAAAATCAAATTTTATTTTATTTTATTTTCTTTTATTTTGTATTTTCGAAATTAATTATTGGTAGTTAATTTAGTTATTTTGTGAACAAAGCATCGTTGAGAACAAGTGCAATGTTGAGAATAAGTGTGATTGTTGAATATATTGTTTTGAAAGACACATTGGTTTGAACAAGTGCCTCAAGTTCTATTTAAGTAGAACTAAAACACTGGAAATATATATAATTTTCGAATTTCGTTTTTGAGAGAGAAGAAAAAATCACAGTTTGGCAGACTTTTGAACTTGGTGATTTTTGGTTCGAAAGAGCATCCGGTTGTATCCTGGGGGCAGATCTTTGAAGAAAATTCAATCACCGAATTCAAGGAAATTTCTGTCTTAGGACATTGCTTCTGTGCAAGCCTCCGGTTAGAAATTTATTTTGTTGATTGATTCTGTTATTAATTACTTGTATAACTTTATTCATTCATATATATTAGTATCATTATTTATTGTTCCGGACAACAGTTGCTTCTTAGTCCTCCAGTTATAAGGTTTCCTCCAACAAAAGTAAAATAACCTGAAGTTGACTTTCCATCATCAGCTGATCCTGCCTAATCTGCATCGCTATAACCATTTATTCTCAAATTATGTTTCTTAAATAGTAAACCTTTTCCTATAACATGTTTTAAGTACTTTAATAAGCGTTCAACAGCCTCCATATTTGATTTTCGAGGATCATGCATAAATTGACTCATGATACTTACAGCATAAGCAATATCAGGTCTAATACGAGATAAGTAAATCAATTTCCCTACAAGTTTTTTTATACATATCTTTATCAGTTGGAGCTTCGCTTGAGCAATAATATAACGTATAATTTTGTTCAATGGGATTAGTCGTTGGTTTACCCCTTAGCATTCATGTTTCAACTAACAAACTAAGAATATATTTTCATTGAGATAAGAAAATATCATTCTTTGATCGAGCTACTTCAATACCAAGAAAGTACTTTGAATCACTAAGCTTTTTCATTTCAAATTCAGAAGTTAAATGCTTTTGAAGAATTGATATCTCATCTAGATCATCCCCTGTTAGCACCATATCATCCATATAGATGATCAACGTATTCACTTTTCCATGTCTATGTTTCAAAAATGACATGTGATCTGCATTACTTTGTTTGTACCCAAAACTCTCCATGGATTTTTGTAAATCTACCAAACCATGCCCTTGGAGATTGTTTCAATCCATATAATGCTTTGTTGAGTTTATACACCATTGTGCTATTTGAAAACTTTTTTTATCCGAGGAGAAAGATCCATGTATACCTATTCAACTAGGTCTTTATGAAGGAAGACATTTTTGACATCAAACTGAATGAGAGGCCAATCTTGATTAGCAACTGAAGGAGAGGCCAATCTTGATTAGCAACCAAGGATAATAATACTCTTATGGTATCAAGCTTAGCAATAGGTTCAAAGGTCTTTTGATAATCAAACCCATAAGATTGTGTGTATCCCTTTGCTACTAATCGTGCTTTGAACTATTCAACTGTTCTATAAGCTTTATGTTTAACATCAAACACTCATCTACAACCCACTGACTTTTTTCCATTGGGAAGAGGCACCAAGTTCCAAGTAGCATTTTTTTTAAGAGCAACAATTTCTTTTGCCATAGCTTGGGTCCACCTTGTGTCTTCTAATGCTTCATGTAGTTTACTAGGAATAGAGATAAATGATAATTGTAGTACATAAGAGGCATATAACCCCGATAATCTATAATGAGATACATGGTTACTAATGACATATTTTATTTTAGCTTTAAGATCAGACTCATATCTAATAAGAGGTATACTATGCTTAGCACGTGTTGGAATATGGTAGTTAGAAGTTACCTTAGATGGAGATTGGCTTGGTGATGTATGAGGATTAGTACTATATGGTAGAAGATCTCCTTGTAATTGATATCATTTGTCCAACTCAGCATTTTCATTGATTTCTACAACTTCTGTGACATCTCTTTGTTATTCATTTAGCAAATCATCATCTTTTACAATTTATGGTTCATCTTTATGCTTTTTCCTAATATCATTCAATGGAAGAAATGCATACACTACATTATCAAAATTAATCACTTCATTAAGTTTTTCCCCTAAAGTGAAGAATCTGCAAGGTAAAAAAATTCATTTTCATTAAAGACAATATCCACAGAGACATGAAGCCTCTTAAAGGAAGGATCATAGCATTTATACCCTTTTTTGTTATTACTATATCCCACAAAAATACATTTTAGTGCTCGAGACTTGAGCGTATTTCTCTTATGGGAGTGCATATGAACACATCCAAATATTTTTGATGGTATATGAACAATAGGGGTAAGAGTGCAATGATCAAATAAAACATCTAGTGGTTGTCGAAATACAATGGTACTTGAAGGAGTTCAATTAATTACATAAGTTGCAGAACTTAAAGCTTCCCCCATAAGTAAGAGGGAGCATTTCCTTCAATTAAAAAAGGCCAAGTGACCTCTAAAAGTTGTCTATTCTTTTTCAGCAACACCATTTTGTTCCGATGAGTAGGGACATGTGGTTTGATGAATCATGCCTACAGAGCCCATGAATTTTATCAATTCTATCTTAGTTAAGATATTCCTTTCTAATATCTAATCTAAGAACTTATATTGACATACCAAATTGAGTTAAATTCATTTGATAAAAAAAGTCAAATAATAGAACTTACAGCAGTTTTCCTTTTCATCAAACAAAAAAATGTACCATCTCATTCCATTAAGAGTTGAAATAGGTGGCAGTCCCTAAACATCAGAATGTACCAATGATAAAGGAGCACTTGTTTTTTTTTTTCACTCAAAGGAAAGGTGGAACGATGAATTTAGCAAGAGCACAAGTTTTGCAAGCAAAATCTAAAACATTAAATCCAACAAATAAAAGGGAAATAGTTTTTCAAATAGAAGAAAGATGGATGGCCAATCTTTCATGCCATAACCAGATTTGTGTTTTTTTTTTCTGTCAATTGAACTTTCTTGTACGAAACGGGTTTTTCCTTTATTGCAAAATTGAAAACCATCTTCCAAATAGTATAATCCTCATTTTTCTTTACCAATGTCAATTTTCTCCTTGGTGTGAAGGTCTTGAAAAATACACTGAGTAGGGAAAAAGGTACATGAAAGATTATGAGACTTGGTTAATTGTTTTATAGAAAGAAGGTTACAATTTGAGAAGAAACTCCATTAGCATTACTAACAATACTCATAGAACCATTCGATGATAATTGACTAAATTTGTGTCTATCATAAGTCGTATGATCTATTGCACCTGAATCAACTATTCAATCACTAATACTAGTAAAAGATGTACCTGATTGAGCAGCAAATCCAAACATTGTGGCTAGATTAACCTTTTGGATTGGTGTTCTCTTCTTGATTGGTAAAAGATACTTGAGGTGCCTTGTTGCCTTTTGGATGCCTTGGATGCCAATTTGGATATCCATGTAATTGAAAACATATATCTGTTGTGTGACCTGTGCCATTACAATGAGTACATTTACGATATTTCTTTGACATGGATGTCTTTTTAGTGGTCATTGCAACTCCTTCTTCAAGTGTACCTCCAAGCATGGCTCCCTGTTGATTAGCTTATACACAAGCCACATCATACACGCTTTGGATATTTGGGAGAGGTTTAGCAATAAGTACTTGACCTCTTACCCCATCTACTGAGAACCCAATCCAGCCAAGAAAATACATACGCTGTGCATTAACCTTTGCAATATATTTGATGATATCACTTATACACTCCATTGAACAATCATCAATATCATCAAGTTGCTGTCATTTATTTTTTGTAGTTTCCCAAAATAAAAAATAATGGACTTACCATTTTGCCAAATAAACATCACCTTTCAATAAGGTTGATATGCCTTTGAAGCATCTCGATCGACTGAATATGTTTGTTTCGCGACATCCCAAATTTCCTTCGCTGTCCTTAGAAGAAAGAACAATGATCTAATATCTTTTTTCATTGCATCAAGAAGCCATGATTTGACTGAACAATTTTCTTCTTGCCATCATTCGGATTCTTCCAAAAGTTCATCTTTTGGTGTAACTTTGGTACCTGAAATAAAACACCAGCGCTATCTTCCACGAATCTTATTTAGAGAATTCAAGGACCACTCAATATAATTAGATCCATCAAGGTGTTCTGGGGTGATAAGATAATGTTCCTGTATAGGAAAACCAACTCTATAATTTTCACTTATCTCATGAGAACCATTGCCATTTTTTTCGAGATCAGACATAGTGACAATGACACAAAGAAGAAATTGCTGCTAGATGTGTTAAACAAAAATAATAATTGTGTAAGCTTCAATTCCAAACAAAGGAGATTGAAGGTGTCTCTGATACCATATCAATTAACACAATTGAAAGAATTTGTTGTATATTGAACAATGGAATAGTTACGCTATACATAGAATATATCAGTTGAACATATACAAGGAAAGAATAAATTATCCTACAATCAAGGATTGAATCAATCCTTCCTAAAGAAGAAATAAAATCTCATTCAATAATATCATCATATAAATCTGCTCCACAATCAACTCCCACAATCTACTCCTTAATTTCTGTCAGAACTGATGATGAAATTCATCAATTCCTTGTGAAATCAGTGTTGAAGTCTGCTTTCAGTCAAGAAATCTCAGAAAACGAATTGAAATTAAGGTTTCTAGGACTTTCTGCTCTGATACCATGAACAAGTTGCGAACAAAAAACCAATGTAACCCTAAATTTTATTTCAAGAACATAAGAAATCATAATGTTCCAAGCTCTATTTATACACAACAAATCGAATGCTTTGTTTCCTATCTAGCTCCCCAACTAACTGTTGGACCCCACGTGTGCGCCTTACTGACACAAATTCACCTCTGTCTCTTTGTACATTTACATATTCATTATACAAATGCAAGGTGCGCCCACATTTCTTCCCTAATTACGTTTTATCGCTAGACTTAAATGCATCAATATTAAGTCCAGGGAGCAACTAGTTTGATACAAAATGGGAGGTGCTAAATGTGAAGTAATTTCCACTCTCAGTTTAAGTTTAAGATTACTTTCAACTTAATGAAAGTGAAATAAATTTATACACCGTATTCAAATGCCACAACAAGCACACAATTTTTACATCAACATTTTTATAGTTCATCCATGACTTCTTGAATAGTAACAAATCGCCCTTTCTCTATCGAAAGTTGTGCAGCAACTCCTATGGCAACTGCAACTAATCCATCCTCCAAACTAACAGCAAGATCACTCGACCCTAGGTCTCTAATTGCAGACAAGAAGTGAATATGCTCCAAATAACTTGATCCATGATGCAAGCCTTCATATCTGTTTTGAACAAATCTATTGTCAGTATTTTTTCATATATAGCTAAAGTTAACTAGATTAACGCTATGTAAAAGTAAAACATTGTTTCAAAAAAGTAGAACCTTTAAATTCATTTAGGAGAAAAAGAATTATGGGAAATGCAATTCTACCAATAAAACTCACTCAATTCGCTTGTCTTCAGCTTTTAAAGTTTGAACTCCATCTCTCCCATCTACACGAGCACCTAAACGGACAACATTTTCAGGAATGAAGGCCTCACCCTGAGATAAAAGTCTTTAGTTCAACATTATCAGGAATAATAATAAAGGTAACTTGAAATGAGTTAAAATAAAGAACACTAATAGGAAACTCTTTCTAACTAGAAATGCTACAAAGTGGCATTAACTGGTATGCACTTCAAGCACCTGTTTTCAAAATTCACTTTGGATTCCTTAAACTTATGTTGATTTTTCATGCCCGTTGATTTTTCATGCCCGTGGCACTTCTCCGCAAGCCTATGATCTCCGCCAGGATCGATATTGTCCCCAACTTGACCACTTTTCAATTTTTATAGGTGTGGGGTTTTATCTCAAAAGGCCTCAGTACTAATTAAAAGGAGATCACCACTTATATACTTCATTATGAAGTTTCGATTATCCGATATAGGACTATTATTTCGGTCCACACATCTCAACACTCCACCTTAGACCGTAATCTATCCAAGAGTTTTTTTTTTTTCGACAAGCCTCGATCGAACCGTCGGCTCTGATACCATGTTTATTTTTCATGCCCGCGGCACTTCTCCGCAAGCCTATGATCTCCGTCAGTACCGATATTGTCCACAACTTGACCACCTTTCAGTTTTTATAGGTGTTGGATTTTATCTAAAAATGCCTTAGTACTAATTAAGAGGAGATCACCACTTATATACTTCATTATGAAGTTTCAATTATCTAATGTGGGACTATTATTTTGGTCCACACATCTCGACAATATGTATTGTTAGTTGCTTTGTGATGCTCTAACCTTAATTTGAAGCTTTACAAAGTAAGTAGCTTAAAGAGCCTTGGTTATAGAATCTTGAAGCTTGTTAAAAAAAATATTTGGGTTACAGCACAAAAAAAAATAAAAATCGTTCTTCTCTTTGTTCATCATAATCGAGGTTTTCATTAAATAACATATGTATGCTGCAAAATGACCACACCTTTTATCAATGTTATATAATTCATAAACATTGAATAAGATAAATTCCATTTACAAATAGTTTCAACTAAAATATCATGAAGGAGTTAATTTCTACAAAACAAGTAAGAAATTAAAAAGAATGTAGACGATAAATTATCAATTATAAGGAGAAATTTGAGAAGAAATTTTTCTTACTTTACCCATATCACCAACAACAGAGATTTCTTGTTCATTTTTACTCCCTTCAGCAAACATGCAAAGATCAAGCATTCCTCGAGATCCATTATCAAACTCTACAATGACAAATGAGTTGTCGATGATATCTGGAACCTGTTGTAGAATATGGTATGAGGAACAAATTATGAATCTTCATGAAAAAATGTATTTGTTCTGCTTTAACTTTGCATCAATCATATGATATTCCCAAATTAGTAATTATAAAGAGTGAATATTCATTCATGAAATTGTGTTTAAACGAAACATTAATGTTATCTGCAAACTCGTGAAGAAATTATTTGCAATAATGATTTTCCACGATAAATTAAGACATTTCCCTTTCTTTATTTGTATGACGGATGAGCCACCGCTTGGGTGTCAGAAACTTTTGCCTCGACGAATCCCGAACTCGAGGAAGGGTAGCACCACTAGGGCGGAAACTTCTAATCTAGAGTTTTAAAGTGGTTCCATTCCTATAACTTAAAATCAAGATTTTTAGTTAAGAGACAAGAGACCCTTACCATCCTACCAACCAAAACCCTCTTGGTTTCAAAACGTTTACCTTTTAATTGAATAGAATAAGTTGAGATTTATGATTATAAAAGGAAATTTAGTCAAAATATAAACCAAAAAACATAAAACATAATTAAGTTTGAAAAACTAAATTCAAAAGATAAGATGAAGTTGGTGGAACTAATCAAGAAAATATCGTTGAGCAGAAGTAGGGAACATGAATTTATGTTGCATTTCACTAAACAAGACTCCTATCAACTAAAATTGGGTTATAAAACTCAGTAAGTCCTTAAACATGGGTGGAATTCTACAAAATTGAGGAAGACACTTAGAAACTTAAATTACCCTGAAAAATAAACACTTCCTATAGAGATGCTTGAGAGATTGTTTGTCCATGAAATATAGGTTATAGGAAAGAATGATGTTTATTGATAGTAGATGTGAATTTTGGGAAACAGAGAATTAATGGAACACTTGTTCATGTTTTATTTAGATGTTCCAATGTATGTTGCTTTTAGGAGAATGTGTTAGAAAATCCTATAAACTAGGGGCCTTAGGTTGGGTTCATTCGATTTTTAATATACATAAACCTTGTGCATTGGACCACAATGACCTAGGGATCAAACGATGACTGGGTGTTAGGTGCGAATTTTGAGGCGAGGAACCTCGTTTTGGACTTGTTATGCGATTGAATAGTTGTAAGTAAAACTACCAAGTTATCTTTATTGTGCTCACATTATAATAATTAATTTAAGCATGCTTACATGTGAATGCTAATGACTTTGGTTAAGGTCACCTGATTTATGTCATTGGTATGTCCTATCTAGCTAGGTCCATGATCTTATGGTCCCATACTATGATTAGGGTTGTGTTCCTTGAAGGATTCCTAGTATGATTGACTTGTAAATTAGTTGAAGCTAGCAACTATGATGGTTTACCAATTTGGTAAAGTCGATAAAGGTCGAAGTGGTATAGAAACCCACTTGTCGTAAACTGTAATCTATATGCACCTCCCTTTTACTCTTGAGAATACTAGCCATTTCGTTGTTGATTTTGGTGGAAAGATTACTTCTATCACACTCCCTCGATCTCTTTTTCATATCCTTACTTGAAATTAATCTATGCCACCTATTCTTTTTAAATCTTGAATAATTTGAGATAAGGTAGGAAATAATCTACTTACACGAAATTTTTATTTGTTTGCAATTTCAGAGCCTAGTAGTAGCAGAGGTAGGGAGACTATCAATGACTATCTTTAAGCTTGCAAACAACAACTAAGCTACTATTTTGTAGATTCAAGTTTGTATACTAAATATAAGTTTTTGTTGAATACTCGAGATGTGTTGAGAGATCTGTTGAGACTTGTGAGTTGGATATTGGACTTTAGACATGTATATGACACATTCGCCACTTTCATTTATGTATTATGGTATTTTTGAGTTTTCGCCACTGGATCAATGCTATATGTATTTTTGTTGTGATTTTATCGATTTAAATGCACTTAATTGTGCTTTCAATATATAAACATTCAATAGCTTAGCATCGAGCAGCGCCCAAGATTTAAAGTAGGGGTCATCACATCATTTGTGGAAAAGTAACTCTCTTCTTTTGCCTAAAGTAATTGAGGATGGAATTGGTGGTTTAATTGATGAGAGGAATGGGATAAGAAAACCAACACTATGAAACTAATGGCGAGAATGACACCAATTAGGTGGTTTAATAATTGATGAGAGGAATGAGATAAGAAAACCAACACTATGAAACTAATGGCGAGAATAACACCAATTAGATTGTGTGCTCCTAATAATCAGGGGTTGGTTAAAGTATAATGTTGACGCAGCAGTATTGGCTGAGGGGCCGAGAAACACTTAGGTGTGTACGTGGATGATCCTTCAAGATAGTAGAGGCCTACTCATCAAAGGTTTTTCTACAACCGTAGGTGGCAAGATATATGATGTCGAGGAAGTAGAGGCAACAACGCTTCAAGAGGCTTTAAGATAGAATCATGAATAGGGTTTGCATTTTGCAATCAAATGTGTTTGAAGCTGAATCATTATTAGTGGTTAAAGGCTTGAGAAACAGATCATTTCATATTTCAATATATGGTTTACTATTACAAGATTGTTTGATACATTTAAGGAACCACAACTGATAGGTAGTTTTTATGGTAACAACTGATGCGTAGTTCTTTTTGGTCGTACGAAAGCAAATGGGGGGCTACACATGCTTATGCTAAGATGAACCAAACTTGTTTAGATCCTATTGTTTAAAATGAAGCATCATAGAATGTTCAAGAGCAAATTGATCATAATGTACTTGTCTTGAATTGAAATTGGGGTTAATTCATAGTCACTGAACTTTATATGTTGTAACGCCTTGGTCACACAATTTTACTTTGTACCAAAAAAATCACCAAACTTTATAAAACATTTTGCTTCAGATCACTCTCAACCCTTTTCGATGACTTTTCCGGCAATAAACATGATATGGCGCTTATGTGGCATTTCCACCTTTGATGTAAATATTCAATGAGGGTTTTGATTTAAATAAGAATTAAAAAGTATTGGCAGAACCATACTTTTGTCATATTTCTTCTTGTGTGGTCTCTGGTCTTTTTCATAGCCCAAGAGTTTGGAGAAACACTAGTGGAGAACTCTTATACCACACAAAATGCCAAAAGCCTTAAAATCCAAAAAACACACTATGTTATTTATTATCCTATCAACCTTGGGACTTCCCAAGATATCAGGACTGTTGAGATTTTGAGATATTTATTAGTTATCAAAACATTATCTATTTTACAAATATGTAAAACGTGGCCCACACACCCAATTGCATATTTTTTAAATGTGGCCAACATCTCCCACTTTCACATCGTGTGTAGACTTTTTGTCGGGTCGAGTCGATCATACACATGGTCGCCCCGTGTTTTGATAACATAGATTTCTCCCACTCGAACATCATGTGTTAAAAAATATTCGATTCTCAATTGACAGTGTTTCATTGAAACTAATGGGTCGTGCGACTGTGAGATAACCTGCAAGCGGGAGCTCTACACTAGCAACTCAATTAAATTCATGATAGAGACATCTATCCTTTTAATATATATATTGGTGTAAATTGGATGACCCTTTAACCAAGCTTATGAATGATCACATTGTCAAGCATGACTCTCACATTGAATTGTAACATCAAGCATGGCTTATACATTAAATGTAACTTGTACACTCTACATAACTTGTATTCAACTCCAATGTATAATCACTTATTCATGTATTGTCATGTAACTTGTAATCATTTCTAATGTACACCAACTCTTCCATGTATTGTCTATGTTGCTTGTGATGTGTTGTATGACTTGTGGTGTATGTATAACTTGTACACATTGTATAAGTACAATTAGCATCATCACCAAATGGCCTATATAAAGGGTGTCAACTCCATTGTAATTCACACACCAAGTTGAATGAAAACTTCTCATTCCAACTATTTCATTTCTTCTTTTCTCCTTTGTAGTAGTAGTTTGTAGTAGAAGAAGTTCTTAGTCTTCTATTTTCCTTTTCTAGTTCTTAGCAAGTTCCAATTCAATTCACAACACATTATCAGCACTAGCTTGTTCTACCATTAAGGAGATCTTGAAGTTCAAGAAGGCTTGTTAAGGAGACAAAGCTAGGAAGGTATAACTTTTGTTATTTAAATAAGTTCAATTTACTTCTATATTATCATAGTTGTTTCTTTTTATCTATGCATACTTTATTCATATACTATGCATTATAACGTCACCGATTGCGAAAGTATGCTCTGTAGTTGCGTCTCGTACGATCTTCTACATCATAAATCAAAAGTCAATGTGTGACATATAGTTTTTCTCTTAAAACTACAAACGATTAGTTATTGTTTTATTCTTGATTTTATAATACAAATAATGCTATAAGTTTGAGTTGATAGTGGGTAAACCTTGTCCCCGGTAAAGCTAAACATTGAAAGGGAGATGGGTTATCCCGTTCGATGAGGTATGGTCTTAAGTAGACTATGTCTCGCGACCCAACCTGGAGGTTGTCCCACCAACTCATACGAATAATATATTTTGTTTATTAATGAATCAAGTTGTGAACATATATTTAATCATGTGTTATGTTTTTACATAAAAAAAAGGGAAAAACTATTTTATATTAAGTTTATTTTCAAAACATTATTCAACCATAGTTGAACTTGTTGCCATATTATATTACCGACAAGAATTACTTGTCATGACAATTAGATACTATAATTTGTGAATAAAGCATATATGCAAAACTGTGTGTTATACATAATCATTCGTCAATTTCTCTTTAGAGATTTGAAAAGTGAATATTTAACTTTATATATATTTTCACCTTATGGAGTTATATATATACATACCAAAAGGGTAATGCTCCAAAAGTTCAAAATGAGCGGTTGGGTCTCATGCTACAAAATTTAATCAGTCAAATATTAATTATAATTCCACAACTTTAATTACCTCTATGTTGAGGCTATGTGGAAATATGACTGATGAGACAATAAAAATAAGGTCACGTGGCCCGCCTCGATTTATTGCCGCAACAAATATCGAGTGCGCACGTCAATCCAATAAATATTAAGAATTGATTTCTTGTCTCATGGTAGCTGAATAAAATAATGAGATATTATAAATATAATATCGCTTCCGTCCAATTACTTCAAATTAAGAAGCATATGTTGCATATAATGATCATGATCGCAATAATAAATTTATAGACGTTGAAAATGTGAAAATATCAAGTAAAGGTCGTATTGACAATTTCGCCAAAAGTTGAAACAAAAGTGGTGCACCACTACAAAGGCAAATAATTATTGACAATGAGCGCTCATAATTGTGACATTTTTTTGGTCATATATGAAAGACTATTTTGTCTAAATATTGTCATATATATACCCGAATATTTTTGTGACCTTTACCATGCCTTCAAAATCAAAGGCAAAATATTATGAATTTTATCATTGAAAATAGCTCGATATAACAGGCACATCGAGATGTGTTTAAATCGTGACCTAAATATGGGCGATGAGTTTATATCTTATGTATCGTGCTACATGCATGTACAAAAGTGAATATTTCTTGAATTCGAACATTAGCGGAGGCTAATGTTCAGGCAATATATAATACAACAATTTTATTGTTAATGTCTTATTCAGAAGAAGTCTACTCATAATAATAGAAAATTTATCTATATGAATATGAATTAATCTGAGCATAATATTCTCGACTTTAACTTCTGGAATATATAAGACACATTAAAACGAATGTCGTTATAAATCAAATGATATTCATAATATGATTTAATCTGACTATGTAACATCAAGCATGACTTATACATTGAATGTAACTTGTACACTCTATATAACTTGTATTCAACTCCAATGTATAATCACTTATCTATGTATTGTCATGTAACTTGTAATCCTTTCCAATGTGCACCAACTCTTCCATGTATTGTCTATGTTGCTTGTGATGTATTTTATGACTTGTGGTGTATGTATAACTTGTACATATTGTATAAGTACAATTATCATCATCACCAAATGGCCTATATAAAGGGTGTCAACTCCATTGTAATTCACACACCAAGTCGAATGAAAACTTCTCATTCCAACTATCTCGTTTCTTCTCTTCTCCTTTGTAGTAGTAGTTTGTAATAGTAGAAGTTCTTAGTCTTCTATTTTCCTTCTCTAGTTCTTAGCAAGTTCCAATTCAATTCACAACATATATATATCTCACTTTGCCCCAGATGCATATAGTCATGTCTGTTCAAAACATTCTCTAACCCATTTTCAGAGCAATATTTGAACCTTAAATTCATAGCATTATATTCTAACAATATTGTCATCCAATTGATGCAACACCAATGTCACGAAATAAAATATAAAATGAAATGATATGATTCCATATGATCTTCTTTTGCCATCCCACTACTTAGTTTAGAATCAGCTGTTTTCCTAATGTAGCACGTATAGATCGAATCATACTTCATTATAGGTAACTCACTAAAGTAGCAAGCACTAATTCCTTCATAGTGTAGTCAAATTTCATGAGGGCAAATCAGGAAGTCTCAACTCTATGAGAACTTTTCAATTAAAAGACTCACACAGTGAGGATCCAGAGACTTACTATCTACTCATTTTTAAGTGGTCGCAAAACACATGTAATTCTTTACATGTCATAGTGGAGTAACTCTTAATAAGAATATATTCAATTCTCTAAATACACTGAGCAAATCTTAGTTCAATCACTCACAAAGCACCTAACCCAAGATTTGTGTAGCTCGCCATAATGAGGTGCCAATCACTAGATCTCGCATCTAGTTTTTATTCACAGGCTTAATAAATAGTGAGAAATCTATTATGGTCTTGCAAAAATGACATCATCTTAACTCCTATCAAGGCGATATTTATCAAATAAGTCTTAACGCCTCATCTATGCTCGCTACTACTAGCGCCAAAGGCGATTGCTTGTATGAGAAAGCCAATCAGTGTTTGTTACATACTTCCAGTCAATAATGACTTATATCAGAGCAAGAAATAACAAATTCCAATAGAGCTTATTTATTGAATCGAAATAAGAAGTTATAGCAAACAATTTACAGTCTACGTAATCTCAAGGATTTTACATGACTTAAAAAAATATCCCTAGCAATAGGTTTCGTCATTGGATTTGTCGTCATCCTTTGCGAAGGAATGTGTTGAATGAAAACTTCTTATCTTGCTATGATGTCTCTCACAAAATTATACTTTGTGTCGATGTGTTTTGTCTTTCCATGATACTTCAAATCCTTCATAAAGGCAATGGCTGCTTGACTATCACTAAATATAGTCGCTGGTGTCGATGCATTTTTTATGACATGCAAGTGCATAACGAAACGTCTAAGCCATATTGCCTCTTGAGCTGAAGCAGCACAAGCGACAAATTCTGCCTCCGTGGTTGACAAAGCAATGCGTGTTTGCTTTTTACTACTCCATAAGATTGCACCATTATTCAATAGGAAAACATATCCTAAAGTTGATTTGCGTTTATCTAGATCACTACTCCAATCGGCATCAGCGTACCCAAGTAACTGCAAATCATTACTTTGGTAACACAAACACAAATCCATAGTGCCTTTCAAATACCTCAAAATCTTTTTCACCGCTTTCCAATGAGCTTGAACAAGATTTAATTGATATCTGCTAACTAAACCAACGGCATAGCATATATCGGGACGTGTACACATCATTACGTACATTAAACTCCCAATTGCACTTGCATATGGGATATTAGGCAATTTGTCTTTCTCAATTGAAGTCTTTGGGTACATTTTCGTGCTTAAGATTTCACCTTTAGCGATTGGGGTGTCAATGAGATTACAATTTGTCATAATTGGATTACAATTTATCTTCACACCCATGTCTTTCATATCAAAATTAGAGGACAATCATTTTTTAATGGTAACAACATAATCAATGTTATTTCCAGCTAAAAGTATATCGTCACAAATTGTTGATCAAAATGTTTGATATATACACAATGACCTTCATCAATCATATTAAATTCAAAAGAAGTTATGACTTGATGAAATCTTAAATACCATTGTCTAGATGATTGCCCTTATCCACTAAACGTGTTTTAAAATTTTCAATTGATCCATCTGTCTGACGTTTGATCTTGAGAACTCATTTGTTCCCAATTGATCTACATCTAAGAGGTAGATCAACCAAGTCCCAAACATGATTAAATTTCATAGACTCTATTTCTTCATCCATTGTTTTTAGCCATTGTTCTTTAGTTGATTATGATAAAGCCTCATTAACATTACGGGGCTCATTTTTATAATGCGGAGCAATCATAAAAGCATGACCCTCAATTTCAAAACGTCTTCGACGCACACTTTGACGACTGCTTCTATGCAATTCTTTTGTATTTGAAGCATCTATTAGAATGTCACTCCAACTAGAATCAAGAATAAGGAGCCAAATTTGGATTAGTCTCAACCGCATTTGAATCTAGTTCTGGGATTACATTCTTTGAAGAATCATCAACTTTATAAAAAGTGAGATCTCTTATAGCTTCATTTTTCTAGGAAACTCATTTTCTATAAATGTGGCATCTCTTGATTCAATAAAACTACCATCTAGTTGTTCACCAATGAACACAAACCATTTGGAATGTTCAGAATATCTAACAAAAACATATTTCTTTCCCCTTAATCCCAATTTTTCATATTTATTGGATGGAGAGTGAACATATGTTGCGCAAACCCAAGGGTGCAAACTTGTAAGATTGGGATTTCTCTCAGTCCATAGGGTATATGGTGTGGAAGCAATTGATTTTGATATTACTAGATTTAGTACATGAGCTGTAGTTAGCAATGTATCTCCCCAATATGAAATTGGAAGACTTGCTTGTGCCATTATAAATCGAACCATATCTAATACAGTTTGACTACGCTTTCTGCAACATCGTTTTGTTGAGGAGTGTCAAGGATGGTAAGCTGTCTAGCAATCCCTTTTTCATCGCAATATTCTTTAAATTAATCTAATAAGTACTCATGTCTTCGATCAGTTCTCAACATTTTGACACATTTCTCTAATTGATTTTCAACAAGAGTTACATATATTTTGAAGCAATCAAACACTTCATTTTTATGTGAGATCAAAAAAACATGACCATAACGAGTAAAATCATCAATAAATGTGATGAAATACTATGCACCATGTCGCGCTCTAACATTCATTGGACCACATATGTCTGAATGTATTAATTTCAATGGATTATCAGCTCTTACAATTGTTCCGAATGATTTTCTAGTTGTTTTTCCAGCTAGACAATGTGTACAAATAGGCATGTCAACCTTTGCGAGTGAGCCTAAAAGGCCTTCTCTAGCAAGTCTATTCATTCGATCTTGTCCTATATGACCTAATCTAGCATATCATATATTTGCATATAAACTAACAAAGATTGAAGATACATAAATGGGAAAAAAATCATTATTATCATCAATTTTAACATTGCCTTCGATGTCCAAAATAATAAAACCATTAGACAAGTATCCAAAACCATAAAGTGCAGTGCCCAAAAACATAGTAACGCCATTGTTATTGAAATTCAAACTGAAACCTAGACTAAGAAGGGCGACAACAGAAATTAAGTTTCGCCTTATTTCTGAGGCATAGAGAACATCATGCAGAAGTAGTGTGCTTCTATTGCGTAGCTTTAATTGACATGTGTCAATTCCTCGAATAGCCATACGCGCATTATTTCCAACATGTATCCGCTGTGCTCCTACTGGAATGCAACGATACATAATGAAACCTTTGATGTTTCGCTAAATGGTTTGTTGCTTTTGAATCAATAATTCACAAAGGATTAGAGTCAACAAATAAAGCATAGCTAAACATAAAGCAATTATGAGATGCATCAAAAGAAAATACCTGATATTTTCTTAGTTCAGGACATTTCCTTGCAAAATGTCCTTTTCGTCCACGGTTGTAACATGACATCTCTTTCTTGTCTTTCTTTTTGCCACCTCGCTTGCCTTGCTTGCGATTGGCATTTTTTCGATTTCAAAGGGTGATCCACAACGTGTTTTTGTTTGCCTTTCTTAGCTACTGGCTTTCCTTTAGGTTAAAAGGAAGTGCTCTGGGAACCTCCATGCACAATCATTGCCTGAGTTGAAATCTTAGTAGCCTCCAAGTGCTCTACTTCCAACTCCACATGACGAGCAATATCATTAAAAGTCTTGATATTCTTGTTGCGAATCATTGCAACTTTCATGTGCTCCCAATTTTGAGGAAGCGATCGGATGATTGCTTGGATTTGTTGTTCATCTTACTGAACATGACCAACAATATTCAGTTCACATATCATATTCGACATCTCTCTCATATTCTATTTCATCGAGTGATGCTAACGTTTAACATATGTTTCAAATTTGATAGTGAGCTTACGCAACCTTGTTGCGGAAGTCATCCCAAACCTCTACTTCAATGCATTCCACATTTCCTTCGCAGTATCAAACTGCTCAAACTCACACATCAAATTGTATTGATGCAGCTCAACAATGTAATGCAAGCAATGCTGCTTCTACGTTTCCAGATTTGAAACGCATCACGATCCCTACGATTTTGAGCAGTCGTACCCTCTTCAGGCTCCAGGATCACATTCTCAAGAGTCTCCAAGACTTCTTGCTCTTCTAAGATATATTGCACCTTTCGATGCATATATCAAAATTGTCCCTATTGAGCGTTTTACCCTTGTTCAGCTCAGCAATGATACTTTTTGTCGCTGAAGCCATAGATTCTAATGACAAATATCATTTATTAGTTAGATTATTCAAAAAAATAATCTAACAATTATTTTTCGTTGAATTCATTTAAAATAATTAATAATTATTTATGGGTATAAGATCGAGAGTTTGCTATACTTACAATCATCACTTATAAGCCCAAAAACTTATTATTATTATTTCAAATAATTCGCGCAATTAATTTTCTCACTTAAAATGCATTTAAAAATGATTAATCAAAGAGTAGCATAATATAACCATAACAAAAAATAAGAAATGCATACCTCGTGCACTCCTTTTGGTGGAAAATAGGATAAGACAACGCTCCGCTGAATTCCTTTGCAAATTTGGCATTGCTCTGCCTTTGTCAATTCATAGGAAATTTCCCGAAAAAATCTTAAGAGAAATTTACTTCTTGATGAACTCCACCATGGGTTTCCAAGAAATATTGAGGGAGCCAAGATCATCAAACCTCTATATTTGTGGCTCACGTAAAACTCATTGTCCTTGACTAAGTTGTACATTTTATTAAATGTACCGATATGTTGAATGATTGAGTGCATAGGATCCTTTTTGTAATTTTGAAGCGCCTTATATGTATTGCCGCTTCCAAAATTTTGCTACTCACATTCACGAGCCATGTTCTGATTAAAAAAATGTTTTGGTTATATTATGTACTACTAATTTCTTTCTTTAAAAAAATTGTGATTTAAAAATCAAGAAAAATAATTTTTATACTAGTTTCATTAAACGTGTCTGGTAGTTGTGGACCAAAATTAATTTTGCAAATACCTTAATTAAAACTGATTTTCAAGACTTTGATTAGCGCAAACATCAATCAAAATTTGCTTTAACAAACTTTGTGATATCTATAATCAAAACCCTTTACAAATAAATGTTGGGCTTTGTTCTTTAATTAAAAGAAAAGTATTGGGCCTAAAGTGAATAGTTAGCCCATCCAACTTAAACCTTGTTTTACCCTATCATTATGTCACAGGACTCAAGAAAAATCATGTGGTTCTTTATGAGGGCAGCTAAGGGCACCCCACCAATTCATGAAGGTACCCTCTTATTGAGGGCACAAATCAAATTACCAAGGGCACCCAAAAATTAGGCCCGAAATTCAGAAAATACCCCTCGTGCAAAACAGAGGCACCCCACCACCCCACCACCACCGTCCTCTTGAGGCACCCCACCACCGTCCTCTTGCTTGACTTGCCTTACTTCTCGTAAACGAACCAGCTAGCAATCTCGAATCTCAGTTTTCTTCGTTCCTCTCCGTCTCTATCCGCTGTTGTAGGACATTTTTCGAGTTTGAAGGCTCCGAGTTTTAATCGATTTCGTCTCCACATTAGGGTTCGGTTCAAGTTTTTCATTCACACACTCAAATCGTGAAATCAATCGTTTGAAGGTACGTTGATAGTCTAATTAAGTTGCATTTGGTAGAGTAGTTGTTATGTTTGTGTGGCGGTGCATTCAATGGTGCATTTATTGGAAAGTCGTGGTTCTCGGCCACACAGGCCAGAGATTTTGTTTACAGTCTCGGCCAAGCATGGCCGAGACTGAGGGGAAACTTTTGGAAACTCGCGGTTCTCGGCCAGACAGGCCAATATAGTTTACACAGTCTCGACAACGAATGGCCGAGAGTTATATTGTTATCTCGGTCACCACTTCACGAGAGCAACCATTAGTGTATAGTTTATGTTCTGTCGGTGTTGTACAACCGAGAATGTAAGATAGATCTCGGTTGTCCATGACCGAGACTTTTATTGTCGTCTCGGTCACCACATCACGAGAGTAAGTAGTCGAAGTGTATAGTTTATGTCCTGTCGGTGATGTACAACCGAGAACGTAGCATTTCTCTCGGTTGTCCATTACCGAGACTTTTATTCCTTTCTCGGTGGATGTTGACTGAGACGTTTGCATAACTTTCGGTCCTGCGAGGCCGAATCAATCGCGTCCGTGAGAAACCCTATGTTGACAAACAAAATCATCAATTTCACAATTTTTGATCCAAAAAACAGTTCTTTCAAAGCTTCATATGGTTGTCAAACATTGTTAATTCGTTGTCGGATGATGTCAAAACGCAAGAATCGATACACGCTCGGCAAACACAATTGTGGCTTTATGGTTCACTTCTTCCTCAAGGTGGTGGGGTGCCCCAGTTTTGAGTTGCAAATGGTTTGTGGGGTTTGGGTGTGTATATATGAAGGGGCAAAATAGTCTTTTACATTTTATATTAGGAAATGAGAAAAATAATGGGTGCCTTCATGAATGGTGGGGTGCCCATAGCGGGCCTCTTCTTTATTTGTCTTCTTCACCAAAACAACTGTCAACAGCAGCAACGTGACAGTCGCCCACCCAACATGAGCAGTCGTTGTTGCATGACTCTGGCACGGCGAAATCGTCAACCGCCTTGATGGCCGAGGTCGGTCAGGTCAGCCACGCCAGCAATCACACCCCCGCTACTTTTTTATAATAACAAAACAAAGAAAAACATAGTTGCTATCATATAACATGAGTATGCTTCAACAAAAGTGTTTTCACCATTTCCGACTCCGGCCATCAGCGACTTACACCATCGTATTCCGGCAAGCACCCCAATAGGTGTGCCGTAACCGATCAACAAAGGATTCCGACGAAAGAACCCCAAAACCCCCACTTTTCTTGGCCGTGTTTGTTGATCTTTCTAGACGAACTGGCAAACACCCCAATGGTTTCGACGTCTCTTGATGCGACCAGATTCCAGCGATGTCACCGAAAATCAGTGAAACCCCAAATTTTGTTTAAATAAAAAAAATTAAAATAAATAACTCTAAAAAATAGATTGAGAAAGTATTCCAACCCAACTCGACAAAAACCCCCAAAATCATCTAGGTGTGTATGATACTAATCACCTATTTGCTCTGATACCAATGAAGGTTTTGATCTAAATAAGAATTAAAAAGTATTAGCAGAAGTGTACATTTGTCCTATTTCTTCTTGTGTGGTCATCGATTTTTTCCATAGCCCAAGAGTTTGGCGAAACACTACTCAAGAACTCTTTTACCACACAAAATGCCAAAAGACTTGAAATCCAAAAATCACACTACATAATTTATTATCCTATCAATCTTGAAACTTCCAAGAGATTAAGATTGTTGAGATTTCGAGATATCTATTAGTTATCAAAACATTATCTATTTTAAAAATTTGTAAAATGTGGCCCATATGCCCAACTGCATATATTCTAAACGCGGCTAAAAATTTGCCTCAAGATCCACTTTTTCAAATCTAAATGCCAATCTAATAGTTTCCAAGCCATCCCTCCGCAGAGTTGAAGGCCCCGACTCTCAAGCCAAACCTAAAGTTTTTTTTTTTTTTTTTTTTTTTTTTTTTTTTTTCGCATCTCGATCTCCATGATGGGTCACCTTTAAGTTCTCTTTCTGATGAATTTTTTGTCTTTTGAATCCCCCCCCCCGCGCCAATTATCACCGGTGCCTCTCCACATGGTAGTCGTGATGGGGATGAGAGAAATGAAGATGGAGTATGAGAGGCAGAGTGACGAGAGGTGAGGATAAGATGAATTTGAGATAATTCACCTTTACCAAATATATAGAAAACTTTAAATTTAAAATGGAGAATACAACTCTCTTTCTCTAAAAAAGCTTGTTAGATTGGCATCTAGATTTGAAAGAGCAAATCTCCAAACAATTTACATCAAAGGTGGCAATGCCATGTAAGCGCGACATCATGTTTGGTGCTGGAAAAGTTATCGAAAAGTGTTGAAAGTGAATGCTTTATAAAGTTGGTGATTCTTTTGATAAAAAGTAAAGTTGTGTGACCAAAGTGTTACAACATATATAAAGTCCAATGATCAGGTGTGCAATCAAGCCAATTGAAATTAGTGAAATATCACCGTTTACCCAAAAAAAACTCAACGAAAGTCATAAGAATTGTTGGGCCCACACCTTCATTCGTGGGTATGTGGATCTCATTACTGATACAAAAAAAATGATAAAATGACACCTCAAGTGATGTTCTTAGGATGTGGCACGTGGGCCCGCATCCATGAGAGTCGTCGTGTGCACTTCGAAATACACACCACTCGTGTTATGGACCAAGAATTATTTTGCGCACACTCATTTTTATGTGGGACCTATGCGCCACGTCACAAGAGTGTCACTTGGAGTATCATTTGGAATGTCATTCTTGCATTTTTCTTACTTATATTGTCCCCGCCGTAGTCACCTTCAACTCACAAGTGTAGGGTTTTACTCTAAAAGGCCTTTGCGGTACTATTTGCGGAGAGATCCACACTTCAATTCTTCTTTATTAAGTCACACTTATGTGATGTGAGACTATAAATCGGTCCACACTTAGTTTTTTTTTTTTTTTTTTTTTTTACGTTTTAAATTTTCTATCTATGTAGAATAAGCTTTTAAAATTTAGTGTCTAAATTGTTACAAGTGTTAAGACACATTTCAAGTCTTAAACACAAATCCTTTAAGTGCGAGTGAAGGATCTGAGTAACATAGATATACATGGAGCATACCAATAAGATTGATCAGTTTCATTTTATTCAAACTGTAAATTACTAATTAGACAACAAATGCTTAATTAAATTGTCTCATATTATCCTTTTCTAGAAATCGAGGATGTTAATTTCGGCCAAAGAGCTTATTCAACCATTATCTTTTTAAGTTGTCTACATCTTCATGTATTAATATGATAAATGAGAGTAAAGTTTAATTTCATATCTATAGAATGCAGTCAAAACAATCACTAAGAAGAAAGGAAAAAAAAATACAAGAAAAAAAACTTTAACATTATTTTTTTAACCATATAACTTCATCATTGCTTTCAAAGAATGAAAAATGTAATTTACATTATTAGCTCACAAAATCTTCTATATAGTTAAGAGTAGAGGTTGCAGGATGAGAGTATTTAAGCATTCCATAAAATTTAAAAAATTAAACAGCTAATTAAGCCTTGTAATTTAATATGTTGAAACCATGAAATCATGGTTTATATACTTATTAAGAGAAACTTAGATCTTTCAAATATTTATTAAGATTTTCTATCTCATTTCAAATATTGAATTTCTACCGTCCAATAGAAGTGAACTCCCTTAATATGTTTGAAAACTAAAGTCCCTAGAGTTTAGAATAATTTTAAATTTTAAATCCTTCTCATCAATCATGTTAAACTAAAAAGATAAAGAAAGATTGTTCACAAATATTTTCTTGTTTATAGAGATGTGAGTATTAATATTTTTTTATCATTTCTGCAATAACAAAGATCTTACCATTCCATCATAAATTTCATCCTTGTGATTGACATTCATAGCTCCAGAAGCCATCACACGAATTGGATTTGCACTTGTAAACAACCTCATTAGGTCAAAAAAGTGGCAACACTTCTCCACTAGGGTTCCACCACTATTAACATTGAACCGATTCCAATTGTTAACCTATTGAAAAATTATGATCTCATTAAAAGCAAATATCCATGGATGATTATGTGGAAAATGGGTAAAACACTATAAAGCTAACGGGATCTTAGTCATACCTTAACAAGAAAAGGAAAACGATGCTCTCTAATGGCCACCATTTTAACTTGTCCAACTTTTCCCGCTTTTACAATCTCTATTAGCTTGGCAATGGGTGGCATGTATCTATACTCTAGTCCAACCTGTACAAATATTTCTGATCTTCTTCTAGCAGCTTCTACTACCTAAAATAATGAAACATTTGCCATTTTGGGGTTAATGAGAAGGAGGATGAAATAAAATATACTCTAGAAATTAAACCATCATCATCATATGGTTCTGGCAATACTGAAGGAAAGCATTTTCAATACATTAATACAATATATAAATAATTACATGTCAACAACAACGAGGAATTTCGACTTAAGTTTACTATAATGTCATAAACAAAGCATATGCAGCACGCACATTTGGAGAATAGAAGAAATCACATTTAGGCTTTATAATTTGAGAGCGCTACAGAAATTTTTAGCATATCCTATCTGTAATGGTGACTAATTAGTTGTTAGGTAATAGATTTGTGTTTATTGCCGTATATATACTCATAAAATATTATTATTCAAGGAATTATGAGTACACAAGTCAAGTATGTTTGAAATAAATCAAAAATAGATTTGGAAGACGCTAGTAGGGTGGTTTGAAATGCTTGTGCATATCTAGATGAAGTCAATACTACTTTAAAGTTAAGTGCAAACTTTAAATTCGAAAGAGTAAAATACGATATAGGTGAAAGTGTAACAACTCATACCTTCAATGCATGTAATTAGTTCTAATCTTAGGCCCCATTTCCTCCAAAACTCAATCCATGATGCGCCTAAACTCGTACAGGTGAAAATGTAAGCTAGACTTGTGCTTTTAATACACGTAATATGTTCAAATCTTAGGCCCCATTTTCGTTAACTCGATCCACAATGCGTATAAACAACGAGTTTGTATATCGATGTTATTTTTGCTTGTTGCATATCTATAATGTATTATATAGGCGAAGTGGCCTAAGTTACTTGTTGATTAATTTGGGCCCTTAGGTAGACCTCAGGTTGTACATGAGAGAGATTGTTGATTTATTTGGGCCCTTCATTTTTGCTAAAACTCGATCTACGATGTGCATAAACAACGAGTTCGAGGTAATACATGTATATCGATGTTATATTTTTTTGGGTCTAGGAAAATTGCAAGTGAGGTACGATTTACTTTTGTCAATCAGTTTATGGAATTCATATTTGATCCTGCTGGGGTTTTTTAAATAAAATTTTAAAATTCTCACCGCTTTTTGAACTCCAAAGCCCAACAGTGGTATCAAAGCCTTCAGGTTCGGTTCCATTAAATCTAATGCATGTTTTCTTTAATGTATGTGATATAAATTGTAAAATCATGATGTTACTTGATTTATATATGACATGCATATTGCTTCTGTGATAATTGTTATCATGAATTGATTTTGAAGCATGTTGTTAATCGATGTATTCGATACATATGCATGATATTATTCCATGATAGAATTCCTATTTAGGTTAATTCGATCAACTTATGTTTTGTTGCTTTGAGAACATGATGTTAATACGAATAATGTATGTATCCATTGTAGAAATCATATTTAGGTTAATTAGATTACTATAATATGATTTAGATGTTTAATGCATAGTTTGTATTTTCGTTCAATGGCTCTGTATTTCACTTTTTTTTTTTAATTAAGTAATGAATTTTAGTTAGATTTAAACACATTAATGGGTGTGAAATCCGAGAATTTCATAAACTTGATTAGTAGCATAATTACGTATCATCGGACATCTTTTGAAAATTAAGTATCCGAGGTGGGACTCACGCATTACAGATCGAAGATCATAAGTTTATATATTATTTTTGTGTGCCACTTGACTAATACTTGTATTATACTCTATTTGTTGTGAAATATGGTTAAGTTGATAGTCTAAGAATTGATCGACCGACAATTCTAATAATGAATGATCAGTGATGAGAAAGTAAACTTGGATGTGTACCAGAGATTAGTAGATAGAAAAAAAAATTATCAATGGTTTGTGGAATTGTTATCAGTTAAGAATGGTAGTGCCATATGAAAAGCAAGATAAATTAAGTCTTGCTATGTTTGAATTTTTAAGTGGGATTCAAGGTTTGAGATGAGAAGTAAAGCAACATTTATTGGATATTCCACAAAGTTGATTGTTAACTCGTCAAAAATTCACGAAATGTCAGGATTGACAAAGTAACGAAAATAACTTTTCATTAAACCGAGAAGATAAAAATGAAAAATTGAAATGGTTATGGTCTTACAACCGAGTTGTTGATTACAACGAAAGGTGATTGGTTCCACTTTACAGTTTCACCTTGGAAATAATTTTTACAGGTTTGGATTAAAAGAGTTGTATATAAAAAATCATTTTCTCATATTTCTTTTGGTTCAGTAACTTGTAAGTCAAATTTCGAGGATGAAATTTTTAATTAGTTTGGAAGTATTGTGAAATTTGAGAATCTCATAAACTTGATTAGTAGCATGAATAAGTATCATCAGATTTCTTTTTGAAATTAAATATTCGAGGTGAGACCCACGCATTACGAATCAGATATCATAAGTTTAAATATTATTTTTATGTCGCTTGACTATTAGTTGTATTATACTCTATTCGTCGCGAAATAGGGTTACATTGAAGTCAAAAGAGCATTGAGGATTTTTTCAATTTTTGACAAAATTAGGGTGTTTTTCAGGTTTTAAATTTGCTTTATAATTGAGGATAAAAATCAAATAAATAATAAAAATGGCAAATGGCCACCAAGGGCATTTGATTTAAGTTGGTGAGTAGGGCTGGTAAAATGTGCCCGGTCCCGTTTTGCCCGTTTTGTCCGGTCCCGTTTTAAACGGGACCGGGCCGTATTTTTATGAAAAACATACGGATCGGACAATATTTTTTGTCCGTTTAAACATACGGACCGGACTTGACAAAAATTCTTAAAAACGGGTACCCGTTTATTGATTAATTTGAAGGGCATATAAGTAATTTCACAATGTATTTTAGGTTTTTTTGCTTCTCCTCGTCTCACTCTCTCTCGCCTCCCCTCTCTCTCTCGCCTCCCCTCTCGCGCGTCTCACTCTCTCTCTCGCCTCTCCGCGTCTCACTCTCGTCTCACTTTCTCTCGTCTCTCCGCGTCTCTCTCCCTCGCTCTCACTCTCTCTCTCTCTCGCTCTCTGCGTCTCACTCGCCGCAGTCCCGCGCCCTCTCCCTCCTCTCCCACCCACTCTCCCTCCTCGCCGCCCGGCTCTTCCTCTACCTCTTCCGCCCTCCGACGCCCCCTCGTCATCTCGCCGCGGTTTCTCCGACCGCGAAACCCTAGCCCTCCTCATCATCAACGACCCCACACTGCTCGATCACCGCCGCCACCGCCAAATCGGCCAACCAGAACTGGAAAACCACTCACAAGTTCAGCGCCCGAAATGCGGCGGCAGCCAAACAGGCCCCAAACTCAATCTCCCAAAACCCTAGCTCGATCTCCCCCCTCCCCCCATCAAGACCCGAGCTTTCCCACGATTTCTCGCGCCGCCGCTCCACCCGCCTCGTCTCCAAGATGCACGTCGGCCGCCCCAAGTCCGCCGTCGCCACCCGCCACTCCTCCGCCGCCGAGGAGGCCCTCGAGCAGGCCCTGGACCTGGACCCCAACGCCAACGCCGCCCTCATCTCCGTCTTGCGCAGCTTCCAGGGCAAGCTCTCCTGCTCCAACGACTACAATTACTTGCTCCGAGAGTTCGGGAACCGCGGCGACTGCTCCAAAGCGGTCGTGCGATCGCGACCGCCGCCAATGGCGTCTAGTGGTTTGATTGAGAGGTTCAGATTTGGATATGTCGTTTTATTGGTGATTTGATTTTGATTTGATTAATGCTGTTGTTTGTTGAAATTTATTCATTGAATCTGAAACTTCGAATTCTTAGATTTTGAGGAGGTGGAAGACGGTAGGATGAATCAAAATATTTAATTATATTAAAAAAAACGGGCAAAACAGGTCCCGTATGTTTTACAAACATACGGGACTGGACAAAAAAATCGTGCCCGTTTTAAAAACGGGACCGGGACCGGACATCAAATTTAAACATTTTTGAAATGGGTGTCCAGTCCCGTTTTTGTCCGTTCCCGTATTTTTGCCAGCCCTAACTTCGATATAAAGTTTTATCATTAAAAGGAGTACTATCATAATTAGACAGTTGTTTGGAAATAGGAAAAAGGGGTATCAATGGGTTTCACATGAGCCATCCCCCTCTTTCTACAACAACTGACGAACAAAGGCAGTCTGTGTTAGGTAAAGACCCTTTATCAGTTCTATGAGCTTCCATCCTAAAAAATAAGCTGACTTCTCCGATATCTTTCAACGCAAATTGGGCATTCAATCTATTAATAAAAGATTGAATAAACCTAGTATCTGACCCTATCACTATAATGTCATCCACATAGACCAAGACATACAAAACTCGGTGACTCTCATGCAAAATAAATAGTGAGTTATCAGCTTTAGAATTGACAAAACCTCAAGACACCAAAGTAGATTTTACCGAACCATGCCCTTAGAGCCTAACGCAGTCCATATACCACTAGGGGTGGGCAGCGATTTTCGAAAAACCGCCTAAACCGCCCAAACTGCATGGTTTGGTCTAGTTTTTAAAACTCGCGGTTTGGGTGCGGTTTGAAAAATGTAAAAACCGCAGAATCGCGGTTTGGTCGCAGTTTTCAATTTGGAAAAACTGCGGTTTCACCAAACCGATGGTATTTTAGTAAATAACCACCAAAACCCTAAATTTCTAAAACATAACCAAAAAAACAATCCTCTTCCTCTCATTCACTCCCGTGAGTCCCGTCACCTCCCTCTCACTCCCGCCGATCCTCACTCCCGTCACTCCCCGTCGTCTCCTCTCTCCTCTCACTCCCGCCGCTCCTCTCACCATCGTCTCCTTTCTCCTCTCACTCCCGCCACCTCTCTCCTCTCACTCCCGCCGGCTCCTCTCTCCTGCGCCGCCGTCTCCTCTCTCCTCTTGAGCACTCTCACCGCTGTCGGCCCGTCGCGGAGTGCCCAACTCACTGCCGCCGCACCGCCCTTCATCTTCCTCACTCCTCTTCTCACCGCCGCCGTCGAATCCATCGCCATCGTCGTCGACTTCCACCGCGCTAAAACCGCAAAACCAAACCGACCAAACCGCGCAAAGTGCGGTTCAATTTGGTTGCGGTTTTGGTGGTTCGCGGTTTTGTGGTGGTTTGAAAAATTACCAAACCGTAGACCCTCGGTTTTGTCGCGGTTTGGTGGTTTTCACCACCAAACCGCGGTTTGCCCACCCCTACTACCCACTATTGTAGGGTGATAAGGATCAACATAACCAACTGGTTGATTAGTGAGGACCTTTTTCGACTAACTTACCATTTAAGAAAGCATTTTTTATATCAATTTGACGAAGAGACCAGCCATTTTGAACAACAACAGACAAGATAACTCAAATGGTAGAGGCTTTGACTGTAAGACAATATGTCTCATCAAAATCGTTATCGAGTACCTGTTTAAACCCTTTAACCAATAATCTAGCCTTGTCTCGATTGATAGACCTATCCGATTTACGTTTAATTGTAAACATCCATTTGTTTCCTACAACATTCTGATTTGCAGAAGGAGAAACAAGAGACCAGGTACCATTTTGCAAAATAGCTTGGTATTCTTTATCAACTTGGGATCACGAAGAGCCATCTCAACTATTTTAAGAATATCACATGTGCTATCTGCAACGAGGCTAGAAACACCTTGCGCATATGAATTCAATCCTTAGCCCTAGTTATCATAGGATATATATTGTGCGGTACGCTACGATTAGGGGCACACTTCTAGAACTAGAATCAAGAGAAGACACTAGTAGAGGACTAGAAGGAACTGACAACAAAGAAGTAGGAGAAACAGTCCCAAAAGAAGTAGAATACCCAGAAACATTAGAAAAAGGAACAAGTAATGGAAGACTGGGCATATTATCAGACATAGTAGAGACAACAACTTTAGAATAAGGAAACAATGACTCAAAAGGAAACTCATGTTCATGAAAAATAACATATCGAGCAATATAAAGTCTCCCGGTTTGACTTAGACATTTATACCCTTTATGTTTAAAACTATAACCTAAAAAGATGCATTTTTCAGATCTAAATTGGTATTTATGAGGATTATAAGGACAATTTATAAAAAAAAAAAAGAGTTTGAAATGATTTATACTCCCCACCCCAATCAGATTGAACACGTTTAATGTTTGTGGAAAACTGATTTTCAACCATATTTTTAAAATGAACAAAAGCAGAAAATGCATCTGATTTCAATTTAAAAAAAAAGAATGTAATAGTCGTAACCACCAAGAAAAGTTAAAGGTGTCGGTCCCCATACATTAGTATGAATCAAATCAAGAATATGAGTTGACTTATTAGAAGATAAACCAAAAGGCAATGCACGAATTACACCCAATGGACAAGTAGAACAAGAAAGTTATACACAATCAAAATTAATATGAAGATGCTTATGCAAAACCTGCTGGAGAGTTTTCAGAGCAGAATGAACAAGTCTGAAGTGTCACAGAGTGGACAAATTTTTATTAGACATAAAAAGGAGCAAAAGAAGGAGAAGAAAAAAATGTAGGTCCAGAAATGTGATAAAGACAATTTTGTAAAGTACCATGAAGTAGAACTTCATTGGTGTGTTTATCATTCACAAAACAAGCATGAGAATGAAACTCAATCAATACGTTGTTGTCCCTAGTTAGTTGAGAGAAACTTAGAAGGTTCTTCCTAATACTAGGCACACACAATGTATTTTTAAAAGATAATTTCGAACTAGAAGATGGAATCAATGCATTACTAGTGCTAGCAATTTCAAGAAACTGACCATTACCAACCATTAATGACTGGTTACATGAGTAGGATGTATCGTTCACCATTTGAGAGGGATCAAACATGACATGGGATGTAGCTTCACTATCCATGTACCACGAGTTATCAGATGAAGTCGCAGAGGCAGTGAAAAATGAAGGAGTCTGACTCTGGGATTAAACATTTCCATTGAACCTCCCTGATGAAGCAGAGGCACTGGACGAAGAACCGGTGTACTTCAAATCGCTACGATAGTAACAAACAACAGCTGAATGGCCAAATTTCCCACATATCTGACATGTAGGACGATTATTATTTGGCTAAGACTTAAAACTCCCTATGAATTATCCACGGCCACCTCCTCGGCCTCTATAATTTGAATGACCGCCACGGTTCCCAGATCCAGATAGCTTGACCTCAACTGAGTTAGCAAAAGGAGGAACTTCCTTGATATTCATCGAGTTTATACTCTGAGCAAGATCATATTGCTCCAGAGTCTTCTCAAAATCTCCCACTCCTTGGACAAATGCAGTTACTTAGATATACTCGATCCAGACCAATCAACACACTGGAAATAAGATCATCAATGCTTACCAAAGCACCAACAATAGCAAGATGAGAAATCAAGATATCGTCCCATAACATGTTCTTCAAAGTTCTCTCCAATTTACTTGGGCGCTAGCCGAAGTACCTCCCATAACATGTAAAAGACTTAATGACAGATGAGAAATCAAGATATCGTCAAGAACCTCTCATGGAGGAAGGACCAGATCTCTCTCTAACTGTTTCGTCATTCTCAACAGTGTGAGATATTTTATTTATATATTTTGATCAAAAAACACTATGAACCGTTAGATGATGTTAGGTACGAATCAACTTTACATTCATCTTAGCCGTCCAAACTAACACATCTATAACTATTTCGCACCACAAGATAAACCTTGAATGGCTAAGAACATATCTCGATATAAATTACAATACATGACATATGACTTCATGATTTACTCTAATACAATCAACAACCCTATGGGAGATGCTCGTAGCTGCTTATCCTCAATGTTTGTGATGGACACGCTTGACTACTTTTGTAAACAATATTCATCATGTAAGTAAGGGCGGGAATGTTTTTATATTTATGGTTTTGTTAGAGATCACAGTCCTACTACTACAGGTTCTTTAGTTCCTACTGTTAATGAGACAGTTCAAGATCACAGTGGCACAAGATCATTCAGTTCATGAGACAGGGGAGTTTTTGATCTAATGTAACAGCTGTAGATTAAGAGTTTTTGATCTAATGTAACAGCTGTAGATTAAGCTCAGTAAGTCAGTTCGTTAGATGGTTATAACAGTTGTAAAGTTGTTGTAAATCTGTTGTAAATTAGTTAGGACAGTTAGGAGGTTGTTATAAGTTTGTTATTTCAGTTAGGCTGTTTGTATGAATGTCTATAAATAAGACATTCCTTGTAATCATTTGTTAAGTCAATACAATTTCGTTTTTCTCTCTTTTGATTGTTGTTCTTGTTGTTCTTCTTTGTGTGATCAGTGTATTCACTCATTAGTGAATACTTTACATGGTATCAGAGCTGGATCGACCTACAATGGCGGAAGGAAGCTCATCTGATGGAGACTCTGGCAGTCTAAGCACCTTTGCTGATGTTACAGCAATAGCCAAATCTCTCAATTTCAACTTATCGACGAAGCTTGAAGAAGGTAACTATGTATATTGGAAAGTGCAAGTTAAAGCTGCCATTAGAGCTCTAGGATTGGAGTTTTTCATTGAAAACAAAAGAGCTTCACATAAATGCACTCATCTATAACGAGATGAAGTCCTAAGTAGATGTGATAATCTGCTCATGGTTTGGTTGTTTTCAAACATTAGCAAAAATGTTATAGGACATGTCACAGAATGTGAGTCCTCTTTTGAGATTTGGAAAACATTGGAAAGTTTGTTTGCTCAATCATCTATGGCACGAGTTCTTCAACTCAAAAAGAAGATAAACAACATCAAAAAAGGTTCATCTTCAATATCAGAGTTTGTTCTTACTGTTAAAACAATAGCTGCTGAATTGAGGTCAATAAATCAAGTGATTACCGAATCTGATATGATTCAATCAATATTAAGTGGTCTTGGTCATGAATTTGATCCTGTTGTTGTGTTAGTTGCTTCTCAAAAAGAAAATATGTCATTACAAGATGCACAATACATGTTGATGATGCATGAGCAGAGAATAGAAGATCTAAATCAAGGTTCTCAAACCGATATGAACAATTTCTCAAAGAAATTTTGTTGACAAAGAGTGACAAGAAGTCACAAGGTATGAAAGGTAGTTCTATACACTTTCAAAATAGATCTAACAATGGTTTTAGAGGTGGTTTCAAGAATCGTGGAGGAAGGACTGGAAATAGAGGAAAGGTTTTTTGTCGGTTGTGCTATAAACATGGACATATGGCTCTTCAAGTTGTTATCACAGATTTGATCAATCATTTTTTGGTCCTCAAGGCCGAATTTCGCTCAATCTAGACGTCCCTGTTACACAGCCTCACTATCAAATGCCTCGTAATGCTCAAGCAATGATCAACCAACAAATGATCCATCAACAACCAAGCACCTCAAGCAATGATCAATCATTTTCAAGGCATGATGGTGACTCGAAAATGTAGTTGATCCAAACCGGTACATGGACAAGTGGAGCTTCTAGTCACATGACATCCGATGGATCGCTCTACACAATAAAACCGAATACAAAGGTAATCGTTAGTTACTGTTGGTAATGGTGAGTTATTAAAAATTTCTCATACTGGTAATGCTGTGATTCATTCAAATTCAGTTCCTTCTCTTCCTTTTCTTCAACTAAATGATGTTCTTCTTGTTCCAAAAATAGCCGAGAATCTTATAAGTGTTTCAAAGCTTACTTGTGATAATAATGTCATTACTGAATTCACTCCTTCTTCTTTCTCTGGTTAAGGACAAGAATTTAAAGCAAACATTGCTTCAAGGAGTGCTTCATAATGGCTTATATTGTCTTCCAAAGGTGGTTCTTTTCCATCTACTTCTGTCTCTTCTGTTTTACCCGCTTATTCACCTAAATCTTGTACTACTTCACTTGTGAGTTCTCGTTACTACCGATGTATGGCATGCCGACTAGGACATCCATCTAGTTCGAGTTGTTACAAAAAGTTTTATCTTCATTAGACAATACTATAAATAAATCTTGCATATCCTTTTGTAACTCTTGTAAAATAACAAAGATGCACAAACTTCCTTTTCGGCCTTGCAATATAATCGCTACTAAACCACTTGAGTTGGTTTACTCGATCTTTGGGGTCCTTCTCCATTGTTTGTCCTCTCAAGGTTCAAGGTATTACATAGTTTTTGTTGATGCCTTTAGTCGTTTTACTTGGTTCTATCCTCTCAAGTTAAAATCAGATGCATATGCTGCTTTTCTACATTTTATCAAACAGGCTGAATTACAACTTAACTCTAAGTTAAAAAATTTCAATCGAGATATGGGCCTTGAATATAAACCAATTGAAAAATCTTGCAATGCATCTGGTATTATTCATCGTTACTCTTGTCCATATACACATCAACAAAATGGAGTTCCTGAAAGAAAACATAGATCTATTGTTGAGATGGGACTTACTCTTCTTGCTCATTCAAAAGCGCCCTTTTCATTCGGGAAGAGGCATTCATAATCATTGTTTTTCTTATAAACAGGTTTACCATCTCGTTGTTCTTGGTTTTAAGTCTCCATATGAGGTATGTTTTTGTAAACTACCCGATTATTCTTACTTTAAATCCTTTGGTTGTGCTTGTTATCCAAATCTTATCGCCTACTCTCATCATAAGTTCAATTTTCGATCTTCTAAATGTGTCTTTATTGGTTACAAATTCCTAGGCATCATGGTTACAAGTGCTTACATTCAAATGGCAAGATTTATATCTCACGAGATGTTATATTCAATGAAGAAGACTTTCCTTACTCTAACATTTTTTCGTCTAATCAAACTTCATCCTCTTCTTATTCTAGTCTTCCTTTATCTCGTTATGCAATATTGTCCTGTTTCCTCATCTTCACAACATTCTCGTTTCAAATTCTTCTTCATTAGATAATTCAAATTCTCTCTTTCTAATCCACCACCAAATTCTACTCCTCGTTGTTTCCTCGCTCCTACGATCCTCTTTTATCTTCTCGCTTTCTCTTGAATTACCTACTGCTCCACAGCCTTCTATTACCAGAACTAATACTAACACTCACCATATGCTAACTAGAAGTAAAACTGGTGTTTCTAAATCAAAGGCACTAGTTGTTACTTCTCCATATGCATTGGTTCATTCTCTAAATGAACCTACATCTGTTCAAATTGCTCTTACTGATCCAAAGTGGTGTTCAGCTATGACTGATGAATTAAAAGCATTGGACAATAACAATACTTGGACATTGGTTCCTCCATCATCTGATATGAGTATTGTTGGTTGTAAGTGGGTTTTTCGAGTTAAAACTACACCTACTGGTGCTATTCAGAGATATAAGGCAAGACTGGTTGCTAAGGGGTTTCATCAAATACCTGGACTAGATTTTGGAGATACTTTTTCTCTGTCATTAAACCTTCCTCTCTTCGTATTATGTTTACTCTCTGTTTGTTACTTATCGCTGGCCTATCAAGCAGATTGATGTGAATAATGCTTTCCTTAATGGTGATCTTTATCGAAGAAGTTTTTATGAGTCAACTTTGAAGGTTTTGTTAGCAAGCAATATCCACATTATGTTTGTAAACTAAACAAAGCTTTATATGGTCTCAAGCAAGCTCCTCGAGCATGGTTTTCTAAGCTGAAAACAGCTTTGCTTGATTGGGGATTTAAAAACAGTTAAGCTGATGTTAGCTTTTTTTTTCAAAGGACTGAATCTTCTGTTCTCATGCTTCTCGTATATGTTGATGATATTCTCATTATCGGTTCCAATCCATTACTAATCCAAAGAACTTATTACATGGTTGAATTCCAAATTTTCTCTCAAATCTTTGGGAGATGTGGATTTCTTTCTCGGTTTTGAAGTTCACAGAGACTCTACTGGATTATATTTGTCTCAACATAAGTACATTCTTGATCTTCTCAAGAGGACTAACGTATTGGATTCTAAACCAATGTCTTCACCTTATTCTCGTTGGAGTTAAACTCTGCAAGTAACCGATGGCATTCCCTTTTCTCGATCCTACATTGTATAGGAGTACATTGGGTGCTCTGCAGTATCTTACCTACACTCGTCCTGATCTAAGTTTCATAGTTAATAAACTTAGTCAGTTTCAACAACATCCTATTGATCTTCATTGGGCTGCTGTCAAAAGAGTTCTTAGATTTTTGAAATCCTCTCTTACAACCGGCATTGTTTTTCGTCCCGCTTCTTCTTTGTCCATTGAAGTCTTTACCGATTCTCGATTGGGCAATGGTGATGTTGATGATAGACGTTCTACAAGTGGAGTTTGTGTTCTTCTTGGAGGCAATCTTATTACTTGGTATTCTAAGAAGCAATCAGTTGTCGCACGATCTAGTATTGAGGCTGAATATCGTGCTTTGGCACTAGGTGTTACTGATATATTATGGACATCATCTCTACTTCGTGAGCTTGGTTTTCATTGTTCTACCAAGCCAATTCTTTGGTGTGACAATACTAGTGCTCGGGCATTGGCTTTGAATCCTGTTTTTCATGCTAGAACCAAACACATTGAGATTGATGTTCATTTCTTAAGGGAAAAACTTGCAGCTGGTCTTGTTGAGCTTCGATATATACCAACTGATCATCATCATTGATTTGTTCACCAAGGTTTTGTCTACTCCTCGATTTCATTTTCTTTCATCCAAACTGAATCTAGTTTCTTCCCCTAGGTTCAGTTTGAGGGGGCATGTTAGAGATCACAGTCCTACTACTACTACAGGTTCTTTAGTTCCTACTGTTAATGAGACAGTTCAAGATCACAGTGGCACAAGATCATTCAGTTCATGAGACAAGGGAGTTTTTGATCTAATGTAACAGTTGTAGATTAAGAGTTTTTGATCTAATGTAACAGCTGTAGATTAAGCTCAATAAGTCAGTTCGTTAGATGGTTATAACAGTTGTAAAGTTGTTGTAAATCTGTTGTAAATTAGTTAGGACAGTTAGGAGGTTGTTATAAATTTGTTATTTCAGTTAGGCTGTTTGTATGAATGTCTATAAATAAGACATTCCTTGTAATCATTTGTTAAGTCAATACAATTTCGTTTTTCTCTCTTTTGATTGCTGTTCTTGTTGTTCTTCTTTGTGTGATCAGTGTATTCACTCATTAGTGAATACTTTACAGGTTTTACCAGATATTTATGTATAAACATTCTTTTAGGAATATATAGAAACTTTTTGTTGTTTTCTTTTGATTTTAATTCTATTGAATTTTAAGATATATACAGGTTGTTGTCTATATTAGATAGAAGGCTTACTAAAGCACTAGTTTGGACAGCCTAGCATCCAAAGTTTGATTAGTGTTTTAGGTCAAATGACACCCGTGTCAAATAGGAGTAATTATATAAAGTATTTAAGTATTTGCAAATAAATCAAATGGGTGGAGGAGTCACTCGAAATAAATGGAATGAGGCTTGATTTGAAAGCCCTATGTGCGGACAACAACCATGATGACGGAGACAATGACAATAACTACTGCCACAACAATAACCACCACCACCACAACAACTGCTTAGTAAGAACAATGATTTATCTTATTATTTCATGATAATAATATTTTAAAGACTTCTAGTACAATAGATAAAAGTAGAAAAATATAAATTAGTTATAGAAAGGTAAACTAGGAAAAGGAAAACATACTTTAAGTGAATAGAGGAAAAAGTGTTGGAACTCATTTGTCATTTTTCCGATTAGGTTTCAAATAGGTCCGGACATAGTTTTCATAAAAATAATATAGATTCGGACCCAAATTTTTGCCTGTTTTAAAGAAGAGTACGCATCTAGACAAGATTTTTTTAAAAAAAAGTACTCATTTAGCAATTAATTCTTTTGGTATCTTAGTAATTTTGCATATAATATATAAATAAAAAACCTTAAACTTTTGGGTTTATGTTTATCGTCACAGTCTCATTGCCTACCTCACGCACTTGCAAAGCTGCACCCACCCCTCGTTTCTCTTACTGGCGATCTTTCACCTTTTCTCGCTTCTGTCTCCTTTTCTCGCTTCTGTCTTTTATGGATTTGTATAGCTCAAATTTGGATTTTCATTCTTAGTGGTAGTGCTCGCGAAATTAATCTGTATGGAAGATGTCAAGTTGATTGGCTTGTGTGGAATAGGTAATACTAAATCTTGATTGTGGTGTTGTCTTTATGTATTTGGTTGTGTAGAGTTATGTTTTTCTTGATGAAATTTTGGTTTATGAGTTGATTAATTGTGCATGTGCTTCAGTTCTGGTTTTTTTTAGCATTTGTTCTGATTTTTTTTTTTTTTTTGACATTTAAGTTCTGATCACTTTTTTTTGCTATGAATGCATGTGATTCTTGAAAACAGCTAAAAAAAAGAATTGATTTCATTATATTTCAAAACCGATCCAGATTTTATAAAAATACGAGATCGGATAGAAAAATATGTCCCTTTTAGAAAATGGTATGGATTTGGATTTTGGACACTATGTGTAGTCAAAGGGGGATGTCCATACCTGAACCGGAACCTATTTTTTGACACCCTATGTAACATGTTGGAGTTAAGCTGCTTTTATGTATTGGGCAAATTGATCGAGATATAATTACAACAAATGAATCAGATATCATCTTTTTTCTCGAAAAAAAATATGTAAAACTTCTAATTATTAGGTCTGTTGTACTATGCTTCCTTTGCTAGTGGGCCCACAAAGGAGCATGCGTCACTATCTATCTCATAACAAAGCCTTACTGTGAATATAACTTATAGTTTCAAACATGATATGCATAACAATACAGAAGTACAAATTATCCATCGACTCTCCACTAAAAAAATGTAAATGACATTCAAACTTGTGAAGTTGTTCCCTACTCTGATTAGGTGTTCTTTTCTACTTTTTCTAGCACTATCAATCGAAAACAAATTGTGAAACTGCTCCCTATAACGAGGTATGACAAAATAGTTTCTGAATTAAAGCCGCTCCCTTGTCTAATTTGGCTTGTTATTTATATATACATATGCATGTGTGTGCGTGTGTGTGTTTGACAGGATATTTGTACCAAATGGAGGATGAAACTACTTCAACACCTCAAAGGTTTGAAATTGAAGAAGTAGATTATAATACACCTAAGGTTACTTGCAATGCTCCAAAGATTGGTATGAGTTTTATTTTCTGAAGATTCTGCATATGCTTTTTATAATTCTTATAGGGGTTCGAAATGATTTGGAATTTGAAAAAATTGGATGAATAAAATAGAGATGATATTGTCAGCATTAAAGATGACCTATTAGAATAAAGGGCATCGACGCGAGACAAAGCAAAGTATGAAAGTAAAACATCCAAGTAAAAAGTTAGAACTAATTGTATGGCTAGAGTGACTATATCTCTTCAACCAAATGGACAGTATGTCGTTACTTATTTTGATGATACTCTCATAACCATGACCTTGTTATGTCAAGCAAAAAGTAATGTTTCTTTGATCTCAAAGGAAAATTAATTTTACTCAAAGTATCGAAATTGACTTGATAGAAAGTTCGGGAATGAAACCGAAAGAAACATGCGAGTTTATGAGTCATTAAGCGGGTGAGAAAGAAAATGTTGGGTTTCTTCACAAGGATTTGAAAAATTATTTGTTTTCTAAGAGAAAAAGAAATATGAATAAAGGAGAGTTTGTTGCTTTGTTGCGCTATTTTCAAAAACAAAAATGTGAAAAATCTTTTTTCATGTATGCAATTCAGGTTGATGCTGATGTCCAGATTACTAATATCTTTTAGGCAGATGCAAAAATGATGGCCGAGTAACATCGATTTGGAGATGTGGTTTGCTTTGACACCATTTATAGGATAAATAAGGATTGTCGCCCATTTGCACCATTTATTAGAGTGAATAATCACAAGAAAACTACCCTTTTTGGTGCTGCACTTTTGCATGACGGGACAAGCCATTCTTTCACATGGCTATTTGATGCATTCACTAAGGCAATGGTGGGAGAAAACCCCTAGACAAATAGGCAATGGTGGGAGAAAACCCCTAGACAAATTTGACGGATCAAGATCAAGCAATGGCTAAAGCAATTACATTAGTGTTACCAGAAACACGACATAGATTATGTGTATGGCATCTATTATATGTTAAGGAAATTATAGTAGTTGCTATATTTCGTATTTTAGGTATTTAGAAACTTCCTAAATACCTAAACTACGAAATATAGCAACTACTATAATTTCCTTAACAGCATCTGTACCAAAATGCTCTTAAATATCTTGGCCATATATTCAAGAGCAATCCATCATTTGCAAAAGACTTTAGTCGTTGCATTTATGATTACGAAGAACAGGAAGAATCTTTAAACTCGTGGGAGGTGATGTTGGATAAATTCAACCTTTGAGATAATGAGTGGCAGAAAAGAACTTTCAAAGAAAAAAATGGGCAATGGTGTACATGAGACATGTATTTTGTGTTGACATGAAAAGTACACAGTTAACTGAGAATTTCAATAGTACTTTGAAAAACACATACATTCTCAACTAGACATATTGAAGTTTTTCAGTCATTTTGAAAGGTTGTTGGATAATCTTTGCTTCAAAGAACTCCAATCTAACTTTGATATGACTAAAAAAAAACCCATATTGAAAATAGAATCCATTTTGTTAGTGCATGCTAGAGATGAATATACATCAAATGTTTTTAAATGGTTGCAAGATGAGTTTGAGAAAACCTCGAATCTCATCATAAGTTGGCAAGAAGAACAAGACTCATTTGTGATCTGCAAGATCGACATATATGCAATGCCTCGAAAACATACAATTATATTTGATTTAGTACAAAATACAATAATTTGCAGTTGCAAAAATTCTTAAATTTATAGGAATCTTACACTATGATCATGTTCTCAAAGTACTGATCAAAAGAATATCAAGCTAATTTCAAACCAGTATATTTTAAAAAGGTGGACAAAGAATGTTGCAATTACAAATAAGGAGAAACGTTTTGAAGAGAAAAAATTGAAGACCCTAAATTGGCGATATTAAAATGATACAAGGAACTGTGTCGAAATGCTATTGATTTATCCAGAGTTACGTCCAAAACTGAGGATTTTCGTTTTTTGATGAGATATCTTGGAGAAGCAAGAACCAATTTGACAAAAAAGAACAAGAGTAGTACTTCGACCATCATAAGTAATTACTATCACACAGAGATAATTAATGACTTAAATCAAGATAATGCAATTGTTCGAAAAGCAAAAAGGCTTAAAAGAAAGAAGGTGACATTTGTGGTGGACCTAAAAAAAATAGTTGTGTTGAGAATTGGTAAAAAACAAAACAATGCAAAATCAAATCGGACACTCAGCCACCAACTACAACTAATTTTCCTCAGCACTCTCAAGCAGTCCTTTCTACATTGAGTAATAGTTCAATATGCAGGTATTTTGTCTTTGTTTGTGAGGATCAATCAATATTCATTGAGAAGATTACACGAGTTTTATTATGAAATTGAAATATATATGCATATGTATTACTTTTTTTGTAGGGACAATATAATATTGGCGAAGGCTCAACTTTTCTAAGTACACATCAAATGCCTAATATAGTCATGGATTTTAATAATTTCGAAGGTTCAATTATTCAGCAAGATAATAGTTCAAGATATGTGTTTTTTTTTTTTTCTTCTTGGAATCTATAAAGTTAAGTATAGTTAATCTCACACTTATATGTATTATTTTGAGGGTCAACTTAATATTGGTGAAAGGTCAATGCAAAATTTTAATAGAGAAAGCCAATAAGTAAGTGCTACATATCATAAAAATATTATGTATATGAACATTTTAACTCTAGCGTTATTTTTAAATTACATATTTGAAATCTACTTTATGTTTGTTATTTGTAGGATTCGACAAATGATAGATAACTTGGAGGCGTTCAAAAACTTCTGCCATATCAAAAGTTTTTTTACTCCTTATTTTGTATTTGTAAGGTTTTGTTTAATTATATTTCAACTTTAAAATTCAATTATTTCGCATACATTATTTTGTATTTATGTGAGTAAACTTCTTTTGATGAGTCTTAATTTAATAAAATTTTGATATTGCGTTAGAAGCCTATAAAAAGTATTTAAAAATATTAAAACGTGAGATAATTTTAATTTATAGATTGTTTTTTTATATAATTTTTTTTTCCTTTGTACCTTAAGAGAAGCGGAGACATTGGTTAGGGTGGGGGTAAAATTGTAATAGAAAAATGAATAGCTACTTTCTCCATTATTCTCTCCCCTAAAGGACACATAGCGCATTGCGATTAGTAATTGTACAAATCTTACATTTACTAATTGTATAGAAGTCGCTCCCTAAAAAGAATGGATAAATATGTAATCCGAAAGTGTTATGTATAATCATAATAAGAAAACCGCATAAGAAATCTCCAAATCTGACCTTTTTACAGTCTGCAATAGTAGTACACAACGGCTTTTCCACGAGTATGTGATGAGGTTTTCGGTGGTTGATTATGTCCATAAGAATTTCGTAATGCGTCATGTTCGGAGTTGACAAAACCACAACATCACAAAGACCACTATCCAATAACTCTTGATGTCTCGAGAAGACCTACACAAATTTCTTTAATTATCAAAAAATTAACATCATCAACATCAATATGTGTTCGATCAATTTCGTAAAGAGTGACAAATTTCTCACGCTTATCAACCTATTGCAACACTCCCCCATTTTGCATGCATGAAAAATGAACTTAGGACAATAGATAATACTTAATAAAGAGTTCAACATCCCTATTAATTGCACCATATGTACGACACATGCAATTTTGATAAAATAAAATGATTACAACGTATTTTATAATTTTCATATACATATAAGAGAATAAAATAAATTTAAACTAATATCAACCACATAAAACTTGAAAACATATATTTCAAAAGTAATAAAAAAGTCTCACTTTCTTCTCAAGACCTTGAATCATGTCGTATTCTTCAATTTGATTTAAGTATTAAGTATATTAAGCACCCAAGCAACAATGAAGAAGAGGGGGACAATGAGTTATTAGTCTTGAAGAAGTTTTCCTAATGATATAAGATAAACTCTATTTTGAGATCTTGAGATGATATAGAGAGATTAAAAGTAAGGCATTATGCCAACAAACCTGAGAAGAACTTACCAACGCCAAACCACTTCAAATGGACATTTGAGTAACGTCAATTTAGTGTTGTTTCTTGCCAATATTCACAACATCCTTAAAGGTATTGCTAGACTAAAACTCTTCACCCCATCCCACCCCACATTGTCTTGCCCTCGCCTCCCAACCCTATCTCCACCCTCGATTTTGCCCTCACTATGTTAACTCGTTCACCTCATTAATAAGTTGAAACGAAAAATATTTAAATTTCCTTAATGAACTTATTCTCAACTTATGTTATTCCATTAGGCCTCTCTTCAGGTTTTAGGGATAATCAACTTATGTTATTTCCATTACCGCCTAGGACACGCAAGTTATGTCTACATGAATCATTTGTTTCCTTCTATATTTCGAAATGAAATTTTATGTTTTCAATGTGATGCGTGTCAAATGGCTAAACATACAACGACTTCTTTACCATCTCAAGCATATCGCCCCCTCTAAAACTTTTACCTTCATCCATGATGACATTTGAGGTCCCTCCTCTATTAATACACTCGCAACTCAAAGATGGTTTATCACGTATATTGATGACCACACACATGTGTCATGGGTATATCTTCTAAAAGATAAATCTGATGCTGCAAATGTTTTTAAAATATTTTATCAGATCGCTAATATCAAATTCAATGAACGAATTAAAATGTTTCGAGTTGACAATGGTACAAAGTATTTTCATTCAGTTTTCGGCAAGTTCTTTAGAAACAATGGGCTTTTACATCAAAGCTTATGTTTTGACACTCCTAAACACAATGGTATAGCTGAACGAAAAAAGATCATTTACTTGAAGTGGCTAGGTCTTTTTTATTCACTTCAAATATCCTAAAACATTTTTGAGGGGATGCAGTCCTTACTGACATGTTATTTAATAAAAAAATGCCAACAAAGGTTCCTAACTTCAAAACTCCACTTGACTATTTCTCCACAATGTTTCCCAATTATAGAACTTTCTTTTCCCTCGAAGCATTTGTATTTTGGTGTGTAATCTTCGTTCATACACCTAGCCAAGGTCGATCCAAACTAAATTTTAGATCTCACAAATAAATATTCCTTCATTATTTAGCATCAAAGAAGGGATATCGATGCTACGTCCTACAAAAGAAAATATTTCACAACCATTGATGTGACATTCTTTGAAATCAGACCTATTTCAGTCCTAATTTATCTAAAAAGGAGATATCAAATGAACCAAAATTATCTAAGAAATCAAAATCCTCCTTTAAATGGTTTGGAATTGAGAGATTCAAGTCTGGATATTTATTCAAGCCATTAAAAGATAGATTTTTGGGAATATTTTTAGGATCCTTTTCTTTTAATTACTATGCCTTCGAAAGGAACCGGTTTATAATCTCATTCAGTTAAGGAAACAAAAAAGTCACTTGATTTTGAAAATCTAGAGTCTTATTATGTTCAAGAGAAGCCAACCACTAATGAGCCGATAAATCATTCCTCTAATCCCCGACAGTCCTCCAACATAGTCACAAAACACTTCTAAGGGCATCTCCAACAACAAACACTAAAACAATGTAACTTTTGCACCATTTTAATGTAACTTTAACACCAAATTTTGTTATCTTCTCTAACCCACCAGCATTATCTTTTACACTATCTTACTTTATTATTATTTTATTTATTTTTAAATGAGATAAACATTATATAAGGTATAAAGATAAATACAAAATCTAGAAGATAATAATAAAATAATATTTAGTGTTGTGAATACTGTCGCACCAAATTAGTGCATCATTATTCATCTGCACTATCTGCGTAGGATAGTGCACATAAAAATAGTGCAGGGTTGGAGCAATACTGAGCGTGCTCTCTTGATGGCCACATCAGCCCAACCAACTGTATTACTGTGTTGGTTGGAGATGCTTTGAGGCCAAAGAACTTCTTGCTTATTCCTGTAAGAAACAACTAAAGTTGTTAGAGGAAGTTGAACCTACTCCCCTCCCAAAAGTACAACTCGAAACCAAGTTTCAAAGATGATGACTTAGATGCCCATATTGCTCTAAGCTCTAATGAAGGAGTTTGATCATGTACAAACCATCCAATCTCTAACGTTACTATTTACAGCCTCCTCTTCAAACAAATGAAGACATTATAGCCAACATTTCTGGGGTGGAAATAAAAAATAGTAACTGAAGCCATGCAAAAATCAGAATGGAATGCAACCATCCTAGAAGAAATTCATGGTTTAACAAGGAATGGAACTTGAGAGAAAGTTGAGGGGCCAAAAGATAAAACTACAGCCAATTGTAACTGGGTTTTCACAGTCAAATACAATTTTGATGGGTCATTAGGAAAGTATAAAGACAAACTTGTTGCTAAAGGATACACTCAAATTTATGTGGTTGACTACCAAGAAACTTTTGCACCTGTAGCAAAAATAAACACTAAATAGGTTCTCTTATCATTAGCTGCCAATTTGGATTGACCATTATATCAACTAGATGTAAAGAATGCTTTTTTAAATAGAAGAAGTTGTATGGAACTTCCCCTTGGATTTGAGCAAAGTTGTATAGGAAAGGTATGTAAGCTATGAAAGTCTTTGTACGGGCTAAAACAACCTCCTCGTGCATGGTTTGATAGGATTCTTGAAGGCATTTTAGAAATAACAATATGTGCTAGGGCAATGTGATCACACCTTATTCTATCGATACAAAGAGGGTAAAATAATTGTTCTAATCATGTATGTAGATGACATGAGTAAAAAATGATTAACTATATAATTTGAGATGAAAGACTTGGGGAGACTTCGATATTATTTAGGGATGGAAGTTGCAAGAATTACAACATAAATTTCAATCTCTCAAAGAAAATATATGCTCGACCTATTGTAGGAAATTTGTATGTTAGGTTATAAACCAGTCGAAACTCCCATAGATCCTAATTTGAATCTAGGTAATACAACCACAAGCAAGCCAATAGATCGAGGAAGGTTTCTGTTAGGACTCCAGGCTCACATCTAGTCCATAAGGTGTACCAATGTAGGGCTAAGAGGAGTAGGGAATCACTCCCTTCCACAACAGTGCCAACGACCCATCTAGCTGGTCAGTGAAGGACGTGGTAGGGTAAGAATAGTGTGTGCAAGTGTGAGTTGAATGTAGTGTCGATACCATCAAACTGTGATTACGAAACCCGACTGCATCGCATCGAATTGCGAAGCCGCACTCCAGAAAATTGGGTGACTTTTCACGCAAAATTTATACAAACGTGGGAAAATCGTAGTGACAGCATAGTCACATCGAAACAAGAAGAATGTCACGATCAACAAGACTATATGACATGGTATCAATCAATCACTAGAGATTCATTGGACATAACGGGGCTTTACGTGACTATTCGGTAACTTTGAAACTATTATTTTGTTTTCTTTATGAGTTACATCTTAAATTGCATGTATTAAACTTATGTTTTTTTATATTAGTGTAACTTGGTGCTTCGACTGCAGCGAGTGTGCATTGAGGATGAGTACGAGCAAGGTATTCCTGCACTTGATGAAGGCATCACGATTTTAGATGAAGATGAAAGGCAAATGTCTATTCTATGGAATGATGAAATTGATGTCGAACATGCCATAAATGAAGAGAATGAAGAAGAAGATGATCAGAGTGAATCAAATATAGAGGTGAGAAGAAGAACAACACAAATAGAGACCGTGGGTGAAAACACCAGACGTCCTCGTCCACCACGTCCATCTAGTCGGACATAGATTGCTACTGAGAGTAGCAGACGTTCTCCTCCACCACGTTCATCTCGTTCGAGAGCGAGAAGAACATACCCGTTGGTGAGAGTAGCCAAAGCTCGTCCCCACCATGTCATTCTTCTTATGGGTACATTCCATATTGTCCCTAATGCAACCAGAACCTCAATTTGTATCTAGGCCGGCGATCATGAATCTTCCTCCTTACCATTTTGATCTTTTACCATTTTGATCTTTATGTGCCTGGGTCGTCGTCTTCATATATGGACCATGAAATGCCTAGACTTCCGATGCATCCTTCATTCCCTCGATACATGCCAAGTTCATTTACTCTACCATGTTATAATTACAATATGTCATATAGTGGAGACGGCTCATTCATGAACCTGTTAAGCATGTTGCTGCCTCATGCTCCTTTTGGCCAACCACATACAGGAAGTCAGTATTTTGGAACGGTTTAACCTCTTATTTTTGGAAGCATTATTACCAGAGATGAGTCAAGTAAACTAGAGGAAGAACATCAATCGACTCAACGAAATTCAATGCAAGATCAGCAACCTCAACAAATTCAACCAGATGTACAAACACAACGTCCAACTCGACATAGAGTACGTCCGGTTTGCATCATGGAGCAACAACGTCAACGTATACGTCGATAGACTTGTTTGATGAGTTTTTTTAATGTCGAGGTTTAATTTTAAATTCTAGACAAAAAATAACGTGGTTTTGGCATAAATGTTTTTTCATCTTCATATCTCTTCTATGATCACGAGATAAAAGTAAGACAAAACTTTAAAGAATAGGTTGCATCGTTTGTATGGGTTGCACGGGTTGCCCACCTCGAGATTTGTGCACGACGTTTATATGTGTTGCATAGTTTGTAGTAGATATGCATGGGTTGTCCCCTCGAGATATGTGCGTGACGTTTGCATGGATTGTCTACCCCAAGATATGTGCGTGTCATTTGCATGGGTTGTCCACCTCGAGACACGTACGTGACGTTTGCATGCTTACTTGGATTGCATGAGGTTACATGGGTTGCCCATCTTGAATACGTGCGTGACCTTTGCACGGTTTTTAAGGTTGTATGAGTTGTCTACCTCGAGATACGTGTGCGACGTTTGCATGGATTACACGAGGTTGCATGAGTTGCACACCTTAAGATACCTACGTGACGTTTGCATGAATTGCACGAGGTTGCATGGGTCGCCTACCTCGACATACGAGTGTGGCATTTGCATGAGTTCTCCACCTCGAGATACATGCGTGACATTTGCATGGGTTGTCCGCGTCGAGATATGTGCGTGTCCTTTATATATGAGTTGTCTACCTCGAGATACGTGCATGACGCGGGTTGTCCACTTCGAGATACGTACGTGACGTGGCTTGTCAGTCTCGATACGCACATTTCGTTTGTATGGGTTCTCCACCTCGATACGTGTATATGGTATTTTAGTTGAACAAATAAATTCTTTTGAGAAGGAGTAATTAATACGGTTTTGTATTTTGTATAGATAGCTCCTTTTGAAAATGAGACATTCCTTCCACCTCATCAAACTACACCACAACATACCACGTCATACATCCACATCATCATCAATAGCTCCTTTTGAAAACGAGACATACGTTACTTTTGTAATTTTAAAGTAACCCTCCCTATTTGATGAATAAAAAAGTAAAGCAACCTTACTTTGTGAAAAAGGCCGAAAAGTTAACTAATTTTTAATTAATATAAAATTCTTTTTGATGACCACCCATTCGGAATAATAAATTAATTAATTGAAGACACTTCATTCATACTTTACTTGAATTAATTTTTTTAAAATCGTTTGGAATAATATTAATAATATGATTAATATGTTGACATGTAAATATTACTAATATTAATAATGCATATTAATTTACGTATAGCATATTGATAATACAATTATACAAATATATTAAAATATATAATGTTTTTACATGATATTATATATGTAATATTAAATAATAATATTTTAGTATATTGTAAAAAATGTTTTTAATTAAATATTTAATTAATAGAAAGTACCTTTTTATGTCATTAGATATCCATCAGCTACTCAATCAACTAATTTTTCCTAATAATTTTATGGCTTGTTCGCTTCACCGTCTTAGGTCGAATTAGCCACACTGGACTAGTTAATCCGGTGTTCGCTTGGAGGATTAACTAGGTCACAGGATTAGTTAATGGGCATGGGAGTGGATTAAACAATACCACCATTTTTTGTGGGATTAGCTAATCCATAGTGGGTGGTTAGTGGAGATTACCACTTTACCCCTCACATTAACACAGCAACTTCACCAAATGTGTGAAACCGTTGAGAGCAAGTATGATTGCAGCCTGCCTTCAGCAAATTCTTGGAATGGGGAGTGAGAAGCGACACGGGAAAGAATTCCCCAGTGGATCTTCATTCCTTCATAGTCTTTTAGGTGGGAAGAATATATTGGTTGTTGATGACAATAGAGTAAACCGCATAGTCGCAGCAGGTGCCCTCAAGAAGTTCGGGGCCAATGTGGAGTGTCTTTGAGAGTGGAAAGATTGCACTTTCCATGCTTCAGTTGCCTCACAACTTTGATGCATGCTTCATGGACATTCAAATGCCAGAAATGGATGGGTATGTTTCTTGATCTTTCTTGCTACTATTATGAGAAACTCTTTTCCATGCATTATAATGATTCATGTACATGTACATTTCAAGCAGCAGAGGCAGGAGACGTTCAAGCAGTGGAGGAGATGAAAAATGTGTGAAATGAGGGGAGGATGTGTTATTTATGTAAGGGTATTTTGGTAAATGTACATGTACAACCTCACTTAATCCCAACCTTAAAACTATCAACCAAACAAGATACACAAATGAGACTAAACTATCTAAACCCATGTGTTAGCCCCATCACTAATTAATCCCATGTGTTATGATTCACTAAAATGTGAAGCGAACAGGCCATTAGTGATCTAATAAGCTTTCAGCTATCAGCTATATTATCAGCTATCAAATGGATTATCCACTTTCAGCTAAATTATCAGCTCTCAGCTCGATTATCAGCTAGTTTTGCTAAACAGAGCCTTTGCTCTTAACCTATTCAGATTAGCGAATATTAATGAAAGATTTTTTTTTTAATGTACAAAAAACTGACTAAGATTAAAAAAAACTCAAGAATCTTTCCACAATGTGGAGAGATTTTCTTTTCCTCATATGTGCGCTTGCTTATCTCTTTATCAAAAAAGAAAATATGTGCTCTAATGAATCACAATACAACCATATAAGAAAGATGAAGACATCTAGTTTTATAAGGCTACTGCGATATATATACACACACTCATAAAAAAAAAAGTATTGATAAATATGTATCGCTAAACAAAAAAAAAAAAGGCTTGCTAACACATTTGGTGGAGATTGATAATTGATGTCATCATAAAACATGCATAGTTGAAAATTGGCGTACCTTCAAAGAGCAATGGAAGGATTGAGCGAGTTGAAGCGCATGGTGCTGCGAAGGAAGGTAAGGATCCGCGATGCAGACCACGGAGATGCCGTGGGAGCGGAGATGAAAGAGGTTGAGGAGATGCTCTCTACCCATCATCCCTGCTCCAATGACTCCATAACTCACCGTCCTCGTCTCGCTTCTCATCACTCCTGAATTTTCACTTGTTCAATTCTATATCTTAATTTGTTGGCTACGTGAAGAGGCAGGAGTGGTTGGATTATATGATGAACGTTGGACGTCACGGATGTGTGTGGATATGAGGTGTTGAACCTGGACGTTTTCTTCTCGATGGTTCTTTTGGAAAAGAAAAGTAAACAAGTAGACGAGATAGCAATAAGTGGACAATTGAGATCAGCTAATTAAGAGGGCCGCTAAGGGCACCCCACCTATTAATGAAGGCACCCAAATTTTTTGTAAAAATTTCAGCAAAATTGGAAAAGACCTTTTTGCCCCTGTATATATAATGATTCAAACCCCACAAATCATTTTAACAAAGAAAAAGGGCACCCCACCACAAGGTTGAACTACAAATCCACACTGTGTTTGTCGACTTTTTATCGATTCTTGCGGATTGACATCATCCGACAGCGAGGTAACAATGTTTGACAACCATATGATGGTTTATTAGAACTGTGTAGTTGTGAAAAACTGTGAAAATGATGATTTGTTTGTCAACGTAGGGTTTGGTAATTTGCTCAAATCCGAACTTGTTTCCACTATATAATGGAGGATTGTACTGCTACGGTGCAAGAGGAGGTCGAAGTTGAGGTAATTTTACAAATTTATTATGTTTTTTTTTTGCGGTTATCCGAAGTTTTCCGTCGATGTGCGCGATTGTATCGGCCTCGCAGGACCGAGATGTATGGTGATGTCTCGATCCTAGAGGACCGAGAGGTGTATTTAGGTCACGGTATGGTAAGACAGAGAGTAATTCGTAACTCTCGGTCGTACGTGAGCGATACTCGTAAGAAAGTGTCGGACCTGTACAACCGAGAACCTATTTTTTTGGGTTTTTTTGTGATTGTGTTGTACATTTTGGTTGATTATAATGTTACACTGTTTGTATCGCAGGTAATGCCGGTTTCTACCCTATTTCCAGACTACAAGGACACGTTTACACCTTGTAGGCCATTCCCCTCTAGATAAGCGACTGTTTCATGGCTTCAAATGATAGGCTGTGAGAACATGTTTGTGCTAGCGACAAAGCACTCTGATGCCGGGGGCATTAAGCGCAGGGGAAGGGTGAAACTTCCCTGTGAGAGGTCTGGGACATATAGGGGAATGTCTCAGAGAGTAGGGAAGGGGAAAGCGGCAAAAATTTATTTGAAATCAAGAAATGATGAATAAGAGGAAAAGGCGATGACTCTAACTGGTACGAAGAAATGTGGATGCCCTTTCCTTATCAACGTAAAGGAAAATGGTGACTCCTTGTGGTATGTCACCGTTTTATGTGGGAGGCACAATCACGAGCCCGCAAAAAACTTGGACGGCCATTCATTTGTCGGAAGATTGGATAAGGGGGAGCAGGAAGTTGTGGTGCAAATGACAAAGGGGAATGTGAAGCCAAGAGATATCTTAAATACATTGAAGCAAAGAGATGTTAGAAACGTATCGACCATGAGGATAATTTATAATGCAAGACAAAGAGTCCGAAATGAGGATGCGAGTGGGTGGACTCAAATGCAACAAATGTTGCACATATTGGAGAAGAATAAGTGGATGTCATGACATAGGAAGCATCCCGTTACGAATGTTGTCACCGACTTATTTTGGGCACATCCCGACTCCATAAAGTTGCTAAGGTGTTTCTCATCGGTAATTTTGATGGATTGCACGTTCAAGACAAATAGGTACCGAATGCCTTTGTTGGAGATTGTTGGCATCACTTCTACGCACTTGACGTTCTCCGTTGGGTTTGCATTCATATCATCAGAGAGTCATGAGAATTATGTTTGGGCACTTGAGAAGTTGAGATCCATATTAGATGGGTGGCCTAAACCTGACGTGTTTGTTACCGAAAGGGACTTAGCCCTTATTAGTGCCATAGAAGAAGTTTTTCCGTCATCGTCTCACCTCATTTGCTCTTGGCACATCATAAAGTAGTATTGGCCAAGATTAAGAAGATGTTTGGGGAGAACGATGGTTTTGCGCGCTTTATGGATAGGTGGTCGAGCATGATGTATGCCAACTCGGAGGCCTTATTTGAAGTTAGGATGAATGATCTGCGTTGTGAGTTTGGGAATGTCAAGGGTCTAACTGAGTACTTGGACAACACATGGTTAAAGAACTAAAAGGAGAAATTCGTGTCCGCTTGGACAAATAGAGTGCAAGACAAAATGTACAACAGGTACGCTCAGGGCGGTGCATTCCACAGGAGGATAATTTCTGGGTCTCGAACCAGCTTTGGGGCACCAGCGACTCTTCAACCAACATTTGCGCACTGTGAGCCCCTTGCTGATATTCACCTCCTCCTCAGCCTCCTCGACGCTAACCCCAAGTAGGTTCGAGACCATCTTAATAGCGTCCGAGCGAGACTCCTCCGTGTACCTCGCAAAGTTCTCCACTGCCACAACTTTGCCCGTCATAGGAATCTTCAGGAGGAAGCTCACATCCTCTAATGAGATAGACATTTCACCAAAAGGTAGGTGAAATGTGTTCGTCTCCGGCTGCCACCGCTCCACAAATGCAGAGATCACCTCTTTGTTGGCCTTGCGGTATGAACAGTCTATCAGCGTATTCAACCCGGAACGCTGAATAATCCTCTGAAGTCCCGCCGTGTTCGGGTGGCACGACTGTAAATCCCATTCTTGCATCTGAGCTCCGTGATTGATACACTTGAGAACGGGACGCTCCTGCAACAAATAAATACATCTCATCATTTTGTGAAAATCATGAGTATTAAGTTACTCCGTTCAATGAAATTGAAATTACCTCATTCCTCCAAATCGCTAACGCGACATGATCCTTGAAGCTCTTCAACAACGCCCCGTCTATAGGACCACCGGGGAATGGAGCACGCGCTTCAACGGGCACTTCTGACTCTCCTTCATTATGGCCGACTCCACCAGTACTACTCCCGCCCACATTACGATCCATTTCTGATGTCTCGGTCAAGCAGGTTCGACAAACTACCCATATTTTTGGTCACCCTTGACCGACGAGGAGTCCAACATATCGAAAGTGTACAACCGAGTCCAATGGTAAGTTCTCGGTTGTGCACCACCGAGATGGGTCGACACCACCGACAGTATGAGCACATTATCGGAGGTGTACAACCGAAAGTATGAGCACATTCTCGGTTGTACACCACCGACACCACATTACCTACCACTAATTCTAGCTCTCGTCATGTCTCGGCCGAGAGAACTAGAGTACTCTCGGCCATGCGTAACCGAGACACTGTGAACTCTTCCGGCCTTTGTGGCCGAGACTTCGAGTTCCCAAAAATGTAGCTTCTGTCTCGGCCATGCGAGGCCAAGACAGTTAGCACAGTCTCTGGCCTGTGTGGCCGAGAACCGCAAATTCCCATTTCTTTAACTATTGAACCCACCACCACACACACATTACAACTACTTTACCAAATGTAACTTAATTACACTAAAAACGTACATTCAAACGAGCGATTTCGTGCGAATAATGTGTGTTCGACGATCTTCAATCGAACCCAAACTTGGAGACGAAATCGGCTCACACCACGACCCAACGAACTGCAAAAAAGTCGTAAACCGAAGGAGAAACACAAGGCGAGACACGGGAAACACGATTTCGGGGATTCCTCTCACTGGTCGGTTCAAACCAAATGGGTTCTTGCACAACAGTTCGGTGAAGGTGGTGGTGGGGGTGGTGGGGTGCTTAGGGTTCGGTGAAGGTGGTGGTGGGGGTGATGGGGTGCTCAGAGATTTTCACGAGGGGTATTTTCGGTATTTCGGGTCTAATTTTTGGGTGCCCCGAGTAAATCGGTTTGTGCCCACATTAACTGGGTGCCTTCATTAATAGGTGGGGTGCCCTTAGCGGCCTCCTAATTAATAGTAGTCGTAGATATATTATTGGACCACGTACTTCAAATTAAAGATGGAAGAAAAACAAAAAAATTGCATCGATCCTAGTCAGAATGTTGCATTCTTAGTGCATCTCCAATGGTATTGTGAATTTAGACCATAAATTGGTGTCACATTATGGATGCGGAGAGGTTGTCTATTATATGTGGCACTAGATAGACATTCACTTCTCAAAATGATCTCCAATTGATAATGAATTTAGATCATGAATTGATGAGTAATCACTTTTTATTTTCAATTTTCATTGCGTCAATAAAGGCTTGAAAAAATATTTTTTTAAAAAAAATTCATTTGTCTGACGTAGTAGTCTACTACAATGTCTAGAAGTAGACACCGTCCACTTTAATTTCATACCACATAAAATGAACATTATCAATTAATGATTCGATTGAAGAACATTTTTTGGATTGGATGTAAATTTTATCCTAGGTGGATTCATTTTTGCTCCAATCTATAATCCCATTGGATATGCTCTTGGTTGTCATGAACTTAATAAATATGGTTATGCAGGGGCGGAGGGCGGACCCAAGTTATAGCTCCGCCCCTGCTGTTATGCATGTGATCATCTTATTATAAAGCCGTGATATCACTTGCCAAAAGTGCCTAGTTTGGAAACGTTGGGGTTCGACTTACGTCCGTGAAGGGACAGGACGAGTGAAACAACCGCGCAGAGCTAGCCTGCTTTCGTGCGGCCTACTTTTTTTAAAACAAAATTACGTACATATATACATAAAAATTGTAGGTTTTGCAAAAAAAAAAATAAATAAATAAAAATATTGTTTATTTTTGTTAGGTCCAAACAGGCAAAATTCATTTAACTATGGAGGCCGTGGATTACATTAGTGGAGATGGCTAAGAAAAATTCAAAGCTGGCCCCGGAGGAGGGTGTGTAGGGCGATCGCCCCGCCCCCGCCCCCGCCCCCCCGCCCTTACAAATCCCATTTTCTGAAAAAATGCATAAAAGTGTTGTGAAGTGTGGATGACCATGCATGTACACCAACATATTGTGTAGTTATGTACTTCCACTAGTCTATGTATTGTCATGTTCTTTGTAACCATTTCAATGTACATGGGGTGTATGTTTTAGTCCCACATTGCTAAGGCACATTTGTCATCATACCAAATGGCCTATATAAAGGATACTAACTTCATTGTAAGAGCACACCAAGTTGAATGAAAACTTCTCATTCCAACTATCTTATTTCTTCTCTTCTCCTTTGTAGTAGTAGTTTGTAGTAGTAGAAGTTCTTAGTCTTCTATTTCCTTCTTTAGTTCTTAGCAAGTTCCAATTTATTTCACAACACGTTATCAGCACGAGCTTGCTCTAGCATTAAGGAGATCTTGAAGTTCAAGAAGGCTTGTTAAGGAGAGAAAGCTAGGAAGGTATAACTTTTGTTATTTAAATAAGTTCAATTTACTTCTATATTATCATGGTTGCTTCCTTTTATCTATGCATACTTTATTCATATATTATGCATTATAGCGTCACCGATTGCGAAAGTATGCTCTGTAGTTGCGTCCTGTACGATCTTCTACATTAGAAATCAAAAGTCAATATGTGACATAACTAGTTTTCTCTTAAAACTACAAACGATTAGTTATTGTTCTATTCTTGATTTTATAATACAAATCATGCTATAAGTTTGAGTTGATAGTGGGTAAGCCTTGTCCCCGGTAAAGCTAAACATTGAAAGGGAGACGGGTTATCCCGTTCGAGGAGGCATGGCATTAAGCAGACTTTGTCTCGCCACCCAACCTGGAGGTTGTCCCACCAACTCATACGAATAGTACATTTGATTATTAATAAATCAAGTTGTGAACATATACTTAATCATCATATGTTTTTTTTTTTATTTACATAAAAAGAAAAGAGAAAATTATTTTATATTATATTTAATTTACTTTCAAAATATTAATCAACCATAGTTGAATTTGTTATCTTATTATAATTCTTGTCATGATAATTAGATATTACAAATTATGAATAAAGCTTGTATCCATGCAAGGTTGTATGTTGTACACAATCATTCACCAATTTCTCTTTAGAGATTTGAAAAGTAAATATTTCACTTTATATATATTTTCACCTTATGGAGTTATATATATACATACCAAAAGGGTAATGCTCCAAAAAGCTCAAAATGAGTAATTTGGGTCTCATGCTACAAAATTTAATCGATCAAATATTAATTATAATTTCACAATTTTAATTACCTCTATGTTGAGGCTATGTGGAAATATGACTGATGAGACAATAAAGAGGTCACGTGGCCCGCCTCGATAATTTTGCAACAAATATCTAGTGCGCACGTCAATCCAATAAATATTAAGGATTGATTTCTTGTCTCATGGTATTGAGTAAAATAATGAGATATTATAAATATAATATCACTCCCGTCAATTAGTTAAACTTCAAATTAAGAAGCATATGTTGCATATAATGATCATGATCGCAATAATAAATTTATGGACGTGGAAAAGGTGAAAATATCAGGTAAAGGTCGTATTGACAATTCCACCAAAAATTGGAATAAAAGTGGTGCACCACTACAAAGGGCAAATAATTATTGACAATGAGCGCTCATAATTGTGACATTTTTTTAGTCATATATGAAAGGCTATTTTGCCTAAATATTGTCATATATATGCCCGAATATTTTTGTGACCTTTACCATGCCTTCAAAATCAAAGGCAAAATATTATGAATTTTATCATTGAAATATGACTCTTTTTCTGATTTGCCAAACATTATTTGTCCAGATGGATCAACAAATCATTTGTTCAAGTCATGAATCAAATAAGAGCGATATATGCCTTCTTTGATTGTGCTACAACGCATACAATCCTTAAAAACAGAGAATATTTCTCCAATTTGAATTTAGTGAGGCTAATGTTCAAACAATATCCGGCAACTCCAATTTGATTAATGGGTCTGGAAGAGCAAATATTATGTTGCCCTGGGGGAACAACAATTCATGTTGACAATGCCTTATACTCTGAAAAATCCAGAAGAAATTTACCGAGCTTTAAAGATATTCGACAAAATGGATATCACATTGAAACCGTGAATGAAAATAGTAGAGAATTTCTCTATGTCACATTGGTTTCAAATGGGAAAAAAGAAGTGTTAGAAAAATTCCCAGCTTTATCATCTGGATTATATTTTACTCATATAAGGCATGTCGAAACGAATGTCGTCTTCAATAAAAAAATTAATGATCCAAAGACATTCATTTTATGGCATGACCAGAAGCTTGGTCATCCAGGATCATCAATGATGCGAAGAATAATTAATAATTCGCATGGACATCCTTTAAGGAGTCACAAAATATTTTCAATTTGGTGATTATAATTGTGCTAGTTGTTCTCAAGGTAAATTGATAGTTAAACCATCCCCAAGTAAAATTGTTGTGGAATCCCCGATTTTCTTAGAACGCATTCAGGGAGACATATGTGGTCCTATTCATCCTCACTGTGGACCATTCAGATATTTCATGGTTTTGATAGATGCATCAACTAGGTGGTCACATGTTTGTTTGCTTTCAACCCGCAATGTTGCATTTGCTAGACTTTTAGCACAAATCATTAAGTTAAGAGCACAATTTCCTGACAACCCAATCAAGACCATCCGTCTTGATAATGCCGAAGAATTTCAATCTCAAGCATTTAGAAATTATTGCATGTCTATAGGAATTACCATTGAACATTCTGTTCCACATGTGCATACCCAGAATGGTTTGGCAGAATCTCTTATCAAACGCATTCAATTAATTGCCAGACCTTTAATCATGAGAACTAAGTTATCAACTTCGGTTTGGGGACATGCAATCCTTCATGCAGCATCTATCATTCATTATAGGCCTACCGCATACCATGAATATTCCCCTATGCAACTCATTTTAGGTCAACAACCAAATATTTCACACTTGAGAATTTTTGGTTGTGCAGTGTATGTTCCTATACCACCTCCCAATAGAACTAAGATGGGTCCACAACGAAAACTTGAGATTTATGTTGGATTTAACTCATCGTCCATTATAAGATACTTTGAGCCCTTAACAGGGGATTTATTTTTGCGTTTTTTGATTGTCACTTTGATGAAGCAATTTTCCCACCATTAGGGGAGATAAGAAGCCAATTCAAAAGGAATGGCACGAAATTGCTTGGAATGCATCAACTTTATCACATTATGATCCACGCACAAATCAGTGTGAACTTGAAGTTCGAAAGATCATTCATTTGCAACAAATTGCAAATCAATTACCTGATGCATTTAATGATGCAAAACAAGTGACAAAATCACACATTCCATTTGTAAATGCTCCCGCAAGAATTGATGTCTCTGTGCAACAAAATGCACAAGAACCAACGAAGCGCTTAAAGCGTGGAAGACCGATTGGTTCAAAGGATACAATTCCTCGAAAGAGGAAAACGGGAGTAAAAATAAATACAAATCAAAATACTCCCGAGAAAGCACAAGAATCCTTTGATAAGGGTTTGTCGAACAAGTTGATTACGATGAGGAACAACTTCCTCTAGAAAAAGAGGAAAAAGATGAAAATAATGAGATCTCAATAAATTATTTAAACTCTGGTAAGATTTGGGATCGAAATGAAATTGTTCCTGATGATATATTTGCTTTCAATGTGTCCTTTGAAATATGTGAAAATGATGATGATCCAGAACCACGATCAGTGGACGAATGTCGAAAAAGACCTGATTGGCAAAAATGGCAAGAGGCTATCCAAGCAGAGCTAAACTCGTTAAGGAAAAGAGAGGTTTTTGGACCAATTGTCCAAACGCCAGATGGCGTAAAACCTGTTGGATATAAATGGGTATTTGTACGAAAGAGAAACGAAAAAAATGAAGTTACAAGGTACAAAGCAAGACTTGTAGCTTAAGGTTTCTCACAAAGACCTGACATCGATTATGAGGAAACATATTCTCCTGTTATAGATGCAATTACATTTCGGTTCTTGATAAGCCTTGCAGTCTCTGAAGGGCTTGATATGCATTTAATGGATGTCGTTATTAAAGATATCCGTACGGATCCCTAGACAAGTGAGATATATATGAAAATCCCCGATGGATTTGTAATATCCGATGAAATAAAATCAAAACCTCATAACATGCACTCTATAAAATTACAAAGGTCTTTGTACGGATTGAAACAATACGGACGAATGTGGTACAAACGCCTCGGTGATTATTTTGCGAAAGAAGGATATGTAAATAATCCGCTTTGCCCATGTGTCTTTATTAAAAGATCATCAACAGGATTTGTGATTATTCTTTGTATATGTTGATGATTTAAATATAGTGGGAAACCACGACGACATCGTTAGAACATCCGAATACTTGAAAAAGGAATTCGAGATGAAAGAACTTGGAAAAACAAGACTTTGTCTTGGTTTGCAAATTGAACATTTTTCAAGTGGAGTATTTTTCCATCAATCAAATTATATTGAAAAAATATTAAAAAGATTTTATACGGACAAGGCGCATCCATTGAGCTCTCCAATGGTTGTCAGATCACTTGAAGTGGATAAGGATCCATTTCGACCTCATGAAAGTGATGAAGAGCTACTTGGTCCGGAGGTACCATATTTAAGTGCAATTGGTGCACTTATGTATCTTGCAATGTACAAGACTCGACATTGCTTTTTCTTTGTCAACCTACTAGCAAGATATAGCTCTTCACCAACTCGAAGACATTGGAATGGGATTAAACATGTTTTTCGATATCTTCGAGGAACAAGTGACATGAGTTTATTTTACTCGAGAGGGTGGCGAATCTTCAAGGTTATGCCGATCTTTGGATTTTTATCCGATCTCACAAGGCCCGTTCTCAAACGGGATATGTATTCACATGTGGCAATCTATTGCTGTATCATGGAAATCAGTAAAACAAACTATGGTTGCTACTTTTTCCAATCATTCTGAAGTACTTGCAATTCATGAAGCAAGTCGTGAATGTGTATGGTTGAGAAACATGATTGGACATATTCAAGAATCATGTGGATTACCTTTAATAAAAGATTCTCCAACCATATTATATGAAGATAATGCAGCATGCATTGCACAATTAAGTGAAGAATTCATAAAAGGTGACAGAACAAAACATATTTCACCGAAATTCTTTTATGCGCATGAGCTTCAGAAGAATGGTGAAATTGATGTCAAGCAAATCCGATCGAGTGATAATCTTGCTGATTTATTCACAAAAGCCTTACCAACTACGACATTTAAAAGGCTTACATATGGTATTGGCTTGCGTAAACTTAAAGACATTGCAAGTAAAGAAACCGAACAAGTTTCACCCATGTTCACATGAGGGGGAGTTATTGATTAATGTATTGCACTCTTTTTCCCTTAGCTATGGTTTTATCCCATTGGGTTTTCCACGCAAGGTTTTTAATGAGGCAATCTTAACAATATTATACCCATCTTAATATTTATGAGAATAGTGTACTCTTTTCTTTTACTATATTTTTTCCCACAGGATTTTTCTTAGTAAAAGTTTTAACGAGGCACAATCTCTAAGCAAGCGTCATCCAAGGGGGAGTGTTGTGAAGTGTGGATGACCATGCATGTACACCAACATATTGTGTAGTTATGTACTTCCACTAGTCTATGTATTGTCATGTTCTTTGTAACCATTTCAATGTAAATGGGGTGTATGTTTTAGTCCCACATTGCTAAGGCACATTTGTCATCATACCAAATGGCCTATATAAAGGATACTAACTTCATTGTAAGAGCACACCAAGTTGAATGAAAACTTCTCATTCCAACTATCTCATTTCTTCTCTTCTCCTTTGTAGTAGTAGTTTGTAGTAGTAGAAGTTCTTAGTCTTCTATTTCCTTCTTTAGTTCTTAGCAAGTTCCAATTTATTTCACAACAAAAAGTTATTTTTTTAAAAAAAGAACTACTATTGAGTAGTAAATGATAAGATGTTTGTATTCTACTGAATTGAATTGATTTGAGTTAAGTGAATTTGATTTGTGTCAATTAAGTTAGTTTAGTTACTTTAATTAATTGTCATAGTTTTATTAAGTGATTTTTAATTCTTATTTTAATTAAATTAATTAAATTTAAGTAAAAATAATAATAATTACTATTGGAAGACTTTTTCCTAAAGAAGTTTGCCAAATCTCTGTGGATACGACCTCGCTTATCACTTCTACAAATAATAAGGATATGCGGGAAACTTATTCTACACACTCGACACGTGTCAATAGAAAACAAATTAGTAATGCAAAAATGGAACCTGGAGAGACTACAAATTATCTAGATGATTAGTTTCATTGCAACAAAATAAAATTGAAGAAGTCAATGCTATAATGAGTCATTATGATGGGTTTATTGAACCTAATTATATCTATAGTGACTATAAAAATTATCTACGACCAAATATTAGGCAATGGTATAGAAAATCAGGGTTATCAATGGTATAAAACATCCACATTAACTGAAAAAACCATTGCATGAGAAAATTTAAATAAGGAAAAAGATCAAAGAATTCAAACTTAACAAAATGATATAATAGAATTTAAAAACTAATTAAGTCAAATGGCAATGCCAATGAGTTCGTTGGTTAATCAAGGAAGATTGTCATCTGAACCTTACCCAAGTTCATATGCAAAAGCTATAACTTTGAGAAGTGGTTGATCACAGGTGCAAGTTTTACGGCTCGATTATAGTAATGATGCTTTAACATGACATGAAAACCTTTTTAACATAATTGACTAATGCTAAGAAAATTATGTTTCAAACAGTCAACAAGATAAACATTTGAGATGGATAAAAAATCATTACCCACGGTAACAAGGCCTATGACCTTTCCTTTGTTATCATCTCCAAATATGACTTCCCCCATCATGCAACTTCAACTCAATGAATTGACTTACATCTAGCGTCTACTAATGCTAGTCTTTTTCAAGACACATTCCCCAACCTCATGAGACCTATTGCAATTAGAGCATTTATGGGCATCATTTAACAATTTCTTGTAACTTAATAAATTTGCTTTATATTATACGTCTCTTTTGTTGAGTGCACGTCATTGTGCTCCCAACGTCATATCAAACATATCCCTACCATTTGTGAACTTGGTCACCGTATTAGTCAAGTCCTCTACTTCATTTTCTAAGGCATCCCTTTAATTCATGACTTTATTCAAATAATTTTGGAGGACACTAATGGTCTCATTTTATGACTCTATCTCACAAATTGCTATGATCAAGCTCTTTTTGAGTTGCTTGGTCTCTTTGACCTCTGTTCCAACTATTTCCTAAGCTCATCAAAACTAGGCAATCATCCAAGTCATCAAAATCATCAAAATTTAAAGCATTAGAAGTTACCTCACTTTGTGCCATGAGACAAAGTATAGTCTTTGCATTTTCTGACTCGCAGTCAGAGCTTGATGAAAATGAATCATCCTATGTTGCCTTGAAGCTCTTCTTACATTTCCTTTTGTCTATAACTTTCTTGGACTTACAACCGCATTGGTATGGCCCAATTCGCCATTCCCTAATCAAACTGCCTTGATTTTCCTCATTTGCTTCCAACCTTAAACTTTATCTTGTACTTGTCACGCTTGTACATTGCCTTATGGAGCCTTCTTGAAAGCATGGCTAGTTCCTCCTCAAGATCATTTTCATCACTAGATTTCTCATTCTCAATTATCTCATCTGATGGAGCTGAAGCTTTCAATTTTAGCTAAAGGACTATTTTCCTTCAAAGCAATCTCCTTTTTTGAATCTTTCTTGGAACCACCACTAAGTGCTTCTAATCTTGCTTAGTCCTGTAGCTCAAACTCATGAATCGTCAACTCTCCATATATGGCATTAAAGGTGTAATCTCCAAGATCTTGGCCGATTCGATGGCATAGTTTTTTGCATCCCATTGCTTAGGTAAGCCTCTAAGGAACTTGTACACCAAAGTCTCTTTTTTATTTTTCCATCGTTAAAATGGACAAAGAAAAATTAGAACAGTCCATTAATCCTAAGCCAAATTGTGGCATGATATGAATTCTATGTTTAGTGTGTGTCTATATGCTAGGTTCTAATTCGAGCCCAAAGAATTACATTTAAAATGTGCCAAATGTATGTTTCAATTCTTAAGTGGTACGCAAAACTTGTGATTGAATACAAAAAAGTAAATTAGCGACAAAATTAGCAACAAAAACTTATTCTGTTGCTAATTAGTAGTGGAATGACAAGAAATGTGGATGAGAAGCTGTTTGAACTGTTAGAAACAGATTACCAACTGAATTTAGCAATGGAAATAAATTTCTTTGGTAAGAACCCTTGCCAAAATGTTATGTCTAATATTTCATTTTTAATCCATTGCAATTTAATGTTTATAACAAATTATCAATGAATTACACATTACTAACGGATTAATAGCGGATTTTGACCAATCCATTGCTAATATGTTTCAAATGTTAGATTCAAACGGATTAGCAATGGATTGGTCAAAATCCATTGCTAATTCTTTAGTAATGTATAATTATTGCTAACTTGTTGTAAATAATAAATTGCAACGGATTAGCAAAGGAAACTCTTTTATTCGTTAGTATTACATTGCTAAATTTGATATATTGGTATTCCATTATTAAAATGGAAAGTGTAAAAAACGGATGACTTGCCCTAATATAAGATTGAACTCGATCATCATCTCAATCATCTTCAAGTCCCTCCTTCGACCTACGCACTACTGTTATCGTCTTCAACTCCCCTCATCGATTCCCCACAAACACCACCAACGCCTCTTCAACACACGATCCATTTTTTTTCCAACTGCAGCTTTTTCGACGATGTCACCACAAATGGCGTCGCTGCATCGACATCGACCTGGAATAATGACATAGATAGAGCGTAGATTCCGCGACAAAGATTAACGAATCACTGGTGATGAATAATTTCCCCAAATTAGATGAATCGATCCCGCCATTTGTGGTGAAATTAGTGCGAAGAAGAGAGAGGAGATGAGATTTAGGGTGGCAAAATTAGGGTTTCGATTGAGTTGGAGAAACATTGATTTGGGGTAGAGTGCGGTGGAGGAGTTATGTTTTATCTTGGGGGTTGTTTGGATGGAGCGGTTTTCGCGAATAGAGTGAACTCAATGGAGCTTCAGTTAGGGAGTTTTGAACTACTCCTCGATTCACAAGTACAACCCCCATCTTGGGAAGACCTAGTTGAGGCTAGGCATAAACCCTAATTGAGACTAGGTAGGAAGTCTTAATTTGTGATTAGGCATTCTAGGCTTATACACTTAGGTTATAACACTTATTATTAATATAAGTGGGGGGTTGCAAATCCTAACCGGGGAGATTAAGTAGTGGATGTAGATCAGTTGGATTGAACTAGTATAAATCTTATGTCTCTTTTCCATTTCTTCTACCTCATAAACCATTGCATTGCATTTAAATTTTTGATTGTTCGTGCATCAAGCATTGTAGTTCACTGAAAGTTTTAAAAAAAGTGATAACCTCTCAGTACACCAAATTCACTCCCCTCTAGGGTGTGATTTTAAATAGAAACACTCTCATAAGCATCATTTCGTATTTCTTCTTATTCTTGAATATTTAAATTATGTTATTTTCATGCATAATCATAATTCATATTGCAGGTCTTGATTGCCCCGTATAATTTATGTTCTAATTCTACTAGCAAATGGCGTGTTTTTATGAAAATTAACCTATATGGTGACATACCTATAAGTCTCTTAAATGCAATTTTATATGCTCAAAGTGCATCTTTTAAGTGAAAACTCTAATCATTACTTCTTGGACTTAATGTCTGTTCCAATAATGATTTGATTTCTTTGTTTGAAGTTTTAGCTTGTCCACTAGTTTAAGAATATAAGCAGTAGATGTTGTATGTTTGACGTTGTATTTGTTAAGTAGAGCAACAACTATTTGATTGCAAAAATGTGAACCTCTATTACTAATTAGTGCTCTAGGGGTTCCAAAACAAAAACTAAAAATCATTGATTTAAGGAAATTGACTACTATTTTATAATGATAACTTTATTAACTTTTATTTTTACACACTTGTACACATAATCTACAACTAGTAGAACAAAAATATTTCCATTAAACGGTGAAAAAGGTCCCATCTATTCCCCACACATCAAATATTTCTCAAAAAAGTATATGAAAAAAGGCATTTGATTCTTACGTCCTAAATTTTCAATTTTTTGACAATTTGGATAAGTTTTTGTACAAATATAACAATCATGGAATAAAGTGGGCCAAAAGAATCCTAAATCTAATATCTTATGGGTAGTACTATGTGGATCAAAATTTCCTCCATAAGCACAGTTATGGCAATGGGCCATTAGAGATTGTATCTCTAATTGTGGAACACATCCGCAAATGGTTTGGTCAGAAAAAGATTTCCATAAATAAGGTTCATCCCATAAATAATGCTTAGAATCATTTTAAATCTGATTCTTTCGGGCTCTTGTCAAATAAGGTGATAACCTATTAGTAGTAAGATAATTAACTATATCAGCGTTCCATGGACTTTTGGCAACTATGTTGTATAACTATTCATTTTGGGGGGTTTTTGATAAATGTATAATTAGACATCATAATATATAGTGTTTAGTGTGTTTTTGAACCATAAATCTCTATTTAGTGGTAACAATCTCTCATTTATGTGATTTGCAAGTATTAGGATTCAAAATAAACAAGTGGTGTGAATAGAAGAATCGGTCATGATGATCAAGGGAGAGAGGAAATCAGAATTCTAGGCCATAGCCCAATCTGTAATTCTAGGTCGTGGCATGTAATCCAAGTTTCACGACCTCATTTTCATGTTGGTTACAAAAAATAATGATCCAGGATGTGGCCCGCGTCGTAAAAAAGGGGCGTGGCCCCGGTTTTGCATTTTTCAAATCGTGGCCTCACTCACAACCCTGTCTGCGGCTTTGTTTTGATGACCTACTTCTTAGTCCGAACTTTTAGGAACTTCATGTAGGAATAGATTTTTTTGGTTTTATATAAATAGTAACTTACAAAATCATTGTTCCCAACCTTTGTTTACGAAGGAACTTGTAGATTTTTAGGTTTTCCATCAATCATGTCCGGCTAATCTCATCAATCTAAATCGGAGGCGGATCAAACTACTCATTTGGCATAAAACTATGTGAGATCTTATTTATTTCAATTCAATTACTTGTCATTGGTGTTTTATTCCCTTTGTTATTGATTGATTGATTAGGGTTAAATTTAGATTTAAACCTTGATTATGTTGCTAGTGAGTCGTATGCATCCATCCTTATGCAATATGACCATAAAGTGGCAATTGACCATACCAATTGATTTATCCCTTTTGGGACCGATCAAATACCTTAGAGATCTAAGCTAAATCGGACTCACTAGTGATCCGGTTGTCTAGGTGTAGTGCCTTCATAAAGCCCAATGCAATCAACGCATGAAACCCAATTCGTGTGAGTCCAGGGTTGTGTGTTTAGTTAAAAAAGTAGTTATTGTTGTACCTTGACTTTCGAGAATAGGAAGTATGAGGAACCGTGTACGTTACCGGGTTTATAGCTACTCTAGAATATCTTTGAATTGCATGCTTTACATAGATCGACGACCATAAGTTTGATTATGCCAATTAAAGAAGTTTGTGATATCGAGGGTTTAAGTTACTTTTCTTGATTGAATTATTTACAAAGTATTTCTAATTCCATGTCTTTTTTAGTTCTCAACATTCTATCTTAAATCCCCATTTTCCCTTTCTTTTAGAACCTTAAAAAAATTACCAATCTCTGTAGAATCGACCATTTGCCACTATATACAAAATATTTATTTTAGGGATTATATTTTATTAAAGCGTTCGACGCGCATCAATCTCTTAACGGTATTTAGATTTCTCCATATTATAGTCTACTTAAATGGTCTGCTACTAAGTTTTCAACACCTTTCTTATCTTTTATAGCAAGGTTGAGTTTGTGTAATAATAAAATCCATCTTATTAATCTTGGTTTTGAATCTTTCATTTCCATCAAATATCTTAATATGCATGATTAGAGTAAACTATAATTTTATTCCCAATAATTATGGTCTAAAATTTTCTAAGGCAAACATAACTACTAAAAGTTCTTTTCTGTATTTGCTAGAATTCAATTGGGTAGGATCCAAAGTTCTAAAGGAATAGTATATATCATTAGAATCATTTCCTACCTTTTGACCTAAAATAGCTCCTATTGCATAATTAATTGCATCACACATCATTTCAAAATGTTGTGACAAATCTAGTGATTTTATCACACAGGTGTGGTAATTACGGATTCTTTTAGTCTATTAAAAGTTGTCTTGCATTCAGTTGTGAATTTGAAAGGGACATGTTTTTGCAAAATTTTACATACGGGTAGTGTTATTTTGGAAAACCTTTCTCAAAACACATGTAAAATCTTGCATGACCGAGAAAAGATCTTACTTCCCTCACATTATTAGGATAAGATATGTCTTTATAACTTGTATTTTAGTGAGATCCACTTTTATTTCTTTTTCTGACACTATACGCCCTAATATAAGTCCTTGATTGACCATAAAATGGAATTTCTCATAATTTAATATCGAATTCTTAGTTATTCATTTTTCAAGTACTTTCGTTAAATGGAGTAAACATTTATCGATAGAACTACCATATACAATAAAGTTATACAAGAAAAATTCAATAAAATGTTCTACATAATCGAAGAAAATGCTAACCATACACTTTTGGAATATAGCAGGTGCATTACATAAACCAAAAGGCATACGTCTATAAGAAAATGTACCAAAAGGACAAGTAAAGGTAGTTTTTTCTTGGTCTTGTAGAGCTATAAGGATTTGATGAAATCTTGAGTATCCGTTTGAGCAACAATAATGAGTTCTTCTAGCTAATCTTTCTAACATTTAGTCTATAAACGAGAGTATATAATATTCTTTTCTAGTTGAAGCATTTATACCTATAATCTATCACTTTTTCCAACCATTTTGGATTCTAGTCAATACTAATTCTCCATTTTCATTTGTTATTACTGTAATCCCTGCCTTTTAAGAACTATTTATGTTATACTAACCAATTACTATATGTTATTGGAAGTATCATTCATGCATCTAATAATTTCAGTATTTCCTTCTTTACTACTTCCATCATTGGTGAATTTAGTGCATGTTGAGCTTGTCTAGAAAGCTTTGTATCTATTTCAAGATTAATCATATGCATACATTTAGCTAGACTTATTTCTTTAATGTGAGTTATTTTTCATCCTATTGCTTTCTTGAATTCCTTGAGAATATTAATAAATTTCTCTTCTTCAAGATTTTACAATTTATTAGATATTATCGTTGGTAAAGAATCATTATTCTCTAAATAGGCATATTTTAAATGATATGGTAAAGTCTTTCAATCTAATTATGGTGCTTTGACTATAAAGGGTAAAAGTTTTGAATGATCTATAGGTAGATCTATATAGTAAGAGAGTCCATGGATTTTAATATACGATTCTAAAGTATTAATTATATCTCATGTTTCTTCATCTATATCATCATCCTCATTTAAATCTTCTATGACTATTTCATGCTTGTCTGCTTCATTTTTCTCAAAAAGATATGTCTATTAAGGGATCTAACATATCTATGGTGCACACGGAAGAAACATTTAAAAGATACTTCATAGCGTTATAGATGTTAAAGTTCGCCATTTCATCATCTATTTCCATTGTTAGAGTTCAATTAGAAATTTCTATTTTTTTGCCCCTTTTTAGGAATGGACGTCTTATAATGAGAGAGGTTTTAAAGGAGAATTGGTGGTCTTTCATTTCCAAGAAATAAAAATCAGCTAAAAAACTAAATCGCTGACCCTTACCAATACATCATCTAATACTCTTAGAGGTTGAACATAGATATGTCTGCTAACTGTACTACTACACCAGTTTTTTCTAAAGGTATGGTTGCCATTTGTAAATAAATTAACAAAGTCTTAATGTTAATTGATGCACCTAGATAACACAATACTTTAAAAACTCCTATATTTTCTAATGTAAATGGAACAAAAACATTCCACGATCGGAAGATTTAGGAGGTAATTTTTTCTGGATTAGTGCTGAAACATGTTCTCCTACACTTACTTTATCATTGACTTTAATCTTATTAGCGCATAAATATTTTATAAATTTCTCATATTTTTATGCATTTTGGATGACTTCAAATAAAAGTATATTAACTACCATTTTCCTTAATTTGTCTAAAATATCTTTCTGTTCTTGCAATTTCTTAGCATTCTTATTGTTTTCTAGAAAATGGGGCAATGGTGGCCTTACAATATTTGGTTTATTCTTATCAGGATCATGATCCCGCTCTTTGGAGATTTTACTATGTTTTCTTTCAATTTCCTTTTCCAATTTAGTTTTTATCTATTTTTGGGATATAACTATTCTAGTGTTTTTTGTTCCTCCGTTTGTTTACCACTGATAAGTGATTATATAGACTTATATATAGAGTTAGTTTAGTATTATAATTAGCCAAAGTATCTCGAAATGAGCTCTAATTGATTGTATTTATGTGTTTTTAGGTATTCAAGGCATAAGGAGATAAATGACTGAATTAGTGAAGAAATGAAGATTAAATACACAAAGAGAGAGTTGACATCGTAGCTAAGAGGATTGACGGCGTGAGAAGATGAAGGCATAGCGTGGGAGATGAAGGCACAGTGTGGAGGCAAAAGAAGAGAACAAAATGTGGTAAGGATAGTTGGCTCGGTGGTGGCACTGTATGTGATAAAGAACGGTGTCAGAACAGGATACGTATGGCACTGGTTCTACTGAATAAGGAAAAAACACACAAATTCTCAAAAGTTGTGGTCGCACCGTGGCATTATACACATAACATCGGATCACTTACAAATATCGCCAAGACTAAAGAAAGTACAATGTTAAAGTTCTATTTCAACTGAAATTGTTTATAAGGGTTTCTAATTATTTTCTAAAGTGTCTTAAGGGTATAAATAGGTATTAAAAAGTGTTAAACAAAAGACATAACACCTATTAGCAATACATTATAATAGTTTAACCTAGTTTACTTTATTATTGAATTTTAAGAAGATTTGTGGAAGACAAGACATTGAAGACTTACGTGTGGTGATTCGAGTATTGTTTTTATTGATTTAATTGAAGTATTTGATTATATCTTTAATTGCAATGAATACTGTTATGTTCATGTTAAATTGTAAAGATAGGTTAGAATTTCAATGAAGTGTGAGTAGTTCATTCATCTTAAGGATCAATGGATCCTATGGTATGAATGCTATGCTATCAACATGAATAAATTGTAAAGATAAAAAGTGCAATGGTTAGAATTTATATTGATTCTGAGTGTAATGCTGCCAACATCTTGATTACATGTTTGTTGATATTAGGTTTTAGTAGTTGTCATGGACATTGAAGCTTTTAATCCAAATATGGATGGTACAACCATAAAATACATACCATCGAGAGATAATTATTGATTAGGGAGGCATGAATAGTAAGCTTATTTGGTTATGAAACTAAAGGCTTAGAATTTAAAGCAATGTAGAGCTTATGTTATTCACACTGATAGGTGGAGTTCTAGTTTGTACATTAAAATATTTTCCATCACGATAGTGTGTTCAAGTGGATTTGAAGGAGATCTATCTATTCTAATTAGGCATTACATACTTATAATATAGATGAATAAAGTGAGTTGAGAAACTTAATATTTCATTGCCTAGGTGAAGTTGTGAACAAATATATTCTTAATTTAAGAGTTAAAGTAATTTAAACTGATTTGTTATATTAGAGTAGTTTAGTTATAAAAAATAAATTAAAAAGAATTTCCTTAGTAATAGAGTAATTTTAGCAAGGTAACACTAAGTGCATATACCTTTCCCTTAGGACGATATCTGTAATCAATGTAATTTGGTCACATTATTACTACCATTGAGCCATTATACTTGCGGTTGCGATCAAGTTTTTGGCACCATTGCAGGGGATAGGTAGCCACTTAGTTTAGTTAGTTTGCAAAATTTCTAAGTTTTAATTTTCTATAATTTTTTTATTTTTATTTTTATTTTTAATTTCATCTACTACACTTGATCTACTTTCTTTTATCTTTGGTGTTTAAGAGATGTAAAGAATGCATGACTATCATGAATCAAACAGTGAAATCCTTGAGAAAATCTTTAGGTTGGTTTATCAAAGTGAAATTGTTTGAGACAATGCCATATAGCAAGCACAACCAATCGCGAGTGGTTTGGCATGGATGGGAAATCAACAACCTTATTATAACCCATATGGATTTAAAAGATTTGTGGGAACTCAAGAGCATTACAATTACATACAAGGAATGGAGTCATGTAATAATTATCAAAGCTTCTACAACCCTCACATTCAAAATGTGTATAAACCATCATGGACTTCTCAAGATAACCGGCAATCATGACAAGATCAAGAGATGGATGAACAATTTATCTTACATCACTAGAGAAAATGATAAGAAAAATGGATAAGAAGAGCGAGAATGATCTCAAGAAACATGAGGAAAAATTAGAGATTTCTGCACAATTATTTAACATGATGGAGGAAGAAGATGATCAAGCGTTATTGAATTTGGAAAAGAATTTAGAAGAAGTTGCAACATTCATAACTTCAAGACAAGAGGCTGTCGTAAAGTTTAGAGAGAACAAAGTCGAGGAGTTGTTAACGACCGAGGAATCATGTCATGAAACATATGAAGTAGAGAAGCCTAATCAAGAGGATTACAACATTGTTGATACTTTAGAGCAATATGATTTACTTAGTTATATTAGAGAGGAGAGTCTTATTAAGGATATTATGCAATATGATAGTGATGTTGATTTGGAGAAGTTTAAAACAATAATAAGTAACAAAAGCACGAAAAACTAGAGATCACACAATATAAAGTTTGTGCAAGGGACAATTAATCTTATTGTATTACTTACACCATTTTTTGGGACTGAGGCTATGTTGTTGTTGTTGTTGTTGTACTACTTACACCATTTCACCAAGAAGGGCAAGATCAGTGGAATGGTGAGACAATTGGGGCTTGTGTAGAGACGTATGAGAAGATTACAAAGATGATCGTTTTTTGTCGAAGAATGGCAATGCACGCTAAATTACATGAAGTTTATGAAGTATATGGTAGCATGCCAAAAATGATGTGAGGATATGAGGAACTTCGCGAGGATACATCATTGAAGTAATATTGGTGCATCATGGTTCCCATTTGAGAGCCGCGATGCATACGTTAGTCTAATGACGTTAAACTAAGAACTACTAGAAGGCAGTACATGGGTTTTTAATTTCAGTTTTTCTTATTTCAGTTAGTTATTTAGTTAGTTTACTTAGTACAATCCAAACGTTATAGTTTTCTAACTTCAAAATTTTTGTGCAAAATATGTAGGAAAAGACCATTTGCTGGGTAACAATTCATCGGAATGGAGAAGTCTTAACATATGCTAATAGTCACAAAGCATTAAGGAGTCAGAGGGAAATTCTATGTTTAGTTCAGTATTATTATGTATTATTATGTTATTATTATATGTTTGTGTTTTAGTGTTTTCATGTTTCGGGCTTATTTTTAAACTTGAGGACGAGGTTTGGTTTAAATCTGGGGGCATCAACACTACATTATGGGAAGTTGTAAGAAAGGTCAAAATAAAGATAAACACTGTAGGTATAATCGATAAAATTGTATTTTTTGAAGCAATTAAAGAGAAAAGCCTGGTAGTGTATTTCTATTTCATTTACTTATTATTTGAATATGTTTAAGTAGTATAAATTAGGTTATATGTAGTATTACTTAATGAATAAGTAGTTCATTTGCAAATTTCATGCCTTTGATTAAGGATGAGTAGAATACACGTATCTTGTTAATATGAAACTCAAGAGAGTATTTTAAATATTTGCAGAAAATGAGAAATGTAGCAAACAACGGTATAATTTCATTACTAGAAACTTAAAGTTAGGGAAGACAATAAACTTGAAGCAAAACAAAGAAGAATACTAGAACACTTCTCGTAGAAAAAGTTAGATCTTTAAGGAATTCTATAATAAGTGTAAATCTTACTTAAATATAAAAGTTAATAAAGACTTAATGCAAAGAGGAGAAGAAATATAAATTATTTTTAATGAACAAATTGGAGTAAACTTGCTTTATAAAGTGAAAGTGATAAGTGCTAAAAAGTGTTTTAAAAATAAATAAAAATAGAGAATCCCACGAGTTTAACATGAAATTGAGTAAAGAACTGAATGGTTGGAAAAGTAAGAAAAACGAGATCCATAGAAATAGGAGTAGGTACCATGCATATAAAAAATAAAAGGAGAAGAAGAAAATGAAAGAGAGAAATAAAAAAAATGAAAAGAATGCAAAATTTAGAATAAAACTTTTCAAATAAAAGACTTAGCTCGAGTGCTAGTAGCTTAATTGAGCTAAGTTTTCTTTCTAACTATATAAAGTCTTATAGACTCTTAGAGTGCTAAAGTGTACCAAAATTAGTTTGATATGATTATTTGTGAATTCCTGAGCTTTATAAGAAATTATGAGATTGTAAACTTGCTACTTGAATGTCGAGGTTAAAGAAACCTATGAGTAGTTATGGTTTTAGTTGTGATCTACTCTCAAGTTTTGAAAGTGAGTTGCATGTGTTGTTAAAGCTATATGTTTTGATAATGTAAGTTCTTGCAAAGAAAAACTCTTAAGTGAATTATTAACTTGAACCTATTTGGATTAAGGGATGCTCCATGAACGATATAAAATGAATATGAACCGGAGTGATAGGAGTAGTTAGAATACTTAGTAAAATACACTTTTGCTCGAGACGTGCAAAATCCTAAGTTTGGGGGTATTTGATAAGTGATTATTTAGACTTAGGGTTAGTTTAATAGTATAATTAGCTTAAATATCTCGAAATGAGATCTAATTGATGGTATTTATATATTTTCTTGTATTCAAGGCATAAAGGAGATAAACAAGTGAATTAGTGAAGAAATAGAGATAAAATACACAAAAAAAGAGTTGATGCCATGGCTAAGAGGCTTGACGTTGTGAGAAGATAAAGGCATAGCGTAGGAGATGAAGGCACAGCGTGGAGGCACAAGAAGAGTAGAAAAAGTGGTCAGAATAGCCAGCTCAATGGCGATGCCATGGGTGATAAAGGACGACGCTGGGACAGGATACGCAGGGTGCAGAGTCTATTGAATGTGTAAAAATACACGAAGTATGCGAATTTACGGCGATGTCGTGGCATTACACACAGAGTATTACACCACTTACAGATAGCGTTGAGACTAAAGAAAATAGAAAGTTAGAGTTCAATTTCTAGTGAAATTGTCTATAAGAATTTCTAATTATCTTTTATAGTCTCATAGGAGTATAAATAGGTATTAGAACGTAGTAAACAAAATATATACCACCTATTAGCAATACATTATTATAGTTTGATCTACTTTACTTTGTTATTGAATATTCAGAAGATTTGTGGAAGAGAAGACATTAAAAACTCACGTGTGTTGATTCAGGAATTATTTTTATTGATTTAATTGAAGTATTTGATTGTATCTTTGATTGCAATGAATTCCATTATGTGTTTTTTTAATGAAGTGTGAGTAGTTCTTTAATCTTAGGGATTAATGGATTCTATGGTATGAATTATATGTTATAAACATGAATAGATTGTAAAGATAAAAAGTGCAATGGTTAGAATTTGTATTGATTATGAGTGTAATGCTACGAACATCTTGATCACGTGCTTGTTGATATTAGGTTTTAGAATTTATCATGGCCATTGAAGCTTTCAATCCAGATATAGACAGTACAATCATAAAACATATAACATGAAGAGATAGTTATTGATTAGGGAGGCACGGATAATAAACTTAATTGATTATGAATCTAAAGATTTGGAACTTAAAGCAGTGCGGAGCTTACATTATTCACACCGATAGGTAGAGTTCTAGTTTCCACATTAGAATCTTTTTCATCACGACAGTGGGTTAAAGTGGATTTGAAAGTAATCTATCTATTCTAATTAGGCATTGCATACACATAATAGAGATGAATAAAGTGAGTTGAAAATCGTAGTATTTCATTACCTAAGTAAGGTTATGAACTAAAATATTCTTAATATAAGAGTTAAAGTAATTTACATTGATTTTTTAGATTAGAATAGTTCAGTTATAAAAATCAATTAAAAAGAATTTCATTAGCAATACAATAATTTTAGCTAGGTAATATTGAGTGCATACACATTTCCTTGAGGACGATATCCTTAATCAACATAAGTTGATTAAGGAAATAGATTAAGCAACCTAAGTTAATTAACGTAAGTTGATTAAGTAATGTAAGTTGATTAAGTAATACAATAATTTTAGCAATATAATTGTCCAAACATTTGGTTCTAAAACATTGTCTATTTAAAGGTGTCAAGTTTCTTAGATTCATCAACGTTTTCAAGAAAATAGAATAAATTTCTCTTTTATGTCAAATTTGACACTCAAACTTGTCGGCTCGATAATACTTGCTTCTAAGTTTGGAAGAGACTTAAGCAACACAATACTTTTCATTCCATCCATGAATTACTAATTTTAGGCTTAAGTCTGACATTTTAGTTTTTCTTAAGGCATTTTGTCAAACACATTGTATGCAAGAAAATGAATTTTACTCAACTTAATTCAAAACTCACCCAAATCATTTTGAAGCTCAAAATCCATGCAAATCATATTTGAATGGTTATAAAGACCTAAATTCCATAACAAATAGGTCAAATGCGACGATAATAAAAAAATATCAATAATTCATAGCTTCGACCAAACTTGAACTTAAAAAGACTTACAATCTTGTCAAACTCAAATTTAGCTTTCGAACTTTAGATAAAAAGAACAAAGTTCACTTACAAGCATTTTATCAAACACCAATAGTGTATTCTTTTCCAAAACTATTTCTAAAATTTAAGTTTCATAGATATTTAAGCAAAATCATCGAGAATAACAATTGAAATCAATTAAACCAAAAGTTGAGTTCAACGCTTCACCTAGTCTTTCGATGAAGTTTCTAGTGCCATAAATGCAATAACGTTTGATTCAAAACATTTACAAGACTTGAAAATCATGAAAGCTTGGCCCAACTTATTTGTAGAAATTGACTAGGAAGTCAAAGTCTACAAACAACCACCATAAATTCATGCATTAAAATTTGGAAGAATATCAATAGGACTTCTTTGTGACATTTTATAAAATACTTGATATGCAAATCAAAAGGAATTACCCCAAACAACATGAATTAGCTTTGATTTAACCAAACCAAACTTGAATCCTTCATAAGGACCAAGAACCCGTAAGCATCAAGTTAGATTACAAAAAAAAACCAGAACTATGCTGGTTTAACATAATTTCAAACTCAAACTCAAAATATGTTTAGTGTTTCACCTTAGCTTCTAATGGTGTCTCAACTCTAAGATTTTGGCTCTCCAAGCAAGGATCCCCCTTTTATTTTTTCTCTTCTCTCTCTTCTTTCTTCCTCCCAAGCTCTTCACGAGCTAGCTCTAACGCCGCCAAAGTATTACAGTTGTCATCTCCATCTCTTCGAAGTTGTGTCGTCCACCTCGACAATCGCCACGCACGCAAAGACGATGTGAGGAATGAGGGGTGTCCCCTTTATCGCGTTGTGTAAATGTACGATTTTTTTTATTTTTTTATTGGAAAATTACCTAATTACCAGTTTACATATAATTTGATTTAAAATTGGACCATAGACACTTATTCAAATCAAAGGTATAGTTTAGCTTTATTTAAATTAAATTAATTTGGTTGTACATCACACAAAAAGCACACCAAGCACAAATTATTTTTTTTAAGCAAGTTGACTAACCGTAACTCTTAGTCAGGTTTTTGACCACTAATGATTTGTGATTAGCGGTTAATCATCTAATTAAAAATATAGGTTGTTACATACAACTTTGCCATTGAGCACCACCCGGGTAAAGCGAACGTCATGATTAATGCATTTAGTCAAATGAGACCTTACATTAAGAAAGTTATCTATCGGATGACATACGAGAACTGTTTGTTGGAGGCAGCTGCATCGTTGTGTATCTTAGAGCTTCATATTATGAGAGAGGCATAAAGTTATGGTAAAACCAGATAGCCGACTATCTCAATCGAGCAGGTTTTCGAGTGTTAGAGGACATATGGTCTATATGAGAGGTTTAGTGGACCGACATGGGACCCAAAGTGTTTTGATTGTTCAAAGACGTCAGATCAGTGTTTGATACACAGAGGGAGGTTTTGGATACATGCCGTTCATGAGATTTAGGATGACATTCTTGAGGACGCATACATGTCCTGATACACATTTCATTCTGGGCGAACTATGATGTATTTTGACTTGAGGAGATTATTTTGGTGGCTTTAGATGAAGGTTGATGTTGGAGCATATACTAGGAGTTGTGAGATTCTCCAACATGTTGTCAAGTCCCAAATATTTTAAACGGATAAGTAGGGCTAATAGGTGATTAACAAAAACTATTTATGGCTTGAATTGAGATTTATAGGTAATTTTATTATTGGGTGATGTGTGCCTAGTGTTATGTTGTATATATTATGTTATTTTGTGGAATTCAAAGTTAATTGAGTAAATTCAAAACTCACGGGGACTTGCCTCGAGATACACGTTGAAATGAGTTTTAAGATAATTAAAATGCTGACCCAAACTTTAGTTTCAAATTTCATGAAAAGTTAAATGCAGTTAAGTTTAAAAATTGAGAAATGAGTTTAAATGGACTTAACGAGCCAATATGGGGATTTTGCCTTGGTTTGTATGCAAGTCAGGATCCTAGTATTATGAAATGAGAACGAAGTTGGTGCAAGACCTTGTTTCGAGTTTCATGTCGGTTGACGGTGGTCGAGGTTAAGATTGAGTCTAATTGGTTTCATTTGAAGCTTGACTTTTAATATAATTGGGTATGTAGGGAAGCTATTGGAATAACTTCCAATTGGTCTCAAGGTGATTTGATGCTTCAGGAACTCCAAAAGTTAAGCTCGAAGTTGGTTGTTTGTAAGTCCCATAGTAACCTTTATATTGTATGAGTATTTCTTGAAAATAATTGCATGTACTGGTTTATTGCTACATATTTATGGGTCATGCATTCCTGGACACGAGAGGATAGAGGCTCATAAGGGTCCCATTGTGTTAATTGGCTATATGTGTGATAGGGTGAAACTATAGTGCTTTATGGTTGAAGTCACTGATCATTATAGACACATAGGAGTTTTAGGAGGACTTATGATGCTGGCCAGGATAATATTCCATGGAGAGGTGATGGAGTAGCTTTTCGAGGGACTTCCTCTTAAACTCATGAATCTTGATTACTATTTACCCACAACTTTTGGAAGACGTCATCTGATTGTGGTCGGTCAATAGAATTAGGATGAATTGCATATTTGTATATTTATGATTCCTTGCAATATTATTATTCTTTTATATTCTTGGAATACAATGCATTTGATTATTACATGTATACTGGATAATGTGGGATTTACTTATTTGACATTATCATATTTTTATAATTGGGTAATGATAATGTTGGAGCGGCGACAAAGGAAAGGGAAAGCAATCAAATTTTCTATGACTTGATCAATTTTATTCTTTTTGTGTATACTTTCTTTATGATACAATATATTGTATGAATGGGTGTTTAGGTTCGTGTGTGGTTAAGATCTCCTATGGAATGGTTGTAGCAGTTTTGAAACAGATTAAGATAATTGTAGAGCTAAGGTAATGTTGGTTTAAGGATTGTGATATCCTAAATTAGGTTAGAATGAATATATCTATATTGATGATGTAATATATATTGTTGGGGGGTGGACTCTGAGACCTTTGGCATTTCCACCAAGCTGAACAGGTTTTGTTGAACATTTTTAAATGCTAAGTTTTCTAGTGTAGGCTTAGAAATAGAGGATGTGCTGCCAAAAATTCTTAGTAATGTTTTAAGGATAATTTAATCAATCTAAATGAACTTTGAGGTTTCAAATTAGCTTTTAGAACTCTATCAGGTTAATAAAGTTTCTATTTGATGATGACTAGATTATTAAGGGATTAAGGTAATCTAGGCCGGTCAAATGCCATAATTAGGTGGGGGTCTAAAATATGTTAAGGCTGAGTAGAGGAGATCATGAGCATTATTGCAGCTGCTATCCATTCCAAAATGGAAATGGGAGCACGTTATGATGGAACTTGTTAGTGGACTTTCCTAGACTTCAAAGAAGCACGATGCAGTTTGGGTTGTTATCTCCAGGCTGACGAAATCTGCGTATTTCATCCCTATTCGATGAAGCACATGTTCCCACAACTGAGTGTCTTATTTAAGAGAGAGATCATCAGATTGCATGGAGTGTTGGTATCGTGTCATATAGGGATCCCAAACTTACGTCTAAGTTTTGGGAGAGCATGCAGGAACAGTTATGCATTGGTTGAAGCTTAGTACTATATATCATCCTCAAACTAACGATCAATTAGAGAGGTTGACTCAAATTCTTGAAATCATGCTCAAGTCTTATATTCTACAGTTTGGATGATCGTAGGATGATTATCTACCATTCTGTAAGTTTGCCTACGGCTATCAAGCGAGCATTGGGATGCCTTTGTTTGAGGTGATGTATAGAAGGCCTTACATGTTATTTACGTATTGGGCAAAGCCTGCGGATACAACGACAATTGGACCAAAGATAATTGTTGATCTCACAAAGAAAGTCAGACAGATTTAACATAGATTACAGGTTGCATAGGACAGACAAAAGAAATATGAGGAGATAACTCAAGCAATTGGGAGCTATAATATGAGAGTCCATCATCGAAACTAGGTGAGCTCTCATATCTTCTTATTTATCTTCACACAAGCATGCCCTCTTCTCATGTCAAGTTAAGGCTTAGCCTCTTTTAGCGCACTAACAACTATTAGTGTGCTAAGGACCTCCCTTAGCGTGCTAACTCACATTAGTGTGCTAGGGACCTCCCCTAGTTTGCTAACTTCCATTAGCGTGCTAGGGAGCCTAATTACTACGCTAATTTCCTACTAGACTGCAAATTTTCCTAAGTACTGAAATTGAACTTTGAGTCTAAAGCACACCTTATGGGACCTTAACTTACTATAAATGGGTTAATTAGACACTAAGGACTGAGGATTATAGTATGGGTGTCAGATACAAGTCAGGGTCAGATTAGGAGCATTCTGGTCTAGTTATAGCACATGTGCGAGGTAAGTAAACCTATGAGAAACACACCTCAAGCATTTATTTCTCTTTCATTGTTGTTTTCTGATCGAAGCACTATTAATTATATCGATTATTAAGTATTCTAGTGTTATGTATGGTAGTGTAAATGTTAGACCATAACACATGCATATCGTGTGCTTGGTGAATTGTGACCCGAGTTGCTTGCTTTTGGTGCATGTGTCGATAGATCGCGGGTCCAAGCCAACCACTAAGAGGGCTTTATGGTGATGGTCCAGTGGGTTCACCTAATGGTGAGATCTTAGTATACCATATTATGGTCTAGTCAGTCCGGGATTGGTATACACGCACTATTTGATCCCCCGATGCTTTTTATTCATGACATCCCCTGTAAACTGCTTTATTGATTAGTGAATGCATGTTTAGCATTTTTATTGGCTTCCTATGAATCTTTAGTGGTTTTCTTTGAGATTTTACTCACTGAACTCGTTTTTGTTTAAATTCGAGTTGCATATCCTTCTATGAGTAAAGGTAAGAGGATCTTGGGCAAACTATTTATGACCGCCTTCTGTCCGAGATCTACTCTTATATGTTCATTTTTTATTTTGCTTTACTTTTGCGATATGGGGACTCGAGAGACATGTACATGTATATATTCACATTGTCTATTTATTTTGTTGCCTGACATGCATGGTATTCTATTTCTGAGTTTTCCACTTTAGGTTGGTGCTATGGACGTGAAAACACTTATGTATGACATATTTTATGTTGATTAATATTTTCACTTATTTTGTTGATGAATACCTATAAGATACATGTAAAACTCCTATTAATTTGGCTAATCGATCTATAAATTGGTAAACTTTGGTAATTAACTCGACTAAGCTAAAAACTAGTATAACTCATTGATAATTAGCTAAGTTAAAAGACTCAATCAATCACAAATTGTCTAGAAAATAGTTAACTTAATACTTGAACTTGAATAATTTGTTTAACTCAATAGCTTAATGAGATAAGATAGCAGTCATTTTGAGATGCTGGCAACAGTCGTAGTGCTGACACATGTCAAGCTGCACAATAGTTTCTTGTATTTTCCTACTATTTGTAGTAGTGGTAAGTGAAATATCATCTCCACATAGATTTCACAAACTTCTAAAGAAAGTATTTGTCTTGTTTTTCTTAATTTAGTTAATATTATTAAATGGGAATTAAAATACCAAGTAACTAAAAACTAAAACTACTAACTCAATTGACCAAACCAACTAAATTAATTCAAACAACTCCATGCTAAATTAATTAAACAATATTCAAACTCAATATAATATAAATATCTAAACAAAAATTTAAATAAACCCCCACTAAACAATGTAATATACTTAGATTGCATTCAAATTCTAGAACATAACATCATTTCATAACTTAGTTATAACCATATCACATGAAATCTTGGAATCTTTAAATCTTCATTCATAATAAATTGATAGTGTTTAGCACACCATCGATTTTCCTAAATTCAATGAAAAATAAGTTATATATTTATTACAGTAAGTCTACATATTGGATAAAATGCAATAGAATAGAAATTACAATAGCATTAACACTCAATGAAAATCATGTCTAATCTAAACCAAATATTAATCAGGATATGCTAATTAATAAATAACTTATAGTACAATCACCTAGAACATCCACTCGGGTAATATTGCCATATAGATTAATCCTAGTTACTACTTCTATAATTGTTGTCAATAATTATAAACATAGATTCAGAATCAAAATATCACAATACATATTTGCAACTATGCATGCAATATCAATCATCATTAGTTGTAATACGCAAAAACAACTTATTAAAATCATGATTGTTGTATATGATTAAATTTAAAGAATTAATACATGATTTCTTAATCATAGCTATATAGCAATCTAAAGTATATATTTCTAGGGTTTGTTTAGATTAATAAACTACTCAATCATGCTAGAAATAAATAACACAATAATATAATTGAAAGACATAATTAATTGAATACCTCTTAATGAAATAAATCAAAGCTCCAATATTGATTCAAAAACTCAATAAAATCTAACTTATTGCTAATAGAGGGCTTAGAGAGGATACTAAATTCAAAGCTCTAAGGTCCTATTTATAGTCTCATAAGTGTATAACTTATAGATAAACTCAAATTTCTCCATAATAATCTAAAAGACTCATAACCGACCTCATCGATTTGTCAACAATTTCATTTTATTCACAAATCGTTGAGTTAATCACTAGAAATAGGTCCATGTGCTTCACCGATTCAGCTGGCAATTCCTTGTGTATTTTCCAATTTGCCGATGATTCACTAGCTCTTCTCTGCTCCCGATTTAAACAACGATTCCTAGTATATTTTCACGTCGCTTGCTAATTTTTGGACCTAATCTTTAGTTGACTATTTTGCTCTTCTTCCTCTTTTCATCCATTTCTTTATTTTCCTAATTAAATTTTGAAATCACAAAACAAGAGAATAGCTATTGTAATATCATCATTTACATCTAAAATCAACTTAAATTACACTATAAAACATGTCTAATTATTGACTTGTCAAATACCCCCAAAGTCAATGCTTTATCATCCAAGCAAAGGAGTACTCTTAATCATATTCTCTTTTCATTCTTTATAAACTGATTTCAATCTAATTCATCTTAATTTTAAATAATAGAAGTTTTAAAATAGAAGTGATCTTTAAATGAAAACATATTACCCACAAGTAAATAAAAGTTATGATAGAATATAATTATTTAGACAAAACAAACATCCGTTAATGATAACTCAATCGGCTAATGAAACACCTTTTAGAACTTAAAGTTCATTACCAAGGTCAGTACATAATATACGTTTTGTCAATCTCCGTTGACAAGCATCAATCTTATGATGACTAGTGTGGAATCTCATAACACAAAAACCATTAGATTAATCTTAATTTTAGAAATTACTTAATAATAGCACCACAATCAATATCAATAAAGATTTTGCCAAGTACCAATGAATATATCATTTTAAAAGTGTTATATTAAAAAATACTTCACTCAACCCTAGCTTCAAACACTCAGCTAAATCTTTTCTTTGAAGAGTTTAAGAACATCCATATTTTCATCTCTCATTTTTTTCTAATTCATCGTAATTATTATTATTATTATTATTATTATTATTATTATTATTATTATTATTATTATTATTATTATTATTATTATTATTATTATTATTATTATTATTATTATATTCATTTTCTTTTGCTTTTTGAGTCATTGTTCCATTTCCTATGGTCATTCTCACATTTTTTCCAATATAGATTCTCTAATATATTTCCTATCGAATTTATAGGACTCTTTATATATTTGTAAACTCTTGTTAACCCTTCTTACTATCTACTAAAGTTGAAGAAAATACTCTTTCTACCTTATAGAAATTCCTCAGTTTCTAACTCATTTCTTCTTTCAATTGTGGCATAATAATTTTCTATATATTTACTATAAAAATACTTAATCAATAGCCTTTGTATCACAAGATTCTTAGAAATATGTCTTGTTCATCTTGCATTATTGTTTCGATCTTCCACCCATTCTTACGACTAACACAAGGCAATTAGTCAATGCAAACATCAACTAGTAAAGTTAATAAAAAAATGATATAAAAACTGATTCATTATATCATAGAATTCCTTTGGCTAATAAAAATATCACTTCCATTCAAATCGATTATATATTCACATTCATTATGTTCCTAACTAAAAATAAAGTAAAATGAAATTCATACTTGAATTCAGAAGAAATTCGAAAAACTTCACCAACTCACTTGAATATTAGATCAAAAGCTTGAATTTTTTGGATCAATTCTTGACTTATCTTTTACCTTTCTTTCATTTGCTTGCTTATTTTGCTATATTTTCTATCATTGTCATACTTCACCTCAAATATCCCCAAAACCCATTCCAAACCTTGTTCACAAGGTTTAAAAATTAAGTTAGGTTTCCAACAAAAAAATATACCTCATGAAGTATAAACGAATCGATATAATCATAAATTAGATAATCAATATATAAATAAACTCAATACATAATTTTCATCAAATAGAGTGCATAAAAATTAGAATAAACATCACCAATGTATATCAAATGTAGCATCAAATATATGACCAAAGCACTTTATCAAATGTATCATATCACCAAAATATATATCAAATATAATATATCACCATAGATCACATAGTATATCACCATCATAGATCACAAAGTATATTACCAGAGTTACATGTAAGGCCTCACACATTATCAGTCAAAGAGAAAGAAGATAAAATGGATTAAAGAAATTAGTGTCGTTCTTTGAAAGTCGCATTATCATCATCCTCCACTTGATCAGTCCTTTGGGACTAGTAGTTCGTAGCCGAATCATAAAGACGGTAGTCTTGACCTTGCAGTAGTTAAACATTAAGACTAATATTAATCAGTAGCCTCACATGTGTAGATGGTACAGGAACCGCTATGCCTCTTTGTCGTCTATGTCTTTTACATATTGTTCTCTCCATCATGTGAATGTTCCTCACTAAAGCCCTCTGGTTCTCGAACATCAGTTCTTGATTCCTTAAAGTTCTCATTTGATTATGCATAATTGTACCCATAAAGGCTAACTCCGACTCTTCCACGTATAGGCCATAATAGTACCTAGTAGGTTGCTCCACATTCGGATCATTTCTAGCACTCGACATTTCTACCTAAACTCTCCTCGTGTCATTTCTAATTCTTCTTCTTTGCTCTGTCTCTCTTTTGGCTATCCCAGCCCCTCTCTCTCTCTCTCTCTTTCATCTTCGGAGTCTTCATTACCATCAATTTTCTCATATCTCTATATAACTACTTCTGTGATGGTCTTCTCTGGTAAAACATCCATCTCAACTCCTACCATGTTTAATTGATATGCTCTACAAAAAGTCATGATCATAAAAATAAAAGGTAGTCTGTCCTTCTTCTTTATTGTGATGGCATTTCTTATCAACTCATATATAATCTTGTCAACATCCAAATATCACAATCTCATGACAATACGGTAAAGCAAGGTGACTTTGTAGTTCATGATCTTATAATATTGCAAACTTGGTTATAAGTTGGCGTTGATGAAATAAAACCATGCTTTTGTGATCTTCCCAAGAAACTTGGAAGTGATGTGCTACGGGTACCCCTTCATATCAAAAATAAATCCATCATCATGGATTGCCTCTAGTCCTCCCCTAATTGTCTCGATGGGGTAGTGGTTCTTAATCGGGTCTTCAGGTTTTGAGTACTCATCGTTTTCTCTTTGGTAAAATTTTGATAAACCAAAGTATCAATTTATTCTTGCAACAAAATAATCCATTGTTCTTCTTGAAACTCGTGACTCTGTCTTACTGTCACTTCTATAGGCATTTGCATAAAACTCTCTTACCAAAATATTACATCCTTTCTCACTAGGAACATCCTTAAGGTCTAAATGATTATAGTCCCTAGTTAATAATCCCCAATTTCTTGCCTCAATGATATCTAAGATCTTAAGCCTATATTCCAATTCATTCTTCACATTGAATCCCGTTTTTGATATCTACTTCCTTTTCTCACTAAATCATTCTTAAATTTGGTAAAGGCATTTTCATTGATAAAATTTTCCATCTTAACAACATAATTTTTCTCCCCTATCTATATCTCATGTTCTACTTCCTCATCTTCATCCTAATATTCTTCCTCAAAATTAAAGCTAAATGATAAAGTGGATTAGGCTCTCTTTATAGTCTAATCCTAGATGTATTAAAAGAAATTACATTGGGTCTAATTGGGGGAAACATGAATTTACCCTTGGGTTTCTCTACTAACTTGCCCTTTCCTTTCTCCTCCCTAAACTTCTCCCCTTCCACTTTCGGCTATTTCAATAGATACAATTAAAAGAATAAGCCTGTAAACCATTTAAAACCAAATTGTCAGAAAAAAGTTCGGTAAAATTCAACTTATCTATCTAATAAGAAGAAATTAATCAAAAAAATCATTTATAAATCGAGAGTTTGAAATTCATAGAAAGTTTATTGATAAAGCATCATTCATAAAAACAATCGCTTGTAACTAATTTAAGTCATGCGATATAAAAACACAAAAACCCCTAAACTTATTTGAAACGTAGTCTCAAATTAGTTTGCATACAAAATTCAATCCATTTTCCATGTACTAAAAATAGTGCAAAATTCGATATCAATAGACAAATTATCAAACCGCTCCCATAGTAGTATTATAATTGAAAACATTTGATATCAAAACCAATTTTGAGTAAAACGTTTGAAATTTAGCTTCTAACATAACGAAAAAGCTAAAAATTGATGAAAAACTAAAAATATAATTAATAAAAGGCTAGGGTTTTCATTGATTACCTTCTTGAAAATGAATCTTTCAAGATTGGAACTCTAAAACGCCTCTAGAATACAGCTTCAACCTCCACTTTGAATTCCCCTTGCTCAAGCCCTAGTTGCCTTTACACTTCAAAACTCACCAAATTTTATGTTGAATGTTTGAAGATTGAGGTGGGAATCACTTAAATACAATAAAATCTAGCTTGGAAAGTTCAAATATAGTCGAGAATTTGGGTTTTGGATTGAAATGTTGCAATAGTTTATGAGTGTCAAGTGAATGAATGTGGCCATTTTGGGTTTCTATTTTTAAGAACACATATTATTATTAGTGAATCAGGGTTTAAGGGGACTCGCTGTGAAATCGTTGTCAACGAGGTTCAGTGCTTCAACGACTAGTTTAGCGAATCCAAGTTATATATGCAAATTGGTGACAAATCGTTGACCTGAAATTACACTAAAAACTCTGTAGACTGCTACTGATTTTCTTATCGAATTCTAGAACTTTGGGAAGTCGCTGACCTTTTTTGACTATTTTTCGATTTAATTAATTTTCTCATAAAATTATCACATATATATCCAACAAAAAGGTAGAATTATTCAAAATTATCAGATTTCGACTATAATTTGAACTAAACAATAATTTCATTACTATAAATAACCAATTAGCATAAAAGCTAACGCATAGAGACAATATAATACAGAAATAAATTGGCTAAATCAACCCCTTACATGAAATTATTCTGGAATTAAATTCCTAAAATTTTTCTTAATATAAGATTCAAAAGTTGATAGAGCATAAAAACAACTGACTAATCCTAATATTAAAATTGAAAGTAAAGATAGAGTATGTATGCCTTTCACGAAATGCTTTTGTTCTATCATTGGCTTGACTAAACCACATAGTTTTAAATTAGTTCTATAAACTTAAATGTAGAATTGTCCACTCTAGTGTCTTTCTAGAAAATGATTGCTCAATCATGCACCCTAAAAGTGATTGTCTTATTCAGAGTATCCATGATAGCTTGCAAAGTGGCTAAGAAAGGTCGTCGTAAGATTAATGGAGGATAATAATTGATGAAGTGTGGCATAACCAAAAAATATGTGTCAATAATGTACTTGTCAATTTAAACTGGTACATTAGTAACCACTCCCACTGGTTTCAATGAATAATCATTTGGTAGAATAACTTTTTCAAAAGCAAGTACGTCCAACTTCAATTGAGTATGAAGGAAAAAGTGAATTGGTATGTAGTTTGCTTTAGAACCTGTGTCACAAATAGCTTTAAAATATCAAGCTCATTTGACTTTATGTTAATGTATATATCTCATGTATCATCGAGCTTGACGATTGCTAGAATCTTCTTTTTCTTCTTTTTATTCTTCATAACTTTAAACTTCTCCATTTTAAGATCATTCTCAATATTGTTCGGTTGCTTAACCCTACATTCTTGATTTATTGCCTTTTTATTTGAAGTATCTTCAACTCGCTCATTATTTGTCATAAAATTTTCATCTTCCATTGTTAATGCAGTAATAATATATAATTCGACTTTTAAATTATGATGATTTAATTCTAAAGATTCATTATCATTAGTTTGTTCATTATTAGGTTCATTAGAATTATCATAGACATCTTCAATATTAAAATGAAAAGTAACAATTTTGTTTTCAAATTCCATAGACATTATTCCTTTAAAGATATCTAATTTTATTTTATTTGTTTTTAAGAAATGGTCTTCCTAAAAGTATAGGCTGAGATTTATATGATACTAAGTCTCCCATTTTCATGACATAGAAGTCAGCTGAAAATACTAAGTTATTTACTTTTACTAACACATCTTTTTGTAAACTGTGAGGTTTGCTAACTATGTTGTCAGGTAAGGTAAGATTAATAGGTGTATTAGTCATGAACCTCTTTTCAATGACTCATATAGTTTAAGTTAAATAACATTAATTGGTGTTCCAAGATCACACATAACAAAATCTATAAAAGAAGTTCCTTGTGTAATAGGAATTTCAAACATTCCTAGATCAGAACATTTCTTAAGTATTTTCTTTTAATTAAAATAGACACCTTTTTTTCCTAAGTTTTCAATAGATTATTCTAAAACTTTATTCTTAAATTTAGAGAATTCTTTCAAAGCTTCATCATAAATAAAAAAATCGCACAATTGATTCATAATAAGCCAATAATTAGACATGTTTTATAATGCGAATTAGTTTGATTTTAAATATAAATTATGATATTACACTAGGTATTATTTTTTTATTTCAGGATTTAAATAGGAAAATAAAGTAATGGAATAAAAAGAGGAAGAAGAGTCAAACAGTCAACTAGAGAAGAAGTCCAGCGATTAGCCAACGATTTGCATTTACATTAGGAATCACCACTTAAATCAGCAGTAGAAAAGTACCATGAATCCCCAACGAATTGAAGAGTATACTAAAAATCAGTGGAGCACAGAGAACCAAATCTAGTTATTAACCCAACGAATTGTGTACAACTTAGGAATCGTCGAAGTCAATTACAAATTTTCTAGATTAATATAAAAAACTTGAGTTTATCTAGGATATGTATACTTAAGGAGACTACAAATAAGACCAAAAAGCTTTGAAATAACTCTCTCAAACTGCTTTCTTCAACCTATTTTATGTATTTAATAAGTCTTTTATTAGTTTTAGTTGATGTTTCGAGTTACATTGGAGCTTTGATTAATTTTAAGAGGTATTTTTTTTTTCATTATAACTTTTAATTATATATTTGCATTATTTATTTTTAGCATGAGCGAGAGTTTATCAATCTAAAAAAACTTTAGACATGTATATACTTTGGATTGATAGATAATTATAATTAAGGAATTACGTACTTAATGCTTTAAATCTTTTCATAGTCGTCAATCACATATTTAACAAGTTATTTTTGCATATTACAACCAATGAAGATTAATATTGCATGCAAAGTTGCAAATGCGTATTGTGGTATTTTGATTCTGAATTTAGGTCTATAATTATTTACAGCAATTATAGAAGTAGTAACTATGATTAATATATAGGGCTTCCCCTGAGTGGAAGTTCTAGATAATTGTGTTCTAAGTTGTTTATTAATTAGTATATTCTGATTTTTATTGGTTTAGATTAGACATGATTTTCATTGGGCGTTCATGATACCATATCTCTATGGTTTGCGTTTTATCCAATAGGTAGATTTACAATGATAAAAATATGGCTTTTCCATTGAATTTAAAAAATTGTGACTGGCTAAAGGCTATCAACCTATTATGAATTAGGATTTAATGATTCCAAGATTCAATGTGTTACATTATAATTATATTATGAAGTAATGTTATGTTCTAGTGTTTGAAAGCAATCCAATTGTCTTATATTATGTTGAATTTGAATATTATTTAATTTAGTTTTCGTTGAATTGTTTGAATTGAGTTAATTAATTTGGTTAATCAAGTTAGTAGTTATAGATTTTAGTTATTTAGTATTTTAATTCCCTTTTAATTAGATTAACTAAATTAAGAAAAACAAGAAAAAAATACCTTCTTTTGAAGTTTGCAAAATCCCTTTGGAGACAATATCCCCTTTACCACTACTACAAATAATAGTAAAATACAGGAAATTATTTTGCACGTTCGACACGTATCATTTTTTAATGCCACTGCTAAGGATTTTTAAATATTTTCTAAGGATTATAGACTTCGTATGGTTTACACATTTCGTCGTGTTAATTCTACATGATCTTTACATCTGTTTGATCCTAAAATAAATAGAACTTTTAATCAAAGTATAAGACGACAACAATTTATGAAAATTTTAGCTAATAGGATGGAGGATAACAATAATGATATTAATGAAAATGTCATTAATAATAATAATGATAATAGAGTTATCAATAATAATAACAACAATAATAGAGAACTTAATTTTAGATGAGCGAATCAAAATGTTACAACATATAAGCCTATGTGCATAGCATACCCTGATGGATTTCCTGAATTTAAAGTTAGATATAGATTTATTAGTGTCTTACCTAACTTCTATGGTAAAGACAATGAAGAACAATAAAAATTCATAAGGGAGAATCAATATAAAGTTATTGGGATGAAACCGAAAGAAGGTACCCTAGAACAAGTCAAACTTAAAGCTTTTCCTTTTGCATTGAAAGGTCAGGCAAAAGATTTATTGTTCTATCTTCCATAAGATTCGATAAATACATGGACTCAAATTTTAGAAGTTTTCCTGTATGAATGTATGCCTACTAGAAATATTAGTTCCTGTAGAAAGCAAATCACAGTTGCAAAGATGGAAGATGATGAAAACTTTAATGAATTTTAGGATAGATTCCAAATATTAGTTTCTTCTTGTCCCCAACATGGATATACTCAAAGAGCTTTATTAAAATATTTTTTTGAAGGACTCAATCACTTTGAACTAAGATTATTAGACATAGTATTTGGTGGATTTTTACTTGAAACTACACCTAATTTAATAAATAATGCAATTAATAAAATGGCAAAACAATCTAAGCAATATGGTGAAAATGTTGAATTCTCAAGAAAAACACTCTATGAAGTTGATAATAGAAGAAATAATGTGTCTGATGATAAAACTGATGAATTATCTAAGATGTTTAAGCTATTAATTAATGATATATCTAATCAAGTTAAAGCTTGTGGATTCTATAATGAGGCTACATATCATACGGATGTGTGTCCTACTCTACATGAAGGAAATACTGAAAAGGTTAATGCAATGATGAACTAATTTTCTGGTCCCCTAAGAAATCAATATAACAATAATCATACTTATTATCCTCAAAGACCAAATCAAAATCTTTATTATGGTTTTCAAAATCAAAATTATAATACTTGTAGACCAAGAGTTCAGATGCAATCTGCACCTGATCAGTAACCTCAACAAAATATTCAACCTATGAATCCAAATTTATAGCAAATCATGCATAATTTTATGAACAAAAGTCATTAAAACGTTACATAGATTTCTCAAAATTAGATTAAGATTGATACTACTATTAATAAATTGAGTAAAAAGTTTAGTAAAATGAATTTACGAATAAATAGGTTAAGTACTCATCAGAGTAATCGAGCTAAAGCACACTCGAGCTATTGTTGCTCCTACTAATCCAACACAAGTTAATGTTTTATTTAGTTATGAGAAAGACATGCCTATAACTAGAAAGACACTTAAATAGAGTCATAAAAAGAAAGCACATAAAACCATTGAGAAAAGAAGAAGAAGAAAAAAAGAAAGAAGAAGAAGAAGAAGAAGAAGAAGAAGAAGAAGAAGAAGAAGAAGAAGAAGAAGAATAATAATAATAATAATAATAATAAGAAATAATGGCTAATGTCATTCCTACTAAAGAATGGGTGGCTGAACAACTGAAATATACATCTTTTCCTGGAATGCTATATCCATGGTATTAGGCCAGAGTTGAAACATATGAAAAATCTTTACAAAAGTTTGAAATAATTGATAAGGATAAAAATGACAAGATTTTTGATAATTTGAATGAAGATATGTGTTCATATTTTACCGGTCCATAACGATTAGCTGATTCTAAGGAGGAAGATAACAATGAAGACATTCTTGAAGCGTTTAGAAAAATAGAAATCAATAAATCACTTATAGAATCAATTATGCAATTTTCTAATTATGATGATGTTTTGAAAGAATTCTCTGAATCGAAGGATAATTTTTTAGAATAATCTAAGGAAAATTTAGGACAAAACGTATCTACTTTAATTAAAAAGAAAATACCCAAGAAAAGTTTCGATCCAGGAATGTTTGCGATTCTTATTACAATAGAGACCTCTTTTTATAGATTTTGCTATGTGTAACCTTGGTGCATCAATAAATGTATGTCACTTAAACTATATGAGTCATTGAAAATAGGTTCGTTGACTAATACACCTTTTAATCTTACCTTAGCTAACAACTCAATTATTAAGCCATATGGTTTACTAGAAGATGTCTTAGTAAAAGTAAATGACTTAGTATTTCCAACTGACTTCTCTATCATGAAAATAGGAGACTCAGTATCATCTAAGTCTCCACCTGTACTTTTACAAAGTCCGTTTCTTAAAACAGCTAAAACCAATATAGATATCTTTGAAGGAACAATGTCTACGGAATTTAAAAATAAGATTGCCACTTTCCGTTTCAATGATGAAGATGTCTATGAGAATTCTAATGAATTTAATACTGAACAAACTAATGATAATGAATCTTTAGGATTAAATCATCATACATCTAAAATATATGTTATTAATGTGGTAACAATGGAAGATGAAAATGCTATGATCAAGAATAAGCAAGTTAAAGACACCTCAAATCAAAAGACAATAACCCAAAAATGGAGAGTTAAGCAACTGATCAATATTGAGAATGATCTAAAAATGGAAAGATTTAAATCTATAAAGAATAAGAAGAATCTAGCAATTGTCAAGCTCGATGATCCAAGAGATATATACATAAACATATAAGTCAAATGGGCTTGGTATTTTAAAGCTATTTGTGATATAGGTTCTAGGGCAAACAACTTGCCAATTTACTTTTTTATTCAAATTCAACTAGAATTGGATTTACTTACTTCTGAAAATTTACTCTACCAAATGGTTATTTAGTAAAACTAATAGGAGTGGTTACTAATATAGCAGTTCAAATGGACAAGTACATTATTCCCACATACTTTTTTGGTTATGCCACACTTCATCAACGAAGACCCTCCATTAATCTTAGGACGATCTTTATTAGCCATTTCGCAAGCTATCATGGACACTCTGAACAAGACAATCACTTTTAAGGTGCATGGTCGAGCAATCACTTTCTGGAATAGTACTAGAGTGGACAATCCTACACTTAAGTTTATAAAACCATTTTATAACTGTGTGATTCGGTCGAGCCAACAATAGTAAACAAAAGCGCTTTGTGGGGGCAACCCATAATCTATCTTTACTTTCAATTTTAGAATTAGGACTAGTTAGTTGTTTTTTATATTCTCTCAACTTTTGACTCTTATAATTGAGATATTTAGGAATTTAATTCTGGAATAATTTCATGTAAGGCAGGTTGATCGAGTCAATTTAATTCCATTTAATATTAGTCTTATGCATTAGTTTTATGTCAATTAACTATTTACAGTAATGAAATAACATTTAGTAAATTTCATAGGTAAATTCTAATAATTTTAAATAATTCTACATTTTTATTGGATATATGTGTGTGATAAATACATGGGAAAATCAATTAAATTGGAAAAATAGTAAAAAAATAGGCTGGCGATTTCCCAATGATTCCGATTTGTACTGGAACTCGCTAAGAAAATTGGCAACAGTGTGCATAGTTTTCAGTGAAATTTTAAGTCAGTGATTTGTCACCGATTTGGACTTATAATTAGAATTCATTGGAAGAATTGCTAAGCCACTGCAGCTCATTTTGCGTGATTTTATTAAGGATTTCTCAACAAATTCACTTAAACCCTGATTCAATGAGAACGAATTTGAGTTCTTAAAAATGAAAACCCAAAATTGCCACATTTATCCATTTTACATTCACAAACCATTGTAGCATTTCAATCAAGAGACCAAGCTTTTACTAGATTCCACCTTTCAAAGCCTGATTTGGTCTATTTAAGTGATTCTCAACTCAATCTCTACACATTTAATCTAGAAATTTGGTGAGTTTTGAGAGTGTAAAGCTACCTAGGGCTTGAGCAAGGGGAATTCGAATTGGAGCTTGAAGGCGTGTTATAGAGGAGTCTTAGCATTCCAATCTTGAAAGAATCACTTTCAAGAAGGTAATCAATGAAAACTCGAACCTTTTATTGATTAAGATTTTGGTTTTTTTTTATCGATTTTGGATTATTCTTAGATTAGAAGCTAAATTTTGAAATTCTTACTCTACACCGGTTTTGATATCAAATTTTTCCCACTACAATACTAGTATGGGAGTGGTGCGATAATTTTTTTTATTTCTATCGAGTTTTTGAACTATTTTTCATATATAGCGAATGGATCAAATTTTATAGGCAAACTAATTTGAGACCAAGTTTCATATGAGTTTGGGGGTTTTGTATATGCCTATCGCATGATTTGAATTACTTACGAACGATTATTTTTCTCAATTATGTTTTATCATTAACTTTCATATAAATTTCAAACTCTCAATTTATAAACGACATTTCCAATGAATTTCTCATTTTAGATTGATAAGTTGAATTTCACCAAGCATTTTTTCGACAATTTGGTTTTAAATATCCAAATGGCCGAAGTTGGAAAAGGTAAAGGTTCAAGATAGGAGAAAGGAAAGAGGAAGTTAGTTAACAAACACAAACTAAATCCAAAGTTTCCCAAATATAACCTACGTCAATCTCTTTTAACATACCTAGGATTATACCACAACGAGAACCCACTCTATCTTCATCATTTAGCTTTCCTACTGAGGATGATTATGTAGAGGAGGAGGAGGTCGATGATGTTGAATAAGAGATATCGACGGGGGCATAAAATAATGTACTCAAGAAGGAGAACTTTGTCAATTAGAAGGTTTATGATAAATTTAAAAATGACTTAGTAAATGATAGAAAGTTAATCCAAGGGAAGGGATTTAATGCGAAGAACGAATTGAAATACAAGCCTAGGATCCTAGATATCATTAAGGCCAAGAACTGGGGATTGTTGGCTAAGGACCATAACCACGTAGACCTATAACATGTTCCTAGTGAGAAGGGTTGTGATATTTTAATGTGAAAGTTTTATGCAAATGCATATAGAAGTAAGAGCAAGACCGAGTCACAAGTCTGAGGAAGGACAGTGGATTATTCCGCTGCAAGAATAAACTGCTATTTTGGTTTACTAGAATTTCTCCAAAAATAAAATGATGAGTACCCAAAGCCTGAATATGCCATTAAATACCACTATCCCACTGAGACAATTAGGGAAGGCTTAGAGGAAGTCAATGGTGATGGATTCATTTTTCATATGGAGGGGTACACGAAGCACATAACAACTAAATATTTTTAGAAAAATCACAAAAGCTTGGTGTTATTTCATCAATGTCAGCCTACAGCCGAGCCTACAGTATTATAAGATAGTGAACTACAAGGTTGCTCTACTTTACGACATTGTCATGGGATTAGGATAATTGGATATTAGACAAATTATCTATGAGTCGATAAAGAGTGCCATCACCTTGAAGAAGAACGACAGACTCACTTTCTCTTTGATGATCACAACTTTTTGTAAAGCGGATCAAGTGAACATAGTAGGGCTTGATTTAGATGTTCTACCAAAGAAAACCATTATGGATAAAGTTATAAAGAGATATGGAGGAGTAAATGGTTATGAAGACACTTAGGATAAAAAAGAGAAGGCCGAGATAGCCAGAAGAGAGACGCGACATAAAAAAAAACTAGAGACGATACGAGGAGAATTTCAGAGGAAATGTTGGAAGCTAGACATGATCCGAATATGGAACAGCCTGTTAGGGATTATGACGGACTATACATGGAAGAGTGAAAGTTGGCCTTCGTAAGTGCAATTCTATACAATCAAACGACAACTCTGAGAAACCAAGAACTGGTATTTGAGAACTAAAAGGACAATGCAAGGAATATCCACAAGATGGATCGAACAATGTTTAAAAGGCATAGACATCAAGGAGGCGCAGTGATTCATATACTATCTACACAGATGTGCCTACCATTTAGCAGTAAACTTAATGTTCCAACATTGCCAGGTCAGGATTACCACATTTACCACCTCATTGTGAGTTACCAGTCCTAAAGGATTGATCTAGTAAAGGATGATAACGATAGGAATTTCGAACGATTATATTGATTTCGTTATTCTATTTATCTTTTTTTTCCCTGAGTGATATGTTGGGTTTTAGGGTTTATGCGCAACGAAAAATTCCAAATATATTTTTTAAAAAACTAATAGGATCGAAAATAAGTTTCATTAAACTTGATCTACAAAAGTAAACCACACCTTAATCCATGATTTCCTTCTTTGATTGATCAGTCTCCAAGACATTCAAACATGCGTCCTCTATCAGAAATCCATACACAAAAGGTGACCATAGTTTGGAGTGCTAGCCCTAAGAGAGATTGAAAATGTTTTTCACTCTCTCCCAAAATCCAAAGAACTCGAAAATAGTAAAAACGAAAATCTTATTTCATTTTAGGGTCTCGACCTCTATTTATATGTGTAGAAAATCTCACTTAAAAACATATTTGTAATACAACTATGGGATAATTAATAATTTATCATATAACAAATCGTAAGGGCTTTTATGTCATGAGTTTTATCATATAAAATTCATTACTATGGGCCAATTGATATAGCGATCCATTTTTTTGTGTACGACCCAATAGTTTCATGCGATGTTGGTAATGAACCAAAACCATTTTGGTATACTAATCATAAGCGGTCTCTAGCAAGGCATTACGACTGCCGAAGTAGTATGAATATCAAAATTGATATAACCTAATGAATAACATTTATCATATCATTTTGTCGTTTGATATCCTTTGACTAAACATAAGGCATGGAAAGTTACCCTTAATGTTCAATCATACTAGTCTCGAGCTTTAGGTAGACTGAAAACATCCAAATGACATTGATCATATCAATTCACTTGAACTTGGTCATTTAACAGTCTAACATATAGAGGGATCCACTGATATCACTCTCTACATGAGAGGGACATATTCTATCTTGATCACACACTTTCACATATTATTCACATGGTAACCAATTACAATCTTTATAATCGTCCGGTTAAAGATAGCATTTGATTGTGTCAAATTACCATACTCATAATATTGAAGTCTATGGTAATCTCAAATCGAATAATTAAATGATATAGTTATCACGAGTAACATATATGACTTAATCCATGTGGTATTCTTATAGCAGGTCAGTCTAGTACCTTCTTCTCTAACAAGTACTCATGATCTTGATTCGTATTCATATATGGATGATTATCACATGGCCATCAATCAAGATTCACGTTAGTCTTAATTCATTATAGTTCCTAGTATGATGATCGACTAGGGACATTTATGGTATTTTAACAAATACCCATGGATCTTACTATAAGATAACATGTAATCACTTATAATAAATAGCAAATGAAAACCTTTATTTTATTAAATAAAATTAAAAAATAAATAATATTTTTAGATTGACCAAGGGCACATGCCCCAACATAACATTGTGCGAGGTCTTCTATTTAACTCCGATAATGGTGATATACTTTGTGTTTGTGGTGGTGCTATACTTTATGCTTTGTGGTTGGTAATTTAATACAATTATTATATAATGGTGATGTTTATTATATTTTTATGCGCTTTGTCTTATTCCAATTCTAAATTGAGTTTATTTTTTTTATATTGATTGTCCAATTTAAGATTATATTAATTCATTTATACTTCATGTGGTATATTTGTTTTGTTGAAAACCTGACTTCATTTTTAAATATTGAGAACAAAGTTTGGAATGCGTTTGGGGGTATTTTAGGCGAAGTATGACAATGATAGCAATCAAAGCAAGGAAATGATTTGAAGGTAAAAGATAAGTCAAGAATTGATGCAAAGTTCAAAAAGATATGATATTCAAGTAAGTTGACGAAAATTTTCAAATTTCTTCCGAATTCAAGTAAGGATGAATTTCATTTTTCTTTAGTTAGGAAAATAATGATAACTTAAATGAATATAATGAATAGATTTTGAATGAAAGTGATATTTTTATTACCAAGTGAATTCTATGATAGACGTAATCAATTTTTATACCATTTTTGATTAACTTTACTACTTGATGTATACACCAAATTGAATACCTTGTACTAGTCATGAGAATGGGTAGAAGATGGAAACAATAGTGCAAGATGCATAAGACAGATTTCAAAGAATCTTGTGATACAAAATCTATTGATTAAACATTTGTATAGTATGTATAAAAAGTTATTATGCCACAACTGAAAAAAGAAATAGGTTAGAAAACAACGAAATTCTATAAGTTAAAAAGAATGTTTTATTCAACTTTAATGGGTAGTGAGAAGTGTTAACAAGAGTTTACAAAACTAAATATAGTCCTATAGATTCCGTAAGAAATTAAGTAGGGGATCTATAGTAGAAAAATGTGAGAATGTCCATAGGAAATGGAGCAGGGACTCAAATGCAAAAGAAAAAGAAATATATGATAAAGAAATAATCAGGATGAAGTAGAAAAGAATGAGAGATGAAAAGACGAATGTTCTTAAACTCTTCAAGAAAAAGGTTTAACTCGAGTGCTTGAAACTAGAGTTGAATAATGCATTGCTTAATTTAAAATGTTTTAAATAACATATTTATTGGTATCTTGACAAAATCCCTATTGATTTTGATTGTGATGCTATTATAAAATATTTTCTAAAATTAAAATTAATCTAGTGGTTTTGTGTTTTGAGATTCTATACTAGTCATCGTAAGCTTAATGATTGTCATTGGAGATTGAGAAAACCTATATTATGTATCAGCCTAGGTAATGAACTTTAAGTTCTAAAGGGTGTTGCATTGGGTAGTTGAGTTATCATTAAGGGATGTTTCATTTTGTCTAAATCATTTTATTTTATCATAACTTTCATTTACTTGTGGGTAATATGTTTTCATTTGAAAATTACTTCTATTTGGAATTTTTATTATTTAAAGTTAAGTGAATTAGATTGAAATCAATTTATAAAGAATGAAAAGAGAATATGATTTAGAGAGTTCATTTGCTCAGGACAACAAATTGCTGAGTTTGGAAGTATTTCACAAGTCAATAATTAGACATGTTTTATAGTGTGATTTAGATTGATTTTAGATATAAATGATAATATTACACTAGGTATTCTCTTGTTTTTGTGATTTCAGGATTTAAATAGGAAAATGAAAAAATGAAAAAATGAAAAAAAGATGAAGAACAAAACAGTCAACTGGAGAAATCAGTCCATATATTTGCATTTATGCTAGGAATCGCCACTTAAATCAACAATAGGAAAGTGCCAGCGAATCCTCACTGAATTGAAGAATATACTAGAAATCGCCAACTAAATCGGTGGAGCACAGAGAACCAAGTCGATTTTCTTAACGAAGATTAATATTGCATGTATAGTTGCAAATGTGTATCGTGATATTTTGATTCTGAATCTATGTCTATAATTATGGACAAAAATTATAAAAGTAGTAACCATGATTAATCTATAGGGCTTTGCTCGAGTGGATGTTCTAGGTGATTGTATTCTAAGTTGTTTACTAATTAGCATATTCTAATTTTGTTGACTTAGATTAAGCATGATTTTCATTGAGTGTTAATGCTATCGTATTTCTATGGTGTTCTTTTTTATACAATGGGTAGATTTACAATGATAAGAATATGACTTTTTCATTGAATTTAGAAAAATTAGTGGCTGACTAAAAGCTATCAACCTATTATGAATTAGGATTTAATGAATCCATGATTCCATGTGTTATGATTATAACTACACTATGAAGTAATGTTATGTTCTAGTATTTAAAAGTAGTCTAGTATATTACATTGTTTAGTGGGGTTTTGTTAAGATGTTTGTTAAGATATTTTTATTATATTGAATTTGAATATTGTTTAATTTAGTTTTCGTTCAATTGTTTGAATCAAATTAGTTAATCTGGTTAATTAATTAAGTATTTATAGATTTTAGTTATTTGGTATTTGAACTCCTATTTAATTAGATTAACTGAATTGAAAAACATGAAAAAGATTTTCTTAAAAGTTTGCAAAATCCCTGGGGAGACAATATCTCATTTACCACTACTATAAATTATAAGAAAATAAGGGAAACTATTGCACACGCTGACACGTGTCAATTCTATCAATGGTTTTATTGATTTATACTTTCAATTATGCTTCAATAATGTCTTCATTGTTTTCTTCCTTCCTAGTATCAGCTAATCGTTGTGGAACGACAGAATATGAATACATATCTTAATTCAAATTATAGAAAATCTTCTCACTTTCATCTTTATCAATTATTTCAGACTTTTGTAAAGATTCTTTTTGTGCTTCAACTTTGGCTAAATACTATGGGTATAGCCCTTTCGGGAAAATGTATATATTTCAATTGTTCAGCCATCCATTATTTAGTAGGAATGACCTTAGCCATCATTTTCATCTTCTTCAATACTATTATATGTTTCTTTTTATTACGTTGTTTAAGTATTTTTCCAATTATAGGTGTGTCTTTCTCGTCATAGAATAAAACATTAACTTGTGCTTGATTAGTAGGAGCAACAGTAGCGAAGTAAATGTATTAGCTTGATTACTCTGCTAAGTATTTAACCTATTTATTTGTAAATTAATTTGACTTAAATGATTTTTCAATTCATTAATAGTAGTATCAGTCTAAATCTGATTTTGAGTATTTTGCGTAACGTTTTGACGACTTTGATTCATAAAATTATGAAAATTTCTTCATCATTGCATTAACCTCTTTAATATTTTCTTCATTTGGAGTAGGACACGCATCCGTAGGATTTGTAACCTCATTACAGAATCCACAAGCTTTAACTTGATTAGATCTTTCATTAATTTATAGCTTAACTATATTAACTAATTCATCAATTTCATCATCAGAAGTGTTATTTCTTTTATTATCAACTTCATAAAAAAAAATTTCTTAAGTACTCAATCTTTTCACCATATTGCTTAGATTGTTTTGTCATTTTATTAATTGTTTCCTTTGCTAAAGTAAATGTTGTTTCAAATAAAGATCCACCACATACTATATCTAGTAACCTTTTGTTCATAGTGATTTAGTCATTCATAAAAATATTCTAATAAAGCTCTTTGAGTATATCGATGTTGTAGATAATAAGAAATTAATCTTTGGAATCTATCCCATAATTCATTAAAATTTTCACCATATTTCATCTTTTGCATTTGTGATTTATTTTTAATAGGAACTAATTTTTCTAGCATGCATATATTCATATTTGAAAGTTTCTAGCATTTTGAGTCCATGTAGTTATTGAATCATGTGGGAGATAGAACAACTAATCTTGTGTTTGATTTTTCAATGCAAAAGGAAAAACTTTAAGTTTGACTTGTTATATGGTACCTTTTTTGGTTTCATCTTGTTAACTTTATGTTGATACTCCCTTATGAATTTATATGAGTTTTTATTGTCTTTACCATAGAAATTAAGTAAGACACTAATAAATTCAAATCTAAGTTTAAATTCAAGAAATCCATCTGGGCATGCTATGCACATAAACTCATATGCTGTAACATTTTGATTCGCTTGTCTAAAAGTGAGTTCTTAATTAATGTTGTTATTATTATTGATATCTCTATTATCATTATTATTATCAATGACATTGCCATTATTATTAGGGTCGTGCTATATGCAACACAGTGCTTACTCAAGGGCAATCCATTTACAAAGGCACCCATCAAATTTGTCAGGGTACCCCTAAATGGACAAAATTTCCATTGTCCTTTAACTTAGTGCACCCCACTACCAAATCGAATTAAACTTTTATTTTCCTTTCTTCTGCTCTCGCTCCCATTACAAATCACGGGCTTGATCCACCAAATCTCTTATTTTCAAAAAAGCTTACCCATAACTGGGTTTAATCGCAATCCCATATTATTCAGCCACACAGAGCCGTGATTTGTATTTTAGTATCGGTCGTCCATTGTCAAGACTATTAAGTAAGTGTCGATTAAGCTCAACTGAATGTCGTAATAAGGTATGTTTGAGATTAGTCTCGGTTGGTAGTCACCAAGATGTTTTGGCGCCTTTCGATTGTACCATATATAAACTTTGATTGAAGTATCGGTCCTCAGAAACCGAGGCAACATAATAAGTCTCGGTCTTGTGTGACCGAGACATTCGTGTACGTAGTATACAATCAGAAATGAGGAAAAAAACGTAAAAAAACAGTTGCACATAGCACAACCCAAAAAAATAAAACTCAACTCCCCAAATGTCGCGTCCACCCCCTTGCGTTTTCTTCGTCGATTGGATCCTAAAAACACCCAACGAGGCATTAATGGGGTGGGGTGCACAGGAATAAGAAGGAAGAGTTGGTAGTTTGGGTTGAGAGGGGCATTTAAGTCTTTTAAAGTTGAAAACAAAATAAATGGGGTGCCCTGAGTAATGAGTGGGATGCACATAGCGCGATCGTATTATTATTGTTGTTATCTTCCATGCTATTAGCTAAATTTTCCTTAAGTAGTTCTTGTCTTAAACTTCTATTAAAAATTCTATCTACTTCAGTATCAAACGGATGTAAAGATCCTGTAGAATTTAAGCGAGAAAGTGTGTGGACCATACAACGTCTAAAATCCTAAGAAGTTATTTGAAAATCTTTGGCAATGGCGCCAAAAATTGACACATGTCGAGCTTGCATAATAGTTTCTCATTTTTCTTATTATTTGTAATAGTAGTAAGTGAGATATCGTCTTCACTTGGATTTTGCAAACTTTTAAGGAAAATATTTTTATCTTGTTTTTCTTAATTTAGTTAATCTAATTAAATGGAAACTAAAATACTAAATAACTAAAAACTATAACTACTAACTCAATTAACCAAGCTATCTAAACTAATTCCAACAATTCGGTGCAAAAGTAATTAAAAAATATTCAAATTTAATATAATATAAAAGGTGTTTCTACTATGGGTATCAAAAAGATGCCCCATGGCATGGAGCCTTTGTTTCATTTAATTCTTGTGATTTAATTAAGCTTGAGAATTGTCCAAAGCATTAAATGCAACATACTTTTTTTTAAAATTGTTGCTCTTTGAAAATTAAGTTGAGTAATGTCATGTGACAATTGACAATGATTAGAGACAATTACAATTAATGTAGTTTCAAATTAATACTTATAATATACATCAACAATTTTTTTTGACAATATATCAACAATATTGACTTAAGTTGAAAATAGTACTAATATAAATAAACTTGTTTGAGTAAAAAATATAAAATCTTTTGAATAAAATTAATTAGTATTATTACGTAATCAAAATATGTTACTTAATCAAAATATGTTAATAACAGATGACACTTATTCATTTTATTAAAAATTTTAACAAAAAAGTATTTTTGTTTTCAATTTTTATATTATAAATTTTTAATTTTTAAAATCAGTGATTTAGTTATGGTCGTATGTAATTTATAAAAATTTACAAATTTTTATTTATTTCAAAGCTACAATAATTAAAATAAGTAATAAATATAATACTAATAAGTTTTTTTATAGAAGAAAATTGACGCATTTTAATTTTCTTTAAATCATTATATAACACTATTAATTATCATAAAATTATATCACCAATTAATATTTGATCAGTTTTAATAAATAAGGCCCGACCACTTGAATCTATTGACCAATTGAGTTTGATTTAATGTAGTACATATCACACTTTCGAGAACTTTCAAATTCTTAAAATTATATTTTTATAATTTGAACACTTTATTGTGATTTAATTTAATTTTTAACATTTTATAAATTAATTTGTACTATCTATTAATTATTTCTTAATCATATAATGCATCATGTATGATGTGAATATTAATGCACCAAAATAAAAAAGAATAATAACTGAAATTATTTCCTCAATTTCCTCTTATATATTTTTAAGAAGAACTCTTCATGACATCCGGCTCCAACCACACTGAGTAATCCACGCTCGGATATTGTAGTGCTCATACATGTGGTGGTGATCTCAACTCGATTTTTCCATTTATGAAAAATTCAAACTCAAAAGGAAAACTAAATCACTTGTCATTCTAATCAATACTATATTTTACTAATGTATCTTTGTCTTTTATGTGATTCATATATAATTTTGAAAGCTAAATTAATTTTTATATAGTAGCATGTTAAAATTTAATTATTTTCCAACTCAAAAGTTTTAATCATTTTAATTTGATTCAAATAATTTATTTATCTATTCTACTTTTGTGTTGTAAATTTATGTTTAATTGTTTTTTTTTGAGGAAATGGTTGATTATTTAAATTATAAAGTAATTAAGTGTAAATTATTTCTTCAAAAAAGAGACAAATTATAAATAGCAATGTTCTAAGGAGTTGTACTAAAATTTATTTTTAAAATGAATTTTATTATTGATATTGAGTAATGCATATTTGCTAATAAACTTTTAGCTTGAAAGTTACAAAGAAATTTAAAAAATGTCTTTATCTTCCAAAAATTTAAAAACAAATAACATTTTTTAATTTTTAATTTTAAATAGAAAATGGTCAAACTTGTGATTTTTTTAATTTAAAAAATGTCTTCATTAGTAAAAATAAATAGCAAATGGTCAAACTTGTGATTTTTTTAATTGAAAATACATTTAAATGTCATTAATTATATGTGGATCACATTGATGTGCATTAATTAGTGTTTTACAACCATTCTCTCTCTTGATGTTAATTCGATGATTGAGAATTGGTACCTATGTCATGGGTATTTTTTTGATACCCATGGTAGAAACACCATAATATAAATATCTAAACAAACCCTCACTGAACAATGTAATATATTTGGATTGCATTCAAACACAAGAACATAAGATCACTCCATAATTTAGTTATTGTCATATCACATTGAATCTTGGAATCATTAAATCCTAATTCATAATAGGTTGATAGCCTTTAGCAAACCATCGATTTTTTTAAAATTTAATGTAAAATAAGTCATATCCTTATCATTGTAAATCTACATATTGGATAAAACACAATAAAATAGAAATTACGATAGCATTAACACTCAATGAAAATCATGTCTAATCTAAACCAAGTATTAATCAAAATATGATAATTAATAAATAACTTAGAACAAAATTAGCTAAAACATTTACTCGAGTAACATTGCCCTATAGATTAATCTTAATTGCTAATTCTATAATTGTTGTCAATAATCATGGACATAGATTCAGAATTAAAATACCACAATACATATTTGCAACTATGCATGCAATATCAATCATAATTAGTTATAATATGCAAAAACAACTTATTAAAATTAGTTATTGTTGTGTATCATTAGATTCTAATCATTAACTACATGATTCATTGATCATAATTGTAGGATTTTTTGGGGTTCATACACAATGAAAAATTCAAAACGATTTTTGAAAAACCCCAACAAGATCGAAAATAGGTCCCATTAAACTGATCTAAAAGTAAACCATACCTTATCCGTCATTTTCTTCTATGATTGTTCGATCTCCAAGACGTTTAAACGCGCGTCCTCTATTATAAATCAACACGCGAATGGCGACCACAATTTGGAGTGCTAGCCTCAAGAGAGATTGAAAATGCTTTTCTTTCTCTCCCAAATTTAGAGAACTAGAAATTTACAAAAATAAAAATCATATTTCATTTTAGGGTTTCACCATTTATTTATATATGCAGATAAGCCCTCACTTAAAATCCTATTCGTAATACAACTATTGTATTATGTAGTTTATGCAAATTACACATACGCCATATTAATAAGTTATCATATAACAAATCTTAAGGGTTTTTATGTCATGAGTTTTATCATATAAAATTCATTACTCTAAACCAATTGAAATTGCACAAAGCCAATAGCTTCATACGACGTTGGCAATGAACCAAAATCATTTTGGTACATATGTCATAAGTAGTCTCTAGCAAGGCATTATGACTACCTAAGTAGCATGAATATCAAAATCAATACAACTTAATGAATAACATATTTCATATCTTTTTGTCATGCGATATCCATTAACTAAACATAAAGCATGGAAAGTAACCCTTAATGTTCAATCGTACTAGTCTCAATCTTTAGGTAAACTGAAAAAATCCAAGTGACATTGATCATATCAATTCACACGGTCTTGTCCATTCTCATTTTATCATATTGAAGGATTTACTGATATCTCTTTATATGAGAGTGGCAAATTCTATCTTAATTACACACTTTCACATACTATTCACATAGTAACCAATCACAATCTTTAGAATTGTCTAGTTAAAGACAACGTTCGATTGTGTCAAATTATCATGCTCATAATATTGAAATCTATGGCAATCTCAAGTCGAAAGACTAAATGATATACCTATCATGAGTAACACCTATGACTTAATCCATGTGGCATTCTCATAGCGGGTCGATCCAGTACCTTGTTCCCTAATAAGTACACATGATCTTGATTCGTATCTCTATACGCATGATCATCACATGACCATCGATTAATATTCAAACTAGTCTTAATTTATTATAGTGCTCCGTGTAATGATTGACAATGGACATTTAGAATATTTTAACAAATACCCATGGATCTTACTATAAGGTAAACATCCAAAAACTTATAATAAAAAAGCACATGAAAACCTCAATTTAATTAACTAAAATTATAACATAGGCGATGTTTGTAAATTGACCTAGGGCACATGCCACAACATCTCCCACTTGCACTAGGGTCGATCATTCATGTATCTAATACTTAATGACCTAACATGGCCATCATGTTTCCCTTGTGGAAGAGCCTTCGTCAAAGGATCTACAATGTTATCTTCTGTAAGAACTCTACAAATCTTCACATCTCCCCTCTCAATGATTTCTCGAATGAGATGAAAACTTCTAAGTATATGTTTAGATCGATAGTATGATCTTGGTTCCTTAGCCCGTCATATTGCTCCATTATTGTCACAATACAAGCAAATGGTGTTAGTTATACTAGGAACCACACCAAGTTCGGAGATGAACTTTTTGATCCAAAGTGCCTTCTTAGCTGCATCGGGCGCTGCAATATACTCAGCTTCTATTCTAGAACTTGCCATAGTTTCTTACTTCGAACTTTTTTCAGCTCACTGTGCCTTTATTCAAAGAAAACACCATATCTAGACTACGATCTAAAGTCATGTATTTTAGTTTGAAAACTTGCATATGTGTAACCATTTACAATAAACTCGTTTTCCAAACTTCCATAGACCAAGGAAACTTCTTTAGTCCTTTTCGAGTACTTAAGAATGTTCTTTACTGCTATCTAGTGACTCTCGCCATTAGATTGATATCTGCTTGTTGCACTTAAAGCATATGATACATCAGGCAGGGTTCATAATGTGACATACACGATAGATCCAATAGTTGATGCATATGGAATTGTATTCATGCGCTCTCACTTATTGGACATTGAGTCTTGGTAAGGCTTATACCATGAGACATTGGCAATAACCCTCTTTTAGAGTCATGCATACTAAACCTATTCAGTAACTTGTCTATGTAAGCACTCTGACTTAGACCGATCAGCCTTTTAAATCTATCTCTATAGATCTTAATCCTAATGATGTAGGTTGCATTTCCTAAGTCCTTCATTGAAAAACATTTCCCTAACCAAAACTTGACACTCAACAAGGTTGGGATGTCATTTTCAATAAGTAATATATCATCAACATATCGTACCAGGAAAACAACCACGCTCCTATTGACCTTCTTATATACATAAAGCTCATCTTCATTTTTAATGAAACAAAATTCCTTAATTGCTTCATCAAAACAAAGATTCCAACTCCAAGAAACTTGCTTTAATCTATAAATGTATCTTTGAAGCTCGCACACCTTCTTAGAATTCTCAGGATGGACAAACCCTTCAAACTATATCATATATATGTCATCACGTAACTTTCCATTTAAGAAAGCTATTTTGACATCCATTTGTCATATCTCATTGTCATAATATGCAGCTATGACAATTAAAATTCTAATAGGTTTAAGCATGGCAACATGAGCAAAAGTCTTATCATAATCAACACATTGACTCTGTCTTAAACATTTTGCTACTATATGTGCTTTATAACTATGCACGTTGCCATCCATATTAGTTTTCTTCTTGAAAACCTATTTACATCCAATGGTCTTACCACCTTCAGGTAAATTAACCAGGTTCTAAACATGGTTATCATACATGGATCGCATCTTAGAATTCATGGTACTAAGTCATTTATCTACCTCAGGGCTAGACATAGCCTCATAATAAGTAGTAGATTTATTTTGATCTATAAGCAACGCCCCACTACTATCAGTAATAAGAAATTCAAATCTCACAGGCTGATGTCTTACCCTATCAGACGTACATAGGTCTTGTGATACCTATGGAGGTTCAAGTAGTTCAAGACTTTGTTGATCTCCTGTTGGCGGTTGATTGTTTATTTATGGTTTTTAAGTTCTTCAAGACTTACTTTATTCTCATTGTTGTCTTTTGGAATAAACTTTTTTTCCATAAAGACACCATTTCGAGCCACAAACATTTTTTTCTCAGTGGGATTATAAAGTAGTATCTTATAAATTCTTTAAGAAAACCAACAAATACACTCTTTGTAGATTTGGCTGATAATTTTTTTTAGATTTGTCGTCGTACAAAAACCTCATAGCCCCAAATCTTAATGAAAGACAAACTCGGTCTTTTCCCAAACTACATATCCCGTAGTGTTTTATCAATTGCTTTATAAGGAACATGATTCAATGTAAACGCAACAATTTCTAAGGCATAACCCCAAAAGGAAATAAGAAGATCTGCAAGGCTCATCATAGATCAAATCATATCCAATAAAGTTTGATTTCTCTTCTCATAAACATCATTCCATTGTAGAGTTGATGGGGGAGTTAACTGTGAAACAATCCCACATTTTGTACGATGATCATCAAACTTTGGCTCAAATATTCACCACCTCGATCTGATCAAAGTTCTTTAATATTTTTACCAAGTTGATTTTACACCTCATTCTTAAATGTTCGAAACATCTCAAAATATTCACCTTTATGTTTCATGAGATGCACGTAACCATATCTACTAAAATCATTAGTGAATGTAATGAATTAATGATAACTACCTCTAGTCATTATGTTTGTAGGACAACATACATCAGTATATATTATATCCAATAAATCACTTGCTCATTCACTGTGTCTAGTAAATGGACTATTTGTCATCATGTTTCATATAATTCAAAATCAAATGAATCTAAAAGTCTATCTTTATGGAGTTTAGAAATGTGTTTCTCATTTATGTGGCCAAGACAACAATATCAAAGGTAGGTTTGAATCAAATCATTTGACTTGAGTCTTTTTATATTTATATTAAGAATAAAAGTATTTGTGGACTTTTTCATGTTTAGAATATAAATATCATCACATAAATCAGCATTCGCATAGAAAACGTCTTTATGAGAAATAGAGCATTTATTATTCGCAATAATGAAATTAAAATCATCCAAATCCAAACATGAAACTGAATGATGTTTCTCCTTAAGGTAGAGAGGGACATAAGAAAAATTATTTAAAACTAAAACAAATTCACTAGATAAAATTAATTCATAGCATCTCACAGCCAACGCAACAACCTTTGTTTTATTTTCGACTAATAGGATGACTTCTTTTTTTAGCTTTCTACTTTTGGTGAGACCCCTACGTATTAATATAAATGTGAGATCCACATCCGGTATCCAATAACCAGGAACCACTAGTAGACAAGTTAACTTCAATAATGTAAATACTTAAGGCAGTAGTTGCATTACTATTCTTTTTCTTTAGATCTTCATGATAGAGCTTCCAATTTTTTAACCAATGCCCAAGTGCATGGCAGAAATGACAATTTCCTTCCTTTTCTTTTTCCTTCTGGGATGTGAAGTAGAATGAGCATGAGGCTTGACTTGTTCCATAGGCTTTGTGAAAGTCAAAATAGCCTTGCCTTTGCCATTTTTCTTCAGAGCTTTTCCTTTTGGAACCATCAACACATTTGCAATGGGTTTCTTGACATTCGGCTCAGCAGTTTTAAGCATCAAATGCAACTCTGAGATAGACTTCTCAATATTATTCATGTTATAGTTCATCACAAATTATGAATAACTATCAGACAATGAATTCATGATCAAATCTATAGCTAACTCTTAGCTTATGGGAAATTCAATTCTATCAAGATGGTCATTATAGCCCTTCATTTTCAGAACATGAGGACTACCTAATGCACCCTCAACCATTTTGCAAGAACAAAGGTTATTGACAGTCTCAAACCTTTCTTGCTGCTGGAACATTTCCTTCAACATCGTAGTTGTATTGTAAGCTTCCATATGTTCCATGTCCTTCTGAAGTTCAGGAACTATGGTTGTCAACATAATACACGCAATATCAGTTGAATCATTGACATGCTTGGTATGTGCATCTTTCACGGCTCTTAAAGCATTGGCTGGTGGGGATTATCTAAGGCATATAACTTGTGTTAGTGCTTAAGAACAATTCTCAAGTTTCCGAACCAATCAAGAAAGTTTGCCTCAGACAACTTATCCTTCTCAAAGATGGATCATAGTTAGTGTAATTTGAAGAGGTTATAGATCTACAACAAAGATTATGTAAAATGTCATTTTAGTATAGAGGAATAGACTCCCACTAAATTAACAACCATCATGAAAATACTATGTTAATTTAAGGGACTAAAATTCATGTTTCATCTAGATAATTCCAAAACAGCTAAAGCATGACATTTTGAATTATGTTATTTAGGTAAGTACCAATTACCAATTACATCATATGTAACTTTTAGTTGTTTTTATGAGATTATGGCATCTTATGTCTTAGCATGTTTTATCTCATCTAGTGTCTAAGGCCTAAAACCATTTTGATAGCTTTATTAAATCTAACCATTTCAAATAATATAGTAACCGTTATTCAACTTGCCTCACCAAGATAACACAATACACTCTACGAAGGCAGGATGTAATTGAAGCCTTGACAAGTGTTTGAGAATGGACGACACTTGACTTAAAATTTGGAAAAATGATTTTTATTTGTTTTAGTGTCATCATTTAAACAATATAAATCTCGTATATTATAATGACATTCTTCCTTGCACTTCAAAATCGATATAACCTAATGAATAACATATATCATATCTTTTTGTCGTGCGATATCCTTTGACTAAACATAAGGCATAGAAAGTTACCCTTAATGTTCAATCGTACTAGTTTTAATATTTAGGTAAACTGAAAAACATCCAAGTGACATTGATCATATTAATTCACATGGACTTGGCCGTTCTCAATCTATCATATCGAAAGATTCTATTATATCTTTCTCTATACAAGAGTGACAAATTCTATTTTAATTACACACCTTCACATATTTTTTACATGGTAACCAATCATAATTTTTATAATCGTCCGGTTAAAGACAACTTTTGACTGTGTCAAATTATCATGCTCATAATATTAAAGTCTATGATAATCTCAAGTCGAAGAACTAAATGATATGCCTATCATGAGTAACACCTATGACTTAATCGATTCGGTGTTCTCATAGCAAGTCGGTCCAGTACCTTGTTTCCCAACAAGTACTCATGATCTCGATTCATATTCCTATAGGCATGATCATCACATGACCATCAATCAAGATTCACACTAGTCCTAATTCATTACAGTTCTCAGTATACTGATCGACTATAGACAATTAGGATATTTCAACTAATACTCATAGATCTTACTATAAGTTAAACATGCAATCACTTATAATAAAACATCACATAAAAACCTTAATTTTATTAACTAAAATTATAAGATAAATAATGTTTGTAGATTGCCCTAGGGCACATGCCTCGACATTAACTATATAGCAATCCAAAGTTTATACATGTTTAGGGTTTATTTAGACTAATAAGCTACTCACTAATGTTATAAATAAATAACATGTAATACAATTAAAAGAAATAATTAAATAAAAATTCTTAATAAAATAAATCAAAGCTCCAATGTAGCATCAAAACATAAACTCCATAAAAACTTACTTATTGCTAATAGAGGGCTTAGAGAGGATACTAAACTTGAAGCGTTAAGGTCCTATTTATAGTCTCCTAAGTGTACAACTTATAGATAAACTTGAATTCCTTCATAATAATCTTAAAAACTCGAAACTAACCTTAACGATTTATCAGTGATTTCATTTTGCTCACAAATCGCTGAGTTAATCACTAAAAATTAATTTTTATGTTCTACCGATTCGGCTGGTCATTCCTTGTGTATTTCTCAATTCGTTGACGATTTTTTGGCTCTTCTTTGATGCCGATTTTGACGAAGATTCATAGTATATTTTCATATCGCTGGCTAACTGTTGGACATGATCTTTAGTTGACTGCTTGCTCTTCTTCCTTTTTTTTCTCATTTCTTCATTTTCCTAATTAAATCTTGAAATCACAAAAACAAGAGAATGCTTAGTGTAATATCATTATTTATACATAAAATCAACTTAAATTACACTATAAAACATATTTAATTATTGACTTGTCAAGCGTCGGGGGGTGAGAGACCCCAACGAGCTGGTGATGTGGCAGGGCTGCGAGCTCGCCAAGTGCGGCCTTGAGGCGCGTGGTCGCCACGGAGTTAACGATATTCGCCTACTTAAAGTAACGGGTCTTTTCACTTTGATTTGTAGTTTTTCATCAATCTTCAATTAGTAAAAATCTCTATTCTTTTTATCTTCAAACTAAAATTTGTGTTTTTTTTTTAATCCTACAATCTACATCAACTGGTATTATTTTTAACTTCTGTGACTTTCAAGTTTTCGAATTTTTTTATAAATTAAATTTACTTTTTGTCCTTAATCCACCATTTAATGTGTGATAGGTACCATAAACGCCACCTTAACTAGAAGATTTTTTTTGCTAAAAAAACGAAAAACACACACAATCACAATGATTAGTACTTCCATCACGGTTGATATTGGTATTTCATCATGAATGGTTGTTATCCAAGACAACTCTAGAAGAAAGGAAAATTGATTTAGTGGATTAAAAAGGGCAAAATAGTAAATTTGCTTACATTCAAGTTGTAAGTATGCGTGGTTATATATTTGTCTACAAAAATACACATGTCAGGGAACCTTATTTACAACCATTGAATTCTAATCTAACACATTAATCTATAAGTCACAAATACACAAAACATTTAATGTACAACACATTTTGATGGGTTCTCAAATCATGGAGCCCAAATAAATTCTCCATACTCGTCCCCCATACTCCTACCCGCGCGAGTATGAGATTTTCTTCCCATCTCCGCCTCCATCCCCATTTAAATTCTTAGTACCCATCCCTGATGGAAATTCCCTGCCCCGCTTGCATCCCTATGCAGAATCTTGACAACCTACTCACTCATAGAATTAAAAAAAAAATTTCAACCCTAAACAAAGGGAAAATAGGGCAAGACTATAAGGTACCTGAACTCAACTCAAATTGACAAAAAATTGTGGTGTTCACAAGCAAGTGTTGTAAATTGAGTTGGAACTTGCTAAGAACTAAAGAAGGAAAATAGAAGACTAAGAACTTCTACTACTACAAAGGAAAAGAAATGAGATAGTTGAAATGAGAAGTTTTCATTCAACTTGGTGTGTTTTTACGATGAGATTAACACCCTTTATATAGGCCATTTGGTGATGATGATAAATGTACTTTATACAATGTGTACAAGTAACACATACACCCCATGTTATACAACACATTACAAGTAATTTGACAATACATGGAAGAGTTGGTGTACATTGGAAATGGTTACAAGTAACATGACAATACATAGATAAGGGGAAGTACTATTAAGTGGGAAATACAAGTTATATGACTACACAATATGTTGATGTATATGCATGGTCATCCATACTCCACAACACTCCCCCTTGGATGACACTTGCTTAGAGATTGTATCTCATTAAAACTTCTACTAAGAAAAACCCTGTGGAAAAAAATATTGTAAAAGAAAAAGAGTACACTATTCTCATATTAAGATGGGTATAATATTGTTAAGATTACCTCATTAAAAAACCTTGCTAGGAAAACCCAATGGGATAAAACCATAGCTAAGGGAAAAAGAGTGCAATACACTAATCTATAACTCCCCCTCATATGAACATGAGCGAAACTTGTTCAGTTTCTTTACTTGCAATGTCCTTAAGTTTACGCAAGGCAATACTATATGTAAGCCTTTTAAATGTCGTAGTTGGTAAAGCTTTTGTGAATAAATCAATAAGATTATCACTCGATTAGATTTGCTTGACATCAATTTCACCATTCTTCTGAAGCTCATGTGCATAAAAGAATTTTGGTGAAATATGTTTTGTTCTGTCCCATTTTATGAATCCTTCACTTAATTGTGCAATACATGCTGCATCATCTTCATATAATATGGTTGGAGAATCTTTTATTGAAGGAAATCCACATGATTCTTGAATATGTTCAATCATGTTTCTCAACCATACACATTCACGACTTGTTTCATGAATTGCAAGTACTTCATAATGATTGGAAGAAGTAGCAACCATAATTTGCTTTACTGACTTTCATGATACAGCAGTATTACCACAGGTGAATACATATCTCATTTGAGAACGGGCCTTGTGGGGATCAAATAAAAATCCAACATCAGCATAACCTTAGAGATTCGATTTTACCACTATCGAGTAAAATAAACCCATGCCACTTGTTCCTCGAAGATATCGGAAAACATGTTTAACACCATTCCAATGTCTTCGAGTTGGTGAAGAGTTGTATCTTGCAAGTATGTTGACAGCAAAAGCAATGTCAAGTCTTATACAATTTGCAAGATACATAAGTGCACCAATTGCACTTAAATATGGTACCTCTGGACCAAATAGCTCTTCATCACTTTCATGAGGTCGAAATGGATCATTATCCACTTCAAGTGATCTGACAACCATTGGAAAGCTCAATGGATGTGCCTTGTCCATATAAAACTTTTTTAATATTTTTTCAATATAATTTGATTGATGGACAAGTACTCCACTTGAAAAATGCTCAATTTGCAAACGAAGATAAAGTCATGTTTTCCAAGTTCTTTCATCTCGAATTCCTTTTTCAAGTATTCGGATGTTCTAATGATGTCGTCGTAGTTTCCCACTATGTTTAAATCATCAACATATATAGCAATAATCACAAATCCTGTCGATGGTTTTTTTAATGAAGACGCATGGGCAAAGCATATTATTTACATATCATTCTTTAAGTAAATAATCACTAAGATGCTTGTACCACATTCGTCCGGATTGTTTCAATCCGTACAAAGACTTTTGTAATTTTATAGAATGCATGTTATGAGGTTTTGATTTTATTTCTTTAGATATTACAAATCCTTTAGGGATTCTCATATATATCTCACTGTCTAGGGATCCGTACAGATATGCTGTAACGACATCTAATAAATGAATATCAAGCCCTTCAAAAATTGTAAGGCTTATCAAGAACCGAAATGTGATTGCATCTATAACATGAGAATATGTTTCCTCATAGTCGATGTCAGGTCTTTGTGAGAAATCTTGAGCTACAAGTCTTGCTATGTACCTTGTAACTTCATTTTTTTCGTTTCTCTTTCATACAAATACCCATTTATATCCAACAAGTTTTACGCCATCTGGCATTTGAACAATTGGTCCAAAAACCTCTCGTTTTCTTAACGAGTCTAGCTCTGCTTGGATAGCCTCTTGCCATTTTTTGTCAATCAAGTCTTTTTCGACATTCGTCCACTGATCGTGATTCTGGATCATCATCATTTTCACATATTTCAAAAGACACATTGAAAACAAATATATCATCACGAACAATTTTATTTCGATCCCAAATCTTACCAGAGTTTAAATAATTTATTGAGATCTTATTATTTTCATTATTTTCAACTTTTTCTAAAGGCAGTTTTTCCTCGTCAGAATCAACTTGTTTTGACAAATCCTTATCGAATGATTCTTGTGCTTTCTTATGAGTATTTTGATTTGCATTTATTTTTACTCCCATTTTCCTCTTTCGAGGAATTGTATCCTTTGAACCAATTGGTCTTCCACGCTTTAAGCGTTTCGCTGGTTCTTATGCATTTGTTGCACAGGGACATCAATTTTTACAAGAGCATTTATAACTGGAATATGTGATTTTGTTACTTGTTTTGCATCATTAAATGCATCAGGTAATTGATTTGCGATTTGTTGCAAATGAATGATCTTTTGAACTTCAAGTTCACACTGATTTGTGCGTTGATCATAATGTGATAAAGTTGATGCATTCCAAGCAATTTCGTGTCATTCCTTTTGAATTGACTTCTTATCTCCCCCTAATGGTGGGGAAATTGCTTCATCAAAGTGACAATCAGCAAAACGTGCAATAAAGAAATCCCCTGTTAAGGGCTCAAGGTATCTCATAATGGACGATGAGTTAAATCCAACATAAATCCAAAGTTTTCGTTGTGGAGCCATCTTAGTTCTGTTGGGAAGTGGTATAGGAACATACACTGCACAACAAAAAAATTTCATGCATGAAATATTAGGTTGTTGACCTAAAATGAGTTGCATAGGGGAATGGTCATGGTATGCAATAGGCTTATAACGAATGATAGATGCTGCATGAATGACTGCATGTCCCCAAATTAAAGTTGATAACTAGTTCTCATGATTAAAGGTCTAGCAATTAATTGAATGCGTTTGATTAGAGATTCTGCCAAACCATTCTTGGTATGCACATGTGGAACATAATGTTCGTAGACATGCAATAATTTTTAAATGCTTGAGATTGAAGTTCCCCGACATTATCAAGACAGATGGTCTTGATTGGGTTGTTAGGGAATTATGCTCTTAACTTAATGATTTGCGCTAAAAGTCTAGCAAATGCAACATTACGGGTCAAAAGCAAACAAACATGTGACCACCTAGTTGATGCATCTATAAAAACCATGAAATATCTAAATGGTTCACAGTGAGGATGAATAGGTCCACATATGTCTCCTTGAATGCATTCTAAGAAAACCTGAGATTCCACAACAATTTTACTTGGGGATGGTTTAACTATCAATTTACTTTGAGAACAACTAGCATAATTATAATCACCGGCTGAAAATATTTTGTGAGTCCTTAAAGGATGTCCGTGCGAATTATTAATTATTCTTCGCATCATTGATGATCCTGGATGACCAAGCCGGTCATGCCATAAAATAAATATCTTTGGATAATTAATTTTCTAATTTAAGATGACATTCGTTTTGACATGTCTTATATGAGTAAAATATAATCCAGAGGATAAAGCTGAGAATTTTTCTAACACTTATTTTTTTCCATTTGAAACCAATGTGACATAGAGAAATTCTCTATTATTTTCATTCATGGTTTTAACGTGATATCCATTTTGTCGAATATCTTTAAAGCTGAGTAAGTTTCTTCTGGATTTTTCAGAGTATAAGGTATTGTCGACATGAATTGTTGTTCCCCCAAGCAACATAATATTTGCTCTTCCAGAGCCATTAATCAAATTTGAGATGACAGACATTGTTTGAACATTAGCTTCAGCTAAGTTCAAATTGGAGAAATATTGTCTATTTTTAAGGATTATGTGCGTTGTAGCACAATCAACAAGACATATATTGCTCTTATTTGATTCATGATTTGAACACATGATTTGTTGATCCATCTAGACAAATAATGTTTGGCAAATTAGAAAAAGAGTCATATTTCATTCATAATAAGAAACTAGCATATAACTAAGAAGCATAACAAAAACTAGTACCTAGAATTATTAAAAATAGTTACATATGATCATTAAAAATATCGAGATTAGTGTTTGGATCATCATGAAAATTTGGGACATCCATATAATTGATTTCCGACGAGCCATCTCCTACAGTGAAGTTCATCTCAACTGTTTTGTCTTTCTCCTTTAAGGAGGCTTGATAAAGATCAATAAAATGCTTAGGCGTTCAACATACATGAGCCCAGTGGCCTTTTAGACCATGCCTGTGACATGGTTGGTCACGATTACTAGCATGCCCATTTTCAGCAGTATTTTTTCCCTTATTCTGAACGACATCATTCTTATTTCATTTATTTTGGAACTTATTGCCACGAAATTTAGAATAGGGTTTGCCACGATCTTTGCTGATTGATCATTTCCCTTTTCCACATCCGTGGTATTTCTTTCCTTGACCCTTTTTATGGTCATTATAGGATGTCGCATTTGCTTCATTAATTAAAGCGGAACTAGTTGAATGGGAGTTGTGGTTCTTCAATATAGCCACCATGAGACAAGAAATTAATTATGTGTACTTTTTAAATTGATGCACTCGATATTGCTGTTGCAACAACAAATTCGAGGCATGAAAAGTACTGAATATTTTTTCCATCATTGCTTCATCAGATATATTTTCTCCACACAGCCTCAAACGAGAGGTAATATTAAACATGGCGAAGTTATACTCACTGACTGATTTGAAATCTTGTAGCTTAAGATTCGGCCAGTCGTTTTGAGCTTTTGGGAACATCACCGTCTTTTGGTGATCATATCGCTCTTTCAAGCTTAACCACAAGGTGATAGGATCTTTTATAGTGAGATACTCACTTTTCAGGCCTTCATGAAGATGATGGTAAATGAATATCAGTGCTTTTGCACGGTCTTGCATTGATTTTCATTTCTTTCTATAATAGTTTATCTTAAGTCTTTAGCTTAGAGATGTATCTCGGCATCCAGTTGTCGTGACAAATAATTATTTCCAGTGATATCAAGAACAACAAATTCAAGTTTTTGAAGGTTTGCCATAGTCTGAAAATATGTCAAGAAATTGAGTAAATATATATTTTTATATAAAATAAATAAAATACGATTAAATATATGTTAACAACTTGATTATTAATATGCAAAATATACTACTTGTATGAGTTGGTGGGAAAACCTCCAGATTGGGTGGCGAGACGAAGTCTACTTAAAACCATGCCTCCTCGAACGGGATAACCTTTCTCCCTTTCAATGTTTGGTTTTACTTGGGATAAGGCTTACCCACTATCAACCCAAACTCATAACCCTATTTACAATATAAAAAACCAAGAATAGAGCATAATTAATCGTTTGTAGTATAGCGAGAAAACTAGTTATGTCACATATTGACTTTTGATTTCTGATGTAGAAGATCGTACAAGACGCAACTACAGATCATACTTTCGCAATCGGTGACATTATAATGCGTAGTATATAAATAAAACATAGATATAGAAGTGATGCATGTAATAAAAGGAAGCAACCATGATAATATAGAAATAAATTGAACTTATTTAAATAACAAAAGTTATACCTTCCTAGCTTTGTCTCCTTAACAAGCCTTCTTGAACTTCAAGATCTCCTTGATGCTAGAGCAAGCTCGTGCTGATAACGTGTTGTAAATTACATTGGAACTTGCTAAGAACTAGAGAAGGAAAATAGAAAACTAAGAACTTCTACTACTACAAACTACTACTACAAAGGAGAAAAAATGAGATAGTTTGAATGAGAAGTTTCATTCAACTTGCTGTGTTTTTACAATGAGATTAGCACCCTTTATATAGGCCATTTGGTGATGATGATAAATGTACTTTATACAATGTGTACAAGTAACACATACACCCCATGTCATACAACACATTACAAGTAATTTGACAATACATGGAAGAGTTGGTATACATTGGAAAAGATTACAAGTAAAATGACAATACATAGACAAGTGGAGGTACTATTAAGTGAGAAATACAAGTTACATGACTACACAATATGTTGGTGTACATACATGGTCATCCATACTCCACAACAACAAGTTCATTTTTGCCACCAAATTTAAAATGCCGTCTTCATTGAGGTAACATTCATGAAAAAAAAATAGTCAGTACAGGACGACCCTCCCTTGTGGCATTCTTTTCTCCAGCTTCCCAATCCTTTGTGGTGCCTAAACAATATGAGTCGCCCTCCCTTGGATCAAACCCAATGGAATCTGCAAAAAAAGTTTATAATCAGCTTGTGATAATCAACCAATTTTGTGTCAACGGATGCCAACATCCTTTGTTGATATCTTTGAATGGAACCCATGCAAGTGCTTTAAAACATGGAAACACGGTGCATCAAGTAACATGCCGGCCTAAAAGATCTTATATCCAAACTACTAGTTGCATTATCACTTTCGACCCAGCAATGCCCTTCAGGAATCTTAAGTGTGTCTTGTTGATGAAGGACTTTGATCCAGTCACCTTGCAAAGAGATTATTCTCCTTATGTGCTTCTCCTTGTAGCTAATTGGAGATGTACATTTCGTTTAGGACGTCAAAATCATATGGAACAAGTCAAGCAAAAAAAAAGTCTTATGACTGAAAATGACAATAAACAAAAGACCAAACTAGTTGGGAACAATAAATAGAAGTTGGTGAATTTTTGGGGAACCACATACACTATCCTGTGTTCTAGTAAGTAATTCAGAAGTCTCTGGTAGAAATGAATCATGAGCTCGTTGGAGAAGAAATTTTTTTTGACACAAGTCCATTTAGCGGAGTGCTTTGAAAGCACCAAAATTCACTAAGTACTATATACCACTGAATGAAGACTTTTTAAAGCATAATAGTAGCCAGTTTGAATATCAAGCTAGACAAATGCTGAAATCAGAAGCCATTCATGAGAATAAGGTTATAATTAAAGCTCAACAATAAAGAATTCAGTTCTGAAAAATTGTCAAAGGTTCTGCAAGACACAGAATACAACATTTAAGCCTAAATGATTATGTTAACTATAATAAATTTGCTTTGGCCAAAACATCTCTAGTGAGATGGAAAAGACATCACTTGCCAAAAAGGTAAGGTTTAGGGAGTCGTGAGTTTGACTCCCATCTAAGTCAAAAAAGAAATTGCTTTGCATCCTAACCATCTTTCAAATTATGAAAAAAGTTACAATTTACCAGAAGCCACAATATCACCACGTGAAAACTTGTACTTCTCAAGGTAAAGTTTTTCCACCAAAACGTTATCATCTGCAGCTAAAACAAAATAATAAGGGATCAACAATTTAAAATATCATATGATGGATCATATATGACGTACCCATTAAGGATTATAGCAAAGAACTGGTGTGGGGGTTGAATGTGGGATGCATGGAGAGAGATTTACTTGCAAATTGATCAGAAACGGTAAAAGCTATCAATCCTACGGTTAAGGACGTCCTTATATAAGCACAGAAAGAACTAAGTGTTCCCATGTTCAGGTATCCGCGAAAGAAGCTATTGTTGGAAATTGGGTTTTGTTCTGCAAATAAGTGAGAACTAGTGAATAATATAGAAGGAAATAATCAGGTGTCGTAGCATCTTCATTTTCTAATCAATACAAGTTCCAAGACCAAGAGTTTTTGTGTAGCCTGATTATTTATTAAGAAAACTAGTCACTAGTATCATGTCAAGACAAAAACACAAATATACATAGTTACAACCATCATGACTTTGATTTGTCCACCTTCCACATGATTAATGTGAGTCACAACCACTAAAGATAAACACAAAGTACTATGTGACAGTAATTTATGTATGTACCGTAGACAACGTAAATACACACACTTGAGAGATGCACGTGAGATGCACAAGAGAGTTTGTTAAGTTTGTTATGTATCATAAGTTTGTGATCCTACACGTGTACGCTGGAGATGTAATACTGAGCTGTATAAGTACATCCCATCTTCTCTAATTCAATAGAGAAGAAGTTTCTTCATTGTGTGTTGTTCTGAGTTTCTCTATTGTCAATATGGTATCAGAGATGTATCGCCATTGATGAAGATTGTGGATCGCAAAGGTTCATCAACCGCCTTGGCAAATCCCGATTCTAGAGAGTCTTCACAATCACAGACACCTCTCGTAAGTCCAACACCTCTCACAATGAACTCTTCATCATTTTCGAACCCATTGATTGCACCTTTTGGCAACTCTCAAACCAAACCATATCGATTAAGCTTAATGGCACAAATTTTTTGTTCTGGAAATCGATTGTTGTACCTTTAATTGAAGGATTTGGTTTAGATGGTATTGTTTTTGGTACTACATCCTGTCCTCCTAAGTTTCTTACAAATGGAGAATCGAATCTTGATTATATTGATTGGTTTCATTGTGATCGAGTTCTATATGGATGGTTGTTATGTTCTTTAGAACCTTATTTTGGTTCGTTGATTACTGCTGAACCTAGTGAGTCCACTGGTAGAAGAACTGCACATGATTTATGGATTGCAATCTGTGAACACTGTGGCACTGATAATAAGGCACATATCCAATTCTTGAAGACTGCAATTAGCACTACTAGGAAAGGAAATATGAAAATGAATGAATATTTGAAGAAGATGAAATGATTTTATGAAAACTTAGCCTCAGCAGGGGCTCCTGTAACAGTTGCTGAATTGATCTCATGTACATTGACTGGTTTAAATGGAGAGTATTTGTCAATTACATCTGTTCTTGAACACAAAAAGAGTTTGACATGGCATTCTCTTCAATCTACCTTATTGAGCTTTGAAGCAAAGCTTAAACAAATTCAAGCTCTAAATGGAATGAACTCCCTGAATATTCAGAGTTCTAATCAAAGATGGACTCTATCAGTTCACAAAAATTGTTTGGAGAAGGATTCAATAACTAAATAAGTTTTTGCTGAAAGGGGTTTTGAAAGATGGACTCTATCAGTTCTCTCCTTCAACTATACTTAGTATACTAGCAAAAACATTTCTGCCATCTCACACATCTTCTACCTCTTTGTGGCATTTGAGACTTGGTCATCCTGCTCTTCATACTCTTCAACAGACCATGAGACAACATTTACACCTTCCATGTTCTGATGTAAAGTTTTGTTATGTCTGTCCATTTGGTAAAGATCATGCTATTCAATTTTCAGTTTCAAATATGTTGAGCAATCATGTACTTGAGTTATACATACAAATTTATGGGGACCATCATCAATTACCTCATCTGATGGTTTCAATTACAATATCTCCTTTATAGATGATTGTACAAGATTCACATGGATATATCCTTTAAAGAATAAATCAAAGGCTCTGAAAATGTTTCAATTGTTTAAATAGAAAATTGAAAATTTGTTCTCCACCGAGATTAAGACAATACAATCAGGCTGGGTGGTGAATTTAGAGTTTTCAAACCATTTCTAGATGCACATGGTATATCTTTTCAACATCCATGTCCATATACACATGAGAAAAATGGAAGAGTGGAACGCAAGCATAGACATATTGTAGAAACAAGTCTCACATTGTTAGCTCAAGCTACATTACCTTATCAAATTTGGTGGGTTGCTTGTGAAGCTGCAGTGTTTATTATTAATAGATTACCAACAAGGGCATTGCAGGGTATTTCTCCATACCAGGAAACTATTTCAAGTATGTCCTGATTATCGAATTTTGAAAGCATTTGGTTGTGCCTGTTTTCCTTACACCAGACCTTATAACTCTCATAAGTGTCAATTCAGATATGAGAAATGTGTGTTCTTGGGCTACAGTTATGATCATAAAGGCTACAAATAGATGAACTCAATAGTCAGGGTTTATATTTCAAGACATGTACTTTTCCATGAAGAAGAGCTTCCCTATGCTTTGATGGTTTCTCCTCAGTATTCTTCCCAAACTGTTACTCCTACTACTAGACCACTGATTTCTATTCTTCCTAGAAGTTCTTCAGTGGTTAACCTAAGGCCTATTTCTCCTACAACTGTCAGTTCTTCTTCTCCGTCTAAGCCAAGTCATGTTACTGATTCTACATCCTCTTCTTCTACTAGTTTTACTCCACCTCTACAGTCAGCACCATCTAATACTGGACCTTCTAACCTTCATCCAATGGTTACAAGGGCCAAAAATGGCATTTTAATGAAGAAGGCCTTTGTTGCTACTCGGTCAATGGATCCTAACACAATTCATGAGGATGATAAACAAGTTTAACTGATTCCACATTGGAAACATGCCATGGAGCAGAAATTTCAGGCATTAATGAAAAACAATACCTAGCAGTCGGTTTCTTCTTCTCCTCTTCAAAATATCATAGGCAACAAATGGGTATTTACCATTAAGAGGAATAGTGATGGCACTATTAATCGATATAAAGCTTGTTTGGTGTCTAAAGGGTTCAAGCAAGTTCCCGGTGTGGACTTTTTAGATACTTATAGTCCAGTTGTAAAAGCTTCAACAATTCGAGTTATTCTTTCCGTTGATGTTACATTTGGCTGGCAGATTCGACAAATTGACATTAACAATGCCTTTCTTAATAGGACTTTAAATGAAGATGTTTATACTAATCAACCAGTAGGATTCATTGATGATAAGAATGCTGGTATGGTTTGTAAACTTCACAAAGCCCTCTATAGTTTGAGACAAGAACCAAGAACATGGTTCGACAAATTGAAACATCAATTACTTAAATGGGGGGTTCAAGAATTCAGTATCTGATAACTCTTTGTTCACTTTGAAATGTAATGGTATTATGCTCTATGTTCTTGTCTACGTTGATATTATCATCACTGGTGCAAATTATCATCTGATTCAACAGTTCATTACTTGTTTGAATGATACATTTGCTCTGAAAGATATAGGATATCTTAATATGTTTCTGGGGTTTTATGTTCATAAAGATGCATCTGGACTCTATCTAACTCAAACCAGTTACATCAATTCTTTACTTCAAAAGGTAGGAATGAGCTCTACCAAAGCAGTTGATACTCCAGTCGTAATAGGCAAAGTGTTATCCAAAGAATCTGATCCTCTTTTTAGTGATCCAACCCTGTATAGAAGCATTATTGGTGGACTTCAATATGTTGTAAACACTCGCCCTGACATTGCATTCATCATCAATAGACTTAGTCAATTCCACCAAACTCCTACCGCTTCACATTGGCAAGCACTAAAGCGTGTCTTGAGATATCTTAAATGTTCTATCCATTGTGGTTTGTGTTTTAAACCTTGGTCTCGCTTGCTTCCCAATGCCTACTCAGATGCAAACTTGGCTTCATCAGTTGAAGATACGAAGTCTATTGCAGGATATGCAGTTTATTTTGGTTTCAATCTCATATCTTGGCAATCTAAGAAACAAGGAGTTGTGGCTAGATCTAGCACTGAGTCTGAATATCGTGCATTAGCCCATGTCGCAGTTGAGATTAGTTGGTTGAAGTCTCTTTTATCTGAACTTTAGTTTCATATTCCTCACCATCCTATAGTGTGGTGTGACAACACGAGTGTTATTGCTCTAGCTCGTAATCCAGTCTTTCATGCCAGAACGAAACATATTAAGATTGACGTTCATTTTATCCGAGATCAAGTGATGAAGAGGGCTTTACAAGTTCAGCATGTACCATTTTTTGATCAAGTTACTGATTGTTTTACTAAAGCATTGTCTAACTCTAGGTTCTATTATCTTTGAGACAAACTCGGTATAGTTGCACTTCCCTAACGTTTAAGGGGGAATGTGAGTCACAACCACTGAAGATAAACACAGAGTACATTGTAACTTTAATCTGTGTATGTATTGTAGACAATGTAAATACACACACTTGAGAGATGCATGAGAGAGTTTGTTAAGTTTGTTATGTATCATAAGTTTGTGATCCTACACGTGTAAGCTAGAGATGTAATACCGAGTTGTACAAATACATCTCATATTCTCTGATTCAGTAGAAAAGAAGTTTCTTCATTGTGTGTCGTTCTGAGTTTCTTTGTTGTCAATAAATAATAACAACTATTAGAAGCTAATTGCACGCTGAGTTTCTTTAGAAACACTCTCAATTCAAGCATATCATTGAATTATAACTAGGCTCAAACCAGTATTGATTACAAAGATGCACTTAAAGAGCCGAAAATAAACCATGCACATGCTAGAATCAATAGGCAAATCTCTAGTCCAATCGTAACTGGGCTTATCACTTAGTTCGAGGGGAAACACTTTAAATAAGTGAGCATCAACCCACCCAACTCGCCCATTGGATTCCATTTCAAAATTTATCTCAACGTATTTGGTGCCTGATATAGTTCCTCTGCCAATCCAAGATGGAGGAATATGACAACAATTAAGTTTTCAAACAAAAACCGATATACATCTAAGTCAAAGTTGAATTCTCCTTAGAGAAATTGGTGTGTAAATAGGACCACTCGAAATAAGTGATATTTCTTTTGGAAAATGCTAGGGATACATACTTTTATTATAACTTATGGGTACAATATTGATGGGTCTACTGGATCATGCATTGAGATGTGATAGCGCGCAGAGTCCAATATGTATCAAATGGACCTATCAAAGTTGGAACCAAAGGTTGTAACAAAAGCATGTATCCCTAGTATTTGTCTTTTTTTTCCTTTCGTTTAGGCTTTTCATCAAGAACTTGGAGTGCAATTACTTAAGGCAACCCTCTAATTTCACAACGCTACAATCACACCCCAATTACCTACAACCTTTAAAAATGTATATTATCACATCCATCTAGCAAAACAAGGGTTTGAAAACATTCGTAAATAAGTAGCTCAGATTGGTTTTTGACTCCTTAGTCAAAAATGATCAAAATAGCAGAGGTTAATTTCAATCCACGATTTGAAATGAAGGGGTTTTTTCTTGTCAAAGAAATGAAGGGGTTGAGGACTGAGATAGAAAGGGTGCCCAAAAACGTTAAGTTTGAGACAAGTCTGGGCGTCGTTGCTATTGTTGTTGTGGTAAACCCCTCTACTCTCGGGCGTTGTTTCTTAATGCCCTGTCTCCCTTACCATCTCTTCTCTTCATGCTCTTGTTCTTTGAGTTTGTTCCCCTTGGGACTCGAAGTACGTTGACCCACTTAAAAAAAAATAAAAATAAAAAAGTCAGTCACTCATTTATTGGGTAACTATGCCATCCACTTTAAAGAAAAATGCTAAATTAACACCTTCACCCAAGTGCACACACCCCACATCCCACAACCGACAGCTGATGTCGGGTATGTTTTTGTTGGGATGTGATGTTAGGGGTGTCATCCTAGTATTCCCCCACTTTAAATGACTTCTACAAGTAAATGAAAGTGAACGTCTCTTAACTTTTTGACATCCCTCTTATTATCTCAAATTCACTGAAACTTAGTTTCGAGCAGTATTTACTTCTTTTCTTTCATTGATATTAGGGGTGGTAAAATGAGTTAGCGTGTCATATCCGTATCAACCCATTTATGATACTAGCCCACATAACTCAACTCTAACACTAACCCATTAACTTTCCATGTTATCGTGTCAACCCAACTAAACCATTTACATGATCTATTATTAAATTTATTATTTTATAATTTAACATATGTAACATAAAATACAAAATTCTTTTCAAAATAATATCTTACTCCTAAAATTTAATTTAAATGACTATGGAAATTATGCATATTATTATTTTCTAAAAAATGACAACACTTTACTTTGTTATTTGAACTTTTAAAATTGTAGTTCAACCATTAATATAATGAAATAATAACACATATACATTATACTATTACTTTAAATGAGTTAAATGAGTCGTAAATAGTTTATCGTGTTTAGTCGTTTCAACCCCTTTATGACACTAACCCCTATAAGGTCAACACTAATTCGTTAATATCCAGTGTTAGCCATGTCATGTTATCGTGTCATGACCCATTTTGCCACCCCTACTTGACATGTTGTAATAAACTAGCTTTACCCATTTAAGTTGAAGAAAGAATCAATGTTTGTTTAGATATCTATTACTCTAGTAAAAAGACCTTAAACGGTTGTTTCAACATCAACACTCACCATACGTGCAAATGTGCAATTCATGTGTTAATTGTGTTGATTGGGTTTCTCTTTCACTAGCCTAATTAGATGTGTTGTTTTGATTCCTTATTCTTGTCTATCTCTTTTTCCGCCCTCACCTCCTGTTTCTCTTCATTTTCACTCTCTCAACCCTCATCCGGAAAAAAATGAAGAATTGAAAAGCAAAGCGAATCCTCTTATCCATACCTCGCTCACATCCACTCACCCATACCCCAGTCACCCCTCTCTCGAGTCGTGCTCTCACTTCGGCCCAAATTCGATAAAATTAGAGCGAAACCACATCGATTCGACTTCGTGGGTGTATTCCCCACCTATTTTCATGTCAATTTCTAGGTTTTCTTGGATTGTTTTGCGTTTTTTTAAGTCAGTAGTGGTGTTTGTGGTTTTGTTGTTGGATTTAGGGCTTTCGATTTGGAGCTTGAATCTCGAATATTTGACACAAAATATCGATTGAATAAAGAATATCTAGTGATTCCGAGCAAAAACCCACTAATTTTTTGGTCGATTTCATATATTTTTTGGAGTTTAAAAAAAAATTTGTTTGTTCTTGTCGCCCGTAGGTTTTGGACTAAGGATGCAAGTGGGGCGGGGAATCCCCATGGGGGATGGAGATTCCCCTCAACGAGGATGGGGATGAGGAATTCAAATGGGGATGGCGGTAAAGATGGGGATAAAATATCATACCCACGCGGGTTTGGATACGGGGATATGGAAAATATATTCGCGGGGATCCACGCGAGGAATCCTCATTGGTAATATCCGTGGGGATCCCCTGTAACGGCCCTAACCCTATAAATTGGGCACCGCTAGGCACAAGGCCTCCATTAACCCCCGGTAAACTAGTTCGGAGTTAATAAAAGCCTAGTCAGCGTCACAAACTGATCTTCGGTACCTGATAGTCCACACAACAAAGTATATATGTATGAAATCATATGCAGCGGAATTTAAATGCAGCGAAAACGCGATAACAAATAAATTAAACACAACGAGTTCTAGGCGTGGAAGCTAGAATGTGGAAACCCAATACCACGAATGCAATATCCAAACTATAGTATCTCTCAACCTAAATACCTTTTTATAAAACCTAGTAATTATAATATAAATACATCAAATGACATACATATGTCGCACATCAATGTTCTCGAGCTCGGAGATTATGTGTAACGGCCCGCTTTTATTAATCCCGATTAACCGACTAATTACGAATTAATATCATAAGCTCAGATCCACGTATACGTCGTGGGAGAAGTCTATGACACGCCTAATCAGGAACTATGTTATTTTCGTGTGGGGAATATTTAATTATTTTACTATTGTTAATAGTTCGCGCCGCGTGAATTAAGAATTTCGCTTAGTCGTGTTGTGCGCTTATAGTGACGAGAGCGTGCGGCGTCGCGGTGTGCGAGTAACGCGGGTGTACGGGGTAGTATGGGATTGAGTTGTCACATCACATCACACATCACATTAAAAGTCACATCAACTATTCATCATCATTGCTTTTTGTCATTTCTCGCCAAATAACAAAAAAAAATTTGTTTTTGTTTAAAAACGGGAGAGAGAGACGGAGGAGAAGAAACGGTGAATGGAGAGAAGAGAGAAAGAGAGAGCAAAGAGGGTGAGTGACTGCCAGAGAGGAAGCTCCGGCGAGGAGCTTGGCGGGGCGAGCTTGGCGGGACAGCAGTGGCGAGCTCGGCGGGACAGCGGTGGCGAGCTCGGCGGAGGCGAGCTCGACCCCATTAATCAAGTGAGTTTCGCTCATTCTCTCTTCGAATTTCAGTTCTTTGAATCGATTGTGTGGTGTTGATGTTCGGATTATTGTTGTTGTGTTGTGTTGAAAAAAAAAAAAAGAGTTCTGGTTCTCAAACGAAAGAAGAAGAAGAAGAAGAAGAAGGTGCACACGCGCACGCACCGCGCGTGCACCTATCGGGCCGGGCCGGACGCCGGACGCTGGCCGAGCCCGCTGGACCGCGCGCCGGGCGGTCCAGGCGGGTCGGGCCCGACCCAATCCAACCCCGGACCGGGCCGGACTGGTCGGGTCGGGTCCGACCCGGTGCTACTGAAAAAAAAAAAATAGAGAAAATGGGAAAAGAGAGGAAAAATTGGGAAAAATCATGGAAAATTCCAGAAAAATGAGAAAAATTATGGAAAAATCATATTGCGACCAAATATATAGAATATATGAAAAACAAAATATTTGGATATTTTGGACTCGACTTTTTGCGGGGGTTTGCCTCGAAAAGCGCAAAATAAACAATTTGTCTTAAAAAGTTTTAGAAAATTGTTGTAAATTATCATGATAAATTAAGTTTATATAAATGGACACCAGGGACTTATGAGGCTATAGTCGGGTGTCGTGTACGTATCTCGAGGCGAGTGCGAGACATTTTAAAGGCGTTGGAGGTAAGTAAACCCACGAGAAAGTCAACTTAGAATTTACTTATTTTCCGTGCGAATTATTTATTTCATATTACTTTTCGCCAGTTCAGTTTTCATGTTTACTCTATTCCCGTGTGTGTTTGTGTATGGTCGACGGGACGGTGATCTCGAGAGATGTGTTGGATGGGGTCTACCATTCAACAGATTCCTCTCATTTGAGGCGTTGGGCGGAAGTCTAATTAACTTCCGATCAACATGTTTCCTCTTTCGACCGTGAAGAGGGGGTGTTGATTTCTTCACCTTCAGGGCCTTCTCGGTTTAGTTTTTGTCCCATGTTCGACAGCTATACACCACACTCGCGTTCCGTATTGTTGATTATCTCACGACTTATATTCATGCTTTATATTTCAGTTCATTTACTTTATATGCATGATTTGTAGCCGTTTTCTTGGAATTCTTGTGAATACTAACTGAATTTCTCTAGGATTTACTTACCTGGGATTTGTCATTGTTTTTGTGACAAATCGCAGATCCTGCGACGAGCCGGGAAGTGTGCAGGCGACGTGGCATGCTTGGTGACGTGTCTAGCGACGTGGCGGTGCCCGGTTTGCCTTGGAGTTCGGGGCCGTCGCAGTTGGTATCAAAGCTTAGGTTCAGGCGAACCTAGGGGAAAGTTTTGAAAATCATATGGCATAAGACATTGTGATACCAACGTCACAGTTGGTATCAGAGCTTAGGTTCAGGCGAACCTAGGTGAAAGTTTAATACAATCGAATAAAAAAAATTAACAACAAACATTAGATGTGGAAACCCGAAGATCCTGACTTAGAACTTTAGTTGGGAAGAGAACATGGGACGGGAATTGCCAAGGCTTATACGTTATATATTTTGATGTGTAATAGTATATACGCGTATACGAGGCTGATACAGGACTTCGCTATTGCAGATACGACATGGACGGACAGCCGACTCCACTTTCAGAGGATGGTGGACAGACGAGTAATACTACGCCTATCGCGACTGATCAGAGTGTACTCGATCGGATTGCGGCACACGATCAACAGTTCGAACAGATAATGGCCTTGCTCCGTGCTCAAACGGCGGCTATCGCGATGCTTACAGCCGCCATCACACCTAGCGCCACCGAGCCGGCAGCCGCGCCGATTATTCAGGGTATGCCAGTTACCGCAGTTATGGCGGAGACTTGTACGGAGATTACCACCCCGGCGTCTACACATGCAGTGACACTAACACAGACCCCACAGGAGACCACATTTGAGGCTTCCCTGTCAGCTGAGGCTAAGCTGACGAAGGAGTTTGTGAGATTTCAGCCGGGATATTTCACTGGAGGCGGAGACCCGGAGGCAGCTGCGAGATGGCTTCTTGCACACGAGAAATTACATAATCTTCGAAGATCCATGACAGTATTCGCGCTATGATATACGGATATATGCTCAGGAGAGGCGGGGTTTGGTGGACCGCTCATACCGAGACTCATGGAGAGCCGACTACTTGGGCGGTTTCGAGCCAGTGGCCTTTTATGACCAGTACATATCGAGGGAGATACAGTTACGTCTGAGACAGGAGTTTTTGTGTCTTAGGCAGGGTAATCGTACAGTGGTCCAGTACATGGAGAGGTTTTGCTACCTATTACAGTTCGTTGGGGATTTAGCTTCTACAGATCGTGACCAGGTTCACTACTTCGGAGTCGGACTTAGAGATGAGATTGCGAGCACAGTAGTATCAGGTGGAGCTCGTACACTGCAGGAGATCTACGAGAGGGCCTTAGCCCATGAGACATATCTTATCTTTCGTGCCGCGATGCCCATGCCACAGTTGGCATCGGGGACTTCCCAGCAAGGCACCAAGTCCGACATGAAAGGGAAGAGGATCATCGATCACGGAGATAGGAGAGGACAGAGGCCCAAGCATGAGGACCACCAGGCGATCACTTCTCATGCGATAGTACTTGCACAGTCAGCACAGCTGTCAAGTGGTGGTTATGCACCGCGGCTAGGGTAGAGAACCACCCAGGATCAGGGAGGCAGGGACGGAGGACAGTATGGTCAGAGTCAGGATTATAAGGCTGGCGGACAACAGGGTCATGGCTTCGGACATAAGCAGAATGTCACGTGCTTCAGATGTAGGAAGAAGGGGCACTATAAGAGTGAATGTACCAGGGAGCCAACACCACCACTAGCAGCTCAGCCAGTGCAGGCAAGGGAGCAGGTGCACGCAGTTGTCGCATCAGATCGCGACGCGTCTCGGCAGCTCGTCGAGGGTATGTTGATTATTTTTTGTCGCCCTATGCATACATTAATAGATTCTGGTTGTACGTTATCATTTATTTCGAGACGAATGGTTGGAGAGTTGGGTTGATACCTGAGAGCGTTAGCACCCACCTTATCCTCAGCACAGCCGCTGAGGATAAGATATGTCTTAATCGGATTTGTAGAGATTGTCCAATCGAGGTTGGTGGTCATCAGTTACCCATAGATCCGAGTATTAGAGTACCTAGAGTTCGATATACTCTTGGGCATGGATTGGTTGGCGGCAAACCACGCGCGTGGGGAGTGTGGATGGAGTGGGTGGTCTTGACCCACTCTACTTGGGGTCTCAGCGACCTTTGAGGTCGGAATGGGACCTGCGAGGTGGGATTAGACCCACGAGGTAGGAGACCGGCGAAGTAGGACTAGGCCTTCACAAAATTAATCTACCTGAGATTCCAGCAACCTGCGAGGTCGGAATGAGACCTACGAGGTGGGATTAGACCCACGAGGTAGGAGACCGACGAGGTAGGATCGGGCCTTTACTAAATTACTCTACACGGGGTTCCGGCGACTGCGAGGTCGGAGTGAGACCTGCGAGGTGGGATTAGACCCACGAGGTAGGAGACCGGCGAGGTGGGACTGGGCCTTCACAAAATTTCTCTACCTGAGGTTCCAGCGACCTGCGAGGTCGGAGTGAGACCTGCGAGGTGGGATTAGACCCACGAGGTAGGCGACCGACGAGGTGGGACTGGGCCTTTACAAAATTTAATTATTAGTTCAAATAATAAATGTTTGGAGAGGGTGACGTTGTATCATTTTATACCTAGCCACCTGATAGGTGAGTTAGGGCTCGACCATATTTTGAGCCAGCACATGTCATTATCGGCATGACAGACGAATGTAAGATGTTACCATAACCAAATTGGCATAGGATGCATTTTTTTTGGTTGGCAAACGAAAAATTGCCGAGAATATTTACGTAAGCCATGACTTTTTAGGTCAGTGCGCCACCAGTTTGAATGTTGCAACAAGTAAGGAAGGGCAGAGCCCGAGGATGTAGCTGTCGTTAGGTCTGAGATTGTTGTAGATCACACGAAGAAAATTTGGATGACTCATCATAGGTTACAAGCTGCTCATGACAGACAAAAGGAGTACGCGAACAAAGACCGTGACGGGCTGTGTTATGAAGTGGATGATTTGTTCCACTTGAAGGTTTATCCCTTGAAGGGTCCCATTGGGGAAAGAGTCTCTACCGTGCGAATACGATACTCCACTTGTTTCAAGGTAAAGATCGAATAAAATCTGAACTTCAGGACAAAATTCCCCTTAGTTGGGAAGATTGTAACGGCCCGCTTTTATTAATCCCGATTAATCAACTAATTACGAATTAATATCATAAGCTCAGATCCACGTGGACGTCGTGGGAGAAGTCTATGACACTCCTAATCAGGAAATATGTTATTTTTGTGTGGCGAATATTTAATTATTTTACTATTGTTAATAGTTCGCGCCGCGTGAATTAAGAATTTCGCTTAGTCGCGTTGTGTGCTTATAGTGACGAGAGCGTGCGGCGTCGCGGTGTGCGAGTAACGCGAGTGTACGGGGTAGTATGGGATTGAGTTGTCACATCACATCACACATCACATTAAAAGTCACATCAACTATTCATCATCATTGTTTTTTTTCCTTTCTCACCAAATAACAAAAAAAATGTGTTTTTGTTTAAAAACGGGAGAGAGAGATGGAGGAGAAGAAACGGTGAAGGGAGAGAAGAGAGAAAGAGAGAGCAAAGAGGGTGAGTGACTGCCAGAGAGGAAGCTCCGGCGAGGAGCTTGGCGGGGCGAGCTTGGCGGGACAGCAGTGGCGAGCTCGGCGGGACAGCGGTGGTGAGCTCGACCCCATTAATCAAGTGAGTTCCGCTCATTCTCTCTTCGAATTTCAGTTCTTTGAATCGATTGTGTGGTGTTGATGTTCAGATTATTGTTGTTGTGTTGTGTTGAAAAATAAAATAAATAAAAAAGAGTTATGGTTCTCAAACCAAAAAGAAGAAGAAGAAGAAGAAGAAGGTCCACACGCGCTGTGCGCGCGAGTGCACCATATCGGGCCGGCCGCTGGCGCGGCGCTTGGCCGAGCCCGCTGGACCCGCGCCGGGCGGTCTGGCGGGTCGGGCCTGACCCGTTTGGGTCGGCTGACCCAATCCAACCCCGGACCGGGCTGGACGGGTCGGGTCGGGTCCGACCCAAAGTGCTATAGTAAAAAAAAAAAAATAGAGAAAATGGGAAAAAGAGAGGAAAAATTGGAAAAATCATGGAAAATTCCAAAAAAATGAGAAAAATTATGGAAAAATCATATCGCGACCAAATATATGAAAAATAAAATATTTGGATATTTTGGACGTGACTTTTTGCGGGGGTTTGCCTCGAAAAACGCAAAATAAACATTTTGTCTTAAAAAGTTTTAGGAAATTGTTGTAAATTTTCATGATAAATTAAGTTTATATAAATGGACACCAGGGACTTAGGAGGCTATAGTCGGGTGTCGGGTACGTATCTCGAGGCGAGTGCGGGACATTTTAAAGGCGTTGGAGGTAAGTAAACCCACGAGAAAGTTAGCTTAGAATTTACTTATTTTCCGTGCGAATTATTTATTTCATATTACTTTTCGCCAGTTCAGTTTTCATGTTTACTCTATTCCCGTGTGTGTTTGTGTATGGTCGACGGGACGGTGATCTCGAGAGATGTGTTGGACGGGGTCTACCGTTCAACAGATTCCTCTCATTTGAGGCGTTGGGTGGAAGTCTAACTTCCGATCAACATGTTTCCTCTTTCGACCGTGAAGAGGGGGTGTTGATTTCTTCACCTTCAGGGCCTTCTCGGTTTAGTTTTTGTCCCATGTTCGACAGCTATACACCACACTCGCATTCCGTATTGTTGATTATCTCACGACTTATATTCATGCTTTATATTTCAGTTCATTTACTTTATATGCATGAATTGTAGCCGTTTTCTTGGAATTCTTGTGAATACTAACTGAATTTCTCTAGGATTTACTTACCTGGGATTTGTCATTGTTTTTGGTGACAAATCGCAGATTCTATGACTAGCCGGGAAAAAACAATGATTGGCGACTACCTTTGATTTGGAACGCTTCCACTAGCTTACTCGTAGGTGTTTGAATTTATATATATTTTTTGGGAACATTTTTGGGAGACTTTTTCACCCGATACATGTATATTAAGGCATATTATACATCTTGTCGCCTTAAATAATATACGTGGTATCATGTGTTGGACTAAGTGGTTAGTCACTCACTTTCCGACCGAGATTTTGATGGAAACAAACAAGGTGAAAATGTACTAATAAACATCTAGTGTATTTCAGTTTGTGTTAAAGGATGCAAAACAACATATCAAGGGTTCTCAAGAAATACAAGTTCAAGACTCGGCATTAATGAAGAAATGAAGATGAAAGTTCAAGCCGCAATTTGTAATTTCAATGTAAGGTATACAAATTCATTCATGCAAGCCAAACGCATTAGTCCATGCATACATCATGTTTCTTAAACCATTTTTCAAAGTTATAAAGTTTACTCCAAGTTTCAAAATGGAATTTAAACACATAACTAGGTCTATGAGTTTAAACAATGTGAAAACTTTGTGTGAATAGTCATTTGCATATTAGAGTTCATTATAAATGTTTTCGAAAAAGAAAAACTCGTTTTTCAAAGGTATTTAAAAGAAAAGCGAAAATTTGCGAGAAAAGCCCCTAATAAGTTGTGAAACTTTGAATTTTCGTTTTCGGGGTTTGTAAAATTATCCGGACCACCCAATTAGGCTTAATGACTCATAATTAACGTGTATAACATGTTATATAAGGGTTGGTTAGGTCCCGGACGAGTTTAAGGGTCGCTAACACAAAGGGACAGAATAATTATTCGAAGTCCTATAGAGTTAGCGCGCTAATAATATCATTAGCGCGCTAAGAGCGTGTTAGCGCGCTAACTCACGATATTAGCGCGCTAAGTTAAATCGATGACCTTTTTAAAAAGTGGAAAACACACTTTAATTTGAATTCTTGATCTATTTTGGACCCTTGGATCCCTAGAACGGTCATAAAGCTGTCAAGATGGAATACCTAACATTATAAAACCACCAAGAACATGGTTTTAACAATAAGAAGAAGATACACACTCAAAAACCAAAAATCTACAAAGAAGAAATCTGATTTTTGTGTAGAAGAAAAAGGGAGATCTTTGAGGCTGTTCTTTAGCTCACAAATCCAGCACATTTGAGGCTTTCAAAGGAGTTCAAGAATCACTCGAGCTGATCTCTTTTGTCATTCTTTTGGTTGTAAGAAATTTCTAGATCTACAATCTTACTTGTGCTCAATCTACATATTTTTGTGTGTTTGATTTGAAAATCAGTTTGGTGTGTGTTTGAACATCTTCTCTGGGTTTTTGTACTGAAATATATTTTATCAAACCCTAAGATTGATTTGAACAAAAGTGTTGCACTTAAACTTGATTCTTGCTAAACTTTTGTTCTTAGACTCGAAATCGGTTTCACACAAATATATTAAGTTTTTGAAACGATTTCAGATTTGGAATTTGCAACAACATCGGTGACATATTTGCATATTCCATTTATACTCACACTTGCATGCATAAGAGTTGTTAGGCTCTAGGTGGCTTGCTAGTGTTTGAATTTGATACCACTTTGTATTGTAAAGTGTATCTCTGTTTTTCCAGCAAATTTATTGTATTTGAATGATTGTAAGACTTAGTGGAATCTAAGTCGAAAAGGGAAAATCCTAGTTGAGGCTAGGTGGGAAAAATCCTAGTTGAGGCTAGGTGGGAAAAATCCTAGTTGAGGCTAGGTGGGAAAAATCCTAGTTGCGGCTAGGTGGGAAAATCCTAGTTGAGGCTAGGTGGGAAGTCCTAATTGTAATTAGGCATTCTAGGCTTGTAGGCTTAGGTTGTAACACTTATTGATAATATAAGTGGGGTTTGAAATCCTAACCTAGGGAGGTTAGGTAGTGGATGTAGATCGTTGGATCGAACCACTATAAATCGTGTGTCATTTTATATTTCCTCCATTTCATTTACTTGCATAGCTTATATATATACATCATAGTTGTAAATTGCGCATAAAGTTTTTAAAAGGGCAATAACTACTCGGTAACCCAATTCACCCCCCCTCTTGGGTGACCTTCAATTGGTATCAGAGCGGGTTATTGCTCAAAGTATTACTAACGTATCTTTGAGTGTTCTTTTTGTGCAAGGATGCAAACCTTAGATCCGGCTCGCTTCGGGAAGGCAACTCTTCGAGTAGGCCTCCGTATTTTGATGGAACTAACTATGCTCATTGGAAAGTGAGAATGAAATTCTACATTAGAGCACAAAATAGATTCTTATGGGATGCAATTGAAAGTGGCTACACTCCACCGGATAAGCCCTTGGAAGAGTACACCGCCGAGGAGATAAAGATTGAGCTCTCAAATGATCAAGCCATGAATCACTTGTTTTGTGCGCTAAGTGAAAATGAATTTAACCGAGTAAGTGCTTGTCAAACGGCTAAGGAAGTATGGGAGAAGCTTGGGGTACACTATGAAGGTACCATGCAAGTGAAGAAGACCAAGTTAAGAATTCTTGAGGAGCACTATGAAACTTTCCGAGTTGGGTCCGATGAAGACATAGCCACCGCCATCACTCGATTCACTAAACTATTGAATGAGATCAAGAATCTTGGAAAGAATTATGATCAAGAAACCTCGGTGTATAAATTCCTTAGAGGCTTGCCTAAGGAATGGGATGCCAAGAAGTATGCTATCCAATCGGCACAAAATCTTGGAGATTACACATTTGATGCATTGTGTGGAGAGCTAACAGATCCATGAATTTGAGCTTAAAGACCGAGCAAGATTGGAAGCATTAAGTGGAGGTACTAAGAGTTCAAGAAAAGATATCGCCTTGAAGGCAAATAGCTCCCCTAGTGCATCGGTAGAGATCATTGAAAATGAAAAATCATGTGATGACAATGATCTTGAGGAGGAAGTAGCTATGCTCTCAAGAAAGCTCAACGGGGCCATGTACAAGCGAGACAAGTATAAGAAGAAGTTTCGAAGTGGAAGCAAGGGAGGAAACTCAAATGAAACCATATGCTTCGGTTGCGGCAAACCGGGTCACATCAAGGCGGATTGCAAATCCAAGAAGGTGTTTGACAATAAGAAAGGAAAGAAGAGTTTCAAAGAAACTTGGGATGACTCATCATCATCAAGTTCGAATCCGAATCGGAAAGTGAGAAGGCAATACTTTGTCTCATGGCACAAGGCGAGGTAAATTCTAACTTTTTTAACTTTGATAATGTTGATGATTTGGATGATGTTCCAAATCTTGATGAGCTTAGGAAAGAGTTGGAAAAGGAGGTCAAAAAGACCAAACAACTCAAAAAGAGCTTGACCATTGCAATTAGTGAAATAGAGTCACAAAATGAGACCATTAATGATCTCCAAAGTGACTTAAATGAAGTCATAGAGGAGAGAGATGCTTTAGTCAAGGAAGTAGAGGACTTGACTAGCACGGTGCATAAGTTTACAAATGGTAAAGAAATGTTTGACATGATGTTGGGAGCACAACGACGTGCACTCAACAAAAGAGGCATAGGCTATGGAGCAAACTTGTTAAGTTACAAGAAATTGCTAAATGATGATCGTAGATGCTCTAAATGCAACAAGACTCATGTGGTCGGGAAATGTGCATTACAAAAGGCCAAAGTGGGTAGACTAGCATGGGTAGTTAAAAATGTTTACTACACTAACATTCTCGGACCCAAAGGTGTTTGGGTACCGAAATCTAGTGTGTTTCCCATTGTGTAGGATGCGAGGAAGGGCACCCCATGGTACTTGGATAGTGGGTGCTCAAGACACATGACCGAAGATGAACATCAAGTTATTGAACTAAAGCGGCATGATGATGAAAAAGTTACAGTTGGAGACAACAACAAAGGAAGAGTTATCGGTCTCGAAACTGTTGGTAACAATTTACTTTCTATTTCTAACGTTTATCTTGTTGATGGTTTGAAACATAATTTGCTTAATAACTAGTCAATTGTGTGACAAAGGATTTCATGTTATATTTGAATCATCAAAATGCATTGTTAGGAATGAGAAGCATGAAACTTTATTTATTGCATATAGAGATAAAAATATTTATGCCATTAACTTTGATGAGATGAATACGCAAAATGCTTCATGTTTGAATGCACAAAGTGAATGTGATGCATGATTGTGGCACCATAGATTAGACACCATTCTCTGTGTGATCACATCCAAAAAGGGCAATGTTAAAACTCATCCATGTGCCCATATAGGATCAACTAGCCGATATACTCACTAAGCCTTTGCCTAGAAAACAAGTTTTTAAAATTCGGCGTGAGTTAGGCATGTCTCGAAAATTGGACCTTCTATATATGTTCTAGTTATTCCAAACCTTTTTATATGGTGTTAGTGAAGTGTCCATGAAGTTTGAGAAGAATCGGAGCTAAATTGCAAAAGTTCAAGATTTTGTGTCAAAAAATTCAGAGAGGAATTAGCGCGCTAATAGTGAGAATTAGCGCGCTAATGACCTCGTGACCGAAAAATTCCAGAGAGGAATTAGCGCGCTAACAAACCTTATTAGCGCGCTAATGTCGATCGGCCAGGGTTTTATAACCTAACTTTTGTTCAAAAACTTACCTCACACACAAGTTTCTCTTCTCCTCTTCCAAATCCACTCTCCGTGTGCAATTCCCACGCGCGATGCCCACGCACTAGGCTCCCACATGTTAGTCTTAGGTGTTTCGATTTTTTAACTTATGTTATGCAACACTTATGCTATCTCATTACTTTTTGCTATTTATATCATGATTTTTTGCGTATCTCGAGTTTTCTTTATGGCTATTTTGTGCTTCACTATGTTTTCTAGTCTATGCATGTGTATCGCTTCCGTATATTATTGATATGCATAAAGTGAGGGGAGAATATTTTTATCATGGTATCTTGTGTTATTTATTGATATACATAAAGTAAGGGGAGAATTTTATTGATATGCATAAAGTAAGGGGGAGAATTTTATTCTTATGCCTAAAATGAGGGGAAGAATGCTTTTATCTTGGTATATTGTTTAAATCATGTCTATCTTTGCAGATACTTGACCCCATTTTCTTAATAATATCAAACGGGGGAGAAAAGGTTGAACTTGAAAGGGTGATATTGTGATATCTTTGATATTGTGATATTTTTTGAAAGAATAATATTGTGATATCTTTGATATTGTGATATTTTTTGAAAGGATGATATGAAAGGGTGATATTTTCATTGGTATATATTGGTATCGGGTTAATAATTCTCATTTTTCTTGGTATCAGGTTGATACGTTAATATTATTGATTTTTGTAAGCGATATCAAGTTGACAATTTTAACTCGCATATATTGGTATACTTGAAAAAGTTGTTGGTTCTTATTGGTATCTTGTTTAAATTGTGTTTATCTTTGTGGGTGCTTGACCCCGCTTTTTGATAATATCAAAAGGGGAGAAAAATGTGATGTTGAACTTGAAAGGTGGTGTTGAACTTGAAAGGTTTTTATCTTGGTATACTTGAAACGGTTGTTGGTTTTGAACTTGCATATTTGAAGCTAAATGTGGTTAAACTTGAAAAGATTGATGTGTTGAATGTGATATACATTTAGATTGTGTTTTTACACCTTTAAAGTTCACATTGTTTGTTATCATCAAAAAGGGGGAGATTGTTGGACTAAGTGGTTAGTCACTCACTTTCCGACCGAGATTTTGATGGAAACAAACAAGGTGAAAATGTACTAATAAACATCTAGTGTATTTCAGTTTGTGTTAAAGGATGCAAAACAACATATCAAGGGTTCTCAAGAAATACAAGTTCAAGACTCGGCATTAATGAAGAAATGAAGATGAAAGTTCAAGCCGCAATTTGTAATTTCAATGTAAGGTATACAAATTCATTCATGCAAGCCAAACGCATTAGTCCATGCATACATCATGTTTCTTAAACCATTTTTCAAAGTTATAAAGTTTACTCCAAGTTTCAAAATGGAATTTAAACACATAACTAGGTCTATGAGTTTAAACAATGTGAAAACTTTGTGTGAATAGTCATTTGCATATTAGAGTTCATTATAAATGTTTTCGAAAAAGAAAAACTCGTTTTTCAAAGGTATTTAAAAAGAAAAGCGAAAATTTGCGAAAAGCCCCTAATAAGTTGTGAAACTTTGAATTTCCGTTTTCGGGGTTTGTAAAATTATCAGGACCACCCAATTAGGCTTAATGACTCATAATTAACGTGTATAACATGTTATATAAGGGTTGGTTAGGTCCCGGACGAGTTTAAGGGTCGCTAACACAAAGGGACGAGAATAATTATTCGAAGTCCTGCGATTAGCGCGCTAATAATATCATTAGCGCTAAGGCGATGTTAGCGCGCTAACTCACGATATTAGCGCGCTAAGTTCCGTCGACAAACCTTTTTAAAAAGTGGAAAACACACTTTAATTTGAATTCTTGATCTATTTTGGACCCTTGGATCCCTAGAACGGTCATAAAGCTGTCAAGATGGAATACCTAACATTATAAAACCACCAAGAACATGGTTTTAACAATAAGAAGAAGATACACACTCAAAAACCAAAAATCTACAAAGAAGAAATCTGATTTTTGTGTAGAAGAAAAAGGGAGATCTTTGAGGCTGTTCTTTAGCTCACAAATCCAGCACATTTGAGGCTTTCAAAGGAGTTCAAGAATCACTCCAGAGCTGATCTCTTTTGTCATTCTTTTGGTTGTAAGAAATTTCTAGATCTACAATCTTACTTGTGCTCAATCTACATATTTTTGTGTGTTTGATTTGAAAATCAGTTTGGTGTGTGTTTGAACATCTTCTCTGGGTTTTTGTACTGAAATATATTTTATCAAACCCTAAGATTGATTTGAACAAAAGTGTTGCACTTAAACTTGATTCTTGCTAAACTTTTGTTCTTAGACTCGAAATCGGTTTCACACAAATATATTAAGTTTTTGAAACGATTTCAGATTTGGAATTTGCAACAACATCAGTGACATATTTGCATATTCCATTTATACTCACACTTGCATGCATAAGAGTTGTTAGGCTCTAGGTGGCTTGCTAGTGTTTGAATTTGATACCACTTTGTATTGTAAAGTGTATCTCTGTTTTTCCAACAAATTTATTGTATTTGAATGATTGTAAGACTTAGTGGAATCTAAGTCGAAAAGGGAAAATCCTAGTTGAGGCTAGGTGGGAAAAATCCTAGTTGAGGCTAGGTGGGAAAAATCCTAGTTGAGGCTAGGTGGGAAAAATCCTAGTTGCGGCTAGGTGGGAAAATAGTTGAGGCTAGGTGGGAAGTCCTAATTGTAATTAGGCATTCTAGGCTTGTAGGCTTAGGTTGTAACACTTATTGATAATATAAGTGGGGTTTGAAATCCTAACCGGGGAGGTTAGGTAGTGGATGTAGATCGTTGGATCGAACCACTATAAATCGTGTGTCATTTTATATTTCCTCCATTTCATTTACTTGCATAGCTTATATATATACATCATAGTTGTAAATTGCGCATAAAGTTTTTAAAAGGGCAATAACTACTCGGTAACCCAATTCACCCCCCCTATTGGGTGACCTTCATCATGTACTGGGTTTCCACCCTATAGGTTGTTAAATAATGCATAACATATCTACATTAATTATATGCATATTATGAAGGCTTCCGCTATTCAAAATAACATGAAGAGAATCAGAATAAATAAATTAGTTTATAACTTGGTATATTTTGTTAAATAATCGTTTAAGTATCAAAATTTACTAAGTTGGAGAATTAGGTGGTAAGTTCGTCGGCCGTCAAGTTAAGTGTGCAGGCGACGTGGCATGCTTGGTGACGTGTCCGGCGACGTGGCGGTGCCCAGTTTGTCTCGGAGTTCGGGGCCGTCACATTATGTCTGCAATTGTCATAAAAAACGGAGACAATCCCAGTGAGTAAATCTAGAAGGAGCTCGGAGATTAAGCCTGCAATTATCACCAAAAGCGGAGACGGTCCCAGTGAGTAAATTCAGAAGAAGTTCAACAATAATTCAGATTAAACAATAAATAAGTCTATAAATCATGCAGAAAAGAAAAGAAGCTGAAAAGAACAACAAAGTGCGTGATAAACAGACTACAATGATAAACGATAGAGACCAAGCGACCCGTAAGCAAAGGATAGGCGCCTAAGTGGACTTGACACTCCACATGTGGGCTAAAAGGCACTTAAAAACATGCAAGTGTAAAATATTGGTACGGCGAGACTAAGTCTGCATCAACCATACCAAATCCGTTTGGCACTGTTGGCTCACTTGAGTCGCAGCTCGATAAAATTCCAAAGGGAGCCACAGTCGCAACCGGATGCTCAACCACAATGGAATCCTTGAAGTCCTGTGAAGAGCCACGACGACTGTGGATGTTCATTCAGTGAGTTCAGTCTCATCAAGGAGCCACGAGTGCAACTCGGATGCTCAACTCACAAGTAAACAACGACTCAACTCGAGCACTTAAACCTTAGGTCACTCAGTAGGGAAGTCGAGTCCAACAATAGGTATCATTTTCATCAAAATATGCAAGGAAATGAAAAGAATTAATATTGAATTTCTAACTGGTTTACTTACAATACAATCGCAAAAATCACTACGTCAAATCGATCATTCGAATAGCCCAGTTAAGTCCTTGCGCATCTACATTCATCATATGTACAACAAAGTCATTTAGACTACATTTAATATTTTAAGGGCCACTTGCTACATCAGCGTAGTGTTCCTTGGTCCATGAATCTACCAATTATAATTTTTAAGTACCATAACTTACTTTCATATGGTAGCAAAATAAATTTATAGTTATTCATGTAGGCATTTGCGTTACAAACTCTTCTAAATTCATTTGACTTAAATAAATGGTTTTCAAAGGGTTCAACACTATCAAACCACTACTCCTTACCTCTATCTTGGACCGCTCACAACTCCAAAATCAAAAATTAACACTTCGAATCAAAACCAACGATTTTCGAGTAAGGTAAAAATGCATTGAAACAAAACCAGGAAGATTATGTCGAAATTAAAATTTCCAACTTAAAAGATCCAAGTCGACTCACCACAAAGAAAAGGGAACCAAACCATTAAATAAAAGAGAAGTTGAACTTAAAACCCCTAATTCACTAATTTTTGCTAGAAATTCACAATTAGGAAAGTTAAGTTCATAATTGAGAAAATAGATTAAAAACTCTTTTACATCTAGACTTAGCTTAATACCAACTCAAATTTATTAATTTCATCCATATTCAATAAATAAAGACTAAGTCTATTTCAAAGGAGTTCAACCGTATTTAAATAACATTTTACATTTTCAAAGGCAACTTGAAGTTCATTAATCAAGTATTGTCCATATGAACCAACGCAAGAAATTTTCAAAGCTAATAGAACCAACCATGTGTTTAGAACAAAATAAAAGTTGCATAGCACCCTATTTGAATTGAGTTCCACAACTCATTTCATTGCCAAAATCGAAATCAATTAGAAATCAAGGTTTACCACAACCAATCACAAGTCCTTGCACTAAAGTTTGAAGGAAATAAGTATGACTCATTTGAGGGATTTCATCAAACACCTTTTATGTGATTCAAAAGGGTTTTTACCAAATTCAATGCAAATTAACTAAACCATTTCAAAATTTGAAAGAAACAATTAGACTCTCTTTGTAACATTTTGTCAAACACTTGATAGGTAGTTCAAAAATGATTTTATCGAATTAATACAAATTAACCTCAATTTGATCAAACTCACTTGAATCATTCACAATGACAAAGAATCCATAAAATCAAGTTTGATAACAATCAAAAACTTTAAAAAAAAAATGCTTGTTTAACGCAATTTAACAATGACCCAACCATTTTAAACCAAATTAAACTTAAAGCACGATTTGACAAGAGTTGGAGTCTTACATAGCCTTTAATGGAATCTTCTACTCTAAATCTCTTCTAAGAGTCCAAATCTAGCATAGATCTACATTTTTTTCACAATCTCAAATCAAGGACTCATTTTTTTCAAAGCTCTAGGTAGATATCCCTTGTTTTTTTTTTTCTTTCATTTTCTTGTATGTTCTTCTTCATGAGCTAGTGCACCGGAGGTGTGCAGCCACTGTCCACCGCCAGAGCTGTGCCGCCGCCGTCTCACTGCCGGAGCTATACCGCCACCGGAGTCATCGCGCCTTCCATCGTCTCCCTATGCAATCTCGGCAGCAAGCTCTATTTCGTTCAATCCCCTTTTAATTTTTTTTAATAAATCTCACTCATTCATTCCTTCTCGAATCATGTAGCATTGAGATATTTGGTCCATCACTCAATCTAACTTTTAGATTTAGAGGCTCACAATTTGTAGTTTTTTTTTTTTTGTCGAAGTGGCTTACAATTTGTAGTTATTCCCATGGTCTCGAGTGACTCTAACAAATACCTATTTAAAGCACACAAGGTCTTGTTTGGACCATACACTTGGCCTTTTTTAATTTAATAAAGAGTAGTATCTACCACACCGAGCCTTCATATCTCAAAGGCAATAGTATGTCAAATAGAATTAAAAGTATTTTAATTTTCTTTTTATAAATATTTGTGCGCTTCAACTTACCGCGACTTTCAATTGGGTATTAGACAACTAATAATTCGCGATTAGAGATTAATTAACTAATTAAAATACGGGTTGTTACATCCCCAGGGTATCCCTATTGGAATACCCATGTGGGGATCCCCACAGAGATCCTCGCATATATCAAATACATCTATATACATTTTATATATCAATTTTATATAATATTACAAGGCTTTCACCCAAAACACTAATGATAAACAAACTCTAATGTGATTTATAATTTTAACTTATTTGGTTAATTATGTGTTTTGTTTTGAATTGTTTGCAACTATATTTATATGTTATACTTTATTTGATTAGAATTTTCAACAATTATGATCCTATGTATGTGTACCATATTTTTATAAATTTTTTGAAAAAAATTAAGTGGGAGAAAATATTTCTCCGCGGTGATTCTTCGCAAATTCCCCATAATGATCTTCAATGGGGAATGAAATGGGGAAAGATTTTTTCCATGGAGATTCCCCATCCCCGTGGGGATTAAGCGGGGATGAGATGGGGATAAAAGTTCATCCCCGCGTGGAGATGGGTATAGGGATGGGGAAATGAATTTTTAAGCGGTGATGGGGATGGATATCGGGTCCCCATCCCGTACCCTCCCCATTTGCATCCCTATTTTGGACACACAAGGCCAAGACCATTTTCGAAGTCTCGGTCACACAAGTCCGAGACCGCTTTGGAAGTTTCGGTCACACAAGTTTGATACCTCTTTAGGGGTTTCGTTCTGCTCCCACCGAGACATCTTCAAAGGTCTCGATGGGAATCGACCGAGACCTCTAAAAGATATCTCAGTGTAAGACAACTGAAACCTTTAAAGAGGTCTCGGCCACGTATGACTAAAACCCGTGGGCGACACTTTTTCACCTCTAGGGCATGGGTAAGCAGGGGTGTTTCTACAATTTATGAAAATAAAGGTAGGGTACGTTTAGCAAAATCAGGGTATGCTTGAGTAATGGGGTCCGTTTAGCAAAAACGGTGGTCCTTTTAGCCGCTGCCTAAAAAATCAATGAAATTAAAGGCAAAATTGTAATTGTGCTTACGGTTGATAAAATGTTTATTCGTAATTTCATAAGGGCGACTATTTCCACCCATTTATATGCTTTTAGCACCCATATTTTGATTCAGCCACATGTGTGATAAATTCACCCATAAATTTAGTCTTTAGTGTCCTATAACATCCTTATTAATGCAATATCCCACCATCAAACCATTTGTTTTGCCCACGCATTTTCAACATCTCCTTTTTGTCCATGCAACCATTTTTTTTGCCCACTCATTTTCAACATCTCCCATTCGTGCATTCATCTATGTTACAGTGTAACACTCATCTCTTCACCTCATCTCTTCGTAAATCTCCCCTCGATCGTTGGTGGAGCATGAGCTCTAAGTCTTTCAATCTCTTTGCAATACCAGTTACATCTAATTGGGACCACGAGCAAGGAAGCCGGTTGACTACAATTGGACTTCAAAACTCCCGATTGGATCAAACAAGTATGCTTCCATGTTTCTCAGTCACATAGGACTAGTACGAATGATGAACAAAAAAAGAGATGTGTAACATAAGTTCGCATCTTAGCCAGACAAACAATATCAATATGTCTTTCAAACTTTCTTCAAAACAAGATTTTGATTCCATCAAATGCCAAAACGAGCAATTGTTATGTCATAAACCAAACAAATAAAATTCAATAAAAAGATATGAAAGAATATAAAATTCATTGGAGAAGATGACAGCGTGACTTACTGAGTTTAAATAGTTTTATTCTTCTAGTCATTGGAGTTTCGTCAAAAATTTGCCAGTGAGGTGATTTGACAAGGAATGAAGCAAGAATTAAAGAGTTAAAGTTCTAATCTTGCTTATTATTTGTAATCAGGATCACCGACCCGTGACGTAGGACCTACATCGTAATATGTGCATTGACCACAGCGAGATGGCTGAGGTACATGTTATATTTGTTGTGGTGTATGCCTAGTGTACTGTATATGTGTAGACTACTAAGTCACACCTACTTGTATATAGGTGTCGAGACATGAGTGGAGACGTGCCTTGAGTAGCGTGCTGACATAGGATCGGGGTAGATAGTGATGTGGTAAGTCTATTTTGAGTTTGGTATAGATTATACAGTGGTTTTAATGTGGCTATAGTTGATTTTGAATTAAATATAACCTAAGTTAGCTTTTTCAAACAATAGCATGTGATTTGCATCGACACACGTATTAGCACATCTAGAAAACTCATTAAGTTAATGAAGGTAAGTGGGACATGTGTTAAGATGTGTTCTATTAGATAGGTCTCGAGATACATGTGTGTAATTAGATTAATGGTTTTCATTAAACAATATCCATTTCATATATATAGTTACAAATCAATTAATGCAAATCACGAAGCTTATGTATGTTGTAAACTCAGAATTATGGTTGCAGAATTCTGGGTTTTCCCGCACATAACGCGCTAGGTATATCAGCTAGCATACAAATTTCGGTTAGCGTGCTAGAGACAGTGGTTAGCGCGCTAATGAGGCCACTAGCGCGCTAATCAAATCGTTTAGCATGCTAATGGCCCTAACAGCATAAAAATATGCAATTTTTTAAATTTGCCAAAACACTATAACTGAGCCTAATACCTCAAGTAAATGTCTAAACATATCAAAAAATATGTTATGTGATATCAAGAACTTAGGAAAGGATTAGAGGGTTCGAATACGAAATTTTGTGTGTTGAGAGGTAGGTAAAGTTAAGACTTTACATTGTTTGAGGTGAGTATACTTGTTGATTATTTATTTACATTTCATTTCCAGTTTTAACTTGTTTGTTGTAGTCCATATTGATTATGTTTAGCTTTGTATTCTCATATCATGGACTTATTTGTTATTCCTCACTTGTTGAGCTTGGTTTCCATGATATTTTGATAAATTGAATTCTTTTGAATTCATTCATGTGCTATATGTCATTTCTTGATGTTTTGCAGTAAATATAATATAAATAGCATGCTATTAGGAATTTGTGAGTTGTAAATGACTTTGTGGACTTGTAGTCTTTGGAGAATTTTGTGATTTGTAACATAGCCAATTCCTGAAATTCTTAAATGAGACATTTTCTAGGATTTATAAAGTAGTTATACAATCTAGAGTTCATTGCACTATGAGTCGATCGCCACACGGGGTTTGAGTCACTGGATGTCGGCACTCGCCACTGATAAGGCACACGAGGTTAGAGTCCCTGAGATTGCCCATATACGGGGTTAGAGTCCTTGAAGATACTGGGGTTAGAGTCCCTGATGACACTGGGATTAGAGTCCCTAGTGATATTAGGCTGTGCGACACCAAGCACTTCCTTTAGAAGTTAAGGCTTCATTGACGCAGTTCACAGCCGACCGGATCCAGATCATAACTACTTAACCTTGTCTTGTGTCAGTTTCACTTGTTTAACTATGATATTTCTTGGCATAATTGTGGTACTAGTCATTCTTTATTGAACTTGTGCTTTTAAATACCATTTAGTCTTGTTTTGGAAAAGTGAATGAATTTGTCAACATGAAAATTGTTACTTTTTGTACTTACCGTCCTTTTTGTGACGGTGGGTACAGAGCTGTCAACGAGTAGGCCAAGCAAGGAGAAGATTGACGACTACTTATGAGCTAGCGACATACTTCTGCATTGACATTTTGTAGGTGTTCATATTCTATGTATTATACAATTATGTTTTGATACGTTTTGGGGTTGTATATTGGGTTGAGTGTTTAGCTTCCTAACTTATGATGACCATCACACTGTTTATATTCGCCACTTTATTATGTGTATGTGATCGTTGTTTTCTTGGTTTCGATACTTATGATTTTTAGTAATTGTTTCCACATAATTTGTTAAGATTTCCGCTAAATCTTATAATTTTTAATAAGTTTTTAATATCTTTAAAATTAATTGTAAAGTGACATGTGTTTTATTTATCCCAAACACTAGTATGGAGTAGATTTGGATAGAAAAGCTGACTAATACATAGTTAAATCCTATGTGGTTAGGATTTAAGCTTAATTACAAGATTAGGCTAGGCGGTGCCCTAGATTAGGGAAGGGGCCATCATAGTTTTTCGATCCAAAATTTTATATTTTTTTATTTTAGGGTGTTGAAAGTACATAAATGAGTGGAAATAATCGCCATTTCCAAGTCGTATCAATTATATCCAAATTTATCAATTATATCATAACTGTTTCAATTTATTATTAATTCTATCATCAATTAATTTGGTGTTTTTACTTTGAAATGAGCATAATTTTCTAACTTTATTGTCATGATTATCCATATTGATCAATTTATATCAAAATCTTTTAAGCTTCATGTAGAAATTAAATGGATGAGGACTCAAAAATAAAAATAAAAATAAATCAATGATATATTCATTAATAAGCTAATTCAAGTTTAATTAGTTTATAGATCACCGATGTAACTTGAAAATCATTTGTATATACATATGATGAAAATGACATCTAAAACTCATTAAAAGGTTACTCATAATTGTTTAATTTGACCAAAAAAAATATCCTTAGATTATGTATACGCATTATATACATAAATATTTATCATGAATATTGAGCTTTAAGCTTCTATTGCATATATATAAATAATCATTCAAGGTATAAAGTTGAAGAGAATCATATGTGATCATATATTATGAACGAAAAAAGTGTCCATATTAATTAATGATAAAATTGATAATAAATCAAAAAGGTTAAGATATAATTGATACGATTTGTAAAGGTTAAAATATTTTTTTATCATTAAGATTTATATATATTTATACATATATATGTAAAGCACAAAATTGACAATGATAACCTGGATTCTTCATCTAGCTTTAGCGACGTCAAAAAATTAGAGCACTAGAGTGTTGTCATACGAGAAAGTTCATTCGTCATAGCTTAGGACAGTTAATAGTTTAAAATTTCGAAACGTTCTAAACAACGTAAAAAATTTCAATGCAAACATCTAAAAATTCACCTCATATCTACTATGTACTTTGAGCATCTTTCCTACTTCCTCAACAATGAACCTCTTCTTCTCCCCAATCAATTGCGCTGTACTAATAATGCCTGGTCAGACCTTCCAGTTTTGGCTCGTTTCTTCGAATTGGAGGTCTTTGGGGTCTTCAATCTTTTACACTTTTCTCTAAAGCTGTCATCCATCCCTTCAATCAAGATCCTCTTAGCTCTCTTACACTTGCATTCACTAACTTGAACTTTTAGATCTCTCTCAACCTCCGCCTTCATCTCCTTCACAGTAATGTTAGGTTTTTCAAGTATTTTCTCCTTAAAATATCCAACCAAGTACTTTGCCGAGCACCTTTTGTTTTGAAAGATTCGACGGCATTTGTGCTTGAGATTTAATGTCTTTATCTTCAGGCCTTGCTCATTCCTAATGCCACTCGCAAATAAAACAAAAGGGCACTGAGGCTGACATTTAGCCCTAAGCCTTTTAGGCTCATTTTTCACCCAAACCAATTGTATACCTCGAGTTATAGCATACTTATCTACAGCTTCTCTAAGTTGCTGAGCATCTTGGAAAACCATACCCAAGGTAAAAGTTGGATTATTCGAGTTGTTGTCATATTCTTGATCTTTGGTAATATCTGCCTCCTGCTCATAAGCACTTTCAGCATCAACGCCAACTTCAATTATATCTCTGTCGGCCTCATTCAAACTTCCATTATGCCTAACAATTGATTTTGATCGATTAGCTGTTGCCCTCCTAGCCCTAGTTGCATTGTTACCGGTTGCACCCTCGTCAACCCCATTTAAGTCCCAGTAAGAAGAAAGACCCAAATCACGCCCATGTACACACTCAGGACCTACAGCCTCATCACAAGTCCTATACATCTCAGGCTCAGCACCAATATGATCATGTTGCCTAGCCTCATTATTTTCTTCTTCGACACCATCGTTAGCCTCTGGAATAACATTATCAGCATCATCCTCATCAACAACAAACACATGTAGCTCTGTCGATGTACTCATTATTAACCTCATCACTGTCTTGATATCATCATCATCGGTTACCCAATATAACCCATCATTCAATGTCTTGCTTGGCTCCAATATACAAATCCGGCCAACAGAGGTACAGATCATACCAACCTCGAGCATTTTCTCTATGCGAGAAATAGACAAGAAGTTGGGATCAAACCCATTGAAAATGTACTCCAGACCATTAATGTACCTTAATATGGGATTATTGACAAATTTCCCATCGAAATGGAGGACAAGCTTCAGCTTCTTCTCTAGTCTGAAATATGACGATAAAAATATTCTTTCAAAACCATTATTATCAGCAACAAAGATAGAAAGGACCAAGCCCATAACAGTTTCAAGTTCCATAAAACAATAAAAATTCGAAGACATTTAATGCTAATTTAGTTCATTTAGCAAATATTAGATGTAAATATAATTTTCACTCCTTGTACTTAGAAAATATGAAATAAGTTGATGTGCTGACATTGAGCCAGGTACTAATTATCTAGGATTTAGTGCTCCCCTCTTGTACTTTTTATCTCTTTTCCTTTTCTACTAATGATAGTTTACTGGCTTCCCTAGATGATAATTTCCATGAAGGAAGTGGAAAATATCATATGTAAGGGCATGCCCGTATCTTTTGTAGTTCAGCACAAGGAGTGTATTTTCTACTTTTTCAACAATTTAGAGGTCCCCAAGAAGAAAAAACCAAGTTGATCCAAAATAATCTAAGAGTTCTCCATGTTGTTCTAAAAGTAACTGGATTTCGTTAGATCTGAAAACTCCACCGTGTAGCAAATATGGCACAGCAGAACCAATGAAGAAAAACTCCTTATGGAACTGAGCAGAGCCTATCTAGCTATTACTATTAGAGATGGTTTCCCAACCTAGCCAAATATCTTTGACAAATGAGCAGTGAATGAATAACTGAACAGTCCTGATAGAACTTCTTTGAATTACTATGTTTTCTTTACACCAATTTATGAATCAGATGCCAATGAGATTTTTTAATAAAAAGTCCGTCGAAGTTGTGCAAAATGATATGACTTTTAAATTTCAAAAGATTGTCTATAAGTTATGAGAAAAGATCATAGCTAGAGCCTAGAGCCAATATTCAAGCCAGGATGCTCCTAAAGAAAAAAAGCACACAAGATTACACAAATAAGAATTCAATCTCACACGAAAGAAATAAATTCAAAGGGTTACAGAGGAAATCATTATTAGTTAACTTGAACTGAAAAATGTTAAGAACTGTAACATATGCGTAATATATATCCAATTAAAATACAACTACTATAGCAAAGCCTCAATCCCAAGAAAGTTAAAGTTAGGTACATGGATCAAATTCTTCCATTGTGCTCGGTTCAATGCAATTAATGGTAAGCTTTTTAAATCCTTTAAATCCTTCCTAATCGATGCGTCCCAAGTTAGCTTAGGTCTACCCCTTTATCCAATTCAAATGTCAAAAGAAAAAATTATAAATAATGTGTTGCTTAAAATAGCTTTATAAAAGTAACTTGGTTCAAGCCATCACATTAGATAATCTAATACATTTTTTAAGTACAAAAACATGTCTCTTCCGAATGCTACATGAAATTTATACTTCATAATGTCAAAGTTTTACAAGATTTATCCAAATTCAACTTTAAGTGATTGAAGTCGGTGAAGTCACTTTGTGTTCCCAGCATAACATAACAATGAAGTAATATCATAGTAGAGATTGATTTGTCTTTGCACCATATCAAGATTATTATTTTTTCATGAGATGATTATCTTCCAAATCCTTATTACAAGAATTATTGGATCCCGAAATTTTCAAGAAATTGGAAAGGAAACATGATTTAGGGAGGAGAAAAGACTTGCAAGTGAAAAGACCACAAGAGTCCAAAGTCCACGACCTATGAAATTGCAATGGCTTGTAATACCAATGAAGGTAGCAGAAGAATTACTACTCCTAGGCATCCTTTTTTGGATAGGTTTCTAGAAAAAATAGAAGTTCCAAAAAATAGTCGCTTGATTATACTTAAAGGAAAATATTAGATTAAAGATTGGAAGAGTGGAACAACGGGGAAGGTAATTGTGATGAAATTAGAGTTTTGGGTTAAAATGAAAAAGGAGAGTTCATGCAAAGCTGAGAAAACAATAGGCAAAACAAAATTCTTGACACCACTTTCTTCTATTAAGTTAAATTACCTAACATCACATAAATTGAAATTCTACATTCATAGAGCAAGGTGTGTTAAGATAAAGAACAGCTACGATTTTTTGAAGGCTTAGTATGTTGATCTAGGTGCCATCACAAAGGTCCAAAAACCATAAACCGATCCATGCGGACTTCTTTTGATTAGTGGTTGAGCCACTGATGTGATCCAGTTTAAAGTCACGATGAAAGAAATTCCTATTTTTTGTCGAAGTTTGATATTTATCAAGTTTTGAATTTGGTTTCTTACTTAGTAAGTCTATTATGAATTAAGGAAGCCTCTTTAATGTATTAATTTCTATTTTATAGTGTCTCTAAGTAAAACAAGTTAATTTTTTGTTTATTAAATCATTCTTCATCCTTATATCAATCTTCTTCTTTAGCCACAAATTCACTCTTTATAGTTTTTCAATTTACAGTACAAGTATTTTATATTCCACCTCTAGGCTGATGAGTCTTTTTATTAGTATTTTCAGAACTTTAGATTTCGTGAAGTGAATTATATTATAATTGCTAGGTTAGTTTTGGTAGATAGCAGTACACCTGTTTAGTTGTACCTTAATCTTGCAAAATTACATGTATCTTACACCACAAGAAAGTTTTTCCCTTTCACAGGGTCAAGAATATTATAATTTTTTTCACATTTTTCACCGTTTAATTAAAAACGCATTTTGTACCATGATTAGAAAAGCTAGTTCCTTACTTCAAAACAAGATTGTGGTAAATTTACAACAATAAGTTTTTATTTTTAATTTAAGGCCAGTTCCAATGTGGGAAAAATGCTAACATTGTTTTGAAGCCCATAATTTAAAGAAAGAGGAATAAAGTAATTCATTTCTACAATGAACTTGCCCTCTGCAAAAACTAGTATGTTTTTTTATGGTGTCAATTATGGTGTGGACATAAAATTCTTATCCCGTTTATCAACCTTCGTAATTTTGTTGATATTAGATCCCAAAACCTATGCAGTTAGGATCACCACCAAGAGTCAATCCTAGATGACCAATACATGTCTAGTGTCAAACTTTTCATAGTAGAGTACACTCATTCATATCAAGTCCTACTAGTTGGCTCTTGGTCTCATTGACCTTAAGCAAATGCCTTGAGGATAGTAGCACACTAAACATTAAAATCTTTTCCCTCGAGAAAAAATTATCAGCCACATATAGACATGTCAAAGCAATCCCTTCTTTGCCTATTGAGAAATCGTTAACTACTTGCAAATCCCAAGCCCTAACATCATTTTGCTTGCACCAACCAAGTGGATGGCTCACTGGTCTAGGGTTACTTGGGTAAGATGTCAAAAGTTCGAGCCTCATACTGGGCAAGTTGTGGTTTCTTTCTTATAAAAAAACATCACTTTGCTTGCCACATCAACCATTAAAGTGAAAAGGAAGGTAATCTTGGATAGGCACCCTCACCAAAGTCCCAAATTCCTTTTCTTTTGTTTTCCCATTATGATCACAAATGATGAAGTTGCTAAGGTGACAGAATCCAAGTTGTCTCCATCAAGGTTTAAAAAATCGACAAACTTCAGCGAAGTTCGGGCGAAGTTTGTTGATTTTGAGGTGAACGAAGCTAAGTTCATAAGCAGTAGAAAAATTGCAAAAATTCGACTCAACCTCGAAAACATCGATGGAAGTTAATAAAACATGAAGTAAAATTGTCACGTTTCGTGGAAGTTGAGTAAACTTCGACTGAAACTTCAACTATGGTAGAAATATTCTTAAACTTCAGCTAAATTCAAATAAAACATAGTTCTAGCATCTCTACGAAGAAACTTGAATTCTCTAGCATTTCAATCGAAATTCCATAAACGTATACTGACAAATTTTTGTCAAACTTCCATTGTCGAAATTAACTTCCTCGAATTAATTCTAAATTTTAGGTGAGCGAAGTCATAAGTGAAGTCGAAGTTTCAAACTTTGGTCTCCATAAATCTTTTAGCATGAGAAAATCTAAACATTCTCAAGTCCACTGTGTCATAAATGAAATTAACTTGAAGATTACTGCACTTAGACAAAAGTAAATTGAGCAATTAAGACCACATGTAAAATTTATCTACTTTTGACCAAGGTTTGAAACTTCGAATCCGCCTACGACTTCGATCACTTAAAATTCAAAATTAATTTGAGGAAGTTAACTTCAACAATGAAAGTTTGACAATAATTCGCCGGTGTACGGAAGTTTACGAAATTTCACTTTAAATGCTAGAAAACTCAAGTTTCTTAGTAGAGATGTTAGAAATATACTTAATCAAATAACAATAATGCATAAAGCTCATGTCACCGGAGTTTATTCCGAATTTTAACTATATTTCTAGCAAAGACGAAGTTTTAGTCGAAATTATCGTCGAAATTTGCTCTACTTCCACAAAACATAACAATTTTACTTCACGTTTTATTAACTTCCATCGATGTTATCGAAGTTCGGACGAAGTTAGCCAAAGTTGAGTCAAATTTTTGCAATTTTTTTACTGCCACTGAATTTTTCTTCACCCACCTCAAAATCGACAAACTTCGCCCGAACTTTGGTGAAGTTGGTCAATTTTTTAAACCTTGCTTTTGACAAAAGCATATTCACCATTTTCAATTTCAATGTGGAGAATTATCCTAAGTTTGGAGCAAAAAACAAAGGCTAGTAACTCGAACCTAAACAGTCTAAACTAAGTAGCCAATAGTTTGCAACTTGATAAGAGTTCTTTAACATAAGGAGTAAAAAACATTACTTATAAGGATAATTACCAATTCACATCGTTAATAAATCTCAAGACTTTCAGAAGGTCAAATCTTCATAAACTTCCAAAATATTTGATAAAAAAACATAAAAAGTCTATCTAAATTAAGGATATTGTTGTGGAGTATGGATGACCATGCATGTACATCAACATATTATGTAGTCATGTAACTTTTATTTCTCACTTAATAGTAACTCCACTAGTCTATGTATTGGCATGTTACTTGTAACCATTTCCAATGTACACCAACTCTTCCATGTATTGTCAAATTACTTGTAATGTGTTGTATGACATAGGGTGTATGTGTTACTCGTACACATTGTATAAAGTACATTTATCATCATCACCAAATGGCCTATATAAAGGGTGCTAACCTCATTGTAAATACACACCAAGTTGAATGAAAGCATCTCATTCCAACTATCTCATTTCTTCTCTTCTCCTTTGTAGTAGTAGTTTATACTAGTAAAAGTTCTTAGTCTTCTCTTAGCATGTTCCAACTCAATTTACAACACGTTATCAGCACGAGCTTGCTCTAGCATTAAGGAGATCTTGAAGTTCAAGAAGGCTTGTTGAGGAGACAAAGCTAAGAAAGTATAACTTTTGTTACTTAAATAAGTTCAATTTATTTCTATATGATAATGGTTGCTTCATTTTATTACATGCATCACTTCAATATGCATACTTTATGCATATACTATGCATTATAACGTCACCGATTGCGAAAGTATGCTCTGTAGTTGCGTCTTGTACGATCTTCTACATCAGAAATCAAAAGTCGATATGTGACATAACTAGTTTTCTCGCTATACTACAAACGATTAATTATGATCTATTCTTGATTTTTTCTATTGCAAATAGTGTTATGAGTTTGGGTTGATAGTGGGTAAGTCTTGTCTTCGGTACAGCTAAACATTGAAAATGAGAAAGGTTATATCGTTCGAGGAGGCATGGTTTTAAGTAGACTTCGTCTCACCACCCAACCTGGAGGTTGTCCCACCAACTCATACAAGTAGTACATTTTGCATATTAATAATCAAGTTGTGAACATATATTTAATCATATATTATTTATTTTATATAAAAGAAAAAAAACTATTTACTCAATTTCTTGACATATTTTCAGACTATGGTAAACCTTCGAAAACTTGAATTTGTTGCTTTTGATATCACTGGAAATAATTATTTATCATGGCAACTGGATGCAGAGATACATCTCCAAGCTAAAGACTAAGGAGAAACTATTATAGAAGGAAATGAAACATCAATGTAAGACCATGCGAAAGCTCTGATATTCCTTCGTCATCATCGCCATGAAGGTCTGAAAAGTGAGTATCTCACTATAAAATATCCTCTCACCTTGTGGTTAAGCTTGAAAGAGCGATATGATCACCGAAAGAAGGTGATATTTCCAAAAGCTCAAAACAACTAGCTGAATCTTAGACTATAATGACCATAAAAAGGGTCAAGGAAAGAAATACCACGGATGTGGAAATGGGAAATGATCAATCAGCAAAGATTGTGGCAAACCCTATTCTAAATTTCGTGGCAATAAGTTCCAAAATAAATGAAATAAGAATGATGTCGTTCAGAATAAGGGGAAAAATACTGCTGAAAATGGGCATGCTCGTAATCGTGACCAACCATGTCACAGGCATGGTCTAAAAGGCAACTGGGCTCATGTATGCTAAACGCCTAAGCATTTTATTGATCTTTATCAAGCTTCCTTAGAGGAAAAAGACAAAATAGTTGAGATGAACTTCACTGTCGGAGATGGCTCGTCGGAAATCAATTATATGGATGTCCCAAATTTTCATGATGATACAAACACTAATCTCGATATTTTTAATGATCATATGTAACGATTTTTAATAATTCTTTGTACTAGTTTTTGTTATGCTTCTTAGTTATATGCTAGTTTCTTATTATGAATGAAATATGACTCTTTTTCTAATTTGCCAAACATTATTTGTCTAGATGGATCAACAAATCATGTGTTCAAATCATGAATCAAATAAGAGCGATATATGTCTTGCTGATTGTGCTACAACGCACACAATCCTTAAAAACAGACAATATTTCTCCAATTTGAACTTAGCTGAAGCTAATGTTCAAACAATATATGTCATCTCAAATTTGATTAATGGCTCTGGAATAGCAAATATTATGTTGCCTGGGGGAACAACAATTCATGTTGACAATGTCTTATACTCTGAAAGATCCAGAAGAAATTTACTCAACTTTAAAGATATTCGACAAAATGGATATCACATTGAAACCATTAACGAAAATAATCGAGAATTTCTCTATGTCACGTTGGTTTCAAATGGGAAAAAAGAAATGTTAGAAAAATTATCTTTATCATTTGGATTATATTTTACTCATATAAGGCATGTCGAAACGAATGTCTGTCGTCTTAAATAAGAAAATTAATGATCCAAAAGCATTCATTTTATGACATGAGCGGCTTGACCATCCGGGATCATCAATGATGCGAAGAATAATTAATAATTCGCATGGACATCCTTTAAGGAGTCACAAAATATTTTCAGCTGGTGATTATAATTGTGCTAGTTGTTCTTATGGTAAATTGATAGTTAAACCATCCCCAAGTAAAATTGTTGTGAAATCCCCAGTTTTCTTAGAACGCATTCAGGGAGACATATATGGACCTATTCATCTTCACTGTGGACCGTTTAGATATTTCATGGTTTTGATATATGCATCAACTAGGTGGTCACGTGTTTGTTTGCATTCGATCCGCAATGTTGTATTTGCTAGACTTTTAGCGCAAATCATTAAGTTAAGAGTACAATTCCCTAATAACCCAATCAAGACCATTCATCTTGATAATGCCGGGAAATTTCAATCTCAAGCATTTAAAAATTATTGCATGTCTATAGGAATTACCATTGAACATTCTATTCCACGCGTGCATATCCAGAATGGATTGGCAAAATCTCCGATCAAATGCATTCAATTAATTGCTAGACCTTTAATCATGAGAACTAAGTTATCAACTTCAGTTTAGGACATGCAGTCCTTCATGTAGCATCTATCATTCGTTATAAGCCTACTGCATATCATGAACATTCCCCCACGCAACTCATTTTAGATCAGCAACCAAATATTTCACACTTGAAAATTTTTTGTTGTGCAGTGTATGTTCGATCCTATACCACCTCCCAATAGAACTAAGATGGATCCACAACGAAAACTTGTGATTTATGTTGGATTTAACTCAACGTCCATCATAAGATACCTTGAGCCATTAACAGGGGATTTATTTACTGCATGTTTTGCTGATTGTCATTTTGATGAAGCAATTTTCCCACCATTAGGGGAGATAAGAAGCCAATTCAAAAGGAATGACGCAAAATTGCTTGTAATGCATCAAATTTATCACATTATGATCCACGCACAAATCAGTGTAAACTTGAAGTTCGAAAGATTATTCATTTGCGACAAATCGCAAATCAATTACCTGATGCATTTAATGATGCAAAACAAGTGACAAAATCACATATTCCAACTGTAAATACTCCTGCAAGAATTGATGTCTCTGTACAACAAAATACATAAGAACCAACGAAACGCTTAAAGCATGGAGGACCAGTTGGTTCAAATGATACAATTCATCGAAAGAGGAAAACATGAGTAAAAATAAATACAAATCAAAATACTCCTGAGAAAGCACAAAAATCATTTGATAAGGATTTGTCAGAACAACTTAATTCTGACGATGAACAACTGCATCTAGAAAAAGAGGAAAAAGATGAAAATAATGAGATCTCAATAAATTATTTAAACTCTGGTAAGATTTGGGATCGAAATAAAATTGTTCCTGATGATATATTTGCTTTCAATGTGTCATTTGAAATATGTAAAAATGATGATGATCCAGAACTACGATCAGTGGACGAATGTCGTAAAAGACTTGATTGACAAAAATGGTAAGAGGCTATCTAAGCAGAGCTAGACTCGTTAAGGAAACGAGAGGTTTTTGGATCGATTGTTCAAACGTCAGATGGCGTAAAACCTATTGGATAAAAATGGGTATTTGTATGAAAGAGAAACGAAAAAAATGAAGTTACAAGGTACAAAGCATGTTTTGTAGCTCAAGGTTTCTCACAAAGACCTGCATCGATTACGAGGAAACATATTCTTCTGTTATAGATGCAATCACATTTCGATTTTTGATAAGCCTTGCAGTTTTTGAAGGGCTTGATATGCATTTAATGGATGTCGTTACAACATATCTGTACGGATCCCTAAACAGTGAGATATATATAAGAATCCCTGAAGGATTTGTAATATCTGAAGAAATAAAATCAAAACCTCATAACATGCATTCTATAAAATTACAAAGGTCTTTGTACGGATTGAAACAATCCGAACGAATGTGGTACAAACGTCTTACTGATTATTTTCTTAAAGAATGATATGTAAATAATATGCTTTGTCCATTTGTCTTCATTAAAAGATCATCAACAAGATTTGTGATTATTGTTGTATATGTTGATTTAAATATAGTGGGAAACCACGACAACATCGTTAGAACATCTGAATACTTGAAAAAGGAATTTGAAATGAAAGAAGTTGGAAAAACAAGACTTTGTCTTGGTTTGCAAATTGAGCATTTTTCAAGTAAAGTACTTGTCCATAAATCAAATTATATTGAAAAAATATTAAAATGATTTTATATAGACAAGGCACATCCATTGAGCTCTCCAATGGTTGTCAAATCACTTGAAGTGGATAACGATCTATTTCGACCTCATGAAAGTGATGAAGAGCTATTTGGTCCGGATGTACCATATTTAAGTGCAATTGGTGCACTTATGTATCTTGCAAATTGTACAAGACCTGACATTGCTTTTGATGTCAACCTACTTGCAAGATACAGCTCTTCACCAATTCGAAAACATTGGAATGGTGTTAACATGTTTTTCGATATCTTTGAGGAACAAGTGACATGGGTTTATTTTACTCGAGAAGGTAAAATTGAATCTCTAAGGTTATGTTGATGCTGGATTTTTATATGATCCCCACAAGGCCCATTCTCAAACGGGATATGTATTCACCTGTGGTTATACTGTTGTATCATGGAAGTCAGTAAAGCAAACTATGGTTGCTACTTCTTCCAATCATTCTGAAGTACTTGCAATTCATGAAGCAAGTCGTGAATGTGTATGGTTGAGAAACATGATTGAACATATTCAATAATCATGTGGATTGTCTTCAATAAAAGATTCTGTAACTATATTATATGAAAATAATGCAACATGTATTTCACAATTAAGTGAAGGATTCATAAAAGGGGGCATAACAAAACATATTTCACCAAAATTATTTTATGCAAATGAGCTTCAGAAGAATGGTGAAATTGATGTCAAGAAAACCCGATCGAGTGATAATCTTGTTGATTTATTCACAAAAGCCTTACCAACTACGAGATTTAAAAAGCTTACATATGATATTGGCTTGCGTAAACTTAAGGGCATTGCAAATAAATGCTCAGCCATGTTCACATAAGGGGGAGTTATTGATTAGTGTATTGCATTTTTCTTAATATTTTATGAGAATAGTGTATTCTTTTTCTTTTACTATATTTTTTCCCACAAAGTTTTTCTTAGTAGAAGTTTTAACGAGGCACAATTTCTAAGCAAGTGTCATCCAAGGGGGAGCGTTGTGGAGTATGGATGACCATGCATGTACACCAACATATTGTGTAGTCATGTAACTTGTATTTCTCACTTAATAGTACCTCCACTTGTCTATGTATTGTCATGTTACTTGTAACCATTTCCAATGTACTCCTACTCTTCCATGTATTGTCAAATTACTTGTAATGTGTTGTATGACATGGGGTGTATGTGTTACTTGTACAATTGTATAAAGTACATTTATCATCATCACCATATGGCCTATATAAAGGGTGCTAACCTCATTGTAAATACACATCAAGTTGAATGAAAGCATTTCATTCCAACTATCTCATTTCTTCTCTTCTCCTTTGTAGTAGTAGTTTATAGTAGTAAAAGTTTTTAGTCTTTTATTTCCTTATCTAGTTCTTAGGAAGTTCCAACTCAATTTACAACATATATCAATATTAATATTGTTATTTTTAATTATACATTAGTTTATTTTTTGACAAATCAAGAAAATATATTTATATTAATTGTGATTTTTGAGCACATTTAAAGCTTAGAATTAATTAATTATTTAAATTGAAGTAGCATTAGCAGGTTAAGAAACCCGATGCGCTAGAAATCAAAGAAATTTGAAAGGCAAAAGGTAGACCTAAGATAAATTAGGATGCATTAATTATAGATTTGCAAATCAAATCATCAACTGTACTAAATCAAGCTCAATGAAAATGTTGAATTTGTGTAGTCGACGCCCAATTTGGAATTAAGGGTTTGTTGTTTTTTTTTTTTTTTTTTTTGGGTTAACAAGGTCGCGTTTACATGATCAATCTTTATGGAGATAAAACTTGTGGGCCCTACATGCATACTCGAGAATAGTGTAGGATTTTACCTCATAAAGTCCTTCATGATTTTTGACTGCTCAATGGGAACGTCCGGTGCCGAGTCAATCATAGGTGGTGTCACATTTCTAGCCGCCAAATCAGAAACAACTAGCGGTGCAATAGCTGTAGTAGTAGTCGCAGTTGCTTTTGCTATGATGTTTGTTGTTACGGGTGGTACCCCACCTCTAGGCCACACTTTATCTCTGGAAGGTGTAGTGGCTTGAGATTGTTTCCTTTGATCTCTCACAATATTCATCATTTCAGTAATTTGAGAACCCTGTCTCTCTATGAGCGAGTTCTGTAACGCAAGCAATTGGCCTTGTTCTTTCATTTTCTCCTCCATTATTTTTATTTTATTAGCATTGTTCCTATCCTCGTCAACTGAAGGAATTGTAGGAACTTCTCTTCTTCCCCTTCCTTTTCCTCTGCCAGCCATTATCTTATGAGTAATGTACCAAAATTAGCTACTTTAAGACAAAGTGTCAAAAGAAAATTAGTAAAGGAGAAGATTCCTCAAAATATATACGCATAATATATAAATAAACACAAAAAAGCATACTACGATTTTTAATTTTCTTTTCCAAACACTTTTCTTAACCAAATGCTCAAATACCAACTTCGACATGACATGTTCCCATTTATTTGAGCTAGGTTCTTAATAATGCATCTTAGCATCATTTACAATCTAGAAACCCCCACCTAATGGAATTTCTACGAAGTTTTCTTACTAACAATTCGTAAATAAAATTCCTCAAAATTCTACCAATATTTTTGACAGACACCCCTAAAATATTACACATAACAGGCAAAAAAAAAAACTTCACTTTTAATTTAGTTTAATTTAGTGTAATTTGTATACTTGTCCCCCCCCCCAATTTAATAGATTTAACGTAAAATTGATGATGTGGCAATTAAAAAATTATAATAATCAAAAATCTCGAAAAAGAAACAAAGAAAAATTATTCCCGTGAATATATATTAAAAAAGGCCCAAATCAAGTCCTCTTCCATCTCCCTTGTGTGAGCCTGAATGGTAGCGTACAAGGGTCCAATGGTGGGCCAAGGTGACAGATAAGGGAGGAAATGGCAAACAACAATAGTAGACAAGGGAAGGGGAGCAATAATGGCGTAAAGGGCAGCAACAATGACGAGTTCACTCGACGTTCTTTACAAGCGTTTAAGGGATTATTATTATTATTATTATTATTATTATTATTATTATTATTATTATTATTATTATTATTATTATTATTATTATTATTATTATAGTTTTTTTTTTTTGAAGAGAGGGGGGTCAATGTACAAAGGGTATAATTGAGATTGGACGAGCTTAATTTAGGGTTTTTCACAACAAAGAAGAAACAAGCAAGTTCAATTTTGGGGGGGGGGGGGTGTGGTTTCATTTTTCGATTTGACTTGTCACATGAAAGTTTTTTTTGGTGGTTAATGGTGATGTTATGAGATGTTAACTAGCGTGCATTATTTTAACTTCTTTCCACCGTCACAACATCAATTTCTAAGTTAAAATCTACTAATTGGGGACCAAAGATACTATTTACACTAAAGTGAAACGTAAGGATACCTCTGCCAAAATTGAAATGTTAGGAATATTTGCCAAAATCTTAATTTTGAAGGATATATTTGTCAAATAGGCCTAAATACTGGGAGTCCCAAAAATTTTAAAAACATGTAAGAACCAATCTAAGGTGTTCACAAAACATCTTGTAGCAGTTGCATTGTATAAAGAGAAGTTAAATTCAATATCGACCCCACCAAAAATAATATAAAAATCCATTGAATCCTTATACAGTCATCCACTACCTCTAAAACCATCTAAGTGCATAATAAAATAAAATGTGTTGATAAATAATAATAATAAGGAAAACTAGTAAAATAATATTTACAACCTGACACGCTACTTGGATAAGAGGTCAGGAGTTCAAGCCTTGCAGTGGGCAAGTAGTGGTTTCTTTCTTATAAAAAAAAATATTTACAACCCGACACACACAAAGTGGCCTTTATTGAAAAACAATAAATCTAGTCAACCCAACACATATAAAGTGTAACAATACATAAGTACATGTAAGGAGCAACTTGTAGCATCAAGAATTTGGGTTTTACTTAGAACAAGATCAACGAGAACCTAATATTCGCTCCACAAATTATTGTCGTACATGAATTCCTAGGTTTTATTATTGATAAGTATGTGATCGTACGTATGGTTCCACTTTTATCATTGGACATCGGTACCTCATTTTTTTCAATTCCAGGTTTATCAACGAGCAAGGACAGGAAATTGAACAATTAGAAGAAAAATTGAAGTTGAAGACTACATTAGGTAGGATTAGACTTTGCTGATTTTTTTTATAAGAAAATATAATTTAATGATTAGATTATTGTTTTTCAATAAAAAGCCACTTTACGTGTATTGGGTTGTAAATATTTTTGCTATTGGTTAAAATATCCTTACCTTTTACAAAAATTTTTATTATATCCTAACTTTTTAAAATTTGTTTTTATATCCTAACCTTTCTAGATTTATATATTTGTATCCTAAGTCACTTTTTAACTCCAAATTTGATGAGGTGACACCTAAATAATGACTTTAAAATGTCACCTCATCACCTGTATTTACTAAAACAATAAATTTATTATTTAAGCCCTTATGTGCTCCATGGAAGTGAATGTTGGCAGTAAAGCAACAATAATTGCATAAAATGAACATAGGAGAAATGAGGATGCTTAGGTGGATGTGTGGTAAAACTCGTAAAGATAGAATAAGAAATATAGAAATTCAAAGACAAGTAGGAGTAGCACCAATTGCCACAAAGATTAGGGAAGGGCAGTTGCGGTGGTTTGGTCACCTACAAAGACCGCCTACGAATGCCCTCACTAGAAAACTTGACTCAATAGAAACTGTAAAAATTCGACGAGGTAGGGGTAGACCAATGTTAACATGGGATGTATTAATTAGGAAGGGCTTGAATGGTTTGGAAAACTCACCATCAATTGCACTTAATCAAGCACAATGACCCAATTAATTTGGGACTGAGGCTATGTTGTTGTTGTTGTTGTTGTTGTTGTTGTTGTTGTTGTTGTTGTTGTTGTTGTTGTTGTTGTTGTTGTTGTTGTTGTTGTATTATTTAAGCCCTTATTTAGGTGTGACATCATCAAATTTAGAGTTAAAAAGCGACTTAGGATACAAATCAAACAATTTAGAAAGGCTAGGATATAATAACAAATTCAAAAAAGTTAGGATATAATAACAAAAGTTGTAAAAGGTTAGGATAGTTCACCAATTTCCTATTATTTATCACCTATAAACCTAAAATATCTTATTATAATCTTAAATAGATGGTTAGAGGTAGTTCGTAATTTTGAGGAGATAAGAGGTCAATGAATTTTTAGATTACATATGGTGATGGTGGATTATGAATTTAATTTGTCTATACAATGCAATTGCTATATGATGGTTTATGAACATCCTAGAAGGGTTCTTACATGTTTTCTAAATTTTTGGGAGTCCTATATTTAAGGGGAGACTATTGAAATTTTGGTAGAATTTTTTAAGAAACTTTATTGGGAATCAAGAATTGTTAGTATGAAGACCTTTTACAAACTCCGTTGGTTGAGAGTTACTAGATTATCAATCATGCTATTGAGAACCAAACATGGTCACAACTCATATCTCAAGAATAAATGGGAACGATCTTGACACTACAACTAAACATTGTACACTTGACTGTAGACCAACTAATCTCCAATACGCCAAATCCTACATCCCATCCCCTTCAAACTAGGCCACTAGCCTTCAAAGCCAATCTAGTGTGAACCTTCAAATCCATTTTGCCTCAGTGCGGACATGAATATTCACAAATCATAATTGGTAGACCATCTTCTTGACTAATACTAGTACGTTCAATGACGTATTAGGCGAATATTGTTTGATCCTTCCAGGCCTTCCCATAAAAAGTTATTATGTATTTTTCTATATTTACACCAACAACCTTAGGCATTTGGACAAAGATAACTTTAATCACATCCATAGAGGACCAAGCATGGAGCTAATCAATGAAAATGCCTTCCAATGGCAAGTCCCAAATCTTCCTTTCCACTTTTAGTACCATAACTTTAGGCATCTTGAAGAAAACCATGAACCATTGAGGTATAAATTAATTCAATCACTCAAGTTAACCTCTTTTTGCACTCTTCATTTATGGAACAATGCCATTATTTTTTTTATTGGAGCATACATTTTTTCTTTCTTCTAGTAAAATGCAGATTGTAAAACGAACACTATCTTTTTTGGTTAAAATGCAAATTACTAGGTTTTTTAGAAATTGGCTAAACCCATTTCTTAAATTCTGATAAAGTTCTGATGAGTGTTAAAATAACATATAAGATGTCATGCTGTAAATTTATGAAATTGATAGGTGGCATTCAAGAAATTTCAACAGAATAATTTAAGATATCAAAACCAAAGGTTACATCTCTTTCTAGATCGCGGAACAAATTTCCAAATCTTCAAAAGATTGAAAAAGAGTCAAATTATAAATTTTCCTACTACCAAAAAAAATAAGAAAATGTCTTCAGATTCTATTTACCTTCCTTTCATTAATTTCGAAAAGTCGGCAAACAACTATTAATTCTTTTCCAATTTTTCCAAAACTCCACATAGAATACAATGAAAACCTAGGATACCTGGACTCGACAGTTTAAGGGGAAGTGTCTGTGTCGACACGACACGACACAAACACGACTATGGGATATGTGTACAACCCCTAAAACAAAGTTGGACTTATCTTGTAGTTCTTAGTTTGAGTAATAGGGTTTCATGAAGAAGAAGCCACAACCCATAAGAGTGCAAGAATAAGAAGCAAGAATAGATGCAATATAAACACAAGGAGAAGTAGATAAACATAGAAAAAAGAAGATAGGAAACGAGAAGAACCTGTGAAAGCATCTATCGTCATCTTCATCTCCAGTTGTCAGCTCTCTCTCTTTCTCGCCCCCTCTCACTCTTTAGATCTCGTTGCCTTTCTCTTTTCCTCTCATTTTTGTTGACCTCCTCTCCAACATTGAACACAAATTTTGTACACAACTTTTGACACAATAGATATTTATAGGACTTGTTTGGCATTGAGTGAAAAATTTGTTTTTCTTACCTCAGTTTTAAGAAAGCAAAACTTTTTTTGTAAGATCAAAAGATGTTTGAAGAGATGCTCAAATGGGAGTATGTTATTCATAATAGCTACTAATTTCATATTTCTATTTGGAACTGTTATACTATAAAATGCTTGATTTGGGGACTTTAAGAATATAATTGTTCTTCAAACCTTGAAGATTGTTAAGGTATATTTCTATATTAAGCATCTCAATTTTGTTGATTACAAGTTAATTTGGTATAAACTTTTAGAGTTTTATAAATCTTAATTTGTCATTGAGTTGATATATGATCTTAATAAACGCCTAGGTTAAATCTAATTTCATAGGGGTAATAGGAATATGAAACTAGTAATGCTAGATAACTTAATTGAGGTTTATAATTCAATACAAACCATTGACACCAAATGATATCCGTGTTTTTAGTTGAATAGAACATATTTGACGAAATGACCCAATAATTTTGTACTTTACTTTTACTGGTTCTCATATTACTACAAGGACTAATATTATAGTTGAAACTATTGAGTATCTATGTTTCAAAGCGTTTGTTTAATTAAGAACTTCATTAATTTGGAATGATTTAAATTACCAATTACTCTAGGATGAAGTTCTTGAAATTATGGTTTTTTTGGTTAAGGTAGTCTTTCTAGTTTCATACTGACCAAGGATCGAAACTTCGGTTTCGCCTAATAATTCGCCCTCTTGATGATTGGAATTAATTCGGAGAAGTTTAATTCGACGTGGAGAATTTTGATAAAAATTCGCTAACTTAGAGAAGTTTAAGAAATTTTTACTTAAATAGTCAATAAACTAAAACTCATTTTATGGGATGTCAAAACAAGCATAATTATGCATTTATACCAAAAACAATTTACAATTTAATGGTTTCAAGTCAATTTTATTGAAACTAGTCATTCATACTCTGAATGGTCGATCACTTTTTAGTGATAATAATTACACTTAATTTGATTCTCTAGTCATTTATTAATTGCACATTCACATAAGTAAAATTAAAATTATGAAACATGTTTTTTTATATGGGTCAGTATTTTAAGCAAAAGAAAATATCCACTTTTTGACATTATGCATCGATTAAAAAACTACAAATCGTTGTAGAGATATGTGTGCATAGGTGAATCTCGATGCATACATTAAATCTTGATGCAAAATCAAGGGATCCCGTGATTGATAGAGACGTGTGCATAAAAGTGAGCCACTCTCAAATTCTCAATAACCCCCCAAAAGCCACCATCAACTATAACCCTCAGCCCTTCCTTCTCCTACACACTTATTTGGTTTTTTTACTGAAAATTTTGCAATTTCTCCTTGTTTTTAGCAATCCATATCAATTTATATCAATGTTGTCGATTTTTAACATAAACTTTGAAGAAATTTTGTAATTTTTAAACTACCCGTTAACTTCACTTCGATCCTTTCAACTTCGATAAACTTCGCCTAAGCTTCGGCTAATTTTATCGAATTTTCGTTCCTTGATACTAACTACTACTTTGGGGAGCATAGTTGCTAAGATAAAGAATCTTCCATGAGTATAGATATTAAATCTGTTGGAAACAAATCTAATTTACATAAGACGTGGTGGGCTAAAATATTGATATTTGTCGAATCTAATGGAGAAAGTTATCAACCGTTAGTAATGGGGCGAATCCCTTAAACTCTCTTTTGGATCTATCTCTAACGAAGAAATTGTAATGAAAGTGGCTAGAATGCTAGAAAAGTAATTTAAGATGAAGGATTTTCCACTAGTATGAAGATATTTTAGGAACTCAAAAAGGAAAACTAATTAACATCAAGTAAGATGAGTTAGAGCAAGGGGTAAGAATAAGAAAGTTAATGATAAGAAGAATTTGATTGAGAAACTGATAGAATTGGGGGTCGTTCCCCTATTACCGAGGTATATGTAAGGAAGGGCCCGAGGACCATGGGATAACTTCCTTCTCTAGAGCCTTTTTCAGTTACTGAGGTGGGCCAGGGATTAGTCAGTTGTAAGTATTGTTGAGTAAGCATGAGTTTTGTGTGTGTGTAAGAGTGTCCATGCGTTGTGGTCTACGCGAGAAGGCTGAGCATGTGCTCTGTATAGGTTAGCAGTACAAATAGTAAGTTGTGTACTGTTAGGGGGGAATTGAGAGTATTTTACTGTAATTGGTGAGACGAGAGTCTTGGTGAAAGGAAAGTCTCCTTTCTGGGCATTGGGTTAGCGAGCACTGGTTGGGCCTTCTCTGCGTTGTATTCCAGTTTAGGTGTTCTCACCCCTTAGCCCTAGTTTATTCGTTCTTGAAGTGCTCAGATCTAACATTGGTATCAGAGGCCCTTCACTGTAGCATGGCACCCAAGGTCGACTCTAGGGTGGATGTACTGGAAGCGAAAATGAAAAAGGGGAGATCTCGATGGGAGAGTTGAGATCAGTGGTCAATTTGCATAGATCAGCCATGGACAAACAATTTATGGCGCTAACTCAGAAGATGGAGTCCCCATTTCAGAAACCAAGGTCGAGTAGGGGTGGTTCTCCTCAGATAGGGGAGTCCAGCAGGGCCAAGGGAGCAGATCTGTAACAACCCGTATTTTCAATTTGATGATTAATTGATAATCTCGAATTATTAGTAGTAAATACCCGACCAAAAGTCACGGTGAGTCGAAATACTCGAACATCTATAAAAGAAACATAAAATAATTTCAATTATGTATGGCATGCTGCTGCGTATGGTATATAGTATCGCGACATTATTTCGACTTAATTAAATTAAATTCACGTGACAACGAGACTTTGGGCTATTAATTTATTTAAAAATAGCTAAGAAATGGTTCAAACAAGGGTTGCATGTGTTAATTGTGTAACTTTTGGAGTCACAAAGTGACCGGGAGAAATAAAGACCTTCATATCTTATTTAAGGTGAACAATATTAGTTATAGATCTTGTTATTTCGTGGATCAAGGAAGATACTAGCGAATAAGACTTGCTCTCACAAAAAAGAAAAAAAAAAAAAAACAACAAGGAACGCACAAAAAGGGTTGAAACCACTTTGTGCGCACAAACGCATAACAATGGTGCGCCGAGCTCACCGAGGAAGAAGGAATGGGGGAGACGCGGTTGTCGGCGACGAAAAGCAATGTGGCTCCAGCGTGACTTCGACGATGGAGGAAAGAAAAAAGTGAGAAGAAAGGTCTTGTTTGAAGAGGTGAAGATGATGGCTAGATCTAAACTAGAATTGGTGTCGTGAAAGAGATTGAGAGTTAGAAAGCTCCATTAGAGGCTATGGCGAGGCTCTCAACCAAATTTCAGTTCAAACTAAAGTTGAATCCATGAATTCATAGTTGTTAATGATGATTTTGAGTTGGTTGTTGAAGATTTTGATATTTTTTTATCACTTGAACTCGATTTGACTCCTACTTGGTTGTTTTAAAATACATGTTTGATTAATGTGAGTTTGATTCCTCTAAAATAGTAATTTTATCTTCAAATCAAGTATTAAGGCTACTTGTCTAAGGGATTCTGATAATGGGGATTTAATTGGTTGGAACTAACTTGAATTCATGAAAATGCTAGCTAATACACATGAAGTGCTTGAGGAAATATCTCAAAGAGTGCGTTACATAATTTTCTTCAAGTCCTCAAGTGAAGATAAATATGGTTTTAAACCCGATTCATTAACTCTAGTGAAATTTCAAGAAATGAATTCAACCTCGCTTTAATGTGAGATTCTCATGCTTGTTCAAATCATGCTTCAAGTTCGATTTGCTTTCGATATGAGTGGTGTTAGTTAGATTTAGTTTGAAATAGCCTTGAATGAGTTGTTGTAGTTGTTGAACTTGAAGTTGTTTTTCTAAATTAATAATCAATTAAGTTGGTGTGTAGAACATACACACCAAATGTTTGATAAAATGACTCAAATAAGGTTTTACATGTTCATTTCGAGTTTTGAGCATGTTTTGATCGATTTGAACTAATATGCATTTGAACTTACAAAAAAATGTCTCAAATTGGGTTTTTACTAATTAACTCCAACTTAGACTATTGAAGTGAAGATTCAAAATTTCAATGGTTAGACTTCATTCTAAAATTTGCATTGATGCTTTGAAATACTTGATTTGAGTGAGGTAGCGATTGTGGACATAATTAGGAAGAAAAGCTTGAAGTTAAAATATATAGTTCATTGAATGAATGCACTCCAAGTGTTTGATATAATGCATGAAAGGAAACTTGCCTTCTTTTTCCAAATTCAAGAGTAGAAATTTACATGGGTAAAAGAGAAATTAGATGGATATGATGAAGCTAATCATACGAAAGTATTTTTAAGGATATAACAACTGACGATTGGCTAATTGAAGTAAACTACTCATAAATTGATCTTGGAAGAGGTTTTGACTTTCATGAAATTAAGTTGTAATGGTTTGGTAGAGATGAACCTTTTAAAACCACTTGTTTGAGCCTAACCAAACCTAGAAAAGGTTTAGGTCTAAATGCTTATGAGAATAACTTATAAATTCATTTTACTAGCACATGGAAGTAGGCTTGCATATTTAAAAGGACTATTTAATATTAATGCTAGCCTTGCGTAATCAACTATACTACTTGGAAGCTATATTTGGTAGTTATATGAATCCAAGAAAACCCAACGCCTTTGAATAGACTTTCATATATAACCAAATGGTTGGACGAATGTGTTGTTTGGGTTTAAATTACTAGAACAAAGGTTGTATGAACTTTGGGTTCCTAGACTTATATTCATTAACTTCAAGAGTGAAATTAATATAAGATTGTCTTAATATGTTAAGCCATTTATGTAATGACTTAAGTCTTTAAAAGAACTAATTAACAAATTAGTTCATTTGAGCTACACAAGGTCTCTATTTAGCAAATGTTCCCTAAAACAACTTTGCTATACTATGTATGATTGTAGATACACAAGAAGGACTCAACTAGGCTATTCGAATCATCGATTTGACGCGGCGATTTATGCGATTGTATTGTAAGTAAACCAGTAAGAAATTCAATATTAATTATTTTCCTTTTCTTGCATATTTTGATGGAAATGATACCCATTGTTGGACTCTATTTCCCTACCAAATGACCTACGATCTAAAGTGGTCGAATTGAGTCGTTGTTTACTCGTAGGTTGACCATCCAAGTCGCGCTCGTGGCTCCTACGCGAGATTGAATCTTCAGAGTGAGCATCTGCCAAGTGTTGTGCTCCTCACAGGACTTTAAAGATTCCATTGCGGTTGCGCATTCGGTTGTCACTGTGGCTCCCTTTGGAAGTTTTTCTCGGGATGCGGCTCAAGTGAACCAACAGTGTCGAATAGATTAGGTGCCGATGAAGCGGACTTGGTCCCACCGTATCAGTATTTGACACTTACTCGTAGTCAAGTGGCTTTGAGCCCACATGTAGAGTGTCAAGACCACTTAGGCGCCTATCCTTTTGCTTCAGGGTCACTTCGGTCTCTATCGTTAACCATTGTAATATGTGTCTATCATGCGCTTTATTGTTCTTTTCAGTTTCGTTTCTTTCTTGCATGATTTATAGACCTATTCATTACTTAATCTGAATTACTGTTGAACTTCTTCTGGATTTACTCAATAGGATTGTCTCCACTTTTGGTGACAATTGCAGGCATAATCTCCAAGCTCAAGAACATTGATGTGCGACATATGTAGGTCATTTAATGTATTTATATTATAATTACTATGTTTTATAAATGGGTATTTGGGTTGAGAGATACCATACGTTGTATATTGTATTCGTTGTACGGGGTTTCCACATTCTAGCTTCCACACCTAGAACTCGTTGTGTGTTTAATTTAGTTGTTATAAGGTTTTCATCGCATTTAATTTCCGCTACGTATGATTTCATATATACACTCCGTTGTGTGGACTATCAGGTACTGAAGACCAGTTTGTGAGGCTGACTAGGCCTTTATTAACTTCGGACTGGTTTACCGGGGGTTAATGGAGGTCTGGTGCCAAGCGATGCCCAATTTGGCCATCACAAGATCCGCCAGATCCGGGCAAGCGAATGGAATCGGCGACGGGGAAGAGTTTAGATCGAGGCGTGACGCCATATAGATCTGGTCCAGAAGTTAGAAAAATCAAGATGCCAACGTGTGATGGCGAGGATTTGATTGTGTGGTTAAACCTGGCCAAGCACTATTTTGCACTGTATGAGATGTCTGAAGTCTCTCGCCTCTGTAATGCTCCGATCTGCCTTGTTAGGCCCGCCCAGATCTGGTTGCAATCCGAAGAGAAGGTCTAGCCTTTCGAGCGCTAGGAAGATTTGAAGAATCAGCTCTCCTTGAGGTTCATGGAGGCTGACCCTCTTCACCTAGCCTTGCAAATTTTTTCCATCAACAAGGAGTCCTCAGTGGATGAATATCAAAGGTGATTCAAGTTGTTACTACCATATCAAGAGGGGTTAACAAAGCAACAGAAGGTCGTCGTTTTCATCAACGAGCTTAGCGATCGCCTCCTTGTGGAAATGATGGTGGATCCGCCGTCGTCGTTAAAGGCGGTGGTCGACCGGGCAGTGCGACTGGAGAAGAAATTTGTAGAGGGAGATGTTCTCGGGCTCAGTACAGGTACAGGAGTCAATGCCCAACCCACAAGCAGTACCTTGTCCTTAAAGCCCGACCCACGAGCAAGCTCTTGGGTTACCCACACTGTTACGAGCCCGGTTCGGGATCAACAGGCAGCCTAACTTAAAGTGGGATTCGTGGTGGGGCCTAGCTAACAAGACAAGCCCAGCCCGAGTACTTCGCAGGCTTCGACACCACATTTATCTCCTCCAAAGCCCAAACGCCTTACAGAGGCAAAGGCCCAAACTCGGCGTAAGCAAGGTCTGTGTTATAGGTGTGGCGATAAGTGGTTTGTTGGCCACCGCTACGCTTAGAAGGTGTTGAACGTATTGCTAGTGGTAGACGAGACAGACGATGAGCCAACCGACTCAGGACCAAAGAGCCATGTGGAACAGCCAGGAATGATGACATTGGAGCTATCTGCATACGTTAGAGAAGGTACTCCTGATCCTCACACTATTAAAATTAAAGGACTAGTCCATGACACGGAGGTAGTGATCCTTATTGATTGCGGAGCATCCCATAATTTCATTTCCCCTTCGTTGGTCAAGGCGTTAGGTATTTCCCTTATCTCAGACTCCGGATTATGGCATTTATGCTGGTGGCGGAGCTCGACTATCGGGGTCAGGGGTATGCAGAGATATGGAGGTGAAGTTCTAAGGTCACCAAGTACGTGTTGATTTGTTGATTTCTACCCAATTGCCATGAAGAGCTCGGATTTGATTTTGGGAATGGCATGGCTTAAATCCATTGCGTGACTACGGCGGATTGGCCGAATTTGTCCCTGACCTTCCTATACGAGGACCAATGGATCACAATGAAGGGCGATCCAACATTGCATTGGGCTTTGGCATCCTGCAACACGGTCCAGTGGTCGTACAAGTTGGTTTTGGGTTGCTTCTTGATCGAGTGTTGCAATGTGGTGTCTACACATACTGAGACCCCAGTGCCCTTAATGGAGCCCAGTGTGCAAAATGTTGTGGCTGAATTTTCGTCCCTGTTCCAAGTTCCCATTGTTTTGCCACTGTCCCGGGAATGTGACCACACCATAGTCTTTAAGGATGGAGTGGATCCCGTCCATGTCCGTCCCTGCCGCTATCCTCATGTATAGAAGATAGAAATTGAAAAAATGGCAGCCGAGATGCTTGATTCAGGAATAATTCAGCCAAGTAACAGCCCATTTTCTAGTCTTGTTCTGCTGGTTAAAAAGAAGGATAGGAGTTGGAGGTTTTGTGTGGACTACCGAACCTTTAATAAAGTGACCATTCCAGATCGCTTTCCCATTCCAAACATCGATGAGCTATTGGATGAACTCCATGGGGCTTGCATCTTCCCCAAACTCGACCTTCGTTCGGGTTATCATCAGATTCGGGTGCAGACCAGTGACATCGACAAGACAGCGTTTCGCACCCACGAAGGTTACTACGATTTCTTGGTGATGCCCTTCGGACTCTACAACGCTTCAGCAACTTTCCAATCACTTATGAACTCTATTTTTAAAAGGTTACTTCGGCGCTTCGTGTTAGTTTTCTTTGATGATATATTGGTGTGCAGCACCTCTCTTCAGGACCATTGTATCCACCTCCATCAGGTGTTTTCAATCCTCAAACTCCGTTCTCTTTTTGTTAATATCAAAAAAGTGTTGTTTAGCGAAAAACAATTTGGAATATCTAGGTCACATCATCTCAAGTGAAGGCGTTCAGGCTGACCCAGAGAAGATACGAGCTATGGAGGAGTGACCTATCCTTACCTCCCCTAAGGAGCTACGGGGATTCTTGGGATTGACGGGTTACTACCGGCGCTTTGTGCGAAATTACGCGAAGTTGGCTACCCCGTTAACACAACTATTGCGCAAGGAGTCTTTCTCTTGAAGTACCGAGGCCTCTGCAACCGTGCCTCATTTGAAACAAGCCATGAAAGAGGTGCCCTTACAGGCCATGTCGAACTTTGATGCTCTGTTCGTCATTGAGACGGACACTTCGGAGCTAGGGGTGGGCACGGTTTTGTCTCAAGCTGAACGCCCCATTGCGTTCTTCAGCCAAGCACTCTCCCAACGTGATCAAAGTAAGTAAGCCTATGAAAAGAGCTTATGGCTATTGTACTGGCAATCCAAAAGTGGCGCCATTATCTACTGGGGCGTCATTTCCTTGTCCGTACAGACCAGCGAAACCTCAAATTCTTGTTGGAGCAACGTGAAATCGCTCCCGAATACTAGCGGTGCTTGATCAAACTGATGGAGTTCAATTTCGACATTCAGGACAGATCGGGAACATCTAATCTAGCTACAAATGCTCTTTCTAGATTTTCTTTTCTTCCAGAACTTCATGTCATGTATGTTGTTTCCTTCGCTGACATGTCGATCATTGAGGAGGGCATTAGGTCGATCCCTTGTTGACTGCTATCCGTGACGATTTACTGGCAGGCAGAGAGACGAAGGTGGGGTGGTCACTAACTCGAGGACAACTTCATTTTTGTAACCGTTTAGTCATCGCAGCGTCTTTTCCCCTTAAGGAAACGTTGTTGGTCGAGTTTCACTCAAGTCCCATGGGGGGTCACAATGGTTTTCTAATGACCTACAAACGATTGGGGACTGAATTCTATTGGGTGGGCATGCGTTTGGATGTCAAAACTTTCGTGGCTTCTTATGATGTTTGCCAACGCAATAAGTATGAGACATTGTCTCCCAGGGGCTTGCTTCAACCACTTCCGATCCCGACAGCAGTTTGGGATGATATTTCGATGGATTTCATCGACAGTCTTCCTTCATCAAAAGGTTACTCTTCCATTTTTGTGGTCGTCGAGCGTCTCATCAAGTTCGGCCATTTCATACCATTAAAGCATCCTTATACAGCCCGTTCTATGGCATATTTGTTTGTGATCGAAGTTATCTGCCTCCACGAGTTTCCCAACAGCATTGTCTCCGACAGAGACAAGATTTTTCTGAGTCAATTCTGGTTGGAACTTTTCCCTCTCCAACACATCAAGTTGCGCCACAGTTTGGCCTATCATCCTCAATCGGATGGGCAAACCGAGGTTGTTAATCGCGAGGTCGAGACGTACCTTCGCTGTTTCATTCATCAGCGCCCCAAGGATTGGAGTTTATGGCTTCCTTGGGCTGAATATTTCTACAATACGTCATTCCACACTCACTCCAATGCTCCCCTTTTAAAGTGGTTTACGAGCGTGACCAGCCTCCTTGGGTGCACTGTGGAACGAGCCCCTGTACTACCGTTCCTGATTTATCATCCCTATTACCAGACCGAGACTTGGCCCTGCGTGAGCTCCGGGATAACTTGGCATTCGCCCAAAACCGAATGAGGCAATGTCCTGATGCCCATTATCGAGAACTTTCCTTCGTTGTGGGTGATTTCGCTTATGTGAAACTACGCCCCTACCGACAGCAGTCTGTGGCTCGTCGAACCAACAACAAACTCAGTCCGCGCTTCTAAGGCCCTTTCAAAGTGTTGGAATGTTTAAGATTGGTGGCATATCGTTTGGATCTGCCATCAAGCTCAGCTATACACTCGGTTTTCCATGTATCTCAACTCCGTCGTGTGATCGGTTCCTGCCCAGCCTCTCCAGCCCTTCCACCATTTTTGATGGACTCCTTAACGATTCTCCATGATCCTAAAACTATCCTGGCTTACCGTGATTCCACTACTGGTCCAGAAGTGTGGGTTAAATGGTGTTCTCTGCCACAGTCCAATGCTTATTGGGTAACCGTTCAAACACATTCGCAAGGCGTTTCCTTTCTTCCACCTTGTGGACAAGGTGGCTGTCTAGGCGAGGGTACTGATAGAATTGGGGGGTCGTCCCCCTATTACCAAGGTATATGTAAAGAAGGGCCCGAGGACAATGGGATAACTTCCCTCTCTAGAGCCTTCTTCAATTACTGAGGTGGGCCAGGGATCAGTCAGTTGTAAGTATTGTTGAGTAAGCATGAGTTGTGCGTGTGTGTAAGAGTGTCCATGCGTTGTGGTCTGCGCAAGAAGGCTGAGCATGTGCTCTGTATAGGTCAGCAGTAGAAATAGTAAGTTGTGTATGATTGAGGGGGTATTGAGAGTATTTTACTGTAATTAGTGAGACGAGAGTCTTGGTGAAAGGAGAGTCTCCTTTCTGGGTATTGGGTTAGTGAGCACTGGTTCGACCTTCTCTGCGTTGTATTCCAGTTTAGGTGTTCTCACCCCTTAATCAATAAAAGTCTCGAGGCATCACCCTCATTTATTTGTTCTTGAAGTGCTCAGATCTAACAAGGAGCCTTCAAAAGATTTAGATTATCAATTGCTAATAAATGTTATTAAAAAGTACTTAAAAATGGTAATTGATCACTAGTTTTTTTATTTTTATATTATTTCAGGACGTAGTGATACCGACATAGACTCAAGACCTATTGGAGAACTCTCGCTCAAGACCAACAGTGCGAAAAACTTGATATATATTATTTCATATCTATCATCATAGGTAATACCTTGTGTTTTGATACAAATGATTCAAATGAGAAAGTACTTCTAACACCGAATTAAGAACTACTTATGAAATACAAAGCAGTAGATCATCACAATAAGAAATTACTTCTAAATAGGTTTCCCAAAATAAGAACAAAATTGATTGAGTAATTTCAAGCCTTCCTACTATTCAAGCTCATTTCTATTGCTTTTCTTCAAACAAGTAAATGCAAGCTTCAAACAACATGTCTCAATGTCTAAAGTTGACCAACAAATCAAACTAACAGCAGAATTTAATGGTACTCTAAAATAGTAGCAACTCCTTTAATAATTATAAGGTTTTCCTTCAATTTTGAAGCAAAGCAACAACCAGTTTTTATGCGAGTAAAAACTGTTATCTAGTTTTCTACTTTGTTAGTCTTTTCTCCATGCAAGTAAGGTGCTTACTTCTAAGACTCTCATAAAGTAATTAGATGGTCTGGAACTAAATTGTCGAGTATAAAAGTTGCTCCACATTTGTTATTTACAGAAAAACAAGGAATACATCAAAAATAGCTTGTGTTACATGGTATGTTTTCAATCCAAGTACGTGTGCATTACGAGACGCAAATTCGTACTTCACAAATTTGGCGTAACAATATATCCAAACCACTAAGAAACCAACATATTTGACTCCAACATGAGTTGAATCCCCAACCTCCCCAAACCTTGCCTTTGGCAAGTTATACCTCATCCATCTCACTAGAGATGCTTTGACGCAACTATACAAAAATTTTACGATCAAAACTAAACAAAAACTTCAAATGTTTCTCCAAATCTGCAATGTTGACCATCTTGGTTGCTCAACTCAAGCTAGCTTAACTGGAGATTAGACACTGTGAAATCAGATCATACGCAACGCTCATTAGGATCAAGGGTATCGGAAATCAGTATTTGACGCACTTAAAACAAATCCACAACAAATATCAAAACAAACACAAATCCAACCCTAGAAAGAGACAAAAAACTCACAGCTCAGTAACTATACAAACTCATATATAATCATAAGCATTTCAATTTCAAACAATAAAGCAAATTAGGAGTAGAATGAGGTTTTACCAAGTGTGGAAAATCAAAGTCCTCTCTCTTATAAGATCCTCTATTGTTTGTTCCTTTGTTCTACTTTAAGTCAAGAGGATTACGACCTCAATGTGGTTCAAAGAACACAAGAGCGGGGCCCTGTTTGGTGTTGCTATCTCAATTTAAGCGCAGATCTCTAATTGTTTCTCTTGTTTTCGATCAACGGTTTATTTTTCTCCTCCCGGGTTGTGAATGGCAATGAGCACTTGTCCTTCTCTTGTTCAAGCATGCTCAGATTGCTGCATCAATTTAAACCTACACTTACACGTTCCACCACCCAACCAATAACTCAAAAGTCCCCATACGACAGACTTAACTCTTAAACTCGTGTAGAGGTGAGAACACGTAAAACTGATGTAGTTGCAGCTACCGCTTGCTAGGAAAAATAAAATGTTGCATTCTAATTTTAGACTATAGGACAGTAATTATATGTAAAACAATTTAAAGCATGCTAGCTTGATTAGTAATTCAGTGTTGCAATTCAGATTGTTAGAGCATGTAGAAGAAAGAGTTAATGACAAACTCTCCCTTGAGGATCAGTGCAATCAATTCTTGAAACTACATTTACTCCCTAGGTTTCCAAAGGGCTGAAAAAGTTTAGGATAACCATAGTTATCAAAAACATAAAGAGGAAAAAAAAATATCGGCATATAAGACCACTAATCATATACCAAACTTGAAAAAAACACCAATGGGCGAGATATATTTTTAGGGTGCCACTATTAGCCACCCACTACCTTATGTCAGCCCCTATTTAATTTAATACATTTTTAAACTAAAATGTCTTTAGGCAAAATTGCATAAATAACCCCACTCTAAATCATGAGCTTATTTCATTTCTTTTTCCCCTTTTACTCTCCACTCTCTACACCCCTCCTCAACTTTACTTTTCACTCTCTACTCCCATCCCTAAATGAAACCTTAAACTCATCCCAACTCGTATCTCACGCACTACACTCACCTTCTCCTCTTCTACTTAATTTTCACTTTTTATATCCCACCCCAAATTAAACCATAGACTCACCTCATTTTTTCTTCTACTTTTTAATATCTACACCCATTCCCATCTCTTTATCCACACACTCAACAATTCACCATCAAATTAACACAACATCTTAATTATTGTATTCGGTTGAGATTTTAATCATATTCTTGAATTGTTAGAATCTTTTATTTGTGTTGAATCTTAACGTTTAAGGATCAAAGAATGAATTTTGGAATGCATATGGAACAAATTGGAGTTAAGGGGGGAGAAAAAGATTATGTGCAACAAGGGGTTGGAGAGGGCTTTCTTGAGGGAAGAGGGGGGCAAATAAAACTAAGTGTACAATGGAGAGTTTACTAAAAATTAAGAGGGGTGCTTAGAGCATGAATTAACTTATTGGGGGCTATAAATAACATTAAATCAAATGGGGGCTGATATAACATATAGGGGAGCTAATAGTAACTCCTTATTTTTAACTCTAAAAAAATAAAAATAAAAACCTAAAAGTTAGTCTCAGCTGATTCCAAGGACATCGAAGCCCTAAAAGAAAGAAGTACAAAATACCTCTTTTTGGCAAAACCTTCTCCCTGTTAATAGTGATGACAAGACTCATGTATTCCATCAAACACCAAGCCTGAATCAACATAATCAACACCAAAAAAAAAAAAAAAACAACAAACGCACGAACTCTCACAACGTATAAATAAAATAAAATAAACAAGTTCGGTTCACACACAATGCGCCCGTGCGCGCGCGCGCGCGAGAGAGAGAGAGAGAGAGACGAGGTGCAGGCGCGTACCTTAAAATGCGTGTCTCTGATCGAATCTCGGCAACGCCGGCCGGCGCGTTGCGTCCCTGGTTGTTGGCCGCGGGAAGTCGACGGGGGTTTGTAAGATCTGGGAGAGAGAAAGTCGGACGAGCGTGTTAGGGGAGGGCTATTTTGGCCACACGCACCACGCATGTTTTTTTTTTTTAATAGCCACTTCAATTCTTTCTTCTTCTTTTTTGTTTTGTTTTTTTTTTTTTTTTGGCGCTTATAGGCACCCCCACCATTTAATGAAGGCGTCCAAATTTTATGATTTTTTTTCCTCTAAATTTGACTTTGATGGAAATATCAAAATTGTCTCATCATATAAACACTTCACATTCCCACAACGCACATTGGAACTGATTTTGAAGATCTCCTTCCTCTCTCATCTCCAACCGAAACTCATGTGGTTTGTTGGCGGTCGTGTATCGATTCTCTCTTTCAAATCATCAGGTGGTGAGATAACAATCGATTCCAACCATATTACGATTCGAAAAAGATGTTTCGGTGTGGCAAATAGTAACTTTAATGATTTGGTTTTTCATTGTAAGGTTTGGTAGATCCGACTATTGCGAAATTGTTTTCGGCGTAAAATGGATGAAGATAACACAATGGTAAAGGAGGAGGTACAAGAAGAGGTATTTATTGATGTTTATTGTGTTTTTTCTCATTTTTTAAAGTTGTGTGCATGGACACGATTGTGTCGGCCACGCAGGACCAAGACTTTTTCAAAGAGTCTAGCTATATGGTTGCTGACATTGAGGCACATGTCTCAGTCATAGGGTGTCGAGACTATTCAAGCAGTTCGATAGTGTTGTAGCGACACTGCTTATTAAGTCTCAGCCCTGTACTACTCGAGACTTTATGTTTTTGCGCTTTTGGTGAATGTGCAGTGTTTTCGTGATGAGTCCTTATAGTTCAATGTTTTTTTCTTGCAAGTAATGTCAGCTTCCACGTTAGTTCCATGTTACAAGGATGCTTTCACTCCTTGTTGGTCATTCTTATCTAGAGAAGATACTATTTCGTGGCTTCAAATGATCAGTCGTGCAAACAAGTTTGTGTTTGTTACGAAACACTCTGATGGCGGAGGGGTTAAGCGAAGGGGAAGAGTAAAACTTGTATATGAGAGGTCTGGTACATTTAAGGGATGTAACAAAAAGTACGGAAAGCCAAAGTCGCAAAACTTGTTTTGAAACTAATAACCAAAATGGAGGAGAAAATAGAAGGAGTCAAACTGATACCTAGAAATGTGGGTGTCATTTCCTTATCAACATCAAGGAAAATGCAGATTCTTTATGGCATGTCAATGTGGTATGTGGGAGGTGCAATCGCGACCCCCCAACAACTTGAACTACCACTCATTTGCAGGAAGATTGGATCCGGATGAGCAGATGGTTGTAGTGCAGAAGACTAAGGGGAATGAGAAGCCACGATATATCATCAGCACATTGAAGCAAATAGATGAAAATAATGTTTCGACTATGTGGACATTTTACAATGCACGACAAAAACATCAAATTGATGATGCGGGTGGAAAGACTAAAATGCAACAACTGTTGCACATATTGGATAAGAATAAGTGGATGTCGTGGCACAGGAAGCATCCCGAGATGAATGTTGTGATTGACTTATTTTGGGCACATTTTGATTCAATCAAGCTGCTACAGTGTTTTCCTTCGTTTCTTCTAATGAATTACACAATCAAAACTAATAGGTATTGTGTAACGACCTGTTACCTTAAGTTAGTGATTAGTGTTAATTCAAATCTTAATTAACCTGAGTTAGGCTCGGGGTTAAATTCGGCGTACCTCGATTAGCTTGCGTACGTGTTTGCATGATGATTTGTGTTTGTTTGGATTGTTTAAGGAATTGTAAAGGTGGTAGTATAATAGAGGATTTATATACAAGCCTATAATTGAAAAATAAATGAATAAACAATAAATAATCGGTACACCAAGTGCAACGAGGGGGTCGTAGAATGAATGCGCACACCTGAGAATACTCGTAAACATGTCTTGTGAACTTATTAGCGAGAAAATACATGATATATATACATATATATATTTATATATATTTGATATATAAATATATATATTGAAAATTATAAGATTAATTTGAATTGTATGGACCGTCGGATCGCCTCGAGATGAGCGTGAGTGTTGATGGTGTCAACATATGTGTCACTTTAAGGGTGTCATGTTAGCACGTCAATATTCGATCATTCTCGAGATAGCATGATAGGTATATTGAGGAAAACCAATATATTTAAACGAAAAACCTTCATCATTATCTCCATAAATTGATCGAGTGAGAGAGAGAGGGGTTGAGGGTTTGGTATCATGATCAAAGGAGATCATTTAGGGAACTGAATCAACAAAGATCGATGAACTTAAAAAATTTGAAAGCCAGAGATCATCACTTTGATAAGTTTAGTTTTTGTGTTTTTGAAGTTCAATTCAATTGTAGTGATGAAATCTTTGTGAATTATGTTGTTTGTTAATTGGAAATGATTTATTACATCACTAGAGGTCCTCCATGATGTATTTTAGGAGTGTTTACTATTGTTTTATGGATTTGTGGATGGAACAGTGGCTGTCGCCCTGTGTAATGTCGAGACAGTATAGGGTGGAGCGCGCTCCTTTCATTAGTAAGGGTGAACTCAACTGCTAGAGCACACTCCACCCACTGAAGGAGCGCGCTCCCACCCCAAAAAATAACAAATATTGTTATATTTTCAAAGGAATTTCTTTAAGACTTGAGAACTGAACTAGGGGTTCTAAATATAGGGTAGTGGACCTAAATTGATCATAAATGGTTTTGTGATAGGTGTTGGATCCCCGGGAGAGCTTGAGTGCTCGGAAAGTTAGGAATTTGGATACGAAACCTAAACCGAGGTAAGTATAGATTCACGTATTTATCAATGTTGTCTGGCTATTTTAGTCTATGCAGTTCATGTAGTTTATGGAGTGAGATGGGGAACTATGTACACTGTGATGTTTTTTAATTAAACGAAAAATGACGTCTAATGTGATTCACGAGAGTAACTTCTGAGGACTGAGAGCAGGTTGTATAGGATACGGGGATGATCTTCCGATCTATACGTAACTCCTACTCAATTAGATAGGTTGCGTGGGTTACATATTTACTAGAGGGTTTCGGATAGAAACATTGGACATTAATGGATTGACTAGACAACACATCGGCTAATGTGTTGGTCCAACAATCGCATTAATGGTGTAATGGGTAATCAACCTTTTTATAAATAAAATGGAAATCGTAGTGTAATAGTTATTGACAGTTGTTTTGCATCCGTTATTTATTAAATTATATGTTTTCCATATTCTTGTTAGTTAACATTAGTGCATATTGTTATTGCATAATATTCTTGATTATTATATAGAATGTTGATGGCTTTGTGAATCTTTACTAAGCAAGTTGAAGCGCTCACCTCAAATTTAATATTTCATGTTCGTAACCCAGCGTTTCAGCAAATGCCATGGAGAAGATTTAGGAGTCTTATAATCTTCTCTACGATGTAATGAACCTTCTTGTACATATATACACTATTTGATATATTTTGTTATATATAAACAGGGTCGAGAGGTTTATAATCGAGGTTTTGGGTTTTGATAAACTCTATATTTTGATATTGTTTAAATATCGAAAAAGTTTTAATTTTCCATTGCGTATTCTTTATATTATTTATTCAATATCGATATACAAGTTGAGTTTATCAGGTATTAATAGAGTGGCTGCTGACTCTAGTTAAATATTGTTAGGTTACCGGAGCTTAATTAGGGTTTCAGGCCAAGTATCATACTAATCGGGATAGGGGATGCTACATATTGGATGTCGTTGTTGGAAATAGTTAGGATCACTTCAACGCATTTGATGTTAAGTTGGGTTTGATTTCATATCATCGGTGACTAAACGCCAATTACGTTTGGGCAATTGAGAACTTGAGGTTTATATTGGACGGGTGGCTTAAACTTTACGTGATTGTTACACATCAAGAGTTAGACTTGATTAGTGCAATCGAGAAAGTATTTCCAACATCATCTACATTCTTTACTCTTGGCACATCAACAAAGTAGTATTGAAAAAGACTAAGAAGATGTTTATGATAATGAAGGCTTTGCATGTTTCATAGATAGGTGGATGAGTGTGTTATATGCTAAGTCAGAGGCATCATTTGAACTTAAGATGAATGACTAACGATCTGAGTTTGGAATTTTAAAGGGTCTTTTCAATTACTTAGATAACACGTTGGTGAAGAAAAAATTTGTACCAACATGGACAGATCGAATTATGCACTTTGAGGAAACCATGACGCGGAGGGTTGAGTCTGCGAATTCCACTTTGGAGCTACATCATGGCAATAGTGAGAAAAATTTTGAAACTTTGTAGGGTGTGGTAGATGATCTTCTTAGGATCAAACATGACAATATCAAGGCATCATTTGAGGTCAGTCACGGCCTAAATTCTAAATCTTAGTTAATTCCTTAATGAAGATCATTGACTCATGACATGAGACCTGCATCGAGATAGATGCACTGACCAAGACGAGGTGGCCGAGGTAAATGTTAGATTTGTTGTAATGTATTCCTAGTATATCGTATATGTGTAGGCTACTAAATCACTTATACTTATATTAGGTGTTGAGACGTGAGGGGGACACACCTCGACCTGCGTGCCGATATGGGGATCGAGGTAGAGAGTGATGTAGTAATTTCACTTTAGTTAATGTAGTTTAATTAGTTGAACTTGATGTGACTATAGTTGATTTTATATAAAATGTAACCTAAGTTAGCAAATCAAAACATCAGTCATTGATATTTCTCGAGATACGTGTTGACACCTCAAAAGACCAATTAAGTTTCAATTGGTGTCAGTTAAATGAAGTTAGTGGAATCGTGTCAAGATCTATGCCATTAGATTAGTCTCGAGATGCGTGTGTACATTAAGATCAATGGATATAAATCAATCATAACTAATATATATAAGATTGAATGAGCAAACGCATGCAAAACATTTCATTTTATTTGTAACTTAGAGAAAAAGGTAAATCTGGAGAAGATAATTTGGAGAAGAAGATCAGCAAGCTATGAAGTTTGGTTGATTTGGGAAGGAGTTGATCAAGCTAGGTGTAGTGTACAACTAGGTAATTCTATTTACACCACTAATTTAGTTTAATTTAATGAATTTATGATAATAATGAAGTGTTAGTTGTTTTGTGATAAAAATTTTATTTCAATTGAGTTGAGAAACCTTTTTCACTGATTTTATGACTTAATTGAAGCATCAAATGAGTCTTAAACCTTGAATTTCAAATTTGAAGTTTATTAGTAAAAAAATAATGATTTTAGTCATGAAATTGATTTTTACCAAATTCTGATGTGAATATGTTTTTAATTTTAGAAACCAATATCATTTTTGAATTCCTAGCAAAAAATCAATAAATTTGATATCAAGAAAATTCAGATTTCGATTTAAATTGACGAAGTTATGGTATTTTAAAGTCGTAGGTATTTTGATGAGTTTTGTCTTATGAAAAATTATGATTTTGGGTTTAAACACCTAAGTTTGTAAATTTTGGGTAAATTGGTGATGATCAAGCTTATTTAGATGTATTTAAATTGCATTGATTATTAGAATGCAAGGTTGAACTCTTAGTAAGAAATACAAGCTTGACGCCGTGGCGACGCCATGAGTGCAGAGTGCACGACACCACCATAACGTCCAGATCTGAAGAGTTGTGAAATTTCTAATAAACGTTTAGGGTTTTTCTAATTGGTTTAATCTAACTTTGATAATTCGTATAAGTCCTAAAACACCCTAATTAACCTTTAATTTGACTTTAACCTTGTAATCATGACCAAATGACCTGTGACGTGGGACTTGCTTCAATATATGTGTCGCGATCGAGGCAAGGTGATCGAGGTAAATGTTATATTTGTAATGATGTATGCCTAGTGTATTATATATGTGTAGACTACTAAGTCATTCTTACTAGTGAATTGGTATCGAGACGTGTGTGGGAACGTGTCTCGAGTAGCGTGTTGGCTTGAGACCGAAGTAGAGAATAATATGGCGAGTTGGTATAAGCTTTATATTGCTTTTATAAGTGATATAAGTAGGGTTAAGGTTGATTAAGTATCAAATACACTTAAGTTGGTAAGTTAAAATAATAGCCACTTGATATTTCTCGAAACACGTATTGACCATCTCAACACCAATTGAGTTACTTATTGGTGTCATTTGGCATGAGTTAATGGGACATATGTGAATAAGTGTACCAATGATAGGTCTTGAGGTACGTGTGCACATTAGGATCAATGGCTATCAATCAACCATATCCAATTCATGATTATAAAGCTTTTGGTCAACTCAAACAACTCGACTCTTTCATTTTCATTTGCTTAAGAGAGAAGCAAAGTTGCTGGAGAAGGAGGAGCTGCTGGAGAAGAAGAAGAAGATAAAAAAAAACTTGATGATTCAGAGAAGGAAAAGTCAAGTATAGCTAGTGTTCATCAAGTTAGGTAACTCCTCTACACTATAGAGTTAACTTAATCCAATTAATTCATGAATTTGATGTTATAAGTTGTTTTTTTATGTTGTGGTTGATGTCATGGAACTATAATAGTCAGTATGAAGGTTCTTTAGGCATTAACATGGCCTATGTGTAGAGAAAACTCAAAATTTTGACTGCAGAATTCTGGGTTTTATTGCACATAGCGCGCTAGGTGGATCAGCTAGCGCACTAACTTGGATTGGCGTGCTAGATCAGGATTGGTAGCGGGCTAATGGGTCATTAGCACGTTAACTCGAGACATAAGCTCGTTAGGTCTATGACAACATAAAAACTGCAATTTTCAAAAATTTCTTAAACACTATAAAAGAGTCTAATACCTTAAATAAAAGTCCAAACATACTCTAAAACCTATAATATGATATCAGGAATCTAGGGAAGTATTCAGGGGATTCAAGTACGAGTTTCGAGGTGTCAGGAGGCTGGAGTAGCATTGGAAATTTCATGGATTGTTAGTGAACTGATTGAGATATTTCTTTGCATTTCATTCTTATTCATATGTTCATTTTTAGTCATTTGGACTAAATTGCCTTTGTATTCCATATGTCATGACTTGTTGTTCATTTTCATTACATGAGGTTGCTTTCATGATATAGTTTGTTGATAAAATGATTTCATTGACTCCGATTCATGTGCAACGTCATTGATTGATTGTTAATACATGTGGTCAGTGAAATAACATGTTATTAGGTAGGTGTTACATAATATTGTAATCTATTTCCTAGGTGCATTAGTATGGAATGGTTTTGTTGGATTCCATTACTGTGTTGTTCTTGAATATGAAAGTAGTTCTTGTATCTAAGATCACTTTATGATAGAAATTCGGCGGACATACGAGGTCATTAGACTTTCTAGGGTGATCAAGATTTCTCTACTATCTTGCGCAACACACGGGAAATAAGTCCCAGGGTTGTTGGCAAGCATAACTTGCACAACATAAGGGGTATGGGACACGAGATTGTTGGCAAGTATATATATCGCAGGTGATTGGCACCAGTGAAAGCTTATAAATGTAAGAGCACTGCTCAGACCTTAACATTGACATAGAGCTCAGCTTCATCCTCATATAGTGGAAAGGCTAATATGATGAAAATCATGATCGACTGGCCCTTAATCATTACTACTTGGCTATGTGTCAATTCCATGTTGTTTAGCTAAAGTATCTCTTTGCATGTTCTTTTTACAACATAATTGTTATTATCATGCTTTTAGATATTTGTTGCATAATTGGGAATGTGAACAAATGTCTCTCAGTATTAGTTTCTATTTTCTTGTACTCACAGTCTAGTTTGTGACGGTGGATGCAGATCCATCGAGTAATAGACCAAACAAAGAGAAGATAGGCAATTACCTCTTAGCCAGTAGAGCACTACTACACCCGATTTGTAGGTTTGGTTTTTTATGTATTTCTTTTATATGTATATGAGATACTTTTGGGGTTGTATATTATGGGTTGAAGGAGTAGTACCTTGACCAGACATATGATATTATATATCACCGTTTCATCATATATATGATCAAAATTATTACGGTTCCTTGTTAGTACATGCGATGTTCAAAAAAAAAATTCATATATATATATATATATATATATATATGAAAGTATTCTTGTAATATTTGATTTAATTAAGTAATGCATTTGTCAAATCAATTAAATAATGCATTGGTGATAATATTATCCATGATGAGTTGCCACGAGATTAATAATTAAAGAATATTATTTTTAAGGAAGACAAATCTAACCTAAACGATGTTACTTTTGCCCTGTAACGCTCTATCATAGGTGTGACTCATAGATGATCAAATTAATTATTTGATTCACCGAGTTAATTAGCAGATAAATAAAGAACTCTGTCTTACAAACAAGGTAGTACAATACTACTTTGCCTATTCTATAAAAGGTCAGCTTGATGGCTTAATCATGATGTCTAATCAAATACTACTAATTATCCAAAAAAATGACAACTACTTATCAAAAAAGGGTTTTTTCAAAAAATAAGGTTGGAAACATTTTTTATTTCAAAAATAAGGATGGTTACTTTTTATTTCCAAAACTAAGGTATTACTCATTTTCAAAAGGAGTAATTGATTATGATGTGGGGCCATGTGGCAGTGTCTTGATGAGCTGGAGTGAATGACTCTTTTGAAAAGGAGTAATCTATACAAAATGAATCTCCTTTTGAAAAGGAGTAATCTATACAAAATGAATCTATGCAAATCGCAAAAGCAGTACTTTGTTCAACTCGAAGAGGTGAACCCATGCAAACGTCATGTACGTATCGAGATGGACAATCTGCGTCACGCACATACCTCGAGGTGGACAACCCGCATTACACACGCATCTCGAGATGAACAACCGATATAAAGGACACGCACGTATATGGACGTGGACAATTCATGCAAACGCCACGCATGTATCTCGCAACGGAGAAGTCATGGAGATGGCGCGCGTATGTCGAGGTGACATGCAACATCGTGCAATTCATGCAAACGTTACACACGAAAATCGTATGGCGTGCAACTCATGCAAACGAAACACACATATCTGGCGGTGGACAACCCTTGCCAACGATATGCACGTATGTCGAGGTTAACAATCCATGCAAACGTTACGCACGTATCTCGAGGGGATAACCCATGCAAATGACACACACGTATCTGGCGGTGGAGTACCCATGCAAACAACATGAATGTATCTCCAGGTTGACAATCCATGCAAACGTTACGCATGTATCTCTAGGGGGCGACCCATACATATCTACTATAAACCCTGTAACACAATCGAGATAATATGTTAAATATTTGTGTAGAATTTAAAATAAAAGCAATAAAGTAGTTTTGAAAGTATAATTTAATTCCATAGAAAAAACTTACCATACAGGTCTATCGACGGTTACGTTGACATTGTTGCTCCGTGATGCAAACCGGACGTACTCTATGTCGAGTTGGACGTAGTGTTTGTACATCCGGTTGAGTTTGTCGAGGTTGCTGATCTTGCATTGAATGTCGTCGAGTCGATTGATGTTCTTCCTCTGGTGTTTCACTCGACTCACCTTTGGTACTAATGCTCCAAAAAATAGGAGGTTGAACCGTCCAAAAAATTGGCTCCCTGTATGCTGTTGGCCGAGAGGAACATGAGGCGGCGGCGACATGGTTAACATGTTCATGAATGAGCCATCTCCACTATATGACATATTATAATTATAACACGGAGGAGTAAATGGGCTCGGCATGTGTCGAGGCAATGAAGGATACATTGGATGTCTATGCATTCCTTGGTCCATATATGAAGACGACGGCCCGGGTGCATAAGGATTAAAATGGTAAGGAGGAAGCTTGATGATCAGCGCGCTAGGTACAAACATTTGAGGTTCTGGTTGCATTGAGGAGAATGTAGGAATGTACCCATGAGAAGAATGACGTGGTGGGGACGAGCGTTGGCTACTGTCAGCAATAATTTATGTTGTTCTCGCTCTCGGACGAGATGAATGTGGTGTGGAAGAACGTCTGTTGCTCTCAGCTGTAGTCTCTGTTTGACGAGAAGGACGTGGTGGACGAGGACGTCTAGTGTTCCCACCCACAGTCTGTGTTTGTGTTTTTCTTCTTCTCACCACTCTATTCGATTCGCCATGATCATCTTCTTCATTTTCATCTTCATTTTCATCATCTATGGCCTGTTCGACATCAATTTCACTATTCCATAGAGTAGACCTTTGCTTTTCGTCTTCATCTAAGATTTTGATGCCTTCATCAAGCGCAGCAAGACCTTGCTCGTACCCATCCTCAATGAACACTCGCTGTAGCCGACGCACCAAGTTACGCTGATATAAAAAATGAAGGTTAGTACACACAATTTATGATGTCAATCGTGATAAAAGAAGAATAATAGTGTAAAGGTTACCCATCCTCAATGAACAATTTGAACCTTTTCACAACCTTCAAGTCAGATCAAATCCACTTGTGTGTATCTTCCGTTTAATGTTCCCTGCAAAAATAATAAATTTGTCTCACCTCACAACCCATACCTACAACTCACCTAACTTTATCACACCAGCAACAAGACCCACCCCACAACCCAACCCATGCCACCCCAACTCTCTCATCTCCCTCCTTCTCTTTCCCTCCCTCTCTCTCGGTCCCCCAACTCTGTATTTCCCTCCATCACCGTACTCTCTCTCTCTTTTTTTCCCGGTCTCGCTCTCTCCATCCCTTCCTCTCCGTCTCTGTTGTTGCTGCAACTCAGTCCCTCCCTCTGGTATGTCCAACTCTATCTCGGTCGCTACTCTCCGCACCGGCTCCTCTGCTCCCTCCGCACCGCCTCCTCTGTCGCTACCTCTATCCAGCATCAGCCTCCTCTGTCGCTGCCTCTCTCCCGCACCAGACTCTCTCTCGCGTCTCTCTCGGTAGCTCCACCCCACCAACACCCACCTTAAAAACCCCCTATGAACCTTAAACCCCTACCCCATAGCCCCTATACCCTATCTCGAGAACGCAGGGAATGTATTCCATGCGTTCTCGGGGAAGACGACATCACAACGATCACGGGGACACAGTAAGAATGACGCCTTCCGAGAAGGCGCCATTCGAGTGGGAAATCGACGTGGCGCCCACGTGGAGCAGACGTGGACGCCACGTCGTTTGGAAGTTCCACTAATGGTGCATTCGGAGCATGCGCCATTAGTGGACAGGCCCGATCCACGTGGTGTACACGTATACGCCAAGTAGCCCGCTCTAATCTATCATTCGATACACGTCAAGCCACGTCGGCGACCCGTCGACGCCATGTCATCGGAAACCTCAAACTAATGGCGCATTCTCCGAATGCGCTATTAGTTTGAGGGACCATTCCACTTGTTGTCTACGTGGTGTACACGTGGATGGTCCCCCTAAAACACTAATGGCGCATTCTCCGAATGCGCCATTCGTGTATTTTTGCCCGCCACGTCGGACACTAGTGTCAATTTTTCCCCCACCAAAAACGCGTTTTCAAAACCCGATTTACCTTACTTTTGTAATAAAAAGAAAACCTAACCTATTTAACGAATTTATTTTGTTATTAACAATACTTTTGTAATTTGACCTATCAAAAAATGCTAGACGTACTTGGTGCATGCACTTCAGGACAAGTAAGATCACATCTTGAATATGTACGTGCCACATAAATGACTAAATGAATATAGTGAAGAGGTATGAGTTCACCAAGTAGTTGTAGCATCTTCCTCATTAATTTATGGAAAATGATTGAGAGACCAGGTTTGTACACTAACTCACTCAATTGTCATGCTATATATATACCCAAAATGTGTGCGCGCATCTCAAAGTGCATTGTACGGTGACTAAGTAGATCAGTGTCCAATATTGATGCTCAAACTGGCGCAATGCAATTTAGCATGTCCTTAATTTAACATTTATTATTTTTTTATCTCAACATTCATTGTTGTTACTGTGTGATGTATGCATCCAATTATATAACCGGCTCTTTTTTTGAGGTACTAATTAATAATTGGCAATGATGAGTACCGGCTCTTCATTACACATGAACTTCGACATAGTCACATACTACATACTTATATTGACAAAATATTTAATTTGAAGCACCAAGTATCAATTTTTGGTATGTCACACTTTTTAATTCGGAATGTACCACAACAAGAATTAGCTAGCTAGTTTTTCTGGGCAAATTTTTCTTTTTTGTTCAGAGATAATACTTAAATAACTAATACTACATAGCATAGCATAGATTTAAACAAATGATGGGATGGGCGGTGGGTCGGCAACCAATCATAGGGTCTTCCAATAAAACCTCTCCATTATTAGCAATTTTGTCTATATATTGTTTTATTGAAATTAATTCCTCAGTGGTCGGTGCCGTCTCTGTGTGTTGTGATCGTGCCACAACTTTTCACGCTTTGTGGTCTTTAGTTGTGCTATATAAACCGGGCACTTTCCCATGGAGTTTTACTATAAAGGAATTTCCGACCTGATTTCAAAAGTTGAACAATTTTGGTTAAGTTTGTGCAAGCTTTGGTGTTTATGTTGTTTATGAATAGTAAATGTTCGATGAACTGCCAACTTATTAATTGAAATACTATATAACATAAGTCCTTCATTTCTTCTCAGACTTGGCTGATTTTTTTATGTGTTATTTTTGGATACTTGAGCAAGCTTCTCAACAAGAACCATGTTTGTTGGATGTGTGGTTTGAGAGCTACAAGTTTTCTAACGCTGCTAGTTTGAAACTCTCTCAAGTTGAGTTGTTTTGGCATTTTGAGCTTAACTCTCTCAATTTTAATCATTTTTTAGCATACTTTACCATTTCAAAAAGCTAATACATAAAAAAACAACGTAGGATCAGTATTTCTTAAAAATGTAGTCATCTTATTTGTCAAATATGGGTTGAAAATTAGTGCTAATCCATCGTGATATTCCTTTTGTAAGTGTTTAGATGTCGGGACCTCTTTCGAGGGGTCTCCACTAGTCCAAAAATAATCGAGATCTCCATAATAGCTTGAAATACTATAATCTAGGTTCCACAAGAGTCTCAAGTGATTTTGAGGTATTTCGAATGGTTTTCTCAAATGAGTTTTGAAATAGGAGGAATTTACTTACTTAATAAGCTAAGTTTTAACTTAAGGTGTTCCGGGCATCAAATGATGTTGGAATTTAACCAAATTTTTCTAAACATGTTATTAGATCATAATAAAGGTGCCCACAGAGTCTTGTCATTTTTCAGTGTGTCAAGCTCAGGTTTCAAGTCATGTTTCGAATAAAAGATCAATAATTATAAATAAGGACTTAAAGTTTTACTTATAGTCTCAAATTTGGTTTTTGTTCATATTGATGAGATTTTATGACTCAACAACCTTAGTTTAGAGTTCAAAGACTTCAATGAACCAACACTGAGAATTCTGGAAACTCCTATGAGTGTTTTAGAAACATTTCAAGTTGCATAAAAACTAAGTTTTTGGAAATTATTTTAAGGTCCCTAAGGGATTGTTTTGCAAACCAATGTAGTAAACCAACTTGAAATGATTTCCAATGAAATTTAATGATTCAATAACATTTAAAAATAATAAGAAAATGTTTATGACCTTCTAACACCAAGTTCGGACATTTTAGTCAAGTTAAGTATCAAAGAAATATTTAAAATGACTAAAAGAGACTTCTCGGGGTTATTCCTTTGCATCAGTCCTTCATATATGGTAAGAATAAGTGACTAGGGACCCCAAGGATTTATCTTAAACTTGTTTAGGGCACATTGAAGTTGAGATATGGTCTAAGTTGAATAGAAACGACATTGAGGCAACTAGTGAACTATTTTGCAATGAAATGAGATAATCAATCCTAAATAAGCTCTAACACATACCAAATGAACTCCAATAGGTACCAGGGGCCTAAAGCGTTAGTGCCAGGTGTTGAAAGTGCAGTACGAATGTGTGGGAGCTGTGTTTCGCTTGGATATTATTGCATTTCGAGGTAAGTAAACCAGTAAAAGCATCAACATGATTTCTTTTCAATTTTTTTTATTGTTAATCTCTTGAAAAATATGTCATACATGTATTCCATTCTTGTTTCATGTGGGCTAAGGTCTAAGTAATCCACAATTTATGTTATCTCACGGGTTAAGCATATGGAGTTATCGTGTTCTCATTGAGGGCTATATAAGGGATTATGCATCTGACGTCGATATGGCTTACCTTGATAGTTTAAAAGGGCTGATGGAATTGACTCGAGGAGTCCGCATTACCTAAAGAGTCCTGTTGAGGCAGTTGGAGGTGGTCTTAGGCATGTTGTGTTGACTTAAAGCTGTGGTTTGGTTTGATGACCCACAGTTTAGACATGATTACTTATTCACTTATCTATTTTACTTCCTTGCCACTTAACTTTCACTTCTTTACTTTATTAGTCTATTTATTATAAACTTTACAATTTATTTGCAACTTTCTTTAAATACCCGCATGATTTAGAGACTATTGTCATTTACTATTCAGAAATACTATTGAATCTCTTCTGATTTTACTCACTAAAATTGTTTTCGTCATTGGTGACAATTGCAGGTTCCTCTAATAGTAAGGATGAGGAGCCCAAGATTGGTGAATACCTATGAGTTTCCCTTATAGCTAGCTCTTCTTTTGTTACTATCATAGGTGTTTTGATTGTGTTTATTATACTATACTTAACATTTTATATACATTTAAGTATGGGTTTTGAAAGATATACTTGAGATACATGTATATAATGCTTATTTACATTGTCGTCACCTGAAATATAAATGAGATCTATATTATGCAAAATTTCCATATCTAAGACTTGTCTCGAATTCAATTAATTTTTTTGTTGCTTTTAATTACTTCCCACTGCGTAATGAATAATTTGGATAAGAGGCTGACTAGGCATGCGTTAAGTCGGCGGGGGTTAATGAAGGGTCCATGTAAGCTTAGGCCAAGCGGGGCCTAATTTGTAAGGAGTGGGGCCATCACAGTTGGTATCAAATAGCACAATTCTTTTTTATCTTAGACTCTTGATAAGCCTACAACTTAACTAACATGCAAACTTAAGAGTTAGGAAAAATGAGATGTAGCGTGAAAATCTTGTGAACCTAACTTCTAGTTTAAGTTGGGAAGTGAGGTGAGTTGGAAAAATCTAAAACTTGAATTATACATGTTATGATGATTGTATGTACTATATGGTATTGTTAGATATATGTGTTTCTTATATTTGAGGCCTATTTTATCTTGAAAAATTTGTGTAACACGATGAGTTGATGGATAAAGATAAGTTATAGTTTATCATGATTGGAGAGAAAACTGACAAAAGTAGAATATTAACGTCGATCTTCAGTACTTGAATAGAAGCTAAGGAGGCGATACCATAATACTGACATGGAAAGCATAACGATTTTCCATCTCTATAAGTTGGAATCAGTTATGAGTGGTGTATTGGAAGTGAAGATTAGCAGAGAAAGTGGAGTTCATGAAATCTAGAATTGTGGTGTTATGAATAAGTAACACATGTCAATTCGAGATTTTCTGCTATTATCATTTTATTTCCTAAATTTCTCGATCCAACAAATTTGAGGTAAGAGAAATTGAAGTATGTTAGGTAAAATACAAACCCTATCATAGACATGTGATTTCATCAGATACATGAACATAGTTTAATATAGAGAAGAGGCACAATGCATTGATTGAACTAATGATTGATACACTTTAAGACCTTGTTAAGGCTAGAGTGAATAATTCAGATAAGAGGCTGACTAGGTGCGCGTTGAGTAGGCGTGGGTTGACCGAGGGTCCATGTAAGCTTAGGCCATGCGGGGCCCAATTTGTGAGGACTGAAGCTATCATAAAGTCTCAAGAGTTCGGGTACACATTTTGGATTGTCGAGATGATGGAATAACCTAGTTACTTTGCATGGATTGTAAGTAAATTGATTGAGATATTTCTTTCCATTTCATTCCTTGTTATTGCTTTTTATTTACAGTCTTTGTACTACTAAACTTGTTGTAGTTTTGATGCCATGACGTTGTTGTTCTATTTTATTACATGAGTTTGTTATCATGGAATTATCTATCTTGAATGGTATTTATTGACTCTTATTCATGTGTAATGTCGTTCTTCTCTGATATGGATGGTTGATCATGTAAAATAGCATGCTATTAAGCGGGTGAATTATCTTTGTGCTTTACTTAAGCAATTCAAGCCTTGGAATCCTAAATTGAGTCGTTTTTTATTTATGAAAGTAGTTTTTGTATTTAGGACTATTATATGATAGAGATGAGTAGCACATTGGGTCACTGGGTTTTGTGGATGTCGGCATCTCACTAGAAATTTGTGCGGTACACGGGGTATGAGAATTGGGGTAGTCGGAATATACATATATGGATATATTTGTAATGGGCATTTGTGAGAGTGCTCACGTCCTAAATAGTGGAACAAGGTTGATGCAATGTAAGTCACAGTCGACCATCTCTAGATCATTACCGCTTAGCCTAATATCAGTTTCATGTTGTTTAACAGAAGTATCTTATATCATAATCCTTTGTCAATAGCTCTGCTATTGTTATGCTTTCAGATACTTATTGTATGTTTGTAAATGTGGATAAATGTCTCTCAATGTTACTTTCTATATTACTGTACTTACAGTCTTCTTTTATGGCGGTGGGTGCAGATCCATCGAGTAGTAGGTCGAGCAAGGAGAAGATCAGCGACTATCTATGAGACATATGAGTGCTGCTACCTCAGAGTTTGTAGGTTTTTGAGGGTTTGTTGTATGACTTACTTATGTCTTTTATATACTTATGGGTTGTATATTTGGGTTGAGCGATAGTTCACCGACCAAACACATGTTATCATGTTACTGTCGCTATTCCATTATATATATTCATGTGATCGTTGTTCCTTGGTTTCCTCACATTTAGGACCTGAAACTATATTACTTCCACTAAATTGTTAACTCTTCCGCTAAATAATTAACGAGTTGAAAAAGTTTTATGAAATATTAATATTAGGTAGATGAATTGTGTTATGCTTATTCTAAACATGGTTAATGAGGAGAAAAGAACGAGAAAGATGACTAATACATTGTTAAGTCCTACATGGTTGAGATTAGGGCTTAATGACAAGATAAGACCAGGTGGCGCCCTAGATTAAAGAAGGAGTCATCACATACTCTTTCCAACTAATTGTTGGGTTTCGGGGTTCATACGCAGCGAAAATTACAAAACAATTTTGATAAAAACCCCAACAGGATCCGAACCTAATTCCATTAAAAATGTTTAAACCATGAAAACTTAATCATACCTCAGTCGCAATATATCTTTCTGAAGATTGATCGATATCAAGGCGCTGCCAACAACGAACGCCCTCTACCAGCAGTCCACACACGAACGGCGCCCGAGATTCAAAGTGGTAGCTTTGAGAGAATACCAAACCTTTTTGTTTCTCTCCAAAACGATCCAGAGCGTACCAGAAAACCCTAAGTCGTTTCTAAAATGAAAATAGAGTTTCGGCCCTTAATCTTTCGTACGTGTGTTCTAACTTAAAGCGTCTGTTTATACAACCCTTGTATATAGACGGTTAAGTAAATTACACATATACCCTTACGTAAAGAAGTATAAGTCTAATACACCACAAGGACGTTTCTGTCATGAATTTTATCATATAAAATTCATTTTTCTGAACCATTTTAAAATCTCGTAAAACCATTCTTAGTGTGCGACCTAATAGATTCATATAATGTTGGCGGTGTACCAAAACACATTTTGGTATACAATTCATAAGCGACATCTAGCAAGAAATTATGACTACCCAAGTTGTACGAATATCTAATCGATACAACCTAATCAATAGTGTATATAACATCCTTTTGTCATACGATATCCTTTTGATCAAACATAAGACATGGAATTGTCATCCGACATGTTCAATCGTACTAGTCTTGATCTCTAGGTAGACTGAAAACATCCAAGTTACATTGATCAATATCAATTCACTTAGACTAGGCCTTTTAACAGTCTAACACATCGAGGGATCCATTGGATATCTCTTTTTATATGAGAATGATAAATTCTATCTTGATTACACAACTTCATCACATTGCTCACACAGTAACCAATCACAACCTTTATAATCGTCCGATTAAAGAAAACGTTTGATTGTGTCAAATCACTGTGTTCCCTAATGTTGAAGTCTCTGGTAATCTCAAGTAAGAGGATTGAAAAAATATATCTATCATGAGAAACAACTATGACCTAATCCATGTGATGTTCTCATAGCGGGTCAATCCAGTACTTTGTTCCCTAACAAGTGCCCATGATCTTGATTCGTATACCTATACATATAATTATCATATGATCATCAATCAAGACTCACATTAGTTTTAATTCATTATAGTTCCCAGTATAATGATCGACTATGGACATTTAGGATATTTCTGTAAATACACATGGATCTTATTATAATGTAAACATGCAAAATAATTATAATAAACATCAAATGAAACCCTCTATTTTATTAACTAAAAGTATTCATAAAGACAGTTAATGGATTGACCTAGGGCACATGCCCCAACATCTCCTACTTGCACTAGGGCTAATCATACATGCATCTAATGCCTAATGATCTAACATGACCATCATGTTTTGCTTGTGGATGAGCTTTTGTCAATAGATCCGCAACGTTGTCTTCAGTAGGTACTCTGCAAATCTTCACGTCTCCCCTCTCAATAATTTCTCTGATGAGATGAAAACGCCTGAGTATATGTTTGGATCTATCACTATCATTTAATATGTCTTCTATAAAAACATCACCTAACAAGTAAAGGTGTCTTTATTAGTAAAGGTGTCTTTTACTATCTTCTTTTCACTCCAAATCTCAGAAATTCAAACTAATCACCATGTCTCCATATTCAAGGCCATCTTGTGAAATCAAAACTCATCACATAAACAAAAAAAAACTATATGATATCTATTTAGTAATGCATCTAAACTTATGTAATAAGGAAACAATAATACTTATCATTTATTATTTGTCTTTGCATGGCAGTTGCGACTATCATGACCAACTCCTTTTTAACCATAAAGGTTTCAACATCGACCTATGTTGCTAGATGATTTTGAATGAACATTCTTTTTTTTGTAATGGCCTACACTTTGTGTTCTCAATAATTGGATTTCTAACTAGACTATGACTTAATCCATATGATGTGATCTAGGTTCCTTGCCCCGTACTATTGCCCCGTTATTGTCACAATACAAACAAACAGGGTTAGCAATACTTGGAACCACACCTAGTTCAGAAATGAACTTTTTGATCCAAACTGCCTCCTTTGCTGCATCGGACGCTGCAATATACTCCGCTTTTGTTGTAAAATCTGCCATCGTCTCTTGCTTCAAACTTTTCAAGCATTCCCCCATTCAAAGTAAACACATATCCAGACTGTGATATAAAATCATCTATATCAGTTTGAAAATTTGGATCTATGTAACCATTTACAACTAGATCATTTTCAAAACCTCCATAGACCAAGAACACTTCCTTAGTCCTTCTTAAGTATTTAAGAATGTTCTTTACCGCTATCCAATGACTCTCACCAAGGTCTGACTGATATCTGCTTGTACCGCTCAAAGCATATGATACATCAGGTCGAGTGTGTAGCATGACATACATGATAGATCCAATAGCTGATGCATATGGAGTTTTTTCATATGGACTCACTCATCATTTGTCTTAGGACATTGAATCTTGCTGGGACTTATGCCATGAGACATTGGCAACAATCCTCTTTTAGAGCTTGCAAACTGAACCTATTCAACACCTTGTCTATGTAAGCACTCTGACTTAGACCGATTAACCTTTTAGATCTATCCCTATAGATCCTTATCCCTAGGATATAGTCTGCATCTCATAAGTCTTTCATTGAGAAACACTTCCCTAACCAATACTTGACATTCTGCATTGTTGGGATGTCATTTCCAATGAGTAATATATCATCAACATACAGTACCAGAAAAACAACTACACTCCCACTGACCTTCTTGTATACACAAGGCTTATCTCGTTATTAATAAAACCAAAATCCTTAATTGCTTCATCAAAATGAAGACTCCAACTCCGAGAAACTTGCTTTAATCCATAAATTGATCTTTGAGGCTTGCATACCTTCCTAGAATTCTCGGGTTGTACAAAACCTTCAGGTTGTGTCATATACACGTCCTTAAGCAGCTTTTCATTAAGAAATGTTATTTTTACATCCATTTGCCATATCTCATAGTCATAATATGCAGCAATGGCAATTAAAATTCTTATGGATTTAAGCATGGCTACTGGCGAAAAAGTTTCATCATAATCAACACCTTGAGTCTGTCTAAAACCTTTTGCTACTAATCTTGCTTTAAAAGTATGCACTTTGCCATCCATGTTAGTTATCTTCTTGAAAATCCATTTACATCTAATGGTCTTACCACCTTTAGGTAAATCAACCAAGTCCCAAACTTGTTTATCATACATGGATTGCATCTCAGAGTTCATGACACTTAGCCATTTATTTGAGTCTGGTCCAGACATAGCCTCCTGATAAGTGGTGGGCTCATCTTGATCCATAAGCAACACATCACGACTATTAGTAATAAGGAATCTGAATCTCTCTGGTTTATGTCTTGCCCTACTAGATTTATGTGGGCCTTGTGTCACTTGTGGAGGTTCAACTGGTTCAGAACGTTATTGAACTTCCAGTAGCGGTTCAGGGTTTATCCGTGATTCTTGAACTTCGTCAAGACTTATTTCTCTCCCATTAGTGTCTTTTAAAATCTGTATATTCTAATTAGGAATTGCACATAACTTTCCTGGGGATGATATCCGTAATCAGCGCAAGTTCGATCACATTAATATTACAATTGAGCCGTTATACTTGTGGTCCGTACCAAATCTTTGACACCATTGCCCAAAATAGGTAGCCACACAATAGTTTAGTTAGTTTACGAAGTTGTTAAGAATTTTTAATTTTCAATAATTTTTAATTTTTAGTTTTAACTTGATTGACCTTATTGCACTTGATCTATTTTTTTGTCTTTGGTGTTGCTGTTAGGGCATGTGTCTTATGTCAATCTACAAACATTATTTATCTTATAATTTTAGTTAATAACATAGAGGTTTTATTTGCTGTTTTGTTAAGTGATTGCATGTTTACCTTATAGTAAGATCCATAGGTATTTGTCGAAATATCATAAATGTCCCTAGTCGATCATTATACTGGGAATTATAATGAATTAAGACTAGTGTGAATCTTGTTTGATGGTCTTGTGATGATTATGCGTATAGGGATACGATCAAGATCATGAGTACTTATTAGGGAATATGATATTGAACCGACCCGCTATGAGAACACCACATGGATTAAGTCAAAGGTGTTACTCATAATAGGTATACCATTTAGTCATTCGACTTGAGATAACCACAAACTTCAATATTAGGAGCATGATAATTTGATACAATCAAATGTTGTCTTTAACCGGACAATTATAAAGATTATGATTGGTTACCATGTGAATAATATGTGAATGTGTGTAATCAAGATAGAATTTATCACTCTCGTATAGAGAGAGAGATATCGGTGGATCCCTCTATAAGATAGATTGATAATGGCCAAGTCCATATGAATTGATATGATCAATGTCATTTGGATGTTTTTCAGTTTACCTAAAGATCAAGACTAGTACGATTAAACATTAAGCGTGACTTTTCATGCCTTATGTTTAATCAAAGGATATTGCATGACAAAATGATACGATATACATTATTAATTATGTTGTATCGATGTTGATATTCATGCTACTTGGGTAGTCATAATGCCTTGGTAGAGACCGCTTATGACTTGTGTACCAAAATTGGTTTTGGTTCACTGCCAATGTCACATGAACCTATTAGGTCGAACACAAAGAATGACTTTGCACAATTTCAATTGGTTCAGAGTAATAAGTTTTATATGATAAAACTCATGACATAAAAGCCCTTACGATTTGTTATATGATAACTTATTAATAGGGGCGTATGCATAATTTGCTTAAACTACGTAAATACAATAGTTGTATTACCAATAAGATTTTAAGTGAGGGCTTATTTACACATATAAATAAAAGTGAATCCCTAAAAACGAAATAAGATTTCATTTTGCAATTTTTTGAGTTCTTTGGATTTATGGAGAGAAAGAAAAATCATTTTCAATATCTCTTGGGGCTAGCACTCTAAATTGTGGTCACTGTTCGTGTGTAGATTTCTGATAGAGGACGCGCACTTGAACGTCTTGAAAATTAAACAATCAAAAGGAAATCACGGAATAAGGTATGCTTTACTTTTGTAGATTTAGTTTAATGGAACTTATTTTCGATCCTGTTGGGGTTTTTCAAATTTTTTTTTGAGTTTCTCGCTTCGTATGAACCCCAAAAACCCAATAGTTGCATGGATGTAAAGAATGTATAGCTATCATTTTAAGGAACCAAATAGTGAAATCATTAATATAATCTCTAGGTTGGTGTATCAAAGTGAAGTTGTTCAAGAGAATACTACATACCAAACAAAACCAATCATGAGTAGTTTGGCATGGATGGGATATAAACAACTATATTATAACCCATATGGATTTAAAGGATTTGTGAGAAGTCATGGGCATTACAACTACACACAAGGAAAGGAATCATGATAGAATTATCAAAGCTTATGCAACCCTCTAATTCAAAATGTCTATCGACCATCATGGAGTTTTCATAACAATTGGCAATCCCGACAAGATCAAAGATGGATAAACAATATTCTCTTACATCACTAGAGCAAATAATAAGGAAAATAGTTGAACAGAGCAAGAATGATCACAAGAAGTATAATGAAAGATTGGAGATTCCTACGTACTCATTTAATATAAAGGAGGAAGAAGATGATCAAGTGTTCTTGGATTTGAAAAAAATTTAGAGCAAATTTCAATATTCATGAATTCAAGACAAGAGGTTATGGTTGAGTCTAAGGAGAACCAAGTCGAGAAGTTGTTAATGACAGAGGAAGCATTCCATGAAGCATATGAAGAAGTAGAGAAGCCCGATCAAGAAGATTATGACATTGTTGATGCTTCAGGCTAAATGATTTACTTGACCATGTTAGAGAGGTGATTCATATGAGGATATTATGCAACATGATAGTTGTGTTGATCTAGAGAAGTTTGAAACAATAATGAGTAACAAAAGTAAAGAAAACTTAAGATCACACAACACAAAGTTTGTGAAAGGTACAATCAATTTTATTGTTTCAATGGAACCATTCCAACGAGAATTGCAAGATCAATGGAATGGTGAGAAAACTGGAATCATTACGCAAACGTATGAGAAGATTACAAGGACAATCCATTTTGAAAAGACATGGAAAGCTCTGCCAAATTATATAAAAATTATGAAGGATAAGGAAGCATGCTAGAAAAAGATTAGAGCATATGAAGAACTTCACAAGGATACATCATTAAAGTAACATTGGTGCATCACGATGCTCATTAGAGAGCCGTGATGCATATGTCGGCCTAAGGACATTAAATGAAGCGCTATTGGCAGGCAGCCTAATGGTTTTAAAATTTCAAGTTATTAGTTAGTTAGTTAAGATAATCCAAACATTTTAATAATTTTTGAACTTTTGAAAATTTATGCTAAATGTGCAAGAGAGACCATTTGCCGAGTGACATTTCATCGAAATGAACAAGTCTCGACTAACTCAGTAAATAGCATAAAAGAGCAAAAATGTTAAAGTGGTAAAGTTAAGGTACATGGGCAAATCATGGGTAAGTTTTTATGAAATCTTTATATATACATGGTATTTCACGCCGTCACAAAGCTTCGTGTTGTAAGACATAAATCCTAGAGAGTGCCAATAGGGAGTTAACGAGAAATATGCAAATTTATATAGATATACTTGTTGACTTCGTGAGTGTTAACACACGGTGTCATAGGCAAAAGGGATAGTGACAGCAGGGCGCCGAACTGTGAGCGAGAAAAGCTACAATGTCTTGACACTATCATGGCATAGTGACAACACTATGCCTTATAAAGGACTGTGCCAGCATCGAGATAGGGATTTTAAACCCTATTTTACCCACATTTCTCACACTTGAAACTCATTCCATACACCACCAAACAAGCATACATCCCTCTAGAACCCAAGTTTGCACAATTTTAAGAGAGAAAAGAGTTTTCCTAGTGATTTCAAGTGAAAAGAGAAAGTACGTTATGGATTTGCAAAAGGAGAAAAGCTAGGGTATTGATTTGAAGATAAGATTCAAGTGAGCACTGGGGTTTTAGTTTGTGAGCAAAGTAAGGGGGCTTGGATTGATAGAGGCTAGGAGAAGTAATCTATACTGAAACGTAGTCCGATATTAAGGTAAATCCACAATTTCATTACTTATGCTTTAAAACTTTTGAAATTATCGATGAAATTGCATGAATTGTGGATATGAGGTTGCTGGATAGGAATTTTGAGTTGTGTGGATTTAGATCATCAATATGGCTTATAAAGAACTAGTATATGTCTTTTGCATTATATTGCATATGAATGATCCTTGTGAATGACAATCTTGATTTTAGGTGATTTGAAGGCCCATATTGTGAGTTATTATGCTGTGTGAAAGTTTGAGAAAATGCCAATAACAAGGAGGCAATTAAGTCAAGTTAGTGAAATGAAAGTAAATGATTATGAGGGACCATCCTCAAAAGATCCTAATGAGGAGGAACCTAGGCCTTTTAAGTCTAAGTTCTACATTAGTAGAGAGGCTAAGGAGAGATAAGATGTCATTATGCATAGAGAATTCATTTGTAAAAGAGGAATTAATTTATCAGCCAAGTATAACAAGAGAGTAAACAATTTCATCAGGCAGCAAGGTTGGGAGCAATTCACTCAAGATTATATGGAGAACAAGGTTATATGAGTGAGTGAAATTGTTTATGAGTTTCACGCCAAAGCAAAGTTTACCAAGAAGGGCGATCCAGTGAAGGTGAGAGGGGTATTTGTCCCTTTTAATATGCGTTACACAAATAACATCTATGGGTTAGAGCACTTGAGTATGATTGAAGCCAACCCAAGTTTCTCGGATAATTTATATGAGAGACCTTATAACCTATACACCACCTATTTAGTGCATTTGACTTGCTTAGATTACTTTAATCCCTTTATAATGAAGTAGCCTTAATATCTCAATCAATAAATAATTATGAATAAGATCTTGTAATCTTTAGTTAGAAAACTTTATTAACCACAAATGATTCTAAATTGAATTTTGAACCTTAAAGTTCCGCAAAAAATTAATTATATAATCCTCAAAGTTCATTTAGATCATTTACACTATCCTCAAAGTTTCATAAAAATCTTTCGATAGCATCTCCTTTATTTATAAGCCTACACCGAAAATCCCAGCCTTAAAAAATCTTCAACAAAACTTGCTCAGCTTTGGTGAAAATGCCGAAGGACTCACAATCCACCTCATAACAATATTTATAATATCAACTAAATTATATATTCATTCTAGCTTGATTTAAAATATCAAAATTCTTAAACTAGACTTTAACTCCAAAAATTATCTCAACTTGTCCTAAAATCGTTCTCGTTATTCCAAAGAAGATCCTAATCACACTCGAACCTATGAACCCATTTATATAATATAATATATTCAAAAGTAGTGCATAGAGAGGAAAAATAACTAAATAAGTCACATACTGTCGGAAAGCTTTCCTTTTCCTTTGTTGCCACTAGAACCTGTAATTATCCAATTATAAAAATTTGATAATGGCAGATAGGTAAATTCCATACTATCCAGTACACCTATAATAATCAAATGCATAATAATCCAATAGATTAAACAAAAAATATAAACCAAAGAATTTAAATACAATCGGGAATCCATCCCCTTTTGTTATCCAACCACAATCAGATAATGTTATTCAAAAGCGGTAAGTAAACAATAATAAGGACTCGTGCACGGGCAGAATAATCAAATGAGTTCATTCCTCTAGACTATGAGAGTATGATCTATTTCAACGTGATCTCATGATAGCCATGTGATGCAAAATATCGGTAACTCCAGGCCCACAAGCATAATATAATATTCTATAACCATGATATAGTCTACATTACAATGAGACTCGACTTGCATTATCATCTTAACCCGTGTAAGCATGTACAACAAAAATGCAATATCAAGGATCAATGTAATTTATACGAAATTATAATCATACAATGTAAATGTTACTATAGGATTTACTTTACCTTACAAACAATCAACTTTGAGCTTAATTTTCGGGGTTCCTAGAGCGTCAGATAACCTTGGGAATGTTTCCAATAACTTCTTGCAAACCTAATTATATCATGGGTTAAGCTTCAAGTGAAATCATATCATGAGACCTAATGAAAACTGTGGTCAAAATATGCTTGAGAATAGTTTTCAAAAATATTAATTTATATAATTGTTTCAGCTAGCTCTCAACTAGCCAATTTGGGGTAACTTTTCAACCTTAAAAACCTTAATATTTGTCATGATGACATAAAAGGAACTCATAGTACTTATATTCTACTTTCCATTGACTCCAAGAACACATCAGATTGAATCATCAATGAAAAAGTTATGATTTTTCCTATATAGCCATTCAACCAGACAAACTTTATTTATCTTGAACTAAAAAACCTCTCCAAATCAATATTTTTGTAATTAAATCCTCACAACTCGACAATAAATGCCACGAAACCACTCGATAACAACACCAAAATATTGTCACAGCTCGTAGAGTCAAATCGGATCAAAATCAGTAATTAATTCATCCAGAAACCCAATATAAATCAATATTAACAATTAAAACATCTCCAAAATAGTTATAAACTAAATTGCAGAAGCTCACCTCATCAAAACCCTAACCCATTTCAGTGAAATTTATCTCAAATTAACATAAATCTATCCAATATACCAATTAACAATAACTCATACCAATTTCTATTGAAACCCTGCGAAAGAAATCGAAAAATTGCAAGAACTCAAATTGAATTTTGGAATAATGCCTGGTATTGAGAATTTACCAAATTGTGGGCTGAATACCTTGTTTCCAACATGGAATTTTGGCTCGAATTGACCGTATCGCGAAGCTATACAGTGTTGCAGAAAGAAATCGTGCAAAAATCAGACGTAGGGAGCTCTATGAGCGAATGAATCGACGAAAGGGTTTAGGGATTGAACGTGCAAACGTTCTGTTGCTTGAAATCAATAAATAAATCAATTGATTTGTTTTTATTTTTTATATTTATATATAAACCTTATGTTGCTTTTCAACAACTTAATTTCTTTTTATTTATTAATTCCTGAAATCCTTATTTTAAGTTTTGACTTTCGGTGTTCGTTTTCAATTTGATTTTTCACCAAATCGATCCAACTTCTTAACTAAATAGTTCAATTCCATAGAACTTCAAGAACATTAGTTTTAGTAATACTAAACCCTGAAAATCATAACTTTGTCCATGACACACTAAAATCTTCTGGACTAATCCTCTTATCATATTTAACCAAACTTGCACCAATTTGAACCTAATCTTAACCATAATTACTGTCAATCGACATAAAACTCAAAACAAGATCTCTTACAAACTTCAACTTATTTCACACTACCTCTAAACTTGATTTACACGCAAATTGGGGCAAAATACCCAACACATTTCGAAACTCACAAACATCGCGTATACACTCCATTTGCCCCTATTTTGCATCAAAATAGTGTATAATGCCTCAAATAGGCACATAACACACAAAAATAATATTAAATTTATGATATTTGATCCATAACACGTGTGTGCCACCTTGGATACTTAATTCCCTAAATTAAATAAAAAATACTTAATTAGCCGCCTAATCAAGTTTATAAAATTCTCAGATGTCGCACTTTTAAAGCCATAGAGAAAGCATTGGTTATCTGAGGACAATAAGGATGGGTAATGGGAGTTGAGAATATGCCAGAGCACATTAAGAAGGGGAGCATGAGGAAAGTTTATGGAATGTGGCAACACTTTCTGGTTACTTCATTATACCTAACCACTAAGCTGGGAAAGATCAATAACCCAAAGGTGGCTTATTTGTTTGAGATTGAAAAGAACTGGGAGATCAACATGTGGGAGATCATATATAAGAACCTGAAAGAGTCTATCATGTTAGAGAGGGACAACAAATTGTTATTTCCAATTTTGATTTACCCAAATGTGCTTGAAGGCAGAAGTGCAATTGATCCGAGAGGAGAAGTTTGATATTGAGGCCCAAACAACCATATAGAAGAAGTTTATGCTAACATTGAAATCACCTAATAGTTAATGAGATTCCAAAGATGTGTGTGTGTGTGTGTGTGTGTGTGTGTGTGTGTGTGTGTGTGTGTGTGTGTGTGTGTGTGTGTGTGTGCGCGCGCGTGTGTGTGAGTTGAGGCGAACGTACTTGAGGCCAAATTATTGGCCAAAAAGCAAGAAGATCACACAACGACAACAGTTGTAACAATGAAGCTAGCCCAAGAGTTGCAAGATGAAGGATATAGAGAGGAGGATCACTAGCTGGGATTTGTTAAGGGCTACAAGTTTGTAGACCCACTGATAGGAGAGTAGGATTTGGATGATCATGAGGTTTTTCCACCACCTCCTCTACCATAGGCGCCAGTACCACCACCAGAGGACTTGACTCCACGACAGTTGAGGTTGTGGATTGCTGAGATGAGGAGACAATCCTAAGAGGATAGGGCTCAATATTGTAAAGGCTTGGTGAGATATAAGCAAGACCGACTGAATGGACAACATAATTTTATGTTATTTACAGATCATCAGAGGGACATAGCTAGATATGTGAGGAACAGAAGGAGAATACCTATTGAAAGGTCTTTTAGCTTTCCAGTAACACCTAACTACATGTTTGATCATGTTGTGGTGCAGAGTAGAAGGGTGGAGCGTCCTTTGACACCATCTTTCGCTAGAGATGATAATGCTAATAATGATGATGCGCAATCCTAAAGTCAGAGTCTTATGACTTCTTTAGGCCTTGGGGAAATGAAATATAAATTATATTGATGATTTTTACATTTGGTGTATTTTATACTTTTATTAGTCGTTTAAATTATATGTTTAGTTCGTTATTATATCTATTATGTTATTATTGTGTTTGTGTTTTAGAGTTCTCATGTTTCAGGCTTATTTTTAAATCTTGAGGACAAGGCTTAGTTTAAGTTTTAGGGCATCTACTACACTATAAGAAGTGGTAAAAAAGATGAAATAAGGATAAACACTACTTGTATGGTCGTAAAATTTTATTTTAGAAGCAGTTAAAGAGGAAAGCATGGTAGTGTATCATATTTTATTTATATTATTATTCGAATGTGTTTAGGTAGTATATATTAGGTTATATATAGTAATATGTAAGGAATAAGTAGTTCATTTGCAAAGTTCATGCCTTTAATTGAGGATGAATAAGAATACAAGTGTCTTGTTGATATGAAACTTAAGAGAGTGCTATTAAGTTTTTGAAGAAAATGAGAAATGTAGCAAACAACAATATGATTTTATGATTAGAAACCTAGAGTTCAGGAAGGCCATGAACTTGAAAAAAAGCAAGGAGAATACTAGAACACTTCTTGTGAATAAAGTTAGATCTCTAAATTTTTTTATAATAAGTGTGAATCTTACTTGATAATAAAAACTAAATAAAGACTTAGTTCTAAGAGGGGAAGAAATAGGTGTAACGACCCATATTTTTAATTTGATGATTAATTGATAATCTCGAATTACTAATAGTTAATACCCGATCGAGAGTCGTGGTGATTTCAAAATGATTGAACATCTATAAAAGAAACATAAAATAATTTTAATTATGTTTGACGTGCTACTAGTCTAGTATATAATATCGCGAATGGTTTGAGGCTAATTAAATTAAATACGTGCGAAGACAAGACTATAAATCATCAATTTATTTAAATTGGCTAAGTGAGGACAAAGCTAGGGTTTGTGCATAATGCGTATCAACTTTAGAGTGTTACAATGTGTGAACAAAGGGAACCCAAATAAATTGGGTCCTAACCAAAATTCTCACTTAACCAAATAAAAAGGGGATAAAACCTTATTTTTTAGGTTATAACACAAAACCTTAGCTATAACACAACATACACACATATAAAGAGAGAGGATAAAGGAGAGGTGATAGAGAGAGACAGCTAAGAAAGGAGAGAGAAATCTGGTGAGGTGAAGAGAGGTCAGACGACACAATGTGGTGGTTGCCGATGAGAGCTCCAGCGAGAGAGTAGCTACGGCAGCAAACAGCAGGGCACGGAGATGCGGATGGTGGCTCACGGTGCAACGACGAGACAGCGAGGAGATCGATGCGTAGAGGAGCTCGCAAATGAGCGACAACAGCTAGGCACAGTGGCGCATTGATATCGGTGACAGTGGGTGGCTCAACTGGCGAGGGTTTGGTGAGCCTCTAGAACGCCTGAGCTATAGCTGTTGCGGCACCAGCAGGTGGATGGTCGGTCGACAGCAGCGACGGACCAGCAGGCACGGACGTGACTTGGTGGAGAAGGAACTCGTGGATAACGAGCTTGGAGGAGGGGCTAGTGTGGATGGCCAGTAAGATGCAGAAGATTAACGCCGACGAGGAGCAGCGACTCCAGAAAAGGACATCTAACCAGCGACTCGCGGATGGCGGCACAACATGACGCAGTGAACGACAAAGCGTAATAGAAGCGGCGTTGCTCGCAAAGAAGAAATGTGTTCTTGCTCCAGAAGTCGTAGGAAATATGTAGATCTAGTCAATTTGGGTTCTTGAAGTAGAATTGGAATTGAAAACTACATTGAAGGCATGGTGACCCTCTCAATTTTTATTTAAGGGTTGGTTAATGAAAGCTAGTAAATGCTAGGGGGTTTTGCTCCTTGTTTTTGTGTCTAACTTTAAAAAGGGATTCTTATTGAAGAATTTATATTGTAATGATTCTTATCGATGAATTAATCTTGTTGCTATGGTTAGTTGCGACTCATGATAAAGGCTTTTCATATTATTGATGAATTGAACTTTGTTTTGAAGGTTTCGTACCTTGGAAATGGTTTTGGAAAATAATGCACTCTTTTGTTCGATGAAATTATCAAAGAGACATTCATTTGCTCTTTTTAAGGAAATGTATGGAAAAGTATGAAATCTGAGTCTGTGGATTTCTTTATCGAACTTTGTCTCTATGATTTGAATTATCGAGTTTCCTCAACATTATTTTAAAGTCTTGAAATGATTGTTACATGTACGCTTGACTCGATAAAACTATTTTGAATTGCTTACTAAGTAAATGGTTCTTTAAATATGACTTTTGGTCTCATTGAAGTATATTTTAGTCTCATTATCGAACATGGTTGCGATTTATCAATTATGGATAGGATGGAGACTAAGTCGAGGCATAAGAGAAGTTTCGATTGATTCCTTTGAAAATGAATTTATTTCGATTAAGTCATAGATTTTTGATTAAATGCTATGATTTGGAGATTTAAAGTCGAACTTGATTCTTGTGCGGTGATTTAGATGTCTTTAGTGGTGATTAGTTGATCGCATTGATTCATATTGAAAAACCAAGTCTTATTGAATTTTCTTTGTTTTGCTCCATGACATTCTTATTTTATTTGAGCCGCCAATTTTGGTTTGAAGGAATGGTTTTAAAGTCGAGAATTAATTAAACAACCTAATTGAAAATAAGGATGAATCCTTAATAATCTAAACTACCCTAAATGAGTTATAAACGAGTCTAAACAATGTGTGTTGTACCTATATGCTTGTAGAGAGAAACGACGATGACTCTTACTATTCGAACGATTAATTTGACGTGGCGATCTATGCGATTTTATTGTAAGTAAAACAGTACAAAATTCAATATTAATTCTTTTCATTTCCTACATATTTTGATGAAAATGATACCTATTGTTGGACTCTACTTCCCTACTGAGTGACTTAGGGTCTAAGTGTTCAAGTTGAGTTGTTGTTTACTCGTGAGTTGAGCATCCGATTCGCACTCGTGGCTCCTAGATGAGACTGAATCCACTGAGTGAGCATATGCCATATGTCGTCGCTCCTCTAGGACTTCAAGGATTCCATTGTGATTGAGCATCCGGTTGCGACTGTGGCTCCCTTTGGAATGTTTTCTTGGGCTACGGCTTAAAAGAGCCGACAGTGCTGAATAGATTTAGTGCGGTTGAAACGGATTTGGTCCTTCCGTAATGGTATTTGGCACTTATATGTTTTTAATGGCTTTGAGCTCACGTGTAGAGTGTCACGACCACATAGACACCTACCCTTTGCTTTCAGGTCACTTGGTCTCTATCGTTGATCATTGTAGTATGTTTATCATGCGCTTTATTGTTCTTTTCAGCTTAATCTCTTTCATGCATGATTTATAGACTTATTTATCATTTAATCAAAATTACTGTTGAACTTCTTTTGGACTTACCGAAATTGTCTCCCCTTTTAGGGACCATTGCAGGCATAATCTCTGAGTTCGAGAACATTGATGTGCGATATACGTAGGTTATTTGATGTATCTATATCACATGTATAATATTTTATAAATGGGTATTTGGGTGGAGAGATACGTGAACTTCCCTTCTTGTATATGTTGTACGGGGTTCCACATACTAGCTTCCACACCTAGAACTCGTTGTGTATTTAATTTACTTTTTATCGCGTTTTCACCGCATTTAAATTCTGCTGCATATGATTTCATATATATACATATACTCTTTTGTGTGGACTATCAGGTACTGAAGACCGGTTTGTGAGGTTGACTAGGCCTTTATCAACTCCGAACTGGTTTACCGGGGGTTAATGGAGACCTAGTGCCTGGCGGTGCCCAATTTGTAGGGTTGGGGTTAAAACTTGTTTGATAAAATGAAAGTGAGAAGTGCTAACAAGAGTCTTAAAGATAAAAAAAAAAAAGTCCCACAAGTTCTACAGGAAAAGGAGCAAAGAACTTGATGGTTGGAAAAATGGAATCTATAGGAAAAGACGCTGAGACCGTTTAACTATAAAAAAAATATATAAGGAGAAAAGAAAATAAAAGAGGTATAAAAAATAAAATAATATAAAGAAAAGAAAGGCATAAATTAGATAGAATCTTTTCAAATAAAAAGATATAGTTCGAGTACAAATAACTTAATTGAGTTAAGTTTTCTTTCCAACTATATTAAGTCATATGGACACTTAAAGTGCTAAAGTTTACAAAAGTACTACGATCTATGCTTATTTGTGAATTCCTGAGGTTAATGAGAAATCATGAGATTGTACACTTGCTACTTGGGTATTGAGATGAAATAAACTTGTGAGTAGTGAAGATTTTGGTTTTGACTACTTTGGTGATTCAAAAGTGAGTTGTATGTGTTATTAAGTATACATATTTTTGGAAAATATAAGTTGTTGCAAAGAGAAGCTTTTGAGTGGATTATTAACTTGAACTTATTTTGGTTTTGACTACTTTGGTGTTTCAAAAGTGAGTTGTATGTGTTATTAAGTATGTGTTAGTAGTAGTAGTAGTAGTAGTAGTAGTAGTAGTAGTAGTAGTAGTAGTAGTAGTAGTAGTAGTACAGCAACAACAGCAGTAGTAGTAGTAGTAGTAGTAGTAGTAGTAGTAGTAGTAGTAGTAGTAGTAGTAGTAGTAGTAGAAGTAGTAGTAGTAAGAACACATACTAAAATATATTTTTGCTAAAGTCTACAAAATCCTAAGTTTAGGGGTATTTGATAAGTGATTATTTAGACTTATATATAGTATTAGTTTGGTAGTATATTTAGTATAAATATCCCGAAGTGAGCTTAGCAGTAGTAGTAGCAATAGAATAAGCAGCAGAAGAAATAAGATAGCAATAGTAGTAGTAGTAGTAGCAGTAAAGCAGCATACAGCAGCAATGAAGTAGTAGTAGTAGTAGTAGTAGTAGTAGTAGTAGTAGTAGTAGTAGTAGTAGTAGTAGTAGTAGTAAGAACACATAGTAAAATATACTTTTGCTAAAGTCTACAAAATCCTAAGTTTAGGGGTATTTGATAAGTGATTATTTAGACTTATATATACTATTAGTTTGGTAGTATATTTAGTATAAATATCCGGAAGTGAGCTTAAATTAATAGAATTTATGTATTTTTAGGTATACAAGGTAAAAAGGAGACAAACGGTTGAATTCGTGAAGTAACGAGGCTAAAATGCACAAAATTATGGTTGACGTTGCAATGACCCGTTACCTTAAGCTGGTGATCAGTACTAATCTAAATCCTAATTAACTCGAGTTAGGCACATGATTAAGTTTGACGTACCTCAATTAGCATGTGCGTGCGTTTGCATGATGTATGGTGTTTGTTTGAATTGTTAAATCAATTTATATATATGTTATGGTGTAGTAAGGAAATTATACATAAGCCTATAAAATGAAAAATACACAATAAATGATAATTTATCGAGACACTATGTGTGAAGAGGGGTTCGTGGCAAGAATGTGCACACTGAAGGACACTTGTAAGCACGTCTGGTAAGTTAGTTGGTGAATAATACACGAGATATATATATATATATATATATATATATATATATATATATTTATATGTTTTTAGATATGTAAATATATATTGGAAAATAAAAGAATAATTGAATTATATGGATTGTTTGATCGTCTCGAACGAAGCAAAAGCGTTTGATGTGTCCAAATTGGTGTTACTTTAACGCATCAACCATATGATCTGTCTCGAGATAGTGCGACACATATCTCGAGAAAAATCCATATATAAAAATGAAAACTCATCATTATCTCATTCATTCAATCTTTCAAAATCCGAGAGAGGTTTGGTTTGATTCCGATCGAAGGAGGTTGATCTGGAGAGCTAAACCAACATGAATTGAGGAGCTTGATCGAATCAATAGCTTGAGAGCATCACTTAGGTATGATTTGTTCATGTGTTAGTCAAAGTTCAATTCGATGGTGATGATAGAATTTTAGTTAATTATGCTATTTGATGATTAGAACTAGTTTATAACCTCATTAGAGGCCCTCTTGGATATTTCAGGAGTATATTTGAGGTTGTTTGGATATTGTTGGAGCGATTTGGAGTGAAACAATGGCTGCTACCTTGCTCACTGTCGAGAGAGTGCAGGGTGGAGCGCGCTCAACCTCACAGAGGAGCGTGCTCCCTTCATTAATTGGGATGAAACCTAGTTGATGGAGCGTGCCCCACCCTTTGAGGGAGTGCTCTCCTACCTCTTAAAACAGGAACTGTGTTGTGTTTTTCGTAAGGAATTCTAATGGACTTAAGGATGGGTCTAGGGGTTCTAGTTATAGTGTACTAGGCCTATATTGATCACAAATGATTAGTGATAGGTTGAGGAACATCGAAAAAGATTGAGATGACCAAAATCTTAGGAAGTTTGGGAAACAGAGACTTAACTCGGGTAAGCACAGATTCGCTTATTTATCAATGGTGTCTGGTTATTTAGTATTAGTAGTTCATTTAGTGTATGAAATGGAATGGGGGGGACTATATACACACTGTGATGGTTTTTAATAAACGAAAAAACGATGTTTACTGGGATTCACGATAGTAAGTTCCTGGAACTGGGACCAGGTTATATAGGAGATGGGTTACCTTCCCGACCTATATGGAACTTCCTACTCAGTTTATAAGTTGCATGTGTTACATTTACACTAAGGGGTTTGGGATAGAACCATTGGGCATCAACGGATGGGCTAGAGAGCATATATGCAAAATGTGTTAGTCTAGCAATCGTGCTAATGGCGCCGGTAGGTAATCGACCATAGTTTTACAAATAAAATGGGGATCACAATGTAACAGTCCAAGACATTTGCTTTGCATATTTTATATATTGATTTATATGATTTCCATATTCTTGTTAGATATCAATGGTGCATGTTTTTATTACATGATATTCTTGATTACTATATGGTAGTTAATGGTTATGTGAGTCCCTAATTACTGAGCAAGTTAGAGTGCTCACCCCAATTAACATTACAGGATAACCGACGAACGCTATGAATAAGATATAAGAGTCATGATTTTCTCTTCAATGTGATGACTCTATTCGGTCTTATATATCTGTATTGAATTACATTTTTATAATATCACAAGGGATGGGTGATTTGTATAACCAAGGTTTATTCCAATTTTGTTTTAATACTGTATATTATATTTTGAATTGTTGAAAAAGGTTTTAAATTCTTGCTACGTTTATTAATTATTTTATATCGATAATCGATATACGGTAGTGTTTATCAGGTGAAGGTAGTAAGGCTACTGCTCTAATTAAGCCTGGTGAGGATAATCCTGACTTGATTAGGGTTTTAGGTCGGGTATCGTCATAATCGGGTTAAATGATGCTACATACGTTGTTGCACATAGGCTTGATGCTGTGAGAAGAAGAATGTACAGCGTGGGCATAACCAGAAGACCAAGAAGAGGAGAAAAATGAGTAAGCACGCCCGACATAGTGGTGGCGCCGTGGGTTATAAGGGACGATGCTGGGGAGGTCAACTGAAGGAGTCGAGTATACTGAATGAGGAAAATTGCACATAAAGTGGCTAAAGTTGTCACGACACCGTAGCTTTACACACAGTGCCAAATCACTTATGAACAACACGGAGACAAAGAAATTAGAATGTTAAAGTTCTATTTAATGTAGAATTATCTATTAGGGTTTCTAATTATTTTCTAAAGTGTCTTAAGAATCAAAATATGTATTAGAACGTGGTAAACACATACGCCACCATTGAGAGCAACCAATTATCATAGATTAGCACATGTTTAATTTATTCTTGAGTATTAAGAAGAATTGTGGAAGATAAGATATTGAAGACTCACATATAGCTGTTAGTATCATTTTCTTTGATTTAACTGAATTCACTAATTAGCAATGAATAAGATTATGTGCATGTTTGTTTCAATGAAGTGTGAGTAGTTCATTAATCTTAGGGATCAATGGATCCTATGGTATGGATGTTATGTTAAAGTAGTTATGAATGCACTACAAAAAAAATAGTAAAATAGAAATGAAATTAGCAACGAAATAAGTGTCCATTGCTAATTACCAACGGAATAACGACATGTGGGTGGGAAATTGTTTGACCATTCATAAACGGATTACAAATTGATTAATGACACAATTTAGCAACGAAAATAAATTTTGTTTGTAAAGAAATCTTCAAAAATGTCCCGCCTAATATTTCGTTGCTAATCAGTTGCAGTTTAGTGTTCGCAACGAATTAGCAATGAATTACAAATTAGCAAAGGATTAACAGCAGATTTTAACTAATCCGATGTGAATCCGTTGCAATCTGTAATTTGCAATCGGTTGCTAATCCGTTGCAAATACTAAATTGCAACGGATTAGCAATGGAAACTCTTTATCCGTTCCTATTCCATTATTAAACTGGTAAATGAAATTTTAAAAGATGCCATGTTCTAATAGAACGAACCCATGCCACTGTTGGTCTTCAACAACTCTCCCTTCAACGCCTGCCCTCTCATCTTTTAACCATTGTTGGTCTTCAACAAATAGAAATTCGTCCTCAACTCCTCTCCTCTCCTCCTTCAATAAAACCCTAAAACACGCCACACTCCTCGTCAGCTCCACCATTTCTCGAAACCCCCGAAACCCTACAAACTGAACTCTCACAACTCCAAAACCCAAAAACTCATCGAAATCGAAATCCAAATTGATCAAACCTTCCTCCACTCGATTGATCAGACCTCTCTCGATCTGCATGCTCTGATTCTCATTCGTAGTAAGTCCTTCTTCGTCTCAAATCGCTTGGTGTTGATGTTTGATTGTTTCTTTGTGTTTAGTGTTTCATCTGATCTCTGTATGTTGTGTACTGCTTGTTCGTGAGTGTCTGTGATTAAGTTGTTTTGGTGCATTGAATTGTGTTAATGTTGCGGAGAAAACCTAGGTTTTGGTGATCTTTGTCGAAGCTGTTTGTTAGCGCGATTGCAACGATTTCCTACGTTATGGCTTTTCTTTGTATATTAGTTTATGGAGACGAGAGAATGACCACTTTGTCGTCGCTCTCTCTCTCTTACTGCATATTTGGTATGCCCCATGAAAGCTTTGGCTTCAACAAAGATGCTTTGAATAATACACTTTACATATTTGGTCATATTTGGGGCTTCTCTCTCTCTCTGTACAAAATGTCTCATATTTTCCCTAAATGGAAAATGATGTTTTCCTTGTCAAATGTTGAGCTTAAAATGAAGTTCTTCAACTTTATGATTGCTTTCGTTTCTTCAGCAAATATGAACTCCACCTATGTTGTGCACTATTGGCCTGTTCGCTTCACAGTCTTAGGGCGGATTAACTCCATTGGACTGGTTAAGCCGGTGTTCGCTTCGCACTTCGCGGATTAACTAGGCCACGGGATTAGTTAATGAGCTGTATAGAGGACTAAACAAAACCACCAATTTTGGTGGGATTAACTAATCCATATGGTTGGTTATCACATATTACCAATTTACCCCTCACATATTTCACAAACTCACACTCGAATCACTCATCTCTCCCTCCTCAACTGCACCATGTCCACCGCCACCACACTCTCCCTCCTCACTAGCCAATCTAGCCATCACACTCTCCCTCCTCATCCGTGTGTCTCCAATCTAGCCATCACACTCTCCCTCCTCAACTGCACCATGTCCACCGCCACCGCCGTCGCCACCATCGAGCCCTTCACCCCTTCCACCACCTGCGTGGGGTAGATCGGCACAAGCGTGATGGGTCGGTCCATGTGCTCCCACCTGATCCCCGCCGATTACTCCCTCACCATCTTTACCCGCACCCAATCCAAAGCCCAGCCCCTTATCGACCTCGGCGCCCACTTCGCCCCTTCCCCCGCTGCCCTCGCTGCCCAATTCGATGTCGTCTTCTCCATCGTCGGCTACCCCTCTGATGACCGCTCCGTCCACCTCCACCGGCACCCTCTCCACCCTCCGCCCCAGCACCACCCTCGTCGACATGACCACTAAATTTAATCCCAATCTGAATTGAGGGGCATGTTGGTCATTCAACCAACCTCCAAAAATTCAATCCCAATCTGAATACGCCCAACCGAACAAGTGACTCAATCGGGACTTATCACTTAATCCAAGCCACAATCCCATGTATAAATTAATCCCATACACACTGGACTATTATATTTGTGAAGCGAACAGACCATATGTGCGCTACATAGCCAGTCCCAAGTCCGAAAAAAAGGAGGAGGACTCTGACGCCCATTTTTTATATCAAAAAATGGGTAAGGGAGGTCCCAAACTCATTTTTCTTACCCAAAAAATAGGGGAATGAGGCCCAAGATCTTTTTCCATTCTTGAAAAATGGAGGAAGGTTGCGATATGTTTACAACCAGCGTAAAACTTTTGTCACTTTTCATGAAATGGATCAAACATATATAAACCCTGGGGCATTCCCACATAGTGACACGCTGCATCGGAGACCGAGTGTAGTGAGAAATGAGCAAGGGTGTTTGCACTTAATCAAACAAAATGAAAAAGTTCGATCCATGTAGCTGACCCCAATTAATTTGGGACTGAGGCTATGTTGTTGTTGTAGTTGTTTTAGGAATTTGGGTAGCTTTTGCTTCACAGAGTTTGTGACATGTACTGTTCATGCAATTTTTTGAAACTATTACAAATTCTTTTTATTCTTTTGTTTAAATTACAATTTTTTTTTTCGTTATATCCACTTTGCTCAATATAATTATATCCTTGGTATGTAGTGCTTAACAATTGTTGTCGTAGTGATATTGCTACTGTGGAGGGAGGAGGAGGAAGCCTTTAACATGGTTAGGTTCCGTTGGTAGTCTTTTAGTATATGCATTTTAGGACGGTATATGCATTTTAGGACGGTTCAGTTCCATTGAACAAGTTGTCCTGCCACGATGGATGTTGTTTATTATGAGATTTCCAATCCATGGTATCTGGATTTATAAAACCAAGCTTTAGAATACTTGCATGTTAATTCGTGTGTTGGCACATGATCTCATGTGAATTGGATTCATGATATGTAAGAGGGTTGCAAAACTAGTCACTCTTATTATCATTCTATTAGAAATTTAACTCTCCATGTTTTTCTTTTGTTTTCACAGCTAAATGTTTGTTTTTTTTTTTCACAACTCCATGTTTATCTTTGAAATCTTAACTGTGTAATTAGGGTTTTATTAGGAAAAAACTGGTTTTCTTAGCCTGCTTATTGGGCAAATGCATTTCTTCCTCGATGAAGGAGGGGGAAGTGGAAGAAAAATTATATTCAATTTGCAATTTTTATTCTTTTGTGCAGGGATTATCATGAAAGCATTATACTGCATATGAGACTTGAACTATATTATTATCTTCCTTTTCCTCAAATGTTTGTTTTTGGTGGTTGGGTATTCTTGGTTGGGGATGGATTTTGAGGATGGGTTCTATGTGAATCACTTCATTGTTATAGCTCAAAAAGGTCAAAGATTTTCACTTCACTGTTGGTCACCATCACGGGTTCCAAGCAAATCATTATCAATCAAAGACATGAATAGTGCACACAGTGAAATCATGAAACACAACCTGAATTAATATTGAAGGTACTTCACTTGCACTTTTTATTTCTTTGTTTGATTAATGCTTTAAATTTGAAATAATCACGTGCTTTGAATTATTCAAACAGACCCATCTCACCTTATTTTCTTCAATTTGGTTGATTCATGGCGTCCTTTGTCCTTGCTCTTCTGGGTCTTCTCTATTTTTCCTTATATATGTAAAGATTTGCTCTTCCACTTCATCTAATTTGGGTTAGCTTTAATGGGTGTTCTCGCTATTGCTTGATTAGTTGTGGGTACTTTACTTGCACTCTTTATGTCTTTGTTTTCAAGCTTTCTTGTTCTTTAAGTTTGTGTATTAATTAAGTTTCTCATCTTCTATTTTTTGCTCTTATTGAATTCCACTTTGTATGGTAAATGTGTTTTTTCTTTGTTGAATGTACATAGTAAACCGACTTTAATGCTTTCTTTCAAACTTACTTTGTCAAATTGTGTTTTTTTTTTATGTTTCCCTTGACTAGACACAACTGGCTAAAACTTCATTTAGCTTGATCTTTCATATAATGCTTATTTGTTCCCAATTTCACTCTAGGAGTTAGTAAATTATGATGGGTATCATAGATTTGCTATAGTTCAATTTTTTGCCATTTTTGGCTGAATGCCTCCTCCACACTTGCCTTTGAGATGACCCAGACCTCACTTTTATAGAAGAGAAATGAAATAGTAACATCGTAACACCTTAAAGTCACATTTAATGTCATACTTCTTATAGGGCATACAATACCCATCAAAATTTATGCAGAAACATCTTGATGCATCATTAAGATTCCCAAGAAGTGTTATCTAATCTTAGGGTGTGATTTGAGGTTGTATTCTAGCATTGGCCTTAATGGAATCTATCTGGCTAAATTGGATATTAAAACATATAGGTTAGAAAGAACCTTAACAATGTACTTGATGAAAAATTTGTGTATGGAATAAAATGAGGAAGTTTTTTGTGGGAAAATTTATCAGTGTCTCTTATATTGTCTCAATGACTTTGAAACTATATATAAAAGCATTAATAAGTTTGCAGAATGGAATTGTGCCATTTATCAATGATGACTGTTATTTTTTTGTGTCTAATTAGTATTCGTATGTCTACGCTACTTTGAGATGAAGAAAATAGGAGACCAATGGTGGTATGCTAGCCCCATAGACTGGGCTACTGCCAATGGTCAGTTCCACTTAATCCGTGACGTCCTCCTCCTCGACCCGAATCTCATAATCAAGCTAACCTCCCTCGTCAGATTTTCACCTTCCTCTAAACCCACTTTAAATCTACATAACATTTGGAGGGATGTTAGATTTCCTATTCCTTTCGTCGTTCCACTTTAAAGATCATGTGATTTCTTTTAATTTTATCTTTGAAGTAATGTAAGTTTGTTTTTGGGTGGTTAAGTATAGTATGTGGTTTGATTAGTGATATGTCAACCCAAGTTGCAAAATTATTATGCTATTTATACTAGACTCTATATCAAGAGAATCAAATTAGATTTTTTTTGTCCTAGTAAATGATTTTGTATCATCAAGACTTGACAATTATTACTAGGCCTAAGATTTGTTGTTAGCTTAGATCTGTCAAATCGAGTTAAAATTGGGCCTATAATATCATGACAATTTGATACTTATCTTTCAACCAAATTTTTGCATTGGAGTATGATTCAACCAATTTAAATTTATTTGGTCTCTTGTTTTATGTACTTTGTTTCTTAAAGCTTGTTTTCCACTTTTAGTATTATATGACATCTCATTGTAGAAAGGAAGATAATTAAATCTACCCTCAAAATTTCTCATTGATTTTTCCCAATTGAATTTCCGCATTTCATGTGAACTAGATTCAATGCATACAAGCAAGAGTTGAGGTTGAGACAATAAACTGAATTTAGGTACGTTTTGTAATTGTTTAATGCATTTATTTTGATTACAACTTGTGATTTCAATCCTTTTTGAATATCTTGAAATGTTAATATATGACTTGAATTTAGCTTTTTAACTCATGTTAAAATGATATTGTGAAATGTTGGGGAGATGTGAGACCTTCTAGGCATTCTCCTACTGATGTTTATTAGGTTCTGAGATTTTCGATAGTCTATTTTATAGGGTAAACTTTGCCAAAATTTTTGTAATATATGCAAAAGTAATGGTATTTTGTCTTTAATGTTATTTATGCTCTACTTCAATTCACACTGTAACTACTACTAATCCATTCTCTTCATTGAATTGTTATGTAAATGGGGGTAAATCAATGACCTTTCAAACCTTGTCCTTGGACAATGCCGAGTAAGTTTTAGTTATCTAATTAAAGACATAAACTCTAATTCTTGGCCCATATAGTAGTCTATTTGATCTTTAATTACACTATTGGAAATTTAGAACACAACTCTACTGATGTACCATTCACTTGTATCATTCGGCTCTTTGGAACCCAAAAGGCCATGTTATTTGTTTATGGCATTCAGACTAGGATGATGGCAAGAAGGGAATGGATCCTAACACTTGGTGTTGCTAGATGTTTGGAGAAACTTGTGCTTTGTAGATTTTTGTTTGATTGATCGATTGTATGTTGTTCACTTTTGAATGCTTGGTTTGGTGTCATTGCTTTTGTAGATTATTGTAAGTTTTTAGAGCGAGCGAACAACAATTGTTGTGTTAGTTTGTTACCCCAAATACTTTAAATCACAAGTAGGTTGTTGTTCTAACTTGTAGAGATTGTTTAAGTTGTTGTCAAGCAAAGGAAAATGCTCTTGTTTTCAGTCTCTCTCTCCCTCTCTCTCTCTCTCTCTCTCAATACCACCATCGACTATCTTAATACAACCATCAAGTTGTTTCCCCATCAACACCACCACTCCCCCATCAACACCACCACCGAGTCCTTCCTTTTCATCCCTAATTAATGCCAAGTAATTGCTTCAACTGGTTGGTTATTATTTGCAAATGCGAAGAAGCTAAAGCAACATTTGATTTCTTACAACCAAAAAATAGGTAATGTTTAGTTTAGAAGTCATAAAACCATAATTGTTAGAGTTCTTGAAAACCTAACTTATAGTGTGCACATGATTGAAGGGAAGATATCCATTAATTACTTGCTTCTTAATTGTCTATTAATTACTTGCTTATTTTCTTACATGACTTTTGCTATTTTTAAGCGCTATAAATGATTTTGGGCTATTTAATTTTTTTTTTCATTTTTCAATGATTTATTTTCGTTTTTTTATTTTTCTTTGATGACTTTGTTTTCATGCAGGAGGAGCTCGTGAGGAGGCGTGAGGAGCACACTCAGGCTACACCAGACTAGCTGATAGATGGGGGGAGCAACTCTACTACTATGCGACGGGGGAATGTCCAAAGGGGTATGTTTATGGGCTTGGGTCACTTGCTAAGAGGAAGAGGAGATATGAAGATCCCAGTGCTAGCACGTCTTGAGAGCCGTTGGTGCGACATTCAGAGTTTGATGCAGTCGTTTAGAGGCTTGCCCAAAGCTTTCGTGTAGAGCTAGTTGGGAATGCGCATGGACTAGTGAGCACCTCTCAGGCACCACCACTGCCACCACCGCCTCCACCTTAGGAGCATCACCAACATGTTGGGATAGATCCAGCTCGTTCACTACAACAACGACACGACGATGATGATGGGAACATACAAGATTGGGTGGATGAGGAGAACCTTGGTAACGAGAGTTAGGTATTTTAGTTGGTTTGTACAGCTGTTGGGTTTGTAAACAATGTTTTATACATATTGAGATTGAATTGTCTTTTTTTTTGGGTTCCATTTCGTATATAATATTTGATATTTTGTGTGAATGAAATGGTATGAAATTTGGTTTTGGAGGATGTTATAACATCCCCAAAGAGTCGTTATAGGGGGTGCAGGACGTTGGAGAAGGCCAAGTGCAAATTTTGTTGTTTAGAAGAATGATGCTGGAACAAAATGCAAGGAAAATTTTTTTGAGAATATAAATGGAAATACAATGGAATAGCAATGGAATTCAAGTATTTCGTATCTAATTTGTTTCTTATTAGAATGAAATCTAAACGGAATCCAAATGATACGTAAATGTTATGGGTTTATGAGTTGAAGTTCGTTGCTAATTAGCAACGTATTAGCGACGAAATCTATGCATTCGTTGCTAATTCATTGCTAATTTGCAACAAATTAGCAACAAACCTCAATAACCGATTTTGGGTGTTATTTTCATCTGTAATCCGCCTTTGTTACGTCTTTAAATAGAGATTCGTTGCTATATATTTAGCGACGATGATTTTACAAATGAATTTGATTTTGTTGTGAATCCGTCTCTGATTTTATTTCCATTGGTATTCTGTTGCTAATCCATCTTTTTTTCATTGCTACTGCCTTTCTAATCCATTGCTAAATCATTGTTTTTTGTAGTGATGAATTATAAAGATAAAAAGTACAATTGTTAGAATTTATATTGATTTGGGCGTAATACTACGAACATCTTGATCACATGTTTGTTGAAATCAATCTTTAGAAATTATCATAGCCATTGAAGTTTTTAAGTCGGATATGGACGGTACAACTGTAAAATACATAACATTGATAGATAGTTATTGATTAAGGAGGCACATATAGTAAAATTAATTAGTTCTGAATCTAAAGGTTTGAAACTTAAAGCAATGTGAAGTTTACGTTATTCACACCGATAGGTAGAGTTCTAGTTTGCATATTAAATTTTTTTCTATCACGACAGTGGGTTCAAGTGGATTTAAAGGAAATCTATCTATTCTAATTAGGCATTGGACACACATAATGAAGATGCAAAAACCGAGTTAAAAAACATAGCTATTCATTACCTTGGTGAAGTTGTGAACTAAAATATTCTTAATATAAAAGTTTAAGAGTATTTTATATTATTTTGTTAGAATAGAATAGTTTAGTATAAAAATCAATTAAAGTAGATCTAAGTAAGAGCATTAAGTGCAATAAACCTTTTCTCGAGGACGATATGCGTGATCAATACAAGTTGATCACACTACTACTGCAATTGAGACGTTATTTTTGCTGCCCACACCAACATATCAAACCATATTATTGTATCAAATTGTTGACACACCAAAGCAAATGTATCAAATTATGAACATATACCACATAATTCTAAGTCTTTCAAATATAGACCTCACATGAATAACACTCAGGAAAAGATAACACAACAACAACAACAACAACAACAACAACAACAACAACAACAACAACAACAACAACAACATAGCCTTAGTCCCAAATTAACTGGGGCAGGAAAATATAACACATAGAAGAAAAAAATCTCAAAATCATTGTTAAGATGTCACGTCATCACCATCATCCCCATGATCAGGCTGTTAGGACTGTTAGCTGGCCTCATGATTGTATAGGTTACAGTCTCCTCCCTCCATCAGGTTATCTGCTGTAAAGGCTCCCTTGTTTAGCATCTTTAGCTAGAGCGTTGGAACTTAAATGTCTGCTCCTGCGCCTTGAGTCCTCCAGGTCCTGTGTCGTTCAGATCCATAAATGCCTTGGGCGATCTCGCGTTGCTTCTAGAACATTAACTCTTGATGTCTCAAAGTTCTCATCTGATTACGCAAGATTGACCGCATCATAGCCATTTTCGTTTCCTCTACATACATGCTAGTATGGTTCTCTATAGGTGGCTCTTGGCTCTGTTGTTTGTGTGCTCATTGCACGAGACATATGCATTTCTTTTAAGTTTCTTTGGTTATCTGCCTGCACTATTCTTCTCTTCGTGGTCTCACTCATTCGTGTGTTGCTTCTTTTTCACTCCTCTTCCACGTCAACATATCCCAGTACCTTATTCTTTTTCTTAATGATATTGTTAGTAATGGTCTTATACGAGAAAACATCGAACTTGACTCCTTTCAGGGGAACTTGGTATTGTTTGCAAAATTCAGTAATCATCAAAGGAAAAGGAAGTCCTTTGTTTTTCTTAATGGTTATGGCATTCCTAATCGACCCATAGATTATTCTGCCGACATCAATATACCTAAAACCTTAGAATATGTGGTATAAAAGAGTCGCCTTATAGTTCACTATGTCGTAATGTTGTAAACTAGGCTGTAGGCTTGCGTTCAAGAAAAAGCTCCAAACTTTAGTCGTTTTCCTAAAATAATTGGTTTATATGTGTTTTTGGTACCCATTTGAATTAAAATGGAAAACATCCTCCGAAATAGTTTCTAAGCTGTTCCTAATGGTCTCGCGAGGAAATATGTCTATACATGTATTCAAGTTTAGGGTACTCATTATTTTGCCTTAAATGAACTTTCGATAGACCATTATACCAGTTTATTCTATCGAGTGAGTAGTCCATTGGTCTTTCTGAGACTATGGCTATTGTTTTATTTTTGACTCCATACCTATTAGCATAGAACTCTCTCACTAATATGGCACAACCTATTTCAATCGAGGACCTCGCTTCGTTACTAACGTAGTAATCACTAGTTAACAATCCTTAGTTCATTTCCATTATTATGTTGGATCCTAGGCCTGTACTTTAACAAATTCTTGCTGGAAATCGTTAGACTCCAATTTTGCACTAATTTTCTTGTGTAATGCTGCCAATTTTGCTAGAGATTCCTAGTGTTAATCCAAATCGCTAGGGATCACTAGACCTATTTTTGTTGTTTTTTCAATTTATCTTGTAACGAACTTATTCATCATTCATAATAACTCATATTAAGGGAGAATTGACTAAAAATCCAAAAGTTTGAGTGCGACATGTAACTAAATAAATACTTTTATTAAATAAATAAATAAATAATCAAGCATGCAAATAATGCGACTTGCATAAGGCCATATAAGCAAAAATAACTTGATCGCTCCCCCTCAATTGAAATCACCTCGGAGTTTAAATTCCAAAAATATTTCTAATACAAGAGTCAAAAAATGAGAGAATAAAAACATACTAAACTAAACTAAATTCCTAATAAAATTAAATAAACATGAAATAAACATAAAATATGGGATGCCTCCCATAAAGTGCTTTTATTTATCGTCGTTGGCTCGATTAACCCTTCCAGAATTAGTTTGGATCTTTAAACTTGAATTTAGGATTTTCCACTCTGGTATCATTCCAGAAAGCGAGTGCTCGACCATTAATTGTCAGAGTAATTATTTTGTTCAGAATATCCATAATAGTTTGAGTAATGGCTAATAAAGGTCGTCCTAATATTAAATGAATATCTTTATTAATAAAATGTGGCATTATTAAAAAGTCCGTGGGTACAGTGTTATTGTCCACTTGAACTGGAACATCCATGACCACTTCTACTGGTTGGATTGAAGTTCCATTTGGTAAATAGAATTGTTCAGAAGCAAGTGAATTCAACTCCAATCGAGTGTGTAGAAAGAAATGTATGGGCATGGGATTTGCATTAGAGTTCATGTCACATTTAGCTCTGAAGTACCAAGCTCATTTGATTTTAATGTGCAAGTGTATGCCTCCAGGATCATTAAACCTTACATGACTCAAGTGTAGCTTTTTTTCTTATTACACATGGATCTACAAACTTCTATCTTGTTAATGATTTTTACATTCTCTGGTTGCTTAACTCTCCATTCTTGAGTCACTTTCTTTTCTTTTGAAATGTCTTCAACTGTTTCTTTCTTTTGAATCCCTTCAACAGTTTCTATTATTACTGCATTAATTACATAAATTTCAGCATTAAAATTATCATAATAGTTTGAGTCTAAAAACTCATTATCATTTTTTTCATTATCAAATAATTCATCATATTCTTCATAAGTGTCATAGTTATGTTCATTATTAATTTTGAGTTTGACAATCTTATCTTTAAATTTCATAGACATTGTTCCCTTTTAAATATCTAACTTAGTTCTAGTTATCTTTTTAAAAAGGTCTACCTAATAGTATATGTAAAGGATTGGGTGGTGTTCAATCTCTCATTTCTATGACATAAAAATCACTTGGAAATACTAAATCATGTACTTGTTGTTGGGGCATGTGCCCTAGGTCAATCCATTAACTGTCTTTATAAATACTTTTAGTTAATAAAATAGAGGATTTCATTTGCTATTTATTATAATTAATTTACATGTTTACATTATAATAATATCCATGGGTATTTACAAAAATATCCTAAATGTCCCTAGTCGATCATCATACTGGGAACTATAATAAATTAAGACTAGTGTAATTCTTGATTGATGATCATATGATGATTGACGCGCGCCGAACACGTCAATAAATAAAGTTCCTAAACCAACTATTTTGTAGAATAGTGGCAAAGGGTCGATCCCACAGAGACTGGTTCTTTCTTAGGTTTAAAACAACAAAAAGGAAAATTGGGGTTTTGAGATAAATTTTAATTTAATTCACTAATTTAATTAACTAATTTAATTAAACCAAATAAATAACTTAACAAAACTAATTTCAAAAATAAATAATTAATAATTAAATATCACCTAAATCTCCAGTTCCACAAATCAGAGTCAAGATTCAATAACAATTATGGTCTCAAAAAGTTATTAATTTAATTCTCCTAGATTAGCTATGGAAAATCGACAACCGCCAGAAATTCCTAGTTCCCCTAATCTCGATAGCCAGGACGTCCGCCACTGACTACTTCCCTAATTAATGTATAACCCTAGACGTCCGCCACTCGGGTTTAATACATTAATTAGGGAAGTAGTCGATGGCGGACGTCCCGGCTATCGAGATTAGGGGAACTAGGAATTTCAAGCGTTGTCGATTTTCCATAGCTAATCTAGGAGAATTAAATTAATAACTTTTTGAGACCATAATTGTTATTGAATCTTGACTCGATTTGTGGAACTGAGATTTAGGTGATATTTAATTATTAATTATTTATTTTTGAAATTAGTTTTGTTGTTAAGTTATTTATTTGGTTTAATTAAATTAGTTAATTAAATTAGTGAATTAAATTAAAATTTATCTCAAAACCCCAATTTTCCTTTTTTTGTTGTTTTAAACCTAAGAAAGAAACTCTCGTGGATCGACCCTTTGCCACTATTCTACAAAATAGTTGGTTTAGGAACTTTATTTATTGACGTGTTCAACGCTATTGCGTCAATTTTTTGCGCCATTGCCGGGGACTGGTATTTTCTTTCTTTGGTTTATTTTTCTTTATTTATTTATTTTTTTTTTTTTTAAAAAAAAAAAAAAAAAAAAAAAAAAAAAAAAAATTTTTCCTTGCTCTTAACATGTATAGGCAATATGTCAAGTTCCACCGACCGTAAACTTGACCGACTAATCTCGATGATGGAACACTTCCTCTCATCGGTGAAGTGCAAGTCAACCCTCGATGGACTCCTCCTACTCCCATAATTATGGTCGATATGAAGACTCACATTATTATAATGTGAATGGGGTAGGTACGCCACAAAATAGATATCAAAATATTAACATGAATTCTTTTGTGCAACAGGTCGAGGTTTGCGAAATTTGTGGAGATTATTCTCATTCCGCACATAATTGCCCATATAATTCACGGTATGAGAATTATCATTATTCCAGCTATGCACCACCACAACCTGACTTCTCTGGATTCATGTCATACACACAAGCTCCTCAACATGAAAGAAATCAACGGTGTCATCAAAGCCTCTCTTTGAACGATACGATGATGGAAGTGATGGAATGTTTGCCTGAAAGTTGGCGAACTCGCAATGAGATTCCAAATATCGATTTAAGTTTGCCAGCCTTGACGGACGTGCAAACTTCCTTCACTTTTACCCCAGAAGAGGATACGAGTGATGATACGTTGACAAATCTTGAGGCGAAAGAGGATACGCAGATGGAAGACTATTTGATAGAAACATCTGACGAATGTGAAGTCTTTCCAATTGAACCAGAGATTGTCATTGCACTAAATGAGAGAGAAGATGAGATGAACATTAATGTCAATTCAGAAAAGTCGGAGACGCCGAAAATAGAAAGCAAGGAAGACCAACCTCTGGTGTTGGTACGACCACCCACCTTCCCAAACATATATGGTACACCTTATAAGGGGGTGGAAGTAAGGGAGCGTTTGCAGATCTTCTACACTGCCGACACCTTTGTGTTGGACGAGCCTGATATGCTAGATTCCTTCGTGTTGGAAGTTCTGGATGAGCTCCTAATTCTGAAAGAGGGCGTGCATGTTTCATTGCCCAAACACGTAGATGCGCCATTCGTTGTCGACATCTCTAAAGGAGAGGGCATCACGTGACCAATCATGCCAAGTCTAGCCAAAGACTTAAAAGAAAAGCGCTATTGGGAGGCAGCCCAAACTTTGATAAGTATTATTTAGTTTACTTATTTTCATTTTTTTTGTATTTTACATGCCTTTGTATCATTTCCTTTGTTTTATCTCTATCATATTCTTTCACCATCTTGTTTGTTTTCTATGTGTGGACTCCTTGACTTGTTTTGAACCTTGAGGACAAGGTTCGGAATAAGTTTGGGGGTGTTTTTAGGGATTGAGGATTGTTTTGGATGAATTTTTTTTCGAAAGATCGCAGGTGAGATCGTTTAATTTCTTTTATGCGATTATATGCGGATATTGGATGGTAATGGTGGTGTTTTATATCATTTCTTCCATTTCTTTCATTTCTTTTCCATTCACATTCTTTTCTCATTTCATTAGGAATTGATACACTTTCATGTATACATTTAGTATATTTTAGAGTCACCCGAAACTTTGTTCATGCCTTTGGTTGTGGATGAGTAAATTACAGTTGCCTTTTTAACTTGAAACTTAGAGAAAATTAGGAGAAACACTCAATCAAGTTCGTAGCTCTGCATTTTTATGATTTCATGATTAGAGACTTGGATGATGGTTAGACTTTGTGTTAGATAACGAAAATGAGTAAACGGTCACATTTATGCAAGTTATATTATTTTAATCCACATTGGGGGATTTGCTTGATTATAGTGAAAGTGAGAAGTACTAACAGGAGTTTTTAGAGTGTCCTACAAGTTTCCATAGGAAATGGAGCAGGGAAATTTGTGGTGGGAAAAAGTGAGGAAATCGGTCCATAGGAAATGGAGCAGGGACCGTATTAAAATTTTTTTTTGGAGAAATAATAAATAAAAATGAAAAATGAAAAAATGAATAATGGCGGAAGTTGTGAAACTCCTCAAATAAAAGATTTAGTTCGAGTGCTTTCACTATATTAAGTAATATTTTGAACTTGCGTGCTTGAATGTATAGACCAATAAAACTTGTGATTAGTTGATGGCCTTTGTATTAACCGATTCTATGTTTTGAAAGTGAGATCTTAATTGTGTTTGGGTTGCAAGGCTTGACATATCATAACTCTGAAATTTTTTGAGTTTCTTGTTAATTTGGCAACTATGATGTAAACCAAAGGAACTTCATGAATTTGGGTCGGGTATAGGATTAGTTAAGTCAATGTGTTATTATGAGTCTAGTTTATTTGTGTTGTCATTTACACCTTTGCTCGGGACGTGCAAAGTCCTAAGTTTGGGGGTATTTGATAAGTCGGTATTTATAGGTATTTATTAGTCTATTTTAGTATATTTAATTATTAAAAGTATTTAAAATAAATATTTAATAATGCGCCAAAAATTGACGCGCGCCGAACACGTCAATAAATAAAGTTCCTAAACCAACTATTTTGTAGAATAGTGGCAAATGGTCGATCCCACAGAGACTGGTTCTTTCTTAGGTTTAAAACAACAAAAAAAGTAAAATTGGGGTTTTGAAATGAATTTTAATTTAATTCACTAATCTAACTAAAATAACTAAATAAATTAACTAAACTAATTTCTAAAATAAATAATTAATAATTATATATCACCTAAATCTCCAGTTCCACAAATCAGAGTCAAGATTCAATAACAATCATGGTCTCAATAAGTTATTAATTTAATTCTCCTAGATTAGCTATGGAAAATCGACAACCGCCAGAAATTCCTAGTTCCCCTAATCTCGATAGCCAGGACGTCCGCCACTGACTACTTCCCTAATTAATGTATAACCCTAGACGTCCGCCAATCAGGTTTAATACACTAACCGCAGTAATTTGGATCTATGAGAACACTAATCCTAAATAATCGGGTCACAACCGCTACCGATTTAATTTATATTCAATTGTTGTACATTCATCGACCGGAAGGGTTTTACGGCAACCGGGTGAATGTTTGTTACTGTATTGGTCTAAAAGCACAATTACACGGATGCTAATATTCCAAATAACAGTCGATTATCAATCATTAAAATCAACAACAATGAATTAAGAGAAATTAAATTAATTAGATAATAAAAATAAAAGATCTCACATAATATACTTTGAATCCATGACTCTGACTTGCTTCCCTGTCGACTTAGGCGAGAAGTCGACTAGCCGGACATAGTCGCACAAAAATAACTACTAAAACTAAGCTAAACTATACTAATTATTCCTAATTAATAGGTGTTGAGAGATAGAGAGATTGAGAGATGTTGAGAGATATTTATTTAATTCATGTCACACCTATTTATAGAGTTCCCTGGCACATTTTTTCCTGCTTGCGCCACGTGTCGCGCTGTGATTGGACCGATTTGTTGCAGTGAGGTGTCCTGGCGAATCACGTCGCGCCACGTGGCATGGCGCTGGAGAAGAAAATCGCCCGATTGACGACCGAAAATCTGGGAGTTGGTGCAGGTACGCATCTCGAGGCCGATCGACGGTGGCTGCGCGAAGAGGAAATGGTGGCTATGTGGGATGACGTGGAGACGCGTGTCGCGCTCGGATTGGACCGCACACGTTGTCGTGGCGTGTGTGCGCGCGTCATCAAGTGTGCGTCATCGTCCACGTGTCATCCTCTCGATTGGACCGAACGGACTATTCCAATGAAAATGCGCCACGTGTCATCAGATTGGCTGGAACGCCTGTCTCGCTATTCGACACATCGCGCAACGCGTATTTCGAGAGATTGCAGACCGTCCGGTGTCCGACATTCGCAATTAAATACTCTATTTTGAGTATTTTTCCGCCACGAATTCAACCGCGCACTCCGTTTCACCTAAAATGACCAGAAGATATTATTAAATATTTATTTTAAATACTTTTAATAATTAAATATACTAAAATAGACTAATAAATACCTATAAATACCGACTTATCAATGATTATACGTATATGGATACGAATCAAGATCACGAGTACTTGTTAGGGAACAGAGTACTGGACCGACCAGCTATGAGAACATCACATGGATTAAGTCATAATTGTTTCTCATGATATGTATATTTTTCAGTCATCTGACTTGAGATTACCAAAGACTTCAACATTAGGAACACGGTGATTTGACACAATTAAACGTTGTCTTTAACCGGACTATTATAAAGGTTGTGATTGGTTACTGTGTGAGCAATGTGATGAAGTTGCGTAATCGAGATATAATTTGTCCCTTTCATATAAAGAGAGATATCCAGTGGATCCCTCGATGTGTTAGACCGTTAAAAGGCCTAGTCTAAGTGAATTGATATTGATCAATGTCATTTGAATGTTTTCAGTCTACCTAGAGATCGAGACTAGTACGATTGAACATGTTGGATGACAATTCCATGCCTTGTGTTTGATCAAAAGGATATCGTGTGACAAAAGGATGTTATATACGCTATTGATTAGGTTGTATCGATTAGATATTCGTACAACTTAGGTAGTCATAATGTCTTGCTAGAGGCCGCTTATGACTTGTATACCAAAATGTGTTTTGGTACACTACCAACGTTATATGTGCCTATTGGGTCGCACACTAAAAATGGTATTGCAAGATTTTAAGATGGTTCAGGAAAATAAATTTTATATGATAAAATTCATGACAGAAACGTCCTTGTGGTGTATTACACTTACACTTCTTTAAGTAGGGGTATATATGTAATTTATTTAATCGTTTATATACAAAGGTTGTATAAATAGACGCTTTAAGTTAGAACACACGTATGAAAGATTAAGGGCCGAAACTCTATTTTCGTCTCAAAAAAGAATTAGGGTTTTCTGGTACGCTCGAGATCGTTTTGGAGAGAAACAAAAAAGGTTTAGTATTCTCTCGAAGCTAGCACTTCGAATCTCGGCCGTCGTTCATGTGTGGACTACTGGTAGAGGGCGTTCGTTGTTGGCAGCGCCTTAGAGGTCGATCAACTTTCAGAAAGGTATATTGCGACCGAGGTATGATTAAGTTTTCATGGTTTAAACATTTTTAATGGAATTAAATTTGGATCCTGTTGGGGTTTTTGTCAAAATTGTTTTGTAATCTCTGCTGCGTATGAACCCCCAAAAGCAGCAGTGGTATCAGAGCCTTCGAGTTCAATTCCATTAAATTCATTGCATGTTTTCTTTTGATATATACATGATATATGATTGAAAGCATGTTAATAGTTGATGTATATGTGATATTTATTATCATGTTTTGTGTATATGATACATATATTCGTGATTTAATTGAAATCAGTTTCGTACATGCTAGTAACCATGTTGGGTTAATTCGAATAATTTTAATGAATTGAATTTCGTGTTCTGTGATCCATGACACCATTAGGTATAATCTTTATTTTTCGTGTATTGATGCATGGATGAAATCTATGTAATTCAGTATGCATATTTAGGTTACATTGTTTTAAGTTTCTTAAATTTTATAAGTCTTAATATTAATTCGAAACTAATATGATTAGGTTCGATTGGGATAGTAGTTCATGATTCAATTACATGTTTGTGATTATTTGGATGAGGACCAAAATTGCAAATAATTATTTTTCAAAATTATTTATTTATCTCGTTATATCTATTCCGTTATAAAATTTCTATTTGATAAGGACCGAAATTGCAAACAAATATTTGGGTGGAACCACCGCCCGCTAACCAGCTAGCGGGACGCCGTCTAACTAATCCTAGCGCACGGAAATTCTTTTATTAGTGAACAGTATAAAAACTTCCAAATTGTTTAGTGACTGAACAAATCAATAAAATATATGATATTTCATTGTTTACATAAAATCACTAAAACTGAATAAAATCCTCTATTAAATTTTAAGTCTCGTGCCATCCATTCTAAACACTTGTCAAGGCCTCGTTCACACTAATATAGTTTCAGGCATAGCTGGGTGTATTATGTTATCTTGGTGAGACAAGTTGGGTAAGAGTTACCTAAAAGTTTAAAATGATCCGACTTAATAAAGCTATCAAAATAGTTTTGAGCTTTAGGCACATGATGAGATAAAAAAACATGGTAAGACATAAGATGTCACGTATCTCATAAAAGTATCTAAAATTACATAAAATGTAATTGGTAACTGTTATCTACCTAAATAATCTAGTTATGTGTTTCATGCCATAGCTGTCATAGGATTAGGTGAAATATGGATTTTAGTCCCCTAAATAAATAGTATGTTTTAGGAGGGTTGTTAATTTAGTGGGAGTCTATTCCTCTATACTAAAATAAACTTTACATAATCTTTATTATAGATCAATGGCCTCTTCAAGTAACAATAATCCCATGTCACTGCAATCCATCCTTGAGAAGGATAAGCTATCTGGGACTAACTTTCTTGACTAGTTCAGAAACTTGAGAATCGTTGTCAAGCATGAACGCAAGTTGTATGTCCTTGATGCTCCAATCCCTGAGGACCCACCAGCCAATGCTACGAAAGCTGTGAAGGATATGCATAATAAGCATGTCAACGATTCTACTGATGTTGCATGTATTATGCTGGCAACTATGGTTCTTGAACTTCAGAAAGACATATAACTAACGGAAGCCTACGACATGGCTGTAACGCTGAAGGAAATGTTCCAACATCAAGGTAGGCAATAAAGGTTCGAGACAGTCAAGAATCTACATTCTTGCAAGATGACTGAGGGTGAGTCAGTTAGTCCTCATGTTCTGAAGATGAAGGGCTATGGTGATATACTAGGATTCAAATATCTTAAATCCAAAATAAATAATTAATTTTTGAAATTATTTATTTATCTTGTTATATCTATTTTGTTATGAAGTTTCTATTTGATAAAGATAGATAACAAATTAGAATAAGAAATAAATATCAAGAATCTTGTTATTGGTAATATACTAGGATTCAAATATCTTAAATCCTAATGGGATTAGGATAAGATGATTAGTTAGATGTGGGCCCGGGTTAATTAAAATATTTTAATTGACTTAATTTCGGATAAATTAAGGGGTTAATTTATGATAATAAAATCAACGAAAAATTATGATTTTCTATAGCGAATTTTAATTTTCGGAATTGAGATTCGTCTTCTAAAAAAAAAAAAAAAAAAAAAAAAAAAAACGGGGGCGCCTGCCCCCCCGATCTTTTGACCAGCCAATGGGACCGCCGTCTAACTAATCCTAGCGTACAGAAATTCTTTTGTTAGTGAAAAGTATATAAAAAAAAAACTCCAAATTGTTTAGTGATTGAACAAATCAATAAAATAAATGATATTTCATTGTTTACATAAAATCACTAAAACTGAATAAAATCCCTCTATTAAATTTTAAGTCTCCTGCCATCCATTCTAAACACTTGTCAAGGCCTCGATCACACTAATATAGTTTCAGCCATAGTTGGGTGTATTGTGTTATCTTGGTGAGACAAGTTGGGTAAGAGTTACCTTAATGTTTAAAATGGTCCGACTTAATAAAGCCATCAAAATAGTTTTGAGCTTTAGGCAAATGATGAGATAAAAACATGCTAAGACATAAGATGTCCCATATCTCATAAAATGATCTAAAAATTACATAAGATGTAATTGGTAATTGTTACCTACCTAAATAATCTAGTTCGTGTTTCATGCCATAACTGTCATAGAATTAGGTGAAATATGGATTTTAGTCCCCTAAATAAACAGTACGTTTTAGGAGGGTTGTTAATTTAGTGGGAGTCTATTCCTCTATACTAAAATAAACTTTGCATAATCTTTATTGCAGATCAATGGCCTCTTCAAGTAACAATAATCCTCTGTCACTGCAATCCATCCTCGAGAATGATAAGCTATATGGGACTAACTTTCTTGACTGGATCAAAAACTTGAGAATTGTTCTTAAACATGAACGCAAGTTGTATGTCTTGGATGCTCCAATCCCTGAGGAACCACCAGCCAATGCTACGAAAGCTGTGAAGGATGCGCATAATAAGCATGTCAACGATTCTACTGATGTTGCATGTATTATGCTAGCAACTATGGTTCCTGAACTTCAGAAGGACATGGAACTAATGGAAGCCTACGACATGACCGTAACGCTGAAGGAAATGTTCCAACAGCAAGCTAGGCAATAAAGGTTTGAGACAGTCAAGAACCTACATTCTTGCAAGATGACTAAGGGCGAGTCAGTTAGTCCTCATGTTCTGAAGATGAAGGGCTATGTTGACCAGCTTGATAGACTTGGGTTTCCTATAAGCCAAAAGTTGGCTACGGATTTGATCATGAATTCATTACCGGAGAGTTACTCACAATTTGTGATGAACTGCAATATGAATAATATGGAGAAATCCATTTCAGAGTTGCATTGATGGTCAAAACTGCTGAACAAAATATCAAGAAACCATGTAGTAATGTGTTGATGGTCCAAAAGGGAAATGGAATGAAGAAGAAAGGCAAAGGCAAGGATAAAGTTGCCTAGGCTGCTGCTGTACCTGTCGCAAAGCCTGTGGAATAAGTCAAGCCCCAATCCTGCTTCAAAACATCCAAAAGAAAAGGAAGGTAATTGTCATTTCTGCCATGCACCTGGACATTGTTTCAGTAATTGCGAACTCTATCTTGAAGATCTAAAGAAGAAAAAAGGGTAGTGTGACTACCACTACAGGTATTTATGTTATTGAAATTAATTTGTCCGCTAGTGATTCTTGAGTATTAGATACCGGATGTGGATCTCACATTTGTATAAATGTGTAAGGACTCACCAGAAGTAGAAAGTTGAAGAAAGGAGAAGTCATCCTCCACGTAGGGAATGGTGCAAGAATTGCTGCCCTGACCGTTGGATCATATGACTTAGTCTTACCTAGTGGCCTTATTTTAACTTTAAATAATTGTCATTTTGTGCTTGCCTTGAGTAGAAATATCATTTATGTTTCATGTTTGGATATTGATTGTTTTGATTTTATTATTGCGAATAATAGATGTTCCATTTCTCGTAAAGGCATATTTTATGCAAATGCTGACTTGTGTGATGGTCTTTATATTCTAAGCATGAAAAGGTCCACTGATACTCCAGTCTTCAACATAAATACAAAGAGATTCAAGTCAAATGATTTGAATCAAACCTATCTTTGGCATCGTCGTCTCGGGCACATAAATGAGAAAAACATAATGAAGCTCCATAAAGATGGACTTCTAGATTCATTTGATTTAGAAACATATGAAACGTGCATGTCTTGTTTACTAGGCAAGATGACTAAAAGTCCATTTACTGGACACAGTGAAAGGGCAAGTGATTTATTGGGTCTAATACATACTGATGTATGCGGTCCTATAAACACAATGGCTAGAGGAGGTTATCAGTACTTCATTACATATACTGATGATTTCAGCAGATATGGTTATGTATATCTTAAGAAACATAAAAGCTGAATCATTTGAGATGTTTCGAATGTTTCAAAATGAAGTGCATAATCAACTTGGTAAAACTATTAAAATACTTTAGTCATATCGAGGTGGTGAATATTTGAGCCAAGAATTTGATGATCATCTTAGAAATTATGGGATTGTCTCCCAATTGACTCAACTAGCAACTCCACAATGCAATGGGGTTTTTGAAAGGAGAAATCGAACCTTATTAGATATGTTTTGATCTATTATGAGTCATGCAAATCTTCCTTTATCATTTTCGGGTTATGCATTACAAACTGCAGCTTTCACTCTAAATCGAGCTCCTTCTAAAGCATTGATAAAACACCATATGAGATTTGGTACGGGAAAAGACCTAGTTTGTCTTTCCTTAAGATTTGAGGTTGTGAGGCTTACGTAAAGTGATAAGTCTCAGAAAAACTAGCACCTAAATCTGACAAGCGTTTATTTGTGGGGTATTCTATGGAAACAAAAGGATATTATTTTTATAATCCCGCTAAGAACAAAGTGTTTGTTGCTCGGCATGGTGCCTTTATGGAAAAACGTATTATTTCAAAAGACTATAGTGGGAGAGAAATAAATCTTGAAGAAGTTCAAGAATCACATATAAACACTGAACCGCTACTGGAAGCTCAACAACGTTCTGAACCAGTTAAACCTCCACAAGTGACACAAGGCCCACGTAAATCTGGTAGGGTAAGACATGAGCCAGAGAGATTCATATTTCTCATTATTGATAGCCGTGATGTGTTGCTTATGGATCAAAATGAGCCCGCCACTTATCAAGAGGCTATGTCTGGACCAGACTCAGATAAATGTGTAAGCGCCACGAACTCTGGGATGCAATCCATGTATGATAATCAAGTTTTGAACTTGGTTGATTAACCTGAAGGTGGTAAGACCATTGGATGTAAATGAGTTTTCAAGAAGAAAACTGACATGGATGGCAAAGTGCATACTTTTAAAGCAAGACTTATAGCAAAAGGTTTCAAGCAGACTCAAGGTGTTGATTATGATGAAACTTTTTCGCCAGTAGCCATGCTTAAATCCATAAAGATTTTAATTTCCATTGCTGGATATTATGACTATGAGATATGGCAAATGGATGTAAAAACCACATTTCTTAATGGAAAGCTGCTTTAGGACGTATATATGACACAACCTGAAGGTTTTGTACATCCTGAGAGTTTTAGGAAGGTATGCAAGCTTCAAAGACCCATTTATGGATTAATGTAAGCTTCTCAGAGTTGGAATCTTCATTTTGATGAAGCAATCAAGGATTTTGGTTTTGTTAAGAACGAATATGAGCCTTGTGTATACAAGAAGGTCAGTGGGAGTGTAGTTGTTTTTCTGGTACTATATGTTGATGATATATTACTCATTGGAAATGACATCCCAACATTGCAGAATGTCAAGTCTTGGTTAGGGAAGTGTTTCTCAATGAATGACTTAGGAGATGCAGCCTATATCCTAGGGATAAGGATCTATAGGGATAGATCTAAGAGGCTAATCGGTCTAAGTCAGAGTGCTTACATAGACAAGGTGCTGAATAGGTTCAGTTTGCAAGACTCTAAAAGTGGATTGTTGCCAATGTCTCATGGCATAAGAAAAATGATGAGCGAGACCGTATGAAAAAGATTCCATATGCATCAGCTATTGGATCTATCATGTATGTCATGCTATGCGCTCGACTTGATGTATCATATGCTTTGAACACTACAAGCAGATATCAGTCAGATCCTGGTGAGAGTCACTGGATAGCAGTAAAGAACATTCTTAAATACTTAAGAAGGACCAAGGAAGTGTTCTTGGTCTATTGAGGTTTTGAAAATGATCTAGTTGTAAATGGTTACACAGATGCAAGTTTTCAAACTGATATAAATGATTTTAGATCGTTGTTTGGATATGTGTTTACTTCGAATGGGGGTGCAGTAAGCTGGAAAAGTTCGAAGCAAGAGACTGTGACAAATTCTACAACAGAAGCTGAGTATATTGCAACGTCCGATGCAGCAAAGGAGGCAGTTTGGATCAAAAAGTTCATTTCTGAACTAGGTGTGGTCCCAAGTATTACTAACTCTATTTGTTTGTATTGTGACAATAACGAAGCAATAACATAGGCCAAGGAACCTAAATCACACCACAGATCCAAACATATACTCAGGCATTTTCATCTCATCAAAGAAATTATTTAGATGGGAGACATGAAGATTTGCAGAGTACCTACTGAAGACTACGTTGCAGATCCATTGACAAAAGCTCTTCCACAAGCAAAACATGATGGTCATGTTAGATCCTTGGGCATTAGATGCATGTATGATTGGCGTGCAAGTGGGACATGTTGGGGCATGTGCCCTAGGTCAATCCATTAACTGTCTTTATGAATACTTTTAGTTAATAAAATAAAGGATTTCATTTGTTGTTTATTATAATTAATTTGCATGTTTACATTATAATAAGATCCATGGGTATTTACAAAAATATCCTAAATGTCCCTAGTCGATCATTATACTGGGAACTATAATGAATTAAGACTAGTGTGAGTCTTGATTGATGATCATATGATGATTATACGTATAGGGATACAAATCAAGATCACAAATACTTGTTAGGGAACAAAGTACTGGACCGACCCGCTATGAGAACATCACATGGATTAAGTCATAGTTGTTTATCATGATAGGTATATTTTTCAGTCATCTGACTTGAGATTACCAGAGACTTCAACATTAGGAACATAGTGATTTGACACAATCAAACGTTGTCTTTAACCAGACGATTATAAAGGTTGTGATTGGTTACTATGTGAGCAATGTGATGAAGTTGTATAATCGAGATATAATTTGTCCCTCTCATATAAAGAGAGATATCTAGTGGATCCCTCGATGTGTTAGACTGTTAAAAGGCTTAGTATAAGTGAATTGATGTTGATCAATGTCATTTGAATGTTTTCAGTCTACCTAGAGATCGAGACTAGTACGATTGAACATGTTGGATGACAATTCCATGCTTTGTGTTTGATTAAAAGGATATCGTGTGACAAAAGGATGTTATATACACTATTGATTAGGTTGTATCGATTAGATATTCGTACAACTTGGGCAGTCATAATGTCTTGCTAGAGGCCGCTTATGACTTGTATACCAAAATGTGTTTTAGTACACTGCCAATGTTGTATGAGCCTACTGGGTCGGATACTAAAAATGGTTTTGCGAGATTTTAAGATGGTTCTGAAAAACTAATTTTATATGATAACATTCATGACAGAAATGTCCTTGTGGTGCATTACACTTATACTTCTTTAAGTAGGGGTATATGTGTAATTTACTTAACCGTTTGTATACAAGGGTTGTATAAATAGACGCTTTAAGTCAGAACACACGTATGAAAGATTAAGGGCCGAAACTCTATTTTCATTTCAGAAATGAATTAGGGTTTTCTGGTACGCTCTGGATCGTTTTGGAGAGAAACAAAAAAGGTTTGGTATTCTCTCGAAGCTAGCACTTTGAATCTCGGCCGCGGTTCGTGTGTGGACTGCTTGTAGAGGGCGTTTGTCATTGGCAACGCCTTAGAGATCGATCGACCTTCTGAAAGGTATATTGCGATCAAGGTATGATTAAGTTTTCATGGTTTAAACGTTTTTAATGGAATTATAATCGGATCCTGTTGGGGTTTTTGTCAAAATTGTTTTATAATTTCCGCTGCGTATGAACCCCAAAACTCAACGCTTGTACAAGGATGTATTCTAATAATCCATATGGTTTGATAATGGTATTGTTCACTAAAGTGAGATTAATAGGAGTATTAGTTAATGATCCTATTTTCAATGATTCCTAAAGTTTAAGTGACATAACGTTAATAGATGCTCCGAGATCATACATAGAAAACTTAATCGAAGAATTGCCTATTGTGATCGGTATGACAAACATTCCTGGGTCGGAACATTTCTCAGGCATTTGCTTTTGTAAAGATGAATTTTTTTTCCTAAATTGTCAGTAATTTCTAATTTCTTAAATAGTTCAGATATGTCTTCTTTAGTTTCTTCCTTCCTAACATTTGTTAATCGTTGTGAAGTAACTAAAATACACACATTTGCAGTTTGAGTTGTTCTAACGTGTAGTATTTAAGTTCCATCCCATTGAATTTGTGTTGGTATTCTCTTATAAATCTTTGTGAGTCATCATTTTCCTTACCATAGAAGTTTGGTAGAGCACTAATGAATCTATATCTACGTTCAAATTTGGGAAATCCCTCAGGATAGGCAATGCGCATTGGTTCAAAGCAGTGACATTTCGATTAGCTTGCCTAAAAGTGAGTACTCTATTATCATTACTATTGTTAATATTAAAGTTATTATTGGCTTCCATTATAGTATGTTGGTGTTCTCTACATTGTTGTTGTTGTCTTAAATTAAAATTAAACGTTCTATCTACCTCAGGATCAAACAAATGTAAAGATCCCGTGGAATTATAAAAACAAAGTGGATAGACCATACAATGTCTAAAACTCCTAAGAAATTATGTTTAAATCCCTAGTAACGGTGCCAAAAGTCGACACGTATTTGCGTGTACAATAAAATTTTCCTTTATATTATACTTTAAATATTTGTAGTAATGATAAATAGAAATCATCTCCATGGGGATTTATCAAATTTCTCTATAAAAATGAATTTTAAATGTTTTTATTATTTATAATTTTACTTAATTTAATTAAAAACAATAAATAAAATAACTAATGATTAACTATAATATAATAATACTTAACTAACTATATTATCTTAACTATAACAATCCAAATTCTTAATCAATTAAATAGATTCAATTGAATAATAAATAAATATCTAAACCAACATCCAAAACAATAAAACATAAACCCATTTTTCATTCCAAACATGTAACTTCAATCCATATAGTTATGAGCACAAAGTAAGTAAACAACCTTAAGGTTGCCATTAGTTCTCCTTATACCGGTAGAAAAGCCACGTTCTAGTTTTATTGACCATTTGAATATACAAAGACATTAATTTGACGCAATATAAATGTATTAAACTTTATGAGAACTTCGAACTACTAAATCTATAACCTTCGCAAAGACACTTCAACATTAGATTTAGATCTCAAATTAACCTAGGACATCTAAATGGTGTTTGCCTTTCAAACAATCCTAGTTATTACTTCAAATGAATAATGAAACCAAATATCACAATACATATTTTACACTACGCATGCAATGCAAATATCATGATTAAAATCAATAGATAATAACCTATTAAACCATTAAATCAAAGAATATGATCGATTTAAAGCATTGAACACATAATCTTCTCATCATAAATACATTACAAAACCGATCTAGTTCACGTTCGAACTTCGTTGAGATCAAATAACTACTCATTCATTATCATAATTAACATCGCAATAATATAAATAAAAGATAGATAAATATCTCTGGAATAAATACTTTAAATCTTCAAATCTTCTCAAAAAGTAAAGAATAATAAAGCAAATAACTAAAACAATAAAGAATGGCTCATAGAGCAATGAAATATTGATCTAAGTACTCAAGAGAAACTAATTTTGAAACCCTAGGCTAGTATTTAAAGTATTCTGGGTAGTAAACATCCCAAACCAACTCAAACAACTCATAGTTATCTTAAATTCTCGAAATCTTATTTATCAATTCTCAGAGAATTGTGTGTAAGAGGAATCGTTGGGAAAAACCGTAATTTGGAGCTATCTAATTTCACTGATTTGGCCTGCTATTTGGAATTATTGGAAACTGCTGGTACAATCTTCCAGTTTCATTTGCTTCCTTGGTGATGACTATTCGCATACTCTTTCCTTTTGACTAATTCCTTCATAATCTTTCCTTTTTTGTTCATTTCTTCATATTTTCCATTTATTACCTAAAATAACAAAAACATGAGAAAACCATGTGTAATATAGTCTTTTACATCTAAAATAATCTGAAAATGAACTATAAAAATGTTTAATTATTGACTTGTCAATACTAAGCCTAATACTTTCGGAAAGCCATATCAATATTAAACTTAGATCTCAATCCACCTAGGACATCTAAATGGTAAAATATCTATTTACAAAATCCTAGTTACTACTTTAAATTAGATATTGAATCCAAATATCATAATATACATTGCAACTATGCATGCAATACAAAGCTTCATGATTATAATATGCCAATAATAATCTATTAAATTAGTGAATCGAAGAATACGATTAGTTTAAAGCATTAAGTAGAAATCAATCTATATTATGATTACATTACAAAACAAATTAAGTTCATGTTCAGGATTTGTTTAGATTAATAAACTACCCACGCATGTTCATAATAAACATCATAATAAAGTAAATAAAAGACAAATAAATACCTCTTAATTGAATACTTGTCTTCAAAAGTCTTCAAAAGCAATGAACAATAAATCTTAACTTAAACTTAAAAAAACTAATTAATATGGATCCAAGAACAATCAAAGGCACTCAATTTCAAAGTTTATGGCTCATATATATAGTATTTTAAGTAGTGCATATCCAATTTAGACCAGAATCTCTTGTGGTTATCTTATATTCTCGAAATTGACTCAAATGATTCATAATCGATTCCATCTAAAACGTGAATCATTGACCAAATCCTTGAAAATGTCTATGCTTCATAAATTTGGCCAACGATTTACAAACTATGAATCGTTGCCAAATTGCCAGTAGTGATTTTAAGTTGATTCTTGAATCGCTACTGATTCATTATGTATTTCTTCCATTTGATTAAATCCTTTGTTTTCTTTATTTCTTCATCCATTTCTTCACATATTTTAATTATAACCTGAAATTACAAAAAAATAATAGAAAAACTCAGTGTAATATAGCCTAAATATATTATAAAACAATGTCCAATTATTGACTTATCATAGACCAATCAATTTTTAGATTATCGTTATTTTAAATATATAATTTGATGCAAAACAGAACATTAGATACTAAATTAGAGTCGTAAATCAATATGATCTATCACCATTTCAGCGTTTCTCAACGAAACGTGAATTTATATAAGTCATCTTATGACTATAGATCTTGAATTACATATGTAATCCCATGACAAGAGATCTAAAATTTCAATCTGATCAAAAAATAAAACTTGACATATCGTGCATCTCTCATTCATTCTCTAAATTTCTACTCACAATATTATTTAGGTTGTGGATTAGAAAGAAATTATCAATTCTGACTCGTCAACCAATTTACTTAATTTTTCATTTGACTGATTAGAAAATTTATGACTTTCTAACATTGTCAAACCATTTTCTATTCATGCGTTCACAATCAACCTCATTTCATTCACAATTAACCTCATTTCATTCACTTAACCACCAACCATTTCCAAATTGGCTTAATAACTTTTTTGGTTTCCATATTTCTCCGATTTATAAGATTGCACACCATTTATGGTTCATCAGACTTCTTTCATTACTCGAATAGAGATAGTTATCCTTTACTTAAGTAGATATATGTATTTAAATAGAGATATCGACATATTCCATGATTATACTCTTACTTATGACTTTTCTCAAATTACAGTGGAAAAATATTTAATTCTTCAAACATATCAAGCTAGATACACTATACTCTATTCAATATTTCAAACCAACATGTATAATAATGACTAACATAGCTATAGGTTACGCGTCTCTTTTCATTTCATTTATATCTTCACCCTCATACCTATATCTTACATCAACTCTAATTTAAATAACTTAGTGCTTTAAATTTTTACCACTAAATAATCACGTGGTGTTGCAGTAGATCTGAACCAATATACAATGTATTCACTAAAATCAATTTTATACTACTTTGGTTCAAAACCTTCAACTTCTGCAGTTTGATTCCTTGTAAAATCCATGTGAAAATATATTAAGTTCCATCACACTCATCTATCTTAAGTCTTATCGGCACTCGTTGATCTAAAATTCTCTTTTGCATACTTATGTGAGAATTTCTCGACCATTCATTTGCCTATACTTAAGCTTTAAATTGATTTCAACAAAACCTCATAAATTCTTTTATACCTTACCTCAACAATTGATTCGATTATTCAAAGATATGTGGCCGCAATATATCGGTCTTCTATGTTGTGAATAAATCATGATTACAATACAAAGTCTACTTGACTCCATTTCATCAATATTAGCTATTCTCACATTTATCTCATTCTTAGTCCCTTTATAAACTTACCATGACTTTGCACAACACTTAGACCACTTACATCTTTATTATATGGACTTAGAAAGATAGTTTTATATCTATTCTCTTTTTAAAAATTTAGCTAAGTGCAATATAACTTCTTATGATCATTAAATCAACTGAAGTCTTTCTTAGCTATTTTTGATTCAAAATAGAGAAATTTTTTGACTTCGATAATTACACTATTCGTTATTGTCTTGCATTATTTCCATTTGTCTTTGATTTTTTGAGTTTTCTTTTTCTCAAAAAGAATTTCGGTACTTTTCAAGAGACTATATAATATATCAAATTATCTTTACTTTTAATTAATTCAATTTTTGATAATCACTTGTCTTTTGTTGTTCAACCAAAGAGATAGAAGAATTTGAATTTCCAAATTTTGACTAACTTGACGTTTAATTAGACTTTTAAAGGATACTATTTCAATCCTTTAATTATATCAATGGAAATTCTCTCTACATAGGAGTTCTTACTCACTTCCTTGTACTAATCACTTATTGATACTCAATCAGTACACTTATCTCTTCCTTTTTTTATATTTTCGATCATAGTGATAGACATCATAGCTTTAATTTGGTTAGAAATGACTCTTGGGTATTTACAGTCTTACAACACAAACACTTGTGTGTTGTTTAATAAGAAATCCTAGTTATTATCATACCATTAATGTAACGACCCTAAAAATATTTTATATTTGCATGATGACGTGCTTTATGTATCTATATTTATCATGCAATTTTATAATTTTATTTTTGATTGCGCAAGGTAGAGTTGAATCGAGATGCACATGCGAGCATTTGGGAATGTTAATGTATCGATGAGACTTAAGTGTAATTCATGACTTAATGAAGTGGCTCAGTTTGCAAAATATTGCCTAAGTGGACTAAATGAATCTAAAATATAACTTAGATAAAAGTTATTTTACTAACCTGAGTTGATTAATAGACTTGATTAATATTATAGACTGTGGTTGTAGAAATATAACCACTTTGATGTGCATTAATGTATCTAGTTTTATTGAATAATTTAGAATTGAAAATATGAACTACCATAGGCTTTTAATTTAAAAAGCCTAAGTATGAAATTGTGAACAAATCTCATGGAGTTTTAATAGGACTTAGGTAGAGACCATCCTTTTGGCTCATTGATAGACTTAGGAATATATTCATAAGAAATCTAGAGAAAATAAAATGCATCCAAGGGTGAGCATGTCTCATTAAATGAGAAGTGTAGATCTTCCTAGTGATAGAAAGGATGGGGTGGATACAAGGTGGATCTAAAGGTTCTAATGCAAAGCCCCAAACAATAAAAATGAGCATTAACCCATTCTTGCTAGTGTGAAAAAAGAAACAAATCAACACTATATGAAGGGAAGAACACCAAAAAGTTTACTGGAGATTAGGAAATTAAAGAAGGATTGAAACTAAGGATCAAATAGGAGTGGCGTGCTAGTCTTAGGTACCAAGCTCACCTATCTTTTCTAACTTTTTGTAGTAAAATTAGGGTTTTTCTTGAACAAGTAGGAGTGCTATTTTTTAAAAAGATTTATTTTTCTATTCTTTTGTATTGAAGTTGATACCAAATCGAACAAATTTAAAGTCTTTTAGAATACCCAATTGATTTTGTACAAATTTGAGGAGAAAAATCATGCTTTGATATTCAAAAACTATAGATTTGGGGTTTTGGATTCATCGAAGATTACAAAATTGAATTCTTGTTGAGAATGGTTTAAAACCTTATTTTTAATGATCATGAATGATGGTTTTAAGTTTCCTTTACTTTCGAACAAAATTGCATGCTGGACTCCATGTTTTAGGTTCATATATTGGGGTTTTTTTAGTTTAATTTATACATGCACTTAGTTTGAATGCTTATTGGATGTTGAGAACTTGAGTTTTCAATCAAAAGATGAAGATTATGGTGAACTCCATGTATGGACAAAATTGAAGTATATTAGATGCATGTCAATGGTTTTTATTGTTGCTCAAGTGTATGACTGACATATGTTTGATGAAATGTCGTAATAAAGAGTTGCAAGAGTAGAAGTGAAATATGAATTCTTTGAATTATTCGGATTCATTGGGTTCCTTACAAGTGTGTTTTTATGGGGAAAAATAATTTATGTTGATGTCATAACATTTTGGTAATGTTTTGATTAAAAAAATGAATTATATTATGGATTAACAATATGAATTAGTGGGAAGTGTTGGGAGTTCATTGGTTCTAATTTTTTAGGTTATTTTAGTTTTTTGAAGGGATCATTAAGACCCAAGTAGAGTAGAAAAAATATGGGATCGTTTTTATAAATGCTTATGAATTGAAATGAATTAAATGGATGATTGGTATCTTCAATTGAGCAAAACTAGAGCTGAAATTCCAAATAGCATAAGTCCCTCATTTCTTATTGGAACAGACTAAAATTTGTGTATGATATTCTTGGATGTTTGAACTAGCTTTTCACTAAAAATTATGTGTTTTGGATGTGTGGTTTGAGAGTTATGAGTTTTTAATATTACCTTATTAAATTGAGTTGTTTTGATATTTTGGACATAACTCTCTCAATTTTAATTGGATTTAAGCGTACTTTATATTTTTGGAAAGTTAAGATGGAGAAAAACAATTTAGAACCATTAGTTTTCAAAGATTAGGCCATTTTCTTTATCAGAAATGGAATGAAATTTGAGTTTACATGTGGGATAGGTTTTTTAAAGCATTTGGATTGATTTTGCTTTTTAGCCTTTCCGAGGGTCTCCAATGGTCCAAATAAGACCATATTGTCCACAATAAATCCAAATACTATAAATTTGATGTCCAAGGAGTTTCGAGTCAATTCGAGTTTTCTAAACTACTTTTTTGACGTGTTTTGAATCATGAAAATGAGTCCATGCTAGTTGTTTGTTTTGTAAATTTGAACTTAAACTCGATCAAATGAACTTCTTTTGGATTCTTATTGCATTCAAACATCTAAATAATTGGTATAAGTAACTAGGAACCTCACGTATTTCTTTTATAACAAATTGGTCAAGACGAAAGGTCGAGATGAGTTTAAGTGTTATAAATTCTAGTTTAGATGAACTTAGGGATGTTTTTACATTAAACTAAAAAAACAAAGAAAAATGAGCTCTAACATACATAAAAAACTGTAAATGATACTAGGGACCCATGAGACTAGTGGCAGGTATCGGGAGAGTGTTGCAAGGCGTGTAGGAGCCGTTGTAACTTGACTTTTATTGCATTTTGAGGTAAGTAAACCAGTATGGGCCTTCATAGTAATTCATTTCACTTATTTCTTTGTATGTAAACTAGTAGGATGTTCAATTTGATTTCATTACCTTTTCCTTGTGATAAATTCTTGAATTAAGTGCTACTGGGAGGCAACCCATGATTTTAAATTTTGAGTTTTGAATTATAAGTTTTTGAATTTCGTTTAGTTGGTACTATTTAGTTTAATAATTACAATTAATGAGTTTTAATTCTAAATTTCAACAAAGATATGTCAAATATGCAGGAAAGAGCATTCACTAACGGAGGATTCATCAAAATGGAAATGTCTTGCGAACTCATGAAAGAGTGAAAATGAGTGAGGAGTTCAAAGCAGTTAAGGTAAGATGCATGGGCAAATCAAAGAAAAAAATTATTAATTTTTATATTTTCATGGATTTTATGCTATCACGACACCTTGTGTTAGTTGTACACAATGTTAGATGAGTGCCGGAGGAGAATTAACAAAAACTCATACGCGAAGATGTAGGCTGTAAGGTCCGTGGGTATTACCCATAGAGCCGTGAGTGTAGGCTACAATGCAAAGGTGGCAGCAGGAAAAAAGTGTAAAAAAGCCCCAACTGTGTCATTGACGCATGTGGTTGTGCTGTCACGATGCTAGAGTCAAATTTAGGGGCTTTAAACCCCATTCTTACACCATTCTTCACACTTGCGCTGAAACCCCATCACAACCACCAAGCATACACCCCTTAAGAGCTAAAGTTTGATTAATTCTAGGTGAGATTAGTGAGTTCTTAGTGATTGAGAGTGAACAGGCAAGTGTATTATGGTTTTGCATAATTTGGAGAGCTAGGGCTTGGATTTTAGAATTTGAGTTTAAAGAGAACTAGGGTTCTATTTGGTGAGAAAAGTGAGAGAGCTTGAATTGACAAAGACTTAGAAGGGTGTTCTATAATGAAAATTGATTCGACATTGAGGCACAGTTACAATTTCATCTAGTTATGTTCAAATTTTGAAAACTTTAATGATATTGTATGAAATTGTAGATTTGAGGTTGCAGGGTAGGTTTTGCAAGATTATGTGAATGTGATCATTAATGTCACCCATGGAGACTTAGTTGATATTTTTGTATTATTTGGTGTGAGCATGATCCATTTTATATGAAAGTTGATTTTTTGGTGATTTGAAGACCGAGTTGCATTGCTTGTTGTTAGTTGTTTGAAATTGGAAGAAATGACAAAAACAAGGAAACAAGTTAGCCAACCTATATCAAATGATTTTGAGTCATCTACCTCTAGAAACCCTAATGATGAAGATCCTAGACCTTTTAAATCCAAATATTTCATTTTGGCTAAGGAACGCTATGAGAAAATTATACATAGAGAGTTCATTTGTGAAAGGGGGATTGATTTGCTGGTCAAGTATGATAAATACTTATATTAGGCACCAAAATCAGGAGCATTTTACTCAAGATTATAGAAAGAATAACGTGAAAAGAGTAAGTGAGATTGTTTTTGGATTTTATGCCAATGTAAAATTCATAGACGAGGAGGAGCCAGTAAAAGTGAGAGGGATGTTTGTTCCCTTTAATAAATGTGAGATCGATACTTTCTACGGGTTGGAGCATTTAAGTTCATCTGACTTCCACTTGAGTTATCCACATAAAGGATTTAAGAAACCCTATAACTATTACCCTTTTGAAGATATAAAGCAAGCATTGGTTGTCCTAAGACAACAAGGATGGGTGATGGGTGCTGAGAATGTGTCGAGGCATATTAAGAAGGGGAGTATTTGGAAAGTGTACCAAATGTGGTGACATTTTCTTGTTGCTTCACTATTCCCCTTTTCTTAGCAGGGAGAGATAAATAAGCCAAAGGTGGCTTGTCTTTATGCGATCACAAATGACATGGAGATTGACATCGGAGAGATAATCTACAATAATCTGAAGGAGTCCATTATGTCAAAAAAGGGATAATAAGATGTAGTTTATTATATTCATTACTCAGTTATGTTTAAGGGCTGGAGTGAGACTGAGAGATGAAGAAGAATTTGAATATAAATGCCTAACTGACCATAGATGAAACTTTCATGCTCATATTGAAACCACTACCTGATTACCAAGACTCTGAGGAGGAAATAGAGTGAACCGAGGAAACTAGACTTGAGGCCGAATTGTTAGCTAAAAGACAAGATGATTAAGTAGCAACAACATCACAACTAGCCCAAGAGCTTGAGGATGAAGGTTCTGGAGAAGAAGAGCAACATCAACAAGGATTTGCCGAGGGCTACGAGTTTTTAGATTCAGAGATTGGAAAGCAAGACTTGGGTTATCCTGAGGTCTTTCCGCCACCTACTCCACCATATGCATCTATACCACCACCAGAGGATTTTACTCCATGATAGCATAGGCTATGGATAGCAGAGATGAGGAGATAGTACCAAGAGGATTGGGCGTAATACTATGCTACAATACTGAGATAAGAGTAGGATATGAAGAGGAGAGAGCAATACTAATGGAATGAGCAGCGCAATTTCATGTTATTTGTCGATCATCATATAGCCATAGCTAGATACAAGAGAAGTAGACAGATGAGACCTACTAATATTTCATTAGGCTTTCCAGCATCACTAGTGTATATGTTTGATCAGGATTTGGTGCAGAGCAGGACAGTGGAGCATCCATTGACACCATCACAAGCCAGATATGATGATGCAGATGATAATAATGATGCACAATCCTGAAGTCAGTGTAATAGGAATTCCTTTAGATTCAGGGAGTTTAGAGTGCTTTTGATACCAATTTTTAGAATTTTAGATATTGTGTTAAATATTTATTTGTTTAAATTTTGCGTTTAGTTTAAATTATGCTTTTATATAATTTGTGTTGTTATATATGTTTGTGTGTTTTAGTGCTTTCATGGTTTCAAGCTTACTTTTAAACCTTGAGGATAAGATTTGGTTTAAGTTTGGGGGCATTGACACTATACTACACTACGGGAAGTGCTAAGATATGTCGAGAATTAAGGATAAACACTGCAGGTATGATCGTTTGAATTTTAATGTGAACCAGTTATAGAGAAAAGTATGGTATTGTATAAATTTTCATTTTATTTACTATATGAATGTTTAAGTAGTATAGATTAGGTTATATATAGTAATATGTAATGAATATGTAATTCATTTGCATGTTCATGCCTTTAATATTGGATGAGTAGAATACAAGTATCTTGTTGATATGAAACTCAAGAGAGCGTTTTTAAAAGTTTTGAAGAAAAATATATGAAATGTAGCGAATAACTGTGTGATTTTATGATTAGAAACCTAGAGTTAGGGAAGACCTTGAAATTAAAACAAAAGCAAGAACTAGAACACTTTTGGAAAAATTTAGATTTGTAAGGATTCTATAATAAGTGTGAATCTTACTTGATAATACAAAGTAAATAAAAACTTAGTGCAAGATGGGAAGAAATAGGCATTGTAAATTAAAAGTTGGAGTTAACATACTTGATTTAGTTAAGGTGAGAAGTGCTAACAAGAGTTTTAGAATAAAAGAAAAAACTGAAGGAATTCCACAAGTTCTATAGGAAATGGAGCAGAGAAGTTGATGGTTGGAAAAAGTAAGAACTAATGAAGTCTCTAGGAAAAGGAGCATGTAATATAAAAATAAAAAATGAAAAGAAAAGAAGAAGAAGAAGAAGAAGAAGAAGAAGAAGAAGAAGAAGAAGAAGAAGAAGAAGAAGAAGAAGAGAAACAAGCAAATAAGATATGAAATAAAGAAATCATGAGATTTTAGCTCGAGTATGAGTAGCTAATTAATTTAGCTTGAGTATGAGTAACTAATTAATTTAAGTTTCCATTTCAAGTATATTATGTCCTATAAACTCTTAAAGTTATGAAGTCTACCAAAAATGAGTTTGGTCTATGCTTATTTGTGAATTCCTGAGCTTAATGAGAAATCATGAGATTTTATACTTGTTACTTAAGTGTTGAGATGAAACAAACTTGTGAGTAGTGATGGTTTTTGGTTTAGATATATTTTAGTATTTTAAAAGTAAAGTTATATGTGTTGTTAAAGCTACATGTTTTAAAATAAAAAGTTTTTGCGAAGAAAAACTCTTGGGTTGATTACTAACTTGAAACTTAGTAAAGTAAAGGATATTCCATGAACATATAAATTGAATGAGAAATAGTTATTAGGAGACTTATTGGAATACACCTTTGCTTGGGACGTGCAAAATCCTAAGTTTGATAATATTTGATAAGTGATTATTAAACTTATATATAAGGTTAGTCTAGTCGTATATTCAGTATAAATATCCTTAAATGAGTTCTAAGTCATGGTATTCTTGAAATTTCAGGGAATTAAGATTTAATTGAAAAAATTAAGAAAAAATGAGAAAAAATAGAGAAAAAAATCAAAAAAATCAGGGGCCATGGGTATATATGTTGACTCTGTGGGTGCACAAGGCACAACGTGGGAAGGAAAGGCATGGCGTGGTAAAGAAGAAAATGAAGAAAACCAACTCTGGAGGTCCGACGCAGTTGCGACATTGTGGCACACAAGGGACGTTGCTGTAACAAGATGGGGATGACGTCGAGACCCCAGGAACTCAAAAATATACAATGAAGCAGTGGTGCAGTGGCGACACTGTGGCTTAACAAACATGATCCTAGAGTAGTAAGTGACAGTGCCAACTATGCAGAAAATATGAAGTGGAGTTTTAATTCAAGTTAAATTGTAATTATGGGTTTTTAATTGTTTTTAAGGAGTATAAATAGTTATTAGGATGTGATAAACTCACAATACATCATAATATATCACTAAATATCAATTATTAGTCACCATTAGAGTAATTTTAGTTAGGGTTTTCATTGAGTTTGAGTATTAAGAAGTTTGTGAGGAGAAAACATTGAAGACTCCACATTTATAATCAATATTTGGTTTCATTGATTAATTCAATGTAATATTTATATTCATCTTTAATTTGCAATGATTCCATTATGAATTGTGATATGTGTATTTTAATGATGCGTTAGTAGTCTATTTATCTTAGGAATCAATGGATCATATGGTATGAATGATATGCTTTGGTTATGAATTAAAAGTGATAATAAAAGTGCAATAGTTAGAATTTGTATTGATTTTGAGTGCAATGTTCTAGACTTCTTGATCACGTGTTAAATGAACTTAGGTTTTAGAAGTTATAATGGCCATTAAAGCTTTCAATCCGGAAACGTTCAACGATAAAATACATTGTTGATTAGGGAGGCATGGATAGTAAACTTAGTTGGTTATGAATCTAATAATTAGGAACTTAAAGCAATGTGGAACTTACGTTATTCACAACGATAGGTGGAGCTCTAGTTCACACATTAGAATCATTTCCGTCATGACAGTAGGTTGAAGTGGAATTGAAAGAAATCTATCTATTCCAATTAGGCATTGCATAATAACGTATTAAGATGTAAAATTTAGTACAAAGTGTAGTATTAAACTACCTAGGTGAAGTTGTGAACTAAGATATCTTTAATATAATAGTTTGAGTAAATTTAGAACTTATTTGTTAGAATAGCTTAGATTGGTAGAAAACAAATTAAAAGTGAATCCCTTAGATATAGTTCAAGTTAAATAGGTAATATACAACTAGTGCAAAAACCTTTCCATAAGGACGATATCCGTGATCAATGTAAGTTGGTTACACTATTACTACAAGCGAGTTGTTATACTTGCAGCACACACATCAGGAATATGTCCTATTTTGAGCACTAATTTGAAAGTTATGTGATGTTTGGTTATTTGGGTCAAATTAGAGAACCATTAAGCAATATGTGACCCACATATTAAAATGAAGTATGACACAAGTGGGAGAATGTAAGACCATTGTGTCTCATAAACTTATGTTTAATTTATGTAACTTATGAATTACATAAAGTCTTTTGAGATTCATTTACGTACCAATTTGATGAAAATTAGTATTGATGTGAGAAGCTTAAAGGTTATCCCTTAAGCCTATAAAAAGACATTTATACAATCAAACAATGTGTTGAATGTTTAAGGCTCATAAAGGCAATAAGGTCTTAGTAGTTTTAGGAGACTAAAAACTTCCATAGGTAATTCTCTAACAAATCAATATTTTTCATTTTAAAACAATGCTTAATTACACCTTGTTATTGTTGTTGTTGTTGTTGTTGTTGTGAATAAGGTGAGTTATGTCACTTCTTTTAATTTCTTCAAGTAATCCATTGGTGTTGATGGAAAATTGATAAAGATGATGACCATGAAAGGTAGGAGCAGCAAAGATGCTATGAGTTTGTGTGAGTTTTTTGTGGTGATCAGTTAGGGAGGGAGAAAAGAAATAGACGTCGATAAGGTAGATAATTTTGAATTGTGTATTAATGGTGTTTTTATGTTGTTTTCGGTGTTGTTGCTAGTATAAGGTTGTTGGTTTGATTAAGGGAATTGGAAAAGAAACTATGGATATTATTATTAAATTTTGTTATCGTCGATGTTGTTTTGTAAATTGATGAGTTGAGATCATAATTCTTTAGGGTTATGATTTGAATTGATTGTTATTGTTATTGTGGAGTGTTTATAATCATATTTGAGTTCAATAAGTTAGTTCTCATAGGATTTGAATTGGTTAAATTGATGAATGACATGGTTTGTTGAAGTAAATGGAAGTTAATGAATCCTCCATTATTTAATTTACTAATGGAATACGTGGTGTGATGGTTTGGTAATCAAATGAGATGATATAATGAAATGAATTCCATTGTTGGTATGTGAAATGAGTCAAATTGGGACTAATTGAGGTTCCTAATCAAGTTTAGGAAATGAGATAACTTAAAATTGTTAATTAAGTTAAAAACTCAATTTGGGAATGCGCAAGCAAGTTGATTGGATATTGAGAATCTAAATAGCTGGTTAAAACCTATTATAGAGTCCTATTGGTGATTTATGACTTTAATTGTGACGACCCCAATTCCTACAACCAAGGGCGCCCATCCTAAACTATCGTCAAAACCTTAGAGATGACTCAACGACTCGAGCAATGATCTAGTAAGCCTAAGCATGTAGAAATACAACAAGAAAATCTACAAATAGACTACAATAACATATAATAGATACAAAATAAAAGTCTTCTAAGTCTATTAGATGCGAAAATAAAATAGAAATTCTTACAAAAATTAAACAACTAGGCTATGGGTTTCACAAAGTGTACCCATGATAAATCCCATGTTTATTACATAAATGCCTTAAAACCAATATAAATAAACAACCTTGTAAATCAGAAAAGAGCTTCTATGCTATGACCTTGCTCTTTCCTCTATTGTGAGCACCAGCTAAGGTACTTGGAGGGAGAAAACTAGTGAGGTGAGCAATATTTCAATGAGCTCAGTAAAGCAAAAGCCTGCTTTACCCTAAATTATCCAAGTAATACCTATGCGTAATAACTAGCATGAATGAAGTTATTGACCAATCCTACTATCATTCAGCGCATAAAAGGATAATATAAACAAACAAAATATGTAATGCAAGGTACGACAAAACAAAGCCCAAACAAGATAGTCAACAAAATAACAATGATAACATGCGTGCCATAGAGTCAACAAAGTGGAAACTAGATATAAATTATGTGATGTGACAACCAACTAGTCTAAAATGTATCAAATATGATCATGCCTCATAGATTAGTGTCTAAGCATCATAATTATCCTGCCTGCCAATATCGGCATTCAAAGGTATAACTTAATAGCGGAAAGAGATGACCAGAAATAGAATGCTCAAAAGGATGAGATAAAGCAGAACAACAAGTTATATTCAATTTGATTCCAAAAAAGAGATCAACCATTCACTACCGTTAATTGTAGCATAACTTATAGCATGACATGATTGAAGATACAGAAAACCCCACTTACCTCGAAGCGCTACTATCCTATCCAATCCTAATTTAGAAGTTCCTATCTGGTTCTCCTCATGTATACATTAGTATAGGTTCATGTATGTATTATTCATATGTTTTATTTGAGGTAAGCTTACTAAATTCGTATTAATATCTTGAAATCGATATAAACCTTTTCGAATCAATGTCATGCCTTTGCCACGGTAACGACGACGACAAGGTTTTTGGCCTTAGTTAGCACTGCTCCGACCTTTGTCTTAGCATGATATATCGATAAAACTCGATAATTTTGGAAAAACGTGAGATCCCATTTAAAACTTGAAAATTGTCCAGCGCCTTCCTAGCACCACGAGTTTGCCCACAAGGCATTGGGGCGAAATCGCTGGTTTTGAGTAAAAAACCCCAATTTTATCCCAGCAATTTATCAGCACCATACGTGACATGCCACGTCGCTCTGGAATCACTGTATCGACTTCTCCAAGGTGTTGGCGCGATGTAGGGCACGAATTCAAAATTTCAAATCCAAAATCAAATTTCTAAATTCCCTAACAACTCACACCGACCACAAGGGCCCAAATCAGATCTAAACAACAAAGAACAACTCGTTTGAAACCACAAGATCATTCCCATGCCATCAAAGAATGCACCTGAACTACCAACCCACCATTAAAACATAGATTTTACAATTTCTTTTTAATAACACGAAGAAGATGAGATGGAGATGACTTAAATCAAAAATCAAAACATAGGGTTCATCTTCCATCTTAAGACTCCAAAAGAAACCATGATTTCATCACAAAATCAAATATGTGAATCAACAAGAGGAAATTAGAGAATATGAGACAAATCAATACCTTACTTTGTGAGATCTTAATGTGAGTTCACCCTCCTCCATCAAATCAACAAAGCAAGTGTTTTAGGGTTCCCTCCTCAAATTCTCTACATAGCTAAATCAAGAAAAAATGGTGAAGCCCTAATTGTGGTTTATATACTTAGTTATTGAGATTATGATTATGTTGATCAAAATAAAATCCCACATCTCATCTTGATGCATTTAAGTACTAGGATGATCCTAGAGTTCACACAAAGTCCATTCTTCTTGTATTTTATATAAATACCCTTTTGTATGTTTAGTTACCAAAATCGCGTATTGTTGATTAAAGCACCCACTGGATACAAGTAAAACTATAAGCAGGCAATGTTGATTCCGTCTCAATGAGGTATGTTTAGTTACCAAAATCGCGTATTGTTGAATCGCGTATTGACATATACACTGGATACATGTATATTATTTTTTTTATTATATTAAGAACCAATTGTGTGGGAAATAATTCAAGAAGTTATGCGGGGGCATCCCGTATTGTTGAATAGAGCACCCACTCTGCATAAATTAGGCATACAAGCATTCCAACGTATTTTAGTTGAAGGACGTGCTATTTGTTTACATCCACTAGTTTGTAAGGGATTCAACGTAGACACATGATATATGTGAGATCACTTTTTCAGGATTTCCACATTAAGGCTTGTCCTGACTTTAATTTTTTTTTAAAAATTAGTTGCTATAATTATTTCACTACTTCTGCTACACCATACTAAATTAAGACATGCGAATCTTGATAACTCTAATAAGCGATCGAATAATACTTAATAAAAAAGAAGCTGACTAGGCTTACGTTGGCCTCGCATAGGTAGATCAGGGTTCCATATAGGTCTAGTGCTGGGCAGGGCCCAGTTTGCAGGGACTGGACTTGTCACAGTTTTCCCAATCTCAACTTCTAACACGTGGATCTTATCACTCTACCTTTCATTTTCAAGTTAGAAATTTTGTTGATCTTTATTTTGTAACAACACCAAACCCGGTGTTAACAAAATATCACTCATAGCTTAAGTATTTCTCTTTGTTCTATCATCACTTTGGTTAACTCATCGAATCGCTATACTCACGTCGCTTATAATTAAGCAACTTGAGTAAAAAATAATCAAAACCATAATACTTCTTTCTGAAGTCATTTGATTATTTTAAACCATGGTTCTATTCTATATTCTACTTTATTTTTTATTTTGCAAAAGAGACAATACTTTGCTCCTAAATATTTTATTTTAGTAGAAACAGACTTAGACAACTTGACTGATCCAATCACAATCTCATTGTGATTTTTCAATCAAATTTAATTTGTCTAATCAATTTTTATTTTTGATAACATTCGTCTCTTTTTTCTTTCATTGAGACTATTTTTGGATGCAACTCTCAATCGGCTATGAATTCAACTAATACTTCGTAGAATTAGACTATCCTAGTTACTAGTTCAACAGGGTCTAACCTAATTTTAAAATCGAAGATATCCATATCTTGTGCTTCCCATAAAATCTCAATTTCAATTTCATGTTTTCTAAATGATTTCAAATCGTTCGACACTTTAACTTAAATACAACATACAATTTCCTGAGCTTTTTAAAATTTTATTAGTTCGGTACTTTAAATTTCAGAGGAGTCCATTTTTGATACTTATGTTATTGAATCATTAAAACTCCTTTCTCAACCAATTTCTCGTTGTTTTCATAAATGATAACTTCCATTAGTTATATTGGTATCGAACTATTTATGGTACTTCCTTGTATAAGTTTTAGACTTCTTAAGTCTATTTCATGTCTTATCACGCTTAATTTTGTTTTATAAGTCTATTTTCTCTTTTAATTATCCATTTCTAACCTTATTCGTCGAATCTTACGAGTTAAGTATCGAACAGGCAAGGAGAATAAACTTTCTATCCCATATCTCGCGATAAAACATGAATACATAGCAACAATAAAAACATGAATACATAACAATAATGACACAATAATTCAAGATATCCCAGCCCACAGTCACTTCCCAACTAATTTAACTCAATCACTCTTTGGTTCTCAACCAAAATTTATCTTCAAATTGAGCTAAACCTAGGATCTGATACTAACTTTGACATGACTCGTCTCATTAAGTGCTGACTTAACCTAATTCCCCTAACTAGGCACCTAATCCATTCAATTAACTTTGGCCTCGATTTACTTTTCATTTCAATCCTTATAATGCTCCAAAAGTTTATTCATATCCTCAACTGACCTTAATTCTAAATTTATTTCGTTGGAGCAAATTGAGAAATTATCACGACCCAAATCACTAATCCTAGTTATTTTCGTAATCAGGATCACAAAGCCATGACGTGGGACCCACATCAAGATGACCGAGGCGCATGGCCAAGGTACATTTTATTTTTGTGTAGTGTATTCTTAGTGTAATGTACTTGTGTAGACTTACTAAGTAATCCTATTCATTTATAGGCATTGAGACGCGAGCGGGGACGCACCTCAAGATGCTTTTCGGCATGGGATCGAGGTAGAGAGCGGTATGGTAAGTCTTAATTTATTTAAACGTGACTAAACAAATAATCAAATGTGCCTATGGTTGAGTGATAAGTTAGTATTTTTATATATTTAATAGGCTATTTTAGTATATTTAATTATTAAAAGTATTTAAATATATATTTAATTATATTGTTCGGTCATTTTTAGGTGAAACAGAGTGCGCGGTTGAATTCGTGGCAGAAAATACTCAAAATGGAGTATTTACTTGCAGTGATCGGATGCTGGAAAGTTTGCCTCGAAATACACGTTGCGCGGTGGGTCGAATAGCAGACAATATATTTCAGCCAATAAGCGGATGCCACATCAGAGGGAAAAGCCACTCTGGACCAATCAGACGCTACCACATGGCGTTCTAACCAACAAGCACGTCGACACACCGATCTCAACCAATCGGGTGTCGCCATGTCAACAAATTTGTTCCAGCAGCCAATCCCGTGTCGCCACGCGTTGCCATGTCACCTTGAGTAGATACGTCACACGCAAGACATTTCTCCGCGATTCAGCGGCGTGCCACGTGGCGGGCTCCTATTCGCCAGATGGGTCACATTGACGTGGTTCCTCGAGTCAGACTCGTCCACGTGTCGCTGACTCATCACTCACACAATAGAACGAACAGTTCGCGGCAAATTACGCGGCGACAACTCAGCGGCGGTGACAGGTGGCGGGCAATCACAGCGTGACACGTTAGCACGACGTTAAAATACAACAAATCATGTTTTGACACGTGGCAGACTCGGATTTTCAAGCTAAAAACACCCCTAGGATGCTCCTCGATGCACGAGTCACCTCCCTAACCCCTAAAATTAGTATCGGAGTACAAATTGGAGTATTTTTATCTATTAGGAACCTAGGTATTATTAGAGAACAATTAATTAGTATTTTTAGAGATTAATTATTAGTTTTTAGTATAGATTTTTGAAGATGATGTCCGGCTAATCAATTTATTGCCTAAGTCGAAGGGGAAGTAAGTCGGAATCATGGATTCATAGCATATTATGTGAGATCTTTTTATTTTATTATTTAATTAATTTAATTTCTCCTATTTCATTGTTGTTGATTTTAATTATTATGATTTAGATCTATGGTATGTACGAGGCCAATGCATGCTTTTAGGTTGTCAATCTAATGTTATTTGGAATATTAGTATCCGTGTAATTGTGCTTTTAGACCAATAAAGTAACAAACATTCACCCGTTTGTCGTAAAAACCTTTCGGTGTTTGAATGTACAACAATTGGATCTAGGTTAAATCGGTAGCGGGTGCGATCCGGTTATTTAGGATTAGTGTTCCCATAGATCTATATTACTACGGTTAGTGTGTTAAACGTGATTGGGGGATGTCTAGGGTTATACATTAATTAGGGAAGTAGTTAGTGGCAGATGTCCTGGCTATCGAGATTAGGGGAACTAGGAATTTCTGGCGGATGTCGATTTTCTATAGCTAATCTAGGAGAATTTAAATTAATAACTTTTTGGGAAAGATTGAAGACCATGATTGCTATTGGATCTTGATTTTGATTTGTGGAACTGGAGATTTCGGTGTTATTTAGGTTTTAATTAATTATTAATTAATTGTTTCAGAAATTAGTTTAGTTATTTTATTTATTTAGTTTAGATAGATTAGTTAGTTTAATTAATATTTATTTTAAAACCCCTGATTTTCCTTTTTTGTTGTTTTAACCTGAGAAAGACAACCAGTCTCTGTGGGATCGACCCTTTGCCACTATTCTACAAAATAGTTGGTTTAGGAAACTTTACTTTATTGACGTGTTCGGCGCGTGTCATTGAGTTTTGATACTAAATGTGATCTAAGTTATGAAATAAATAAATAGACCTTGACATGTCTTGAGATGCGTGTTACCACAAATCATTGTGAGACTTGGTGTTAAATTTTGTTTTAACAAGGCTAATTTAGTAGAAGTAGGATCAATTAAAAGTCATTAGATGGACATGGAGATGTATGTGTGCACAAGTGATGAGGAGCAGCATATAAATAAAAACCATAGTGGATTTTACTTCATTTGCATTCTTAGAACAAAGAAACAAAGAAGGTTCAAAGATAAGATTTAGTGAATTACTGGAATGTCCCAATTGAAGCTACAATAGGTAAGATTTATCAACATAGTGAAGAAACAAGAACACCTAAACAAGCTACAAACTTAGGTAAAGCTCTACACCATTTTTGCTTAAAAAATTGTGAAGTAGGGTTTTGATTCAAAAGAGTTTTGTCTAAAAAAAAAGTTGAAGTCACTTTTATCTATTTTTTAATCAAATTGAAGCCTCAAAAGAATCCCTAACTTGGATTTTCGATTTTTGTAAATGTTGAAAAAATTGGGTTTTTAAACATACAACTAATTTTTCCCAAATTCGAATTGAATATGATTTCATTTCTAAAATTGTTTTATATATTTGACTCTTTTTGAAATTCTATTCAATTTCATATAAAGAAGTTTCCAATTTGTTCCAGATTTGAGAAAGCTACGAAGTTTCGATATCCCAAGTGTTCTTGAACTAGTTATTTTTAATGCATGTTTAAATTGAGTAAGTTGATCAATTTTATATAAATTACATGCCTTCTTGTTGATAAAAGTGTGTACCGGACGCTTAGTAGAGGGGAGAGAGGGTCTGAGGCATGGAGACAAACCGCGACACCAAAATAAAAGCCACTACAACCAAGCTTAACTCTATAGTGGCACTGTGACATCTAATGCATGGCGCCATGCACAACATCGAGTTAACTCGAAAAGAGGGACATATAACATGACATCGTCATGGTGCCGTGCATGTAAACGCAAATGTCGTACCCCCTGCCCCTGTAAAAGGATGGCGCCATGATAGCATCAAAAAATTATACACATGGTGCCACCTCAGCGCCAGACCCTGAAAAATAATAAATTTTTTTATATATAAATCCTATGTCTTCTAACCATATTTAATAATCCATATAAGTTCTAAGACACCCTAATAAACCTCAAGAGCTTAGGGAAGAGTCACGGGAGTCTGGGTACACGATTTGGGGTGTCGGGAGGTCGTTTTAGCTAGGAAACATTGAATGACTTGTAAGTAAATGTGTTGAGATTCTGCTCTACATTTAATTTCTCATATATCATTGTTTGACAGTCTATTTGACTATAAGTTTCCCTTGTAATCCGATGTCATGATCCAAATTTGTGTTCCTCACTTGTTGAGCTTTGTTTTCATGATTTCTTATCTTTCGTCTATCCATGGACTCCTTTCCTGTGTGATATGTTTCTGTGCTATTATAAATAGTGTATTATGTCTCAAATAGCATGCTGTTAGTTTAGTTATTGAAATGAATGAATTGAAGGACTTGTACTCATATTGTTGTATTCCTTTTAAGCATGTTGCCTATCTTATAAATGTAATCCTAGTGTTTCTTGTGAACATAAAGTAGTCCTAGTATCTAGGGTCCATTGCACTACATTGAGATGAGTGACACATGAGGCTAGAGTCCTTGAAGATGTCGACACTTGCCACTATTATGGATGACAAATGGGGTTAGATTCCCTGAGGTTGTCAATAAACGATTACTAGTCTAATGCGATATCATGCACGTCTTTTAAAGTGGCCTTAAAGGCTGATGTGACATAGATCATCATCGACTAAAACTAAATCATCACTACTTAGCCTACTGTCAGTCATATTTGTTTAACTTTGGTGTTTTCTATCATGTTTCTATTTCAGCATATTCTTCGCTAACTTTATGCTTTTTAATAACTCTTATTATAGATGGAAATGTGGACTAGTATTTCCAGATTTTACTTTCTACTTTACAATACTCACCATCATTTTTATGATGGTGGGTGTAGATCCGTCTACTAGCACGCACGGTAAGGAGAAGGTCAACGACTACCGCTGAGCCTATAGCGTGCTTCCAGTTCCAATTTTGTAGGTTTTTGATATTTTGTTGTATTACATACTTATGTTTTTCAGATATATTTTGGGTTGTATATATATCGGGGTTGAGCGTTAGTTCCCCGACCTGACACATGTCTATTACACTGATCATCGCCATTTTATTATATATACATGTGATTATGCTTTCCTGGTTTCCACACTTAATATTTGAATTATTTGCTTCTGCTAAATGTTAAGACTTTCGCCGAATAACATACAAATTGTAAAAAAATTTAATTAACCTTGAAATTTAATAATATTGAGAATTGTGTAATACTTATCCTAAACATGATTAATGAAGTGAATATGACAAAAAGCTGACTAATGCGTTGTTTTTTTCCTAAATGGACGTGTTTAGGGCTTAATGACAGTATTAGGCCGAATGCAAATTCATAAATTGTTATCTCACGATGTTGTAAGAGGTATTCGTAAACTATCCTCTAAGTCCGATTCTATATGTGAGCTATGTCAAAGGGGTAACAAATGCTTTTCTTCACATGGTGGCCTCATTGACATACCGACATCACTTGTGTTGGAATTGCTACATAAAACTTGTTTGGCCCAATGCAAGTTGAAAGTCTTGAGATAAAGAAGAATGTTTTCGTAATTGTTGATGACTAATCAAGATTTACTTATATTTGTTTGTTACATGATAAAACAAAGAATTTTGATAATTTTAAGAAGTTATATGTTCAACTTCGGGATGAGAAAAGGAATGAGGATGTATTTATTGATCGACTATGCGGTGATCATGGAAGAGAGTTTGAGAATCGACAATTTGCTGATTATTATGTTGAATTTGGGATTAAGCATGAAGTTTTTCATCCAAAGACACCATAACAGAATGATGTTGTTGAAAGAAAAATTCGCACAATTCAGGAGATGACTAGGGTAATGCTAGTTGAGAAAAATCTGCCTAAAAATCTTTGGGGAAAGAAATAAATACTGCTACCGACATTATAAACATAATTTATTTTAGGCCATTGACTATAAAAACTCTGTATGAAATCTAGAAAGGAAAAAAACCTTCTCTCAAACATCTTCATGTTTTTGGATGTACCTACTTCATTTTGAACGATAAAGATCACCTGAGAAAGTTTGATTCCAAAAGTGTATTTTTCTTGCCTGTTCTTAGAATAGTAAAACTTATAGAATATTCAATAAGCGAACTATAGCTATGATAGAATCTATCAAGGTTATCGTTGATGACAGTGCTAAAATAAAACAATTGTCCTCCCAAAAAGGATGATGTTGATGAGTTGTCAAGACCAATAAGCTCAACACCTATTACTAAGCCTACTACGAAAACATCTAATTTAGATATCACTACTCCATGTGATGATGAAAATGAAAATGAAAATGATGATCCAAATCATCTACTATAGAACCTAGTTCTACTTCTACATTTACTATTCCATAGTCAAGGACGTTGAAAAGTCATCCAATTAAGCAAATTATTGGCTCAGTTGATGATCCAGTGCAAACTAGAGATATTCCTCTTGTTAACTACAAGATCATGAGATGCTTTGCTTCTTTTACATATCAGATTGAAATTGAAATCTCAAGGAGGCTTTAATAGATAAATATTAGGTGAATGCAATGGAAGATGAACTCAATGAGTTTGTCAAACATGATGTATGTGAGCTTGTTCCATAGCCTACTAATGTTAAAAGTGCTTTCCTAAATGGATATTGCATGAATAAGTCTCTGTTGCACAACCTAAAGGATTTGAGGTTCATGATAAACCTAATGATGTCTATCATTTGAAAAAGGCATTTTATGATATGAAGCAAGCTCTACGAGCTTGGTATGAAAGTTTGATTACGTATTCACCGCAGAAAGGCTATAATACAGGGTCCACTAATAAAACTCATTAAAAAAATAGAATAACTTGTTTGTGGTTGCGCAGATTTATATCAATGATATTGTTTTCAGCGCTACTTATGCAAAGCTAGCTTCAGGATTTATGGGTTTTATGAAAAACAATTTGAGATGGTTATGGTTGGAGATCTTACTTACTTATTGGGTCAGTAGATTACATAGTCTAAATAAAGTATATTTATATCTCAAAATAAATATGCTAAATCTCTTGTAAAGCATTTCTAATCGGATACTGGTAAGTCTATCTGAACACCAATGAGCTCCAGTGAAAAGATTCATAAGGATGACAAAAATGTTGATTTCAATCATACATTATATAAAGGCATGATTGGTAGCTTATTATATCTTACTACAAGGAGGCCTGAAATTGCTTTCAGTGTTATTGTTTGTGTTCACTATCAGGCATGTCCAAAAGAGTCTCATTTGGTTGATCTAAAAATGATTATGCGCTATGTGCATGGAATAACTAACTTTGGTATATTACTTACGAAAGGCAGTGCCAGTGACTTAATTAGGTATAATGATGCTGATTGGGATGAAAATATTAAAGATTGAAAGAGTAATACTGGTGGATCTTACTACATGGTTATAATATTGTTGCTTGGAACAATAATAAACAGAATTGCATTTCACAATCTACGGCTGCAGCCGAATATATTATTGCAGGCAGTTGTTGTACACATTTAATATGGATGTAGCAAATGCTCAAAGATTATAATATTACATTATCTCTGATAACAGTTTATTATGATAATGATAGTTCCATTGATATTTTGAAAAATCTATCTCAACACTTTTAGATGAAGCATGCTGATATTCGTCGTCATTATTAAGGGATCAGTGGAAAGTGGGTTAGTTAGTATTCAACATGTTCCAGCTGAAAAGCAACTAGCTGATATATTTACAAAGGATCTTGACATATAGACTTTTTAGAGATTATGCCATGATATTAGCATTTGCTCTCATTAGTATGGGCTCTTATTGCAAACTCACAGTTATGTACGTGCATGCCGATACTTATGTGTTTGACATTTTATTGTGAGCTGCTTTCGTATTTGACTAAGAAACTGCCACTTGGATTTCACTGCAACACGTATCACTCCTGATAAGTCGATTGTAAAATATTGCCAATACACCTAGTTAGGGGATGAATTCTATTTTGTTATACATTACAAATCAAATCTTGAGGGGGATTAAGGGAGTGTTGGTTCTAAATTGGTTTTATCCTTGCTGATTTTGTTCGATTATCTTATTCCCACAAATTATTGTTCCTAATTCAAACTCTTCTCTCTCGTTGTGACCTCCTTCCCCCCTCTACCATTTTTGTATCTTTCTTACTTTGATTTATTGGAAAAACGTCTCAATTATTTTTGTTAACCTCTCACGGTGACTTCATTGCAATGGCTAGTCTTTCGATGTTGGAGACAAATAGCATATACTCTCAGGCTCCATCCAATAAACTTTACATCAATACATTATCGGATCCTCGAATTGTTATAAAGACCACAAAGGTTAAATCAGGGGCTGTCTACAGACAACAATCTGCTGCATAATCTGGTTTTTCTGAGAAAGCCAAAACTGCTACCAAGGGAAAAAGAAAGTTGATGATGATGAAAAGGTTTCCTTTGACTCGGTAGAGATGATTCTTGATGAAGCCGAGGCGATCAGCAAACATCTGACCTGACAAAGATCATTTTCATCTCGCCGTACGTTGTTGTTCCGGGTCCATCTGCATTTGGTCATTTTCGGTCAATGGAATGTGCAGAGAAATTCAAAGATATGGTGTAAAGAAAATACTGGTATGATCAAATGATTAATATGTTACATTTTGATGGAACTGGCTAAAGCAGTTTCCTGGTAAAGACTTGTATTTACGGTTTGGTAAATAATGAAAGCTTCTACAATGAATCCATTGTCAAAGAATTCTGAACAATTTTCCTAACAATTTTGGGGACACTACTGCGGAGAAAGTTTTGGTTCATGGGTACTATATTCCATTATGTCCCGCCTCAATCAACTACATGCTAGGAATTTTTAGATTGGAGACGCTTGTTGAGAAGCTCATTTTAGCGCTCAAGCTTGATGATGTTGTCTTTATGGTGACTTGAGGGATACCTATAATATGGCTCTTTAAGAATGCTTTTCGGCTTATTGCTACCAAGCTAACTTGCAAGGCCTACATGTTGTGGAAGATCTTGACAAAACGTATAGTGGCCATTTCTCACTAAATCCAAATGTTTAAGGAGAGAGTGCTACTACTATATGCTCTTTCCTTGGGGAAGAAGCTAAACGTTAGGAAAGAGATTTATGACCTATGGTGCGCTTTGGGAATATATAGAACATGCTATATTTGTATGCTTCCTAAGTTTAATGTTTGAAAAATACTCTATCATTGAACAATAAATGAGAAGTTGGAAAAGGTGGTGGAGGAGGTTAGATTGAATTATCAAATGAAGTTTAACAATAGAATTATTGATATTGACTTCTCATACCTATAGAAGAAATCGTCAGCTACCCCAACGTTTGCTATGTCGCTGATGCTCCTGTTCAAACCCATGTCACAAATCTTATATGAAAGTTAAAAAGGATTTTGAAATGAAAGATTGCTGAAGTTACTAAAAATTAGGACATTAGTCCTACCGAAGTGCATTATTCAGGAGAGGAAATTTCAAAAGGGGAGGATTCTTTTCCTGCAACTACAATATAGACTGGACTGTGACTTGGTGTGAGTTCATCTGCTATACTTGTAAATCATACACATGAAGTAACCTTGCCTGCTGTGTTTCGTGGTATTAGAGATAAGAAGGATGTTGTAACACCAACTGAGGTTCCTAGTCTAATTGTATTTGCACAGGAAGAGTGTTTAGCAACATAAGAGAAACTCCTGCTGATGACTTGACTATTGTTAGCCTTGAGGGAATTCAACTGCCTTCAGTTATTGTAACATTGAAACATACTTTTAAGGCTCTAGTGAATGGTGATTTGCAATCAGAGCCAAGTATGTCAGTCCATCATTCTACTCACCTTGAGCATGAAGATATTGAAGTCAATCAAGCTATTCCTACCACTTCAACTGAGCCAACACCTTTAGTTGATGTTATTGCTCAACCTGCAACTTTTGTTGCTAGTGCATCTGCAATGACACATATAAACGCTGCTGAAGATGACTCTGCTCAAACTCAAGATGAACCTCTGCAAGAACCAAGATCTTCGATGGTGATGAGACTGCACTAGCCCTGTTTGACTAATATTTAGATCACATTGCCTATCTCACTGTCTATAGAGAAGATATAGTTGCACAGATACGACCAATGTAAGACGAGTATGACATTGTTAATGCCAAACTTCACTAATTAAGGTGACTGGTTAGAACACATATGTAATCTCTCTAACGTTGTTTACTCAAAAATGGGGAGTAAGCTATAAATTGTAAGGTTAAGTTTTTTTTTTGGGTATCTTGTTATTGAACGTACATAAACTTGATGTTTTAAAACTGCATTTCATGGTTGTACTTAATGGGTGGTGATTATAATCTTTTTGGGGCTACGGATTTTGTGTGTTGTTACTTTAATCCATCGGTAGCAGGATATTTTATGAAGTTCCTTAAAAACTCAATCTTGCTAAGTTACTATTTTTTTATCAATCTAAGCCAAAAGGGGAGATTATGAGACCCTAACTTACTGCATTTTGGTCAGTTTATCCTTGTTGATAATATATTGTCAAAATATGAATTAAGTTAGTTAGGTAGATGCTACAATCAAGATGGTTAACCTGACTAAGCAAGATGTCCGAGAGTAGATACAACTCAGAGAAAGACGACAATTCGAATTCAGGTAAAGAATGTAGTTTCAAAGTCATAGTCAAAGAAGAAAACATATCTAAAGTCTAGTAGTAATTGAATATGAGTTAGATACTGAAATAGAGCAACTGTCAATTTTAGTTTACAATAGTGAGAAGTTCGATGCTGCAAGTAGGAACTTCGAGATGGATTACAAATACAAAATCCAAGAGAAAGGTGCATAAAAGACTGAAATAGAGCAACTATTAGTATTAGTTTAAAATAATGAAAAAGTTCAATATGGCAAATAAAGAACTTCGAGATGGATTACAAATGCAAAATTTAAGAGAAAGGTGCATAAATGACTGAAGAATTTTACGAAAATGATGAGTCGAGATTCTTGAAGGAATACAAGACTTAGTTGTTGAACATTAAATGATTTCAATAGGAATAACAATTGGAAACCGAATGGTTTTCCGAGTTTCATTTTATTTAGATCTGAACTTCTAGCTGGGGTAGATAAATTGAATCTATAAATACTCAAGACTGCCATTATGTGGATTATCATTTTCTTACTTGAGTTTTATGAGAACGAGAGAACATTATAATGGTTGTACACATTATGAATTTGATTAAGTGATTGTTTAGGGTGAGGCTACGCAGAGGAAGCTATTTAAGTCTTACCGCGATGTCATTTATGTGTTTAGTTTTGATGTGTGTTTATTAGTTCATCACTAATTTGTTAATCTTATCAGTTCCTCTAGTTTCTGAAAATTTAACAGTGGCTACGAAAGGCCATCCTAAAATTAAAAGAATATCCATATTCATAAAGTGTGTCATGATCAAAAAGTCTGTGGGTATGATGTATTCTTCCACTTGAATTGGTGCATTTATGACTTCTCCTATTGGTTGAATTGAAATACCATCGGACAAGAAAACACGTTCAAAAGCAAGTGAATCAACTTCCATTTAGGTGTGTAGGAAAACATATATGGGCATGAGAGTTGCAATAGAACTCGTGTCACATTGAGCTCTAAAGTACCAAGCCCATTTGATTTTACTGTGCGAGTGTATACCTTCTGATCATTAAGCTTTATAGGCCTTAAATCCAATTTTTTTTGTTTCTCATTCTTCTTGAATTTGAATATCACGACTTGTAAATACTCTTCCTACTCTACGGTTTCTTAACTTTCAATTCTTGAGTTACTTTATTTTCTTTTGAAGCGTTTTCAACTTGTTCTTTCTCTAGAACTTATTTTTTCTTTTGAAGTGTTTTCAACATGTTCTTTCTCTGGAAGTTGTTTTTCAATTTCCATTTTTATTGTATTAATTGCATAAATTTCAGCATTAAGATTATCATAAAAGTTTAATTCTAGAAAATAATTACCATCGGTTTCATTATTGAATAACTCATCATATTCATCATAATTATGTTAGTTATTAATTTCGAACGTAATAATTTTGTCTTCAAATTCCATAAACATTGTTCATTCAAAATTATCTAACTTAGTTTTAGCTGTTTTAAGAAACGGTCTACCTAATAGTATAGGTAGAGGATTAGGTGACGTAAAATGCCTTCTAAAATGCTAAGTCATCTACTTTGACTCAAATGTCTTCTAATAATCCATACGGTTTAATAGGTGTATTAGTTAATGATCATATTTTCAATGATTCCTATAATTTAGGTGACGTTACATTATTTGATGCTCCGAGATACACGTAGCATATTCAAGAGAAGAATTTCTTATTGTGATAGGTATGAAAAACATTCTAGGGTCGGAACATTTCTCAGACATTTTCTTCTTTATTAAAGATAACATCTTTAGTGCTAAGTTTTCATTAGGTTCTTCTAAAAATTTGTCCGTAGATTCAAAGAATTATTTATTAACTTAGTCATAATTTGATTCCATTAAAAGTTCATTAATTTCTATTTTTGTAATTGATTCAGAAATGTCTTCTTTAATTTCTTCCTTCCTAGCATTTGCTAATCAATTTAGAATGGGAGAAATAGAATGCATATCTTCGTTCAATTCATAAGTATAATTATCTAATTTCTATTAGTTAACTAATTCGAAATTTTGTAAATATTTTCATAACCTTTAACTCTGGCTAAATGCCTTTGGTATTGCCTTTCGGGAAATGTGTATATTTTAATTGTTCAACCATCCATTCCTTAGTGGGAATTGCATTTGTCATCATCTTTTCTTCTTCTTGTTCTATCGTTTTATGTACTTTATTTTTTTACCTCTCTTAGGTATCTTTTCTTATGTATGCGTTTTTTTCATTATCACATAATAAAATGTTAACTTGTGCTTGATTCCTAGTATTTGTAGGTTGAGCAGATCCTTTAATTTGATTACTTAACTTAATAATTTTTAAATTCATTTGATTTAATTTTTTCAACTCATTAATCGATGTTTTAGTTTTAATTTGATTTTGAGAAATTTGTGTAAAGTTTTGATGACTTTAAGTCATAAAATTATGCAAATTTTAAATTTGGTTGCATAGGTTGAACCATTTGTTGAGGTTGTTGAATTGGCGTAGATTGTATTTGTGCTATTGGTTTATAAGTGGTATAATTTTGTTTTTGTCGACCATAGCTAAGATTTGAATTTGTTTATCTAAGGTAGTAATTATTATTGTTATATTAATTTATAGGAGGCCATAATATTCATTCATAACTGCATTGATTTCTTCAATATTATCTTCTTGTAAAGTATGGCACACATCCATAGGATGTGTAACTTCATTACATAATCCACAATGTTTCACATTGTTTGATCTAACTTTTAATAATAATTTAAACAATTTAGATAACTCATCAACTTTTTCATCAAATGTATTATTCTTTTATTATTAACTTCGTAAAGTTTCTTTCTTGATGTGTCAGTCTTTTCATCATATTCTTTAGATTTGATAGCTTCTTTTGCTAAAGTTAATGTTATATCGAATAATTATCCACCACATACGATATTGTTCACTTGTCTTTCGTGCCAAATATAACTCGTACATGAGTAACCAATCCCATAAGGGTGTAGTAGTGAAAAATACGGGGTCAAGTCCATAGGACTAGGTTTTACTCTGAGCTTACTATAAAGGGAAATTCAGGGGTTTTCTAATAGATTAAAAAAAACGATTAATTATAACTACTTAGAAATTAAAGTTTGCAAACGTGAATTCAATAAGAAAATGTCTAGTTCTATAGTTCTAAAAATCCAAATCAAGATTCGATAGCATATCATGGTCCTTGATATATCCCAAAAGATTATTAATTCAATTCCTCCTAGATTAGCTATAAGAAAGCGAGATCCGCGATATATCCTTGATTCCAATAATTTGATAGCTAGGACGTCCACCACTAACTACTTCCCTAATCAACATACCACTCTAGACATCCACTAATAAGGTTAATGTATTAACTGCATAAAGTTCTATGGGAATAATAATCCTAAATAACCAAATCACTCCCACTTCCAATTTAACCTAGATTTATTTGTCGCACACTCGAAAATTGAAAGGTTTTGATGGAAAATGGGTAAGTGATCGTTACTTGTATTGGTCCAATCATACAATTACAGATACGATTACCCTAATTAACTATATGCCTTCCACTTAAAAGCATGCACTAGCTAGAATATATGCCCTAATTTCACACCATAATCATAAAAATAACAACAAATAAAATAGAAAGGATCAGATAAATTAAATTATAAATAAAAGATCTCAAATAACATGCTATAAACCAAGAATCTAGACTTGCTTTGCCTCCAACCTAGGAATAGAGTGCTTAGCTGGACTTCATATAAACTCAATAGAAAAATAAGAGGGCCGCTAAGGGCACCCCACCATTTAATGAGGGCACCCAACTTATTTGTAAAAATTCCAGCAAAAATGGAAAAGACCATTTTGCCCCTGTATATATATAATGGTTTAAACCCCACAAATCATTTTGACAAGGAGTTAGGGCACCCCACCAGCAAGCTTGAACCACAAAGCCACAGCCACAGCCACATTGCGTTTGGCGAAGAGCTGATCGATTCTTGCTCGTCCGACAGCGAGGTAACAATGTTTGACAACCATATTCGGGTTTTTTAGAACTGTTTAGTTGTGTATAACAGTGAAAATGATGATTTGTTTGTCAACGTAGGGTTTGGTAATTTCTTCAAATCGAAGTTGTTTCCACTGTATAATGGAGGATTGTAATGCTTCGGTGCCAGAGGAGGTCGTCCTTGAGGTAATTTTGTAAATTTTTTGTGTTTTTTTTGCGGTTATCCGAAGTTTCTGTCTGGGTGCGCGATTGTTTCGGCCTCGCAGGACCGAGACGTATGGTAGTGTCTCGGTCATAGAGGACCGAGAGGTTTCACGTAGGTCACGGTCTGGAACGACCGAGAGTACTGGGTAACTCTCGGTCGTACGTAAACGAGACTCTGAAGTAAGTTTCGGAACTGTACAACCGAGAACCTATTTTTTGGGTTTTTTTGTGATTGTGCAATACATTTTGGTTGATTATAATGTTACACTGTTTGTATTGCGGGTAATGCCGTTATCTAGTAATTTTCCAGACTACAAGGACACTTTTACACCTTCTAAGCCATTCCCCTCTCGAGAAGCGGCTATTTCATGAATTCAAATGATTGGTGGTGAAAACAAGTTTGTGTTAGTAACGAAGCGCTCGGATGCCGGGGGCATTAAGCGCAGGGGAAGGGTGAAAATTGCCTGTGAGAGGCTTGGGACATATAGGGGACTGGCTCAGAGAGTAGGGAAGGGGAAAGCGGCAAAATTTTTAAAGAAATCAAGGAATGATGAAAAGGCGAGGACTCACACTAGTACGAAGAAATGTTGATGCCCTTTCCAAATTAACGTCAAGGAAAATGCTAACTCTTTATGGTATGTCACCGTGATTTGTGGGAGGCACAATCACGACACCGCAGGAAGATTGGATAAGGGGGAGGAGGAAGTTGAGGATGCGGGGGGGAGGACTGAAAGTAAGCAGCTCAGGGAGATTAGTCCACCTTCGTTTTTTGTGGAGTGCGAGCAGGAAGTTGAGGATGCGGGTGGGAGGACACCGGGGTCTCCAATCGGAGGCACCCCAGTGTCGGAGGGGCCCCAATCTCAAATCGAATTTGAGTCCTCCCACTCCACAAAAGCTTCTAGGCAGAAGAAAGGCAAGGTTCCACAAATGCGTCGTGCCAGTCGACGCACGCAAAGTGGATCTAACATGACTTATGGTCATTGCTTAGAACAAGATTGGTTGCCACATGTTGATGACATTATCGATGTGGTTTCCGATGGGAATTGTGGATATCGGTGTATAGCCTCTGGGCTTGGACTTGCCGACGTAGACGAGTAGAGGATTATGCGTAGAAGGATGTACGATGAGATTATCAGGTATGAAGACCTTTGGCGGGAAGTGCTTGGCTCGAGTTTCGAGACTGTCAAGAATGCGGTGCATTCCCCAGAGAAGCAAGAGGGGCATCTTTCAAAGAATGGTTGACACTTCCAGACATGGGATTGTTAGTATCCACCGCATTCAATGTCATTCTCGTCAATCTCTCGCGTGGGAGTGCCTCCACATTCCTACCTCTACGTAGTACTCCACCGTCGTCATTGCACAACAGACTTATCATCGCAATGGCAAATGAAAGGAATATCCATTGGGTTCTATGATTTTTTGTGAATTGGTTTGTTTCCCCCTTAATCGGGTTTGTGACAATATCTTCTATGTTCTACTATTCACTTTGACTGGTGCAGTTGCGTGTGAATGCACCGCCGCCATCCTTATATCTATCGTGGGATCGGTACGTTGAGGACTGCGCCAAAGGTTGGCGAGATGGATTCGTTTTTCGAGACATCGCGCCCATTGCAACTGCTGATCATGAAGCCACCATACCCGTTGTAGATTTAGATACACCGTAGGTTAAAGCTTGTACCTAGACGGCTAAACATTTAGAAATTTTGCCAATTCGTCCGAATGTTCTATGTATATGCAAATGTTGTCTTTGTGTTTTGATTGTTGTTGTGTTTTGATTGTTGTTTACTTATGGATGGACCCTTTTTAGAGTCAGTTTGAATGTTACGGAGATTTATAATTAATTAAGTTTCGGTGCAAATTGTCGGGATGGATTTTCAATCTTGTATTGTTAGTTTGACGATTTCCCAATTTTTTTCAAACCGTAATGTTCAAATTCATCCATTTCGATGTCTCGGTCAAGGTGTTCGTGAAACAACCCATATTTTCGGTCACCCATGATGACAAGTATTCCAATATATCGGCCGTGTACAACCGAGTCCTATTTCAATTTATCGGTTGTACACCACCGAGATGGATTGATCATTTCACTCCGCCCGACTCTCGTCCTATGACGACCGAGCCTACCGAGACCCCCCGGAAGTGGACAACCGATACGCAGATTAACTCTTCGGTCTTCGTGGCCGAGATCTGCGAGTTCCCAAAAATATTAGCTTCGTCGTCCAAGGCCGGCCGAGACATTGACACGATCTCGGCTCTGTGTGGCCGAGAACCACGATTTCCCAATTTTTTTACATTTGAAAAAACCGCCACACACACATTACAACTACTCTACCAAATGTAACTTAATTCGACGATCTTCAACCGAGCCCTAATTTGGAGACGAAATCGGCTCACACACCGGACCCTACAAAATGCAGAAAACTCGAACAACGAAGGAGAAACACACGGCGAGGGACGGAGAACACGATTTCGGGGATTCCTCTCACTGGTCGGTTCAAAACAATTGAATTCTTCCACAAGGAGTTCAGTGAACGAGGGTGGTGGTGGTGGTGGGGGTGGTGGGGTGCCTAGTGGTTTGCACGAAGGTGGTGGGGTGCTCAGGGAATTGCACGAGGGGGTATTTTCGGTAGTTCAGGGCTAATTTTTGCGTGCCTCAGGTAAAACAGTTTGTGTCCACGTTAACTGGGTGCCCTTATTAAATGGTGGGGTGCCCTTAGCGGCCCTAAAAAATAATAAAAGAAAAGAGAGGTGGTTCGATTGTGTATGTAGAGAGTAGACTGTAGAATTATATGTCGAGTTGATCTTTTGGTATGGATGAAGTGGTGTGGATGAGAATTGGTGTGGACAGAGTGCTTTGGTATGGATGATTTAATTAGTGTAGAAAGTGGTGTTATGATACACAAATGTGGTGTTGTTTATGTTAGCTAATACCTATGTATTGAATCATATATTCAGTATAATGTACTATAGGTTCATGTTAGTTTGTTCTAGGTAGTTGTAACAAAGGGGTACAATGTACACCATGTAGATTTTATATATAAGCAATACAGTGTAATATACAGATTTGATTTTTGATGAAATAAAGATCAAATTACATAGTTTCATCGTGTCTTGTTACATTGATCAATGATCTTTGTTGATCATTGATCTCATTGTTATTGATCCGCATTTGTTCATGGTATCGAAGCAGGTTTTACTATTCTTGATTTGTGTTGTTTGTTGATTGAATTGAAGGATTTGTACATGGCATCTCTGTTCATGGTTCGTGAGTTCTTGATTCGAAATGGAGCAGAAGAGCTCTGAAACAGGTGATCTTGGAGTCGAGAATCCTTTACTTCTTCAAGGTTCGATAATCCTGGTATGATACTTGTCTCTAATTCTCTTACTGGTTCAAATTACCTGTCATGGAGTAGAGCTATGATGATTGCATTGGGAGCAAAAACAAAGATTGGTTTTATTGATGGTAGATGTGTAAAACCAGAAACCACTGATCCTAATCTTGATCGATGGATCAAGGTGGATTATATGGTCACTTCTTGGATTTTGAATTCTATTTCAAAGGAGATTGTTGAAGCTTTTCTCTATACAACCTCTTCTTTTGATCTATGGAATGAATTAAAGGAAAGGTTTGGAGAATGTAATGGTCCTCTTCTATATCAGTTGAAACGTGACATTGCTTCTATAAATCAAGGAGATCTGTCTCTTTCACAGTACTATACCAAACTTAAGAAACTTTGGGATGAACGAGTTGTTTAAATCCTTTACTGTGTGTGTGATGTGGAGCATCTCACGCAATGGTCGTTCTAGAGTCTAATGATAGGCTGATGCAGTTTTTAATGGGATTGAATGATATGTATGATCATATTCGAAATCAAATATTGGTGTTGGATCCATTGCCAAGTATAAACAAAGCTTACTCTATGGTTCTTAGAGTTGAAAAGCAAAAAGAAGTACATGTTAACTATTCGCCTATGATGGATACTGCCATGATGATGAAGGTTAACAAGATGAATTCAGGTACTTCAAATAATGGTCATAGGTTCTTTGGAAAAGGAAATCAAAAGAAATCTGTGAATAAAGATGATCTGTTTTGTGATCATTGTAAGGCAAAAAGACATACAAAAGATACTTGTTTCAAACTTCATGGATTTCAGATTGGTACAAGAAAGATTATGATAAGAAGCAGATATCAAATAATTCAAAATCCTTTGTGAATTTGATAGAATCACCTCTGGACATACAAGGTGCAGAATCATCTCAGTTTGAAGATTTCCAGTCGAATATAGCAGCAATGATACATCAGGGGATTGAGAATTTCATGAAAGGAAAGTCTGTTTCAGAGGCAGGAGTTTCTAATCATGTGAACTCAGTTATATCTGATTTTACAGGTAGCTCATACAAAAGCTCTTCCAGTTCTTGTTCTTTGTTTAATTCAGATGCTTGGATTGTGGATAGTGGAGCAACAAATCATATGTGTACTAGCTATGATTTACTTGCTAATGTCAATGTTTTACCTAAGTCTGTTATGGTTTGCTTACCTGATGGACATACTAAAGAAGTAAACTGCATTGGAGATGTGAAAGTTTCGAGTTCGAGACTTAGTGCTTTCTTCTTGTTTACATATAAAATCATTCAAGTATAATCTTTTGTCGGTTAGTAAGTTACTATCATCTACTAAACTGACAATTGAATTTTATCCATCATTTTGTGCTATACAGAACATTGAGAGTTCTCAAGTTCTAGCTGTGGGAAGGATGGTTGGAGGACTATACATACTGGATTCAAGCTCATTTCATAAGGATGTCATTGCTTCTTTTGTATCACCTTCAGAATTGTCATTAGCTCACTGTTATAATGCTACTGATAAGTTTTCATGGCATTTGAGATTGGGACATCCTTCTATTCATGTAACAAGGCAACTTGATATGTTACTTAACAGTCGATCAAGTGAAAAACATACTGAACCTTGTGATGTTTGTCAGATGTCTAAACAATGCAGATTGGTGTTTCCAGTGAGTTCTATTCAAACATCTAGTATTTTTCAGTTGTTACATATGGATATATGGGGACCATATAAGCGATCTTCCATTCAAGGAGCTCATTATTTCTTGACTATTGTGGATGATTTTAGTATTCACATGGACATTTTTGATGAAACATAAGTCCTTGACAGCAACATCATCAAACAGGTTCTTAGCTTTCATTCAAACTTATTTCAAGGTCTCGGTTCAAACCATTAGGATCGATAATGGAACCGAGTTTTGTAATAAAGATTGTCATGCTTTGTTCTCTGGTTTGGGAATTATTCATCAAAGATCAACACCATATACACCTCAACAAAATGGTGTTGTTGAAAGGAAGCATAGACATTTACTGCAAGTTACAAGAGCCTTGATATTTCAATCTAATTTGTCAAAAAAATTGGGGGAGATCTTTTGCTCTCACCGCCACATACATCATCAACAGATTACCTACTCAGTTACTGAAATGGAAATCTCCTTATTGTCTTTTATTTGGAAGAACACCAAATTATTCTTCTTTAAAGACTTTTGGTTGTTTGTGCTATGCTACAAATGTTTCACCAAGCAAATCTAAACTGGATTCAAGAGTCGTTAAAAGTATATTCATTGGTTATTCTCCGGGACAAAAGGCATATAGATTGTATAACATGGCCACACATACATGTTTTGTTTCAAGAGATGTGATCTTCTTTGAAAATCAGTTTCCTTTCCATAAAGATTCGAAAATTCAAAGTGTCCTCTCGCCTATTCCATCTCGAAGATAAACCGATTATTTGAGAGACATTTCGGATGTTAATGCTCCTACATCGCCTATTGTGCCTTCTTCTCCAGATTTACCTATTAATGAAGCGAGTTTCGATGTCCCCGAAGATGTCTCTTCGTACCTCCTATCGATGCATTGGTACCTCATACTAATGATGATTTACATGAAGTCGTCCCGCCTCCTAATGTCGTTGTTACTAGGAAAAGTACTTTGTGAGTTCATAAGCCTCTTTGGTCGAATGATTTTGTTCTAAACAATGTAGAGACTTCACTGTTCTACCAATTTCTCTATCTACTTGGTAACCCTCCTACATTTCCTTTTATACATTCTCCAAACATTATCGCTAGCTACAAATGCTTTCTATTCTTGTTTCAAATATTAAGGAGCCTACCGCTTATATTCAAGCTCAGCATGATCCTGTTTGGATTGAAGCAATGGAAAAAGAGTTACAAGCTTTGGAAACTAATGGAACTTGGAGTCTTACTACTCTACCACCTGGTAAAAAAGCCATTGGTTCTAAGTGGATATACAAGGTTAAACTTAATCCTGATGGTTCTTTGGATAGATGTAAGGCTCGTTTGGTGGCAAAAGGTTTTAATCAAATTGAAGGAGTTGATTATACTGATTCATTTTCTCCAGTTGCCAAGAATGTCACTGTTCGAATTGTATTATCTTTAGCAGCTGCTCGAGATTGGCCCTTACAACAATTGGATGTTAACAATGCCTTTTTACATGGATACATAGATGAAGATGTGTACATGAAGCCACCTGATGGTTATAATGTTGTTTCACCTAATCAAGTCTCGCAAACTTCATAGATCTCTCGTATGGTTTGAAGCAGCTTCTCGTCAATGGAATCATGAGCTTACAACCAAGCTTCAATCTTTTGGTTTTGCTCAATCTCGCTCATGATCCCCTGCTTGTTTACTTACAACAATGTTGGTCATTTTTTGGTGTTGTTGGTATATGTTGATGATGTTCTTCTTATCGGTACTTCACTTGACTTAATTGATCAAGTAAAGAACTTCTTACATAACTTGTTTACCATTAAAGATCTTGGACAAGCTCGTTATTTCTTGGGTTTAGAGTTGGTTAGATCTTCTTCGTGTCTCTATGTTCATCAACGTAAGTATGTTCTTGATCTACTTATCGATCTTTGGTATTCTCATGGCTAAACCATTTGCTACTCCACTCCCTCGTGATCGCAAATTTACTGAGATCCCGATTCACCTTTGTTACTTGAAGTTGATGAGATATAGAAGACTTATTGGTCGTCTTCTTTATCTAGATTCACTCGTCCCGATATTACCTTTGCCACACAACAATTAAGTCAAGTATATTCAAGCCCCTACAGAGCAACATTGGTCTGTCGCCCTTCATGTTTTAAGATATCTTAAGGGTACTCCTTCCAAGTGGTCTGTTTCTTTCCTGTTCAAAGAAGATCTTTCTATGGTTGCCTCTTTGTGATTCGGGATCGGGTCGCTTGTCCTACTTCAAGAAAATCTATCACCGGCTATTGTGTGTTCATGGGATCTTCTTTGATTTCTTGGAAAGCTAAGAAGCAAGCTACGTATCCAAATCCTCTCGCTTGAAAGTTCGAATATCGAAGTTTATCCTCCACAGGTTTGTGAGTTGTTGTGGATTTCCTATATTCTTAAGGATTTACATGTTCCTACTTCACTTCCAATTCCACTTTGGTGTGATAACCAAGCCGCAATACATCTATCTCGCTAATCCAATTTTTCATGAACGTACTTAAGCATTTAGAAATTGATTGCCATTTGGTTCGACATCAGTTTAAGTGTGGCTTTGTTCTTCCTCAATATATTTCTACTAAGCTACAACTGGCTGATTTATTTACAAAATCTTTATCAGCTTCCTTGTTTTCTGATTTATTGTCCAAGATGGGTCTATGTGATTGGCATAGACTTCCATCTTGAGGGGGGGATGTAGAATTATATGTCGAGTTGATGCTGTTGGTATGGACAGAGCTGGTGTGGACAGAATTGGTGTGGACGTGAGAGTGCTTGGTATGGGAATTAATTAGTGTAGACAGAATTTGGTGTTATGATACACAAATGTGGTGTTGTTTATGTTAGCTAATACCTATGTATTGAATCATATATTCAGTATAATGTACTATAGGTTCATGTTAGTTTGTTCTAGGTAGTTGTAACAAAGGGGTACAATGTACACCATGTAGATTTTATATATAAGCAATACAAGTGTAATATACTGATTTGATTTTTGATGAAATAAAGATCAAATTACATAGTTTCATCGTGTCTTGTTACATTGATCAATGATCTTTGTTGATCATTGATCTCATTGTTATTGATCGCATTTGTTCATGGTATCGAAGCAGGTTTTACTATTCTTGATTTGTGTTGTTTGTTGATTGAATTGAAGGATTTGTACATGGCATATGTTCATGGTTCGTGAGTTCTTGATTCGAAATGGAGCGAGAAGAGCTCTGAAACAGGTGATCTTGGAGTCGAGAATCCTTTACTTCTTCAAGGTTCGATAATCCTGGTATGATACTTGTCTCTAATTCTCTTCTTGGTTCAAATTACATGTCATGGAGTAGAGCTATGATGATTGCATTGGGAGCAAAAACAAAGATTGGTTTTATTGATGGTAGATGTGTAAAACCAGAAACCACTGATCCTAATCTTGATCGATGGATCAAGGTGGATTATATGGTCACTTCTTGGATTTTGAATTCTATTTCAAAGGAGATTGTTGAAGCTTTTCTCTATACAACCTCTTCTTTTGATCTATGGAATGAATTAAAGGAAAGGTTTGGAGAATGTAATGGTCCTCTTCTATATCAGTTGAAATGTGACATTGCTTCTATAAATCAAGGAGATCTGTCTCTTTCACAGTACTATACCAAACTTAAGAAACTTTGGGATGAACGAGTTGTTTAAATCCTTTACCTGTGTGTGTGATGGAACATCTCTGCGCAATGGTCGTTTCTAGAGTCTAATGATAGGTCGATGCGATTTTTAATGGGATTGAATGATATGTATGATCATATTCGAAATCAAATATTGGTGTTGGATCCATTGCCAAGTATAAACAAAGCTTACTCTATGGTTCTTAGAGTTGAAAAGCAAAAAGAAGTACATGTTAACTATTCGCCTATGATGGATACTGCCATGATGATGAAGGTTAACAAGATGAATTCAGGTACTTCAAATAATGGTCATAGGTTTGCTGGAAAAGGAAATCAAAAGAAATCTGTGAATAAAGATGATCTGTTTTGTGATCATTGTAAGGCAAAAAGACATACAAAAGATACTTGTTTCAAACTTCATGGATTTCCAGATTGGTACAAGAAAGATTATGATAAGAAGCAGATATCAAATAATTCAAAATCCTTTGTGAATTTGATGGAATCACCTCTGGACATACAAGGTGCAGAATCATCTCAGTTTGAAGATTTCATCGAATATAGCAACAATGATACAGCAGGGGATTGAGAATTTCATGAAAGGAAAGTCTGTTTCAGAGGCAGGAGTTTCTAATCATGTGAACTCAGTTATATCTGATTTTACAGGTAGCTCATACAAAAGCTCTTCCAGTTCTTGTTCTTTGTTTAATTCAGATGCTTGGATTGTGGATAGTGGAGCAACAAATCATATGTGTACTAGCTATGATTTACTTGCTAATGTCAATGTTTTACCTAAGTCTATTATGGTTTGCTTACCTGATGGACATACTAAAGAAGTAAACTGCATTGGAGATGTGAAGCTGAGTTCAGACTTAGTGCTTTCTTCTTGTTTACATATAAAATCATTCAAGTATAATCTTTTGTCAGTTAGTAAGTTACTATCATCTACTAAGCTGAGTAGACAGTCTAATTAAAACCTTAAGTTATATATATATAAATCCTTTCAATTGGGTCTCTGGAAAAGAGTGAGTGAAATTTGTAGATTCTTTGGTGTGTCATCGACCTAGGAAGATCTGATGGATGTAGTTGCTTTGCCACCGAAGTCTTGACACATGTCACAAATGAGTTGGAAGACGTAGCTAGCGTGGCTGACATAGCATAACTGGATTCGTGGTGAACGAGCCGTAGGTCGTGGCTAGCAACAATGAGCTCGACACGAGGCAACTGGCAGATGAGCAAGAGTCGGAAAGGAATGGTGCGAACGTGTCAGAGCCTATTAGCCGTACTTCTTAAGGTAAATCAAAGGCAGTAAGATGGAAGTAACATACCTTGAAGGATTCGACAAAGATGTAGGAGACAGTGCAGTACGTGTCTCGATGTAAAGTGAAGACCATTACTCATTTGATAGATCTGGCTTCTAATCTCAAGGTGTGACGAGCGATTGCTGAAGTATTGTGTGTCTCAAGTGTCTCAGGTGCTGCGTTACTCAGCTACTACTCTCCCTATTAATCCATTTTGCAGTGCGTGTCTCGAGGAAGATCAAAAGGTTGCTGAAAACACTGCTTGAATGACTTATACTTAATTTTTTTTGAAGACTTTCCTCAACTAATGCACCATTAAACTTCTAAACCACCATATCATCAACACGGATCAATGTGGATACCACCATCTATCTCGAAGGGTGTGCAAGCTCACTTTTCAATGTCAAACACCCAAAACACTTCAAAATACCCTCATTTATTTCTTTTTCATCAAATTTCCAATGAACCATTGAAAAAATAAATAAAATAGAATTGATTAATAATACAAGGATTAGAGATTTAAAAACACATAAAATAAACACCTAAAATATAATATATTTACTAACTTGTCAAATACCCCCAAATTTAAAACTTTCCACATCCCGAGCAAAGGTGTAAATGAAAAAACAAAAGTAAACTAGACTCCTAATATAATAATGAACCTAACTTAAATAATGTTATACCCAATTTAAAGTTCATGAAGTTCGTTTTGGTTCAACTAGTTGCCAAATCAACGAGCCACTCAAGAAATTTCAGCGTTATGATATGTCTAGAACCGCAATCCAAAAAGAATTAAGATAACTTTTTAATGACCTAGACTCAGTTAAAACAAAGGCTATCAACTACTACAAGCTTTATTGGTCTATATACTCAAGCACACAAGTTTACAATCTCTTTAATATAGTGCATCAACGCTTGGAAGGTACTATAGGCGAGAAATGCAACCGCACTGTCCATGTTATAGACTTAACATTTATGGAGATTAATAGGGCTTTAAGTAGGTTGTAAAATGACTAGGTTAGAGTACCAAGGAATTGATATAAGGGTAATGCGAAGCATTGGAAAACTAAAACTTAGATTGCCAAAATGTTTTCAAAGAACATGAAAGTGGCTATTTTGCACTTAACTTCAATTTTTCTTTTAATATGTGCAGTCCTCATCTTTTTCCATCCACCTACCTCTCTACTTCATTTTTTGTGGATAATGTTTTAGGTGAGACTCTTTAATCATGACTAGATTTTTTTCAACATAATTAATTTCCTCTTCTTTTAGGCATAAAAAATTTTCTTTCTCTAATTTTTTTCTCCATCTTATGATGTCTCTTTTTTAAAGATTTCAAGTCTAAAGTAGCTTCCAACTAGGTAAAGGATTATTTTATGCTATGGTTATGGGTTTAACATTATGTAAGAAAGAATAAAAGGTTTTGTTGGCTCAAAATGAGTAAACTAGGGATATTATTTTAGGTAGGCTCAAAGCTTATGAATTCAGCCTCGAGCAGATTACACCCTCATTTAGCACACTAGAAATCTAATTTTTTCCTCTTGCACAGTTCTAACTATCTGCCCCCTTTTGTATCGAGCACAAGGTTTAACCCTCATAGTAAGTCCCTAATATGAAATCATAAAAATGCCAGGCTACGGGTCAGAATGAGTGTTTCTCCTAATTTCTCAAGTCGTAAGTCAAAAAGGCAAACGTAGTTTACTCATCCACGACCAAAGGCATGAAGCAAAGTTTCGAGTAACTCCAAATAATAATAATAATAACAATAACAATAATAATAACTATACTAAATACAGGCACGAAAATGTACCATATCCTAATGAAATGGAAGATAAAAGTATGAAGGGAAAAGAAATAGAAGTGAAAAGACAAGAAAATGAAAGAAATAACACCACCACAACCACCCTTCAACTGTATAATTGAAAATTTTAACGATCACACCTGCGGTCTTTAGGCAAAAGATCCATCCAACATATGTCATAATCCCTAAAATACCCCACAAAAATTTTAAACTTTGTCCCCAAAGTTCAAAACAAGTCAAGAGGTTCATACATAAAAATGAACAAGAGGGTGAATGAACATAGTAGATATTTAAGTAAGGAAATGATACGAGTTCAGGTGCAAGAATACTAAAACAAAGAAGCAAAACAAGATAAATCAAAATTTGGGTTGGTTTTTAAAATTGTTGAAAATATTTTGAACTTTCTCTTAAAAAAACTTAAAACTATAAAATGGTTAGGGCAAAAAATAATGAATCAAGGAATTGACTTGAAAAAAAGAATTCAACTAAATTTTACGAGCCCAGTATTTCTCAACTAATGATAAAATGAACAAAATAGTGAAAATAAAATCTAGTGTTTCGAGTTCTACTTAAAGACCTGCCACTAATGTACGACTTAAGTTAGTTTTTGATTAATTTCTAACCAAGTCTCAAAACACATAAATCTTAGCAAGTAATCAATTTACTTAAAAAACTAATAACTTATATCATGTTAATTAAAATTTAATTGAAAGTTAAACCTGACTCCAACACATAATACTTTTTTCCTTCCTTCATCTTAAGACTTACCTTAACCTGTAAAAATTAATAAATGGAGTTTAGGTGTTAGCTTAAATTGTTGAATAACTGAAATAAAGTAAAATAAACTAAATTATACTAAATTGAAAAAAACTAGGCTAAAGTGAGAATTAAAGTATGAAAATTAATAAAATAAGGTTGGCTTGTCTTCCAACGAGCGACTTTATTTTAAGTTATTGGGTTAGAGTTGGACTAAAAGATCATGCAACACCCACTAATTTAGAGTAGTCGCAAATAAATGAAATCACCGTAGCATTTAAAAATGAAATAGGCATGCCCTCTTTAAGAGTTTTGAGCTCATCTTGGACTTATAGCAAATAAGTCTTCATATAGTCTTGACTATCTAACACATACCTGTTAACACCACATAAAATATCCAAGTGCCCTTTTTGTTCCATCCTTGTCTCAAATTCCATAAATATGAAATAAGAAGTGGATTCATCAACATTAGAGGTTGATCTTCCTTACTCGCTTTATATGGTTCATATGGCCTTTCCAAATTGACTTCAATTTTCATCTCGGATTCTTCTTCATTAACTTATGCAATTATAACATTCGACTCTTATGGAAAAACTTCAAGTTCATCCTTCAATTTAGCCAAATACTTTTCTTTCTCAACACTTCTAAACATAGTCACACTCGCATCCTCCTCTTGATCATAATGTATAGGCTCGGGGAACTCTTCTTTATTAATCAAATTATCAATGCTAGTATTCATTTGACTTAGTAGAATGCTCATATTTTGACAACTTTAATTTATCTTTTGCTGAATTTGTTCCCATATTTCTCGATAGCGTAGATTTTTGTAATGGGTCTTCTAGAAAACTTCAACATTTTATTCATAGACTGAGATTGAGTCCTTCAACATCTCTTCAAAAGAACACTTCTCTTTGTAGCATGAACTTATAGAAGTTTGGTAGTAGGAATACATAACTCCCCTGGAGATAATTTCCATACTCGCAATTGTAAAAGCAAACATTGGTGGAATGAGCACAATCACCACAATATCCACAAGCTTCAAGCTGCTACAAATTAGAAGACCAATTAGAAAAACTATGTCCATAACTTGACATACCTACCGAATTTATATTATGATAGTATGAGTCTTCAAATTGACCATAATTGTAAGAGTTGGAGACCACTAAGGAGTTACCTTTAAACATATGCTAGAGACAAGGAACTAGATAGATAAATAAATAAAATTAAGAAAAAGTAAAAAAAAAAAGAAACTAAACTGAGAATAAAAGACTAAGTCTCAGGCTATAGCACCAAATTTTTTGCACATGTCATTTATGCCAAATGTAACTCGTACTCGAGTTACTAATCCCACAATGGTGTAGAAGTGGTAAATACGAGGTCGAATCTACAAAACTTAGGTTTTACTCTAAGTCAACTAAAAAAGGAAATTTGGGGTTTTTCTCTTTTAGATTATAAGAAAATATTTAATTATAACTACTTAGAAATTAAAGTTTGCAAAGGTGAATTCAATAAGAAAATACCTAGTCTATAGTTCCACAAATCCAAATCAAGATTCAATAGCATTTCATGGTCCTCGATCTATCCCAAAAAATTATCAATTTTGCCTACATTAGCTATAGGAAATCATCATTCGCCAGAAATCTCTAATTCCCCTAATCTCGATTGCTGGGATGTGCGTCACTAACTACTTCCCTAATCAGCACATAACCCTAGTAATGAGTGTGCCGCAAGTATAACGACTAGCCTGTAGTAATAGTGCAATCATCTTATGTGGACCACATATATCATCCTCAGAGAGAGATTTTTGCACTAGTTGTTAATTACCTATCTAACTTGAACTATTACTAAGGGATTCACGTTTTTATTTGGTTTTATACTAATCCAAACTAATCTAACAAATCAATTCACGCTTTACTTGAACTCTTATATTAAGGATATCTTAGTTCACAACTTCACCAAGGCAATTAATACTATGCTTTGTAACCATTTTTACATTTTAATATTTTGTGTGCAATGCCTAATTAGAATAGACAAATTTCATTTAAATCCACTTTAACCCACTTTCGTGACTGAAAAGATTCTAATGTACAAACTAGAACTTCGCCTAACGGTGTGAGTAACGTAAGCTCCACATTGACTTAAGTCCCAAATTATTGGATTCATAACCAACTAATTTTACTATCCGTGCCTCCTTAATCAACAGCTATCTCCCGATGTGTGTTTTATGGTTGTACCGTTCATATCCGGATTAAAAGCTTTAATGGCCATGATAACTTCTATAGCCTAAGTCATTAAACAAGTGATCAAGATGTCTAAAGCATTACACTCAAACCCCATACAAATTCTAACCATTGTAGTTTTTACAATCACCTTTTACTCATATTCAAAGCGTAGCATTCATACCATAGGATCCATTGATCCTTAAGACAAAAAGGCTACTCACACTTTATTGAAACATATACATCACAATTCATAATGAAAGTTATTGCAAATCCGAGATGAATATATATATATTACCTAAAATTAATGAATGAAACCAAAATTGAATTGCATTCGTGGAGTCTTCAATGTTTTCTCTACACAAACTCCTTAATACTCCGACTCAAAGTAAAACCTATGATAAATTACTCTAAAGGCAGCTAATAGTTGGTGTATGGTGAGTTTACCATCCAAATACCTATTTATACTCCCTAATACCAATTAGAGTCCCTACTTTACAATTTATCTAGAATTGAAACTCTACTTTCTATTTTCTCGTATTTGGTGATGTCATTTCCCCGGCGCTGCGTATGTTAAGTCATGGCGCCGCCATTATGCAAATGCTTCATTCCCTTATTTTTGCACTCCTGGCATTTCGGCACTGTCACTAACTGTCTCGGCGACGTCATTATACACCACAGCCTACCATTATGCTGGACCTCCAGACTAGATTTTCTTATTTTCTATGCTCTCCCACACTATGCGTTATGTTTCCACGTCATGCTCTTTCTTCCCATAGCGCCACCTTGTGTTGCCACAGTGCCGACCCTATTTTTATGGGTATATGCTTATTTTTTTTTTTTTTTTCTCAATTCCTCCCTTTACACCTTAATTCCCTGAAAATGCAATAATAACATGTTAGAACTCGTTTAGGGATATTTATACTAATTATACATCTAAAATAACCCCATATATAAATATAAATAATTACTTATGAAATACCCCTAAACTTGGATTCTTCGCGACCCAACCAATGGTGTATTTTACTAAGTCTCCTAATAACTAATTCTCATTTAATTTACTTGTTAATGAAGTATCTTTTAATTCACTAATTTCTAAGTTAATAATCTATTCGAGAGTTTTTCTTTGCAAAAACTTATATTTTTAAGACATGTAGCTTTAACAATACATATAACTTCAGTTTTAAAACATGAGAGTAGATCACAACCAAAAAGCATCACTACTCACAAGTTTGTTTTATCTCAACACTTAAGTAGCAAGTATACAATCTCATAATTTCTAATTAAGCTCAGGAATTCACAAATAAGCATATATCAAACTCATCTTTTGTAGACTTTAGCACTTCAAGAGTTCATATGACTTGACATAGTTAGAAAGGAAACTTATCTCAAAAAGCTTTTCGTACTCAAGCTATATCTTTTATTTGAAGATTTTTACTAAACTTCCGCCTTCTTTTTTATTTTATTTCTTTATTTTTTCTTCTTTTTTAGTTCATTTTTTACAGTCCCTGTTCCTTTTTCTATGGACTTTATTCTTTCTCACTTTTTCCAACCATCAAGTTTTCTGCTCCATTTCCTGTAGAACTTGTGGGATTCTTTTTTTTTTTCAAAACTCTTGCTAGCACTTCTCACTTTCACTAAATCAAGTAAGTTAACTCTAACTTTTAATATTCAATGGCTATTTATTCCCCTCTTTGCACTAAATTTTTATTTGCTTAGATTGTCTAGTAAACTTCATATTTAGAATCTTTAGAGTTCTATCTTTCCTACAAGAAGTGTTCTAGTTCTTGCTTTTATTTTAAGTTCAAGGTCTTCCCTAACTCTAAGTTTCTAATCATGAATTCACACAGTTGTTTGGTACATTTCATTATTTCTTCTTCAAAAATTTAAAATACTCTCTTGAGTTTCATATCAGCAAGACACTTGTATTCTACTCATCCATAATTGAAGGCATGAATATGCAAGTGAACTACTTATTCGTTACATATTACTATGTAAAAACATTCCTATAGTAAATAAAATGAAAAATTTATAAACTACCATACTTTCCTCCTTAATAGCTTCAATTTAAAATTTAAGTGATCATACTTGTAGTGTTTATCCTTATTTCTTAGCCTATCTTACCACTTCTCAAAGTGTAGTGTAGTGTCAATGCTCCCAAACATAAATCAAACCTTGTCCTTAAGGTTTAAAAATATGCTCGAAACATGAAAACACTAAAACACACAAACAACTATAATAACACAAAGTTATATGTAAACATAAACTAAACATATAATTTAAAACACTGAAATAGTTAACAAAATATCCCAACTTTTAAGAAAATTAGTATAAAAGTCATTCTCGACTCCCCAGTACTAGATGATTCCTATTACACTGACTTCAGGACTGCGCGTCATCATTGTCATCCGCATCATCAGCTCTAGCATGCGACGGTGTCAATAGACATTCCACCATCCTGCTCTACACCAAATCTTAATCAAACATGTATGCTGGTGCTGTTGGAAATCCTAATGACCTATTTGTACGTCTCATCCATCTGCTCCTTTCATATCTAGCTATGGCTCTATCATGATCTACAAACAAAATGATATTACATTACCCGTTCCATCTATATTGATCTTTCCTTTCCATATCCTGTTCATATATCAACATGGCAGCGTGGTATTGGGCCCTATCCTCCTAGTGCAATCTCCTCATCTCTACTATCCATAGCATCTGCTGTTGTGGAGTCAAATCCTCTAATGGTGGTATAGGTGCCTGTTGCAGAGGAGGTGATGGAAAGAATTCAGGACCAACCAAATCCTACATTCCAATCTCTAAGTCTACAACTCATAGCCTTAAACAAGTCCTCGTTGTTGTTGCTCCACTTAACAACAATAACCGTTATCTTCAAGTTCTTAGGATAATTCTGCGGCTTCTGCTGCTTGATCCTCTTGTTGTTTGGCCAACAAATCGGTCTTAAGTCTAGCTCCATTGGTTCTTTTTATTTCTCTTCCTCTGCGTCTTGGTAACCAGGTGGTGATTTCAATGTGAGCATGAAAGCTTCATCCATGCTTGGTTTGGCGTCTATATCAAATTCTTCATCATCTCTTAGTCTCACGGTGGCCTTCAAATACATCTGAGTAATCAATATAGGAATCAACAATTTGTTGTCCCTTTCTAACATGATTGACTCCTTCATATTTTTGTAGATTATTTCCCCGATGTCGATCTGTCTATACTTCATAATCTCATAAAGAGAAGCCACTTTTGGCTTGTTTGTCTCACCTTGCCAAGAGGTGGGGGATAATGAAGCAATAAGAAAGTTTAGCCACATTTGATATACTTTACTAACACTCCTTTTCTTTATGTGCCTTGGCACATTCTCAGCATCCATTACCTATCCTTGTTATCCTTGAATAACCAATGGTCACTCGATATCTCTAAAAGGGTATAGTTTATAGGGTTTCCTATATATTCTAACTTGGAAACTCAGTTGTAATTCCATTATATTCAAGTTCTCCAACCCATAGATGGTATCAATCTCACACATACTGAATGGATAAAAAGTTCCTTTCACCTTCACTGGCTCATCTTCTTCTGTGAATTTTGAATTGGCATAAAATTCACAAACTACCTCACTCATTCCTTTAACTTGTTCATTCTATACTGTTGAATAAAAATCTCCCAATTATGTTACCAAATAGAATTATTCACCATTTTTATCGTACTTAGCTGGCCAATTTATCCCCCTTTCACAAAAGAACTCCCTACATAAAATTTTCTTATATCGCTCCTTGGCCTCTTTATAAATGAAAAAATTGGATTTAAAAGGTCTAAGTTCTTCTTCATTGGTGTTTCTAGAGGTAGATGCCTCAAAATCATTTGCTCTAGTTTAGCTAACTTTTTCCTTGGTCTTGCTATTTTTTCAAATTTCATGCAACTAATCAATAATGCAAATGCAACTCAGGTCTTTAAATAACCTAAAAATAAAAACTCATATAACACAGATCATGCACATGAAAAATAATACAAAGACGTCAACTAAATCTCCATGTGTAATATTAATGCTCACATTCACTCAATCCTACAAACCTAACCTACTACCTTAAATTAACAATTCCATACAATATCATCAAAATTTTCAAAATTTAAAGCATAACTAGATGAAATTGAAAATGTAACTTAATGCTAGATTAATTTTTGGTGTAGATCACTCCTCCAATACTTTTTCAATCTAAGCCCTCTCACTTTTCTCCCCAACTGGAGTCCTAGCTCTCTTTGAACTCAAATTCCAAAAATCCAAGCCTTAGCTCACCAAATTATGAAAATCCATAGTTTACTTGTTTTTTTCACTCTCAATCACTATGAACTCACTAATGTCACTTCAAAGTGATCAAACTTTGGCTCTAGAGGGAAATATGTTTGGTGGTTGTGGTGTGGTTTTAGTGCAAATTTAAGGAATGAATGAGAATGAGGGTTTAAACTCCTTATATTGAACCTAACACCGTGCCTCATAGGCATGGTGCTTTGACAGTGTGCTTGCCCGCGTCAATCACACAATGGGGCTTTTTCATTTTTTCTGGCTGCTACCACCTTGGCATTGTGGCCTACTCCCACGGTGTTGTGGGTAATACCCACTGCATCGACCACAGAGCTAACATCCTCGTGTGTATTTTTTCACTAATTCTTCTTCGGCGCTCCTACGACTTTGTGTATAACTCACACAATACATGACCGCATAAAATCCATGAAAATATAAAATAAAAAAATTTTACTTTTGATTTGCCCATGCGCCTTACCTTCACCACTTTGAACTCATTTGTTCTTTTTTGCTCTTTCATGAGCTCGCGAGACATTTCCATTCGAATGAATCATCACTTGGCAAATGGTCTTTCCTGAATATTCGACATAAATTTTTTGAAAGTTATAATTTAAAACTTGTTAATTGTGATTATTAAACTAATTACAAACTACTAATTGAAATCTAAAAGCTTAAACTTTTTAAAACTCTTGGGCTCCCTCCGAATAGAGCTTAGTTTAGTATCATTAGCCCGATGCCTTTTTAGCTCATTTAGTTTAAGTCTAAATTGAGAAGCTCTATCTACTAATCGGAGATTATGATATCATTCCCATTCGTTTGCATTTCTTCACCACTAATAAAGACAACGTTCTCAATATCATTGCCCTCGTCAATATTCATCATGGTCTTCCTTTCTTATATACAAGTTGGCATTGGTAGTGTTCAAGAATGGTCTCCCCAGTATCATAGATACATCATCGCCCATATTATGGTTCATTTCTTTAAAATGTACGATGAACGTGAATCTACATACTTTCACATGCACATTTAAGATTCTTTCTGTTGTAGGTATCAAATTTCCATTTGCTACTTGCAAATTCATCGTGTCCGAACAATTGATCTTTAAGTCAGCATACACCATGTCCCTGAGGGGCATGAAATTAATCGAGGCTCCTACCTTAGTAACTAAGGTGATATGCATGTCACATTTCTCCCAAAAGGTTTCAACATGTGCATCTGGATCTCCATTAAATAGCCTGTTAAACAAGCTATTTCGCACTACGTTATTCAAAGACATTCATAGTTTGAAGTCGGTAGTGTTGGTTGGAAGCCTCGTCACTCCATTTTATGTCACCTGAACTTCTAGCTTGAAGTAGTTACGAAGACATCTCTATCCCCACACTCTATCTTGCACTACCAGATCACCTGGAAGTTGGTTATTCCCGGGACCCTATTATTGGTTACTTTCTTGCTCTTTAGCCATCTTGACTCATTTATTTTTCTTTCCTTTCATAGTTCTTTCAATATCCGAATCATAAGAGACTACGTCATTCTCTCCCTTGCTATGCATGCACTAAGTATCCCTAAAATGAAAACATAAAAAGATCAAATGCAGAAACTCAAACTCGAAACTTAATCATTTTTTTCTTTTTATGAACTAAAAAGTAGAGTACTTAAAATAAAACTTAACAACTATTCAAGCTACTTAAGTAGTACTAAAGGCTACTTATCCCCGATAATAGCGCCAAAAACTTGATGCGCTTGTTGCATGGCTTAAACTAATAATGCAATCAAATTACGTTGATAATGGATATCATCCTCAGGGAAAGTTTTTTGCACTAGTTGTTAATTACCAATCTAATGTGAACTATTGCTAAGGGATTCACTTCTTTATTTGGTTTTATACTAAGAAAAAACTAATCTAACAAATTAATTCACACTTTACTTGAAATCTTAAATTAATGATGTCTTAGTTCACAACTTCACCTAGGTAATTTAATACTATGCTTTGTAAACATTTTATATCTTAATATTTGTGTGCAATGCCTAATTAGAATAGAAAAACTTCTTTCAAATCCATTTTAAGCTATTGTCGTGACTTTAAGTCCTAAATCATTGGATTCATAATCAACTAAGTTCAGTATCTGTGTGCCTCCCTAATAAAAAACTATACTATTTATGCCTCCCTAATCAACAACTATCACTTGATGTTATGTATTTTATGGTTGTACCATTCATATCCAGATTAAAAGATTCAATGGTCATAATAACTTCTAAAGCCTACTTCAATTAAAAATGTGATAAAGATTTATAAAGCATTACGCTCAGAATCAATACAAATCCTAACCATTACACTTTTTATTATCACTTTTTATTCATTTTCAAAGCATATCATTCATACCATAGGACCCATTGATCCTTAACATAAATAGACTACTCACACTTCATTTAAACGCAGATAAGTTAGTTTTTATATGCTTTTAGTAGTTTATTTTAGTACATTTAATTATGCAAAGTTTCTAAAATATATATTTAATTATATTTATTGATCATTTTTAGGTGAAACGGAGTGTGCGGTTAAATTCGTTGTGGAAAAATGCTCAAAATGGAGTATTTACATGCAATGATCGGATGCTAGATAGTTTTTCTCGAGTTATGCATTGAGCGGTAGGTAGAATAGGAGATAACAGATTAAGTAATGCCAGCCATGTGGTGTGTTCTCATTGGACACCATCACAACAACATGTCACCTATTTTCTCTCTTCTAATTTGCAAGCGCAACATCATGCTCACATCCCCAGTTGGCAAGAAAGGCAACCAGCTCCACCAATCACATGCCACGTAGCGTCTCACAATATACATCACACCACCATTTCTTCTCCTCGTTTCAGCCTCCATCGGTTTGTCATCGGGATGCACGTCTGTGCAAGCTCCCAGAACTTCGTCAATTCTGCGTGACGTTCACACCGCTTCCCATGCACCACATGGTGCGCTCTCACCAAGCCACAATGACATCACATGCCAGCTCAGCCAATAGGAAGGTGACACGTCAGTGCGCGGTAGCACTCTCAACCAATCGGCAACGGACACGTGGACAGAACCCATTATCACCCCAAAACAATCCTTAAATGCTCCTCGGTGCATGTGTTGCAAGACTAACCCCCAAAACTAGTTTCTCTTACTTTCAAAGAGCAATTTCTAGTGGTTTTTTATATTAAAAACTAGAGTATTCATACGGGGAGAACACATTGTAGCCATCGCCACACATAACTTTTCATACTTAAAGATTGTAGAGATGATGTCTGGCTAGACCAACCTTGGCTTGGGTCAAAAGGGAAACAAGTAAGATTCATGATTCATGTCAAATATTATGTGAGATCTATGATATTTATTTAATTTGATTTAATTTCTCCTATTTCATTGATGTTGATTTTAAAGTATATGGTTTAGTTCTAGGGTGTGTATGTGGCCAGTGCATGCTTTTAGGTTGAATACCTATAGTTATTTGGAGTATTAATATTCGTGTAATTATGCTTATGGACCAATAAAGTGACAAACACTCACCCGTTTGTTGTCAAACCATTTCGGCTCTTAAGTGTGTAATAATTAAATCTATGTTAAATCGGAAGCTGATGCAATCCGGTTATTTAGGATTACTGTTCTCACATACCCAAATTACTGCGGTTAGTGTGTTAAACCCGATTAGCGAATGTCTAGGGTTATAAATTGATTAGGGAAATAGTTAGTGGTGGACGTCCTAGCTATCGAAATTTGGGGAGCTAGGAATTTCTAGCAGACGTCAATTTTCCATAGCTAATCTTGGAGAAATTGAATTAATAACTTTTTTAATAATTGAGCACCATTAAATGCCATTGAATCTTGATTCTTGCTTGTGGAACCTTAGACTTAGGTGATTTCTTCTCATTGATATTATATTTGCGAATTTTTATTTATGCTAGTTTAGTCAATTATTTCATTGAACTTTTTGAAAACCCCCCATTTTTAGTTAACTTGGAGTAAAACTCAAGTCCTGTGGATTCGACCCTGTATTTACCACTACTACACCCTAGTGGTTGGTAACTCGATTGCGGGCTATATTTGGCTCGCACGACACATGACCAAATTTGGGCTCCATTACTATGGACTTAGTCCTTACTCAGAGTTTAGGTTTTTTTGTTTTTTTTAGTTTTATGCTACCACACCTAACTCGGTCAAAATCTGCTTGTTCATTGCTACCTTTCAATCCTGAACCAAAGAGAACATTTCATTGGTGGATTAAAGAGAAAAAACTAAGGCAACAAGAAAGCCAAAATCCTCCAAACATGGTTGCAAATTGCCAAATCACTATGGGTCACGCCAATTAAGAGCTTCAAGCTCTTTTGGCACAATAACCCCTCTTCATCAACTATACGGATAATGTCGGAGACTTCGAGTCAAGGTCTAGTTTCATTCATCTCCTACCATCCTTCTATGGTGGCGAGAACGAAGATCCTGTTGCTTTCCTGAAGGAGTTTCATACTTACTGCAAGTCAATGAAACCTTCTAACGTGGACGAGGAAACCGTTAAGCTCAGATCTTTTCCATTTTGCCTTAAAAGACAAAGCCAAGGAATGGCTTTTCTACTTTTCGCATGGCTGCATTAACTTCTCGAATGAAATGGCTACCGCGTTTTTGATAGAATACTTCCCTAATGATAGAGTTGCTCAGTTCATCAAGGATATATGCAGCATGAAAATAAGGTCGGGCGAATTATTTGGCGCATATTGGGATTTCTCTAAGCGATTGATTGCTAGTTGCTCGCAGCATGGCTAGTCTGAGAAAGCCATATCTCGATTCTTCTATATTGGCATGTCGCTAATAGGATGACGCATGATTGATAATGCGTGTGGGGGTAACATTCGAGACAAAACTCCAGCCCAAATGAAACAATTGTAAGAGGCCATCGCACAACTGTCATGCCTTTATGGTGATCTTGATGCTACTGTTTACCGAAGTCTGACTACAGGGAGTGTCTCGAGTTCCACTGACCAAAAAATTGAGTAACTAACCTTCATGATGGAACACCTCCTCTCCTCTAGCAAAATGCAAGTCAAAGCTCGTGGCTTATGTACTACCACAAATCATGCAACTGATGAATGTCCTACTTTCTTCGAGGATAATCAACAGGCTAATGCCACGGGTAATCAATTCCAGGGACCATCTAGAGTCCCATTTGGGAATACATATAATCATGCAACGATGGGGAACAACTCGAACTTCAGTTACGGGCCTCAAAATTAGAACTATCAGACCTTCATCCCTAGAGGTCAACCGTTGCCTACACCCTCCAATAATTTCTCTTCACTAGAGGATATGTTGAAAGCCTTTATGGGTCAACAAAGCCAATTTATGAGTGAAATGACCCAATTCAAGTCTACCATCAAGAAATCCATTTTCGAAACCAAATTGGTAGTCCAGATTCTTCAAGTTCAAGTGGACCAAATGACACAACAGAATGGACGTCTCGAGGATAAGGGAAAGTTTCCTTTGCAACATTACTTGAATCCTAATGCGAGTGCTAATGCAGTTACACTCCGAAGTGGTAAAGAGCTGGAGGGACCCAAAAGGAACAATGGGTCATCTGATGCCAAAGACCAGGCAAATAAGGAAGAACACAAGGTAGTAGTGACTCCGTTCGTCCCTAAATAGATGGTAACTACTTAAAAGGAAACACCACCCACATTTAAGGTCAAACCTCATTTTCCACAATGACTCATCTTAGATAAGCAAAAGAAAGAAGAGAAAGAAATTCTTGAGACCTTTCAGCGAGTGGAAACCAATATTCCACTCCTCGATGCTCTAAAGCAAGTCCATAGGGATGCAAAGTTTCTTAAGGAACTATGCATTAATAAATGAAAACTGAAAGGCAATGAAAAAGTCCAAATGGGAGAAACTATCACGGCTATCATACAGAAGAAGTTGCCTCCTAAATGGAAGGATCCTGGGATGTTCTCAGTACCTTGTGTTATAGGTGATGTAAGCATTAAGAGGTCTATGTGTGACCTTGGTGCTTCCATTAATGTCATGCCATTGTCTATTTATCAGACATTGCATGGAGGCCCATTAAAGGAGACTGATATTGTCATTCAGTTGGCAGATCGTTCCCTTATCAAACTTTTTGGTGTTCTCGAGGATGTTCTAGTGCGAGTGAACGAGTTTGTGTTTCGTGTTGACTTCTATGTAGTAGATATGAAGGAAAAGCCATTCCCCAATGCTTCATTAGTACTCCTTGGACGTCCATTTTTGAAAACGGTGAAAATGAAGATAGATGTTGATGATGGATATCTTACCATGAAATTGATTCATCAAGTTTAACATCTATGATGCGATGCGTTACCTTAGTGAATTATCGTCTAAGGTGTGTACCATGGACTATGTGGATCCGCTCGTTGAGCAGACCTTGCTCACAAGTGGCGATGATGAAGTTAAATTAGTGCTAGAGCATCATCTCAACACTACTCAGATCCACGAGAGCATTCAAACCTTCGATACTGATGTCGAGGATGTTGTTTTCAAGTTGGATTCATTCCAACCCCTGCCCCCAAGTGTCTATCATTTGGAGTTGCCTACTTTTGACTTTTTACTTTCTCCCTCCTTAGTTAAAGCTCCCACACTTGGGCTGAAGCCATTACCTGAGCACCTAAAGTATATGTTTTTGGGTGATAATGACACTCTCTGTGATCATCTCAACCAAACTTACACATTTGGAGGAAGAGAGGCTCCTTCGAGTACTTTGGGAGTTTAAACAGGTTATTAGATAGACCATAGCGGCAATTAAAGGTTTGAGCCCTTCCACTTGCATGCATCATATATATGGAAGAAGGGTCAAAACCTACGACTGAAGCCCAAAGGAGGCTCCATCTGCTCTTGATGTATGTCGTGAAGAAGGAGATACTAAAGCTTCTTGATGCTTGCATGATTTACCCCATCTTTGATAGTAAATGGGTAAGCCCTATCCAGGTGGTCCCTAAGAAAATGAAACTCACGATAATTACCAATTCACATGGTGAGTTGGTTCTAACCCGCATTCAAAATGATGGCGTGTATGCATTGACTACATGAAGTTAAACGCTTCCACCAGGAAGGATCACTTCCCCTACCATTCATTGATCAGATGCTGAAGAGACTAGCCAATCGTTCTCATTACTGTTGTCTTAACGGATATTTTGATTTTCATCAAACACCGGTAATGCCTGAATACCAGGAAAATACAACCTTCACTTGTTCGTTTTGCACTTTTGCCTATCGGCGCATGCCCTTTGGGTTATGCAATACACCTGCCACCTTTCAAATGTGCGTGGTGAGTATCGTTTTGTATTTTGTTGAGCATTTCACTAAGGTCTTCATGAATGACTTTACGTTTTACGGTGATTCATTCGATAGTTGTCTCATCAATCTAACAAAGTTACTCAGTAGTTGTATTGAGAAGAACCTAGTGTTGAACTATGAAAAATGTCATTTTATGGTGGACTAGGGTCTTATTTTGGGACACATTGTCTCAACCATGGGCGTAGAGGTAGACCAAGCTAAATTGATGTTATTAAGAAACTTCCCTACCCTAGGAATGTGTGGGAGATTAGATCTTTCCTTGGACACGTAGGTTTTTACCGTCATTTCATCAATGACTTTTCAAAAATTGCACAACCCCTATGCCATCTACTTAAAAACAAACGTACCTTTTGAGTTCGACAAGGCATGTAAGAGTGCATTTGATGCACTAAAAACTCACTTACTAGCACACTAGTGATTCAGGCCCCTAATTGGGAGCTTCCATTTGAAATTACGTGTGATGCTAGTAATTACGAAGTAGGTGCAGTCTTAGGACAAAGAGTTGGGAGAGTTTCACATGTCATTTACTATGCTTCTTGTACTATAGACACGGCTTAGATGAACTACACCACTATTGAGAATGAGCTCCTTGCAGTTATCTTCGCACTTGAGAAGTCTCGGCCTCTTGGGAACTAAGGTTATCATTTACTCTGATCATGCTGCCTTGAAGTACTTGGTGAGTAAGAATAATGTCAAACCTAGGCTCATTAGATGGATACTCCTACTACATGAGTTTAGCATCATAATCAAAGATAAAAGTGGTATAGAGAATATAGTCGCAGACCATCTCAGCAGAATTGAGAATGGTGAGAGTCCTACCCCTCTTATGGATGATTTCCCTGATAAGTACATCTATGCCGTTATGGAAGATCTCCCCAGGCATGCTGATTTATTGAACAATATCACCTCGGGCGAGCTACCTCCTTACCTTTTGAAGGCTCAAAAGAATAAAGTAAGGAGCGATGCTAAGTACTATGTATGGGATGACCCGTATTTATGGAAATTCTGCTCTGACAAGGTTATCAAGCATTATGTTCCTCAAACCGAAAGTCACTCCATATTGTTTTTTTGTCATACTTTTGCTTGCGGTGGCCACTTCGGTCCCCGTTGGACAACTAGAAAAGTTTTTAAGAGCGGGTTTTACTAGCCCACCATTTTTCATGATTCATACATGTTTACCAAGACTTTTCCTAAGTGTCAGAAAACTGGTAACCTTAGTCATCGGGACCAAATGGCACTTACCCCGATTCATATTTGTAAGATATTTGACATTTGGGGTATAGACTTTAAGGGACCGTTTCCAGTGTCATTTGGTAATGTTTACATACTCTTGGCGATGGAATATGTGTCTAAGTGGGTGGAAGCTAAGGCTACACGCACTAACGAATCTAGAATGGTATGTAAATTCCTCAAATCGAGGATTTTCACAACATTTAATACCCCACATGCCCTGATCAACGATAGAGGCACTCACTTCTACAACCGTACAGTCAAAAGTCTTTTGAGGAGGTACAATGTCACTCATTGAACGTCTATAGTGTATCATCCCAAAATGAGTGGCCAGGCAGAGGTCTCTAATTGGGAGATCAAATCCATCTTGGAAAAGACGGTGAATCCTACTCGTAAAGATTAGAGTTCACGTCTTGATGATGCGGTTTTGGCTTACCGAACGACGTTTAAAATGCCAATTGGGATGTCCCCATATCTCGCCTTATGTTTGGTAAAACATGCTCTTACCAGTCGAGCTCGAGCATAAATCCTACTGGGCTATGAAACAACTTAATATGAAGCTCAACGAGGTAGGAAAAGAGAGAAAGCTCACTCTCTAAGAATTGGAGGAAATCAGGAACGACGTGTATGAAAATGCACGAATTTATAAAGAAAAAATAAAAGCATTCCATGATAGCAATATCTCCAGGAAATCTTTTCGTGTTGGTCAGAAAATGCTTTTATTTCAGTCACGTCTTATATTTTTTGCAGGTAAGCTGAGATCGAGGTGGACATGACCATATGTTGTGACTGCGGTGTATGATCACGGAGCAGTGGAGATTCAAATTTTGGAGATTAGTAATGCGGCCACAGATTGAAGATCTTCTATGAAGACTTCTCGAGCCATAATTTGGAGGTCGTCTCACTTGCAAAGCTAGTCTATACTGATTGATAGAGTCAGACCAAGTCGAACCAATGACTTTAACCGAAAATGCTATTAGGAGGCAGCCCAAACTTTGATAAGTATCATTTGGTTTATTTATTTTCGTTTTTTTTTTTATCATTTTTTATAAATTTGTATCATTTCCTTCATCTTATATTTATCATGTTCTTTCACCATCTCATTTGTTTTCTATGTGTGGACCTCTAGACTTGCTTTGAACCTTGAAGACAAGGTTCGGAATAAGTTTGGATGTGTTTTAGGGATTGTGGATTATTTTGGATGAATTCTTTTGTGAAAGACCGTAGGTGAGATCGTTTATTTTTCATGCGGTTATATGGGGATATCGGATGGTAATGGTGGTGTTTTATATCATTTCTTCTATTTCTTTCATTTGTTGTCCATTCATATTCCTTTCTCATTTCATTAGGATTTGATACACTTTCATGCATATATGTATTTAGTATTTTTTTTTTGAAAAATTTATTAGTTATTTAGAGTCACCCGAAACTTTGTTCATGCCTTTGGTTGTGGATGAGTAAATTACAGTTGCCTTTTTGACTTGAAACTTAGAGAAAACTGGGAGAAACACTCAATCGAGTCTATAGCTCAACATTTTTATGATTTCATGATTAGGGACTTAGTTAATGGTTGGATTTTGTGCTAGATAACGAAAAGGAGTAGACGGCCAGACTTACGCATGTATTGATATTTTGACCCACATTGGGGGATTAGCTTGATTATAGAGAAAATTAGAAGGGCTAACAAGAGTTTTTTCTAAAAATAGTAGAGAGTTCCACAGGTTTCCACAGGAAATGGAGCAGGGAATCTTGTGGGGGAAAAAGTGAGAAAAACAGTCCACAGGAAATGTAGCAGGGATCGTACTACTTGAAAGAAGATTTTGAGGAAGAATAGAGAAAATAAGATGAATAAAGGTGGATGTTGAAAACTCCTCAAATAAAAGATTTAGCTCGAGTGCTTTCACTTGATTAAGTGAGATTTTAAACTTGCGTGCTTGAATGTATAGACCAAGAAAACTTGTGAGTAGTTGATGGCCTTTAACTTGAGCGAATATATGTCTTTAAAGTGCGATCTTAATTGTGTTTGAGTTGCAAATCTCGACATAAAGTAACTCTGAAATTTTCTGAGTTACTTGTTAATTTGTTGACTATGTAAATCAAATGGACTCCATGAATTTCGAATCGGGTGTAGGTATAGGTATAGGCATAGTCTAGTTTAGTTTGTGTTGTCATTTACACATTTGCTTGGGACGTGCAAAGTCTTAAGTTTGGAGGTATTTGATAAGTTGATTTTTATCTGCTTTTAGTAGTTTATTTTAGTGTATTTAATTATGCAAAGTTTCTAAATTATATATTTAATTATATTTATTGATCATTTTCAGGTGAAATGGAGTGCGCGGTTGAATTCGTAGTGAAAAAATACTAAAAATGGAGAATTTACATGCAGTGATCGGATGACGGACAATTTTCCTCGAGTTACGTGTTACGTAGTAGGTAGAATAGGAGACAAAGTAATGCCAGCCACATGGTGCGTTCTCATTGGACATCAACACAATAGCATGTCACCCATTTTCTCTCATCCAACCAGTAAGCGCTAAATCATGCTCACATCCCCAGCTGGCAAGCCAGGTAGCCAGCTTCACTAATTACATGCTGCCACGTGGCGTCTCACAATACACATCACACCACCATTTCTTCTCCTCGCTCCAGCCTCCATTAACTTTTCTCGGGATACGCATCCAGACAAACTGCTTCGATTTTGCTTGACGCTCACACCGCCTCCCAAGCGCCATATGGCGCGCTTTCACCAAGCTACAATGTCATCACATGCCGGTTCAGCTAATAGGAAGGTGACACGTTAGCGCGCGGCAGCACTCTCAACCAATCGGCTATAGACACATGGACATAACCTATTTTCCAAAAATAGTCCCTAGATGCTCCTCGGTGCATGTGTTACGAGACCAACCCCTAAAATTATTTTCCCTCATCTCTAGAGAGCAATTTTTAGTGGTTTTTCATATTATGAACTAGGGTATTCTTACAGGGAGAACACATTGGAGCCGCCGCCACACATAACTTTTCATACTTCGAGATTGTAGAGATGATGTCCTGCTAGACAAACCTTTGCCTGGGTCGAAGGGGAAACAAGTAGGATTCATGATTCACGACAAATATTATGTAAGATCTATGATTTTTATTTAATTCGATTTAATTTCTCATATTTCATTGTTGCTGATTTTAAAGTATATGGTTTAGATCTAGGTTGTGTATGTGGCCAGTGCATGCTTTTAGGTAGACAACCTATAGTTATTTGGACTATTAGTATTCGTGTAATTTTGCTTATGGACCAATAAAGTGACAAACACTCACCCATTTGCCGTCAAAACCTTTCAGTTCTTAAGTGTGCAATAATTGAATCTAAGTTAAATCAGAAGCGGATGCGACTCGATTGTTTATGATTAGTGTTTCCGAAGACCCAAATTACTGCATTTAGTGTGTTAAACCTTATTGGTGGATATCTAGGGTTATACATTGATTATGGAAATAGTTAGTGGCAGACTTCCTAGCAATCGAGATTAGGGGAACTAGGAGTTTCTGGCGGACATCGATTTTCCATAACTAATCTAGGAGAAAATGAATTAATAACTTTTTGGAATGATTGAGGACCATTAAATGCCATTGAATCTTGATTCTTGCTTATGGAACTGTAGACTTAGGTGATTTCTTCTCATTGATATTATATTTGCGAATTTTTATTTGTGCTAGTTTAGTTAATTATTTCATTGAACTTATTGAAAACCCCCTATTTTTAGTTAACTTGGAGTAAAACTCAAGTCCCGTGGATTCAACCCCGTATTTACCACACTACACCCTTGTGGTTGGTAACTCGATTGCAGGTTATATTTGGCAGGCATAACATGTGACGAAACATACACATTATAATTCATAATGGAAATCATTGCAAATCAGAAATGAATATAAATATTACGTTGAATTAATAAATGAAAAAAAAAACTTGAATTGCTATCGTGGAGTCCTCAATGTTTTTTTCACACAAATTCTTTTATACTAACGCAAAGTAAAACCTATGCTAAACTACTCTAATGGTGGATAATACTTAGTATGTGGTGAGTTTAGCATATCCTAATACCTATTTGCATTCCCTAATAACAATTAGAAATCCTACTTTACAATTTAACTTGAATTAAAACTCCATTTTCTATTTTCTCGTAATTGGCACAGTCACTTATTGCCCCAGCGCCGTGTATAATAAGCCATAGCATCGCCACTGTGCTACAATTTCATTCCTTTATTTTTGAGCTCCTGGTATCTTGGCGTTATCACTAATTATTTTGGCACCGTCCCTTGTACACCACAGTGCCAACACTGCGTCGAACATCCAGACTTCATTTTCTTTTTTTCTTTGCACTCCCATGCCATGCATTATGTTCCCACGTTTTTCTCTTTCTTCCCATAGTGCCACCTTGTGTTGCCACCACGTTAAACCTATTTTTGTGGGTTTTTGCTCCGTTTCTTCCATTCTCGCTCAATTCCTTCTTTTACACCTTAATTCTCTAAAAATGCAATGATACCATGAATTAGAACTCATTTAGGGATATTTATATTATATATATGACTAACCTAACCCCATATATAAGTATAAAATACCACTTATCACCTAGACATCAACCAATAAGGTTTAATGAATTAGCCACGCAAAGGTTTGTGGGAATCCTTATCATATATAATCGGATCACATCCGCTTCCAATTTAAACTAGATTTATTTGTCGCACCCTCAAGAATCGAAGGTTTTGATGGCAAACGGTTGAGTGATCATCACTTGTACTAGTCTAATTGTAAAGTTACAGATACGATTATCTTAATTAAATATTGGTTTTCCAGCTAAAAGCATGCACTGGCTAGAATACATACACTAAGTTTGCACCATATGAAACCACACCTAAAAGGTGGTGAATTAGGTGTATAAAGAAATTATCGCCTTTTTAAAATAATTCAACAATAAAGTTGCTATATGCTCACTCAAACGCAAGTATGAATGCAATGCAAGATGAAAGGGATAGAAAAGATGGAAAAGACGCATGATATAATGTTTCGATCCAATGATCTACATCCACTACCAAACCTCCCGGTTAGAATTTTCAAACCCCCACTTATATTGCTAATAAATGTTACAACCTAAGCGTACAAGCCTAGAATACCTAATCACAAATTATGAAGTCCTACCTAGCCGTAACTAAGGTTTATGTCTAGCCTCAACTAGGTCTTCCTTTTAACTTAGATCCCACTAAGTCTTACAATCAATCACTTACAAAGAATATATGAAAATAATAAAATTCACTTTACATAGTAAAGTAGCACCAAACTCAAATACAAGCAAGCTTCTTAGAGCCTAACCATTCTAGTGCATGCAAGTATGAGAACGAATGAGAAATGCAAGTATATCACTGGTTTTGTGCAAATCTCAATTATGAAATCGTTTCAAATGAATCGATTAAAACGAATCCGGTTTCAAATCCAAAGAACAAGAAGTTTGACGAAAATCTAGTTTAAGTGCAAACACTTGTCCAAACCAGTCCTAGGATTTAGTAAATCAAGTTTAAGTATAAAACCCAAAACAAACATGTTAAAGAACACAAAAAATGATTTCCACAAGTCAAGCACAACAAAATTTGAAATTTAAGCATAAGAAAAGCTAGGAAATTGGACTTTCTTAAAACCTCGAGAGGTGATTTGAAAATTAATTCTGAAGTGGATGTTGTAAGCTTTAGAATGCCTCAATAACGCTAGTTTCGAAAGTGATTCAGTTTCCTCGAAAGATTACAAGTGATAGCACAAAAAATCCAACTTTCTTAGTTGAAAAAAAATGAGCACAATAGGGTTTTCTTGCTTGAAAAGACAATAGAATGTTCTAGGTGGTTGGAGAATATTCTACATTTCTTTTTAACAGTTTTTGACCATTTTACAGATCTAATGGCTCAGATTTGATCATCTATTCGCATTAAAGTGTGATTTTCATCTTTATATAAAAGGTGCCAGAATGGCAATTAGTGCGCTAATATGAGGACCTAGCGCACTAATATTCTAAGCTAGCACGCTAATGCTGAACATTAGCGCGCTAAATATGCAATTAACATGTGAATATCACTACTAGAGCACTAACTGTCAGGGGCCTCAATATAAATATTTTTGGCCTTAGAGTTAGCGACCCCTTATCGCATCTGGGACCCTACCAAACCTTTTATAACATATTATACATGTTTGTTAAGGGTCACATAACCTATTTAGGTTGTCCATATGTTTTCACAAATCCCTAAAATGGAAAATCCCGGTTTCATGACTCATATAGGGGCTTTTATGCAAGTACGTAGTTTTTCGTAGTTTGAACTTATAAGACTGACTTAAGTGGTGAGTTTCATTTAAAACTCTAAACGATCACTTGAAATTTGAAAAGCGATTAGAAAAACATGATATGCATGAACTAATGCATTGGGCTTGCGTAAATGAACATGTGTACCTTACATCAATGTTACAACATGTAATATGAACTTTTATCTTTGTTTCCTCGTGTGGACCGAATCTTGAACTTGTATGGCTTGAACACTTGAGATGTGATATTCTACAAACTTTAACTAACTCAAACACACTTGATAAACTTATTAGTATACTTTCACTTTGTTTGTTTCCATCAAAATCCCGAATGGAGCAAAAGTGACTAACCACTTAGTCCAACACCATAATCTTAAAAACAACGTCAAATAAAATAGAAGGAAACAAAGAGAATTAAATTATAAATAAAAGATCTTACATAACATACTATAAACCAAGAAACTGGACTTGCTTCACCTTTGACCTAGGAAAGGAGTGCTTAACCAAACATGTCTTAAAAAAATCCATAGAAAAATAATATAAGAAAAGAGAGAAAGGTGGTTCAATTTGGTATGTAGAGGGTAGAAAGTCTAATTAAAATCTAAAGTTTTATGTATAAAAATCCTTTCAATTTGGTCTCTGGAAGAGAGAAACTAAAACTCTTATGGTCTTTGGGGTCTCATTCACCTAGGAAGATTTGATGGCTATGGTTGCTTTGCTAATGGTGTCTGGACACGTGTCACTGACAGATTGGAGGACGTTGCTAGTGTGCTGGCGCATCTGGATTGGTAGAGAACGAGCTGTGGGATGTGGCTATTGTTTATGAGCTCAACATTTATAGCTAGAAAATCGACAAAAGGCGAAGAGAAATTGTGCAAACGTGAGGGATCCTTTGCTACCGAGCATCTCAAGTTAAATCAAAGGTACCCGGATGGAGATAACATATGCTGAAGGAATCAGCAAAGATGTGGGAGATAGTGTATCACATATCTTGAGGTAAAGTGAAGACCTTTGTTTCTCATATGATACAATCTAACTAGCTGATCTTGAGGCTTGATGAGCGGCTGCTGAAGTGTTGTGTCTCTTATATGTCTGGTGCTGCATCACTCAACTGTTGCTCTCTCCCTATTAATCTATTTTGCAGTGCGTGTCTATAGGAAGATGAAAAGGTTGTTGAACAAACTACAAAAATGATTTATACTTAGTTATTTTTGAAGACTTTCCTCAATTAATGCACCACCAAACTTCTTCTAAACCACCATATCACCAGTAGGAAACAATATGGATCCCACCAAGCTGCCTCAAAGCATGTGCAAGCTCACTTTTCAATGCATAACACTGAAAACAATTCAAAAGATCGCAATTTATTTCCTTTTCATCAAATAGCCACTATACCATTAAAAATATAAATAAAAAGAATTGATTAATAATACGAAGATTTGAGATCTAAAAACACATAAAATAAACACTTAAAATATATTATTATTATCGACTGATCAGATATCTAATAGTCTTTGCTCAAAATGATTAAGTCCTTCGTAAAAGTACTCTAATAAAGTTTTTTGTGTATATCCATATTGTGGACAAGATGAAATTAAAATTTGAAATCTATCCCAAAATTCATTTAAGTTTTCATCATATTTCATTTTCATGATTGTGATTTGTCTTCTATATGTACTAATTTTTCTTGTATGCATATATTGATCTAGAAAAGCTTCTAACATTTGAGCTCATGTCATTATCGAATCTTAAGGAAGATATAACAACCAATATCTTGCTTGATCTTTCGATACAAAAGGAGAAAATTTAAGTTTGACTTGTTCTAACGTACCGTCTTTAGGTTTCATCCCAATGACTTTGTGTTGGTATTCCCTTATAAATTTTAGAGGTTCTTTAATGTGTGTGCTACAAGTATAATAGCTTGCTTGTTGTAATAGTGCAATCAACTTACGTTGGTCACGTATATCATCTTAAGGGAAATGTTTTTGCATTAGTTGTTTATTACCTATCTAACTTGAACTATTACTAAAATATTCACTTTTAATTGATTTTATACTAAACTAAGCTATTTTAACAAATGAATTCTAAATTTACTCGAACTTTTATATTAAGGATAACTTAGTTCACAATTTCACCTAGGTAAGTTAATACTATGCTTTGTAATCAATTATACTTTTCAATATGTTTTATGCAATGTATAATTAGAATGGACATATTTCCTTCAAATCCATTTTAACCTACTGTCATTATGAAAAAGACTCTAATGTGCAAACTAGAACTCCACCTATCGGTATGAGTAACTTAAGTTCCACATTGCTTTAATTCTTAAATCATTTCATTCATAACCAACTAAGTATACTATATGTGCCTCCCTAATCAACAACTATCTCTCGATGTTGTATATTTTATAGTTGTACAGTTCATGTCCGGATTAAAAGCTTTAATGGTCATCATAACTTCTAAAGCCTAAGTTCATTAAAAACTTGATCAAGATGTCTAAAGCATTACGCTTAGAATCAATACATATTCTAACCATTTTGTATTATCACTTTTTACTCATAACCAAAGCATATCATTTATACCATAGGATACATTGATTCCTAAAATCAATTGACTACTCACATTTCATTGAAACACACACATCACAATTGATAATAGAAATCTCTGAAAATCAGAGATGAATATAAATATTACCTTGAATTATTTAATAATCAAACTCCTTAATAAACCTAGAGTCTTCAATTTTTTCTCTACACAAACTCCTTAATAATCAAACTCAATGTAAGAACTATATTAAATTACTCTAATGGTGGCTAATCTCTTCCCATGTGGTGGTATCATCTTTGTTTACCATGTCCTAATACCTATTTATACTCCTTAATAACAACTAGAAACCCTACTTTACAATTTAACTTGAATTGAAACTCCAATTTCTAATTTCTTTATGTTTGGCATTACCACTTACTACCTCGATGACGTATGTGTTGAGTCGCGGCGCTGCCACTATGCTATTGCTTCATTCCTTTATTTTTGCTCTCCTGGTGTCTTGGCACGTTGATGCATGTCCCAGCATTGTCCCATATATGCCACAGTGTCGCCACTACGCTAGACCTCAAGGCTTGATTTCCTCACTTACTTTACTTTCTCATGCCGTGCCTTTTGCCCCCATGATGTGCCTTATGTTCCCACAATCTTGTGTATGACCATGCCCTATTTTGTGGATTTTTGTTCTGTTTCTTCTCATTTTTGCTCAATTCCATCCATTACACCCTAATTTCCTGAAAACACAATAATACCATGAATTAGAACTCATTTAATGATATTTATCCTAAATATATGACTAAACTAACCTTATATATTAGTATAAATAATCACTTATCAAATACCCACAAACTTATAATTTTGCGCGTCCTGAGCAAAGTTGTATTCCACTAAGTCTTCTAATAATTAATTCTTATTCGATTTGCATATTCATAGAGTATACTTTAATTCTCTAAGTTTTATGTTAGTAATCGACTCAAGGCACCATACTGAGCGACAAACACTTTGTTCTCAGCGGGATTATAAAAGTAATATCCTTTTGTTTCCTTAGGATACCCCAGAAATAAACACTTGTCAGTTTTAGGTGCTAGTTTTTATGAGACTTGTCGTTTTACATAAGCCTCACAACCCCAAATCTTAAGGAATGATAAACTAGGTATCTTCCCATACCATATCTCATATGGTGTTTTATGAACCGCTTTAGAAGGAACTCGATTTAGAGCGAAAGCTACAGTTTGTAATGCATAACCCTCAAAGGATAATGAAAGATCTTTATGACTCATCATAGATCGAGCCATATCTAATAAGGTTCGATTTCTCCTTCCAGACACTCCATTCCATTGTAGATTTGCTGGTGGAGTCAATTGGGAGACAATCCGCAATTTCTAAGATGATCATCAAATTCTTGGCTCAAATATTCACCACCTCGATCTGACCGAAGTGTTTTGATAGTTTTACTAAGTTGATTCTGCACTTCATTTTGAAACGTTCGAAACATCTCAAATGATTCAGCTTTATGTTTCATAAGATATACATAACCATATCTGCCGAAATCATCAGTGAATGTAATGAAGTACTGATAACCTCCTCTAGCCTTTGTGTTTATAGGACCGCATACATCAGTTTGTATTAGACTCAATAAATCACTTGCCCTTTCATTGTGTCTATTAAAGGGACTTTTAGTCATCTTGCCTCGTAAATAAGATATGCACGTTTCATATGTTTCTAAATCAAATGAATATAGAAGTCCCTCTTTATGAAGCTTCGTTATGTGTTTCTCACTTATATGCCCGAGACGACAATGCCAAAGATACGTTTGATTCAAATCATTTGACTTGAATCTCTTTGTATTTATGTTAAAGACTGAGTATCAGTGGACCTTTCATGCTTAGAATATAAAGACCATCACACAAATCAACATTTGCATAAAATAAGCCTTTACGAGAAATGGAACATTTATAATTTGCAATAATAAAATCAAAACCATCCATATCCAAACATGAAATAGAAATGATGTTTTTGCTCAAGGCGGGCACAAAATAACAATTATTTAAAGTTAAAATAAGTCCACTTGGTAAGACTAAGTCATATGATCCAACAGCCAGGGCAACAACTCTTGCTCCATTCCCTACGCGGATGATGGCTTCTCTTTTCTTCAACTTTGTACTTTTGGTGAGTCCCTGCACATTTATACAAATGTGAGATCCACATCCGGTATATAATACCCAAGAATCACTAGTAGATAAATTAATTTCAATAACATAAATACCTGTAGTGGTAGTCGCACTACCCTTTTTCTTCTTTAGATCTTCTAGATAGAGTTTGTAATTTTTGAACCAATGTCCAGATGCATGACAGAAATGGCAATTTCCTTCCTTTTCTTTTGGGTGTTTTGAAGCAGGAACAAGTTGGGACTTGACTTGTTCCACAGGCTTTGCGACAGGTGCAGCAGCAGCCTTGACAACTTTATCCTTGCTTTTGCCTTTCTTTTTCATTCATTTTCCCTTTTGGACCATCAACACATTACTAGATGGTTTCTTGATATTTTGTCCAACAATTTTTAGCATCCAAAGTAACTCTGAAATTGATTTCTCCATATTATTCATATCGTAGTTCATCACAAATTATGAGTACTCTCCGGTAATGTATTCAGGATCAAATTCGTAGCCAACTCTTGGCTTATGGGAAATCCGAGTCTATCAAGCTGGTCAACATAGCCCTTCATCTTCAGAACATGAGGACTAACTGACGCACCCTCAGTCATCTTGCAAGAATGTAGGTTCTTGACTGTCTCGAACCTTTTTTTCCTAGCTTGCTATTGGAACATTTCCTTCAGCGTTACGACCATGTCATAGGCTTCCATTAGTTCCATGTCCTTCTAAAGTTCAGGAACCATAGTTGCCAGCATAATACATGCAACATCAGTAGAATCATTGACATGCTTATTATACGCATCCTTCACAACTTTCGCAGCATTGGCTGGTGGGTCCTCAGGGATTAGAGCATCCAGGACATACAACTTGCGTTCATGCTTTAGAACGATTCTCATGTTTCTGAACCAGTCAAGAAAGTTAGTCCCAGATAGCTTATCCTTCTCGAGGATTGATCGTAGTGACAAGGGATTATTGTTACTTGAAGAGGCCATTGATCTACAATAAATATTATGCAAAGTTTATTTTAGTATAGAGGAACAGACTCCCACTAAATTAACAACCCTCCTAAAACATACTGTTTGTTTAGGGGACTAAAATCCATATTTCACCTAATTCTATAACAGTTATGGCATGAAACACATAACTAGATTATTTAGGTAGGCAACAATTACCAATTGCATCTTATGTAATTTTAGATACTTTTATGAGATACGGGACATCTTATGTCTTAGCATGTTTTTATCTCATCATGTGCCTAAAGCTCAAAACTATTTTGATAGCTTTATTAAGTTGAACCATTTTAAACATTTAGGTAACTCTTACCCAACTTATCTCACCAAGATAACACAATATACCCAGCTATGGCTAAAACTATATTAGTGTGATCGAGGCCTTGACAAGTGTTTAAAATAGATTGCATGAGACTTAAAATTTAATAGAGGGATTTTATTCAGTTTTAGTGATTTTATGTAAACAATGAAATATCATATATTTTATTGATTTGTTCAATCACTAAACAATTTGGAAATTTTTTATACTGTTCACTAATAAAAGAACTTCCGTGCGCTAGGATTAGTTAGACGGTGCCCTTTTTTTAGGAGACAAATTTCAATTTCGAAAATTAAAATTCTCTATAAAAAAGCATATTTTTCGCTGATTTTATTATCCTAAATTAACCCCTTAATTTATCCGAAATTAAGTCAATTAAAATATTTTTAATTAACCCGGGCCCATATCTAACTAATCATCTTATCCAAATCTAATTAGGACTTAAGATATTTGAATCCTATCATATCTCTAATAACAAAATTCTCGATATTTATCTCTTATCCAATAGGGATAACAAAACCGATTTTGCTAATATCTCCTAATCTAATTTGTTATCTATCTCTTATGAAATAGAAATTTCATAACAGAATATATATAACGAGATAAATAAATAATTTCAAAAAATAATTATTTGCAATTTCGGTCCTCATCCAAATAATCACAAACATGTAATTGAATCAGGAACTACTATCCCAATCGAACCTAATCATATTAGTTTCGAATTAATATTCAGACTTATACAATTTAAGAAACTTAAAACAATGTAACCTAAATATGCATAATGAGTTACATAGATTTCATCCATGCATCAATACACGAAAAATAAAGATTATACCTAATGGTGTCATGGATCACAGAACACGAAATTCAATTCATTAAAATTATTCGAATTGACCTAACATGGTTACTAGCATTTACGAAACTGATTTCAATTAAATCACGAATATGTGTATCATATACACAAAACATGATTATAAATCTTACAGAAAACTTTTTTATATCACATATACATCAACTATTAACATGCTTTTAATCATATATCATGTATATATCAGAAGAAAACATGCAATGAATTTAATGGAATCAAACTCGAAGGCTCTGATACCACTTTTGGGTTTTGAGGTTCATACGCAGCGGAAATTAAAAAACAATTTTGACAAAAACCCCAACAGGATCCGAATCTAATTCCATTAAAAACATTTAAACCATGAAAACTTAATCATACCTCAGTCGCAATATACATTTCTTAAGGTTGATCGATCTCTAAGGCGTTGCTAAGGACGAACGCCCTCTACCAGCAGCTGACAAATAAACGATGGTCGAGATTCGAAGTGCTAGCTTCGAGAGAATACCAAACTTTTTATTTCTCTCCAAAATGATCCAGAGTGTACCAGAAAACCCTAATTTGTCTTTGAAACGAAAATAGAGTTTCGGCCCTTAATCTTTCGTACGTCTGTTATAACTTAAAACATCTTTTATACAACCCTTTTATATAGACGGTTAAGTAAATTACACATATACCCCCTACTTAAAAGAAATATAAGTGTAATACACCATAATGACATTTCTGTCATGAATTTTATCATAAAAAATTCATTTTTCGAACCATCTTAAAATCTAGCAAAACCATTCTTAGTGTGCGACCCAATAGGCTCATACAACGTTGGCAGTGTACCAAAACACATTTTGGTACACAAGTCATAAGCGGCCTCTAACAAGACATTATGACTACCCAAGTTGTACAAATATCAAATCGATACAACCTAATTAATAGTGTATATAACATCCTTTTGTCACACGATATCCTTTTGATCAAACATAAGGCATGGAATTGTCATCTGACATTTTCGACCGTACTAGTCTCGATCTCTAGGTAAACTGAAAACATCCAAGTGACATTGATCAATATCAATTCACTTAGACTAGGCCTTTTAACAGTCTAACACATCGAGGGATCCACTGGATATCTCACTTTATATGAGAGGGACAAATTCTATCTTGATTACATAACTTCATCACATTGCTCACACAGTAACCAATTATAATTTTTATAATCGTCCGGTTAAAGACAACGTTTGATTGTGTCAAATCACTATGTTCCTAATGTTGAAGTCTCTGATAATCTCAAGTCAGAGGACATAAATAATATACCTATCATGAGAAACAACTATGACTTAATCCATGTGATGTTCTTATAGCGGGTCGATCTAGTACTTTGTTCCCTAGCAAGTACTCGTGATCTTGATTCGTATCCCTATATGTATAATCACCATATGATCATCAATCGAGACTCATACTAGTCTTAATTCATTATAGTTCCCAGTATAATGATCGACTAGGGACATTTAAGATATTTCTGTAAATACCAATGGATCTTATTATATTGTAAACATGCAAATTAATTATAATAAACAACAAATGAAATCCTTTATTTTATTAACTAAGTATTAATAAAAATAGTTAATGGATTGACCTAGGGCACATGCCCCAACACTTGGTGTCTCGACGCTGTTGTGCCTGTCCCTGCGCCGTCTCTTATATGCTACAGTGCTACCACTACGCTGGACTTCCAAGTTTGATTTACTCACTTTCTTTGCTTTCCCATGTCGTGCCTTTTGTCCCTACGCTATGCCTTATGTTCCCACATCACCAATGCGTATGGCCATGATACCAACCCTATTTTTGAAGGTTTTTGCTCTGTTTCTTCGTGTTTTTGTTTAATTCCTTCCATTACACCTTAATTTCCTAAAAATACAACAATACCATGAATTAGAACTCATTTATGGATATTTATAATAAATATACGACTAAACAAACCCTATATATAAATATAAATAATCACTTGTCAGTCTTCATTATCTTTACAATAGAAATTAGGTAGAACACTAATGAGTCTAGATCTTATTTCAAATTCAGGAAATCTCTCAAGATAGGCAATACACATTGGTTCATAAGCAGTGATATTTTGTTTGGTTTGTCTAAAAGTAAGTTCTTTATTATTATTATTATTATTATTATTATTATTATTAATATTATCAAGGTTACTATTAGCTTTCATTGTGATAGCTTGGTGTTCCTTAAGTTGTTGTCTTAAATTACCATTGAAAGTCCTATCTACCTCAGGATCAAACAGATGCAATGATCTTGTGGAATTAGAATGATGAAGTTGTTAGACCATACAATGTCTAAAACTCTTAATAAATTATGTAGAAATCACTGGCAATGGCGCCAAAAATTGAGACGTGTCGAACGTGTGACAATAAGTTTCTCGTATTACCTTATTATTTATAGTAGTGATAAGTTAAATAATTTCCATAGAGATTTAGCAAACTTCTTTAGGAAAAATTCTTTTTACTTTAACTTAATTTATTTAATTAAAATGAGAATTAAAAATCACTAATTCAAAACAATAATAAACATCTGAACTAATTAAAATAATTTAATTAACTCAATTCAATAATATATAAATATCTAAACAAACATCTAGAACAATGAAACAATAATCCATTTTGCATCCAAACATATAACTCAAATCATGGTCATGAGCATACTTTAACCTCTTTATAACGCATTCTAGGTCATTAAACTATAATCATAAGTAAGTAGACAAATCTTATCAAGCCATAAGTTTTTATATCGATGGAAAAGCCATGACTAATTTTATTGAATTAACCCTTTCAAAACTCAAAGAAATTTACTTTAGGCAATAAAATCGCATTACATATTATGAAAACTTTGAACTACTAAATCTAAACCTTCGGAAAGCCACTTCAATTTTAAACTTAAATCTTAATCCACCTAGGACATCTATACATTAATAGACCTTTCAAAGAATCCTAGATACTACTTTAAACTAGGTATTGAGTCAAAATATCATAATATACATTCTAGAGTATGCATGCAATGCAAAGTTTCATGATTATAATCCACAAATTATAATTTATTAAATCAGTGAATTGAAGAATACAATTAGTTTAAAGAATTAACTAAAAAACCATCTCATCATAACTACATCAAAAAACAAATCAAGTTCATGTTCGAATTTTGTTTTGATTAATAAACTACTCACTCATCATCGTAATAAAAATTGAAATAAAGTAAATATTAAATATCGATACATAACTCTGAATAAATACTTTAATTCTTCAAATTTTCTCCAAAAGCCATAAACAATAAATATAAAAACTAAAAAATAGATTATAGCTCCAAAGCAATAAAATATTGATCTAAGTACCCAAAGGCAATTGATTTCGTAGCCTTAGGGTGATTATATATATGTAGTATTCTAGGTAGTACATATCCCAAACTAACTCAAATGTCTCGTGGTTATCTAAAATTCTTGAAATCGAACCCTGTAATTCCTGAACGATTCCACTTAATACTCATATCACTGGTTAAATCCTTAAAAACTGCATCTATACGCCATCGATTTGCTTGGCGATTTACATACAAATCCCAAATCACTGCCAAATCGCCAGAAGTGATTTCTAGTTCTATTTTTATCTGTTGATGATTCGTTGTGTATCTCTTCCACTTGATCAAATTCTTCATTTACTTCCCCTTTTAATCCATTTCTTCAAATATTTCAATTATAATATGAAATAACAAAAACAAGAAAAAACCTAGTTTCATATTTTTTTTACATCTAAAATTACCCTAAAATATATTATAGAACATTGTCTAATTATTTACTTATCAATGTCCATGGCGGTGGAGATCACTGGGTGTTTTCTCAATGTTTCTATCTAAGTTTCATTTAAGGGCATTGGCAATTGTTGGTTTGTACTATATCCACTGTCTTTCATGCAATTCTCAAAGTTTGGACTCCAATAATTCTTGGAGATTTCAATTCAAAGCCAGGGTAGTTGGAATCGTTGCGCCTCGATTTAGCTTATTAACTCAATTTTTACACGAGTTTGCTATTTTTTTTTCAAAAATTGTCTATTTTGACCTTGAAAATAAAAAAAAGATAAGTGATGTAAATGGGGAAAATCTCTTGTAAAACATACCAAATTTGCACTAAAACATAGCACATTTACAAACTTATCAAATAATCCCAAACTTAGACATTTGCTTGTCTCGAGCAAAGGAATATAATATAAGCAACTTGTATACAAAGACTTCACATCAATTCCTCTAATGCTTAACTTAAACTTTTAGGTTTTCTCAAATCTTATGATTTGGCCAAATTGAAAAAAGAATACTCAAGCAAAGCTGGTTACTTCGAGTCAAGATATTTCAGTCATTTTCTCGATGAATACTTTGCCAAATACTAGGCTTCCTAAAGACTAAAGCAAAATATTACTCACAAGTTACGTCATAATATATATTCAAGCTTAAACTTTTAATCTTTGAATAGGGCATTGAATACTAAGATTCCATAAAAAAAATTTATACAAGCATTCTCCACTTAAGGCATTATTTCGAGTCAATATGACTTATTCTCTCAGCTCATTTTGGATGAGGTGTGGGTACCAAGGAAAAAAGTATTGAAGGATTCAAAACATTGAAGAAACTTGACTTAACCTAGCTATTAGCACTCAGACTAAAATTTTATTTGAGGAGTTTATTATTATTTTATTTTTCATTCATTTGATAACCATTTCCTTTTGCCAACCACCCAATTCATTTTTCTTTTAGGAAGAAATTATGCATTTCATTGGAATTGTTTTAAATGGGACTTTTTCGCTCGTTTATCTCTTATTCGAGGTTTTTCACTCTAGTTAGCCCTTTTCACTTAGTTTGATTAAGTAAGCTCTCCAACTGGGTCTTAAAGGTTAATAAGGGTAATGAGTTAACGGTTTAAAGATAGATGATGAAAGAATCAAGTTAGATTATCTCAATGTACCTAAACAGCGAACAATGATAGGTGGGCCAAGGCTATTGGCAAAAGCAAGAAGGCCTCGTCTTTCCCAAAACATAGTTTTGAGAGTAAAATCCAATTTAAAATTATATGCAAACCTATTTTTGGAATCTATAAAGATTTAATTAACGCTTGTTATATTGTGACCTTCTACCGCTTTCATATCTAACATAGAGCCTCAACTCCATACTATCATTCTTTGGTGTAGTCTCGGTCTACTAAAACCAATCATAAGAGCATGGTTTTCATGTGAACTCTACTTAAATTCTTATTTCTCAATGGCAATCATTAAAACATGGGTGTCCTTAATTTTCTATCATTATTCTAAGCTAGAACTGGACATTTATTTTAAGCCCATTACAACGAATAACAAGCGAAGATAATTAAAATGAAAAAAAAAGCAAGATAAATAATGTATACCATCATTAATTCCTCAATTCCATAAATGAAAAATGAAACTGTATTACCTGTATTTCCCGCTAGAATATTATGTAAAATCTAAAAATCTTGCAAAAACTTTACCACATCCTCCATTTACGATTCATTCATGCCAAAGAATCCATCTTGCAAAAAATCTAAAAATCTTGCGAAAGATTTGTCTTCAAGGTTCAAGAAAGTAGGATAGACAATATACAATTCTAAATGAATAAGTGAAAGTAAAGTATGGAAGATAAGAAATGATAGGGAATGAAATGAAAATATATATAAGAATCTGTAAAAATTTATGTAAGTGTGTTGCTGTCTTGAGACGTAGCAAAATTACGACACAAAGTTAAACCATATCTTACTAGAATTACAATACAAAAAATGTAGATACTCCCTTTCTCATACATGTAGGGAAAAAAAGTCTTCTCTCTCGACTCTCAGCATTGCTAGAGTTATTATGTTACTACTTTACCTCTCCTTACTATGAATTTTGCACTCGTTGTGTGGATCGAGATGGAGTGGCAATCCCATATTCCTCATGAGCTCTATATGCCATGTTCTCTAAAAGCATGATGAATAGGCTATCCAGTACTGGAAGGGCTTTATCAGTAGGATGATGGTGTATATTTTTGTCTCTTATCTTCATATAAAAAATGAAACTGCTAAGCTCTATCTGATTATGCAGAATCATTTCCTCAAAACTCATGGTCTAAGCCAAATCTACTTTTGATTGTGGTAGCGGTGCTGTTGATGAAAAAGCTTCAGGTGTAGGTGTAGTTTCTCTCATCCTCCCAATAGCTCTCATAACCTGAGTATCCCGCATGCTGCTTCCACAATCTTTCTGCTTGCTAGGCCCATAACTGCCATCACTCTTTCTCTTCCTCGAAATCCTACTCCACCGGTGTATATAAATAAGAGACATCGTCGTTAATGAGGGTCAATTGAGGAGGGATATCATACTATAATTTGGCTACGAAACCCTTGATGCATGTTGAGCGTGTACAATAAATATCCCACCATTATTATACTTTTCAATTTGTATTAATGGTAATTAGGATCACCTCCACATGAATTTTGCAAATTCCTTAAGAAGAATGGTTTTATTATTTTTACTTTAATTAAAATAATAAGCTAAATTACTATTTCAAACTATATTAATCGACCAAACTAATTAAACTAACTTAATAAAAATAAATAATCAAAGTCACTAAATTCAAATCAATTCAATTAAATAGAAAACAACATAAATAAACAGCTAAACAAACATCTAGAACAATGAAACATCCATTCATTTTGCATCCAAACATGTTACTCAAATCATAGTCAATCATGTTTTAACATCTTTATAAAGTATTCATTATTATTTAACCTAAATCATAAGTAAGTAGGTAGCCCTTAACAAGCCATCATTTCTCTTTATATCAATAGAAATTATATTTAGGCAATAAATCTGCATTACGTTACGTGAAAACTTCGAATTACTAAATCTAATATATTCGGAAAGCCACTTCAATATTAACTTAGATCTTAATCCATTTAGGAAATCTAAATGGTAATAAACCTTTTAAATAATCATAGTTACTCCTTTAAACTAGATATAGAATGAAAATATTAAAATACACATTGGCCACTATGCATGCAATGCAAAGATTCATGATTGTAGTCTACAAATAACAATCTATAAAATTAGTGAATTAAAGAATAAAGCTGCTTTAAAGCACTAAACAAAAATCATCTCATTATGACTACATTGCAAATGGATTGAGTTCATGTGAACTTTGTTTGGACTAATAAAATACTCACTCATAATCATAAACATCAAAACATAATAAATAAAATATATAATTAAAAATATTTTATTGAAAGCTTGAATCTCATGATTTTCTTCAAAAATGATAAAAACAATAAAGATTGACCTCTAAATTGAATTAAAAGTGTTGAACTATCAAAAGTCTCTTTTTTTGTAGGCTATGGTTCATATATATATATATATATATATGGTATTCTAAGTAATGCATATCCAAAACCAACTCAAAATTCTTGTTATAATAAAAAATCCTTGAAACCGACTGCATCGATTCGTCACCGATTTCACTTAGAAGGCAAATCATTGGTTAAATCCTTGGAAAACCGCCTATGTACTCCACAAGCGATTTACGTGTAAACCCCAAATCGATAAGGAATCGTTGTATAATACTTCCACTTAGTCAAATCTTTTATTTTCTTCCCTTTTTCATTCATTTCTTGAAATATTATGATTATTACATGAAATAATAAAACAAGAGAAAACCCAGTGTAATATAGCTTTTTACATCTAAAATTATCTTAAAATACATTATAAAATATTATCTAATTATTTACTTATCAAATATCCTCGAACTCGGTACTTTGTTGTCCTGAGCAAAGGAATACTTTAAATTCTATTTTATTTTCTTCGCTCGATTTGATTCCATAATTACTTACACTTATTTTTAAACATAAGTGATTATTCTATCAAATTTAGTAAAATCTTGTTGGCTAATTTCCTATTTCTTCCCTTCAATTGTGGCATAAATTCTTTTCATCATATATATACTTCTAAAAATACTAGGTCAATAATCTTTATATAACAAGATTCTTAGAAATTTTTCTAGTTTATCTTCCACTTTTGTTTCAATTTTCTACCCATTATAATGTCTAACACAAAGCAACCAATCCCCTCAAAACTCCACTTGTGCATACACAATCTTGGTTAAGTTAAATAGGGTATAGCAATTTCTTTCTATCATAAACTTTCTATTTTCATGGGTAATAGAAATATATCACTTATATTTAAATCCAAATTTTATTCAATTCATATTCCAAACTAAATAAATTCAAATGAATAATTATTACTTGGATCTTCAAAAAATTTGAAAACTTTAAGCCAACTCCTTACATTGAAAATATAAATTCTACCTCTCAAGTCTTCTATACATCGCTGTTATATATTTCAATTCACTTATATACCCCTATACTCATTACAAACCTTGTCTTCAAGTAATAAAAATTGAGTCGAGTTTCCAACAAGACAAATATACCTTGTAAAACATAATAGAATTAAATAGAAATAAACTGCTTTTCAAAATAGACAATCAAACATCTCATAATAGCAAAGTGTTATAGAGTAAGTCATTCATTTCTCATTGATGATGCTAAATAAAGATCACATTCTGCATATACGAGTAAACATTAGAAAGATTACAAGTTACTTTGTGCAGAAGTAAATTTGTCTTCAATATATTTAGTTTTGTATTCATTCTTACTGCAGTAGTTTAGTTTGTGAAGTGTAGGTACTAGCAAGGTTATAAACTCTCAATGGAAATCAAAATTGCAACAATGAAATATCAATGCTCCTTCTTTGATCTCGGGAACATTCGACAAACCCCTTTTTTGTCTTAGAATGGTGACATGCCAAAGGTCGCTCATTTTCTTCTAACATCCCTGATTTTTCAAAACTTATTTCTTGGTACGCACAAAAGCTGAAAATAAGGATCGAATAAAAATACTTTTCTTTTAGCTATCACAAGAGATGTAGAATATCCCTCTATATGTGGAACATTCATTCGAGCCATCAAACTTGTTGCTCGTCTCGCATCTTCTTGTGCTCTGCTATGAGTTTTTTATCGTTTACTCATTTATTCGACTATAGATCTTCTTAACTCATTGAGCTCCTTTTCATCTTCTGAATCACTATAGCCATCGAGAGTTCTCATTCTTATGACCATAGCATCGATAATGGTCCTCAGGGGTAGCACATCAAATCGAACCCCGTGGAAACCTACCTTGGCTTTCATGCAGAGTGTAGTAATCAAAATTGGAAAGGTAGACTGTCTCAGTTCATGGTCTTCATTGCCTATCTCATTGCATCATGGATTGCAAACTCAAGGTCAATATACCCTCACTTCGTAATAATGTGATAAAATAAAACAGCTCAATGGTTCTTTACTTCAAATTGTTGGGTGGTGGCATATAAGCATTCATCTATAGTATAGCTAGACCATTACATGGTTTTTCTAAAGTTGGTGGTTTCGATGAATTTGGGGTGGCCTTCGGCATCAACAACAATCCTCTTCTGGAATTACCTATCAGGCTTGTTGAATCATCGCGAAGGTGTAAGATTCTTTATGGATGCAGATTACATTTTGGTGAACACATTTTAGTATAATTCCAGTATTCGGAAGTCTAATGTTTATTCACGGTGGTGTATGAAATGTTGATCTTCTTCACTTGAACTATTAGTTCATTTAGATTATTACTCACATACCCATTCACATAGAATTGGCGAACTAATTTTGAGCATCCACTCTTTTATTTTCCTTCATAGTCCCTAAAAATGTTTTCTTATTTCCTTTCTCTTATGATGGTCATGATTTTGTCTTTGTACTTGTGCACATTTTGAATGTGAAATCCTCTTTTAGGTATGATAAATTTTTCACATCTCTAAAGTATCTATTATGTATTTTAGGACTAACAAATCTAATGGGATCATAAGGGACACGTGTGCTTGGTTCTATGTGGTCAAAGTCCTCGTTCCAGTAAGGTGGGAATGGTGTTCTCAACTTAGCCATCCAGGTGTGGATTCTTTAATACTAATCCCCGTGGGTTGAATGGACATTTGTTGGTCCGCACAGTTCATCTTGGATTTTTCTTTCATAATTCCTTTCCATTTTCTTATGCACTACTCCTACATCTTCCTCTACCTCTTCCTTCCATAATAAATAAATCAACTACAATGATTGGCCAAATCGAAATCTTTTATTTGATACAAAAATGGATTTAAGGCGAGTAATTATTGGAAATCAAATTGTTATCAAGAAATTTGAAACATTTTTTGTAAAAGGGTAAAATCCGCAAAACTTGTTAAAAATCAAGAAAGTCAAAAATATGAGATCAAAACAATTTTTCAAAGATATAATAAATACACCTCCAATTTGTTTAAAACTAAATTTAAAACTTATTACAAATACTTGTCTTTTTAATTAATAAAAACTCTAAAATTTTGAAAATATTCAATTTGTAAATCGATGATCATTTTCATTACGATACCTAATCTATTAGAGCCAATGTAATCATTCATTCATTCTACCAAGATGAATTCCTATAATAATTTTCAAAATCATTTTAAAAGTTTGCAAAAATCCTTCAGACCAAAATTTCATCAAAATAAAGAATTAGGGTTCATTGAGATTACCTTCTTGAGAGTGAAATTCTCAAGATATGTGCTTTTGAACTCCTCTAAATTAGTTTTTGAAGCTTAAAGTCAAAATCCATTAAACCCTAGTTCGGCTCTTCTTTTCCAAATTCAAAATATTTTTGGTTGAACAAAACTAGAATTAAGTGGGAATCATTTAAATACACTAAAATTGAACTTAAGAAGGTTGAATCAAGGAAAAAAATCAATTATATGGATGAAAAGGTGCAATGGTTTCTATTTAGGAGGTAGGTTTGTGTTTGGTGATTTAGGGTTTTATATAAAAACTCCAAATCATGCATTACGATTCATGTGTTAAGTGGAATCGTCGAAAAATCGCCATGTAAATCGGTGGAAATGAAGTGCAGTGACACACTGATATGACTAGTGATTCATGTTGAAAGTCTAAGTTTCTGGGGATTCGCTATAGTCAAATTTTCTCTTAAATTTTATGGCTTATATCATTAATTTAGTTAGAGATTCCTAGTTTTATTTTGAATCGCTGAGGAATCGATAGGTTTGCTTTATTATCTTTCAAATTTATTTCGTAATTAACTTATATACCGTTCAATAAACTTATATAAAGTAGAATTGATTGCGAATTAGAAAGTTTTATCATGATATGACTAACTAATAATTTAATTAATTAATTAATTAAATGAATAAGTAAAACAAATAAGCAAGTGAATAATGCAAACATGCATAAACGCCATAAAAACAAAAAAAGAACTCTATCATCCCTCTCTTGTAAAAGCTACTCCAGAGCTTTAGTCCCAAAAATTACTCCAAAAGAGAGTCAAAAGTAGAGAATAAAAGCAAACCATACTAATACTAGATTTTCTACTAAAAAATGAAATAACTAAAGAAATAAGGAATATGGGTTGCCTCCCATAAAGCGTTATTGATCTAATCATCGTAATTGAATTGCCCTACTTCAATATCATCGCAAATTTATTTTCTTTCTTGGAGTGTCATTTTATCATTACCTATCCTAAGCATAACTATGTGGTTACATATGGATGATGGGTTCCATAATTGATAAGAATGGTCTTCCCAATAATAGCTTATCATATCGAGTGTTCTATGGCATGAATAAGAAATTTATAGTGAATGTGAATGTTCACACTCGTACCAATGCATTCTTTGATATAGCAAATGGGACTTTGAAAGTACCATTCCCATTTGGCTTGTACACCTTGATAGGATGCTTTCTATGTAACATCCCTTACCCCGATTAAGGGAATGCCCAGCTTAAACCCTTAATTAAGCCTCGGTACACCAGTCGGACTCAATTAGAGTAACATTACAATCGTCTTTCATATTTGATAATCATAATATATTATATAGTATATCGAATAAATAATTTAAAACACAGTGAAATAAAAACATTTTTTGATAATACAAATGATATACTAAACTATAGTAATCAAAGTCTAAATCTAGTATCAACCTCGGTTTACGAAACAATCCAAACCCTGTGTTAATACATATTATATTTTAGTTTAAATATATAAGATAAAAGAGAAATCAATTCACCATAGAGAGGACTATAAACTCCTAATCTTCTCTGTTCCCGAGTCAAAGATCATGTTGGTATTCTTGAAATGCTAATTAGGATAAGCACTCCAACTTGCTCAGTAAGTGACTTACAATTATAATATCAAAAGTCTATCTAATAATTATGGAATATGAATAACAATATGAATCCAAAAATATCTATCAGGGCATGGTAAATAATATAAACAATAGATAAACATATGCAAAGCCGTAGTTCCATAGCCCCTACACAAGTGACTTTAATTATATTTCGACATACAAGAGTCTTCTCTCAGTTGTCCAAGAATACCACTATCAAAATCTACACACTGGCTAATTGTATGATTTCGTCAATGTATTCAAGAATAACTGAATCTCCGCACTCTTATGACAATGAGTATTATATATATAATATATATATATCGGTCGACGACCGTATGCAGAGATAGTGAAGGCATGGAGGCCTAGCTACCATCTGTCGTCATAGGGAGAGTTTCCATTGTGGGTCACTTGTTGCGTCAACTCATACCCAAAAGACATAAATTTACTCATCTCCTTATTTTATTTTTAGTATGTGATGCTTGTCACTATGCAGTGCTCCCATTCCCACTCCATAAGTACGTGAACTAGATATACTATGATATATAACGTAAATGATAAATGTAATTGAGTCCCATTTACCTGTACCGAGTTGTCCTAACTTTAGATCGACTTACACTATTCCTAGAATCTCCCCAATTAAAGACAATTTCATCCTCGAAATTAAAGGAAACGTGCATGTTTCATCCTTGAAATTAAAGGAAACGTGAATGTTACCAATAGTTCTTAAACGAAATAGAATTTGCTTTTCCATTTATAACTCTCGTTCCCCGATTATCTCTTTTTTTCATGGTACATTTATTTTATTGCAATCCGAATCTACAAAGCCCTTTCATAAATGAGACTTTCGAAAGCACAATGAGTTTTTGTTTTAAATTCTCCAACAATCTATGATGCTTGACTCCTCAACATCTTTTTTTACCTTAACTAGTTGTAGTTATAAATCACCTAATTTTTTGTATCCTCTATGTGTAGCTCTTAACTATCTTATTTCTCACAAAATCTATATTTCTAATCTTAGTTCCGTACTTCAATGCAAAACAAGATTGAGCATATTCAAATTTATCATCCAACATTGTAATCCACCTGATTACTTTTTTTATCAGAGAGCTCACATAAAGGAATATGTTTTCTTTCATTTGTTAAACATTATAGACACAAGCTCAAAATATTTACTTTTTAGAACTAAGATTAACAACTCAGTTTCTTCATCAATACGAAAAAAAACACATTGTATTGAGATTGAGAATGATTTTCAAATATATCAATAATTTCTTCCACCGCTGGAAGCAAGTCTCGGATCTCTATCTAGAGAATCAAACATTGAAACACCATATGTTCTTACATTTCCACATACATATATCTTGCTTAATCTGTCAAGAGAATAACATAACTTTACTGACGAGAATTTGCAGACTTCAGTCAATTTATCAACTATAACTCATACATCATTGTGATAACGCTAACATCTAGTTAATTTAATTACATAACCTCCAGTTATGTTATTATTCTACTATCAGATATAGACAAGAATATAATTAACCCTTCGGGTTTTTATTATCTTGCCTCAACCTACTGAATAACTCTTATATCTCTTTATGAATTTAACAATATATATCATCACCTCAAACAATCTATAATCTTCTCATATACCTTAATACGATATGATATTGCATGTATAACCAATATAAAGAGAATCATAATGTCATCGATATAATTCTTGCCTAAAATCCTTCCTGAACTAGAATCTCATTTCAAAATCTACTGCATCCAATACAATTTCTCTAGACTATCTAATAGAAATCTAATCCTTGACAACCAAATCTTGGCGTATCAAGTGGTTCCCATTAAACTTCTTAATAACCTTATCACCAAGTTAATCAAATACTTGGCTCAGCTCTAATTTGAGCTTTAAAGAACAAATATGTAATTACTAATTCCAATAACTTAGTTGATGATGTGCTTGTTCAAGACTTTATTCTATCATCATTATTACACATCTCTTTCAAGAGACAGTACATAGAAGTTCCTATTATAGTTGCAATTCGTATTCTTTTCTCTACTTAACGTATTGATGACATCAATCATTTTGTGTGAGTGATTTCTCAAAGTAAAGTCATTACATTCATGAATTTAGGTTACTCACTTCATCTCTAATTTCTTTCACTTTGACAACTATACACTTCAAACTCTTATAGCTTGAATATCTCCAATCACATTGAACTATCTCTTTGGTTTTCATACTTCTTATTTATCTTCTACTATTTCCTCTAGGATTCTCTAATCTTAGGGATACCTAAAAAACTCTCCAAAACTCTTTCACATGAGTATATATGTATTTCAAAATGAATTTGCATAACCTTGGCCACCACCTTAGTTTAGAGGTAAGTGAGCAGAGCACAATTATCACATAAATCGAGTAGATCAAGGCAGGTTTCTCAAAATAGTACTTTTCCTTTGAAAGCTTCCATGATATGCTATTAGTGTGGGAAGGCAGGGCATCTTTAGAGAGAGAGTTTTATGCTACCGGCCATATTGATAGGCAATAAAGTACCATCTATACGAGGGCTTCAATGAAATTGAGACCTGTTAGAGCTGGTACCATGCTGATTTTAAGCACAACAGTAAGTGTGAAGGTTTATCCTAATTTGATCTGCGAGAAATGTGTCATCAAATTAAAGAGAATGAAAATCTAATTGATCTAAAGGTAATGAAGTTCCTAGATTATGATGCATTACTAGGGATGGATTGGTTATTAGCATATCATTCTAGTATTGATTGTTTCCATAAGATGGTAATCAAATCTTTCAGATCCCTAACCTTTTTGAAATTAACGTCTATAAAGGCTATAATCCTTCACTTGCAACTCATGAAAGGGAAGTTACTCTCAACATTTAGAAGTTATAGCTGGAGTTGTCATATTTGGAGAGCCTAGTCAGGAACTTAAGGTTGGTAATATACCTGTAGTTTTTGAATTTTTAGAAACTTTTCCATCTGACTTGCTTGGACTTCTACCGCCAGTGTCATTGACTTCATCAATAATCTTACTCCTGGTATGATACCCATATCTATTCTTCTATACCGGTTGGACCAAAGGAATTACGTGAGTTGCAGACTCAGCTTGAGGAGTTGTTACAGAAAGGGTTTATCCATCCAAGTATGTTATCATGGGGAACACTAGTTCTTGTTGTGAAAAATAGAGAATATAACCCAACGTATGTGCATTAATTGTAGACAACTTAATAAGGTGACTATCAGGAACAAATACCCATTCCCCAGGATCGATTATTTATTTGATCAGTTGAAGGGTGTTAGACATTTCTCAAAGATTGATTAGAAGTCTAGTTATCATCAACTGAGGATAAGGGATGGGGATATCTCAAAGACAGCTTTCAGTAATCTTTATAGACATTTCGAGTTTAAAGTGATGTTGTTTTGGCTCACTAATAGTCCTGCTATGTTTATGGACTTGATGCATAGGGTGTTCAAAGCCTATCTTGAGCAATTTATCATCGTGTTTATCGATGGTATTTTGATCTATTCGAAGACTTAGAAAGAGCATTCGCATCACCTTAGAGTTACATCCCAGACTCTAAAAAGATAATTGGCTATATGGAAAGTTTAGTAAGTGCAAATTTTGGTTTTCAGAGGTTAAATTTCATGGACGTATGGTTAATGTTGTGGGTATATCTATTAATCCAACAAAGGTTGAGGCAATCAGGGATTAGCCTACTCTTATCACAGTGTCAGAGGTTTGGAGTTTTCAGGTTTATAGTTTCTCTCATATTGCTCTGCCAATGACTCAGCTAACAAAGAAAGATTTGGAATGTGTTTAGTCAAATGAATGCAAGTTTGCCTTCAAAGGTTTAAAGGATAGTTTGACTATGACACCTGTTTTTACATTACCTAAATCGGGGAAATAATTAGTGATTTATACTGATACTTCTCATTTAGGCTTTGGTTGTTTACTGATGCAAGAATGCAGAATTATAGCTTATGCTTCAAGGAAACTCAAGATTCATGAAAGAAACTATCTAGTTCATTATCTTGAGTTAGTTGTAGTTGTTTTCGCCTTTAAGATTTGGAGGCACTACTTGTACAGTGAGAAGTTTACAATATTCTAAGGTCATAAGTGCCTAAAATACTTGCTTATTAAGAGTGAATTGAATATATATGAGGCAACGTGGATGGCTCGAGTTCCTCAAGGATTATGATTTCAAACTAAAGCGCCGTTTAGGTAAAGCATATGTAATTGCTGATGCCTTGAGTATTAGAAGAACAAGTAGAGAGCATGTAGCGACGACTAGAGCTTCTTAGTTTAAACTTCTTGAGGAAGCTTTAGCGATGATGATTCGTGAAAGCCTAGTAGACATATTATTAACTAAGAAAGCTGGTTCTAGAGCTACTAATTTGTTCTTATATGCTCAGATTCAAGCTGAAGTAGAGATGATTTAGCAGGTGGTTGATTTTCAGAAAGCTAATCAGGATTTTATAGCGTGTTAGAGGTTAGCGGCTACTCTAAATCATCCTGATTAGTCAGTTTCTGATGATGGTGCAATACGATTTATAGATAGATTATAGATATCCGCTTAAGATCAAGTGAGGTAATAGTTGCTATAGGAGTCAAATAGATCTCTTTACTTTATTCATCTAGGTAACATTAAGATCTATCGCAATATGAGTTGTATTTTGTCAGGCCCCACCTAATTAAGGCATCTGACAGGCCTAGATTACCTTAATCCATTGATAATCTAGCAGCTTTAATCCCTCCATTAATAAATAATTAAGTGTGACGGCCCCAAACTCCGAGATAAACTGGGCACCGCCACGTCGCCGGACACGTCACCAAGCATGCCACGTCGCCTGCACACTTAACTTGACGGCCGACGAACTTACCACCTAATTCTCCAACTTAGTAAATTTTGATACTTAAACGATTATTTAACAAAATATACCAAGTTATAAACTAATTTATTTATTCTGATTCTCTTCATGTTATTTTGAATAGCGTAAGCCTTCATAATATGCATATAATTAATGTAGATATGTTATGCATTATTTAACAACCTATGGGGTGGAAACCCAGTACATGATACCACGTATATTATTTAAGGCGACAAGATGTATAATATGCCTTAATATACATGTATCGGGTGAAAAAGTCTCCCAAAAATGTCCCAATATATATATATATATATATATATATATATATATATAAATTCAAACACCTACGAGTAAGCTAGTGGAAGCGCTCCAAATCAAAGGTAGTCGCCAATCACTGCCTTTTCCCGGATCGTCGTAGAATCTGCGATTTGTCACCAAAAACAATGACAAATCCCAGGTAAGTAAATCCCAGAGAAATTCAGTTAGTATTCACAAGAAAATCCAAGAAAAATGGCTACAATTCATGCATATAAAGTAAATGAACTGAAATATAAAGCATGAATATAAGTCGTGAGATAATCAACAATACGGAACGCGAGTGTGGTGTATAGCTGTCGAACATGGGACAAAAACTAAACCGAGAAGGCCCTGAAGGTGAAGAAATCAACACCCCCTCTTCACGATCGAAAGAGGAAACATGTTGATCGAAAGTTAGACTTCCGCCCAACGCCTCAAATGAGAGGAATCTGTTGAACGGTAAACCCCGTCCAACACATCTCTCGAGATCACCGTCCCGTCGACCATACACAAACACACACGGGAATAGAGTAAACATGAAAACTGAACTGGCGAAAAGTAATATGAAATAAATAATTCGCACGGAAAATAAGTAAATTTTAAGCCGACTTTCTCGTGGGTTTACTTACCTCCAACGCCTTTAAAATGTCCCGCACTCGCCTCGTACCCGACACCCGAATATAGCCTCCTAAGTCCCTGGTGTCCATTTATATAAACTTAATTTTTTCATGAAAATTTACAACAATTTCCTAAAACTTTTTAAGACAAATTGTTTATTTTGCGCTTTTCGAGGCAAACCCCCGCAAAAAGTCGCGTCTAAAATATCCAAATATTTTATTTTTCATATATTCTATATATTTGGTCGCAATATGATTTTTCCATAATTTTTCTCTTTTTTTTTCTGGAATTTTCCATGATTTTCCCAATTTTTCCTCTATTTTTCCCATTTTCTCTGTTTTTTACTGCAGCACTAGGTCGGGTCGACCCAAACGGGTCGGACCCGACCCGACCCGTCCGGCACGGTCCGGGGTTGGATTGGGTCAGGCCCGACTCGCAGTCCAGCGGGCTCGGCCCGATAGGGTGCACACGCGCGCACAAAGCGTGTGCACCTTTTTCTTCTTCTTCTTTTTGGTTTGAGAACCAAAACTTTTTTTTTTTTTTTTTCAACACAACACAACAACAATAATCCGAACATCAACACCGCACAATCGATTCAAAGAACTGAAATTCGAAGAGAGAATGAGCGAAACTCACTTGATTAATGGGGTCGAGCTCGCCACCGCTGTCCCGCCGAGCTCGCCACCGATGTCCCGCCGAGCTCGCCGCCGCTGCCCCGCCAAGATCCTCGCCGGAGCTTCCTCTCTGGCAGTCACTCACCCTTTCTGCTCTCTTTCTCTCTTCTCTCCCTTCACCGTTTCTTCTCCTCCATCTCTCTCTCCCGTTTTTAAACAAAAACACACATTTTTTTTTGTTATTTGGTGAGAAAGGACAAAAAGCAATGATGATGAATAGTTGATGTGACTTTTAATGTGATGTGTGATGTGATGTGACAACTCAATCTCATACTACCCCGTACACCCGCGTTACTCACACACCGCGACGCCGCACGCTCTCGTCACTATAAGCGCACAAGGCGACTAAGCGAAATTCTTAATTCACGCGGCGCGAACTATTAACAATAGTAAAATAATTAAATATTGGCCACACAAAAATAACATATTTCCTGATTAGGCGTTTCATAGACTTCTCCCACGACGTCCACGTGGATCTGAGCTTATGATATTAATTCATAATTAGTCGGTTAATCGGGATTAATAAAAGCGGGCCGTTACATTAAGATCCATCTTCTCAATTAACAAATATAATTCTTAATCAACCATAAAAGATTCTAAAGTGAATCTTAAACCCTACAGTTCAATTGGATTGATTACACTATCCTTATAATTCCGTAAAAATTTTTGACATCAACTCCTCTATTTTTAAGCCTACACCGAAAAACTCGGCCCTTAAAAGTTTTTAACAAATTTTGCTCAGCTTGATGGAAATGCTGAAGGACTCACAATCCACTCCATGATAATATATATTACATTCACAAAAGTTATTTACTCATTCTAACCTATCTTAGACTTTCAAGATCCTTAAACGATCATTACCTTAGCTTTGTAGCATTCCAGTCTGTCCTAAAACCATTATAACAATTCCAAAAGAGATCCTAATCGCACATGAAACCAAAAACCCATTTATACTATATTTTATATTCAAAAATAATACATACATTGAAAGAAAGAAAATGAGCAAGTCACTAATAATCGGAAAGCTTTTCCTTTCCCTTATCGCCGCTAGAACCTTTCATTACCCAATTATAAAAGTTCAATAATGTTAGATAAGTAAATCCCACACTATCCAGTACACTTGTAGTAATCAAATGCATAATAATCCAAGGATATTAAATACAATCGTGAATCCATCCCTTTCTATTATCCGACCACAATCAAATGGCCGACCTCTAAAAGTGGTATGTAAATAGTAATAAGGACTCATGTGTAGGGAGAATAACAAAACGAGTCTCGTTCCTTGAGTCCATAAAAGTGTGATCTGGTTCACCATGTCCTCATGATAATTACGTGATGTAAAGTATCAGTGACTTTAGCCCTTCAAGTATAATATAGTTCCACCCTATACACAGTAAAGTAGATACTAAATAGTTATACTCTGTAGTACAGTCAAGAAAACACTTTAATAAGACTGTTACGCCATATCCTCCTAAACTGTGTATGTATATGCAACAAAAATGCAATTTTAAGGATTAATGCAATTTATATGAAATTAAAATCATACAATGTAAAGGTTACCATGGGATTTACTTAACCTTACAAGCGTGATACCCACGTTCCCTTGCACTCTGAATCGGTCAACTAGTCCATACAAGGTTTTAATTGTGGTCCTACAATTCATTTATAAATCTGATAAGATTCCACAACCACTCCACAATTATTTTCTAATTAGTTGTACTAAAATTAATTAACCAAATCGCGTCCCAAAACCCCTAAATTATTTCCAAACCAAATTTCATTTTTGACTCAAAATTATTATTCGACATCGAAAATTACGTAGTCTAGGCTTAAATATAATTGTTTTCCAATTTATTACATATTTATCGGTCTAACCTTGACTAGAAAACCCCAAAATCTCTCCAAATCATATCCTCAGATGTTCGAATCCCAATTTTTACTTCAAATTATAATTCAAAATAAAAAAAATTACCTTAGACTAGGCCATAAAATATTTTTCCAAATTTTGGACATTTTTCGGGTATTGTAACACACAATACGAGAAATATACTCGGTAAAAATAATCAAGAAAATCCCTAAATACTTAAATCTTCAATTTTCATCAATTTATCCAAAAATTCAGTTTTCCCTAATTTTTAGGGATTTTATTTTATTTTTTTTCTCATTTTTAAACCCTTTTTTTTATTAAGGGAAGGGGTTTATCCCGTTCAGCGATCATCCACTTCCTCATGAAACACAATAGAGCATTGCTCTGTTCATTTATTTTTTATTTTTTTATTTTTTTATTCTTCTAGGTAGGGTAGCTCAACTCCCCCCTCATCTCCCTAACCCCCTTCATCTACCTCCCTCATACATTTTTTTTTTCTTCTCGTAATTATAGTTTCTCACTGTATTTTCATTTTTTTCGATCGATTGTTTTTCTCTTTTGATCATCTCCTCCTTGTTCTTCAATTCACAGGGGTGTATTTAATTGAGATCTTAATGGACATTTGGTTACTTTTATTGACTAAAAACGTTTAGGGGTATCCAATTAAAACTTTTAGAGAATTCATAAAAGTAAGGTGTATTCAATGTGAACTTTTATAATCCTTTAAAAAGTCTCTAAAAGTTTTGAGGTATTCAACTGAAACTTTATGTAAACTATCTAATTGTAAAAATTATTCAATTTTTTAAGAAATTTTGTGGATTTGTGGGTTTGGATGAATTTTCAAGACTTTCCACCTAATCCTATATGTATATTGAAATTCTTCTCATCTTTTCAGCCTCCACCAGAAACTTTTGTGAACTTTCAAGACTTACCTCGCAAAGCTCTCTCCTTTTTACTTCCCCTTCGCTTACTTCTATACTACCAGAGGTAACATCCTTGACCAACAACTCTATTTCTCTCACTCTCTCTCTCTCCATTGCAAATAGATGAAACCAACATGTCTAATTTGGGCAAAACGACTCGGTTCATGTAGTTGTGGGTACGAGTCATTCTATAATTGATTAACAATTTTGTGTTAGTATTTGATGTACGGTTGCTTTTTGTTTTGTGTTTGAAAAAACAAGGCAAGGATTCATGTATTTGGGTATGAACAATGAATATTATAGTTTTAGTATTCTGATCTCAAACATAAAATAAAGCAACAATCTCACTCTTCTCTCCCCAAAGAAAAGTGATGAACAGTGAAGTTAACTCCATATATATATTTGTTTCATATATTTAATCTACGGCTCATATATATATATTTGATTCATCTATTTGTACGGTTCATGTATTTGGGTATGAGTTTATTCTATTATATATATATATATATATATTTGCTTCATCTATTTGATCTAAATAGTTTACAGTTTGTTTCATCTATTCATTGCTAACCAATGTGTTGTTTCATTGATTTGGCTAAAAACAAACTGAAATTTGCATGAACACATATGGGTCTATATTCTCTTTACTTATTAATTGCTAGCCAATGTCTAAGAGACATGTAGGAGCTAGCCAATGTGTTTTTGTCTTCATTATTTGTGTCCTATTTGATCTAAAGATAGTTTACATTGGCATGAAAGTTAGACATGGAGGAGCTAGCTTTTTCTAATAAGCCAAACCATAATAGTCCTTAAAGACACTACCACCCTTCACTTTGTCTCAACAACCCACACAAGTGATGATAAGAACACCACACGCATATATCAATGAAAAACCCATAGCTGTTTTGCTCATCATTGACATTAACTAGTCTAATCTAATTACGAATTTTTGTAACTAGTATATGTTGATTTAGTACATATTTGAATGCTATGTATAGGTAAGTTCTCAAGCTTTACTTTTCATGCATGTATTCACATGTACAATATGTACTGCAAATCCTCTCCGCGACTAATTTAACAGCGTTATCATGCATGTAAAACTATGATAAGTAGATTTACAATTAGCTTACTTGTTTTTCCTTTTTCTTTTTTCTTTTTTTTTTCTAGTGAGTTTTTTTAATGATTAGCAAAGACCATTAGGAAGGTTTTATTTGGTTATGAAAATTTTATATATATATATATGATAGTGCGATGGGAGACTCACTAGTAAATGTTGCAAACTAAAAAAATAAAGGAAAAGGTGTGGTAAAATATACTACATGGACTACGGAAGAGAGTAATGAGTTACATAAATTGTTGGTTGATGTTGCAACTCGCGGATGGCGTGATAGTAATGATGCTTTTAGTAAAGCAACCGTTGAAAAAAAACACTTCCTGTTCTTAATGGAACACTTGGATGTGAAAGAAGTTTCTTAAATTACAAAAGTTGGTGGAAATGGTTCAAAGACCATTATCAAGGCTATGTTGAGCTTATGCATTGCAACTCTGGATTTGGGTGGAATCCTTACCAAAAAACTCACGACAAGCGAGGAAGTATGGGAGGAATACTTCAAGGTGAAATCTTTAATTATTTCATTAACATATTGTACCGAAGTATGCATTAAATCTTGTTGTCTTTGACTAGTCGCATCCTAATGAAAGACATTATCAAACAAACACGTTTACTGATTATGATGAATTAAGGATAATTGTCGGAAATGCAACTGCCTTAGGGAGATACTCGATTGGACTAAGGGATGATACTGATACTAGGACATTTGAAGCAGAGGAAACTAGTGATGATGTATTGGAAGATCTTACTTACAACTATGATGTTGAGGCTTTTATACAAAGAAGTGACAATCAACCTCCAATAGTTAAAATCTTTAATGTGCCTCCAACAATTGAGCCAATGAATTTGGAGGTCCATTCAGTTACCAGAAAGAGGAACATAAATGAGAAAGAAGAAAATTTAGACTCAAGCATAAATAATACTTTTCAGTTGGATTCTTTGAATAAACTGACTAAAACAATTTTCAGTTTTGTTGATAAGGTTGATAGATTAATGGTTATAAACCAAAGATGCTTTATCTAGGAGAAATAGAATTAAAGTACCACAAGGTATGATTTAATTAATATCAAAATTACTTGTTTTTATATTTTTTATTTAATTTATTTATTTTAGTATGTTTTTATATTTTTTAGTGGAATGTGGTTTTCCGAACCGGCATCAGTTTTTAGCTCCTTTTTGAGGTGTTTGTTATCATCTTTCTGATTTTACCGAGCAAGGTCAACATCCTGAAAATACTAATGAATTATTCAATCTTTGACATGCATCTTTGAGGAATGTGGTTGAAAGGTTGTTTGGCATATTAAAATCATGGTTCACAATTTTTAAACAATTTCTCCATTTCCATTTAAAACTCAAGCAGAGCTCGTGTTGGCTTGTGCGTGATTACATAACTTTCTTCGCAAGGAGTGTCGTTCTAATGAGTTTCTAATTCAATCAGATACTGAAGATGCATTGTCCTCAGATAGTGAATAAGATGATGATATTGAAATACTTTCCGAAACTCAAGAACAACAAAGGGAGAATGCCAACCAATGGAATAATTTTATAGTTACTGAAATACAGAGTGATGTTAATGTAGTGAATAATAATATGTATTAGATCTATGCTATTTCTTCGTGTTTTTTTTTGTTATTTTTACAATAGAGATTTTTAATAATCCTAGTAGTTTATTTTTTCAATTAAAAAGTAAGCGATGCTTTATTTTTAAAAATGTGCAAGAAGCATACTTTTGAGAATTAACTATAATTTTTAAGGAGAAGTATATTTTACAAAAAAATCAAAAAGGGCAATGTTTAAGAAGTCCCAAAAGTCATGGATGTTTATCAAAAGTCATCAAAATAAAGTTTATCAAAGTCTACCAAAGTCCTTAAAAAAGTTCATCAATGCTAATAAAATTCATTAAAATAAAGTCTATCAAAGCCTACTATAGTTTTTAAAAAGTCTACAAAAATCTACAAGTCTCTAAAAGTCATCCACTTATAAAAGTAACTAAAAGTCTATTAAAATATCAATTGAATACACCCATGTCAATAAATAACAAAATACACCTTGTCCCAGAAAATCTAAATTGAAAATTCAAAACTTAAACTTACCTTTAACACCGCTAGCAACAACACCAACATCAACTCCAACAGTTTGATTCAAAGAGGGAGAGAAAGATTTGAATGTATGTGTGTGTGTGTGTGTGTGTGTGTGTGTGTGTGAGAGAGAGAGAGAGAGAGAGAGAGAGAGAGAGAGAGAGAGAGAGAGAGAGAGAGAGAGAGAGAGAAGAAGAAGACGATGCAATAATAGCCATGATATTGACAAAAATAATCATCATATTTTATATATATTGTTGCATCATTGTGTTTAATAGAATTAATCTATATGCAAAATTGTAAAAGTATCGGCATGGTGTTGTTGATGATTCGCACCGTTACGCACATACATGCACAAAACATGTGCACATCAAATTTAGCGGATAAGATCTCACTATTTATATACATGGATATGTGTAATTTAATATGTTTGTGGGATATGAAAGCCATGATATTGACAAAAAAGAAGAAGAGATTTTGGCTAAGATGGGATTTAATCCCTGGCCATTCAACTCTTTTTGGAATGCTTTAGCCAAAATAAAATAAAAGGACTTCTTGATGAGAGAGGGATTCGATCCCTGACCTCCCCTCTTCTAGTTGATGACTTTAACCACCCCAACTAACAAGCCAAGCTTGTATTTTTTGTAATAGGATTACAAAATAAAGGCTTATATTGTTTGTAATGGGATTACAAAATAAAGGCTTATATTGTTTGTAATGGGAGTACAAATTACTTATAGTTTTAGTAAAATACAAGGATATTTTATAAAAATGAAGGATTCGATCCCCAATGCTCGAACTCATTGCGGTCCTTTAACCATCTTGGCTATCCATTCCAAGTTGTAATAAGATTACAACTCTATTTATATTAATTGAATTATATATATTAATTGAAAGAAGTTTTAATTGATTAATTACCATTAATTAAATGGGGTTTTTGTTCATTAATTGGATTGAATTATTTTAATTGGAAGGTGTTTTAATTGAATTAATATCAATTTAAATTGGTGTGACTATTATTAATATTAATTAAAATATTTAATTAAAAGTGGTGTTAATTAAATAGAGTCTGAGAAAAAAATTATATTGAGATATATTTAATTAATGAGATTAATGAAAATATAATCTTTCAGGCACTTGGAAAATTTTAAGGTATTTAATTTCCTTGATTTGTTTTATAATGCCTTCTTGATATATGTGGATGTTTATTCTTGTTTAATATATAAATGATCTTTATTCTATGCATATTGGGTATATATAATATTCCATAATTAAATAGATGCTAGAATTAATCATTGTAAAGACACTACATGGATCATAAAACTTAATAAAAATCCCTCGATTAGAATTTTAAGTTAATGCCACCCATTTTAAACTCTTGTTAAAGCCTCGATCGCATCAATATGGGTCTGCATTCGCAGGGTGTCTTGTTTATCTTGGCGAGGCAAGCTGGGAAACAATTACTTGGATGTTTTAAATTGGTTTGACTTAATAAAGCTATCAAAATGGTTTTGGGCTTTAGGTATAGATGAGATGTAACATGTTGTGACATATGATGTCTAGGTCTCATAAAGAACCTAAGAGTTGCGGATGATGCAATTGGTAATGGTTACCTACCTAAATAACTTGAATTTGAGTGTCATGCCTTAGCTGTCTCAAAATTAAGTGAAATATGGATCTTAGACCACTAAATTATTATTTATGAGGGTTATTGATTTAGTGAGAGTTTAATTACTGACTAATAAATTATTTTGCATAATCTTCTAGAGTAACTGAGATCAATCCTTGATAAGGATAAAATAGTTTCTAAGACTAATTTCCCTATTTTGATTAGAAATTGATAAATGTTATTAACAATAAAATAAGGATGTACGTCTTAGATTAATGATTCCTTTAAACTACCATCTATTAGTATACGGATTATATGTCATTTTAGCAAATATTAAATCGAACTTTAGGAAAGATTCGGGCCATGAAAACTAATGATATGACAGTGATGAAGGAAATGTGCCAATAATAAGTCACACAGGAAGGTCATATGATTGCAAAATTCCTAGATTTTTGTAAAATGATTGAAAAGCTATTAATATGTATTTATGTTTGGAACATGAAACAACTATATTAATTATCTCAAAAGGCTTGAATCTTCACGTGCCAAACATTGGCAGTAGATTTGATCTATAATTCATCAAAATAATTTTAAACTACATAATTTGAAATACAAGGAGAACATTGTTTACAGTTGCACATGATGTTTAAAATTGTAAGACAGAATAATAAGAAGTGGCCTTAAATTTATATTTGATGGTTCGTAACATAAAGGAATTTAATAAAAAAAGATAAAGGGAAGGTAAAAGCTACAAAAGGTGTTTGTGTCGGACACATAAACCTTAGTCGTGAGCTAGACTTTACCAAGTTGTAAAGAAAGCATTAAAGAACATATTTTGTTTTTCAAAGAATGCAATTGTTAAATTTATAACGAATTGCTAATCTTATCAGGAAGAAATAATTTTGAATTGTTATGAACATTTCAAAATGAGTATAAAAAAGTCACTTAGCAAAATATTAACATACTTTGATGAGACCAAGGTGGATATATTTGAGCCAAGAGTTTAAGTGATCATCTTTGAATTTATGGGATTGTCTTGCAATTAACTCCACTAGGAACGTCATTTGAGAAATGGTGTTTTAAGAGGAGAAATCGAACTACATAAGATATAATTCAATTTATGATGTGTCACATAGACCTTCTTAAGATGTCTTATTGAGGCTATACTTTAGAAACTAAGGCACTTGCAATAAATCCTATTTTCAATAAAATGGTAGATAAAACTTCATATATGATATGGAATAAAAACACCTAGTTTGTGTTTTTTTTTATATTTGAGGCGGTGAGACTTCTGTAAAAAGTTAAGTCACATAAAGTTTGATGCCTAAATCTTTTGTGTGTAATTGAGGTTGAAAACTATGATGCCATTTTATACAATTGAGAACAAATTGTTTATTTTAAAGTAAATCTTGAAATGTTCAAGTGCCACAAATAAAAACCGAACCACATTAGGAAGGTCAACAAAGTTTTGAACTAGTTGAGTATGCATAAATAACATATATCTCTTAAAAATCTAGAATAATTAGGAATTGGCTAGAGAAATCTTGGGTTTCTTATTATTGATAGTTGTGATGTATTTTTGATACTTGATGAAAATGAATCACTACTTATCAAGAGACATGTCTCGTCCAGATTGAACGAAGAAACTAAGTGTTATTTACTCTAAATTTTAATTCATATATGTTAACCAAGTTCAGAACTTGAATTATTTACCCGAAGATGGTATGACCATTGGATGTAAATGAGTTACAGTGACATGAAAAAGAAAAGATGCATACTTAAAAGCACGACTTATCAAAAATTCCAATCTAAATCAAGGTGTTGATTATGATAACATTTTCAATGGTAACTAAGCTCATGTTCTAGAATTATATTGTCATTATTTCATAGTTTGACTATAAGATATGACAAACGGGGAAAGAAAAAGAGAAAAGAAAAAAAATCTTCATATGGTATTCATAGATTTAGAAAAAACATATGATAGGGTCCTATAGATGTTCTAGAAAGAAAAAGAGTGCATGCTAGATACATAGACATTATTAAGGATATGTATAATAGAGTAGTAATAAGTATAAAGACATTTGGAGGAGTTACAAAAGAGTTCCTTATTACGATAGAACGACATTAAGGATAGGCTTTAAGTCAATATCTATTTACATTAGTAATGGATGAACTAACTAGACATATTCAAGAGGATATACTATGGTGTATGTTATTTGCAGATGATAATGTCTTAGTGGATGAAAAAAAGATGGAGTGAATAGGAAACTAGAACTTTGGAAGAAAAAATTAGAATCTAAAGGCTTTAAGTTGAGTAGGACAAAAACTAAATACATGCATTGTGAGTTTATAAACACTAAACATTGAGATGATGGAGTGGGGAAATTAAGTGAAGTACAAGTTCATAAGGTGAACCACTTTAGATACCTAGGATCAATCATACAAAAAGATGGTAATATTGAAAATGATGTCACACATAGAATTCAAGCTGAATGGAAGAAATGGCGGAGAGCAACATGGGTGATTTGTAATCGAAACGTTCCCAATAAATTAAAAAAAATTTTTATAGGACCGCAATAAGGCCAGCTATGCTCTATAGTAGTGAATGTTGGGCGATAAATCAACAACAATTACATAAAATGAACGTAGCAGAAATGAGGATGCTTTGGTGGATATGTGGTAAAACTCGTAAAGATAGAATAAGAAATATAGAAATTTAAAGATAAGTAGGAGTAGTACCAATTGATACAAAGATTAGGGAAGGGCGGTTGCGGTGGTTTGGTCACTTGCAAAGATGACCTACGAATGCCCCCACTAAAAAACTTGACTTAATAGAAACTGTGGAAATTCGACGAGGCTGGGGTAGACCAAAGTTAACATGGGATGCATTAATTAGGATGGATTTGAATGGTTTGAAAAGCTCACCATCAATTGTACTTAATCGAACACAATGGAAAAGTTTGATCCATATAGCCGATCCCAATTAATTTGGGACTGAGGCTATATTGTTGTTGTTGTATTACTTCATAGTTTGACTATAAGATATGACAAACGGATCTCAAAAATAGCATTGCACTATGCTTCTTAAAGATGTATATCATACAATTATAAGTTTTTTTTTTTATTTTGAGAATTTGAGAAAGGTATGCAAGCTTAAAAAATCCATTTATGGATTACGACAAGCTTATCAGAGTCGGGATCGTTGTTTTGATGAAATAATTAATGAATTATATTCATTGAATCAAAGATAAATCTTGTGTATACATAAAGGTTAATGGGAGTGCAATTATTTTTCTGAATTTGTATGTTAGTGATATATTATTCATTGGAAACAACATCTTAACCCTACATAATGTCAAGTCTTGGTTAAGGAAAGTTCCTCAATGGGATTCTTAGCTAATTAGGCATATATCCTTGTGATATAGATCTATGGAGATAGATCTAAGAGGCTAATTGCTTTAAATAAGAGTGCTTATATAGACAAATAACTAAAAATGTTTCAGTGTACGAAATTCTTAAAAGAATTCATACTTATGCCTTATAACATAAGTCTTTGCAAAGTTCAATGTCTTAAGACAAATGATGAAAGATACAATGTGAATAAGATTTCATATGCATAAGCTATGATAATCATCACATAATTTATACTTTGAACTCAACATGATATGTCACATGCTTTGGGCAAAACATACATACATCTCATAGATTCCAGTGAAGGTCACTCGATATTTATTAATAACATTCTTAAGTACTTCAGAAGCACTTGTTAGATGTTATTATATTTGTAGAGGTTTGAAAAATATGAGTCTTGTAAATGGTTACTCGATACAAACTTTCAAATTAATATAAAAGATAAATGATCGCAATATGGATATGCATTAACTTTGTAGGAATGAGTTGGAAATGTTTTAAGCTCATTCTAATGAGTCTTATTACATAAAATGAGGTTTCAGTAGCATTTGATGCTGCCAAAGAAAATGTTTAGATCATAAGGTTCATGATTGAATAACTGTGGTTCCAAGTGTTGGAAATAATGTTGGCTTTTTTTGTAAAACCAATAGACGAATTTAAGTTATGGAACCTAAATCACACTAAAGATTTAAACAATCACTTGAGTGTTTTTGTCTTATAAAAGAGAGAACGTAAAGATTTGCGAAACATTGATAACAAAAAATGTAGCGGATACATAAACAAACTTCTTCCACTAAGAACGCATTAAGGTTACTCGGTATTGGATACATGTAGGATTGGACCTAGTGTAAGTGGGAGATATTGGGGTATGTGTCCTAGGCCAATTCTATAAACGTTGTTGAACTATTATAAGTAGATGCATGTTTCTTATATAATAGTAACCATGGATAATTATTATATTGTTCTAAATGTCTCTACTCTGTTATTATTATGGGAATAATAATAAATTAAGACTAGTATGAGTCTTTATTGATAATTATCTGACGATTATGCATATACAGATACGGATTAAGATAATGGATATCTGTTGGGAACAGATGTTGGACCGACCCGCTATAAGAACACTACATGTTCAATGTTATAAGTGATTCTCATGAGAGTTATATCATTTAATGTTGGTTTTTTGGGGTTCATACGCAGCGAAAAATTCAAAACAAGTTTTGAAAATTCCCAACAGGTTCGAAAACAAGTTCCAATAAACTAAATCTACGAAAGTAAATCATGACTTATTCCTTGATTTCCTTTTTGATTGTTCAATTTTCAAGACGTTCAAGTGCACATTCTCTATCAAAAATCCACACACGAACAATGACCATAATTTGGAGTGCTAGCCCCAAGAGATATTGAACACGATTTTTCTTTCTCTCCCTAAATCCAGAGAACTCAAAAATTGCAAAACGAGAATCTCTATTTGTTTTTAGGGTTTCACACTTTATTTATATGTGTGGATTAGCCCTAATTTAAAATTCTATTTATAATACAACTATTATATTTAGGCAATTTAAGCGAATTACACATACGCCCCTATTAATAAGTTATCATATAACAAATTGTAAGGGCCTTTATGTCATGAATTTTATCATATAAAATTTATTACTCTAGACCAATTAAAATTGTGCAAAGCCATTCTTTATATGCAACCTAATAGGTACATGCGATGTTGGTAGCGAACCAAAAACCATTTTGGTACATAAGTCATAAGCGCTCTCTAGCAAGGCATTATGACTACCAAGTAGTATGAATATCAACATCGATACAACCTAATGAATAACATATTTCATATCCTTTTTGTCATGTGATATCCTTTGATTAAACATAAGGCATGAAAAGTCACCCTCAATGGTCAGTTGTACTAGTCTCGATATTTAGGTAAACTGAAAATCATCCAAGTGACATTGATTATATCAATTCACATGGATTTGACCATTATCAGTCTATCTTATCAAGGGATCTATTGATATCTCCCTCTATATGTGAGTGAGAAATTCTATCTTAATTACACGTCTTCACATATTATTCACACGATAACCAATCACAATCTTTATAATTGTCCAGTTAAAGATAACAATTGATTGTGACAAATTATCATGCTCCTAATATTGAATTCTATGGTAATCTCAAGTCAAAGGACTAAATGATATGTCTATCATGAGTAACACCTATGACTTAATCTATGTGGTGTTCTCATAATGAGTCGGTCTAGTGCCTTGTTCCCTAATAAGTACTCATGATCTAGATTCGTATCATTATACGGATGATCATTACATGGTAATCAATCAAGATTCACACTAGTGTTAATTCATTATAATTCCCAGTATAATGGCCGATTAGATTTATGATATTTCAGCAAATACCCATGGATCTTACTATAAGGTAAACATGCAATCACTTCTAATAAAACAACAAAAAAAACCTCTATTTTATTAACTAAAATTATAAGATTAATAATGTTTGTAGATTGACTTAAGGAACATGCTCTAACTTTTACTCCTTTGACTTGAGATTACCATAGACTCTAACATTAAGAGCACAATGATTTGATATAATCAAACGTTGTCTTTAACCGGATGATTATAAAGATTATGATTGGTCATTGTTCGACTAATGTGTAGATGTTGTGTAACCAAGATGGAATTTATCCCACGTTTTTCAGAGAGAGATATCTATTAGGCCCCTCGATATGTTCGATTGATAAATGGACATGTCTAGTGAATTGATTGGATCAATGTCACTTGACAATTTCAGTCTATTTGGAGATCGATACTAGCAGACTGAACTATAAGGGTGACATTCCATGTCTTATGTTCAATCAAAAGACATTGCGTGACAAAAAGATATGATATACACTGTCTCTTAGGTTGTATCGATCTATTGATCTTCAAGCTACTTGGGTAGTCATAATTTCTTGCTAGAGACCACTTACGACTTGAATACCAAAAAATGGTTTTGGTTCACTGCCAACATTGTATGAACCTATTGGATCGCATACATAGAACGCATACATAGAACGATTTGCCCGATTTAATATTATATGGGTTAATGAATTTTATTTGCTAAAACTCATTTTGAAGATTTTCATTAAATATCCTAGTTTGACTAGGATTCAAGATTCTCATACATTTTTAGTGTGACTAAAATTTTTGTCTCTTAGTAAATCCTATTTTGAATAGGACTCTAATTGGAATTATAGTATGACTTTAATTCTTATTGGAGTTTTAGATAAATTACAACTCTTATTGGATTAGTAACTGTAAATTATCTATGAATTTATCTAGGACACTATTTTGAGTGTGACTAGGAGATGGAGTTCTTTTACAACTCGACCTAGTATACTATAAATAAGACATTAGGGTAACAGTTGTTGTAGGGAGTTCCGATAGAGATTTTTCCTAGAGAATTTTTGTCCTAAGATTTTTTTTGGGCTAGCGCTCCAGATCGTGATTGTCCGTTTGTATATGGATTTCCGATAGAGGACATTCATCATTGGCAGCGTCTTGAAAGAATCGATCAACGCCAAACAAGGCAGATATGGAGTTGTTCTTGTTAAGGCATGATTTTTATTGGCACATCAATTTAATGGAATCGATAGGATCTTTGTTTGGAGATGTTCAAAAAATGTCTCAAAACTTCCGCTGCTCATGATCCCTAAACCCAACACTCTATGACTAACGTTAACGCTGGCCAATCCATAATAGTTTGAGTCTTAGCTAGATCTACAACAATACATATTGCTCTAACATGTCCCAAAAACTTGACCTTTGACAGCCAAGATTCACACTTACTAAAGTTGGCGTATAGTATGTGCTCCCTCAAAATCTGCAATGTCTCTTTGAGGTGTTGCTCATGATCTTCTTGAGTCATCGAATATATCAATATATAATCGATGAAAACTATCATGAATAAGTCAATAAATGGTCTCATTACCCATCGCATCAAATCCATAAACATGGCAGGAGCGCTAAACAAGCCAAACGGCATGACTGTAAACTGACAATATCCATATCTCGTGCTAAATGTCGTCTTGAAAATATCTTCATCCCTGATGCTAAGCCGATGATACTCTGATCTTAATTCCATTTTGGAGAAAAATTGCGTTCCTCTTAGCTAATCAAATAAATCATCCATTCGTGATAATGGATACTTGTTCTTGACTGTGACCATGTTCAACTGTCAATAGTCGATACACATTCTCAAAGTACTGTCATTCTTCAAAAACAGGACCAGTACTCCTCATAGTGACATAGAAGGTATGATGACTCTTTAACTCCTCCTCATGGTGGTATAGATATAGGTCTAGTACCTGGTACCAACTTAATAATAAAATCTATGTCTCACAGTGGTGGTAAACTAGGTAAGTCCTTTGGAAATACGTCAGGAGACTCACGTACAACTGGAATCTCTTTTAGTCTAGGTCCTTGACTCTCTGCTACTGTATATAATGATACTAGAGTCTCCATCTCTCCACTAGTTGCAAGTCGACCTCTATTGCCCTCGGTTCTCGAAATATTACCACTATATGTGAACATCAGACGCCCTAGGATCTCAAATATCATTATTTTACTGAAACAATCGATATGAGCATGATATGATGCTCGAAAATCCATCCCTAGCAACTAGTCAAGATTTAAGAACTTGAGCACTCTGAAATCCGCAAGTAACTCTACCCCGCATATCTTTATTGGACATCCCTCTCAATAATTCCTTCATCAACCTTTTCATCAATGTAGGTGGGAAGTACTCTGGTAAAAATTTATCTTAAAGGCTTCCTATGACACAAACTCTCCCTTAAAAGCTACCATCGCACACCACCAAACATCTACATCTCTTTGTAAAATGTATGACAAAATCATAGCTCAGAGTTTATCTTCAATCCCAAAGACTCGATGCAACTTCTCCTAAGATATTACCCATTTCTCAATCTTCTCAAAGTCTCTCTAACCATCAAAGTAGACTAGCTTCAGTTAGATAAAATCTTTCACCAACAGAACCTCTGCTGCTGAGCTAGAAGATGGAGGTGTGAAAAATGGTGTAAAAACTGTCTCAATGACTAGAGCTATCATTATCGGTATAGTCCATACAACTGACACTACTATCAGGTAGGAGTAGTCATAGTAGTAGGGGTTGGTGTCTATGCTGGTGGAGTGAAATGAGTCATCATGGTAATGAACTATGCTGCTTACTATCCCTAAGCAGTCGCTCGATCAAATAGCCTCCGAAAATCATTATTCGATGGTATGGAAGGCTAGCTGCCACTTGCACCTGCATCCCCGTTATTGCGAGAATCTGCCATCGGGTCTACAAGTTGATAATGAACGCGAATAAGCTAGTATGTAAATAACGCATACATACATATAGAAAACTAACATGTACAAATAAAACATTCCCATCTCACTTTCACTCACTTCCTAACTAATGGTTTCTATGCAAAGATCATCTGGTTTTCCACAACTAAGATTTAAGTTTTTTGTTTAAATTTTTATTTGTTACTCATTTGAAAAGTTAGGCATTTTGCTACACATTGTACCTTGGCATTTTGCTACCCATTGTAGCTTTGGTATCACCTTATGGAATGACTATTTTCCACAATCCTAAACTCAATAAACTTAGGCTCTCCTATGCTTTATAAATTAAGAATATGATACCACACATGAATATGGTATTTCAACTTTAGACAATTCCATAAACTGTCCATAATATTCAAGAATTTAGGTGTTAATACAAACAGTGATGACCCCTTCTCAAATTAGGGCACCGCCCAGCCTAATCCTATTATTAAGCCCTAACCTCACCTCGTAACTTAACACGAAACTAGTCAACCTTTTCAAAACTATTTACCTACTTACAAATTAAAAGTTCAATGTATGTTTAAATGTCTTATGTAATATAATAAATCAAGTGAATTAAAATTTTGCTTAATTACAAGTTTATTCAACAAAAGTTTACAAATTAACGAAAACATTAATGTGATACCTAACAATCATAGAAAAACTAGGGAATAAAGATCAAATGGATATATATAAGAAAACGGTGATATATAATAAAATGTGTCTGATCAAGGTACTAATCACTCAACCTATAACATACAACCCAAAAAGTATATGATTTGCATATAAAAGTAACACGTCAAAAATCAAAACCTATAAAATCTAGTGTAGCAGCACTACATTGGTTCAAAGGTAGTCACTGATCTTCTATTTACATGGACTGCTACTTGATGTATCTACACCCACCATCGTAAAAAGGACAGTGAGTACAGGAAAGTAGAAAGCGACATTGAGAGACATTAATTCACATTCCCAAATAGGCAAAAAGTATCAAAATGCATAATAATAGCAACTACGCTGAAAGGAAATCATGCAAAGAGATACTTTAGCTAAACAAAATGATATAATGCTAGGCTAAGTAGTATTTATCTAGAGCCGGTCGGTCGGGAGTCCTATCCCAATGCCCATTCTTCTATATAAGGATGGATTTGTGCTTTACATCTTTGTGAAGGTTGTAATTCACTTTACGACTATATAATTTATCAAAAATATCAGTCATCTGGGATGTATACTTGCCAATAACCCCGAATCTTATAAGTTGTGAAGTCACCCGAGTTATGCTTGCCAACAACCTCGAGTCCCATACCCCGTGTGTTGCGCAAGATAGTAGAGAAATCTCAATTACCTTAAAAAGTCTAGTGACCCCTATATGTCCGCCGGACTTCTATCTTAAAGTGGTCCTAAATACAAAAAATACTTTCATATTTAAGAACAACATCATATTTAAGAACAACACAATAAGGGTTGAGTTTTATATACATTGTTTTATATATTTTATTTTATATAAATAGGGTTGGGAAGTTTATAAATGAAGTTCAGGGTTTTGCTAAACTATGTATTCTGTATATTGTTTAAATATCAAAAAGTTCCGATTTTTCGATGCATATACTTTATATTATTTATTCAATATTGATATAAGGGTTGAGTTTATCATGTATTGACGGAGAGGCTGCAGGCTCTAGTTAACTGTGGCTGGGTTGCTGGGGCTTAATTAGCGTTTCAGGTCGTATGCCCTTTATTTGGGTAGGGGATGCTACAGATACATCCTATAGATGCGCGTAGTACTTTATAAGAAGAAAACAATGAAGAAGTTAACATGGTTATGAACCAATATTCTGGTCCGCCTAGAAACCAATATAACAACAATTATTACAATGGAAAACTAATTTCAAATCTTAGCTATGGTTTACAAAATCAAAATTATACCACATTTAGACCGAGTGCACCAACACAACCTATAATATTGCAACAACCTCAACAAACTATTCAACCTACGCAACGTAACCTAGAACAAATATTACACAACTTTATCACCCAAAGTCATCAAAACTTTATGCAAATTTTGTGAAATCAAATTAAAACCGATACATCTATTAACAAGCTTAAAAATCAATTAAGTTAAATGACTCTACAAATCAACAAATTAAGCCACCAAGCTAAAGCAACTACTCAACCTATTAACAATACTAATCAAGCACAAGTTAACACTTTATTTTATGAAAATGAGAAATAAATAAATATGCAACAAAAGACACTAAAAGAGGTAAAAATAAAACTAAAATACCTAAGACAATAAAACAAAAAAAAAGAGGAGATGATGAAAAATGTCATTCCTACTAGGGAATGGATGGTTGAGCAATTAAAATATACACCTTTTTCCCAAAATACTAAACTCTTGGTATTTAGCAAAAGTAGAAGCGTATGAAAAATCATTACAAAATTTTAAATTAATTAACTAATAAAAAGTAAGTGATAATTATAAGTTAAATGAAGATACGCATTCTAATTCTACCGTTCCATAACAATTAGCTCATGCTAGGGAGGACAAGTCCAAAGAAGTCATATATGAACCATTTAAGAAATTAGAAACTAGTGAAAATTGAAAATAAAAGATTCCATGTTCAACAAGAATGCCTGAGAAATGTTCCGACCTAGGAATAATTGTCATACCAATCACCGTAGGCAATTTTTCTATTGAATTTTCTATATGTAATCTTGGGGCATTAATTAATGTTATGTCACTTAAAATTCATGAATAATCAAAAATTAGAATCGTTAACCACTATGCCTATTAATGTTACTTTAGCAAACAACACCATTATTAAACCGTATGGATTATTAGAAAATATCCTATTAGAAGTACATGATTTAGTATTTCCAAGCTATTTTTATTTCATTGAAATAGGAGATTCTACATCACCAATCCTTTACCTATACTACTAGGTAGAACTTTTCTAAAGACAACTAGGACTAAGTTAGATATTTCCAAAAGAACAATGTCTATGAAGTTTGAAGATAAGATTGTCAAATTAAAGATTAATGATGAACATAATTATGACGCTTATGAAGAACATTTTGAATTATTTGAAAATGACGTAGATGATAATGAATTTTTAGAGTTAGACTATTATGATAACTTTAATGATGAGATTTATGCAATTAATGCAGTAGTAATGGAAACAAAGAAAAGGATTTCAAGGAAAAAAATTGTTGAAAACACTTTAAAAGAGAACAAAGTAACTTAAAAATGAAGAGTTAATCAGCCAGAGAATGGAAAAATCAGTAGCAAGATAGTAGTTTCAAGATCCGAGTACAATAAAAAAAAAAGAAACTCAAACTTGAATCCTATAAGGCTTAATGATCCGAGAGGCATAAATTTGCACATTAAAATCAAATGGGCTGAATGCTACCGAGCTCAGTGTGATACAAATTCCAATGCAACCATTATCTCCATATATATTTTTTCTACATACTCAATTTGTGTTGAATTCACTTGCTTCTAAACGATTCTTTTTACCGGATTGTAACAACCTATTACTTTAAACTGCTGATTAGTGTTAATCCAAATCCCAATTAATATGAGTTAGACTTATTATTTAGTTTAGCGTACCTCGACTAGCGTGTACGTGGATTGGTAAGATAATTTATGTTTGTTCAAATGTTTGTTGAATTTAAAGGTTAAAGTATAAAAATAGAATTTATATACAAGCCTATAATTGAAAAATAAGTAATTAAACAATAAATAGCGGGTACACCAAGTGCGACGAGGGGGCTGTGAAATGATTGTGACACCCGAGAAAACTTGTGGGCATGTCTGGTGAATATTTCAGGAAGAAAATACATGAAGTATATATATATTAATATATATTTGATATAAATATATATAAAAAAAAACTATACGTTTAGTTTGAATTATATGGATCGTTGGATCACCTCGAGATGAGAGTAAGTGTTGAAGTTGTTAAAATTTATGTCACTTTAGAGAGTGACATTTTCACACATCAATCACTTGATCAGCCATAAGATAGCGTGATGCGTACCTTGAGAAATATTCATATATTTAAATCAAAACCTCAAGTTTATCCTCACTATTACATCAATTCATCGAGAGAGTAAGAAGAACCAAGTAGCTAAGGGTCTGATCTTGTGAGGTTGGATTCTGGATTGATTTCTAGTGGAGATGAGGAGATCAAAACAATAATTAGTTTATAGATCATCACGTTGGTTAGTAATTTTTGAATTTGAAGTTCAATTCAATAGTTGGTGATGATTTTTCTATGAGTTTTTGTTGTTGATGATTCTAAATGAGTTTATACCTCACTAAAGGTCCTCCCCGATGATTTCGTAATGAAACATAGTTGCTGCTATATTCACTGTCAAGACATTGTAAGGTGGAGCACGCTCCATCTAGCAGAGAAGCACACACTTTTCCTAAGTAGGGATGTGTAATGGCCCATTTTATTAATGCTGTAAATTATCTCAAAATTGCAGTACATAGACGCCAGCTCATCCATATAGACGCTGCGGGTAGGCTAGGACACACGTAGACCTAGGTACACTAGTTAAATAGTGTGTTGGATGGCTAATTGTGATGCTATTTATTCAATTATTTGTAAATGCATCGCATGTGTATATGTTGAATAACGAGAGCGTGTGAGGTTGTGTGAAGGGTAGCTACCTCGAAGTGCGTGCTAATGCGAATATCGAGAGGTGAGATATGAGTACACTATAGAAAACTCAATAAGCTCAAATATGTCTAGGTTATCAAATTGATATAATTAATGCAACCATAGGCTAAGTAAATAAAATTGGACAATAGGCTATGACACAAGACACTGGGTACGGGTAGCCCGTGGTAAGTGTGAGCATAAGTTAGTTAAATTTGATAAATAAAATACTACCCATATGGTTGGATAAGGCTTAAGGTAATGTGACATTAATTGAATAAATGAAGGCTATAATTTACATTAAATTAAAGAGACCATGTGATAGACATCTAGATCATCATGAGGGTTAGTACTAGGAGATGAATGGGCTATTGGAGCAATCAGGAAGTGTAGGACAGCATGCTTTTGAGCCACAAGATAAGCCTCAGGATACGTACGAACAATTGATTCCAAAAAACATATATATAGGATAGTTAGTGGAGTGTTTGATCATAACACTCACCCATTCATGCAAAACCAGAGAATTCAGAGGAAGAAAAAGGACTTCCAACTGGGAATTCAACAACTTAGGCATCAAATCAAGTGATATAACTTAGGTAATCATTTTCTCCACCTTCTAAGCTTGCAAATGAACCCATTTTTAGGTATGTTTAGTGAAATCTGAGTTTAACGATTAATTCTTTAATTTGTTGTGTAAATATGATCAATCTTTTGTTATTAGAGCATATATAAGGAGAACTTATCACTGGTTTAGCTAGATTTCATGCATTTGATTGTTAATGGAGATGATGGCGAATGCATGATTGTGGAAATGGATGTAATTCGAGGTTTCTGGAGTGTTATAAATGGTGGTTTAGAGGATATCGTGTGTAGGGAGTATATATAAACTGATAAGGTAGGTAATGGAGGGGATTGGGATATAATTCTTGGTTGAGAACTATGTCCTAGAGGCTAGGTAGAGTGCTACCTTTAGAAGATAGCACGCTACTTGTTCTGGGTTGCTAACTATTCTTCGACATGAAGAACAGTAGCGCGCTACAAACTCCCTTAGCGTTACCATAAGATAGTGCGCTACACAAGTCCCATAGTGCACTAACAACATATAAGAATGGGAATCTAAGAACTATTTTAGGATTTCTCACCTAATACATGACTAAACACTGGAATATAACTTGAAATTATACAAATTTGACTTTAGGGACTTTGGGAAACAGAAGCTCAATATCGAGAGCTTGACGGGTTGGGTATGGGAGATCGAAGAGGTCAGAGAGTGGTGTGAAGTTTGTAAAACCCGACTGAAAGACTCTGATTATTTATTATACTTTACATTTCGTTTCTATCATTCCTTGTTGTTCACTATTCTATTTGGTTACTTGGATGTGGGTTAAGGTTACTTCTCTGGATTTCCTAGTTAAGTGTTCATGATGTACTGAACTGTAGCACGTGTGACTCGAACCTCAATGAATGGCGACCTGAGCTTGCCCTTGGATCACGTATTGATGACTTAACGGATTTGGCCAACGCTGCGAGGGACTAAGTGTTGGGCTAGTTAGACGTGACCACAGGTGGGAACTTGATGACCCAAAGTATAGTCTAGTCCATCCGGAGCGAGCACACATATTTATTTGCTTGTATGTTATTTATTCATCCGACGAGCCATTTACAATTGTCAGTTTTATATTCTGCATGTTTACTTGACACCATTACTTGTATTTCCTTTACTTTATTATATGAATGCTCAGAGGATTTCTTTGGGATTTTACTTACTGTACTCATCATCTATCTTTTATGATGATTGAGCATGGATCCTACATCTGATTGCCCGCTGTCGAGGACCTACTTGTATGTGTTTATGTTTATTTTGGATATTTTGTATATTTTGGGTATTGAGAGACTTGAGATAACATTGTACATGTATATATACCCCGTTGTGGTGATGTCGCTTATATTCAGAGTACTTTCCATGGTTTTCCATAGTAGGATTTGCCTTTGAACAATGATTATCATGCTAAATTACCTTGTTTAAATGGTATTAATTAAGACTTCCGCTGAATATGTTAATTTGTAAGATATAACCACTAGTGTGGGTAGGATCTCAATAAAAAAGCCAATTAAGTAACAGTTAAAACAATTAGGTTCCTACAGAGAATGAATAAGAATATAACGATAATTTACTAATTTATCAGATAATACACAAGTAAACAAGATTTACAAGATATGAAGAGGATGGGCAGGTGCCATATATGTGTAGTTGGGCCAGCAGGCAAAAAGTACGTAGAGATACATCACCCGGGGTAGTAGGGGCCATCACAAGATGAACTCAATTAGTGGAACGCTCCATTAAGTGAGGAAGCACGCTCCACCTTAGAAAACAACTACGTTGTAATTTGCATAGAATTTCTTGAGGTCTTGGAGACTGACTTAGGGGTTCTAAACATAGGGTATTAGATTTATATTGATCAAAAATTATTTGTGATAGGTGTTGGATCATATCGAAAGCGTGAGTGACACGAAAAGCTAGGGTGTTTGGAAATGGAATCCTAAACCAAGGTAAGTATGGATTCGCTTATTTATCAATATTACCTGGATATGTTAGTATATGTAGTCTATTAGAGTTTATTTCAGAGAATAACCTTATTAATTGGAAATAAGAGATACCTCAGATATAGTTGGGTTTGAAGTTTAAGGTTATTGACTCTGATATATATTGATACCGTAACGTAAGTTTACTAACTCTAAGAGTTGTCTAGAGTTACGAAGAAGCTTAGGACACAATAAACGATTTTTATCTTGATTTAGGGGGTAACGAAAAGAAAAAAGTATGAGATATGTTATTTATTGTGCTATGATGTTTTTTAATTAATGAAAAACGTTGTTCAGTTTGATTCACGAGAGTAATTCCTAGAACCGAGAATAACTTATATAGGAGATGGGTTACCATCCCGGCCTATATGTAACTTCCTACTCAGTTAGATAGGTTGCACATATTACATATTTACTAAAGGTTTTAGGATAGTACCATTGGACATTAATGAATTGACTAGACATTACATCAACTAATGTGTTGGTCTAGCGATCACATTAATGGTCTCAAAAGGTAATCAACCATAGTCTTACAAATAAAATGGCAATCATGACAAACTTGTATCTGTTATTTATTGAATTATATATATTTTTTTATAATCTCGTTAGTAACATTGGTGTATATTGTTATTATATAATGTTCTTGATTATTATGTGGAATGTTGATGGCTTTGTTAATCATTACGTATTGAGCAAGTTGGAGTGCTTACACCAATTAATATTTCAAAAATACCAATGAGCGCTATGACTATGGGATAGAAAAGATTTAGGAGTCTTGATCTTCTCTTTGATGTAATGAATCTACCCTGTTCTCATATATTTATATTAAATTACAATTTTTCAATATCATAAGTGATGTGAGGTTTAGCATAATTGAGATTAATTTCGGTTTGATTTGGTTTCGTATATCATATTTAATATAAAAAAGTTTTAATCTCCGCTGAGTTTATTATTTATTTTACATCAATATTCAATATACAGGTTTTATTTATCATGCATAGATGAAAGGCTGCAGGCTATAGTTAAGTCGGGTTAGGTTAGCAGGGCTTAAATATGGTTTCAGGATAGAGAATGCTATAGTTTAGTATCAAAGCCTAAGTTTAAAGGCTTTGTTACATTTAATAACTCTGATATAGTTTGGTGTCGGAGATTTGTGAAAGCCTACTCCAAAGTTTAAGATGATTAACTCTGATACAATCTGGTATTAGAGTTTATTTTAGAGAATAACCTTATTACTTGGAAATAAGATATACCTCGGATATAGTTGGGTATCGAAGTTTAAGGTTATTGACTCTGATATATATTGATACCATAAGCTAAGTTTACTAACTCTAAAAGTTGTCTAGAGTTACGAAGAAGCTTAGGACATAATAAATGATTTTTATCTTGATTTAGGAGGTAACAAAAAGAAAAAAAAACTTAGATATGTTATTTATTGTGCTATATTATATCTACGTGGTAGATATAAGAGTTATGTCTTTCCTGAAAGATAATAAGATGGTTGATGTCCATCAATTTCTCATGATATAGGCTTGCATTAAAGGTGAAAGTTTAAAAGAATCTAAACATCGAGGAGATTGAAAAAGGAAAAATGTAAGGAAAACTTATAAAAATGAAATTAAAATTTTCTTTTATTAACTAATCTTAAAGGTCTTTGTTCTCCTGATATTATTAAACAAATAATAGTCATTAAAGAAGTATCTACTTGATCTAGACCTCGAGATGTGTATTAAGAGAATGGGATATATGAAGCAATGGAATACTGAATGACTCTAGATGGAACTCAAATATGGTAAACCACTTTGAGATGTGAAATACTAGTATTGAGTCTAGTAGAGAAATGATGAAATTTATTTAGTTAATAAATTAGTGGTTAATGATAAAGCCTATTTATGGTTAAGAAACTACTAATGCATTTATACTTCATAAGTTGTTATGAAGTAGAAATTCTAGATATGGTGTGAATCCATATTGGAATGACAGGCAACTTGGTGGATAATTAGAGGTAAAATAAAAAATTTAAAACTGGAAGATAGTTTAGTCCAGAACATAGCAGTGAGTTGATAAGATATCATAATATGATGTTTTAGACTGGGATAGTCAAAATAGAGGAGAATGAGTCAAAGAATAGTATGTGATTGTGGGAATGAATATTTATTCATTGCCTAGAATTGATAACTTATTTTGATAATAAGGTGAAATTAGTTGTTCTCAAGAATTAGTTGAGATTGACTTGTCAAAGTGGTATGATAAGAGTTAATGATACACACACACACACACACACACACACACACACACACACACACACACACACACACATATATAAAGTTGATTTCATGAGAATGCAAAATTATTTTAAGTGGAAAATGGAAACGATTAGAACTTACTAAAACTCATACAATGTTCATGAATGAAGGGGGTTGCGTTTTGAAACCCTGTTTTAATTAAGTTGCAATGGTATTATCGATAACAAGATGAAAATTTGAAGACTTGGAAAAAACACTAGCATTATCGTAAAGAGTTGCAACTTAGGATGGTAAATTGGTTCATGCTAGATGTTGCTAGTGCAAGTACTAAGTTTCAAAGGTATATTACTTGTATAGTTGTTGAATATTAACAACAAATCAAGATATTCGACTGGAATTGAGACGAAATGGGATTGTCATATATTCGACATAAAAGCAAAAATGAAAAGTAATCTTGAAATAATTGAATATTACAAATGATTGATCTTGGTATCTCTAGTATCGTTGTGTAATTTATTCAGCTAACTCAAGTATGAGGTTGGTGTAAGTTAAAATTAGATACATGGATGCCTTGAGGGAAGTTGAAGTATAGTTTGATTTCAATGTTTGCTTGATGATACTAAAGTTATGGAAGAAGTTAAAGGGTTCATCTCAAGACTTCTTACTTAGGTAATCTTGTGTATTGACACAATAAAGTAAAATTGCAGCTTATACTTCTATATACTTATATACATAGCTTAAGATGTTTGTATTTTGGTAGTTGTAATAAAGAAGGAAATGCATCACTTGTAAAACCAGTAGATCATAGTAAGGTTAAAACTGTGAGTTTCAAACTATGGAAGTTTGAATAGTAGAATTGTTAAAGTGATAGAAATGGAAGGTGAGATTGATACCTTGAATTTCTCAAATGTAGAAATTCGCTCTGAAACATCTCTCATTAACATGAATGTGTTGACAATGCCTTGAATAGAAAAAAGACAGGACGTAGTTACGATAAAAGTCGCTCGGTAATATATTATCTTAAATGAGATGTATAATGGTGATCCATTGAAGTCCTACGCAAATACATCATCAGCTGATTTCTCTAGCATCGATATTATCAGGCTATATATGACACTTAGGTGTTTCCCTTAAAATATTGTATGCTTAATTTTGTCATAAATTGTTATGGGACGAGAAGTAATGATACAAGCAAGTTGGAGCTTCAATAATTTAGAACTGCAGAGAAAAGTGTTAACAAAATGTTAGTATGCAATTATACTCAAATAAATGGAAAGAACATGTTAATAAGTATCACAGAATGTTAAAATATTCAAAAGATATATGAGAAAGTGTTGATGGCTTGAGTTTCTTAAGAACTATGAATTCGCTCTCGAGTATCACCCAAGCAAGGAAAATGGGATTACGAATGCTTTAAGTAGGAGAAAATCATGAATATAAATTGTAGCTACTGCCAGAGCTTCTCAGTTTAGACTTCTTGAGGAAGCATCTATAATGATGACTTATGTAAGTTTGGCTGACAAATCATCAACCGAAAGAGCTAATATTTTATAGCTACTAATTTATTTTTTAAAGATCGACTTCAAGGTGAAATGGAGATGACTTAATAGATGATTGGTTGTCAAAAAACTAATCAAGATTATATAGTGCTTTAAAGGCTAGCGACTAGTTTGGATCATCTTGATTGGTCAGTTTTTGGTGATGGTGCATAATGGTTCAGAGATATATTATGGGTTCCAGCTCAGGATTAGTTGATGTAGGAATTGCTACGAAATCTCATAAATCTCTTTACTCTATTCATTCAGATAACACTAAGATGTATCACAAAATGAGGCATATTTATTGGTGGCCTGGATTGAAAACTCATATTACCGAGTTTGTAAAGTGATGTGAGATATGTCGGCAAGTTAAGGCTAAGCATAAGAAACCTGGAGGGTTATTGGATTTACTACCTATTTATGAGTGGAAATGGAAACATATATTGATGGATTTTATATTTGGTCTACCTCTGAGTCAGCGCAAGCACGATGACATGTGAGTTGTAGTTAACTGGTTAATGAAGTGTGCGCATTTCTTGCCAGTTTCCAAATGAGATCCTTTTGACTGATTATGTGAGGTTTACGTATGTGAGGTGTTAAGATCCTATGAAGGTAGTGTTGATTAGTTCCGTTAGAGATCCGAAATTCATGTCTAGATTATAAAGTGAATTTTAGAGACAGCTAAGAATTGTTTTAAACCTCAATACGATATACTATCTGCAGTGTGATGAGCAGCCAAAGAGCGTGATTTTGGTATTAGAGGATATGTTTCCAGCTTGTGTCATGGAGTTGGTAGTAACTAGAAGAAATACATTCCTCTACGTGAGTTCTTTTGTAATGATAGCTTTCAGGCTAGTATTAGAATGATTTTATTGAAGCTCTGTATGGTCAGCCTTATCATTCACCGGAGTGTTTAGGTAGAGGTTGAGATATAGTATTGTTGGAGCCAAAGTTGATTCAGAACTACACAGAGAGAATTCAATAGATTCGCCAGCGTTTGACTATGAGACAATTAAGACAAAAATGCTAATAAACATCATAGGTTGTTGGAGTATTCAATGGAAGATTTCATTCTGTCAAAAGTCTCACCTATTAAAGGATTGTACAAGTTTGGATTGCAAGGTAATCTAGCTTTAAGGTACATAGGGTCATTCAAAGTGCAAGAAAAAGTTGTTCTAGCTGCTTACAGGTTAAAGTTATCTTCTCTTTAGCTACCCGAAGTCCATAATGTTTTCCACGTGTCTATGCTTTGCAAAACGGAGACTCAGTTCACTTTAAGGATTGATTGAAATGAATTTGACCTTCAGGAATACTTATCTCATGTTGAGCAGCCGATTTAGAAACTTGATCGTAAGATTCAGAGGCTGAGAACCAAAGAGACTTCTTTGGTTCAATGATGGGAGCGGATGTCTTATATGAAATAGCAATTCCTATTTCTATTCGAAACTATAGGTAATTTTATGTTTACTTTAGTTTCGAGGAAGAAATTTCTTCAAATTGGGAGACTGTAATGACACATTATCTTAAACTGGTGATAAGTGTTAATCTAAATCCTAATTAATTGGAGTTAAACTCATGGTCAAGTTCAGCGTACCTCGACTAGCGTGTGTGTGGGTTTTTATGATGATTTGTATTTATTTGGAATGTTTGTTGAATTTATAGGTCATAATATAAAAATAGAATTTATATAAAAGCTTATATTTGGAAAATAGGTAATTAAATAATAAATAATCAGTACAACAAGTGCGATGAAGTGGTCGTGAAATGAATGTGCATACCCGATAATACTCGTAGGCACGTCCGATGAATTTATTGGTGAGAAAATACATGAAGTATGTAAATATATTTATATACATTTGATATATACATATATATATAATAAGATTATATGTTTGGTTTGAATTATATGATCGCTGTATCACCTCGAGATGAGCGTAAGTGTTGATGGTGTTAAAATTTGTGATGCTATAATGGCTGTCATTTTAACACATCAATCACTTGATCAGCCTCGAGATAGCCTAATGCGTATCTCATGGAAAATCCATATATTCAAATAAAAAACCTTAAGTTTATCTTCATTTTTGCATCAATTCATCGAAAGAGTGAGAGGAACCAAGTAGCGGAGGGTTTGATCTTGTGAGGTTGGATTCAAAAGTGATTTCCAGTGGAGATGAGGAGATTAAAACATCTATTAGATCATAGATAGTCACGTTGGTATGTAAGTTTTGAGTTTGAAGCTCAATTTACTAGTTGGTGATGATTTCTCTGTAAATTGTTGTTGTAGATGATTCTGAATTACTTTATACCTCACTAGAGGTCCTTCCTAACGAATTAGGAGAGTGTTTAAGATTGTTGTGATAAATTGTTATAAATTGTTATTGGAACAGTAGCTACTGCCTTGTTTACTATCAAGACAATGCATGGTGGAGCACGCTCCATCTAGCAGAGGAGGCGATTGCTTCATCAGTTGGGATGAACCCAATTATTGGACCGTGCTCCATCAAGTGAAGGAACACGCTCCCACCCCAGAAAATAGCAACTATGTTGTAATTCACTTATAATTTCCTTAAATCTTGGGGACTAACTTAAGGGTTCTAAACATAGGGTATTAGACCTATATTGATCACAAATGACTTGTGATAGGTGTTAGATCAGAGGAGAAAGAGTGAGTGATCCGAAAAGTTAGCGAGTTTGAACATGGAAACTTAAACCAAGGTAAGTATGGATTCTCTTATTTATTGATATTGCTTAGATGTGTTAGTATATGTAGTTCATGTAGTTTATGGACTGAATGGAGGGACATTGTACATTGTGATGTTTTTTAATAAATGGAAACAATTGTCTAATGTGATTCATGAGAGTAATTCCTAGAACTGTTAATATGTTATATAGAAGATGGGTTACTTTCCTTACCTATACGTAACTTCCTACTCAGTTAGATAGGTTGCGTGGATTACATATTCACTAGAGGGTTTAAGATACAACCGTTGGACATTAATGGATTGACGAGACAACATATCGGTTAATGTGTTTATCTAGCAATCACATGAATGGTATCAGTGGGCAATGACCATAGTTTTACAAATAAAATGGGAATCACAGTGTCATAGTAATTAACAGACGGACTTTCATATGTTATTTATTGAATTATATATTTTCTATAATCCCATTATTTAACATTGGTGCATATTGTTATTGCATAATGTTCTTCATTATTAAATGGAATATTGATGGCTTTGTGAATCCTTACTTACTAAGCAAGCTAGAGCACTCACCTCAATTAATATTTCAGGATTACCGACGAGTGCTACAACTATTGGATAGAGAAGATTTTGTATTGAATTATAATTTTATTTAATATCACAAGGATTGAGATGTTTTGTATAACCGATATTTAGTCCGGTTGGATTTAGTTTTGTATATCTTATTTAATATTGAAAAACTTTAATTTTCGTTGGGTTTAATATTTTGTTACAACAATATTCAATTTACAAGTTGAGTTTATCAGGTACAAACAGAGAGGTTGCTTGCTCTTGTTAAGTCTGGCTGGGTTATCGTGGCTTAATTAGGGTTTCAGGCCAAATATCTACCTAATCAGGATAGGGGATGCTACACGGATGGAACTTGAATTCAACCAATAGGAGTGGTTATAGATTTGCCAATTCAACTAGACAATAACACCGTACCTATGGGCTTTTTGGTAATGCCACAATTTATCAATGAAGAATCTCCTTTAATATTAAAATGACCTTTCTTTGCCACTACTTATGCTATCATGGATATTCTAAATAAAATAATCACTCTAACAATCAATAGCCGAGTACTTACTTTATGGAGTGACACTAAAGTGGAAACCCTAATTTCAAGTTTAGAGATCCAAACAAATCTTTGAAGGTTAAGTCGAGCCAATGATAGTAAACAAAAGTGCTATATGGGAAGCAACCTGTATTCTATATTTATTTCATGTTTATTTAATTTTATAAGGAATTTAGTTCAGTATCAGTATAATATGTTTTTATTTTCTCTCTTTTTGACTATTCTATTAAAGTATTTTTAGAATTTAAACTCCAAGTTGATTTCAATTAAGGGGGAGTGATTGAATTATTTTTGCTTATATGTCATTTATGCAAGTCACATTATTTAGTTGCTTATATGTTTATTTATTTATTTATTTTAATTAATAAAAGTATTTATTAGTTATATATCCAACTCGAACTTTCAGATTTTCAGTCAATCTACCTTGATATGATTTATTATGAATTAGGAATATGTTAATTATGAGATGAATTACAAAAACAGAGAAATATGCATAGCGATTCCTAGCGATTCAAATTAACACAAGGAAACGCTAACTAAATCTGGAAAATCAATCAAAACTTGAAGTATGGCAACTCATATCGATTCCAAATCGCTGGTTAAATTAATAGGTCTATAAATTTTTCAACAGCTTAAAACCAAAAACACCAAATTGCAACACACTATACACCTTTCACACTTGCAAACCATCACACCTCTTCACCAAAATCCGAATTTCTTTCCAAGATTTAACAGTTTAAGCTCAATCCCATAGTATTTAAGTGAATCCCACCTCAACCTAGCCTTATTCAAACGAAAAATCTTAATTTTGGAGGGTTTTTTTAGCAAACTAGGGTTTAAGGAATTTTTGACTTAGAGCTTAAAAGGATGGTTTATATTAGTTCTAGTGCTTTAATTTTTAGAAATTCACTCTTAAGATGGTAATTCATTAACCCTAGCTTTTTACTCCATCGAATTTTTGATTTGGGGGTTTTCGTAGGGTTTTCAATATTTTTTGAAATTGTTTTATTGGGATTTATTCAGACGCCTTGCACTAATGGCTTTATTGACTTAAATAAACTAGGAATAGCAATCACATTGATCTTTGGTTTACAAATTCAACTATTTCAAAAATTTCGCTATAATTATACATATTTGGAAATGGTTTACAAATGCAAGTTTGAAATGAGTTTGGGGATATGTTTACGGCTTTATTTTAATTTAAAATGCTATGATTTTGAAAAGACTACTAATTGTCATCAAATTGTTTTACAATATTTAGGAAATCGATTTTCTAAGTTTACTTTTTACTTATTATTCTGATGCCAAATAGATTTTACATTTCCGATGAATTTCAAACTAGTTTTCCAAATATATTTTTCCTTTTAAACAACATCCTAAATTTTACCAAACTATTTTTGAAAACATTATTTCTATCAGTTACAAGTTTCTAAAAATTTTGAACTTGTGACTTTTTGAATTTTGAGACAATGGCCAGATGAGAAAAAGGTGGAAGTTCACGAGAGGAGAAGGGAAAAGCACCAATTCGAGAATAACCTAAACAAAAATTCAAAGCTCCATCCAAACCTATTAGGCCTAAGAGGATTTCTATAAATAGGGTACCAATAGAGCCTTCTCCACCCTTAAGTTTTCAATATGATTCAAAAGGAAAGGAAGAGATCGAAGAGTTGCCCATCATTTCTTTCCATGCCTACGAAGTTATTAATGCTAAATCCATTGCTAGGACAAAGAGCAACATTAGTAAGAACCAAAAGATTATACCAAATAGGGGTTTTAACATAAAAAAAGTCAAATATGGGTGTAGGATCTTAAACATAATTAGGTAACAGAAGTGGGGATTATTAAGAAGGGACTACTACGTCGATAATGACGTGAGATACTTAGTTGAGAAGGGGTGTGAGATTTTAGTTAGAGAATTATATGCGAACGGGTACAAGAATGAGAATAAAGCAGTAGCCATAGTCCGAGGAAGACCATTGGACAACTCACCCGAAAGAATAAATCGGTATTATGGTTTATTGGAGTTTCATTTGAGAAAATATAATGAGTACCTTTAACTAAGTACATGTATATATGTGGATTTCCCCACGAGACCATTAGGAACGGTTTAGAAGCTATTCCGAGGGATGGTTTTCATTTTAATTCAGATGGGTACTCAAAACACATATAAGCCAAAACTTTTAGGAAAACAACAAAAGCCTGGAGCTTTTTCTTGAACGCGAGCCTATAACCTAGTCTGTAACACTATGACATAGTGAACTATAAGGCAACTCTTTTATACTAAATAGTCCAAGGGATCAGGTACATTAACATTGGCAAAAATAATCTATGAATCAATTAAGAACGCCATGACCATAAAGAAAAATGAAGGACTATCTTTTCCCTTGATGATTATCAAGTTTCGTAAGTAAGATCGAGTCCCGATGAGAGGAGTTCAGTTTGATGTATTTTCGGACAAGACCATCACTAACGATGTCATTTAGAAAAGTAAGAATGTAACGAGATACATTGACTCAAAAGACAAACGAGAGAGAAATGCTACACGAATGAGAGAGACCATAAAGAGAAGAAGAGTATGAACATACAACTGAAAAACTTTAGAGGAAACTCAAGTTGCAGCATACCATGAGCACACTAATCAGACCATAGAGCCACCTACTAAGGACTTCCTTGGTGTAGATGCGGAAGACACTGAAATGGCCATAATACATACAATCTTTCCTAGTCAAATGAGAACTCTAAGATATTAAGAGTTCATGAACCTAAACCAAGGCGAGATTGCCAGAAGCATCTATGGATCAGAATGGTGCAGGACAAAGAGGATTTAAGGCAGGGGGACTAACATTCACATTCCATCATTCTAGCTAAGGATGCCGAACCAGGGAGTCTTCAATGAAAATAACCTCGTGGAGGGAGTAGACTACACCCTTAATGATCATGAGACGAGCTATCAGTCCCAACAGCCTGATCATGGGGATGATGGTGACAATGCAACTCCGTGTAATTGTTTCCAGAGTGTTATTATTAAGCAGTCTTTTTTATAATCATATAATTAGAATGATGTGGCATGTTACTATGATAGATTTGCTTTAGTGTGTTTAAATTTTATACATTCGTTTGATATATCCCTGTAAATCATATGATGCTTGAAATGTTTAAATATGTCATGTTTTCAATCACTTATTCAATTCATTCTTACGTTAATAGTTATTTAATTTACTCATTTATGGTTCACAAGGTATTTTTATTTTTGTTGAAAACCTTGATTTAATTTTTAAACCTTGAAGATAAGGTTTGGAATGACTTTGGGGGTATTAAGTGAAGTAAAGTATGAAGATGCGAAGTATGAAAGAAACGAGAGGTAGAATCCATTTATTTATCTAAAGTTGATTGAATTTTTCAAAATTCTCCACAATACAGGTAATATTTTTTGATTTATTTTACTTTATTTACTTAGGAATATGAATATGATTAAAATTTGAATGGAAGTGATACATTATTATTATCCATGAAAATAGAAATTTGATGATGAAAGGAATTTTTATGTCATATTTGATTTCACCTAGATTATGTAGACACTAGATGAGTTTAGAGGGGATTGATTACTTTGTGTTAGACATTATAATGGATAGAAGATTGAAATGATGTAGCAAGATAAACATGATAGATTTCTAAGAATCATGTTATATAAAGATTATTGATCAAATTTTTATATATGTATTGAAAAGAGTTTATGCCACAATTAAGGAGAAAAATGTGAAATAACCAATAAACTTTACTTAGTTGAAAAGAATGCTTCCATGATAATAGTGGCAATGAGAAGAGCTAACAATAGTTTTTATTGAAAAAAATAAAGAGACCAATAGATTCCAAAGGAAATTGAGTAGAGAACTATATGAATATGAAGAATAAAATGAATATTTATATGATTAAAGAAGAAGAAAGAGAGATATATAAAAATGGAGGAAGTTTATATGAAAACTTTTTAAATAAAATAGTTAGCTCGAATGCTTATAGCAAAGTTAAATGAAGTATGTCTTTTAATTTAAACAAGTGAACTTAAAATGATGATTATAGGTGAATAAGATTTCCCATCAACTATGATTATGGTGATCTTTTAAGTATTATTTAAAAAAAAATTGATTAAGTGACTTTTGTATATTGAGATTCTATATTACCAATAGTAAGCTTGATGATTATCAGTGGATATTGAGAAAAAATACGTGGTTCTTTGACCTTGGTAATCGGTTTAACCTTGAATTATGAGGTATATTACACAATTAGGAGGTTGAAATGTAAAATAAAGGCTTCTTCTTTAGTTCTTTCTATTCTATCATGATTCTTTTTTTATAAAGGTAATATGTTATTACTTTTCTTGATCATTTTTGTTTAAGAATAAGAGTATACATTTATGAAATTAGAACGAGGGAATAAATAATATGATTGAGAGTATTCCTTCGCTCGAGATAGCAAAGTACTGAGTTTAGGGATATTTGATAAGTCAATAATTAGAAATGTTTTATAGTTCATTTTAGGATGCTTTTAGATGTAAAAGACTATATTACACAAGGTTTTCTCTTGTGTTTGATATTTCGGGTAATAAATAGAGAATAAGAAGAAATGAAGGAAAAAGGGAAGATTATGAATGAATTAATCAAGAGGAAGAAATATATAAAGAATTATCACCAAGGAAGCAAATAAGAACAAGACATGAACCAACAATTCTCAGCGATTCCTAGAGACACCTAAATCATTGGCTAAATCAGTGGGTATGAAAGAGGACCATTAGGCGTAGAAATTTAGATTTTTCTAGTAATTTAGTAATTCCTACTAAACACAAATCGCTATGAATCACTAAGCTAGATTTCAGAATTTTTAGACAACTACAAGTTGTTTGAGTTGTTTTTGAATGTTTACTACTTAGAATACTATAAATAAGAACCCTAGGTTTCGAAATTAATCTTCCTTGATCATACTTTGAAGCCCTAGATGCCTTAGTTGTTTTTGGAGCCATTGTTTAGTATTTCATTGCTTTTGAAGATTCAAATATTTTAATTTGAGGGTATTTTCAATTATGTCTTTTATTTGTATTATTGTAATGATATTTACAATTATGAGTAAGTAGTTTGTTTGATCTAAGCAAAGTCCAAACATGAGCTAGACCCGTTTTGCATTGTAGTTATGATGAAATGAATATGTGCTTAATGTTTTAAACTTAATTGTTTTATTTGATTCACTGATTTAATAGGTTAATATATATTGATTTTAATCATGGATATAGGTATTGTATTCATAGTTGTAAACATGTATGTGATATGTGGTTTCATTATTTATTTAAAGTACTAACTAGGATTGTTTGAAAAGCACACACTGTTTAAATATCCTCAGTGAATTTGAAATCTAAATCTAGTGTTGCAGTGATTTTTTGAAGATTTTAGATTTAGTAGTGATTTTTTGAAGATTTTAGATTTAGTAGTTCTAAGTTCTCATAAAGTTTAATGCGGTTCTATTGCATGAAGTTAATGTCTTTGTGTAAATAAAAAGGTTAGCTTAATAGAATTAGAACGTGACTTTTCTACCAGTATATGGATAATAAATGGCTAGGTAAAGGCTATTTACTTACTTATGATTAAAGTTTATTGATTTATTTTACTTTATTAAGTATGCTCGTGACTATATGGATTGAATTTACATGTTTGGAATGCAAAACAGGTTTATGTTTTATTGTTTAAGATATTTTTTAGATATTTACTTATTATTGAATTTAATCTATTCCATTGATTGTGATTCTAGATTGTGTTAGTTATTTAAGATAATATATTTAGTTAAGTATTATTGTATTGTAGTTAGTTATTATTATTAATAAAATAAAAATAAAAAACCTTAAAAGTTCTTTTTCCTAGAGAGATTTAGTAAATTCCTTTAGAGAAGATTCCCACTTACCACTACTACAAAATAATTTAAGTATTATAAGGGGAAATTATTTTACATGCTCGACATATGTCATCTACTAATTTGGACACGTAATCTACATCTAGTAAAATGTAAGTAATTCCATTAGATGGTCTAAAATGTCCCATAAATTATATTCCCAAAACATCAAATACTTCGCCAAAAAGTATAGGGGATAAGGGTATTTGGTTCCTACATCCTAAATTTCAGTTCTTTGATAATTTGGAAAAGCTTTCGTATAAACATAACAATCGTGGAATAAGGTAGGGCAAAAGAATTCTGAGTCTAATATCTTACAAGTTGTATAACATGGAGTAAAATGTCCTCCACAAGTATAAGTATGGCAATGAGCCACGATAGATTGTATTTCTTTTTATGGAATTCATCTTCGAATGGTTTTATCGGAACAATATCTTCACAGGTAAGGTACATCACATAAATAATGTTTAGAATCATATCTTATCTTATTCATTTGAGCTATTGTTAAATGGGTTGATAGCCTATTATTAGTGAGATAGTTGTGTATGTTGGCATACTATAGGCTAGTGTTTGCTATTTTGTATAAATATTTATTTGAGAATTCATCTTTTCATGGTACTGGGGGTTCTCCTTTTTGTAGTCTACTTAGATAGTCCGCTACCAAGTTTTTGACGCTCTTCTTGTCTTCTATAGTAAGATCAAATTCTTATAACAATAAGATTCATCTTATTAATCCTTGTTTAGCATATATCTTTGTCATCAAATATCTCAATATGACATGATCCGAGTAAACTATTACTTTTCTTCCTAGTAAATATGGTCTAAGCATTTCTAATGCAAACATAACGACGAAGAGTTCCTTTATGTGGTGGTATATGAGATGAAAGTCTTTTCCTATCTTTTAAGCTAAAACAACTCTTATTGCATAATTGCTTGCATCACACATTATTTCGAAAGGTTGTGAGCAATTTGGTGAATTTATTACAAGTGTGGTGATCAATGCTTTGTTTCAATTTATTAAAAGTTATCCTGCATTCATTTGTGAACTTAAAGTTAACATCTTTTTGCAAGAGTTTGCATAAATGTTGTGTTATTTTGGAAAAGTCTTTCACATAACACCTATAGAATCTTGCATGACCAAGGACAAATCTTACCTCCCTATCAATAGTAGGGTAAGGTTATGTTTTTATAACTCAAGTTTTAGCCAGACTACTTCTATTCCTTTTGCCGACACTATGGTGTCCTATATAAGTCCTTGATTTACCATAAAATGACATTTTTCATAAATTAATACTAGATTTTTTTTCTATGCATCTTTTAAGTGCTTTTGTTAAATGAAGTAAGCATTCGTTGAAAGACTTAACAGATATGATAAAATCATCCATGAAAACTTCAATTAAATGCTCTACATTGTCTGAGAAAATACTAAGCATACACGTTCAAAATGTAGCATGTGCGTTACATAAACCAAAAGGCGTATGCCTATTAGCAAATGTACCAAAAAGGCAAGTAAAAGTAGTTTTTTCTTGATCTTCCAGAGCTACATGAATTAGATGAAATCCTGAGTATCTATCTAAACAACGGTAATGGGTCCTTCCAGCTAGTCTTTCTAACATTAGATTTATACGTGAAAGTGGATAGTGATTTTTTCTAGTTGCAACATTTAATTTTCTATAATCTATGCATAATCTCCAACTATTTTGAATTTTAGTTGGAACTAATTCCACATGTTCATTTGTTAAAATTGTGATCCTTGTCTTTTTATGAACTACTTGTACCGAGCTAACCCAAGCACTATCTGCTATAGGAAATATCATTCCTACTCCTAGTAATTTTAATATTACATTTTTTACTAATTCCATCGTCGATGGGTCAATCTAAGTTGAGCTTGTCTGGAGGTTTTATATATGTTTGTAGATTAATCCTATGCATATATGTGGATGGACTTATTCATTTCATATCAACTATTGTCCATCATATTACTTTCTTGAATTCTTTAAGGACATTTATTAGTTTATCTTCTTCTAAATTTTTAATTTCTTAGATATTATAACTAGTAAAGCATTGTTATTGTGAAATCTAAGAATTTCGTAAACTTGATTAAGTGACTAATTAAGTATTTTTGACTTTTATCTGGAGTTAAAGTATCCGAGGTAGGGCCCATGCATTACGGACCGTAAGGTTTTTTTTATTTTTGTGTGTCGTGTGTATAGTGTGTGTATTATATGGTGTTTTTTCATGAAGTCGGGGTATGAGACGTATCCTTAGTTTTTCCTACTCAGTGTTATAAGTGAGTGTCTAAAGGGCACGAGTGAAAATTATATATTAGTTGCTCGAAAACTAATTAACCAAGTGTTAATCCTCATGTGATGATATTGCCTCGGTTTGCATGCAAGTCGGGATTAGTGGTATTGTACAATGAGAATGAAGTTGGTGCAAGACCTTATTTTGAGGTTTTAAGGTTAAAATGTTACCCTAAGTTGGCTTGTTGAAAGCCAGTTCAAATAATTATATAAATTAATATTTTTGGAAACTATTCTCAAGCATACTTTGACTACAGTTTTCATTGGGTTTCGTGATTTAGTTTCACTTGAAGCTTGACCCATAATATAATTGGGTATACAGGAGAAGCTATTGGAATCATTTTCAAGGTGATCGGACGATCTGGGAACCCCAAAAAAGTAAGCTCAAATTTAGTTGTAAGTAAACCCTACATTGGTCTTTACTATGTATGGGACTTTATATTTGTATTTGTATTGGTGATTAGTTTACATTGTGTTTTGCATCATTCTTGGTTATGCATTCATGTCATTCAGGACAATGGCTTATTAGTGCTACGGCTCAAGGGTGGGACTCAAAACTAGGTTTCCTAAATAGTTAGATTGAAATATAGAAGACCCATGGCACGCACGTTTTTTAAGGGAGCATATGTTGGACTTTTATTACTATTTTTGGTTCATTCTAAGGTTGGCCAACCTGTTTATGAACCTTGAATTGTAATAAAAGGGTTTCACGTTGTTATATAAATTTCTTGTTCTTAGGAAATGCAATTACATGTCTCCATCTGTTCAGACTCACATTTGCAGGACTATAGAGAAGTTTAGGAGTTTACTTACCTGACATCTTTGAGTTGTTCTTGATGATGTCAAGTTCTTTGTGAGGACAGGGAAAATTAACAAGACCCTCAAAACTTGCTGAATGGTTTCAATTCTAAAAATCTGATTTTCTTCTTGTAATCACTTTATATATATATATTTATATATAGTCTTGGGTTTTGGGGTAAGTGTAGGACTTGAAATACTCTTGAATAATTTATGAGAGTTTCTTAAGTTAGTTTAAAAGAAGTTGAGCGGTTTATGTTTCCATTTTTATCTTATTTGAGATTGTAAGATATATATATAAGGTATCAGAAACTTTAAGTTAGTTTAAATGTTCTAAATTGATATATATATAGTGAACTGCGGGGAGTTGTGAGTCTTTGTAGGCTTCTCCCCATTCTGTTGTCTATAAAGTGGATTTTCTGGCAGGCCACTTTTAGGGGAGGTATTGTCGAAATTTTTAAAAATAAGGAGAACAATCCGTATATTTTCGTTGAGGAACTCTAATTAAACAAATTATGAATTGAGTTTCACTGAGGATATAAATTTAGTTTTAGAACATTATTGTGGAGTGAATTATAAATTATTTTGAATTTAAGTTAATTGAATGGATTAGGTGCGTGATTAGGAGAAATTAGGCTAAGTCAGGACTTAATGAGACGGGTCCTAACAAACTTGTTATCAAAGCTATGGTTAAGCTCAATTAACAGAATGTAAGAAATGATAATCAAGTTGAGCTCATAATTGACTCGATCGGGAAGATGGGTATTGCTCTTGGATTATATTAAATTGCATCAACTTAAGTGATGGTCTTGAGGAACAAGGTTCAATATGAGGTTACGAATAGTCCGGAAGTGACTGTGAGCTGGGAATATTTGGTTATTGTGTTATGCTTTTAATGTAATTATGTATATGATCGTCAGATATGTGAGAGGAAGTTTATTCTCCTTGTTTGTTCGATACTTATCTCGTGAGATATGATGAGTAAGATTAAGAACATACAATAAAAAAGAAAATAGACTTATGAAACGAAGCTGAGCGTAAATGGATATGAAATAGACTTGTGAAACCCGAATTCATAAAGTTGATGTAAGTAGTTTGGTACAAATATAATTTATGAAAGTTATCAGTTATGAAACCAATAGAAAATAAATTGAACAATAAGTTTAGATGATTCAGAACATAAGTACTGAACATGGATTTCTTAAAAATTGAAAAAACCAAACTATTACAATTTATGAATCTCTCGAGAAAATATTGAAATAGACTTAAATGAAGTCTCAAACGATTGAGAATCATTTGGAAAACAAAAATGAAATTGAGACTTGTGGGAAGCACGAGATATATATTGTATTAGATTTCAGAATAAAGTTGGTAATGGTTACACGGTTAACAAGGAAAGACTAATTCTACGAGGAATTGGTATGATTCATAACCAATTGAGAGCTGCTTTCGAAACAATCTCAATGAAAAGAAAAAAGAGACACATAGTATTTATAAATGATTGGATAAATGAATTTGACTGAAAATCACAATGGATAGTGATAGGATCAAATAAAGTTGTGTAAGTCAGTTTCTATTAAAATAAAATATTTTGAGGCAAAGTATTGTCTCCGTTTCGAAACAAAACACTATGTGAAATGTAGAATAAAACCACAGTTTAAATTAATCTAATGCCTTTAAAAAGAGGTACTAAAACTTTTGATTGTTTATTACTCAAGTTCATTATTCATGAGTGACGTTAAGTATAGTGGTTCTATGAATCGAATAAAAAAATGATAAAATAGTGGAAATATGCTAGTTAGAATTTATTTTTGTTAACACCATATTAGGTGTTATTATGGAACAAAGATAAGTAAAATTTCTAACTTGTGAATGAAAGGTGCAATTATAAGATTAACGTGTGAGAAGTTAAGGTGTTAAGGAAGTGGTTTAATAATAGCTTGGATTAGCTATTAAACATCAACAAAAGTGATTGTGTTTTGAGACTCAAGGTATAGTCACTTCTATTCAAATTAAGTAATTATGTTTGTCACTATGACTTAAATATAACAAATGAGGAGATAGACATACTAGTTGAGTATCAATAAGTGAGTTGTATAGGACGCTAGTATGAGCTCCTATATTGCGAGATGTATGACTTAAAGGAATGAAATAGCATCCTTTAAAAGTTTGATTAGTCATTACATCAATCAAGGTATTGGAAATTCAAATTCTTTTATCTCTTCAAATGGATAATAATGAAACGGTGAATTCATAAAAATGGAATAGATGAATAGTAAGATAATTTTATATTTTAAATAGTCTCTTGGAAAGTACCGAAATTTTTTTTGAAAGAAAGAAATGTTGGGAAAATCCGAGACTAATGAAAACAACTAAGGCAATAACAAAGAGTAGAATTGTTTGAGTCGCAAAATTTCTTTTTTTCAAATAAAGGTTAGCCAAGGATGACTTCAATTGATTGAATGATCGTAAAAGGCGTATTATACTTAGCTAAGTTTTCAAAAAGACAATATGTATATATCACATTTCTAAGTCAAAATTAAGGAGCTGTAAGTGGTGTAGGTGTCGATAAAAAATTATGATATGTCTGAAAAGGAGGCCAATAAGTGAGATTAACGTGGGAATAGTTAAGATTGACCAAAAATGGAACTGAGTAGACTATGTATCGCAATCACAATTCATTCATAAGGTAGAAGACTGGCGTGAAGGCCCTACCCATCTTTGAATAAATGAATGAATTGTAAGGTTCTATATAAAAGAGTATATGATGTTTCATCGGATTCAATGGAAGCTTAAGTATAGGTAAATAAATGGTCAATAAATTCTCAAATACGCATGAATATGGAAATATAAGGTTAACGAGTACCAACAAGAGTTAAGATATCAAACTATGAGTTTGATAAAAGATACTGAATCTTCATAAAGATCTTACATGAATCAAATTCTAAAAGTGGAGAGTTTCAAACCAAAGTAATACACAACTAATATTAGTGAATATGTTTTATATTGGTTCAAATATGTTTTTACACTACGTGATTAGTCAGTGGTAAAATTCAAATCACTAGTTATTAAAAATTGGAGTTGATGTAAGATACGTGAATGACGGTGAAGATTCAAATGAAATGAAAAGATACGTACAACTTATAGCTCAGTTAGTAAGTATTACCCGTATTGGTTGAAAGTATTCAATAGAGGACATTATATTTGACTTGACATATTTGAAGAATTGAATATTCTTCATTAAATATTTGAGAAAAGCCAGAGTATGTATTAAGTAGAGATGGCAAAGAGAGATAACATATTTATAACTTGTATGTGATACAAATTAAATGTTAAATATGAGATTATAATCATTGAATACGTCGATATCTCTATTTAAAAACTTATATCTACTCAAGAAAAAGATAAATATCTTTATTCAAATAATGGAAAAAGTCAAGTGAATAGTAATGATTGAGACAATAAGAAATTTCAAAAATTAGAGAAATGGTAGAAAACAATGCAAAAACAATGGAAACTAAAGTAGTACTGATTAAGTTAATCTGGGAAAAATTGGTTGTTAAGTGAAAGATGAGGTTCTTAGTGAACTTCTGAATAGAAAATGATTTGATAAAGTTAGATAAGTTGTTAACTTCCTAATCACTCAAAGGAAAAGTTAAGTGAATTGGCCGACGAATTGAAATTGATAATTGCTTTCTAGTCTATGACTTGAATAATATTTTGAGTAGAAATGTAGAGAATGAGTGAAAATTGGATGATGTTTCATGTTTCTTTTTCTGATCGGATTGAAATTCAAAATCTCTTGTTATAGGATGATAGATGTATTATGAGGTCTATAGTCACGAGATGACTTGTGTAATTCCAAGTTTCTGTTGAGGAATGATAGAATGGTAGTAGATTAGATAAACACGTAACTCTACTTAGTATCTAATATTGTGCTTAAATATTATTTGCATCACTATGTAATTTTAGACGGATGATAGACTAAAGATGGATTAGCCGATAACTTTGATGAAAAAATTACTAATGAGAAAGTAAACCGAAATGTGCACCAGTGTTTGGACGGATAGGGAAAGAATTATCAACGGTTTGTGGAATTGTTATAAATGAAGAAGGAAAATTGTTTTATTGAAAAACAAGATAGGCTAAATCTTGCGGTGTACCGATGTTTGAATGAAATTGAAGGTGTGAAATGAGAAATAAAATAATGTTATTGGATATTCCACAGAGTTGATTATATAACTCGTCAGAAATCCATAAAATGCCAAAATTGTCAAAGTAAAGGAGAAAACTTTTAATTAAACCAAGAATTTAAAAAAGAAAAGTTGAAATGTTTATGATCTCTACCACTGAGTTGTCAAATACAATGAAAGTGATTGGGTCCACTTAATGGTTTCACATAGGAAATGGTTTTTACGAATTTGAATTAATAAAGTTGTATAGGATCATATTCTTATATCTCTTTTGATTCAATAACCTGTAATTTAAATTTCGACAACGATATTTTTAATTAGTTGAGAAAAATCTTGAAATATGAGAATTATGTAAACTTGATATTAGGTGGCTAATTAAGTATTTTTTGATTTTATTTGGAGTTAAAGCATCCGAGGTGGGACCCACGCATTATGGACTAGAGATTATAAGGTTTATTTTATTTTTATGCATCAAGTGCTTAGTTTGTGTATTACATGATATTTTGTCACGAAGTTGGGGTGTGTATCCTAAGTTTGTCCTACTAAGGGTTGCAAGTGAGTGCCGAAAGGGCACGAGTGAAAATTAATTATTAGTAGTTCGAAAACTAATTAACCAAGTGTTAATCCTTACATGATGATTTTGCCTTGGTTTGTGTGCAAGATGGAATCAATGGTATTATAAAATGAGAGCAAAGTTGGCACGAGACCTTATCTTGAGCCTTATGTTAGTTGGCGGTGGTTGAAGTTGAGATTGACTCCAAATTGGTGTTAGTTTGGTTTTGTATCATAAGAGAATTGGTCCGTAAAGGTTCAATATGTCGTGGATAAAGTTACGATTTTTAAAGTTTTGGTGTGACTAAAACCAGTGTTATCGAAATTTTATGAAGATTGATTGTTTTGGCTATAGTTTAGTTCAATTTGGTGAAAAACCCAAATAAAAAACGAGCACGAAAAGTTAAAGCATGAAAAAATAGGGATTTCATGAATTAATAATTAAAAAGTAATTAAGCTACTGACAAGCAGCTGAGAATTTGTATATAAATAAATATAAAAAATTTCAAAAATCAAAACAAAAGTTTTGATTTTCAACAGAACGATGAAATCATTAGTTCCCTACCCTTCTTAGCTTTGTCTCTCGCTTCGTGATTTTCGGATGTTTGATTTTAATCTAGTAACTCTGACTCTCGCTCCGTGATTTTCGGATGTTTGATTTTAATATGGTTTCTTTCTACAAAATAGTAGAGCATTGTGAAACAGTCAATTCAAGCCAAGTTTTTGTGACAAAGACAAGGTATTCGACACGGAATTCGATAAATTGTCAATTCAGGGCATTTTTCATCAATTCAATTTGAATTCCTATGATCTTTCAGTTTCTTTTGTAGGATTTTGATAAAAATTGGTAGGAATTGTTGCGAATTGATATATTGGATTGATTTGCGCTAATTTTGAATAAACCCAACGGACGTGAGTTAAGGTTTTGGTGAAGTGAATAGATGTAATTGAATTGATAACTTATTTGGAGATGTTTCTATAATTGATATGTATTTATATTAGATATATGGATGAATCAATTATTCATTTCAATCCATGTTGACTAAACGGGCTTTAGAAATATTTTAATGTTTGTATTGAGTGGTTTTGTTGTGATTGTTGTCGAGTTTTAAGCATTTAATTGTGAAAATATAGATTTGGAGAAGTTTCTCAATTCAAAATAAATAAAGTTTGCCTGGTTGATAGGCCATATTGAAAAATTGATAACTTCTCCATCGGTGATTTGATTTGAGTGTTCTTGGAGTCTATGAAAATTAGTACATGAGTACTACAGGTTCCTTTTATGTCATTATGAAAAATATTGAGGTTTTCAAGGTAAAAAAGTTACCATAAGTTGGCTAGTTAAAGCTAGTTGAAATAGTTGTATAAATTAATATTTTTGGAAATTGTTCTGAAGCGTACTTTGGCTGCATTTTTCATTGAGTTTCATCATTTGGTTTCACTTGAAGCTTGACCCATAATAAGATTGGGTATATATGGAAGCTATTGGAACTATTTTTATGGTGATCCGAAGCTCTAGGAGCACCAAACATTAAGCTCAAAACTGGTTGAAAGTAAAACCTATAGTGGTGTTTACTATAAATGGGACTTTATCTTTGTACATGCATTTGTGATTAGTTTGCATTGCATTTTACATCATTCTTGATCATGCATTCTTGTCATTTTAGATGATGGCCTATCAGTGTTATGGCTCACAAGTGGGACTCAGAGCTAGGTTTCTTGACTAATTAGATTGGAAGATAAAAGACCCAAGGCACGCGAGTTTTTTAGGGGAGCATGCATTGGACTTTTATTACTAGTTTTTGTTCATTTTTGGTCAGCCAACCTGTTTATGAATTGTGAATAGTAATAACAGGGTTTCACATCGTTATACAATTTTTTTGTTATTAGGAAATGCAATTACATGTCTCCAAATGTTCAGACTAACATTTGCAGGAGTACATAGCAGTTTAGGAGTTTACTTGACATCTTCAAGTTATTTTTTATGATGTCAGGTTATTTGTGAGAACAGGGAATAATGAACATGACTCGAAAACCTTAGTGAATGGTTTCAATTCTTATAGTTTAATTTTCTTGTTGTAATCACTTTATATATATATATATATATATATATATGTATATATATAAATATATTATATTAGGATTTTGGATGAGTGTAAGATGGGAAATACTCTCAAATAAGTTATGAGAGTTTCCTAAGTTTGTTTAAAATAAGTGGAGAGATTTATGTTTCCATTTTTATCTTATTTGAGATTGGAAGATGCAAATAAGGTATTAGAAACTTTAAGTTAGTTTAAATTTTCTAAATTGATATATATTGTGAACTGGAGGGAGTCGTAAGTCTTTCTAGGCTTCTCCCCATTCTGCTGTCTATTAGGTGAATTTTCTGACATGCTACTTTTAAGGGAGGTGCTATCAAAATTTTTAAAAAATATGGAGAACAATCTGTATGATTTCTTAATTTGCTCCGATTAAACAAATTATAAACTGAGTTTCATTGAAGATATAGATTTGGTTTTGGAGCATTATTGATGACTGAATTAAAAATTATTTTTAAGTTAAATTAATTGAATGGATTAGGTTCATAATTAGAGGAAATTAGACTAAGTAAATACATAGTGAGATGAACCCTGGCAGTTATTTTTAAATATGCAGATTTGAAATGATCAGGCTAAACTTTTATATCTAATTCTAGAACTTTTTAATGTAAAAGGTAAAAGTCTCGAATGGGTTATCGTTAGATCCATATGGTAAGGGAGTTCGGGGAGTGCAGTATAAGATTGTAAAGCATTGATTATCTCCCTTTTCACTTCATCTATATCATTGTCATCATTTGAATCCTTTATAACTTTTTCAAGCGTGTCAGATTTATTGTTTCTAATAAATTTGTCAATTAAAGGATCTAACATATCTACAATGCATATGGATGAAACGATCTAAAAGGTATTTCATAGCGTCGTAGATGTTAAAGTTAACCATTTCCTTCTTTACGTCCTATGTTAGAGTTCCATTAGAAACATCAATTTTGAATTATGTTGTTTTTAAGATAGGGCAACCTAGGATAAAAGAGGTTTTATTAAAGAATTGGTCTTATTTCGTCTCTATGATATGAAAATCTGCGGGGGAAAACTAAATCATTGACCCTGATTAATACATTCTCTAACACTCCTACCGGTTGAATGGTAATTCTATGTTCTAATTGTATTATTATATAAGTTTCATCTAAGGGTATATTTTATTGGGTTTTTAGGTTTCATACATAGTAGAAAATTCAAAACGATTTTTGAAAAACCTCAATAGGATCGAAAATAGGTCCCATTAAACTAGGTCTAAAAAAGTATCCATACCTTAATTTGTGATTTTTTCTATGATTGTCCAGTCTCCACGACGTTTAAGCGTGTGTCCTCTATCAAAAATCCTAACATGAATGGTGACCACGATTCGGAATGCTAGCCTTAAGAGAGATTGAAAACGTCTTTCATTCTTTCTCAAAATCCTGGGAACTCAAAATTTGCAAAAAACGAAATTCTTATGTCGTTTTATGGTTTCACACTTTATTTATACTTGTAGATAAGCCCTCACTTAAAGACCTATTTGTAATACAACTATTGTATTTAAGTAGTTTAAGGAAATTACACATGCATCCCTATTAATAAGTTATCATATGACAAATAGTAAGGGCTTTTATGTCATGAGTTTTATCATATAAAATTCATTACTCTAGACCAATTAAAATTGTTCAAAGCCATTCTTTGTGTATGACCCAATAGGTTCATGCGATGTTAGTAATGAACCAAAGCCATTTTGGTACACAAGTTATAAGCGGTCTTTGGCAAGGCATTATGACTATCCAAGTAGCATGAATATCAAAATCGATACAACCTAAAAATTACATTTATCATATCCTTTTGTCGTGCAATATCCTTTAACTAAAAAGTAGGCATGAAAAGTCACCCTTAATGTTCAATCATACTAGTCTAGATCTTTAGCTAACTGAAGACATTCAAGTGACATTGATCATATCAATTCACATGGACTTGGCTATTATCAGTCTATCATATCGAGGGATCCAGTGATATCTCTCTATATACGAGAGTGACAAATTATATCTTCATTACATATCTTTTCATATGATTCACATGGTAACCAGTCATAATCTTTATAATCGTTCGGTTAAAGACAACGTTTGATTAGTCTCAAATTACCAAGCTCCTAATATTGAAGTCCAAAGTAATCTCAAGTCAAAGGACTAAATGATATACCTATCATGATTAACACCTATGATTTAATCCATGTGGTGTTCTCATAGCGGGTCTATCCAGTACCTTATTCTCTAACAAGTACTCGTGATCTTGATTCGAATCCCTATACGCATAATCATCGTATGACCATCAATAAAGATTCACACTAGTCTTAGTTCCCAATATAATGATCGATTAGGGAAATTTAGGATATTTCAATCAACACCCATGGATCTTGCTATAAGATAAACATGCAATCATTTATAATAAGACAACACATGAAAACCTCAATTTTTTTAACTAAAATTATAAGATAAACACTATTTGTAGATTGAGCTAGGGCACATGCCCCAACATCTCCCACTTGCACTAGGGCCAATCCTTCATGTATCTAATACCTAATGACCTAACAAGACCATCATGCGTTTGTCGAAGTGCCTTCGTCAAAGGATCTACAACATTATCTTCTGTAGCAACTTTGCAAAGCTTCACATCTCTCATCTCAATGATTTCTCGAATGAGATGAAAGCGTCTAAGTATATGTTTAGATCGATGGTGAGATTTTAGTTCCTTGGCCTTTGCTATCGCCCTGTTGTTGTCATAATACAAGAAAATGGGGTTAGCTATACTAGGAACTTCACCAAGTTCCAAGATGAACTTTTGTATCCAAATTGTATCCTAAAGTGCATCAAACGTAGCAATATACTTAGTTTTTATTATAGAATCTGCCACAGTTTCTTGCTTCAAACTTTTCTTGCTCACTGCGCCTCTATTAAAAGTAAACACATATCCAGACTACGATCTGAAGTCATTTATATCAGTTTGAAAACTTGCATCTATGTAACCATTTACAACAAGCTCATCTTCCAAACTGACATACATGATAGATCTAATAGTTGATGCATATGAAATCGTATTCATGCGTTGTTGTTCATCATTAGCCCTTAGAGATTGAATCTTACTGAGACTTATACCATGAGACATTTTTAACGACCCTCTTTTAGAGTCTTGCATACTGAACCTATTTAGTATCGTATCTATTTAAGCACTCTAACTTAGACCGATCAGCCTTTTAAATCTATCCCTATAGATTTTAATCCCAAGGACTTAGGCTACATCTCCTAAGTCCTTCATTGAGAAACATTTCCCTAACCAAGGACTTAGGCTGCATCTCCTAAAAATCCCAACTCCAAGAAGGTTGCTTTAATCCATAAATGGATCTTTAAAGCCTTCACACCTTCTTAGAATTCTTAGGATGAACAAACCCTTCAGGATGTATCATATATACGTCCTCAAGTAATTTTTCATTTAAGCAAGCTATTTTGACATCCATTTTCCATATCTCATAGTCATAGTATGTGCCTATGGCAATTAGAATTCTAATGGATATAAGAATGGTTACAGGAGAAAAAGTCTCTTCATAATAAACACCTTGAGTTTGTCTGAAACCTTTTGTTATTAGCTGTGCTTTATAACTATCCGCATTGCCGTTAATGTCAGTTTTCATCTTGAAAACCCATTTACATCCCATGGTCTTACCACCTTCAGTAAATCAACCAAGTTCCAAACTTGGATATCATACATGTATTGCATATTGAATTCATGGCGCTTAGTCATTTATCTACCTCAGAACTAGACATAACCTCCTCGATAAATAATAGGTTCATTTTGATCTATAAGCAACACCTCATTACTATCAATAATAAGAAATCCAAATCTCTCAAGTCGATGTTTTACCCTATCAGACCTATGTAGGCCTTGTGATACCTGTGGAGGTTCAACTAGTTCAAGACTTTGTTGATCTTCCACTGGTGGTTGAGTGCTTATTTATGGTTCTTAAACTTCTTCGAGACTTACTTTATTCTCATTGTTGTCTTTTAAAATAAACTCTTCTTCCATAAAGACATCATTCCGAGCAACAAACAAGTTTTTCTCAATGAGATTATAATAGTAGTATCCTCTAGTTTCATTAGGATAACCAACAAATACATACTTGATAGATTTGGCTGATATTGTTTTTTAGATTTGTCATCATACGAAAGCCTCACAGCCCTAAATCTTAAGGAAAGGTCTTTCCCCAAACCACATCTCATGTGGTGTTTAATTAACCATTTTAGAAGGATTAAGATTCAGTGTAAATGCTGCAGTTTCTAAGGCATAACCCCGAAAGGAAATACGAAGATCTGCATGACTTATCATAGATCGAACCATATCTAATAAAATTTGATTTCTCCTATCAGAAACACCATTACATTGTGGAGTTGCTTGGGGAGTTAACTGTGAGACAATCCAACAGTTTCTAAAATGATCATCAAACTCTTATCTCAAATATTAACCACCTCGATCTGATCAAAGTGCTTTAATAGTTTTGCCAAGTTTATTTTGCACTTCATTCTAAAATGTTCGAAACATCTCAAAATATTCGCCTTTATGTTTCATGAGATACATGTAATCGTATATGCTGAAATCATCAAAGAATGTAATGAAGTACTGATAACCACCTTTAGCCATTATGTGTATAGGACCGTATACATCAGTATGTATTAGATCTAATAAATCATTTACCTTTTTATTATGTCAGATAAAGGGACTCTTTGTCATCTTGCCTATCAAACAAGATACATGTGTTTCATTTGATTCGAAATCAAATGAATCTATTTCTTCATCTTTATGGAGTTTAGAAATGTGTTTCTCATTTATGTGGCCAAGATGACAATGTCAAAAGTAGGTTTAACTCAAATCATTTGACTTGAATCTCTTTGTATTTACGTTAAGAATAGGAGTATATGTGGACTTTTCATGTTTTACATATAAAAACCATCACACAAATCAACATTCGCATAGAAAATGTCTTTACGAGAAATAGAGCATTAATTATTCATAATAAGAAATTAAAACCATTAAAATCCAAACACGAAACTGAAATGATGTTTCTGCTCCAGCCAGGGACAAAATAAAATTACATAAAACTAAAACAAGTCCACTATGAAATAGAGCATTATAGGAATTAGCTTTTAGAGTGCAAATGTACATCAATTACATCATATGTAACTTTTAGTTATGTAGTCACTACTACTCTTCTTTTTTTATCTTCAAGAGATTATGAAAATCTTATGTCTTAGCATGTTTTAAATCATCTAATGACCCACAACAAATGCCTTGACATTTTAGCCTTGCCTTTGTCCTTTTTCTTTTGACTCTTCCTTTTTGAACCATCAACACATTAGCAAAAACCATTTCAAATGATAGCTTTATCAACTCTAACCATTTTAAAAGAATAGCCAAGAGTAATCATTAGCCCTTCATTTTCAAAACTTGCCTCACCCATTTTGCAATAATGAAAGATAACATAATCATAGCCATGTCGAAAGCTTCCACATGTGCTTATGAAGAGGTAGATCCATATTGATAAAGTGATCGAAGATTATCTAGGACATATAACAAGTGTTTTTGATGAAAGTTTATCTTAGACAACTTACACTTCTAAAGGATGAATCGCATTGAAAAGGGATTAGCGTGATTTGAAGAGGCCATCAATTTACAACAAAGATTATGCAAAAGTTTATGTTATAGACTCCCACTAAGTTAACAACCCACATAAAAATACTATGTTAATTTAGGGGACTAAAATCCATGTTTCACCTAATTCTAAGACAGCTAATGCATGACACCTTCAATTAGTTTATTTAGGTATGTACCAATTACATCATATGTAACTTTTAGTTATTTTTTATGAGATTATGAAATCTTATGTCTTAGCATGTTTTAAATCATCTAATGCCTGAACCCGAAAACCATTTTGATAGCTTTATCAAAAATAAAGAATAGAGTAATCAAAATTCCTCATTATTTTAGATCAATCGAAGCCTTAACAAGTGTTTGAGAATGGATGGCAATTGACTTAAATCTGGAAAATGGGTTTTTGTCAGACAAAGAAAACCGCCCTCATTATTTTAGTCAATCCAATTAACCAAAACCGCCCTTTATATTAATTTCAAAAAATATTAATTAAAACATTTTTAATTGACTCGGGCCCATCTTTTAATTTAGTATCTTATCCTAATCCAATTAGAATTTAATATACTTTAAATCCTTACCTAATTGGAATTTAAGATACTTTGAATCCTTATCCAATTAGAATTCATTATATATCTCACCAATCTTATAGGATTTGTAATTCTTATCCGATTACAAGTTTATCTCTTATTTGATAGGAATACGCTAAGGATAACCACAATGAGATATATGATAAAAATAAATTTCAAAATATTAATCATGAATTCAACATCAGAATCATATTAAATTAATCATACTATCCAAATCATGATTTCTATCATGGAGAGATACATAATTATTAAAAAAAATGAAATATGTATTCAATACTAGATCACTTTAATCTAAACATGACTTTTACGATGTACATATAAAATTCGCATCGTTCAATATTAAAAACTTATGTTAATCGAAATATTTAAAACATTAATATTATCATTGAATCAAATCATGCGTATGTATCAATATACATGAATTAATAACAAGCTTTAAAACTAATTCTTGATCACAATTATCACAAAACCTATACGTACATCATATATATACAAAAATCAAGATCATGTTTTCACATATATATCATATATACATCTATGAAAACGTGCAAACATCTAATAGAATCGACGAGCCTAAGGCTATGATACCACTATTGGGTTCTTGGGGTTCATACGCAGTGGAAAATTCAAAACAATTTTTTTTGAAAAATCCCAACAAGATCAAAAGTAGGTTCCATTAAAGTAGATCTAGAAGGTAAACCATATCTTAATCCATGATTTTTTTCTATGATTGTTCGATCTCCAAGACGTTTAAGTGTGCATCCTCTATCAAAAATCCACACACGAAGGGTGACCACAATTTGGAGTGCTAGCCCCATGAGAGATTGAAAAAGTTTATCTTTTACTCCTAAAACACAGAGAGCTCAAAATTTGCAAAAATGAAAAAAACTTATTTCGTTTTAGGGTTTCAACCTCTACTTATATGTGTAAATAAGCCTTCACTTAAAATCTTATTCATAATAACTATTGTATTTAGACAGTTTAAGCAAATTATATATATGCCCCTATTAATAAATTATCATATAAAACATCGTAAGGGCTTTTATGTCATGAGTTTTATCATATAAAATTCACTACTCTTGAGCAATTGAAATTTCGCAAAGCCATTCTTTGTGTGAGACTTAATAAGTTCATGCGACGTTGGCAATGAGCCAAAACCATTTTGGAACACAATTCATAAGCGGTATCTAGCAATGCATTATGCTACCCAAATAGCAAGAATATCAAAATTTATACAGCCTAATCAATAACATATATCATATCCTTTTGTAGTCTGATATCCTTTGACTAAACATAAGGCATGGAAAGTCACTTATAATATTCAATTGTATTGTTCTCGATATTTAGGTAAATCGAAAGCATCCAAGTGACATTGATCATATCAATTCACATAGACTTGGCTATTATTAGTCTATCATATTAAGGGATCCACTGATATCTATATCTATACGAGAGTGACAATTTGTATCTTAATTACACACATTCACATATTATTCACATAGTAACTAATCACGATCTTTATAATCATCCGATTAAAGACAACGTTTGATTGTGTTAAATTACCATGCTCATAATATTGAAGTCTATGGTAATCTTAAGTCATAGGACTAAATGATATACCTATTATGAGTAACACCTATAACTTAATCTATGTAGTGTTCTCATAGTGGGTCGGTCCAGTACCTTATTCCCCAACAAGTACTCATAATCTCGATTGGTATCCCTATACGCATGATCATCATATGAACATGAATCAAGATTCACACTAGTTTTAATTCATTATAGTTCCCAGTATATAATGATCGACTAGGAACATTTAGGATATTTTAACAAATACCCACGGATCTTACTATAAGGTAAACATGCAATCACTCATAATAAAACAAGAAATGAAAACCTTAATTTTATTAAATAAAATTATAAGATAAACAATTTTACTAGATTGACCTAGGGCACATGCCCAGCATGCTAAGCAGACAATTATGACTATTTGTGCTATAAAACCTGAGTTGTAGTTTAAAGCTACGAATCAAAGATTATATATTCAGAACTTCATTTTAAGGCTTTGTATAATATTAACTCAATTTTTAACCCTTTGAAAATTGATTATGATAATTCCGCAATTGTATTTTCTTCAAGTTATTATCAATATTGAATTGATGTTAAGGATATGGAGATAAAATACATTGAAGTTAAATGAGAAATTCAAAAGTAGAGTGTCAATAAAAACATATTAGCACAAATCTTATGGTTACAAAACCCCTTATGAAAAGATTACGCGAAAGGTAATTAAAGAATATGTCGACAAAATAAATCTTGGTGGTAATTCTTAAATTATTTTAATTTGAGATTTGATTATATTTAGGTTAATGTTTACTTTATGAGATCTCATTTACAGTGTGAATTAAACTAATGTATGTGGATACTTATGTTAATGATAATTGTAAGTGAGTTTAGTTTTTGACACGGATATTAGGTTTTACGAATAATTTCAAATGAATTTGTAATGCTCATAGTACATGGAAGGGAATATGTTCTATTTTGATGTATAAACGCTATATATGACTCGCATTGCTATTTTACTTTATAATGAGTTAAAGATACCAAACATATATGCGCGATGACATAGAAGTTATATGCGTAAAGTGAGAGAATCAGTAAGCTATATGTGACAAACGAATTGAAATAAAGTATGAGAAAAGTGGGAGAATGTAAGAAATTATTTGTCACAAAAACTTATGTTTAATATATGTAAGTTATGAATTATCTATAGTCATTTTAGCTTTCTTTTATTTGATGGAAATTGGTATTAAAGCGGAAAGCTTAAAAGTACTTCCTCTAACCTATAAAAAGGCATTTATACCATCAAACAAGGTGTGGGATGTTTGAAGCTTATGAGGGCAATAAAGTTCTTTGTGATTTCTGGGAGACTAAAAGTGTGACGACCCCAATTTCTATAACCAGGGCCACCAGGCCTAAACCATCGCCATACCCTCAAGATAACCAAATGAGTTGGGCGATGATCTAGTAAGCCTTATCCTTTCGAAATAGTACAAGAAAATTTACAAATAGACTACCAAGACATATAATTAGTGCAGAATGAAAGTCTTCTAAGTCTATTAAGTACGTAAATAAAGTAAAAAGTTTTACAAAAGTTTAACACCTAACTTATGGGTTTCAAAAAATCTACCCATGGTAAAACCCCTATTTATTACGTAATGTCTCAAAATTAATTAAATATAAATTAAACAACCTTGCAAACAAGAAAAGAGCTTATACGCTACGACCTTACCCTTTCTTTTGTCCTGAACATCAGCTAAGGTACCTAGAGGGGAAATAGTGGGGTGAGCAATATTTCAACGGGCTTAGTAAGGCAGAAGCCAATTTTACCCTTAGTCATCTAAATTTAACTAAATATAAATTAAACATCCTTGCAAACAAGAAATGAGCTTATACACTACGACCTTGCCTTTTTTTGTCTTGAACATCAGCAGAGGTGCATAAATGGGGAAAAAATGGGCTTAGCAATATTTTAACGGGCTCAGTAAGGCAAAAGCCCATGTTACCCTCAATTATCCAAGTAATACCTAATGCATAATAACTAGCATGAACATGTTTATTCATTACTTCCAACTATCATTTCGAGCATGAAATGATAACATAAACAAGCATACTATATAATGCAATACATAATGAAACAAAGCCCGAACAAGATAGTAAAATGATAACAATGATAACATAAATGCATAAAGTCAACGAAGCGGAAACAAATACAACTGTGTAATGTGACAACCAACCAGCTTCAACAGTCTCGTAAATGACTCAATTTCAACAGATTAGTGTCTAAACAACTAACCCGCTTCAACAATATCCAATAAGACCCGGCCTTAATAGATAGGTGTCCAAGCATAATGGAGGGAGATGACTGGTGGCTGCTATTTCTTTAGTCTAGGATACCATTAATATTATTCATTCCTAGCACATTAGTTCTGTAGGCATTTATAAATAAAGAGCTCAAAGGACAAGATTAAATAGAACGACAAGATATATTCAACTTGATCAATAGAGAAGAAAGGGAGTAATATACCTAATCTTGGTGACATAATGATTGAGTTCCCTCTCCTCTACCGAATCCACTAAGAAAGGTCTCCTAGAGCTCACTCATCAATTCCTTTGCGTAGAGTTTTCAATCCATAAGTGGCTTTAAGCCCTATTTTGGCTTAAATACTTAGTCAATATAATTAGGATTATGTTGACCAATAAAAACCCTACATCTTATCTTGATGGGTTTAAGCACTAAGATGATCCTAAAACCCTCAATTAATCCATCCATTCTTTGTTTTACAAAAGTACCCTTATGTATGTTTACAATCTTAGCCATTATATGCTTTATTTAAATAATCTAACAACTTATTTCGGTTTGTTCTCCTTCACTTGGGCTAAGCTCCACACTTTAGTCAACTAGTATTATTTAATAAATAGATTAATCACTCCGTCTTACAAATATCAAGCATATATATTAAAATAACCACGGAGTCAGGACAATTTAACAGAATAGATTTTAGGGCCTTTACAAAAGCTTCTATAGGTAATTCTCTAAGTGATCTAAATTTCTTATCATAAAGAATGCTTACATAGTATTGCTATTTTTTCAGAAGTTAAATGAATCCCAAGCCAAGATTTTGCATTACAGAATATCAATGTTTAGGACATAGCTTCATGAATTAAATGCTTTTCAACAAATTGAGGTTTACACTATAGGTTCAAGAATTAAATGCTTTTCAGCTGATTGAGGCGTTAAATCAAATAGTTTATACTCATCTTTTGGTTCAAGGTTCAAAATTTAAGATAAAATTCAAAACAATAATTAAAAAAAAAACTTCAAAGATTAAACCTGGCAAAGAGAAGACAGACTAAGGCTGCCCCAATTCATCTCAACTATTTCTTAACGACATTGGAGAATTAATATTTTTAGAATTAATTAAGTTTGAAGTTCGCAACTGACATTAGATAGTGTTGTCATGAACTATGATTAAAAATGTAGAAGTTGAATACGCTAGAACATTGAAATGTATCGGTTATGATTACCCATGACCAATAAATTTGGATCGAGAAGTTACGAAAGAACACATTTAATGGAAAATTTAAAGTTGGAGATAATCTTATATCATCTTCTTTAACCCAATGCGAAGACTATGGGTGACTGAAAAAATATCGCAACCAGAAAGAAAGTAGAGGCAAAGTGAGAGACTTTGCGAAAGAAGGCTCATTGGAGAGATAAGAAATAGTGAGGCAAGAGATAGATCGCAAATTGAGGAAAAGATAAAGAAAGGAAAAATTGCAGCAGAGAGTGAGGGAGGAGAGACAATGAAGTAGGAGGAGAGAGAGAGTGGAGATATAACATCCGAGAATTTTGTAAACTTGATTAGGAGGCTAATTAAGTATTTTGTATTTAGTTTGAAATATAAGTATCCGAGGTGGGACCCACATTTAATGGACTAGAGATCGTAAGTTTCATTTTTTTTTGTTGCATGGCTAATTGGTATATGGCTTAGATGCGATGTCTGCGTGGTTCGGAGCACATTGGAAATTTTCTCCAATTATAGTGAAATAGGAGTATTAATCAGGTTGTAAGGGCATGTCTGAAGGGCACATGTGAAAATAAAATCATTGGTTGGTCGAAAACTCATAAATCAAGTGTCAAGTATCACGTGAAGATTTTGCCTTAGTTTGTATGCAAGTTAGGATCAACAGTAGTGTAAGACGAGAATGAAGTTGGTGTAAATGTTGGGGTATGTTCCCTAAGTCAATCTACAAACATTGTTTACCTTATAATTTTAGTTAATAAAATTGAGGTTTTCATTTGTTGTTTATTATAAGTGATTGCATGTCTACCTTATAGTAAGATCCACGCGCATTTATTGAAATATCATAAATGTCCCTAATCGGTCATTATGCTGGGAACTATAATGAATTAAGACTAGTATGATTCTTGATTGATGGTAATGTTATGATCATGTGTATAAGGATATGAATGGAGATCATGAGTACTTATGAGGGAACAAGGTACTGGACCGGCCTGCTATGAGAACACCACATGGATTAAGTCATTGGTGTTACCTTTCTCTAAATAGAGCACTACCCGTTCTAATCCCGTCATGAAGCCCTAATCTCACCACATAGTACTTAACAAGGAATTAGTTAGCTTTTCCAAAATACTATGACATTCAAAATAATTAATTTTAATTTCTTTTTTCAAGTAAACATTTATCTATCCTATGTTAATTCATAAATCAGAGTTAACTAAAATCATACTTAAAAGTTTATTCAGTTGAATTCTTAAAAAATTAGCATAAGCTTATAACACGATGCCAAGCAATTGTGGAAAAATCAGGAAATAAAGATCACATGCATATATAAATAACAAACGTCGATAATATATCATCATGTGTCTAGTCAAGGTAATAGTTACTCAACCCATAAAATACAATCCTAAAGTTATATAAAATACATATAAAAGTAATATTTCAAAATTAAAACCTACAAGTCTGGTGTAACAGGGCTCCACTGGCTCAGAGGTAGTCGTCAATCTTCTATTTGCCTAGTGTACTACTCCATGGATCTGCACCCAGCGTCATAAAAAGGACGGTGAGTACAAGAAAGAAAGTAACACTGAGAGACATTTGTTCACATTTCCAAATGTGTAACAAATATCTAAAAGCATGATAGTAGCAACTATGTTGAAAGGAAAACATGCAAAGAGATACTTTAGTCAAACAAAATGAAAATGACAAATGGCTAAGTACTAATGATCTAGGACCGGTCAGTTGTGATCTTCATCACATCTGCCTTTTACACTATATGAGGATGGAGTTGAGCTCTACATCAATGTGAAGGTCTGAGTAGTACTTTTTGCTTTTATACTCTTTTACTGGCCCAAGTCACTTACGATGTATACTTGCCAACATCCATAGGTCCCATACCCCATGTGCTGCACAATTTACGCTTGCCAAAAACCCTAAGACTCATTTCCTGTATGTTGCGCAAGATAATAGAGAAATCCTGATCACCTTGGAAGTTTAGTGACCCTCATATTTTCGCCGAACCTCTATCATGAAATGGTCTTAGACATAAGAAGTATTTCATATTTCACGGAATATCATGGTTTAAGAATCCAACAAAGCAATTACATACATAATGCACAATGAAACTAGATTCATAACACTATGTAACACCTACCTAATAACATGATGTTTCAGTAACCATATATTTTAACAATCAAAATGACATAGCAAATAATTTCGAGTCATTGAAGTCATTTAATCAACAATCTGTACCATGAAAGCAACCTTATGAAATGAGAAAGGACAACAAGTCATGGCATATGGGTACAACGGTAAATTAGTCCGAATGACTGAAAATGAACATATAAATAGGAATGAAATGTAAATAAATATCTCAATCAATTTACTTACAATCCACATTATTTCTTAAGTTATTTTTGCCTATCGACACCTCAAAACTCGTGTTCGAGCCCCCGAGACACTTCCTTAGGTTCCTGACATCACATAACATGGTTTTAAGTATGTTTGGACCTTTAATTAAGGTATTAGACTTATTTATTATGTGTGAGAAATTTTTGAAAATTGTAGGTTTTTACATTGCATTAGCACCTAGGACACTAAGTACCTTGATTAGGGCGCTAATGATCTCATTAGCACGCCACCAAGTTTTCTTTAGCGCGCTCATTGAAGTTAGCTGCTAGTTACCCAACCTAGCACACTATGTGCAGGAAAGCCCAGAATTCTGAGTTTTCTCCACACATAGGCCATATCAATGACCTAGGAAGCCCCATACGCACCTCAAACTCCTAAGACATCAAAAACAACATAAAATAGCCACATATAACATCTAATTCATGAATTTCTTGAATTGAGCAAAGTCTATGGCTTAGTGAAGTTATTTAACTAGATGAACACTAGCTTGTTCAACACCACCTTCACCAAACACAACAAGTTGCTAATCTTCTTCTTCCTCCAGCACCTTCTCTTTCTTTAGCAAGCTTTCTTAATTGCTAAGTTGATGAAATGAAGATGGTTTGAGTTGTATTGAGTTGATCATAAGCTATATATACGAATTGGATATGGTTGATTAATAGCCATTCATCCTCATATCCATACGTATCTCGAGCCCCATCTAGTGGTCCACATGCTAACACATGTCTCACTTACTCATGCTAAGTGACACCAATTTATACTGAATTGGTTTCAAGATCTGTCACTATGTATCTCAATGACTATCAAGTGGCTATTATTTCTAAATGATAACTTAGGTTACATTTAATACATAATCAACCATAACCACATTTAAATCACTATACAAGCTATATAAAACCTTAATAAAACTTACCATATCACTATGCACCTTAGTCCCACACCGACACGTAACTCGAGGCACATTTCTACTCACGTTTTGACACATAAACTCGAGTAGGAATGACTTAATAGTCTACACAAAGAAAATACACTAGGCATACACCATAAAAAACATAACATATACCTTAGCCACATTGCCTTGGTCATGATATGTATCTCGATGTGGGTCCCATGACATGGATTGCTTGATCTTGATTAAGAGAATAAACTAGGATTTAGAAATTTGGGTCGTGATAATTTTCCCAAGTAATGGATATTTCATCCTCGAAATTAAACTTAAAATAAAATTATACCTGACTTGAAGAGGTATGGAAACCTATCTACATATAGTCTTCCCGCTCCCAAGTGAGCTTCGAGTCTTCATGAAACTACCACTTGACTAAAAACTTCAGGATAGACTTGCCTCTCTATTGCTGTATCCTCCGGTCTATGATCTGTATTTGCAACTCTTCGTATGATATGTCATCGCTCAAATACATCTAGTTTGAGTCAACTGTCGGTCAAACGTCTGCCTTCGACTTAGCTAGTCGAAGCAAAGAAATATAGAACTTTGGATGAATCACTGACATCTATGGAGGTAAATCAAGCTCATAAGCAATCTTTTCGAATAGCCGTTTGATCTTGAAAGGCCTGATGAATCTCGATGCTAACTTGCATTTTAGACCAAATTCGTGAAAACCTTTCCGAAAAGAAACCTCATCATATGTGTGATCACTACAATACGTGTCTGCATATTTCTTTTGCATTTCTTTGGCTCCTTTAAGCCTTTGGCAAATCCGTCGTACCTTTTCAGTGTGATTAATAACAATTTCAGGCCTTATCAACTCCCGGTCCTCTAGCTCAGCCCAACAAGGTGGTGAGCGACACGGCCTACCATATAAAGCCTCAAATGGCACCATTTGAATATTGGCCTGATAACTATTGTATGAAAACTCGCACAATGGTAGGCACTCCTCCCATAATTCGCCAAGCTTAAGTACACAAGCTCTGAGCATATCCTCGAGAGTCTGAAAATAATCATCACAAATTAAGCTCAAAATTGGTTGGTTGTAAGTAAACCCTACAGTAAGTTTTACTATTTATAGAATTTATGTTTGTACATGTAATTGTACCATAGTCTGTAGTGCATTTCACCATTCTTGGTGATTCATAAATAGAGAGAGTAAGGGGGATAAGCTTGTTTTGGAGATTGGTTTGCTTAAAATTGGGTTTCAATCATACCTCTACGTCGTCTAGTGAGACTAGTGGAGTGTAACACTGACAAATTATCTCTACATCTCATGTTCTCTTAATCCTATCTATGTACTATTTTTGGAAGTCACATATGATTGTAGTTAATAACCAGCAACAGAGTGGATTGCATGTCATGTTGATGCATGTATCTTATTGTTTATTTGAAAATGCAATTACACGTCTCCATGTATCAGACTAACAATTGCAGGAGTACAGATCAATGTACAAATTTACTTACCTAACATCCTCAAGTTATTTTTCTTGTTGTCAGGTTCTATGTGAAGATAATGCAATAGTGGAAAAGACTCGAAGATTGTGGTGGTTATTTTCAAACTTTAAAGCAAATTCTTGTTTTAAATTGTTTATATATATAAATTCTTGGAATTCTTAGGGTGAGTGTAAGATGTGAAGTTTCATTGATTGGTTATGAGAGTGTCCTAAACTAGTTTAAAATACATTGAGAAGTTTTTGTTTCAATTTTGGTTTATTAGGAATTGTTGAGTTATAGGTAAGCTTCTAGACACTCTAAGTTAGTTTATAAATTTGATTTTGCTATATATTATGAACTGCGAGGAGTTTTGACTCATTTTAGTCATTTTCCTAATTTTGTTTTCTATTTGGTAGATTTTCTAACATGCCATTTTTAAGAGAGGTGTTGTTGATTAAAAAAAAATATGAAAAATAATCCTTTTAATTTCTCAATTTGCTCCAATTAAACAAATCATGAATTGATTTTCAATTAAGATAAATTACAATTTGGAGAATTATTAAGGATTCAAATAAAGATTATTTGGAGGTCAAAGTTAAAAAAATGGATCAAACTGGCTAGATTATCTAAGGATCAAGATAATCTAAGCCAATTAGTCGTCTTAATGACGGGGGCTGACAGGAGAAATCGCTACAAATATTTTGTGTTGGTCAAGTTGTTTTATTGATGAAGAATGCAAGAGTGAATTGGGAATGGATTAGAGTTGGGGACAAAATGAGTTTGCGACGAATTCGACGACTACTCCTATAACCCCTCATCTGATAAAATCTGAATTCTCAATCTTATTTCGTGAATTCCTTTTCCATGATTGACGAATCCTTCAATAAGTACTTCTCATAGTTGTTTGGCTATGTGAATCAAGTCCAAAGTCATTTTTTATAGTTTTATATGTTTACTTTAGACATTTATAGGGTATTTGAGTATATCTGCGTGAATTAGACAATTCTATGAAAGAAGTCAACTAATGGTCAAAGCAATAGCAAGCTTGAAGTTGTGAATAACAACTGATGGTGCCAGCATAGAACAGACGATACCACCAAGGCACTAGGCCACATCAACATGTGATGTCTGAATTGAACTGACAATGCCAGGATTAATACAAGCTGTATCACCCACAACGCCAAACATAAAATTAGAAGTTCTAGTTGACTTGGAGACTAAAACTTTCAATAAATACAATGTCGTGACCCGTGTAGTCCATACATAATGGCAACACCATGACGGTGCCAGAATTATAGAATAAAAGTTTTTGTATTTTTTTAGAATGTTCTTATTTCTCGGGCTTTCCAATTCTTATACTGAGGCTCAGCTATATAAAGGAGGGACCTTAATGAATAAAAATATATTATATTTAGAGTGATTTAGGAGGTAAGCAAGGTAGAGTAGCAATGTCCGATTAGGTTTTTTAATACTTAGGTGGAGGATAAAACTCTCTAGCCCATAGTAGGTTGTTATCTATGTTTTATTGATATTTTCTATGATAGTAGTGTTTTATTTCAGTTCTTTATATTTGTCTTGCTATTTTTAACAATGTCTCAATGGTGGTTTAGAGTATATATATTCATCGCAAATCTCTAGCCATAAACCTATTGAATTGCTATCAATCAGGTTAAGTTCGTGATACTAATTGAGTTGAGAAGTGGCAATCACCTAGAGAAAGAAATATAACACATTTTTTGTTCTTGGTGAGAAACATGGAGAACTAGGTTAAATCTCTAGAGCGGTTGCCCATGGATGTTTAGGGGTAGATGTTCCCATAGAGCAATTAATGTTGCTCATGTGCTAAATCTTAAGAGTGGTTGCCGAAGGTTATACGATAGAGTAAGATAAGTGTTTAGAGAGTGATTTCCCTACCTATCGAGAATAGGGGACTAGGGTGTTGGTGAGCCTAACACCTATAGCCTATATAGGAAAAATTGTTTTTAAACCCATCTTTTAAAGTCAATGATAAAAGACATGGAAACAACGCGGTGCTAGATTGCGGATTCTCATATTTAGTTATGTCTTTATTTTCTATTTTACAACTATTTTCTTTCCTTTTTATTAGACTTTTAAATAAAACTCTTTCAAAAATCCCTAGATTTACCTTTTTGGTTGTTGAACTAGTTTGACTGAATCCTGTGGATTCGACCCCATTCTTACATCTAATACATTCCTGTAGGATTTGGTAACCTTATATTTGACACGCATTACATGTGATTAAGTTTTAGCGTCATTGGTAAGGATTTGGTGCCAAATTGAGTTTGACGTTTATTTTCTTTTTGTGTTTTTTTGTTCTTTGAGCCTATTAGTTTATGCACGATTGGATAACTCGATCTAAATCGACTAGTTCACTATTACCTTTTAATTTAGAAATTAATAGAACCAATCGAAGGTTGGCTAGGGAAGCTCTAAATAGAGAGTCTAGTTTCCCCAACCTACTATGGCTAATGATGCACACCACACTAGCGGTGATCACCATATCACCATGGGGCACAACAATGAAGATCTCCAAAATCATCTTATTCGGAACCACTCTGCATCAACTTCATACCTAATAGCAAAGCTTTCGAGCTTAAGAGTGGCTTTATTCACCTTCTGCCCACCTTCGATGGCATGGAGAGTTAACAACCAGTGGCATTCTCGAAGGAATTTCAGACAAGTTGCCAGCCTTTGAAACCTGTTCGAACGAAAGAGAATGAAGTTAAGCTTAAAGCTTTCTCGTTCAGCTTAAAGGATAAATCAAAATAATGGCTATTTTATCTTCGCCATGGCTGTAGTAATTCATGGCATAACATGATAAATGTTTTCCTCAGGGAATATTTCTCTAAGGATAAGATAGTCCAAATCATCTTTGAGATATGCAATATTAAGATGAAGACCGGTGAGTCTTTTGGTGATTACTGAGACGGCTATAAGCGCCTAATTGCTAATTGCCCATAATATGGCCAATTCGGTATGGCTATTGTCAGCTTCTTCAATGCCAACGTGTCCCCTTAGATATGTATATGATAGAAATTTCCTATGGTGGTCACATTTATGACAAAACCCTTGAGCAGATGAAGCAACAATATGGGAATAGCCCAACAGTCCCGACTATACAGGGATATTGGTATTGATGTTTGTCGAAGTCTATCAATTGGAGCTACTACTAGCTCAACTGACAGAAGAATTGATCAGTTGGCTTCCCGAGTGGAATTTCTCCTGAATGGTCAAACACATGTTAAAGCTTGTGGATTATGCTTAGCCACAAGCCATGCGACTGATGAATGTCCTACTCTATTTGAGAACCATCACCAGGTTAATGTGGTAGGTAACCAATTCCAAAGGCAAACCTGAGTGCCTTTCGAAAATGCTTACAATCAACTAATGATAAGGAACAACCCTAACTTCAGTTATGATCCTCGAATCCAAAACTACTAATATTTCATACCTAGAGGACAACCATTGCATGAACCAATGACTATTCATTCCACACTAGAGGTGTGACGGCCCTAATTGCTATAAACTGGGCCCTTCCTGGCACTAGACCTACTACATGGACCCCCAATCAACTAACGTCGAGTCAACACATGCGTAGTCAACCTCTATTTCAAATTATTTTTCCTTATTTTCCTTATTAGGGTTATAAAGTGCATGATGCTAACTTTTATGTCGATTAAAATAGCACAAGCAATTCAAAACAATTTAAACAACATTTTTTATAATAAGAATCAAGTTCGGGACAACCTATGCGTGCAAATCCTACAAATAGTGTGATATCATGCATATAATTGATGACAAAGAGTACAATACTATCACGACCCAAATTTCTAGCCTTGTTTATTTTCTGTAATTAAGATTGTCGACTCGTGACATGAGACCCACACCATGTTACGTGCATTGACCGAGGTGAGATGGCCTAAGTATATGTTATATTTATTGTTGTGTATGCCTAGTGTATTATGTATGTATAGAGCCTACTTGTGTATAAGTCTAGAGACGCGAGTGGGAATGTGCCTCAAGATGCATTCTGACATGGGACCGAGGTAGAGAGTGATATGGTATGTTCATTTTGAGCTTAATGTAACTTATATAGTTGATAGAATGTGGCTATGGTTGATTTTAGATTAAGTGATTAGCATTTTTAAAAAATAACCATGTCATATTTCTCAAGATAAGTATTGACACATCTAGAAAACAATTGAGTTACACATTAGTGTTACTTAGGTTAAATAAGTGGAAATAAGTGGAAAATGTGTCAATACATGCACCATTAGATGGGTCTCAAGATACGTGTGTGTGCAATAAGATCAATGGCTATTAATCAACCATAGCCATTTTGTATATATAGCTAATGATCTACACATGCAACCAAAACACTTCATTTACAAACTTAGGAGAGAATAAACCTCACTGGAGAAGAATTGAAATTGAAGAATATATGTTGCTTTGGAGGATTTGATGTTAGGAGGAGTTGGTCAAGCTTGTGTACATCAACTAGGTAATTTACATTCACCATTAGCTTAGTTTAAATTGATGAATTCATGAATTAGATGTTGTGTATGGCTATTATATGTTGTTAATTGATATATTAGGGCTCTGGAGGTGCATATGGGAGTTCCTGGGTTATTGGTGTAGCCTATATGTGGACTAAACTCATAACTCTAATTGCAAAATTTTAGGTTTTCTTACACATAGAACTAGGTAGGTCAGCTGGCGGGCTGACTTTAGATGACACATTACAGAAATTTTGGTAGCGTGCTAATGTGGCCACTAGCACGTTAATCAAATCACCCACCGCGCTTGGTGCTATGACAACGTAAAAATCCGTAATTTTCTAAATTTTCTTAAACACTATAAACAAATCTAATACCCTAGTTAAAGGTCTAAACATATTTAAAAACATGTTAAATGATATCACGAACCTAAGGAAGTGTCTCAAGGGTTTAGATACAAGATTTGAGGTGTCAGGGGGCCTGTAAAGCTAGGACTTTACATTGCTTCATGTAAGTGTACCCGTTTATTATTTCATTTACATTTCATATCCACTTTATGCTTGTTTATTGCAGTATGTATTGACTATGTCCAGCGTTTTACTCTTACATCGTGAACTTATTTATTAATTCTTACTTCTTGAGCCTGATTTTCATGATATTATGATGAATTGAATTCCTTTGAAATCCATCCATGTGCTTTATGTCATTTCTTGTTCTTTCACAGTGAATATAGTGTAAATAGCATGCTATTAGGAAATAAAGTTGTGAATGACTTTGTGGACTTATACTATTTGGGAAGTAAGCTTTGTATCATAGCCAAGCCTTGAAATCTTTAACGAGTCAAATTCTTGGAATTTTAAAGTAGTTATAGAATTTAGAGTCCATTGCACTATGGTGGAGTTGATCAAACATGGGTTTAGAGTCCCTAGGAATGTCAGCCTTAGCCACTATGATGCGGTTCACGGGGTTAGAGTCCATGGGGTTGTCGATACACTGGGGTTAAAGTCTCTGGTGACAATGGGTTAGAGTCCCAAGTGATATTAGACTGTGTGATACCACGCTCCTTCTTTAGTAGTTTTAAAGGCTTCAATGACGCATGTCACGATCGACCGGGTTTAGATCATAACTATTTAGCCTCGTGTCAGTTTCACTTGTTTAACTGTGGTATTTCTTAGCATATTTTTGGTATCAATCTTTCTTTATTTATCTTATACTTTTAAATACCATTTAGTTTGTTTTGGAAATGTAAATGAATATGGCAACGGTGATTACTGTTACTTTTTGCACTCACCGTCCATTTTATGACGATGGGTGCAGAGCTGTCGACAAGCATGCCTGGGAAGCAGAAGATTGGCGACTAGTTATGAGCCAACGGTGTACTTCTTCTTCGATATTTAGTAGGTTTCGATATTTTATATAATATATAGTTATTTTTTTATACACTTTGAGATTGTATATTTAGTTAAATGTTTACTTTCCCAACTTATGATGACCATCACACTATTTATATTCATCAGCTTGTTATATATGCATGTGATCATTGTTTCTTGGTTTCCATACACTTAGGATTTATTATATTGCCACTGCATAATTTGTTAAGACTTTCGCTAAATTTTATAACTTTTAATAAGTTTTAATTACTTTAAAATTTGTTAATATGTTAACGTATGGATTACTTGTCCAAAACACAAATATCGAGGAAATTTGGATTGAAAGACTAAACAATATATGGTCAAGTCCTTTATTTCTAGGATTTGGGTTTAATTACGGGATAAGGTTGGGCAGTGCCCTGGATTAGGGAAGGGTCGTCATAGTTGGTATCAGAGATATGATTTCTCAATAAGTAATCCACAAACTTGAATAAAACAGAAGTTTTAGATGTAGAAATCAGATGATCTTTGTCTAGAAATTATTAGTTGGGAAGTAAGTGAAATATGTAAGTTGGGAAGTATTTTATTTATATGTTAAATTCTATATGTACATAAATACGAGTTACGTCATGTACTAGTTGATTCACGTTCATTATCCATCTACAAACATCGATAGCAGACACACGCAATGGCAGAGACAAAGGAGCTAGTGATAGTCAGCCTTCTACAACCTTAGTGGATGATTATCAGAGGTTGTCTGATCGTGTAGCGGCTCAGGGGCAGCAGCTTGTCAATTTCATCACCTTCATGAGGGAGCATATGGCGCCTATCACACCAGCCCTCCCCACCACTCATGTTACTACGATGACACCCCGAACTGTCGGGACTAAGATTGCACCAGGTACTACTGCATCAGGGCCTCAAGTACCCGCACCACCAGTGCAACAGCCACATGAAGATCTTATAGCACCACATCCACTAGAGTTATTGATAGTGATAGTACATGAAATAACTACAGCTGGGAATACACTCACTCTTACACCTATAACTTTTGAATTTACGGGACTATCAAGAGACACCAAGCTAGTGAAAGAGTTCATCGGGTTTATGCTAATATTCTTTGTCAGAGAGAGACCTTGAGAATATCGAGATGTAGATTCTCTTATAAGAGAAGTTATATCTACTATTGGGTATTGACAATAAATTGTAGCCCTTTCTCTTTTACTACACCATCGAGAAGGGTGCGGATGTCTGGTGGAATACTACAATAGCGAGTAAAGGCAATTTTACCTTGTGGGATGATTTCAAGAAAGAGTTTTTTAAGCAACACTTTCCAGCATCGATGGTAAAGAGAATTAAGAATAAGTTAATGGCTCCGAGATAAGCTAAGGGCGAGACGATGATGAGTTATAGGGATAAATATGGCTACCTCAAATAGTTTGTCAAGGACTTGGTTACGAGTGACGTTGATAAAACTTTGTATTTTGGTGATGGGTTGAGACGAGACATTGCACAATCAGTTGTGAGCACCAGAGCTAGATCTCTTTAAGAGATGTATTAGCGAGTCCTATCCCATGAGACATATGAGTTGCCTAGAGAGGAGAATGGACATGCTGAGTTACCGGAGAGAGGAGGTGATTATGAGTAGAGAGGCCAAAAGGGTAAGAGATAGAGAAATAGAGATAAAACGTTTTAGAGGGGTGGAACACCACCACCAGCCCCCATACTTGACACTTATGGCAGACCACCCTTACCCCACCTGCAAGCCAGACATTACCAACACCACCAGCACTTTGATAGCAGGAGCAGATGCAGGGTTGACGAGCAGGCCTGGCAAAGAAACGATTGGCAACTACTTCTGAGTCGATGGCGTACTACTACATCGATATTTAGTAGGTTTTGATATTTTGTGTAATATATAGTTATATTTTTATACACTTTGGGATTGTATATTGGGTTGAGTGCTTAGTTTCCGAACTTATGCTGACCATTACACTATTTATATTCACTACCTTGTTATATATGTATGTGATCATTATTTTTGGGTTTCCACATACTTAGGGTTTATTATATTGCTTCCGTATAGTTTGACAAGACTTTCACTAAATTTTACGACTTTTAATAAGTTTTAATTACTCTAAAACCTATTAGTATGTTGACGTTTAGATTAGTTATCCTAAACACAAATATCAAGAAAATTTGGATAGAAAGGCTGACTAATACATAGTTAAGTCCTATGTGGCTAGGATTTGGGCTTAATTATGGGATTAGGCCAGGCAGTGCCCTGGATTAGGGAAGGGGCCATCGCAAATACACATATAAATATATCATCAAGTGTATCTCACTTCCCCAAGGACCCGAAAGCATCAAAACATCATGAATAAATAGTCATATATATAACAAAATGACAAAAGAACCTACGAAGTAAGAGTAATGGAGCTGGCTTAGAGATAATCAACAAGTACAAGCCCTTTCCCTTTACTCCTTTAAGGACTTGCAATTGTCACCAACAATAGAGAAAAATCTAATGAGTAAACCTAGAAGATATTCAAGAGTATTTATGAGTAATACATTATAATAGTCTCTAAATCATATGGATACTTAAGTTCTAAATTTGGTTTTGAAATCGAAAAGATATGAATTTTTGAAGTTTTAAGTCCAACATAGAAATTATGTTTGTCGTATTATAAACCAACTTATGTAATTTATTCATAACATGCACATTTTAAATGAAAATGAACATAATCTAGTGGCATTTGAAAGTTAACTTAAAAGGGAACAACTTTGTCCTACTAGAAATTTGTAGTTCAAATATTTTCATGTCTAAAAGTCGTGAATTACCCAATCAAAAGTGCTCTACAAATAGGTGATTATATGCATTATAAGATTTTTGAAACTAAACTTGTAAATAGCATAAATCCCTAATTACTTATCTAAATGATCTCATCTTTTAGTTTTTTCTTGCTATGTTAGCTATATTGTAACTAAAAACCACAAATTTTGAAACTATAGATTGTGAGAAATGATTTTTCTAAGTTTGTTGGTTAAATTTGGTTCCAATTTAAGTTATGTTTAGTAAAAGTATGATATGACTTTTGTTTTAAATCGAAATTACGCAAACCAAACCATTTTGAAAAGCTAATATAGAGATAAAAAAAACTTTGTATAAGGGAAGGCATTAAGATTTGGACAATTTCATGCATAAAAGTGCATTGTAGTACAGGACTAAAATTTTAAAATATTTAGTCTGAAGGGGTTGTTTTTATTTAAGGTTCCTAAACCTATTTGACTTGACTTAAACCCAATTTATTTGGATTAGTTTGATGTCAAGAACCTAAGGAAGCATCTCGAGATTTTTGATACGTGACACGAGGTGTTGGAAGGCCAGAATAACATAGAAGATTATGTGGATTGTAAGTAAACTGATTGAGATATTTATTTACATTTCATTCCTATTTATTATTTTACTTCTAGTCAATTGGATTGATTGTCCATTATACTCCATATGTCATGACTTATTGTCCTTTCTCGTTTCATGAGGTTGCTTTCAAGGTATAGATTGTTGATTAAATGATTTCATCGACTCCAAATCATGTGTTATGTCATTTTGATTGTTAGTACATGTAGTCAGTGAAATAGCATGCTATTAGATAGGTGTTACATAGTGTTGTGAATCTATTTCTACTGTGCATTAGCTATGCAATTACTTTGTCAGATTCTCAAATCATGTTATCCCTTGAAATATAAAAGTAGTTCTTATATCTAGGGCCATTTTATGATAGAGGTATGGCTGACATATGGGGGTCACTAGACTTATAAGGTGATCAAGATCTCTCCTCTATCTTGCGCAACGTACATGAAATGAGTTCAGGAGTTGTTAGCAAGCATAGTTTGGGTGACATCCCAGGGTTGTTAGCAAGTATATATCGCGGGTGACTGGCACTACCGAAAGGTTATAAAGGCAAAGAGCACTTATCAAAACTTCATATTGATGTAGAGCTTAGCTCCATCCTTATATAGTGGAAAGGCTGATGTGATGAAGATCACGACCGACCGACCCTAGATCATTACTACTTAGCCTTTTTCAGTTTCATTTTGTTTAACTAAACTATCTCTTTGCTTGTTCTTTTTTCAACATAATTATTATTATTATTCTTTTAAATACTTGTTGCATATTTGAGAATGTGAACAAATGTCTCTCAGTGTTACTTTCTACTTTCCTGTACTCACCGTCCTTTTTGTGATGGTGGGTGTAGGCGAGGAAAATAGCGAATCGGCGACTACCTTTGAGCCAGTGGAGTACTGCTACATACTCTTAGGGTTGTTTATTATGGGTTGAGAAACTAGTACCTTGAATAGACGCATGATGATATATTATCTTCGTTTGTTATATATATGTATATGTGCATGTGATCTTTATGTCCTTGGTTCTTTTACAATTGTTAGATATCACATTAAAAGCTTCCGCCAATTTGCTAAGACTTCCACTCTATAACTTTTAAGTAAGTAAAATTTTAATTAACTATAATTTATGAATTAACATAGGATAGGTAAAAGTCTATTTGAAAAATAATGGGTTAAGTAATGAGGTTTTTGAACGGACGACTAATTCCTTGTTAAGTCTTATATGGTGAGATTAGGGCCTAATAACTTGATTAGGCCGGGCAGTGCCTTAATTTAAGAAGGGGTCGTCACAATAACAAAGCTTGAAATTTACACAGAGGCCCCTAGGCTGCTTCCAACTACCGTAACATGACCTTTTAGGCATTGCGAACTCATCAAGTCACTTCCAACAACCCTTTAACTATCAAGGTAAGCCACAAAGACTCCAGATGCTTTATCCCTTGAATAGTCCTTAAGAAAAAGCTACTATGACTTAGGATGATTAACCCGTGAAATGACATAACTGGTGAACTTCCTAGACCTTATGCCACTTATGACAAGAATGGAATACAAAAATGGTATTTTTTTCAAGATATTAATAATAAGAATTTGAAAAGAAATCATGTTGACACTCTTACTATTTTACTTACCTCAAAATGCAATAACATCCAAGATAAACACAGCTCCTACATGTCCGCACTACACTCCCAATACCTGGCATTGATGCTTTAGGCCCTTGTACCTATTAGAATTCATTTGGTATGTGTTAGATCTTATTTAAATTTAATTATCTCAGTTCATTCTAAAATAGTTCACTATCTCAATGTCTTTTCTATTTAACTTAGACAAAATCTCAACTTCAATGTGTCTTAAACAAGCTTATGCTAAATCCCCGGGGTCACTAGTCACTTATTCTTACCATATAAGAAGGCTTGATGTGAAGGAACAACCTTGAGATGTCTCTTTTAATCATTTTAAATACCTATTTGACACTTAACTAGACCAAAATGCCTAAACTTGATGTTACAATGTTGTTGACATTTCCCTATTATTTTAAGTGTTATTAAATCATGAATTTCCATCGGAAATCATTTCAAGTTGGTTTAATGCATTGGTTTGCAAAACAGTCCCTGAGGGACCTTAAAATATTTTTCCAAAAACTTGGTTTTCATGCAACTTGAGATACGACTAAAACAGTCATAGAAGTTTCCAAAATTCTTTGTATTAGTTCATTAAAGTTTATTTACTTTAAGCCATAGTTTTTGAGTGATAAAATCTCATAAATGTGATCAAAAACCATATTCGAGGCTCTAAGTAAAACTTTAAATCCTTATTTGTAATTATCGATCTCATATTCAAAACATGACTTGAAAACAAATTTAGACACATCGAAAAATCAGAAAACTTTGTGGACACCTTTACTATGATCTAATATCATGTTATGGAAACTTTGGTTCAAATTCGACATCATTTGATGCCCAGAACACCTTAATTCAAATATCAGCTCATTAAGTAAAATTTTGCCGATTTCAAAACTCATGTGGAAAACCATTAAAAACACCTTTGAGTCACTTGAAACTATTGGATAACCTAAATTGTATTATTTCAAGCTATTTTAAAGATTTTAGTTATTTTTGGACTAGTGGAAGTGGAGACCCCCAAAAGAGGTCCCAACTTCCAAACACTTGCAAAAAGAATATCTCGAAATATAAGCATTATTTTTCAGCTCATTTTTTCAAAAAGAGAATGACTACGTTTTTAAGAAATATTTATCTCAAGTTGTTTTTCTATGTATTAGCTTTCTGAAATGGTAAAACACGCTAAAATCTGATTAAAATTAAGAGAGTTATGCTTAAAATACCAAAAAACAAATCAATTTGATAGAGTTTTGGACTAGCAATATTAGAAAATTCATAACTCAAAAACTATACACCTAAAAAATGATTTTTAGTGAGAAGCTTTTCCAATCATCCAAGAATAACACATACAAAAATCAGCTAATTCTGAAAAGAAATGAATGACTTATGTTATCAAAAATTTCAGCTATAACTTTAGCTCAATTCAAGGCATCAATTCTCCATTCAACTCAATTCAAGACACCAACTCATAATAGCAATTCCATCCATTTTTTGACTCTATTAGGGGCCTAATAATCCCTTTAAATTAACCAAGTAATCTATAAAAACCATAATCAATGAATCCCAAACACTTAATACAATGCAATTCTTTATTCGGGCATTTCGTCAAACATGTATTGTTCATGCACAATATAAATATCAAATATTAGAAACCATGAATCCAATTCCAAGAAGTTGTTGTCCATAATTGAAACTCATTCAAGATACTTATTTTCGAAGTTAATATGAGTGATCCAAATATTCCACAACTTTATAGAACAATTTGTTATCAATTTGAACACAAAAACTCCAAATTTGAACAAGAAACATGGCTCGTTTGAAAGCAAAGACTTGATCCCATAAAATGACTTTTTTAAAAACCATTCAAGACTCAATATCCTTGCATTACAAAAGAATCGATGTTCTAAAAATTCAGAATTTGAATTAGGTTTCCAAAACCCCTAATTTCCATTAGTTAGAGTAAGAAAAAGAGAAAAGAAAGTACCTAGGTCATGAACTCTTCGAGGGCCAGAATTTCTTCAATATTTGCTTCAATTCCCTTCCTTTAGCCTCTCAATTCTCTAAAATCCCAGCATTCTTAGTCTCATCTCTTTGTTCTTTCATGGAAATGCATGTAGAGGTGATGTTAGTGGTCTTTCCACTAAATACTCAATTTATAGAATTTTGGATGTATAAATACTCATCCTAGGATTTATTTAGCATCCTACTTATTACTAATATCTATGTAGGTCTTAAGTTAGTTTTTTAATTAAAACATGCCCACCTTAGGATTCCTCCAGAGACTTGATCACATGGTTCATATTTCATGAAATTTTTATTGAGACTTTAGGGACTTGTATTTTTAACTTTAGACAATTGATGTTATGAACTAAATTAGTTAATTTACCCAAGGTCCTATAAACCGACCTAGGCTTAATCATATAATTTAAATAGACTAAATTTCTAGTTAGAATTTCAAGAGATCATAAATTGGTGTACATCCTCATTGTTCATGTTCAAATATAAATAGAAGAATAATTAGTAGCTTGGAATATCACTTAAATTAGATTAATATCTAGGATAAGAATTTCATTTTAGTTTCATGACTTAGGTGAGTATTTTTATTTCACAAAATATTTTAGGCCTAATTTCTCAAATAAAAGCCGAAGTTGTAAGCCCACCAAGTCCCCTATTAGCACATCAACTCATCTAAATACCCACGCACCCTTATCTCAATATGTTAACTCGTGCTCGTCCAATGTTTGAGCTAGTACCATTTGTAGGTTATTTTATATAAGAATAATATATTACATGACATCAAACTTTATAGAGATCATTAATTTAATAATTACCTTAGTGTCGAAGCTCAAATTGTGATTGAGAATGCCACGTAAAACAGGCTGCTAGGTCGCAATCCTATAAGACAAACTAACTAGGATTAGATTATTCTAGTTTTTACAAAAGGTATAATTATAACTCTAGCTGCTCAACCAAGCCAATTTGCTAAAAATTTGAGCCAGTTCTAGGCAAACACTGAGAAAGCTCTTAATGACACTAATGTCATGGTCTGAGACTTGAAAGTCTAGGTAGACCAAATTGCACAACAACTAGGTCGATTTAAGGATAGGGGTAAGTTGACTTCGCAACCCTAACCTAATCCAAATATGGGTACTAACCCGCCAAACGCACAAGTGAACGCTATTGTTTGCAATAGCGCTGCATCGGAGAATAAGGTCTGTAAAACCTTTGCCCTAGGAGAAACCACATTAGATGACCAACCCATAACTAGGACAGTCCCAATGACATCCCATTTGAATGTTTCGATTCGGGGGTAGTAGGTATCCCTTACACAATAAGTGGACTCTATTTGGAAAACGTAATGCTTGATTTGGGAGCATCAACTAACATCACGTCCTTAAATTGTTATAATTTTATAGGAATTGGTATGTCAGCCCCCTTGTCATTAAGACGAATGACCGGCCTAGATTATCTTACTCCCCTAATAATCTAGTTAGGCTAATCCATTCTTTGAACTTTGACCTCAAAATACTTTTCATTAAGATCCGTAATAATACTCCAAAATCAAATTTATATCCTCAATGAACTCAATTCATGATTTTTTCGATTAGAGAAAATTAGGAAATCATATGGATTATTATCCATATTTAGTCAAAATCTCGACAACACTTCCCCTAAAAGTGGCCTGCCAGAAAACTTCCACCTAATAGACAACACAATTGGGTAGAAGCCTAGAAGGACTTACAACTTCATTTAGTTTACAATATACAACAAAATCAAATTTATGAACTAACTTATAGTCTCGAAAGTTTAATCATAACTTTACTATCCCAAATAGACCAAAACTGAAACATAAACCTCTCAACATTTTTTTAAACAAGTTTAGGAGATTCTCATAACCATTCGATGAAATTTTACGTCCTTTACTCAAAATATATAAACAATTTAAAATAGGAATTTACTTTAAATTTTAAAAATAATCACCACAATCATTGAGTCTTGTCAGTTCATCCTTGTCTTCATATAGAATATGACACCGTCAAAAACAACTCTGAGATTTCAGGTATTGATCTGTACTCCTGCAATTGTTAGTCTGATACATGGAGACATGTAATTGCATTTCCAAATAAACAATAAGATATATGCATCAACATGACATGCAATCCATTTTATTGTTATCTCCTAACTATAATCTGATGTCGACTTCCAAAAATAGTACAAAGACAATATTAAAAGATCGTGAAATGCAAAGATAAATTGTAGGCATTAGACTCAGCTAGTCTCACTGAAGGGCGTAGAGGTAGGATTGAGACCTAGTTTCAAGCAAACAAAACTCTGAAACAAGATTATCCCCCTCACTCTATGTCTATGCATGACCAAGAATGAAGAAATGCAATGTAGACTATGATGCAATTATAGGTACAAAGGTATTCAATAAATAGTAAATACTAATGTAAGGTTTACTTACCACCAAACCAACTCAAAGTTGGTTGTGAAGCCTCAGACTACGTTTCCCCAGCTTTCACGTACTTTGAACCTATTTCCTAAGTTTCATTCTGAGTGGCTTCAAGATCCTTGACGTTACCTAAAACCATTGAGAAACCCGGATAAGTTTCCTATTCGAATTCCTTCAGTTTTCAACCAATCTTTCAAGTTGTTTTAGTATTCTCAAGTCCTAAAAACCCGAAATCACCCCAAATCAACTCTTTGGATGGTCATATCCAAATTTTACTGCAAATTATGGTTCCAAATAAAAAATTAACCTCAATTAGGCTTTTAAATGATTTTCTAAATTTTAAATATGATTTATTATCGTAAAATGTATTGTGAGGAAAAACCCAGTATAAATCATCAGGAAAATCTTGAAATCCTTATTTTCATAGAAATCTATAATTTCTACTAATTTGGCCCAAAATTTTAATTTTCCTAGTATTCTTCACATTTTCTAGAATTTCTTTTCTAAACTCTAGCTTTTCCCATTTTATATGATGAGGTTTTGACCTCTGAATCGGACCTGGTTTGGTCTGGTCTAGGGATTAAACCCCCTACTCTTCCTCGTTTCTCCCTACTTACTGTAAGTCAAAACTAGTTTTTTTTTCAATTTAGGTTGGACTCCCAACCCCAACCTCAGGTTTAGTTTGGGCAGGGTCCCCTACCATCGCCTTCCTCGGACGAGTCGAGTCTCCCCTCTCCATTCGAGTTCAAACAACATAACGATAACACAAATAGTACAACAAACAATAACACAACATCAACAACCAACATTAACAACCTAACAACAATAACCCTTACCTATGTTGATTCATTGGTTTGATCTCTTTTTCTTTCCCCCACCACATTCTCAATCCCTCACTCACTCTCAATCGATTTTCAGTTTCGATTTTGAAATAGAGATAAGGCGAGGCATTGTGTGTTGTTGGAGATAAATATTAGATTTTCTTGAGATTTGCATCGTATGAATCTCAAAGCGGATTTGATGGTTCATTTTTATTATATATTTTGCCTTCCTTGATATACGCATTGAGGTCAATCTTAGTGGATATTAATAAGATCATCACCGTAACAGACTTATATAAAATCAATTATATTGATCTTCTTGATATATGCATCACGTATCTCGAGGTATATCAAATGGTTTTTTTAATTAACCATAAACCACTTGATTTTTCTTGAGATACGGTGAGATGCATTTCGAGGAATGAATACAACTCTCCAACAGCCAACGTTCGACCATTTTCTTCCTCGATCCTTATGTTATGCGTATCTCAAGGCGAATCCAACGTTTTGAACAATTCAAATCAAACTATATGATTCATTTATTATATATTTATATAATATATATCGTAATATATATACACATTTATTTTTGTGATTATAAATTTATCATGCGTGCCAACGACCATCCTCGGGCATGCACATTATTGTGCATCCCTGGCATCTCACCCTCGACCCTATGTATCACTAAGTAGCCACCAATTTTTTAATTATTCTATTTAGTTTCATGATTATTTCTTCAATTTATGTCCAAATTAAACCCCCAAAATACAAAAATCTAGTCAAAAAATTGAGAAATATTCGCAACGTGCTCCAAAACTTGTGGACACTACGTATACACTTCAACTTGACCTTATTTCGTGTCGAATAAAGTATAATACACCAATTAGTCACGATGTACACATAAATAATATTTAGAGATATGATCTCCGATCCTTAATATGTGGGTCCCACCTCGAATACTTAAATATGAAATTAAATACTAAAATACTTAATTAGTATCCTAATCAATTTTGCGAAATTATCGAATGTCACAATCTTCCCAACTAATTCAAAGTTTCGTTCTCAAAATTTAAACTTACATGTTATTGAACCGAAAGATATATAAGAAAATGATCCTTCATATATAACTCTTTTAATTCAAAACTCTAAAAATATTTCCAAGGTGAAACGTTATATAGGCCCAATCACTTTCATTGTATTCAACAATTTGGTGGTAGAGATCATAACCTTTTCATTTTTCATTGCCAACATCTCGGTGTGATGAAAAGTTATAACTTCTCTGCCAACATGGCTTCTTTTGAATTTCTGACAAGTTAAATGATCAAATTTGTGGATTATCAAATAATATCCAGTAACCCTTACTGTACTACACATTTCACGTCTTGAATCTCATTCAAGCATTAATACTTTACAAGACCTAACTTATCTTGCTTTTATACCACCAGTTTCATTTTTCATTGATAACAATTCCACAAACCATTGATAATTCTTTCCCTATTCACCAAATTATGGTATACACATACCAGTTTGCTTTTTCATCACTGATCATTTTTTTATCAGAATTGTTGGTCGATCAATTTTTAGACTATTATTAGTCTAAAATTACACAGTAATGCAAATAATATTTGAGCACAACATTAGGTATGAAGTAGAGTTGCATGTCTATGATTAATGATCATTCCAACGTTTCTAAACAAAAACTAGGAATTACACAAGTTATCCCAGGACTAAAATCTCTAATTACATCTATCATCCCATGACAAGAGATCTTAATTTTTCAATCTGATCAGAAAATGAAACCAGACACATCGTGCAACTCTCACTTATTCTCTAAATGTCTACTAACAATATTATTTATACTGTGGACTAGAATGCAGTTACCAATTCTGACCAGTTAGTCAATTCTTTAACTTTCTATTTGACTGGTAAGAAAATTATCGACTTTTCTAACTTCGTCAAATCATTTTCTGTCCATGAGTTCACCAACAACCTCATTTCATTCACTTACTGGGATATCTCATTATCTCATGTCTTAATCATTTATTGTTCACTAATTTCTCTCATTGTCTAAATAGAGATAGTTATCCTTAATTTGAGTAGACATATAGTTTTTAAATAGAGATATCGACATATTCCAAGATTATACTATTATCGTATAATTTTTTTTTACTTATATTCTATACAAGTTATACAAATCATATCTCCATTTGCCTTTACTCAATTTAATGTACAAGAATATTCAATTCTTCAAACATATTTAGTCAGATATAATGTCCTATATTCAGTATTTTTAACCAATATAGATAATAATGACTAACTGATCTATTAGTAACACATCTTTTTTCATTTGTATCTTCACCATCATCTAGGTATATTACATCAACTCCAACTTAAAATAACCTTATGCTTAAAAAAAATTTCACTGACTAATCATATGGTGTCGCACTACATTTGAACCAATATACAACATATTTATTGATATCAGTTATATATTTCTTTGGTTCAAAAATTTCGACATTTGGAGTTTAATTCCATGCGAAAATATGTTAAGTTCCATCGAACTTATAGTTTGACATTCTTATTTGATTGGGACTCGTTAACTTGAGATTTTAATTTTTATACGTATGTGAGAAGTTATTGACCACATTTAGTTGCCAATAATTCAGCCTCTAATTAACTCCGACAAAACTTTTATTCCGGTTGTCACCAATTCATTCGATTATTCAAAGGCAAGTGAATATGTTACACTAATCTTCTATGTTGTGAATGAATCGTGATTATGATACCAAGTTACTTAGACTTTTGGTTATGCACAACTACTGCAGTACCTTACCTTAACTAAAGGAGTGTGTTTGTGTCACTTCCAACGGTCACAAGTCATCTCAACATTACATTTTATTTTATACATAAACTCTATTATGTTTGATTTTTGTCGATCTCTGCGATTCTCACATTGATCTCAATCTTGGTCCTTTTATAAACTTACCGCAACTTATGTTCAAGCAATGGCTTGATTATCTTAGGAATTATGGTGAGAACCATTCAAACTTGTTAGAGCTCATGCTATGTTCATAAATGAATAAAGAAATATAGTTGTTGAACTCTATCAAAATAAGATTATCATTATGTTATCAATGATATTATTAAAAGGGTTGAAGATTTAGCAAAGGCACAAGCAATACCGTAAAGTCATGTAAATTCTAACGATAAATTGGTTTATACCAAACATTGTTAATGCAAGTACTATGCGTCAAATGTAAATCACTCGAATATGTGTTAACTGCTAATTGCAAGTTAAAGGAGTTGATTAGGATTGAGACAATCAGAGAATTGGCTTATATTCAACATAGAATCAGAAAATGTAATGTTATTTTGGAATAATTGAATGATACAAACCACATATACAAAGATTTATGGTATCATTTTGTTGTATATTCAATTAACCTAAGCGTAAGATTGTGATAAGTTATAAGTGATACAAGGATCCGTGAGAGGAAGTCAAAATATGGTTTAACTATAATAATTGTTTGGTTATACTTAGACTATGAAAAAAAGTTAAAAGTTTAGCCTAATACTTTATTTTAGGTAGATGTGTGATGACACAACGAAGCAAGAGATTGTAGTTTATACTATTATATAGTTCAAGAAAGTTTGAGAATAACTATTGTGAAATAACTATTTTGGTAGTTACACTAAATAGTTTAAGGCATCACTTGTAGAATAAAAGCTTGAAATGTATTTAAAATGATGAATTGAATGAATAGTAAAGATAAATCCTAAAGCTGAGACTTAGGATTATAAAATATGAGTGTATATTCCAATTTATTTGTGAATCCATTCAATTGAATAGGTTGCGCAAGTCCATTCATTTATCGTAGTGCTTGAAATACTAATTTACTCAAGTGAAAAAGATTTAGAGAGTCTTTTGTTATCTTTAAGAATAGAGAATCTTAGAGGGAGACACTTGAAGACAATTGAGAAGTATGAAAATGAATGAGTGGTGCAATGGAATTTGAAAATCTTCAAGTTATGAGAGTTTGAAGAATATACTTATTAGAGTGAAAGAAATTAGAGGTGAAGTGAGTAATCTGAATTTATGAATATAATAAATTCACTCTGAGAAACTACCCACACAAAGTAATTAATGTGATCAATACTTTAAGTAGAGAAAATAACATAAAATGTAATTATAATATGAACTTATCAGTACTATCTTTTAAGAGAAATATGCAATAATAATGATGAAATGAAGTCATGCAGGTGAATAATCAACTGAGTTGTTGGAATTGATAATTACAATTCTGTTCTTTGAAGCTCAGATTGGAGCTGAGCTAAATGTTTGATTAACTGGGTGATATGGTGATTAAGAAGTCTGGTTGGAATCACTTGATATACTAAGATTTGGTTATCAAGGATTAGCATCCATATTATACTATATAATTAAATTGCATCGGACGTATTAGATTCTGAGATGAAAATTCCAATTTAGAAAAGATTTTAGGAAAGAATTACTTTGATGACTTCATGGATCTCTGTATATTGGTTATTCAAACCATGCTATATCGTATTGAAGTATACGAGAAAATTATGGATTGTTTTAGATGATAGTATATGTTATTGATTTCATAAAGAGATATGAGAGATATTCGGTAGTTTGAGACTGGATACTAGATTTTGGTGTCAGCATAATATAATGGAAGTTGTAGTTAATAGATTGATCAAGTTTGCAAATTCTTGTAGGTTAGGTTATGTTATTCTTTTAATGGATTAAGCAAGATATATGTATTTGGAGATATAAGATGTAAGGGTGTTTCAGTATTTGATTCCCCTGATGGAGGTCCAAGACTTGCTTCCAACAGTGGAAAAAGTTATTGATACAGCTGAAAACCATTCTCAATCTCAATATAGGATATTTTCTTTGTGTTGAAAAGAAAATTGAGCTGTTAATCGTGGTTCTTAAGAATAAATATTCTGAGCTTGTGTCTCGTAATGTGTATTCACTGAAAGAAAATAGATTCCTTTATGTGAGCTCTCTGATAACAAAGGTAATCAGGTGGATTGCATCGTCGAATGATAAAGCCGAATGTGCTTAATCATATTGTACCTTGATGTATAGAACTAAAATTGGAGGTATAGCTTTTGTGAAAAAATGTGATAGTTAAAAGCTACACAAAGAAAGTATGGCAGACTAAGTGATATAAAACTACAACTTGGTTAAAATTAAAATGTTAAAGAGATAAGCATCATAGATTGTTGGAAAACTCAAAAGACGAATTCACTGTGCTTGTGAAATTCTCATTTATGAAAGGTCTTTGTAGATTCAGATTATAGTAAAGTAGTTTTGAAATGAAAAGATCACTTAGGAACTGGAGTTATTCAAGGAAGAGCAATTTTCGTTTCTTTTCGGAACTACTAGTAACTTGTACATTTCCTTTAATTTTAAGGATGAAATTGTCTTAAATTGGAGAGACTGTAATGACCTATTACCTTAAGTAGGTGATTAATATTAATTTTAATTTTAACTAACCCAAGTTAGGCTTGCGGTTAAGCCCTACTTGTCTCGATTAGCGTATGCATGGATTTGAATATCATTTGGTACTTGTTTGATGTGCATTAGTACTTATTAGATTTAATTGGATTAATTAGCTTATAAATGAATAGTTGACAAATTACGGAACTCTTAATATCGTGTGTATGGTCAAGGGTGATAAAGATGAGTTGTACGCACGCCCGAGTAAACTCGTTCATGCACATGGCGAAGTCAAAGGCATGTTAATCTATGCTTATTTATATTTATATATATCGTATATATATAAATATATATTGGAAATTAATATATAATTAATAATTAGTGGGCACCTAGTGATACGCAAGGTTGAAGGTGACACGCGTGGGATGTTACAATAGTGTGCACGCTTGAAGGTGGTCGTTAGCGCACATCGAATTTATAGGCGCGAAATACAAGTTATCTATGTATATTTGGTTTGTATATATAAATATATAAAAATGAATCCTAAAGTTTAAATTAATTAAAGTTAAACATTTGATTCGCGTCGAGATATGAGTAGTGCAAGAATCAAGGAAGTAAATGGGTTGAACGGTTTGGTGGTTGCCAATGTAATGCCTCGAGATGTGTGCGATTACATTTCGCAAAAAATTAATGTAACTTTGGTTTTCATTTTTCGATCATGCTTGAGATCACGAATCTCAAGGAAAGTGGTATTGATCCCATGTAAATCGGTCAAGAGGTTTTTAGGTTGGTTGATGGCCACAAGATCAGCCTCAAGATACGTAACACGTATCTCAAGAAATATAAAACATAAGAAATAAAACATTAAATCTGCCTCAAGACTCATGTAGTAGAAATCTCAAGGAAATCTAATATTTAACTAAACGTAAACTGAATTGTCTCTTCTATGTATCTAAATTGATTTCGAAACAGATAGAGAAGGGAAAAATCTAAAAAGAGAGAGAGTTCAAATGAGGGAAGGAGACCAAAGCATTGGAGATGATATTGAGTAGTTGTTCATTGTTGTGTTGATGGCGTTGGTATTTTGTATAGAGTTGGAAAGGAGACTCGGACGAACTACATAGCAGTTCGTATGAGGAATGAGATGCGTGGTAGTCGTCTCCCCTCCTAAAAATGTCCTGGGGTTGGGACAAACCCAACACCAGTGAAAAAAGGAAAAAAGTTTGTTGAAAAAAATAGAGCATAAAACTATATTTCATTCGTGAAGAAGAAAGGGGCTAGGTTCAGGCCCAAACCCCTTCCCTATTTAAAAAATAATGAAATATTCAATAAAAAGCTGAAAAAATGGAGAAAAAAATCTAGAAAATAGAGAAAAACCCCAAGAAATAAGATTTTAATAAAATAAATATAAATTGATGAGTTTTTATGAAAATGAAGAATACGATATTCGTACGGGACTTTATACTGAGGATTTTACCATGAAAAATGTGAAATGGTTGGATTAACCCAAAAAGTTGTAAATTGGTTTCGAATTCAATTAGTACCAATTTAAGGGTTCTAATTAATGAGTATTAACCCTAAATTAACGACAATCAATCTATTTTAGGTCGACGGGAAAAAGGTTTACGGATTTCGGGAGTCATGTAAATCAATAAAAAAGAAAATTAGAAAAGCAAGTTACAGGTAAATGAGACTTGTACTCTTATCAATTATGCATTGTAAAGTAGTTATATTTAGTGCACGTAGTTTATGGACTGAAAAAATGGGGCAATGTATTATGACTTGAATGTGTTAATAACCTGTTTTATGAGAAATTATCTGGAAAGAGGTACAACGAGCGAGTCAGACTGGAGTGACAATGAAGGTGATTGGCTAGCTCCCGACACCTTCCCTTCAGCAACCTTGAAGTACCCGATTGATGTTTTCTTATTATTTTATATCAAAAAGTGAACTCAAATAGGGGTGAGACGGGGGAATCTGACTGAGGTTGACGATCGAGGTATTGGGAAGCCAACCAATACCCTTCCCTCAGATTCGTGACGCTAACTGATTGCTACTTTCCATTTAATAGTGGGTAGCTATGTTATACCTAATAGACCATAGAATCATAGATTTGTGATTTTGTGGGTCATAATCTGGGGGTGACTGAAGTATACAACTTTTGTTTTGAATGCAAAAGAAATTAAAAATACAAGTTAGAGGTACAGTTGCAATTGACCATTGAACTTGCATTTTGTTATGTATTGTTTATATCATTTTCAATGCCTGAATATATACGCTTTGGTTTTATGTTGCTATTCATTGATTCATTAATATTTAGATAATAATTGATATGTTTATGAGCATCACTTACTGAGCAAGTTGGAGTGCTCATGCCCCAATCAACATTTCAGGTTATCATCGTACGCTTCGACTTAGGAATAGAGAAAATTAAGAGTTTAGTGTCTTCTCTATGATGTAATTATATTCCCTATAATTTATGTATTGTATTGAATTATTTTTTTTGTAATAAATAGGGTTGGTGAAAATGTTTACTACCGAGGTTTATGTCGATTTTAGTATATCTTGTAATTAAAAAAGTTATTTTTCTGATATGTTTACTTTTAATTATTAATTGATTATCAAGATATGCAGGTTATGATTATTAGGCATGAAGGATAGATGTATTGTTACTCTAGTTATGTCTAACTGGTATACCGAGGCTTAATTAGGATTTTAAGCTGGGTACCCAATTTGGGTTAGAGGATGCTACACAGACTTAACTTGAGGAGTTGTTACAAAAATGATTCATGCATCCTAGTATGTCACTATGGGGAGCACCAGTTATTTTGTGAAGAAGAAGGATAGAACCCTACATGTCTGCATTGATTATATACAGCTTAATCGAGTGACTATCAGAAATATATACCCACTAGCTAGGATTGATGAATTTTTTTATCAGTTGAAGAGTGCTAGATATTTCTCGAAGATTAATTTGAGGTCTGGTTATCATCAACTTAGGATCAAGGATGAGGATATCTCGAAAATAGCTTTCAGCCCTCGCTATGGGCACTTCGAGTTCACGGTGATGCTATTTGGGCTCACTAATGCTACTAGTATGTTCATGGACTTACTGCATAGGGCGTTTAAACCCTATCTTGACTAGTTCATCACCATGTTTATCGATGATATTCTGATCTATTCGAAGACTCAAGAAGAGCATATGCACCACCTCAGAGTTACATTGTAGACTAAATGATAATCGGTTGAATGCCAAGTTTAGTAAGTGCAAGTTCTGATATTCAGATGTTAAATTTCTTAGACATGTGGTTAATGTTGAAGGTATATCTATTGACCCAGCAAAGGTTGAGGAAATTCAAGATTGGCCTATTCCTACCATAGTGTCAAAGGTTTGGAGTTTTATAGGGTTAGCGGGCTATTACAAATGATTCGTTAATGATTTCTCATTTATTGCTCTGCTAAAGACTCGGCTAACATAGAAAGGCATTGACTTTGTTTCGCCTGATAAGTGCAAGGCTACCTTTAAAGATTTGAACAATAGTTTAACTATGACACATATTCTTACATTACCTAAATCAGGGAAAAAGTTTGTGATTTATACTGATGCTTTTCATTCAGGCTTGGGCTATGTGCTAATGCAGGAAGGCATGCTTGTAGTTTATGCTTCGAGGCAACTCAAGATTCGTGAAATGAATTACCCAGTTCATGATCTTGAGCTAGCTGCAATTATTTTTGCCTTGAAGATTTGGAGGCACTACTTATTCGCTGAGAAGTATTTTTGAATCGTAAGAGTCTAAAATACTTGTTTACTAAGAGTAAATAAAATATGAAGTAGCGTAGATTTCTTAAGTTCTTCAAGGATTATGATTTCACTTAGGATTGCCACCTAGGCAAGACAAATGTGGTTGTTGATGCTTTGAGTAGCAGAAGAACAGGCGGAGAGAATCTAGTTACAACCAGAGCTACTCAATTTTTGACTTCTTAAGGAAACATCAATAATTATGATTTATGAAAGTCTAGCTGGCACATCATCAACCGAAAGAGCTAAATCCAGAGCTACTTGTATGTTCTTCTGTGCTTAGATTAAAGCTTAATTGGACATGGTATAATGGGTTATTAATTTTTAGAAAGCTAATCATGATTATATAGCATGTCAGAGGTCAACGGCTAATGTTGACCATCCTGATTGGTCAATTTATGATGTAGTGTATTACGGTTTATGGATATACTATGGATTCAAGCTCAGGACCGGTTGAGGTAGGAGTTGCTACGAGAATCTCATAAATCTCTTTACTCTATTCATCCAAGTAACACTAAAATGTATCTTAATATGAGGAGTGTTTATTGGTTGCTTGGAATGAACACTGACACTGCTGAGTTCGTAAATAGATGTGAGATATGTAAGCAAGTTAAGGATGAGCATGAAAAACCTATATGGTTATTACATTCACTGTCAATTCCTAAGTGGAAATGGGAACATGTATCAATGTATTTTGTTTTCAGTCTACCTCTGAGTCAGCGTAAGCACAATGTCATATAGGTTGTAGTTGACAAGTTGGCAAAGTCTACACATTTCTTACCAGTTTCCATGTGAGATCCTCTCGACCAATTACGTGATGTGTACATACGTAAGGTGTTTAGATTTCATGGAGTTCTAGTGTCAATTACTTCAAATAGAGATCTGAGATTCACGTCCAAACTATGGAGTGAATTGTAGAAATAGCTTGGAACTATTCCTAACCTCAGTACAACATACCATTCGTAGACTGATGGACAGACTAAATGATTTATTTTAGTGCTAAAGAATATGCTTTGAGCTAGTGTCTTGGAGTTTAGTGGTAACTGAGAGAAATACATTCTTTTATGTGAGTTCTCTTACAATAATAGCTATCAGGGTAGTATTAGAAAGACTCCTTTTGAAGCTCTATATTGTAACGACCTAATATTTTATTAATAATGTTATTTAGATTATTCTCAAACTCGGACGCAAGCTCAAGCCCACATGGACACCTTGATAGGCTAGGATATGCCCGACTAAGATAGAATAGTTATTTTTGTATGTTTGTTGCTTATTTACGATGTTAATTATTATTTTATTTACTATTTGATCACAAGTGTGAGTTTATATTGAAATATCGTGTGAGGACGTGATACATATATTCGCCTCGAAAAATGTGTCAATGCGGGTATCGGGTAAGCGAAATAGGATTGCACCGAATCTAGACAATACTGATTAGACTAATGTGAGTATAGTCAAAGTTAATGTGACATTTAATGATAAACTATTGGTTAAGCCAATTAAATCGAGAGGGCAATGATTGACATGCCTCGAGATGCATTTTAAAACGCAGGGCACAAGATGTCGAGTAGTCAGTATTAGGAGAATTGGTAGTACACCAAATTTAAGACCCTAAATAGCTTACATATGAATTAATGTGCCTATGCCATGAAATTTAATTTATTAAACAAATGTGACTATAGTTTGATCTATTTAACGTAGACCCTGAGATTTCATGGAGATGATCCTACATGAAGATTCCTAGGCTAGATATGTACAAATGTGTGTCATTGGAGTGTGTAACTTAGCTAATAAGGATCACTTGATTTTTCTTGAGATGGGTGTACACATCTATATCAGGTGCCAAAATTAAATCTCACAAGAATATTAATAGGTGCCTTAGTGTTGTATTTGAGCATGCAACCAAACATAAGTTCAAGATATTTATTTGAAAGGGTGAAATAAGGGAGGGGCTAGAGTTATCAATTCAATGAGGTTTTAAGGAAATATGGAGTAGATTGGATTGCCAATAATCAAGGTAATTCACCCCTTTTCCATCAATTTCATCTTCTTCAAGTTGTTTTTCATAAAAATTATATTTTAAAATTTGAAATTTTTAATGGTTATTTTTGTAAATTTGGGATTGAGGCTATGTTGTTGTTGTTGTTGTTGTTGTTGTCGTGTCGTGTAAATGTCGTCGTTGTTCGTTGTTGTTGTTGTTGTTGTTGTTGTTGTTGTTGTTGTTGTTGTTGTTGTTGTTGTTGTTGTTGTTGTTGTTGTTGTTGTTCTTTGGGTGTTGGAGATGACGAAGAGAAGAGAAGAGGAAGAATAATAAAATAAGATAAAATAAAATAAAATAAAATAAAAAATAACCACGTCTCCGTAAAGAAGATTGGGGGCTCACACACACGCTTTTACATGCATGCGTGCGAGCCTGGACCAAACTGGACCCGATTCAGGTGGGCCTAACCCCCATTAAATAATTACGAATTATTAAAAACTAAATTAAATACATGATAAATAAAATAAATTATAAAAAAATATATATAAATAGATAAAAAAAACTTTAAGAAATTACAAAGAAATCCAGAAAATCAAAGAAAATATAAGAAATTGAGATAAGTAGAAAATTGGATTTCAAAAATTTTCGAGCGTTTAACATCCCAGTGTGACCAAAAAAATGTTCCACAACTAAAAACTGAAATAAAGTTCTAATTTTTAGTTTAATATTGATAATTTAAATTAATGTGGCTCTAAATCAATTAAAATGATACATTTGGACTTCGAGGGACTAAGGGGACCGTAGCTCAGGTTCTGGGAGCTAGGCGGGATCAGACTCATAATACAAGGAAATCTGAGCGCATGTGTGAGTTTTATAAAACCCAATGGGACATCACTTGAGTGTTTACTTGCTTCCATTACTGTTTTACTCTATCTTTTTCAAAGTATTCCTATTATATTCCTTATTTACTTCAGTTATATGTGTCTATATCACTATTTGAACAGTTGGTTGAGTTTACTCCCGTTAGATAATCCGTTGTATGTCTATGTCATGCCAGAACATAGCATGTGTATCAAGATTCCTCGATGAATAACGACTCGAGCTACTTTGTTGGTACATGTGTTGTATGTCATCGGTCTACGCCGGCCAGTGAGAAGACCAGGTGATGGGCAAGTTGGGTGGGGCAAGTTGAGGGATCCTGGGGAGGGAATCCGAATTAAGGTCTTGCTTGACTAGGACGGACACACACATTTTCATTTTATTGTTATTTACGCATTCGATGATCCATTTACAGTTGTCTCGTTACATTCTGAATGTTTATTTAACATTATTTATTGAAATTCCCTTACTTTACCGTATGAATGCTCACTAAGTTTCTTATGGATTTTACTCAATTGACTTATCATCTATTTTGTTGTAATGGATGAGTGCAGATCTTTCGTTACGGCCCAAAATTTCTAATCGCATTTTAATCCTTAAATGGGATCACCCATCCGAGATGTGGGACCCACATCATTATATGCACACTGACCAAGGCACGTGGCCAAGGTATATGTTACATTTGCGTGATGATTTCCTAGTGTATCTTACATTTGTAGATTAATAAGTCATCTCTACTTGTTACTTCAAGGTGTCGATACATGAGCGGAGATGCACTTTAATATGCGTGCAATCGTGGGACCAGGTATAGAGTGGTATGGTTAGTCATTTATTTAATTGGATGTATTAATGTGGCTTAATTTAGTTAGATTTGATGTGGCTATAATTGATTTATAATAAATATAGGCTAAGTTAGTAAAATAAAACAAGAGCCATTTTATGTTTCTCGAGATACGGGTGGACACATCAAGAGACCAAAGGAGTGTAGTTTGGTGTTAGCAAAGGTGAGTTAGTGGAGAGTTAATGGAATTGAAAAAAAATGAAAGCCATTAGATTAGTCTCTAGATGAGTGTGAACATTTAAATCAATAGCAACAAATTAATGTTACCTAAATAAATATAAATGATTTATATGAACATGCAAATCATAGATCCATTTAGAGAGAAAATTATGATGTTATTGGTTGCTAGAATTGGGGTTCAAGAGATTAAATTCATCATCAAGAAAAGAATTCAAGTATAGATAACAACTATAGGTAATGCATCTACCCACTTATACTTTCAATTTTATGAGTTGTATTTCATGAATTGTAGGCATGAAATCAAAGGATTTTTCATGTAATCAATTCTTGAAACAATACATGTGTCAAAATGTGTTCAAATGGAAGTTTTGGTTGAAATTATTAAACTCAATTTGTTAGATTTCAAGAGTTGCTCAAAATTGGGTTTCTTTCCAATTAGAGAGAATTTATTAAAAACCAGTATCCTAGAGATGTTATTTTCAAAATCCATTTACATATTTGAATTCCTTGAGATTTTCTAATATTTCAGCTATCAATAATTTTGAAAATTGGTTTTGTTTTGATAAAGTTATGAATTATTGAAATTTTAAGTGTTCTTGAGTTTTTTCAACAAAATGCATGTTTAAATCTCTAAATTTTGATGTAATTAATGGATTATATGAAGTGCCCATTGTAAGTTTGATGGATGAGGATGCTACAGATCCCTAGTGTCAGAGAACGAGGATCCGAGGCTTTGGAGGAAACCATTCCTAAAAGAAAACTTTAAATTCTAGTTGCAAAATTCTAGGTTTCAGCGCTCCTACCGCTCAAAAGAAATTCTCTTGCATGCTAAGCAGCTCTAGCACACTAGATAAAATCCCTAGCGTGCTAATAGGATTATTAGCATGCTAGATAAATTACCTAGCGTGCTAGGTACTCTGACAACTCCAAAAATCTGTACTTTTTCAAAACACACTTAACCTATCTAGCATATCCTAAAACCCAAAAACACACTCTAATACGTAATAAATTATACTAGGAGCCTAGGAAAGAGTCTTGGGAGTCCGAGTACACGTTTTAGGGTGTTAAGAGGCTAGTTAAGCTAGGAAATACATTTCATAACTTGTAACTAATCTAATTGAGGTTCTTATTTACATTTCATTCCAATTATCTTCTATTTTACAATCTATTTGACTATGAAATGCCTTGTACTCTGATATCGTGAACTTGTTTCATATTCTACTCATCATGTGGGCATTCTATCATGATATCATTTGCTTATAAAAATCATTAACTTTATTCTCGTGTTATATGTCTTTATCGCTGTTTTGATAAAAATGTGATCGAGAATAGCATACTATTATGATTAAAGAATTGAAATCGAAGTATATATATATATATATACGTGTATTATTTGAATGTTGGCTTTGTAGCATATTGCTTTTTCTTGAAATCCTTAATGCGAGTCTTCTTTGAAATTATGAAGTAGTGATAGAATTTAGGATCCATTGCATGATTATGATATGCGCGACACACGGGATCACTAGACTACCAGGGTTGTCATCACTCACCTCTACACTTGCGCGTCACACGGGTATGAAACCCGGGGTAGTCGATAAGTATGTATATATGGTGATTCATTTATGTGTAGAGCTTAGCTCCGCCTTTAAGGATTGAGATATGGATTATTATGGAGTCGTAGAGCTCTACTCCGACCTTTGACAGAGGTGTAAAGCACAGCTCCATCCGGAGATAATGGAATAAAGGCCCAGTGACAGGATTCGCGGTCGACCAGACCTAGATCATTACTATTTAGCATGTATCAGTCTCATATTATTTAACCATGATATTTTTTAGCGTATTTCATTTACAGCACCTCTTCGCTATATTTATGCTTTTAAATACTAGTTAATTATGTTTGGAAATGTACATAAGAATCTGTAAGAGTTACTTTATTACATTGTATTCACAATACTTTTTATGATGGTAGGCGCAGATCGGTCGAGCAGCAGGCCAGGCAAGGAGAAGATCAATGATTACGTTTGAGCATTCTATGATTTTCTACTCCCTACCTTTGTAGGTCTCGACTTTTGATGTAATATTTACTTTACGTCTTTTTTTTATAAATTTTGGGTTGTATATTAGGTTAAGTGTATAGTTCCTTCCCCAACTTGAGACTTGGTTATCATATTGTTTATCATCATTATGATATTTATACATATGTGGTTTTTTTGTTTCCATACTTATGATTTTAAATTATTTCTTCTGAAAAATCATTAAGACTGTTGGCACATGTACCCTAGGTCAATCTACGAACATTGTTTATTTTATAATTTTAATTAATAAAATAAAGATTTTTGTTTGCTAATTTATTATAAGTGATTGCATGATTACCTTATAATAAGATCCATGGGTATTTGTTGAAATATTCTTAATGTCCCTAGTCGATCATTATACTGAGAACTATAATGAATTAAGACTAGTGTGAATCTTAATTGATGGTCATGTGATGATCATGCGTATGGGAATACAAATTGAGATCGTAAGTACTTGTTAGGGAACAATGTACTGGTCCGGCTAGCTATGAGAACACCACAAGGATTAAGTCATAGGTGTTACTCATGATCGTTATATCATTTAGTCCTTCGATTTGAAATTTCCAAAGACTTCAATATTAGCAGCATGGTAATTTAACGTAATCAAACATTGTCTTTAACCAAATGATTATAATGATTGTGTTTGGTTACCGTGTTAATAATATGTGAAGGAGTGTAATCAAGATAGAATTTGTCACTCTCATATATATATAGAGATATCAATGGATCCCTCGATATGATAAACTGATAATGGCCAAGTCCATGTGAATTGATACGATCAATGTCACTTGGATGTTATCAATTTACCTCAAGATTGAGAATAGTATGATTGAACATTAAGGGTGACTTTCCATGCCTCATATTTAATCAAATGATATCGCACGTTAAAAGGATATGATATGTGTTACTCATTAGGTTGTGTCTATTTAAATACTCACCTTACTTGGTTAGTCATAATGCCTTGCTAGAGACCACTTATGAATTGTGTACCAAAAATGGTTTTTGGTTCATTATCAATGTCTCATGAATCTATTGGGCTGCACACAAAGAATGACTACGCAATTTCAATTGGTTAAGAGTATTTAGTTTTATATGATAAGATTCATGACATAAAAGCCCTTATGATTTGTTATATGAAAACTTATTAATAGCGGCATATGCGTAACTTGCTTAAATTGCCTAAATACAATAGTTGTATTACGAACAGGATTTTAAGTCATGGCTTATCTACACATATAAATAGAGGGTGAAACCCTAAAATGAAATAAGATTTTTCATTTTTGCTATGTATCGAGTTCTCTGGATTTTAGGAGAGAAATAAGAACTTTTTCTATCTCTCTTGGGCAAGTACTCCAAATTGTGGTCATCTATCGTATGTAGATTTCTGATATGGATTTCTGATAGAGGATGCGCGCTTGAACGTCTTGGAGATTGATTGATCAGATAAGGAAAACACAGATTAAGGTATGGTTTACTTTTGTAGATCAAATTTAATGGAAATATTTTTGATTTTGTTAGGGTTTTTCAAAAATTGTAATGAGTTTTTCGCTGCGTATGAACCTCAAAACCCAACAAAGACTTCCACTAGAAAATTCTAGCTATAAAAGTTTTAATTAACCTTGAAATTCAATAATAATGTGACATGTGTATTACTTATCTTCAATGCGTTTAACGAGGAGAATAGGGCGAAAAGGATGACTAATGCATGGTTAACTCTTACGTGGATGATATTAGGGCTTAATATAGGTTCAGGCCAGACGGTGCCTCGTTATGAAGAAGGGGTTGTCACCTTCTTCTACAAGTAAGGGTAAAGGGATTCTTGGCGACTATCTCTGAGCTCGCCTACCGTTCGGCACACTACTCGTAGGTGTTCGTATTTACATACTTTGTTATATATTTTGGGTTTATGGGAGACTTATGAGACACTTTTACTTTTATATATTTACTTTTGTTGCCTTATATACAGTGTATTATGTTTCGAGTTTTCCATATCAGGATTGGTGCTCTATATGAACTCAAAGTTAATGAAAATACATGTTTTTGTTTACTTTAAAACTTTTGTTGTAAATTACTTGTTATCTACTTACAACTCTGTAAAACACAAACCACACTCATAAATGGTTAATTCAAACTTAAAGAGTGTAAATCTCATAACGAAATAAGACAAGTTAGCACACACTTCGAGAACGTTGACATGGCATGGACGTTGACATGGTTATGGGACCAACGTAGCAGCTCACCCAGTGGATTAGGGGCATGGGGCCACCATAGTTGGTATCAAAAAGAGTGGTCGATGGAACATATGGGATGAAGTGAAGTTTTTCCTTAACCTGATGCCAACGCCACAACTAGTATCAGAGCGAATGGTTCAAGGAATCTCGAGAGTTAATAAAAGTGCATAAAAATTAATGAATCAAACCTTAGTTGTGGAAACCTGATGTACTTACCTTAGAATTATGGTTGGGAAGTGAGATTGAGGCGGTTAAAGTTGGTGGATATATGTGTTATGTTTTGTTTTGTATATTATACATTATACATGTATATATATCGATGTTGATTCAGTGCACGTTTATCGATGCAGATCATGATAGACAAAAAGTCTACTACTCCACAAAAGATAGGTCAAACTAGCGATCTGGCTATGGCCACGACAACTGCAACTACAAAAAGTTTCGAAAATCGACTTGCATCACACGATGCTCAGTCGACCGAGATACAGTTACTTAGGTTTTAGGCTTCAGCATCTGCGGTAGCAGGAATTTCTCCCACAGTATTAGCGGTACCAAGTACTACTACTCTGACTGCCGTAATCCTTATTTTCTAGCAAACACCTATTCAAGCTATTATTCCCATAATTCCTAAAGCAAAAGTTGAAAGGTTTACTCCATTGATTGTAATGGTGCTCCAAACAGTCGAGACACTGACTCCTACTCCTACACCGACGACCACAGAGACGGTTATTACAGCAACTTCCTCTGAGTTTACATTGTTGTCTGAGGCAAAGTTTATTAAGAAGCTTATTCATTTTTAGCCCGGATATTTCTACGAAGGTGGTGAACCAGAGGTGGTCGGGATATGGTTACTTTCACACCAGCAGCTGCATAAGTTGTTAAAGGTCAAAGAGAGTATACAGGCACAAGTTTTTGGATCATGTTTTCGAGGAGCCACAACTATTTGGTGGAATACATACTGCAACACCCACTCAGATTTGACGACATAAGCGCAGTTTAGACAGATCTTCTACAATGAGTATATCCCTTGATAAAGGAATGTTTAGCCCTAAAGCAAGGCAATTGTTTGCTATTATAGTATATGGAGAGATATTGTTATTTGCTACAGTTCATTATGGATGTTGTGGGGACAAAGAAACTGCAAACCTACTATTTTATCTGAGGATTACATAAGGTTATTGTCAGTGCCATTGTGTCCACCAAAGCTCGTATAGTAGAAGAGATATATGATTGTACGCTCACATACGATACATTTCTTATGTAGAGAGGTAGCAGGCGCATGGATGTTGATTCTGAAGGATAGTGAGGTCAGGGTTCGAGGTCAGACTAGAGGTAGAAGAGGCAGATAGATCAGTTTGATAGGAACAGTAGAGATTAGCGATAATCTGATTTGAGCCGTAGAGATGACCGGGACTACAAGGATAACTATCAGTTAGATCAGTATAGATAGGATGATAGGCAAGAAATACTCATTATTGCACCAACATCTATAGAGCAGCCTAGACATCAAACTTCGTAGTACTAACAGGACCGAGATCAAGGAGTTCGTGATAGGGGTAAAAGATATCGAGGTAATGGTTAGAGATCCGAGGATAGACATGTAAGGAGGTCGAAGAGGTGTCATTGTTTCTGATGTGGTCAGACTGGACATCTTAGAAGTGACTGATGGAGGGCATCAGCTCAATTAAGCCAGATTAGACCTGAGAGAAAGCTCGTGCAATAGGTCGATCGGATCAGGTGGCGACTAGACATCAAGTCGAGGGTAATTAAGTTGACGTACTTTTTATTTATCTCTTTAAGTTATGGATATACATATTTTGATTCCTAGCTATACATATGAATACTCAATGGTTATGCGAATCACTAGGCCATAACACGTGGCACGAGTGCTCTAGTGAATTGCAACATGAGCGGCTTATCTTCAGTGCACGTGTCAGTGGGTCGTGGGTCTATGAAGACCACCATGTGGGTATTGAGTGATGGACTAGCGGAGGGGTTGGAGAAGCCCACTTAAGGGATCCCGGCATACTGAAGTATGGTCTTGTAAATTTCAATAGTGAGTTGGTGACATCAGTTGTTCCCGCCACAGTTACATTTCCATGAAGAGAATAACAAAAGGCCAGAATTATTTGGGCCTTAATGCCATATATGATTTCACGGTTCGGGACGGTAGTCTACTCAAATTTTAGGACAAAATATTTAGATTCGGACGTCAGCTTAAGCTCACGTGGATGCCTCCAATAGGCTAGGGCACGCTCGATAGAACTTGAATAGTTATTTTGTCTATTAATTGCTTATTTGCAATGATAATTATTGTTTTATTCATTATTGCATTGCATATGCGAGTTTATATTGACATGTTATATGAGGGCGTGAATCGAGTATTCACCACAAAAAGCGTGTCGACGCGGGTATCGGGTAAGCAAAGTACGCATACACTTAATCTAGACTATGTTAAATAGACTAATGTGAGTATTTTCAAAGTAAATGCGACATTTAATGCTAATAAAACCATTGTTTAAGCCAATTAAATCGAGAGCAAAAGAATTGACCGGCCTCGAGATGAAAGTTGAGACGCAGGGCACAAGAATTTGGATAGTCGGGTACTAGAAGAATTGGTAGTACACCAAATTTAAGACCCTAAATAGCCTACACATATCTACGCTATGAAATTTAATTTATTAAATTAGAAAAAGGAATATTATTTGATCTATTTAATGTAGACCTTTAGATTTCATATTGATTATCCTAGATGATGATTCCTAGGCTAGAAGTGTATAATTGTGTATGTCACTAGAGTGTGTGACTTAGCTGAAAATGATCCCTTGACTTTCCTAGAGATGTGTGTACATATCTAGATCAAGGGCTAAAATTAAATATCAAAGTAATATAAATAGCTGCCATAGTAGTGTATTTGAACATGCATGCAAACATAACTTTATGAGGTTTATTTGAGAGGGAGAGACAAGGGAGGGGATGGAGTTATCAATTCAAAAAGGTTTCAAGGAGATATGGAGTACATTTGAGTTCCAACAATCAAGGCAATTCACTCCCTCTCCATTAATTTTATTTTCTTCAATTTTGTTTTCCATAAAAAAAACCTTGTTAATTTGAGACTGAGGCTATGTTGTTGTTGTTGTTGTTGTTGTTGTTGTTGTTGTTGTTTCCCATAAAAAAGAGATTTTAAAATTTGAGATTTTTTATGGTGATTGTTGTTGATGTTGTTGAGTGTTAGAAATGATGAAGAGAAGAAAAGAGGAAGAAAAATAAAATAAAATAAAAAATAATCATAGAGGCAGAGACGAGTTGCTTAATGCAATTTGTCTCTGTAGAGAAGATTAGGGGGCTCGCATGCACGTTTTTGCATGCGTGCGTGTGAGCCCGGGCCGAACTAGACCTTCTTCAAGGGGGGGCCAACCTCCATTAAATGATTAAAAATATTAAAAATTAAATTAAATACATAATAGATAAAATGATTTTATAGAAAAATATAAAATAGATAAAATTTTAGAAAATTAAAAAAAATCCAAAACAATTGAAAAATATAAGAAATTGGGAAAAGGGTGAAACATTGGATTTAGAGAATTTTTGGGCATTTTCCACCACAGTGTAACCCAAAAAATGTGCTACAACCAAAAATTGAAATAAAACTCTAATTTTGAGTTTAATATTAATAATATAACCTAATGCGGCTCTAAATCGGTTAAGAAGATACATTTCGACTTCAGGGGACTACTGTAGCTCGTGTACCAGGAGCTAGGCATGGTTAGATTCAATAGTCTGAGGAGGTTGGAGCGCATGTCTGAGGTTTGTAAAACCCAATGAAACCTCCTTCGAGTATTTATTTGCTTTCGTTATTGTTTTACTTTATCTTGTTCAATGTATTCATGTTCTATTCCTTATTTACTTTAGTCATATGTGTTTGTGTCACTGTTTGAACGATTGGTTGAGTTTACTCCCACCAGGTATTTTGTTATGTGTATGTGGCACGCTAGACCGTAGCATGTGAATCAGGAGTCCTCGATGAATAACGACTATTGAGCTTGGGGGTTCATACACAGCAAAAAATTCAAAATAATTTTGAGAAACCCCAACAGGATTGAAGATAAGTTCTATAAAAGTAAACAATACCTTAATTCATGATTTTCCTCTCTAATTGTTCGATTTCCAAGACGTTCAAGTGTGTGTCATCTATCAGAAATCCACATGCGAACAATGAACACAATTTGGAAAGCTAGCCTCAAGAGAGATTGGAAACGATTTTTCTTTCTCTCACAAAATCCAGAGAATACGAAAATAGCAAAAACAAAAATCTTATTTCATTTTAAGGTTTCAACCTCTATTTATATGTGTAGATAAGCTCTCACTTAAAATTCTATTTGTAATATAATTATTGTATTTAGGCAGTTTAAAAAAATTACATATACGCCCCTATCGATAAGTTATCATATAACAAATCGTAAGGACATTTATGTCATGAATTTTATCATATAAAATTTACTACTCTGGACAATTGAAATAGAGCAAAGCCATTCTTTGTGTGTGACGCAATAGGTTCTAGTGATGTTGGCAGTGAACCAAAACCATTTTGGTACACAAGTCATAAGCAGCCTCTAGCAAAACATAATGACTACCCAAGCAACATGAATATCAAAATCGATACAACCTAATTAATAATATATTTCATATCCTTTTGTCGTGCGATATCTTTTAATCAAGCATAAGGCATGATAAGTCACCCTTAATGTCTAATCTTACAAGTCTCGATCTTTAGGTAGACTGAAAACATACAAGTGACATTGATCATATCAATTCACTTAGATATGGCCATTTAACAGTCTAACATATCGAGTGATCCACTGATATATCTTTCTATATAAGAGGGACTGATTCTATCTTGATTACAAACTTTCACATATTATCCACATGGTAACCAATCACAATCTTTATAATTTTTCGGTTAAAGAAAATGTTTGCTTGAGTCAAATTAACATGATCCTAATATTGAAAACTATGATAATCTTAAGTCGAATGACTAAATGATATACCTATCATGAGCAACACCTATGACTTAATCCTTTTGGTGTTCTCATACCGAGTCAGTTCAGTACCTTGTTGCCTAACAAGTACTCATGATCTCGATTTGTATGCCTATACGCATGATCATCACATAACCATCAATCAAGATTCACACTAGTTTTAATTCATTGTCGTTTCCAATATAATGACCGATTAGGGACATTTAGGATATTTCAACAAATACCAATGGATCTTACTATAAGGTAAACATGCAATCAGTTATAATAAAAAAACAAATGAAAACCTTAATTTTATTAACTAAAATTATAAGATAAAAAAGTTTTATATATTGACTTGGGGCACATGCCCAAATAACAACTGAAGCTACTTCATCAGTCCATGTGTCGGTGCGTTGTGGGTCTACGCCAACCATTGAGAGGACTAGGTGATGGGCTAGTTCGATTTTCCCAGTGGAAGGATCCTAAGGAGAGAGTTCAAAGTACGTTCTAGCTTGACCGAGACGGACACACACATTTGCGTTTTACTTTTATTTACATATGCGATGATCCATTTACAATTGTATGTTTACATTCTGCATGCTTATTTAACGGTATTTATTGAAATTCCTTTATTTTAATATATGAATGTTCATTAAATTTCCTTGGAGTTCTACTTACTGTATTCTTAATTTATTTTGTTGTGATGGCTAACTGCAGATCCTTCTACGAGTAAGGGTAAGGGGATTCGTAGCGACTATCTCTGAGCTCGCCCAGTGTTCTGTACACTACTCATAGGTGTTTGTATTTACATACTTTGTTATATATTTTAGCTTTATAGGAGACTTGTGAGACAATTGTACTTGTATATATTTACTTTGTCACCTTATATATAGTGTACTCTATTTCGGGTTTTCCATAATAGGATTGATGCTCTATATGACCTTAAAGTTAATGAAAATTCATGTTTATGTTTACTTTAAGACTTCCGTTGTAAATTACTTGTTATTTACTTGCAACTTTGTAAAACACAAACCACACATGTAAATAGTTAATTTGGACTAGAAATTTCATAATGAAATAAGACATGTTAGCATACACTTTAAGAACGATGACATGGCATGGGCATCAGCAAGGTTGCGGGACTTGCGTAGTAGCTCACCCGGCGGCCACGGCCGCGCAATGCAGGGCCGCCACTTTTATGGTTGGCATTTTGCTTTCATCTACATGTTAGGCAGAGGTTAGATATAAAATTTTGCTAGGGCCAGAGTTGATTCAGAACTTCACAAAAAGAATTCAACATATTCGGTAACGTTTAATTATGCCACAGTTAAGACAAAAGAGATAAGCTGATAAACTTCATAATTTTTTTAGTTTTTAAAGAACGATTATATTCTGTTGAAAGTCTCGCATATGAAAGGATTGTATAGGTTTGGATTGCGATGTAAGCTAGCTCTAACCTATATTTTCCATTCAAAGTACTAGAAAGGGTTGATCTCATTGCTTATAGGTTAGCGTTACCTCCTTAACTACCTGCAGTTCATAATATCTTCCACGTGTCTATACTTTGCAAAACGAGAACTTAGTTCACTTCAAAGATTGATTGGAATGAATTAAATATTCGAGAAGACTTATTTTATGATGAGCAGCCAATCCAAATTCTTGATCGTAAGATTCAGAGGCTGGCAACCAAACGGATTCCTTTAGTTAAGGTGAAATGAAAATTTTAAGGAGATGATGAGTTAACCTAGGAGTAGGAATCTTATATGAAGGATCAGTTTCCATTTCTCTTCAAAACTATGGGTAATTTTATGTTTACTTTAATTTTTAGGATAAAATTGTAAAATTGGGGAGACTGTAATGACCTGTTACCTTAAGTTGGTGTTAACTCGAATCCTAATTAACTCAAGTTAGGCTCGTGGTTAAATTCGGCAAACCTCAATTAGCATGCGCATGGGTTTATGTGATGATTGGTGTTCATTTGGAATGTTTGGTGAATTTATAGGTTGTAGTATAAAAATAGAATTCATATACAAGTCTATAATTGAAAAATAAATAATTAAATAATAAATTTTCGGTACATCAAGTGCAACGAGGGGCATGAAATGAATGTGCACATCCGAAAATACGCACAGGCATGTCCGATGAATTTATTGGTGAGAAAATACATAAAGTATATATATTTATATATATTTAAACTATAAGTTTGGTTTGAATTATATGGATCGTTGGATTGTCTCGAGATGAGCGTAAGTGGTGATTAAGTTAAGATTTTTGTTACTTTAAAATGTGTCATTTTAACCCATCGTTCACTTAATAAGCCTCGAGATAACATGATGTGTATCCCGAGAAAACCCAATATATAATTTAAAAGCTTCAAACTTATATTTACTAATCAACTCGATAGAGAGATGAAAGCAGCTGAGGGTTTGATCTTGAAGGGGATGAATTCAGGAGTGATTTCTAGTGTGATTTTAGGAGATCAAACCGTTGTAGATCAGAGATTATCACTAAGGTAAGTCGAGTTTTAGTGTTTTGAAGTTTAATTCTTAGGTTGATGATGATTTCTCTATGAATTGTTGTTATTGATCACTAAAAATGAATTTATACCTCACTAGAGGTCCTCCATGATGTGTTGGGGTAGTGTTTGATGTTGTTGTTGTGATTTAGTAGAATAATAGTTGTTGTCATGTTCAGTGTTGAGACAGTGCAGGGTGGAGTGTACTCCATGTAGCAGAGGATCGTGCTCTCTTCATAAAATGTGATGAATCCAGTTGGTGGAGCGCGCCCCACCAAGTGATAGAGCATGCTCCCACCCTAGAAAACAACAACTTTGCTATGTTTTGCTTAATATTTCCTTATGTCTTAAGGACTGACTTAGGGGTTCTAAATATAGTGTATTAGGCCTATATTAACAACAAATGTTTTGTGTTAGGTTTTGGAATGCTAGAAAAGCATGAATGACGTGGAAAGTTAGGGAAATTGGAAACGAAATCTAAACTGAGGTAAGTTGGATTTGCTTATTTATCAATGTTGTCTAGATATGTTAGTATATGTAGTTCATATAGTTTATGACTGAATAGGGGACTATGTACACTATGATGTGTTTATTAAATAGAAAACAGTGTTTAATCTGATTGGCGAAAGTAAATCCTAAAATTGAGAATAGGTTATATAGGATAAAACTATTGAACATTAATGAAATGACTAGATAGCACATCGGCCAATGTGTTGGTCTAGCAATCGCATTAATGGTGTCAATGGGTAATCAACCACATATTTAGATAAGTGATTAATTATACTTATATATAGGGCTGATTTAGTCGTATCTTTAGTGTAAGTATCCTCAAATGAGCTTTAAATCTTTGTATTATTGTCTTTTAAGGGAATTAAGGTATAAAGGAATGAATTGAGGAAAATGACAAGAAATTGAGTAAAAACATACGAAAACACACTTGGTGTCGTGCCTATATGTGTTGACGCTATGGGCATACAAGCCACAATGTGCGAAGGAAAGGCACGCATGAGAGAGAAGAAAAACGTGAAGAAAACTAGCTCAGGAAGTCCAACATTATGCGACACTTTGATGCATAGAGGACTACGCTGGCACCAAGACACCAGGGAGTAAATGACCATGTACATAGTGGCAGCGTAGTCGGCTATAAGGCACATCGCTGGGGCAGTAAGTGACAATACCGAACACGTAAGAAATAGAAAGTAGAGTTTTAATTCGAGTTAAATTGTAAAGAAGGGTTTCTAATTGTTATTAAGGAGTATAAATAGGTATCAAGACGTGGTAGACTTAACACGTAAACTATTAGCCACCATTAGAGTAATTTAGCATAGGATTTACATTGATTTTAAGTATTAAGGAGTTTGTGTGAAGAAAACATTGAAGACTTCACATTTGCAATTCTAGTTAAGTTTCATTGATTAAATTCAAGGTAATATTTATATTCATATCTGATTTGCAATGACTTTCATAATGATTTGTGATATGTATGTTTCAATGAAGTGCGAGTAATCTATTTATCTTAAGGATCAATGGATCTTATGGTATGAATGTTATGCTTTGAATATTAATAAAAAGTGATAGTAAAAAGTTTAATGGTTAGAGTTTGCATTTATTTTGAGCATAATGCATTAGACATCTTGATCATAAGTCTCATGAACTTAAGTTTTAGAAGTTATCATGACCATTGAAGCTTTTAATCAGGATATAAACGGTATAATCATGAAATACACAACATCGATAGATAGTTATTGATTAAGGAGGCGCATATAGAAAACTTATTTGGTTATGAATCCAATTATTTGAGAATTAAAGGAGTGTGGACCTTACATCATTCACACTGATAGATGGAGTTTTAGTGTGCACATTAGAATCTTTTTCATCACGACAGTGGGTTGAAGTGGATTTGTAGGAAATATGTCTATTCTAATTAGGCATTGAACACAACATATTGAAATGTACCCATGAACATAAAGCAAAGTATTAAATTACCTAGGTGAAGTTATAAACTAACACATCCTTAATATAAGAGTTCAAGTAAATTTTAAATTGATTTGTTAGAGTTGTTTAGTTAGTATAAAAATCAATTAAAAAGTGAAATTCCTCAGTAATAGTTCAATTTAAATAGGTAATTAACAACTAGTTCAAAAACCTCTCACTGAGAATGATATTCATGATTAACGTAAGTTGATTTCACTATTACTATAAGCTAGTCATTACACGTGCAGCATGGATAGAGTTTTTGGCGTTGTTACTCGGGGATAGGTAGTCATTAGTATTACTTAGTTAGTTTGAATAGTTGCTAAGTTTTATTTTAAGTACTTTACTTTTAAGTTCATAATAAAAAAACAAAAAATAGGCTTAAGTCTTAGTTTGACTTTCTATACTTGATCTTTTTATGTTTTCTTTTCAGGAATAGTTAGTGCATGTGTTGCAAGGGAGAGAAGGACTTAGTGTCTTACGACCTGAAGATTGATAGAACCAACAAAGGAAAGAAAAATGAAGGAATTAAGATGGCTAAGAAGCAACCTAGAAACCAATAATAGGGTCGCGGGAATGACCAACTCTTAGGTGATATGGTAGCACATGAGAGAGTGCGAGAACAGAGCTACCTTCGTGACTACTTCAAGCTGGAAGTTTATGAGACTTACAATGGAGTAATAACGCTTCTAGCCAATACCACCGTATTCGAGCTGAGACCGTCTTTGATTAACACTGTGCAAAATAGTCTATTTAATGAGCTATCCAATGAAGGTCCGACTCTACATGTCGAGATTTTTTAGAGAAGTGTGACACCGTGTACATCACCGGAGTTACGAAAGAGGTGATCAAGATGAAAATTTATCATTCTCATTGGGTGAAAAAGCCAAATCCTAGTTTCAAGGGCTGAATGCGGGGAGTTTGACCTCATGGGTTGAATCAATAAAAGATTTTTAGACAAGTTTTTTACCCCAGTAAAGGTCAGCGAAATGAAACTTGAAATCAACCAATTCGAGCAAAAAGACACTAAGTCTTTTGGCAAGGCTTGGGAAAGATTCAAAGAGATGCTAAGGAGATGTCCTGGACATGGATACATGAAATGGGCAAAACTCCAGATTTTCTACTATAAGATGAACCACAGCATGAGCACGCTAGTAGATATCGTATCAGGTAGCTCTCTACTTACCAAGGATGAAGATGGAGCATCAGATCTCCTTGATCTTTTTTCACAAAATTCTACCATCGGTACTCGTTCCATAGTAAGGAAACCAGCAGGCATCTATGAGATTGACTCGCAAGCTGCAATTATGGCATAGCTATCAAATCTAAGCAATCAAATGGAAAAACTTCAAATGGGACACCATGGTCCATAACTAACACGGTAACCTATTAATCAACAAGGCATGGTGATAAACTAAATAGACATACAACAGGGAATATAGCATGAAAACATCAACTTCATAAATAACCAAGGCTACAGGAATAACTTCAGACCAAGAGGAGTGGCTCTTAAATGATTTTATCAAGGATTCAACAACAACGACCCGAAGTTTTTGTATGAAAATCCTGATAATGCACTAAAGTTACCTCACGACTTCGAACAAAAGTTCCAGCAAGGGAAGCAGGGGTAGAGCAAAGAGATGACTTCAATGAAGTTAATAAAGAAGTATTTGCAAGCTATGAAAGAAAGAAAGAGGGAGAGCCATGAAAAGTATGAAAAATAGTTGGAAAGAATAAAACAAGCCATGAAAAGGACGGATAATGTGCAATCACAATCACCAATCCCAACAATCTAGATAGGCAAATTGGTCAACTTGCAATATCCTTGAACTCAAGAAAAGAACGACAGTTTCCTAGCAACACAATCACCAATCCCAAGGAGAACGTGACTGTCATTCGTAAGATGAGCACTATAGCAACAAATGAGCCAAGAATCAATGCCTTGAAGAAGAAGAAGAATGGGAAACAACAATGGAAGGCCGAGAAAAAGATGAAAAACCTTACAAAGAACATAACGCTGTGTCATCAAGTTGGTTCCAAAAAAATTACAACTGAAGCTTAAGTTCATTCAAAAACTTCAACATATCAAAATGAGAGATCCATGAGAAATAAGCATATCAATAAACATTGACGGACACCATTTTAGAAATCTTTTATGTGATACAGAAGCCTCGGTCAATGTCATGGCACTGATGGACATAACACATGTCGACTTGAAGATCAATTGTACCGATAAAACAAATTTGCAAGTAGCAAGTGGCAATTTGATACCTACTATATGAAGAGTTTTAAATGTGCGTATGAAAGTAGGTAGATTCACATTCATCACGAATCAGGAGATCATGAACCATAATATGGATGATGATGTATCTATCATACTTAGGCAACCATTCTTGAACACTGCCAAAGCAAATTTGTACACAAGAGATATGAGAATCACCATGAGTATCGATTAGGGCGATGATGCTAAGAAGGTTATCTTTGTCGATTGTGTAAAAGTACATCTAAATGGGAATGACATAATTATCCCTGATTTGCAGATTGAGCTTCTCAATTTAGACGAGGACTAAACTAGCAAAAAAGCATTAGGCTAATGGCATTAAATTAAGTGCTACCGGGAAGTAGCTAAGGGTTTTTAAATTCTGACTTTTTGAACTTTAGTTAGTAGTTAATTATTTATTTTAATAATCACAATTAATAAGGTTTAGTTCTAACTTTCAAAATTTTGTGTTGAATGTCCAAGAAAGACCATTTGTCGGGTGATGATTCATCGAAATGGAAATGTCTAGATAAATCATGAAAGACTGAAAAATAATGAAGGAGTCCAAATTGGTGAAGGTAAAGGGCATTGGTGAATCAAAAAGTTAAATTTATTAACTTCTATATATTCATGGGTTTTATGAAGTCACGACACATTGTGTGAGTTGTTCATAAATTCGGAGGAGCGTCGGAGGAGAATTAGCGAAAAAATGTACGCGAAAATATGAGCTGTGAGGTCGACACTATAGGTATTATCCACGGCATCATGAGTGTACGCTATAGCGCCGAGGTAGCAGCAGGCAAGAAATGAGAAAAAAGACATCTGTGTCGTTGACAACGTAGCGGTGCCGAGGTTAACTTTAAGGGTTTTAACCATATTTTGCATCGATTATACACACTTGCACTAAAATCCTACCAAAACCACCATGCATGCATTCCTCTACAGCCAAAGTTTGGTCATTTTCAAGTGAGATTAGTGAGTTCCTAGTGAATTACAGTGAAGAAACAAGTGCATTGTGGATTAGCACAAGTTGAAGAGCTAGGGCTTAGATTTTTGGATTTGGTTCTAGTTGGTGAGAAACTTTAGAGGGCTTGGATTGAAAAAGACTTGAAGGAGTGATCTACACTAGAAATTAATCATGCATTGAGGTGCATTTACAATTTCATCTAGTTATGCTTTAAATTTTAGAAATCTTGATGATATTTTATGAAAATATGGAATTGAGGTTGTAAGATAGGTTTTGCAAGATTGTGTGAATGTGAGCAATACTATCATTCATGGAGAATTAGTTGATATATTTGCATTATTTTGCATATGCATGATCCATATCATATGAATTTTGATTTTTAGGTGATTTGAAGACCAAGATGCATTGCATTGTTGTTAGTTGCTTAAAATTTGAAGAAAATAGCAAGAACACGGAAACAAGTTAGCTAAACTAGAGCAAATGATTTTGAAGCATCTACCTCTAGAAACCTCAATGACGAAGAGCTTAGACATTTTAAATCTGGATTTTTCATTTATAGAGAGGCCGGAAAACAGTATGAAAAAATTTTACGTAGAGAGTTCATTTGCGAAAGGGAAATTAATTTGTCGGTCAAATATGATAATAGAGTGAACAATTTCATCAGGCATTGAAGTTAGGAGCAACTCACTTAAGACTATAGGGAGAATAAAGTAAACGGAATGGGTGAGATTATTTTTAAATTCTATGCTAATGAAAAGTTCACGGCTGGGGATGAGTCTGTGAAGGTGATAGGGGTTTATGTTCCCTTCAAAAGATGTGAGATCAATACTTTTTATAGGTTAGAGGAATTAAGTTTATACTAATCCGCACCGACTTTCCTTGCCAAATTATATGAGAGACCCTATAAACTGTATCGATTTAGAGCCATAGAAGATGCATTGGTTGTCTCAAGACAACGAGGATGGTCATGGGAGATGAGAATGTGTCGAAGCACATTAAGAAGGGAAATGTTAAAAAAGTATACAGAATACGGAAATATTTACTCGTTGCATGGTTATACCCTACTTCTCAGCAGGGTGAGATCAACAAGCCAAAAGTGGCTTGTCTTTATGAGATTATGAAGTTTAGGGAGATCAACATTGGGGAGATCATGCACACCAGTCTGAGGGGTTTCATTATGTCGAAAAGGGACAAGAAGTTGTTGTTTCCTATATTAATTACTCAGATGTGCTTAGAGGTCAGAGTGAGACTGAGAGACAATGAAGAATTTGATATAGAGGCCTAATCAACCATGGATGAAAGGTTCATGCTTACTTTGAAATCACTACTTGGTTAGCAAGACTCCGAAGAAGATAGTCAAGGGAGCTAAACTTGAGATCGAGTTGCTAGCCAAAAGGCAAGAGGATTAAGCAGCAGCAGAACTAGCCCAAAAGCTAGAAGATGAGGAAAATGAATAAAAGGGGGGCAAGAACAATAAGGATTTGCTAAGGGCTACGAGTTTGCAGACCCGAAGATAAGAGAGAACGAATTAGACGGACCTGAAATTTTTCCACCACTTCCTCCACCGCAAGCACCCGTACTACCACCAGGAGATTTGATTCTATGGCTGCAGAGGCTGTGGATAGCAGATATGAGGAGATAGTACCAGGATGATAGCGTACAATATCAGGCTGTCATGTTAGGATATGAGCAGGATATGGAGAGGAGAGAGCAACACCGATAGAACGGGAGCGCAATTTCATATTGTTCGTTGATCATCATCGAGACATAGCTAGATATGAAAGGAAAAGACGGTTGAGACCTACTGTTAGATCATTAGGTTTTTCAGCAGCACCAACATATATGTTTGATCAGGATTTAGTGCAGAGCGGGATGGTAGAGCGTCCATAGACACCATCCCAAGTTGGAGTTGATGATGGAAATGACGATGATGACACACAGTCCTGGAATCAGTGTAATAGGAATCTTTTACACCTAGGAAGTTGTGAGTGACTTTGATACCATTCATACATTTTTAACATTTAGGATATTTTATTTAATATTCACTTGTTTCAATGTCTAGTTTAGTTTATTATAACTTGTGTTATTATATATATTTTTGTATTTTAGAGACTTCATGTTTCAAGCTTACTTTTAAACCTTAAGGACAAGGTTCCTCATGGTTTGGTTTAAGTTTGGGGGCATCAACAATATACTACTATATGGGAAGTGGTAAGAAAGGCTAAGATATAAGGATAAACATTACTGGTATGATCATTTTAATTTTAAATTTGAAGTAGTTAAAAAGGAAAACATGGTATTGTATAATTTTTTTGCTTTTCTTATTATATGAATGTTAAAGTAGTATAGATTAGGTCATATATAGTAATATGTAATGAATAAGTAGTTCATTTGCATGTTCATGCCTTTAATTATAGATAAGTAGATTACAAGTATCTTGTTGATATCAAAATCAAGTGAGTGTTTTAAATTTTTGAAGAAGAAACAATAAAATGTAGTAAATAACGGTGTGATTTTATGATTAAAAATCTAGTGTTAGGAAAGACCTTGAACTTGAAGCAAAATCAAGAAATTATAACATTTCTTGTGAAAAAAGTTAGATATCTAAGGATTCTATAATAAGTGTGAATCTGTACAAAGCAAATAGGGGAAGAAATTGCATTGTAATTTAGAAGTTAGAGTACTTGATTTAATGAAAGTGAGAAGTGCTAATATGAGTTTTAGAATAAAAAGAAAATTGAGAAAATTCAACAAGTTCTACTAGAAATGGAGCAGATGACTTGATGGTTGGAAAAAGTGAGGAAGAATAAAGTTTATAGATAAAGGAGCAGGGACTGTTAAATAAAAAATGAAAAGAAGAAGAAGAAGAAATTTGAGAAGGAAATAAAGAAAAGAAGGCATATGTAAACTAAAACTCTTCAAAATAAAAGATTTAGCTCGAGTACGAGTAGCTAACTGAGTTAAATTTTCATTCCAACTATGTGAAGTTCTATTGACTCTTGAAGTGTTAAAGTCTATAAAAGATGAATTTGATCTATGTTTATTTGTAAATTCCTAAATGAGAGATCGTGAGATTAACTATAAGAAATGAGTCTATCAATGACATTTAAAAACTGTCGTGGAAAGTATAATTTATAATGACAACTTTTTATATATCATTTTTAATATATAATGACACTTTTAAACTATAATCTTAACTATTCAAGGATATTAGAAAACTATCATCAAATGTTATTTAACTACATTTTATAAATATTTTTAAAATTATATGACAATTAAAAAAAATCTATAAATAAATGCATATAAAACCTATTAAACAATCAAATACATTGCGCTAAAATTTACATACCAACAATAACAATAAAAATATCTAAGTTTAAATTCAAACTCAATCTCAATATTGTTATTTAGCAACAAAAGGCTACACCTAATATGAAGTATCTTCATGGTTTTTTAGTAACAACTACATATGAGTGTAATGTGAGAGGACAAGCACATCTTCAAATTCACTACTTCTCCTCTTCTTTAACCTGCATGTACAAAAATAACCAAAAATTAAAGTAAGATGACTCACAAATAGAAGATTATAGAAAAGCTTTCATGATTGTTAATGAACCTAACTAACATGTTACTAAATCAATATATCATTTAATCTAAGCATTTCTTCAACAAGAATCTTCATTTGGATAAAAACTCAATTGTGAACTATACATAAAACAATACAGCAACACAATTAAAAAACTTCCATTCATTGCCTTTTCAACACTTCCCCTCACCATCGATTACAGAACCTTTCGAGTACCCTAAAAAAATCCTTTCCACCACAAAAAAGTCTTCTTCCTTCACCTCATATATCTCATGTTATATATATGTACACAACTTAACATTATTTCCACAAAAATTAAATTGATCTTCACATGCATGGAATCATATAAATCATATGTAACGGATGAAAATAATTAAAAAGATCATTGATCATACAATCAATCAAAAATACATGCATATATGCTTATTCATTTCCAAATCAAGCTTTTTTCATAAAAAGAAGAAAATTAAGTTGACCACCTTCAATTACAAAATATTGGAATTATTTCATGCAACTAAACACGTACAACAAATTGAACTATAATATGATTAACATCTATACACAAATTGAACAAGGGAACTGCAAACAAATTAAGCCTAATCCATAATCAAAATAACGAACAAACCTAATAGATAGAGTACATTAAAAAATGAAAAAGAAAAAAAAACCTAGTTGACTAATATTTAAAAATATAAAAGTTGAAAAAAATATAGAGAAAACACGTTGAGGATATTTGAATTACTGCCTCTGAGTTGACGTGAAGAAACTTGTGAGCAAAGCCAAGAAAATGCATAGCCAGAGAACTATAGTATAGATAATTATACAACACATAACCCTCCCAATTAAGCATATGTGTATATCGATTCACATTTATCCTTCACATTCTTGTCAACTTGAGATGAGTTCAAATCAACACATAACCCTCCCACCTTTATCCTTTTACATGCTCCTTTTCGTGATTTGTAAGGCATCGTCTACTGGCTCGGTCTTGCAACTCTGAATCTCTAGTTGAAGAGTCGGTTAAAGTCTACCAAACCTCTAGTTGAAGAGTCGATCAGAGCTTGTTGAACCTTTAATTAGAGAGTCATTGAGAACTCATCGAACCTTTAGGTTAGTGGTTATTAACCATGTTTCACCAAAATTCCATTAAAAACATTATCATCTTTTTTATGCGTCCTTTAATCCAAAATTTTACCCTTGGTATAGACTCATCATTTCCCTTCTCATATTTCTAAAATTGGACAAACTTAAATATTAAAAGAAATACAACAACAAAAGTATAGATGATAAATTAACAAAACTTAACTTACCATATCATGTTCAAGTCTTTCATATCCTTTTCCACTCAAGGTATGTGGATATATCACTTTTGATCTCACTTTTCTCATTTTCATACTAAGTTGTTTAAATTTAAAAAAATCAAAATAAAAACATGATTTAAAATGATAATACATCAACTTATTGAAAATAAAATAATCGTGAAGCCTTATTTTCCATTCAAGTGATCTGCGAACTTGCACGAATTCATTCCATTCATGTTCTTTCACTTCGATAGGTTTGCATGATGATGGTGAATCTCCTTTTGCCAAGGTCGTTAACAACATTGATTTTCAGTTACGCAATAGCTTCCCATTTAACCGAAATAAAAACTTCTTGTGACATTCTTCAATTGTGCATTTTTGCTTCAGTATTTAAACAAATAAAAAATTACAGGTGTAAGAAATCATAAAGTCAAAAGAAGAAAATAAAGTTTTAAGCTTACCAGTAAAAGAAACCAAAACGTATTTTTGATGCTCCCAGCCACCTTTGTCTAACTAGGTTTGTTTGGTGGCACCATTTCCTTTGCTAGGGCTCCTACTAGTGAAACAAACTTCTCAAAATTCTTTCCTGCGTGTTGCCCTCTTTCGTTCCACTCAACTTTTATTCAATGGTTCTCTCTAATAATGTTTGCTCCAAGCAATTCAGGGGGCCCTCTTCCTTTTTTCTTTTCATTTGATAAATCTTTACCCAAATTTATATCATCTAAGAGATTAGAAAAATCAAAATCATATATTCTCACTTCCTTCTTTTTCTCTTTTGATATTCTCATTTCATTCCTTTTGTCTTTTAGTATTCTCACTTTCTTCCTTTTTATCTTTTGGCATTCCAATCCTATTTTCTTTGCCTTTCGATACTCTCACTTCCCTCCCTTTGTCATTTAGCACATCCTTGCCTCTTTGTATATTAGTTAAGAAATTAAAAAAAATTAAATCATCTATTCTTACTTTCTTCCTTGTGTCTTTTAGAACTCTCACTTCCCTCCATTTGTCATTTAGCACATCATTTCTCCTTTGTATATCAGTTAAGATATTAAAAAAAATTGAATCATCTATTCTTACTTCCTTCTCTTTACCTTTTGGTATTCTCACTTTTTTTCCTTTTCTCTTTTATCGTTGCCATATTTTCCATATTCTCATTTGTATTGATATTAATGCTTTCTTATACTATTCTCAAACCTTCATTCTCATTTCGAAAGCAGCAACAATTAAAGCATGTAAGTTCTTTTTTGCTCTCATTTTAGCTTCTTCAGAGGACTATCAAAAAGAAGAAACAAAAACATAACATTAATACTTTTGTTTAGCAACATTTAAACAATGTTATATAAAACAAGTAATAGAAAAAAGATAAAAATAAATTAATATTTTACCTCAATGTTATCACGTTGTTCCATTCCCAAATAGCTAATAAGTGAGATACCTTTTCATAGGTAAGTTTTATGATTATAATGGTAAAACACAAAAGCAAACACAAAATCAAACATAAAATCAAAATAAATATAAACAATTTCTAACATATTCCTCATTCAAGTTCTTCAATTCACTTGCAAAAGTACACCTTCACAATCCTCTCTTACATGTGACTCGTCAACATCTACATTACATACATCAGTCCTTGACATGTCTAAAGGTAAATAAGAGGCGTACATACTCTCATCAAATGCTTCCAAGTCATGAAAACTTCTTGGTGGAGCCTTTAAGTACAATACACTAGTGTGATGTTGGCTCTCTTTGGAGTAAAAACCTTGTTTGGCTTGCGATGCCATTATGAATGGATCATTTTTAAATTGTCATAATCCATCATGTAAATTAACCAAAAGAAAACTATCCTCCTTTCTTATACAAGATTTAACATTGGTCTAATCACATAAGAATATTGGCTCCACAAAACAACGAAAATCCAACAATAGAATCTTTCTTATGACTCCATATTAAGAGTAATTTTCTATGACTTGTCTTTCATCTCTTGATTTACAAGGAGTTTCAACTTCAAGATGTACTTCAAAGTTCTATGTAGCCTTCTAAACATATATTGTATGACAACATTTTCCATTGATGATGTAACCATCAAAAGAAGTTGTTATGTATCTAGGACTTTGTGCGAGCCATTTAAGCCTCTCTGGAACTACGATAGTCGCACTCTCTTGTAATTTAATTTGTTTATAAGTAAATTCCTAAATAAAGTTATTGTTCCTATCAAGATTACTTTCAAAGTAATTATGTTTACCTTATTCAATAACCAAGAAGCAAATGTGTCTACGTGTCTTTTATAAAACAATGGGCTATCCACCAAAAGTTGTTCATCTTCTTGTTTCGGTTCATCCTTATGCATCCTTACGAAATGTAATAAGAAGTTAAGTAAGATAAAGATATTGATCAACAAAATTAAAGGTTTCAAGGATTATATCTTATTATACTTACGTAATATATGGTTCAACTATTGCACTACTTAATAAGACGTAACGATTAGCAACCTTCAACATTTCATTAGATAAAATAAACTCTTCACCCTTAAAAAGTGGGTGACCTTGCAAAATCCTTTCATCTTCATGATCTGCATTGCGAATATGTTTTGATTCCATAGCTACAATTTTTATATAAGTGCTACAATGACTCATACATTTTTCGACTAAATAATATTCAGCAATAGATCATTTTGGACTTGCACGATTCCTTACATATCCTTTAAGCACCTTCACAAACCTAAAAGTAATATATTTAAAAAAACTCGATATTAAAGGAAAAATATGATTTCTAAAAGAAATAGTTATACCTTAAACATTACCTCTCAAAATGGTACATCCATCTATAGTGTACTAATCAACATAATCTTGTTTCTCGCCCCAAATGAATTGTAAAGTGTATCATTATATCAAAGAAGGAATGCGAAAATTACCTCTCCAACAGAAACAACATCTCCATGATTTAACATTAAAGTTCTTCCAACTTTTTTTGTCGAGGACTCTCTGGCATAACTCATTGAAAAATGAACTTAAGCACAAAATAGCATTTCTTGGCCCTTTTGTTAAAAGTTATCTTATTGCAACTGACATTAATTGTTGCATTAATATATGATAAGCATATGACTTGAAACCAATCATTTTACACTCTTCCACTTTGACATTTTCTAATATTAGAACCATAACCATCGAGTAGTCGAAGATCAAATAGCCTCTGACAAAAGAAACCTTTCTCTTTCTTTGATAATGAATGATGAGTCATAAGAAGAAGAACTTTAGAGCTTTTTTGTTGGGGATGCAAACCCTTCATTAAACCTAATTGCTCTAGATCTTTACGTGATTCAAGCCCATCTTTCGACTTTCCTTTCATATTTGAAATTGTTCAAAATATACTTTCACAAATGTTTTTCTCTACATGCATAACATCTAAATTAAAATGCAAAATTAAGTCCTGCTAACAAAAAAAAATCTAAATTAAATCAAACTAAAATTATAAATTTGGAAATTACTAAATGTCACTAAGCAATAAAGATTTACCTTCCAATATGATAATTCAAAAAATATCGATCTCTTCTTCCACATGTTCATTGGATCGCCTTTTTCTACTCTTACGTTTTTTGCATTTTCCCTAATTGTTCTTAAAATTTTTCAATGTGTTTGAGATTTATTCTCCATTCATTGGTTTGGTCAGACCCTTTCTCTCTTTAATTCCACTAAACCAACTTTTATTGTCACGCCATAAATGATTTGGGAAAAGAAATCTTCTATGAGCCATGTAAACCATCTTGTTACTACATGTTAACCATTGTGAGCATGTAGCAAGACCACACACAGGATACGCAAACTCACCCTTTATAGTATATCCAGCAAGATTACCATATGTAGGGAAGTCAATTATGTTCCACATCAATATTACTTTTAAAGTAAACATAGACTTGGAAGATGCATCATACATTTCAACACCAATATTTCAAAGCATATTCAAATCATTAATGAGTGGTTGTAAATATACATCAATATCGTTCCCAGGTTGCTTTGGTCCCGGTATGAGCAAACTTAACATTAAATGTTCAAGTAAACATACACATGTGTAAGGGAAGGTTGTACACTACTAGCCTTACTGGTCAACAACTATATAATAGACTTTGATAACCAAATGGGTTGAACCCATCATAGGCAAGCCCAAATCTGATATTCCTTAGGTCTGAGGCAAAACTTGGCCATTTTTTATCAATCAAGTTCCATGCAAATGAATCAACTAGATGTTGAGCCATGCCATCTTGACTATGATGAGCATAATGCACTTTAGGGTCTCTACTAATTTAGTTGACATAAACATCCTTCTAAGTCTTGGCACAATAGGAAAATGTTGTAAAACTTTAGCAGGCACCCATTTTTCATCTTTTTAGTACGAGAATTAACCTTCCATCTAGAACTACCACACTTAGGACACGAATCCGAATCTTTATTCTCATTTCTAAATAAACAACAATCATTCATACAAGCATGAATTTTCTCATATCCCAAATCAGATTTATTAAAGAATCTTCTCATTCTATATAATGACTTTGGTAGACAATTATCTTCTTGCAATATATCCCTTAAAAGGTTGAGTAGCTCATTGAATCCCTTATCAATCATACCATTAGAAACTGTAAGTTTATATAAAGTTATAGTTGTTAATAGCTTCATGTATTTCATACACTCGAGATATAAGGGAACCGTAGCATCTTCAAGTTTCTTCTTATACTTATCCTCAACACTAGTCCCAATACTCTTTGTTCCCATTTCATTAAAAATATGCATCATCATACATCATGAGAGCTTCAAGCATATCAAGGTCATCATTTAATGGATCAAGATTTTAAAGTACTTTTGAAGATTCCCCACGGAGTATCCAAACCTTGTAATTAGAATCAAAACCATTCATGACTAAATGATTATATAACTCATTATCCTCTCGTTGAGAGAAGTTTTACAAGATCTACGAGGACAAATAACCATATCGAGATTCCTTGCATGCTTTTTAGCTTCTAGAATAAATCTTCTGACCCTTTTTTGGTATTTATGACTAAATCATGGATATTTAGTCCAACTTTTATCTATCTTAAAATTTCTCAACAACCTTCTTGTCTATTTTTTTAGACAAAAAAATAATGTTAAAAAAACATACACATTACAATACTCAAGACATAAAGATAACTAGGTAAATGTTTAAATAAAAATGCCAATTTTGAGTAATAAATAAGAAAAATATAAATCATCCACAATATTCAGAACCCTCTAATATAACTTAGTAAACCTAATTGGGGTGAAGAAGTTGAGGGCACAATTTTGAATCACCTATAACAAATTAATCCTAAATTTCTACTTGAGATGAAATATCAAAATCACAAAAAAGACAACCTATTTGAGAGCTAAAATAATAAGAATCCAATCAATCACAAAATAAAAAGTACTTGTGGGAAGTCTTCGTTGATGAGTCACAAGAGTGGCCAGGACTTGCATATAAAATAAATATACAAATATAGCTAGCTAGCTACAATACAATTGCATGAATATTGAACGGCTACATGGACCAAACTCTTCCATTTTTTATGCAACAAAACAATTATTCTCATATTTCATCAAAAATCATATTCATATATTAACGAAAATGCGCGAAAAATGAGTGCATAAGTTTGTATTTACAATCATAATGTCAAAATAAGTACTAAAAATGGTGGATACAGTAGAGGAAATTAGTTCCATCAATGAAAATTGTGATTGATCTTACAAGACACACTTGCTCTAGCTATTTGTAAAAGGAAAAGATTGGTTATTCTCACTTATTATGGATTCAGCCCCTCTAAAATGGTAGTTTTAGTGACATCAAATTACATTAATGGCTTCTTCATTTCATCGAAAATCAGATATACAAGGGTACTAAAAAAATACTCTAAGCATCACAAGAAGAATTAACTCAATAATACCACAAATTGTAAAAGTAATAGAAGAAACTATATTACTTGATGTCACAAATGATTGTCTATGAATATTTTAGTTGACATATGTCCACAAGAAGAATTATCTTAATAAGCATCACATTTGTTGAGTTTGGTGATTTAACAAAAACCATTACATATCATTGTCTATGAATATTTTATTTGACAGTAACAGTGCCAATCATGCCTTCTCCTTAGTGAATGTGGATTTGACAGACATGGGTAGGGTTAAGGAGAGTGTTGAGCCAAACAAATTGGTGTTCAAAATCACTGGAAGCTAAGCTATAAGCACAGCTACTAATCTTCAAATTGTTGATGGAGGGAATGATTGATTGAATCCTCAAAGTTTTAAATTGCATTGTGCTTAAAAAATACAAATGCATGATACATAGAGCTAATCTCAACCCCTACACTACCAACAACTAGTAAACAGGAACCATATAGAACAAGTATGATTTATGAACTCATGAGAATCGATAAATCAGTAAATTAATAAAGCTAAAGCTAAGAGGACTCAACTTACCCCCTCTCAAGCCTTGATATTGTTTGTTCACAGGATCAACATTTAAAACTACTGGCCGCCACGACTCTTTGCCGACAAGATCACCATGAACTCCCTGCAAACTAGAGATCAAGAACATATTCACCAAAAATGCAAAACAAATAGGAATATTCATGAAAAAAACCCAAACAAGTTCCAAATTCAAAGAAAACTTAAAAACCCAAACAGGATTCCGATTCAAAGCAAACGAATGGGGAACCCCCAAATTAGAGAAAACTTTCAGAAAACGAAGAGGAATCAACTCCAGATTTTCAACTCTTCAATCCTCGGCTTAGTGAAGTAGCGAAGACAAATCGCTCGATCAATCAGAGGAGTAGCGAACACGAATAGATGAAGAAAGTGTTAAAAGTGAGTGTTTTTAGGTTGAAATGAAAATGACTAACCTACCCCCTTCTCGAGGGCGGCGAATACGAAAACAAATTGAATGTAAGCGGCACATTATTTTTAATTTTTGTGCTTGAAATCAGTGGAGTAAATGAGAGCTAAAGTGTCACACATTATTTTAACTTATACTTTATTATGACAACTAAGGATTTTCATTAAATATGTTTTAAATTTCATCAAATAAAATCATTATACTTATATGATTTTGTTCCTTTTTCTATGATATTTAAAAAAAACTATCATCTTAAATCAATTTCTATGACAATTTTCTAAATTTGCTATAAATTTTATGTCATTAAAAGCACATTTTGTTGTAGTGTATTGTATACTTGCTACTTGAGTATTGAGATTTAACAAACTTGTGAGTAATGATGGTTTTTTATTGTGATCTACTTTGGTGTTTTGAAAGTGAAGTTACATATGTTGTTAAAGCTACATGTCTTAAAATATAAGTTCTTACAAAGAAAAACTCATGAGTAGATTATTAACTTGAAACTTAGCGAATTAAAGGATACTTTATGAACAATGTAAATTGAATGAGAACTAGTTATTAGGACACTTACTAGAATACACATTTGCTTGGGACGCATAAAATCCTAAGTTTGGGGGTATTTGATAAGTGATTAATTATACTTATATATAGGGTTAGTTTAGACATATATTTAGTATAAATATCCTCAAATGAGCTTTAAGTCATTGTATTATTGCATTTTCAAGGAATTAAAGTGTAAAGGAAGGAATTAAGGAAAAATGGGAAGAAACTGAGTGAAAACCCACAAAAACACAATTGGTACCATGGCTATATGTGCTGACGTTGTGCGCATACAAGGAACGGCGTGGAAAGGAAATGTACAGTGTAGGAAAGATGAGAAAATGAAGAAAACCAGCTCTAGAAGTCTACCTCTGTAGTGCATAGGGGACAGTGTCGGTATGCAGGTGACAGCGTCGAGACACCGGGGAGTAAAAAACATGTACGCAATGGCGCCGTAGTCGGCTATAAGGCACGGCGTCAGGGCAGTAAGTGAAAACGCCACACACACGTGAAATAGAAAGTAGAGTTTTAGTTCGAGTTAAATTGTAAAGTAGGCTTTCTAATTGTTATTAGGGAGATAAATATGTATTATGACGCGGTAAGTTCTACACGTACCAACTATTAGCCACCATTATAGTAATTTAGCATAAGGTTTACATTGCGTTTGAGTATTAAGGAGTTTGTGTGAAGAAAACATTGAAAACTTCAAGTTTGCAATTCAGTTTCGGTTTCGTTAATTAAATTCAGGGTAATATTTTTATTCATCTCTTATTTGCAATTATTTCCATTATGAATTGTGATATGTTTGTTTCAATGAAGTGTGAGTAGTCTATTCATCTTAAAGATCAATGGATCCTATGGTATGAATGTTATGCTTTGAATATGAATAAAAAGTGATAACAAAAAATGCAATGGTTAGAATTTGTATTGATTCCGAGTATAATGCTTTAGACATCTTGATGACATGTTTAATGAACTTAGGATTTAAAAGTTATCATGACCATTAAAGCTTGTAATCTGGACATGAATGGTACAACCATAAAATACACAACATCGATATATAGTTGTTGATTAGGGAGGAGCTGATAGTAAACTTAGTTGGTTATGAATCTAATGATTTGAGACTTAAAGCAATGTGGAGCTTATGTTATTTACATCAATAGGTGGAGTTTTGGTTTGCACATCAGAATTTTCTCTATCACGATAGTCGGTTGAAGTGGATTTGAAGGAAATCTGTCTATTCTAATAAGGCATTGCACACAACATATTAAGAAGTACACATGAACACAAAGCATAGTATTAAATTAGCAGGTGAAGTTGTGAACTAAGATATCTTTAATATAAGAGTTCAAGTAAAGTTTAAATTGATTTGTTATAGTGTTTTAGTTTGTATAAAAACCAATTAAAAAGTGAATTCCTTAGCAATAGTTCAAGTTAAATAGGTAATTAACAACTAGTGCAAAAACCTTTCCCTGAGGATGATATTCGTGATCAACGTAAATTGATTGCACTATTACTACAAGCTAACTGTTATACTTGCAGCACTCATCAGATTTACAAATGAAATGGGAATCACAGTGCAATAGTCATTGACAGTTTGACTTGCATCCGTTATTTATTGGATTATATGTTTTTCATAATCTTGTTAGATATTTTTATTGCATATTGATATTGTAGATTACCTTTTGATTATTATATGGAATGTTGAATCCTTACTTACTAAGCAAGGTGGAGCGCTCACCCTAAATATAACATTTTAGGTTCTCAGCCTAGCACTTTAGCAAATGGGAAAAAGAAGATTTATGAGTCTCATTATCTTCTCTACGATGTAATGAACCTATCTTTATATGTACATATACACACATGCGCGCACACACACACACACACTGTTTAAGTTACTTTGTTGTAAATGAACAAGGTTGGGAGAATTTATAATCGAGTTTTGGATTTTGATAAACTCTGTATTTATGTCTATCATTTTAATTATCGAAAAAGCATTAATTTTTCACTGTGTATATTTTGAATTCTTAATTCGATATTGATATACATGTTGTGTTTATTAAGTACAAAATGAGAGGTATGGGATGCTACATATTTCCTTGAAATTCACTTCAACCCACTATCGAGACGGAAAAGATTCTAATGCGCAAACTAGAACTCCACCTATCGATGTGAATAACGTAAGCTTCGCATTGATTGAAGTTCCAAATCTTTAGACTCATAACCAATTAAGTTTACTATCTGTGTTTTCCTAATCAATAACTATCTACCGATGTTATGTATTTTACGGTTATATCAGCTATATCCGTCTTAAAATCTCAAATGGCCATAGTAACTCGTAAAACCTCTAGTCAACAAACACATGATCAAGATGTTCATAGCATTACACATAAAATCAATACAAATTATAATCATTGAACTTTTAAAATTTACAATCCACTCATAACTACTTTCGCATAACATTCATAGCATAGGATCCATTGATCCTTAAGATTAATGAACTACTCACTCATCATTGAAATAAGCATACACATAATGGTATTCGTTGCAATCAAAGATTGAATTAAATAACTCTAATTAAATCAAGAAAATATTACCGAATAACCACACATGAGTTTTCTATGTTTTCTCTTCCAAAACTCTTCTCAATACTCACAAAGTAAACTATGCAAATTGGTGGTAATGTGTGATCATGGGTGAGTTTGCCATGTTATAATACACATTTATACCACCAAGACACTTTGAAAAACGATTAGAAACTGCCCTAATAGACAATTCCACATGAAATAGAACTCTAGACTTTCTATTTTTTACATCCCGGCATTGTCCATAAGTGATCCAGCATTGTTTGTGCAAAGCCACGATGCAGCCATAGCTTCGGCCTCTTTGTGTAGATTTTCCTTTCTCGGTAGGCTCAACACCCTACTTAAACCATCTCGGAACCATTCCTATATACCCATGGTGTCGCCACTGCACTGACACTACTACACTTTCTTTCTTCACTTCTCTTTTTCTCCACACCTTGCCTACGTTATGTACATTTTTCCTACGACGTCAATCCTACTAGTCACGGCGTCAAACATGGTTTTGTGCATTTTATCCTCATTTCATCATGAAATCACTCCATTGTCTCTTTTATACCTTGTGTATCTGAAAACACATAAATACCATTAATTAGAGCTCATTTCAGAATATTTATACCAAATATATTACTAAACTAGTCCTATATATAAGCCTAAATAATTACTTATCAATACGTCATAAATGCACGACACATTTTGAGGGGTTCCCAAGAAATGGCTATGTATTTGGGCTCCATTGTGGAATTTGCTATATATATATATATATCAGTTACGTGTGACTTTATAAAGAAGTACTTAAGTTATGGTTCTCTCTCCCAAATAGCACCAAGATCTTTTAAAAATTCCACACCTATTATCCAAAAGTGATTAAGTTGGGGACAATATTGGCACTAGCTAGTGAGATCTAAGAACTCATGGATAAAGTCGCAGGCAAGCCCAACAAGTGGTATCAGAGTCAATGGTTTGGTTGGGACAATGCATGCATGTCTAGAGGTAGTCCCGGTTCCTCGAGTCGTCTCCTCTCGAGATGTAGTGATGACAAATCATAGATGTGGCACCTTGGATAGATTTCGATCCAAGATGGAGATTGTTATGATGTTGACTGAAATATCATCCCACATTAATTAAGTGTGACTTCATACAGAAGTACTAAGTTATGGTTCTCTCCCAGATAGTGTCGAGGCCTTTTGAAGTAAGACCCCACACATGTGACCCAAAGGTGGTTAAGTTAGGGACGTACAGTATCGGTACTAGTGAGATCCACAGACTCATGGATAAAGGCGCGGATGGGCCCAACATAATGTTTTGAACTCGTTTAAATTGTATCCTCAATTACTAATTAATTACTCCCTCGTTTCACAAATATAAGTCGTTTAAGATAAGGGCACAATAATTAAGACGTCATTAATTACAAGTATATTTTACATATACGGCCTTTGACATTAAATGAAGTGAAGAATTGAAGAATCATAAATACTTGAATTGTATAACGGGTATAATCAGTAAAAAAATAATAAATACACTCTCGAATTTCAAAAACAATTTTTAATTTTGATCAAGAAGTTTTTGCTAGAAAGACTTATAGTTTTTATCGTAAGGAGTACAATAATAACCTTAGTTAAAACTAATGATTTGGCATAGTAAAACAATAATTGCTTGTTTCAGACTGCTAGTTCTAGAAATAACTTTTAAAAGATAAAAAAAATAAAACAAAACAAAACTCCAGCTATACATACGAGCTCTAAGTTTTGATGCAACATTATTGTTCTTTTATATTCAACACCAAAAAAATAAGTAGTACTAGAATGACAACAGGGCGGTATATATGCCGTACCAAATGTTGCATATCGTTTCTTTGACCCTTTCATACACGCCTTAAGATGTCGATATACACAGATCTTTGTACATAACACGTAGGTTGTGACCGCATGTCACTACAAAAAAATGGATATTTAGAAACGGAATTAGCAACGGAATTTAGTTCCATTGCTAAAAAAAATGGTTTGAGACGGAATAATTTAGAGACGGAATAGAGAGAGATCAGAGACTAAATAGAGACGAAATTAAATCCCGTCTCGAAAAATGGCGCCAATACTCCCACCAAAATGTTTTTTTATAACCGTTCATTAAGTCTCGAGATTCGTGCGTGCTCCGATCTAGACGTCTTAAAAATGGGGACCGATGAACTATCACTGAAATGTCTCTTTCAACTCTTTTTCTCTCTCACCGCTCTCTGCACCGCCTCCTTTCACCGCTCACCGCTTGAGCTCACCGTCTGCTCTCACCGCTCACCTCCTGCTCTCACCACTCTTTGCTCTCTCTCCGCTCACCGTTCATCGCTCTCTGCTCTCTCTCTCTTTCTCTCTCTCTCTCTCTCTCTCTCTCTCTCTCTCTCTCTCTCTCTCTCTCTCTCTCTCTCTCTCTCTCTCTCTCTCGCTATTTGCTCTCTCGCTCTCTTTGTGCTCACCGCTCTCTCTCTCTCTCTCTCTCTCACCGCTCTTTGTTCTCTCTCTCTCTCACCGATCTCTTACCGACGTTTCCCAGCTCTCTCTCTCTCTCTCTCTCACCGCTCTCTCTCACCGAAGTCTCTCTCCCAAACCCTAAATTTTTGTCGTCGCTGCAATTGCGGCTGCGACGAGGCCATCGGCTCTGCCGTCGTCGGCTGTCGGAGATTGGAGCCTCCGAAACCCTAAGCCGTCGTCGTTGTTCGCCACACCCTAAGCCGTCGCCACTGTTCACCGCACCCCAAGCCGTTGTTGAAAATAAATGAAGATTATGTAAGAAACAGAGAAAATAAAAGGTGTACAAGATTACTTATGTATTGTGTTGTTTTGTTTTAAGAGTTAAAAAGAGGAAGCCAAGATTATTGCATGGGAGAACTTGCAGAAAGCAAAAGCTGAGGCAGCTATAAGGAAACTAGAGGTTTGCTGTTCTGTTTCTTAGTTTACATTTTATGTTTTAAAATCGATTAAACATTATGTTTCTTTATGCTTGGATTGTTATTGCTCTGTTGATCATCTGTCTACATCAATTCGCGGAATTATTGTTGAAATTAATTAATTTTTCAAGAAGTTAAAAATCTTACAAGGTAGAAGAAATATAGGAGACAGACTACTCTTCAATATCATGCAATTAATATTTTTATCCGTAGATGAAGCTCGAGAAGAAGAGGTCGTCTTCCATGGATAGGATCATGAAAAAGATGTGATTGGCTCAAAGAAAAGTCCAAGAAATGAGGACCTCAATATCAGCTAACCAGAGCCAGTAGATTGTACGAGCTTCTAATCGGATGTTATCCTTCCGTAAGGCCAACCAGATAAGTGGTTGCTTCACTTGTCATTCATTCTAGTGCATCAATGCTCTCCCACTATTCTTTAACCTGGTAATTTCTACTCCATGAAACTCTTTTATGAAGTTTTGGGATTTGAATTCCTAAATTGGTTCTTTAAGTCTTGTTCCACAGAATCTGAAATTCGAAATAGCTTTTGTCATTAACAAGAGAAATAGTAATATTTCCCATTTTCAAGATTCAGGCTATAGCTTTGCTGCAATAGTCCTTTTTATGACTTGTAGTTAAGTGATTGTGCTTTTTACTGATGTTTAACTTCAAATGCTGAATATTAACAGCGACGAACTATGGCCAAATAATTGCTTACTGATGGGGAAAAGGAAATCCCTGTGCTTCTATAAATATTTTTCCGCCCTTCCACGACAAGAACATTCACAACGTTGTGAATTGCAGCCCCCATGGAAACAATGCACATGTTAGTTGGTTGTGAAAAGAAAAAAATTCCACCTCAGCCACAGAGGCGGCCTAAGGCGAAGAGTGGGCTACTTGGACCACCGGGGGTGGCTTACCATTTGATGCATTCAGCTTCCATGCCTGTGTTCCAAGATGGAAGTGTTGGGGGATTCTTAGCAGGCTCTCCTTTCCCTTCGGGAGTTATGGCCGCTGATGGCCTGATTAGAAGATCAAACTGCAGCGGTGGTGGTGCGTCCACCACTGACATATCTTATCCTGTGTTGTTTGATCCCTGTATAATGCTCTCCGTTAGTGTTCATGTGTGGTCCATCTGGGCATTTGAGCCAGTCACTGCCTTGTGGCCGAGGTACAGTCTTGGTCCCTAGCTTCTTTTGTGAATCTTGTTATGCCTGGTTCAGTTGCGTAAGTCTGTCTATTTAATATACTATTATGAGAGAAGTAATTAGGCCAAGTGAACTCACAAGGCGCTGATCACCGTTCAGGTGAAGCTTTTAGTTGCAAGTGTTGCCTGAAATTGTTAATGTCTGGAATCTTTTCTATTAAGTCCTTTTCAGGAGAGATTTGGAATTTATGCATCATATTGGGACAAAAGTAAGGAACATTGTTTGATCTTGAGTATAACGGTTAGCTAGGTAGTTTTTTTACCATTCTGGGGAAAGTGACAATTTCAGAAGTTGATATACTAATAAAGGAGAAGGGAACAAAGTCAATATACTCTTAAGGGAAAGAAACATTGATCTGCTTGTTTCTTAAATATCATGATTGTGTTCATGCGCACTTTAATGCAAATTCGCTTGTGCAAATGATGTGTGTTTCAGAAGTATGTCACCAAATCTTTTTCTGATCATTTTCTGCACTTTTCTTTGTTTTGGTACTTATGATTATGATGATTTGGTAATTTTGGATTCTGAAATAAACAACAGCTTTTTGGCACTCTGTGATGGAAGAATCATCACAACTCACGAAGCACCATTTCCGACTGGGGCTTTAAAGTTGAATTCTTCCAGCATTTTATGGAAGATTAAGTTTTGAAAATGGATAATTTGCTGGGAACATGTTAGAATAGTAATTAACGTAACATGTGGTATTAGTAGAAAGTGTATATACTTGTCACATGAGGTTTGGTTTTCTCTCTCTTCCTTTCATTATCATTATCGTGAACATGAAACTTCAAATCATCCCTTAAGTGATCTCACGAGTACATATTAAGCAATTTTGTTTGCCTTCAGTTTTCAACAACTAGTCAATATGGCTAAAAATGTTAGCGACTTGAAGAATAGTTAATGTTGAATGTTGAACGTTTAGTGTGTTGTTGATTTTGTTATTTAGAGAAAGACCATTAATCATTTTATTTTTAAAGTCAATTAACTGAAATGGCCTACTGAAAACATTCAGATGAGAATCTTGATGGCCACATTGATGCATCAACCATGGTGCATGTTATATCCTTACATGTCACATTGTGTAGTGTAATATTTTTTTTACTATTTGGTGACGCATTTGATTTGTTTTCCCTTTCATTAGCTCCAGGAAAGTCTAACTCCTCGTGGCTGACCCTAATAATGATTGGCATGACTGTAAATTAAATCATGCGCGGTGCAAAATATCTTAGATCCAATTTTTGCAAGGTAATTAATCACTTTACTTTTGTTTGTTTAAAGCTTTATTGGATCGGGCTTCTCTTGTAAAATCAGGTGGATTTACCATTTGTTCTAATGAAGCAGGCTTCAGGAACCAAATGCTGGACGTAATTAAGGGTGTTTCAAAATCCAATAAAAATGGGTTGTACATAAATTCATGTTTTGCTCACTACCAATCTGAGAGACAAGACACTTGGTTTGCAGATGATTCTCCTATAATTCAAGACAAAGTCCCTTTTTTTCCCCTTAATCTAAAGGCACTTGCTCTTTTTCTTTGCTATGAATTGTCTTCCTGCTTTCTTGAAAGGCTTACTATATTTACTAATATCCACTTGAAGAGACTTGTTAGTTAGTGGATCTTAAAAATCCCTTGTCAGATGAGGAGTTGGTTTTCTCCATTTTTAATTAGTATGCACATTTTTTGAAGGTTCTTTTACACTAGTAATACATTTTGGGAATATTAGCCTACATGTGAATTAAGTTAACGACAATGAATTTTCATCGGTGAAGAAAGATTTGCACTGTAAATGGAGATAGTTGTTTTGCGATTTCGTTTTGTTTATCATGAGTTTGATCCATTTTGCAATATTTGCAGAGCGTGGCCCTATCAGTAGGTGACTGGTTCTTCGATCGAGTGGGAGTTAGTGCCATTGATTGCCCATATCCCTGTGACAATACCTGCCATAATCTGGTTTTCAAGTGAGAAATGAGGAATTTAAAGCATATCATGTAACTTTTATAGTTGTTTACATGACTTTTAGATTGATACTTCTTTTTGTGCATATTTAGAGGATTGTAAGTTTTTTTGTGGTTGTTGAACAATAGGATTTGTGGTTTTTGTGAATACTTAGAAATTTGGAACATTTATTATACTTGACAAGCTTTCGTGGATATATAAATCTTTTTCAATGTCGAATTGTACATTTTCGTTTCTAAATTCCGTCTCTAATCAGCAACGGAAACACATTTTCGTTGCTGACTAAATCAGCGACGACGATATTAGAGACGGAATAGATTTCGTCTTTGTTCCGTTGCAGAATTTGATTAGAGACGAAATTTATGCTAATCAGAAATGGAAATTTCTGTTGTGAAAAGATTTTAAGTGAAGTTAGTTTGTGCATTGTTCACCTAGGACATCATGACATTTGACCCGGACACTCCGCGCAGTCCGGTATTTGTCTTAAACAAATTGGCTCTGGTCGAAAAAGGAAGAAATCAACTTGTGGTGGAAAGAAGTATCTTAGAAGCTTGGATTGATTTGGGAAGGGAAGAAGTCTGTTTGAACTTGACGTTGCATGCATTTATTATTTATCTAAAAGACAGAAAATAAAAAAAAATAAAAAATAAAAAACACGTGAGCATACAAATTAATTATGGGGGCAGGCAGCGAGGAGGGACATTGGAAGACTTTTGTTTGAGGTAATGACAAGTGGCACTAATTAAACGCCAACAGTAGTTGATTGCCGCGGAATGTCCAATCGCCAAAACTACAAATTCTGTTACTATCGATCACTGCGCGCAATGCTACTCTCTCTCTCTCTCTCTCTATGTACAGTGGACTCCAATCCCCATTCTAACTCATCCATTCAAACGTTAGTTGGGTCCATATGTCCATGGCTACGACCGAGAAGGTTAGCTAAAGTGAACCTAGGGCCCACACATATATGCATCCATCTCTCTTTCTATGTATGTTCCTATATGTATATAATATCCAACCTTAGCTTGAAAAAAAACACTTCACTACTTTTTCATGGCTCCAAAAAATAATTCTACTACTGTTGATAAAAAACACTCATCCCTAATGATGAAGAGATCATCTTCGTCGTCATTGTTGTGTGCAAACAAGGGAGCATGGACGGCGGAGGAAGACCAGAAACTGGCTGATTTTGTGAGAACTCATGGAGCCAAGAAGTGGAAATCAATTCCAGTTCAAGCAGGTAATTAATTCATTCATTCTTTGAGTTAATTATTAATTTTGTACATGTACATGCATTTGAAGTTTCGCGAATCGTTAATTTAATTGGCTAATGATGAGTCCAATTAATTAATTATTTTTTCCTGCCCTTGACGTAATTTTGTAGGTCTGAATCGATGCGGAAAGAGCTGTAGATTCAGATGGTTGAATTATCTAAGGCCCAATATCAAGAGAGGCAACATATCAGACCAAGAGGAGGATTTGATACTTAGGCTTCATAAACTTCTAGGAAACAGGTATATATGTATAAATAGCTAGCTAGGCTACATATATACAGTATATCATAATTTAATTATTTCTTGCTTTCACAATTATACTTAAGCAATCATAGATGTTAGTTAATTGAGGAAAGGTAATAACCATATGATATGACATTCTTAGTTAGTGATTCCTCTTTTAATTGATTAATAATTAGGTGGTCGCTTATAGCTCGAAGGCTACCCGGGAGAACGGACAATGAGATTAAAAACTATTGGAATTCTCATTTGAGCAAGAAAATAATGAATCAAAGCGATTCGACTGTTAAAAGCTCAAGCGTTGAAGAGTCTGCTAATCAAATTGTTGAGGAACCACCGCAAGAAGTTCCAATTCAAGAGAATTTATATGGGGGAAGTTTGGATATTGAAACGAGTTTTAATGTTGATGAGTTCTTTGACTTCTCTAATGACGGGCTCCTGAGTTTAGAGTGGGTGAGCGAGTTTCTTGACCATGCATGACAAGGATTTGATGAGCCGATATTAATTAGTAAAAATTGATTCTATTCATGAGTATATATATATAACTAATTAATTAATTTGGGGGTGCTTGTGTGTATGTAATTGTTACGTGGTTTGTGAGTTTGGGTTTCCTCCATCTATGTATAATTTATCAATTAGCTAGGATAAATAAGCAAATTCGTTGTGTCAATTAATGAAGCGTGGGCATCAATTTCCATACTTTCTCCCCTCATTAGTCATTATGTAGGTGTGCTAATTAATTTGTTACTTTGCCTACCTATTTGTACTCTATATGTGTACGCATACACGGTATTTATATTGTTTGAATGTTGTGATTGCTCCAACTTTAGTTAATATATACAATTAAATTTATTTCCTATCGATTTTTTTTTTCTAGTTGAAGTAGCTAATGCATGATTATTAATGATTTATATGTGTCGTGCAATATTGATTTCACAGAAGAGGAAATAAATTAAGGGAATTTAAATTAAATTAAGAAATTTGTGAGCTTAAAAATGAAACTGAGTTTAGAAACATCTTTTCAAAGTTGAATTCCTATATGTTTCAAAGTTGAATTCCTATATGTTGTGTTTTTGGGCTGAAGGGTCTTGTTTGGTTAGGGGTGGAATTAACTCCCAGGAGATAACTTGAAAGGGAGTTGAAACTAATCTTGTTAGGTTGCAACTTCCCTCCAAGTTATCTTCCAACTCACATCCAAGAGTGAGAGATACTCCCCGCCCCCCTTCCCCCTCCCTTCTGCCCCTTAGGGGAGTTATCTTCCAATAGTTTATAGACACAATTACCCTCATTAATTACCTTTTATTACATACATCCACTAGAACAAATTATACTTTTCATAGAGGTTTTTGACCTCTATGAAAAGTGTTATCTTTTAAGACGTTATCGTATCTTCAAAGCTTACATAGGGGTTTCAAACCTCTATCAAATATTGGCTATTTCATATGGGTTTGAAACCTCTATAATATCTTCAAAGGCTTACATAGGGGTTTCAAACCCCTATCAGTTGTAGTGATTTCATAGGGGTTTGAAACCTCTATATTATCATCGAGGGCTTACATAGGGGTTTCAAACCCCTATGAATACTAGTGATTTCATAGAGATTTGAGGCCCCTTTCAAATGTCATTTTAAAAAAATTAATAGCTGAAAATACCCATAATTATTAATTTTCATTTCCAATTGAAAATATAACAAATGTACATCCCACTCACAGTATTGTTATCCCACCAGTAATTATACATGCGACATATGCAAATAGAGAACAGAATGACAATACATATATACATAAGTTCTGATATAAGTCTAAACTCCAACAATGTTCAACACCTTTTGAATCACAACAACTCTCACCACATCGTGTTATGAAGACCTCCTTATCTGCACATACACACCACCCAATCCAATCCATCAAAACACAGCCATATCGACATTTATTCAAACAACTCAACATCATATTCATCAAAACAACAAAATCTCAAAAAGATTCCCTGAAGGTGTTCAGCATTTTCTAAATAGTAGGAAGCAGGAACACCAGTCAAATACAGATATCCAGATAGCCATTCAATGCACAAACAAAAAAGAAAAGCATGGACATAGGCCAATAATGAAGCTAGAATCTATAATATAATTTTATTACGGGAATCTTTATTAATTACATCTTTCAGATTTTCCACTCATAAGTCATAAAAGCATCTCCAATGGGAATGTGAATTGAGTGTGGATGTGTGCCACCTAGGACTGAATAGACATTGAAACAAAAAAGTCATCTCCAATGCAAATGTGTATTTCGAATGTGCAGCTGACTTGACGTGAAACAAATAGACAATGTCTACTCTCGATGTCTACTTCTAGACGGTGCAATCCATAGCCACATCAACAATTCTCTTTAAAATATGTAGAAAACAATAAATTTTAAAATAGAAAGTTATATCCACATTGACCATTGGAGAACATTTTTGAACTTCAATGTCTATTCAAGCCACTTAGGATCGACATCCTCTCCACATTGCTGACGTGACAACAATCCACGCCTACAATCCACATTTACCATTGGAAATGCTCTAAAGATGGACTAAAGATAAACTTGTGACTAGATGGGTGGATCAAAGCAAAGATGGAATACCATTAAGGAGTAGAGAAAAGGTCAAGATTATTTGGATGTTCTAATTCCCAAACCACATGGTCTAGACTCAGGTTCAAGTATTTAATCAGATTTTGCCTCTTGGCATGAATGTCAAACAAAAGATCTTTAACTTGCCATAAATTGTTATCATCAAATGTAAAGTGAATTGAAAAATAGAAGAAGCAATAGAGGTATTCAAACCTGTGTGTTTCACAGCAACAGGAAAGTGAACAAGATACGGGTCCACATAATCCAGCTTGAAGCTTCTTTAGACTGTCTTTACAGGCTTCTATAGCATGCCCATGATCCAAGTTCCAGAGCTGGAGTAAAATACATTGCAGTCATTGAGCGAATATATCATTAATTGGACCCCAAGAAGAAACAATATCAAAGCAGATTAACAGAGAGAATTAAATTAATTCGAACTCACCTGGGTGGTGATGAAAAGTTCCTCCCTCTTTACAAGACCGGCTCGAAATGAATCAGCATGTGCTTCTCCAACTTCCGCTTCATTCTTGTAGTCAGCTGCAATGAAAATAACTCCATTATGTTACTTTCTTCACCTAGACGCCAAAGAGTAAATGTAATCTTAAAGACCGAAAACAGTCAAAACACAACAACGAAAACAACTCCATTATCGTCAATGGAAAATCTGCATCCCAAATTCCACCCGTCGAATTCTTATTTATATGCAACGGTTCATTTTATTTGATGTTGGCTTGGTACGAAATCAAACTCGCAAAGAAATCTTGGCTTGTGTTGTTGTTCCCTGATTATTGCAAATGAATAGCAAGGTTTATATCCAATCTATATATGTAAGAACTACTTAGATGGGATTGACGTAAATATATGAATGACTAAGCTACCTTCTTGTTTCTTCTTTCTCCTCCATATGAAACAACCAGCAATGGTACTTATGCATAGCACCGACAAACGGTAGGCAATGCCACTGCCAGAGCAAGTTTGCTCTTATTTCCTGAATCCAATGACGATGAATTATTATTTATCGCGTCTGCAACCGAAAACTCAACACATTAGAAAAATCTTAACTGGTAAGTTGCATGAGAAAATCTTTCTTTCATATAGGGATCGGTCCCTACATATAGGAAATGTATCATTATGAACCGTACTACGTTTATCTCAGTCTTCACTTTAAGCTTAGAATCCACCTTGGAGCCTATACACCCTCTAGATTTCCTACCAAAAAAATAATGCATCCCAAAAGATAACCTTTTACAACTAGAAGGCATTTTTCTTAAATAATTTACACACTAGAGTATGTGGAGTCTCTGATGAACTGTTAAGTATTTGTTGATCTATTTCTCTCAAAATGAAGGAATGGCCAACGTATCTAAGACAATCAAGGCTATCGGACAAGGTCGGAAAAAATATTCAGAGTTATTCCTTTCAAGCTACTGCTCTAAAGACATAGAATTAGATTACTTAATATCTTTGTTTTTAGTCCCATTGACAATTTTGTACACATAAATCAATTGGATCGTCAATATGAGTGTTTATGCATTTCTTCCATTCATGTTACTAAAAGATAGTCATCTTGTCATTCTGAAGTATTCCCAAAACAAAGCACCTCAAGGCCAATGGTGCAATATTCATTTAGGCTTTCGGTATTAGGATTATGGAACATATTTTGCCCCTCAACAATCAGTCTTATTTCGCAATTCTCATTTGTCGAAATGATGTAATACTCCTGTAATATGGATTGGTACATGCAATACTTGATCTGCAATACCACGATTATGCTTAATTGGAGAAAAAATACTACAAATTGGTTACGTTGTGTTCAAATGTTATAGAACATAAACAAGATTCTAATTATTGGAAAGAAGAACCAACAACAAAGCCTCCAAAATCAACAGATCTGAAACCAACTCACCTTAAAGTGAAGACTGAGATCTGAACCTCTTGCCTTACAAGCTGAAACCAACGCACCTTAAAGTGAAGACTAAGACTAAGACCCAAATAAAATGCATCACCAAACTCACCATGTATATGTATATTTCACAATGAAAAAAGAGGCCATGTTGTTGCATTGTATGCAAGTTAAACTACGTTCAATGTTTGTCCAGAATACCAATCACCAATAATAAAACTTCGCAAAATTGAAAGTCGATAAGTTGCACTAGCAAAGGCAATATATAATAAGAAAAATTCAATAGGCAGAATTACCTTAATCACGCTCGGCAAAAAAACATCTCAACGACTTCTTCGACAATAGCAAGCAGCCCTGCATGGTGCACTCCAATTCCCCTACGCAGGAGATTTTGGACCCTAACAACCTACCAAAAAATACTCAAGATTGAATGGGACATTGATGATGTCCAAGAATTAGCTTGTAAATTCTTGGAAAAATATGATGGAAAGATATGACAGGATGGCATTTTAGTAATTTCTGCAAATGGCGAAGTTTGGGCGTTTGAGTTTTGGCTGAAATAAAAGAATTTTCGAACTTTGGCTTAAGTTCTGACCTAGATCGAGTTGTTTGTGGATTCGTTCAACTGGTTTAGAAGATCTCCGCTGCGTCAGTTGGTATCAGAGCCTGCTTCAGCGTGATTGGAGAAATTATGCCGCCGAAAAGGAACCAGCAGCGTATCGAGGAGGTGTATCATCGTGACAATCTAAATCGACAAATTGGCAAATTGATTGACTAACCCATGGGCGGTGGTAGAACGATTAACTGCCAGAATCGATCGGTTGTTGGGTCAAAATATTGATCGTGTCCGTAACCATCGAAGGGAACCTGTTGGTGATGAACAAGTAGGAGATTCTTCTACCGAAGGGGAGGATGAGTATGTTGAGGCACCGAGGAGGCGCTACAGGCCGCGTGCAGTTGAGGATGATCGCAGGCGGTAGGAGTTTGGGATGAAGACGGAGGTCCCAGAATTACATGGCACCCTTCAACCGGAAGAATTCTTAGACTGGCTGGCGTCAGTTGAAGAAGTCCTAGAATTCAAAGGTGTGCCCGAAGATAAGCGTGTGCAACTGGTTGCGACCAGATTCCGCAATAGGGCCACGGCTTGGTGGCAACAGCAGAAGTTGATGCGGAATAGGAATGGAAAGGCGAAGATTACCTCGTGGGAGAAGATGAAAAAGCACTTACGAGCTGAGTTCTTGCCTTACAATTTCCAACGCCTTATGTATCAGAGGTTGCAGAATTTGAGACAAGGGGAAAAGTCAGTAGATGATTACACTACTGAGTTTTATCAGTTAGTCGCTAGAAAGAACTACAGGAGACTAACGACCAATTATTGACGCGGTATATTGGTGGACTAAGGGTGCAGATCCAAGATGTCGTCAACATGTTTGACCCGACTTCCTTATCTGTAGCGCATCAGCGAGCATTGTTGGTGGAGAAACAACGGCGTCGGGGTGTGAGTAATGCTTCCAGTAATGTTAGTGTTGAGACAGCCAATACTGGAGGTAATATCGCTGCAATTAACCCTGCTAGTCGCACAAACAGACCTAGCACTAGTGGGATTAAATGCTTCGGTTGTGGCGAAGTTGGTCACAGGAAGTCATAATGTAAAGGGAAGAAGGCTCTCTTTATTGAGAACGAAGAGGAAGACGAAGAGGAATAGGCCAACATCACTGCAGAACCAGCGTTTGATACTTCTGACAACACATAAGAGGAGGTCGTGACTGGAGATGTGGGTACCGCCTTAGTTGTAAGGCGTTCTAGTATGACTCTAAGAGCTGTCGCTGATGATGAGTGGCTTCGGAATAACATCTTTCAGTCCAAGTGTACCATCTTAGGCAAGGTGTGTAGGTTCATGATTGATGCGGGCAGTTGCGAGAATATCGTCTCAGTTGAAGCAGTTCAGAAGTTGGGCCTTGCAACTGAACAACACCTCAGGCCCTACAAGCTAGCTTGGCTAAAGAAGGGTGGTGAGGTGCAGGTGTCGAAGCGTGCCTTGGTGACTTTTTCTATTGGTGCTAACTACAAGGATTCAGTCTGGTGTGATGTTGTGGCTATGGATGCTTGCCACTTGTTACTGGAACGTCCTTGGCAGTTTGATAGGAGAGTTGTGCATGATGGCAGAACCAATAAATACACCCTTATGTTCAAGGGTGTGAAGATTGTGCTAGTACCCGCCAAGGACCCGGAGGAAGTTAAGCCTACTAAAGAATCTAGCAGTTTGTTTTCTTTGACAAGATTTGAAGATGAATTATAGGATTCTGAGGTCGTTTACATCTTGATGGGAAAGGAGGTAGATAGAGATGTTGATGTTCCTGAAGCTGTAATTCCTATTGCGAAGGAGTTTTGTGATGTTTTCCCTGATGAGATGCCGAAAGGACTGCCACCATTGCGTGATATTCAACATCAGATTGACCTTGAACCTGGTGCGTCACTACCTAATAGACCACACTATCGAATGAGTCCCAGTGAGCATGAGGAGTTGCACAGACGGGTTGAAGAGTTATTGGCGAAGGGATTCATCCGTGAAAGTCTGAGTCCATGCGCAGTGCCAACCCTCCTTACACCAAAGAAAGATGGCTCCTGGAGGATGTGTGTGGATAGTAGAGCAATCAATAAGATTACTTACTTGACCAATTGAGTGGAGCAAAAATTTTTACAAAACTGGATTTGAAGAGTGGGTACCACCAGATTCGCATTAGAGTTGGGGATGAGTGGAAGACTGCTTTTAAAACTAGGGAGGGGTTGTATGAGTGGTTAGTCATGCCGTTTGGGCTGTCAAACGAACCTATCACCTTCATGAGAGTCATGAATCAGAGCTTGAGACCTTTGATAGGCAAGTGTGTTGTGGTATATTTTGATGATATATTGATATACAGTACTAACGAGGAGGAACACCTCCAGCACGTGCGAGATGTTCTGACTATCTTGCGCAGGGAGAAGTTCTATGTTGCGATGAAGAAGTGCTCATTTTGACACCGAGGGTCTTTTTCTTAGGCTATGTCATTTCTAGAGAAGGGTTGCAGGTTGATGAGTCTAAAGTAGAAGCCCTCCGCACTGGCCTAGACCCACCACAGTCACGGAGGTTCGCAGCTTTCATGGGTTGGCTTCATTCTACAGGCGGTTCATTCCACACTTCAGCAGTATCATGGCCCCAATTATAGACTGTATGACGGGCGTGAAGTTTGGGTGGAGCAACGAGGCAGATGAAGCATTCCAACTGATCAAGGTAGGCATTGGAGCTGTCTTAAGTCAGAATAATAGGCATGTTGCCTATTTTAGTGAGAAGCTATCTGGGGCGAAGTTGAGGTATAGCACATATGATGTGGAGTTCTACGCAGTGGTACAAGCCATTAAGCATTGGCGGCATTATCTTTTTTCACAGAGAGTTCGTGCTTTTTATAGACCATGAGGCATTGCGACACTTACATGGGCAGAACAAGGTCTCGGCCAGACATGCTTCCTGGGTGGCCTATTTGGAGCGCTTTACTTTTGTGGTGAAACACAAGTCTGGTGTGACCAACAGAGTTGCCGATGCCCCGAGCAGACGAAAAAGTTTGTTGAGCCGCATGACCATTGAGGTACCTGGGTTTTCCTACTTCTCTGATTTATTTACTACTGAGTCTTTCTTTGCTACTATTATGGAGAAGGTGCGGAGTGGGGAGCATACTGATTACACACTCTATGAGGGTTTCTTATTTTGGCGTAACCAGTTTTGCATTCCTAATTGCAGCTTGAGATTGCTGATTATTAGAGAGTTGCATGGAAAGGGACATGTTGGGCGTTCTCGCACTTTGCAACTAGTGCAGGCCTCTTACTTTTGGCCTACCATTCGTAAGGAAATGGACAGATATGTACAACGGTGTTGGACTTGCCAGCTTTCGAAGGGTACCGCAACTAATGCCGGTCTATATATGCCTTTACCCATTCCATAACAGCCATGGGTTGATATTAGCATGGATTTCGTGCTGGGGTTGCCTATAACACAGCGGGGTAATGACTCTATTTTTGTGGTGGTTGACCGTTTTTCCAAGATGGTTCACTTCATCCCATGCAAGAAGACCACAGATGTTGTAAAGGTGGCTCAGCTGTTCTTTCGGGAGGTGTATAGATTGCATGGCCTTCTTACCTCGATTGTTTCAGATCGGGACACTAGATTCCTCAGCCATTTTTGGCGCAGTTTATGGGCTATGGTGAACACGCAGCTGAAATTTAGCAGTGCTTATCATCCGTAAACAGATGGTCAGACTGAAGTTGTCAACCGTTCGTTAGGCAATCATTTGAGGAGCTTGGTGGGTGAGAATGTCAGGAGTTGGGACTTCAAGTTAAGCCAAGCGGGATTTGCATACAACCATGTTGTTAATCGAAGTACCAGGTTTAGTCCTTTTCAGGTTGTGTATTCAGTACTTCCTCGAGGTCTTTTGATCTGTTACCAGTGCCAAGTAAGACTAAATGGCATGGCAAGGCAGAAGACTTTGTTAGTGGGCTGCAAGAAATTCATCAATCATTAAATATAACTTGCGTAAGGTCACGACGAGTACAAACAATATGCAGATCGGAAGAAGCGTCACGTGGAGTTTGAAGTGGGTGACTTTGTGTGGGCAGTTCTCACTAAAGACCGGTTCTCTGTGGGTGATTACAACAAATTGTCAGTTCGGAAGATTGGTCCTGTGGAGGTTCTTGAGAAAATTAATCCTAATGCTTACAGATTAAAGTTGCCAAGTCACATTCGCACGGTGATGTATTTAATGTCAAGCATCTTGTTCCCTATTATGGGGATACGTCTAATGATGACAATTCGAGGGCAAATTGTGTCCACCATGGGGAGAATGATGAAGTCCTAGAATTAGCTTGTAAATTCTTGGAAAAATATGATGGAACGATATGACAGGATGGCATTTTAGTAATTTTTGCAAATGGCGAAGTTTGGGCGTTTGAGTTTTGGCTAAAATAAAAGAATTTTTGAACTTTGGCTTAAGTTCTGACCTAGATCGAGTTCTTCGTGGATTCGTTCAACTGGTTTAGAAGATCTCTGCTGCGTCAGACATTAAGATCAACAATACTCAAATCAGCAAAGACCTGCAAAAGAGGAAGTGATATAATTGCCACGAATCTGATAAACATAATTCGAGATAAATCTCGCTTTGGAATTTGGAGGCACTTACTCGACTCAATTGCATATAGAAATCAAACACCAAATCTCTATTTTGCAAATAGGCCACCAAGTTCGTAAGAAAAACAAAATGAATAAAACCTGAGTGCATGAATAGGAATAGCTACAAATGAAAATAGCTAAATAACACTACTAAAAGTTCTTTATAACCTAAAAGTAATTTCCTCACAACTCCATGAGCTCTCCTACTTTCACCAATATTTCTTTGCATCCTGCCCCATAACTTGGGTAAGAACTAGCAACTCTCAATAAGTATATATACTTGCAAATGTGTGCAGCATGCATATGTTGACAGAATTAAATTAGTTTAAGAAGATTGACATAAAAGCTTACCTTCCAGCAAATGTAACAAGGAAAATCTTTAAAACAAAGTTACAAACATGTTCATCTTAGTTTTGATGCATTTAGTTTCAGCATCCATATCATGTAATCAACTCAAGCACCAGTCCTTCACCTACGGAAATCAACAAATATTAGAAGACATAAGAAATCTAGTTCAGTAATCCAAGTGCTACAATTTTTGTAAGGAGCTATCATCAAAAATTCCATATCTTTCTCTACAAAAGTTCAGCTCTGATAATGATAATAAATAAAGACGACATTGAAATAGGAAACTAGTTGCATACACAGTGAACTGAAAAAAAAAAAAGGAAAACCCAAAGCCATTGCCACTAATTAACCCTTGCCTTACACTAGTCTTAATTGGTCCATCACATTTTTGTTTGTAAAGTTGGATCACTTTCTCTTCGGCACAGAAAAAGCAACTGTTCTTATACTTCCAACTGCATCATTAGCAACTTGGCTTGCTTTTTCATACATCATCTGCAACAATTTAATTAAGCTTATTGATCATAAACTGCTTAACTAAGAAAGATCAATTAAAAAAGAAAACTCTATTCTATTTCAATTCAAGTTTTCGGAGCATCTCTATATGCAAGTTAAGGGAAGGGAAGAGGGCTCACTTAAAAGGGAAAATGTGTGAAGTGGACAAAAGAAGAAGTTCATCGCAGCTATCTTAATTATATATATATATATAATTAAGAAAATCCAGTTGACTGAGAAGGCTATAACAACTTTCCTATACACAAATAAAAAAATTTGCAACTTTCCTATACACAAATCCAATGCATCAAATGTATGGCTCATAATCAGTTTCGAATAAAAAAAATCACTTGATGAAAAACAAAACTCACTCTTATTGAAAAAACAAATTTCTCGCAAAACTTCCCAACTTGGATGGGGTTGTTCCCTCTTAAATTATAGCAAATTGTTAATGTTAAAATCGAAAGTTCTGCACATCTAGCAATATACATCAGGCTTGCATCAAGAAAATACATTACCTACAAATTGCAAGATACAAAAAAATTTTAGATATCAGTCTTGTTTAGAGACAAAACCTACATAACAGAGAATTTTAAAATATATATGAAATGTACAGTCGCACATGTATACAAAGTAATGTAGTGTGGAATCTACAAACTGGCCAAGAGAAGAATATTAGATAAGGAAATACGATCCCAAGAAGAAAAAAAGTTTTAGCAATAATGGGGTTAAAAGCCTAGTACCTATAAAAATAAATGAAGATTTCACTCGCAAGATCAAAGCAAGTAGACGGAATTCGAACAAAGGTTTTAAGAGGTACCTTAGCACTTCTATAGTTGGAACTATCTGTTGGTGCTGCATACCCTGTAAAATTATAAAGAACACCAAAGCAACTTTGTTAAATCACCATGAAAACAGCAAACAACTCAATTACAATAGAAGGGGACTGGTGAGACTACTTTTGCCAACCATAAAATATTCTATACATTTGAAGTTTTGACCATATGGACTTCATATAAGATTCAAAAACTTTTTTAGCCAAATCTTTCAGGTCTCCTAAATAATCGATTCTCTTCAACCACCAGTATTTCCATATGTTTTCATACTTTTATGAGAATCGATCATGGGGCGCTAACTATTCAAAAATGTTGCAGCATTGACAAATTGCAGATTCAACAAACATTACTTGATGAGAAATTAACATCAGAATAACTTAAAATTTCAATTTAACAACTAACAAAAACCAATCAAAAAGGGGTCAAAAACTTACATTTCTTATCAGCTTTAGGCATTCCCATTCCCATCCCAGCCTCCCAAAACAGCAAACTCAATTCAAATCAACAAAATTCCCAAAATCAACCAACTCCCATGTCAACAACCCATTCCACTCATCTAAAAACTTCGCATATAAATTTGATTAATCTAGTACCACTAAAAATACTAGACAAAAAGAGAAAAAGCGATACTAAAACTGGTGTTGTGGCCATGCTTATAAATTTGATTAATCTAGTTATAAATTGCAGTGTATGCATGGAAGAACTAATGAAAAGTATATGAATATATATAGGATATTAATTACATGTATAACAGTGACTTATAATGTGAAATTCGTAATTCTTCTCTCCTTACTCCTTATTGACTTGGAAATAATTCATTGAAAGGTTACCACCCTTCACATATATATTTGGCGAGGGTACTCTGACCATCCTTACATGCTTGTGCATACATGTCATACTGACCTTCATTAAGTGGAGACTTTCATATGTGATCATTGATTTAAAAACAACCATGAATATAACTAAATAAGAATCTCACAAGAGCAACTGAATTGACAGAAGAAATCCACAAAATTTGACAATTTCATGACTTAAAGATAAGTACACAGTAAAGGCAGTGCCATGGCAACTAAAACAACAAAAGATGTGAATGTATGGATAATTAAAGAACCTGTAGCCTTGTTTTTCTGTGTTCGAGCCATTTCGGCTTCGATTTCTTTGATCTTCTCAATGATTCCCATGTTTTTCATATGTTCCTGATATCAGAAAATTGAAATATCAGATTTTGATGCAATGCACAAAACAATCAACAACTCCGCATAAAAAAACAATTAAAAAATCGATTAGTCTGTGCAGATTGAATCGAGGTTCAAATTGTACCTGTGCGAGGTATTTTGGAGAGTCTTTAATGAATCAATCGAGTGAAAAAATGAGAAGTTGATTAGCGCGAGAAATCTGTAACCATTAACGAAGCAAAAATAGAGGTTTTGCGAGGGCAAACCTGAGAGTTGGAGCTATTGGGATGTAAATCTAACACAAAACCTGAGGTTTTGCAACTCCATTGCTGGGTCCATCAAATTCAACAAGCCTATTCGACGAGAACTCGTGCACTGGTTGGGGCTAGGGTTAGGGTTTGGTGACCGAGAAAACAAAGAAGATGAATAGAGAAATAGGAGGAAATGTAGAGAGAGAAATTGAGATAGGAATCAGAGTACCTGGAGAGTGAATCGCTGGTTGGAGAGTGAATCGCCGGAGAGCGAATTATTGGAGATTGAGATCGATGGATCGCGCGATTGAGGAATTAAGAGAACTGGTTTTGAGTTGATGAGAGTCGATGAAAGTATGTTGATTAAGAGTGGTTTCGAGTTTTAATAGCCTAATACATAGAGGTTACTAAAAACCCTATGAATTAGGTGCTATAAAAATCTTAATTGCTTAATACATGGGGGTTACTTGAAAACCTCTATCAATTAAGTGTTATAGAAAACTTAATCATCTAATACATAGGGGTTACTCAAAAATCTCTATCAATTAGGTGTTATAAAAAGCCTAAATTGTTCTAGTGATCCATCTTTTAGTTTGAAGGATATTTATGTCGATTCGTATTTTTTATTATTTAAAAATTTGCAATATCCCTACAAGTTTAATGTCGAACTAAACATGAAAATATGATCTTTCAATGTGAGTTAACTCCAAGGAGTTAATGTAAGACCATTATGTGTCTCATAAACTTATGACTTAATTACATAAGTTACTAAAAACCTAAAGTCTTTTGACTTCCATTGATGTTACAAACTTGATGGGAATCTGTACTTATTGTGGAAGTTGAATGGTTCTCTCTCAAGTTTATAAAAGGGCACTTTGTACCATCAAATAAAGTGTCGAATGTGTTGAGGCTCATGAGGGCGATAGAATCTTTGGGTTTTACGAGTCTATCTAATGGCTTCCACAAGTGATTCTCTATGTGATCTAATTCTTATGTTTAAGAATAATTACATATGGTATCAGAGCCTACTAGATCAATAGAGTTTTCCACTAATATATGTTTAATCTTAAGGTTCATTGAGTTTAATATCAGTGAACTAATTTTGCTATCAATTTTAAGTATAATATATATGTTCATCAGATTTGATATATTTTATGTTTATATATTTTGAAGTGGGCAATAACATGACTACTATGTAAGAGAAAAATGCTCACAAGCCAGTTGCGTATGAATCATTAATTGATATAAGGAGCCTTCTGTTTTAGAATTGCACATATGCATGTTTTAAAAAACTTGATCCAAATAGGCATCTCTGAAATCTACATATATATGACATACATATGCCATGCATTCATGAGCAATTTCTTCACCATTGTAGAATATGTAATATAAATAAATAAATTTAGAAAGAAACGAATCGTATTTCGTTTAATTTCAAAATGCATAACTTGAGCTGGAATGATCTTTCTCATATTAGCTTACTTAATGGATAAGAAGGCCAATACACTACTCATAAAGTTATTACTTTATATATATTTTTATGTACATCATCAGATATTTCAATTGTCCAACTCCGCGTACACGAAAAGAAGATGAACCCGTTGATCTTATTATAAAATATTTAAATAAATGAAAAGATAGTTACATTTCATTTATATTACGGTAATAACAAGCATCATTTATGGGTGCAGGGAATAATGTATATATATATATATATATATATATATATATGCATTTAACTAATTAACGGTTTATTCTTTATTAATGTAATAAAAGAACCTTAATTAGTATTGAATATACCGCGTATAGCAACATTTGATTCCTCATATATAAATTATGGTGCTATTAATTACATTAATTTGCAAGTAATTATATAAATAAAGAAGCACGCTATTGTTTCTAATAACTTTTAAAATTACACATATTATGCTTCTCCTAATTAATTAACAAGACCAATATTGATTTATTATATATGTATGTTTAAATCGAATATATATTAAGTATGTTATGAAATTATGTGTTATCATTTTATTTGATACACGACAATTCCTCAATATTAATTATTTAATATATGATGAGAACAATAAAGATCTTGCTATATATTATATTGAGAAATTAGATTCTCAATTAGTATGAATTTGAATTAGGAAATTAAGAAATATAACATAAACAAGGAAATATGCATTTTTTATTCATTAATCCTTATAAAACCACTCCTTTAAAGCTCATTTGAGAAATGCATGTAATTTGTTCAATCCGAAAAATCATATTTCCTAAACAAACTAATATTTCTAATTTAATATAAAAGTGTTCATACAAACTATATAGTGCATGATCTATCAATCTGCAACAATATTGTTGAACCCACCAACCACCTGTGACCATTATTGTCTCAATACACTAAAGAAATGTTGTTGTAATAGTCTTTATTAATGGGGTTCTAATTTAGTCGTTTTGGATATATCGCATAAGTTCTCGAAATTTAAATGTTTCATGAAGATTATAGAAACTATAACATTAATTACCAAGAATATGGATAACGACTCATGTTTTTCTATAATAGAACTTAATGGAAATTATTAATATGGTAGATCGAATGACTAAAGTTTTGATGTGATTACAAGTATTTTATTATACAATTGATTATGTTCACAATTGTTTAATAGCAATAAATTTTTAAACTACCATATTACTTCATGCCTATGTTGACTTATTTGGAGTCACTTATGACACTTGCATATATATAATTTTGATTTAAGTAAATAAATTTTATGGTTTCATGATGTATAGCTTGATTTTAAGTATACCTCAAGCTAATTTGTAACGACCCGTTATCTTAAGTAGGTTATTAATATTAATCTGAATTCTAATTAATCGAGTTAGGCTTGTGGTTAGCTCGTGGTTAAGCCTGACTTATCTCGATTAGTGTGTGCATTAATTTGCAAATTATTTGGTATTTGTATGGTTTGTATTAATATTTATTGAAAATAACTGGAATATTTGGCCTATAATTGAATAATTGGAAAATTAATGGGACGCTTAATACCGTGTGAGGGTCAAGGGTGACACACACGAGTCGTGGGGTAGCTGCACACCCGAGTGAACTCGTTGGCGTGCACGGCAAAGTCATAGGCATGTTAATGTAGGCTTATATATACATATACATATATTTATATATATATATATATTTAAATATAAATTGTATATGTAAATATGTATTGAAAATAAATAAATAGTTAATAATTGGTGGGCGTCTAGTGATACGTGGGGTCGAAGGTGACACGCGTAGAACATACAATAGTGTGCACGCCTAATGGTAGCCGTTGACGGCACATCGAGTTTATAGGTGCAAAAATATAAAGTTATATATACATATATATAAATGAATCCTACAGTTTAAATTAAATAAAAATTAGACATTAGATTCACCTCGAGATACACATAGCTTGAGCATCGAGGAGGTGAATATGTTGTACGTTGGTGATGTTGGAGGAAATATCAATGCATCGAGATGTGAGTGACCACATCACAAGGACAATCAAGTGGTGCATACATAAGTATGCATGTCAAAATAAAGGCTATAGATTTACCTCGTGATATACGATACGTATCTCAAAGAGATTAATATACATTTGATTCTAAGTATGGTGATTAGGATGTGATGACGCTTTTGTTGTTTTAGTTAATAGCGAAGAGATTAGCCTTGAAATATGTAACATATATCTCGAGAAAAATCAAAATAGGAAATAAAATGTTAGGTTCGCACAAATTTCGAAAAAAAATCTAATATATAACCCAAAAAACGGAACCGCCTCATTCCCATTTGATTTCAATAGAGAGTTCGAATGAGGAGGGGGTGGAGACCGAGAGGGAGAGATCGAACCAAGAGGTCGATGAAGGTGAGTTGTGTTGTATTATGGTTGTTGTGTTATGATGGCATTAATATTGTCATCGTTAATAGTATTGTTTTAATGGAGGTGAAGATGATTTGATGGGAATGGGAGTCTTAGACAATCCGAGGAGGGAGACGACATAGGGGGTCGTCTCCCTTGCCAAATCAAAAACCCAACCCATTACAAACCAATCAAAAAGAAAAAAAAAACAATAAAGAACAAAATGATCTGTTCTATTAGAGAAAAAGAAATGGGTAGGTCTCTGAACAAGATCGGTTCGACTCGGTTGAGCCGAACCCGATTCGGCCCGGTTCGAGTCCAACTCTTTTCCAAAAAATGGAGAAAAATGCTAGAAATTCATAAAAAAATTCAGAAAATAGGAGAAAGTCCTGAATAATAATATTCTAAACAAATAAATAGAAATTAATGAAATTCTATGAAAATGAGAAATTCGGGATTTGCGCGAGACTTTATATTGGGGGTTTTACCTCAAAAAAATGAAATAGTCGGATTGACCCAAAAAGTAGCAAATTGATTTTGGATTCGATTAGGACCATTTTAGGGATTCTAATTAATGAGTAATGGACTTAAATTGATGACAATCAATCTATTTTAGGTTTTTAGCCGACTGGGAAAGGTTTACATATCTCAGGAGTCATGTGAATCAGTAAAAAGTTAGAAAAGCTTGGCACATGTAAGTGAGACTCGTATTCTTATCAACTATGCAACATAATTAGTATATTTAGTGCACAAAGTTTATGGATTGGGGAAATGGGGCAATGTACTGTGATTTGGATGTATTTACTAAAACGTTTTATGAGAAATTATCCGGAAAAACGCATGACGGGCGAATCGGACTGGAGTAATGATGAAGGTGATTGGCTACACCTTCCCTTTAGCAACCTTGAGGTACCCGATTTTTGCTTTCCTATTTGAATTTGTAGTTATGCTACGCTTGGATACAACGCAGAAATCACACATCGACCAACATGTGAGTTTCTATGGACCGTAATTCAGGGTAACGAGAGTTTACAGTTCAGTTTAAAATGAAAAATACAAATCACGAGTATAATTGCAATTGATCTTTGAACTTGCATTCCGTTATGTATTGCTATATCATTTTTAATGCCTAAATAGATATGTTTTTGGATTCATATTGCTATTCATTTATTCATTTATATTAATTGATAATCGATACGTGTACGAGCATCACTTATTGAGCAAGTTGGAGTGCTCATTCCCCAATTAATATTTTAGGTTATCGAGGTGCACTTCGACTCATAAAATAGAGAAGATTATGAGTTTATAGTCTTCTTTATGGTGAATTAAATTCCAAATTTTTTATATATTGTATTGAATTAATATTTTGTAATAAACAGAGTTGGGATATGATTTTAAAACCGAGGTTTATGCCGATTTTTGTATATCTAATGTTTTATCGAAAAAATTTTCATTCCGTTGCGTTTTCAATTATTTATTAGATATAAGATATATTGTAATTGTGATTATCATATATGAATGACGGCTTCACTGTTACTCTAATTGAGTCTGACTAGTGTACCGGGGCTTAATTAGGGTTTCATACCAGATACCGCCCTAATTGGGATATGGGATTCTACATAATTATTATCATATTACATTATCGTGTGAAATTATTTTATCAATATGATACAATTTAGTTATCAACAAATTATTTTTATAAGTTAGTTGTCACCAAAGTGACATAATTATATATATGTAACACACATTACCAAATATTATTGTTGACCCAAATTAATGTTTACAACATTTTAGTAATGTACAATGAACTAAAATTTATTACATGTGTGACAATTAAAAAGAAAATGCATCATTATTGATTTTATGGTTATAATTTGGTGTTTATATTATGGAGTTGCGTTAATCACTAAAGTGGTCCAACTAAGTAGTTTAAACATCAAAATTATGTGAATTTTTATATACGTATTTTGTTATGATTTTATGATAATTACTAGGATTTGGTTTAACCCAAAGGTGAGTGATTTTCTAGCAATTTATTATTAATATGATTTAATACATATTAGTTATGCCAATGATTATTAAGAATGATGAAGGATACTCAAAGGTACCTCATCTTCTTGAAGTTTTGATTGATTACTAAAATATCATGATTAGCCTAAAGGCACACTACGTTTTTAGTAATATATGAACTAATATTTAATAATAATATAAATTTAACAATTACTAAAATATTATAGCCGACCTAAAAGTACACCACATTTTAGTAATGTATGTAGAATTTATGATAAGTCAAAAATGAGATGGATACCCAAAGGCACCATGCATTTTTAAATTTTATTTATAGAATAAAATAGCAATGAGAGTCATAGTGGTTATACATTAAAATATGGCATATTCCCTTCCATGTACCACGAGCATTATTAATTCACTTTAAATGATTCCTAAAACATAATGTCCGTGTCAAAGACTAAATTCGCTTAGAAAAATCATTAACATAAGTGTGCATATATATTAATAGAATTAGCACAGTAAATGAGATCTCATAAACATAAACATAAACATAGTCACAATAAAAAAGACTAATTTTCAGCTCATATAAAGTGTATAGAGAGAGATTATTTCGATGTTAAAGAATAAGTTCAAAAAAGAAAAGTATTATTTAAACATATTAGCACAGATCTTATGGTTACAAATCCCTTAACGAAAGGATTACCGCCAAAGGCATTAAGAACATGTCGACATAATGGACCTTGGTTGTTATTCCTAATGATTCTTAATTTGAGATTTGATTATGATTATGATTATGTTTATGTTTATATTTATGAGATCTCATTTACTGTACAAGTTCTATTAATGTATGTGCACAATTATGTTAATGATGATTCTAAGCGAATTTAGTCTTTCACACAGACATTATGTTTTATGAATCATTTAAAGTGAATAAGTAATGCTCGTGGTTCATGGAAGGGAATATGTCATATTTTGATGTATAGCCACTATGACTCTCATTACTATTTTATTCTATAAGGATTTAAAGATATCAAACATATATGCATGCTGATATAGAAGTTATGTGATGTTTGGTTATGTGGGTCAAGTGGGAGAAGCATTCAACTTCCACAATAAGTACATATCCCTATCAATTTTGTAACGTCAATGGAAGTCAAAAGACTTTAGGTTTTTAGTAACTTTTGTAATTAAGTTATAGCTTTATGAGACACGTAATGGTCTTACATTCTCCCACTTGTCTCATACTTCACTTTAATATGTGGGTCAGATATAACTTAATTGTTTTTTTTACTTAAACTTCGTGTTTTACCTAAAAGAAAAACACAATATTATCAATCTTATAAATGATTCATATAGGCATATATGGATAATTTGACACTCTTATCACTGTCTGGTGAATATTATTATTAGATAGGATTGAATTAATAGTATCATAGTCCATTTGCTAAACTCATTGAATGACAAGGTACTTGTGCTCAATACATAATATTTGGTATACGCCTCAACATAATGATGTACCATAATGACATAACTAAACAATTAATGGAAATGATTTGGGGTATGTTACATAATTCTTTGCCTAAATCATTATAGATGGAGACCCTAAATAATGTTGTACTTTAACAAAAGGGTTTATAGCAAGTCAGTTTTTAAAACTTCTTGATCTCAATTATAGACTAGAATGAAACTTACATTAAGACATCTACACATTTGAGGTTGTCTAGCAAATTAAGACTAAAACTTGTAATCCACAAGAAAGTAGATTAGAATATCGAACAATCAATTATTATTTTATTGGTTACATTATAAAATCTAAAAGCTATAGAATTTACTATTCTAGCCATTTTATATAAAATATCGAAACTGAAAATGCTAGATTCATCAAGAATTGTAAATTTAGTGGGGTGACGTATCATATTACTGATAACTTATAATGAAGTAGTAGTTGCTCCTAGTAGTGATTCTTATAAAGAAAATATTGAGATCACTGCAATTAAATACAGATGTTAATAATTCTAGGAATGTATAACAAAAACCTCGAATAGTGAATAAATATGCTATTAATTCTTGATATTTTATAGTATAATTATATGAATCTAATTATAATACACGGACATATATTTTAAAACTTTTTATGATGAAGCCATCAAATTAATGAATTTCTAAAATGGATTGATGTCATGAAAGATGAGTTAAAATCAATAGCTCAAAATAAATTCTAGAATCTCGTTGAATTGCCTAAGAATTTTAAACACATAAATGAATTTTCAAGACTAATCGTGATTGTAAAGGCAATATCAAAAGATATCAATCTAGACTTGTAGCTAAATATTTTACTCAGAAGAAAGCATTGATCATATGGAGATATTCTTTGATTATGTATCTAAGAAGAACACTTTTAGAATCATAATAATATTGGTCAGTTATTTAATTTAGAATTACGTCGAATTAATATAAAAACTGCTTTTTTGAGTAGGAGTTTAGATGAAGAAGTCTATATGAATCAATCTAAGAAAATTTATAGTAGAAGGAACTAAACACCAAGTCTGCAAACTTAAGAAGTCAATATATGAATTAAAACAAGTTTCCCGTCAATGAAATATTAAATTAATGATACCATAACATCCTTCATACTTAAAAAAAATGTTGTCAATTGATGCATATATATGAAGGTCAATGGGAGCCAGTTTGTATTTTGATATTTTGATTATATTTTTCCTTATCATAAAAGTGATCTCAGTATGCTCTATGACATCAAAAAGTTTCTCTTTTAGAACTTTGAACTAAACGATAAAACAGACCAAATCTCAATTTTACCGTTAGCGATTTGGGATGTTACCAAAGTAATCTTCGTATAGTCCATTGATAAGCTACAAAGAATATATTATGGTATTTATAATGCACAAAAGATTACATGCTCACTTATCAAAAGTTTGATAATTTAAAGAAATTGGTTAGTCAGAAATATATTTTACTGGCTGTCTTCACAGCAGAAATTTACTTTTTGGCATGTTTTTCTTTTCACTAATGGAGAAATATCTTTAAGGGCTAAGTAGACAATTATGATGTAATGACCCAAATAATATAATCCTAGTTGTATGTTTTGTAGGACCGTGACCTGGCGTCCAGTCCTACATAGAGAACTCGATCGGTACTTGGGCGTCGACACCGAGGTAATAATTAAATAATTTACCTTGACTTTGATGCATTACTATATGGTACGCGCAAGATGGGTACGCGCAAGACGATCTGGTGGATTGAAAACTTGAGTTTAGGTTCATGACTTAATTTACGTACTTAAACCCTAGCTAGTCATCCAGACTATGTAGTGAGTCTCAAAAGAATTTAAGATGTAATCAAAAGAATCTAGGATGTAATCAATTAAGTTTGTGTGCTTCATTTTAATAAGGACTAAGTCCAGGTAAAATTGGAAATTATAAATTTTCTAAGTAAGTGATTGGGCTTAGGCATATAAATTAAGCCTAAAGTTGAGAAAACACCCATATTATTATGGTACCTAACTCATCAAATGAATTTCATTAAACATATTTACTTAATACATACCATAGTCTTTATGAATTTTCAAATACATGAAATGTTAGAAACTTGAATAGAAAACACACTCTTAGTACATTGATTTAGCTAGTGATGTATCCATGTGGAGATCTAAATAATTCATAATGGATCCTATAGTATGCATATAAGAACTAACACCAACTATAGATATATCTAGAGATTTGATGGATAAAATGATAATAGGATAATCTAATAGCCAAGTATCAAAAAGTTAGAGTATAAGAGACCCACTTAATCTCTACACCATGTATAAACACAAAACACTTCAAGTAGGTTTGGAGAGAGAATAGAGAGGTTTGATTAGAAATAGTGCTGGAAAATCAAAGAAAAGGTAGAGTTAGAGCTAAGGATCTCAAGGAGCTTGAGTTTTCACAAGGATCAAACCTTAAGTAACAAATACCTTCCTTTTTAATAGTACATTGTAATGATTTGAGGTTCTTTAAATCATTTTAGTGCTGGGATTTTGTCAAGTTTGATGAATTCCTTGATGTCATGAGATGATTATGAATCTAAAAATCAAGGTTTCTCTCGTGTTCAAAAAAAACTTATGTCTTTGTTCAAGAATTTGGGATTTTAGGTAAATGAGAAATGGACTGATTTTCTTCTATATTTAAGTGTTTAATCTTTGAGTTTCTACTCCTATATTGATGTTCAATGATATCTTATAATTGGTGTAAAGGTTAGACAAAAAATTAAAGGGTTTGAACCATGCATTGTGAATTTAGTTGTTCATGAATACTACATGTTCAATGAAATGTTAAGATTATAGCTGAGATTCTAAAGATCATAAATCCTTCATTTCTTCTCAAAATTGGTTGATTTTATTCTAAGTTTTTTTTAGATATTTGGATAAGCTTCTTACCAAAAATCAGGTTATTTGGATGTGTGGTTTGAGAGTTATGAATTTTTTATACTGCTGGTTTGAAACTCTATCAAAGTGAGTTGTTTTGGCATTTTAAGCGTAACTCTCTCAATTTTAATCGGATTTGGGCGTACTTTGCCATTTTGAAAAGTTTATATATAGAAAAAAGATTTAACATCAGTATCTCTTTAAAATTGAGTTATCTTCTTTATCAAAAATGGACTGAAACTTAGTACTTGTATGTATAGATGATTCCTTTTGTAAGTGTTTGGATTTCGAGACATTTTTCGCGGGCCTCCACTAATCAAAAAATAATCAAAATCTCCAAAATAATTTGAAATACTATAATTAGGTTCTCCAAGAGTTTCATGTGAATCTGAGGTGCTTTTAATGGTTATTCAAATAGATTTTGAAATAAGTGAAGTTTACTTACTTAATAAGCTAGTTTTTTGTTTAAGGTGTTCCGAGCATCAAATGATGTCGAGATTTCTAGAATGTGTTATTAGATCATAGTAAAGGTGTACACCTAGTTTCATGCTTTTTTGGTGTATCTAACTTAGTTTTCAAGTCATGCTTCAAATAAGAGATCAATATTTACAAATAAGGACTTAAAATGTTATTTGGAGTCTTAAATTTGGTTCTTAATCATAATAATGAGATTTTAGCACTCAAAAACCTTGATTTTAAGTTAATAGACTCGAATAAATCAACCCCAAGGATTCAGTATAAACTTATTTAGGACATTGAAGTTGGGATTTGGTCTAAGTTTAGTAGAAAAGACATCGAGGCAAATAGTAGAATGTATTATAATGAACCGAATAGTTAAACTTAAATAAGCTCTAACACATACCTAATGAACTCTGATAGGTACCAAGGAAAGTTCCAGGTATCAGGAGTGTAGTACGGACGTGTGGGAGCAACGTTTAGCTTGTATATTATTGTTTGTTGAGGTAAGTAAACCAGACGAAAAATCAATACTATTTCTTTTTACTTTCCTTGTTTATTTTTGAAATGATAAGCTAAAATTATTGGACTCTAATTCCCCACCAAGTGGCTTAAGTGTTTTAGTGGATAGTCCTAGTTGACTATGATTACTCGTTAGTTGAGCACTCCTCCCGACTCTGAATCCTTTTGATGTGAGCATCTAAGGTCACTATGGCCTCTTTTGGAACTCTCTCGGGCTGAAGCTTAGTTAAAATTGGCGGTGTCGAATGAATTGGTATAGCTTGTGAGACTACGGTCAACGGTACCAACTTCCGCACTTACACATTTTGATGGCGTAAAGTATATAGACCACTCTTTCTATATCTTTTGCTTACGAGTTGCTTGGTTCCTATCGTTGATTGTCCTAGTCTGTCTATCATGCATTATACTGCTTTATTTACTATTCTTTCATTTCCTGCATGATCTATATACTTATCATTTATAAACTTGAAATATTGTTGAATTTCTGCTAGATTTACTCACTGGGATTGTCTCCATCACTGGTGACAGTTGCAGGTTCCTATAGTAGCAGAAGTAAGGAGTATGTGATCGGTGATTATCTCTAAGCTTCCCTCAGAGTCAGCTCCTCTCTACTACTATTGTAGGTTCTTTTTGATATTTTGGATGTACATATATGAACTACACTTGTTATTTACTATTATATTTTAGGATATTATGGGTTGTGAGACTCGAAAGACTTGTATATGATAACTTGATCGTTGTTTTGTATTGATTCTCACTTTATGCATACACATGAAATCTATTTTTTTAGGATTTCTAAATTAGGATTGTCCCAACTCTTACTCATTAATTGTTTAAGTTGTTTTAAATTGACGAACTTCCGTTGAGATTTATTAAGACTTATTTAAAGTAAATATCAAACTTAATAAGAAACTAATGATAGAATGACATGGAAAAAAGGCTGACTAGGCATGTGTTATTTCACGGGGGGTTGATCGGGAGTCCACGTAGGCTTAGACCGAGTGAGGCCCAATTTGTGGAGCTGGGACCATCACATATGACTACTTTTACTATGACAGTTGAGTTTGTAGTTTAAAACTACAAATCAAGGATTATGATTAAGGAACTTTCATTTAAAAGCTTGGTATTATAAACTTACTTTTCAAGCCATTAACGATTGAATATGACAATTTTGCAATTATATTTTTTCTCCAAAAAAAAGACTAATTTTCAACTCTTATAAAGTGTATGGAGATAAATTACTTCACTGTTAAAGAAGACGTTCAAAAAGAAAAGTGTCAATTAAACATATTAGCACAGATCTTCTGGTTATAAATCCCTTAAAGAAAGGATTACCACCAAAGGCATTAAGAACATATCGACATAATGGGCCTTAGTTGTTATTCCTAGTTATTTTTAATTTGGGATTTGATTATGATTATGCTTATGTTTATGTTTATGTTTATCAAACCTCATTTACTATGCTAATTGTATTAATGTATGTGCACACTTATGTTAATGATCTAAGCGAATTTATTCTTTGACATGGGCATTATGTTTTATGAATCATTTAAAGTGAATTGTAATGCTCATGGTACACGAAAAGGAATATGTCATATTTTGATGTATAACGCTAAGACCCTCATTGCTATTTTATTATATAATGATTTATAGATACCAGACGTATATGCGCGTTGATATAGAAGTTATGTGATATTTGGTTATGTGGGTCATGTGGGAGAACCATTAACTTATATGCGACCCACATATTAAAATGAAGTATGAGACAAGTGGGAGAATGTAAGACCATTATGTGTCTCATAAACCTATGACTTAATTACATAAATCACTAAAAACCTAAAGTCTTTTGACTTCCATTAATATTACAAATTTGATGGGGATCCGAACTTATTGTGGAAGTTAAATGGTTCTCCCTCAAGACTATAAAATGGCACTTTCTACCATCAAATAAAGTGTCGAATATGTTGAGGCTCATGAGGGTGATATGATTTTTAGGTTTTATGGGTCTATCTAATCGCTTCTGCAGGTAATTTTCTATTTGATCTAATTTTTATGTTTAAGAATTCTTATAGTTAACTTCGCTCGCACTGTAAGTTGGCAAAAACAAACTAAACGAGGCCTAGAAGTTTATGAGACATGTATAATAACTACGCTTAAATGCATGGATTATATTTTTATTATAAATAAGAGGATGTATGAAATTTCTCATAGCTAATTACTTGTATACTTCATTGCAAAGTCTTCTTTAATCGATTGTGGATCTCCGTTAGTAATGATATGTCTCCAACTTAACCACCTTCAACTCTTTTGTATGAGGTTTTATCTCAAAAGGTCTCGGTACTAATTAGGAGGAAATAATCAATTATATGCTTCTTTATGAAGTTTTAATCGATGTGGAACTAACTTTCAGTTCACAAATCTTTAACACTACTCCACCTTCGATCGGAATTCATGATCTAATGGATTTTTTTCTTCTAACACTCCACTTGGACAGAAATTCATAATCCATAGTGTCGTATAGCTTCAATAGGATGTATAATAAGTACCCGTAATTGAATAATTGGTTGTTATAAAACATATATGAATTATAGATTGAACTATTAAGGAAATTATGGAATGGCTAATAGTGGTAAATTAATTGTAGAGAATAACGGATATGTGTGTATGGATTGTTCAACTAGTATTGAATACTTGAATGTAATGGAAGAGCAAGATGTACTTGAATGTCGACATACGTCAACTATATGAAAATATATATAGACAGTATACATATCCAGAAACAAACTCTAGTTTGCACGTGAACTATTTCTCAGCTAAAAACCGATTTTGTATATAGTGTACATTAGTCTTTTTTTTTATAAATTGGAGGCAATACTCCTTTTGCACCCACCAAGATTTGAACTCATGACCTTTTACTTCCACATCCTATACCAAATCATTGGGCCACCCAATTGGTTTATGTGTATATGGGTTTATTAAATGCTTATTTTACGAAATTAATTAAAATCAACCCGATAATAGATACATCTAAAATTAACATTAATAAATAAATTTAACATCACCATATTTAAAATATTCCCGACATTAATATAGAAGTGTCAGGATTTTCCTTTGTTAATGACATTTAGTTTCAAAAACGTCGAGAAATTGAAGTCAGGAATGCATGTAGCATCACAAATTTAGAAGTATTTTCAACATTAATAAAGAAAGCATCGGCACATTTAATATAGGCTGCAGCTATTCGGACCCCACCAATTGCTCGTTTTACCCTATTTTTGAATATTTTTTACCCCTCATGTGAAATGTCAGTTATGCCCCCATTTATAAGTTTGTTTTACTCCTCCATACCCCATGATTCCCATGCATCCAAGTTTGAAAGAAGATTGCTCCGCGGAAAGGCACGAAGTCTACCCGAACATAAGACCTCCGACTGTAGGAAATCAAAGGAAAATACACAAAACCGACTAGGTAAGTTCATTAGGAACTCATTTATCTTCATCTTGGCCTTTTTCCTTTGTTTATTGTTTGGCGTTTGACTGGTTTTGGTTGTTTCATTTTCGATTTTGTTAAGGCTTCCACATTGTTCGTGATTATCACGCCACAATTGATACAATCTCTAAATAGGTTGTAGTTTCCCTTGTTTCGTCATAAATAGAAGTTTGAGTTTTTAGTTTTGAATCTCGTATATTGCAGTCACATAGAGTCGTTATGTGAAACTGCTTAACGGTTTATTTAGACTGATAGGGGTAGAACTGCAATAGTCATATTAAGCAGTCACTCTACTGTACCTATCGGTCATATATAACTGATAGGGCTTAATGACTTTCGATTCTACTTAGCCACCAAGTATAATATGAATTGAAAAATATGATTTTAGACATTGATCCAATTGTTAATGGTTGTTATCTTGGTTCTTGTAGGTCATTATGGGTGATGAAGCCTATGCATTCGTAGGTGGTAAATCTGGGGAAGGGGAGGCCTACCCGGACTTTACGTCTGCATTCAAACTGAATGTCCCATTGAATTCAAAAGATGAGGCCCTCACTTGGGCTCAAAATACAGCTGCAGAATGTGGGTTTGTTTTCATAATTTTAAAATATGATGTTGGCTTAAGTAGGAGTGGTCGGCGAGCAAGAATGATGATGGGATGTGATTGGTCTCGCCAATATAGTACAAAACAGGGAGAGGGTAAGAAAAATGAGAGTAAGGAAAAAGTAGAAGGGAAGATAAAGATTGTTGCCACAAAGGAGTGTGGGTGTCAGTTTAAGTTTGTCCTGAAGCACGAGGTAGATGGGGAGTGGAGTGTGGGATGCACAACCATAGACTAACAAATAATTTGGTAGGACTTGCATATCCAGGAAGGCTTACCGCACATGAGAAAATGATTTTGGAGGACCTGAGCAAGATATGTGCTAGACCTAAGGACATTCTTTCACGAACCCTTAAAAAATATCCTAAAAAGCCCATTTCAATGAAGACTATCTACAATGCAAGAGCAAGGTTGAAAAAGTTCGGGGGGGGAAGACAAAAATGCAGCTCGTGATGCAAAAGTTGGATGAGCACAACTATATTGAGCAGCACACATTTGGGGTAGGAACGTGTCATCTTAGGGCTATTTTCTTTGCCCAATCTACCTCAATTGATATTCTGAGATGTTTCCCTCATGTCTTGATCATGGATTGCACCTACAAGACTAATCGATTTAAATTTTCATTGCTATAGATTGTTGGGGAGCTTTATTGTCCAATTTTCATTGCTATAGACATGAGACTCTTTGGCTCATGTCTTACCCTACCAGATTTACGTGGGCCTTGTGTCACTTGCGGAGGTTCAACTGGTTCGGAACGTTGTTGAACTTTCAGTAGCGGTTCAGGGTTTATCAGTGATTCTTGAACTTCTTCAAGATTTATTTCTCTCCCACTAGCGTCTTTTGAAATAAACTATTTTTCCATAAAGGCACTATACCGAGCAACAAACACTTTGTTCTCAGTGGGATTATAAAAGTAATATATTTTTGTTTCCTTAGGATACCCCACAAATAAACACTTGTCATATTTATGTGCTAGTTTTTTCGAGATTGTCGTTTTACGTAAGCCTCACAACCCCAAATCTTAAGGAAAGACAAACTAGGTCTCTTCCCGTACCATATCTCATACGGTGTTTTATCAACCGTTTTAGAAGGAACTCGATTTAGAGTGAAAGCTGCAGTTTGTAATGCATAATCCCAAAAGGATAATGGAAGATCTGCATGACTCATCATAGATCGAACCATATCTAATAAGGTTTGATTTCTCCTTTCAGAAACTCCATTCCACTGTGGAGTTGCTGGTGGAGTCAATTGAGAGACAATCCCATAATTTCTAAGATGATCATCAAATTCTTGGCTTAAATATTAACCACCTCGATCTGATCGAGGTGTTTTGATAGTTTTACCAAGTTGATTCTGAACTTCATTTTGAAACGTTCGAAACATCTCAAATGATTCAGCTTTATGTTTCATAAGATATACATAACCATATCTACCGAAATCATCAAGTAAATGTAATGAAGTACCGATAACCACCTCTAGCCATTGTGTTTATAGGACCGCATACATCAGTATGTATTAGACCCAATAAATCACTTGCCCTTTCATTGTGTCCAGTAAAGGGACTTTTAGTCATCTTGCCTAGTAAACAAGATACGCATGTTTCATATGTTTCTAAATCAAATGAATCAAGAAGCCCATCTTTATGGAGCTTCGTTATGCGTTTCTCGTTTATGTGTCCGAGACGACAATGCCAAAGATAGGTTTGATTAAAGAAATGCCAATTTTCTTTCTTTTCTTTAGGGTGTTTTGAAGCAGGAACAGGTCGGGGCTTGACTTGTTCCATAGGCTTTGCGACAGGTGCAGCAACAACCTTGGAAACTCTAGCCTTGCCTTTGCCTTTCTTCTTCATTCCCTTTCCCTTTTGGACCATCAACATATTACTAGAGGGTTTCTTGATATTTTGTTCAGCAGTTTTGAGCATCAAATGCAACTCTGAAATTGATTTCTCCATATTATTCATATTGTAGTTCATTACGAATTGTGAGTAACTCTCTGGTAATGAATTCAAGATCAAATTTGTAGCCAACTCTTGGCTTATGGGAAATTCGAGTCTATCAAGCTAGTCAACATAGCCCTTCATCTTCAGAACATGAGGAGTAACTTACGCACCCTCAGTCATCTTGCAAGAATGTAGGTTTTTGACTGTCTCGAACCTTTCTTGCCTAGCTTGCTGTTGGAACATTTCCTTCAGCGTTATAGCCATGTCGTAGGCTTCTATTAGTTCCATTTCCTTCGAAGTTCAGAACCATAGTTGCCAAGCATAATACATGCAACATCGTAGAATCGTTGACATGCTTATTATGCGCATCCTTCACAGCTTTCGTAGCATTGGTGGTGGGTCCTCGGGATTGGAGCATCCAGGACATACAACTTGCGTTCATGCTTAAGAACAATTCTCAAGTTTCGAACCGATCAAGAAAGTTAGTCCCGAGATAGCTTATCCTTCTCAAGGATGGATCGCAGTGACAGGGGATTATTGTTACTTGAAGAGGCCATTGATCTACAATAAAGATTATGCAAAGTTTATTTTAGTATAGAGGAATAGACTGCCACTAAATTAACAACCCTCCTAAAACGTATTGTTTATTTAGGGGACTAAAATCCATATTTCACCTAATTCTATGACAGCTATGGCATGAAACACAGAACTAGATTATTTAGGTAGGTTACATTTACCAATTACATCTTATGTGATTTTTAGATCCTTTTATGAGATATGGGACATCTTATGTCTTAGCATGTTTTTATCTCATCATTTGCCTAAAGCTCAAAACTATTTTGATGGCTTTATTAAGTTGTACCATTTTAAACATTTAGGTAACTCTTACCCAACTTGTCTCACCAAGATAACACAATACACCTAGCTATGGCTGAAACTATATTAGTGTGATCGAGGCCTTGACAAGTGTTTAATTAAAATGGATGTCACGAGACTTAAAATTTAATAGAGGGATTTTATTCAGTTTTAGTGATTTTATGTAAACAATGAAATATCATATTTTTTATTGATTTGTTCAATCACTAAACAATTTGAAAATTTCTCTTATACTTTTCACTAACAAAAGAATTTCCGTACGCTAGGATTAGTTAGACGCCGGTCCCGCTGGCCGGTCGGGCGGCGGACGGGGGTACAAGGGGCAGCTCCCCCGTTTTTTTTTTTTTTTTTTTTAGAAGACAAATCTCAATTCCGAAAATTAAAATTCGCTATAGAAAATCATAATTTTCGCTTATTTTATTATCATAAATTAACCCCTTAATTTATATGAAATTAAGTCAATTAAAACATTTTTAATTAACCCGGGCCCACATCTAACTAATCATCTTATCCTAATCCAATTAGGATTTAAAATATTTGAATCCTAGTATATCACCAATAACAAGATTCTTGATATTTATCTCCTATCCAATAGGGATAACGAAACCGATTTGCTTATATCTCCTAATCTAATTTGTTATCTATATTTATCAAATAGAAACTTCATAACAAAATAGATATAACAAGATAAATAATTAATTTCGAAAATTAATTATTTATTTTGGATTTAAGATATTTGAATCCTATTATATCACCAATAACAAGATTCTTGATATTTATCTCTTATTCTAATTTGTTATCTATCTTTATCAAATAGAAACTTCATAACAAAATAGATATAACATGTAACGGCCCGAAAATTTGACTTATGCCTGCGTTGACCTTGCGAGACTGGCTCGGGGGTCCACGTAGATTTAGGCTGGGCGGGGCCCAATTCGTGAAAAATTGGGGTCGTCTCATAACAAGATAAATAAATAATTTTGAAAATTAATTATTTATTTTGGATTTAAGATATTTGAATCCTAGTATATCACTAATAACAAGATTCTTGATATTTATCTCTATTCTAATTTGTTATCTATCTTTATCAAATAGAAACTTCATAACAAAATAGATATAACAAGATAAATAAATAATTTCGAAAATTAAATTTTAAATAAATATTTGAAAATTAATTATCGGTCCTCATCCAAATAATCACAAACGTGTAATTGAATCATGAACTACTATCCCAATCAAACCTAATGGTGTCATGGATCACAGAACACGAAACTCAATTCATTAAAATTATTCAAATTAACCTAACATGGTTACTAGCATGTACGAAACTAATTTCAATTAAATCACGAATATATGTATCATATACACAAAACATGATAATAAATTTTGGGGTTCATATGCAGCGGATATTAATGGAATGAATTTATTAGAAGAAAACATGCAATGAATTTAATGGAATCGAACTCGATGGCTCTGATACCACTGTTGGATTTTGGGGTTCATATGCAGCGGATATTACAAAATAATTTTGACAAAAACCCCAACAGGATCCGAATCATGAAAAATTTAATCATACCTCAGTCGCAATATACCTTCTGAAGGTTAATCGATCACTTAGGCGCTGCCAACGACGAACGCCCTCTACCAGTAGTCCGCACACGAACGGCGGCCGAGATTCGAAGTGCTAGCTTCGAGAGAATACCAAATCTTTTTGTTTCTCTCCAAAACGATCCAGAGCATACCAAAAACCCTAAGTCGTTTCTAAAACGAAAATAGAGTTTCGGCCTTTTGATCTTTCGTACGTGTGTTCTAACTTAAAGCGTCTATTTATACAACCCTTGTATATAGACGGTTAAGTAAATTACACATATACCCCTACTTAAAGAAGTATAAGTGTAATACACCACAAGGACGTTTCCGTCATGAATTTTATCATATAAAATTCATTTTTTGAACCATCTTAAAATCTCGCAAAACCATTCTTAGTGTGCGACCCAATAGGCTCATACAACGTTGGCAGTGTACCAAAACACATTTTGGTATACAAATCATAAGCGGCCTCTAGCAAGACATCATGACTACCCAAGTTGTACGAATATCAAATCGATACAACCTAATCAATAGTGTATATAACATCATTTTGTCACACGATATCCTTTTGATTAAACATAAGGCATGAAATTGTCATCCTACATGTTCAATCATACTAGTCTCGATCTCTAGGTAGACTTAAAACATCCAAGTGACATTGATCAATATCAATTCACTTAGACTAGGCCTTTTAACAGTCTAACACATCGAGGGATCCACTAGATATCTCTCTTTATATGAGAGGGACAAATTCTATCTCGATTACATAACTTCATCACATTGCTCACACAGTAACCAATCACTACCTTTATAATCGTCCGGTTAAAGACAACGTTTGATAGTGTCAAATCACTATGTTCATAATGTTGAAGTCTCTGATAATCTCAAGTCAGAGGACTGAAAAATATACCTATCATGAGAAACAACCATGACTTAATCCATATGATGTTCTCATAGTAGGTCGGTCCGGTACTTTGTTCCCTAACAAGTACTCATGATCTTGATTCGTATCCCTATACGTATAATCATCATATGATCATCAATCAAGACTCACACTAGTCTTAACTCATTATAGTTCCCAGTATAATGATCGACTAGGGACATTTAAGATATTTCTGTAAATACCTATGGATCTTATTATAATGTAAACATGCAAATTAATTATAATAAACAACAAATGAAATCCTCTATTTTATTAACTAAAAGTATTCATAAAGACAGTTAATGGATTGACCTAGGGCACATGCCCCAACAACTCCCTAGTGTTATATTAACATATAGAGAGTTGGGGTTGATTTCGGCCATAAAGGAGGTGTTCCCGACCACCACCTACTTACTTTGCGGGTGGCATGTCAACGGGAATATGGTATCCAAGATGAGAGGACTATTCTTAAATGAAAATGAGTGGGATGCATGGTATCAGATGTGGAATGACTTGGTATACGCAGAGACCGAGGCATCATACATTAGTCGGTTAAATAACCTATAAGAGGCATATAGTGGTGTGAAAGGGTTGGTCTACTATGTATCAGACACATGGTTGTTACATAAGGAGAAACTTGTACGGGCTTGGACTAATAAAGTCTTGCACTTTGGCACTGCCACTACATCTCGCATTGAGAGTGCACATAGTATGTTGAAGAGAGAGTTGGGAACCTCACTAGGGCATTTTGCAGACTTATAGGAGAGTATACACAATACCTTAAAGAATCAACACCACGGTATTACAGGTTCCTTCAACAGATCATGCATCTAATGGCACATCATTTTAAAAACCACATTTATAGTGACATCATTAGTTTTGTTGGTAAGAAGGAATTGGATGAGATTGATAAGGAAGTGAAGGAATGTTGCGATGCTGTTGGATTTGATAGGAGCCTATGTGGATGTGTCTTACGTGCAACTCACGGGTTGCCTTGTACTCATGAGCTTTTATTACACATTATGGATGGCAACCCTATTAGTCTTGACGAAATCGACCCACAGTGGAAGAAACTGAACATAATCATCTGGTGATGATGAGTTTGACGAGGACTCATTGGTCACCTAGACTCCGGCTGGAACTAAGGAACTATTTGTCACTCCAATTAAGGAAGAGAATGATGGAGTTGCAAATGAATTGAATGAGGAGAAGGTGGTGGGGGCAATGGAGATAGGAATTGAAGCAACTGTCCCAAATTAGGAAGAGAATGATGGAGTTGTGACAAAACTAGTTCAAAACATCGTGAATCGTAGAAGTGGAAGAGAGTCAGAAGAGAGTTGGTTGAGGAGATGGACGAGTACAAATCAATCTACAATACATACTTTCAGGACAGCTCCCATTACTTGAGGGTTCAAAAGGCGATAAACCACTACAAAAGCTCTGGAGTTGGCATTGATTGGCTAACATTCCCAAATATGAGGTTCATTGTTGTCAATCGTTATCAGATGGGTATGGTTGTATTGTACATGATCAAGTCATTTGTGTACTTCCCAACTAGAGGGGAAACACCTTCCTTAGGCGACCGAAGCTTCATATGGCTACGTCTCATTAGAGGCAAACATTTTATTAGGGTTTTTCTCTCTTAACTTTCGTTCAATTGGCTTCTATTTTTAATTGATATTGTGATATTCAACATGTTCACATGTGTCTTAATGCGTTTCAGCTAATCATGAGCTGTGAAGCACCTTTTCCACCTACCACGCCATAATGGGAGGCGTGTGCAGAGGAGCGAAGCAAGAATTAGGAAGTCAGTTTGAATATTATAAAGATGAATAAACCAATTGGTTCAATAGATATTGTGGACCGTGAAGATGATTAGAATGCGACTTCACCAAATTCTTCAGGCATCGAGGATAATTTGAGCATTGGCTTTGATTTTGATAATTTGGGACGGTTTGATTGATTTTTAATTGACACATTGGTTTTCTTGGATTGTTTTTATGTTGTATTTGGTTGTATTGAAACTAATATGCGGGTCATAATCTGATGTTTTACTTGGCTTCCATGGATTATGAACCACTCACAATGTGTAGCAGCTATTTTCATATAGTTCATATAAACTGTTACTGTTGTACATGTTAGATTTTAAGAATTGCGGCCATGCAGAACCGACATATGGTGTAGAACTGTAGGTTCTATCTCATCAACATTCAACAAGTAAAGACGCCAAGATGTAGGCGTCATAGAAGTTTCACCAACAAAACTTTTCAACCGCAATAGCTGATGTTTTTGATGGCTCCTTAAAGCCATACTCCTACAATCACCCCGTCATTTACTACTTGTGTACCCTACGATTAAAAAATCGACATGGCATCGACCATGTGCTAAATTGACCCCAAATGTTACTTGTGTACCCCTCAATTTACAGTCACTAAAACCATCAAGTTGGAGGATGGTTATGTAAGAACGATAATTTGAATTAATCGTCAGTCACAATGTGCCGAAATCTAATTTTCACCTGCGGCCTCTTATGTCCGTAATCCCGTCCATATGTCGGCTCTGCATGGCCGCACTTATGTACAGCACTGAATAAATGATTCGAAAGATAGGAAAATATTGGCAATCACTTTTGTTATAATACACATAAAGTCACAATAATAAATTGGTACAAATTATGATACAATTGTTTCCACACCACGCATAAAAGTTGTTTCAACAGAAAAATAAAAATTGTTTCCTCAAAAGACACATTTAAAGTTGTTTGAAGATTGAGGAGAAATTATGAGAATTATGCAAATCACTTTGCCTTCTTACTTCTGTAAAACAATATAGGGTCCCGTATGTATCGATGCCTATAGTAACCCCCTCGCTTTGATTTGTAGGAGTGGTGGAGCTTAGAGTACAGTCTGCAACTCCGGAAAGAATGGCTATAACTTGATCAGACATTTCGAATGTGTTGGTTGCCGTGACGCTCTCCGTGGGCATGGTTTGAGATCATAAAACAACGACACTTAATAGTGTAGGATTACATGCAAAGGGACGACTGACCCTTTGAAACCATTCAACATAATCAATAGCAACTTGGCTTGTGTGGTCCACCCTCTTCCCGCAGCGCTCGGCACTTATGACATTTTCTTCCCCTTTTTCTCAAAATTGGGGATCCCATATGTACTTAACGAAGTACAAGGTTGCCACCTTACTCCTTTCTACATCGATGGGTCGAAATGGATCTTTGGGTATGCCCTGAACATAGCCCTATTGCCTCATGACTCGGTCAGGATTGTGTGGTTCAATAACATCCAAATACCGCATAGTCTTGTTGTAAAAGGCAATTTCACTTACAGGTGGTGAACCCCTCTAAGTATTATCCCAATTAACCTACCGAAAACAATAAAAATACAAGGACAGGTGATTTTTAATTTTCATAACATGTTACACTAATATAAAACATTGATTGTGAGTATCGAACCTCGTAGTATCTAAGCTTGTCCAGCTTGGCCTTAAATTGATGGAGAAGTTTAGCAATCTGCCTCAACTTTTTCTTATAGTGCCACTTTATCACCCGAGGGCATACTCGGCTTGTAATCAGTATATGGTACGGGCTCAATGAATGGAATGCAGTCATAACACCAACCTTATTGGGAATAAATTTGTTATGATTGAATAAATATAACTGAAAAACATGGAAGAATTTCGATGCAAAATGAATAAGTACCTCCAATAATGTCACGTAACCGGCAATTTGGTTGGCTTTGGCCCGACTAGCAATGCCAAGCTGCTGATACAGGTAAGCTCGTGTCACACCCCCACCCATATGAACCAATCTCATCAACATTTTCCAAAACTTATAGGAGATTAGGGGAGACTATTGTGCCTAACTTGTCCGTGAAAATGGTCATTCTAAGAAGATAAAGGATGTAGGCTCGAACAAGGTAGTAGGCTTAAGGAATATCTCTCCTCTGTTCATGTATGGCACTCTCTTTTTAAACGGGGTAGCGAATTGATCCTTTAACCACCCTAAACTCAATTCCTGGCCAGGATTCCTCTTCAACTCATTCTCCATACACTGCTTTGCTATCCTTAGCAGCCGACTAGTCATCGCAACCACCTCATTGCAATCCTTGCATTTCATAACCACAACCTTTCCAGTAATCGGGGTCTCGAGAAGTACTTACACGTCATCTAGATTTATAGTCATCTCGCTGAAGGGTAAGTGGAATGTGATGGTCTCAAACTGCCACCTCTCAACAATACTAGACACTGTGACCCTATTACATCTGTCATATGAGATGTACCCCAATGGTCGTAAGCTAGATATGTCGATGAGCATATCGATCGTTTCTCTTCTTAGGGTGTCGCGTGATAGTCTCCCAATGAGTGATCAGAATACCATGGTTGATGTACTTCAAATATCCTCGACCTTACAAATATATAATATTAGATTTAAAACATTAACATTTGCATACGATTAACATAACATAATGTTATTAAGTAATGAACGTATATCTCGATGTGTACCTCGATTCCATTCCAAATATCCACGAAGACGCGATATCGGCATGACGGCAAAAACGATAAATCTGATGGCCCACTGAAAAATGAAGTGGGCATATCTTCTGAATCGCCTCATGATATATCAGCGGTAGATGTACCAGTGGTGGCTTCTTCACCGATGTTTGAGTTATGTGCAGATTCACATGATAGAGAACACCTCCCTTCAGTCTCAACCCGGCCCTCATCGTTACGCTTTAAACGCTTCCCTTGTTATTTATTTTTCTTCTCTATGAGCTGCTTCCTGCGATATGAGGCAGTCATGCGTATCCTTTTCGGGTTCTCGGGCTCCGACTCTACGTCCCATGTCGGTTGTAGCTAGGACGACCCTGCATCTCCTGCGGTGGAGGCATTAGTAATAGATCTAGCAACTTTAGCAGCCGCTATTCGCTCGGCACTCGGATTGTATCGCGAAGCATGTTTCTTCTTGTCCATACCCTAAACCAAAATAAAGGGTGAAATTAGACCCAATACAAAATTATTAGGTCAAGTCAGCAGTTTAATTAAACGTAAAAAATCATTTTCCTAATTGACGGTTCAACAAAGTCGATACGTGGAGATGTACTATTGGCTTAAAACGACCAATAGACCTATAAGGATATCGGTTTTCATTGGCCACTACTGCTCTACATACATCAGTTTAGTATTTTCGTCAACAATTTAGTCTAACAGACACATAGACATAATAATTTACATATTACGGTTATATGTGACCGAAACTGTTATTCATGGTGACGATCTTGTATAGCTGTCATTATCAATACAGTACTTTCAATCAAACCCTAAAACCTAAACCGCATAACCAAAAAGCAAATTACCTAAAAATCACCCTAAAAATTCGCAATCTAATGGGGAACAAAACCCTGCAACAAGTAAGACAATTTACTTACCCTAGATGCATGGAACCAGACGAAAGAACCGAGGCGGCACTCTACAACTTTTCGATCTCTGACTCCATGAGATTTGGCGAACTTGCACCCATAATAATATTCCAAATGCACTGGAGATTAGCGAAAAATTGTTCGTGGGGTACATGAGTTGGAACGTTGGAGGGAGATGCAGTTAGACTCATTGAGGGGGTAGGGGTAGCTTTGGATTAATTCACAAAATTATGGAGTAAAGGTAGTACAAAAATTTCAAAATTAGGGGGAAAAATAGTAAAGGGGTAAAAGAGCAATCGGTGGGTCCGAATAGCCGCAGCTTTAAAATATAGTAGTGTCTGGTTTTATAATTTGTTGGCGACATTAAGTTTTAAAATGGTCGTAAAATTAATGTAGAGAATACAATAGCGTCACGAATTTAGAAATATTTTCGACATTAACAAATAAAGTGTCGCCACATTTAGAACCCTCGCGGCATTAATGTAAAAGTGTTGGAATTTTTAATTTGATTGCGACATGTAATTTAAAAAGGACATGAAATTAACGTCGTCACATTTAGTAAATCTCGACATTAATATAGAATCGTCGACGTTGCAAAATTAATGTTGGAATATAATAGGGTCGCGGCATCATTAAATGTATTTCCAATATTAATTATAAATAAAACGTTGTGGCGTTTAAATATTCCCCACACATCAATATAAATAAAAGTGCCATAAGTTAATTAATAACTTAATAATTAGTCATAGGTTAATTATCAATAATTATATAATTGGTATTACATTAACAATCTTTTATTATGATTATTTTATTAAATAAATTTGCCATAAGTCTTATTCAAACGTAAACATGAAAACAACAAAATAAAAAGAGAATTTATATAAAAAAGGAAGCGGCTATTCGGACCCCACGTTTTGCTCCCTTTACCCTATTTTTGAATTTTTTTATTGCGTTTACCCCACTTTTTTGTAAATTATTCTGAAGCTACCCCTTTTACCCTCAACAAATGTTACCCTATCTCCTACCTCATCCCAACACCCCTCAATCCAATCCATTTATCGATTTTAGTCATTGTAGAACACTTGTACTAGATCACCAAGTGTCGTAGAAGTGTTTATTCATTGAACAAGGTCGGATGTGGTCGTGTCGTGTCCTAGCAGTGAAGAAGTGTCGCCTATGGGGTTCAATAGCATAAGGCCGAGACCTCTAAAGAGGTAATGGCTGATTCCGACTGAGAAATAGAACTTGGTCTTAATAGGTGACGAAAGGATCCAGCCGATATCTCTTTAGAGGTGTCGACCCTGTGTGTCTGATACCTCTTTAGAGGTGTCAGGCTTGTGTGTTCGACACCTTTTCAGAGTTGTCGGTCATGTGTGGCCTACACCCGCGGGTAACAAGAATGAACAAAGAATTTTTCAAAACTCTTAAAAAATATAGGATAATGACCCAAAATATAGGGTTTTTTTTCTCGAAATCACTTGATATTTTCAATTGCATCGAGACTTTGTACCCAACATGCAAGATTTAACCCCCAAATCGAAGCCCTAAACCTAAAATAAAACCACAAACAATACCGACTCAAAAAAAAACAAAAAAAGAACTCTTAAAAACCTCAAAATCGACACTAAAGAGATTATGAATGCACCCATGGCGTCAAGTTGATGTGATTTTGCTTGGATTTCGTCAGATTTGGGTTGGTGGTGAGAGTATGATTTGAGATATGGTTGACTGGGGTATGCGTGAGTGGGGTGAGTAGGGTATATGCAAGTGAAAACGTTTTTATATGGAGGGGTAGTTGGGTCATTTCGTTAGGGGCTGAGAAAATTCAAAAATGGGGTACAAAAGCAGAAAGTAGGGTGCAAATAGATGCCGCCAAAAAAAATATTTGAATATGACAAACTTGGCAAGAGACATGTTTAGCGGGTCGGGGGCCTGCCTTGCCCGACCCGAGCCCGGTCAACATGGGTCGAGCTTGGGTTTTGAAATTTAATAAAAGCTTGGCTTGAGCCTGTGCTCGCAAAAGCTCGAGCAACTAATAGGCGGGATTGGATTTAAGCATTTGGCCCAGGCCCGACCCAAGTTCGGCCTGCAATTTAGATTATTGCATTTTTATAAATATTCTTGTAAAAATACATGTCATTTGTGAGTTTTAAACCTAAGACCTATTGGTATTAGTAAACATCATAACCATTACACCACCTTCTCTTGTTTATAATTCTCAATATTTATTAAATATATCTAGTTTTAAAAAAATCTAAACAACCATATTTAGGCTCGTCAAAGCCCGGCATGTAGTGGGCTTGGCGGGCTTGAGCACGCCAAATAAAAAAGGGGCTTGGCCGAGCCTAGATAGAGCTTTCGAAAAAAAGTCAGCCTAGGTCTGCCTAGGTCTACTTGGCAAGTAGGTATATACTTATCTTTTTTTTCTCCTCTTTTGAAAAGATATATACAAATACTAAACTCCTCTCTCTCTCTCTCTCTCTCTCTCTCTCTCTCTCTCTCTCTCTCTCTCTCTTTCTCTCTCTCGTTTTACATAATCCAATCTCGAAAGGGTTGCTTTTTCTTTGCACACAACACAGATTGTGATTCTTCTCCTTCATCGTCTTCGTCCAAATGATTTATGGTGTTTATTTGAAAATTGTGAGAAAGGTTGGACATATGTATATTTTTCTCTCATAAAATTGTGTACTTTGCATTTTTTTGATTGAATTTCTTTGTCATCCAAAGTTCTTATTTCTTTTGTTGGAAAAGCGCCCTAGCCAAAGCTCTACATAAGGCAAAACAACAAAAATTTTAGTCATTTAACTATGATTTCTCTTAATATTATTTTAATTAACTTTTATTCTTTCTGATTTCTTTTTTCAAGTAGAGAATAGTTAATATTGGAAAATCTATGCAAAGGCTTTTTCTTTCAAATTGAAGACGAAGACATCTTGAAAGTAGTTTCTATATTTTTTGACATTTTATTGGGTTATAATTGACTTTTGGTGTCAGTTGTAGATGTTTTTGTATTTTTTGTAAGATCTCATAGCATAGTCTTTGTAATTAAGTTTATATTTGTTTATTTGATTGTAATATTTTTTATATAATAAGAAGAGGTTCGTTATTTACCTATGTTCATTAATTAATTTTTTGTATTCAATCTCTTATTTTATTATTCAAACTAAATAAGCTTAAAAATAAATGTAACAAAATTAATTAATAATTTTTTTATGAAATATTGTAAAGAATTTTCAAATAAAAAATAAAAATATTGGTCCCAAAAAAATTGTAACGATTTGGTACAGTTACAACTAAAGCGTAGTTAAGTTGAGGACGCACAAAAGAAAAATGTCTCTAAATGAAATATGATGCAGTTAAATTACCGACGTTATATAATGCAAATGGCACTAATTAAAAATGTACGTACGCAACTTTTTGCATCGACAAATTGCTCGTGACGGCTCATTTCCAGCACATGTGGGGACGTTATTAGAATTTAACGGCCCACTTTATTCAATTTAATTAATTATTAATTACAGTTTATGACACATAGCTCGGACCCACGTGGCCACTGTTGACAAGTCTTGGGCACGCCAACCAAGGTATAAACAATTATTTTTGTGTGATGCGTGTTAAATTGTTGTATTATTAATTAATTCGAGTCGCATTAGTTGAGATTTTATTAGTCGCATTGTGCGTGGGTAGTGACGATAGGGTGTGACGTCACGGGGTGCGTGTAACGCGGGTGTGACGTCGCGAGGTGCGTGTAACGCGGGTGTGACGTCGCGAGGTGCGTGTAACACGGGTGTGACGTCGCGATGTGCGCGTAACGCGGGTGTATAGGATAGTCAATGGTTTAATAGGTCACATCACATCTACCTATCTTATCACCACATACCCGCCCTCACTTTTCTCTCTCCTCTCCAAACCAAACCCAAACATTTCTCTCTCTCCTTCTCCCTCTCCCTCCATGACCGATTCTTCTCTCCCTCTCATTTCTAGTTCTCCTTCAACACTCCCTCTCCATCTCATTTGATTTGTCTCATTCTCAGAAGGTCTCCTCACTCCCACAACATACTCTCGGCCTTTTCCTCTGGCACCACCTCCGACGTCGGCAACTTCTAAAAATTTAGGTGAGTGATGATTTTTGTTGTTGTTGATTTGTTAAAGAGCTTTGGAGTTTAATGGTGAGATAGAGATGGTAAAATTCTAGTTGTAGAAGTTGTTATTATTGTTGTTGTTTATGCTGTTATTGTTGTTTGTACAAAAAAAGAAAAAAAAAAAAAAACATGATTTCAATTCGTCTCCAATGGTTCCCCCCCACCCCCACAAATGGGTCGGGTCGGACCCAATGGTTCCCCCCCACAAATGGCCTGCCCACTCTCCACTGTCGACCGGTCCAACCGGACCAGATATAAATATAAAAAAATATTTTCTATTAAATTATCTAGATTAATAATTTATGGAAAATTATTAATAATAATAAAATTATCTAAATTAATAAAATAGATAATCATAATCATAATAATAATAATAGATCACAATAATAATAAATAACTTTTTAATAATAATAATAATAATAAATTATTAATAAATTATCTAAATTACTAAATAATAATAATAAATTATCTAACTTAATAAAATTGATTTTTAATAAAAATAAATAACAAAAAATGAATAAAAATAGCTAAAATAGATAAAGAAAATTATGGAAAACTCCAGAAAATATAAAAATTAGAAGAAAGCTAGGAAAATGAGTTCAAAGCTTTTTCGGACATTTGGCATCTCGGTATAATTTGAAAAAATCAAAAATTTTGGTCTCACATTATAAATTCATTTAAGGTGACTCTAAAATGATGAAAATTGTATAATTAGACACCAGAGACTTAGCATACCATAATCGGGTGTCGAGTGCGCATCTCGAGGCGTGTGCATGACATTTTTTAGGGTGATTTGCAATTGTTTGAGGTAAGTAAACCCACAAGAAAATTAGTTAAAACTCATTTATGGTACTTACTTTATTTCACATTTCAATTATTTCATTGTGCTATTTATTGTTGTTCATTTACTATTCATCCACTCCCAGTATGTATGTGTGTTTGTCGACGGGGTCGGGCATGGCACGGACTCACACCCTGGGACTAGCTATCCCGCATTGTTCGAGTAATTGGCCATGTTAGGGCTATCCTGTGATTATTTTTCGCGAGACCCGTAGATCGAGAGATGTTTAACGAAGACTTAAGTCTTCGTCATGGGTTCCTCTCGAGAGATGTTTGGATGGGGTTCTCCCGTTCATGGATTCCTCTCATTCGACCGTGAGATGTTTGGCAAGGTAATCATCATGGGTTCCTCTTGGTTTAGCTAAGACGATTTCCGGATGTCGATCAGGGTTCTTTGTCACGCTACACTCGTGTCCATATTCGACTTCTCAACGACTTATTTTCATGTGATTACTTTATTCTTGTTCCTTATTTAAATTGCAAGAATTGTAGTCGTTTTATTGGATTTTGTGAATATTTGCCAACGTTCTCTGAGATTTACTCACCGAGATTTGTCATTATTTTTTGTGACAAATCGCAGATCCTGCGACGAGCTGGGGCAAGGGGGTCTTAGGTGACTACCTCTAAGTTAGGATAGCCCCATCAGCTTTTTGCGTAGGTGTTTGTATGCATTTATTTACTACTTTTATGGAGTTTTTTGGAGGACTTGTATACCTAATACATGTATATGCTCATTTTTGTACTTTTGTCGCTCTTTGATATACTTGATATTTCATGTCGGGTTTCCACACTATAGAGTTGTTTATAAAATGCAAACTTTTCATTTTTACGATATTTGCATGCTTTAAAGACTTCCGCTTTGATATTTAACTTATATTAATTTAATAAATCGTGAACAATTTAACTTAGTTAATTTAATGTAAATATTCATAAAAACATCCATAAATACTAAGTTAAGGCGAATTAGATACGTACAAAGGTTTAAGTCACAGGCAATTAAAAATAAGTGTGCGGTGACGTGACATGCTTGGTGATATGTCTGGCGATTTGGCGGTACCCAATTTGCTTTGGAGTTTGGAGCCATCACATAAAAGCATCGTCAAATTTGTTACGACGCTAATAACTGTCGCCAAGTGCAAATATTTAGCGTCGCTATAAGTTCATATTTTGTCGTAGTGAGGTAGATGGAGATTGAAAAAGGTTGACATAACATATTGGGGCATAAATTATATTTTGCAAAAGAGATGTGTTTTATTTTATTTTTGATATATTGAGAATCGGTGGCCCAATCTTACGTGAGGACATGACATTTCCAATACGCTGTTATACGTAGTCAGGGTTGGTTCTAGGGGTGGGCGGTTGCCCTAGGCTCCGAACCCAGGATAGGCCCTCAAGTACTTCTAATGTATTGAATTTTCTTAGAATAATCTAAAAATTTATGTTTCATATAGGCACTAGAGATAAGTAATTCATGAACGTCAACCGTGGCTATGGTCATTCGTCATCAACACTATATGGCATCATGGTTATGGAGAGACCCCACTTAAATGACTTTCTCCCTCTATTTATAATTGTAATAAATTGATAAAATTATTTTCTCTTAAAATTAACTATTGTTTTGCTTAAGAAATTATTAGCAAAACGTAAACTCAAAAGTTCAATTATTTAGGCAACTGTAATAAATTAATAAAACTATTATTTTCTTTCTAGGAATTAATTGTTGTTTTGATTAAGAAAATAATTAATTAATAATCATTTATAAAAATATTAGCAATATATATAAATAATTTTATTGGTATATATGTGTATTGCAAAATAATAAATAACTTTGTGTTAAAATCTTCTATTATTAGTATTGTTCATATTACCTTCAAAAACATGTAGTACTTTTTATATGTTGATATTTAAAAAAAAAATAAGTCCAATATAGCACACGATTTAGATACAAAAAGAAATATATAGATCGTAAAACTATATAAATCTAGTAATAGCATAAGCATATCAAGAATAACTTGAATTAGTCAAATATTTTTGTATAAAAAATAAGTTAAATATAAAAGGCTCATATTTAATTATGTGGCCACAGGCCCGAAAATGTCAGGTTTGACCCTGGATGACATGGACATGCAGAGGCACCCAAAACAACTCCAATGCATTTCCCCAAAATGGTGTTACTTTTACACTATTTTAGTGCGAAAAATGTCACTAACACTATTTTCATCTCCAAACCAACTACAATATCTTTTACACTAAACATTAGTAGTTTCAAATGAAACATTATTTTCTTATTATTATCTAATGTGTGACCCCACTAACATTGTTTTCATTCCACAAAATCTATAAAAATAAGAATAAAAAAAAGTTTAATGGTGGCCCTCACTTTGCATCAAAATGGTGGAAAGCAACAGTATATGGTGTTGTCATGTAGCTTGGCACCATTTTGGTTCCAAGTTTAGCGTTAGATTTGAGATGTCTGATGTGTGTGCCGCAAGTATAACAGCTTACTTAAAGCAATAGTGTAATCAACTTACGTTGATCATAGATATTGTAACGACTTAAAAATCTAACTCATGCCACGTGCCATGTCGGGTCGTATGTGGGATCCACTCGTCGTGATCTGTATGTCCAAATCTCGGGTGTAGACACTAAGGTATGCCATTTTTGTGTGATGCTTGCATTATTTATCATACAAAATAATGAACAATTTAAAATAATTAATTTCATGAAAATCAATTTATTTTGGACGAAGTTAAGATTTTTTGTGTGATGCTTGTATTACCTCGGGTGTAGACACCGAGGTAAGCTTGGTTAAATATGGCAAGAGAATTGGTTTGTGAGAGTTGGGTATGTCATGGACGAAGTTAAGATTTTTGGGATTTTGGCGTGACCAAAATCAATATTTTGGACATCTTATGAAAATGGACTATTTTGTTAAGAGTTTGGTTCAATTTGGTGGGAAATGGGATGGAAAGCGAACACAGGAAGTCAAAACAAATCAAAATAGGACTTTCAAAAATTAATAAATAAAAAGAAATATGAGGGTTTATATATAAAATGTATATAAAAAAAAACAAAATCAAAATCAATCGATTTTGCTTTCAACAGAACGTTGAAAGTGTTTTTTCTAAACCCCTCGATTTGGATTTTCGCTTGCGGAGCTTCAGATATCCGATTTTCACCTGGTTTCCTCTCGTGAAATGGTAGAGGATCGCAAGAAGGTCAATTCAAGCTGAGTTTCCATTGCAGAAACGGGATATTCAACCCATAATTTAGTAAATTCTTAATACATGACATTTTCCTCAATTTAATTTGAATTATCGTGATTTTTTAATTTCTTTCGCGGGGTTGCGATAGAAGTTTGTAGGAATTGTTGTTAATTGGTATATTGGATTGATTTGCATCAAATTGAGATAAATTCCACCGACGTGAGCTAAGGGTTTGATGATTTGAATTAATGCAATTCAGTTGATAATTATTTTGGAGATGTTTTATAGTTAATATTAATTTATATTGGATTTCCGAATGAATTAATTATTAATTTTGATACAATTTAACTCCACAAGCCGTAGAAATATTTCGTTGTTGGTATCGAGTGGTTTCGTGGCGTTTATTATTGAGTTTTGAGGATTTTGAGACATTTTTTTGTCAAGTTGACATGCAATATTGAAAATTCGTAACTTCGCCATTTGTGATCCGATTTGAGTATTTTTGGAGTCTATGGAAAGTACGTTATGAGTACTACAAGTTCATTCTTGGTTGTCATGACAAATTATGAGGTTTTTAGAGTTAAAATCGTAACTCTAATGGGCTACTTGATAATACTTTGAAATTATTATAAAGTATCATTTATAGAAATAGCTCTCGAGCATACTTTGGTCGCAGTATTTGTATGGTCTAAGAGTTCTAAACCAAGGATATTGGACTTGAATTGATACTAAATGAAATCAGAAAATCTAAATAACAGATACGGAGGTTCGAGAACGCGTTTTGGAGTGTTTTACCTCAAAAAACACGAAATGGGCCGAATGGCCGGAAATAAATAAGAAAATTGTTTTGAAATTTGTCTCGACTTCGATTTAGCCTAAGTGAGACATTATTGAATGTTAGGGAATCACGAGGGAACTCAGGCATTTGGGCACGCACTTCGATTCGTCGAGGAATTGGCTAGACTAGGACAAGCGTGTGACTTGTAAGTACAATTTATTGGTCTATTGGTAGATATTACTACTTGTCATCTCACATCATGTTGTTCTTGTATACTAGGTTAGGAATAAGCGTATGGATCGAGATAAGTAAACCAGCTAGGAAATTGTATAGTAATTTCTTTTTAAGCTATTGAATATTGTTGTTCATTGCTTTGATATATGTCCTTGGAAATTCCATTATGATTGTAATTGAGTTGTCCGAAGGCAAGTGAGTCAATGGTGATCCTTGAAATGAGTGGTTGGCTAAGGTAACATACCAGAGTCATGACCTCAGGATGCACTGCATTGGATACTGATTTTGACGGGGTGTGAGTTCTTACCATGGTTGTTCCAGGAAGTCTTACTATCCCGTAGGTTTAGGACTTGTGAGTGTGCCGAGTCCTAGAACTCGAGTCTTAATGTTTTGCTAAGACTCGACGACCTATTGGTCGGGACTACCTGTGCCTCTCTCTTTGCATTCCTGGACACTCATGTATTGATTGCTTTAAATTAATTTATAGTCTTTTATTTATTCATGCGTTCTTTATACCTTTCTTCCATCTGCATGAATATAGATTGTTTTATTTATTTTGGAATTTTGTTTAGTATCATATTGGCGTTACTTACCTGGACTCGTTATTCTTGTGTTTAACTGAGTGCAGATCCACAATCGAGTAAGGGAAAGGGGTCAGTGCTAGGAGATTTATTGTAGGGTCTTTGGAGCGGTTTTCCCTCTCACATTTTTGTATAGGTTTTTTATTATTTATGTATATTGTTTTGACAAATGGGATATATGGTTTTTTTTAGATATTTGCATAGAGTATCTACGGGGTTTCCACACTCTAAGCTATCCTAACTGATTTGTGTAGAGTTGTTTAGATTTGTTTAACTTGAAATCGCTTCTGCATAAACTTTGATAACTTACAAATTTGAATAACTCACTAAAAATGTAATGATAAATGGTTATGAAGGCTGGCTAGGCTTGCGTTGATGTCATGAGGATTGACTCGGGGTCCACGTAAGTCTAGGCCAGGCGGGACCAAGTTTAGGTTGTGGAACTGGGGTTGTCATAGATATCATCCCATAATGTAATGTTGATGCCCTCAAACTTAAACCAAACCTTGTCCTCAAGGTTTAAAAGTAAGCATGAAAATGAAGACACTAAAAAACACAAACATATATAATAACACAAGTTATAATAAACTAAACGAAACATTAAAATTGAAATAACTAAATGGTTATCAAAATATCCTAAATGTTAAAAAATATCGGTATCAAAAGCACTCTCAACTTCCCTGGTTTAAAGGAATCTTAAACACTGACTTTAGGATCGCGCGTCATCATCATCATCATCTACATCATCAATTCCAGCCTACGGTCATGTCAATGAACGCTCGACAGTCTTGTCATACACCAAATCCGGATCAAACACGTATGTTGGTGCTGCTGAAAATTCTAATGACCTGTCAGTAGGTCTCAAATGTCTGCTCCTCTCATATTTAGCTATGGCTCTATGATGATAAACAAACCACATGAAATGACACTACCCGTTTCGTCGGTGTTGTTCTCTTCTCTCCGTATCATGTTTATATCTCAGCATGGCTCCTTGGTATTGCGCTATATCCTCATAGTATTGTCTCCACATATCTGTTATCCACAACCTCTACCGTCATGGAGTCAAATCATCAGGTGATGGTATAGGTGCCTGTAGTGGAGGAGGTGGTGGAAAAACTTCAGGACCGTTTAAGTCTTGCTTTCCTATCTTTAGGTCTATAAACTCATAGCCCTCAGTAAAATCCTTGTAGTTGATGCCCCTCCTCTTCTTCATTCTCTTCATCTTCTAGTTTATGGGCTAGCTCTACTACTGTTGCTTTTGTTGTTGCCTGATTTTCTTGCCTCTTGGCCAATAACTCGACCTCACGTCTAGCTCCCTCGGCCCTCTTTCTCTCCTCCTTAGAGTCTTGGTAATCAAATGGTGATTTCAACATGAGCATAAAAGCTTCATCCATGGTTTGTTGGGCATTTATATCAAATTCTTCGTCATCTCGCATTCTCACTCTGGCCCTTAAGCACAACTTGTTATCATTTTCTGACATGATGGACTCTCTCTTACTAGTGTGTATGATATCCCCAATGTTGATCTCTCTGAACTTCATAATCTCATAAAAACAAGCTATTTTTGGCTTGTTGATCTCACCTTATTGAGAAGTGGGGTATAGCAATGCAATAAGAAAATGTTGCCACATTTTATAAACATTTTTTATACTTCCTTTATTAATGTGTTTTGGCACATTCTCAGCTCCCATCACCGGTTGTCCTATGGCTTCTCATATAACTTCTTCGAAAAGTTCATTCAGATTCATACCAACCTAAATGCTCCAACCCATAAAAATTATTGATCTCACGTATCATAAAGGGAACTAAAACCCCTCTCACCATCACTTGTCATCCTTAGCTGTGAACTTTGCATTGGCTTAGAACTCAAAAACAATCTCACTCACTCTTTTTACTTTATTCTCCCTATAGTCTTGAGTGAGTTGCTCCCAATTTCGATACCTAATTAAATTGTTCACTCTTTTATCGTATTTGACTGGCAAATTAATTCCTCTTTTGTAAATGAACTCCCTTCATAGGATTTTCTTGTATCAGTCCTTAGCCTCTTTACTAATGAAATATTTAGATTTAAAAGGTTTAGGCTCTTCATCATTAAGATACCAAGAGGTAGATGCCTCATAGTCATTTGTTCTTGTTTGGCTAACTTGTTTCCTTATTTTTGCCATTTTCTTCAAATTCAAGCTACTAACAAAAATACAACGCAACTTCATCTTCAAATCACCTAAAAATCAAAATTCATATAACATGGAATATGCATACACCAGATAATTGGAAATATATGTACAAAGTCTCAATGGGTGATATTAACACTCACATTCACACAATCTTGAAAAACCTATCCTACAACCTCAAATCCACAATTTCATACAATAACATCAAAATTTTCAAAATTCAAAACATAACTAGATGAAATTGTAAATGTACCTCAATGCTAGATTAGATCACTCCTCCAAGTCTTTATCAATTCAAGCTTTCTAACTTTTCTCACCAACTACAACCCTAGCTCTCTTTGGACTCAAATTTCAAAAATCCAAACCTTAGCTCCTCCACTTGTGCAAATCCACAATGTTTTTTATTTCTTCACTCTAAATCACTAGGAACTCACTAATCTCACTTGAAAATGATCAAGCTTTGGCTCTAGAGGGTGTATGCTTGGGGGTTTTGGTATGATTTAAGTGCAAATGTAGAGAATGACGTGAAAATCGGGTTTCAATCACTTCGACCTCGGCGTCATGCCTTATTGGCACTGCACCATGATAACGCTGCCAGTGCATCAATGGCACGGTAGGAATCGAGTCATATTTTAGCTTGTTACCACCACAGCATTGTGGCTTGTATCCACGACGTCGGCTCATCTGCCTACATCTACACATATGATTTTTCACTAGTTATCCTCCAGCGTTGCTCTAACTTTGTGTATAACTCACTCGAGGTATCGTGACCGCATAAAATCTATGAAAATATAAAAATTAATAAATTTTACTTTTCGATTCGCCCATGCGCCTTACTTTCACCATTTTGAACTCCTTCGCTCTTTTTCGCTTTTTTGATGAGTTAATGAGGCATTTCCATTCCGACGAGTCATCACTCGACATTGGTCTTTTCTGCACATTCGACACAAGTTTTTCCAAAGTTAGAACTAAAACTCGTTAATTGTAATTATTAAACTAAATAACTAACTACTAACTGAAACTTAAAAAAAAATAATTTTAAAACCTTATGCTATCTTCCAGTGGCGTTTAATTTAACATCATTAGCCTGACACCTTTTCGCTCGTTTATTCCGAATCTAAATTGAGAAGCTACATCTGCAAATCAGAGATTATGATGTCATTTCTCATTCAAATGTACTCATTCACCATCGTCAAAAATAACCTTCTCAGCATTGTTACCCTCATTGATACTCATCGTGATCTTTATTTCTCTTTCGTCGAAATATGCTTTAGCTGTATTTAAGAATGGTCGCCCAAGTATCATAGATACGTCATCTTCCATGTTATGGTTCATGACCTCGAGATCCGTAATGAATTTGAATCTACCTACTTTCACGTACAAATTTAAAACTCTTCCTATAGTAGGTATTAGATTATCATTTGCTATTTGCAAATTCGTGGTATTAAGGCAATTGATCTTCAAGTCTGCATGAATCATGTCCATCAGTGGCATGACATAATTACTACCCAACAACAACAATAACTTCAAAAATGATTCCTCAATACGGGATTCTTAGTCATTGAGGGTCGATCTACTCATATGGACCCTCCATACACTAAAAGCCATGAAAAACAACAATTTTAGAACATGCATTGTCAAGATTTGGTGAAGAACATTGAATGGAGTCGTCACTCTTGTTCTACATCTCTTGGATTCAAAAAATCCCAACCATTTCACTCACAAAGTTAATAATTCCTTCACATTTCTTCTATTTCTCCTCCTAGTACCACGTTCTCTCTCCTCTCTACTTTCTTTTTGTTCAAATGATAGGGAAGTGGGAAACTTGGAGTTTAAATAATTATCCATTATTTAGGTCCTAAATTGGATATCTCAAGACATATCTAAGATTAATATCTTTCCAAAACATAACCCACTACATCTCTAGTAGCAACTACTTGTCATTTTTTGATACGAAACTTAGCATGCAACTAGTCTCCAATTGGTCACATACACAAGACATAGTACATTTCCTATTTTGCACATGATCTCTTAAAATAATTGCATGCAAGTCTAGTTTCACCCACTTTATAGTTGCCCTTATAATTCACTATATTTACAATTAAACCAAAGGCATGTGTTTTCAAATTAATTTAATTAACTTGACATAGGTATGATTATCCTCAATTAATTTGGGACTGAGGCTATGTTGTTGTTGTTGTTGTTGTTGTTGTTGTTGTTGTTGTTGTTGTTGTTGTTGTTGTAGGTACAATTATCATATGGTTAGTGTAATTGGTTACATAATTGACCCATTTGTGGTCCCACTAACCCGAACTACTCGGCACCTGATGCCCATACTACAACATGCATCCATTGGCACGTACTTGTCATAATAACTCGTCCAATAGCAACGTACGCACATGTGATGTTACAATAATATAATTCTTTAAACATCACGCATAAGCAAGCATCATCCACAAATAACTCATTCCCTCGATTCTCGTGTCCGAGTCAACCGAGTTGTCCGCTTAACTCCCAAATTATGACTGTTAATCCTCTAAATTAATGCTAGTCCTATTTTAACTAATTTTGGTCGTTACAATATCTTCTTATCTCAAATTAATACATATCCATAAATACATTTAATGCCTATTCATCTTCTAGTAGTTTTTTTATAGATAAACATTTCTTAAAATAAACAATAATCATTTGTACAAAAATCATTGTACAAAAAATAACAATTGAGAAAAAAAAAGGAAAAAAGGAACTATACTCCATAAATACACAAAAAACACACTTTTTAAAATTTTTACAAACTACGAATAGGAAGAAAGCAAGTTCCGCTTTGTGTTTGTCTATTCGCATTCCCTTAGCAATTCTCCATCGAAACATACTAAACTTTATGTATTTTGAGTTAATTTCAATCTTCAATCAATCTCCATGTGAAACACAAACATGTTAGACTTGAGTATTCATGAGCGATTGAAATTTCGAATCATACTCTAATTCAATTGATCTTTGTAAGTTGGTACAAATTTAACTTAGGGATTCTTATTTCAAAACAAAAATAAAAACTAAGGATTCTAGCTCTTCTTTTAATATAGTTAGATTTGTATTATTTCAGTTTTTTGAAGTTTTTCGTTGCTACTGATTAGTATACCACACTTTTTTTCAAAAATAAATCTCATTTTCAAAAAACCTTTTTAACTCCGTCAATGAAAAATATTCTTTACTGTCCGCCTCAAGCCCGGAAAAAGAGGGAAAATATTATTTAAAAATATTTAATATACCTTATTTATTAAGAAATTCACTACTATATATGTATAAAATTGATGGGTCCCGCATTAAAATTTCGGTCCGGGCCCTAAATAGTTAGAACCGGCCCTATTATAGTGATGCCAATTGGAATAATGTGGAGTCAAATTCTAAATCAACTAATGGATGGATTTTTACGCTAGGAGGAGCGGGTGTTTCTTGTAGCTCAAAGAAACATACATGTATTTCTGATTCAACAATTACATCAGAAATAATTGCCCTAGTAGATGCAAGCATGGTAGTGGAATGGCTTAGGAACTTGTTAATGGAGATACCATTATGGAACAAGCCATGTCCGACTATATTAGTCAATCGTGATGACTAGGCAACTCTTTATAAGGCCGCAAGCAAGACTTATTATGAAAAATCTAGACATATAAGTTTAAGACAATCTTTTGAGACATTTGCTCAAAATTGGTTTGTCACAGTTGATTATGTAGAATTTGACAAGAATTTAGCAGATCTATTAACAAAGGGTCTTGTTAGAGATATGGTGTATCATACATCAAAAGGAATGAGACTTAGGTTTACCTAATTCGATCGTGATTAGATGGGAACCTAACTTAATTCTTGAAAATATAGAATAAGTTCAATATGGTACTAACAAGTTGTCACAGCCTAGATTTTTAACCCTAGTTTAATTTTCTTAATCAGGATTATTGACTCATGACGTGAGACACGCATTGATATACTTGTATTGATCGAGGCAGGTTGTTGAGGTATATGTTAGAATTGTTGTGATGTTTGCTTAGTGTATTGTATATGTGTAGACTATTGAGTCATTCGTACTTGTGTATAGACGTCGAGACGTATGCGCGGATGCACCACGAGATGCGTGTCAACGTAGAACTAAGGTAGAGAGTGATGTGGTAAGCTAACTTAAGTTAATGTAGCTTAATCAATTGGATTTGATATGGCAATAGTTGATTTTGTTAAATATAGCCTAAGTTAGTTAAATAAAACAATAGTCATTTGATGTTTCTCAAGATACTTGTTGACACATCAAAAAACAATTGAGTTATAATTGGTGTTAGTAAGATAAAGTTAGTGGAGTTGTGTGAAGGCCCAGGCACCCCCCAAGGTCGGCCCTGGTACCTCCAAGGTAGATGTATGTGCACCCCCTGGCGAGCAAGCTCAACGATAGCGAAGCCATATACATCTTCTATGTCCCCCCCCCCTATATATATAATACAGCCCCGTATGACTTAAGACATATATATGGGCACAGTGTTTCGCCTCCCCAAACTCGAACTCGGGACATGGAGGCTAAAGTACCCGAATGAGATTATTTGCATGAGCTGATCAGCTCAGTTGGTACCAAACTCGTTGGATTCGGGTATTTTAGCCTCCAGGTCCCGGGTTCGAGTTTGGGGAGGCGAAACATTGTGCCCATATATATGTCTTAAGTCCTACGGGGCTGTACTATATATATATGGGGGGACATAGAAGATGTATATGGCTTCGCTGTCACTGAGCTTGCTCGCCAGGGGGTGCGTATACATCTACCTTTGAGGTACCAGGGCCGACCTTGGGGTGCCTGGGCCTTCACAAGTTGAAATCGAGGTAAGGGCCAATAGATTAATCTCGAGATGCGTGTATACATTAAGATTAATGGTTATTAATCAACTTTATCAATATATATAAGATTGAATGTGTTAACTCATGCAAATCATATCATTCATCAACTTATGAGAGTACTCTGGAGAGAAGAAAATTAGTTTATGTGGAAGATTTTGGTGGAGTTGAAAGTGTAAATCAAGGTGGAAATATTCGACAACTTTCTAAGTCAAAACTACACTATTAACTTGGTTTAAATTGATGAATATGATGATAATTATGGTGTGTGAACTGTTATAGTTATTGTGGTGGTTGTTTTGGATCTCTAGTGGGGGATAACAGGGGTTCCAAAGGCTTTGGGTTGGCCATGTGGAGAGAGAACTTAGAATTCTAAGTGCATAATTCTGGGATTTCCTACACATAGCGCACTAGATGTGCACATAACGTGCTACCTGCGTGTAGCGCATTAATGAGTATGGGTAGCGCGTTAATGGGGTCGCTAGCGCGCTAGGTTTGCCACCCAGCACGTTAGGTTCTCTGGTAGTACAAATTTTGCATTTCCTAACTTAAACTTAGATAACTTAAATAAGTGCAATACTATAATTAAAGGTTTAAACACACTCAAAAACATGTTTAATGATATCATGAACCTAGAGTAGAATCTCGAGGGTTCGGTTACACGTTTTGAGGTGTCGGGAGGCCGGATTAGCTAGGAAATTTGTGTAGATTGTAATTAAACTGATTGAGGTATTTAGACATTTCATTCATGTTATTATATTTGTTTACATTCATTTGGACTAAATTATCCATTGCACTCTAGATGCCATGACTTGTTTTTCTATCTCATTATATGAGTTTATTGTCATCGTATTAATTGTTGATTAATGGTTTCGTTAATTCTAAATCATGTGCTATGACATTCTTGATTGTTGAAGAATTTAATTAAATGAAATAGCATGCTCTTAGGTAGATGATCTATGGTATTACAAATCTATTTCCTTTGTGCATTAGTGATGCTATTACATAATTGGATTCCTAGATTGTGTCATCCCTTGAATTACGAAAGTAGTTCTTGTATCTAGGACCATGATATGATAGAGATGTGTGTGGCACACGGGGTCACTAGACTTCCAGGGTTGTCGGGATCTCACCACTAGCTTGTGCAGCACACGAACCCAGGGTTGTCGACAAGTATATATACTTGTGTAATGGGCATTTGTGAATATGTGAAGACATATATGATATTATAGGTATTTGAGAACATGTGAAGGTATCTATAAGTTCGTTTATGTCCTAAATAGTGGAATAAGGCCGACTTGATGCAACTCATGGTCGATCGACTCTAAATCATTACTGTTTTGCCAAGTATCAGTTTCATATTGTTTAACTAAATTATTTTATAGCATGATTCTTTTTTAGCATAGTTGCTATTATTATGCTTTTAGATATTTGTTTTATATTTGGAAATGTGGATAAATGTCTCTCGGTGATACTTTCTACTTTCCTATATTCACCGTCCTTTTTATGGTAGTGGGTGCAGAGCTATCGAGTAGCAGACTGGGCAAAGAAAAAATCAATGACTACCTCTAAGCCAGTGGAGTGTTGCTACCTTTGATATAGTAGGTTTTTGGTTTTGTTGTATGACTTATATATGTTTTTTATATACTTTTAGGGTTGTTTATATAGGTTGTGAGATAGTTACAAACCAGACACGTGTTGTTATATTGCTATCATCGTTTTGTTATACATACATTTAAGATCTTTGTTTCCTGATTTTCCATATATTAGGACTTAAATTAATGGCTTCCGCTAATTTGTTAAGTCTTTCGTTGAATAATCTTTAAATTGTATAATTTTTAGTTAATTCTAATTTATTAGTTAACAAGAGAATAATATATTGCTTATTTGATAAGCTAACTAGTGAGGAGGAAAGTTTTGAAAAGGCTGACTAATACATTGTTAGGTCCTATGTAATAAGATTAGGGCTTAATAACGGGATTAAGTCGGACGGTGCCTTAGTTTGAGAAGGGGTCGTCACACAAGTCAAGTGAAAATTATGGAGCACTAGAAAGTTTATATTATAAAAAAATCTCTTCTTGGTTCTAGTGTTAGTTTCTGCATGACGGAAGTTGACAATAGGGTCTTAATAAGTCCATTAGAGTGACACGCAGATTCACTGAAATAGGTGTAGAAATATGGTCGCTTCTTATGAGCCTAACTGACTCTAGAGCACTCACGAAAGACAGGATTTGCACAAGGCCAGAATGTGCAATCAACAGAACACTCTTACTTCTAAGAAATCTTTATGCGCGACATTTCTGATTTCATCGCGAGGATCCTTAGATCAAGATTCGTTCACTATAGCACTTGACGAGACTTTGAAGTATTTGCACTAAGTGAAAAGTTAAAGTCCAAAAGACCCTTCTTATTTATGTATAGATTTTGGAATGATATTATATGAATTTTGGTCATGTTATTTCCTAAGTATAATTTTAAATTTATATGTCCATATAATTTAAAAATGGAGGGAAATTATAGGATTAAAAAAAGGAACTTATATCCCTAACGCTACAAAACCAACCTAACCTCAGCGCCAGAGGACAGAGACAAAATTAGTATGGCTCTGAGCCGGGCGCTATAGCGCCGGCATCAGCGCTAGACTGAAAAGTTGCACTTTCGCGTTATTTGGTCCCTTTTTTATCCATTTTTCTTAGCTATTCGCATCGAAACTCATCCATTTGTGGATAGACACTAAGGCACTTGATTTTCTATAAATTAATGGGTTCAAGAACGTATTAAATATATTGAACACGCAAAATACTTTTGAATCAAAGTATATTATTGTTCATAACATCATTCTCTCTAAGCATCCTACATGAGTGCTCTTGCCTGGAGTTGTGTTACACATACATCATCCAATAACCATTAAGGACTTGATTGTATCCTGAAGGCAAGTTTCGATTAATCTCGTTTTCTGTATGTGGTTTCGACCGATAGGGAGAAATCTTGTCTAAAAAAGAGCGATTATGCGCTAAGTCTTTGTTTGGTTCTTCAATTATGCTCTTATTTTCAAAGTCGAAGAAAATTGTTCCAACAGCTTCTCTGTATTGTATTTACTTATTTACGTCTTTTATGTAATTTTGGATTTTGATGGGTTGAGAGACTAGACTCCCCGACTTAATGCATCTACCTACATTGTTTATTGTCATTTTTGATATACATGTGATCCGATACTTCTTGATTTCCATAGTTAGGTGTTTTGCTTTAAATTCCACAGCAAGTTTATACATCTTCCGTTGATATTATTAAAAGTTTTAATTTACTTTGAAAATACATTTAATGCTTTAATTAGAGATATTTATCCTGAACGCAAATAACATGATGAACGAGAAGTAAAGGCTGACTAATACATCGTTAAGTTCTATGTGACTAAGATTAAGGCTTAATGGCGAGATTAGGCTGGGCAGTGCCTTGTTTTGGAAAAGGGGTCGTCACAGCATATGTCGAACACTTTTTCATTGTTGAGAATCTTCGACTCATTCAGTGGGTGAAACATTCAGTAAGATAGAAGAAGGTAAAGATTAGAATATTTCAAAGTTCATACAAAGATGCAAGTGGAGGAACACGGTTATCTTATTGAAAATTCATTAACATTAATTACCATCTTAATTGGAGATGAATGCTCCTTGTCCCAAATTAATTGGAGTCGGCCACATATATCAAACTCTTCCATTGTGCTCGATTTAGTGCAATTGATGGCGAGCATTCCAAACTTTTTAAACATCTAATACTAAACCATTCAAAATCTACAATTAGTGTAGGTAGAACCTAATTTAAGATATATGGAAATATGATGCACTTAGGAAATTGAACATTTTACGTTGGTAAACTTAATATTTAAGGCCACTATTACGTGCAGGTCATTGCTTCGCTATTTTTGTTTTTCTAACTATGAAATAGATTTCCCCTTTTATGGGGTTGTTACCCTCTGTTTAGAGGTTGTTATCTATTATCCTCTTTGAAATAAATTGTAGTAACCTTTTTTAGTAATAAGAACATCAATGCAACAAGTTTGATAAAAAAAAAAAAAAATATTATAAAATAGATTTTGGTTCTCTAATTAAATGGTATAGGGAGAACCTGGTTTCATTTCCCCTGCGTTTAGGGTTGCTTTGACAAGTAGCAATTAAAGTATTGAAGTTTAAGATTTTTTGGTCTAGTTTTCACTAGCATAAGCAACAAAAAGTCCATTAAGTCAGTGGCGAGATGTGCAGCGAATGAAATCAAGCGATTTCCATGGGCTTAGGGGGAGACATGAACAAATTTAATGATTGTAGTAAGCGGAAAATGCATAAAAGATTTTACAAAGTTTCCATGTATGACCATTGATTCATAAGATTATTTTCAAGAAATTATCAAAGCTCTAAATATATAAACAAGAGTAACCCAACCCACTTTATGCACACATAAGTGTATGCAAAAGTGAGCGACTTTTCGCATTTTCCTTGTAAATAACATCCACTTTTAACCGCTCAGAAACAAGACCTAGAATGTCAAACAATGAAATCCCAATTTAGATATAAATGACTTACGAGATGCAGCACAATAATATCACCACGACGAACGCACATCCTCCTGGAGTCCAGAACAAATGTACTTCTTAATTAACAATATGAAAGTCCCATTAACTCTTCTTGCTAAAATAAGTTCCCATCAACGAAAACATAATATAATTCCAAATGACAACAAAAACTAAAGAAAGTCTCAAAATTCAACTTCAGACTCAAAATTCCCATCTCTACCAAGAAGCCAAGTAGTTCCATAAAAGACAACCCAACACTAAAATCATCGGTATCGACGGAGGGAGAGAGTGTTGTTCCTCTTCCATGTTGCCCTTCGAGATGGTCTCGCCTTGTGGTGCAAGTGTCCCTTGCCACGCAGACCTCTGTACTTCTTTCCTGCAGAAGTGAGGCCCCGAAGTTCCCTGTGCTTGTGAACAGGCTTGCAGATCCAGTTGATCCTTGGGTCGTTGCGGATGGCATTGTGAGCAGCATCAACGAGAATAATCTCAAAATATTTGTAGGTGGAGTCCTGCTCGGAAAAAAAAAAAGGCAACAAGAATATATAAAGAAAATGAAACTCGTTCCAAAAAAAAAAAAAGCAAACAAGTGGAAGTCCAATAGATTACCTCATTGAGCCAATAGGAATTTAGCACCTTCAAGCCACCCAATTTCCTCCCAGCCCGCTCTTCCGCAACTGACCTCTTGTTTCTCTGAAATTTCAGTTGGGTAATACCTTGATTCTTTGGCTTACCGTACACAATACCCTTGGGCACTGGCCTCTTCCTTCCACCGCGTCTGACTCTCACACGGTACACAACATATCCCTGGGGGCAGAAATTTACAGGTATGATTCAAGTCTTTTGCCTCGAACACAGAGTTTAACAGACCAAAAGTAAGAAATAAGTCAAAGCAATAACTGAAATGATTTGTATTACAGACAATGTGATAAAAGTAGAACAACAAATTACATCTTCTATATCTAGCGTTTCCAGTTGACTGTGTGGCACATATGAACTTTTTCATGCAAAATGCAGCTGAAATATCGAGAGCAGAGACTGCACGAGTTGCATTGATAAGATAAAGAAATCCAAGCATCAAATCAGCAATATCAGAAGTGTTGGTTAGGCAAAGACACGAGTAAGCAACCGCTTGATCATGAAAAGTCGCTACCATTGACATAGTAATTTAAACCATAAATAGTAAGTAATCTCATAATATCAAGACAGCATCAGCCATCAATCACCACAAATGCAAGAAGTTGGCATGCTGAAGCAGATAATGTAAACACTCAAACATCTTCGGCAACTATAGATGTCACCATTATTCTATTGAACTAGAATCAATGGATTTTAACAAACAATACAGCAATCGCCAAGCCCTTTATTGGATTCCAATGTAAATAAATAAATAAATAAATCAGTGTTTCGAAAGCAATCATGCAACTCTACTCGCAGACCAACTAACACTAATGATAAGTTAAACCACAACTAATAGAATGATCTCGGAACAATACGGAGATAGCTAGTTGACAAGTACAGATTGATTTAAAATTCTAACGTAGCTAAAGAGAGGAAACAGATGCTAAGACAGCGGATTCTCGTATATAAGTTTCACATGGAACAGGCAATGATTTTAACTTTAGACAATAATTAGCAGCTTTCACATATTAAATGACTAACATGTTAATAAGACGGAGCATATTTTACAATGCTAACCATGATTATTATTCTCTGAAAAGGCAGGGAAGCCGTTCCAGTAAATCCAAAAATTAAAACACGTTCAAAAAAATGTATTCTCTAACGCCCCTTGTTGAATCAATTGAAGAGAACAGCGAAACTACCACATCAGAAAAACTTGTATAACAAAAAGGGCTTTTATAATAAAGATCTAACAAGAGCGTAAACAGATACATTAAACAAGGTAAAGAAAAAAAAAATCAAAACCAACAAGAAAAAGAAGTTGAAGATGTAGATCTGAGAAATCAATAAATAAAAGGAACCTGCTTAGCCTTGTAGCCCAAGCGACGAGCCTTGTCGGGGCGAGTGGGTCGCGTGACGCGGACGATGGAGGGCAACTGGCGGTACTCCCAGCACCTCACCCTCTGCAGAAACCTCATCACGTCCGACTGCTTCTTCCTCCATAGCTCCGACACGTACTTGTAAGCCCCTACCAACAACAACAACAACAACGGATCACCACATCAACCACTACTACTACTACTACTACTACACAGAACAAACACAACAACCGAATTGAATCCGAAACAGAGACATGAGGAGGAGAACTGACCCATCGTCAGCCAGGCGTTGGTGTCGCTCCGCTAAATGAGCCCTCTCTAGGTCTCGGCCTCCACAAAGTGAAGAAAAGTTAGGGTTTTGGCTTGTTTTATAGGCGGACGACCTTATTAGGGTTGGAGATCGTGAGATCTAAGCCGTGGGCTTTCCCTTAGAATTTTTAATTGTGATGAGCCCATCATATCAACCAAGTTGGGCCCAAACCCACTAAATTTTTTTCTTTTTCTTTTTCTTTTAAAGAAGCCCAGTAAGTTCACTTTTGTAGATTTTCAGTGTATTCAATTGAGATTTTAATAGATATTTCGTTACTTTTAACGACTAAAAAAGTTTAAGTGTATTCAATTAAAATTTTTAGAGAGTTTCTAAAAGTAAAGTGTATTCAATGTGAACTTTTATAGACTTTTTAGAAGTTTATAAAAAGTTTCGGGGTATTCAATTTAAACTTTTAAAGAGTTTATAAAAGTAATTGTATTTAGTTTTTTAATGACTTTTGTAGTTTGGTTACAAATCTCGACTTCTATACACTTTTTGTATAAAAATACACAAAAACAAATCTTCAACTTCTCCTCACTTCAACCCAAAAACTTTTAGAGACTTCTAATTTTTGTTGGTTCTCTTATTCAATAAGGACTTCATTATTCATAATGTCTTTTCTTATCAATTGTTTTTATCAACTTCTCCAATCACTCAACAACTCTTGAATTCCATTGCTCACTCATTATATTCTAATGTTTATATTGATGAAAATGAAAATGATGTCGTTATTAACAAGATCTCATTTTTACATCATTGTACATTTTATAAGATTTTTTACAAAGAAGTTTGTTTATTAATTGTATAATTATAATCTCAAAAAAATGTAATATTATTATTTTTAGAGAAAACAATCGTATTTTTTTTTCAAATGCAAGAAGTACATTTTAAAAATTTTAGACTATCATTTATAAATAAAAAGATATAAGTTTTTTTTTACTTAAGTAAAAAAAAATACAAAATTTTTACACACAATGATCTTACTTGGTTCTTTTTTGCCACTAAAAGATTATTCATTTGCATATTTGTTTTGTCGATATTTATTTACTTATTTATTATGTTACTATCTTGATAGTCTTAATTCATTACTATGTCTATATGATTTTTTATTAAAATATAAAAACACTTTTAAAAAATTAATAATAGTTCTTAAGAAAAAGAAATATAATTATTCGTCTTTTTTATAATAAAGTGCAAAATATTTGTTTCAATATTAAAATGACAAAAATTTACTAGTATCAATCAAAATCATGTTTAAGAAGTTCACAAAACTCACTAAAAATCTTAAATGTTGATAAAAGTCATCAAAAAGAAGTTTACTTAGAAGTTTATCAAAGTCTTTAAAAATCTACGAAAATCTACAAACTTTAGAAAAATCATCCACTTATAAAAGTAACCAAAAGTCTATTAAAATCTCAATTGAATACACCCGTGTTTCTTGTGTCAATGGGGCGGGGCGAGAATGGGGAGTGGGCCCCGTCACAATCCTCATTCCCCATCCCCATCCCCATCCCCATCTTTATGCAGGGATGGATTTTCATCTCCATCCTCATCTCCGTCTAATCCCCGCAGTGATCGAGAATCCTGAATTTATTATTCCCTATCTATTTCCTTGTGGCGAATCCCCGTTTAAATCCCCGTGGAGAAAAATCATCGTATCACCTAAAAGATATTGTACTTAAAAATAAACTAACAAAAAAAGTAAGGTATGAAATACATATGTCACAATTCATCAAAGTTTAAGTTTTAGGATTCAATTAATAATATGGTAACAAACAATTCAAAATATATAATTAATCAATTTTGTAATAAAAACACTTCGTTTATATATTTAACAAATTGTAGATATCACGAGTAAATATGTCTGATATTTGGCATATATTAATAAATTTTATTTCGTTGTAAGCATATATTGGTGGTGGAATACTATTTATATTCCCCCCTCGATCTCTCTCTCAAATAATAGTCAAGTAATTTTTATTTTTTTTATTTTTTATGGTCCTCCTACTCTTATAAGTTCTTATATAATAATATTATATAAAATTAAAAGCATGATATTTTCAATGTGTATCATAAACATATTTTCTAATTCTATATATACATATAGTATCAAAATTGATCTACAAACAGTGCAACGTGTGCAAGGTTAATCAATGGCTACTATAATGTATTCATCACATGAGAACTTGTAGAATTACCGCATAGTGTGTGTGTATATATAAATCTTTTTTTGGGAAATATATATACTATATATTTTGGATTAATTGTCATATGTTTATATTTTTATATAATATACTGCAATATGTTTCTTAGTCTGCATTTAATTATATATTTATATTTTATGGTAATATATAAACCCTTATATAATGTATATACACCTACATGTTGTGCGTATATACAAAACACAAGATATATTTATTCATAACAAACAGAGATTCCTCGCGAGGGTACTCAATAGGGAATCCCATGGGGATTCCCACCGGGATATTTTCTTCCCCATCCACATCTCCGCGTGGGGAACCAATTTCGTTCCCCTCATCTTCATACCCATTTAAATTCTCCATCTCCATCCCCGTTGCGGAGAATCTCCGTTCCCCATGGGGATTCCCCGCCCCATTGACACTCATAATCCTTCTATATCTTTTCAGATAGAGATGCCATCATAGAAAAAATGCTAAAATTACCTCGATAAGACAACACTTATGCTTGTCCCTTTATTTTTGTCAATATGTGCGTGTATGCATGCATCCCAAAGATCATCGAAGGGGATGCACAAGTGCATGCCTTATGGGTAATCCTAACATACTCCATAAACTTTTTTGAATTTATGTATCTAAATATGCCACCCGAAATTTATCCTTAAACCGATAATCCAACGATAACTAATTGAGGAAAAAAATGCACGATTTATAAGTTTGAAGTGAAAAATCAAGACGAGTTGACCTAATGATAAAAGAGTGCAGGATTGTGTGGGTTAGGTGTACAATCTCGAGCTCGATTCCCTGGTGTGTCAAGATTGTCCGGCCACTGGGGCGCTTAAATTCTCGCTCTACGAGCACCAAGGCCTCCCAACTCAATTTTTTTTTCTATTCACGAGACTGGAACTCAATATAAATCACTTAAGGGGAATCGAGTCCTTTCCACTCGGTTTAACCAATCATTGTCTATTGGTCATCAACAAACATATTGGACACTATAAATATAATTCATGATTTTTGTTGATATTGTGGTGTCCATGATTATCCTTGACTATTTCGAATGAGACAAATCCTCACCTTAGAATATATAATTTATTATGTTGTTAATGGAAAGTTTCCAAAAAAGATTAAGGCTCTGTTTGGTAAAACTAGATGATAATCTAGCTGATAGCTGATAACCAATAACTGATAATAGTAGCTGATAGTGAAAAGCCGATAATTTAGCTAATTAATTAAAATCATTTGGAAAAACTAGTTGATTTGGTAGTTGGTAAATGCAAAATGATGTAAAAGGACGTACATTATACTAATCAAATATATAACATATGCAAACATATATTTTCTTATTAATTATTATATAAATAAACTGTATAAAATTATTTTAAATAGATAATAAGTAAAGCTATCTTATTTACATTATATATTACATATTTTTAACTAATATGTCATGTAAGAATATAAATTATTTTTCATATTTCTTAGAAAAAATATTTACTTAATATTTTAGGAACACAATGGACAAAAAAAACTTTTTTTGGAGGGCCAACAAGCAGCTACGAGTGTGGGCTCAAATATACCCCTTTTATAACAAGCAATCGATCCACATTTTTTTAATTAATACCAAGATGTATGAAAGAGAATACGGAAATTTATTTTTTGAAATTTATGTGCTATCTCGGTAAAACTGGGATAAGAATGTAATTGGCCGTTTTTAAATGGGGACGCTACCTCAACTAGCATTTGAAACTTTAAAGTTCATCTAGCTTATTTTGAACTAACTCCGAATCAAACACAACTTTGTTTTTTAAATTAGCTTATGATCTAAATTTATAAGTTAGATAATAAGCTACTCTGTATTTGCCAAACAGAGCCTAAGATATATTTAATTACCAAGTAGCGTCCAAAGGTTAAAGATGCATTTCATCAAAAGATGCGAACGTTAAGATTTTTGTTGGCCAAGATTTTCGAGGTTGACAAAAGAGTTTTTTGTTGTAAATTAAGTTGGAACTTGCTGAGAACTAGAGAAGGAAAATAGAGGACTAAAAACTTATACTACAAAGGAGAACAGAAGAAATGAGATAGTTAGAATGAAAAGTTTTTCATTCAACTTGATTTGATTTTACAATGAAGTTGTGTAACGGCCCAAAGTTTTTTAAACTGTGTTTATATCTTTACTCAGGCTCAACGACCCGAACTTTGAGACTCACACCGTGATGCGTCCGTTTACCGAGGCAAGGGCCGATGTACATTTTATTTTTGTTGTGATGTATGCCTAGTGTATTGTATTTGTGTAGACTAGTAAGTTAATTTTCAATGGGTGTCTAGGTATCGAAACGAGTAGGAACGTAGCTCGAGTCGCGTGTCGACGTGGGACCGAGGTAGCGACATATTGGGGTAAGGTTAATTTATTTACATTAAATGTGAATTTATTTGTAATGCGTGGTTACAATGTGGCCACATGAACATTTAATGAATAAATGGGCCTATAGTTAGGAAAATAAATCATGAGGCAAGGTGTCGCATTTTTTAGTCACTCACAAGTGACTTGGGGGACAAGTGAGGCAATGTGCTCCATGTAATGAGCCTCGAGATACGTGTGCACACCAAGATCTAAAACTAAGGTTTAAAAACACATTATATAAATAAGTTGATCATCTTCTTATCCTCACCATTCAAGAAAAAAAATCGGGAGATGAGAAGAAAAACAAAAGAAATCGCTGCTGGCGGAGGTGGAGGAGAAGGAGAAGGAGAGAACCTGAGCCGAACCAAGGTAAGTTTGTTCTTTCAGTTATGGGGTGGAGTGGTGTCGGTGGGGTGTTTGGAGGGAGCTCCCGTGCTCCCGAGGAAAGAAACGACTCGGGAGAGTCGTCTCCCCTCCCTACACGAGCTGGGGTGGATCGCCAACCCCAGCTCGTGACCAAACAAATCAAAAAAAAAAAATTTGTCTCCCCAACGAACCAGAGACTCCCTGGTTCGTTGAGGAGGATGAAGCCCAACCCAGTGCCCCTGGCCAGGGTCAGGTCGACCTGACCCAAAACAAAAAGAAAAAAAAAAAAAAAGAGAAAAAAAAAAGAAAAAGGAGAAAAAAATGGAAAAAAACCCAAAAAATTTGGGAAGAATTCATAAAAATTATATTTCACAAAATAAATATAAATTAATGAATTTCTATGAAAAACAAAATATTTGGGATGTCGGACGAGCATTTTACGGGGTTTTCATCGAAAAGTGCGAAATAGGCCGATTGGCTGAAAATAATTTTTTTTTTGGAAATTTGTCTTGACTTTGATTTAGCCTAAATTTCTAAATTAATAAATATTAGGGAACTAAGGGGAGTACTCAAGCGTTTGGACACGTATTTCGAAGTCTCGAGGGATCAGATAAACTAGGACAAACGTGTGAAGTGTAAGTACAACTGTGAGAATTTTATATTTCATTTCATTCATCTTTATTACTTTATTGGTCTATTGGTAGACATTACTACTTGAACTCGCACATCATGTTGTTATTGCATCTATTCATGGCTGAATATTGTGACATGATGCCTTGTGAATTGTTTCATTGCCTCTGATTCCTACACTTGATGTCATTTTTGAACAAAATTGATAAAAAACATACTAATGAAATAATTTGGATTTAAGTAGACTTGTATTCGGTTTCCTTTGGACTTTGTAACCTAACTTACCTTGATATCCTAGAATTTTGGAATTATTTGTCTTTGAAATTAAAGTTGGGATTATCTAGTATCCATTGCACGTGAGGTGCGCGGTTCACGGGGACATGGGTCTACCGGGGTTCCGGCACTCACCACTACACTTGTGTGACACACGAGCTATGGGACTCGGGGGTGGTCGGCAAGCATGAGATTGATGTCGCAAAGCATAGAGCGTAGCTCCGCTATTTGTGTGAGATATGTTGAGCGCAGCTCTATGTAGTAGTGAGAAAGGTTAGGTGATAGTTCTTACGGTCGATCGGACGTAGATCATCTCGATTTAGCCTGTGTCTATCTCAACATCTTTAACTGTGGTATTTACTTGCATTACTTGTTTCAACAATTTATTTCGCTACTTTATGCTTTTAAATATCATTCGTTTATTTTGAAAATGTGGCATAGAATTCTCCAGTTAGTACTTAAATACCACTATACTCACCATCTAGTTTGTGACAGTGGGTATAGGTCCGTCGAGCAGCAACAGACCGGGGAATAAGAAGATCGACGACTTCCTCTGAGCAGTTTGGTGACTCTCCTCACTCATTTTGTATGTCTCGACTTTTATTGTATGATTATTGCTTATGTCTTTTTGGGTTGTACATTGGGTTGAGTGAATAACTTAATATATATAAACATGCATGTGATGTTATAGTTTTCCTGGTTTTCCATACTTAGGCATTTTAAAGAATGAAGGCTTCCGCTTAACATGATAATGACATCGGAATTAACTTTCCATTGCATAATATATCACTACATGGATTTTGAGGAATATAGGAATGAAAGAATGACCAATACGTACTTAGGTCTTAATTGGTTAGGATTAAAGGTTGAGTACGGGATTAGGCCGGGTGGTGCCCTGGTAAGAAGTAGGGGCCGTCATAAGTTGGCACCCTTTATATAGGCCATTTGGTGATGATGATAAATGTACTTATACAATGTTTACAAGTAACACATACATCAGATGTCATACAACTCTTCACAAGCAACATTGACAATACATGAAAAAGTGAGTATATTGGATATGAATACAAGTAAGAGTAATGTTTGATATTACAACTCAATGTGAAAGATATGCTTGAAAATGTGGTCATCCAAAATCTTGGTCAATTGCTCATCTATATCATAACACTCCCCTTGGATGATAATTGCTGAAAGAATGTGCCCGTTATAACTTCTACTAGGAAAAACCTTATGGGAAAAATATAGTAAAAGAAAAAGAGTACACCGTTCTCATAAAATCTTAAGATGGGTATAATATTGTTAGGATTGCATCATTAAAAACCTTCATAGGAAAACTCAATGGGATAAAACCATAGCTAAGGGAAAAAGTGCAATACACTAATCAATAACTCCCCCTCATGTGAACATGGGTGAAACTTATTCTATTTCTTTACTTGCAATGTCCTTAAGTTTACGCAAGCCAATACTATATGTAAGCCTCTTAAATGTCGTAGTTGGCAAGGTTTTTGTGAATAAATCTGCAAGATTATTATTTAATCAGATTTGCTTAACATAAATTTCACTATTCTTCTAAAGCTCATGTGCGTAAAATAATTTTGGTGAAATATGTTTTGTCATGTCCCATTTTATGAATTTTTCACTTAATTGTGTGATACATGCTGCATTATCTTCATATAATATGGTTGGAGAATCTTTTATTGAAGGCAATCTACATGATTCATGAATATGTTCAATCATGTTTTTGAACCGTATACATTCACGACTTGCTTCATGAATTGCAAGTATTTCAGAATGATTTGAAGAAGTAGGAACCATAGTTCGCTTTATTGACTTCCATGATACAACAGTATTACCACAAGTGAATACATATCCCGTTTGAGAATAAGCCTTGTAGGGATCAGATAAAAATTCAGCATCAGCATAGCCTTAAAGATTCAATTTACTCCTCTTGAGTAAAATAAACCCACGTCACTTGTTCCTCAAAGATATCGAAAAACATATTTGACAATATTCCAATGTCTTCGAGTGGGTGAAAAGTTGTATCTTGCAAGTAAGTTGACAACAAAAGTAATGTCAGGTCTTATACAATTTGCAAGATACATAAGTGCACCAATTGCACTTAAATATGGTACCTCTGGACCAAGTAGCTTTTCATCAATTTCATGAGGTCGAAATGGATCTTTATCCACTTCAAATGATCTGTCGACCATTAGAGAGCTCAACGGATGTGCCTTGTCCATTTAAAATCTTTTTAATATTTTTTCAATATAATTTGATTGATGGACAAGTACTCCACTTAGAAAATGTTCAATTTGCAAACCAAGACAGTCTTATTTTTCCAACTTCTTACATCTCGAATTCCTTTTTCAAGTATTCGAATGTTCTAATGATTTCATCATGGTTTTCTACTATATTTAAATCATCAACATATACAACAATAATCATGAATCTTATTGATGATCTTTTAATAAAGACACATGTGCATAGTGGATTATTTGCATATTCTTCTTTAAGTAAATAATCACTAAGGCATTTATACCACATTCATCCGGATTGTTTCAATCCATACAAATACCTTTGTAATTTTATAGAATGCATGTTATGAGGTTTTGATTTTATTTCTTCGGATAATTCAAGTCCTTCAGGGATTTTCATATATATATATATATCACTATCTAAGGATCCGTACAGATATGTTGTAACGACATCTATTAGATGTATATTAACCCCTTTAGAAACTATAAGGCTTATTAAGAATTGAAATGTGATTCTATCTATAATAGGAGAATATGTTTCCTCATAATCAATGATAGGTCTTTGTGAAAAACCTTGAGCTACAAATTTTGCTTTGTACCTTGTAATCTCTTTTTTTTTCGTACAAATACTCATTTATATCCAACAGGCTTTACATCATCTGGCGTTTGAACAACTGGTCTAAAAACTTCTCGTTTCTTCAACGTGTCTATGTCTGCTTGGATAGGCTCTTGCCATTTTTGCCAATCAGGTCTTTTTTAACTTTCATCTACTGATCGTGGTTTTGGATCATCATCATTTTCATATATTTCAAAGGACACATTGAAAGCAAATATATCATCATGAACAATATTATTTCTATCCCAAATCTTGCCAGAGTTTAAATAATTTATTGAGATCTCATTACTTTCATCTTTTCCATTTTTTTATGGAGGCAATTGTTCCTTGTTAGAATCAACTTGTTCTAACAAATCCTTATCAAATGATTCTTGTTCTTTATTGGGAGTACTTTAATTTGCATTTATTTTTACTTTCATTTTCCTCTTTTAAGGAATTGCATCATTTGAACTAACTGGTCTTTCAAGCTTTAACCGTTTCATTGGTTCTTGTGCATTTTGTTGCATAAAGACATCAATTCTAGTAAGAGCATTTACAGCTGGAATATGTGATTTTGTCACTCATTTTGCATCAATAAATGCATTAAGTAATTGATTTGTGATTTGTTACAAATGAATGATCTTTTGAACTTTAAGTTCACACTGATTTATGCATGGATCATAATGTGATAAATTTGATGCATTCCAAGCAATTCGCCCTATTCTTTTTGAATTGGTTTCTTATCACTCCCTAATAGTGGGAAAATTACTTTATTAAAGTGACAATCAGCAAAACATGCAGTACATAAATCCTCTGTTTAGGGCTTAAGGTATCTTATAATGGACGACGAGTTAAATAGAACATAAATCCCAAGTTTTAGATGTAGACCCATCTTAATTCTATTGGGAGGTGGTATGAGAACATACACTGCACAACCAAAAATTTTCAAGTGTGAAATATTTGGTTGTTGACCTAAAATGATTTGCATGAGGGGAATGTTCATGGTATGCAGTAGGCCTATAACGAATGATAACTAATGTATGAAGGACTACATGTCCCCAAACTGAAGTTGGTAACTTAGTTTTCATCATTAAAGGCCTTGCAATTAATTGAATGCGTTTAATCAAAGATTCTGCAAAATTATTCTGGGTATGCACATGTGGAACATAATGTTCAATGGTAATTCCTATAGACATGCAATAATCTTTAAATGTTTGAGATTGAAATTATCCGAAATTATCAAAATGAATGGTCTAGATTAGGTTGTCAGGGAATTATACTCTTAACCTAATGATTTGTGCTAAAAGTCTAGCAAATGCAACATTACGGGTCAAAAGCAAATAAAAACATGATCACCTAGTTCACGCATCTATCAAAATTGTGAAATATCTAAATGGTCCACAGTGAGGATGAATAGGTCCACATAAGTCTCCCTGAATGTGTTCTAAGAAAACTAGAGATTCCACAACAATTTTACTTAGAGATGGTTTAACTATTGGTTTACCTTGAGAACCACTAACACAATTATAATCACCAGTTGAAAATATTTTATAACACCTTAAAGGATGTCCGTGCGAATTATCAATTATTCTTCGCATCATTGATGATCCTGGATGACCAAGTCGATCATGCTATAAAATGAATGTCTTTGGATCATTAATTTTCTTATTTAAGACGACATTCGTTTCGACATGCCTTATATGAGTAAAATATAATCTAGAGGATAAAGCTGAGAATTTTTCTAACACTTCTTTTTCCCATTTGAAACCAATGTGACATAGAGAAATTCTTTATTATTTTTGTTTATGGTTTCAATGTGATATCCATTTTGTCAAATATCTTTAAAGCTAAGTAAATTCCTTCTGAATTTTTCTGAGTATAAAGCATTGTCAACATGAATTGTTGTTCCCTCAGGCAACATAATATTCGCTCTTCCAGAGCCATTAATCAAACTGGAGATACCAGATATTATTTGAACATTAGCTTTAGCTAAGTTCAAATTGGAGAAATATTCTCTCTTTTTAAGGATTGTGTGCGTTGTAGCACAATCAGTAAGACATGTATCACTTTTATTTGATTCATGATTTGAACATATGACTTGATGATCCATATATATAAATAATGTTTGAAAAACTAGAAAATAATTCATATTTTATTCATACTAAGAAATTAGTACATATAAACTAAAAAGCATAAAAAAACTAGTGCATAAAATTATTGAAAAATATTACTTATGATCATTAAAAATCTCGAGATTGGTGTTTGGATTATCATGAAAATTTAGGACATCCATATAATTAATGTCCGACAAGCCATCTCTGACAATGAAGTTCATCTCGACTGTTTTGTCTTTCTCCTTTAATGAAGCTTGATAAAGATCAATAAAATGTTTATGCGTGCAACATAAATGAGCCCAATGGCCTTTTAGACCACAACTATAGCATGGTTGGTCATAATTACGAGCATGCCCATTTTCAGTAGCATTCTTTCCCTTATTATGAGGGGGCGCCATTTTTATTCTATTTATTTTGAAACTTATCACTACGGAATTTAGGCCACGATCTTTTCTAATTGATCATTTCTCCTTTTCACGTCCGTGGTTTTTCTTTCCTTAACCATTTTTATGGTCATTATAGGATGCAACATTTGCTTCATTAATTGAAGCGAAATGAATTGGACGAGAGTTGTGGTTCTTCAATAGAAGCTCATTATTTTGTTTAGCCACAATGAGACAAGAAACTAATTCCGAGTACTTTTTAAATTGATGCACTTGATATTCTGTTGCAACAATAGATTCGGGGCATGAAAAGTATTGAATGTTTTTTCCATCATTGCCTCATCAGGTATATTTTCTCTACATAGCCTCAAACGAGAGGTAATATTGAACATGGTAGAGTTATACTCACCGACTATTTGGAAATCTTGTAGCCTAAGATTTAGCCAATCATTTTGAGCTTTTGAAAATATCACCGTCTTTTGGTGATCATATCGCTATTTCAAGCTTAACCATAAGGTGAGAGGATCTTTCATAATGAGATACTCACTTTTTAGACCTTCATGGAGATGATGGCGAAGGAATATAAGTGCTTTCACACGGCTTTGCATTAATACTTCATTTTCTTTTATAATAGTTTCTCCCAAGTCTTTAGCTTGGAGATGTATCTCGGCATCCAGTTGTCATGCCAAATAATTATTGCCAATCATATCGAAGGCAACAAATTCAAGTTTTTGAAGGTTTGCCATAGTCTTCTTAGCTTCTTCTCCTTAGCAAGCATTCTTGAACTTCAAGATCTCCTTTATGCTAGAACAAGCTCATGTTGACAGCGTATTGTAAATTGAGTTGGAACTTGCTAAGAACTAAAGAATGAAAGTAGAAGACTGAGAACTTCTATTACTACAAACTACTACTACAAAGGAGAAGAGAATAAATGAGATAGTTGGAATGAGAAGTTTTTCATTCAACTTGGTGTGATTTTACAATGAAGTTGGCACCCTTTATATACTCCCTTTGGTGATGATGATAAATGTACTTAAACAATGTTTACACATAACACACACATCACATGTCATACAACTTTTTACAAGCAACATTGACAATACATGGAATAGTGGGTACATTGGATATGAATACAAGTAAGAGCAATGCTTGATATTACATCTCAATGAGAAAGCCATGCTTGACAATGTGTTCATCTAAAATCTTGGTCAATTGTTCATCCATATCATAACATTTTTCATATTATTTTTTTAATGAAAATCTTTTCTTCCAAATCAAGTGAGGTTTGGGGTTAACTTTGACATTTTGTAACGATTTTAGTCTTACTTTTACTTGGAACAACTAATTGCTTGCAAGACCTCTTTTATAAATTTGTATTCAATTTGGTGCATACTTTGTTATTAGCCAAAAAAAAAAAGAAGTTTTTATTTTTATAATGGTGGATGTATGAAACTTTTTCTTCCCCTGTTCATTTCTTATTAGGCTCGGCTAGTCTCAAGATAGTCAATTAGATACCCCAATCCTAGAGTTAGGAGAAACTAATATATTCAAAGTTGAATGAGAGGATAAGTGCGCAAGTGCAACTTAGGTTGTGTTTGGTAACTTTTTTTTTTCTCTTATTTCTAGTAAGTCTTAGTTAAAAAAGTTTTGTGAAAATAGGTGTATTTGGTAAGTTCACTTTTACCTCTTATTTTACATAAGACTTTTAAAGAATAGGAGAAAAAACCTTTTAACAAATAAGTTAAGTTTTTTTTTTTTTAATTTTTTGATAAGTAGATTTTCACTTATGCGGATAGAGGTTATGGGTCAGTGATTAATTTTAAAATTCAAAAATTGTTTAACCTTCTCAACGTATGCACAATCTCTTACGGCTGTCTTCTCTTCGTGCTCTCTACGCACATACGTTTGCCACCTTTCTTAAACCCTCTTAAAGCTTTATCCTTCTCTCAAACATTCTTTTTGATTTATAGGTTAGCAATAGCTTTGAACCACTCTCTGGTTATTTGAAGTTTAAAGTTGTTGATTTAAGTGATAAACAATGATCTATGTTTGGAGAAACAATGTTGAATCGACGAAACAGATGCAACATTGATACGTCTTTTGATTGAAGAATGGAGGACAGAAAACGAGCGAGATCGATACAAAGTGAACTGTATTTATGGAGCAATCGTACAAGATGCTAAGACGAGCAAAGTCGATTCTTGCAAGGTCATTTGCACTGGTTTCTAGGAGGAGAGGTTGTGGAGAGAAGATGAACCGTTATTTTATTATGTAAAGAAAAAAGAAGAAGAAGTTGTGTTGGTTTCAACTACTTCTAGTTAGTTCCCACTACGAACACATTTTTGGGGTTTATCTATTTCTTATACCTATCAAAACATGTGTAGGGAGAAAAAATACACAAAGATATTTGAGAGAAAAAATTATATGCAGAGGAAATCTTGAGGGAGAAAGTTAGATACTGAGGCTTTCTGCCGAATTCGGTACTAATTTGTAAACTTTCTTCATAGCGGATTTTTTTGCTCTATAGAGCCGTGGATGTTTCCCAATTAGGGTTTTACTACGCAAAACAAATTCTTGTCTCTTATTTATTTTGATTCTGTAAAATTCTATTTCTTTTATTTTTGTATTTGTTGGGATATTGGGATCAACAGATTATTACGTAATAGAGGATTAAGTTTTCGCACTGGTTGTGAGAGAAACGGATTGAAGTGAAGTTGAAGAAGAGACGAAGATGAACTGTATGTTGAAGAAGAGACGAAAATGAACTTCTTGTTGAAAGCACATGTCATAGCTCACGTAAAATTTAAGAAAAAAATATAAAATAAAAATAAACACAATATTTTACGTGGTTTTATTCTATTACCTACGTCCACGGGATAAATGAAAGATTATATTTTCACGCATACATGGAGTGTTAAGATTAACTATGGAAGGAAGAGTTTAATGATTAATTAATATTGATGGATCTAACATCCCTCCTCAAGTTGGTGCATAGATATCATAGATGCCCAACTTGCCCAAAAATGATGAGAAGACTTGATATGAGACTATTTTAGTGAGAATTTCAGCTAGTTAATCTTCTGATTTAATTTTAGGCAACTCCATAATTTTCTCATCTAATTTCTCCTTGATGAAAAACATGTCCATCTTGACATGTTTCATACGATCATGGTGAATTGAGTTATAAGCTATATGACATGCTGCTCTGTTGTCACAAAATAACTTGATCGGTTGCTTAGGTAGATACCCCAAGTCTTGTAGAAAAAGTTTTAGCCATAATGTTTCACCCAATCCTAGTGTCGTGCCTCGAAACTTTGCTTCAACACTTGAGCGAGCAACAACATTTATTTTTTACTTCTCCTTATCACAAGATTCCTACCACCAAATGTAAAGTAACCAAAGGTCAACCATTTATCGCCTACAGTGCCTGCCTAATCTGCATTTGTATATACTTCTATATTTTGATGATCTGCATTTTTGTGAATAAGATTCATTTTCCAAGTGCATTCTTTAAATACCTGAGGATGTGTAAGTGATGGCCCCAGTTTCCCACAAATTGGGCCTCACTCAGCCTGAGCCTACCTCTGTGCCAGTCTCGTAAGGTCAACGCAGGCCTAGTCAGGCTTCTGATCCATCTATATAAGTAAATTCATAATTTTAAGTCGAGTTATTTATGTTTTTCAAGTTTTTTTTAAGTTAGCAAAAGCAATTAATACATTAAATAACTCATAATAAAGTAAAAGAGTCAGACATCCTAAATGTGGAACGTTGTAAACATGCATATTCATGTGTATCTTATGCCAAGTATTATAACCAAGCAAAAATGATATACAAGTCATGTATATCTCTCAACCCAAACAAGTATCTCAAGTGTGATAACAACATATATAAGTAATAGAAAATAAAAAATAAAAAACCTACAAAAGTGTGTAGAGGAGGAAGGCCCCTCCGATATCTTTAGAGTAGATTGTCAAGTATTGGCGACTTGCCCTTGCTCGGCTGGGAATCTGCACTCGATCAAACACAAGAATGCAAAGCCCAGTAAGTAAAAACCAGTAGGATCTAAACAGTAATTCAAAATAAATAAAGCAGTCTAAAAGTCATGTTGATAGAAAGAAAGCTATAAGGAATGCATGATAATAAGATTGTAAAAATGAAAGTACAATAAGAAATGCGTGTCGGAAGAAACAATAGAGAGGTGCTCAAGTAGTCCAAGACCGCCTAATGCGGGTGCCACAAGGACGGGGTCATAAAAGTCATGGCAACACTAAATAGACTCGGATTTTAGGATGTGGCATCACCCGCTATACCTAGACCGTCGTGAATGAGGGATATCAATGGTGCCCCGGATAAAACACATCTTATTCCGACCAAATAATCCAGTGAATCGAGGTCATGGCCCTAGTTACAAGCCGGCAACCACTCCAATAAGAGATACTCTCATGACTCACTTGGCCCTTGGACACCCATAGATGGGTGAGAATTTCAAGAAAGGGACACAATACAATATCGATAAAATATAAGCTCAAATGAACTTCTGTGCATTTCTTAGTTGGTTTTATTTACCTCGAATCTATGCTATCACGCCCTTGTGGCTTTGACACGCTCCCAAAATGACACCCGGTACCCGACACTAGTCTCTTAGGCTCATGGTTTCAATTTAAGTTAAATTAGGTGTGTTTGAGCCTATTTAATAAAGTTTAGATTTTTAAATCCTTAAATTGTTCAAAATATTAAAATCTAGCGGCGACATGCTTTTTAGGGTAGGTTTTTTATGTAAAAATCCTCAAAAACCCCAACAACAACTTTTTTATAATATCCTCAATCTTTTAAAATTTTTCCCAATTTATTTCCTGAAATTTCCTGATTTTTTTATGATTTTCGTATGAACCGGTTCAGTCCATCCCCTGGGTGGCCTAGCCCAACTGGTCTGGGCTTGTGTTGCGCACGTCATGCATGCCGTGTCGTGCGTGTCGTGCACAACACCCCCTTCCAATTTGTCAAAAACAGAGAGGTTTGTTGTTTGTGCATTTCATTTTTTTTTCTTTTTTTCTTTATTTTTCTATTTCTTTTTTTCTTTCTTCCTTCCTTATTTGCTTCCTTTTTTTTTTTTCTATTGAAGGACCAATAACCAAAATAAATTGGCCTCCTCTATTAGACATTAAAATCCCAAATCTATACACATTAGCTACATGAAATTGAAAGAGTATAATGATTGAAAAGTTAGCTACTTGGAATTGAACAAATGTAAAGATTGAAGGTATGGATTACTTACTAGGGAGTCTTCTTTCTCTTCTTCTTCTTTTCCTCTATTAGACCTTTAAATATACATAGACTCCCTCATCATACTTTAACTCACCATGGTCTTTGTCATAATATTTCTTATCTCTCATACGCACCCTTTAGACATTGTCTGATATGTCATATCTTCTATGTGTGATCCACCATAATCTTTGGCCCAATAATCGTCACATCCTTAGGCTCTACCCAACATGATGGAGATCTGCATGGCATGCCGTAAAGTGCCTCAAACAATGCCATCCCAATATTGGCTTGATAACTATTATTATAATCAAATTCACACTGACGAAGATACACCTCCCAAGAACCACCGTACTCCAGCACACATATATAAAACATATCCTCTAAACCTAAATTAACTACTCCGATCGCCCATTTGTTTATGGGTGATAAGTTGTACCCAAATCTAATCTGGTGCCAAATAATGCATGCACGCTCTGCCAAGTCTATAATGTGAATTATGATCCTTTATATGACACAATGGATAATGGAACTCCGTGTAGCCTAACAATATCTCGTTTGTACAAAGCAGCTAACCCATCCACCTTGTATTTCGTCGATATTGGTAAAAATATGTGGACTTAGTCAGCTTATCCACAATCACCCAGATGATATCATGGTCGCACTGAGATCGAGGTAATCCATTGATGAAATCCATGACAATATGCTCCCAATTCCATTGAGGAATGAGAAGTGTCTTTAATAATCCTTCGGGTCTCTGATGCTCAGCTTTAACTCACTGCATATCTCATACACTCGAACATAATCACTAACATTGGTCTTCATCCCCGGTCACCAGAATAAACGATGCATATCCACATATATCTAGGTCATACTTGGATGAACCATAAAACGTGAGCGATGAGCCTCCTGAAGTATCTTATCATGAATTTCAACCACTGATGGAATCCATAGTCTCCCTCTAAATCTCAGGAATGAGTATGTCGACTGACTCCACTCCGGGTGATCAGGACTTTGAACTAACTCGCTAAACTTCTAGTACTGCTCATTTGCATACTGACCATTAAGTACACTCTGTACAGATAATGTTTGATTCCTCATATGCCTACAAATCAACACTTTGGTAGTGGTTAGTATATCGACTGAATTCATCAACTCGGCTACCTCGAGTAACCCATGTTCGTATGTCGTATGGTAAGTCACTATCTCTGGGTCTACTCCTCCCTAGCTCGATGCGTCTGCTACAACATTGGCCTTCACTAGGTGATGCTTTAAAGAGAAATCATAATCCTTGAGGAAATATAACCAATGTCTTTGTCTCATATTCAACTCCTTTTGAGTAAAAAAGTACTTCAAACTCTTATGGTTAGTAAACAAAGTGAATTTCTATTCGTAAAGATAATGTCGCCAAATCTTCAATGCAAGAACCACTGCCGCTAACTCCAAGTTGTGAGTAGGGTAGTTTTTCTCATGAATTTTCAGATGTCAAGATGTGTACGCTATCACTTTATCATTCAGCATCAAAACACATCCCAAACCAACTTAAAAGCATCAGTGTTCACCTTAAAACCCTTTCTTGACTCTGCTTGTACCAATACTGGTGCAATCGTTAATCATTCCTTTAGAGTCTGGAAAACCTGCTAACAACTGTCATTCCATTAAAATTCGACTTTTTTCTTCGTTAACTATGTCATTGGCGCGACAATCTTGGAAAAATCTTGAACAAATGTCTGTAGTAGCGCACCAATCCTAGAAAACTATGAATGCCTATCACTTACGTTAGTATAGGCCAATCGATCACTGCTTTAATATTAGCAGGGTCCACTAAAACTTTGCTGGCTCAGATAATATGCTAGAGAAATTCCACCTCAATGACCCAAAACTCTCACTTATTAAACTTAGCGTACAGTCTTTACCCCCTCAAAGTTTTGAGGACTTTTTAGAGGTGTCCATCGTGATCCTCACCAGTCTTGGAATAAATGAGAATGTTGTCGATGAACACGATCATAAATCTATCTAAATACTTTCTCAATACGCAGTGCATAAGATCCATGAACATTGTCAAGGCATTCGTTAGCCTAAAAGACATGACGATAAATTGATAGTGCCCATATCTCGTGCGGAAAGCACTCTTCTCCCTATCCTTTTCTCGAATCCTTAACTAGTGATATCTCGATCTCAAATCAATCTTCAAAACCACTGTGCCCCTGTTAGCTGATCGAACAAGTCATCAATATGTGGGAGTGGATACTTGTTCTTCATTATGACTATGTTGAGCAGTCAATAGTCAATGCAAAGTCTCAACCTACTGTCTTTCTTCTTGATAAACAGTACTGGCACTCCTCAAGGTGACATGCTCAGATGTATAAATCCTAACTCTAACAACTCATCTAGCAGGTTCATCAACTCCTCTAGCTCCTTAGGAGCCATCCTATATGGAATAATCGATATGGGTTTGGTCTCCGGGACCAAATCTATGATGAAGTCAATCTCTATGGGCGGTGGTAATCCTAGTAGCCCTGCGGGAAAAACATATGAGAACTCGCATACAATAGGCACCTCCTGCATCTCGAATCTTCAATTGGTGGTATCCCGATCTCAAATCAATTTTCGAGAACCATTGTACCCCTGTTAGCTAATCGAACAAGCCATCAATATGTGGGAGTGATACTTGTTCTTCACTATGACTCTATCGAGATGTCAATAGTCAATCTAAAGTCTCAAACAGTCGTATTTCTTCTTGACAAAAAGTACTGATGCTCCCTAAGGTGACATGTTTAGACATAAAAGTCCCAACTCTAACAACTCATCTAGCTAGGCCCTCAATTCCTCTAGCTCCTTAGGAGCCATCTTGTACCACAAAATAAATATGGGTTTGGTCATTGGGACCAAATCTATGATGAAGTCAATCTCTTTGGGTGGTGGTAATCCTAGCAGCTCTGCGAGAAAAACATCTAAGAATTCGCATACATCAGGCACCTCCGCCATCCTTGTCTCAACTCTCTCGACCGTACTTAAAATACTAGTAAAAGTTTCGGGATCTAAACTCATAGCCACTCTGGCTCGGGTGATCGGTAACGTGGTCGAAGTCCTTTGAAAACTAAACTCTGCTCAATCCGGAAGTCAAAACCTAACCACCTTGCTGAAAAATTCAAGTTGTGCGTAGTACACGGCTAACCAATTCATGCCTAATAAGGCATCAAACTCTAGGAATTCCAAGACCCTCATGTCTACAGGCATCTCCTGGCCTTCTATCTCAACTGGCAGTCAGCATACAATAGGTTTAGGTAAATCTTGTCCCCAATAGCCATGCTAAGGATCAAGGGTCGCTCTAGCCTAATAGGTCTCAATCCTATCTCATCAACCGTATGACTTGAAATAAAAGATATAGTAGACCCCGAATCAATCATAATATACATAAATTGAAAGTAAACATAAATCATAACCTCAATAACGTTACGTGTGGCAGCTGGGTCTAGTGTGGCAATGACCTGAACCTGCTCTTTGTGCTGCTATGGCTAGGTCTTGCCTAGTCGTATACTGGTACTGATGAAGTGCCTTGTTTGTCTACAATCAAAACATGCTCGGTGTGGTCTCAGTCTTGGTGGAATCCATTGTCCATGTCCCTGCTTTTGATCGGACCTCTATCCCTGTCTATGTCTAAACTTTTGCCCTTGACCACTACATCTGCCTCTACCCCCAGTTCGCTAATATTACTGTGGTGCCCCTTACTATGCTGGTAGCTGTGGCGTACTGGCATAACTCCGTGCTAAAATAGACGGTATTGGTGTGGTGTGCGCTGGATGGGATGGTAGCGCCATAGATCATGTATTCTACGCCTTAACATCTCTCAGCCTGAATGATCGGTGTCTCTTCCTCCCCGGTCACCACCTGACCTATCATTTAACTGCGATGGTACCGGTGTTGGGATGATCTCATCAGGGTGTATGCTCAGGTATGTTTCTCTGGTTAGGCTCCTCACATACGTTGCCTGTAAGCTCCCTGGCTTAGTAGTCACCACGGTGCCTCCGATGTCCCTCAATAGACCCTCTATAAAATAGTGTGCCTGGTCGGTGTTTGTGTCAGCTATGCCTCCAGCATACTCCAACAATTGCAAATACCTGCCCATATATTACATCACCAACTCCTCAGTGTACTTTCAGATGTTTAGAAAATCGACCCCTTTTGAACTTCAGGACCGAAGGCGGAAAATACTTCTACTGAAACCATATTTTGAATTCTGCCCAATCCTTGGGCTTACCTTGAGTAGCCACCATACTGCGCCACCATGCATCGACCTCTCCAAGCATCAGCCCTAATGATATACTTGATCTCATGTGCTCTGATGTGGCCAGGTTGTCACGTATCTTCTTGTGGCTCTTCACAAATTTCTCTGCCGCCTTAAGATTCGTGCCCTCATTGAACTCAACTAGCTTATGTCTTTAGAACTCTTGTGACTATCTCGATTCAGTTGTCACCTCAGTGCTCATCTCTATGAGTGTAGTGAGTTTTGTCTCCGCCGGTGCTAGTGGTGCGAGTGATACTGTCTCAGTTTGAACCGGTATCATCTTAGCTATAATTGGCAGTGTCAGTACGACAAGAGCCGTTGGAGGGGCCTGTATGGTAGGCGCACCCCTCTTGAATAGTAGGTATTGTTGATGAAGATGGTAATGGTGTAACTGTGACTTGTGCCCTAAGTATCCTTAGGATCTCATACAATCATTGATCCTGGGATGTGATCCTCTGAGTCAAGGACTGTACCTCGTCTATACTTGTAAATCGAGGGCCTATAGCCCCAATGTCATCACTCGATTCAGGCTAATATGCCTTCGTGATCTGCAGTAGCAAGCGAGTCTTTAATCAAAGTATATTTTATGGTATAGTATAGTACAATACAACAACTGTAGCAACCCAAATTAATTAAACTATGATTAACATTAATCTTAGAGATTAATGGTCGTAGACCGGGCGTTATGTGGACAACTTGGTTGACTTGGACACGAGAACCGAAGAAATATGTTATTTATGGATGGTGGTTGTATGTATGTGGTGTTCAAAATTATTATTATCATATTGCACTAAATGTGTGTATGTTGATATCGGGCAAGTTCGTGTGACGGGTGTTCACCTTGAAAGGCATGTCAACGCGAGTATTGAGTAGGCGAAACTACGGGTATACTAGAAAACTCGACTAATTTACGTTAGGATGACTAGTTAATCAATTAAAATGGGTAATGTAAACATAGTCCAAGTAAATTCAAATTAAAACAATAGGCTATAGCAGGCCTTGAAATGCCTATTGAGGTTTGGGGCACCGAGTACTGGGTAGTCAAAGGTTAGGGGGACCACAAGTTGGTTGATTTTGATAAATTAAACACTAACATATGTATTAAAATGGGCCTAAGTTACTGAAATTAAATTAAAATAAATCAAGGCCTATAGTTTAGTTCATTAATTGGAAATTATAGGATTTTTCTAGAGATATGTATTGATACATCTAGGAGTCAAGTGAGTAGCAAATTGGTGTTACATGGACTGTGTGGCGTCCCTCGCCGCCCCGGGGTGACGTGTCTCCGTGTACTCCTCGCCAACTGGCCCAATTACACGTGTACGACACCTGCCCATCCTTACTCTATCTCGATATTCGCATCCATTGGCGTCCACGTCTGTAAATTGAATAGACATTTACAAAATGGGCCGTTACAGACTGAGTGAGTGGGAATGAGTTGGCTAAGTGGCTAAAAGTGAATCATTAGAAAAACTTCGGGATATGTAACACATTGAGATCAAGGGCTAGAAATAAATCCCACCTTAATATATAACATTAGTTGATCAATACATGCAACCAAAACCAATTCATTTGAAAATCTAAAATAAAAGGAGAAGGAGTGATTCAAATTTGGATTTCAAGGATTTGGAGGTGAAACTTGGAGTTCAAGCTTAAGGTAATCTTCTTCTCCATCATCACCACTTTCAATGGAGGTAAAAATTGGGCTTTTTAGTGTAATTCGAGTTTGAAGAGTTGGTCTCTGGTTTTTAGGTGTTATTTTGATTAAATTCTTGTGGAAAGTGTGCTAGATAGGTTTAAGTAGTCAGAATTGAAGGGAAAAACATAATTCTCGACTTGAGAATTTTGTCTCAAAGGCTAGGTAATGCACTACCTAGAACGGTTAGCGTACTAATCGCTTTAGGTTTCCAACTATTCTTCAAGATGAAGAACACTAATGTGTTACATCCTGTTCATAGCATGCTACCAACACAAAGTGCGCTACACGAATCTCATAGCGCACTAACGACAGACATAAATTGAATTTAAAAGGTTGTTTTGGGATTTTTGACTTAATACATATCTCAAACACCTATAAACATACTAAACATGTAAAATTAGACTTTAGGGACTTAGGGGATCATAGCTCAGGTATCAGAGAGCTAGTCAGGTCGGATAAGGGAGTCGGGGAAGTCGGAGCATGGATTGAGGTGCGTAAACCCATTGAGAATGCTTCACAAAATTCATGGTTTTGATTTATTGATATCGCATTTCATGTGTGACTGCTGGTGGGCATATGTGGGGTTTCTCTCCTATTTCAATCGACGTATATATTAGTTGTGGTCAAATAGCTTGCACAGGTTACTTGTGTTTAGTGCTCGTGTCGACGACAGTAGGATATACTCATGACTGTTGGGAGGCATGTAGGGTGTTCCTTTGACTTGAAAAAGCATCTGGAGGGCTCATCTGATAATGGTAGTTGGGGTTTAATCATTGTAAGCCTGTAAGTATATATGTAGTTCCTATTCGATTTATTGATTACTGGCTGGTGTAGGTCAGGGTTTTCTCGTGATTATACGTATGCTTAGTGATTAATGCTTTATCTTTGAGTTGGTTTAGTTGGTACATATTGTTTATTTATTTCACACTACTGCTTTTGCTTGTCGTATATTGACTACATTCATAGGAATATGACGTACTATTGCTAGGTGTTATATTCGCATGTCTCGTAGTTTGTCACTTTTATTTCATGAATATTGTGTGGACTTCTCTTAGGATTTTACTCACTGGACTCGTCACTATATTTGTTGAGTGACTAAGTGTAGATCCTTCAACAAGCAAGGGCAAGGGCAAGGAGGTACTGGGCGACTACCTCTGAGATTGTGGAGCCAGCTCATATATAATATCAGTATGTATTTATTTTTCTTTTGTTGGGTTTCTAGGACCATATAACACTAATTATATCTATATGAAACTTTTGTTATACTTATCTCGCCTTGATATATACACGGTATCTTTTGTCGAGTTTTCCACTACTTACGATTGTTGAATATTGCATAAGTTACTCATTAAAAGACTTCCGCTATAAAATTATAATATAACTTGATAAATCGAGTAACTGGCTAATTGAATTATTAATACTTATGTAAAGGTAAGTTATCATAACCAAGGTTAGTTGGAAAAATGTAAGCAACTCGTTAGGTCGCGAGGCGTTAAGGAGAAGTGGGTCATGACGTGGCAAGCCTAGTTGACGTGGGATGTGACGTGGTGGGTAGCAAGGTGGTCTGGAATTTAGGGCCGCCACAATTTGGTATCAAAGCCAGGTTTCGGGGATGCCTCGGGAGTAGTTTAAAGGAAAGTGAATAAAATTGAAACAAATAAACCTTAGATGTGAAAACCTGATGATCATGACTTAGAATTGTTGGGGCATGTGCCCTAGGTCAATCTACAAACATTGTTTATCTTATAATTTTAGTTACTCGAATATAGGTTTTACTTGCTATTTTATTATAAGTGATTGTATGTTTACCTTATAGTAAGATCCATGGGTATTTGTTGAAATATCATAAATGTCCATAGTCGGTCATTATACTGGGAACTATAATGAATTAAAACTAGTGTGAATCTTAATTGATGGTCATAGGGATACAAATCAAGATCATGAATACTTCTTAGTGAATAAGGTACTGGACTGACCCGCTATGAGAACACCACTTGGATTAAGTCATAGGTGTTACTCACGATAAATATATCATTTAGTCCTTCGACTTGAGATTACGATAGACTTCAATATTAGGAGTATGATAATTTGACACAATCAGATGTTGTCTTTAACCGGACAATTATAAAGATTGTGATTGGTTACCGTATGAATAATATGTGAAGGTGTGTAATCAAGATAGAATTTGTCACTTTTGTATAAAGAGATATCAGTGGATCCCTCGATAAGATAGACTGATAATGGCCAAGTTCATGTGAATTGATATGATCAATGTCACTTGGATGTTTTTCAGTTTACCTAAAGATTGAGACTAGTACGATTGAACATTAAGGGTGGATTTTCATGCCTTATAATCAAAGGATATTGCACAACAAAAGGATATGATATGTGTTATTAATTAGGTTGTATCAATGTTGATATTCATGCTACTTGGGTAGTCATAATGCCTTGTTAGAGACCGCTTATGACTTGGTACCAAAATGGTTTTTGATTCACTGCCAACGTCGCATGAACCTATTGGGCCGTACACAAAAGAATGGCTTTGCACAATTTCAATTGGTCCAGAGTAATGAATTTTATATGATAAAATTTATGACATAAAAGCCCTTACGATTTATTATATGATAACTTATTAATAGGGGCGTATGTGTAATTTGTTTAAACTGCTTAAATACAATAGTTGTATTACGAATAGGATTTTAAGTAAGGGCTTATCTACACATATAGATAAAGGGTGAAACCCTAAAAATAATATAAGATTTTTGTTTTACAATTTTCGAGTTCTCTATATTTAGGGAGAGAAAAAAATCGTTTTCAATCTTTTTTGGGGCTAGCAATCCAAATTGTGGTCACCATTCATGTGCGGTTTTTGAAAGAGGAAGCGTACTTGAGCATCTTAGAAACTGAATAATCAAAAAAGGAAATCACGGAATAAGGTATAATTTACTTTCATAGATTTAGTTGAATGGAACTTATTTTTGATCATGTTGGGGGGTCTTTCAAAATTTGTTTTGAATTTTCCGCTGCGTATGACCCCAAAAATATAGAGAAAAACAACAATATCGGAGAACCAATTTGGTTTCGTAACAACAATATTAGAGAACCAATTTGGTTTCATGCTTGGGAGGTCAACTATGTAGGCGGTTTTCCTTGTAAGACGATTGTTAGAAAAATATAAAGAAAAGAAAAAAGTTCATATGCTATTCGTAGATTTAGAAAAAGCATATTATAGGGTCCCTAGAGATGTTCTTTTGTGGGTTCTAGAAAGAAAAAGAATGCATGCTAGATACATAGACACTATTAAGGATATGTATGATGGAGTAGTAACGAGTATAAAGACATTTGGAGGAGCTACAAAAAATTTCTCATTACGATAGGACTACATCAAGGATCGGCTTTAAGCCCATATCTATTTACTTTAGTTATGGATGAACTAACTAGACATATTCAAGAAGATATTGTTGGGTTTTGGGGTTCATACGCAGCGGAGATTACAAAACAATTTTGACAAAAACCCCAACAGGATCCGGATCTAATTCCATTAAAAACGTTTAAACCATGAAAACTTAATCATACCTCAGTCGTAATGTACCTTTCTGAAGGTTAATCGATCTCTAAGGAGCTGCCAACGACGAACGCCCTCTACCAGTAGTCCACACACGAACGGCGGCTGAGATTCAAAGTGCTAGCTTTGAGAGAATACCAAACCTTTTGTTTTTCTCTCCGAAACGATCCAGAGCATACCAAAAACCTTAAGTCGTTTCTTGAACGAAAATAGGGTTTTGGCCTTTTAATCTTTCGCCTGTGTGTTCTAACTTAAAGCGTCTATTTATACAACCCTTGTATATAGACGGTTAAGTAAATTACACATATACCCCTACTTAAAGAAGTATAAGTGTAATACACCACAAGGACGTTTCCGTCATTAATTTTATCATATAAAATTCATTTTTCTGAACCATCTTAAAATCTCGCAATACCATTCTTAGTGTGCGACCTAATAGGCTCATACAACGTTGGCAGTGTACCAAAACACATTTTGGTATACAAGTCATAAGCGGCCTCTAGCAAGACATTATGACTACCCAAGTTGTACGAATATCAAATCGATACAACCTAATTAATAATGTATATAACATCCTTTTCTCACGCGATATCCTTTTGATCAAACATAAGGCATGGAATTGTCATCCAACATGTTCAATCGTACTAGTCTCGATCTTTAGGTGTACTGAAAACATCCAAGTGACATTGATCAATATCAATTCACTTAGACTAGGCCTTTTAACAGTCTAACACATCGAGGGATCCACTGGATATCTCTCTTTATATGAGAGGGACAAATTCTATCTTGATTACACAACTTCATCACATTACTCACACAGTAACCAATCACAACCTTTATAATCAAATAGGTTAAAGACAACGTTTGATTGTGTCAAATCACTGTGTTCCTAATGTTGAAGTCTCTGGTAATCTCAAGTCAGAGGACTAGAAAATATACATATCATTAGAAACAACTATGACTTAATCCATGTGATGTACTCATAGCGGGTCGATCCAGTACTTTGTTTCCTAACAAATACTCGTGATCTTGATTCGTATCCCTATACGTATAATCATCATATGATCATCAATCAAGACTCACACTAGTCTTAATTCATTATAGTTCCTAGTATAATGATCGACTAGGGACATTTAGGATATTTCTGTAAATACCCATGGATCTTATTATAATGTAAACATGCAAATTAATTATAATAAACAACAAATGAAATCCTCTATTTTATTAACTAAAAGTATTCATAAAGACAATTAATGGATTGACCTAGGGCACATGCCCCAACACTAATGCCTAATGATCTAACATGACCATCATGTTTTGCTTGTGGAAGAGCTTTTGTCAATGGGTCTACAACGTTGTCTTTAGTAGGTACTCTGCAAATCTTTACGTCTCCCATCTCAATTATTTCTCTGATGAGGCGAAAACGCCTGAGTATAAGTTTGGATTTGTGGTGTGATCTAGGTTCCTTGGCCTGTGCTATTGCCCCGTTATTGTTACAATACAAACAAACAGGGTTAGCAGTACTTGGAACCACACCTAGTTCGAGAAATGAACTTTTTGATCCAAAGCGCCTCCTTTCTTTGCATCGGACGCTACAATATACTCGAACACTGTTGTAGAATCGCACGATCTCTTACTTCGAACTTTTCACTACTTTCGCACCCCATTCAAAGTAAACACATATCTAGATTGCGATCTAAAATCATCTATATCAGTTTGAAAACTTTCATCTGTGTAACCATTTACAACTAGATCATTTTCAAAACCTCCATAGACCAATAACATTTCCTTAGTCCTTCTTAAGTATTTAAGGATGATCTTTACTGCTATTCAGTGACTCTCACCAGGATCTGACTGATATCTACTTGTAGTACTCAAAGCATACGATACATCAGGTTGAGTGCATAACATGGCATACATGATAGATCCAATAGCCGATGCATATGGAATCTTATTCATACGGTCTCGCTCATCATTTATCCTAGGACATTGATTCTTGCTGAGACTTATGCCATGAGACATTGGCAACAATCCCCTTTTAGAGTCTTGCAAACTGAACCTATTCAGCACCTTGTCTATGTAAGCACTCTGACTTAGACCGATTAGCCTCTTAGATCTATCCCTATAGATTCTTATCCCTAAGATATAGGCTGCATCTCCTAAGTCTTTCATTGAGAAACACTTCCCTAACCAAGACTTGACATTCTGCAATGTTGGGATGTCATTTCCAATGAGTAATATATCATCAACATACAGTACCAAAAAACAACTACACTCCCACTGACCTTTTTGTATACACAAGGCTCATCTTCGTTCTTAATAAAACCAAAATCCTTGATTGTTTCATCAAAACGAATATTTCAACTCCGAGAAGCTTGCTTTAATCCATAAATGGATCTTTGAAGCTTGCATACCTTCCTAGAATTCTCAGGATGTACAAAACCTTTAGGTTGTGTCATATACACGTCCTCAAGCAACTTTCCATTAAGAAATGATGTTTTTATATCCATTTGCCATATCTCATAGTCATAATATGCAGCAATGACAATTAAAATTCTTATGGATTTAAGCATGGTTACTGGCGAAAAAGTTTCATCATAATCAACACCTTGAGTCTGCCTGAAACCTTTTGCTACAAGTCTTGCTTTAAAAGTATGCACATTACCATCCATGTCAGTTTTCTTCTTGAAAACCCATTTACATCCAATGGTCTTACCACCTTCAGTTAAATCAACCAAGTTCCAAACTTGGTTACATACATGGATTGCATCTCGGAATTCATGGCACTTAGCCATTTATTTGAGTTTGATCTAGACATAGCCTCCTGATAAGTGGTGGACTCATTTTGATTCATAAGCAACACATCACGACTATCAGTAATGAGAAATCCGAATATCTCCGGCTCATGTCTTACCCTACCAGATTTACGTGGGTCTTGTGTCACTTGCGGAGGTTCAACTGGTTCAAAACGTTGTTGAACTTCCAGTAGCGGTTCATTGTTTATCTGTGATTCTTGAACTTCTTCAAGATTTATTTCTCTCCCACTAGTGTCTTTTGAAATAAACTATTTTTCCATAAAGGCACCATACCGAACAACAAACACTTTGTTCTTAGCTAGATTATAAAAGTAATATCCTTTTGTTTCCTTAGGATACCCCACAAATAAACACTTGTCAGATTTATGTGCTAGTTTTTCTGAGACTCGTCGTTTTACGTAAGCCTCACAACCCCGAATCTTAAGGAAAGACAAACTAGGTCTCTTCCCGTACCATATCTCATATGATGTTTTATCAACCGCTTTAGAAGGATCTCGATTTATAGTGAAAGCTGCAGTTTGTAATGCATAACCCCAAATGGATAATGGAAGATCTGCATGACTCATCATAGATCGAACCATATCTAATAAGGTTCGATTTCTCCTTTCAGAAACTCCATTCCATTGTGGAATTGCTGGTGGAGTCAATTGGGAGACAATCGAAGATGATCATTAAATTCTTGGCTTAAATATTCACCACCTCGATCTGATCGAAGTGTTTTGATAGTTTTACCAACTTGATTATGCACTTCATTTTGAAACGTTCGAAACATCTTAAATGATCCAGCTTTATGTTTCATAAGATATACATAACCATATCTGCTGAAATCATCAGTAAATGTAATGAAGTACTGATAACCTCATCTAGCCATTGTGTTTATAGGACCGCATATATCAGTATGTATTAGACCCAATAAATCACTTGCCCTTTCATTGTGTCCAGTAAAGGGACTTTTAGTCATCTTGCCTAGTAAACAAGATACGCATGTTACATATGTTTCTAAATCAAATGAATCTAAAAGCCCATCTTTATGGAGCTTCGTTATGCGTTTCTCGTTTATGTGTTCGAGACGACAATGCCAAAGATAGGTTTGATTACAGAAATGACAATTTTCTTCCTTTTCTTTTGGGTGTTTTGAAGCAGGAACCGGCCGGGTCTTGACTTGTTCCATAGGCTTTGCGACAGGTGTAGCAACAGCCTTGGCAACTCTAGCCTTGCCTTTGCTTTTCTTCTTCATTCCCTTTCCCTTTTAGACCATCAACATATTACTAGAGGGTTTCTTGATATTTTGTTCAGCAGTTTCGAGCATCAAATGCAACTCTGAAATTGATTTCTCCATATTATTCATATTGTAGTTCATCACAAATTGTGAGTAACTTTTTGGTAATGAATTCAGGATCAAATCCATAGCCAACTCTTGGCTTATGGGAAATCCGAGTCTATCAAGTTGGTCAACATAACCCTTCATCTTCAGAACATGAGGATTAACTGACGCACCCTCAGTCATCTTGCAAGAATGTAGGTTCTTGACTGTCTCGAACCTTTATTGCCTAGCTTGCTGTTGGAACATTTCCTTTAGCGTTACGGCCATGTCGTAGGCTTCCATTAGTTCCATTTCCTTCAGAAGTTCAGGAACCATAGTTGCTAGCATACTACATGCAACATCAGTAGAATCGTTGACATGCTTATTAAGCGCATCCTTCATAGCTTTCGTAGCATTGGCTGGTGGGTCCTCAGGGATTGAAGCATCCATGACATACAACTTGCGTTCATGCTTAAGAACAATTCTCAAGTTTTTGAACCAGTCAAGAAAGTTAGTCCCAGATAGCTTATCCTTCTCAAGGATGGATCGCAGTGACAGGGGATTATTGTTACTTGAAGAGGCCATTGATCTACAATAAAGATTATGCAAAGTTTATTTTAGTATAGAGGAATAGACTCCTACTAAATTAACAACCCTCCTAAAACGTACTGTTTATTTAGGGGACTAAAATCCATATTTCACCGAATTCTATGACAACTATGGCATGAAACACAGAACTAAATTATTTAGGTAGGTAACAGTTACCAATTACATCTTATGTAATTTTTAGATCCTCTTATGAGATATGGGACATCTTATGTCTTAGCATGTTTTTATCTCATCATATGCCTAAAGCTCAAAACTATTTTGATGGCTTTATTAAGTCGGACCATTTTAAACATTAAGGTAACTCTTACCCAACTTGTCTCACCAAGATTACACAATACACCCAACTATGGCTGAAACTATATTAGTGTGATCGAGGCCTTGACAAGTGTTTAAAATGGATGGCACGAGACTTAAAATTTAATAGAGGGATTTTATTCAGTTTTAGTGATTTTATGTAAACAATGAAATATCATATATTTTATTGATTTGTTCAATCACTAAACAATTTGGAATTTTTTTTATTTTTTATACTTTTCACTAACAAAAGAATTTTCGTCCGCTAGGATTAGTTAGGCAATGCCATCCATTGACCGGACCGGTCAATGTTTGGTACAAAGGCGCAAGTGCCCTCATTTTTTTATTTATTAGAAGACGAATCTCAATTCTGAAAATTAAAATTCGCTATAGAAAATCATAATTTTCGCAGATTTTATTATCATAAATTAACCCCTTAATATATTCAAAATTAAGTCAAATAAAATATTTTAATTAATCCGGGCTCACATCTAACTAATCATCTTATCCTAATCCAATTAGGATTTAAGATATTTGAATCCTAGTATATCACCAATAACAAGATTCTTGATATTTATCTCCTATTCTAATTTGTTATCTATCTTTATCAAATAGAAACTTCATAAGATATAACAAGATAAATAATTAATTTCGAAAATTAATTATTTATTTTGGATTTAAGATATTTGAATCCTAGTATATCACCAATAACAAGATTCTCGATATTTGTCTCTTATTCTAATTTGTTATCTATCTTTATCAAATAGAAACTTCATAACAAAATAGATATAACAAGATAAATAAATAATTTCAAAAGTTATTTATTTATTTTGGATTTAAGATATTTGAATCCTAATATATCACCAATAACAAGATTATTGATATTTATCTCATATTCTAATTTGTTATCTATCTTTATCAAATAGAAACTTCATAACAAAATAGATATAACAAGATAAATAAATAATTTCGAAAATTAATTATTTATAAATAAATAATTTCGAAAATTAATTATTTATAAAATAAATAATTTCGAAAATTAATTATTTATAAAATAAATAATTTCGAAAATTAATTATTTATAAATAAATAATTTCGAAAATTAATTAGTTGCAATTTCGGTCCTCATCCAAATAATCACAAACATGTAATTGAATCATGAACTACTATCCCAATCGAACCTAATGGTGTCATAGATCACAGAACACGAAATTCAATTCATTAAAATTATTTGAATTAACCTAACATGGTTACTAGCATGTACGAAACTAATTTTAATTAAATCATGAATATGTGTATCATATACACAAAACGTGATAATAAATCTCAAAGACAACTTATGTATATCACATATTTATCAACTATTAACATGCTTTCAATCATATATCATGTATATATCAGAAGAAAACATGCAATGAATTTAATGGAATCGAACTCGAAGGCTCTGATACCACTGTTGGGTTTTGGGGTTCATACGCAGCGGAGATTACAAAACAATTTTGACAAAAACCCCAACAGATCGAATCTAATTCCATTAAAAACGTTTAAACCATGAAAACTTAATCATACCTCAGTTGCAATGTACCTTTCTGAAGGTTAATCGATCTCTAAGGCGATGCCAATGACGAACGCCCTCTACCAGTAGTCCACACACGAACGGCGACCGAGATTCAAAGTGCTAGCTTTGAGAGAATACCAAACCTTTTGTTTTTCTCTCCGAAACGATCCAGAGCATACCAAAAACCTTAAGTCGTTTCTTAAACGAAAATAGGGTTTCGGCTTTTTAATCTTTCGTCTGTGTGTTCTAACTTAAAGCGTCTATTTATATAACCCTTGTATATAGACGGTTAAGTAAATTACACTTATACCCCTACTTAAAGAAGTATAAGTGTAATACACCACCAGGACATTTCCGTCATTAATTTTATCATACAAAATTCATTTTTCTTAACCATCTTAAAATCTCGCAAAACCATTCTTAGTGTGCGACCCAATAGGCTCATACAACGTTAGCAGTGTACCAAAACACATTTTGGTATACAAGTCATAAGCGGCCTCTAGCAAGACATTATGACTACCCATGTTGTACGCATATCAAATTGATACAACCTAATCAATAGTGTATATAACATCATTTTGTTACACGATATCCTTTTGATCAAACATAAGGCATGGAATTGTCATCCAACATGTTCGATCATACTAGTCTCGATCTTTAGGTAGACTGAAAACATCCAAGTGACATTGATCAATATCAATTCACTTAGACTAGGCCTTTTAACAGTCTAACACATCGATGGATCCACTGAATATCTCTTTATAAATGAGAGGGACAAATTCTATCTTGATTACATAACTTCGTCACATTACTCACACAGTAACCAATCACAACCTTTATAATCGTTCGATTAAAGACAACGTTTGATTGTGTCAAATCACTGTGTTCCTAATGTTGAAGTCTCTGGTAATCTCAAGTCGGAGGACTAGAAAATATACCTATCATGAGAAACAACTATGACTTAATCCATGTGATGTACTCATAGCGAGTCGATCCAATACTTTGTTCCCTAACAAATACTCGTGATCTTGATTCGTATCCCTATACGTATAATCATCATATGATCATCAATCAAGACTCACACTAGTCTTAATTCATTATAGTTCCCAGTATAATGATCGACTAGGGACATTTAGGATATTTCTGTAAGTACCCATGGATCTTATTATAATGTAAACATGCAAATTAATTATAATAAACAACAAATGAAGTCCTCTATTTTATTAACTAAAAGTATTCATAAAGACAGTTAATGGATTGACCTAGGGCACATGCCCCAACAGATATATCATGGTGTATGCTATTTACAGATGATATTGTCTTAATGGATGAAACTAAAGATGGAGTGAATAGGAAATTAGAACTCTAGAGGAATACATTAGAATCAAAAGGCTTTAAGTTAAGTAGGACGAAAATCGAATACATGCAATGTGAGTTTGGAAACACTAGACATTGAGATGACGGTGTGGTAAAATTAAGGGAAGTAGAAGTTCCTAAGGTAAATCACTTTAGATACCTAGGATCAATCATACAAAATGATAGTGACATTGAGAATGATGTCACACATAGAATTCAAGCTGGATGGAAGAAATGACGGAGTGGAACAAGGTGATTTGTGATCGAAATGCTCATACTAAGTTAAAAAGAAAATTTTATAGGACTGCAATTAGGCCAACTATGCTCTATGGAAGTGAATGTTGCGCGGTAAAGCAATAACAATTACATAAATCGAACGTAGCAGAAATGAGGATGCTTAAGTGGATGTGTGGTAAAACTCGTAAAGATAGAATAAGAAATATAGAAATTCAAAGACAAGTAGGAGTAGCACCAATTGATACAAAGATTAGGGAAGGTCGGTTGCGAAGGTTTGGTCACCTGCAAAGACGGCCTACAAATGCCCCAACTAGAAAACTTGACTCAATAGAGACTATAGAAACTCGACGAGGTAGGGGCAGACCAAAGTTAACATGGGATGCATTAATTAAGAGGGTTTTGAATGGTTTGCAAAGCTCACTATCAATTGCACTTAATCGAGCACAATGGAAAAGTTTGATCCATGTAGCCGACCCTAGTTAATTTAGGACTGAGGCTATGTTGTTGTTGTTGTTGTATGAACCCCAAAAACCCAACAAGAACCTCAATTTGGAAGCAGGATTGAGATGGGTAGTGATAGGTTTATATACCTATTATATTTTGTTATATATATATGATATACTTCTATATATATCGAGGTTGATTCGGAGCATGCTTCATGATGCAGATCATAGACTAACAGTCTGGTACGCCTATTGAGATTGGAAAGACTAGCGATACGGCTAAGGATTTCCTTGTTATGGCACCTGTAGAGGATCGAATGTAGGCTCAAGAGACTCAAATGGCCGAGGTGTTACGATTGTTACGGGATCAGACCTCTGCACTAACGGCACTTGCTACGGTGGTTGCTGCACCCCGAGACTCATGAGTAGTTACAACACGTATAATGACAACCGTCGCCCTGGTTGTTCCCCAGAAACTAGTGGAGAGAATAGCTATCGAGAGACAGGAGGAGAGAGCTACAACTATTTTTGTTCCACTGGAGACGTCGACTCCTACACCTCCACCCACGACTGTAGAGTAGACGACTGCTACTTCGTCGGGATTTGTTTTGGCCCTAGAGGCGAAAATGTCGTAGGAGTTCTTAAAGTTCCAACGAGGTTTCTTCTACAAAGGCGGTGACCCAGATATGGTAGGGAATTGGATAATGTCACATCAGCGTTTCTATAAGCTGATGAGGAACGATAATAACATTCAGGTGCGTTTTTATGGAGCATGCTTATGAGGTCATGCAATAGTATAGTGGACTATATATACAGATACTCATCCAGAGCCGACAACATGGGCTGAGTTCAGAGAGTTTTTCTATTACTAATATATACCCATTGAGGTAAGGTTGAGACTGAGGGAGGAGTTTTCGACCCTGAAATAGGGTAGTCAGACGTTGATACAATATATGGAACGATTCTTGTATTTACTTCAATTCGCTATGGATGTGGTCGGGACTAAGCGACTACAAATATACTACTTCACATGAGGGCCTGATGACAAGATTGCTGATGTAGTAGTGTCATCTGAAGCTTGCATTTTGTAGGAGATATTTGATCGAGCTTTAACATATGAGACCTTCTTGATGCAGAGAGAGGGTAGGCGTATTACTGGGTCTGAGGTACAGACTGAACAAAAGAGTAAGTCGTGGCGTGACATGAGATTATCATGGTAAGTAAGGGACGATATGGCATGACATAGGATTGTCATGGCATATGATAGTTGGTTAGGATTATTATGTTAAGATACATGATAGGAGAGGTTTATTGTTACTGATGTTAGGTAACTGGGTTAGGGAAACTTGAACACGGAAATCGAACTGAGAATAAGTTGCGGGGATGTTAGAAAGAAAGTGACTGATTTTAACCACCTCGGCAATATGCGCCTATGTCTCAGGTAACACTACAATCCCTGTGATGGAGTAGTGGAAGTGTTCAAGGGACTATAGAAATGGACTATCAAGGCGTGAGATGTGGTCACACGGGGATATGATAGTTACTTCAAAGTTTACTTGATACTTAAATTTCGAGGATGAAATTCTCCTAGTTGGGAAGATTTGTAACGAACCAAATTAATTAAACTAGGATTAGCATTAATATTGGAAATTAATGGTCATAATTCGGGCATTACGTAGACAACTTGGTTGACTTGGACACGAGAATCGAGGAAATATGTTATTTATGGATGGTGGTTGTATATATGTAGTGTTTAAAATTATTATTATTATATTGCACCACTTGTGTGTATGTTGATATCGGGCGAGTTTGTATGACAGGTGTTTGCCTCGAAAGGCTTGTCGATGTGGGTATTGAGTACGGAAACTACAAGTACATTAGGAAACTTAACGTTCACATTAGGATGACTATTTAATCAATTAAAATAGGTAATGTAACCCTAGGCCAAGTAAATTCAAATGTAAGCAATAGGCTATAGCATGCCTCGAAATGCATGTCGAGGTGCGGGCAAACACCTGTCATACAAATGTTTAGTGTTTCCAAGTATTGGCGACTTGCCCTTGCTTGGCTGCAGATCTATACTCGGTCAAACACAAGAATGTTGAGCCCTGTAAATAAAAGCCAGAAGGATCTAAACAGTAATTCAAAATAAATAAAGTAGTTAAAAGTCATGCGGATAGAAATAAAGCTATAAGAAATACGTGATAATAAGACTGTAAAATAAAAGTACAATGAGGAATGAGTGTCAAAAGAAACAATAGAGAGGTGATCAAGAAGTCTAAGACCACTGAGTGTGGGTGCCACATGGTCGAGGTAGCGCGCTACCTGAAACAATTAGCACGCTAATCGATTTAGGTTTCCAACTATTCTTAAGGATAAAGAATAGTAGCGCACTACATCCTATCCATAACGCGCTACCAACACATATGACGCTACACGAATCCCATAACGCGCTAACGATAGATAAAAATTGAATTTAAAATGTTGTTTTGGGATTTTTGACTTAATACATATCTCAAACACCTATAAACATACTAAACATGTAAAATTGGACTTTTGGGACTTAGGGGACCATAGCTCGGGTATTGGGAGCTAGTCGGGTCAGATACTGGAGTCCAAAAAAGTCGGAGCACGGATTGGGGTGCGTAAACCCAATGAGGATGCTTTACATAATTCATAGTTTTAATTTATCGATATTGAATTTCATGTGTGACTGCTGGTGGGAACACATAGGGTTTCTTTCCTATTTCGGCTTGCGTATATATTGGTTGCGGCTAAATCGCTTGCACAATACTTGTGTTTAGTGCTCGTGTCGACGGTAGCAGGATATACTTAAGACCATCGGGAGGGATTTAGGCTGTTCCCTTGACTTGAAATAGCGAAGGGCTCATCCGGTAATCGTAGTTGGGGTGCAGTCACCGTAAGCCTGTACGTATATATGTGGTTCCTATTCAATTTATTAATTACTGGGTGGTGTAGGTCCGGGTTTTCTCATGATTGTACGTATGCTTACTGATTAATGCTTTATTTCTGAGCTTGTTTAGTTGGTACATGTTTATTTATTTCATGCTACTGCTTTTGCTTGTCGCATGTTGCCTACATTCATGGGAATATGACGTATTGTTGCCAGGTGTTATATTCGCATGTCTCATAGTTTGTCAGTGTTATTCCATGAATAATATATGGTATTCCCTTGGGATTTTACTCATCGGACTTGTCGCTGTATTTGTTAGTTGACAGAGTGCAGATCATTTGCGAGCAAGGGCAAAGGCAAGGAGGTATTGGATGACTACCTTTGAGATTGTGGAGCCAGCTCGTGTGTGTTATCAGTATGTATTTATTTTACTTTTGTTGGGTTTTGAGGACCATAGAACATTGATTACATGTATATGGAACTTTTGTATACTTATCTCACTTTGATATATACATGGTATCTTTTGCCGAGTTTTACATTTCTTAGGATTGTTAGATATTGCGTAAGTTACTTACTAAAAGACTTCCGCTGTAAAATTATAATATAACTTGATAAATTGAGTAACTAGCTAACTAAATTATTAATACTTATGTAAAGGTTAGTTAGCGTAACTAGGGTTAGCTGGAAAAGTGTAAGCAACTCATTAAGTTGCGAGGCGTCAAGGAGAAGCGGGCCATGACATGGGAAGGCTAATTAACGTGGGATGCGACGTGGTGGGTAACAAGGCGGTCTGAATTTAGGGGCTGTCATAACAATTATCATATATAGGATCCAAGTCTTAATTTTTCCAATTCTCATCACTTCCCAACAAGACTCTAAGTCAGAATCATAGGGTTCCACTCTAAGTTCCAACTGTGTCCTAACTCTAGTTTTAATTTCTGTCTTATATATTGATTGTAGGTTAATCAAGAGCTAGACGTAAAAACTTAGTTTTTGATACCAACTGTGACAACCTTAGTTTTCCATAAACTGGGCCCCACCTCACCTAAGCCCACGTGGACCCTCGAGCTAGTCTTGCAAGGTCAAAGTAGGCTTAATTAGCCTTCTTATCCATCCACATAAGTAAATTCATAATCTTAAGTCGAGTTATTTGTGTTTTTCAAGTTTTTTTTTAAGTTAACAGAAGCAATTAATACATTAAACAATTCAAAATAAAATAAAAAAGTTGGACATCTTAAATGTGGAACCCTGTAAACATGTATTTTCATGTATATCTTGTGTTAAGTGTTATAACCAAACGAAAAAATGATATACAAGTCATGTTTATCTTTCAACCCAAACAAGTATCCTAAGTGTGATAACAACATATACAACTAATACAAAAGAATAAAAAACCTACAAAAGTGTGTAGATGAGGAAGGCTGCTATGATATCCTCAGAGTAGATTGCCAAGTATTGGCGACTTGCCCTTGCTTGGCTGCAGATCTATACTCGGTCAAACACAAGAATGTTGAGCCCTGTAAATAAAAGCCAGAAGGATCTAAACAGTAATTCAAAATAAATAAAGTAGTTAAAAGTCATGCGGATAGAAATAAAGCTATAAGAAATACGTGATAATAAGACTGTAAAATAAAAGTACAATGAGGAATGAGTGTCAAAAGAAACAATAGAGAGGTGATCAAGAAGTCTAAGACCACTGAGTGTGGGTGCCACATGGTCGAGGTCATAGAGTCACGACAACGCCAAACAAACTCGGGTTCTAGGACGCGATATCGCCTGCTATACCTAGACCGTAGCAAATGAGGGATATCAATGGTACCCCGGATAAAACACATCTCGTTTAGATCAAATACTCCAGTGACTCGAGGTCATGGCCCTGGTTGCAAGCCGGTAACCATTCCGATTAGAGACACTATCATGACTCACTTGGCCCTTGGACACCCATAGATGGGTAGGAATTTCAAGAAAGGGACATACTTCAATATCAATAAAATATAAGCTCAAACGAATAGATGGTTTTACTTACCTCGAATCTACGCTATCACGCCCATGCGGCTCTGACATGCTCCCAAAATGACAACTGGTACCTGACACTGGCCTCTTAGGCTCCTAGTATCAATTTAAGTTAAATTAGGTATGTTTGAGCCTATTTAATAAAGTTTAAATTTTTAAATCCTTAAATTGTTCAAAATATTAAAATTGTAGTGGTGGCACGCTTTTTGGGAGAGGTTTTTAATGTAAAAATCCCCGAAAACTCGAAAACCAATTTTCCTACAATTTCCTCGATTTTTTCTATTTTCCCATTCTTTCTGAATTTTCTTGATTTTTTATGATTTTCAGCTATTTATTTTTATTTTATTTTATTAAATAGGGGTTTGGGTTGCTAGACTGGGTTTGGTTCAGCTCAATTCGGCTGAACCGGTTTGGTCCAGCCCTTGGGTGGCCTGACCCAACTAGGCTGGGCCTAGGGATGGCCTAGCCCAGTTAGATGGGCTTATGTTGCGCACAGCACGCACGCAGTGCACAACACCCCCTCCCAATTCATCAAAAACAGTTTGCTCTCCGTCCATTTCAATTTTTTTTTTCTTTCTCTATTTCTTTATTTCTTTATTTCTTTCTTCCTTCCTTATTTGCTTCCTTTTTACATTAAAGGACCAAAAACCAATATAAATTGACCTCCTCTATTAGACATTAAAATCATGAATCCATACACATTAGCTAAATGAAATTGAAGGAATATGAAGATTGAAGAGTTAACTTCTTCGAATTGAACAAATGTAAAGATTGAAGGTATGGATTTCTTACTAGGGAGTCTTCTTACTCTTCTTCTTCTTCCCCTTCTCCTCTCCAAAGCAAAAAATACAACTCCAAATAACCTACACATACCCCATCAATTTCTCTCTCTTCCTTATCTATTCTTACTTTCCACATTCACTCCATCAATAAGTGACACATGTCCAATTTAGGAATTGTCTGTTTTGCCCTCAACAATTAATTAATTTATTTACTCACATCATTGAATGGAATCTTAAACCTTAGGTACTTTTTTAGTGATCAAACTATAGCCCCATACCCGTAAACGTACGTATCTCGAGAAGTTACCTAGTTCGTAAATCGGTGATCAAAATAAAATATTAAAATTACGGGTGTTTTTTATTTTAGATAGGTAATACACAAATCATCAAAAAATAAAATACCTCGGTGTCGACTCTTGAGGGTTAACCAAGTGTGCCACATCACGACGGTCCAAGTCACAGCTATGAAATGCCTCATGGTATGGGTTAAAATTTTAGGGTCGTTACAGTGCATAATTGCATTCATATGTTGTTCTCAAGGATTATGCATGTTTTGACTTACCACACTTAAGGCATAAGCAATATCTAGCCTTGTATGAGCTAAGTACATCAATCTACCCACAAGTCGTTGATATCTTCCTTTATCAACTGGTGTTTAGTCGAGATGAAAACAAAGCTTCAACCATTCTTCTAGTGGCGTATTGGCTGGTTTGCACCTTAACATTCATGTTTCCTTCAAAAGAACTAAGACATGCTTTCTTTGAGATAAAAAGAAACCTATACACTTGATCTAGAAACATAAACACCAAGAAAATATTTTTAAGATCCTAAATCTTTCAATTCAAATTCTTTAGATAAATATTCTTGTAGGTCTTTCTTTCATTAGGATTGTTCCTTGTTATTACTATGTCATCAACGTATACAATAAGTGATGTGATCTTATCTTGTTCCCTTTTTAGGAACAAAGTATGGTCATAATTGCTTTGACGATAACCAAAAGTTTTCATTGATTTAGTGAACCTTCCAAATAATGCTCGTGGAGATTGGTTTAGCCCATATAATGATTTGTTTAATGTACATACCTTATGTCTTTGTTTTTCTGTCACAATGCATCTTGTTGGAAGATCCATGTATACTTCCTCAGACAACTTTCCATGAAGAAAGACATTCTTTACATCAATTTTTTGTAGCGGCTAATCCAAGTATGCAGCTAATGATAATAAAATCCGTATCATGTTGATTTTAGCTACATATGCGAATGTTTCCATGTAGTCGATCCTAAAAGTCCGAGTGTACCCTTTTGCAACCAACCGCACTTTAAAGCGTTCAATTGTTCCATCTTCCTTGTATTTTGTTGTATACACCTATCGACATACAATTGGTTTCTTTCCTTATGGACATTCCACAAGATCCCAAATCTCATTATTCTGCAAAGCCTTCATTTCTTCATTAATAACAGGTTTCCACTTAAGATCAACTAAAGCTTCTTGCATACTGTTAGGAATAGATACAACAAATAATTGATTCAAAGATTCAAATAAAAGGTGGTTAGACACATAATTGCTCATGAGGTATTTCACCTTACTAGATAACCCGGGTTCATATGTTGGTTTAGGAATACCTCTAGTTCAATGATATGGTAATTATTTTCTTGTTGGTTTAAAGACTGGATTAAGAATACTTTCAAAAGATAATGATTGGTTTGGTGTCTCTTCAATACGTTCTAATCCAGAAGTTGAAGTAACTTCATTGCCTCGTATTCCTCTGTTTCATTTAGTTCAAGTGATGCATCCAATTCCGCAATCTCTTCATTGTTGTCCACTTCTTCATTAACTACTTCACGCATTCATTCCTTAACAACATGATAATCTTCCTCAAGGAAATGACTTCCATAAAAAGTCTGAATTTCTTTGTTATGCTCCCTTGAAGTTCACACTCACGTGAGAAATACATCATATCTTCTGAAACACTGCATCCATAGTAACAAATATTTAACATGTCGGAGGATGATAACATCGATAGCCTTTTTAGTGTGGTGCATATTCAACAAACAAACAACGTAATGCTTGTGAAGGTGTACATATGCTACATACACTATAATAGAAGGAAACAAATTTGAGATAATAGGAGAAATTATGGCATTTGTCATAGCTTGAAAGGATGCGTGAAATGTAAGTGTGCTAGAAAGTGCGTAATTAATTAAGTCAACTACAGAAGTGATTGTTTCCCTTAAAATTCAATTAGAATATGTGTTTCAATTAGAGAAGCCCGAACAACTTCTAATAGATGTCAATTCTTTTGCTCTGCAACCCCATTTTGTTGAAGGGTATTCGTACAAGTGGTTTGATAAACAACACCGTTATTTTCTAAAAATCTTTTAAGTGTTGAACTTTGATATTCTCCACTATTATCACTACGAAAACTCAAATTTTGACATTGTACTGAGTTTCAACAAATTTATAAAACTTTTGAACTAACAAATTCACTTCATCTTTTGACTTCATCAAATACAACCAAGTCATTCTAGTACAATCATCAATGAAAATGGCAAACCACTATGATCCACCTAATGTTTTTATCTTTGATGACCCCTAAACATCATAATGTACAATCATAAAAGGAAGTGGAATTTTATTTAAGGTTAGAGGAAATGAGACACAATGATTGTTTGCCTTTTCACAAGTATCACAATGGAAGCTTGAAACATCACATTTCAAAAACAAATTTGGAAATAATTTTTTTTAAATACCTAAATGATGCATGACCCAACCTTTTATGCCATAAACAAATTTCAACTTTTTGTTTCTCTTCTTTAGATCCATCGGTAACCAATGCTCGTTGTCCCTTGATAGAAAACTTTGATGACATGTCCAAGTAATACAACTCTCTTTGCTTAACACCATAGTCAATTGTTTGTCTAGTTTGGATATCCTTATATTCACAAAAGTTAGGCCAAAACATAACAACACATGTTAAGGATGATGTGATTTGAGAAATTGATAAGATATTAAGTTTTAAAGAGGGAACAACCAAAGCAGAATCCAAACTAAATTTATCAGTAAGAGTTAAGGATCCTTCTCCAGCAACTTGAATTTTATGGTCATTTGTTACAAAACAACTTGTTATGAAGACTTGAGGTTTAAGAATTGTTCTGAGTCAAAAGTCATATGATTAGTAGCACCAGAAACAATTATCTATGCACTATTATTAATCGACACAGAAGTCTTTAAAGCCTTATCTTCAAACTTTGTGGTTGCTATTATGACATCTCCATTTGTTCCTAATGACTCCATCTTTTATAATAAGTTGATCAATTGAGGAGAAAAAGAACACGCAAAAAACAATTCGGCTCTGATACCATGTAAAATTTTAGAAAAAGAAAAACAAATAAAAATTAACATAATATTTTATGTGATTCAGTCCTATGACCTACGTCTATGGGAGAAAAGAGTTATTATATTTTCAGTTCATACTTCTTGAGTTACAACACTTTATATTTATAGAGATACATAGTCTCACATTATGGAATCTTCAACTAATCAATCCATCAATCACCAATCCATCAATCATCAATCATCAATCAATCAATCAACCTTTCCTTCCATATTTAATCTTAATAGTTCCTTAATTGTTCTTGTTGAAATCATATACCAATGGCTTCTCTCTCTCTCTCTTTTTCTCTCTCTCTCTCTCACATTATGGTCATGCTTTGGTCTTTGTTATGGCTAAAGTCTGATTTTGTGGTAAGGGTTTCTACAATTAAATCATTGAATGGAGTACCACCTCGTTTGCATAAAAAAGTAGAGAGCTTGTTAAAGTTTCCACAGATTCCATTGAAAACAAGAACAAAGCTCTGTTAGAGTATGAAACTTATTGATGCAAACAAAGAAGAGGAGAACGAATTAACAAATGACATAATATACCCCTATAATAAGAGATGAAAATTTGTTTTACACACTCAATTTTTAAATAAGAGGTTCTTAAATTATTTATATCAAACACCACATAATTTATAAGACTTTATTTAATAAGTTCTTATAAAAAGAGTCTTTTGGCCTTATGCCTTTGAACTTAACAAAGAACTTTTTTAAGACAAAACATTGAGAGGATCTAATCATGAGGATCGAAAACTTAATACCATGATAATTTTTTTAAAGCAAAACATACTTCTGACTTAAGCTTTTAGAGAAAACATACACCAAAATGGAAAAGGCTCTAGCAATTTTCCTCCTAACTCAAACTCGTTCAATACTCACTTCTTTTGACAAAAGTAAACCGATTTCATTCATAGCTCACTATAATGATGTTACAACAATGCTTGTAAAAACATAGGAGCTATATCCCAATACAAAACATTCACGTGACCTCGCAAGAGCCTTACAACTGTATGTATAACCTTGTTCACTTGTCGCTTCACGTGTTGGGCCTTCCATGTAGGATGTGTTGCCATTACAATCCTACAATCCTCCACAATTTGGCTAAGTTCAGATCCATCTCTCACACTACTAGTTAACTCCTTAATAGTGATTAGGGCATCACCCTAAAAAATGACCCTTTCAATTCCTAGCTCACTAACCCATTTCATCGCCTCCCTTAGAGCTATCGTTTATGCTTTACTAGCCGTACCGCTAATCGTCTTTAAGAAACCCAAAACAAATTTTGAGTTTCCATCCCTGATCATTGCATCGATTTTGATCTGATAGGTATCACTAAAAATATATGCATTACTATTGCACTTTACCCAACCTTTAGGTGGCGCTATCCAGCTGAGTTAGGTTTACAATCTGCTGCTTGCCAAACCTTCTTCCTTGCTCCGCCGCACCTCCTTCGATGAATGAAACCAATCAATCCCATTGGTCACTATTTGACTAACATTTGAGCTTTGTCACTGCCACATTTTGTCATTTCGATAGTTCCATAAGCACACATGGTTGCACATGTGTATGCTATTTCTTTCAATCTAGTCTTATTCCATAGATAAAAAAACCAAGATTTAAAAGGCAAAATCTTTTTTTTTTGTCTTTGAACTTTGACCTTTTTATGCTTTTGGTCCTTGAACTTTTAATTTACACATTTGATCCATAAACTTTTAAAAGAGTACGTATTTGGTCTTTCCACAGTTAGGGTTGTTAAGTCTTGCTGATATGTCAAACGAAAGTCTAAGTGGACTATTCATTTTACAAGTGGCTGATTTGTATGTGAACCGGTGGTTCAATGAACTAGCTCAAAAGTCACAAAAAATCGGATTTAATTTCTTCATAAATTCTCGATTCATTCCTTCTCCCTCATTGCGCGCGAACATCTCCACTCTTAGTTCTCGCTAATGGCTTTTCATTCTCCCTCTTCATGTTCCTCTTGCGGAAGTCTTTCTCTCAGATGTCTCTCTATCTCTTTCGTCCTCTCTGCGACACACTACCTGTAACTCATCTCTCTTCTCTGTTTGTGAGTTTTTTTAACACTCCCAAATCAAGTAAAACTTAAATCTGTTCAACAACATGATGCATTATGCCCCCAAATGTAATGTTTTTATTTGGCATGTCAAGAAACTTTGATCTGCATAGAATGTTACACTAACGTAACAAGAAAAAAAAACCAAGGAATGAAAGAACAAATGGGAAAAAATCATTGTACAACCAACAACACTAACCACATTTACATTTACATACTCCGCCATCTTATATTTCAGAATCAACTTTTGTTTGCCTTCCTCTTTGCATTATTTTTCAACTTTTTTTTGCCTTCCACTTTGCATTATTTCTTTTTAATATCTCTAACTTCACATTTCAAGGTCCTCTGCAACCTCTTCTCTTATTTTCCTTCACACAGTTCATGCGTTGACCTATTCGACCTATGTAGGTTAGTCATGTTGTCAATGCGCGCTCTTATTTCAAGCTTATTTGGAAAAATCTATTGTACCAAATTGAATGAAGAATCATATCAAAGATGTCATATTTCATAAGCTGGTATGCCACATAAAAATGTTGTTGCAGGTTCTTTACTCTCATGTGCGTCATTAGATATATTTCCCTGGGAATCGAAACCAAAATGTTCTTCAAGCTGGGGATGTCTTTCTCAGCAACAACTACCGCGAACTCCTTCCAGCTGAGTACCTCAAAAAATGGAGGCATGTAGTTGTATGAGATGATCACTGGGATGCACTTGTATAAGATGGATTCGACCCTTGGATTGTTAACCTTGAATCCCTTTACATAGATGCAGTACTTGTTGCTCTTCATGTGCTGGATCTAGTTCATTTTGCAGCGAGTTCCACGGCCCATGCTGCCGAAGATTTTCAGATCAGGATCTTTGTTCTCCCATTACTAAAGTAGGATCGGATGCAAAAAAATTGATACCAGATAAATGAGAGGGAATGGATGATTTAAGGGAATTAGAGCTCTGATTTAATTTGGGAGGAAATCGATTTTTTTTGGGTTTGAGCTAGTTCACCATTGAAACACCGATTCACATGCAAAACTAGCCACATGTCAAAAGAATAGGCCACTTGGCACTTCCATTTGCCACATCAGCGAGACTTAACAAACTTAACTGTGGAAGGACCAAATGTACACTCTTTTGAAAGTTTAGGGACCAAATATGTACAATTAAAACTTCAAGGACCAAAAGCATAAAAAGCTTGAAGTTTAGGGACTAAAAAATGGGTTTTGTCGATTTAAAACTTGGGTAGTCTGAAATTAGGAATGCTCGAAATCTCATCGACCAACCGCCTCTCGTTCTGGTACACTCTAGGAAAATATGCCTTGGTGATTCAGCATCAGTACCACAACACATATAGGTATCTCCAATTTGCAGTCCCTTCTCAACGAATCTCGACTTTAAGGGCATACTTCCTTTGACTACTTTCCATATGAAATGCTTTACTATTGGTGGCAGCTGAAGATCCAATAGCTTCCTCCATTCACCTTAAGGGTTGTTATTGTTAAAATCCGGGTTAGAATCCACTACTACTCGATACCCTGATTTAACCTAATAAACCCCATCCTTAGAGAAATGCCATATGAGTTTATTTGTGCTTGACTCACTCGGTGCAATTTATTTTATCAGATGAGCATATCTTGGATTAAAAATATCATCGATCCATTTCACACCCCATTCTCTCCTTAAATGATCATTAGATTACTAACTTCCATATCTTCAGTCTTCTCAATAGGATTAGTTGTGACTTTTAAATTATCAACATCTTTTAACCACTTATCTTTCCATACTTTGATACCTTTGCCATCACTCACCCTCCATCTACAACCTTTCTCTCGTACTGATCTAAATGCAATTATACCCCTCCAAGTATAACTCGGATTGTAGCCCATTTTCGCATGCATAAAGTCACATCTTGGGTAATATTTTGCCTTGAAAATCCTTGCAACTAGACCTTCCGGATTATTGAGAATACGCCACCCTTGCTTGGCCAATATTGCCAAATTAAAACTATTGAGATCTTTGAATCCCATACCTCCATCATCCTTCCTCGTACATAATCTCTCCCACCTTATCGAATTAATGCCTTTTTTTATTTTCTTTGAGCCCCACCAAAATGCGTTCATCATTTTTTGAAGGGAACCACATATTAATAAGGGGATCAATAATGTATCCATAAAATAATAAAAATGGCATGATCAACAAATTTCAATAGGATTATCCGATGGGACAGAGTAGACCCACGATGCACTGACATATATATCAAAAAAGCAGCTCAGGTCGTTATCCACCGAGGACTCCTAATACACATGCTATGGTCTAGAATGCATAGACAAACAACAGATTATTCGATAAGAGTAAACTCAACCAACGGTCCCAATAATGACACAGATATAAATAACTGAGTAAATAAGGAATAAAACCAAGAAATTGAGTAAAACAGTAATGAAAGTAAATAAATACTCAAGTGACGTTCCTGTTGGTTTTACAAACCTTACACCGCTCTTCGACCTCCCCAGACTCCCGTATCTGACTTAACAAGCTCCCCAACACCGAGCTACGGTCAACTAAGTCCCTGAAGTCCAATTTTAATAAGTTTAGGTTGTTTATAAGTGTTTAGACATGTATTAAGTTGAAAATCACCAAAATAGCCCTTAAATTTATAGTTCATCTATTATTAGCACGCTAATAGATCTACCTAGCGTGCTATATAAAGTTAGTGCGCCATGAAATCTGTCTAAACGTGCTACTGTTCTTCAATTTGAAAAATAGTTGGAAACCCAGAACGATTAGCCCGCTAACCAACCTAGTCAGTGCGCTAATTGTCCTCTGTGACAGAATTATGAAATCGAGAATTCTGTAATACCTCTCTCAATTAGCTACTCTAACGTGATTTGCATCCTCTCCATACATTATTAACTCCAAAGCAACAACTAGAACACCCTAGAACATCAAATTAACCCAAATTTCTCCAAATGTATGCATCTACACAACTTCCTAATTTTCCTTAATATCAACAAATCTAGTTAAAATAGTGGCAAATCATCTATGAATATGATCTAATAACATGTAATTCATCAAAATAACCCAATAATTCATTGACCTAGACCTTAAATTCAAATTACATAAAAAACCTCCCAAAATGGGTTCATTAGAAAGTGTGTTAGATGAAGAAGATGGTTACCTTCCTTGCTTCCCTTGATTTGGTCTCTAAGGTGATGAATCTCCAACTCAAATCCTTTTCTCTTTATTGAATTTCTCTGGTTTTGCATGTAACATGTGAGTAGTTTGATAGGAATCCCACTAACTTCTATTTATATATATACATATATATGTTTGGTCTTGATCAAGTGTGCATACGTATGTCAAGGATTATCTTGTGGTTCACAAGCATGCTGTCCTACACCTTCTGATGACTCCAATAGCACACTCCTTTCCTAGAGTAACTCAATATGATGATCTAGATGTCCATTTTACTCAATGCAACTATAGGCTTATCTTATTTAAATGATGTCAAATTACATTAAGCCTTTTAAAATCATATGGTTAGTGTTTCATTTATCAAATTTAACCAACTCATGGTCTCACTAACCTTCGGCTACTTGGTATCCAATGCCTCGCATCTCGACATGCATTTCGAGGCGTTCCATAGCCTATTGTTCGAATTTAATTTAATTAGCCTATGGTTACATTACCTATTTCAATTTAATAACTTAGCCATACTTATGTAAGTTTGTTGGGCTTTCTTAGTGTACCTGTATTTCACCTATTCAATACCCGCGTTGATATGCTTTTCGAGGAGAACACCCGTCACACTAACTCGCCCGATAGCAACGTACACATGTGGTACAATATATAATAACAATTCTAAACACTACATATACACAACCATTATCCTTAAATAACATATTTCCTCGGTTCTTGTGTCTGAGCCAACTGAGTTGTCCACATAACGCCCAAATTATGACTGTTAATCCCCGAGATTAACGCTAAATCCTAGTTTACTTAATTTGGGTCGTTACACAGTTAGTCTGAAACTCCTTCAAGAAAGTAACGGGGTATTCGTTCTCGCCACCATTAGAGGATGGTAGAAGATGAATAAACTCAAACCTTAACTTAAAATCTCTAGCATTATCCGGATAGTTGATGCAGAGGGGTTGTTGTGCTCTAAGAGCCTGAAGCTCTTGATTGGCTTGCACTATAGTAATTTGGCAATTTTTAGCCATGTGCAAAGGATTTTGGCCTTGTTGTTTCCTAAGTCGGGTCTCTCTAATCAACCTATGCAATGTTCTCTCTAGTTCAGGATCAAAAGATAACAGTGAACTAGTCGATTTTGACCAAGTGAGGTCTGGTAGCATAAAACTAAGAAAAATAAGAAAAAGGAAAACTAAACTCAGAGTAAGGACTAAGTCCCCAAAAATGGCGCCAAAATCTGATCACGTGTCGTGCATGCCAAATATAACCCGTAATGGAGTTACCAACCACAAGGTGTAGTAGTGTAAATACGGGGTCGAATCCACCGGACTTGAGTTTTATTCTAAGTTAACTAACAATGGGGGTTTTTAGAAAGTTCAAGGAAACAATTAACTAAACTAGCAAAAATGAAAAGTTTGCAAAAGATAATATCAATGAGAGAAAACACATAGGTATATGGTTCCACATATAAGAATTAAGATTCAATGACATATTATGGTCCTCAATCTTTCCATAAAGTTATTAATTCAAGTTCTCCTAGATTAGCTATAGAAAATCGACGTCCACCAGAATTTCCTAATTCCCCTAATCTCGATAGCTAGGACGTCCGCTACTAATTACTTCCCTAAGTAATGCATAACCCCAGACGTCCGCCAATCGGGTTTAACACACTAACTGCAATAATAAGGATTTGTGGGAATATTAATCTTAAATAACCGAATCGCAACCGCTTTCGCTTTAACCTATATTCAGTTGTTGCACACTTAAGAACCGAAAGGGTTTTACGACAAACGAGTGAGTGTTCGTCACTTTATTGGTCCAAAAGTACAATTACAGATACAAATGGTCCAATTAACTATAGATTGTCCACCTAAAAGCATGCAAGGGCCATATACACACCCTAGATCTAAACCATAATCCTTAAAATCCACAACAATGAAATAGGAGAAAATAAATTAAATTAAATTAAAATCATAGATCTCACAATTTTATGCCATGAATCAAGAATCCCACTTGTTTCCCTTCCGATCTAGACGAAGATTGGTTTAGCCGAACATGATCTTTACAATCACCAAGTATGAAAAGTTGTGTATGACAGCTCCAATGTCAACTCCTTGATTGAATACCTTAGTTCCTAATATGAAAAACCACTAAGAATTGCTTTCTAGAGGTGAGAGAAACTAATTTTGGGGTTGGTCTCATAACACGTGTGCCGAGGAGCATCGAAGGGTTGTTCGGCATTTTCTGCCTGGCTTGGACTCTTGTCAGCACGTTATTGGTCTGTATGACTGGAATGCTAACGTGGCAGCATCAGATTGATGAGAAAATACAGTGTGACGTGCTTGAGTGAGTGAGGTGATGACGCGTGGTAGGCTAGAAGCGGTAAAAAAATTTATATAAGACTCACTGAAGAAATATGAGAGAGCACGATACGTATCTCGAGGATAATCTAATGGATGCTGATGCAAGGAGATGAGCTTGATATGAACGAGCTGGACAAACGCAAGAGCGACACATGGTAACTGGTGGCGAATGAAGCGAGGATGTGTGGCGGCTGTTTGCGAAGGAGAAAGTCGCACGAGTTTCTGCGAAGGAGTGGAAGCCTGCACAATGCGTATCTCGAGGCAATCCGATAACAGCTGGTTCCAAGTGACAACTGCGTCACTCTCCTGCGTTATTTGGTCTACTGGTCACTATTCCACCAACTGCGCAGTACACTACAAGGAAAATGAAATTTAGAAACGGAATTAGCAACGGAATTAAGTTCCGTTGCTAAAAAAATAGTTAGAGACGGAATTGAGACGGACTAATTCAGAGACGGAATTGAGACGAATCAGAGACGAAAATAGAGACGGAATTAAATTCCGTCTCTAAAAAATGGCGCCAACATTCCTACAAAAACTTTGTTTTCTTATAACCGTTCATCAAATCTCGAGATTTGCGCATCAAATCTTGAGATTTGATTACCCCCCCACAACAAAAAAATCCCCAAATCCCACACACGGCTCGTCTCGTCTCTCCGTCTCTCTCTCTCGGTCTCTCTATCTCTTGGTCGGTCACGACTCTCCGTTCTCTCTCCGGTCACCACTCTCTGCTCTCTCTATCTCTGCTCTCTTCTGTCTGAGCCCTAACCCTCGCGTCCCCTTTCGCCTTCGTCAACGCCGCTGCCATTGCCGACGCCGCGCATATGCCATCTCTCCCTCAACCTTCACCTCGCACCGCCATTAATCTCTGCCCTTTCTCCTCTCAAACCAACCAACCATCTCATTCTCCATCAAAGTGTTCTCTCCATCAACACAGAGTCAAAGATTAATCGGTCTATTAGGGTTTCGCTGTAAATCCTCTTTTCATCCACCGAGCGATGGCGATGCAGGCGACCGGGATGAGCTTCTCCAAGATCGTGCTCCTTAGCGGAGCCGGTAATCTCAATCGTTCCAGAAAACTTGATTGTTTTTGTTGATCTCTTCGCGATTGTTGTCTGATTTTGATTGATTCATTCAATTGTTGTTGTAGCTTACACTGCCTCGATCATGGCGACGAATGGCCAATTGGCGGATATTCTGGGCAGACTTCAGGTACCTTACTCACCGAAACTATTTTTAGGGTTTTTTCTTGAAATTTTGTTGTTCAATCTTTTCGTTCCGTTTTGGAAGTTAATGGGGATAAGTAGGATTTGGTGTGGTTAGTTTGTAGTGATTTGAGAGTTTTGAAGGATTGAAAATCGCCGAAAATTGAACGAAAGCAACTCTTTCATTGTCTGCATTTGGTTGCTACTTAAATTGTTGAGTCTTAGTTGGTGATACTTGTAGATGACCCTAACTATTTGGAAGATTTAATTAATCCTTGGCTGTGGTGTCACAAATGTGTGCCCTGTTTGTATGCTGTAAAAGGGGCTAAATGACTGTTCAATTAGTTATAAAAGAGAGAGAGAGAGAGAGAGAGAGAGAGAGAGAGAGAGAGAGAGAGAGAGAGAGAGATCATTATACATTCTTAATTTGATGATTTTGCTTTCTTTCAATCATTTATTGAAAAAAATGTTTGATTGAGAAACATTAATGAATAGTAATTGTGCATTAGTTGTTCTGTAAGTCCCTTCTTGAGTAAAATCTATTTTCGGCACTGTAATGTTTATGTTTATATTGTGTTCATTGTATATATTTAGAGTACTCTAGTTTATTATCAATCCTAATTTTAGAAATCTAAGATTTTCAGTTTTTTTCTTGACAAAAACAGTTGATTCTTCCTACTTAAGCAAATTATGCCTATTTTTATAGTCTCTTTGACTTGGTTTCTTGGTTGTTTGCATAGATTTATTTCACTTATTCTATTCATTGATTCATTTCAGATAGTGAGGACTGTTGTTCAAAGAATTATGTTTTTCTTCAATCTTGGTATTTTAAAGAGTAGTTGTAATCAAGCAAGTTCATTTTGCCACAATGGTGGAGGGTGGAATTCAGAAAGCAGACAACCTTCTTTATATGCTATCTACATTCCTCTGTTTTGGTTTTTTTTTCTTGCAAAAATTTACAGTTTTGCCCGATGTAGTAGGTTATTTCAGTTTTCTATATTTTCAAGTGTCTTTTCATTTGCATTGTGCAGTGAATGAGTGCAAACAATTCCAGTAGAGAGTTATTATTTTTTCTCTTTTACGTTCGTTTCAAAAGTTGGCTAACTCACTTTCTTGTTTCCTCGGCTCATATGGACAGAGTTTGTCAACAAGTACTTTCATTGGGGAAACTATATTTGCAATATTGATTGCCATTTTTGGTCTGGTTTTATTTGCTCATTTGATTGGGAACATGCAGGTAACTTAACTTTCACATGTTCTTTGACAGCATTGGTAGTATACCTACATTGCTTTCTGTCATAAATCACAATTGCTAAGGTAAATCTCAGTCTTAATTAGTTTAAAAAAATCCATTAAGTGCAAGTTACATATATTTCTAGTTTGCATTGCATTTAGTGTTTTTTCATCTATATATATTGTGATGTTGTTATTTTGTTTATTTTCTTGACTTTTGTAATATATATTTTTCCAAACTTTCATTTCTATGATTGGTCATTTTCTTAAAACTTAGGAATTTGTAGTATGGTAAAACCTTCTTCATGTCACTGATTTGCATTTGCACACTTGTATCTCTCAATCATATGCATGACCTCTGTTAACATGTATCAGTCATGTGTATGCTCTATAAATTTATTGATCTTCCATTATTTTTTGTTCTTATTTTTTTGTCTTTGTCCATTGCTTTGCCATATAGGTCTAGCTGCTGGTTCTATTGCAGTTGCTCCATAAATTTATTGATCTTCCATTGTTTTTTGTTCTTATTTTTTTATCCTTGTTCATTGCTTTTCCATATAGGTCTAGCTGCTGGTTCTGTTGCAGTTGTTGCATCACTGGGAGGTAAATAGGCAGCATTTTTTTTAATCTTTAATATCTGATTCTGTTACCTGTTAATTTTTTAATTATCTCACTACCAGTCTGGCCATTTAATTAGTTTTAACTTGTTCTATCGCAGTTGCTTTTTGGTTTACTAAGTAGAAAATGTTTTATATGAGATTTATTTTCTCTGTCTGTGGTAAAGGATGGAGGAAAACTCTTTTTCAGAGGACAGCTCATCTGGGAAGCAGTTGTGAACGAACTCATGTCAGCTGGAATGGCTAATGCCAAACATGTATACCTTCTATGTTAGGTACTTAGGATGAATATGAACCAAGTGCTTAAGAAATATGAATGAATTGCCAACTACTTAAACCTCATACTATGTACTTTATATATTAAAATTGGGTTGTGCTTTTTAAGATTCTATCTTGTTATACGATGAATAGAGTGTCATGGTCTGTTGAGAAATAGTATGTTACCAAGATATGCTTGAAAGTAATATTTGATATTGCCGATATTTAGAAGCTGGTGCTTACTTGAAAATATTTTTTACAAGCTTTTGCAATTTAGAATACGGAATAGTTGTTTTGCTGATGTGCTTGACAGTCTACCAGGCTCTTCTTTGTGACTTAGAGTTGCATAGAAGTTTCTTACGATCCATTAATTATTTGTATTATTTGATTCCTATGAACTTTTGCATTTAGAATTGACAACTTTTAGAAAATAATAATTGTAGAAAAACTTACCATAAACTCATCTCTTTTCTTTTATATAAAGTAAGTTCATCTATTTTCTTGGTCTTCATTATTTCAAGTTTCTAACTTTAAATTTCTCCATGTCAGGAAGGACATATCTGGGAACTACACAATGCGCTCCTTCTATCATGAAGTTGTGAGGCTCTTGAATTCCAATCGGTTTACTTAATAAAGTATAATGATTTAAGTACCTCAGTTACTTTGATTTTATACACGTCCGCTGCATTTTCCAGATTACAACTAACTAGAGTACTAAGAACCAATTTTTTTATTAATTTTCCTAATTTTAACTTTTATAGCAGTTGCATTAGTCCTTTTCAGAAGTAAGGTTTGCTTTAGTAATTTAGTTTTCTGTTTTAGAGTTTCATTGTTTTTTCCTTGAATACCTTGTTTTCAATTTCGGGGTGTTACACAAAGTTTGAACAAGGATTGTGTCTCGAGAATGGAACCATCAAAGGCAGGTCTTATTTTTACCTTTCCTTTCGTTTTCAGAATTTTGTATACCAGTAGCTTTTGTTCCTAGTGAAAAATATATTTCATTTTTGGGCTTGCTGACTTTTACCACAATTGTTTTAGGGATATATTGCTTAGTTAAATAAAATGTTTAGATTGAATACTGAAGAGGTTGTGCTTTTGTGTTGATATTACTTGTAATTCTGAAATATGTTGGCAATTATATCTGAGTTAATAGGAACTTGGAAGAATGTTGGAGGTGTGCAAAAATTATGATGTTGCCCTTGTGTTTTGGTGGGAAGCTACACTGTTAGTTGCATATAATGGCGGTGTAACGGTGTTAGTATCCTGTATCTTGTGCTCAAGGATGGGTGCAATCAATAATGACACGTGTTTGTGTGTGTATGTTGTATAGTCATTCTATTAGTTAAACCCCTAGTTTTAGGAGAAACTTTACTACTTTATTTATGTTGTGTTTGGCTCGTACACTTGTGCTTGCGATGATACGTAGTTCTCCCATAATATTATTTATATTCCTATTATTGTTTGTATAATTTAATGATTTTTTTTCTTTTTGATCTTTTTTCGGGTGTTTTGTACGAAGTCAAGTATTTTTTGAAGCACAATCAACTTTATAAAATCTCAGAACACTTCTTCATTTTTATTTTATTTTTTTCATTTAGAACAATTTTTGCTTTTACTTTTGTAGAAAGATACGAAATAGAAACTTTTTAAATTTTTTTATTGTTTCGTGTACAGTACATTGAAAAAATATAATTTTAAGGATATGTTACGTTTATATAAACTATGCAATATCAAAATATTATTTAGCTATGATTTGTATTATATATTGGCAGGTTAAATGTGCTTGGAGACCTATATATATATGTATTGACTAAACAAAGCGGATCAAAGACGGAATTAGCAACGGAATTCAGAGATTCTGTTGCTATTTCGTCTCTAATTTTCGAGGAATAGATGCATGAATCAGCAACGGATCAGAGACGGAATGCATTATTTCCGTCTCTGATCCGTTTATAATCAAAGACGGAAATAGAGACGGAATGCAAAAATTCCGTCTTTGATCCGTTTCTGATTAGCAACGGAATCAGAGACGAAATGCAATTACAAATGTACCATTTTTGAAAATTTCCATTTTTGTTCCGTCTCTGTTCCGTTTCTAATTTCCGTCTCTAATCCGTCTCTAATCAGAAACGAAATTTATTCCATCTCTAATCAGAAACGGAATTACATTTCCGTTTCTGATTGAATCACGATTTTAGAGACGAAATTTATTTCGTCTCTGTTCCGTTTCAGATTTCAATTAGAGACGGAATTTATGCAAATCAGAGACGGAAATTTCCGTTTCTGATCTGCTGTTTTTTGTAGTGGTATGTGATTCGAGGCAAATCTACTAGCATCTGATCATTGCATGTAAGCACTCTATTTCGCACAATTATTTGCCCGGACTTAACCGCGCACTCTATTTCACCTAAAAGTGACAAATAAGTATAATTAAATATATTTTAGAGACTTTACATATTAAATATATTAAAATAGACTACAAAAAATCTTATAAATATCGACTTATCAAACATGATCATATCCACCCAATTTCACATTGAACCCCAACTTAAGCATAATTCCTTCTAGGAAGCGCCAATCAACTCTATCATAAGCCTTACTAATATAAAGCTTCAAAGCCACATTCCTAAAATTACTCTTCATGTTGCATTTCATAGCGTGCAGTGTCTCGAAAGCAATGAAGACATTATCTACTATGGATCTTCATGGGATAAATGCAGATTGATGTTCATAGACGATAGAGTTTAGATATGGTTTAAGTATGTTAGCCAATACCTTCACTATGAGCTTATAACGAACATTACACAATGAAATAGGCCTAAGATCTTTCACATGTTCTGGCTTCTCCACCTTCAGTATAAGCATAATGGTAGTATCATTTACGCCTTTTAGAAACTGTTTAATTGCAAGCCAATTGGTACAGTTTTGATAAATCTTATCTCTCGTCAAACCCCAAGATTTTTTATAGAAAGCGGGATTGAATCCATAAGGGCTTAGAGGGTTGTCAAGATGCATTTTTTGTCATTGCTACTATGAATTCCTCCATTCAAAACAAGATAAGTCAAGTGTTGGTTCATAGCATTATAAACTTTCAGCTGGACAACATTCAATACTTCCTCTAGATGAACTGTCGAAGTTGAGAACAATTCAATGAAATAATCAACAACCACCTTCTTCATTTCATTAGGATAATATACTTTTATGCATGATTCATTATAAATATGTGTTATAAAATCTTGTTTATTGCAGAAGTTGGTCGAAGAGTAAAAGTATTTGGTGTTTGCATCTCCACATTTTAGCCAAAATACCTTCGACCTTTAATGCCAGTACGCCTCTTCTAGAAAAAGAATATCTCCAAGCTTAACTTTCTCAACCTTGAGGCCATCTGATCAACCAGTAAGTTAGATCTCCACAAAGTCTCAATTTTTACCTTACATTGTGAGGTTTTGTCTTTAAACTTCCCAGTAATAACTCGACGCCTGTTTTCCAAGTCAGTAGCACATCTACTTAGTTTATATAGTAATGGAGCATGAACGTTGGAACACCAAGCCTCTGTGACCACAACATTTATACTATCATCTCTTAACCAAACATTTTCAAACTTGAAACTATACTTTTTTTTATGTTTTGTTTCAGGAAGCAGTGCATAAATATCAGATTATGGTCTGATGTAGGAGCCTTCAGGTTAGTGTCTCGTCCATGAAAGAATAGCTCCAACCAACCTGCATTCACAAATGCACGATCAAGCCTCTCCTCTAAGAAGTGTGGAGTGCCTGATAGGTTGGTTATTATATGCTTTTATTAGTTTATTTTAGTATATTTAATTATGTAAAGTCTTTAAAATATATATTAATTATATTTATTAATCATTTTTAGGTAAAATGGAGTGCACGATTGAATTCGTTCCAAAAAAATACTCAAAATGGAGTTTTTACATGCAGTGATCGGATGTCGGACGGTTTGCCTCGATTTACGTGTTGTGCGGTAGGTAAAATTGGAAACAACATATTTCAATCAATTAGGAGCTGCCACGTCAGCGGTTCTCATCACAGTAGCTGCTAAGTGTCACGCGACCACTACACCAGCACCTCATCACAGCTAGTTCAGCCAATCACATGGTGTCACATCATGCTCACATCTCTCCAGCTTGCAAGCAATCTCAACAAATTAGAAGCCGCCACGTAGCATCAACAATTCACAGCACCAAAACCATTTCTTTTCCTCGCTTCAGCCTCAATCGGTTTGTCCTCGGGATACACGTCTACACAAGCTCCTACATCTTCGTCGAGTCGTGCGTTTGTTTCTTCACTCCGCCTCCCGTGCGCTGACGTGGCACACTCTCATCATGCCACACATGTCATTAGCATTTCTCTCGGCCAATCAGACGACGACAAGTCAGCGCGACAACATGAAACGAGCTAATAGGCTACTGAGACGTGGACATAACCCATTTTCACCCCAAAATAGTCCCTAGATGTTCCTCGGCGCACGTGTTACAAAACCAACCCCTAAAATTAGTTTCTTTCACCACTAGAGATCAACTTTTAGTGGTTTTTCATATTAGGAACTAGGGTATTCATACGGAGAGATTATATTGGAGCCACCACACACAACTTTTCATACTTAGACATTAGAGATGATGTCCGGCTAGACCAACTTTTGCCTGGGTCGAAGGAGAAACAAGTGGGATTCATGATTCATGGCAAATACTATGTGAGATCTATGATTTTTACTTAATTTTATTTAATTTCTCCTATTTCATTGTTGTTGATTTTAAAGTAGATGGTTTAGATCTAGGGTATGTATGTGGCCGGTGCAGGCTTTTAGGTGGACAATCTATAGTTATTTGGACCATTAGTATTTGTGTAATTGTGCTTTTGGACCAATAAAGTAACAAACACTCACAATTTGCAGTCAACCCTTTTCGATTCTTAAGTGTGCAACAATTGAATCTAGGTTAAATCGGACGCGGATGCGATCCAATTATTTAGGATTAGTATTCCCACATACCCAAATTAATGCGGTTAGTTTGATAAACCCGATTGGCGGATGTCTAGGTTATACATTAATTAGGGAAATAGTTAGTGGCGAACTTCCTAGCTATCGAGATTAGGGGAATTAGGAATTTATGGCGGATGTCGATTTTCCATAGCTAATCTAAGAGATATTGAATTAATAACTTTTTGGAATAATTGAGGACCATTAAATGCTATTGAATCTTGATTCTTGCTTGTGGAATCGTGAACTTAAGTGATTTCTTCTCATTAATATTATTTTTGCGAACTTTTTATTTGTGCTAATTTAATTAATTATTTCATTGAACTTTCTTAAACATTTTTAGTTGACTTGGAGTAAAACTCAAGTCCGTGGATTCGACCCCGTATTTACCACTATTACACCCTTGTTTTCGGTAACTCGATTGCAGGTTATATTTGGCACGCACGACACGTGAACAAATTTTGGCGCCGTTGCTGGGGACTTAGTCCTTACTCGAGTTTGGGTTTCTTTTCATTTCTTTTTCGTAGTTTTATGCTACCACACCTTATTCGGTCAAAATCGGCTAGTTCATTGATACCTTTCAATCCTGAACTAGAGAGAACATTTCATAAGTGGATGAGAAAGACCCAACTTAGGCAATAAGGCCAAAATCCTCCGAACATGGCTGCAAATCGCCAAATCACCATGGGTCACGCCAATCAAGAGCTTCAAGCTCTTTTGGTGCAATAACCCATATGCATCAACTATCTGGATAATGTCGGAGACTTTGAGTTGAGGTCTGAGTTCATTCATCTCCTACCATCCTTCCATGGTGGCGAGAATGAAGATCCTGTCACTTTTTTGAATGAGTTTCATACTAACAGTAAGTCAACGAATCCCTCAAATGTGGATGAGGAAACGATTAAGCTCAAATCTTTTCCATTTTGCTTTAAAGACAAAGCCAAGAAATGGCTTTTATACCTTCTGCATTACTGCACTAACTCCTGTTATGAAATGGCAACTACGTTTTTGAATAAATACTTCCCTGATGATACAATTGCTCAACTCATCAAGGATATATGCAGCATCAAAATGAGATCGGGCAAATCATTTGGCGCATATTGGGATCGCTATAAGCGATTGATTGCTAGTTTCCCGCAACATGGCCAGTTTGAGAAGGCCATAACTCGATTCTTCTATATTGACATGTCACCCATAGAACGACGCATTATTGATAATGCATGTGGGGGTCACATCCGAGATAAGACTCCAGCCCAAATGAAGCAGTTGTATGATGACATCGCATAGCAGTCACGCCTTTATAGTGATATTGATGCTACTACTTACCGAAGTCTGATTGCAGGGAGTGTCTCGAGTTCCACTAACCAGAAAATTGACCAACTAACCTCCATGATGGAACATCTCCTCTCCTCCGGCAAAGTGCAAGTCAAAGCTTATGGCTTCTATACTGCCACAAATCATGCAATTGATGAATGTCCTACTCTCTTTGAGGACAATCAATAGGCCAATGCCATGGGTAATCAGTTCCAGGGACCATCTAGAGTCTCATTTAGGAATACATATAATCATGCAACGGCGAGGAACAACCCGAACTTAAGTTACTGGCCTCAAAATCAGAACTATCAGACCTTCATCTCTAGAGATCAACCATTTCCTACACCCTCCAATAATTCCTCATTAGTTGAAGATATGTTGAAAGTGTTTATAGGCCAACAAAACCAATTTATGAGTGAAGTGACCCAATTCAAGGCTACCACTAAGAAATCCATCATCGAAACCAATTTGACGGTTCGAACTCTTCAAGTTAAAGTGGACCAAATGATACAGCAGAATGGGCGTCTCGAGGACAAGGGAAAGTTGCCTTCGCAACCTTACCCGAATCCTAATGCGAGTGCTAACGCAGTTACACTCTGAAGTGGTAAAGAGCTGGAGGGACCCAAAAGGAACAATGGGTCATCTAATGCCAAAGACTAGGCAAATGAGGAAGAACACGAGTTAGTAGTGACTCTGTTTGTCCCTAAATAGATGGTAACTACTCAAAAGGAAGCATTACCCACATTTAAGGTCAAACCTCATTTTCCACAACGACTCATCTTAGATAAGAAAAAGGAGGAAGAGAAAGAAATTCTTGAGACCTTTCGGCGAGTGGAAGTCAATATTCCACTCCTCGATGCTCTGAAGCAAGTCCCTAGGTATGCAAAGTTTCTTAAGGAACTATGCACTAATAAAGGGAAACTAAAAGGCAACAAAAAAGCCCAAATGGGAAAAATCGTCACGGCTATCCTACAGAAGAAGTTGCATTCTAAATGCAAGGATCCTGGGATGTTCTCAGTACCTTGTGTTATAGGTGATGTAAGCATTCAGAGGTTTATGTGTGACCTTGGCGCTTCCATTAATGTTATGTCATTGTTTATTTATGAGACATTGCATGCAGGCCCCTTAGAGGAGACTTGTATTGTCATTCAGTTAGCAGACCATTCCGTTGTCAAACTGGTTGGTGTTCTCGAGGACATTCTAGTCTGAGTGAACGAGTTTGTGTTTCCTGCTGACTTCTACGTAGTATATATGAAGGAGGAGCCATTCCCCAATGCTTTATCAGTCCTCCTTGGACGTCCATTTTTAAAAATGGCAAAAACGAAGATAGATGTTAATGATGGATCTCTTACCATGGAGTTTGATGGTGAAGTCATCAAGTTTAACATTTTTGACGCGATGTGATACCCTAGTGATGTGTCATCTGTGGTGTGTACTATGGACTGTGTGGATCCGCTCGTTGAGCAGACCTTGCTCACAAGTGGCGATGATGAAGTTAAAGTAGTGCTAGAGCATCATCACGACACTACTCAAATCCATGAGAGTGTTCTGACCTTCGATACTGATGTCGAGGATATTATTTTCGAGTTGGATTCATTCCAACCCCTACCCCCAAGTGTCTATCATTTGGAGTTGCCTACTTCTGACTCCAAACTTTCTCCCTCCTTGGTTAAAGCTCTCATACTTGAGCTGAAGCCATTACTTGAGCACCTAAAGTATATATTTATGGGTGAGAATGACACACTCCCTGTGATCATCTCAGCCAAACTTACACATTTCGAGGAAGAGAGGCTCCTTCGAGTACTCTAAGAGTTTAAACAAGCTATTGGGTGGCCCATAGCAGATATGAAAGGTTTGAGCCCTTCCACTTGCATGCATCATATATATATGGAAGAAAGGTATGAGAGAAGCCTAGAGGAGGCTCGATCTGCTCATGATGAATGTCGTGAAGAAGGAGATACCGAAGCTCCTTGATGCTGGCATGATTTACCCCATATCTGACAGTAAATGGGTAAGCCCTATCCACGTAGTCCCTAAGAATATGGGAGTCACGGTAGTCACCTATTCACATGGTGAGTTGGTTCCAACCTGCATTCAAAATGGATGACAGGTATGCATTGACTACAAGCAGTTAAACACTTCCACCAGGAAGGATCACTTCCCCCTACCATTCATTGATCAGATGTTTGAGAGACTAGCCAGTCGTTCTCATTAATGTTGTCTTAACAGTTATTCAGGTTTTCATCAGATACCGGTAGCGCTTGAATACCATGAAAATATGACCTTCACCTGTCCGTTTGGCATTTTTGCCTTCCAGCGGGTTATGCAATGCACCTATCACCTTTTAAAGGTACATGGTGAGTATCTTTTCAGATTTTGTTGAGCATTTCATTGAGGTTTTCATGGATGACTTTACTATTTACGGTGATTCATTTGATAGTTGTCTCAGCAATTTGATAAAGGTACTCAGCAGGCGTATCGAGAAGAACCCAGTTCTGAGCTATGAAAAGTGTCATTTTATGGTGGACCAAGGTCTTATTTTGGGACACATTGTCTCAGCTAGGGGCGTAGAGGTAGACCAAGCTAAAATTGATGTAATTAAGAAACTTCCCTACCCTACAAATGTGCGGGAGATTAGATCTTTCCTTGGACACGCCAATTTTTACCGTCGTTTCATTAAGGACTTTTCAAAAATCGCACAACCCCTATGTTATCTACTTCAAAATGACGTACTTTGTGAGTTTGATAAGGCATGTAAAAGTGCATTTGATGCACTGAAAGACGCACTTACTAGCACATCAGTGATTCAGGCCCCTAATTAGGAACTTCCATTTGAAATTATGTGTGATGCAAGTAATTATGCAGTGGGTGCGGCTTTAGGACAGAGAGTCGGAAGAGCTTCACATGTCATTTACTATGTCTCTCGTACTCTAGACGTGGCTCGGGTGAACTACACCACTACTAAGAAGGAGTTCCTTGACGTTATCTTCGCACTTGAGAAGTTTCGGTGTCATGACCCAAATAATTAATACAAGTTTAATTCATTAATCAGGAAAAATGACCCGTGACATGGGACCCGCAGCGAGATACATGTCACTACCGCAACACGGTGGCCGATGTATATATTATATTTGTTGTGTTGCTTGGATAGTGTATTGTATATGTGTAGACTACTAAGTCAAGTTTACGGGTATACAGATACCGAGACGAGCAGGGACACGCCTCGAGTCGCGTGCCGACGAGGGCCCGAGGTAGCAGCTCGTGGGGTAAGTGCAACTGGTTCAATTATATTGCATAAAATAAAAAATGAAAAAAATGATATAAGTTAGTGGCTATAATGTGGCCACGTCTATTTATTTATTAATGGGCCTACGTTAAGGACTTAAAATATAAGAATCACTAGTATCTAGATTCACACACACACACACATCTCGAGAAAGAGTGTCACACATTGGAGTCACTTGAAAGTGACACACGGGACAAGAAGTGTGAGCAAGACCACATGATGTGCCTCGAGATACGTGCATGATTTGAGATGTGTGGCTCACATTTAAGCCACCCAAATCATATATATATATATATATATGTTGGTCAAATGAAACCAAAGTCTAACCTTATCCCCTATTTGATCTCTCAAGTCGGTGGTGTGGAGAAGAAAAAAAAAACACAGTGACGGTGGAGAGAAAAAACAAAACCGAAACAGAGAAGAAAAATGAAACATAGAGAAAACCGGGAAGAAAGAGGAAGAAGAAGGCGACCGAGAGAGATAGAGAGACCGAAAGAGAGAGGTCGACAGCTCGAAGCAAGGTGAGTTAATTTTTGTTGTTGTTGAATTCGGTTTTGTTGGTCTTGTTGATGTCGTTCGTTGATTGTGTTGGTTGTTGTTGTTCGAGTTTCGCTAACTCGAACAAACTGCCATGGCAGTTCGTCCGAGCTCAAGGAAGGCCGGGGAGTAGTCTCATCTGCATAGACAACCCAACCTGGGGTTAGGGATGCTCGCCCTACCCCAGCAGCGAAGATCGAGAAAAAAACTAGAAATATAGCTGTTGCTCTATTTCTTGTGAGGAAGATGATGGTCCTGAACCGGGCCAGTTCGGCCCGGTTCAAGCCCACAAAAGAAAAAAACAGAAAAGAAAGAAGACGAAATGGGGTAAATTGGGCCGGTTCGGCTCGGGTTTAGGCCTACCTAAAGAAAAAAATAGAAACAAAAAGAAGAGAAAGAGATGGGTTGGGTGAACCGAGCTGGTTCGAAACCAGTTCGGCTCGGTTCAACCCAAACCCATAAATGAGAAAAAAAAAAGAAAAAATTAGAAAAATTCCAAAAAGTTAGGAGAAATTCCGAAAAATGTTATTTTGACAAAATAAATAGGAATTGATAATTTTTTATGAAAAATAAAACATTTGAAATTTCGGACGCGACTTTTACGGGGTTTTCCCTCGAAAAGCGCGAAATTGGCAAATTTGTCTCGAATTCGATTTCGACCGATTTTGACCAATTTAAGAATTTTAAATAATTAATATTTAATCTAAATTGATAAATTGTCAAATGTTAGGACCGAAACGGAGATATTACGGGGTTTGGGTGCGTACATCGATGCGACGAGAAGTCGGATAGCTTTGGTATTGTTGCGGTATGTAAGTAAACTGATTGAGGCATTTATTTACATTTCATTCCATTTATTTATTTATTTATTCTCAGTTATTCAAACTGATTTTACCTTTGAAATCCATATGTTTTGACTCGTTCAGTTCTCATTTTATGATGTTGCTCATAGCATACTCTGTTGTGTATATCATTGACTCTAATTCCTCTACTTTGTCATGTTGATTGTTGTGTTTGGAAGTCAGTGATATAGCATGCTATTAGGTTAGTTTGTTTATTTCGACTTCAATTCTTTGTGCATTAGTATGCAGTTACATCTCTTGGATTCTATTACCGAGTCATTATTGAAAGTGAAAGTGGTTCTTGTGGTTAGGGTCATTTGATGATAGAAATTCAACTTTCATACAGGGATCACTAGACCTTCAGGGATGTTAGGGAATTTCTCCACTACCTTATATGACACATAGGTAACGTGCCTCGAACGGGGTAATCGGACCTCGGGAATAACTTAGGTGAACATGACAAGTTTTAAAACTCGGGTATGTTAGCACGTATACATTCTGGTGACGACTAATTCACTTGGAACAGAAAAGACGTAATCGTAAGTACGACCGTTGGAAATTATGATACAGAACTCAATTTGTAATGAAATGAAATAGAGCAGAGCTCAAATTGTAGTGGAAAGGTTGATGTGATGAAGATCACGACCGATCGACCCTAATCCATTACTACTTAGCCTTGAGGCAGTTTCATATTTTGTTAATTCAATTATATATTTGCATGATGTTTCTTTCAGCATAATTGCTATTTGAATTATGTCATTTGATACTTGTTGCCTATTTGGGAATATGGATCAATGTCTCTCAGTATTACTTAAATAATTTCATGTACTCACCGTCTAGTTTGTGACGGTGGGTGCAGATCAGTCGAGTAGCAGACCAGGCAAATAGAAGATTGGCGACTAACTCTGAGCCAGTGAAGGACTGCTACAACATATTTTTTGACGTTTTGCATTCTTTTGTATTACATTTTATATTTACATGATATTTTTATTTTTGGGTTAAGTGATAGGAACATCCGACTAGACACATGTTGTATATATCACCACTTTTGTTTATATATGCATGTGATCACTATTTCTTGGTTTTTCCACAATAAGTTAGGCCTTAGGATCTAATGTCCACTAAAAACGAAATAAGACTTCCGTTGAATAATTTATTAAATAGAAAATCTAAATGAACTCTGATTTATAGACAACCATAGGTTAGTTAGTGGAACTAGCTAGGTAACTGTAGGTGGTATAATAATTGTAGGTGTTTAGGTGTTTAAATAAGGCTGACTAGTTCCTTGTTAGGTCTTATATAGGAGATTAAGGCTTAATTAAAGGAACAAGTCGGACGGTGCCCTTATTTAGAGAAGGGGTCGTCACATCCGACCTTATCTCTTGGGAACCAAGGTTATCATTTATTCTGATCATGCTACCTTGAAGTACCTGATGAGTAAAAAGGATGTCAAACCTAGGTTCATTAGATGGATACTCCTACTACAGGAGTTTGACATCACGATCAAAGATAAAAGTGGTGTAGAGAATCTAGTCGCAGACCATCTCAGCAGAATTGAATGGTGAGAGTCCTACCCTCTCTTATGGATGATTTCCCTAACAAGTACATATTTGTCGTTATAGAAGGTCTCCCTTGGTACGTTGATTTGGTGAACTATATCACCTCGAGCGAGTTATCTCCTCACCTTTCGAAGGCTCAGAAAAATAAAGTAAGGAGCGATGCTAAGTACTATGTATGGGATGACCCGTACTTATGAGAATTCTGCTCCGACCAAGTTATCAGGCATTATGTTCCTCAGACTGAGAGTCACTCCATATTGGCTTTTTGTCATACTTATGACTGCGGTGGCCACTTTGGTCCCCATCGGACAGCTAGGAAAGTTCTTTAGAGTGGGTTTTACTAGCCCACCATTTTCCATGATTCATACATGTTTACCAATACTTTTCCTAACTGTCAAAAAACTAGTAAACTTAGTCGGGACCAAATGCCACTTACCCCAATTCATATTTGTGAGATATTTGACGTTTGGGGTATAGACTTTATGGGAGCATTTCAAGTGTCATTTGGTAATGTTTACATACTCTTGGTAATGGACTACGTGTCTAAGTGGATGGAAGCTAAGGCTACATGCACTAACGACTCTAAAGTGGTATTTGAATTCCTCAAATCGAGGATTTTCACGACATTTGGTACCCCGCGTGCCCTGATCAGTGATAGAGGCACTCACTTTTGCAACCGTACGGTCAAAAGTCTTCTAAGGAGGTACAATGCCACTCATCGAACATCTACAACGTATCATCCCCAAACGAGTGGCCAGGCAGAGGTCTCCAACAGGGAGATCAAATCCATCTTGAAAAAGACAGTGAATCCTACTCATAAAGATTGGAGTTCACGTCCTGATGATGTGGTTTGGGCTTATCGAACGATGTTTAAAACACCAATTAGGATGTCCCCATAAATACTACTGGCTGTGAAACAGCTTAATATGAAGCTCGATGAGGCAGGAAAATAGAGAAACTTCACTCTCCAAGAATTGGAGGAAATTAGGAACAACGCGTATGAAAATACGCGGATGTATAAAGAAAAAACAAAAATGTTCTATGATAGCAATCTCTCTAGGAAATCTTTTCATGTTGGTCGGAAAGTGCTTTTATTTTAGTCACGTCCTAAGATTTTTGCAGGTAAGCTGAGATCGAGGTGGACATGACCATATGTTGTGACTGTGTCGTATGATCACGGAGCAGTGGAGATTCAGAGTTTGGAGACTAGTAATGCGTTTAAGGTGAACGACTACAGATCGAAGATCTTCTATGAAGAATTCCCAAGCCATAATGTGGAGGTCATCTCATTTGCAACGCCAGTCTATACCGATTGACAGACTCGGACCAAGTCGAGCCAACGACTTTAGCCAAAAGCGCTATTGGGAGGCAGCCCAAACTTTGTTAAGTATCATTTGGTTTATTTATTTTCATATTTTTTATCATTTTGCATGAATTTGTATCATTTCCTTCATCTTATATTTATCATGTTATTTCACCATCTTGTTTGTTTTCTATGTGTGGCCCTCTCGACTTGCTTTAAACCTTGTGGATAAGGTTCGGAATAAGTTTGGGGGTGTTTTAGGGATTGTGGATTGTTTTGGATAGATTCTTTTACGAAAGACCGAAGGTGAGATCATTTATTTTTTTACGTAGTTATATGCGGATATCGGATGATAATGGTGGTGTTTTATATCATTTCTTTCATTTTTGTCCATTCATATTCCTTTCCATTTCATTAGGATTTGATACACTTTCATGCATATATGTATTTAGTATATATATATATATATATATATATATATATATATATATATATATATTTAGTTATTTAGAGTCACCAGAAACTTTGTTCATGACTTTGGTTGTGGATGAATACATTACAGTTGCCTTTTTGACTTGAAACTTATGGAAAATTAAGGGAAACATTCAATCAAGTATTTAGCTCTGCATTTTTATGATTTCATGATTAGAGACTTAGTTGATGGTTGGACTTTGTGCTAGATAATAAAAGTGAGTAGACAGTCAAATTTGTGCAAGTGGTATTATTTTTAATCCACATTTGGGGATTTGCTTGATTATATTGACAGTGAGAAGGGCTAACAAGAGTTTTTCTATAAAAAAAATAGAGAGACCCACAGGTCTCCATAGGAAATGGAGCAGGGAATCTTGTGGTGGAAAAAGTGAGAAACACGGTCCACATGAAATGTAGCAGGGATCGTACTACTTGAAAGAAAAATTTGATGAAAAATAGAGAAAATAAGATGAATAAAGGATGAAGTGTGAAAACTCCTCAAATAAAAGATTTAGCTCGAGTGCTTTCACTTGATTAAATGAGATTTTAAACTTGCGTGCTTGAATGTATAAACCAAAAAAACTCGTGAGTAGTTGATGGCCTTTGTCTTAACCGGATCAATGTCTTTAAAGTGTGATTTTAATTGTGTTTGAGTTGCGAATCTTGACATATCATAACTCGAAATTTTTCGAGTTACTCGTTAATTTGGTGACTACGTAAATCAAAAGGGACTCCATGAATTTTGAGTCAGGTATAGGATTAGTCGAGTCAGTGCATATTTATGTTAGGAGTCTAGTTTAGTTTGCGTTGCCATTTACACATTTGCTCGAGACGTGCAAAGTCTTAAGTTTGGGGGTATTTGATAGGTTGGTTATTATATGTTTTTATTAGTTTATTTTAGTATATTTAATTATGTAAAGTCTCTAAAATATATATATTAATTATATTTATTGGTCATTTTCAGGTAAAACAGAGTGCTGGTTGAATTCGTTGCAGAAAAATACTCAAAATGGAGTACTTACATGCAGTGATTGGATGCCGGACAATTTGCCTCAATTTACGTGTTGCAAGTGGGTAGAATTGAAGACAACATATTTCAACCAATTAGGAGCTGCCACGTCAGCGGTTCTCATCACAACAGCTGTCAAATGTCACGCGACCACTACACAAACACATCATCACAGCTGGTTCAGCTAATCACATGGCGCCACATCATGCTCACATCTCTCCAGCTTGCAAGCAATCTTGACAAATCAGAAGGCCCCACGTAGCATCAACACATCACAGCAGCGAAACCATTTGAGGGTCACTAAGGGCACCCCGCCATTTAATGAGGGCACCCAGTTAATGTGGGCACGAACTGATTTACCTAGGGCACCCAAAATTTAGACCCGAACTACCGAAAATACCCCTCGTGGAAATCCCGCTGCACCCCACCACCCCCAGCACCACCTTCACCGAAATCTTGTGAGGGAATCCCGAAATCGTGTTTCCGTGTCTCCCCTTGTGTTTCTCCTTCGTTGTACGAGTTTTTTGCAGTTCGTAGGGTCGGGGTGTGAGCCGATTTCGTCTCCAAGTTAGGGCTCGGTTGAAGATCGTCGAACACACATATTTTGCGCGAAATCGATCATTTGGATGTATGTTTTTAGTATACTTAAGTTACATTTGGTAGAGTAGTTGTAAAGTGTGTGTGGCGATTTGTAGAATGGTTAAAAAAATGGAAATTTGTTGTTCTCGACCACACAGGCCAGAGACTGTGCTAACTGTCTCGGTCAAGCATGGCCGAGACAGAAGCTAAATTTTTGGGAACTCGAAGTCTCGGCCACAAAGGCCGGAAGAGTTCACAGTGTCTCGGTTACGCATGATCGAGAATACTTCAGTTATCTCGGCCGAGACTTGACGAGAGCTAGAATTAGTGCTAGGTAATGTGGTGTCGGTGGTGTACAACCGAGAATTTGCTAGTACTCTCGGTTGTACCATTCCGTGACCTATGTACACCTCTCGGTTCTCTATAACCGAGACATCACCATACATATCGGTCCTGCGAGGCCGATACAATCGCGCACATCGACAGAAACTTCGGATAACCGCAAAAAAAACATAATAAATTTGCAAAATTACCTCAAGTTCGACCTCCTCTTGCACCGTAGCAGTACAATCCTCCATTATATAGTGGAAACAAGTTCGGATTTGAGGAAATTATCAAACCCTGTGTCGACAAACGAATCATCATTTTCACAGTTTTTCACAACTAAACAGTTCTAAAAAACCATCATATGGTTGTCAAACATTGTTACTTCGCTGTTGGATGATGTCAATCCGCAAGAATCGATAAACGCTCGACAAACGCAATGTGGCTTTGTGGTTCAACCTTATGGTGGGGTGCCCTTTTTCTTTGTCAAAATGATTTGTGGGGTTTGAATCATTATATATACAGGGCAAAATGGTATTTTCCAGTTTTGCTGAAATTTTTACAAATAATTTGGGTGCCTTCATGGAAAGGTGGGGTGCCCTTAGTGGCCCTCAACCATTTCTTCTCCTCGCTTCAACCTCCATCAGTTTGTCCTCGGGATGCGCATCCATACAAGCTCCCACATCTACGCCGAGTCGTGCGCGCGTTTCTTCACTCCGCCTCCCATGCGCTGACATGGCGCTCTCACCATGCCACAACACGTCATTAACACTTCTCTCGGCCAATCATACGACGACAAGTCAGCGTGACAGCAGGAAACAAGCTAATAGGTTGCTGACACGTGGATATAACCCATTTTCACCCCAAAATAGTCCCTAGATGCTCTTGGCACACGTGTTACGAGACCAACCCCTAAAATTAATTTCTCTCACCTCTAGAGAGCAATTTTTAGTGGTTTTTCATATTAGGAACTAGGGTATTTATACGGAGAGAATATATTGGAGCCGCCATACACAACTTTTCATACTTGGAGATTGTAGAGATGATATCCGGCTAGACCAGCCTTCGCTTGGATTAAAGGGGAAACAAGTGGGATTCATAATTCGTGGCAAATACTATGTGAGATCTATGATTTTTATTTAATTTTATTTAATTTCTCCAATTTCATTGTTGTTGATTTTAAAGTATATGGTTTAGATCTAGGTTATGTATGTGGCCAGTGCATGCTTTTAGGTGGACAACCTATAGTTATTTGGACCATTAGTATTTGTGTAATTGTGCTTTTGAACCAATAAAGTAACAAACACTCACGCGTTTGCCATCAAACCCTTTCGGTTCTTGAGTGTGCAACAATTGAGTTTAGATTAAATCGGAAGTGGATGCGATCCGGTTATTTAGGATTAGTGTTCCCATATACCCAAATTAATGCGGTTAGTGTGTTAAACCCGATTGGCGGATGTCTAGGGTTATATATTGATTAGGCAAATAGTTAGTTGCGAACATCCTAGCTATCGAGATTATGGGAATTAGAAATTTCTGGCAGACGTCGACTTTTCATAGCTAATCTAGGAGAAATTGAATTAATAACTCTTTGGAATAATTGAGGACCATTAAATGCCATTAAATCTTGATTGTTGCTTGTGGAACCGTAGACTTAAGTGATTTCTTCTCATGGATATTATTTTTGCGAACTTTTTATTTGTGCTAGTTTAATTAATTATTTCATTGAACTTTCTGAACCCCCCCCCCCATTTTTAGTTAACTTGGATTAAAACTCAAGTCTTGTGGATTCGACCCCGTATGTACCACTACTACACCCTTGTGGTTGGTAACTCGATCGCGGGTTATATTTGGCATGCACGACACGTGATGAGTGATCGCCCTTTCGTCCACGTAAATGCATGCCCTCTGAGCTGTACTTCGAAAAGTCCACAATAAAAAATAGCCCTCATCAGATTCCAAGACCGCCTTGACCTACCACTATCTGGATAACCATAAAACCCCATTAATATCCAACTTGAATGGTTTGGAGGTTTAACCATGAGGTCAATGTGGTTATTAGATACCCTAGAAGTAGTAGTAAGCAAAGGTCCTTCTCACGCCATAGGACCACAAGCGCCCCTCCAATTCCAACACGATCAATAACAAAACAACCATCATATTTTAACTGATTTTCTATTTCTAAAATTCTACTCTCTAAAATGAGTCTCCACAAGGAAAATAACATCTGGCTTATTTACTCTAACTAAGTCTTTAAGGACTACAGCTGACCGAGGGTTGCCAAGTCCCCAGTAGTTCCAACTTATACAATTCATGATTGTCGGCTGGCCTGCTCCACAGGTCCTGCCATTAAATTAGAAGAATTGCTGGCCCTTTTTTCATTTGGCCCATTATTTTCTCCAAAAGGACTCATAAGATCATTTTCTCCCCCAACATGAATTGGGCTTTTACTCTGGCCCACTGTCCGACCCACTTTCCTTTTTTTTCAATTTTCATTAACTGGCAGCTCAGCCTCCTCCATCACCTCTTCGGCAATCATGGAACTTCGAAATTCAGTTTCCGTATTGGCTTCCTCAAAATTATTGAGGGCCACTAAGGGCACCCCACCATTTAATGAAGGCACCCAAAGTTTTTGTAAAAATTTCAGCAAAAGTGGAAAAGACCATTTTGCCCTTGTATATATATTGATTCAAACCCCACAAATCATTTTGACAAAGAAAAAAAGGCACCCCACCACAAGGTTGAACCACAAAGCCACATTGCATTTGGCGAGCGTTGATCGATTCTTGCGGATTGACATCATCCGACAGCAAGGTAACAATGTTTGACAACCATATTCGAGTTTTTTAGAACTGTTTAGGTGTGTATAACTGTGAAAATGATGATTTGTTTGTCAACGTAGGGTTTGGTAATTTCTTCAAATTCGAACTTGTTTCCACTATGTAATGGAGGATTGTACTGCTTCGGTGCCAGAGGAGGTCGTACTTGAGGTAATTTTGTAAATTTATTGTGTTTTTTTTTGCGGTTATCCGAATTTTCTGTCTGGATGCGCGATTGTTTCGGCCTCGCAGGACCGAGATATATCGTTATGTCTCGGTCATAGAGGACCGATAGGTTTACGTATGTCACGAAACGGTAAAATCGAGAGTATTCAGTAACTCTCGGTCGTTCGTGAGCGAGACTTTGAAGAAAGTTGCGGACCTGTACTACCGAGAACCTATTTTTTTGGATGTTTTTGTGATTGTGCTGTACATTTTGGTTGATTATAATGTTACACTGTTTGTATTGCAGGTAATGTCGGTTTTTACCCTATTTCCAGACTACACGGACACATTTACACCTTGTAGGCCATTCCCAACTAGAGAAGCGGCAGTTTCATGGCTTCAAATGATAGGTCGTGAGAACATGTTTGTGCTAGCGACAAAGCACTCTGACGCCAGGGGCATTAAGCGCGGGGGAGGGGTGAAACTTCCCTATGAGAGGTCAGGGACTTATAGGGGAATGTCACAAAGAGTTGGGAAGGGTAAAGCGGCAAAAATTGCTTCGAAACCAAGAAATGAAGAAGAAGAGGAAACGGCGAGGACTCAAACTGGTACCAAGAAATGTGGATGCCCTTTCCTTATCAACGTAAAGGAAAATGCTGACTCGTTGTGGTATATCACTGTTATTTGTGGGAGGCACAAGCACGAGCCCGCAAAAAACTTAGACGGCTATTCATTTGCCGAGAGATTGGATAAGGGGGAGCAGGAAGTTGTAGTGCAAATGACAAAGGGGAATGCGAAGCCAAGAGACATCCTAAATACGTTGAAGCAAAGAGACGTTAGTAACGTATCGACAATGAGGACAATATATAATGCAAGACAAAAAGTCCGAAATGAGGATGCGGGTGGGAGGACTCAAATGTTACAACTGTTGCACATATTGGAGAAGAATAAGTGGCTGTCATGGCATAGGAAGCATCCCGTTACGAATGTTGTCACGGAGTTATTTTGGTCACATCCCAACTCAATAAAGTTGGTAAGGTGTTTCCCATCGGTTATTTTGATGGATTGCACATACAAGACAAATAGGTACCGAATGCCTTTGTTGGAGATTGTTGGCATCACTTCTACACACGTTCTCGACGTTCTCATCAAAGAGTTGGATAGGTGGACTTGAGATCCATATTGGATGCGTGATGTATGCCAACTCGAAGGCCTTATTCGAAGTTAGCACATCAACAAAGGTGAATGATGTTTGGGGAGAATGATGGTTTTGCGCGTTTTATGGATAGGTGGACGAGCATGCCAACTCGAAGGCCTTATTGAGTGAATTGGGAATGTAAAGGGTCTTACGGAGTACTTGGACAACACATGGTTACGATTCTTCTACGAGACGGTTGTCGAGCGAATTTGAGCACGTGCTATCGGCTCAGGAGGCCTCCAGTTCTAGGCAGCAGAAAAGTAAAGTTGTTCCTAAAATGTGTCGTGCCAGTCGACGCACGCAAAGTGCAACTAACATTACGGTCATTGCGTAGAACCGGATTGGTTGCCACATGTTGAGGTCATCATCGATGTGCTTGCCGATGGAAATCGTGGATATAGGTGTGTTGCGCCTGGGCTTGGACTTGCCGATGTAGACGGGTTGAGGATTGTCCGTAGAAGGATGTATGATGAGATTATCGGGCATGAAAACCTTTGGCGGGAAGTGCTAGGCTCGAGTTACGAGAGTGTCAAGATTGCGGTGCATTGCCGAGAGAATCAAGTTGGTGCATCTTTATAAGAATGGTTGACACTTCCAGACATGGGACCGTTGGTAGCCACTGCATTCAATGTGGTTCTCGTCAACCTCTCGCATGGGAGTGCCTCCACATTTCTACCTCTACGTAGTGCTCCACCGTCCAACGCGCACAACAGACTTGTCATTGCCATGATAAATGACAGGAATATACACTTGCTTAGGGTAAGTGATACGAATTTTGTTGAATTGTTTTTTTGTTTCCCGACAATATGATCATGTTATATTGTTCACTTTGACAGGTGAAGTTGAGCATGAATGCACCATTGCCATCCTTATACCCTTCGTGGGAACGGTATGTTGAGGATAGTGCGAAAGGTTTGCGTGATAGATTCGTCTTTCGAGACATCGCGCCCATTGCAACTCTACTTGATGCCACCATATCCGTTGTAGATTTAGGTACAGCGTAGTGTTAAAACTGGTACCTATAAATTTGGTTGGTTGTACATTTACTAATTTTGAAAGTTAGCCGTCAAGTTGTGTGGATATAGAATGAGTGAATTTATCCTACCTTTCGGGTATTATTGTACAGTTTGATTGTTGTATAGTGATTTTTGTTGGGGCATGTGCCCTAGGTCAATCCATTAACTGTCTTTATGAATACTTTTAGTTAATAAAATAGAGGATTTCATTTGTTGTTTATTATAATTAATTCGCATGTTTACATTATAATAAGATCCATGGGTATTTATATAAATATCATAATTGTCCCTAGTCGATCATTATACTGGGAACTTTAATGAATTAAGACTAGCGTGAGTCTTGATTGATGATCATATGATGATTATACGTATAGCGATACGAATCAAGATCACGAGTACTTGTTAGGGAACAAAGTACTGGACCGACCCGCTATGAGAACATCACATGGATTAAGTCATAGTTGTTTCTCATGATAGGTATATTTTTCAGTCCTCTGACTTGAGATTACCATAGACTTCAACATTAGGAACATAGTGATTTGACACTATCAAACGTTGTCTTTAACCGGACGATTATAAAGGTTGTGATTGGTTACTATGTGAGCAATGTGATGAACTTGTGTAATCAAGATAGAATTTGTCCCTCTCATATAAAGAGAGATATCCAGTGGATCCCTCTATGTGTTAGACTGTTAAAAGGCCTAGTTTGAGTGAATTGATATTGATCAATGTCACTTGGATGTTTTCAGTCTACCTAGAGATCGAGACTAGTACGATTAAACATGTTGGATGACAATTCCATGCCTTATGTTTGATCAAAAGGATATCGTGTGACAAAAGGATGTTATATACACTATTGATTAGGTTGTATCGATTTGATATTCGTACGACTTGGGTAGTCATAATGTCTTGCTAGAGGCGCTTATGACTTGTATACCAAAATATGTTTTGGTACACCGCCAACGTTGTATGAGTTTATTGGGTCGCACACTAAGAATAGTTTTGCGAGATTTTAAGATGGTTCAGAAAAATGAATTTTATATGATAAAATTCATGACGAAAACGTCATTGTGGTGTATTACACTTATACTTCTTTAAGTAGGGGTATATTTGTGATTTACTTAACCGTCTATATACAAGGGTTGTATAAATAGACGCTTTAAGTTACGATACACATACGAAAGAAAAAAAGGCCGAAACTCTATTTTCGTTTTAGAAACGAATTAGGGTTTTTGGTATGCTCTAGATCGTTTTGGAGAGAAATAAAAAGGTTTGGTATTCTCTCGAAGCTAGCACTTCAAATCACGGTCGTCGTTCGTGTGTGGACTACTGATAGAGGGCGTTCGTCGTTGGCAGCGCCTTAGAGATCGATCAACCTTCAGAAAGGTATATTGCGATTGAGGTATGATTAAGTTTTTCATGGTTTAAACGTTTTTAATGGAATTAGATTCGGATCCTGTTGGAGTTTTTGTCAAAACTGTTTTGTAATCTCCGCTGCGTATGAACCCCAAAACCCAACAGTGGTATCAAAGCCATCGAGTTTGATTCCATTAAATTCATTGCATGTTTTCTTCTGATATATACATGATATATGATTGAAAGCATGTTAATAGTTGATGTATATGTGATATACATAAGTTTCATGTGAGATCTATTATCATGTTTTGTGTATATGATAAATATATTCGTGATTTAATTAAAGTCAGTTTCTTACATGCTAGTAACCATGTTAGGTTAATTCAAATAATTTCAATGAATTGAATTTCTTGTTCTGTGATCCATGACACCATTAGGTATAATCTTTATTTTTCGTGTATTGATGCATGGATGAAATCTCTGTAATTCAGTATGCATATTTAGGTTACATTGTCTTACGTTTCTTGAATTGTATAATTTGAATATTAATTCGAAACTAATATGATTAGGTTCGATTGGGATAGTAGTTCATGATTCAATGACATATTTGTGATTATCTGGATGAGGACCGAAATTGCAAATAATTAATTTTCGAAATTTTTTATTTATCTCATTATATCTATTTTGTTATGAACTTTCTATTTTGATAAAGATAGATAACAAATTAGATTAGGAGATATAATCAAAATCGGTTTCGTTATCCCTATTGGATAGGAGATAAATATCAAGAATTTTGTTATTGGTGATATGCTAGGATTCAAATATCTTAAATCCTAATTGGATTAGGATAAGATGATTAGTTAGATGTGGACCCGGGTTAATTAAAAAGTTTTAATTGACTTAATTTCGGATAAATTAAGGGGTTAATTTATGATAATAAAATCAGCGAAAATTATGATTTTCTATAGCGAATTTTAATTTTCGGAATTGAGATTCGTCTTCTAAAAAAAATAAAAAATTCCGAATTGTTTAATGATTGAACAAATCAAAAAGAATATATGATATTTCATTGTTTACATAAAATCACTAAATAAAATCCCTCTATTAAATTTTAAGTTTCGTGCCATCCATTTTAAACACTTGTCAAGGCCTCGATCACACTAATATAGTTTCAGCCATAGCCGGGTGTATTGTGTTATCTTGGTGAGACAAGTTGGGTAAGAGTTACCTTAATGTTTAAAATGGTCCGACTTAATAAAGCCATCAAAATAGTTTTGAGCTTTAGGCAAATGATGAGATAAAAACATGCTAAGACATAAGATGTCCCGTATCTCATAAAAGGATCTAAAAATTACATAAGATGTAATTGGTAACTGTTACCTACCTAAATAATTTAGTTCTGTGTTTCATGCCATAGTTGTCATAGAATTAGGTGAAATATGGATTTTAGTCCCCTAAATAAACAGTACGTTTTAGGAGAGTTGTTAATTTAGTGGGATTCTATTCCTCTATACTAAAATAAACTTTGCATAATCTTTATTGTAGATCAATGGCCTCTTCAAGTAACAATAATCCCTCGTCACTGCGATCCATCCTTGAGAAGGATAAGCTATCTGGGACTAACTTTCTTGATTGGTTCGAAACTTGAGAATTGTTCTTAAGCATGAACGCAAGTTGTATGTCCTGGATGCTCCAATCCCTGAGGACCCACCACCCAATGCTACGAAAGTTGTGAAGGATGCGCATAATAAGCATGTCAACGATTCTACTGATGTTGCATGTATTATTCTGGCAACTATGGTTCCTGAACTTCAGAAGGACGTGGAACTAATGGAAGCCTACGACATGGCTATAACGCTGACGAAAATGTTCCAACAGCAAGCTAGGCAAGAAAGGTTCGAGATAGTCAAGAACCTACATTCTTGCAAGATGATTGAGGGTGCGTTACTTAGTCCTCATATTTTGTAGATGAAGGGCTATGTTGACCAGCTTGATAGACTCGGATTTCCAATAAGCCAAGAGTTGGCAACGGATTTGATTCTGTATTCATTACCAGAGAGTTACTCACAATTTGTGATAAACTACAATATGAAAAATATGGAGAAATTAATTTCAGAGTTGCATTTGATGTTCAAAACTGCTGAACAAAATATCAAGAAACCCCCTAATAATGTATTGATGGTCCTAAAGGGAAAGGGAATGAAAAAGAAAGGTAAAGGCAAGGCTAGAGTTGCCAAGGCTGTTGATGCACCTGTCGCAAAGCCTATGGAACAAGTCAAGCCCCGTCCTGTTCCTGCTTCAAAACACCCAAAAGAAAAGGAAGAAGATTATCTTTTCTGTAATCAAACCTATCTTTTGCATTGTCGTCTCGGACACATAAACGAGAAACGCATAACGAAGCTCCATAAAGATGGGCTTCTTGATTCATTTGATTTAGAAACATATGAAACTTGCGTATCTTGTTTACTAGGCAAGATGACTAAAATTCCCTTTACTGGACACAGTGAAAGGGCAAGTGATTTATTGGGTCTAATACATATTGATGTATGCGGTCCTATAAACACAATTGCTAGAGGAGGTTATCGTATTTCATTACATTTTCGATGATTTCAGCGAGATATGGTTATGTATATCTTATGAAACATAAATTTGAATCATTTGAGATGTTTCGAACGTTTCAAAATGAAGTGCGAGAATCAACTTGGTAAAACTATCAAAACACTTCGATCGGATCGAGGTGGTGAGTATTTAAGCCAAGAATTTGATGATCATCTTAGAAATTGTGGGATTGTCTCCCAATTGACTCCACCAGCAACTCCACAATGGAATGGAGTTTGTGAAAGGAGAAATCGAGCCTTATTAGATATGGTTCGATCTATGATGAGTCATGCAGATCTTCCATTATCCTTTTGGGGTTATGCATTACAAGCGCATGACTTTCACTCTAAATCGAGTTCCTTCTAAAGCGGTTGATAAAACACCATATGAGATATGGTACGGGAAGAGACCTAGTTTGTCTTTTCTTAAGATTTGGGGTTGTGAGGCTTACGTAAAGCGACAAGTCTCAAAAAAAAGACTAGCACCTAAATCTGACAAGTGTTTATTTGTGGGGTATCCTAAGGAAACAAAAGGATATTACTTTTATAATCCCGTTGAGAACAAAGTGTTTGTTGCTCGGTATGGTGCCTTTATGGAAAAACAGTTTATTTCAAAAGACACTAGTGGGAGAGAAATAAATCTTGAAGAAGTTCAAGAATCACAGGTAAACACGAACCGCATCTTTGGAAGTTCAACAACGTTCCGAACCAGTTGAACCTCCACAAGTGACGCAAGGCCCACGAAAATCTAGTAGGGTAAGACATGAGCCAGAGAGATTCGGATTTCTCATTACTGATAGTCGTGATGTGTTGCTTATAGACCAAAATGAGCCCACCACTTATCAAGAGGCTATGTCTGGACCGGACTCGGATAAATGGCTAAGTGCCATGAACTCTGAGATGCAATCCATGTATGATAACCAAGTTTGGAACTTGGTTGATTTACCTGAAGGTGGTAAGACCATTGGATGTAAATGGGTTTTCAAGAAGAAAACTGACATGGATGGCAAAGTGCATACTTTTAAAGCAAGACTCGTAGCAAAAGGTTTCAGAGCGGACTCAAGGTGTTGTTTATGATGAAACTTTTTCACCAAGTAGCCATGCTTAAATCCATAAGAATTTTAATTGCCATTCTTTGCATATAATGACTATGAAATATGGCAAATGGATGTAAAAATAACATTTCTTAATGGAAAGCTGCTTGAGGACGTGTATATGACACAACACTGAAGGTTTTGTACATCCCGAGAATTCTAGGAAGGTATGCAAGCTTCAAAGATCCATTTATGGATTAAAGCAAGCTTCTCGGAGTTGGAATCTTCGTTTTGATGAAGCAATCAAGGATTTTGGTTTTATTAAGAACGAAGATGAGCCTTGTGTATACAAGAAGGTCGGTGGGAGTGTAGTTATTTTTCTGCGGTAGTCTTGTATGTTGATGATATATTACTCATTGGAAATGACATCCCAACATTGCGAGAATGTCAAGTCTTGGTTAGGGAAGTGTTTCTCAATGAAAGACTTAGGAGATGCAACCTATATCCTAGGGATAAAGATCTATAGGGATAGATCTAAGAGGTAATCGGTCTAAGTCGAGTGCTTACATAGACAAGGTCTTGAATAGGTTCGTTTGCAAGACTCTAAAAGAGGATTGTTGCCAATGTCTCATGGGATAAGTCTCAAGAAGACTCAATGTCCTAAGACAAATGATGAGCGAGACCGTATGAATAAGATTCCATATGCATCGGCTATTGGATCTATCATGTATGCCATGTTATGCACTCGACCTAATGTATCATATGCTTTGAGCACTACAAGCGAGATATCGGTCAGATCCAGGTGAGAGTCACTGGATAGCGGTAAAGAACATCCTTAAGTACTTAAGAAGGACTAAGGAAGTGTTCTTGGTCTATGGAGGTTTTGAAAATGATCTAGTTGTAAATGGTTACACGAGATGCAAGTTTTCTAAGCGATATAGATGATTTTAGATCGCGATCTGGATATGTGTTTACTTTGAATGGGGTGCGTAAAGTGGAAAAGTTCGAAGCAAAGAGCGTGGCGAGATTCTACAATGAAGTGAGTATATTGCGGCGTCCGTGCAAAGAAAGGAGCGATTTGGATCAAAAGGTTCATTTCGAACTAGGTGTGGTTCCAAGTATTGCTAACCCTGTTTGTTTGTATTGTGACAATAACGGGGCAATAGCACAGGCCAAGGAACCAAGATCACACCACAGATCCAAACATATACTAAGGCGTTTTCATCTCATCAGAGAAATTATTGAGAGGGGATACGTAAAGATTTGCAGAGTACCTACTGAAGACAACGTTGTGGATCCATTGACAAAAGCTCTTCCACAAGCAAAACATGATGGTCATGTTAGATCATTAGGCATTAGATGCATATATGATTGGCCCTAGTGCAAGTGGGAGATGTTGGGGCATGTGCCCTAGGTCAATCCATTAACTGTCTTTATGAATACTTTTAGTTAATAAAATAGAGGATTTCATTTGTTGTTTATTATAATTAATTTGCATGTTTACATTATAATAAGATCCATGGGTATTTATATAAATATCATAAATGTCCCTAGTCGATCATTATACTGGGAACTTTAATGAATTAAGACTAGTGTGAGTCTTGATTGATGATCATATGATGATTATACGTATAGCGATACGAATCAAGATCACGAGTACTTGTTAGGGAACAAAGTACTGGACCGACCCGCTATGAGAACATCACATGGATTAAGTCATAGTTGTTTCTCATGATAGGTATATTTTTCAATCCTCTGACTTGAGATTACCAGAGACTTCAACATTAGGAACATAGTGATTTGACACTATCAAACGTTGTCTTTAACCGGACGATTATAAAGGTTGTGATTGGTTACTATGTGAGCAATGTGATGAAGTTGTGTAATTAAGATAGAATTTGTCCCTCTCATATAAAGAGAGATATCCAGTGGATCCCTCGATGTGTTAGACTGTTAAAAGGCCTAGTTTGAGTGAATTGATATTGATCAATGTCACTTGGATGTTTTCAGTCTACCTAGAGATCGCGACTAGTACGATTGAACATGTTGGATGACAATTCCATGCCTTATGTTTGATCAAAAGGATATCGTGTGACAAAAGGATGTTATATACATTATTGATTAGGTTGTATCGATTTGATATTCGTACGACTTGGGTAGTCATAATGTCTTGCTAGAGGCCGCTTATGACTTGTATACCAAAATATGTTTTGGTACACTGCCAACGTTGTATGAGCCTATTGGGTCGCACACTAAGAATGGTTTTGCGAGATTTTAAGATGGTTCAGAAAAATGAATTTTATATGATAAAATTCATGACGGAAACGTCATTGTGGTGTATTACACTTATACTTCTTTAAGTAGGGGTATATTTGTGATTTACTTAACCGTCTATATACAAGGGTTGTATAAATAGACGCTTTAAGTTACGACACACATACGAAAGAAAAAAAGGCCGAAACTCTATTTTCGTTTTAGAAACGAATTAGGGTTTTTGGTATGCTCTAGATCGTTTTGAAGAGAAATAAAAAGGTTTGGTATTCTCTCGAAGCTAGCACTTCAAATCACGGCCGCCGTTCGTGTGTGGACTGCTGATAGAGGGCGTTCGTCGTTGGCAGCGCCTTAGAGATCGATCAACCTTCAGAAAGGTATATTGCGATTGAGAGGTATGATTAAGTTTTTCATGGTTTAAACGTTTTTAATGGAATTAGATTCGGATCCTGTTGGGGTTTTTGTCAAAACTGTTTTGTAATCTCCGCTGCTTATGTAACATCCCTCGATTTCTAACACGACTTATGTGACACGTGTCAGGATCGTGACCCGGCCACGCGATATTTGTTTATGCGTAAGTTCTCGCCTAAGTAACCGGGGGAGGAAATACAGTAAAAGTGTGCACGTGACGGAGAAAAATACGGGTCGATGAGGTAAGGTGAGTCCGGGAACCCAGGGGTTAAGGTTGGGGACTTGTGGGTGGGTAATGCACACCTAGGATCCACCTCACCATAATGGTTTCAAGTTCAAACAAAAACCAACTACCCCACCCACTCCCCCACTCACACCTAACACCCCCCACTCATTCACCCCACTCACCCACCACTCATTCTCTCTCTTCCCATTATTCTTCTCCCCACATCACACTCACTCCCCACTCATTCTCTCCCCTCCCAACGTTTTTCTACTCTCCCCACTTATTCTCTCTCCTCCCAATGATTTTTTTCTCTCTCTCCCACTCATCTTGGTCTTCCCTCTCGGCTCTCTCTCTCTCTCACTCGCGGTCTCTCTCTCTCTCTCTCTCACGGTCTCTCTCTCTCTCTCTGACCGGACCAGGGACTCTCTCTCGCCAACCGGAGGTAACACTCTCACCTCGGTTTCTCTCTCTCTCTCGACCGGGACTTCGCCGGAGGAGGCCTCTCCGGAGGTTCGCTCATCATTCGTTTGGCCGAGACCAAGCCGTCGTCGGAGGTCCCGTGGTGGCGAGGAAGGTCGCCGGAGGTCTCAACACTCTCTCTCTCCCGGAGCACTCGGGCCACTCTCCCTCTCCTCACGGTTTGCTCTCCCTCGGCTCACGGTTTCTCTTCATTGTCACTTTGTTTTTTTTTTGTTGTTGTTCGTCACACTTGTTACGTGTGCATGTGGTTTCCGTGACAAAGACCGGAACGTGACCTCGGAGACCCCACCAAAACTCGACCAAAAACAGTTTTATAGGTGCAAAATCGAAATTCCGAGAGAGGAATTAGCGGCTAATAGCGAGAATTAGCGCGCTAACAAGGAATCGATAATTTAATGAGATGGAATTAGCGCGCTAATAGCAAAATTAGCGCGCTAACAACCCCTGCGACAAAAATTCCGAGAGAGGAATTAGCGCGCTAACAAACATTATTAGCGCGCTAATGTCGTGTACGTTGGGAATAATGATGTTTAAACCTAAGTGTTAGTGAATGACTCGACCTATTAACACGAGTTTCCGACCTTGTCGGGTAACGGGAAACTTGAGGATACGCGTTAGGAGTCGCGGGAGTTTTACGTGGATTACGATAATCTCGGGTAAGTACACTTGCCTTAAAAAGCATTTGTACGTTAGTAAGCCACTAAGAAGATATCATGTGATTCATTTTCACTTTTCTTGTGTTCGTTATTATCCCATCATTGGCATTCCATTCTATGTTCTTGTATGTGTGTTCTTGGCATAAGTACGTCTCGAAGGTACATGCGGCCTGCACTAGAGGGATAAAACGCGGGCACTCGAGCGCACGAGTGTGTGACCACCCTTAGTGATTGTGTGATACCATGTACTGGATTGTTGTGGATTGTTGTGGATTGTTGTGGTATTGTTGTGGAATATGGACTGCTTATTGCCTCTCTTGACTCGGAGAACACGCATGTTTCGATTGCTATCATTTCCGATCTGTCTATCATGCATTCTTGCTTATTTATATTCTGCATTTCAAGTACCCGCATGATATTTAGGACTGTCTTGTTTGTCGTTTCATGAATTCTTGTTATATTCTTCGGCTTTACTTTCAATTTATCTCGATTGCTCACCGTCTAGTTTGTGACGGTGGGTGCGATAAGACGGAGAGCGATAAGGGGCAAGGGACCGTGTCTAAGAGACTTTTTGTGAGCAGCTGGACGTGAGGTACCGAGATGTAGGCTCGTACCTATCCTTTTTGTATGATGTTTATGTATATATATATATGGTTGTTTTGGAACCGGGAACTAGGTTGGAGGTGATTTCCATAATTTCATTTTGTTGACTTGGATATAACTGTCTTGGGGGTTTCCACATTTATATAGATTCCTAATTTCCCTTGATTGAGTTATTTCCCATTATTTGATTAGAATATGATTTTTGCTTCATTTGTATTAAAGCGCAATAACTCTTTCATAAACCTTAAAATTTTGATAAGTCGAGGCGACTAGGCTCGTCCAGTTCATTGAGCGACTCGGGACTGCACGGGTCTAGGCGGCGTACCCAAATGCATTGGGAATTTGGGGGTCCGATTGGTATCGAGCTAGTGTTGAGAATCTCACGACTTAAAAACATTGTGATAGACGTCACATGGTTCGAGACTACGAGTTTGGTTATATAGACCGACTCATGTTGTAAATTCATAAAACACAAGCCATTGAAACCGGCGGAAGTTAGGAAAGGTCAAACCGAAAGTGGAAACCCTAGATCCCGTAAAAACTTAGTCGGGGGAAGTAATTGGGCGAGTCAAATTATTTTAATACATATTATGATTGCTATGTATATTATTGTAGTATACGGTAGCTATAGATCGATTCGAGAAGTTCGTTTTCTTGATTCGAGACGACGATGACGGATCGAGCCGGTCGGGGACGACGATAGCGGCACATCGGCACACGATATGCCGGTGCGGACGATGTGCATGCCTTGACTCGAGAGTTGCGATGCGGGATTTGCAGCTACGGGAAATGTTACGATGTTGAGGACACTCGTACCGGCCTACCGCTACACCATCGACTCCGACTACACCATTGCCACATACTACTACTCGAGGGCGAGAGACCCCGATTCTTTGCGACATCCACGCTCCGACTCCGTTAGAGCGTACACGAGGAGTGTTGTTGCGCCGCACACGCAGAACGAGCGAGAGGCACATCCTTTAGTGACGGTGATAGCTCGAGCGACAGAGGCACCATTTGCGCCAACTAATGCTAATGCGAGGTCACTCCGATTACGACTCCATCAAAGAGTCCAGGAGCCATCGCCGAGGCGAAGCGAGTGGAGGGAATTTAAGAGACATGATCCCATGAAGTTTTATGGCGGCACGAGATGTTAAGGCAAACAGAGTTGTTTCGAAGAATCATGAGAAGATTCACTCGACCATCGCCACGGAGGACCACATGCGAGCGACTATCTCTTCGTCGATGTTACATGGAGAGGCGGATGATTGGTGGACGACGATCATTACTACCGGGGGTGTTCCGAGAGGCGGATCGACTTCAAGACCCGGTTTAATCGAAATACTTTCCACCGATCGTACTTCGAGCAAAGAGGAATGAATTCATGGCGTTGAGACGGGCGCTAATGAGTCGGTTATGGAGTATATGGGTAGATTCTCATCATTGTTGCCTTATCTTTGGAGGATCGGCCGACACCGAGACCGACCGAGTGTATTATTTCACCGAGGGTCTATTACTCACGATCGGTGGTTACGTAGTCACTACACGGCGGAGACTTTACAGATTGCATACGAGCGGAGTTTAGCTCGAGAGAGTTACCTACTTACTCATCCCGAGGAGGCTAGATCGGCGGACGAGTCCCGATTGGAGGAGCATCATCGAGACAAGAAAGGAAGAAGAATAGGTGGAATTTCCATGATCGCGGGACTCGAGCGTAGGGTCCGTTGCACGATCGACTATTCGTCGACCCATACTAATCCGCCAAGTACCTAGCTTTGCCGGTCATCCACCACGAGCCTAGTCGATCGGGACGGCGATCACGAGACGGACTGCGAGAGTAGGAGTACCGATCAAGGAGACAAGCAGAGGAGGACACAGGGACCCGGTCAGACTCAGACACAAAGTTCCGCACAAGGACGAGGCCAGAGCCAGACTCAAGGATCGCAGGATACCCGTACACTTACAGTGCGGAAAAGTCGATCACATACGAGAGGAGTGCCCTCAATCACCAAAAAAGTACCGCCACGGCATTATCGCCTCGAAAGAACGCGTTCAGCAAGCGTTGTTGAGCCGACCGGGGGCATCCGAAACCTTGTCGAGGGTATGATTTCTATTTGTGGTACTTTCATGCACACCATGTTCGATTCGGGTTCCACTTTGTCTCATTTATTCTTTGGTCGAATGGTAGATAAGCTAGGTTTGAAACTCGTTAGGCTTAGTAAACCCCTTATCCTCAAAGACCGCCATTCGCTGGAGATAAGATTTACCCGAATTTGTTGTGCCTCGATGTTTCGGTAGAGATAGGGGTTATGAGTTACCGGTGGATATGAGAGTGCTAGAGTTTTTGGAGTTTGATGCTTTGTTGGGCATGGATTGGGTGGGATCGTTTCATGCTCACATTAGTTGTTATGAGAAGAGAATCACGATTCCGTTAGAAGGTGGTTCGGAGCTCAAGCATTCAGGGCACGGCATCGCTACTACCTATCACCGAGAGGCGGGAAGCCACGAGTGACGAGAATGAGATTGTTGCGAGCGCATGAGCACTTTGGAGCGAAGCGGGAGATTTGCTTTTCGAAGTACCGGTTGTGTGTAACTTCCCGGATGTGTTTCGGAGGATTTGCCGGGATTACCACCATCGAGGGAGATTGACTTTATTATTGACCTTGTTCGGGGGACTAAGCCGATCTCGATACCACCCTACCGTATGGCACCCGAGAGCTTGAAGAGTTGAGGAGTCGACTAGATGACTTGTTAGAGCCGGGCTTCATCGATCCGAGTATGTCGCCTTGGGGAGCGCCAGTTCTATTTGTGAAGAAGAAGGATGGAAGTTTGAGGCTATGCATAGATTATCGTCAACCGAACCGAATCACGATGAAGAACAAATATCCGTTGCCGCGCATTGATGATTTGTTTGATCGTTGACAGAGCGCTTGAGTGGTTCTCGAAAATAGACTGCGATCGAGGCTATCACCACTCGGGATTAGGGATGAAGATCGAGAAAAGACGGCGTTCAAAGACGAGATACGGTCATTTTCGGTTCTGATCATGCCGTTTGGTTTGACTAATGCACCGGCAATGTTCATGGATCTCATGCATCGTGTGATGAGGGAATACCTTGATCGGTTCGTGATCGTGTTCATAGACGACATCCTCATCTATTCCGGGACTCGTGAGGAGCACGAGGGCATCTACGAACAAAGTGTTGCAGACTTTGAGAGATCATCGATTTGTTTGCCAAGTTCAAGCAAGTGCGAGTTTTGGTTGTCGGAAGTCCGATTTCTTGGGCATGTTGTTGGAGCTACCGGTGTTCTTGTTGACCCGAGAGAAGGTTAGAGCGTTGATTGAGTGGCCTACGCCGAGCCTACCGTTACGCAAATTCGCATTTTCGGGATTGGCGGGATACTATCGCCGATTTGTGCAAGACTTCTCCAAGATTCTTCGCTCCGATGACAAAATTGACTAAGAAGAATGCAAAGTTTGATTGGGATGAGGAGTGTGAACATGCATTCAACACTTTGAAGCAGAAATTGACTACCGCGCCTGTGTTAGCGTTGCCCGGGATTGGGAAAGACTTAGTGGTGTACACTGACGCGTCGAAGGTTGGCTTGGGTTGTGTATTGATGCAAGAGGGCAAAGTTATCGCCTATGCATCTCGACAGCTGAAAGTACACGAGAGGAACTACCCGACGCACGACTTAGAGTTGGCTGCAATAGTGTTCGCATTAAAAATATGGAGGCACCACTTGTATGGCGTACGTTTCGAGTTATTCACAGATCACAAGAGCTTGAAGTATTTATTCACTCAGAGAGAACTGAACCTGAGACAGAGACGTTGGCTAGAGTTCTTGAAGGACTATGATTTCTCGTTAGAGTATCATCCGGGGAAAGCTAACGTGGTTGCGATGCTTTGAGCCGTAGGGGATCGATCTTTGAGGTGGTCGTATGTCGGATGACTCACGAGTATGGTCTTCTTGAGGCGCCCGAGTTGAGGAGTTCGGCGGACGTACCGAGACTACGGGATACGATTTGTGGTCGATGAGGTTGCGAGACCGTTTCACTCTCGATCTTGTTCTCGAGGGACGACAAGGCGATGAGTCGTACCAACAATTCGACAAGATGGGCGACGGTTCGAACATCCAGATTGGAGTCGGTCGACGACTCTTGTTTGAGGTATCGTGGGCGATCGTGGATTCCATTGGCGGCCGACTTACGCACCGAGATACTCCGGGAGGCTCACCGTTCTCGATTTTCCGTACATCCGGTCGAACCAAGATGTATCCGATATGCGACGTCTCTTTTGGTGGCCGGGGATGAAATCGATGTGTCGAATTCATTAGAGCGTGTGAGATATGCCAGCGTGTGAAAGCTGAGCATCGACGGCCTGGAGGATTGCTGCAGCCCCTACCTATTCCTCAATGGAAGTGGGAGCACATTGCTATGGATTTTGTCAGTGGCTTGCCCCGATCTCCTCGTGGTCATGATAGCATCTGGGTAATTGTGGATCGATTGACGAAATCTGCTCATTTCATACCCGTATCCACTACACACCGAGTTGACAGACTGAGCGTTCTTTACGAGCGTGAGATTGTCAGACTACACGGAGTTCCGTTGTCGATCGTGTCAGATCGAGGAGCGCAGTTTACTTCGTTATTGTGGCAGAGCATGCAGGCTCAGTTCGGCACTAGACTAGAGTTGAGTACGGCGTTCCATCCACAGACAGACGGACAGTCCGAGAGATTGATACAGGTGTTGGAAGACATGCTTAGGATGTGTGTTTTGGAATACGGCGGGTCGTGGGAAGAATATCTTCATTTGTGCGAGTTTGCTTATAACAACAGTTATCAGGCAAGTATCGGTATGGCACCGTTTGAGGCGCTCTATGGCAGGCCTTGTAGATCACCTTCTTGCTGGGCTGAGCCAGAGGATGTTGTGACGGTTGGTCCTGAGACTGTTGTTGATCACACTGAGAAGGTACGGCAGATACGTCAGAAGCTTAAGAGTGCTCAAGAGCGGCAAAAGAAATACTATGATCAGTATCACGATGAGCTTCAATACGACGTGGGGGACTATGTATACCTGAAAGTCTCGCCTCTGAAGGGTCACAAACGATTTGGAATCAAAGGGAAGCTTGCTCCTAGATTTATCGGTCCCTTCAAAGTTGTAAAGAGGGTCGGTAAGGTTGCTTACCGGTTAGAGTTACCGCCAGCGCTCGCCGGTGTTCACCCAGTATTTCACATTTCAATGCTTCGACTAGATAAGTCAGGCGGAGGGCGACGACCTACCGTGGACCTGAGTCAGATCGAATTGCAAGACGATGCCACGTACGAGGAACAGCCAATTCAAATTGTCGACCGTAAAGTCAAGATATTGAGGAACAAGGAAATCCCTTCCGTTCTCGTGAAATGGCAATTCCACGGGGACGAGGAGTTAACTTGGGAACTAGAGTCATATATGCGAGAACATTTCCCCTATCTATTTGATTCTGGTGAGTCGAAGTTTAGTTTACTTATTAGTAAATTTCGGGGTCGAAATTCTAATAAGTGGGGGAGACTGTAACATCCCTCGATTTCTAACACGACTTATGTGACACGTGTCAGGATCGTGACCCGGCCACGCGATATTTGTTTATGCGTAAGTTCTCGCCTAAGTAACCTGGGAGGAAATACAAGTAAAAGTGTGCACGTGACGGAGAAAAATACGGTCGATGAGGTAAGGTGAGTCCGGGAACCCAGGGGTTAAGGTTGGGGACTTGTGGGTGGGTAATGCACACCTAGGATCCACCTCACCATAATGGTTTCAAGTTCAAACAAAAACCAACTACCCCACCCACTCCCCCACTCACACCTAACACCCCCACTCATTCACCCCACTCACCCACCACTCATTCTCTCTCTTCCCATTATTCTTCTCCCCACATCACACTCACTCCCCACTCATTCTCTCTCCTCCCAACGTTTTTCTCTCTCTCCCACTTATTCTCTCTCCTCCCAATGATTTTTCTTCTCTCCCACTCATCTTGGTCTTCAAAGCTCTCTCTCTCTCTCACGGTCTCTCATCTCTCTCTCTCTCACGGTCTCTCATCTCTCTCACTCACGCCTCTCTCTCCTCACTCACCGCCGCCTCTCTCTCGCTGGTGACCGGACCAGGGACGCCGGAGGAGGCCGCCAACCGAGGTAACACTCTCACCTCGGTTTTCTCTCTCTCTCGCGTTTCACTTCTCTCACGGGCTCTCTCTCTCTAGGTTCGCTCATCATTCGCTTGGCCGAGACCAAGCCGTCGTCGGAGGTCCCGTGGTGGCGAGGAAGGTCGCCGGAGGTCTCACACTCTCTCTCCCGGAGCACTCGGCCACTCTCCCTCTCCTCACGGTTTGCTCTCCCTCGGCTCACGGTTTCTCTTCATTGTCACTTTGTTTTTGTTGTTGTTCGTCACACTTGTTACGTGTGCATGTGGTTTCCGTGACAAAGACCGGAACGTGTCGGAGACCCCACCAAAACTCGAACCAAAAACAGCTTTTATAGGTGCAAAATCGAAATTCCGAGAGAGGAATTAGCGCGCTAATAGCGAGAATTAGCGCGCTAACATGGCCCATGCGAACCGCTAATTAATGAGAGGAATTAGCGCGCTAATAGCAAGAATTAGCGCGCTAACAACCCTGCGACCAAAAATTCCAGAGAGGAATTAGCGCGCTAACAAACATTATTAGCGCGCTAATGTCGTGTACGTTGGGAATAATGATGTTTAAACCTAAGTGTTAGTGAATGACTCGACCTAATAACACGAGTTTCCGACCTTGTCGTAACGGGAAACTTGAGGATACGCGTTAGGAGTCGCGGGAGTTTTACGTGGATTACGATAATCTCGTGTAAGTACACTTGCCTTAAAAAGCATTTGTACGTTAGTAAGCCACTAAGAAGATATCATGTGATTCATTTTCACTTTTCTTGTGTTCGTTATTATCCCATCATTGGCATTCCATTCTATGTTCTTGTATGTGTGTTCTTGGCATAAGTACGTCTCGAAGGTACATGCGGCCTGCACTAGAGGGATAAAACGCGGGCACTCGAGCGCACGAGTGTGTGACCACCCTTAGTGATTGTGTGATACCATGTACTGGATTGTTGTGGATTGTTGTGGATTGTTGTGGTATTGTTGTGGAATATGGACTCGCTTATTGCCTCTCTTGACTCTGAGAACACGCATGTTTCGATTGCTATCATTTCCATCTGTCTATCATGCATTCTTGCTTATTTATATTCCCGCATTTCAAGCATCCGCATGATATTTAGACTGTCTTGTTTGTCGTTTCATGAATTACTGTTATATTCTTCTGGCTTTACTTTCAATTTATCTCAGTTGCTCACCGTCTAGTTTGTGACGGTGGGTGCAGATAAGACGGAGAGCAGTAGGGGCAAGGGACCGTGTCTAAGAGACTTTTTGTGAGCAGCTGGACGTGAGGTACCGAGATGTAGGCTCGTACCTATCCTTTTTGTATGACGTTTATGTATATATATATATATGGTTGTTTTGGAACCGGGAACTAGGTTGGAGGTGATTTCCATAATTTCATTTTGTTGACTTGGACATGACTGTCTTGGGGGTTTCCACATTTATATAGATTCCTAATTTCCCTTGATTGAGTTATTTCCCATTATTTGATTAGAATATGATTTTTGCTTCCGCTGTATTAAACTGCAATAACTCTTTCATAAACCTTAAAATTTTGGATAAGTCGAGGCCGACTAGGCTCGTCCGGGTCATTGAAACCGACTCGGGACCGCACGGGTCTAGCGGCGTACCCAAATGCATTGGGAATTTGGGGCCGTCACAGCTGGTATCAGCTAGTGTTGAGAATCTCACGACTTAAAAACATTGTGATACCAACGGTTGGTATCGAGACATGGTTCGAGACTACAGTTTGGTTATATAGACCGACTCATGTTGTGAATTCATAAAACACAAGCCATTGAAACCGGCGGAAGTTAGGAAAGGTCAAACCGAAAAGTGGAAACCCTAGATCCCGTAAAACTTAGTCTGGGGAAGTAATTGGGCGAGTCAAATTATTTTAATACATATTATGATTGCTATGTATATTATTGTAGTATACGGTAGCTATAGATCGATTCGAGAAGTTCGCTTTCTTGATTCGACGACGATGACGGATCGACCTGGTCGGGCGACGATAGCGGCACATCGGCACACGATATGCCGTGCGGACGATGTGCATGCCTTGACTCGAGAGTTGCGATGCAGATTCGCAGCTACAGAAATGTTACGATCGTTGAGGACACTCGTACTCGCCTACCGCTACACCATCGACTCCGACTACACCATTGCCACATACTACTACTCGAGGGGAGACCCCGATTGCGCGCATCCACGCTCCGACTGCGTTAGAGGCAAGACTCGAGAGGAGCCGTTGTTGCGCCGACACGCGTAACGAGGCAGAGGCACATCCTTTAGTGACAAGTGATAGCTCGAGCGACGAGAGGCACCACTGCGCCAAGAACTAATGCAGAGGTCACTCCGATTTACTCCATCGAAGAAGTCCGGGAGCCATCGCCGAGGCGAAGCGAAGTGGAGGGAATTTAAGAGACATGATCCCATGAAGTTTTATGGCGGCGTACGATGTTAAGCAAAGCAGAGTTGTTTCGAAGAATCATGAGAAGATTCACTCGATCATCGCCACGGAGGACCACATGCGAGCGACTATCTCTTCGTCGATGTTACATGGAGAGGCGATGATTGGTGGACGACGATCATTACTACTGGGGTGTTCCGAGAGATCGGATCGACTTCAAGACCCGGTTTAATCGAAATACTTTCCACCGATCGTATTTCGAGCAAAGAGGAATGAGTTCATGGCGTTGAGACAGGCGCTAATGAGTCGGTTATGGAGTATATGGGTAGATTCTCATCATTGTTGCCTTATCTTTGGAGGATCGCCGACACCGAGACCGACCGAGTGTATTATTTCACCGAGGGTCTATTACTCACGATCGGTGGTTCCGTAGTCACTACACAACGGAGACTTTACAGATTGCATACGAGCGGAGTTTAGCTCGAGAGAGTTACCTACTTACTCATCCCGAGGAGACTAGATCGGCCAGACTGCGAGTCCCGATTGGAGGAGCATCATCAGACAAGAAGAGGAAGAAGAATAGGTGGAATTTCCATGATCGCAGACTCGAGCGTAGGGTCCGTTGCACGCCGACTATTCGTCCGACCCATACTAATCCGCCAAGACCTAGCTTTGCTACGGTCATCCACCACACCCTAGTCGATCGGGACAAGATCACAGAGACAGTACTCATCGAGAGTAGGGGTACCGATCAAGGAGACAAGCAGAGGAGGACACAGGGACCCGGTCAGACTCAGACACAAAGTTCCGCACAAGGACGAGGCCAGAGCGGACTCAAGGATCGCAGGATACCCGTACTGCGTTACAAAGCGGAAAGTCGGTCACATACGAGGAGTGCCCTCAATCACCAAAAGTACCGCCACGGCATTATCGGCCTCGAAAGAACGCGTTCAGCAAGCTTGTTGAGCCCGACCGGGGGCATCCCGAAACCTTGTCGAGGGTATGATTTCTATTTGTGGTACTTTCATGCACACCATGTTCGATTCAGTTCCACTGTCTCATTTATGCCGGTCGAATGGTAGATAAGCTAGGTTTGAAACCCGTTAGGCTTAGTAAACCCTCATCCTCAAGACCGCCGCTGGAGATAAGATTTACCCGAATTTATTGTGCCTCGATGTTTCGGTAGAGATAGGGGTTATGAGTTACCAAGAGATATGAGAGTGCTAGAGTTTTTGGAGTTTGATGCTTTGTTGGGCATGGATTGGGTGGGATCGTTTCATGCTCACATTAGTTGTTATGAGAAGAGAATCACGATTCCGTTAGAAGGTGGTTCTGAGCTCAAGATTCAGGGCACCAAGCATCGCTACTACCTATCACCAGAGGCGGGGAAGCCACGAGTGACGAGAATGAGATTGTTGCGAGCGTCATGAGCACCGGAGCGGCGCAGAGATTTGCTTTTCGAAGTACCGGTTGTGTGTAACTTCCCGGATGTGTTTCCGGAGGATTTGCCGGGATTACCACCACCGAGGAGATTGACTTTATTATTGACCTTGTTCCGGGACTAAGCCGATCTCGATACCACCCTACCGTATGGCACCCCGAGAGCTTGAAGAGTTGAGGAGTCACTAGATGACTTGTTAGAGCCGGGCTTCATCATCCGAGTATGTCGCCTTGGGGAGCACCGGTTCTATTTGTGAAGAAGAAGGATGGAAGCTTGAGGCTATGCATAGATTATCGTCAACCGAACCGAATCACGTGAAGAACAAATATCCGTTGCCGCGCATTGATGATTTGTTTGATCGTTGACAGAGCTTGATGGTTCTCAAAAATAGACTCGCGATCGAGGCTATCACCACTCAGATTAGGGATGAAGATCGAGAAAAGACGGCGTTCAAAGACGAGATACGGTCATTTTCGCTTTAAATCATGCGTTTGGTTTGACTAATGCACCTAAGCAATGTTCATGGATCTCATGCATCGTGTGATGAGGGAATACCTTGATCGGTTCGTGATCGTGTTCATAGACGACATCCTCATCTATTCCAGGACTCGTGAGGAGCACGAGGGCATCTACGAACAAGTTGTTGCAGACTTTGAGAGATCATCGATCGTTTGCCAAGTTCAAGAAGTGCGAGTTTTGTGGTTGTCGGAAGTCCGATTTCTTGGGCATGTTGTTGGAGCTACCGGTGTTGTTGTTGACCGAGAGAAGGTTAGAGCAAAGTTGATTGAGTGGCCTACACCGACTACCGTTACACAAATTCGCAGCTCGGGATTGGCGGGATACTATCGCCGATTTGTGCAAGACTTCTCCAAGATTGTCGCTCCGATGACAAAATTGACTAAGAAGAATGCAAAGTTTGATTGGGATGAGGAGTGTGAACATGCATTCAACACTTTGAAGCGTAAATTGACTACCGCGCCGTGTTAGCGTTGTCCGAGATCGGGAAAGACTTAGTGGTGTACACCGACGCGTCGAAGGTTGGCTTGGGTTGTGTATTGATGCAAGAGGGCAAAGTTATCGCCTATGCATCTCGACAAACTGAAAGTACACGAGAGGAACTACCCGACACACGACTTAGAGTTGGTCGCAATAGTGTTCGCATTAAAAATATGGAGGCACCACTTGTATGGCGTACGTTTCGAGTTATTCACGACCACAAGAGCTTGAAGTACTTATTCACTCGAGAGAACCGAACCCGAGACAGAGACGTTGGCTAGAGTTCTTGAAGGACTATGATTTCTCGTTAGAGTATCATCCGGGAAAGCTAACGTGGTTGCCGATGCTTTGAGCCGTAGGGATCCGATGTCGAGGTGGTCGTATGTCGATGACTCACGAGTATGGTCTTCGAGGCGCCCGAGTTGAGGAGTTCGGCGGACGTACTCGGAGACTACCGGGATACGATTTGTGGTCGATGAGGTTGCAGATCGTTTCACTATCGATCGTTCTCGAGGACAAGAAGGCGATGAGTCGTACCAACAATTCAAGAAGATGGCCGACAGTTCGAACATCCAGATTGGAGTCGGTCGACGGACTCTTGTTTGAGGTATCGTGGGCGATCGTGGATTCCATGGCGGCCGACTTACGCACCGAGATACTCCGGGAGGCTCACCGTTCTCGATTTTCCGTGCATCCGGTCGAACCAAGATGTATGCCGATATGCGACGTCTCTTTTGGTGGCCAGGGATGAAATCGATGTGTCGGAATTCATTAGAGCGTGTGAGATATGCCGCCGTGTGAAAGTTCGAGCATCGACGGCTGGAGGATCGCCGCAGCCCCTACCTATTCCTCAATGGAAGTGGGAGCACATTGCTATGGATTTTGTCGTGGCTTGCCCCGATCTCCTCGTGGTCATGATAGCATCTCGGGTAATTGTGGATCGATTGACGAAATCGCTCATTTCATACCCGTATCCACTACACACCGAGTTGACAGACCGAGCGTTCTTTACGAGCGTGAAATTGTCGACTACACGGAGTTCGTTGTCGATCGTGTCGATCGAGGAGCGCAGCTTTACTTCGTTATTGTGGCGAGCATGCAGTGCTCTCGGCACTCAAGACTAGACTAGAGTGAGTACGGCGTTCCATCCACGTACGCACTGACAAATCCGAGAGATTGATACAGTGTTGGAAGACATGCTTAGGATGTGTGTTTTGGAATACGGCGGGTCGTGGGAAGAATATCTTCATTTGTGCGAGTTTGCTTATAACAACAAGCTTATCGTGCAAGTATCGGTATGGCACCGTTTGAGGCGCTCTATGGCAGCCTGTAGATCACCTTTTCATTGGCCGAGCTGCAGGATGTTGTGACGGTTGGTCCCGAGATCGTTGTTGATCACACCGAGAAGGTACGGCAGATACGTCGAAGCTTAAGAGTGCTCAAGAAAGCGGCAAAAGAAATACTATGATCGCATCACGATGAGCTTCAATACGACGTGGGGACTATGTATACCCGAAAGTCTCGCCTCTTAATGGTCACAAACGATTCTGGAATCAAAGGGAAGCTTGCTCCGATTTATCGGTCCCTTCAAAGTTGTGAAAAGGGTCTGTAAGGTTGCTTACCGCTAGAGTTACCGCCGCCGCTCGTTTCGGTGTTCACCCAAGATTTCACATTTCAATGCTTCGACTAGATAAGTCGGGCGGAGGCGACGACCTACCGTGGACCCGAGTCGATCGAATTGCAAGACGATGCCACGTACGAGGAAATGCCTAATTCAAATTGTCGACCGTAAAGTCAAGATATTGAGGAACAAGGAAATCCCTTCCGTTCTCGTGAAATGGCAATTCCACGGGGACGAGGAGTTAACTTGGGAACTAGAGTCATATATGCGAGAACATTTCCCCTATCTATTTGATTCGGTGAGTCGAAGTTTAGTTTACTTATTAGTAAATTTCGGGGTCGAAATTCTAATAAGGGGGAGACCGTAACATCCCTCGATTTCTAACACGACTTATGCGACACGTGTCGAGATCGTGACCCGCCACGCGATATTTGTTTATGCGTAAGTTCTCGCCTAAGTAACCGGGGAGGAAATACAAGAAAAGTGTGCACGTGACGGAGAAAAATACGGTCGATGAGGTAAGGTGAGTCCGGGAACCCAGGGGTTAAGGTGGGGACTTGTGGGTGGGTAATGCACACCTAGGATCCACCTCACCATAATGGTTTCAAGTTCAAACAAAAACCAACTACCCCACCCACTCCCCCACTCACACCTAACACCCCCACTCATTCACCCCACTCACCCACCACTCATTCTCTCTCTTCCCATTATTCTTCTCCCCACATCACACTCACTCCCCACTCATTCTCTCCTCCCAACGTTTTTTCTACTCTCCCCACTTATTCTCTCTCCTCCCAATGATTTTTCTTCTCTCCCACTCATCTTGGTCTTCAAATCTCTCTCTCTCTCACTCTCTCATCTCTCTCTCTCACGGTCTCTCATCTCTCTCACTCACGCCTCTCTCTCCTCGCTCACCGCCGCCTCTCGCTCTCGCCGGTGACCGGACCAGGGACGCCGGAGGAGCCGCCGCCGAGGTAACACAGGAGGTTCGCTCTCATCACTTCTCTCACGGGCTCTCTCTCTCTAGGTTCGCTCATCATTCGGCCGAGACCAAGCCGTCGTCGGAGGTCCCGTGGTGGCGAGGAAGGTCGCCGGAGGTCTCACACTCTCTCTCCCGGAGCACTCGGCCACTCTCCCTCTCCTCACGGTTTGCTCTCCCTCGGCTCACGGTTTCTCTTCATTGTCACTTTGTTTTTGTTGTTGTTCGTCACACTTGTTACGTGTGCATGTGGTTTCCGTGACAAAGACCGGAACGTGTCTGAGACCCCACCAAAACTCGAACCAAAAACAGCTTTTATAGGTGCAAAATCGAAATTCCAGAGAGGAATTAGCCGCGCTAATAGCGAGAATTAGCGCGCTAACATCGCGACCGCTAATTCCAGAGAGGAATTAGCGCGCTAATAGCTAGAATTAGCGCGCTAACAACCTCGCGACCAAAAATTCCAGAGAGAGGAATTAGCGCGCTAACAAACATTATTAGCGCGCTAATGTCGTGTACGTTGGGAATAATGATGTTTAAACCTAAGTGTTAGTGAATGACTCGACCTAATAACACGAGTTTCCGACCTTGTCGTAACGGGAAACTTGAGGATACGCGTTAGGAGTCGCGGGAGTTTTACGTGGATTACGATAATCTCGTGTAAGTACACTTGCCTTAAAAAGCATTTGTACGTTAGTAAGCCGCCTAAGAAGATATCATGTGATTCATTTTCACTTTTCTTGTGTTCGTTATTATCCCATCATTGGCATTCCATTCTATGTTCTTGTATGTGTGTTCTTGGCATAAGTACGTCTCGAAGGTACATGCGCCCGCACTAGAGGGATAAAACGCGGCACTCGAGCGCACGAGTGTGTGACCACCCTTAGTGATTGTGTGATACCATGTACCGGATTGTTGTGGATTGTTGTGGATTGTGTGGTATTGTTGTGGAATATGGATCGCTTATTGCCTCTCTTCGACTCTGAGAACACGCATGTTTCGATTGCTATCATTTCCAAATTGTCTATCATGCATTCTTGCTTATTTATATTCCCGCATTTCAAGCATCTCGCATGATATTTAGACTGTCTTGTTTGTCGTTTCATGAATTATCGTTATATTCTTCTGGCTTTACTTTCAATTTATCTCAGTTGCTCACCGTCTAGTTTGTGACGGTGGGTGCAGATAAGACGGAGAGCAGTAGGGGCAAGGGACCGTGTCTAAGAGACTTTTTGTGAGCAGCTGGACGTGAGGTACCGAGATGTAGGCTCGTACCTATCCTTTTTGTATGACGTTTATGTATATATATATATGGTTGTTTTGGAACCGGGAACTAGGTTGGAGGTGATTTCCATAATTTCATTTTGTTGACTTGGACATGACTGTCTCTTGGGGTTTCCACATTTATATAGATTCCTAATTTCCTTGATTGAGTTATTTCCCATTATTTGATTAGAATATGATTTTTGCTTCCGCTCGTATTAAAACCGCAATAACTCTTTCATAAACCTTAAAATTTTGATAAGTCGAGGCGACGACTAGGCTCGCGTACCCAAATGCATTGGGTCACTTATGAGAAACCGACAATTTCGGGACCGCACGGTCTCGTGGTGTCGTGTTGGATTGCGTACCCAAATGCATTGGGAATTTGGGAAGTCTCATACAAATGTCTAGTCCATACGCACCATATAATCGCAACCCAACAAGTACTCATAAAAAATTTACAAACTCTCATAGAAAAGTTGACGATGACATCATAAAACTCAAAGAATGTCATACAAATGTCTATCCTTCCATTCTCGGCCGGTCATTGCTTGGGTTTTTTCATATTCTTCCTTCGATACTCCTTCCCATGCATTCTCTTCGGAGGGCGAGCATCGGCCGTGGCGGGCTGAGCTGTGGCCGGGGTGGAGTGTGTGGAAGTGCTACCATGTTGGGACTGCCTCGGGCCTGATTCGGTTGGGTCGGATGTTGCGGTTGTGCCGGTTGCGGTCGCCGGAGTTGTACTCGTGGGGGTGGGACTTATACTCATCCCCGAAAGAAAGTTGACGATGTCACTCAGAATGGTCCTCGCCGAATCAATCGTACACACCTCCGGCGGGAGGTCCATCCATCGCAATGCCGCGTCCAACGCTCTCCTATTACGCTGATGAAAAAAATCGGGTTACTGTCAATGTAAAACATATCGGAATTAATAATAAATGCATAATACATATAATCATTCCAATACCTCAAGTAGCTCGTTGTCTGCGATGGTTGTGGCGACCATTTCAAGGTCCTCAAAGCTCGGATACGTGATAACGGGATGAGACACTTTGACGAACCAAGGCAGGTAGTTTGGTGTAACCAAAAACTCAAATACTGCCTTCTCGCCCTGAACTTCAGGAGCCAACAAATGGTTCCTCTATCGCTCCCGATTGTCTTGTTCGAACTCATACTTGACGGAGTACTTGTTCGCAGATGGGCCTTAGTATGCTTCCAATGGACGGTACGGAGGATCTGGTATAGATTGCACATGGCCAAACTGTCTCAGAATCCTCTCCGGGTGGTAGGGCTCCACCACATCCATATACTTGATCTTCCCGCTGTAAAAGGTCATCGCTTGCACAACGCCATTTTCTCTTAAATTCACATATGGATCCCAAGTGACCTAGTAAAAATGCAACAACCATTGTTAGCAAAATAAATAACCAAGAAACATCAATCATCAGAGGATATGGATAACCATCTCACCTCACTTGGTCGCAACCTATCCAAGGTTCTCCTAATGGCCCCGAGCTTGTCAACATTCGCAACCGTCTCGTGCTTTTGAATCCATCTGGAGACACGAGGTTGCACGTAGTCCAGGTACTTCGCATTGGGAGTGGCCAGACCAAGTTTGAAATGGTCGTACACCCATCCCTGCAAATACATACAATGTTAGTTAGTCCACAATTGCAAGTTGGCCTAATTGAAATTCAAAATGAAAATTAAGTCTATTTTATAACAAACCTCAAGCAATGTGAGTTAGCCAGCAAGCTGAGACACTAGCACTCTCGTGGCGGACCCCAAGTGTCGATACAAGTAGGCCAACGCAGCCGCTCCCCATGCGTAGTTTCCTACGTCGTCCTAGTCCTCAAGAAGCTTCAGCAGCGCGATCGACACCCGAGACCCACTCTTATTGGCAAAAAGAGTGCAGGACAACAAATACAGCGGGTACGCTCAGGCGGTGCATTCCACAGGAGGATAATTTCTGGGTCTCGAACCAGCTTTGGGGCACAGTCGACTCTTCAACCAATGTTTGCGCACTGTGAGCCCCTTGCTGATATTCACCTTCTCCTCAGCCTCCTCGGCGCTAACCCCAAGTAGGTTCGAGACCATCTTGATAGCGTCCGAGCGAGATTCCTCCGTGTACCTCGCAAAGTTCTCCACTGCAATAACTTTGCCCGTCACAGGGATCTTCAGGAGGAAGTTGACATCCTCTAATGAGATAGACATTTCACCAAAAGGTACGTGAAATGTGTCTGTCTCCGGCTGCCACCGCTCCACAAATGCAGAGATAACCTCTTTGTTGGCCTTGCGGTATGAGCAGTCTATCAGCGTATTCAACCCGGAACGCTGAATAATCCTCTGAAGTCCTGCCGTGTCCGGGTGGCACGACTGTAAATCCCATTCCGCTATTTGAGCTCCGTGATTGATACACTTAAGAACGGGCCGCTCCTGCAAATATAAAAACATATCGTCATTATGTGAAGACCATGAGTGTTAAGTTAATCCGTTTAATGAAATTGAAATTACTTCATTCCTCCAAATCGATAAAGCCACATAATCCTTGAAGCTCTTCAACAACGCCCCGTCTATATGACCACCAGGGAATGGAGCACGCACTTCAATAGGCACTTTTGGCTCTCCTTCATCATGGCCAGCTCCACCACTACTGCTCCCGCCCACATTACGATCTGTTTCTATCGTGTTCCCTGCTTCAGAAGAGTCACTGCTACTAGACTCCGATGCATGCCCCTCCTCTTCACCTCCGGCAACAACAAGATCCTCGGTCTCCCGACATCGAGGGTGGAACCCTCATCGTGCAAATGTAACCTTCCACGAGTTCCATCTACCTTCGCCTTGCCCTTAACATCCTCATTCTCCTTCTCTTTCTCTTTCCGGCATGATGCTGTATGGGGTCTCCGGCCACCTCGCCCCCGGTTAGGCCTCGGGACCTCAGCTCCAACCTCGTCCCTAGTCACCGGTAGCTTCGGACGAGCCATACCTGAATAAATTACAACATATAAGCGCATGGAACAGATCCCAAAATAAATTTACAAAAAAAAATGTTCAAATTCATCCATTTCCGATGTCTCGGTCAAGCAGGTTCATGAAACAACACATATTTTCGGTCACCCATGACCGATAATTCCTCCAATATATCGATAGTGTACAATCGAGTCCAATGAAACGGTCTCGGTTGTGCACCACCAAGATGTGTTGACCATTTCAATTCGCCTTGCTCTCGGCCAATCACGCCCGAGCCTACTCTAACACTCTCGCCATGGTACAACCTAGAGTATGACCAAATTCTCGGTTGTACACCACCGCTACCACATTACCTAGCAGTAATTCTAGCTCTCGTCACGTCTCGGCCGAGTGACCTAGAGTACTCTCGGCCTTGCGTAATCGAGACACTGTGAGCTTTTCCGGCCTTTGTGGCCGAGACTTCGACTTCCCCAAAATGTAGTTTCTCTCTCGGCCATGCTTGGCCGAGAGAGTTAGCACATTCTCTGGCCTGTGTGGCCGAGAACCGCGAATTCCCAATTTTTTAACTATTGAACAAACCACCACTGTAAATCACAACTACTCTACCAAATGTAACTTAATTACACTAAAAACGTAACTTCAAACGACCGATTTCGCGCAAATAATGTGTGTTCGACGATGTTCAACCGAACCCTAACTTGGAGACGAAATCGGCTCACACCACGACCCTACGAACTGCAAAAAATCCGTAAACCGAAGGAGAAACACAAGGCGAGACACGGGAGACACGATTTCGGAGATTCCTCTCACTGGTAGGTTCTCACAAAACGGGTTCTTGGAGTCCAGGCGGTGAAGATGGTGCTGGGGGTGGTGGGGTGCAGATGGATTTCCACGAGGGGTAGTTTAGGTATTTCGGGTCTAATTTTTTTGGTGCCCTAGGTAAATCGGTTTGTGCCCACATTAACTGCGAATCTCTCCTTTGAATCTCGCCTCAAATGGAGTCCGTCGAAAGTCCAAGGACCTCCCGCAATAACCCTCCCCAGATCTACCAACTCCTCATTCTCATCATCCGATAGAGCCATATTCTCAAAATGATCATCCATGATAAGATAGAAACCTCTTGACTGACGATGAGGACAAAAAATCTCTCAACAAACGGAGAGAAACCTCGTAGATGCACATCAAGTTTCATGTCGAGATCAATATACACAAATCATCGATGCAAATCAAGGGCCACAATCAAAGGCGTGATCAAAGTGGGTCAAAATAGCATTTTTCTTTTCCAAACAAGTTGAGCAACTAGTGAAATTAAATTTCAATACTCACTTAAATAATCAACGTAGGACTATTCTTAATAATGGATTAACTAAATTATAAGTAAGCGATTGATCATAAACAAACTATCATTAACACAATTGTTTCAAACTTTCTATAAAAAAATATTTTTTTATACCTAATTGGTTAAAATATCATAACCTTTCACAACTTTTGTTATTATATCCCATGTAACGGCCCGCTTTAATTAATTTCGATTAAAAAATTACAGATTAAGATGCTAAGCTCAGACCCACGTGGACATCGCAGAAAAGTCTACGGCACGCCTAATGAGGTAAAATTTGTTATTTTTGTGCGCGAGTGTTTATTTATTTTATTATTATTTAATAGTTCGCGCCGCGCTAATTGAGAATTACGCTTGGTCGTGTTGTGCGCGTGTAATGACGAGAGCGTATGACGTCGCGGTGTGCGCGTAACACGGGTGTATAGGATAGTCTGGGATTTAGTTGTCACATCATACTCCCATCACATCACCCGTCACATCACCATACCTAAACCCATCATTCACTTTTTCTCTCTCATCTTCAATTTTTTTTTTCGTTTAAACGGATAGAGAGAAAAAAGAGAGAGAGAGAAAGGAGGAGAGATCGGATTAGAGAGAGAAAGGGAAATAGAGAGAGAGAGATAGAGAGAGGCCGTCGGGAAGGAGAAGAAGAAGAGACAACGTGGACGGTGCAGGCGGCGGAGCTCCAGCCCACAAGTGGCGACCCTCGATGTAGCGGCGGTGGACTAGTCAGCGAGAAGCGAGGACCAGTGGCGCGGACTAGCAGCGAGCAGCGAGGACTAGCAGGGCGGCTCCAATGGCGGCGGACTAGTGGCGCGGGCGACGCGAAGGTTGCGGACAGCGATTTCAGCGCCAGGAGGTGGCGCGTCAGTCACGGAGGACGCCGACGAGGAGCAGGGAAGGGACGCTGGCCATGCGGAGCGGCAGAGGCAGCGGCGCGATGAACAACGTGGAGCAACGACGCGGTGGTGTGTTGTCGGACCGATCGATCCCCGACGAGACACAACGATAGTGGATAAGGAGGCGTGATTTCGACGAAGCTCGATGACGCAATGGATTGCTCACGAAGAAGACGAAAGGTGTAGATTTTGGAGTTGAGACCTCCATTGAAAGTCATGGTGAGGTTCTAAACCACATTGATTTCAACTAAAGGATAATTGATGAATCTTGTAGTCGATTCAGATATAGTTTACTTCAAGTGGTTTAGTTTTGATTTGAATGACTTAAGTAACTTATCAAGAATAAATATGAGCCCTAAATGGTATAAATGGATACCAGGGACTTAGGAGACTATAATCGGGTATTGAGCGCGTAGCTCGAGGCGTGAGCGAGACATTTTGGAGAGATATTTGCGATTGTTTGAGGTAAGTAAACCCACGAGAAAATTACTTAAAATTCATTTATGATACTTACTTTAACTACAAAAAACAACAGATCAGAAACGGAAATTTCCGTCTCTAATTTGCATAAATTCCGTTTCTTGTTGAGATCTGCAACGGAACAGAGACGGAATAAATTTCGTCTCTAAAATCATCGACGCCGATTCAATCAGAAACGGAAATGTGATTCCGTTTCTGATTAGAAACGGATTAGAGACGGAATAAATTCCGTTTCTGATTAGAGACGGATTAGAGACGGAAATTAGAAACGGAACAGAGACGGAACTGAAATGGAAATTTTTCAAAATGATACAATTGTAATTGCATTCCATCTCTTATTCGTTTCTGATTAGCAACGGATCAGAGACGGAATGCATTATATCCGTCTCTGATCCGTTGCTAATCAGAGACGGATCAGAGACGGAATTTTTCCATTCCGTCTCTGATCCGTTTCTGATTTGCATCTATGAGATTCCGTTGCTAATCCGTCTCTAATTTTCATTTTTGTTTAGTTTTCAAACATAAACTCAATCAAATTGGTTCTCCAACATATAACTTGAAAATAAAACCATAGGACCTACTCCATCGCCTGCACCCCCTCCAACAACTCCTTGGGGTGCTAACATCCCCCAAAAAAACAAAATTTGACATTCATACATCGACAATATATTTCAACAAATATTCAAATGAGAGAAAAAAATGTAAAATCCAAAATTTGAAAAAGATTTATATATCCACGAAAAATTGTCAAGTATAATAAATGCTCCAAATTTCTAAGTATTCACAAAAACCACCAATCCTATTGTTCAACAACCGCAAAAAAAACTTACAATCCTCTAAATATGCACAAAAAGAATTATCAATCTAAAAGTCATGTAAACAACTATAAAAGTTACATGATATGCTTTAAATTCCTCATCTCTCACTTGAAAACCAGATTATGGCAGGTATTGTCATAGGGATATGGGATATCAATGGCACTAACTCCCACTCGATCGAAGAACCAGTCACCTATCGATAGGGCCACGCTCTGCAAATATTGCAAAATAGATCAAACTCATGATAAAAAAAATGAAATCATACCTAATGATTTAAGTTACAAGCCTATAGGTCGAGAATTGATAAACGAGCAAAAAATGTAGAGTTAAAAACCATTAGCAAGGTATTTACTTCATACCAAAATCAACCAAATATTAAGCATTGCAATTGCATTATTAAATTTTGCCTCAACAGGCTAGAGTCCAATAAAACAAAAACTATGAATAAAACACATCAATTAGTGAAACAATCATATAGCAATCTCCTAAACAACTTTGGACCAACAAAAAAATTGACACTGAGAGTTTCAGAGTAGTTCAATATCACTCCAAATTTACAAGATCAAGTCCGCATGTAATATGGACAAGACTTTTCATCATGAGAAAGCGAACAAGAATGTGAAAAGAAGCATAACTATTGAGAAGCTACATTAGGTATCCGATAACAAACAGCGACAACAAACTAATCTGTAAACAGAACATTGAATCCCTGAATAACAATACAGTAACAGAAAACTAATCTATAAACAAAACATTGAGTCCCCGTATCGGGGATCATCGATTCAATCAAATTATCAAAGACAAAAGTATAGTAAGTAAGATTAAATACCCGACGCATTGGCAGACCTAACATGTTCAGAGATATCTGTGTAGCTATTTGCTTGTCACGAGGATGATGGAATTTACAAGCAGCGCCAAATTTGCACACTTCCGTCTTCAAGAAGTACTGCCGCAAATGGATGAAAAAGCAAAGAGAGAACAGTTGTGAAAATTGTGGGTTCTTAAAGAATAAAATAACCAAATGCATGAGCAATTCATGAATTCCAAAATAATTTCAACTGTGATAACACATGCAGAGGATTTCCTCATTTAACATTTCCTTTTCTTTTTCCTTTCAGCTCATTTTTTTCAAACAAAGGGTTCAAGTACTCCAGGAAATGATCCCAACACACTAAAAAAATCACGATTAGCATAAATTTTCCTAAGAGGGAAGCTGTACTTGAAAACTGCGAGCCAACACATAAACAAGAAGTCTATGTCCACTAGCAACTTTGGCATGAATTTGCCAAAAAGGAAAACCATACTTGAAGACCAAGAACAAGAAGTTGAAAATTTGAAATGAATATTTTCTATGTTCTAATCCAAATGTGGTGCTCATATTGAATATTTTCTATGTTCTAATCCAAAACTATGAATAAAACACATCAATTAGTGAAACAATCATATAGCAATCTCCTAAACAACCTAGGACCAACAAAAAAATTGACACTTAGAGCTTCAGAGTAGTTCAATATCACTCCAACAAGAGATTCATAACTAATTGATAATATAAATGGTAGCCTCAAAATAGTTGCCTCTTTGGAACACAACACATTATTTGTAGTTATATCCGAATACTTCAAAAAGTCAAGCACTTCACAAGCGAGAGAACATTTTTAACATCAAGTTTCGAAACTAGTTTCAATCTGATTGCTCTCTACAAATGGCAATAGCCGCAGTACACTGTGTTCTTAGCATTGTAAGATCAAAAACATCACAGACAGGCCCAATTGGCAGACCTTTCGATTGTTTTTTTTTTCTTTTTTATGCAAACCTATCATTAGCAATCATGATAAAGATCCACCAAAGCCCAAATTACATAGCTCTCTATATGAAGTAACACGTAAAACATTCTCCAAGTAAAACGAAATTCATTAAAGTACAAGACGCCTCACCATCTTCACTGCCTCCCTAAAAGTAACACTGAATTCCCTAAGAAGATTAGCATGGCTGTTTAATCTCCTCCTCCATGCATGCTCTGGTGGGGAAGCACTATCAAAGTCCAAGTACACAACTCATTAAAAAAAATCAGTGATCACAATAAACAGATGAACATATATTACCCAAGTTTTGCAAAGACAAATAAACCAAGATTATATCGCAGTTTAGTGAATTTAAAGCCATACACACATGTGGAAGCAATAAAACTACTCTTCCATCTATGATGAATAGATCCATCTATTGAAACAAACCCATAGTGATTTATGATGAATTGATCATTTTAGAATGTCATTTATTTAGTCCTCAGGCACAATTTGTTTAGCCTCATGGAAAATGGACTCACGGTTTTTGGAATCTTATCATGCTCACCTAAATCATACTTCTATAGCTATCTACCACTGCATATAAGAATATGCAGTTGTTGTCATTATGCTTTACATGTAGATACTACATCATGAAGATCAACAGTAGGAACTATTGAACAAATAATACATTTTCTTTCTTTCTATCATGATTCATGAAGCTAAGCTTACCGAAATCTCATGGCAGACTACAAAATGATTGAATGAGAGAATGAAATTGGAATCTGTTGAGTACTATTTCACTTGGAAGAACAAAGTTCACAATATGTTGTTGTTGGTATTTCTTTTGAGAGGAACTAATGTCATGCACCTATTTGGAAAACGTGCAATACAGTTCAATATGCGTATATGCACATATATTCTCAATGTGTATATTGCATAGTTTCCAAATCGGCATTGTACTAATTTTACTTCTAAACATGTAATCCTAGCATATATAATTACTCGAGATTGGTAGAGTCGAGGGACGAGAAAAAAGTTCGGGTACACACGATTATTAAAAAAAAATGATGAATTTAAACAGAAGTGAATTTTTTGAAAGAATTAAAACAATAAAAATTAAGGAGGGAATTGAACCTGCCATCAAGCCATTCAGGAGGTGAGCTGCCAGGGAACCACAAGGGCCTATCAGGAGGAAGTGGTTCACAAATACTAGACAACCCTCCTTTTGTTGACAAATTATCCAACTCAAATACAGCAGATCTCCCGGGCGTTTTTGTACTTTACGCAAAGACTTCATTTGTTAAAGCCTGTGCTTGTAAATAATGGGAATCTCTTTCATCTCTTTCATGCATGACGCTTCACTCGTTAACACCTCCGTCTCTTTCAAAACATCATTCTTAGAATCCTAGTTAAATAACAATACAAGTATTAGTTGTTAGGAACAGATTGTATCAAGGTTTACTTCAAAATCGATGACCCAATATCATTGTATCTCAAGGACAGGAAATTCAGTGGATGCATATAAGATTTAACCTTTTTTTGGCAAATATATAAAATTAAACCTTCTTGTAGATAAAAGAGTCAAATGTATTTCATTTTAGATGCATCGCTAACACATTTTGTATTTCATACTAGAAAGCAACCTAATAAAAAATAGCTCCACTTATGTTAGTTTCCAAGCATTGATTGCATTTGAAGGATCAACATTAAATTGTGCGGAGTGGAAGAGTTTGATCCGTGTAGCCAATCTTAACTAATTCGAGATTAAGGATTTGTGGTTGCTATCGTTGTTTGTTGCATTTGAAGGATCACTTAATTTAAATAGGACAAATGCTTACTAATTCATCAATATGTTCCTAAATTACACAAGGTTACATCTGATTCAAGCATGATGATTCAAACAAGAAAATGGAGAGGAAGGAGAATTCGGCAAGTTCTACTGCATGGAAAGAAGTAATGCTTCCAAGTATTACCATACTTACTTGGAATGAAGATAATTCATCCTGCAACATGCCATATTTTCCCTGCAACATTGCGTGGCGATCTCTATCATTACAGACTTTTATTGTTCAAAATGTTCAAGGCTTGCTTGTATGAATCGCTATCTCGCTGAAGTTTGCTATTGTATTGTTGTAAACCGTGTTGTAATCTTGCGAATTTTTATATGAAGCATTAAGTGACTCAATCTGCCAAGAAAAAACTAACCCCTATGTAGTATGCTCCAAAAAGAATAAGAGAAAAATAAATGCAGGGACAACATGAAGTACATAATCAGCATTATCTTCTGATTAGCACGATTCAAACCCTGTTCGGTTCTTTCAAGAGCTTCCGCTAAAGAAGCTTGCGTCCTCTCAAGAGCTACCCTGACTTCCTTCTCATTTCGGTGAGAATCAAACGCCATCTGCATTGACATAAAAACATAAATAAAATACAAATGAAGCAGCAACATAAATATACATGTGAATTCAATGCTTCCAATTATAAAGTCATGTAAGGGTACCAACAATAGTCATAAACGGACTCCCCTTCAACAATTACCAGATTTGCAGCATAAGAATCTGCAGCGAAAGAAACAAAAATTCTCAGAAGATAGCTCAAAATAATATAGCTATGGGTAGCAGGTAATTGTCTTAATCTCATAGGAAAATATTATGATAAATTGAAGTCATTCAAGTAATTATTAGTTTGAAGATTATACGATGTTGATTGTCAGCAGAAAGCCATAATGTGGGCATGAGCTAACTTAATCAGCCTAGTCTTCATAATATATCTCAGGTATTCAGAATAGCTTCAAATCTCCGTTAAATGAAATACCTTAAATCCTTTATTCTCCTAAAGTATTTAAAATAAACTTCATTATGGATAGTCCATTCAATCACTCAAAACCTAAAGGAATGGAATTTCTAACATGCGATTTTCTTATGGTGGTACCAAAACACCCATGCAATAAAAGGAAAATACTGGAGTAATTGTAGGCATCACCTCGCTATTACCAATCCAATTGTCTAACCAATTCACATCCACATATGCAATATGCAGCTAAAGTAGGTATTCGTAAATGCTTGAGAAAAGCCACGGGTACCACCGACGTGCTATTTGTAGCTACAAATACAAAATTTGGTTAAATTGGAAGTTTATGAAACCTTGCCACACGAAGAAGAAAACTATAACCTACAGTTTAGGGTTTAGGGTTTACAATTTCGTTCTAGACAGTTAACACATTAGCACAACCAACTGATCCATTCACGTTAGCACAAAACTCACCATCATCAACAGCGGACGAACACGCGTCTTCTTTAATTTCATCGGCATTACTCGGTCTGAACATAATACAAGCAGTATTTACAATAACCGAATCAACAACTGATGAAAATTCAATCGAACATTCACAGAACTTACAGATCGAACAACCGAAAAGCATTATCATCTAAACTCGTAAGAAAACACAAACCGTCGGGAGACCTAACAACACAACAAGTCAAAAACAGCAAGAGTTTCAAAGAGTAAACCCTAACTGAAACAGAAATCAAACGCAAAGATTGAAACTTGAAACCTAATTACCATTTCACGCCTTTGAAGAAATTGTTATGGCTTCTTACGCTCTTGAACTGTTGGTAGAAGTGATTGGTCCGCCGCGGAGGAACGTCGAACCGTAGAACATGCCATGAGTGGGCGAAACCGCGACCGGCCTCAGTAGGTTTGACAGTTTCGGCTTGCGCTTCGTTGAGAGAGAAGGTTATAGAGTGAGAGCAGAGAGCTGCGAGAGAGAGAGAGAAGAGAACGGCGAGAGAGAGAGAGAGAGCAGAGAGCGGCGACGAGAGAGAGAGAGCAGAGAATGGCGACGGTGAGAGAGAGAGGAGAGAGCGGTGACGGTGAGAGAGAGCGTGAGAGTGGAGACGGTGAGAGAGAGCTTCGTCGAGAGAAAGAGGGTTTTTGTGAGAGAGAGAAAGAGCGGAGAGAGATTTTAGGGAGAGAGAGAGAGAGAGTTTTGTGGTTGGTATTTTTGGGTATCTAGCACGCACGAATCTCGAGACGTAATGGACGGTTGTAAAAAAAAGAAAGTTTTGGTGGGAATGTTGGCGCCATTATTTAGAGACGGAATTTAATTCTGTCTCTAATTCCGTCTCTGATCTCTCTCTATTCCGTTTCTGAATTAGTCTGTCTTAATTCCATCTTTAACCACTTTTTCTCAGCAACAGAACTTAATTCCGTTGCTAATTCTGCCTATAAATATCATTTTCCTTGTAGTATTTATTTTACATTTCAATTATTCTATTGTGTTATTTATTGGTGTTCATTTACTATTCATCCACTCCCACGTAAGTATGCGTGTTTGTCGACGGGGTCGGGCATGGCACGGACTCATACCCCGGGGCTAGCTACCCCGTTCTGTTTGAGTAATTGGTCATATTAGGGCTATGTGGCGATTATTTTCCGCACGACCCGTAGGTTGAGAGATGTTTGACAAAGGCCTAAGTCTTCGTCATGGGTTCCTCTCGAGAGATGTTTGGATGGGGTTCTCCCGTTCATGGGTTCCTCTCATTCGACGGTGAGATGTTTGGCAAGGTGGTCGTCATGGGTTCCTCTCGGTTTAGCTAAGACGATTCCCGGATGTCGGCCAGGGTTCTATGTCACGCTACACTCGTGTCCAAATTCAACTTTTCAACGACTTATTTTCATGCGATTACTTTATTCTTGTTCCTTATTTAAATTGCATGAATTGTAGCCGTTTTATTGGATTTCATGAATATTTGCTAACGTTCTCTGGGATTTACACGCTAGGATTTGTTATTGTTTTTGGTGACAAATCGCAGATCCTACGACGAGCCGAGGCAAGGCAAAGGGGTTTTAGGCGACTACCTCTGAGTTAGGAGAGCCCCATCAGCTTTTTGCGTATGTAGAGTATGCATTTTTTATTGCTTTTATGAAATTTTGGGGATGACTTGTATACCTGATACATGTATATACTTACCTTTTGTACTTTGTCGCTCTTTGACATAATGATATCTAATGTCGGGTTTCTACACTATTGGGTTATTTATATAATGCAAACTTTTCATTTCTACGATATTTGCATGCTTCAAAGATTTCCGTTTTGATGTTTAACACATATTAATTTAATAAATCGTGAAGAACTTAACTTAGTCAATTTAATGTAAATATTCATAAAAACATCTATAAATACTAAGTTAAGGCGAATTAGATACGTACAAAGATTTAGGTCGCGGGCAGTTAAAAATAAGTGTGCGATGACGTGGTATGCTTGGTGACGTATCTGGTGACGTGACGGTAGCCGGTTTACCTCGGAGTTTGGGGCCGTCACATCCTAACCTTTTGATATTCGTTATTATATCCTAGCTTTTTTTAAGTTGTTTAATTTGTATTTATTGAATTAAGTGGCTCAAACTTGTAATTTGAGTTGGACTCTAATTAGTATCCTACATGGATTCATGCATACACAGTGATTACACATGAGATTAATTAGTAATTGGATATAGCTACATTTGTATTCCAATTAGGAGTTAATATTTTATTTTTTATTTTTTTTGTTGTGTTGGTTTATGTGTACAAACATGTAACACCTATAAATAGGTGTATGCGGTAATTTGGGGAAGCATAGTGTTGTGTGTGATTAAACATAATGTTGTGTGAGTTTTTTGAGAACCGAGAGATTGTGTGTAGTAGCGTAGGAGCCTGTGAGGGGGTACACGACACTTTGAGACTGAATCTTGATGGGGTTTAGATAGAGGAGGCTTAATTTCTTCTTAGTGCACTAAACTATTGATAGTGGATTGTCTTGTTTCTTGCCCGTTATTTTTTTACCCTGATTTTGGATTTTCTGCATTAATTGTTATGTTCATCTTTTTTTTTTCTAGTGTTTATTTATCTTTAGGTGTATTCATGTCACTGCGATCTTGGGTTTTCTGTAGGGATTCGTCAAAATAGTATCTTATGCGACTTTTTACTCAAGATTTGATGAGTTAAGACTTAAATAGTTAATTTAAAGGCCACCTCATCATCCATAATCACTTAAATAATTATTAAATTTATTATTTAAATTCATTGTTTAAGTTACATGTTATCAAATTTGAAGTTCAAAAGTTACATATGATACAAATCAAACAATTTATAAAGGTTATAATGTAATAACAAATCTCAAAAGGTCCTTATAGTAGCAAAAGTTGTAAAAGGTTAAGATATTTTAACCAATTTGACATTATATCATTATTATAATTATAATTGTTATTGTTATTGTTGTTGTTATTGTTGTTGTTGTTGTTCTTCTTCTTCTTCTTTTCTTCTTCTTCTTCTTCTTCTTCTTATTATTATTATTATTATTATTATTATTATTATTATTATTATTATTATTATTATTATTATTATTATTAGAATAATAATAATAATAATAAAAGAGAAAAATTGCTTACGCAAAGGATACCTAGATTGTTTAAATCCTTTCGTCGACTTTGCATGTCGCATTAGGCGATGGATTTCAGGGAGAGAGTTATTCTCCGAGTTAGAGTCAGGCGGCGAATCAGACGTAGGAGACGTAGCAGGATGCGACTCTGAGTCGGTATGAGACCCAGCCGTAATCTGCGCATGAGCGGGAGACAAAGTCATAATTGCAGGACCTTTGTCTTTTGAAGATGGTGGATTAGATGAAGAGGGTTGTGGTTTAGCTACCGCAGGTGAAGGAATGTCAGATGAAATTTGAAGCTTACCAAGCTTAGATGTAAGAATTTTCATAAATTTGTCTGAAAAGGGAGTTTTAAATGAAGGCATATTCGGAGACGCCGAAGGAGGGAAAAATGGTTTAGTTTCCTTATGAGATGGGATAAGTGATTTTTTAGGAATAGAGGTTGATGGTTCAGCGGGTGGTGTTAATGTAGATAAATACATATTGGTAAAATTATTTTGTTCAATGAGGTGGTTAATATCCCTTTTGGAGATAGGACCAGAATCCTCAACGGTTGTTTTGAATGGAGAGGCCTTTATATTATCACGGAGTTTTAAAGGCGCTAGGGGAGGATGACGCTGGTCATATTTTTGACCACCAGTGGATTCCCAAATGGTATTGACCTGGAGGGAAATAGTTGGGCTTTTAATGGCTAACCAGTCAAAGAAAGAGATATTTTGTTTATTTTCTTTGACGTAGGCAAAATATTTTTCGCGGAAAATAGCTTGATGCTGGAAAGGAACAAGTTTACAAAACGAGGGTTTTAAAGGATGGGTTAAGAATTGTCGTTTTAGCGATTCATAATCCATTCAAAGTTCGTATTCCTGTTCTTCTAAGGTTACAACATTAATATGATACTCAGCGAAATCATTGATGCTGACATTATCATCATTAGTTGTTGTAGGAGGAACACAAACAGGATAAGCAATTCCACCACAATTGTCACAAGTTTCTGATAAAGGATCAGGAACATGAGTATGTGGTTGAGAAGCAAAAGAAGATGAAGAAATGGTTGATGTTGATGCTCGTGGAGCAAAGATAATATCAACTTTTCCATCATCGTGCTCAATAATTTGAGAAAAGTTTTGAGACACGTGTCGCTTTTGTTGTTCTTCCTTGTTTGTATCTGTGATAGTCCACTGATGAGGAAGAGGGATATCTTTTATAGCTAATTGTTTTCTATCAATGATAGTGTTTTTAACATTCGTAAGAAAAATCGTAGAAAGAGTTTTCTTTTTAAGTTCTTTATAGGCAATATCAGGAATAATGGTATGCATTATTTTGTAAAAGAGACGGTATACAACTGCAACATTTGAAATTGTTTTGGATAAGGTAAAACCTTTGGTAGAGATTCCAAGAACAAGTGCTCTTGAAACTAGGGCACTTTCATTTTGAAGATCAATAGTGAAATTTGGACAACAGTCAAAGTATAAAGGACCATCAGAGAGACTTCCTTCCACTATTCCAAGTAAGGAATCAAGAAAGTTTAAATGTCTTTTATCTCTAACTGAGACCATAACATCAGCATTTACGCCAAGGGCAACTAAAGGTTTAATTGCAACTTGGATAAGGCCAAGATGTAAATACTTATGACTTAAAGCATAGCTTTCAATTTTTTGAGGAGATAAGATAACTATTTCTTGTCCATCTTCTGTGACAGAAATAGTATTTTCAACAAGTTTAATAATATAATTTCGAGAGGGGGAAAAATTTCCATTGGTATAAACCTGAGAAGGTTTTACTTTAGGAATGGACCAATTTTGTAAAGACTGATCAATATTAGCATAAGTAGTTTCAGATATATTTTTAAATTTATTTTTTGACAACTGAGAAAACGACTCAGGAGAAGAAGACGACGAAGATGCTGAAGACCCAGATCCAGATTCAGAAGACTTAAATGATAGTACTTTTGACAAAGATCGTCTAAGAGAACTCATGGTTAAGGCTCAAGGTAAACACTTACTTGGTCAACGATTAACTGCTCGACTTACACTTTAGGCGAGACTTACTACGCGACTAGGAAAGCAGATGTAAACTGATAAATCAAAACCATGAAAGACCAGAGAGAAAATCCAATCCAAAGTAATATATCAAACAAAGCGTCGATGAAAACAAAGATCAGGCAAGCTACTATAAAGTATAGTGATAAAGATAAGAACATAAACACAGAGAAAGATACTTACAACGAACCTGGCTCTGATACCAATTTGTCGACCTTCGACGTAGTTAAACTCAACAGGATAATACTCACGATAGTGTCTTGTAAAATGGAGATGAGGGTACATAGTTTCAGGAAAATCAGTAGGGCACCATATATAAAACCGAGGAACTTTGGCGAGATAATAAAACGACTCTATGATTATTATTCAACAACAAACTTACAATAAAGGCAAGAAGAGGCAAGAGAAAACTTAGAAACTGAATATTCAACTTAAGACTCGATGCCCTGCAACTGAATACATTCAACATATATATAGACGCATTGTTGTGTAAAAACAATCCTACAAACGACCCTTCAGAAAAGCAAAAGACAACTTGACTCTTCAGAAAAGCAAGAGGTCAACAGTACCTGACCTTTAGCAAAAGCAAGCAAACAGTACATATCTTTATATAAAGCAAACAGGAAAAGTAAATACGAAAACAACAGTAACTTGACCTTTGGAAAAGGTGAAAGTTATCTGATGTTTGGGTACTACCAAGAGGTCATGGACCTTTGAGAGAACAAGGCTATCCTAATAACCAATGGAAATTAGGATAGGAAGCCTGTGCTTGACAAGGAGGCTGGCCTGGGCCTGAGGGCTGGACACGTCCAGGAACAGTTATAATTTTATGGGGGGAATGGCCGGAAAGGCCAAAATTCATTAATTCTGCTAGGAGAATAGATGAGATGGCAAAATGCAGCAGCAGGAGAGGTATGTATGAATTCCCAAAGATGAGAAAAAATATACTCGGGAAATCGAAACACAGTGGGAAGGTCAATCATTATTGTGATACGAGGACAGTTTAGCAAATACCATAAGGCAAGGAGGTAGGAGGTATCTTCAGTAGTCCGGACAAAGCTTATACAAGCCATGTGTATAACTAAAGAATAAGGAGAATGGCGAGAACAACGGCGACAACAGCAAGAGGCTGTAGGTGAATAATAAATATCAACTCCATTGGAGTAGATTAAGGACAAAAAGTGTTCAACCAAAGGTTGTTGAAGAGCTCTAGGTATATCATTAGGGGTCATCATCAGACAAATGCACACTCCGCGGTGATGGAGTAGGAGAACCTCTTGATGAAACCTGGTCCAAATCAGTACGAAGTTGTTTGTTATCATCTTCTAATTGTTGAATCCGGGCTAATATTTTTGCCATATCTGGATTAATAGTTGGTTTTGAAACAACATCTTTAAAAGATTCGGAGCTTGAGGGAAAGGTAGCGAACTTAACGGGTGTTTTTGGTTTAATGGGAGTTTTTGGAGCAAAAGCGGCTTCATAATTAAACTTATTCCACCATTTGCAGGAAATGTCTTGGGATAAATAGGTGTAGGTCATTTGAGGATCTGTTTTTGGATCATAAGATAAAATAAGAGATGTTCCATATTCCCATTTTAAGATCCAGAGGATTGAGTATTTGTTGATAAATTGGAGGAGGGATATTTTTTCTTTGTTAAATTGCTCTTTGACAAGAGCAGGAAAAATGGAGTCATGCGGTTCGAATTTATTCCACCAACTAGTGACCCACCAGAGAGGAAATGAGTGTGGACAATTTTGACGGAAGGAGATGTACCAAGAATGGTGATCCGGGTCTTTATAAAATAAAATATTCTGCCAGGCGGCAATATAATCTTGGTAGCTTAAGGAAATGGCAGGAGAATTTTTTGTTAAAACAATATCTTTATAGGAAAATGGAGTTTTAGTTATAAATTTATACTTTTCACACCACTCATCAGAGCTTAAAACTTGTTGAATCTTAAACTTTGAATAATCAATTTCAACAGAATTTTCTCTTCACATATGGTCCAAATGAACTGATTGTGTGGCAGTGAGTATGTTCTCGTAGAACTGGATGGTTGCGTGAGGGCGAGTAGGGAGGAAATTGAGGCCAGGAGGCATGGTGCAGGCAATTTTTGTAGGTAAGGATTTTGATTGGAGATTGGGTTCTAGGATACAAATGAGATTATGGGTGGTAGCCATATATGAACAATTAGGTTCAGGAAGGTCCAAAGGTTTGAACCTGTTGGTGGAGGAAGAGGTTGCTGATGCAGGAACTTTCTTAGACATAATCTGTAAGAAATTCACAGAAGGTGTCGTAAGAAATTCACGAGACAAAAAGTCAGGAAGACAATTCTTTATTCCTGGAATATATTCAATATCAAAATCAAAAATACTTAATATAGCTTGCCACCGCGCAAAAATTTGTTTAGCGGCTAAATTTTTGACATCTTTGAAAAAGATAAATTTGGCAGATTGACAATCAACACGAATTAGAAATTTTTTATTTAAAAGATCTGTTTGGAATTTTTGGACACAAAGAACAATAGCTAAGACTTCCTTTTGGAAGGTAGAATACTTCTGTTGAGCATCCTTCCATGTTTTCGAAGTAAAGCAAACAAGTTGTTCTTTACCAGAAGGGGTTGTTGGAGAAGAATTCCTCCATACCCTATATCTGAAGCATCAGTTTGGACAATTTTAAAATATTGAGGATTTGCCAAATGAAGGCAAGGAAGAGATTGAACTTTTTCTTTTATCAGCTGAATGGCTGTTGTATGAGCAGAAGTCCAAAGAAAAGGTGTTTTGGAAGATAGTAATTGTTGAAGACACAGTCTATCTTTTGCGACGTCTTTATAAAAATCGGAAAGATAATTAAGAAATCAAAGAAATCTTTGTAATTGGAGGCGATCAGTTAATTGATCGGGAAATTTGCTGGCAAAACTAATTACTCGATTAACAGGAGTAATAGTTTGGTTAGCAATTTTGAAACCAAGGAAGGTTATCTCATTTTGAAAAAGATTCATTTTCTTTTGAGACAACACAAGACCGTTTTTAAGAATCAAAGATTGAAAAATTTGTAAATGTTTCCAATGTTGATCTATCGAAGGAGAGAAAACCAAAAGATCATCAATGTAAACAAGAATAAAGGAGTAATAAGGATTAAAAATGTCATTCATTATTTTCTGAAATTCAGAAGGAGCATTTTTGAGACCAAATGGCATAACATTCCATTGGTATTGTCCAAAAGGAGTGTTAAAAGCAGTTTTATAGCGATCATCAGGATGAACTTGAATTTGCCAAAATCCCGATTTTAAATCAAACTTGGAAAAGACAACAGCTGATGTTGTAGCTTTCATAAGATCTGATTTATTAGGAAGTGGATAACGAATAGTTTTTAAAACTTTGTTAAGGGGTTTGTAATTGATAACTAATCGAGGAACACCTCGTTCAAGTTCAGGAGCGTTTTCAACATAAAAAGCTGTACAACTCCAAGGAGATTGTGAAGGAGTAATAAGCTTCTTTTTAAGCAAATCAGCAATCTCATTTTGACAAATTTCACGTAGGCGAGAATTCATCTGAGAAGGATTAGCTTTTGTAGGAATTTTAGATTCAAGAAAATCAGGAATGTAGGGCAATTTAACAATATGCTGTTTTCGAGCCCAAAATGCAGAAGGAATATCATAACAACATTATGTTGAAGCCGATTTTGGAAGTTGGTTAATTTATTTTGAAAAATAGGAGAGCTAAGAATGTGCTCAGTTTTTAGCAACAATATTTCATGTTTTAAAAACTGAATATGTGTATTCTTATACTCAATTTGATTGATAATGGAGTTCATGAAAGATTCTTTTGGAGAATCTATGAAGGAGAATGTTAAAGCTTTTCCTTGCATGTTAGTAGAGATACCAGTTTCTGAAACGGAAAAAGGCTGTATTTTTCGCAGAAATGGTGTTCCTAATAACATATCTTGTTTTAAACCTTTAACGATAATAAAGGTTAAGGGAATACAAATTCCTTGTTTACAGATATGAGCAAGGGAAACTTCATACTTAATTTTTGTTTGTTGTCCATTTGCAACTGAAATGTGTTGATCGTCTTGAATACGATCACAATAATGCAAAGGAAGGAATCCTTCTCTTAAACAATTTAAATCAGCACCAGAATCTATCAACGCATTACATTTTACAGAAAATCCTTTAACTGTAAATGTAACTGGTGTAAACCATCGTTGGTAATTCGAGTGAGATTTTGAAAGGCTATCAACAAATATATTATTTGAGTCAAAGCTATAATGAGCTTCAGGATTTGGTTGTTCAAGGCTAGTAATACGGGAGGAGAGAAGTTTTATCTCTTGTTTTAACTGATTAATTTCAGTTTGTAGAGATTGGATGGAAACATGTTTGGGTTTTTTATTAACAACTTCCATGAGACTTGCAAAATTAAGATGAGAGTCATCAATGGATAATTGTTCTTTAAAGTGCTTCTGTTTTTTCTGGATAGTAGAAGGAAGAGGAAACTGTTCCTCTGAGGTATTGGGCGTATGTGAAGAAGGTGTAATGATTTCAGTGAAGTACTTCAATTTTAGTGAAGGATCAGAAATTTGTTCACCTATGGAGAGAATGAGTTCTTCATGGGCGGTTAAAACATTTATTTCAGGATCTGAAGAAGAAGAAGTGTTCGGAAGGTTAGACACACAGTGACATTCATCATTTTCCGAAGAAGAATAAGAAGAAAATGCAACCTGATGAATTTTCTTCGTGGCTGTTTTTTGATGACACTTGTTGGCATAATGGCCGGGTTTCCCACAGTTATAACAAACAGTGCTAACCTTATTTTTATGGTCGGACTTTGGGAATGGACGAAGGGAATAGCTACGACGATGTCGGCGATATTTCTGTTTAGGAGGATGGCTATAATAAGGTGGTTTATAGAAATGAGATGATTTGTTTCGGCGTTTGATATGATGCTTAGGAGTTAAATACTTTGACACATCCATATCTTGACCAAAATCAAAGCAAAAATTGCCTAAATCGTGTTTCAAGGTAGACTTATCCTTTTTAAGTTGACGATTTAATCGTAGGTCATTACAAATGGCTAGAGCACAGGTTTGTACCGATTGAGTAATATCCCCGTAGGAGAGTTCAGCGAGGGTATTATTATAATGTTCTTTGATGAAATCCTTAATTTTGGCAGCAAAATAAGGAGGCAAACCAGCGATAAATCTTTCTTTCCAAAAAGATTCATCATGTCGCTCAGTTAAAGAATACAGTTTAGAGAAAAATGTATCTTTATACCATCTATAATCATTGAGTGTCCTACATCGTAGGTTTTGCAATTGATCACGTATCTTTTCATTAACAAAATCGAGGTGACCAACAAATTGTCATATGATGGCTGCCATAAGATGATCGACAGAGTCATAAATCCAATCGCCATTAAAATCAAGTATGGGTTGGTTTAATGCATCTTTTTTAAGATGATTAATAATGGCGTTTCGTTCATCGTCATCCATGACATAATGCCACCAACTATATAACTGACAAGTGAAACCACAAGTAATGGCTTTAGCAGTATCTGGTTCAGAATGGTTGAGAAGAGTACTTGCTCTGGCATATATATGCATTTTAAGGACGACCTCAAGGACTTGATATTCTGAAAGACCATCGATACTCCAGTCATAAATAGCATGACCGTCGTATTTTTGATTTCGTTTAACCTTTTCTTCAAGAATAAGGTCAGACGGAGATGGTCGAGAGTAAAATTGCTTACGCAAAGGATACCTAGATTGTTTAAATCCTTTTGTCGACTTTGCATGTCGCATTATGCGATGGATTTCAGGGAGAGAGTTATTCTCCGAGTTAGAGTCAGGCGGCGACTCAGACGTAGGAGACGCAGCAAGATGCGACTCTGAGTCGGTATGAGACCCAGCCGTAATCTGAGATGAGCGGGAGACAAAGTCATAATTGCAGGACCTTTGTCTTTTGAAGATGGTGGATTAGATGAAGAGGGTTGTGGTTTAGCTACCGCGGGTGAAGGAATGTCAGATGAAATTTGAAGCTTACCAAGCTTAGATGTAAGAATTTTCATAAATTCGTCTGAAAGGGGAGTTTTAAATGAGGGCATATTCGGAGACGCCGAAGGAGGGAAAAATGGTTTAGTTTCCTTATGAGATGGGATAAGTGATTTTTTAGGAATAGAGGTTGATGGTTCAGCGGGTGGTGTTAATGTAGATAAATACATATTGGTAAAATTATTTTGTTCAATGAGGTGGTTAATATCCCTTTTGGAGATAGGACCAGAATCCTCAACGGTTGTTTTGAATGAAGAGGCCTTTATATTATCACGGAGTTTTAAAGGCGCTAGGGGAGGATGACGCTGGTCATATTTTTGACCACCAGTGGATTCCCAAATGGTATTGACCTGGAGGGAAATAGTTGGGCTTTTAATGGCTAACCAGTCAAAGAAAGAGATATTTTGTTTATTTTCTTTGACGTAGGCAAAATATTTTTCGCGGAAAATAGCTTGATGCTGGAAAGGAACAAGTTTACAAAACGAGGGTTTTAAAGGATGGGTTAAGAATTGCTGTTTTAGCGATTCATAATCCATTCTAAATTCGTCTTCCTGTTCTTCTTTGTTTGTATCTGTGATAGTCCACTGATGAGGAAGAGGGATATCTTGTATAGCTAATTGTTTTCTATCAATGATAGTGTTTTTAACATTCGTAAGAAAAATCGTAGAAAGAGTTTTCTTTTGAAGTTCTTTATAGGCAATATCAGGAATAATGGTATGCATTATTTTGTAAAAGAGACGGTATACAACCGCAACATTTGAAATTGTTTTGGATAAGGTAAAACCTTTTGTAGAGATTCCAAGAACAAGTGCTCTTGAAACTAGGGCACTTTCATTTTGAAGATCAATAGTGAAATTTGGACAACAGTCAAAGTATAAAGGACCATCAGAGAGACTTCCTTCCACTATTCCAAGTAAGGAATCAAGAAAGTTTAAATGCCTTTTATCTCTAACTAAGACCATAACATCAGCATTTACGCCAAGGGCATCTAAAGGTTTAATTGCAACTTGGATAAGGCCAAGATGTAAATACTTATGACTTAAAGCATGGCTTTCAATTTTTTGAGGAGATAAGATAACTATTTCTTGTCCATCTTCTGTGACAGAAATAGTATTTTGAACAAGTTTAATAATATAATTTTGAGTGGGGGAAAAATTTCCATTGGTATAAACCTGAGAAGGTTTTACTTTAGGAATGGACCAATTTTGTAAAGACTGATCAATATTAGCATAAGTAGTTTCAGATATATTTTTAAATTTATTTTTTGACAACTGAGAAAACGACTCAGGAGAAGAAGACGACGAAGATGCTGAAGACCCAGATCCAGATTCAGAAGACTTAAATGATAGTACTTTTGACAAAGATCGTCTAAGAGAACTCATGGTTAAGGCTCAAGGTAAACACTTACTTGGTCAACGATTAACTGCTCGACTTACACTTTAGGCGAGACTTACTACGCGACTAGGAAAGCAGATGTAAACCGATATATCAAAACCACGAAAGTCCAGAGAGAAAATCCAATCCAAAGTAAGACATCAAACAAAGCGTCGATGAAAACAAAGATCAGGGAAGCTACTAGAAAGTATAGTGATAAAGATAAGAACATAAACACAGAGAAAGATACTTACAACGCTGCTGGCTTTGTTATTGTTATTGTTGTTGTTGTTGTTGTTGTTGTTGTTGTTGTTGTTCTTGTTCTTGTTCTTGTTCTTCTTTCTTCTTCTTCTTCTCCTCCTCCTCCTCCTCCTCCTCCTCCTCATCATCATCATCATCATCATCATCATCATCATCATCATCATTATTATTATTATTATTATTATTATTATTATTATTATTATTATTATTATTATTATTATTATTACTACTACTACGAGTATCCGCACCCTTTGATCAGGAGAAAGCGCCAAGAAATGGTTTCATTGTCGACACAAGGATTCGAACACGCGATCCATACGAAGAACCATGTAGTTTTTATGTCACTCCGCCACCCCAGCCAGGTGGTCATTTTATATTATTTTTTGCTATCAAAAAAAGCCTAATGATAAAAAAATATCATAACATTTATAAGTTGTATCAATTATGTCATATACTTTTTGTAAATTATCAATTCTTTCATAACCTTTTCGATTTAATATCAATTATATCCCCAATTAATTTGGAGCATATTTTCTTTAAAATCAACGTAATCTTCTAACTTTTCTTTTCACAACCATCCCCTCTAATCAATTTTATATCAATTTTTTTATACCTCATACTTAAATTAAGTTTATGAAGATTCTCAAAAACAATAATTTATAATTAATGATTTCTTAATAGTTCAGTTTACGAAAACTCAAGAATAATACTCTCGAGGTAGTTGATCACGAATAAGTGTGTGTTCGACTTGCATGTCGACCTTTTCCTATGTTGGTTTTATTTGAAGAGGTTTTTTTTTTTTAAATAATTATGGTTTATTTTTATTTTTTTTACGAATAAGTTTTCTTGGGTTAGATAATCGAAATTCTCATAATTTTTCTTTTTCAATTTTGTCAAATTTCCCTCACTTTTCCCTTCCTTTCTTGCCCTATCCAAGTGAAAATTCTGAATTTTCTTACGAGAGAATCAATCTTCCCACCTCAAGAGACATCTTTGTCCCAATTTCATGGTTCAAGCAGAGAAGCAATCCTCCCACCTCAGGAGACATCTTTGTCCCACCTCTAAGTTCAGGCTCATGAGTACTTAACTGCAGTGGAGATACCTAACTAATTATAGTAGAACTAGATACATAAAACTTAAACGGGACACATCGAATCAATAAAGCCTAGGTGCCTAGTGGGTCACAGTGGTCCAGCCTAAGCACCAAAATCTAAGGTAAACCTAGATTATACTGCCAAAATACGCGGTGGGTTAGGACTAAATATCAACTAAAAGTTAAGTATTTATTTTTCCTTTCATAACAAGTCTTTGGTAAAAAGCCCAAGCATTTGTCCAGTCATTTGTCTTAGTAGTAGAAAGTGAGCCTCTCCAAGTTGAAGGTTTCAAGATCTTCATATGAAGTGGGCATAATGGCCTAAATGGGCCTGGTGTAAAATAGTTTTCTGGAAGGAAATGCCATAAAAGTAATAAGTCCAATAAACAATAAATTGTCTCCTCTCTGAAAAAACAAAGAAGAAAGTTTCTTAAAACTTGAGAAAAAGAAGCAAAACTGATGTAATTGCTGTTTCTCGTGCAATTCTTCAAGTTGAAGGGGGTTTGCATAACCATTTACATGACCAAGCTGGCGTAACACATAGCATTAAGCAACCACTACGATTTTGTGAATTGAAATAGGAAGTACAAGGATTAAGAACTTGCTTTGGCTTTTTATCAAAGAAAACATTTACTTTTCACAGATGATCAACACGATCGAGAACTCACAAACTGATTACAAACTTCCATTAATATAACTCTCCTTCAGGTCCTGCAATGCTTCCCGAATTGCATGCTCATCTTGGTTGGAGTGTTTCAAGCAGATAAGCCTCTGAGCAGCGCGATATAGCATCTGAATTGAGTTATGCTGGATGCAATTTACTTCTGTCCTCCTCATTTCCTTCAAATTAAAAACATGCAAGTTCAAATTTCATTACATAAGAAGTTGCAGACGGTACAAGACCAGGCATTTGAAAATGATAGCAATAAATAAAGAGAACTTTATCAGTAAGACTTTGATAAGAACTGTTAAAGTACAATGCTACCATCAGCAATTGATTTATATCTACGCAACACTTTTGCAGCAGAAAAATGGCACTTGCAAACAATCTTTAAGGCCAAATATTTTGTTACTTACTTGGTGTACACAAGAAAGAACTATTGTTTACGACGGATTCAAAGAAAAATAAACAAACTATGAGACTGTAGTACTTGATATCAATTGGATGCCTCTATCCCCTTTGCACGGTGATAACAAATAAGGACACTCACTCCTATCTGATACTGAGACGGAGTTAATGGAAATCACCACAAGGTACACACTTTCTCAAGATATCACCCCATTAAGGGCCATAACATATATGCAAATGCAAACTGATGACCACCAAAAGTGTATGAAATGTCTATCTCAATATTATCAATACATGATCACATAGATGAAACAGGATGGTTGAATCTAGGTTTAATTAGAAATTTAGAATATAAAATCCCAACAGATATAGGGACAAGGGAGTGTAAGGTGGCTTATGAATGGCAATTCATAGAATGAAATCCAAGCAGTGAGATTATTTACCAATAAAAGATAGATGAAACAGGATGGTTGAATCTAGGTTTAATTAGAAATTTAGAATATAAAATCCCAACAGATATAGGGACAAGGGAGTGTAAGGTGGCTTATGAATGGCAATTCATAGAATGAAATCCAAGCAGTGAGATTATTTACCAATAAAAGATATTTAAAACATCTCTTGAACATATGATGAGGAATTTTATAAACTACCAACTCTTCACATGTGTAAAAGAACAAGACTATAATATCTGAAAGTAGTGCGTGATATCATGATATTAGTCTGAACAATCATACAGGCTATCATAGTTTGTTTTACATTATACAACATTCAATTATTGCCAGCGAATACGCAAACAAACCAGTTGCATAACGAAGTTATCATATGTCATCATCACCTCGTGATAAAAAAAGCTATAGGTGTAAAATAGCAGTCACCAAAGTAAATATTTAACATACCTTCTAACGACTAATACCTGCTAAAGTAATCAAATTTACCTAAAAGCAATACATGTTAAGATAAGTCCCACATCACTATTTAAGTGTAGAAATGAGCTATAAGTTTGGATTGGAATCACCAACTTGCCATGGTATTTTAGTGTAGTCTCATCTCCCAACTTAGCCCCATGCTCATTCTCTCCTAAACTTGGACTTGGGCCTTCAAAAATACAAAAAACCAAAAATGGTCAAAGCATTAAAGGCTTAATAGCCTAAAATAAATGAGCCCCAAGTCTAAGTCAAGTCCCGAGTGAGCTAATGACCGTTGTACTTGAGGATCCAATGATGCAAGTCCCATGTTGGCCAATGCCCGTCCCAAGTAGGCCAATGCATGATATTTTTGAGTGGGCTAGCCAATTGCTCGTCCCGAGTTGGCTAGTGCATGTTGCGCTTAAGGTAATTCCCAATAGACCAACTAATTCTCAACTTGACCAATGCCCGTTGGGCTTGAGGGAAGGTGTTGAGAATAGTCCCACATTGACTATTCGAGTAAGTGTAGAACGGTTATAAATTTGGATAAGAAACACCAACTTGCATTGGCATTTTGGTCTCCCCCAAAATTAAGACCCACACTCATTATATCCTAAAGTTGTACTTTAAACAATCGATAAACTCATTAGAATCACTGCCACCTGCTTGCTTTGCTTGGTACTTTTTCTTCTTGGCAAAGTGCCACTGTTGACTTGACCTATGCGTACACAAATTTGACGCTCAATTTTATTTTCTTCTTTCCCCTATAGTTATAAGCCCTTTATTGTAGTCAGGTGTTGCCTTTCATAAGTGATAATGATCCCACTCTAATATTTATAAGAATATTAATTGAATAATCTATAATTTAGTTTTATTTTCTCCTTCAGTTTTTCTTAGTCTTTCCCCTTAATTTTTTTATACATTATGATTAAAAGATATTTGCAAAAATGAGAAAAAAAGCAACAAGAGTGCTTATATTTAAATTATCTACCAACTCACATCAACCAAGTTATGCATTTAACTTAGACTAATAAACATAATTTCCAAGAAAAGATAAATACCTTGTCAATGAGCAATTCAAACTTAGCAAAACCCTTTCTCCCATCTATACAAGTTAAGTTGGATGAATTCACTTTCTCCTTTCAACATATACAGGACCAAATCCTTGTGATTCTATGAACGAAGTGTCATTTATATGTTTCTTCTTTATGTCTCTCAATGTTATTCTCAATCTTCCCCTTTCTTTACCGTCAACCATTGTTGAATGGTAATTTTCCCTTAATCGAGTCAGCCATTAGTCTTTATTCATTTCAATCATTATAGTAGATTCTGTCTTGATGTATGTCCAGTTAGGCAACTCCAACCCTTTTTTTTTATATTAGACGTTGGGATTTTTATCTTTGAGCACATACACACATTGACATTCCTTTTTTTAGGAAACTTTATTAACATGTTCCTCTATTGCTCAAAATTCAAATCTATATGGTACTACTCACCTAGTTTTCATCTTGAGAAGTTTTGCATTTAACTTTAATTGGATACTTTGTTATGTACTAGACTGGATGCACACAAACTAATCCAACCTACTTTAACTCTATGGGTGACATCATCTCCCATCTCTCCTTTGTGTTAAGTGACACCGGATACCTAAGTTCCAACACCTCAATGTATCTATTGACACAACAAGAAACCCACATATTAGAAAATAATGATAATCACCCATGTACCAGTACAAAATTGTTGGTTTTCAAGTTGCAAATATCAGCTGAATCAATGATAGTCATCACAAAAAAAGATGATAGAATGATAACAACAAAATTACATCTTCAATCAGGACGGATACTGAATTAGTGGAATGATGAAGCCCAAAGTTAATAGAAAAACATTAAGCTTATGATCAATCAAAGACAGCAAAAGGGGAAGACGACAAGATGTTTCATGTACCCAAATTTAAATGCCAGCAATAAGACAGCAGTTAATAAACATAACATAAAGATGAATTGATGAATCATTTCCATTTATCTCATTCACTTCCTCACAAAGAGGACAATGTTAAAAAAACACATAAAGAACAAAGTCAAGGGGAACCAAAGAACAAAATGCACATCACTAGGTGCTTTTCAAATAGAGGGGGGGGGCGGTTTGTTGCACTAAACTTAACCAGGTTGCACATCCAATTTGAACTGTCTGAGTCAATCTATAAACTGCCCTAATTGATTGAAAGGAATTCCTTCATTTCATAGAAGTTTGTCAAAAGCACTTTGCAATTGTGATTGAGAGATTTAATATAAATAAACCTATGTGTTTTTTTTTGTAAATACTACTTAGCCTTTGTCTTTAATCTCAACTAGTCGATGAGAGATTATTCAATGTATGATTTTATCTCCAACATTTTCATCTGTATAATACGGTAATACCATTACATGGGTTTCAAAAAAAATACCATTACAAATGTAGGAGAACTGGAAAATCTCAAGAATTGGGATACAAACAGTCCAAAAAATCTCTCTTGAACTAACATAGTGATGACATGGATGCTCGACAATTGTGATAATATATGGGTTTTCTAGTTGGAACTTGGAATAATAAACTGACATAACTTAAGGGATGTAGAAATCCATGGATCTGGAGAGTGTTGGGCCACATGCACATATGTGGGTATATAAATGGGGTTGGAGCCCATCTTGCACAAAACCAATTGGCTTGCGCTGGGATCCAATCTACTCCACTCATATACCACACAAATGTTATTATATTTCCGATGTGGGATTATATACTCCGACAAGGATAAAGGTTCAAGACTCGGTCCACAAAATTTTATGCTACAATTCTAAAGTCATATTAATTCCGAGTAATTTTCTCGATTCCTATAAGACAATACAATTGATTATGAGGCCCAGAAACTTAGAAACTGAAACAACTGTTTGTTAAACTAGAGGGGCTTGCAATGACTTCAAAGCGTGTAACACTGCCACTTTCCTAAAGGAAATTTTGCTCTCTATACTGCAAGAGTCAGCAAATATCCTAAAGGATACGATGAAGTAAACACAACTTTCACTTTGCAGTAGTGAAAGATGAAAACAAGAGCAATTGCTGGTGAATTTCGAGATAATTTCTTCCTCCTCAAACCTCTCCTCTTATAGAGCATTGGTCATGATCAGTTGGAGAAGTGGAATAGTCAAGCATTGATGCTATGGAGTAATGGAGCAGCCAAGCATTGATGCAATGGAGTAGTGGAGCAGTAATTCCTTAATGGAGAGCAGTTTCAACTGCACCCACTAAGCCACTCTACTAACTACCCATTTAATCTCGAAAATGGTAAAAATTAATGGTAAAAAGTTTTACCCATGGTTAGCTAACACACATATGCACGCACACGCACGTGCCTCATGCCAAGTGCTAAGTGCGCCTATAAAAGCGCCTAAAATGCGCCATATGCGCGGAGCAGCGCGCGCGCGCGTGGCTCTCCGTGCATAGCACTTGTATTTTATTTTACACACACTATGGTGCAAGAGTACATATATACTCTTTAAACTTGAAGTTCCTAACCAATGTGGGACTAAACATTTAATTTGAAAATGTTCAACAATCCCCCGCCATTTTCAAAATAATCAGATCATTCAATCCACGAAATCTCAAACATTATATGCATAACTAATGGTATCTTGCGATTTGAACCACTAACTTGTGAAAAGTTCATTACATCATATCAGAATTACATGGTAGATACACTTTGAACCAATGATTCTATTCGATATGTAGCATAAACATATCACGCGTATAACTTACACCAGCAAAAAGCCATAAATATCCTGACACATTCAACATTGGCCTTGTGTCCCGTATCTTCTCGTGAATGTCTTTGGAGCCAAGCCCTTGAACTCCTTGAAATGGCCGCACTTCACATCCACATAGGTAGTCTCCATTCTAGTACCCCCGCAATTTAAGTACCTTTAGAAGACTATTAAGAGATCATCTCAACCTCCTCTCTTTACATGCAGGTACCGAGCACTAACAACCTTGGGATGGTTATAAAAATTTAGTGCTCACAGTCACTCTTATAATGAAATTGACTGCATTGAACTCAAGACTTAACGTAATGTTAGGCGTCGAGTTGAGTTTCCACTATTGGTGACTTGTAATTTATGGGCTTGAGACCCATCCCCTTGATGTTTTATTCACCAAGTCTCTTGGCAATCCTTTAGTAAGGGGATCTGCCAAGTTTTGACTAGATTTCACATAGTCAATCGTGATAACTCCTCTTGTTATCAATTCTCTGACACAACTATGTCTCAGTCCAATGTGTCTGGACTTACCGTTGTACATTTGGCTATAAGCCCTTGCCAATGTGGCCTGACTATCACAATGGATAGAGATCGGAGCTACCGGTTTAGGCCACAATGGTATCTCGTGTAATAATTCACGTAGCCATTCAGCTTCTTTTGAAGCTGAGGCCAATGCAATAAACTCTGATTCCATGGTAGAACCAGCCATTAAGGTTTGCTTCTTTGAAGCCCACGAGATTGCACCTCCAGCAAGTGTGAAAATCCACCCACTTGTGGATGCATGATTTTGATCTTTCACAATCCAACTCGCATCTGAAAATCCTTCTAATACCGAAGGATATCCACTATAGCATAAACCATAGTTGATTGTTTTCTTCAGATATTTCAAAACTCTTCGAATTGCAAACCAATGCAACTCGCTTGGATTAATTGTAAATCTACTCAACTTGCCTACTGCCAAGGCAATATCTGGCCTAGTGCATGTCATTGCATACATTAAGCATCCAATTAATCTAGAATACTCCAGTTGTGAAACATGATTGCCTGTATTTTTCACTAGCTCAATACTTGAATCTAGTGGGGGAGAAACAGGGGCACAATTCAAGTGATTGAATCTATAGAGAACTTTCTCAATATAATGAGATTGAGTTAGAGTAATACTCCCCTCATCTCTTACAATCGAATTCGAGTATGACATCGCCTTGCCCTATATCTTTCATTTCAAAGCGGCTTGAAAGAAACCTTTTGGTCAATCGAACTTGTTCCAGTCGGTTCCAAAATCAAGCATGTCATCTACGTAAAGACAGATAATGACACCATTGCCTTTTCCATCAAACTTGCTATATGCGCACTTATCAGATTCATTTATTTTGAATCCAAAAGCAAGTACAACCTGGTCAAATTTTTGGTGCCACTGTTTTGGTGCTTGCTTTAAACCGTACAATCATTTTCGCAATCTGCACACTTTATTCTCATGACCAGGCATAATAAACCCTTCAGGTTGTTCCATGTATATTTCCTCATCCAATTCTCCATTTAGGAATGTTGTTTTAACGTCCATTTGGTGGATGACCAGCTTGTTTATAGCTGCAATTGCAATAAGCAATCTGATAGTAGCAATTCTAGCTACTGGTGAATAGGTATTGAAATAGTCTATTCCATGCTTTTGGGTGAAACCCTTAGCAACCAGTCTCACTTTGTGTTTTTCAATGGATCCATCAACTCTTCTTTTCCTTTTGAAGAGAAATTTGCATTTAATGGGTTTACACCCAGGAGGTAGATCAACTAGCTCCCAAGTGTTATTTCCCATTATTGAATCCATCTCATCATTTAATGCCTCTTTCCAGAAAGCTGCATCTTTTTCTTTCATTGCCTCCTCTACTGTTTGAGGATCTGCCTCCGTATTAAAACAATACGGAATTTGTCTAGTTACTGTTTCTCTACTTCCTTCAACTAGGAATGTATAGAAATCGAACCAAATGACTTAATTTTCCGAGCTCGTTTGCTCCTTCAAGTTCGGGAACTTCTACTAATTCTTTGTCATTTTCAATTTCTATGACTTCCTTCCCTTTTTGGTTTTCTTCGGGAATACCTTTGGTGACAGATTTAAATCTTGTCTGTCAAAGATTGCATCCTTGATTCAATTACGGTGTTTATGAAATCGAATTATTAGGCTCAATTACCATGAACCTATATGTCTTACTGTGTTGTGCATATCCTATAAATATGCACTCCACTCCCCTTTCACCCAATTTCCTCTTTTTGGGTTCAGGTACTTTTACTACTGCTCTACAGCCCCAAACTCTTAAATAATTAAGATTTGGTTTTCACTTATTCCAAAGCTCATATGGGGTGACTTTATTCCTCTTTTGTGGAATTCTATTCAAAATATGGCATGCAGTCAGCAATGCCTCTCCCCAAAATCTACTACTCAAACCAGAGTTTGATAGCATAGCATTAACCATTTCGGTTAAAACACGATTTTTACGCTCAGCCACACCATTTTGTTGTGGTGTATAAGGGGCCGTAGTCTCATAGACTATTCCAGTGGATTCAAAGTACTTTGGATCATAGTACTCTCCTCCCCTATCAGACCTTAAACATTTTATAAAGGTCTCACATTGCAATTCAGTTTCTGCCTTATAGGCCCGAAACTTAACCATTGCCTCATCTTTGGAATGCAACAAATAAACATAACTGTACCTACTATAATCATCAATAAATGTTATAAAATATTTATAACTGTACTTTGGAATGTATGTCACATACATCAAAATATATCAAGTCTAGCAACTTTGAATTTCTTTCAACATTAGGAAATGGATTTCTAGTTATTTTTGTTTTCATGCATGTATTGCAATTTCCTTCATATTTATCAAAATAAGGCAGTAATTCCAGATTTACCATATCATATAATTTTCTGAAATGAACATGTCCTAATCTATGATGCCATAAAAATGAAGGAGACTCAACAAGATACGCAGAAACAACGTTCTTATTAGATAAAGCGATTACATTGAGCTTAAACATGCCCTCATAAGCATACCCCTTCCCTACATATACCCCTCCCTTGGAGAGTACAAACTTGTCAGCCTCAAAGACAAGCCTAAATCCAAACTTATTCAAAAGACCACCCGACACAAGATTCTTCCTCACTTCTGGTGCATAATACACGTTAGTGAGTGTTACAATTTTGCCAGAAGTAAACTTCAGATCAACACTACCTATGCCTTTAACAGAGACAGTAGCATCATTTCCCATGTACAAGACAGTATTTTCATCTACTGCCTCCATGGACTTGAAGAACCTCTTGTTCTTGCAGACATGTCAAGTAGCACCAGAATCAACCCACCAAGCCATATCATTTTCAACGACGTTGATTTCAGATATCATAGCAATGAGATCATCATTATCGTTACCTGCACCTTTGGCAGCGCTAGAGGAAGCATGGTTTTTTCCTTGCTTCCTCTTCCAATGATAACATTCGGACTTGAGGTGGCCATCTTTCCCGCAGAACCAACAAGTGACTTTCTGCTTCCTTTGATTCTGATTTTGGTTGTTCGATTTTCCCGAACCAGCGGGCTTTTTGAAGCCACCAGGCTTGTTAGGCCTGTTCAGGAAGGACTTTTTGAAATGCACCTTTGAAATCTCCTGAGCATTCTGCTCTTTTTCATTTTCCAGCATGCGACAATCCTCTTCTACACGAAGATGGTTAGCAAGTTCATCAAGAGATATGTCCTCTTTTTTATGTTTAAGAGTTCGTTTGAACTTCTTCCAAGATGGGGGCAGTTTATCAATAATAGAAGACACAACAATTGTTTCATCCATGACAAGACTGTGTTGAGAGAAATTATTTCTAATCCTCTCAACTTCACGGAATTGTTCCATGACAGACCTTTCATCAACCATTTTAAAATTAATAAACTTTGATATAAAGAATTTCTTACTTGTCGCATCCTCCTTATGGTACCTTGCCTCCAATTTCTCCCACAGCTCCTTGGCAGAGGGGACGTCATGGTAGAGGTCGAACAGTGAGTCCTTCATGGCGTTCAGAATGTGACCTCTGCAGGTGTGGTCGTCCGTCTCCCATTTCTGCCTCTTCCTGATCTGCTCGACAGTTTCGTCATCGGACTCCATCGGTTTCGGTGTATCTAGAACATACACCAGATGAAGCGCCACCAGTAGGAAATGCACTCGCTTCTGCCTCCTCAGAAAATCGCCTCCATCAAAGCGATCCAGCTTCACAATGTTAGCCGACAGTTCTTTAATTGAAGCCATTGCAACGATAGAAAAATTTCCTTTAGATTGTTAAGCCAGAGGGACTTGCAATGACTTCAAAGCGTGTAACACTGCCACTTTCCTAAAGGAAATTTTGCTCTCTATACTGCAAGAGTCAGCAAATATCCTAAAGGATACGATGAAGTAAACACAACTTTCACTTTGCAGTAGTGAAAGATGAAAACAAGAGCAATTGCTGGTGAATTTCGAGATAATTTCTTCCTCCTCAAACCTCTCTTCTTATAGAGCATTGGTCATGATCAGTTGGAGAAGTGAAATAGTCAAGCATTGATGCAATGGAGTAATGGAGCAGCCAAGCATTGATGCAATGGAGTAGTGGAGCAGTAATTCCTTAATGGAGAGCAGTTTCAACTGCACCTACTAAGCCACTCTACTAACTACCCATTTAATCTCGAAAATGATAAAAATTAATGGTAAAAAGTTTTACCCATGGTTAGCTAACACACATATGCACGCACACGCACGTGCCTCGTGCCAAGTGCTAAGTGCGCCTATAAAAGCGCCTAAAATGCGCCATATGCGCAGCGGCGCGCGCGCGCTCGTGTGGCTCTCCGTGCATAGCACTTGTATTTTATTTTACACACACTATGGTGCAAGAGTACATATATACTCTTTAAACTTGAAGTTCCTAACCAATGTGGGACTAAACATTTAATTTGAAAATGTTCAACACTGTTATGCCATCATCATGGGATTCAACAATCCCATAATTCAAACAAACTGTCATGATAGAGTTATTGCACTTAATCGAGCACAATGGAAAAGTTTGATTCATGTAGCCAACCCCAGTTAATTTGGGACTGAGTTTATGTTGTTGTTGTTGTTGTTGTTGTTGTTGTTGTTGTGTCATGATAGAGCCATTGGAGAATTCTATGGGAAAATCGTACAAACAAATTCATATGGGCTGATATACAATGATAATTCTAGGTTGAAGATGTGTAGACCAAAATAATAGTCCCACATCGATTAAATAAGACTTCACAATTAACTATGTAAGCGATGATCTCCCCTCGACTAGTACCGAGGCTTTTTGAGTTAAAACCTCACACCTATGATTTGAAGGTGGTCAAGTTGGGGACAGTATCGGTGCCAGCGGAGATCCACAAGCAAGTGCCCGCGGGCCCAATATGAAAATTAACATGGTATCAGAGCCAAAATAGCCTAACAAGCCCCATTAAAGATCCAAAGTCCAAGAAAAAAAATGAAAAGGCTATCAAAAACAAAAATGATGAAGCTAGACCCACGTCGGAAGACCTGAGGCCTCTGAGGTTCAAAAAGAATATAAGCCCAAGATTACCAAATTGAAAGCAAGTCACAACTGGTTAGACCGCTTGGACTTGAAGGGAAGTGGAGATAAGGGAATAATCCCACATGAACTAGTTGAAAAGAAATACAATGGTTATAAGTTTGGGAGTGGGAACTCCAACTTGCCTTGGCATTTTTTGGAGAACTCTCCCACTTCCAAACTAAAGCCCATATATTAAAGTAGTTACTCATACACTCTCTCATGACTTGGACTTTGACCTATTACAAAAAAATAATAATAATAAAATAACGTGTTAATTTTCATATTGGGCCCACCCGCACATGTGGGCACGTGCCCGTGGGTCTTCACTAGCACCAATATTGTCCCAAACTTAACCACCTTCAAATCATAACTGTGCGGTTTTAACTGAAAAGGCCTCAGTAGCAGTTGAAGGAGATCTCACTTATATGCTTCATTGTGAAGTTTTATTTAATCGATGTGGGACTATTATTTCGGTCCACACATTTTCAAGACTCCGCCTTAGACCGAAATTCATCCAAGGGATTTTTTGACAGGTCCCACTCGAACCGTCATCTCTGATGCCTTTTTTCTTTTTTTGTAATAGGCCCAAGTCCAAGTCATGAGAGATTGTAGGAGTGACTCGTTTAATATGTGGGCTTTAGTTTCGAAGTGGGAGAGTTCTCCAAAATGCCAAGGCAAGTTGAAGTTCTTACTGCCAAACTTATGACCTTTGTATTTCTTTTCAATTTTTCCATGTGGGATTATTCCCTTATCTCCAACATATTACAATAAACGAAGCCAAGTCAGCATATATATGAAACATAAAGTCAACAGTAATTCAATGAGAAATGCGGGAGCAGCCACAAATCATAACCAAGAGAATAGAAGTCGACTTAAATTCATATCTGAGCTCAATTCTTAGGAGGCAGATGCTAAGGACAATGGTGGATTATTCATTGGGCAAGTACCGCAAGCTCGCCTTGACATGTGATGCAGCCTAAGACCCTTTAAGCACCATAACAAGGCGCCTAGAACTTATTCAAGCACGTAACGAGGTGTCCTTACACTCAGATGTAAGGCATGGCAGGGTACATGCCTTGATTGTATATGCCAAAGGTGATGTGTGTAGCACAAGTTGTTTGGTTGACTTTTTTTTAAGTCTTTCATAACTGTATACTAAAGAACCAACCAAAAAAATAGAGATACAAATCTCACCAGCTGAGAACTAATATTATAAATTAAATTGAGACTTTCACTTTTCCTCCGAGACAAATTATACAGGTACCACGCATGCAATTAACTTAATTCATTCACTTCTTACTAGTGATGCTATTGATGTCACATTTAATCTTCAACTTCGACCAAAAAAAATAATCCAAATCATTTTGATGGAACAAAAAATTGAATCCACAAAGCCGTCCAAACTACAATTAGCATCTTCCAACAAAATTTGGAAATTCAAACAATGTAAATTCACAATGGAGAACACACTCGTGAAACATTGCATAATCACATGAAAAATAACATACCATAGAAAAACATTATTCTCAACCACTACATAATCTGTAGATATCCAATTCACTAGAAACTTTTACAGTTCAATACATTCCGCAAAATGGTTATGTTAAGTCCCCTGAGGTCTTGCATGTGGAGTTAATCAGATATTATGCAAAATGCAAATTTTCACTATTACCTTTTCCGTTATCCTCATTGTTATTTGTTTTGCTGTTTCAATAACTGAGCTTGGTAATCCGGCAACTCCAGCCAACATTAAGCCGTAGTGAGGTATGTGCTTAGGTCCATCTTCAAGTTCAAACTGGTAAAGAAATAACAATAGGATTAGATAACAATCTTTTCAAGAATCAGAACTTATCCACTCAAAATGAATTTGAATATCACCTTGAAATCTAATCGGTTGTTTTTGACAGCAACATGAAAATGGAGAATCTTCACATTTGGATAAATGGTTTCCATTTCTGCTAGATTTTCCATATGAGTTGCAAATATGGTGTACCTGCAGAATTTGAGACCGGAGTACTATGACTCTGCCCACAAGCTAAGAGAGTGCTTTTGTAGGTGGACTAAAGTAACTTAATGAGAATGTCACGTTGAAAAGGTACTCTATTATTTTCTTTTATCAGATGTCTCCAGAGAGACAAAGGGTATTCTATTATTTTTTTAAAAAAAATTTATATTAGGTTTTACTTTTAGATTCACATTCAATTAAAAACTCAATAAAAAAAAGAAAAGAAAAGGGAACTTCAGTATAAGTGTGCACATGCAAAGGAGTCTATGCCTTGGACATTTCACTTCCTCAGAAATTTGTTTGCTCGTGAAATCCCTTTCACACTCCATTCATTCAAACGATGGATAGTGCTAGAATAAGGATGTTTGAAAGAGCTAGGTCTTGGATCCTTAACAAAAATGAGTCGATTTCATGAAAAAAAAATTTCCAAATCCCTAAAGATGATAAAAAAATTTTACTCATGATCTATGCATATGGAACTCGGGTGTCATCAAAGGTTAAATTTTTATATGGATCTTAGCTCCCAGTCAAAAATTATATGCTTTTCATCTTTCTTCTCAACTACTTAATGTGAGATGATTCCTTTTTATTTCTTTCATTTCCAACAACTCTATTTAGAACAAAAACAAAAAAGCATCATTCCCAAATTAGTTGAGAATCTGCAAACAAAGATCTACCAGTTACATTCAAATTGTGGCAGGATCTTTGCCTGCCCAAGTGGAAAGGCAGGCCAGGAAACCTTACCAAAATGACGATAGACTGATCATTATATGTGCTTTCATAGAAAAATCCTTTCGTGTAACTGTAATTGAACAATTCAAGATGGATCAAGACCTCCTTCCAACACCTCAGTCCTATCTTTCCAAAGTGAACCAACATAGCTAGAAACCACTGTTGAAGCATATTTTGTTGCATCATAGCTTTAAGATTTGGAGAAAACATTTGCAATTGCAGATTGGAGTAACTTGAATTGAGGATACCTACTGAGTAATTCACAAGCCAATCAGAGCACTAAACTACCTCAGATTCTGAAAGCCTTGCTTGAGAAAAAAAAAACTATTGGAAATGAGTTGTCTACTAGCTTGCATTTTTAAGGCAAAGGAGAGATTGGTGCCAAAACTCCACGTCTTCTTGTTAAATAAGTTAATCCAAGATTTATAGTTCGCCTACACAAGTTTAAGCACATGGCCTATTGACTTCCCAAGAGGTTCATTTGCTATATTCTTCAGATTATCTAATGTACAACAACTTTGAGGATGTTGCTCCCTGCTCAAAGGGCTACGCCTTTCTCCTTTATCTCTTGCATCCTAAGGTAAACTTTCACCCCATATAGAGGCTACTTCAACTCTTCAAACTAACTAGGAGGTGTAATTATCCAATCATTCTTCTCCAATTGAAGAGATAAAGATTGTACTATCTCATGTTCCATGCTCGCTAGGCATTCTTTGAATGCATCTAGCAAATATTTTACCAAAGATTAAAATGGAGCTTAAACTAGTTCATCGTCCCCAAGAATTGTATAATCTATACAAAGATACCACAAACAAGAGGAACTCCTGAGAGTTTTATTCAATCATTCGTTTCTTGTCCTCTACTACTTTTTCAAACCCTAATCCTAGAACTAGAAATCATTCACCCAGAGCTGCAAATATCAGAAAATCAGTTTTTCAAATAAGGTTTCATCTAAGAAATGAAAAAGAAGAAGGTAAGGGGGAAAATGACAAGGACTTGCAATTGCATAATTGACCATGTAGAGGTAGAGCAAGTGCTTTAGCATTCTGATAGAGTTCTTCTCTTCCTTGGTCAGCCGAATCACTCCTCCACACCGAGAGAGCGAAATGTGAGACGAGAGAGAGATACAGAAATGAAGAGAAAAACCAACAGAAGACAAAGTGTTTTATTGCTTTAAAGGCAAGAGTACAGAGATTACACCCCACAATGTCAACACCTCGAAAATGACGCCCCTACAGTGTATTCCCAGAGACAAAGAGTGCACTCTTTGCTCAGCCCAGACTAAACAGTCACCTACCACATACTTTTTCCCCCTCTCCTATGACAGTACTCCCCTTTAGTTATATATCACAGCCCATACCCCTCTCGGATACTTCCCTGTTCACGCCAATGGGACATCAGCTGGGCCCGCAATTGAAGTTGTAACCAACTTATTTTGAAATGATCCCCTACACCCATGTGATCTCCTAGTATACCATTTTGTAATGGGGGGCCTATCAATACTCCCCGATCGCAGAACCACCTTGTCCTCAAGGTGGAAGGAAGGAAAAGATTTCTGGACATGGCGAACCAACTCCCACGTGGCATCAGAGGCCGGTAGACTTGTCCACTTGATCAGCACTTCGGGACCCGCCGCGAGAGCACGATAAGCCAAGACAAGCTCAGGTTCAACCACAACCATTACAGAGTCGGGGGAGAAGGGCGGTAACTCTGCAGACACCGGCACGGGCCCGACCACCTTGCGAAGCTGGGAAACGTGAAAGACATTGTGGATGGAGGCGGACACTGGAAGGTCCAGTCGGTAAGCCACGGGGCCAATACGGGCTACAACTTGAAAGGGCCCGAAATAACGAGGGCTAAGTTTCATATTGGAGCGTCTTGCCACAGTTTGCTGGCGATACGGGCGCAGTTTCAAGTACACTCGGTCACCCACAGAGAATGAGAGGTCCCGACGATGCTTGTCAGCCTGTTGGCGCATACGATTCTGGGCGAGCTGCAGCTGGTCTCGAATTTCCGCGAGGATGAGATCCCGGGAGCGTAACAAAGAGGTCAATTCAGGGGAGGCAGCAGAGTGGGAGAATCCGTATCGAACCAGTGGCGGAGGATCGCGACCATAAAGGACCTTAAAAGGGGAGCAGTTAAGGGAGGTATGGAAAGATGAATTATACCAAAACTCTGCCCAATGCAGCCACTCCGACCAATCCTTCGGATGCTGATGTATAGCACAACGCAAGTAAGTTTCCACACATCTGTTAACCACCTCTGTCTGGCCATCACTTTGAGGGTGGTAGGCGGAAGTGCGCTGAAGTTGAGTGTGCTGGAGGCGGAACAACTCACTCCAAAAATGACTGAGGAACACTTTGTCACGGTCGGAGACGATACTGCGGGGAAACCCGTGGAGTTTAACCACCCCTTTAATGAAGACAGCAGCAACTTGGCGCGCTGTGAACGGATGGCGTAGGGGTAAAAAATGTCCGTACTTGCTGAAACGGTCAACTACGACCAGAATCGACGTGAACCCTTTGGACAGTGGTAAGCCCTCAATGAAATCCATTGAGATATCGTCGAATACTCCTGCCGGAATGGGCAAAGGCTGCAGTAACCCCCCGGGAGATAGAGTCTCGTATTTATTGCGCTGGCAAATGTCGCAAGAGGCGACAAACTCCTTGACATCAGTCTTCATCCCGAACCAAAAGAATTCTGCAGCTAGGCGCTTATAGGTTTTGAGGAAACCACCATGGCCGCCGATGGGAGAGGAGTGAAATTCGGACAATAGGCGTGCCTTAAGGGAGGACGAGGCGGAGAGTACCGTGCGGCCCTTAAAAAAGAGAAAGCCCTGCTGGATGGACCACCCGGGTTTGGTGAGAGAGCCCTGCTGGAGACCCTGAAAAATGGGAGCTAAAGCAGAATCACCTTGGATTTCGGCCGTGATGACCGCAGAGTCCGCAATAGAGGACACCGTCAATGAATGCAAAGAGCTATCCACAGGAAAACGGGACAACGCATCAGCAGCAAGATTAGAGGAGCCCGTTCGGTACTGGATGTCAAAATGGTAGCCGAGTAACTTAATCAGCCAACGCTGGTATTCCGGGGCAACCACTCGTTGCTCAAACGAGAACTTCAGACTGCGCTGATCCGTCCGCACCAAGAATTTACGACCCAAGAGGTAATGGCGCCACTTCTGAATGGCAAGGACCACAGCCATCAGCTCTCGTTCATAGGCTGATTTGCACTGCGCTCTCGGAGACAGGGCTTGGCTAAAAAAAGCGATGGGGCGGCCATGCTGAGAAAGAACAGCTCCTATCCCGACTCCTGAGGCATCTGTCTCAACCACGAAAAGGGCATTAAAATCAGGCAAGGATAACAAGGGTACCTCTGTCATTGCGTGTTTGAGGCGTTGGACCGCCAATGTAGCCTCAATTGACCATTTGAAAGAGTCCTTGCGAAGCAACTGAGTCAGCGGAGCGGCAATTTTCCCATAATCCTTGACGAAACGGCGGTAGTAGCCGGTGAGGCCGAGGAACCCGCGCAACTCCTTCGAGGAACTCGGCATTGGCCAAGCTTCCATGGCTCGGACTTTGTCTGGATCAGCACGCACCCCTTCACCGGAAATAATATGACCTAAATATTCCAAGTTAGTACGGCCAAAGCAACACTTCTTAAGATTAACAAACAAGGAATTAGAGTGAAGGATGGAAAGGACTTGGCGGAGATGGTCACAGTGTTCGGCCATAGTCGCACTATACACCAGGATGTCGTCGAAGAAAACCAGAACGCAGCGACGAAGCAACCCTTTGAAGATGGAGTTCATAAGGGATTGAAAGGTGGCCGGGGCGTTAGACAAGCCGAACGGCATGACGCGAAACTCATAATGGCCGTCGTGAGTGCGGAAGGCTGTCTTGGGAATGTCTGTCGATTGCACTCGGATCTGATGGTATCCCGAACGCAAATCCAGCTTAGAGAAAATGCAGGCCCCATGCAATTCGTCGAGCAGCTCGTCGATATTAGGGATCGGAAATCGGTCGGGTACTGTCACACTGTTTAACGCCCTGTAATCCACACAAAACCGCCAACTGCCGTCCTTCTTCTTCACTAGCAACACTGGACTGGAGAAAGGGTTGTTACTTGGTTGAATGATGCCTGAAGCCAACATCTCGGTGACCATCCGCTCAATCTCAGCCTTCTGAATCTGGGGATAACGGTAGGGGCGGACGCGGATGGGTTCAACGCCTTCTTTCAAGACTATAGCATGGTCGCAATCACGGGAAGGGGGCAGAGACGTAGGCTCCTGAAACAGGGAAGAAAAGGAATTCAGTAACTGTTGGAGGCAGGGGGCAATCTCGCCACTGATCAAGGGAGAGACCGTCGACTCCAGACTAGAGCACTCCACTAAAAAACATCCCACACCCTTATCGACGACGCGCTGGAGGGCCTTACAGGAAACACGCGCGCTGTGCAGAGAGGGGTCGCCCCGTAAGGTCACACGTTCTCCCGCCACTGTGAACGTGAGGGAGAGGTTCTGCCAATCCACAGTAGTGACGCCCATGGTCTTCAACCACTTCATCCCCAGGATTAAGTCATGTCCGCGCATGCCAATAGGAAAGAAGTCCGCCACCACTTTGAGGTCGTCGAACAGTATGCAGAGGTCCTTGCAAACCCCTGACCCCGACAAACGAGTCCCACCACCCACGAAAACTCCATACGACGCTGTAGGTGAAAGAGGAATTCGCAAGGCACGGACCAGAGTCGGCGAAATGAAATTGTGAGACGCCCCACTGTCGATGAGCACCACCACGGCCTGATTTGCCACCCGTCCTCGGACCTTAATAGTGTGCGGGTCTGGAATGCCCCCCAAAGCATGCGCTGATAATTCAAGGGTGGTCGGCTCCGGTTGGGGATCACCTGACTCTGTAGAAACAACCCCTGCAGACTCCCCGCTTCATCATCATCGGCAACAAGCATCACATTCAGCACCTTCTTAGCGCAGCGATGACCCACGAACCACTTCTCATCACAACGGTAGCACAGTCCTTGCTTGCGCCTGATCTGCGCTTCGGACTCGGTGAGGCGCTTATGGGCGGGCGGGGAGATGCTGGGCATAACAGACCCCGGTGGGCGAGGGCTCGTAGAGCCTGGCGGGCCAGGGCTCAATTTACTACCGAGGCCCACTGTTGGAAGCCCCTTGGGCTGGAGAGACAGTGGGTCTTTATGTGGGCCTGCTATTGTATGAGAAACCCAATGTTGGGCCCTGGGCTCGTGCTTGGTAGACAGGCCCACGAGAGGTTGCTGGGCCTTTGCTCCACCAGGCCCAACGCGCGACCCCTCACTGTCAGCGATCTTCTTCTCCAGGCGGACAGCCCTGGCGATCACCGCCTTTAACGACGGCGGGGGATCGACCATGATCTCGACGCGGAGCCGATCTGAGAGACCATTGATGAATACGGCGATCTTGTGAGTCTCCGACAATCCCTGTTGGTGGAGAAGAAGAAGCTCAAAGCGCTCACGATATTCACTCACCGTGGTGTGTTGTTTGATGGAGAAGAAGTGTTGGCAGAGAAAAAGTGGATCGGCCTCCGTGAACCGCACCGACAGTTGCTTCTTCATTTCGTCCCAACTCGAGAACGGCTGCACTTGTTCCTCCGTCTGGAGCCAGATCTGGGCCGCTCCTATCAGGCAGACCCTAGCAGCTCGGAGTTTCGAAACCTCCGTCATGTCGTGAAGAGCGAAGTAGTGTTCGGCTTGGTTGAGCCAAACCAGGAGATCTGAACCGTCGCATGTGGGCATCTTAATTTTTCTCACCTCAGGACCCGCGCGGTAAGGCGTCGATCCCCGATCTGGGCCATTTGTTGCAGAGATCCCTCTCCCGGGAACCAGATCTGGTGGATCTACCCCTTTTGAGCCACTGGAAGAACCGATCTGAGGAGATCTGGCCAAATCGGCCCTCTGCTGTTGGAACAGCTCCTCCATACGGACGACAACATATGGATCTGGGTTTGCATTTGATCCCGGAGCTCGATCGCAGCCCCTCGATTGTACCCTCCGGATCTTGGACTCTCCTCGCTCCGACTCCATGGCTTCCGGTCGCACGTCCATCTTCCCCATAACCGAATCGCTTTGATACCAATTGATAGAGTTCTTCTCTTCTTGGTTGGTCACCGAATCACTCCTCCACACCGAGAGAGCGAAATGTGAGACGAGAGAGAGATACGTAAATGAAGAGAAAAACCAACGAGAAGACAAAGTGTTTTATTGCTTTAAAGGCAAGAGTACAGAGATTACACCCCACAATGTCAACACCTCGAAAATGACGCCCTACAAGTGTATTCCCAGAGACAAAGAGTGCACTCTTTGCTCAAATTTGTGACTAAACAAATCACCTACCACATACTTTTTCCCCCTCTCCTATGACAATACTCCCCTTTAGTTATATATCACAGCCCATACCCCTCTGGATACTTCCTGTTCACGCCAATGGGACATCAGCTGGGCCCGCAATTGAAGTTGTAACCAACTTATTTTGAAATGATCCCCTACACCCATGTGATCTCCTAGTATACCATTTTGTAATGGGGGGCCTATCACATTCTTTCTTTTCATGTAAAGAAGAATTTTCCTAAGAGAGGTTTCACTGGATAGGTTCAAGGAATGATCAATTGCCCCTGTAGGCATGAATATACTGAGGAATAAGAATTGCATGAATACAAAGGTTTTTATTATTCATTTTCAATTAAAAAACAAAAAAACAAACAAGAAAAAATGATAAGGTCATTAGGTCATTAATTAATGATCAAATACAAATATCACTTAGACAATATGGTGCACAAACTCCAATGGAACAATCTTAAAGCCTCTTCTATCAACAGAGACAAGGAAGTTCCTAGATAAAAACTCAAACAGATTAAACTATCTGGAATATACAAAAGAGTAATTTATTTTACTAATAAGAAACATGTACGTTCCTTAAAAAAAAAAGAAAAAAAGAAACATGTACATTGATTGCCTCTAATGAATTTTAGCTTCCAAAACAAATAGCATTCCTTTATCAGCACCTTATGCTATAGTATACTGAAAGCAAACTTAGCAATTAAAACTTGCATGAACAAGGCAAAACAAACTGTCATGGCATAGGAAAGAAACATAGTTCGAGTACTTACGCTTTGAGCGATAGCAAATGCTCACAACAACTCCACGCAACTGCAAATCCATCAGAAGAAGATGTAGCTCTTCCAAGCTCATCCATAACAATTAGACTCCTATATGGAAGAACAACATATATGATGCTATGAGAGAAGAAATAGTAAGTTTGCCAAATGGTTGCAATAAATCTAGGTCAGCATACATACTTGGAGGAAACGTTCTGAATGACAAAAGCTGTCTCTTTCATCTCTGTCATAAACTGCAAGATAAATGGAGTGTTAAATCTCTTTTCACTCTTTCCCATGCAGAAGCGAAACTTTCATGTAAAATTCCTCCCCAAAATTGTTCATGGATGCAAGTGTAAGAGAACGGCATCATTAAAATCAATAGGTACATATGAAATAAGATCACATTTTCCTTGAATTACAAAAATGACTCCAAGAAAATTTGTAGGATATGATTTTCCTGGAAAAAAGTATGTAATCAAGCAAGTAAAATCATAAAGCGAATCATGAAATAAGAACACATAGTCATTATAATTCTAGACTGAAATTGAGTAGCTCTAAAATTTACTAAATAAAAATGGGATATGAGATCGTAAATCTTGTCCATGTCTCTAATCTTACAGCAGCAATAAGATGTCTAAAAGTAACCCAACAAACTAGAAAGGTGGAGATCTGCTAAAGCAGCAAGAAGTCAACAACAACCATCAAACTTAAGACATGCTTGGATCTGCTGATATTAACTACCGGATGTGATTGACCAACATTAAACTGAATCAACTGATATCAACTTGCGCTACAGTGTTTCTTCAAGCAATCAAGGGATGAACTACCAGCATTCTTTGTTTTTTCTCTGGCACAAAACATCAGTCAACAAAGGCTAGCTGATCATCATAGCATGTATTGAAGCCTCAATCCCATGTTCTATATTTGGAAGTTCACCTCTGGTACTCCAAGTTGACTTCAGAACTAAGTCTAGTGAAATACTCATAGGACAGGGCACATTAACAATATCCAAGAATATCTTAAAGTTCTAGTCTTCTAGACATACACAAACTTTGACAATCTAGATTTCTAACCAAATTGAAACTTTTGTCTATGTCAACTTTCTAATGCTAGCTCATCACTACATGTGCGATTTGTATTGTTTCATACATCTAGAAAAAGGTATGTAGTCTAAAAATCATGATATAAGAATTCTTCAAAAATCTCGAACTTCCTGAACTGATTAGATTTTTTTGAACACCAAATTAACAATCACATGTAAACAAGACTTTACAAAAATGCCACTGAAGTTAGCAAAAAGGGCATAAACAAATTTCAAATTTTTTAGTTGTCAAAGTTATAAGACAAAAGATCAAAGCTAATGCCAATTTCTGTTACATAAAGAATAAGAACATATAAGAAGATGCAAGACGATAAGTCTGTCTTATGTATGAAAAATGGCTTGAAAGGTATTGCTAAAGCAGCACCACCAACAACAACAACAAAGCCTCAATTTCAAATTAGTTTGGGCTGGCTACATGGATCAAACTCTTCCACTAGCTTGATTTAATGCTCTTGATGACATGCTTTCAAAATCCTTTAATTCCTTTCTAATCAATGCATCCATGTTATCTTAGGCCTACCTCCATACCATCTAATTTCTTCAGTTGCTGCTATGTCGAGTTTTCTAACTAGGGCATTTGCAAGCCATCTTTAGATGTGCATAAACCAATGCGACAACCCTCCCTAATTCTTGCGTCGATTGGTGCTACTCCTAATCCTACTTTTATTTGAATTTTCGTATTTTCTTATTCTATCTTTATGAGTTTACTACACATCCACCTAAGCATCCTCATTTATGCGACACTTATTTTATGTATGTGATGTTTCTTTACCGTCCAGGTCCCAACGTTCACTTTCATAAGGCATAGCTGACCTATTTGCGGTCTTATAAAATTGCCTTTTACCTAGACTTGGCAATTATGAGGGAAGTGTCCGTCGACACGACACGACACAACACGGACATAGGATGTGTCCGACCCTTAAAAAAAGGGACTCGGCTAGTTGTGCTCTTGGGTTGAAGAAGAAGTGCAACATTGCAAGAAGAAGAAAAACCAAGAGAAGAAGAGAAACATGGAAGAAGGAAGAAGGAAGAAGAACCAATGAAAGCGTCGTCGTCATTTGCTATCAAAATCACTGCAGCTTTTGTACACAACATTTGACACAAGATATTTATAACTTATGATTTGTTTGGCATTTGAGTAAAAAACATGTTTTGCTTATCTCAATTTAAGAGGCAAATTTTTTTTATTTATTTTCTAATGTTCACATATATCACACATCAAAAATTAAGGAAAACTATTTCAAATTTACAGTTTTAGCCGTGTCCAAGGATCGAAACTTCGGTTTCGCCTTATAATTTGCCCTCTTGATAATTGGAAATAATTCGGAGAAGGTTAATTCTACGTGGAGAATTTTGGTAAAAATTCGCTTACTTAGAGAAGTTTAAGAAATTTTTATTTAAGTGGTCAATAAACTAAAACTCATTTTATGGGTGTCAAAACAAGCACAATTATGCATTTATACCTCAAAAATTTATAATTTAACGGTTTCAAGTCAATTTTATTGGCGCTAGTCATGTATATTGGGTATGGTAGATCACTTTTTAGTGATAATAATTAAACTTAATTTGATTCTCTAACTATTTATTAATTGCACATTCTCATAAGTAAAATTAAAATTATGAAACATGCTTTTTTTATATGGGTCGATATTTAAAGCAAAAGAAAATATCCACTTTTTGACATTATGCATCGATTGAAAAAACTACAAAGCGTTGTAGAGATGTGTGCAAAAGTGAATTTCGATGCATACATTGAATCCTGATGCAAAATCAAGGGATCACATGATTGGTGTAGAGATGAGTGTACAAAAGTTAGTCACTTTCAAACTCTCAATAACCCCTAAATGTCACCATCAATTACAACCCTCAACCAATTCGTCTCCTACACACGTATTAGATTTTTTATTTTACCGAAAGTTTGCAATTTCTCCTTGTTTTTAGCAATCCATATCAATTTATATCAATGTCGTCGATTATGAACATAAACTTTGGAGAAGTTTTGTAATTTTTAAACTACCTGTAAACTTCGTTTCGATCCCTTCAACTTCGATGAACTTCACCTAAACTTCGGCTAATTTTATCGAATTTTCATTACTTGCCCGTGTCCAAAATTTTGGACACTTTTAGCCGAGTCCCCAAGTCCTTAAAATTAGAGAATAGCCAAGTCTAACATCTAGACACGTACCCGCACCTGATACTCATACCAGAGTCCGGGTAACATAGACTTATACTTCCCCTAATTTCACTACTCCATAATGTTCATGTAAGCTGTTAAGAACAAAAGTTTGAAGTAGTCTCTTGCTTATATCATGTATGGCACATTAGCAATCATTGTCTACATTATGTATCTTACATTTATTTAAATCATTATATTGTATACTCTAATACATTTGAAGCAGATAAGCACGCTTATAAGTATGCATTGAAAAAACATGGATCTCATAACACATTAAGTGAAATTACATATCAAAGATATCGAAGTTTACAAAACGTCCCTACGTAAAATGAATTAGACTATTCCAAATTAATCCATTCCCAAGTTTTAAGTATTCCCTAGGTCAAATTATTAGACTTTTCCATATCAATTTCAGATTTTAAGTAATTGGAGTCTTAGGCGAACTTGAACTTTTGAACTTGCTTACAAGTTGATCTATCTAATCAAAAATAAGACTCAATCCAACAAAAGCTTTGTTCTTCGATCTTATTGAATATTGAGTTGACTGCAATGACCTTCAATTATATGGTGGGGACAAAAAAGGAATTCTTCATAATGCAAGGTTATGTATGAATATTGTAGCTTTCCTTCTTTCTCTATTTCGTTTTCTTTCGCTGAGTAGGGCATGGGGTTGAGGGGTTTAAATGAGGACATGGAAAAAAGAAGGAAGTATGGATGCGGAAAAAAGTCCTTTGGCTCTGTTTAAGTGTTGAAGCACGATAAACAGACTTACACTCACTGCCAAAGAACCTCAGCGAAGTATCCTACAATTATATTAGACAACCCAATGCCCGAATGCTACAAAGAAGTTATTCATGTCGAATCCTTGGTCCAAAAGTAGTTGGGGTCTGCTACATGGATCAAACGCTTCCACTCATAGCAATTAAATATAGCTAATGAGGTGCTTTGATAATCTTTTAAATCCTTCAAAATTAGTACATCCCAACTCATCTTTAGTGTACCTCTTATCATTGAATTTCTTCAACTTCTACAATGCTGATTTTCCTTACAGGTGCATTTGTAGATTTGCCTTTCAGTGTATCACCATGATCAAATACAGAACTTCAAAATGAGTCATGCTTTCATTCTTTATTTGTAAAAGCTTAGAAAGTAGTATTCTGAATATGTTCCTTATTCGATCTAAATGAGTAATCCAATCGCTCTTGTACCTTTAAAGGTGCTTTGCATAGGAGCAAGGCCATATAAGAAGGAATATTGGAGAAGCCTCATCAAATCTTTACCAACTCTATGGGGGATGTTGAAAACTATTAGTCCTCATATGGAACAAATACTCAATAGATTAACATGACTTATTAAACATATGTGCATTCCCATTCTTCCTCTATCATTTGTGCATTCCCATTCTTCCTAACACTAATATGGAACAAATACTCAATAGATTAACATGACTTATTAAACATAAAATGAGAGTTTGGAAACGTACTGTACTAGAGTTTGACTCAATGTTATCTCCAGTTCCCATCCTAGTGAAGATGCGATCTACCACCCTTAGAGATGCGAAACGGGCAGGGATGTAGCAACCAATCTGAGCAAGGATGACAATTAGACACACTTGTTGTAGATAAGTACTCTTTCCACTCCTGAAAGAAAAACATGAAATCAAATAAGCAAAGAATTGATGAGAAAGATCAATTTCTATACCATAGCTGAATTTCTGTGAACTGTTAATGGTAAGCCTTAAGTTGTATTTCTTGAAATTTTTTGTTAACCAAATATTTACATGTTTGGGCCCATAACGATGAGGACATTGGATGCTTCAGAAAGGAAGGTATTGTTTGGCTGCAACATTGATCAAAGATGTGAGAAATTAAGGAGCCTCTAGAATGAGAAAGGAAGAGATCATAACCAAGACGTTAATAAAAAGGGAAAAAAAAAAACTGAAATTAGAACATACGATGAAGTCAGCATGTAAGCTTTCTAGAATAGGGTGTCGTCCACCATCAATTGCCAATGGACCATCATCTGTCGTTGTTATCAAATTAGGTCAGAACTTCAAGCATTGCGCAGTTAATACTCGTACAAGATGACCAATAATGAGAAAAAACCAACCTGTAAATGCTGGTCTAGAGTACATATCTACAGGTTTAGTAGATACCGTATGAGCAAATGAATTTACAATCATGTCCAAAAGACACAATGCCTCTGCAAGAAGTGTAAGCACAGCAACATCCTCCCTTATTGTATCAACGAGAGCTGAAACTCAGAGATAGAAAGAAATGAAAAGAGGAAAAGAAAGAAATTAGAAGTAATCATGAGAAACTAGAAATTTCTAGAAATATCCGGCAAACAAAAGTATGAACATCATATGAGGGTTAATTTCACAGATGGTCACTCAAGATTATAGTTCGTAACACTTTGGTCACTAAACTCACATTTGTCCAAAATATATCACTCAACTTTACAAAACGTTTCAACAAAATAACTCTGACCACTCTCCGGTCAAAAACCCGACGGCCTTGCTGACGTGGCGCCACGTGGGATTTCATGGAGGTCACTTAAGTTTTAAAGTGATGACGTGGCATTTAATACACAACCCACCCACCCCCTTTTAGTTCACCCCACATTTAGGGAGGGAGCACCCCACCGGTCACTCATCTTCTTCCCGGACCACTTCCCCGTCCTCGGCGCCGCCGCCGACCTCGCCAACTCCTCCGCCGCCGCTGCAGCAGTGGGGTTTCACCATCCCAACTCGTTCTCCGCCGCAGTGGCGGAGTTCGACTCCGACGATTGGATGGACACCCTGATGTGCGGCGTTGGCGGCGACGGCAACGCCAGAGAGAGTTGCTGGCACACTCACTACGAACTCAACCTCTCCTCTGCCGTAGAATTCGTCGTCGAATAAGAGTTCGTCCGACGTCGAAAAAGAAGTAGTGAAAACGGGCGCCTCTTAGAGCTCACCTCGTCCACGCTCAGCTTGATTGCCCCTGCGACTATATAATTAATTAATTAATTAATTCAACCAAAATCAAAATCATGATCACCTGATCTATCAAAAAAAAAAAATTTAATATACCTTTGAAAAGAGGGTCGACATTAGATGAGGATTTGTTGTTGTTGTTGTTGTTGTTATTGCCCATAAACAAGAAGCTTCCATGGCAAGATCCATTGAAGAAAACTCTACTGCCGGAATTCATGTACAGCAGGAATATATTGTTGATCTTAAATAGTGGGTGGGTGGAGGGGAGTGGAGAAATGAAGGATGACAAGAGTTTAGAGAAGGAGGGCGATGGGCTTATGGCGGAAGAAACTGGTGCTCCAGAGGAACCTGGTGGGGAACCGACACACGCAAAGCCCCATTGTTAGTAAATCTATGGACTCGCCTCTTCTCCTCTCCCCACAGAGAGTACTTGGTGGTGCTCTCTGCTTCACACACACACACGCACACACAAACAGGGAAATAGCAGAGCAGAAGTTGATCGATTGATCGATCCAAATGAGCTCATTCTACACACGCCTCAATCGCTCATGGAGTCGGAGTCAAACTCCGCCGCTGCGGCGGAGAATGAGTTGGGGTGGTGAAACCCCACTGCGGCGGTGGCGCCGAGGACGAGGAAGTGGTCGAGGAAGAAGATGAGTGACTGGTGGGGTGCTCTCACCGTGGGGTGAACTGAGTGACTGGTGGGGTGCTCTCTCCGTGGGGTGAACTAAAAGAGGGTGGGTGGGTTGTGTATTACATGTCACGTCATCACTTTAAAACTTAAGTGACCTCCCATGGTATCCCACGTGGCGCCACATCAGCAGGGCTGTCGGGTTTTTGACCGGAGAGTGATCGGAGTTATTTTGTTGAAACGTTTTGTAAAGTTGAGTGATATATTTTGGACAAATGTAAGTTTAGTAACCAAAGTGTTACGAACTATAATCTTGAATGACTATCTGTGAAATTAACCCCATCATATGAAATAGCATGAAACAAACAGAGGTGTAAATGGGGGCAGGGTGGGGTGGAGTCAGGGAGAAGGGTCTTAATCCTTGTTTATTTATCCACCCTATTCAAGAATAGGATATCATCCCATTCCCATCCCCCAAAGGAAAGGATGGGGATGGGGAATCCAATAGGGGGCATATGTTTCCTCATTTAATTCCCCATATGCACAATGGAAGAGTTTGATCCATGTAGCCGAACCCATCTAATTTTGGAATGAGGCTATATTATCGTTTGTTTAATTCCCCATATGAAGTCTCCATTGCAGTTACCTGCAATGGAATCCGCTCAAATGACTATCTAGTTACGGGCTTTTTGGTTGTTTGTGTTCTAGGCTTCTTTTTTGGCGAAAGAACTAGAGAAAACCTGTTTTCGTCTGGCTTCTATTGAAGAAAGTTTTTCAATTGAAAGTCTGTGATTGCCATTTTTTTTATTGTTGGGACTTTTGAGTTTGCAATAGAACAATTCCTAGTGCACACTTGCTTTGTTTGTTTGTATGTGAATATGACTTCTCTATTCACATCTATAGTTGCATCAAATACCAGTCGGGGTCAGGGTCGGGGACAAGGCAGGGAACCCCCTCCCCATCCCTATGTCTAACCTTTTCTTCTCCCATCCCCGTCATGAGGAACCTCATTCCCCTTGAAGACTCCCCGCCCCATTTACATTACTAAGCACGAACCCAATCATTCATTTAGTTTTTGTAAATCTTAAAATAGAAACTTCAAAAGTAGCTAAAAACTTATCAGGTAGGGGACCTAGGGGTTTTACTGAAATACATATCAATGGTACTGCTATGTGGAAGAAACTTAAAGTTAATTAACAACAATCATCTGAAAATATGTTACTAAGCAATAATGGAATGATAAAAGAAAGTTTTCATTATGAGTTGTTCGAATTTTTCCACTTTGTACTGCATATAAGATAGAATAGTCATATCCACTAGGCCTTAAAAAGAAATTATTCTAGTGAAAAAAGAGTTTTTAAAGAGATTCATGTTCCCCCTGTGATTACAAATTTCGCCATTAGCTTCTACAGTGAGAAAATCTGATTTTACTTCGAGAAAATTAAATTCTTCTAGGTATTCGTAAGGATAAAAAAACAAGAGAAGGTGAATAGGAAATTAGAACTTAGAAGGAATACGTTAAGAGTCTAAAAGGCTTTAATTTAAGTAGGACTAAGACCAAATATATGCATTTTGGGTTCACGAATAATAGAGATCAAGATAATGGAGTAAAATTAGGAGAGTAAAGTTCAGAAGATGAACCATTTTAGATATTTAGGATCAATAATATAAAGGGCTAATGATCAAAAATATACTAACCTTTACAAATTGTATCAATTATATCATAACCTTTGGAATTTATCAATTATATCATAACCTTTTTTATTTGATATCATTTATGTGCTCAATTAATATGGGCACTTTTTTCTTTCATAATATATGCCCACATATGATTATCTTCAACTTTGCACCTTTAAAGATTATTCATACATGTGCATTAGAGCTCAATATTCATGATAAATATTTATGTATATTTAATACACATAGTTGCATATGCATATGTCAACTCAATCACATACATAATCTAAGGATATATTTCTTTTGTCAAATTAAACAACTAGAGTAACCTTCTAATAAGTTTTAGATGTCATTTTCATCATATGTATATACACGTGATTTTCAACTTACATTGGTAATCTATAAACTAATTAAATTTGAATTAGATTATTAATGTATATATCGATGATTTATAAATTATTTTTTTGTGAGTCCTCATACACTTAATTTATACATGAAGCTTAAAAGATTTTGATATAAATTCATCAATGTGGATAATCATGAAAACAAAGTTAGAAGATTATGTTGATTTCAAAAGAAATGTACCCAAATTAATTGAGGATAGAATTGATAGTAAATTTCAAAGGTTAGGATATAATTGATACAACTTGTAAAGGTTAGGATATTTTTTTATCATTTGGCCTAATATAAGAGGATGGTCATATTGAGGATGACATTACATTACACGGAAAATTCAAGTTGGATAGAAGAAAAGGAAAATTGCATGTGTGATATGTAGCTAAAATATCCCTGTTACTCTAAAACAAGATTGTATAAGACCTCAATTAGGTAAGCTATGCTTTATCAGATTCAATGTTGGACAGTAAAGAAACAATACATACATAAAATGAGTGGAATGTAAATAAGGATGCTTAGGTAGATTGTGCTAAAAGTCTTGAAGAAAGAATAAGAAATATGGAGATTCAAAAAAATGTACGAGTAGTCTCAATAGATGCAAAATTTAGGAAGGGCGATTGCAGTCCTTTGGACACATCCAATGACGGTCTGAAATGCCCAATTAAAAAACTCTACGCAATAGAATTTGAAGAAATTCGACGGTAAAGGGATAGACCTAAGATAACTTGGGATCAATTAATTAGAAAGGAAGAGTTATGAGAACACATCATCAATTGCATTGAATTGAGTTGAGTAGTAGCATTTGATCCGTGTAGATCCGTGTAGTCGACCCGACAATTTGGAATTGAGGCTTTATTGTTGTCGTTGCGGTAATTTGCGAAGATCGGATAAAAAAGCCTCACCCCTCAATTTCTTGATGTGGATATATTTCTCGTGAAGGATCAAACAATTGCGGAAAAAGAAACAAAAAAAACTAGGTGAAGATTTCCTAAGAACCCTTTCTTAAGAAAGTATATTATTTCTAAAAAATTCTTGCCTCCAATCAAATGCCTTGGCTTTCCTAAATAAATTTTATACTAACTTTATTAAGAGGTCAATCAGATAAAGAACTCAGTGCTCTGTCAAATACAAGATAACAAGACATCAGCAAAAGCATCAGAATTTTTATACAAAATTCATCAAAGAATTAACAAGTTTCGAGGCTACCTTCCAAGCAGAGCTCTGTTCTCAAAAAGCACTCAGCAGCAGCAGAATTGTTCCTTACATTCAACTGTACAAATTGATCAGAAAATGTGAGAAAACTACCTCTCCCGAACTTAACTTTACAATATATAATAAAACATAAGTAGGGTTTTGCAATTTGAAAGCTCCAATCAGCATACAAATTTTACTCCCATATGAAACGGATTTTAGAGCCTCTACTTCAACTACCTCTTTAAAAATTTATAATGCATTAATAACATTAATTTTCTTATACAAATTTAATATTCTGTGACTTCACACATTGCATGACTATCCAAAGAGTCGTATGGATTTAAATTTTATCTTCACAAATCACATGCAATTTTCAACAACAATCAACTTAGTTCCTCTCCTTACATCGCAGCCAACATCAATTTTCAGATTCCTTTATTTCTTTTTTTCTTGTTTTACTTTCTATAAAAAAAATCTGCATGAAATAAGCTACATTAGATGAGATTGAAGCATTGAAAAGAATGAAAATAGGAAAAACATGTGTCCCAGATGAAATACCCATAGAGGTTTGGAAATGCTTAGGAGAAATTGGATTGACTTGGTTAACAAAACTTTTCAATAAAATTTTAAAATCAAAACGGATGCCAATGGATTGGAGAATAAGCACGCTTGTGCCAATCTTCAAATACAAAGGAGGCATTCAAAGTTGCTCAAACTACCGGGGAATTAAACTTATGAGTCACACTATGAAACTTTGGGAGAAGATAATTGACAATAGGATAAGGAGAGAAACAACAATATCAGAGAACCAATTTGGTTTCATGCCTGGGAGGTCAACTATGGAGGCGATTTTCCTTGTAAGACGATTGTTACAAAAATATAGAGAAAAGAAAAAAGTTCATATGGTATTCGTAGATTTAGAAAAAGCATATGATAGGGTCCCTAGAGATGTTCTTTGGTGGGTTCTAGAAAGAAAAAGAGTGCATGCTAGATACATAGGCACTATTAAGGATATGTATGATGGAGTAGTAACGAGTATAAAGACATTTGGAAGAGCTACAAAAGAATTTCCCATTATGATAGGACTACATCAAGGATCGGCTTCAAGCTCATATCTATTTACTTTAGTTATGGATGAACTAACTAGACATATTCAAGAGGATATACCATGGTGTATGCTATTTGCAGATGATATTGTCTAAGTGGATGAAACTAAAGATGAAGTGAACAGGAAATTAGAACTCTGGAGGAATACATTAGAATCTAAAGGCTTTAAGTTGAGCAAGACGAAAATCGAATACATGCACTGTGAGTTTAGAAACACTAGACATCGAGATGACGGAGTGGTAAAATTAGGGGAAATAGAAGTTCCTAAGGTAAACCACTTTAGATACCTAGGATCAATCATACAAAATGATGGTAACATTGAGAATGATGTCACACATAGAATTCAAGCTGGATGGAAGAAATGGGGGAGTGCAACAGGGGTGATTTGTGATCGAAATGTTCCTACTAAGTTAAAAAGAAAATTTTATAGGACCGCAATTAGGCCAGCTATGCTCTATCCAAGTGAATGTTGGGCGGTAAAGCAACAACAATTACATAAAATGAACATAGCAAAAATGAAGATGCTTAGATGGATGTGTGGTAAAACTCGTAAAGATAGAATAAGAAATATAGAAATTCAAAGACAAGTAGGAGTAGCACCAATTGATACAAAGATTAGGAAAGGGCGGTTGCGATGGTTTGGTCGCTTGCAAAGCGGCCTACAAATGCTCCAACTAGAAAACTTGACTCAATAGAAACTGTAGAAATTCGACGAGGTAGGGGCAGACCAAAGATAACATGGGATGCATTAATTAGGAGGGATCTGAATGGTTTGCAAAGCTCACCATCAATTGCACTTAATCGAGCACAATGGAAAAGTTTGATCCATGTAGCTGACCTCAGTTAATTTTGGGATTGAGGCTATGTTGTTGTTGTTGTTGTAGAGGACATTGAAGCATCTGGCACTTTTTCAATAAAACTCTCAATGGTTATGCACTGTAAGAGACATAAGTTGTTAAGCCTCTAATTTCTAAATCTAATCATTAGTCCCAATATCGAGGTTAATTTGATAAATATGCATGGTACTTATGAAATGGTGTGATTAATGCATGTATTATATACTATTGTTGACTTAGGCGTGAAATTAAGCCTAAGTTAATGAAAGTAAACTTAAACAACTTGTTAAATGGTTTAAACAAAGAATAATTGCAGTTTGCTAAATAATCCGCATAGGGGCATCTTGGAAATTTGATGAGAAATGATGGATTAATGTGGATAGGAGGATTATCCTGGAACTTAAAGAGATTAAGATGAGATGTAGGGCTTGGATTGGTTAAGCAAACCCTAATCTCATAAGCTTACTATTTAAACCACATTAAAGGCACGTAGCCACTTTGGTTTTGAAACATACAAAAGTGTTGGATGAAATCCTAGAAAGCTAGTGTGGTGGATTCGCGGTGGAGAGGGACCAACATCGAATCTACATCAACTAGGTAATAACTTGTTTCATCTTCTCTAATATTCAAATACTTTGATTCATTTATTTGGTTTGAAGGAAATCATGGTTTCAATGGATTTCTAATTTGAATGTTGTTCTCATGATTTTATTCAAACGGATTAGCAAATCTACGTGTTAATGGTGGATTTGTAATTTGGGACTTTAATGTGATTTATGGAAGTATTTATGTGATTTTAACGAAGTATTTACTACTGTTTTGAATTTCATGAAAGATTTATATACAAGGTTAGGTAATAGAGATGGCGAAAAATATATATATAGGCTAGCCAAATTAAGAGATAAAAAGAAACAAGACCTAAGTCATGTAAGATGTATTAAAGACGAAAATCAAAATGTTTTAACGCGCGAGGAGGATTTTAAGGAGAGATGGAGAAGTTACTTCGATAGTTTATTTAATGATGGCCAAGTTGATACTATAATAGATGAAAACCCACACCAAGAAAGAAATGTAAACTATACACACAATATTAGAATTGTAGAAGTTAAAGAGGCATTGAAAAGAATGAAAATAGGGAAAGCAGGTGGCCCAGATGAAATACCCATAGAGGTTTGGAAATGCTTAGGAGAAATCGGATTGACTTGGTTAACAAAACTTTTCAATAAAATTTTAAAATCAAAACGGATGTCAATGGATTGGAGAAGAAGCACGCTTGTGCCAATCTTCAAAAACAAAGGAGACATTCAAAGTTGCTCAAACTATCGGGGAATTAAACTTATTAGTCACACTATGAAACTCTGGGAGAGGATAATTGACAATAGGCTAAGGAGAGAAATCACAATATCGGAGAACCAATTTGGTTTCATGCCTGGGAGGTCAACTATGGAGGCGATTTTCCTTGTAAGACGATTGTTAGAAAAATATAGAGAGAAAGAAAAAAGATCTTCATATGGTATTCGTAGATTTAGAAAAAGCATATGATAGGGTCCCTAGATATGTTCTTTGGTGGGTCCTAGAAAGAAAAAGAGTGCATGCTAGATACATAGACACTATTAAGGATATGTATGATGGAGTAGTAACGAGTATAAAGACATTTGGAGGAGCTACAAAAGAATTTCCCATTACGATAGGACTACATCAAGGATCGGCTTTAAGCCCATATCTATTTACTTTAGTTATGGATGAACTAACTAGACATATTCAAGATGATATACCATGGTGTATGTTATTTGCAAGATGATATTGTCTTAGTGGATGAAAGTAAAGATGGAGTGAATAGGAAATTAGAACTCGGAGGAATACATTAGAATCTAAAGGCTTTAAGTTGAGTAGGACGAAAACCGAATACATGCACTGTGAGTTTGGAAACACTAGACATCTAGATGACGGAGTGGTAAAATTAGGGGAAATAGAAGTTCCTAAGGTAAACCACTTTAGATACCTAGGATCAATCATACAAAATGATGGTAACATTGAAAATGATGTCACACATAGAATTCAAGCTGGATGGAAGAAATGGCGGAGTGCAATAGGGGTGATTTGTGATCGACATGTTCCTACTAAGTTAAAAGGAAAATTTTATAGGACCGCAATTAGGCCAGCTATGCTCTATGGAAGTGAATGTTGGGCGGTAAAGCAACAACAATTACATAAAGTGAACGTAGAAGAAATGAGGATGCTTAGGTGGATGTGTGGTAAAACTCGTAAAGATAGAATAAGAAATATAGAAATTCAAAGACAAGTAGGAGTAGCACCAATTGATACAAAGATTAAGGAAGGGCGGTTGCGATGGTTTGGTCACCTGCAAAGACGGCCTACAAATGCCCCAACTAGAAAACTTGACTCAATAGAAACTGTAGAAATTCGACGTGTTAGGGGCAGACTAAAGTTAACATGGGATGCATTAATTTAGAGGGGTTTGAATGGTTTGCAAAGCTCACCATCAATTGCACTTAATCGAGTACAATGGAAAAGTTTGATCCATGCAGCCGACCCCAGTTAATTTGGGACTGCGGCTATATTGTTGTTGTTGTATTTACTACTGTTTTGGTCGGATTTTGACCCCTGGGGGTCGGCGTGGATTGGCGAGTGGAGGAATTGGGTTTATGTTATGGAAAACCCAATCCCTCACTTACCGCTGCACCAGCGCCTCGCTTACAGCGGTTTGGAGCTAGCCACGGTGCTCACTGGGGAACGAGGATTTCAGTCTAGCGATCTTTGGCACCGTGACCTAAAACGTACGGCGCTGGACATCGCTGAGACAAATTACGATTCTGCCAGTTTGCAATTCTAGTGATTTCTCACAGCGCATTGTGCGTAAGCCCACGACGCTGAAAAGGCGTCACAAAGTTTTCGAGAACGAATCAGGTTTTTAAAGTTTTTCGAGATTTGCTGAGTTTTATCGAAGTTTATACCATCGAGGCAAGTTGGGGCAGTGGTAATTGACCTTGAATACCTTTGTCGTCGCGGCGAAGGTGTGACATAAAAGGGTTTTTTAACGTTTTAGGATCTTAAGATGAATTAATTAAACTTAACTCAAATAAAACACACTAATAATAAACATGAACTTATACTAATGTGGACACGAGGAGAATCGGATGGGAACTTCCTGGACTAGGATTGGATAGGATAACAATGCTTCGAGGTAAGTGGGGTTTGCTTCATTCTCAATCATGCTTGTTATATCGTTAGAATCTATCTGTACACTCTTATTGATCTTGCTTGTTATATTGTTCTCTTGAAATGAATGCCTGTTAGGGGTGGGCAACGGTTTCCGAAAAACCACCCAATCGCCCAAACCATGAAAACCGCATGGTTTGGTCTGGTTTTTAGAACTCGCGGTTTGGGGGCGGTTTAAAAAACTTAAAAACCGCAGAATCGCGGTTTGGTCGCGGTTTTGATTTTGGAAAAATCGTGGTTTCACCAAAACGAGGGTATTTTGGTAAATAACCAACATATACAACTCAAAAGTCAAAAACCCTAAAACATAAAACAAAATCTGTCTCCTACTCACTCACTCCCCTAAAATATAAGTCGTCTGTTGACTGTTGAGCGTCTCCTACACACTCCCCGTCTCCTCTCGACCACTCTCTACGCCGCTGCGGAGTGCCCGTCTCACCGCCGCCGCACCGCCGCCCTTCATCCTCCTCACTCCCCGTCTCACCACCGCTGCCGAATCCATCGCCTTTTCCGGTCATCGCCATCGACATCGCCATCGTCGTCGTCGTCGCCTTCCACCGCGTGAACCACTATTGCGTCCACAGCAACCTTCACCACTGCCTCGCACCGCCGCCTCGCACCGCATCATCCCACCGGTCCTGCCTTCGACGCCTCCTTTGCCGCCAACTCACCATTGTTGCGTCCACCGCCTCCTCCCACCAGTCCCGCCTCCACCGCCTCCATTGTCGCCGACTCGCCGTCGCGGTTTGGGGGGCGACCAACACCTGTCGCCGTCGCCTCCGACCACCACCTGTCTTCGTCGCCTCCTACCGCGCGAACCACTGCCCACAGCCGCCTCCGTCTCCTCCTTCTAGTCGCTGGATGTATTTCTTTGATGGATTAGTTGTTGCAGGTAGTTTTTGGTAATCCTATTTGGCAATCGACATCTCATCATGCTTGTTATCAATGTTATGTGTTGGTTGGTACATTGTTAAATTAGCTGCATTTCCTGACTTTATTATTGCCTTGTTTTGCAGCTTGAGCTAAAATATGTAGCAGAGCCAGACACCATCTATTCTCAGCAGTGGTGTTGGGTGGCAGGTAGTTACTATTCTCAGAAGTTTTGAATCTTTTGATTATGTTGGACTTGAGTGTATGTCAAAGCGTTTTCTCAGATTAGTACCATAGTTCTACTTTTGCAAAACTCCTTACTCGTGCCTTTTTTTTTTGGACTCTAAACTTTGTAGGCCATAATGTTTTAGTTCATTGTCGGGATTGCGGTACCTCAACTGCTGAAGCGGTAACCTCTAACTGTATATTTAAAGAAGGTATGCCCTTTTTATGTCAATACATTATATAGCTAGCGTGATTACCTAGCTAATACTCTTTTAAAAAATGTATTTTATACTTGAACTTACAGCATGAGTATTAATAAGTTCAAATGTTAAATAAACATATTGTGATTAAATTTTTCTTCCAAAACTTTAACACCATATAGTTACAAATTTAAGATTAACCAATAATCTAACTACATTTAATTTCACCCTAAAATAATAATAATAATTAACAAAGATGTCAATTCCACCGTGTTTTGATCCTTTGAGTTGTTAGTTATTTAATGTTCATTCTCATTCTAACATTGATCATGTGTTTTTTTTTTCTAGATGGATTCACATCACATAATAGCCGGAACATTATCGACAAATGCAAGTTCTACACCAATGGAGTTTGAAAGTGGTGAACTTATTGTTGCTCCTCCAAACTCATCTAGTTTACAATCATCAACAAAGAAGGCAGAATCGAAAGGTAATCGCACAACCTCTAGAGTTCGGGACTATTATTCTAAAACGTTAGATGAGCATGAAAAAGTGGCACTTGCAACTTGCAATTATTGTGGTAAAGAGTATCATTGTCCTAGCAAGAATGGTATAAGCACAATAACAACTCATTTAAATAAATGCCCCAAGTACCCACATAGTCATGTGAACTCAGTGTGTAAGAAACAAAAAACAATAGAATTACAAGTTAAAGGGTCGGAGCATGAAAGTAAAATAGGACTTTGGAAGTTTGATCAAACATTAAGTCGTGAAGCCCTTACTAAATAGATAATAGGAGCTGAATTGCCTTTTGTTTTTGTGGAACATCCATGCTTTGTTAAATTTTGCAATGTTATACAACCCAAACTCAAGTTAGTGAAAAGGAGAACTATAACTAGAGATTGTTTGGATATGTCTAATGTTGAGAAGGCAAAATTGAAAAAGATCTTAACAAAGAATTCTCAAAGAGTTTGTTTGACAACTGATACTTGGACTTCTATGCAAAATATTAGCTATATGCGCCTCACTGCACATTATGTTGATGATGCTAGGAAATTGCAAAAGAAAATCATTAATTTTTGTGAGGTTGAAGGCCATACAGCTGATGATATTGGTAAGGCTGTTGAGATGTGTTTGCTTCACTGGAAAATTGAGAAAGTGTTTACAATAACTGTAGACAATGTTAAATCTAATGATTTGGCAATTGAATACTTAAGGAGAAAAATAAATAATTGGGGTGGAAGCGTGTTAAATGCGAAATACCTTCACGTAAGATGTTGTGGACACATTTTGAATCTCATTGTTAGTGATGGTTTGAAAGAGGTGAAAGACTCCATTAGTCGAATGCGCGAAGCAGTGAAACAAGTGAGAAGTTCTCCATCAAGGAAGAAAAAGTTAAAGCAATGTGTTGAACTTGAAAAAATACCATGTAAAGCTTCAATGTCCTTAGATGTATCAACCAGATGGAATTCCACTTATTTGATGTTGGATTCAGCGGTGAAGTATCAAAGAGCATTTGAGAGATTGAATGAGTCATATGATAAGGTTTCAAGTGAGTTGAAGAAGAGAGATCCCAAAAAAAGATTGGAGTGTTGCACGTGTATTATTGCAGTTCTTAGAACTTTTTTATTGGGCCACTCTTCGACTTTCAGGATCTAAATGTGTTACAGCTAATGCATATTTTCATGAGGTGCATGCAGTTGAAACACTTATCAATGAATGCTTAGCAAGTAATGATTCATATGTGCATTCGATGGGAATGAAGATGAAGGTGAAGTTTGGCAAGTATTGGGAAAATATCTCGAAGGTGTACATGATCTTGTTGGTTGTTGTGGTTCTTGATCCTAGGTACAAGTTAAAGTTTCTGAAATATTGTTACGGTACATTGTATCCGAACGAGCAAGTTGTTCAGATGATAAGGAAAGTGAGAGAGGCTTTGGCTCATTTATACATGGAATATGAATCATTTTCCAACACTGACACTTCTATGTGGTCTAATGAAACTAGATCATTGTCTAGTGTACGTGACGAGGCGGAAGACTCGTTGTTTGGTAATGTCAGAGCTAAAAGGGGCAGTGGTTGGATTTCAAAGATTTTTAGAAGAGGAGGCAAATACGACAAACAAGTCAGAGATAGATATATATTTGGATGAGGGATGTGAGAAGCAAAATCGAGACTTTGACATTCTTGGTTGGTGGAAAAATAATGTCTCTAAGTACAAAATACTTACAATGATGGCACGTGATGTACAAGGCCATTCCAGTTTCTACTGTTGCTTCAGAGTCTGCTTTTAGTGCCGGTGGACGCGTGCTTGATCAGTTTCGTACCTCATTGACTCCAAAAATTGTTGAAGCTCTTATTTGTACTCGGGATTGGTTACATGGTACAATAAATTTAGAAGTTGAAGAAAATTTAGAGGAACTCGAAGAGCTTGAAACATGTTATACTTTTCTTTTAATTTTGTTAAATATTAACTATATTTATTTCTTTCTTTTACGATCATCATCTAATCATATTACATTTTGAAATGTTGTTTAGGCATTTTGGACCAACTTGTTTTAGATGATTAGTTGAGATGATTAGCAAAATGCATTGAGTGTAAGTAAATCTTATTTGAACTTTTAAATGTCATTAAACTCTTATCATATTGTTAATTTTCTATTTTCAATTGTTGTTTTATTTTAGGAATAACAAATGAAATTGGAACTTCGAATTGAGTTGAAGTCTTTCCTTGTTGAATCTATTTGTTTTTGTTGTTGTAATAGCAAAATGCATGAAATCATTGACTTGTTAAGTAAATCTTATCGAAACTTTTTGTTATTATAAAACTCTTATCATGTTGCTAACTTTCTATTTTCAATTGTTGTTTTGTTGTAGGAACAAAGAAAGAAATTAGAACTTGGAATGGAGTTGAAGCCTTTCCTTCTTGTTGAATTTATTTGTTCTAAATTTCTAATCTATTTGTTTTTGTTGTAACTTTTGATATGAACTTGGATTTCTAACTTTGAATGAGTTCTTTTTGGTGAATGATTGGTTAAAGGTTATATTATATATGTTTTGTTGTATCTTATGTTGAATTTTTGATGAACAATTGAACATTAAACATGTATGGACTTTATGGTATGTAATTGTAATATATATGATTGTTTTTTTTTAAAAAAAAAAAATGGGTCGCATGAAAACCGCGAAACCAAACCGACCAAACCGCGCAAACCGCGGGCGGTTTGGTTGCGGTTTTGATGGTTCGCGGTTTGGTTGCGATTTAAAAATCGACCAAACCGCGAACCCTCGGTTTGGTCGCGGTTTGATGGTTTCCACCACCAAACCGCGGTTTGCCCAGTCCTAATGCCTATGGAATTGGTATACTGATATTGATGAATGCATGCTTACACCTTAAGTTGGAGGACCGGTGGCCACTGGTACCTTCTTCTATGGTTTTGATATCTTGATGTGTATAATTATTCAGATTTCATAAGGGTTGCTTTGATGTCCTTCGTGACAGTTCGGGGTTTCTCTTTGATGAGTTATGTAGGTGTTCGGGCACAAGTGTGGCTTTGATGTCCTTCATAGAAGTTCAGGATTATCCCTTTATGAGCTACATAGGTGTTTGGGCTCACACTAGTTGAAATATCTAGTTTCCACTTCTATTGATTCTATGGCAATCGTGTATCAATGCAATCTTGTTGAATTATCATTGTTGGGCATCGGTTATTCTATCTTGCATTATATAGTATCTTTGCTATTTACTTGTTCATGCTCGAAATGATAATAGGTTTCTTAAAAATCTGATTGTTGCATGTTAGTTACTATTGCACTAGGTATTACTAGGATGATTGAGGGTAAAGCAGGTTTCTGCTTTACTAAGCCCGTTAGATTTTTTGCTCACGCCACTTCTTCCCCTCTAGATACCTCAGCTGCTGCTCAAGAGAAAGAAAACGGGGGGGGGGGTCGTTGCGTAAGAGATATCTTTTCCTTGTGCGTGGGTATGAACTGTATCTATCTATTGGTTTTTAAGACATTTTACGTAATAAAACAAGGGATTTCACATGGGTAGTTGTTTGAACCCATGGTTTATGTTTTAGTTGGTTTGTAAGACTTCTACTTTAATTCCATAACTTGATTAGACATTGATGGCTTTTTTTATTTCCGCTCCTATTGCCTTACTTGTCTATTGTAGAATGTCTTAATTTATTTATGCAAGTTAAAGCTGACCGGGTCATCACCCGACTCATTGGGTTATCTCGAGGAGTTTGGCGATGACTTGGGCCAGGCGATCAAGGCCTACGGGGTTTGGGTCGTCACATAAGCACCGCCTTATCATTTAAAATTGAAAAAATTTAAGGACTTGGTCACATCTCTAATGCATTGACGGTATGAAGGAAACTAAAGAAGGAGTCGCCAAGAAGACTTTTCCGAAACGCATAATGATTTTTCTTGTGCACATAGGCATAAAAAACTGAACTGACACATAAGATGGCTATAGGAAAGTGTCGATACTTGGCAAATAATTCTCAGTAAAACCTTCTTCCCAACTAAAAGCCGTCTAATATACAACAAAATAGAATAAAAGAAAAGAAAAATGTTTTGGCAGTTCTAATGTAAAAATATGGATGCTTAGTAGAAATGGAACAGAAAGTAAATATAATATATATTAAAATATGTGACCGAGTCTTAAGAAAATGTCAATTGTCAAAGGGGCTTGCTATACACACACCCAATGCCCTTACACACCACTTTTTTGTTTTTGACTATATTACCTCACCTCTAACATACACCACCTCCCTCATTCTAAACACACACGCCACCTCCCTCACTCTAAACACACCACCACCCTTGCTCTAAACACACACCACCACCCCCTCCTCAATCCTCACCTCCACTACCACCATCACTGCTGCTAGCTACCGCCATCACCGTCGAACGCCGCCGACAACCTCCTTATTTAGTTGCTACTGTCTCTCTCTTCTTCCCCTATATAGATCTCTCTTCCAGATCTCTCCCTCCATCTCTCTCATTCAAATCCATAATTACACACACACATATAGAGATCAAAGATAGGGTGCGTTCGGCCGCTCAGAGCGGAACACGGTGGATATGTTCGGTCACCCAGGCCGAACATGTGTCTATATGTTCGGTTTGAGTGACCCAACATAGGGTAGATGTTCGGCAACTCGGGCCGAACATAACCATCGTGTTCGGCCCTGCGTGGCTAAACATGACACTGGAAGTAGTGAGAGGTACGACGGGTGGCGATTGCACAGCAAGCAATAGGAGAGGTGATAGTGGTTAGTGTGGTGTTGGAGAGGGTGGAGGTGATGAGGATTTATGGTTAAACGGTGGTTGGGAATACATAAGTGGTGTTGGCGGTGGATTAAGAGGCCGAAAGTGGGAGGGCGGTGGGGGTACGATGGCGATGGAGGTGGAGGGAGCAGCAGCGGTGGAGGGGCAGTAATGGTAGTGATGTGGGTGTGTGTTTTGAACGGTGGAGATGGTGTGTGTGTGTGTGTATTTGGGCCAGGGGTAATTGGGTCAAAAATTTAGAAATTGGTGTGTGTAAGGGCAAAGTGTGTGTGCAAATAGCAAGCCCAATTGTCGAATGGAGAACGTACACCAAATAAAAATTCAGAAACAATCATATAAGTTCACCATCTCAAACTTTGACAGTATGTCATCTTAAAGAAAAAAAATTCTAAAATATGATAATGAGAAAACTTCTCAAAGAAAGTACTTACGGAAGCAAGTTCAAGACTCGAGCAGTGCATATTGTTCCCACGTTTCAAGACCTGATCTTAGATCTTGTAAGATACGTTCACAAGGGTACTGTTTATGAGTTTCCACAGATATAAACAGAAATATAAGTCAAGTGAAAACCTGAATAAATTTTCCTTGAAGCTTTCCTTTTACGTCTTTGAAGGGAATGCTAAAATAAAATCCTTGTCTACTGTTGAAAGGTATTTTCAGATTAGGAAGCTGGAAATCTTCACGATATTTGTTTGCAAGATTATGTATAGCTGCCAGTTCACAGATAATTAGGCATAAGGATGGTAATTACGAAAAAAGATGAAAGAACTATGTAACCAGCAGATTTCAAGAACCTTCACTAGTATCACAAAATGATCTCCTTGCAACATCCAAAAGTCCATCTATACCAGCCTTAACAGCAAAACATTGTTGCGTTCTCGCAACAAAAGGAACCCGTGCATGAAGTACCTCTTCATCAATTACTTCTCCAATTCTGAAACCATAGCATATATTCATCTGACCAAGTGAGCAATTTCCAAGCATCCTTCATTCATCATCAAAAATGACAACAAAAATGACAGGAAAAAATTGCATCTCATTCAGGAAAGCAGAAAGTTTGTTCCAAGAGAAAAGGCTGTTTTCAAAAGATTCTATTTTAATGGGGGTATGCAACAAACACCCATGCATACTCGTTAAACTAAGAGTAGAAATAAAATTGCTTGCATCTGTACCTTTTCCTGATTGAATCGTATTTTCCATTTTCACAAATGGACTTGAAAATATTTACAAGAAGAAAACTTTTCGCATTCTTGAGAACCTGCAGAAGTTCGATATACACCATATTAAACCAATTTCACATCTTGACAAATAAACAATTGTACACATAATGATAACTACATATCTTTGACGGTAACTATAAGTACATACCTTTGATAGTAATGGCAGGGCCTCTAATGCTGTTTTAAGAAGAATGACGCTTGAAATCAAAAGTTGACACTTTTTAGCATTGTCTACTGCCAGCATCTCATTGGTGATCTTTTTGGGCTTAAAGCAGAAGTGACAAAGAACCCTATCTGTTTAGGGAGCAAGTACAAATATAACTCACAGGAATACACAACTAATACCAACAACTTCGAACACAAAAGTGACTTATTCTCCGCACTCACCAGTTTCCTTTGGAAACTTGCGAAGGACTTGAGTAAGACCAAAAAATACTTCCTCATTGCTCATTAACTCATCCTGAAAAGGATATTCAATGAAACTAACATAGTTTTAAACTATAATACATTGAAATGGAAGAATGTACTCCTCAAACAGGAGCTGAAAACACTTTGACATGGAAAACAGCACAATTTAGTCTGGGACACGAGTCAGACCACTCAACTAAACAAAACAATCTAGATAAGAAAATATACTGCAGAATAAGGGAAAATATACTAATGAATTAATTCTCATTCTACCCCAAAACAGATTCTTATTATTCAAGTCCAATTTCAGAATCCAATTCAACTAATTGACATTTGCTTCATTATGAACGCAAAAGCAATGGAATACACAGGTAAAAAGTAATGAGAACCTACTATGAAAACTGAAGTAGGTCATTGAAACATCCCAACATCATCTAATTGTATGCTCAATTGGTCATATACTCATCATATGTTTTTTATTAGGAATTAGTCATATTATGTTACTCATCAAAATGCGAACTAAAATAAATAATTACGCATCAATTAGTGGGATTATATTGGTTAGTTTGGTTTAAAGACCCAACTAGAAGATACTAGTAACAAACCCAGTTCTGTGCATTCTGATGTCCCGAGCATTGTAATTTTGTGTGCGTGATAGAGAACAGTGATGAAAATAAATATGGTGAATTTGTTATTTAAGTCTTTTAACTAGAGAAATCTCAAGTTGATGTGTAGGTGTTGATCTTGGATATATTTGGGGGCAATTGACCTTAGGTGTACCAAATTGGTACTACCAGTGCATTTGAGCATGTCTGATTGATGACCTACACAATTGAACAAACGAAACAAATCAATGTAATTGACTAAATATATGTGCATATGCATCATTGAATTAAATGAATTAATTAATCCATTTCACTAAATTGGGGAGTGATAAATTCTCTCAGTGATTAAACAACAAAAAACAAAAAGGTGTAAACATAACTGCTTGCCCTTACATGGAGACGAGAAAAGCGCATCAAAGTGATCATACACCATGCAATAGTAAAATTCAAATATGGGAGATGAAGTGGCTAATTTTCTCTGCAACATCATTATGGTGTCCTATGTTTAGGACGCAATTAACCACATGGCTTACAAAAACCAGCATGTGCTTAGATACATCAACACGTGGCATCAAAACTTATTCCCTACAAAAGACCAAAAAGAGAGATTATTCTTTTCCTTGTAACCATCCTCACTCCTAGGGGTGGAAAAGGATGTTTGAGCCTGTTTGTCCACTTGTGTCCAGACCTGTGATAGAATTATGGAATTCTATTGTTGAATTGATAAACGAAAACAACAAATCCAAGAAAACCAAGAAAAGAATCTTAAAACTCTCTCAACCCAAATTAAAAGAGTTCTAATTACAATCGAGACAACAAGATACCTTTCTCTACCTCACAACATCTATTTATACTACAAATCCAAAATTAACCACTCAACTCCCTTGTAACTAATTTGGACTCACACGAGTCACACCTACCTTATTGTCGTGGTCACCCTAACTCCTTACTGATATGGGATCATACCCTTCATCCCCCCTCCGTTGTCCTCAATGTGGGAAACAAAAACTTGGGCGTGAAGTGAAGCCCCTGGACATGGACCATGAACCCACAAGATGAGAGAAACGGTAGTAAATCGGAAGTAATCATGCCATCCTAGGATCCATATGAACCTCATAATAACAAAACGAGGAACATCGCTTAATGTCGGTGTAATGGTTGGGCTATCATATGCTTCTGCTGAATGAGGACCATGCAAGGACCCATATCAATCTCATACTAAGACGAGTAATAGGATCCTGCCTAACCAGCCATAATGTGAACAATGGGAACACTCCAAATGCCTTTAACTGAATTACCAATGGAAAATCAAATGTCCGAATTGGGCAAGCCACTCCTCAATACCCTGGGATCGTATTAGCAGGAACAACATGATAATCGACAAGTTAAAGAACAACCCAAACATCAAATGATGATCGACATGTTGCTCTGCCCCAAGTAAGCCCCATAAGATGAAGGACAAGTGGAACAAAGCGTACCCCACCAATGTCATTGAGAAGGGCAAGGGAAAGTGGAGCATATGAACCCAATCTACTGGCCTTCAACATTAGGTCCATGCAAGGAGTCCAACTTAATGAGCTTCTCGTAAGTACGCAGTCCGCACGCGTTAGATTCAGAGTATTGTTTCTCAATTTGCATTCGATTGTGAGATCCATAAAAGGTAACACCACATCTACTTCACACTGCAAAATCTCATGGGAAAGCACAATTTCAAGCACTTTGCTCATGTCCCAGCACAAACAAAACCCCAAAATGAATTAGCATACGCAATGATTCCCTTTCCACTCTTCATGACGAACCTCTTCCATCACTCTAAGAACAAGCCAAAAAAAGAGGGAGAGAGACGGTAGAAAAGATAATTTTGATGCCCAAGGAGCAAACCATTCATCAAACACTTGGAAGGCGACCGTAATGATGCGCGCAAACAATAGTGTGAATGTTACAATTGTAACCAAATTCCATGGGTATGAAACCATATGCAAACACCAATTGCAAAAATCATAGCAAATAGAGAAGGCGTCGTCATTGAATGTTGCGATTGAGATCAACTCATATTTATAAGTCTCGTAAAATGGCGGGATGGGGTACATCGCCGGATAGTAGATACCAATGCGATGCAAAACAACATAACTCCAAGAAGTGGAAGACGAAGTAATCACCATTTGATGATTCCCGAATGGCCAAATAACACAGTGGACCGCCAACCTCGAATGAGATAATGAGTGCACAGATCGAGAAGAATCCATTGGCGTAAGACTATGCACATTAAGATGTGGGTTGCATGCAATAATACAAACGTAATGAGATATACCTTGAAGTGATATCGTACCTCGCATCATTCGATCGCCTCGAATGCAGTGTCGATCACAGTGAGTCTTCTTTTCTAAGTGTATTGCAACCCAAAGAGTGCGATAAGATAACGACGAAGAGGGATAATTCGCCTTAACTACCGTAACCTCCAGAGCTCTAAGATTTGCCAACACGAGAGAAGATCTCAGAGGTGGACAAGGAGGTGGATTTAAGGCCGCATCAGCCGAACCCTCCCCAAGCACAACTAGATCTGGTGGACCTGGAAGGTAAATCCTGGTAATAGATAGATCCAGTGGTCGCGGTGGTGGTGGAGGGCTTGGATATGTCCAACAAGTGCTCAAATCGTCCACCAACAACGTCGGATTTGATGGATTTGGGAGTTTTAACTCCACTGGACTCCTTAATGTGTTGAACACTCCAGAACTTCGACGCGGTAACGCGAGGTTTAAGGATAGGCTCTTCATCCGCAATGCCAAACCACGAATCTCTTATTTCACCTCTGATTTGAGGCTGAGCGACTCGGTTTTATCAGATCTGGAGCATCCACTGCCGGAAACACCTCGGTCAGCACTAGATCTGGATCACCAACGACCCCAATTAACTTGGATGCCACCGAATCTGGCGGATACAGGCCTTTTATGTCACTTGACTATTCGAAATGCAGCTCTCCCGTGTCCAGTAACGCGGTCCCATAATGAAGAAGGAAAAGTTCGTCGAATCGTCGAGTCGACCTTCTGAACGCAGTCTTCATTTCCGAACTGAAATCGCTTATTTGATTCTTCACCTCCTCGAGCGACTCCATCATTGGTGAAAACCTCAATAGGTCGCCTTCAATTCGATCCAATTGAGCTTCCATGTTTGAAGGTGTGCTCTAGTACCATTGATAAAATTCTAGAATTATATTATTGAATTGACAAATGAAAACAACAACACCCAGAAAACCCAAAGAAGAGTCTAAACTCTCTTAGCTCAAACCCAAAAGAGTTCTTAATTACAATCAAGACAAAAAGACACCTTTATCAACCTAACTACATCTAATAATACTTGATGTTGTGTTTATTTTAATATTCTTATAGGTAGTATTTTGTTAATAATTTGGGCTAATAATAAGTGAATTTGTGCTAATCCGATATATTATGTAAATTTTCAGGCGAAAAAGGCAAATTGAGAGTGTTTGGAGTGCACGTTGAAGATCTGAGGATATTAACCTAAAAAGCATGTTGGCGCAAATCACAAGGCAAAAATAAGCTAGGCGAAAGGCGAGTGATGAGATGATGATATTTCACATGGTTCAAAGTGTTTTGAAGTTGTTTGGAGGTTTCGAGATGAGAGCATAAGGTTTGGGCAAGAACGACATCAAAATTGGCTAAGTTTCGGCGAATTCCATTATGAACAAGCTTCATTGTTTTGGTCATCTCTCTCGTTTCAAATCCAAATAACATGCGGTTTCTTCCGTTGGAAAGTACACTCAAAGCCCAATGTTTTCATGTCATGAGCTTCATCAAATTCGGACTCTTAGTGGCCCAAAATCGTGTTGCAAGTTGAAGAATATGCGTAGGATTCAAGCTCGATGCCATACTGTGGTGCCCCAGCGCCAAGCCCCAACCTAGGCACCCAGAAACTGCCCCAAATAGACCTGGGAGCTACCCCTGGAGCCCCAGCGGCCAACCTTAGCACCACCTGTTGGAAACAGGAAAAGTAGCAAAAAAATTAGGGTTTTTAGGGGTTTTGTAGCTATGTTACCTAAACTCGGGTGTGCGTGTCGAGTACGGGTACGTGTCCAGAAGTTGGACTTGGATATTCTCTTATTTTAAAGACTCGTGGACTTGGCTAAAACTGTCTGAAATTCAAACTCTAAGTACTTGGACATGGCATACAAGTGAAAATGTCTCATTATCTTTTATGAATTGTGGTACATGTACGAATACAAATCCAAAAATCTACTCTAAATGCATAACTCGAAAAAAAGAAAAAAAAAGAAAAAAAAGGTATAAGATGGAATACATGCAACTACATAACGAATAACATCATCAACTCATCATGAAATTCTATAATAGGATGAAAATGCAGCAAACTTTGTATCAATAAAAGAAAATTAACTACGACTTGTAAATTTTTTTAACAATGAGAGTGAAATATACCAAATATGACTTAATATTTACGATTCTAATTTCTAAGTTTCAACTCTCTTACGTTAATTTTTCTTGAATAAAGTATGAAAGTGTCCAAAGTAGTTTAGAAGAGTCCGACACATATCAAGTGTTGGTGTCCATGATGTGTCGTGCAGTGTCGGACGCGAGTACTTAACCCAAAGTGAAGAGTCCAGGTATCATAGTTTTTTAGATACTTTTTGGACCATTTTGCCCATGAAGTATAACTAGAAGTTAGATTAGACTTTTAACAAGTTTTGCTTGGGAGAAACTCTCGTGGAGGCTAGAGATTTGGATTCAACTTCTGGATTTTACTTCAATTTTTAGGTTTGAATCCATGTGTTCATTGGTTCTTATGACGTTTTGTGTTGATTTGACCCTTATTATGGGGCAATACTCTATTTCCTAGGGATCTATGGATCCCGAGTTGGATTCCTTATGATTTCAATGTAAAATTTGTTTGTTCTTTCAATTTCATGTGTTGATTTGTGTGTTCTTGAGTTTAATGCTATGCTTACCTTGGCCGAGTAGTTGTAGAACTCATGGCATGTTCCGTTCATGGTATTAGCTCGGATTAAGTAGCTGGACTACTTAGGTCGGGTGTTTGGTTCTCCTACTATATAGTCCACAGGACTAAGATAGCCTAAAACTTTTGGACTAATCAGAACCATGGTTTATTATTTAGTCTCACCCATTTCACTTACCAAATGACGAAAATGCCCTCATCAAATACACACAAAAGACACAATCGAACTTCTACTATTTCTCGTTGACACCAAGGAAACCCTAGCGGACTGGTCGAGAAGAAAAGAGGGAAGAACACAACCCTGGCGAACTGCGCGAGAAGAAGAGATGGAAGGATTGCATGATTCCGAAAGGGGGGAAGACGCCTCGACTGGTTCCAGGCAAAGTTGTCAAATCGGAATCGAATTGTAAAATCGATAGGGGTGAATTATGAAACGAATCGTAAATAGAATTGTAAATCGTAAGATTTTTTTTTCCAATTCTTTTAAAATGCTTCTAAACACTTTTAATTTGTTTATTATTTTGTGCAAATTTTAATTTATGTATTCATTGATTTTCTTTCAATTTTAAATGATATATAATAGTTTTAATAGAAAATTAAATAAGACAATGTAACTGTCTGAATTTAATTCGCCGTTATTAATGACATGGTTGCAGACGTGGCTGACACCTAAGACGCTCGCGAGACCCGCAAATTGGCTTGTGCGTGCCTGGAGCTAGGTAAATAGTTAATTTTGTGTGCTGAATTATTTAATTTGTGATAGTATATTGAAATAGAGTAAATGACGTCGCAATGTGTGTGATTTTATTACATTTGACGTGCGAGATTATGTGTTTAGTATTCGCCTCGACATACATGTCGACGCAGGTACCGGGTAGTTTAACCGACTTAACACTAGGACCGGGGGAAATAATAAACAAAAAATGAATAAAATGGGTTAAATATTAATATGGAATTTATATTTGGTGGTTAGGGACATGGTAGTACGCGTATGTCGCGGTTCGGAACGAGAAACCGGGCGCCGGAACACCCGAAACACCACTTTTTGAGTTAAAAACAAGGGTGAGTGTGCTATCAGTGCCACAATTGGAATCATTAGAGGTTAGAAAAGAAGCATATAAGGAGCTTTGGATGGCCTAGATACACATCTTGTTCTCAGCACGGCAGCTGGGGATAAGATTTACCCTAACCGGATAAGCCGAAATTATGTAATGGAGATTGAGGGACATCAGCTACCAGCTGATTTGAGAGTGTTAGAGTACTTGGAGTTCGACACGATGTTCGGTATGGATTGGTCATCGTCTTATCACGCACAGATCGACTGTTTCAGCAAGTCAGTGACGTTTGACATCGAGGGGATAACAAGGATTACATTCACCGGAGTTGCGACTGCATTACCTATCACTTGAGGCAGATTAGTTACGTCGCAGGAGATGGAGGCCTATGCGGCTATGGTTAAGCCAAAGCATAAGACGGTGTTGAAGGTTGAGGATGTCCCTATTGTCTGTGAGTTTCCAGACGTATTCCCTGATTATTTGTCAGGTTTGTCACTACCAAGAGCTATAGAGTTTATCATTGAGCTGATTCTGGGGACTCAGCCAATCTACAGCAATTCGTATAGGATGTCAGCATCGGAGCACGAGGAGTTGAGGACCTAGTTAGAGGACTTACTGCAGAATAGTTTTATTCACCCTAGCATGTCACCTTGGGGAGCTCCAGTTCTTTTTGTGAAGAAGAAGGACGACTCGATGCGAATGTGTGTGGACTATTGGAAACTGAATCAGGTGACGATTCGGAATCGTTACCCACTTCCGAGAATAGATGATTTATTCGATCAGTTGATTGGTGCCAAATTCTTCTCGAAGATCGACTTACGATCATGATATCATCAGTTGCGAATTCGAGAGGAGGATGTGGAGAAGACTGCGTTTAGTATGCGTTATAGCCTATTCGAGTTTACAGTCATGCCATTTGGGCTGACTAATGCACCGACGATATTTATGGATTTGATGCACAGCTGAGGCCATTTCTTGATCAATGCGTCATTGTGTTTATCGATGACATTCTGATATACAATAAGACTCGTGTGGAGCACGAGAGGCATCTTAGAGATGTGTTGGCGACGCTGCGAGAGCACAGGCTGTATGCCAAGTTCACCAAATGCGCATTCTTGCTGAATGAAGTGAAGTTCTTGGGCCATGTTATCAGTGATCAGGGCATATCTGTTGATGGTGACAAGATTCGGGCGATTATTGACTAGAAGACACCCGAGTCTGTATCTGAAATCCGGAGTTTCCTAGGTTTGGCAGGATATTAAAGGCGCTTTGTGCAGGACTTCTCGATGATTGCAGCGCCGTTGACTAGGCTGACCAAGAAGGATGTTAGATTTGAATGGTCACAGAATTGTGAAGATGCTTTCTGGGAGCTGAAGAGAAAATTAACTTCAGCGCCGATTTTGGCTTTACCGGTAGCAAGTAAAGGTTTTTCAGTATATACTGATGCATCAGGCACTAGGTTTGGTGGCGTGTTGATGCAGGATGGACACCCAGTAGCCTATTTATCTTGACGGTTGAGACCTCACGAGGTGAACTATCCAGTGCACGACTTGGAGCTTGCAGCGGTCGTGTTCGCACTGAAGGCCTGGAGGCATTACCTGTATAGTGAGAAGTTCGTGTTATACACAGACCACCAGAGTTTGAGATACCTGTTCACTCAGAGGGAGTTGAACATGCGACAGCGGCGATGGCTCGAGTTACTGAAGGACTATGACTTCGCCATTGAATATCATCCGGGTAAGACGAATGTTGTAGCTGATGCGCTACGCAGGAGCGGCATCGAGAGCCAGATAATACTGCGGCATATGACACATGAGCACGGGTTGCTTGAGGCAGCGTCGGTATTGTGTTTAACAAAGGCTATTGTTGAGCTATAGATTTGTTGTCAGATGCGAGTTCCTACGGTGTTTCTAGAGCGGGTTGCTGAGTTGCAGAGAGCTGATGACCGATATTTGGGGATCAGTGGCCTGGCTCTGGATTCAAGGGTGCACTGAGTGGTCTGAGAGGTCAAACGGGTACTTGAGACACAGGAGTCGATTGTGGATACCTAGGGTATCAGACAGAGACAGCATTCTCGAGGACGCACACCGGACGGGATATACAGTTCATCCTGGTTGGATCAAGATGTGTCACGATCTGCGGAGATTGTTCTGGTGGCCAGGGATGAAGACCGACGTGGGTAAATACGTCCGAAATTGTCATATATGCCAGCAAGTGAAGGCTGAGCACAAGAGACCAACTGGGTTGCTACAGACACTGCCCAATCCTCAGTAGAAGTGGGAACACGTGACTATGGACTTCGTCAGTGGCCTACCTTAGAAGACGAGGAGACACAATGTGATTTGGGTGGTTATCGACAGGTTGACAAAGTCGACACATTTTATGCCGATCGCAATGAGATATTATGTTACACAACTGAGTACTATCTTCGAGAGAGAGATTGTCAGATTACACGGTGTACCGGTCTCTATTGTCTCTGATAGAGATTTAAGGTTACGTCGAGTCTATAGGAGAGTATGCAGGAGCAGTTTGGCACTCGTTTACAGTTTAGCACTGCGTACCATCCTCAGACTGACGGGCAGTCAGAGCGATTAATTCAGATTCTCGAGGATATGCTCAGGGCGTGTATACTACAATTTGGTGGATCGTAGGAAGATTATCTGCCTTTATGTCAGTTTGCCTACAACAACAGCTATCAGGTGAGTATCGGAATGCCACCGTTTGAGGCACTAGATGGTAGGCCCTGAAAGTCACCAGCATGTTGGGCGACACCGAAGGATACAGCGGCTAAAAACCTGAGGTTGTCGTGGGCCATACTGAGAAGGTAAAACAGATCAGGCAGAGACTTCAGGCAGCGCAGGATAGGCAGAAGAAATATGCGAACAAATACCTTGAGGGTATGAGCTACGAGGTTGGAGACTTGGTGTACTTGAAAGTTTCGCCCTGCAAAGGTCATCAGAGGTTTGACATTAAGGGGAAACTAGCAACAAGGTTCATTGGGTCGTTCAGAGTTGAGGAACGCGTCGGTAGAGTGGCATACCGTCTGGAGTTGCTACCGCAGTTGGCAGGAGTACACCCAGTGTTTCGCATTTCCATGTTGATGTTGGCTACGTCGGGACCGAGGTCTATGGTTGATATACGTTAGATTGAGGTGCGACCTGATGTGTCATACGAGGAACAGCCTGTGGAAATCATGGATAGGAGGACTCACATATTGAGGAATAAGATCCCGAAGGTTTTAGTATGATGGCAGCATCACGGGACCGAGGGACTCACCTGGGAGCTTGAGTCTACAATGCAACGACGGTATCCCCACTTATTTGTCGGTACGTATTTTCAGTTTAATTTAAATTTCGGGACGAAATTTCACCTAGTTGGGAAGAACTGTAACGGCCTGAATTTAATTCGTCGTTATTAATGACGTGGTTGCAGACGCGGCTGACAGCTCAGACGCTCGCGAGACCCGCAGATAGGCTTGTGCGCGTCTTGAGCTAGGTAAATAGTTAATTTTGCGTGCTGAATTGTTCAATTTGTGATGGTATATTGAAATAGAGTAAATGGCATCGCAATGTGTGTAATTATATTACATTTGACGTGCGAGATTGTTTGTTCAGTATTCGCCTCGATATACGTGTCGACGCGAGTACTGGGTAGTTTAACCGACTTAACACTAGAACCGGGGAAATAATACACAAAAAATGAATAAAATGGGTTAAATATTAATATGGAATTTATATTTGGTGGTTAGGGATATGGTAGTACGCGTATGTTGCAGTTCGGAATAAGAAACCGATGTCAGAACACCCGAAACACCACTTTTTGTGTTAAAAACAAGGGTGAGTGTGTCATCTGTGTCACAATTAGAGTCATTAGAGGTTAGAAAAGAAGCAAATAAGGAGCTTTGGATGACCTAGAGATGCACAAGGGAGTTTTGATGCAAATTCAACTATAAATAAGTCAAATTAATTTATTTCCACCACCTTTTCTCGCTCTTATCCTTTCTATCTGAGATTGAAGTGAAGGAAACAAGGGTTTGGGAGATCAAAGTGGGTGATTCAAGGAGCTTGGAGGGGTGAAAACACCAAAAGCAATGTGAGAATCATATATACCTCAACTTTCTCTATCTTTTAATCTCAATTATAGAGGTGTTGGTGATGGTTTGGTGGTTATGGAGTTGTTTAGATGGGTTTGTAGTACCTTGAAGTTCTGTTGTTGGTGTTGTGGTTGTTGTTGGTTTGGTGGGGTTGTTTAAAAACCCGGAATTTTCAGCAGTTTTGCTATCCAGAGCATGATTAGCACGCTAATGACGTCATCTAGTGCGCTAAATGACAGTTACCGTTCTATGGTAGAAAAATAAGGCACTAATGTTCAACCTGATGAAGAACTTATAACTGGCTAGGAATCAGCGCGCTAATTCTGAGACCCAGCCCGCTAGATTCTGTTGTTTTGACATAATTTCTGTTAAGTGACTCAAAACACATCCAAATGACTAAAAATCAATTATAAATGGAAATAGGTCATTTCGGGTGGTAATTTGGGATATCTGGAACTCGGCGGAGCCGGACCGAGGGTTATTGACGAGACACGGAGTGCGGTTTGAGGTGTCTAGTATCCCGACTGAAATTTCTTGAGCAGCACTTTATTTTGCTTTTGAATTCATATTATGTCTTTCATTACTCTATTCTTGGTGCGTTGTAATAGACGGACATTGAGGTTCTCCCTCTGTGCCATTTATGTGTGTACGTCCACTTGGTCATAGCACGTGTGTCATCTCGGTGAATAGGGCTACCCGAGAGTCGTGACATACAAGTGTGGGTGCGTCGTAGGTTCCACGCCGACCACCTAGCGGATTCAGATGCTGGCCTTGCTTGAGAGCTACTCGCCGACTGTAGTCTGTTGGGAATCTGAAGTATGGCGCTAGCCTGACCATAGGCTCTAGGAACACACTTTAAGCTTGCACTATTACTTATGCATGTGATGAGCACAATTGTCTGCATTTATTTCCGCATGTTTATTTAATAGTTTTGTTTCAATTCCAGTATTTACTTTTCATATTGCTTACTTAATTTCCTTGGGAATACTCACTCTGGACTCGTCATTTGTCTTTTTGTGATGGCTTGAGTGCAGATCCTAGTACGAGCTGTGGCAAAGGCAAGCTACCAGAATATTTGTGATTTAGAGATATAGCCTGGCTTGTACGTTTGTATATACATATGTTGTTTTATTTTGGGATTTGGGACTTTGAGATAGCACAAGACTCTATATTTTTTATATTTTGATACATTGAGATACATTATTGGTATATGATGATGTATGGGTTTTCCACACTAGGTATCAGAGTTAATTGCATGACTTTAATGTTTTATATACTGTTTGTCATGTTAAAAGACTTTCGTTGTGATTTATTAAGGATTGAAATGATTTTAGCAGATGACTTGAGTTCAGTAAAAAATTAAACAATAAATTGTTGTAATTTGAGGATAATAAGATTAAATGGTGGATGAGTTGACATGAGGCACACAGTTGGCACTGGTACGCTAAGTTGTGGACCCGCATCAGCCCCCGTGGCGGTCCATTTGGAAAACGGGTCGTTACAGAAAAGCTGTATTTTGTGTAAGAAAAGGTGTTTTTCTACAAACGTGTGGAACACTGCCTATTTTATATACAAATGTGTCTGACTGGGTGCGACCCCTTTATCGAATCGAATCGCACGACTCGATTCATGAATCGTGCGATTCTTGTAGGTTTGCGATTTGATAGCCATCTCGACTCGTTTTTCTCTTGAACTGAGTTAACTTATAAATCGTACGAGTTTGACAACAGAGGTTCCAGGTGATAAGTTTGTTTCCCATTTTGATCTTGTTTTCGTTTTCGAAAATGTTTTCTTCAAAACCCAGATTCTGACATTTGAATTTCTTCAAAACAAAATTGTATTTTGGTAAGATTAGATTGGATTGGGAAGACACGGACGATGAGGACGCAGATGAGGAAGACACACGATGAACACGGAAACCTTTCGAACTTCAGACAATGAAGACGCACGAACACGCGCGCAGCGTTCTCTACGCCAGTCGACTGCTACTAAGGTTTCTCGATTTGGGGATGTAAGTAGAAATAGAATGGCACTTTAGTAACTTTACCTATTGCAAACACATTAATCCCACATTCAATACCCCAACCGAACAAATTACCCAAAACGGACTAATACCTAAACATAAATGTTAATCCTAGTATAAATTAATCCCATGATCTTAGATCTCCCAAGTACGTAAACCGAACAGGTCATTAGGGTTTGAAATCCACCATGACCATTGGGGTTTTCTACCCGAAATTAGGGAAACACAACCTCAGAACAAGTGGCGAATGGACCGATGGCCATTAAATAGGGAGGCTATGGAATTTGGTGTTTAATGCGGCATTGCACTTACGCTACTCACGCCGACTAGCGGAGTCTGAGTGCAACGCTCAAATCTCTATCACTGAGACCTTGGGATGGAGTGAAGTTTAGGGAAATTTGCCTATCTTCACTTGAATTGGGCGGTCTATCAAATGAAATTGGATAAATAAGATGCAACCTAGGTGCAATAGACTCCCTATGAGTCTCTCAATTGCTAAAACTCAACATTTACATTACTTGCAATAGATAGGCTAGATTAGCTGTCCAATTTACATTTCAAAACTCAAATTCAAGGTTCCTAACTTTATTTTCTAGTAAGACTACAAACTAGCATTACACCATCCTTGTGGATTTGACAACCCGACACCGAATTTAGATTTAGTGCCACAATTACTTGCATCTAAAGCATACACTTGCAGCTCGTGTCAATACTACAAATCCAAAATTACACACTCAACTCCCTTGTATCTAATTTGGACTCACACCTACATTATTGATGTGGTCACCCTAACTCCTTACTGATATGGATCGTATCAACCTGTAATACAAACACAAATCTTTCCTAACTAGAATGGGTATGGATAAGAGAAAGGATGTACATTTCCTTTTTTTTCAAAGTCTGTTCTGAACAACAAAAATTGAAAAGGGCACCCGAATAGCGATTAATTTAACGGGTCTACATTGTCGAATCATCTCACCCCTAGTATTCTCAACTCACTCTCTCATTTGTCCATCACTGAGATTGAAGCCGTCAAGATGTTTTTTTTAAAAGAAAAAAAAATTTGGGTATATATATTTGTGTAACTTATTTAAGAAAGTATAGTTAATGTGTTTTTTTTTTGGTAGAAGACAAAATAATAGAGTTTTACATATTGTATTTTATGGATTCTCGCTAGAAACCTTTAAGATTTGATAATTTTCAAATTTTTTACAAATATCATCATTTATAGAATTTATGAAAAATAAAGTACAAATAAACAAAAATGGATTCGATTTTTTAAAAACATAATGGATTGGGCAAAAGTTTGATTGCATTCAAAATGGATCTGGGTCCACATACTCTCCAAGTGAATTAATAGTATAGGATGGTGTCTAGAAGCAATTTTCCCACTGCTACTCTTTCCCTTCTCTTTTTCCCTCGTTGCAACTTCCACCCACGGCATCACCATCCTTGAGAGCTCAAATCAAAATATAATGGGGTGTGTAGGATTCATGATTAAAGAAAGAGGCTTGTGCAGTATAGTTGAGTGTCATGGGATTTAGAGCATTTTTAAGATGAAATATTGAGCTTCACACTATTGTACGGTTGTAATATTGATGTCGGAAGACTATCAGGCGACATTGAGTTTGTCAAGATTGAATTCGAGAAAGAGTCGACTTTGTTCGAAGATTTCGTTGTTTCGCTTCGCAAGAGTCGGGAAGGAACTAAAATTCGAGAATAAGTTTTCTCAAACCAGGGGAGAATGGTGAAGATTAAGAATTCTAACTTTAGTAGAATTCTATGATTTTCTTTATTTTATTATTTCATTATTTTATTAGAGTAACTGGTGTGTGCGTGAGTCACTTAATGAGTAGTTTTACTTGTGTCATATTAGTAGTTAGAATTTGAGAACAATTAGGCAGTGTTTTCAAGGCAACGCCGAGCCTAGCCCCTAATAAGGCGGGAGGTGGGCCTGAAAATAATTATTAAAAAATATTTTTTATGAAAAATATTATTTATATATTTTTTGAAAATATTTTTATTTCAAAATGTGTGGAAAAGTGTGGAGTTGAAAATATGGTGGTGAGAACATGTAGGTGAGAAAGTATGCCTAAGGTCGCCGCCTGCCTTATTAAGAGCTAGCCCTTAATAAGTCATTTTATTAGTTGAGGTTTTTTATTTGTTTTAATTTGTGAGTCACGGATAGTATAGAATGTCTATTTGGAGTCAAATAGGATATGTGAAAAGTCTATTTAAAGACTTGAGTACCATAAGTAATAGGGTTGATTAATGCGATTTTGGGTTTTGAGAGAGAACTTTTTTTGTGTGTTTTTGGTTTCTTGAACTTTGTGTGTTCTATCACAAGGAACAGGTTTCTTCAATTCAGGTATTCGCAGAATCCACAAATTGGCAAAAAAATTATCTTTTTCTTTGTGGCAAGCAATCAATTCCTCGCTGCATCAACAAGGCTATCAAACCTAGTTTAAAAATCATGAAAAATAAAATAATAATCCAAGGCATAGTTCTAGTGGTGTTAAATAAATTTGGAAAGTTAGGATGAATAGATGAGTTCAACCATATAAAATTAAGTAAAGTCGATTCGCAAAGATGAGTTTTGAATGAAAAATATCCCTGACATGAATAAATAACACCTAGGACTTGTTGACCATTCCAAACAAAGTTGTGACTTTAGGACCTCGTAGTTGACCAAAAAGTGATTGTTGACTTGCTGCTGACTTGGTCGCACGACTGTCAACCATGATTTGACTTGTACATTATGAAGAGTGACAAGTCAATGTTTGTGCATTTCATCGAATAAAAAATGAATGCGTATTATGCACAGGTGGAATTATATTTCAAAGCCATAAAATGTGAAGGAATTAGATTAGCGAACCAGTTGTGAGTACTAATTTCAATTTATTTACTTGTGCACTTGAATTTGGTAACTGCATGTTTTCATTCCCACGTGTTTATACTATACATCATGGTTGGTTTAAACATATGGGAAATGCACTAGAAAACTAGGGAAGATTAGAGGACATTATTGGCCTTTGATTTATATACGACCAGGGTGAGCTCCGAGGGTCGTAAAGTCAATCTTTTGATACATAAGTTGTTGTCCTTCTATGCAATGACAACAACAAAGCCTCGATTCCATTACAAATAAGAAAAATACTAGCAACTTCTGAGAAAATGTTGATAGGGATTTCTTCAATCATTTGAAGCACTATATAGTAATCCTACGTCGTTCTTGCATACTGAGGTTAGTTGTCACACTTTAAGAGTTCTATAGTGGATTTAGTTCAAGAAAAGATTGCCAAAAAGAGGGCTTCAACTTAGTTACTTAAGGTAAGTGTTGTCCTACTTTTTAAAACTACTTAATTCAGAGCAGTTTATGGAAGTTCAGAGAATCAGAGAATGTTCATACTATGCTTTGAAGTGCTCAATTATGGCCTATGAAAAGAATGAAGTGGCATCAATAGGAGTGTCTTTAATTTGGGAAACATTCCGAAAGAATGAAGCATAGCAGTCAAATGGCCGATTATGGGAACCTGAGGTAGCACTACGATCCATGGAAATACATAGGATCTACCCTCTCTTGTACTCTCTCCACAATAGATTCTCAAAATAATAATGACAGGATTACTAAATTTAGGGAGGATCAATTCCAAATAGAAAGACCTTTTCCCAATTAAATTCCTTCACTTGGTCATGTTTCATGTTCCACAACCATCTTATTAGCTATTTGAACAATTGGTGGAAAGACCTTTTCCCAATTAAATCCCTTCTCTCTGTTATATTTCCCGTTCCAAAACCACCTTATTAGCTATTTGAACAATTGTCCTCCACAACCTAATTGTTCCATCTCATGGCATCATCAATTCTAAAAGAACTTGCCCTCCAGGGAAACTTATTAAATAGGTGTGAATGGTAATTGGCAAGATATTGCAGTAATATCTTGACAATTGGATCTTCTCTTGCTTCTTTGAGATACATAAACTTTTTAACTTCTCAACAAGAGAATTGGGTTTCTAGACAATCAAGTCTGCTGTTTTGCTGATCCCTTTTATCATCCTTCATTGATTTCTTAGCATCTGTTCCTTGCTTGTGGCCCCTCCCACTAGAGAAGCACTTAAGCTGCCAAAAAATCAAGGCGTTTGAATGCAGTGCACGCTCATACAAAAGTTAAACATCAAAGAGTGGCAGGTCTTTACAATGGGAGAATATATCCCATTCAATTTCATAAGGAGCTGTATGTATTATTTAAAATGGTTTGTCTCCTTCAAGAACGTGAAGAAAATAAGAAGTTGAACTATATATTGCCATGTCACAGACTGTTTGGCTAGAAGAACAGTGAAGTATTTGATAAATAACCATGGTGAATATGCCCCAATTCTTGGACAAGTCCAAAGTGTTCAGTGCATCTTGGTTGGCAGCTAGCAACTTAGGCAAAGATTACTCATAAGAAGATTGGCTTACGAGTTAAGAGAATATTATACAACTTGGTTTTTAAACTTTTTATCCTTTCAATTAGCTTGTTTTGTATGCATTCTAAGACTGGATTCCCGGCCCACTCCCTTCACGCTGCTTGCATTATTCTATCTTTTGTTGTGCTCGAACTAGCATTAGTATTTCTACTCACACATACATTACATGTGAGCTTGGTTCTTCTCAAAGAAGAAAAATGTATATGAACACATCCAATCATAAATAGTTGCCCAAGTCAGATTTTACATATTGCATAGACTAAAAAAAAAAAAGTACGAGGAAAAGAATGTAACATTGACTACTTGATATTTCATACTAACCAGGCAATCAAGACGAGCGTTGATAGTCTCTATGTCTTTCAATGGTTGCAAAAGATTAGCTCGGAGAAGTCTACCTCTACAACAATACAGTTCGAAGACATTTATTAAAATTATTTAGGATATTACCCACAGATATTTTCCATTTCAAATTATCCAATCCAAACCACATTAATTCAATAAGGAACAAAAACACACAATCCAAAAAATAATAACCAGAATTTAAGGAGAAAAACTAATATTCCTATGGAGGATCTATGATGTATTCCAAGAGAGAGGCTTTTTGATATTTGATGGGGACAAATATTTCTGAAAAGCACCTAGATGTTTCAGTAGAACTGCCTGCTTCTTTCAAAAGAATAAAACTGTTCATCAACAACATTATCTATGCAAAAAGGAACTCCTATTGACCAAACACAAACTAAGAAAGTTCATCTGAGAGCCAATCTCACACCTTAAGAAAGCTCGCCAACATCCATTTTAAAGAATCTACTTCACTTGCTTCAAAATTTCAATGAAGGGTTCACTCTGGCCTAAAGTTAAGTGCATAAATATGCAAATTTTCTATTACAAAGCCACATTGACGTGTAATTAGAACATAACCATCCTACTACAATTTTATAGCGGTTTCAATGATTTTTGTGCACACGTTACATTCCCAAAGCACAATGATAAAAACCGTATTTTTATGGTAAAAATATGCCTACCAAAACACAATGATAATCAACGGTGAAGCACAACCTACAAGTTATTAGCTATTGCTTTTGTAATTTGAAAGTTTTGTAATTCAAACGCATAGGTACTTACTTATAAGGTATTGAAAATAAATGGCACCACTACCCATAGTCTATCAATAATCAGTGGCACCCGAAATGAGAATTCATATAATATTACAAATAGAACTTCTCATAATAAATAGAGTATATACTAAACATTATCAAAATGCACAGTTCTTAAAAGGAGAAAAAATTAAATAATAAACTTTGTGAAAACAAATGCATCCATCCATTTAAACAAATTAACATATTTGATATTTATCAAGAGTCGGAATAGAATACAACAACAAAGATTCAGTCCCAAATTATTTGGGGTTGGCTATATGGATCAAAGGCTTCCACTCAGCTCAATTTGATGCAATTGTTGATGTTTATCCTTCAAAATTAATGCATCCCTAGTCAGTCATCTTAAGTTCACCCTTACACCGTTAAGTTCCTTAAACTTTCATCATGTAAAATTTTCCACCTAGAGCATTTGCAAGTCATTGTTGGTGTGCCCAAACTTCTACACTCGCCCTTCCCTAACTTTTGCATCTGTCGTCGCTACAACTTTTCTTTGAAACTCCATATTTCTTATTCTATTTTTAAAAGTTTTACTACACATTACTTAAGCATCTTCATCTCCACTGCGCTCATTTTGTGTTATGTGTTTACCGCCCTACATTCACTCCCAAATATAGTTGACCTAATTGCATTCTTATAAAATTTTCCTTTAAGTTTTTTGGGAGATAAAATAAACACAAACAAGAAAGATTTTAAGAGAATCCTGCATCAGTAACAAAATTGATACAAAGTAGATAATCATTTTTAATTAACAATAAAAAAAGTAATAACATTACATATTAAAAGAGAGGGGTGGTACTTCAAAAGAAAAAGAAAAAAAGGGGAGGAGGGAGGGGGGAGGGGAGCACAATCAGTGACTCTAACTTTGAAACTTATGATCAAATAATCATTTTTTTTTCCATATCAAATTAATATTACTTTACATAACAAGTGGTGACAACAACAATCCAACAATCGCAAATCAGTTGGAGTCAGTTACATGGATCAAATGCTTCCTTTCATCTCAATTTAATGCAGTTTATGATGTGTTTTCATAATCCTTTAAATCCTTCATCATTAATACATCCCAAGCCATCTTAGACCTATATATTGTCATGTTCATTCAAGTTCTATTGTGTTGAGTTGTCTAGCTAAGTCGTTTACAGATCCTCTTTGAATATGTAACAACAACAACAACAACAACAACAACAACAACAACAACAACATAGCCTCAGTCCCAAATTAACTGGGGTCGCCTACATGGATCAAACTTTTCCATTGTGCTCGATTAAGTGCAACTAGGTGGGAACGCCCCAACGTTTATATATGTTTAATCCATTTCATGAAAAGTGACAAAAGTTTTACGCTGGCTGTCGACCTATCGCAACCCTCCGCCATTTTCCAAGAATGGAAAATGAGCTTGGGGCCACCCTCCCCCACTTTTCGGGTATGAAAAGTGAGTTTGGGACCTCCCTTACCGATTTTTCGGTATGAAAAAACGGGCGTCAGAGTCCTCCTTTATCCGAACTTGGGACCAAAACAATTCATAATTAATACATCATAGCTAAGCCTCAATCCCAAATTAGTTTGGATATGTGACACACAATAGTAAAAATACACAACAACAACAAAGCCTCAGTCCCAACTTAATTGGGGTCGGCTATATGGATCAAACTTTTTTGTTGTGCTCGATTAAGTGCAATTGATGGTGAGCTTTCCAAACCATTCAAATCCCTCCTAATTAATGCATCCCATGTTAATTTTAGTCTACCCCTACCTCATCAAATTTCTATAGTTACTAAGTTTTCTAGTGGGGGCATTTGTAGGCCGTCTTTGCAGGTGACCAAACCACTGCAACCGCCCTACTCTAATCTTTGTATCAATTGGTGCTACTCCTACCTGTCTTTGAATTTCTATATTTCTTATTCTATATTTACGAGTTTTACCACACATCCACCTAAGCATCCTCATTTCCGCTACGTTCATTTTATGTAATTGTTGTTGCTTTATCGCCCAACGTTCCCTTCTATAGAGCATAGCTGACCTAATTGCGGTCCTATAAAATTTTCTTTTTAACTTAGTAGGAACGTTTCGATCACAAATCACTCCTGTTGCACTCGTCGTTTCTTCCATCCAGCTTGAATTCTATGTGTGACATCATTCCCAATATTACCATCAATTTGTATGACTGGTCCTAGGTATTTAAAGTGATTCACCTTATGAACTTCGACTTCCCCTAATTTTACCACTCCATCATTTCGATGTCTAGTGTTTCTAAACTCACAGTGCATTTATTCGGTCTTCGTCCTACTCAACTTATAGCCTTTAGATTTTAATGTATTCCTCCAAAGTTCTAATTTCCTAACCATTTTTTGTTTCATCCACTAAAACAATATCATCTGCAAATAGCATACACCATGGTATATCCTTTTGAATATGCCTAGTTAGTTCATCCATAACTAAAGAAAATAGATATGGGCTTAAAGCCAATCCTTAATGTAGTTCTATTCTAATGGGAAATTCTTTTGTAGCTCCTCCAAATGTCTTTATACTCGTTACTACTCCATCGTATATATCCTTAATAGTATCTATGTATCTAGCATGCATTCCTTTTCTTTCTAGAACCCACCAAAGAACATCTCTAGGAACCCTATCATATGCTTTTTCTAAATCTACGAATACCATATGAAAATCTTTTTTCTTTTCTCTATATTTTTCTAACAATCGTCTTACAAGGAAAATCGTCTCCATAGTTGACCTCCCAGGCATGAAGCCAAATTGATTCTCTGATATTGTTGTTTCTCTCCTTAGCCTATTGTCAATTATCATCTCCCAAAGTTTTATAGTGCGACTCATAAGTTTAATTCCCCGGTAGTTTGAGCAACTTTGAATGTCTCCTTTGTTTTTGAAGATTGACACAAGTGTGCTTCTTCTCCAATCCATTGGCATCCGTTTAGATTTTAGAATTTTATTGAAAAGTTTTGTTAACCAAGTCAATTCAATTTCTCCTAAGCATTTCCAAACCTCTATGGGTATTTCATCTGGGCCACATGCTTTCCCTATTTTCATTCTTTTCAATGCCTCTTTAACTTCTACAATTCTAATATTGCGTGTATAGTTTACATTTCTTACTTGGTGTGGGTTTTCATCTACTAAAGTATCAAATTGGCCATCATTAAATAAACTATCGAAGCAACTTCTCCATCTCTCCTAAATATCATCCTCGCGCGTTGAAACATTTTGATTTTCGTCCTTAATACATCTTACATGACTTAGGTATTGTTTCTTTTTATCTCTTAATTTGGCTACCCTATATATATTTTTCGCCATCTCTATTTCTTAACCTTGTATATAGATCTTCCATAAAATTTGTTTTAGCTTGACAAACTACTTTTTTAGCTTGTTTTCTAGCTTCTCTATATTGATTGTATGCATCTTCATCTTGGCACTTAGGTATTTTCCTATACGTCTCACTTTTAGTCTTAATTGCTCATTGGACATCCTCGTTCCACCACCGTGTTTCCTTCTTTGGTGGTCCCAAGCCTTTAGATATACTTAATACATTTGATCCTACTCTCCTTATGCAACTACTTTATTTCTAGCCACATTGTATTAGCATCTAAGTCAAGATTCCAAACATTTTTCTTTAGTAGTTTTTCTCTAAACTCTACTTGTTTACTATTTTTTAGGTTCCACCACTTTATTCTAGGGTCGCTGACTCTTTTATTCCTATTAAGTTGTCGTTTTAGCTTAATATCAAGTACCAGATATTACTTTGCAGTCTCTACATATTTTTCAATCTATTTTTCTCTTTAAAAGAAAATCTATTTGACTCTTGTTATGACCACTACTAAAAGCAATAATGTGTGACTCCATTTTCTTAAAACTAGTATTTGCTAAGACAAGATCGTATGCTGAAGCAAATTCTAAGATTGACTCTCGTTCTTCATTTCTATTACCGTAATAAAAACCTCCATGAACTCTCTCAAACCCATTATTACTTGCCCCAACATGCCCATTTAAATCTCCTCCAATAAAAACATTTTCGTCTAATGGTATACTTTGCATAAATCCTTCCATATCGTCCCAAAATTTGCGTTTGATGCTCTCGCTTAATCCTACTTGTGGTGCATAGGTGCTAAGTATGTTAATCTTTTCGTCTATAATAATTAATTTAACTAGAATCAATCTATCCCCCATTCTCTTAACCTCTACAATATAGTAAAAATAAAAATAAATAAATAAATAAATAACGGAAGAAAACATACTTTCTCCTATAAAATATACATGAAAACTTCATTGAAACTCACTTCTTGACACTTCCAATGCCAAGTCCAAGATTTATAGAAACCGATTACAAAAGCAGACAGATCTAAATACAACCAGCTTTGCTACCTAAGCTACTTGTTCACATAATATGCTGGTGACACCTTGACAAAACTAATTTTTGCTCAATTTTCATTAATCTGCAAGGTAACATTATATCTTATATTGATAGAACTCCATTCAATACCAAGCAGAGATTACAACTTTGCTGCAGTTTAAAGAATCTGCAATATTGCATTTCACTCCTCTTTCATCCCTTTCTTTTACTGCCAGTCATTCCTTCATTTTCGTTACTTTTACAGTTTTACAAATAGAAAAGGGAAGATACAATCACAACCTTAAAGTAGACCTAGTTATCATTTGAAATGGAAGTAATTATCTATCATTGGTCTTTAGCTGTTGGCTTGATTAAGATGCTACTCAAAGTGATTCCATAATATGCACTTATCCAAATTCAATTTTAAACTGATTTCCAAGGAGCTGTTGGCATCCAGAATTTGTAGATGTCAAAAGAAAAGAAGTCTGTATTATAAATTAATAATATCCATATATAGCTTAAGCATCTCATAAAAATGGTTTTTGCAGAACGTCAATTTGATACCATGATATTAATGTATTCCCCAGACCTCTTGGGGAATACATTTGCATTTCTAAAGAGGTGAAAGTTAAAGTATAAGATTGTTGAACCATTATAACAACAATGACAATGATAATTAACAATGCCGAGAATTAAATATCTATATACATTTCTAAATATTGGAAAAACCCAAACAAAGAGGACTTTTACATACCCTCCAATAGTCCTGGTTGTCTTAAGCATGTGGAACAAACTTCTTTTTTTGTTGCTTTTTCCCCAAAGGTTAGAATGTAACGGTTCAATTATCTCCAAATTCTGAATGCTGTTATGAAAACTTGATTGTCAAGTTCATCATCAAAATGCTCGAAAAGAGAGCATTATCGCATACTTGAACAGCTTTTAGAATAACAACAGCTTTCAGAATACACCATACAAGTACAAGATGTGCACAAAGCAGATGAAACGCCATTTCTTGTCTACACAAAGGATACCTTGTAGCATCAATGTTCACGTGGTCAAATGATCCATTAAAGGTGACCTAGAAGAGTTTATAATGGTTATAACCTTCCACAAACAACAACAAAAATCATAACAAATAAAATAAACTCGGACGCAACTTAAAGCAGAACTATATGGAGAATACAACAACAACAACAACAACAACAACAACAACAACAACAACAACATAGCCTCGGTCCCAAATTAATTGGGGTTGGCTACGTGGATCAAACTCTTCCATTGTGCTCGATTTAATGCAATTGATGGTGAGCTTTCCAAACCATTCAAATCCCTCCTAATTAATGCATCCCAAGTTTTCTAGAGGGGGTATTTGTAGATTGTCTTTGCAGGTGACCAAACCACCGCACTGCCCTTCCCTAATCTTTGTGTCAATTGATGCTACTCCTACTTGTCTTTGAATTTCTATATTTCTTATTCTATTTTTACATGTTTTACCACATATTCACCTAAGCATCCTCATTTCTGCTACGTTCATTTTATGTAGTTGTTTTACCGCGCTACGTTCACTTCCATAAACCTAATTGCGGTCCTATAAAATTTTTCTTTTAACTTGGTATGAATATTTCAATCACAGAAATATATGGAGCATAATAAATACAAATTAGGGGATGTTCTAGGTTACCTTCAGACACCATAATTAGAAGATACTTTCTGTCATAATTATATTTACTAGACAAAATAATTTTAAATAAAATCTAAGAGCCAATGAGGATTTTAAAACAAATTTTAACAATTATTATTGCAGAAGCACCATGCAAAAGCAGTTTTAGAACTTAGAAAACAACTCTCTCTGGTACTTTTTTAGCCCTCAATATTCATAAGTAGATTATTAATGTTAATTTTCAAATTTTCAAAATCAAATTCAACCAAACATCTTAATTGAAAAACACAGTTTGGATACCACAAGACCATCAGTGCAAAACCCTTGTCCCTCCAAGAGCAACATTTTTCTTTCTTGTTAGTTTAATAGCAAAGCATAAAACAGGATTAGTTGAACTCGAAAAAAAATAACCATACCGTTAAAGAATGACTTGTAACAATCACCCCTTTCTCTGCTTCTGTCCTGTGCAGAAGCATGGAAATAAAACAGTATATTACATAAAACAACTGATCAAAGACCAAAAGCATCAAATAGGAGTTCTTAGCGAAGTTATACTTCCCAATTGACTAAATGGAAACGAGTGACTTAATATTACATTTGAATAAGTAAAAGATGAAATGAAGAACATACATACGAAAAAGGACAGCAGACAAACATAACCATGCATCTATTAAGAAAAAGGAAAAAAATTAACAAAATAAAGAGAGCTCGTATCCTTCAAGACATAAAAACACTTCGCAAGTTGAAAACCAAGACAGTTCAGAAAAAGGACTGTTGTTTTCATGACTACAGATTTGGTATTTGTGATGGAAACCAATTTTAAACTTCTTTCCAAACCAACCAAATCTAGCATCTATCCCAAAAGTCTTGGTTCAAAAACACAAACAATTTTTTCCAGTATAAAGCAAATGGGCTCAAGTTGTATAGTCTCCTAGAGTATATAGGACACTTCCTCGCTTTTAGAATTTCGTCTTTTTGAAACTTAGTCAACAAAATGCTTACCAGCATGGCTGCCCTCACATGGGCATCTGTATTATCTTGTAGACTTGCAAATTATTGAAACAATTTCTTTGAAACAAAAAAAGGCTTCTGGTTTTAGGAGAATCTAGTCAAAACAAATCCTAGATAATGAAGTAGAGGTAACCAACAACAACAACAACAACATAGCGTTGGGTCGGCAACATGGATCAAACTCTTCCATTGCGCTCGATGTAGTGCAATGGAATGAAGTAGAGGTAAGCAAAAACTAAAAAATGCAGAGTTGGATTTATTACTAATACCGAGTAGTTGCTATGTTAAAGATCTTCTCTTTTGTGTTTATATCTTTTTTCTGCAGTGCAAGGCTTTATCCTCTCAGCAGATCAGCAAAAAATTAAGTAATTAAAAAAAAGGTATTTCGTACCACTTAATTGTAGCAGCTGCTGCAGCTAAACAAAGGTAGTATTGCTTGTAGTAAGTGTCCAGCCCAAGTGCAGAAGGTTCTCCGGCTGCCAAGCTCCTAACCAGCATAGTTCCCTGTAGAATGTTGATGAAAACTAACCTGAGATATGATAGGTTGAGTGTGAATATACAGAGAGAAATGTACACAGAAACCTCCAAAACAAATAAAAATAATAAAGAACAAATGTATGCTAGGACCTTGGTGTCATCAAAGCAACCACGAGCCATAATAACCTGCAAAATTCGATTTCGAGGCATGAAAGCATTTAGCATATTGTTCGTACAGATGTACTTATTTCCATAAATTTGCAATATTTAAGAACACAAAAATGAAATTTTTAAGAATGCACTACAAATGACATGATGCAAATTCTTCATTAAAAGCATCTCTTTATATATGCTGACTCCGTAAACACAATTTATGTGCTGATTTATGTAAAAAATTCATGGTTATAGATAGAACGGATCTCAGTTGTTAGAAACAAACAAGCACCTTCCTAGCAGATGAATAAAACCTATCCACAAGCTCCAAGACCCCAACCATACCATCTGGTGCCAGTTTGTTTGAGGTGACAATGACCACGATAGGATCATAAAAATGAAGCAAAGTCTTTGTATTTTGGTATGAATTGCTTGTTTCGATGTACTGCGAAAGGTGAAGGGATGCTGACCTCAAATCAAACGCAGCCACACCAACCTGTAGTTACCAGAAATGAAACTTTCAGTTTTTTTCTGATCCTGAATTAGAAAAACCTCATGAACTGGAACAAACTGTTCCGCACTTAGATAGAAATCCAAAAATGTTATAAAAACAAGTTCCCTAATTGAGGCAAGAAAGCAGAGTAATTCAAGTAGAATTAGAAAAACCTCATTCAAGCGTGACTAGATGTGCAACAAGTTTTTAGCAGGAAAAAAAAAAGAAAAGAAAAGAACTTTGAGAAGCTTTCTGAACAAAGAATTCTTTGTGTCTGGATTGCTATCAACTTGGTTGAAGCACTTATTGTGGCTCGAACACCTTGGAATTGAGCAGAAATGCTAAGAATTACTTGGAGAATTCCACGTGATAAATTTTAATTCTTAGGGTGATGTATACAATCTGTTAGAAGAATTGGAACAACAGTTCAGTAACTTGAGATTTCTAGGTGCTCATGAAGAATTCACACAAGGTTTTGCCACAGTACATTGGTGTTTCACTTGTCGTATGAGATTTGCATGCGCTTTGGACATCCTCTAGAATCGTCCCACTACAATTTCATATTCTAGGTGATGAGATGTGATGGCTCCAAAAGTGCATGCATAAATTGTGAGGGTTTGAATAAAGAAATATTATTCATAATATACATGAGATTTTAGACCAGAAAGTTGGATCTATGATAAACTTTCCATCTGATTTGAGTGCACGTAAACAAGAAGGAAAGATGGCCTTCTAAATCATGAGGCTTCAAAAGCACTTATTATTGATTTTAATCTCTCTTACCAACCAAAAAAATGAACTTATCAACCTTCCAACAAGGTATTAAAAGAAACATAGATAAACTTTGTCCTCATTTCTTTTATGTTTGTTAGTGCATACAAACAACCAAAGTTAAAAGCCTAAAACATGGCAACATCATTTCTAATGTAACATAGTGTTGTAAGTACAAAAGCTAAGGAATCAGCAAGTTAAAAAAGGTAAAACAATCAAGCCTCACACATATTCCTAAAAGTAAAGTGCTACTATGGGAAATGAACCAAAGATTTTGATAGGACATCTACACAAACTCGCAAGATTAGAAGAATGAATGTAAGCAATTAAACATGTCACATCTACCATGAAATATATGAGGCCTCGAGTATAGTGTTTTTACCGATGCAAGAACAGAATATTGTTTCCATAGACGTATTAATACAAAATGGTCCTCTTCTTGCACTTCACATAAGAAAAAAGGAACTTTTTGCACTAGCGCGCTAGAACCTAACAAATTGTATCCTCATTTCATATGAAGGCAATTCGTCATGTATGTGGCCATAATAGCCATGGTTGCACAATAAAGATGGATTTAAAACCCTAAATAGAGTGGGTTAGCACATATTCCGCTATTCACTCTGAGAGACTTAAAACCCAAATTAATTTTTTGAAACAAAATATACTGGCTTGAGCAACTCCTTTTTATCATACGTGATCGTAATCCACATTTTGTCAATGATAAAATTAGCAGGAAAGTAAATTCTTCATGTTGCAGCAAAGTAAATTCTTCATTTTGCAAATTTTATTCACAACTGCTTCAATTCTGTGAAGATGTATCTAATGAGATAGATCAGTATTGAAATCAAAAAATCAAGAAACGAAGAGAAAGAGAAGAAGAACTCTAATGAGAGCTCTGTTCTTCACCAAAACTGTGTACTCTTCATTAACATGAGAAAAGTGTGTACAATCATTTATCTATAGATACATCATATGCTCTAACTAACAACCCAACTGTTTACCTGAGTATGGTAAACTTAACTAACCACAGTTAATAGCTAGCAAACTAATTAACCATGATCAGTGACTAAACAATGTGCATCATTAGTAACATGATCAACATGATCAGATGTACATACAGCATGATCAGCTAATGTACATACGTTAGCAGTATGTCTAACATCCCCCCTCAAAGTAAACCTAGGATAAGGTGTTGGGTTTTGGGGTTCATGCGCAGCGGAGATTACAAAACGATTTTGACAAAAACCCCAACAGGATCCGAATCTAATTCCATTAAAAACGTTTAAACCATGAAAAACTTAATCATACCTCAGTCGCAATATACGTTTCTGAAGGTTGATCGATCTCTAAGGCGCTGCCAACGACGAACGCCCTCTACCAGTAATCCACACACGAATGACGGCCGAGATTCGAAGTGCTAGCTTAGAGAGAATACCAAACCTTTTGTTTCTCTCCAAAACGATCCAGAACATACCAAAAACCCTAAGTCGTTTCTAAAACGAAAATAGAGTTTCGGCCTATTAATCTTTCGTCATGTATTCTAACTTAAAGCGTCTATTTATACAACCCTTGTATATAGACGGTTAAGTAAATTACACATATACCCCTACTTAAAGAAGTATAAGTGTAATACACCACAAGGACGTTTCTGTCATGAATCTTATCATATAAAATTCGTTTTTCTGAACCATCTTAAAATCTCGCAAAACCATTTTTAGTGTGCGACCCAATAGGCTCATACAACATTGGTAGTGTACCAAAACACATTTTGGTATACAAGTCATAAGCGGCCTCTAGCAAGACATTATGACTACCCAAGTTGTAGAATATCAAATCGATACAACCTAATCAATAGTGTATATAATATCCTTTTGTCACACGATATCCTTTTGATCAAACATGAGGCATGGAATTGTCATCCAACATGTTCAATCGTACTAGTCTCGATCTCTAGGTAGACTAAAAACATCCAAGTGACATTGGTCAATATCAATTCACTTAGACTAGGCCTTTTAACAGTCTAACGCGTCGAGGGATCCACTAGATATCTCTCTTTATATGAGAGGGACAAATCATATCTCGATTACACAACTTCATCACATTGCTCACACAGTAACCAATCACAACCTTTATAATCGTCCGGTTAAAGACAACGTTTGATAGTGTCAAATCACTATGTTCCTAATGTTGAAGTCTGAAAATCTCAAGTCAGATGACTGAAAAATATACCTATCATGAGAAACAACTATGACTTAATCCATGTGATGTTCTCATAGCGGGTCGGTCCAGTACTTTGTTCCCTAACAAGTACTCGTGATCTTGATTCGTATCCTTATACGTATAATCATCATATGATGATCAATCAAGACTCACACTAGTCTTAATTCATTATAGTTCCCAGTATAATGATCGACTAGGGACATTTAGGATATTTCTGTAAATACCCATGGATCTTATTATAATGTAAACATGCAAATTAATTATAATAAACAACAAATGAAATCCTCTATTTTATTAACTAAAAGTATTCATAAAGGCAGTTAATGGATTGACCTAGGGCACATGCCCCAACTGAAGGAACAAAGTTTACTTTGGAACAGAGAAAAGAGAACCCAGACCCTCGTAGAACTTTAGTGAAAATGTTAGCAGCCCGATGAAGAGAAGGGACATAACGAAGATCAAAGATACCAACTGCAAGTTTCTCTCGAACAAAATGAGCATCAATCTCCACATGTTTAGTCCTAGCATGAAACACAGGGTTGGAAGCCAAAGCACGTGCTCCAGTATTGTCACACCAAATAACAGGACGAGACCGAAGAGAAACTCCAAGTTCAGTCAAGAGAGAAGAAGTCCACATAATGTTTGAAACACCATGAGTTAGTGCCCTATATTCAGCTTCGGTAGAAGAATGAGCAACAACTGATTGCTTCTTAGAAGAGACCAAATTACCACCAAGAAACAAACAAGCACCACTAGTGGAACGTCGATCATCAGAGTCACCAGCCCAATCTGCATCAGTGAAAGCTTCAAGAAAGAGAACAACAACTGGTTTGAACCACAAACCACAAGTAAGGAGCCTTTGAGGTAACGAAGTACACGTTTACAGGCAACCCAATGAGAGATAGAAGGAGCCTTGAGAAACTAACTAAGTTTATTCGCAACAAAACTAATGTCAAGTCTTGAATAAGTGAGATATTGAAGAGCCCCAATAGTACGTTTATAGAGAGTTGGATCAGAGAAAGGTTGACCATCAAATTGAGAAAACCTCTGCCCAGTGGTGAAAGGAGTGGAATAGGGTTTAGATTCTTGCAATCTTGTCTTACGGAGCAACTCAAGAAGATACTTATGTTGTGTTAAGTAAATGCCAGAAGAATTTTCTAAAAACTTCAAACCCCAGAAAGTAATCAACTTGACCAACATTCTTCAAGGAGAACTTGGTGTCTAGCCAAGTGATTAACTGGTCAAATTGATAAGGATCAGATCCAATAACAAGAATGTCATCAACATAGACTAAGAGCAGTAAAAGAGCACCATTGGATCGTTTGTAGAAAAAGAAACATCAGAGAGAGCATTAACAAGACCCCAATCCACCAAAGCACCTCTGAGTTTAGAAAACCAAGCACGACGAGCTTGCTTGCGACCATACAAGGCCTTATTCAACTTGCAAACATGATGAGGGAAAGGCCTTATTCAACAACTTTGTTGTAAGTAATAGCCAAAATGAAGAGAATACGAAAAGATGAAGGCTTACGAAGAGTATCAAAATATGTGAGATGAAAATTGACCTAGCCTTGACCTCGTATTTCAAAGCCTTAAGCTTAAAAATGCCATTTTTACATATTTCTAGTAATCATCTTCGATTTGGGTTCAAGCTAAAAAATAAGAGCATATGTAGATTGAACAGCCAAAGCCTTAAGCTTAAAAATGCCATTTTTACTTCTAGTAATCATCTGACGAACATTAATTGCAGTAGACTCAGCAGGAGATGCTGTAGTATTAGTAGGAACAGGTTCAACAACAGGACGGGTAGCACTAGCAGCAAGTACAACAGTAGTAGTTAAGCTAGGACTAACAACAGGTCTAATAGGAAAAGTAGAGCTGGTGGCAGGAATTGCAGCAGTAGTTGAGCTAGTACTGACAGACACAGTAGCATGATATGGTGATGTAACAGGGGAAAATGAGGACAAATGGTGAAACACAGACAATGGAAAAGAACCAGTAAAGGATGAAACTGGTGTAGGAGATTGAAAAAGAGACACAAAAGGGAACTCTTGTTCATTAAAGACAACATCTCTGAAAATATAGATTTTACCAAAAGGATGTAAACGTCGATAGCCATGATGACGACGACTGTAACCAATGAACACACATTTGGCAGATCAAAAATTAAACTTGTGAGGTGAATAGGAAGTAAGACTAGGAAAGCAAGAGCACCCAAAAGTTTTTAGAAAGTGGTAATCAGGAACTTTCTTAAAACATACCCCATAAGGAATCTTGAATTGTAACACTGAGAAGGAAGATTGTTTATCAGAAACACTGTGGTAAGAAAGGATTCTTCCCAAAAAGATAAAGGCATATGTCAATGAGCAAGGAGAGTAAGACCCATCTCCACTATAGCTCTACGTTTTCTCTCAAGTACTCCATTTTGCTGATGAATATAAGGGCAAGAATATCGATGATGAATTCCATTAGCCTGAAAAGATTTCTCAATAGGTTTGAACTCAAGCCCCATATCAGACTGAAAGCACTTCAACTTAGTACCAAGATGAAGTTCAACAAATTTTTTAAAATGAAGAAACACAGCATAAATGTAAGACTTGAGTTTCAATGGATAGAACCATGAGAAAGGACTGAATGCATCAACAAACACCACATAATAGCGAGAACCAGTATTTGAAAGTAATGGTGCAGGTCCCCACAAATCAGAATATACCAATTCCAATGGACTGGAAGCAGTAATAGAACAAGTTGTGTATGGGAACTTATTCATTTTCCCAACTTTGCACAAATCACAAAAATGTAACGGTGGTTTAGGTATAATAACAGAATTACATGATTGTAAAGCTTTATGAAGTACAAGTTGTGATAGATGACCAAGTCTCGCATGCCAGTTAGAAGACACATCAATAGCAGCATTCAAACTTGTAACAACATGATCTTTATTGAAGGAATGACAGCCACTAGAAGGAGAAGAGACCTTGGAAAGGCAGTAGAGTCCATCCTTAAGCTTGCCTTGTCGTAAAATTCTCCTCGAGGCCTTGTCCTTACACAGAAGGAATCAGAAGAGAACTCAGTAATAACATCATGATTACGAGTTAACTTTGAAATGCTAATGAGATTTTTAGCAATATTTCGAACATGAAGCACATTTTGCAAAGTTAAATCATGAGAAGGATGAACATTAGAATGAAGAATGCTAGTACCAATAGAGGAAATATTAAGCTTGTCACCATTACCAACTGTAACTTGTTGTGTACCTATATACTCAGCTTTGTTCGTCATGGAAAATGAATCAGATGTCATGTGACAAGAAGCTCCAGAGCCCATGTACCAATTGGAGTCAGCAATTGAGTTACGTGATGCTAGCATACCCTGAAACTGATGGTAGTTAGCTTGTTGAGATGGAAATGAATGTGACTGTGCTGTTTGAGAAACACCATTTCCAGATCTCTTAAACAGATCATTGTGACTGCCATTTCCATTAGAGTTAGGTCCAAGAAAATTCTGATCAAAGATTCAAAGCGTTGATAACACTGAAGAGCCACATGTCCAGTTTTGAAGCAAATTTGACAGAAAACTCGATTAGCACTACGGCCTCCATGTCGTCCATCTCTATTGCCACCACAACCTCCATTGTGTCCACCTCCATTGCCTCCATTATTTCTATTAAAATTTGAAGATCCACCAAACTTTTGTGGCTGAAATTTCTTGTTGACACTATTTGACACAAAGTTTGATGAAGCTAAGGAAAAATCAACTTAAGAATGTCCATTTAGATGTGCAAGGCGTTGCTTATGAAGCATCAGTAAGTAATGTGCATCTAGCAAGGTTATGGTTTGTTGCTGAGAAGACACTACTACCACTACAAAATCAAATTCATGCCCTAATCCATTCAAGACAGACTGTATAAGGTCAGATTCAGAGACAGTTTGTCCAATTGACTTTAATTATGCGGCAATGTTCTTGATCTTAACCACAAATTCAAAGATTGAAGAAGAAACTTTCTTCAATTGGTTCAGCTACTGTTTCAATTGAAGAACCCTAGCCATAGAAGCTTGGGCATATAGTTTCTCAAGAACAGTCCAGATCTCATATGAAGACTCACATTCAGTGACATTACCAATGACATTCTTGTCAATATTGGAGAAAAGCCAACACATTAACATAGAATCTACTCCACTCCATACCTCATCATTCTGAGCTGATGAATCTGAAGAAGATGAAGCACGAACTGAAGAGAATCGATCTTCAGTGACTAGGAAACCAAGACCAAGAGCTTTAATTGCATATTTCACTTGTACTTTACAGTAGATGTAGTTTGATTCATCAAGTGTTGTAGGAAGATTGATATTCAAGGTCATCGCCATTGCTGCAATATCAGGAATGAGATTTGTGGGAAGATCACAACTTGCAGCTGGACTAGATGAGTCTGACGCCATTGAATGTTCTGATACCATGTGAGGATCTATCTAATGAGATATATCAGTATTGAAATCAAGAAATCAAGAAATGAAGAGAAAGAGAAGAAGAACTCTAATGAGAGCTCTGTTCTTCACCAAAACTGTGTACTCTTCATTAACATGAGAAAAGTGTGTACAGTCATTTATATATAGATACATTATATGCTCCAACTAACAACCTAACTGTCTACCTGAGTTGGGTAAACTTAAGTAACCGCAGTTAACAGCTAACAAAACTAATTAACCATGATCAGTGACTAAACAATGTGCATCATTAGTAACATGATCAACATGATCAGATGTACATACAGCATGATCAGCTAATTGTACATACATTAGCAGTAAGTATAACAGATTCGTCAAGATCTACAGTTTTTGACTCAAAACAATATCAATAGAGGCAGACTTGCGTCCAAAAACCTAGAAATTCCAAAGAAGCTTCACAGTCATAGCGATCCACCGTTCATCCACATGAATCCAAGACTGAAAACCACCAAAGAAGTATTAAATTATCTCGAAATCAAAGAGTGGAAACAAATCTAGAACGAAACGAAAGAAGGAGCAGGGAGATCTGGAAAACCTAACATCACAGAAGCATCAAATGCACGCACGAGAAGATGAACGGATCATGAGATTGTATAAATTCTGAAAGCAAAAGAAAGACGTAGAGAATTCGTACCTCCTTGGCTCTGTTCTCGATCAAGCCGACTATAGTGCTCGACCTTTCTCCTTCGTCTTCCATTTCTGCTCGGACAAGCAGAGCAGACTGTAGTCTGGACTCTCGACGAACAAATGCGCGCCAATGTGAAGAGAGCGGAAGTCCGGAGTTTATATATATTATTATAGAGGCCCGCTATGGGCACCCCACCAATTCATGAAGGCGCCCTCTTGTTGAGGGCATAAAGCATATTACCAAGGGCACCCTAAATTTAGGGCCGAAATCCCGAAACTACCCCTGCCACCAAAGTAGAGGCACCCCACCACCCCAACAGCCCACCACCGTGCTATGAACTCTCGATTTGTCATCGTTCCTCTCCTCTCTCCTCGGTGGTAGGCGGTTGTTGGTCATGCCGTTCGAGTTTGGAGGCTCACCGAATTGATAGATTTGGTCTCGACACTAGGGCTCGGGTTCGTCGTTGTTCTCGCGCTCAAGCCGTGAAATCGATCGATTGAAGGTACGTTGATAGTCTAATTAAGTTGCATTTGGTCGATTATTTATTATGTTTGTGTAGCGGTGCATTCAATGGTACGTGCATTGCGAATTCGTAGTTGTCGGCCACACAGGCCAAAGAGGAGAAAATATAGTCTCGACAATGAGTGGCTGAGACTAAGTTAGATGTGTCGGTCAAGCGTCACCGAAATTGTAATTGTGTTATTAATTTAGGTAGAGTAACGATGTGACTGCTCTCGGTTACCAGCTCACGAGAGTAATTCGAAGTGTGTAGTTGATGTCATGTCGGTGATGTACAATCAAGAAAGTAGCATTTGTCTCGGTTGTGCCTTACCGAAGCTTATATTGATATCTCGGTCACGGGTCGCCGAGATTGTTATTGTTTTCTCGAACCTGCTTGACCAAGACTATAGAAATGGAAGATTTTACTCTTTTTTTTATATTCCTCTTCTATTTTTCCGCAGACGCTTACATCTTGTTGTCTTCTCAGGTATGGCTCGTTCGAAAGCCCCGGTGAGTAAGGAGGAGGTTGGTATTGAGGTGTCGAAGGGTAACCCTGGGCGAGGCGGCCGGAGACCCCCGACTACATATTATCTGAAAGAGAAAGAGAAAGAGAAGGTGGATGTGAAAGGAAAGGGTAAGGTTGGTAGAGGACGTGCAAAGAAGTTAGAATTGCACGATGAGGGTTCAAAAATTGACATGCAGCGATGCTCAGATCTTGTAGTTGCCCAAGGCGAAGATGAAGCTCGTGCATCAGAGTCTAGCAGTAGTGAACCATCAGCACCGGCGGACACCACAAGTAGTGATCATAATGTGGGTGGGAGTACTAGTGGTAGAGGTGCCCATAATGAAGGAGAGTCACAAGGGCATATGGAAATGTGTGCTCCTTTCCCCGGTGGTCCCGAAGATGGATCATTGTTGAAGAGCTTTAAAGATCATGTCGCATTGATATGGAGCAATGAGGTATATAAATTTTCGTTGAATTGAGTAGTTAAAAATTTTGGATTTTCACTAAGTTGATGGAATGTTTTTTGTTGTTACAAGATCGTCCGACACTAAAGTGTATCAATCACAGTGCTCGGATTCAAGAATGGGACTTACAGTCGTGTCACCCTGACACCGTGGGCCTTCAGAGGATTATTCAGCGCTCTGGGTTGAATACGCTGATCGACTGCTCATACCGCAAGGCTAACAAAGAGGTTATCTCTACCTTTGTGGAGCGGTGGCAGTTGGAGACAGACACATTTCACTTACCATTCGGTGAAATGTCGATCTCCTTGGAGGATGTGAGCATGCTCCTGAAGATTCTTGTCACGGGCAAGGTGGTGGCAGTTGAGAACTTTGCGAGGTACACCGACGAATCTCGCTCGGATGCGATTAAGCTGGTGTCCAAACTACTTGGGGTTAGCATCGAAGATGCTGAGGATAAAGTGAACATCAGTGAGGGGCTCACAGTGCAAAAATGTTGGCTGAAGAGTCGATGGTGCCCCAAAGCTGGATTGAGGAACGCAACTTATTCTCTTGTAGAATGCACAGCACGGGCGTACCTATTGTACCTACTTTCTTGCACCATTTTTGCAGATAAGAGTGGATCTCGAGTATCCATCACGTTGTTGAAGCTCCTAGAAGATTTGGCCGATGTGAGAAACTATTCATGGGGTGCAGCTGCATTAGCTTACTTGTATCGACACTTGGGGTCTGCCACTAGAGTACAAGTTTCTCAGATTGTAGGCTACCTCACATTACTTGAGGTTTTTTATTAAATCGACTAGAATTCTTTTCTGAGTAATTAGTATTTATTTTTGCATGTTTCCTCTAACTAGCGTGTAACTATTTGCAGGGATGGGTGTAAGAGCATTTCAAACTTGGACTCGCCACACCCAATGCAAAATACATGGACTACGTGCAACCTCGTGTCTGCAGATGGGTTAAAAAGCACGAAACCATGATGAATATTGGCAAGGTTGGGTCCATTAGGCAAACATTGGATGGGTTGCGCCCAAGTGAGGTGAGATATCATTTTGTGTATCTTCTCGGTAAATGTTGCATTTATTTTCTGGTTACTAATTATGGTTGTTTACGTTTCATTAGGTTACTTAAGACCCATATGTTAATCACTGGGGGAATGGACCTGTGCACGCGATGGCCTTCGACAGTGGCACACTGAAGTACATGGATGTGGTGGAGCCCTACCATCCAGAGAGGATTATGAGGCAGTTTGGCCACGTGCAATCTATACCAAATCCTCTGTACTGACCATTGGAAGCATATCGAGGCCCTTCTGCACTCAAATACTCGGTCAAGTATGGGTTCCAAGCAGACAATTGGGAACGTTGGCGCAACCATTTGTTGGCCCCCGAAGTTCGCGGTGAGAAGGCAGAGTTCGAGTTTTTGGCTACACCAGACTATCTACCTTGGTTCCTCAAAGTCTATCACTTATAGATCACCAACCCGAGGTACTTTGATGACGACATGGTTGCCACGACCATCGCTGACAATGAGTTACTTGAGGTATTGTATGTAGTATAACTATTATGTGGAAGTGTTAGCCAACTCTTGAAAACCCGACATGTATTACATTAATAGATATAATTCTCTTTTCCTTAGAGTAATAGGCGGGAGTTGGACGCGACATTAAGGTGGACAACATTGGCGTCAGAGTTGTGTACGTTAGAGTCTGCAAGGCAAATGGCGACTGACGTCGTCAATTTCCTTTCGGGGAGGAGTTTCGGTCCCACCACCACCACTACCATCCCCACCACCGCAACCGGCACAACCGACACATCAGCCCCACCCGAAGCAGCCCCTAGACAGTCCCAGCATGATAACACTTCTACACATTCCACCCCAGGTCATGCACAACCCGCAACAGTCGATACCAGCGCCCCAAAAAGAATGTGTGGCAAGGAGTACCATCGAAAGAATTTAAAGAAGCCAAAGGAGTGAGGGGAACAACAACCTTGGCAGATCAGTAGTAACTTGAGTTTTTGTTGGATTATCGTCTCACAATTAGCTATGTATTGAAACTGTATTGGGAAGTTATTGAAATGTGTGGTACTGTTTTTCAGTTCGTTAGACTACTTAAACTGTATTTTTTATGTTTGTGTATTGAAACCATTTTGTGTGGGTGATTATTATTGGGAAGTTACTTAAGGTGAATATGCTTGTGTATTGAAACTGTATTTGGCTGTTGTTTATCTTGCATTGTTGGTGTTGCGTTATGTTGGAGTTGGAGTTTCAAAGTGTGTGTTGCATTTCTCATTTCGGTTGATATTTTTGCATCAGGAAAGTAGTCTCGGTCGTTTAGAGCCGAAACCAATAGACACTTCTCAGCACGGCACCGCCAGAATGTTCACGTACGTCTTAGACTTATCCCTCTGAAATCGCCTCATGATCATCGTTGACTTACAACCGAGAGTGATTTAGACCCCGAAACAGAAACCTCTCTCGGCCATAAATACCGAGAAGTGTTGATGGTTTTCAGTTGGTCAGTTCCGACGGTTATGCGTGGGTGTCGGACCTGCATTGCCGAGATGGATTATTACATACCAATTACAAACCAAAACACATTGCATGGGTTATTTTTACAAATCAATACATATTAGCAACATCACGAATGACAACCATAACATATTAACAACATCACTTCACAAAACATAACTTAGTAACAACAAAGAGTCGACATACCATAGCATATTAACGCATTACTTTACATTGTTAGAGCAAAAACTATTTTAACTATTGTTGGTATTTCGTCAAACATGTTCCTCAAACTACGGAGAATCTAAATGTACCATAGATAGAGCGCCTTCTTCAGAAGGTACGACTGACACGATTTCACGAATGACAAATCTATCACACCATCCTTTAGCGCCCTCCTCAACATATCATACCCACGATGGATATAAGGATGGCAAGCGGTGCATTCACATTCAACTTCACCTGTTAAAGTCAAAAGTAAAATAGAGAAGCTATTGTCACATACCTGAGTAAGGTAAACAATTCACAAAAATTCTACGAACCTACCCTAACGCAATGGATATTCCTTTCATTAATCATGACAATGATAAGTATGCTACGTGACGACAATGGTGGAGCACTACGTAAAGGTAGAAATGTTGAGGCACTACCATGCGAGAGGTTTACTAGAATGACATTAAAGGCCGTTGATATTAACAATCCCATGTCTGGAAGTGTCAACCATTCTTCGAAAGAGGCACCATCATGATTATCTGGACAATGCACGATAGTCTTGACATTCTCGAAACTCTTCCCAAGCACTTCCCGCTAAAGGTTTTCATACCCCATTATCTCATCAAACATTCTTCTACGCACTATCCTACAACCGTCTACATTGGCAAGTCCAACCCTGGAGGCAACACGCCGATATCCACAATTTTCATCGGCTAACACATCGATAGTGCTCTTAACATATGGCAATCAATCTGGTTCTATGCAATGAGCATAAGCCATCTTAGATGCACTTTGGGTGCGTCGACTTGTACGACGCATTTTAGGCCCCACTTTACTTTTATTTTTCCTCAAACTAGAAGCCTATTCTATTAATAGTACGTACTCAAATCCGCTAGGCAATCTTGTCGTCGAATAATCGTCTTTATCGTGTTTTCTCTTCGATCCTGTTGTCTTATTTCCTACTTTCAACAAACTTCGGATTGAAGACCCCGGTGTCCTTCCCTTTATCTTTATTTTCGTAGGTAGTACAACTCCCAGCATAGACGAAGGTCGACTAATCTCCCTGAGCAGCTGAATAATCCTGATGCGATCGTCCTCTTCAGTGCAAGCGTGAAACTTTTGCAACACCCTTTCAATCTCATCGTGCACATTGTACCCAGACGGATCCGCAGGATTCTGAGGTATTACACTCAACTTTCGCCAGTACACATGAATGTCCTCGAGAGGAATGGGTGACCCAGCAAATTTATGAAGGTTTAGCTCGTGTGCACAAGGAAGGCCATGTGTGGTACGTATCTCGCAACCACAACGAGTTGAGTCGTGTCCAACATCCTTTCCACGTTCCAATTCATCTTTAATTAACTTAAGCGCCTGTTGAGAGACATAACCACGCAAACGGCGATATAACTCATCAAAATGTTCATGTTGGACCACATTCAAACTAAGCTCAAATGATGCCTTGATGTTGTTGTAACGACCCAAAAATTTGACTTGTGCCACATGTCAAGTCAAGGTCATTTGTGGGACCCACTCGTCGAAATACGTATATCCGAATTCAATTTGAGATGAAAATGCTAATTATGCGAGGAATTTTGGTGAGTCGAAACACGAACAAGCACGCGCCTCGAGTCGCGTGCCGACGTGATACTGAAATAGTGGCTCAAGAGGGTGTAAAATGTACATTGGATATGTCTCGTTATGCGTGTAGCGCGATTTTTGAGATTTTGAAATGAAGCGGGTTGGTGCCTCGAGATGCACGTTGCACGAATCTCGAGGATAATTTTGATTATTATATAAAAGATGAGATAAAGATAAGATTGATTTTAAAAGAGAGGAGAGAGAAAGAAGAAAAGGTGACAAAGGAAGAAAACATGGCGGAGAGGGAGAGATCGAGTGGGGAAGAGGGAGACGGCTGGAGCTCCGGCGGTGTCGTGGCTCGGCGGCACCGGCTCGCTGTGGAGTGGCAAGGCAGCAGTGATCACCGGCGGCCGGCCAGGGTGGCTGCGTGGCTTGGCGGCGAGTGGACGACGTCGTGGCTGCACGACAACGCAGCTGCACTGCGGAGACGACGGCGACGGCGAGGCCAACGACTCGGTGGCAGAGGCTCCGGCAGCTGGACGAGGACCAGCGACGATGCCGGCGGCGGCGATTCCGGCGACGGCAACAAACGATAGCAGCAGCGGCTCCGCGGTGCGACAGTGGTCGTTGCTGCGCGGTGGAGACAACGGCCAGTGGCGTGAGCTGCGCGGCTCGGAGGACGGCGGCAATGACGCGGCGAGGGGCCGGCGACCGGCAGCAGCGGCGCCGGCGACGCGGTGAACGGCTCGGTGGAGCGTTGTCGCCAGTCGAATGCGCTGTTTCGACGAAATCGCGACGACTCGATGGAGGTGATGTTATTTCACCAAACTGAGTTATGATCTGAATGATTTTCAATAAAATAGGCTTAAAAAGTTTAAATGGACACCAGGGACTAGGAGTCGGGTGTCGGGTGCGTAAATCGAGATGCGAGCGAGCTTTGAGGTTCGCGATTTCTCGAGGTAAGTAAACTAGTTAGGGACTTATACAATATTCCATTTCTCTCCATTGACTGTTGTCGATTATTGTTATGTGATAGCTTTATTGTTGTTCACTGCTTTGTGATGATAGCTATCGTTGAATTTGTTGTCGATTGAGGTGGTCCATTGGCAAGTGAGTCATGGTTACTGTGTATCTGCGATATGAGAGGGTTAGGACTGGAGGCAGGGGTCTCGTCCTAATTATGGTCGTCTGTTGATTTATCCGGGTCCATGTGTGTTTCATAGTCGTACGGGCTAGAGCTGGGAGGCAGGGGTCTCGTCCTAGAGCCGGGTCTATGGATGTCTCATAGTCGCAAGGGTTAGGGCTGGGAGGCTGGGGTCTCGTCCTAAACCCGAGTCTGCTGGGCTTTTGCCGCGACTCAACGACCTTTTGGTCGGGACTCCTTGTTATTTGGCATCACTCATCGATGGATTGGTTACAGTTTTTATATTCATGTGTTTCTTGATTCCTTTCGTTCTATTTGCATGAATTCGACTGCTTTGGATATCGTGAACTGTTGTTTTGGATATTGTGAAATGTTGTGTATATGTCCTATTGGATTTACTTACCTGGGCTCGTCATTCTTATGTGTGACTGAGTGCAGAGCCGAGGACGAGTTGCAGAGGGAAAGCTTCATAGCTAGGTGAACTTTTATATATTTTATAATTACTCTCCTCTGATGATGTTTACTGGGTTCCACAATTAGGTTGCCTAACTCTCTTATCTTTTTGTTGAGTTATTTAATGTATTAGTTGCTTCCGCTAAAATTGTAAAACTCGAAAAATACTAATAACTCAACTGTAAAATTGTGAGTTTATGTATAATGATGGATTGGAAGGATGACTAGGCTCGCGTTGACCTTGCGAGATTGGCTCGGGGGTTCACTTGAGCTTAGGCCGGGCGGGGCCCAATTTGTGAAAAAATGGGGCCGTCACAGTTGATATCAGAGCCGACGTTTTAAAGAACTCGACTCTTGATTAGCACAATAAATTAAGACGCAAACCAGCCGAAGTTAGGAATGGTTGAACTTAGAGTGGAACCCTATGATCCTGACTTGAGTCTTCGTTGGGAAGTGAGGAGAGTTGGAAAATGGAAAATGGAAAATGGAAAATGGTAGAAGACCTGGCGGATATGGAAAATGGAAAATAAGAAATGGCAAATGGAAAATGGAAAATGTTTATAACATTTTTTCCTTATATGCGTTTCGAGGTGGGCTTGTACCCCGGCATATATATATATATAATATATAGTATGTTATATACTATATACGATGTCGATCATGATTCGAGGAATCGTGACTATGGTAATGATAATTGGTAAACGGAATCACTGAGTGATTGATGTTTCATTGGCATACTTGATTTCATTTTGTGGTAAATCAACAATTTTTTTTCAGTTGTTTACAACATTGTGGACAAATGGGTGCCTCGAGATTCGTATTGCACGTATCTCGATGACACATTTGATTTCTTCTTGAGGAAAATACCCTGCACGTAATTCTAGAGGATCCGCTCGAAATAATTAATGAAATTGGAATGTGATACGGGAATCAAATCCGTGGTAAAGGTGAGATGATTTCATGTAAATTTGGTATAGTACTGCAGGGACGCTTAAACTATATTTAAATGGTTTGGAGTTAAATTTGAGTCGAGGTGGAGTTAAATTTGGTATAGTCCTTGTTTTCATTTTAGCCGAGTTGGGGATCAATTACGAGTGACTAAATGATTTTTTTTCTAGTCAGAATTTTTGATGGAATTCTTTGGTTATATGTTCAATTTGGTCCGTAATAATCAGCATGAGTTTTGGTGGGGTAAATTGAAGGTACAAACCCAAAGAAGGAAAAGGTTTAGGAGTTATATTTCCATCTGATATGAGGTCGTATGACATTGCCCCCATGCACGGATCGGATGTGACAATGTTGGTGATTGTGGCGTATTTGGGAATAGTGGAGCTGCATGGATAAGTACTCGTGCCTTGGAAATGCGGGAGTTGTTTAAATTTAATTCAGCTTCGCGGATAGTGGCTTAAGAATTAGTTAGTTCAATTGATAATTGAGGTAAATAGCTTGGTTGGTTTGGTAAAGCCAATGGAAAATGAGAACTTTGGTATTACAAATGGTATGGTTTCAAATTGAAACTTAACATGCCATGTAGGACTCAAACAAACTTGTGAATTGATTTTCAAGCTATTTAGAGGAATTTCGATCTTATTTAGGACTCAAAAGAGTTCATTAAATTCATTTCAAGTTGTTCAGTTAGTACTGAAATTGAGAATTTCCATTTGAGAAAGGCTCATTCGTGAAATGAATGAATATTCGAATGTAAGGAACATTCGAGTAAGGAACATCGAATGTAAAGAACATTCGAGAACGTAAAGTTAAAAAAGAAAGAAGAAACGAAGAGCGGACTCAAAATGAGCAAAGTGTTGAGATGACTTGAGAGCTAACAATTTCATCATGTACGGACTCCTTTAGCTTTGACGAAAGCATTGGAGTAGTACTGTTGGATCGGAAGCCCAAGTAACTCCACTTTAGTGACAATATACATTTATAGTCTCAGGGTTGGTGAAGTCGACAACCACCTTTAGGGACTTATAAAAGAATTAAGTGTTACGAGCTGAGGTAGAGTCCGAGAATCGTTCTAACAATTAATGGTCATCTAAGTATAAATCTTACGAGATTGTACATCTTAAAACTGTTTTCGGATGCGTTAGTAAACGTAGGGAAAGGAATTTTCGTGCAAGTAAACACATGTGTTTAAAGTTTCCAAGAAAAGAAAAAACATAAACAAACAATGTGATGATATGTTTTAATGTGTCTCGAGTTTCGCGCTGCACGAATCTCGAGGATACATTAGATTCGGATTAGGTCCAGCTCAGTGTTATAGGGTTCGAAACTTGGGAGGTGTCTCGAAGGACACATTTACTTTGAAAAAATCAAAAAGTGAACGCGTTGGAGAAAACGTGTTGAACTCGTGCTTACATGAGGAGATGCTGAGCGCGCCTAGTGATACGAGAATTAGAGTGACGACTCAGGCGAGGTAGTCTCATGAGTTTTAGCGACATCACCCATAAAAGTTTCACGGTGGCATCGATGTGGACGCTTTGGAGTGCAGTTGATGTTATGATGAGTGAGAGCGTGGGAGCACATGAGAGTAAACTCATAATGTATTGCATTTCCGCCATATTAGGCGTATACGACGCCAACGTTAGTTGGTTCAGCGTAGAGTTATGCTAGTGCGCTGCAGTAGCCAGCACCGTTAGATCCTCAGCATCAGTACCATCAGAGGATTGATGGTAGAGGTAGTGGCTAGAGACAGGGTCAGAGACCCAATCGAGTGCACAGACAGGGACATCGATCTACTCATGCACAGGGGCAAGGATATGGACATGTTTCCAGTTGGAACGGGATTTCACGTACCTATATGGGCGTGTGGACATCCAGGAACAGATTCGTGCTATTGCCACGTCAGGTACGACAACCTGATATAGGGTACGAGTTGAGTCGAAACTCACTCGATGAATGAGACTGATTTACATTTCCTGCGAGCATACGACAGATATACGTATGTTAGTGACGGTGGATCGTGAAATTAAAATATTAATTTGTATTCATGTATATTCCAGTATATGTTGCGAGGATGTTGCCCTAGCATATATTGATGGGAGACAGATGGTGCGTTCTTTGCTTAGAGGTCGCCGAGGAGCCCAGCCCTATAGAGTAAGATGGGGGTATGGCCTTGGGCGGGTATGGCCTTGGGCGGGTATGGCCTTGGGCTGGTATGGCCTTGGGTATTCATTAAAACACCATTGTCATGTGAGAATTGTTTCAATTTCGAGGACGAAATTCTTAATTCGTTGGGAAGACTGTAACGACCCGAAAATTTAACTTGTGCCACATGTCAAGTCAAGGTCGTTTGTGGGACCCACTCGTCGAAATACGTATGTCCGAATTCAATTTGAGATGAAAATGCTAATTACGCGAGGAATTTCGGTGAGTCGAAACATGAACAAGGACGAGCCTCGAGTCGCGTGCCGACGTGAGACTGAAATAGTGGCTCTAGAGGGTGTAAAATGTACATGGGATATGTCTCGTTATGCGTGTAGCGCGATTTTTGAGATTTTGAAATGAAGCGGGTTGGTGCCTCGAGATGCACGTTGCACGAATCTCGAGGACAATTTTGATTATTATATAAAAGATGAGATAAGGATAAGATTGATTTTAAAAGAGAGGAGAGAGAAAGAAGAAAAGGTGACAGAGGAAGAAAACATGGCGGAGAGGGAGAGATCGAGTGGGGAAGAGGGAGACTGCTGGAGCTCCGGCGGTGTCATGGCTCTGCGGCACCGGCTCGCGGTGGAGTGGCAATGCAGAAGTGATCGGCGGCGGCTGGCCAGGGTGGCTGCGTGGCTTGGCGGCGAGCGGACGACGTCGTGGCTGCGGCGCAGCTGCTGCGGCAGCCAGGAGCGTGGAGACGGCGGCGCGGCGAGGCCGCACGACGCGGTGGCGAGAGGCTCCGGCGGCGGGGACGAGGACCAGCGACGATGCCGGCGGCGGCGATTCCGGCGACAACAACAAACGATCGATGGCGCTCCCGTCGTGCGGCATGGTCGTGGTGCGCGGTGGGAAAGCGGCCGATGGCGTGAGCTGCGCGGCGTGGAGGAGGGCTATGGCGATGCGATGACGCCGCGAGGGGCGGCGATCGACATGGCAAGCGGCGCGCCGGCGACGCTTGGTGAACGCGCGTGGCGCGTTGTCGCCGATCGGATCGGATGCGCTGTTTCGACGAAATCGCGACGACGCGATGGAGGTGATGTTATTTCACCAAACTGAGTTATGATCTGAATGATTTTCAGTAAAATTGGCTTAAAAAGTCTAAATGGACACCAGGGACTAGGAGTCGGGTGTCGAGTGCGTAAATCGAGACGCGAGCGAGCTTTGAGGTTCGCGATTTCTCGAGGTAAGTAAACTAGTTAGGGACTTATACAATATTTCATTTCTCTCCATTGGCTGTTGTCGATTATTGTTATGTGATAGCTTTATTGTTGTTTACTGCTTTGTGATGATAGCTATCGTTGAATTTGTTGTCGATTGAGGTGGTCCATTGGCAAGTGAGTCATGGTTACTGTGTATCTGCGATATGAGAGGGTTAGGACTGGAGGCAGGGGTCTCGTCCTAATTATGGTCGTCCGTTGATTTATCCGGGTCCATGTGTGTTTCATAGTCGTACGGGCTAGAGCTGGGAGGCAGGGGTCTCGTCCTAGAGCCGGGTCTATGGATGTCTCATAGTCGCAAGGTTAGGGGCTGGGAGGTGGGGTCTCGTCCTAAACCCGAGTCTGCTGGGCTTTTGCCGCGACTCAACGACCTTTTGGTCGGGACTCCTTGTTATTTGGCATCACTCATCGATGGATTGGTTACAGTTTTTATATTCATGTGTTTCTTGATTCCTTTCGTTCTATTTGATGAATTCGACTGCTTTGGATATCGTGAACTGTTGTTTTGGATATCGTGAAATGTTGTGTATATGTCCTACTGGATTTACTTACCTGGGCTTGTCATTCTTATGTGTGAGTGAGTGCAGAGCCGAGGACGAGTTGCAGAGGGAAAGCTTCATAGCTAGGTGAACTTTTATATATTTTATAATTACTCTCCTCTGATGATGTTTACTGGGTTCCACAATTAGGTTGCCTAACTCTCTTATCTTTTTGTTGAGTTATTTAATGTATTAGTTGCTTCCGCTAAAATTGTAAAACTCGAAAAATACTAATAACTCAACTGTAAAATTGTGAGTTTACGTATAATGATGGATCGGAAGGCTGACTGGGCTCGCGTTGACCTTGCGATATTGGCTCGGGGGTCCACGTGAGCTTAGGCCGGGCGGGGCCCAATTTGTGAAAAATTGGGGCCGTCACATTGTTATGTTGGATCCTAAGGATACCATCGACCACACTCCACAAAGTCTCAAAATTTGCCTGACTATTGCCAAAATGTAGCTTCAGAGTGGAATGTGCATACTCAACCCTCTGTGTTGTTGTTTCCCTAAAGTGCATAATTCGATTTGTCCATGCCGATACAAATTCTTCCTTGTAGGTCTTACCCATGTGTTATCCAAGTAATCAGTAAGACTTTTCACAATCCCGAACTCACAACGCAAGTCATTCATCTTAAGTTCGAATAAGGCCTCCGATTTAGCATACATTACACTTGTCCACCTATCCATGAAATGAGCGAAGCCTTCGTTATCCCCAAACATCTTCTTACTCTTGGCTAAGTATCCACATCGATATCTTTGGATGATATTATGACTATATCATCTATCTAATACTAAAAATTACACTAGTAAAGATAAATATTTGGACTTCTAGTTCAAGTGTTGAATTCAAAACAACACCGTATTTTTAGAAAAGGTAAACAAAAAATGAAATGAATGAAGTATATGGAATTGTATTATGTGTTTTTTTTCTTCTAATTCTTTGAAGGGGGAAAAAACTAAGTGGGTTGCAAGAAGAATGGATGGGAGATGAAATTTATAGGGGGAATAGAACTTGCAATATACTCCATTCCATGTATATGCCCATAGTTTCATAGAACTCCATTCCATGTATTTACACATGGTTTCGAGTTGAACGTATTTATTCTATTCATCACTCATTGATAAAATAACCATTATTAATTATTAATATATACAAACATAATATATAATTACATATCGTGGAACAACCGATAATAGAATTAAATAAAAGCAGCAGTTATTCGGACCCCACGTTTTGCTCCCTTTACCCCATTACTTCATTGTACCCATTTTTGAATTTTTTTTACCGCGTTTACCCCACTTTTTTGTAAATTATTCTGAAACTATCTATCACCCTTAATGAATGTTTACCTCATATCCTACCCTCATTCCGACACCCCTCAATCTTCTTTATTTCTCGATTTTAGTCATTATAGATCATTTTTACTAGGTCACCAAGTGTCGTAGGAGGTTTTTTTCGTTGAACAAGATTGGATGTGGTCATGTTGTATCCTATCATCATTCTTTGTGTTTTACATAAATACCCTTATGTGTGTTTGATTACCAATTTTCCCTTCTTTCTTGTTAAATTTATTTTTCAACTCCTTATGTATCATTTCCATTTACTTAGGTTTATATTCTCACCTAAGTCATCTGAATAGAGTACACGCATTATTCACACCATTACACCAATATCGTATATATTTTCCCAAATAGCTTTGTCACTAGGGCTAAATTATAATTTTAGAAATTTAGGGCTTTACACCTTGTTTAAAGTCAAGTAAGTGAATTACCATTATACCCCTACTTAAAGTTGTATTAATATGACACATCTTAGGGATTTGTATGTTACGAATTTTATCATATAAAATTTATTGTTCCGAGTCATTTAAAACCCCGCAAAACCATTCTTTGTGTGCGACTCAATGGTTCATCCAACGTTGGCAGTTGACCAAAATTATTTTTGGTACACGAATCATAAGCAGTCTCTAGCAAGGAATTATGACTACCCAAGTTGCACAAAGATCAAAATCGATACAACATAATCAATAGTCTATATAATACCCTTTTGTCATATAATATCGATACATCAATGGGTCATTTTATAATGTGAACATTCAAACCAATTGTAATAATGAGCAACGAATGAAATATTCTATTTTATTAATCAAAATAACAATGTTCATAAGATTGACCTTAGGCATATGCCCTAACACTTTTGATTATGGGTCACAATGCTAAGATTTCTTAGAGTGACTGTAGCCGAAAAACCGCTTTTAAACTAAGATTTAAAGTGAATGGAGGAGCAAGTGCATTACATGTATGACACCTCAAATCCTAATGCAAACCAGACATCGCTACGTCGTCGGACACGTCATTAAGCCACACCACAACATGCACGCCTATCAATGACGGACCATGACTTTTCTAGTTGCATGTTTTTCAATAAACCTAACTCAGCCAGCTATTCACTATTTAATTGTTAACTGAACTATTTAGTTAAATTAGGCAATTTAGTGGTTTAACCAATTATATATGAAGTTAAATGAAAATTTATTAGTAGAAGCCTTAAATAAATGAAAATGAGCATAATGTAAATATATTTCATTTATATATATCAACCTACAGGATGGAGACGAAGCAAAAGGATACTATGTATACAGAAGAGGGGAACAAGTACAAAATGGTCCGTATATATGTATCAGTGTTCTATAAGTCCCAAAAACCTAACAAAAGTAAATACATACATATTGATAGTCAAACGCAGAGCTAACGATGATCAGTCTCAAAGGTATCGCGTAATACCTTCTTGTCGCATCTCTTTGACGAATTTGCAACTCGCCCAAAAAAGACAAGTTCTAGTGAGTAAATTCTAGAGAAGTCCAAACAATATTAATAAGGAAAGCAATAAAATGTGACTAAAAGACATGCAAGTAGGAAATAAAACATGAAGTAAGACAAGCACTAGTGTAATTCACAGTCGAAACAAAAAAGAAACAAGTGTAACTAAGTAAATCGATAACTAAGTCCCACTACGATTACCGGTAGAAACATCAGACTCTAAACCACGTCAAATCATCTCCTTAATGCCCTTATAATGCCCATGCATATACTCCATGCCCGTCACACATGCGAAGCCACGTGCTTGAACATTAGCCGTCCCTAACTAACATACATATGCGATGGGAATAGATAACGAGATCATGCATCAACTACTAGCAGCGATGCATGAGGGAAGATAAAAAAAATAAATCAAATTCGATAAAGCATTTTTATGGGTTTACTTACATGATAGGCACGCAAAAGCAATGCTCCGACTAGTTTCACACGCTCATACCTAACACCCCAACAACACACTCCTTAGTCCCTGATCTCCTATATAAGTTATTTATAGTAGGTTTTAGGTTAGTTTAGCGTATTTTAAGTCCTAAAACCAAATTTAGTTCAAACCCTATGAATTATTAAATTCCTATTTTCCCCGCTTAATTCCTTATGATGACACAAAATGTTGGGGCATGTGTCTAAGGTCAATTTTATGAACATTGTTATTTTCGTTAATAAAATAGAAGATTTCATTTATTGTTCATTATTATAATTGGTTTGCGTGTTTACATTATAATATGATCAATTTACATTATAATATGATCCATGGTTGTTCATTATTATAGAGGATTTTAAGTTAGTTTAGTGTGTTTTAAGTCTAACAATTATGAATCTCAATATCCCAGGCAACGCCATAGTCAGAGTGTATCGCCTATGAGCAAAGTGTTGGCCTGGCGCTAGACACGAATTCGAAATTTCCAGATCCGATTCCGATTTTCAAATTTCGCGATAACTCACGTCAACCCCTAAGGGTCCAATTCCGATCAAAACAGTAAAAGACACCTCGTTTGAAACCACAAGATCAATACAATTTCATCGAAGAACGTATTCAAAATCAAATACACCATTAACATACAGATTTTGCAATTATTTTTAAATAAACCAAAGAATTTGAGATGGAGATAACCCAAATCACGAATCAAAGCATGAGGTTCATATTCCATCTTAAAACATCAAGAGAAACCATGATTTCGTTCCAAAATCGAATGCACGAATCGAATAGAGAAATTAAAGAAGATGGGATAAGTTTATTTACCTAGCTTTGTGAGATATTGATGAGGGCTCCCTCTCCTATACCAAATCTACCAAGTAAGTGTTCTTGGTTTCCTCCTCAATTTCTCTACGTAGTGTTTTCAAACCAAAAGTGGCTTTAAGCCCTAATTTGATTCAAATACCTAGTTAATGAAATAAAGGTTTTGTTGACCAATCACAACCCTACATCTCATCTTGATGGGTTTAAACACTATGATGATCCTAGAGTCTACTTTAAATCCATAATTCCTTATATTTTACATAAATACCTTTACGTGTGTTTAATTACCAATTTTCCCTTCTTTCTTGTTAAATTTGTTTTTCAACTCCTTTTGTATTATTTCCATTTACTTAGGTTTATATTCTCACCTAAGTCAATAAATAGAGTACACACATTATTCACACCTTTACACCTATACGGTATATTTACCCAAATAGCCTTGTCACTAGAGTTAAATCATAATTTTAGAAATTTGGGGCATTACAATATTCCTAATTTTAGGAAGTGTCATCCTCGAAATTAAGAAGGAAGATACGCCCATAAATTAAATTGATAGGGCACCTAATCGTAACCCATTCCTAAGATGTCTCATATAACTTGTTTGTTGCTTGATGTCGTTCTTTCTCTTGTCTAATATGTTTTATCTCCTTTGCGTGATTCATAAAAAGAACTTACTTATCCCAACACTTGGATACCGTTACTTTGCTCCTAGCGACCAGAATTTCAAGCCACTCATTGAGACTTTCAATCTTAGTCATTTTCACTTTAGCTCAACAGCTAATGACGTATGCAATCACGTGTCAAAATTGATGGTGTTCCATACTTACCGTCAGACTCGTAATACAAATCTTAGCATATTCTCCAAAATTAGGATCAATCGCATAACCTAAATACGATACTGAAAAGCCATACCGATGCACAACATAGTGCCCAATTCGTGTCTGTAATCCATACCACAACTTGGCAGTAAATAACTCTGCCACCGCATGAGTAACAAATGAATCATGATCCGAAACAATGAACACTGACACACCATCTATCCCCACAAACTTGGCTATATATATGTAAACCACTCAGTTTGTATTGCGAATCCTTCGACAAAGTTGGAAAAAGTAGGCAAACTTAGATAACCATTCTTAACAAACTCTATTCACCATCGGTGAATTCATTTACCTTGGGGAGCCCATTTTATCATCTCAAGTTCCCTTGCTCCTCTAAACCCATGTCAACCTTAGACAATTTATTATTTATCATATCTTGTATTCATCTTCTGCTTAAACACATGATGAGGTTTCTCGCAGGATTTGTGTACACGTTTCTTCCCACTAGCTTCATGGAATACCCATACCCCATTGTCGTTCGAGACCTACTGAATAATAACTCAAATTCTCATTGTCATAAGCTTTAATACGACATGACCGAAAGTCATATTCTTTGATCTCACTGCAATCCCCAAAGAATTAGACTTAATTTCCATCCAATTTTCTTATAACTTTTTTTTATTTGTAATCATTTCCGTTATGCATTCTCGTAATACTTTACTTTTATAATCCAAAGACCTTGGAACTTGAAATTTCACTAAGGTAGAACTATACAAGTTTATATAATTTACATTGCACGTTTGGGCTAACTCCCAGCCTTTTTTAGCTTTTTTTTTGCACTTACCGATCAAATATTTGTGAAAGTAAACTAACCCATTAACTTCTCATCATTATTATTTCTTTCTCCCAATACACAATAATCCAAGACGACTCTGTTTAGAATCTCTTTGGGAAGTTTCATCCTTATAAATACATATCATGTACCTAACTACAATAATTTTCATTCTTCATTACACCATTCAATATATATATTTATGAAATTAGACTAAATTATTAATTTCTCGTGGTTACAAGTACCTTTTCCAAGTTGTAATAATTCCAAACAGCTTCATTTGGACTTTTTTTTGAAGATTTTTTTCTTATCATGAAAACTTCAAGTTCAATTTCGTAAAACCTTTTTTTCTCAAGTGCACAAATCTAAAGTTCAAATTTTATCTATTTAACTCCATTATAGACATAACCTTTATGTTGGGTACTCTCCAACACTTCTAATTATTATACCATACATACTACACACGTTAATTATTTTAAGGTCAATCCTACTCTTAAGATTCCTAATTTTTAATCATTTACCTATCGTCTACTTAATTAAGATAAAATTAACAAGGTACTCACTTTTCAAGTCTTATTAACTTGACCGATCAATCATAATTAAATTAGGGTATCTTTTAACTTCATAACAATCAACCATAGGTTTTCTATATGTTAGTTGCATCAAGACTAAACCTTAGATTGGGACTCCCAATTTTAACAACACACCCATTATTTATGTGATTAATCATTTAAATTCCACTCATACCAAATTGGTTAAATACTTAAGAGATGCAATACAATCATGATCTGTAAGAACTCGACATTACATTGAAGTCATCATCGAATATCCTATAAGAATTATTGTTATTATAGAGGATAAACCCAACGAAACCATATTAGGGTAAAACTTCTCACTAGCGGTAATAATCAAAATCGAGATCATATTAGCTCTAAATGGTTTCAGTTCTAGCTTATCAACTATTTTACTAGATAAAATGAATCTTTAAAACCAGAATAAACAAGGTATGCATGCCTCTATGGCAAATGTAAATCGTACCTGCCACCAACTGTCGAGTGGCCTCAAGATCTGGCTTCGCAATAGCATGCACTCTTCCCCTGGCTAGCTGAATAACGCTAGTTGTGAACCTTGCCCATTTATTAAGATAATCTACTTTGTAATGCCCAGCTTGCCTACATCTAAAACATAGGCCTTTGTGCTCCCAAAATGTCGCAGATGATGATGCCACTAATTTGCTAGCCTTTAACCGTGTCGGTCTCGTGCTCTTGATCTGATATTCTCTAATCGTCATGGTGAAAGTGGCAGTATATACCCCAAAACATGGGTAGTCAGAGGGAAGGGCAGAGGTGTGAGTAGTTCCCTCTGAAACCATATTGTACCCTCGGCGCCATACCAAAACGAGTGAAACTGCCAAAATGTTCTATATTCTTGTTCCTCTTCCGACAACCCACCTGATAACTGTCCTCATACTTACTTTTGCTTACTCTCTGATGGCCATCAATACTCATCGCTATTGGTGGTAGCATAGCCTCCATATCCTTGCTGACCTGATATGCTGCCTCACAATGTTGTGCACTAACAACTAATCTCGCATAAGTCTTCAGCATAGAGGGTGCCACACGTGTCCGAAGGTTCAGTTAGTTCTCTAATAACATCCATCAACTCCGTAATATGTCAATCATAGGTCGCAGCTAACTCATTTAACGCCCTACGACTTCCTTAACTCATCTTGTGTTCCTATGCCGCAGATATTTCCTCAAGTGCCATGTGACAACACTTAGCAACCCCAGCCATCTGACGCTCCATCTGAGCGAACCAATATTCATCATTAGTCCCTTGTGCATTCCCGGTACTTCTCAAGCCATATGAACTTCCACCTCGAGTACTCGTTATGCATTATGAGCATCCCAAGGAGTTAGTCCCAAAAACTTAACACAGGAGACATGATAAACGAATAACATATCTAAAGATATAGACATTACACATATAGGAAAATAACATCATAACATATAATTTTTCATTTTTAAATCCCTTCCCACCTTAAGCTTGGTTACTTGTACATATTAAGTCAATGCAAACCATAAGCTATTCAGATGATTTCATTACCCAAGATTAATGGGTCTTAATTATGACATGTGTTGTGGATTAGGACTTGGATAGGTGAAAAATAGGAATCACTAGGTTAATGTTATTTTTCATTGGTGAATGTCTAGTGTGTGTATTATAAGGTATTTCAGTACAATGTTGGAGTATATTGAGGCGTTTCCTCAATTTGTCATAATTAGGGTTGCAAGTGCGAGTCTTAAGGGCACAAGTGAAACTAAATAATTAGTAACTCGAAAAGTCATAAATCAAGTGTCAAGTATCACGCGGGGATTTTTCCTCGATTTGCATACAAGTTGGAATTGGTGGCTTCAAGAAATGAGAACGAAGTAGGTGCAAGACCTTATCTTGAGTTTCGGTCAATAAGTGATGGTCAAAGTTGGGATTTGGTCCAAATTGATGCATGTTTGGTCAAGTATGGTAAGAAAATTAGTCCACGTGAGTTTAATGTATCATGTACAAAGTTAAGATTTTAAGGTTTTGGTGTGACCAAAATAAGTGTTATGGATGTTTTATAGAGTTAGACTATTTTATCAAAAGGTTGGCTCAATTTAGTGAAAAATCATATCCAAAACGGGTACCAAAAGTCAAAATACGTCAAAATAAGAATTTCGAGAATTAATAAATAAAAAGAAATTAAACTACTATCAAGCAGTTGAGGGTTATATATATTAAGAAAAAAAAAAAGAAATGAAGTTTCATTTCCTATTTAACAAAATGTATGAGACGTTCTATCCATAACCCTCTCGACTCAGATTTTCTCTCCACGATCTCCTGGCTTCCAATTTTTGCCTGATTTCTTTTTGCAAAATAGTAGAGCGTCATGAGATGGTCATTTCAAGCTAAGTTTCCACCGTGGAGACGAGGTATTCGACATGAAATTTTGTAAATTCTCAATTCATGGTATTTTCCCCCAATTCAATTTGAATTCTTGAGATTTTTCAATTTTTTTCGTGGGGTTTTGATAGGAATTGGTAAGGATTGTTATGAATTAGTGTATTGGATTGATTTGCACAAACTTGGGATAAATTCCACTTACGTATGTTAGGGTTTTAGTGAATTAAATTACTCAAATGCAGTTGATAAGTGTTTTGAAGATGCTTTTATAGTTAAAATTGATGTACATTGGGTTTCTAAATGAAGTGGATTATTCATTTTTTTTCTGAATGGACAACATGGGTTTTGAAAATATTTTAATTCGGTTTGGTGGAATTCCCTGATGTTTTGTATCGAGTTTTGATGATTTAATTGTAAAAGCATTGATTTGGAGAGGTTTCATTAGTTCAGAATAAATAAAGTTCGCCTAATCAACATACTATATTGGGAAATTCATAAATTCTTCATTTGTGATTCAATTTGAGTGCTCTTGGAGTCTATGAAAAAAACAAAATGTGCTCTACAAGTTCCCTTTTATTAATATGAAAAATACTAAGGTTTTCAAGGTTGAAAAGTTACCCGAAATTAACTAGTTGGAAGTTAATTGACGTTGTTATAAATAATTATTCTTGAAAATATCGAGCATAATTTGGCCATTATTTTCGTGGGGTTTCATTATTTGGTTTCACTTGAAACTCAACTCCTAATATAATTAGGTATGTAGGAAAGCTATCAGAGCCAATTTCAAAGTGATTCGACGCTTTGGGACCCCGAATTTTTAGCTTGAAATTAGATAGTTGTAAGGAAATCCTACAGTGATCACTTTATCATTATTTATCATATTATAATGCATTTAACTCCTTGTTTATGCATCATTTTTATTGTTCATGTACTTATGCATCAAGGGTAATGCAGGTCAAGCGTCCGAGTCTTGCGACTCTGATAGTTGACTATTCGCAGAGTATGTTTCCCGTGCGATCTGCAAGGAGTTACCAGAAATCCAAACAACTCTTGTAAGTTGAGTTAACGCGGCTTGAAGATCATCCTCATATAGTGCATTAGAAGTTACTTCTAGTACTATTTTCATTTCATTCAGGTATTGATCACATCTTAGTGATGCGCTAACAGGAAGGTTGTAACCACATGTTGATATTTACCTGTTGATTCTTGTTGAAATGCATTTATATTTCTTATTATCTTGCATTTGCTATACATGTAATTTGGATAGTGTAAGATTTACTTATCTGAAATCGTTTGCCCTTTTGTTGGCGATTTCTGGTTGTGAAGTTCATGAAAGGATAAGAGGAGCTTATTAGGGTATTGAAATGTTGTTTAAATTTCTATTTCTTTTTGAATGAATTATTTTACATAACATTATGTGTTCTTCATTATGGGTATGAGTGATAGGCCATGTAATAGTCGTAATGGCATTACGATCCAAGTATATTCTGATACTATTGGCATGGTTCTTGAGGATTAAATAATGTTTGAAGTTTAAAACTATTATTAGGGATTATGGAGACGACATGATTGTAAGTGAATTTTAAGGTGAAAACTTGTGGACATGATGCAAGGTTGATATTTTTATTCATTTTGATATTAAATATTGCACTGTTATGGAGATGTGAGTCCTTTTAGGCATTATATCGATTATGCCGTCTATTAGGTGAATTTCTCGACATGCCACCTTTATGAGAGGTGTTGCTGAAAATACGGAAGACTTTCTGTATGATTTCCTAATTTACTCCAATAAAATAAATTAAAAATTGAGGTCATTTGAGGATTTAAATATACATTTGGAGCATTATTAAATACTGAAATAAAAATATTTTGAGGTCAAAGTAAATTGTATGATTTAAGTGCCTAATTAGGGAAATTAGGCTAAGTCAGGACTAGGACTTTGAGTCTATCTTAGAGGATGATTATGTATCTCAAGGATTTTAGGGAATGGATTTCACAAAAGGAATTAATGAAATAGTCTAGCTGACTAGATTATCGAAAGACTTGGATAATCTAGGCCAGTTAGATGCCCTAATGTTGAGGAGTTTGACAAAGTTGGTATCAAAGTCTAGGTTTAGCTTAATTTGAGGATAACTTTAGTTGAGAACCAAAGAGTGATTTTTCGCGATTAGTTGGGCAGTGATTGTAAGCTGGGGTTAATTTGATTATTATGTTATGTTTGGTATGTACTTATGTTTTATCGTCAAATATACGATAAAAGTTTATTCTCCTCGTATATTCGATACTTAACTTGTGAGATAAAATAAGTGAGGCCAGGAATAGATAATAAAAGAGAGAATAAAATTTGAAATGATAGCTGAGCATAATTGGATGCGATATAGACTTTGAAAGTCTAGATTCATAATAAAATATTGTAAGTAGTTTGGTAGAAATATAATTGAGGAAAGTTTTCAATTATAAAACCAATGGGAGATTGGTTAAGAATAGAGTCTTAGTGATTGAGGAACGTAAGTACTTAACATGAACTCATTTGAAATTGAAAGTATTGAACTAGTAAAACTTTGAAACACTCGGTAAAATGTCAGCACGAACTTAAATTAAGTCTCAAATAATTGAGAATCTTTTGGTAAATGTAAAATGAAATTGAGATTTTTGGAAAATACAAGATATGGATATCTTTGATTTTAGAATGTGGTTAGTACCAGTTGAACTAATAATTTGGAAAGACCTATTCTATAAAGTATTGGTTTAATTTATAACCAATCGAGAGTTGCTTACGAATAGTCTCAATGAAAAGTAAAATGGAAATAGAGTTTTCAAAAATAGAAATTGATAATACAAATTGAGTTTTGATTAAAAAATCACAATGGGATTGTGATAGGATCAAATAAAGTTGTATAAGTCGGTTTCTATGAAAATAAAATAATTTGAGAAAAAAATCAGATTCATAGAAGGAAAGGAAACCATAAAGATACACGAACGACTTGACTATGATATAGGTCGGATGTTTCTGTGAGTAGTAAGCAGCGTATTTCCCCTGATTTTAAGAATGTTGGAGGTCACGTGTGAGTTCTTTCAAGGCAAGGATCGACTTGATTCATTCAGTAGACCCAATCGAGGCGATTTTTGCTTAACACCGTGTAGGTGGTTTAAGTGGTGCAGTTGCTCTCTCTCATAGATATAAGTCAGTTTATCTCTAGCTTCTATTTAGGAGCTGCTAATCTCACTTTGTTCAGGAAAGGCTTTATAGGAATTCAACATTTTTCCTCGGTTGGTGCTGCACCTCATGACTTAATTATTTACTTTCCACCTATTGACAAAAGGAGAACTACACTGTTTGAGATAACGATCTCATCATCCTTAGGCCATATTTCATCATCAACAGACAGATGAAAAGGGAATGACTACATCTAGCCAGTTGTAACAATTGGAAATTGCTTTCGCTTACCATCAGCGAAATGAACTTCGACATTCCTTTTCTCTATTTATTTCTAGATATTGGTAATTTAATATGCAATTTACCACATATGGAAGTTAGGTTTGACGGTAAGGTGGGAAATCATTATTACCACTTGTGGTATATCTATGAAGGATAAAATGCCTAATTAAATATTGTTTCCTTTCCAAAATAACAAAGTGAAATGCGGAATAGAACCATGGTATAAAACAATAAAGTGACTTCGAAGAAGAAGTATTGAATGTTTTTTTATTAGTTCTTACTCAGGTTGCTTAATTTTAAGCGATGTCGAGTATGATGGTTCTATAAGTTGACTAAAATACTAATAAAATAAATAGAAATATACAAGTTAGAAGTAATCTTTATTAACACCAGATTAAGTCTTGTTACAAAACAAAGATCAACAAAATTTTTAACTTAAAAAAGAAATGTGTAGTGATAAGATCAACGTCTTAGAAGTTGAGATTGGAGAAACGATATAAAATTAGCTAGGATTAGCTATTAAAAACTATCACAAGCAATCGTGTTATGAAGTTACAAAGTACCCAGTAGTCACTTCTAACCAGATTAAGTTTTAATGCCTATCACTACAACTTAAAATAACAAAGGAAAAGATAGATGTATTGATGGTATATCAGTAAGTATAGGTGTCATAATGAGTCGAGACAAGGCTAGATACAGACTGCATGTGTAGAGGGAATGATATCACTGACGTGTTATATATGTTATCAAGTCGGACATATAACTCATCAGTGTCCACAATCCGTATATTTTCTTCGGACAGAGATAAGAAGTGGAGTTGGAGATAATGGAATTAGTTCACAAAGACAGAGATCGATGTAAGTCAGGTAGCCTCGATGGCACCAAAAGACAACCGACGTGTTGCAAATATGGATAGACCAGACACATGATTAGACAATGTTTGTAGCCTTATGACTCTCAGCAACCTGCCACACAACCACATACGGGACATGGAGCTCATGTGGAGATAGAGCCGGACCTAGAGATGGTACATGAACTGGTGATGATACATAATTATTATTGTGTTATTCATGCGCTGTTTCATTTAGGGATAACATTAGCTGCACTAGTGATTTTAGAGTTAAATTTGATCGCTAGACTTATGAGTATGACTCAAATAAGCCCATATCGCTTGTCTTAAAAAGCTAATGAAAGCAGTGTTGCCCGATAAGCACACTCAAAACTTTCATAAAGGAAAATTATGCCTAGTGATTTCTTTTGAGTACTATGGTCCGAGTGCCATATATTGTGATAGTGTGTATATGGTAATTGAGCATAGACTTACCCAATGTAATATTTAAACCCAGGGTAAGGGGTTAGTGGATCCACCTGCAGTAACTGGGAAACACATACTTTAGTTCCAGTATCATTTAAGATGTTGGCTAGGGTAATTATCGTGAGAATAAAATGGAAAAAACTCTTTCATATGCTTTTGATAATGAAGAATTAAGATTTGACTAGTGAGTGACTCCATCATTTTAGGGATAAAACTAAGTTGTGAAATTAAGCTTGTGATTAAGTTTAATTTCAAGGATAAAATTTCTATCAGTTGGGAAGAACGTAATGGCCCATAATTTACTAATAGTAAATTAGTCCATAATCAGGATTACGAACTTGTGACATTGATCGAGAGTGGGTATACTGTTCGAATACTCAGGACGAGGACAAAATAGTATAGTATTTTTGAGTGATGTATGTCTAATGTTATGTACGTGTGTAGATTACTAAGTCACTCATACTTGTATATTAATATCAAAACGTGGTTAGTAGAGACACGCCTCGAGATGCATGCCAACATCGGACCAGGATCGAGAGTAATGTGGTAAGTTTAATTTAAGTTGATATAGCTTAGTTAGTTAAATTAAATGTGGCTATAATTGATTTACATTAAATGAAGCCTAAGTTAGTTAAATAAGCATTAGCCATTTGATGTTTCTCGAGATACGTATGGACAAATCACAAAACCAATTTGGTTTCAATTAGTGTCATAAGGATGGGTTAGTAAAGAGTTCTGTTAAATTAAGATACGAGCCATTATATCAGTCTCCAGATGTGTGTATGTTGGGGCATGTGCCCTAAGTCAATCTACAAACATTGTTTATCTTATAATTTTAGTTAATAAAATTGAGGCTTTCATTTGCTGTTTTATTATAACTGATTACATGTTTACCTTATAGTAAGATCTATAGGTATTTTGTTGAAATATCCTAAATATCCCTAGTCAGTCATTATAATGGGAATGATAATGAATTAAGGCTAATATGAGTCTTGATTGATGGTCATGTGATGATTATGCGTATAAGGATACGAATCGAGATCATGAGTACTTGTTATGAGAATAAGGTATTGGACCAACCCGCTATGAGAACACCACATGGATTAAGTCATAATTATTACTCATAATAGGTATATCATTAGTAATTCGACTTGAGAGTATCATAAACTTCAACTTTAGGAGTATGGTAATTTGACACAATCAAACGTTGTCTTTGACCATACAATTATAAATATTATGATTGGTTACCATGTAAATAGATTCTAATACAATGTGGCTAGAAATGAGTAGTTACATAAGGAGAGTGAGATCAAATATATTAGGAATATCTAAAGGCTTGGGAACTCCAAAGAAAGAAACATGATGGTGGAACGAGGATGTCCAACGAGCAATTAAGACTAAAAAAGTGATGTATAGGAAAATACCTAAGTGTCAAGATGAAGATGTGTACAATCAATATAGAGAAACTATAAAACAAGCTAAAAAAGTAATTAGTCAAGCTAAAACAAATTTCATGGAAGATCTATATACAAGGTTAGGTAATAGAGATGGCGAAAATATATATATATATAGGCTAGCCAAATTAAGAGATAAAAAGAAACAAGACCTAAGTCATGTAAGATGTATTAAGGACGAAAATCAAAATGTCTTAACATGCGAGGAGGATATTAAGGAGAGATGGAGAAGTTACTTCGATAGTTTATTTAATGATGGCCAAGTTGATACTATAATAGATGAAAACCCACACCAAGAAAGAAATGTAAACTATACACGCAATATTAGAATTGTAGAAGTTAAAGAGGCATTAAAAAGAATGAAAATAGGGAAATCATGTGGCCCAGATGAAATACCCATAGAGGTTTGGAAATGCTTAGGAGAAATTGGATTAACTTGGTTAACAAAACTTTTCAATAAAATCTTAAAATCGAAATGAATGCCAATGGATTGGAGAAAAAGAACGCTTGTGCCAATCTTAAAAAACAAAGGAGACATTCAAAGTTGTTGAAACTACTAGGGAAATAAATTTATGAGTCACACTATGAAACTTTGAGAGAAGATAATCGACAATAGGCTAAGGAGAGAAACAACAATATCAGAGAACCAATTTGGTTTCATGCCTGGGAGGTCAACTATGGAGGCGATTTTTCTTGTAAGATGATTGTTAGAAAAATATAGAGAAAAGAAAAAAGATCTTCATATGGTATTCGTAGATTTAGAAAAAGCATATGATAGGGTCCCTAGAGATGTTCTTTGGTAGGTTCTAGAAAGAAAAAAGTGCAAGCTAGATACATGGACACTATTAAGGATATGTATGATGGAGTAGTAACAAGTATAAAGACATTTGGAAGAACTACAAAAGAATTTCCCATTACGATAGGAATACATCAAGGATCGGCTTTAAGCTCATATCTATTTACTTTAGTTATAGATGAACTAACTAGACGTATTCAAGAGGATATACCATGGTGTATGCTATTTGCAGATGATATTGTCTTAGTGGATGAAACTAAAGATGAAGTGAACAGGAAATTATAACTCTGGAGGAATACATTAGAATCCGAAGGCTTTAAGTTGAGTAGGATGAAAAGTGAATACATGCACTGTGAGTTTAGAAACACTAGACATCGAGATGACGGAGTGATAAAATTAGGGGAAATAGAAGTTCCTAAGGTAAACCACTTTAAGAACCTAAGATCAATCATACAAAATGATGGTAACATTGAGAATGATGTCACACATGGAATTCAAGCTGGATGAAAGAAATGGGGGAGTGCAACAGGGGTGATTAGTGATCGAAATGTTCCTACTAAGTTAAAAGGAAAATCTTATAGGACCGCAATTAGGCCGGCTATGCTCAATGGAAGTGAATGTTAGGCGGTAAAGCAACAACAATTACATAAAATGAACATAGCAGAAATGAGGATGCTTAGGTGGATATGTGGTAAAACTCATAAAGATAGAATAAGAAATATAGAAATTCAAAGACAAGTAGGAGTAGCACCTATTGATACAAAGATTAGGAAAGGGCGGTTGCGATGGTTTGGTCGCCTACAAAGACGACCTACAATTGCTCCAACTAGAAAACTTGACTCAATAGAAACTGTTGAAATTCGACGAGGTAGGGGCAGACCAAAGTTAACATGGGATGCATTAATTAGGAGGGATCGGAATGGTTCGCGAAGCTCACCATTAATTGCACTTAATAGAGCATAATGGAAAAGTTTGATCCATGTAGCCGACCCCAATTAATTTAGGATTGAGGCTATGTTGTTGTTGTTGGTTACCATGTAAATAATATGTGAAGGTGTGTAATCAAATAGAACTTGTCCTTCTCATATAGGGAAAGATATCATTGGATCCTTCGATATCTTAGACTATTAAATGGTCAAGTCCAAGTGAATTGATATGTTCAATGTCATTTAGATGTTTTTAGTCTACTAAATCATATCGAGACTATTACAATTGAACACTAAACACGACTATCCATGGCTTATGTTTAATCAAAGAATATCACATGACAAAAGGATATGATATATGTTATTCATTAGGTTGTATCGATTATGATGTTCGTGCTACTTAAGTAGTCATAATGCCTTGCTAGAGACCACTTATGACTTCTGTACCAAAATGGTTTTGGTTCACTGCCAAAGTCGCATGAACCTATTGGATAGCACACAAAGAATGGCTTTGCGCAATTTCGATTGGCATAAAGTAATGAATTTTATATGACAAGATTCAAGACACAAAAGCCCTTATGATATGTTATACGATAACTTATTAATAGGGGCATATGTGAAATTTGCTTAAACTGCCTAAATATAATAGTTGTATTGTGAATATGATTTTAAGTGAGGGCTTATTACACATATAAATAGAGGTTGATACCCTAAAACTAATTAGAATTTTCGATTTTGCTATTTTCGAGTTCTCTTGGAAGAAAGAAAAATGTTTTCTACCTCTCTTGGGGTTAGCACGTCAAATTGTAGTCGTCGTTCATATGTGGATTTTCGATAGAGGTCACGTGTTTGAACATCTTAGGGATCGAACAATCATAGAAGGTACTCACAGATTAAGGTATGGTTTACTTTTGTAGATCTAGTTTAATAGAACTTTTTCACGATCATGTTGGGGTTTTTCAAAAACTGTTTTGAGTTTTTCACTGCGTATGAACCCCAAAACCTAAAAGTGGTATCAGAGCTTTAGGCTCGGTTCTATTAAACTTTTTCATGTTTTCTCTGATGTATATATGATATATGTGTGAAAATATGATCTCGATTAACGTATATATATAATGTGCATATAGGTTATATGATCATTATTATCAAGAATTGGTTTTAAAGCATGTTGTAAATTCATGTATTTGATACATACGTATGATTTGATTCAATGATAAAATTAATGTTTAAAACATTTCGATTAACATATGTTTTAATTTTGAATGAGGTAGATTTTGCATGTTCATATTATAGAAGTCATATTTAGGTTAATATGATTCTTGTGTTGGATACATAGTTCGTTTTATTCAATACTTATGAATGTATCTACGATAGAAATCATGATTAAGTTAATATGATTAATTTAATATGATTCTGGTGTTGAATTCATGATTAATATTTCGTTTATTGATTCAATTACTTGTTTCTTACGAATAAGAATCGAAATTGATTTTGATCATATATCTCTTTGTGGTTATCTGTTAGTATATTCTATTAGATATAAGATAAACTTGTAATTAGATAAGAATTACAAATCCTATAAGACAGATTAGATACATAAAAAATTGTAATTGAAAAAGAATTCAAAGTATACTAAATTCTAATTGGATTAATATAAGATATTAAGTTAGAGGTGGGCCTAAGTTAATTAAAAATCTTTTAATTAATATTTTTTGAAATTAAAATAAGAGGTAGTTTTGTTCAATTGGATTGACTAAAATAATGAGAAATCTCACGTGATTTTCAATTTTTGGAATTGAAATTCTTTGTCCAAAAATACTGGGCGCACTGCACTACTTATTAACCACCGGTGGTACCACCAAGAATCGTCATTAAAGACAAGAAAATTCATATAATAGTCAATATTAGTAAAATTTCCTAACTTGTTTAGTGATTGTACATACATTGTAATATATGATATTTATATTGTTTAATTTATGATCACTAAAACAAATAAAAATCTCTATTCCAAATTTTAAGTCAAGTGCGATCAATTCTCAAATACTTGTCAAGGCTTCGATCACATCAATATGAGTCTGCCTTCGTAGAGTGTATTATGTTATCTTGGTGAGGCAAGTTGAGTAATAGTTACTCTATTATTTGAAATGGTTAGAGTTGATAAAGCTATCAAAACGGTTTTAGGCTTTAGGCACTAGATAAGATAAAACATTTCAAGACATAAGATGTCATAATCTCATTAAAAAAAACAACTAAAAGTTACATATGATGTAATTGGTAATTGGTACCTACCTAAATTACCTAATTCAAAATGTCATTCCTTAGCCGTTTTGGAATTATATGAAACATGGATTTTAGTTCCTTAAATTAACATAATGTTTTTAGGAGGGTTGTAATTTAGTGGGAGTCAATTTCTCTATACTAAAATGAACTTTTGCATAATCTTTGTCGTGGATCTATGGCCTCTACAAATCACACTAATCTCTTGTCATTGCGATCCATCCTTTCGAAAGATGAGTTGTTTGGGACTAATTTTCTTAATTGGTTTAGAAACTTGAAAATTGTTCTTAAGCATGAAAGAGAGTTGTATGCCCCGTATGATCTTATTCCTGAGGAATCACCAACCATTGCTTTAAGGGTCGTGAATGATGCACATACTAAGCATGTCAACGACTCAACTGGTGTTGCATGCATTATGTTGGCAACCATGGTTCCTGAACTTTAGAAGGACATGGAACATATGGAAGCTTACAACGTGGTTATGATGCTAAAAGAAATGTTCCAACAACAGTCTAGGTAAGAAAGGTTCGAGAGAGTCGAAAACCTTCATTCTTACAAAATGGCTGAGGGCATCAGCTAGTCCTTATATTTTGAAAATGAAGGGCTATATTGACCATTTTGACATACTTGGATTTACCTTAAGCCAAGACTGGCTACAGATTTGATCCTGAATTCATTGCTTGATAGTTATTCATAATTTGTGAATAACTATAACATGAATAATATGGAGGATTCTATCTCATAGTTGCATTTGATGTTTAAAACTGCAGAGTAGAATGTTAATACACCCATTGCTAATGTGTTGATGGTTAACATTGGAACGGCTATGAAGAAGAAGGCTAAAGGCAAGGCTAAAGTTGCTAAGACTGTTGTGATTGTCACCAAGCCTGTAGAACAAGTTAAGCCTAAGGCTGCTTCTACTTCACAGTCCCTGAAGGAAAAGGAAAAAGAAAGAAATTGTCATTTCTGCCATGCACCTAGTCATTGATTCATGAATTGCAAGTTCTATTTTAAAGATCTAAAGAAAAGAAAGAGTAGTGTGACTACTACTTCAAGTATTTATGTTTTGAAGTTAAGTTGTCTACTAATGATTTCTGGGTATTGGTACCGAATGTGGATATCACATTTGTATTAATGTCCAGGGTCTCACCAAAAGTAGAAAGCTAAAAAAAATGAGAAGTCATCATATGATTTGGAAATGAAACGTAGGTTGTTGCATTGGCTGTAAGATGTTATGAGTTAATTTTACCTAGTGGATTTGTTTTAGTTTTAAATAATTGTTATTAAGTCCATGCCTTGAATAGAAACATCATTTTAGTTTCATGTTTGGATTTGAATGGTTTTAATTTCATTATTACAAATAATAAAAGCTCCATTTCTTGTAAAGAAGTTTTCTATGCGATTGCTAATTTGTGTAATGATCTTTATATTCTAAACATGAAAAGGTCCACATATACTCATATTCTTAACGTAAATGCAAAGAGATTCAAGTCAAATGATTTGAGCCAAACCTATTTTTAGCATTTTGTCTTGGCAATATAAATGAGAAACACAACTCTAAACTCAATAAAGATGGAATTTTATATTCATTTGATTTTGAATCATATAAAACATGTGTATCTTATTTACTAGGCAAGATGTTAAAGAGTCCCTTTACTGGACATTGTGAGATTTATTGGGTTTAATACATACTAATTTATGTGGTCTTATAAGCACAATGGGTAGAGGTCATTATCATTATTTCATTACTTTTACCGATGATTTCAGTAGATATGATTACGTGTATCTTACGAAACATAAAGGTGAATCTTTTGAAATGTTTAGAACATTCCAAAATGAATTGCAAAATTAACTTAGTAAAACTATTAAAGCACTCCGATCAGATTGAAGTGGTGAATATTAGAGCTAAGAGTTTGATAATCATTTATAGAAATTATGGGATTATCTCATAAGTAACTCCTCTAGCAACTTCGTAATGGAATAGTGTTTTTGAATTGAGAAATCAAACTTTATTAGATATGATTCGATCTATGATGAGCCATATAGATCTTCCTATTTCCTTTTAGGGCCATCCTTAGAAACTGCTGCATTTACACTGAATCATGTTCCTTCTTGATAAAACATCATTCAAGAACCACAAATAAACACTAAACCACTAATAGGAGATCAACAAAATATTGAACTAGTTGAACTTCCACAGGTATCATAAGGCCCTCGTAGGTCTGATAAAGTAAGACATCATCTTGAGAGATTTGAATTTCTTATTACTAATAGTAGTGAGGTGGTGCTTATGGATGAAAATGAGCCTACTTATCAAAAGGTTGTGTCTAGCCCTGATGCAGATAAATGTCTTAGTGCCATGAATTCTTAGATGTAATCCATGTATGATAACCAAGTTTAGAAACTGGTTGATTTACCTAAAGGTGGTAAGACCATTGATGTAAATAGGTTTTCAAGAAGAAAACTGACATGGATAGCAATGTGCATACTTATAAAGCACGGCTAGTAGCAAAAGGTTTCAAACAAACTCAAAGTGCAGATTATGATGAGACTTTTTCTTATATAGCCATGCTTGAAACAGTTAGAATTCTAATTGCCATAGCTGCATATTATGACTATGAGATATGACAAATAAATGCCAAAACAACTTTTCTAAATGGAAAGTTACTTGAGGACATGTATATGATACAACCTGAAAGGTTCGTTCATCTTGAGAATTCTAAGAGTGTGTGTAAGCTTCAAAGATCCATTTATGGATTAAAGTAAACTTATCAGAGTCGAATTTTTTTTTGATGAAACAATTAAGGGATTTGATTTCATTAAAAATGATGATGTCCCTTGTGTATACAAGAAGGTCAATGGGAACGTAACTTTTTTCCTATTACTGTATGTTGATGATATATTACTCATTGGAAATGACATCCTAACTTTGTAGAGTGTCAAGTCTTAGTTAAGGAAGTGTTTTTCAACGAAGGACTTAGGAGATTTAGCCCACATTTATAGGATTAAGATCTAAAGGGATAGATCTAAAAGGTTGATCGGTCTAAGTAAGAGTATTTATATTAAAAGGTACTGAATAGGTTCAGTATGCAAGACTCTAAAAAGGGTCGTTGCCAATATCTCATGGTATAAGTCTCAGCAAGACTAATGTCCTAAGATTAATGATGAGCGAGAACGCATAAATACGATTCCATATGCATCGGCTATTGGGTCTATTATGTATGCAATGTTATACACTTGACTTGATGTATCATATGCTTTGAGCGCAACAAGCAGATATCAGTCTAATCTTGATGAGAGTCACTGGATAGCAGTAAAGAACATTCTTAAGTACTTGAAAAATGACTAAATAAGTGTTCTTGGTCTATGGAAGTTTGAAAGACTAGTTTGTTGTAAATGGTTACACATATGCAAGTTTTCAAACTAATATATAAGACTTTAGATCACAGTCTAGATAAGTTCTATCTTGATTACACACCTTCACATATTATTTACATTTGGACTTGACCATTGTGTGTCGCCCATCTCTTTTTTGATAGAGGATGCGCGTTTGAACATCTTAAAAATCGAACAATTAAAGAAGGAAGTCACAGATTAAGTTATGATTTACTTTTGCAGATCTAGTTTAATAGAACTTATTTTATGATCCTTCTGGGGTTTTTCAAAAATTATTTTAAATTTTTCTCCGCGTATGAACCCTAAAACCCAACAATGTATACATCAAGGTCAAGGGTTCATATTCAACCTTATCTACATAATATATATATATATATATATATATATATATAAATGAATGGTTAACTCCACCTATGTTGTACACTATGTGCGCTACATAGTCGGTCCCAAGTCCGGATAAAGGAGGAGGACTCTGACGCCCATTTTTTTCATACCGAAAAATGGGTAAGGGAGGTCCCAAACTCACTTTTCATACCCGAAAAGTGAGGGAGGGAGGCCCTAAGCTCATTTTCCATTCTTGGGAAATAGAGGAGGGTTGCGATAGGTTGACAGCCAGCGTAAAACTTTTGTCACTTTTCATGAAATGGATCAAACATATATAAACGTTAGGGCGTTCCCACCTAGCGATGTGCTGCATCGGAGCCTGGGTGTAGTGAGAAATGAGCAAGGGTTCCCACACATAGGACGTGTGTGGGTAAAGAAGCTAGTCCCTTCACATCGTCGCCCGGATGTGAAGAAAAATGAGCAAGGGTTCCCACACAAAGGACGGGTGTGGGTAAAAAAGCTAGTTCAAAACAAAAACAAAAACAAAAACAAAAACAAAATCATAGATACGAACACTAGATATTTTAGACAAAATAGAAATAGAAAAGAAAAACAAATACAAAGGGGAGAAAAAATCCGTTTAGGAATATGGAACATAGGAACACTTACGGGGAAGTCAATAGAATTAGTAGATACCATGATTAGAAGGAGAGTCAATATTACTTGCCTCCAAGAGACAAAATGGGTAGGAGAAAAGAGTAGAGAAATAGGAAGCACAGGGTTTAAATTGTGGTACACTAGTATAGATAGAAAAAGCAATGGAGTAAGAATTGTGGTGGATAATGATTATAAGGATATGGTCGTAGAGGTTAAAAGAATGGGGGATAGATTGATTCTAGTTAAATTAATTATTGGAGACGAAAAACTGAACGTACTTAGCGCATATGCACCACAAGTAGGATTAAGCGAGAGCATTAAACACAGGTTTTGGGATGATATGGATGGATTTATGCAGAGTATACCATTAAATGAAAAGGTTTTTATTTGAGGAGATTTAAATGGGCATGTCGGGGTAAGTAACGATGGGTTTGAGAGAGTTCATGGAGGTTTTGGTTACGGTAATAGAAATGAAGAAGGAGAATCAATTTTAGAATTTGCTTCAGCGTATGATCTTGTCTTAGCAAATACTAGTTTTAGGAAGAGGGAGTCGCATATAATTACTTTTAGTAGTGGTCATAACAAGAGTCAAATAGATTTTCTTTTAACAAGAAAAATAGATAGAAAACTATGTAGAGCTCAGAAGTAATACCTGGTGAAGCACTTACTACCCAACATAAGTTAGTAGTACTTGATATTAAGCTAACACAATGGAATAATATGAATAAAAGAGTTAGTGACCCTAGAATAAAGTGGTGGAACCTAAAACATAGTAAACAAGTAGAGTTTAGAGAAAAACTACTAAAGGAAAATGTTTGGAATCTTGACTTAGATGCTAATACAATGTGGCTAGAAATGAGTAGTTGCATAAGGAGGGTGAGATCGAACATATTAGGTATATCTAAGGGCTTGGGACCTCCAAAGAAGGAAACATGGTGGTGGAACGAGGATGTCCAACGAGCAATTAAGACTAAAAGAGAGATGTATAGGAAAATACCTAAGTGTCAAGATGAAGATGCGTACAATCAATATAGAGAAGCTAGAAAACAAGCTAAAAAAGTAGTTAGTCAAGCTAAAACAAATTTCATGGAAGATCTATATACAAGGTTAGGTAATAGAGATGACGAAAAATATATATATATAGGCTAGCCAAATTAAGAGATAAAAAGAAACAAGACCTAAGTCATGTAAGATGCATTAAGGACGAAAATCAAAATGTTTTAACGCGGGAGGAGGATATTAAGGCGAGATGGAGAAGTTACTTCGATAGTTTATTTAATGATGGCCAAGTTGATACTATAATAGATGATAAACCCACACCAAGAAAGAAATGTAAACTATACACGCAATATTAGAATTGTAGAAGTTAAAGAGGCATTGAAAAGAATGAAAATAGGAAAAACATTGGCCCAGATGAAATACCCATAGAGGTTTGGAAATGCTTAGGAGAAATCGGATTGACTTGGTTAACAAAACTTTTCAATAAAATTTTAAAATCAAAACGGATGCCAGTGGATTGGAGAAGAAGCACGGTTGTGCCAATCTTCAAAAACAAAGGAGACATTCAAAGTTGCTCGAACTACCGGGGAATTAAACTTATGAGTCACACTATGAAACTGTGGGAGAGAATAATTGACAATAGACTAAGGAGAGAAACAACAATATCAGAGAACCAATTTGGTTTCATGCCTGGGAGGTCAACTATGGAGGCGATTTTCCTTGTAAGACGATTGTTAGAAAAATATAGAGAAAAGAAAAAAGATCTTCATATAGTATTCGTACATTTAGAAAAAGCATATGATAGGGTCCCTAAAGATGTTCTTTGGTGGGTTCTAGAAAGAAAAAGAGTGCACGCTAGATACATAGACACTATTAAGGATATGTATGATGGAGTAGTAACGAGTATAAAGACATTTGGAGGAGTTACAAAAGAATTTCCCATTACGATAGGACTACATCAAGGATCGGCTTTAAGCCCATATCTATTTACTTTAGTTATGGATGAACTAACTAGACATATTCAAGAGGATATACCATGGTGTATGTTATTTGCAGATGATATTGTCTTAGTGGATGAAACCAAAGATGAAGTGAATAGGAAATTAGAACTCTGGAGGAATACATTAGAATCTAAAGGCTTTAAGTTGAGTAGGACGAAAACTGAATACATGCACTGTGAGTTTGGAAACACTAGACATCGAGATGACGGAGTGGTAAAATTAGGGGAATTAGATGTTTCTAAGGTAAACCACTTTAGATACCTAGGATCAATCATACAAAATGATGGTAACATTGAAAATGACGTCACACATAGAATTCAAGCTGGATGGAAGAAATGGCGGAATGCAATAGGGGTGATTTGTGATCGACATGTTCCTACTAAGTTAAAAGGAAAATTTTATAGGACCGCAATTAGGCCAGCTATGCTCTATGGAAGTGAATGTTGGGCGGTAAAGCAACTACAATTACATAAAGTGAACGTAGCAGAAATGAGGATGCTTAGGTGGATGTGTGGTAAAACTCGTAAAGATAGAATAAGAAATATAGAAATTCAAAGACAAGTAGGAGTAGCACCAATTGATACAAAGATTAGGGAAGGGCGGTTGCGATGGTTTGGTCACTTGCAAAGATAGCTTACAAATGCCCTAACTAGAAAACTTGACTCAATGGAAACTGTAGAAATTCGACGAGGTAGGGGGAGACCAAAGTTAACATGGGATGCATTAATTAAAAGGGACTTGAATGGTTTGCAAAGTTCACCATCAATTGCACTTAATCGAGCACAATGGAAAAGTTTTATCCATGTAGCCGACCCCAGTTAATTTGGGGCCGAGGCTATGTTGTTGTTGTTGTATATATAAATGAATGGTTGTACACGCAAATCATTTTAACTTCTACTTTAAAAAGGAAGGAAGACTATAGGAAAAGATCAAAGAAGAAGATTAGTGGGTTTGTAGTGAAATCTTGGAGAATTGAAGGTGTAGGATCAAGCTAGAGGTGTTCTACAACTTGGAAAGTTTAGCTACACCTTTGGTTTAGTATGAATTTAATGATTAATTGATGAAGTATAAGTTTTTGTTGTCTATTATGGTGGATAAAGTTGATCTTTGGTGGTGGAGAATAGAGATCTAAGGTGTTGGAGTAGGTTAAATTGGGAGTTTGGGTAGAATTCTCGAGTTGAGAACTCAGCCCCTTTCTGGATAGCGTGTTAACCAAATTAGATAGCATGCTATCCAGCTTGGGCGTACAACTGTTCTTCATCGAAAGAACAGTAGCACGCTATGCATTTTACCTAGCACACTAGGGTCACTAGCGAGCTAGGCAAACTCTCTAGCATGTTAGAGAGAGCTCCCATCACACTAGCTACAATTTCTAAAGTTAAACTCAAACACTTTAAACAAGTTTAACACTATAACTGAGGGTCTAAACACATTCTAAAACATATCAAATGACACCATGAGCCTAGGGAAGAGTCTCAAAGATTCGAGTACGAGTTTTATGGTGTTGATAGGCCAAATTAGCCCATGAACTTTGGCGTGGTTGGTAAGTAAACTAATTAAAATATTTATTTCCATTTATTTTCCATTATGCTTATTGTATATAGTCATTTAGACTGATGAGCCTATTCTACTCTTGATGCCATGAGTTTTTGTTTCATCTCATTTCATGAGTTTGTTATCATGATATTGGTTTATGTTTAAGTGGTATTAATTGACTCTTATTCACGTGATATGTCATTCTTGGTTGTTAAGTGTGTAAATCAAGTATAATATGATGCTATTAGGAAGGAAATCTATGGTATTGTGAACCCATTTCCATTATGCATTAGGTATGCAATCACATTGTTGAATTCCTAAATTGTGTCATTGCTTGAAATATGAAAGTAGTTTTTGTATCTAAGACCATTATGTGATAGAGATGGGCGACACACAAGGTCCTAGATCTTGGGGTTGTCGGCATCTCACCACTAGCTTGTGCGGCACATGGGGTATAAGACCCGGGGTTGTCGATAAGTAATTATATATATACGAGAAACATGCAACATAAGTATATCTACGCTTTAGATAGTGGAATAGAGTTTATGTGATTTAATTTCATAGTCAATTGGCCCTAAATCATTACTAGTTAGCCGAGTGTCAATTTCATGATGTTTAACATAAGTATCTTATAACATGATTATTATTTTAGCTTTCTTTGCTATTATTATGCTTTCAGATACTTATTGTATATTTAGAAATGTGGATAAATGTCTCTCGTTGTTACTTTCTACATTACCGTACTCACCATCCTTTTTATGACGATGGGTGCAGATACTTTAAGTAGCAGACTAGGGAAGTAGAAGATTGATGATTAGATGTGAGCCATCACATGATAGTTTCTACTACTTTTGTAGGTGATTATTTTATATATCTATTACTTACATCTTTTTTATAACTGGGTTATATATTGGGACGATAGAGTAGGCTTTCCTACTATTTCATGTATTATTTTGGTTGGTATTTTATGATCGTCTATTTACCTGGTTTCTACAGTATGTATTTTTATAAATACTTCCGCTGATTTTATTAAGACTTCCGCTGAAAGGTAAGGTTATGATAATATACTCTTAATTAACTCTAAAATTTATAATTAACTAAGAATGAGTATTACATATGTTAAATATGCTTAATGCGATAAATGAGTAGAAAAGGTTGACTAATACATTGTTAAGTCATATATGACATGAGTTAGGGCTTAATGACAAGATTAGGCGGAACGGTATCTAGTTTGGAGAACTGCATTGTCACAAAATTGGTGATAATCGATATAAACAGTCTACAATGTTTCGTTGATGTTAATTGGAAGCTTAAGTATTGGCAAATAATGGTCGAGAAATCCTTACATAAATATGAAAAATGGAGATTTCAAGATAACGAGTCCTGATAAAACTTAAGATATCAAATTATGAGTTTGATGGAATTTAATATATCTTAACAAGGATATTACAAGGAATCGAACTCCATAAGTTGAAAGTTTTGAACCAAAGTAATATCCAATCGATTTTAGTGAATATGTTATATATTGGTTCAAAAGTAGTGATAACCATGTGATTAGTCAGTGGTGAAATTTTTAAACACTGTGTTATTTTAAATTGGAGTTGAAGTAAGATAATTATATGAACTGTGAAAATACATATGGAAATGAAAAGAGACGCATGAATTACAGCTTAGTTTGTCAGTATTATCCCTGTTGGCTGAAAATAATAAATAGAGAACAATATATTTGGCTTAATATGTTAGAAAAATTGAATATTCTTCTATAGTAATTTGAGAAAATTCAGAAGTATACATTGAGTGGATATAAAAAGAGATAACATATTTATAAACTTGTGTGGGATACAAGTTCAAAGTTATACTATGAGAGTATAATCATGAAATATATCAATATCTCTATTTATAAGCGTATATCTACTCGAGTTAAAGGAAATAAACTGTCTCTATTCAGATGTAGGAATTAGTTTGGTGAATGGTAAGTGATTAAGACATGAGATGATGTAAAATCTTAGTAATTAGAGAAATGATGGAAACCAATATGATTAAATTTTAATATGGAAACCGGAGTAGTTAAGAAGGCAATCAGGAAGAGATAGATAATTCAATGAAAGAAACGAGGTTCTTTTTGAACTCATGGATAGAGAATGATTTGACAATGTTAGAAAAGTTGTCAAATTCTCTAACTAGTCAAATGAAAAGTTAAACGAATTGATTGACAAGTCAGAATTGATAATTGTTTTCTAGTCCACAACCTAAATAATATTATGAGTATACATTTAGATAATGAGTGAGAGTTGCACATTATGTCAAGTTTTCTTTTCTGATCGTATTGAAATTTGAGATCTTTTGTCATAGGTGATAGATGTAATTCGAGATCTATAGTCATGAGATGACTTATATGATTCTAGGTTTTGTTGAGAACGTTGAAAGATGATGGATCAGATAGAGACATGACTCAACTTTAGTATCTAATGTTGTGCTTAAATATTATTTGCATCACTATATATATTTAGACCGATGATAGTCTAAGAATTGATCGACTGACAATTCTAATAAGAAATGATTAGTGATGAGAAAATAAACTAGGATGTGTATACCAAAGTTCGGTGGATAAGGAAACAATTGTCAACGGTTTATGAAAAACAAGATAGGCTTGATCGCGCTAGACATTAATTATTGAGCGGCATTCAAATGAATGAAATGAAGCAAGATTTTATAGATATTCAACCAGTTGAATACATGACTCATCAAAAAGTCAAAACTACATAAATTGGCATGAGAGTGTAATAACTTTTTCACCGGATTTAAGAATGAGATTAGGAGTTGAATTTTTTAGAATCTCTACCCGTAAAGGTTATAATGGGTTTATATAGATAAGAAGATTTTTTTTCGAGTAATCCTGCCTATTAGGAATTACTTTCTTATTATTCAAAATCTGGATATCTTTCCTTTAATCAAACTTTGAGGTTGAAATTTAAATTAGTTGCGAAAATTATGACATCCCTGATTTCAATAAACCAATATTTAGATTTATTTTTGAGATTAGTGGGTTTTAATCATTACATGCGTTGGGGATTAGGATTTGGATAAGTGAAAAAAGGGAATCATTAAGTTAATGTTATTTTTCGTTGGTTAATGCCTAGTGTGTGCATGATATGATATTTCATTGCAATGTCGGAGTGTATTGAGGTGTGTCCTCAATTTGTCATAATCAGGGTTGCAAGTCCGTGTCTTAAGGGCACGATTGAAAATAAATAATTAGTAACTCGAAAACTCGTAAATTAAGTGTCAAGTATCAAATAGGGATTTTGTCTTGATTTGCATGCTAGTTGGGATCAACGACTACGATATATGAGAACTAAGTGGATGCAAGACCTTGTCTCGAGTTTTGTGTTGATAGGCGATGGTCGAAGTTGGGATTTTGTCCAAATTGGTGCGCGTTTGGTTAGGTATGGCAAAAAAATGGTCTATATGAGTTTGGTGTGTCATAGACAAAGTTAAGATTTTTGGGGTTTTGGTATGGCCAAAATTAGTGTTATGGATGTTTTATAGAGTTGAACTATTTTGTCGAGAGGTTGGCTCAATTTGGTTAAAAACCATATCTAAAACGAGCACCAAAAGTTAAAAAAAGTTAAAATAAGGATTTCGGGAATTAATAAATAAAAATGAATTAAGATGCTTATAGATATTAAGAAAAAAAAGACATTTCATATTTAATAGAATGTATAAAAAGTTATATCCCTAACCCTCTCAACTCAGATTTTCGCTTTGCGATCTCCCGACGTCCGATTTCTACTCAATTTGTTCTCGCAAAATAGTAGAGCATCACGAGATGGTCAGTTTGAGCTAAGTTTCCACAATAGAGACAAAGTATTCGACTCGAAATTTGGTAAATTCTCAATTCATGGCATTTTCTCTCAATTCAATTTGAGTTCTCGCGATTTTTCAAATTTTTTCACGGGGTTTTGATTGAGATTATAAGAATTACTGTGAATTGGTATATTAGATTGATTTGCACCAATTTGGTATAAATTCCACTAATGCATGTTAGGTTTTTGGTGAATTGAATTAATGCAATTCAGTTGATAACTATTTTGAAGATGCTTTTATGGTTAAAATTGATTTACATTGAGTTTTTGAATGAAGTGGATTACTCATTTTTTTCTAGATAAACAACACGGGCTGTGAAAATATTTTAAATGTGGTTCAGTGTGGCTTCCTAGTGTTTTGTATCGAGTTTTGATGATTTAACTGCAAAAACATTGATTTAGAGAGGTTTCATTAGCTCAAAATAAATAAAGTTCGCCTAATCAATAAACTATATTGGAAAATTCATAACTTCTTTATTTGTTATCCAATTTAAATGTTCTTAGATTCTATAAAAAGTATGAAGTGTGCTCTACAAGTTCCTTTTTGTTCAATATGAAAAATACTGATGCTTTCAAGGTCGAAAAAGTTACTCCGAGTTAACTAGTTGGAAGCTAGTTGAAGTTGTTGTAAATAATTATTTTGCAAAAAAATTATCGAGTATACTTTGGTCGTTGTTCTTATAGGGTTTCATTATTTGGTTGCACTTGAAGTTTAACCCCTATAATAACTGGGTATATATGGAAGCTATTGGAGCTAATTTCAAGGTGATCCGACACTTTAGGACCTCGAATTTTTGGCTTGAAGTTGGTTAGTTGTGAGTAAATCCTATAGCGATCTTTATCATTATTTATCAATTTATAATTGCTGCTTGTTTATACATCATGTTTGTTGATCATGCACTCATGCATCAAGGGTAATGTGGGTTAATCGTCTAAATCTTGAGACTTTGAAATGACCCAAATAATCTAACCCTAGTTGTATGCTTTCTAGAACTGTGACCTGACGACTTGTCCTATGGAGCAAACTCGGTCAGTACTTGGGAGTCGACACCGAGGTAATAATTAAATAATTTTACTTGATTTTGATGCATGTACTATATGTTTATATACGTGTGCACAACTTTTAAATGTTTTTTTTTATAAAAGGCGAGTGCGCCTAGTTACCTCGAGATGGGTACACGCAGGACAATCGAGTGGATTGAGAACTTGTGCTTAGATTCATGACTTAATTCAGAAACTTAGACTCTAACTAGTCATTTTAACTATGTAGTCAGTCTGAAAAGAATTTAGGACGTAATTAAATAAGTCTATGTGCTTCATTTCAATAAGTCCTAAGTCTAGAAAAGAAATATTGAAAGTTATAAATTTACTAAGTGAGTGATTGAGATTAGGCATATAAATTAAGCCTAAAATTGAGAAAATATCCATATTCTTATGGTACCTAACTTATCAAATGAATTTCATGAAACATAGTTACTTGATACATATTATAGTCTTTACGGATTATCAAAAACATGAAATGTTAGAAACTTGGATGGAGACCACACTCTTAGTAAATTGATTTACCTAGTGATGTGTCCATGTGAATATCTAAATGAGTCATAATGGATCCTATGGTATGCATGTGAGAACTAATACTAACTATGAATATATGTATAGATTTGATGGATGAAATGATACTAAAATTATCTAATGGCCAAGATTCAAAAAGTTGGAATAAAAGACCCACTTAATCTCTACACCATGCATGAACGAAAAATACTTCAGCAAGGTTTCGAGAAAAAAAGAGTGGTTTGGTTAGAAATGGTGCTGAAAAATCAAAGAAATGGTGGAGCTAAGGATATTAAGGAGCTTGAGTTTTTACAAGGATCAAACTATAGGTAACAAATCCCTTCCATTTCAATCTTACATTATGATGATTTGAGTTACTTTAACTCATTCTAGTACGGGAGTGTTGTCAAATTTAATGAAATCCTAATGTTGTGAAATGATTATAAATCAAGAAAATCAAGGTTACTCATATGTACATGAAAAAACTTATGTCTTGGTTCAAGAATTGAGGATTTTGGGTAAATGAAAAAATGAGCTTCTTGTATAATTGGGTGTTTAATCTTTGAGTTTCTACTCCTATATTGATGATCAATGATGTCTTATATTGGGTGTAAATGTTGGACATAAATCAAGGGGTTTTGAACCATGCATTTTGAACTTAGTTGTTCATGAATATTACATGTTTGATGAAATTTCAAGATTATAGCTAAGATTCTATAGAGCATAAATCCTTCTTTTCTTTTTGGAATTGGCTGATTTTTGTATGAGTTGTTCTTGGATATTTGGACAAGATTTTCACCAAAAACCACATTATCTGGATGTGTTTTTTGAGGGTTGTGAAATTTTTTATACTACTTTTCTGAAACTCTATCAAAGTGAGTTGTTTTGGCATCTTGAGCATAATTCTCTCAATTTGAATCGAATTTAAACATATTTTACCATTTCGGAAAGATTATACATAGAAAAACAACTTAACATCAGTAACTCTTAAAAATTGAGTTGTTTTATACATTGAAAATGGACTAAAATTTAATACTTGTCTATAGAGATAATTCCTTTTGTAAGTGTTTGGATGTCATGACATCTTCTGGGGGCCTCCACTAATAAAGAATAACTAAAATCTCTAGAATAGTTTGAAATACTGTAAATTAGGTTTTCCAAGAGTTTCAAGTGATTCTTAGTTGTTTTGAATGATTATTCAAATAGGTTTTAAAATAGGTGAAATTTACTTACTTAATGACCTGATTTGTTTAAGGTGTTCCTAGCATCAAATGATGTCATAATTGGACCAAGATTTTTAGAATGTGTTATTGGATCACATTAAAGGTGTACATCGAGTTTCGTGCTTTTCTGGTGTATCTAACTTAATTTTCAACTTATGTTTCGAATAAGATATCAATATTTACAAATAAGAACTTAAAGTTTTACTTGGAGTCTCAAATTTGGCTCTTGATCATAATAATGAGATTTAGCACTCAAAAACCTTGGTTTTAAGTTTATAAACTCCAATTAATCAACATTAAGAATTTTGAGAATTTCTATGAGTGTTTTAGCCATATTTCAAGTCGCATAAAAATCAAGTTTTTGGAAATTATTTTAAGGTTCCTGAGGGGTTGTTTTGTAAACCAATGCATTAAAACAACTTGAAATGGTTTCTAATGGACTTTGACGATTCAATAATACTTAAAAACAATAAGAAAAATGTCTACAACTTTGTAACACCAAGTTTGGACATTTTGGGGGAGTTAAGTGTCAAAGAAGTACTTGAAATGAATAAAAGAGGCCTCTCGGGGTTATCCCTTCACATCAAGCCTTTGTGATTTACCATAAACTTTTTTAGGACACATTGAAGTTGATATTTAGTCTAAGTTAAGTAGAAAAGACGTTGAGGCAAATAGTAGAATGTATTATAATGAACTATGTAGTTAAATTTAAATAAGCTCTAACACATACCTAATGAACTTTAATAGGTACCAGGGACCTAGAGCGTCAATTTTGGGTATCAAGAGTATAGTATGGACGATGGGAGCTGCATTTAGCGTAGATGTTATTGTTTGTTAAGGTAAGTAAACTAGTCAAAAAATCAATACTATTTCCTTTCGCTTTCCTTGTTTTATTTTTGAAATATAAGCTAAATTGTTGGACTCTAATTCCACACCAAGAGGCTTAGGTGTTTGAGTGGTTAGGTGTGACGAACCCTTCTTAAATTAGGGCACGGCTCGGTCTAATCCCGTCATTATGCCCTAAACTTGCCACGTAGGACTTAACAACTGATTAGTCATACTTTTTCCAAAACCTGTCTAACACCAACTTTTCTTTTCAAATAAGCATTTCTTATCTTATGTCAATTAATAAATCAGAGTTAATAAAAAATTTAAAACTTAAAGTTTATTTAATCTAAGTTCTTAATATAATTCCTAAGAATGTGGAAAAACTAGAAAATAAAGATCACATGCATATATATTAATGGTGATAATATATCATCATGTATCTAGTCAGGGCGCTATCTCTCAATCCATGATATATACAACCCCAAAAGTATATGAAAGACTTATAAAAGTCATACAACAAAAGTCAAAAAAACTTGCAAAATCTGGTGTAGCAACACTTCACTGGCTCGGAGGTAGTCATCGATCTTCTCTTTGTTTGGTCTGCTACTCGATGGGTATGCACCCGCCGTCATAAAAGGACGGTGAGTATAAGAAAGTAAAAAGTAACATTGAGAGACATTTGTTCACATTTCCAAATATACATCAAGTATCTTAAAGAATAAAATAGAAAGTATGCTAAAAAGAAATCATGCTATAAGATACTCTAGCTAAACAATATGAAACAGACACTCGGCTAAGTAGTAATGATCTAGTGTCGGTCGGCCGTGAGTTACATAACATCAATTTTTTTCACTATTTAGGGCGTAAACAACATCATGAATGCCTTCAAATTCTCACAAATGTCCATCTCATATATAAATACTAACAAATGCCCTTCACAAGTGATGTATACTTGCCAACAACCCTAGGTCCCATACCCCGTATGATGCACAAGATAGTGGTGAGATCCCGACAACCTCAGAAGTTTAGTGAAGTTCCCGTGTGCCACGCACATCTCTATCATATTAAGAACTGAGCAATTTTGACAGTAGCTATCTCTCTACCTATCCTTCTCCTACTCTAGGCATCAGCAACCACTCTTACCTTACTTGGGTGGTACTCAAGAGCAAAGTCGAAGTCCTTGAGAAACTAAAGGCACTTATGTTGCCTCATATTCAACTCAGTTTGAGTGAATAGATATTTCAGACTTTTGTGGTCTGAAAACACATTAAACTTCTCACCATACAAGTAGTGCCTCCAGATCTTCAAGGCAAAAATAATTGATGTTAGCTCAAGATTATGCATAAGATAGTTCTTGTCATGAATTTCGAATTTCCTTAAAGCATATGCTAATGGTCCCCCTTCCTGCATCAATACATAACCTAATCCCATATAAGAAGCATCAATGTAAATCACTAACTATTTCCTCAATCCAGGAAATGTCAAGATTGGTGTCGTGCTCAACACATCCGTCAACTCTGTAAAGGCCTTTTTATATGCATCGGACCATACAATTGGAATGCCTTTCCGTGTTAGCTAAGTAAGAGGCAAAGCGATACGAGATAATCCCTCAACGAACCACCGGTAATAGCCAGCTACCCCTAGAAAGCTCCTAACATCTAACACTGTGGTAGGTATAGGCCAAGTCTGGATTGCCTTCACCTTAGCTGGATCAACAGATATCCTGTCAGCATTAACCCATGCCCTAAAAATTTGACCTCTGAAGTCCAGAATTCACACTTGGTAAACTTGACATATAGCCGATGGTCCTTTAAAGTCTATAAAGTAACTCTGAGGTGATGCAAGTGTTCCTCCCAAGTCTTCGAATATATTATAATATCATTGATAAACACGATGATAAACTGATCAAGATACGGTTTAAAGACCCTATGCATTAGATCCATAAACATAGCATAAGCATTAGTAAGCCCAAACGATATTACTTAGAACTGGAACTGGCCATATGGAGTCCTAAAAGCAATCTTGGATATATCTTAATCCCTGACTCTCAGCTGATGATAGCCAAACCATAAGTCAATCTTTGAGAATAATATGGCACCCTGCAACCTGTCAAACAAGTCATCGATCTTAGGCAATGGATATTTATTCCTAATAGTAACCTTATTTAGCTGCCTTTAGTCGATACGCATCCGTAGAGTTTCGTCTTTTTTCTTGACAAAAAAATCGGTGTGCCCCACCGAGACATACTAGGATGGATAAACCCTTTATGCAACAACTCCTCAACTGAGTCTTCAACCATCTAATTCTTTTGATGCCATACGGTATAAAGGAATAGAAATAGGCTTGGTGCCCAAAACTAGCCTGATAATGAAATCTATCATACGCTATAGTGGTAGTTTAAGCAAGTCTAATGGAGACATTTCTTGAAACTCATAAACTATAGGTCTCTCAGCTATCTTCAACTTTTGACCTGGTTACCAAGTGTAACCAACCCTACAGCTCTCTCAATATCTCGAAGAGTAGCCAACCATCCATAAGTAGCCAGTTATGATGGATTATAGCCTTTATAAACTATAACCTCGGAAAGGTTGGGAATATAGAATATAACCCACTTATGAAAATAATCAGTATGAGTGTGATATGCAGCCAATCAATCCATCCTTAGCAATACATCATACTCCAAAAACTTCATAACCCGCAAATCTTTGGGAGCTCATTCTCCCTAATTTTGATTACACATGCCTCGCAAATCAGGTTAGGATATATTTTCACTTATTACTGTGCTCAGAACTAATTAATTCATAGCTCTAATAGGTTTCAATTTAGCTCATCAACTATAGCACCAACAATAAAGGAAAATGTAGAACCAACATTTATCAAAACATGCATATCTCAATCACAAATATTAAGTACGCTTTTCATAAGCCTACATGTAGCCTCAACGTCTGCCTCAGCCACACCATGTATCTGCCCTCGTGCTGGTGGTAAAGAACTACCCACCGATGCCTCTGGTGGTAAGGAAAATCTCACTGAATATATCTTGCCTGACCGGAACGATAACAAATAACATTGGCTATATATGAACCTCTACTGGCCTATGAACTCTGCCCAGCACCGGCTTGATGAGAATTAGATTATCCTCGTCCCCTTCTTCTACCTTATGACTACTGCGGTGGTAAAGATGGCTTAGCCACCGAAGGCGTGAGACTGGCGATAATGGTTCACTAACAAAAGTTAGTCACAACTGGAGCGGATTAAACTAGAACCCAGGAGAAGACCCAGTCCCAGCATTCCTTTCATGTTTCCTTGGTCTATAAAAGTCTCGATAAGTCAACTCTTGTGTCCTTTGACTCCTCGGATGATACAGAGTTAGAAGTAGACTACTTACAATCCTTAGTTGTCTGGCTTGCAATGTTTCCTCTACTACCATAGCACTCTCGAAGATAAAAGAAAAACTTGTGTAAGGATGTGAAGACATAATAATACATATTTCATCGTTCATGCCATTAATAAAAAAAGTTAATCTTGTTCTCCCCACTATCTACCATCTTTGAAGCGAACTCACTTAACTCTATGAACTTTCGCTTGTACTCATGTAGTGACATATTCCCGTGCCTTAAGCTCATGAACTCGGCCTCTTCTGATTCCTAACAGAACGAGGAAAGTAGTCTTTATAGAAAATAGTCTTAAAGTCGGACCAAGCAGTCACAGTCTTTCTTTCACGCTCTTGGGAATTCCACCACTTCCTGGCATAGTCAATAAAAAAAAAATGACTAGTTTAACTTTAAACTAGTCCTCTACTTCAACTACTAAGAATCTCTACTTCATCTCAAGAATCCATGCCTCAACTACACCCTCCTCCATAGAACTAGAAAACTGCATAATATTATATTTTATACACTCCTTCTAGTCTTAAGAAATGCAGCCTTCTCAGGATCTATAGGAAGTGTTGGTACTGACTCAATAGGAATTTGTGCAACAACTGGCTAGACTAGAGCCATAGTTGTCTCTGTAACTCCCTCTACCCTACAAGCCTCGAGACTGTCTGCAAGTGCAGGCTTAGGCTGCTGCATGGGTGGACCTAACTGTGCAAGTATAATATCCCTTGTCTTGATTTAAGAAAATGTCCGACTTGAAACCCTAATTAAGCATTGGTACACCGGCCAGACTCAATTAGAGTAACAGTACAACCGTCCACCATACCTGATAGTCACAAACATGTATATCGCATATCGAAGATGAAAAACAAAAACACAGCGAAATTAATACTTTTTCAATAATGTAAACAATTTACAAAAATATATATAAACGAAACCAAACTGATATCACACCTCGGTACAAAATCCAACCCCAACCCTGTGTTAATACAAACAGTTATGCACACAGTATAATATACACATGGTAAGTCCTCATATATCCAGAGATCGTAAGACTCCTAATCGATATTCCCATTGCCCTTATCCAAGGAGGGTATTGGATAGCTAGTACCTGAAATGGTTTAAGGGGTGAGCGCCCCAACTTGCTCAGTAAGTAACTCGCAATTACAATATCAAATGTCTATCTAATAATCAAGATAAATGCATAATAATATGAACTAAGTAGAACCAAAATATACCATGACATGAGGAGACATTCGTGGTGGCTTGGGATGAAAGCAGATATATCAGAGTTCTTTATGAACTATGGGATTTGTCAACAGGTGAAAGGTGAGCATCATAGACTTGGGTGATAATTGGAGTCATTTCCCATTCCATGATGGAAGTGGGAAGACATAGCCCTGGACTTTGTCAGGGGAATGCCAAGGACTGCCATAAGACATGATTCGATTTGGGTAATTATAGATAGATTGACAAAATCTGCCATTTTTTACCAGTTACAGCTCATTACACATTTAACCAGTTGAACATATTGTTCAAAAAAGAGATTATTAGGTTGCATGGGGTACCATTTACTATCATGTTAGAAAAATATGTTATGTATACTTTCAAGATGTTGCGGAGTATGTAGGAGCAGTATGGTACATTCCTACAATTTAGCACGGCCTTTCGCCCTCAAACTGATGGGCGGACTGAGGGGTTGATACATGTTCTTGAGGATATGTCCTGAGCTTGTGTACTTGAGTTTTGGTGAATCATAGGAGGAGTACCTACCATTGTGTGAGTTTGCATATAACAACAGTTATCAGGCTTGCATCGAGATGGCGCCATTTGAGTCTTTATATGGCAGACTGTGTCATTCGCCATCTTGTTGGGCTGAGCCAAAAGATCGAAAGTTATTAGGGGCTGAGATTATTGTGAATCACACAGAGAAGGTATGACAGATTCGCCAAAGGCTTTAAGAGGCCCAATAGTGGCAAAAGAAGTATGTAGACACGTATCACAACGATCTCACATATGACGAGAAAGCCTTTGTGTATTTAAAGGTTTCTCCTTGGAAGGGTCTTCATTGATTTGGTCTGAAGGGCAAGTTAGCACCGAGATTTATCGGACCTTTCAAAATCAGAAGACATGTCGGTAAAGTTGCATATGAGCTTGAGTTACCTCCACAGATGTTGGGGATTCATCTAATCTTTCATATTTATATGCTTCAACTAGCTAAAGCGAAGGCAATTGTTAGACCGACAATTGACTTGGGGATGTATTTTATGAGGAGCAGCCAATACAGATCCTAGATCGAACGGTACAACAGTTGAGATGTAATTCTATCCTGAAGGTGTTAGTCAAGTGGCAGTTCCATGGTGACTCCAAATTTACTTGGGAATGAGAAGACTATATATGGGATAAATTTATGTACTATTTCGAGTCAGGTATAACTTTAACTTAAGTTTAATTTTGATTACATAGTTTTCATTAGTTATGAAGCATTGTCACATGAAAAATTGTTAAATCCAAATTTAATATCTTAATCAGGATCAATAACTTGTAATGTGGGATCCGCATCGAGATACGTGCATTGACCGAGGCGAGAGGGCAGAGGAATATGTTAGATTTTCGTAATGTATGCCTAGTGTATTATATATGTGTAGGTTACTAAGTCACTTGTACTGATGTTTAAGTGTCGAGACGTGAGTGGAGACACACTTCGAGATACGTGCCGACGTGGGACCAGGGTAGAAACTGATGTGGTAAGTTGGTTTAAGCTTAGTGTAGCTTAAGTAGTGGTAGTATTAATGTGGCTATAGTTGATTTTATATTAAATGAAGCTTAGGTTAGTAAGTTAAAATAATAGTTATTTGATGATTCTCGAGATACATGTTGACACATCAATAGACCAATTGAGTTTGATATTAGTGGTACTTGGAACGAGTTAGTGGAGAGTGAGTGGAAATAGGTCAAGTTGTAGGTATTAGATTAGTCTCGAGATACGTATATACACAAAGATCAATGGCTATTATACAACCTTATCTTAATATATAAGATTGAATGGATCAACTCATGCAAACCAATTCATTTCATTTCATTACCTTATGAGCTAAGTAAAGTTGCTAGAGAACTTGGAGAAGAAGATCTGTAAGATATTTGAAGTGAATCCCGTGATTTAGGAGTTAGTTGATCAAGTTGTTGGTGTTCATCAACTAGGTAATCCTACTTACACCATTAGTTTAGTTTAATTTGATGAATTTATGAAATATATGAGGTATGGCTGATCTTATGGTGTTAATGGATGTCTTGGGGTCTTTTGTAGGTGAGGAAAAAGATCCCTAAGTGTTGGAGTGGTCTATGTGTAGAGAGAACTCAGAATTCTAAGTGCGTAATTTTGGGTTTTCCTGCACATAACATGCTAGATGGGCTAGCCAACACTCTACCTATATGTAGCGAGTTAATCAGGTCACTAGCACGCTAGATAGAACACCCAGCGCGCTAAGTGCTCTGATAGCACAAATCTATAATTTCCTAATTATAACTTAAACAATTAAAACAAGTATAATACTCTAATTAAAGGTTTAAACACACTCAAAAACATGTTAAATGATATCGGGAACCTAGAGAAGAGTTTCGAGGGTTTGGGTACGTGTTTTGAGGTGTCGGGAGGCCAGATTAGCTAGAAAATTTGCATGGATTATACTAAAACTGATTGAGATATTTATTTACATTTTATTCTTGTTTTGTTATTCAATTCCAATCATTTGGACTGCTTTGCCTATTGTACTCTACATACCTTCTTATCTCTTTTCATGAGTTTGCTATCATGGTATTGATTGTTGGTTAAATAGTTTCATTGACTCCAAATGATGTGCTATGTCATTCTTGATTGTTGATATACTTAGTCAAATGAAATAACATGCTATATGTAGTTATTTGAGGATATTGCAAATCTAATTTTCCTTTGTACATTAGTACGCAGTTACATTTGTTGGATTCTCAAATCATGTTATTTCTTGGGTTATGAAAGTAGTTCTCATATCTAGGACTATGATATGATAGAGATAACATATCATACGGGGTCACTAGACTTCCGAGGTTATCGTGATCTCACCACTATCTTGCGCAACACACATGATATGGGACTCGGGGTTATTGGCAAGTATACATCGTTTGTGATGGGAACTTGTGAGTATTTATATATGAGATGAGCATTTGTGAGGATGTGAAGGCATTCATGATATTCTTTACGCCCTAAATAGTGGAAAAAAGGGTCGATGAGATGCAACTCACGGCCAACCAGCTTTATGTCATTACTACTTAGTCCAGTGTCAGTTTCATATTGTTTAACTAGAGTATCTTAGAACATAATTTCTTTTCAGCATAATAGCTATTATTATGCTTTCTGATACTTGTTGTATATTTCGAAATGTGAACAAATGTCTCTCAGTGTTATTTTTTACTTTCTTGCACTCACCGCTCTTTTTATAATGGTGGGTGCAGATCCATCGAGTAGTAGACCAAGCAAAAAGAAGATCGATGACTACCTCTAAGCCAGTGGACTGCTACTGCACTAGATTTTGTAGGTTTTTGGTTTTGTTGTATGAATTTTATATATGTCTTTGATACCTTTTGGGTTGTATATATTATGGGTTGAGATATAGTACCCTAACCAGATACACGATGATAGATAATCGTCATTTTCATTATAAATATATGCATGTTATCTTTATTTCCTTATTTTCCACATTCTTAGGTATCATGCTAAAAGCTTATGCTAAATTGTTCTGACTTTCATTGAATAATCTTTAAATTTTTTAAAAAAATTTAATTAACTCTAATTTATTAATTGAGATAAGATAAAAAATGCTTACTAACATGAAAAAATATAAAGAGTTGGTGTTAGAAAGGTTTTGTGACGACCCCAACTACAAATAAGGGCACCGCCCGACCTAATCCCTTAATTAAGCCATAATCTCCCCTATAGGACCTAACAAGGAATTAGTCAGCCTTATTTAAACACCTAAACACCTACCATTTATGATACCATATATAGTTAACTTAATCGTTCTAGTGACTAACCTATGGTTGTCTATAAATCAGAGTTACTTAAAAAAAATTTCTATCTAACCAATTATTTAGCGGAAGTCTTATTAAGTTACTAGAGGAAATGAGATCCTAAGGCCTAACCTTTTGTGGAAAAACCAGGAAATAGTGATCACATGCATATAAAATAAAAGTGATGATATATATAACATGTGTCTGGTCAGATGTTCTTATCACTCAACCTAAAAATAAACATATCATGCATATAGAAAATGTAATACAAAATAATGCAAAACGTATAAAAATATGTCGTAGCAATCTTCCACTAGCTCAGAGGTAGTCACCCGCCTTTTCTTTGCCTTGTCTGCTACTCGTCTAATCTGCATCTACCGTCACAAACTAGACGGTGAGTACATGAAATTATTTAAGTAATATTGAGAGACATTGAGCCACATTCTCAAATAGGCAACACGTATCAAATGACATAATTTAACGTGCAACTATGCTGAAAGAAACATCATGCAAAGAGATACTTGAGTTAACCAAATATGAAACCGACTCAAGGCTAAGTAGTAATGGATTAGGTCGGCCAGCCGTGATCTTCATCACATCAGCCTTTCCACTACAATTTGAGCTATGTTCTATATCATTTCATTACAAATTGAGTTCTATATCATAATTTCGAAAGGTCGTACTTAAGATTACGCATTTTCTATTCCGAGTGAATTAGTCGTCACCGGAATGTATATTTGCTAACATACTCGTGTTTTAAAACTCGTCATGTTCACCCAAGTTATTCTTGCGCCAATAAACCCCGAGGTTCGGTTACCCCGTTCGAGGCACGTTACCCCGTGTGTCATGCAAGGTAGTGGAGAAATTCCCTAACATCCCGAAAAGTCTAGTGACCTTGCATGAAAGTTGAATTTCGATCATTAAATGACCCTAACCACAAGAACCACTTTCATTTTCAATATCGACTTGGTAATGGAATCCAAGAGATGTAATTGCATACTAATGCACAAAGGATTAGAGTCAAAATAAATAAACTATCATAATAGCATGCTATATCACTGAACAATGACAAACACAACAATCAACAAGACAAAGTATAGGAATTGGAATCAATGATATACACAACAGAGTATGCTATGAACAACATCATAAAATGAGAACTGAACAAGTCATAGCATATGGATTTCAAAGGCAATTCAATTCGAATAATTGAGAATAAATAAATAAATGGAATGAAATGTAAATAAATGTCTCAAATCAGTTTACTTACATACACAACAAGTCCTAAGCTATTCGGTTTCTCGTCGCGTCGATGTACGCACCCAAAACCTCGTAATAGCTCTTTTACGGTCCTAACATTTGCAAATTTATCAATTTAGAGTCATTATTACTTATTAAAAATTTATAAGTTGGTCGAAATCGAATTCGATACCAATTTGACAATTAACACTTTTCTAGGTAAAAATCCCGTAAAAGTCGCGTCTGACAATTCGAATATTTTATTTTTCAGAGAAATTTATCAATTTCTATTTATTTTTTCGAAATATAGTTTTTCAGAATTTTTTCTGATTTTCTAGAATTTTTTCTATTTTTCGGCATTTATTTATTCAAAATCAGTTTAATTTAATTAAATAACTAAATATGTATTATTTTATTGGGATGGGTCCGAGTTAACCTGACCCGGTCCAGCCGGACCCGGGTTGGTCTGACCCGCTCCCCATCGGGTCAGGGTTGGCCCGACCCGGCCCATGTAGGGTAGCCCGACCCGGCTACCCATCTTCTTCCTCCAGTAAACCAGAGCTCCTCTGGTTCTGGTTTTTTTTTTTTTTCTTTGATGCGTTGGGGTTGGCTCCCAACCCCCAACCCCAATTGGTTTTGATGGCAGGGGAGACACCCTTTCCATCTCCCCCAAACCTCTTTCGGCCATGGAGCTCGATCCTCCATGGCCACGACCACCGACAACAATTGACTGCAACAACAACTACACCAAATCAACAACGGAAATCAACTCACCATGCGTTCTCGTCGTCGAGGTGTAGATCTCTCTCCCTCTCTCTCATTTATTTCTTCTTTTTCTTTTTCCTCGGTTGTTGTTCTATTCTCTGTTGTTGTTTGTTTGTTTTTTTGTTTTTTTTTTTTAAGATCAAAGTTAGATAATGTTAATTGACCAACATATATATATATATTATGTATATAGTATGTGATGTGGCCACTTATGGTCCACTATTCACTTTTTATTTTTATTTTATTTTTTATTTTTACCTAATGACACTTACCCCACGAGCTACTACCTCGGGCCCACATCGGCACGTGACTCGAGGTATGTCCCCGCTCGTCTCGATATCTGCATACCTATAAATGACTTAGCAGTCTACACATATACAATACACTAGACATACAATACAACAAATATAACATTTACCTCGGCCACCATGCCGCGGTAGTGACACGTATCTCACTGCAGATCCCACGTCACGGGTCATTTTGTCCTAATTAACGAATTAAACGTGTATTAATTATTGGGTCGTGACAGGTTTTGGAAAAAGGCTGACTTATTCGTTGTTAAGTCATATGTAGTGAAATTAGGGCTTAGTGACGGGATTAGGTCAAGTGGTGCCCTAGTTTGAGAAGGGGTCGTCACACACACACACACACACACACACACACACACACACACACACACACACACACACACACACACACACACACACACGCACACACACACATATATATAACCCAAAATTATTTGAATGACATAAAGTACATAATACAACAAAACATCAAAACCTACAAAGTCAGGACTGAATGCATGTCATAGGCTCATAGGTAGTCGCCAATCTTCTCACTACAAGGAAAATGAAATTTAGAAACGGAATTAGAAAGGGAAATAATTTTCGTTGCTAAAAAAATAAGTTAGAGACGGAATTGAGACGGACTAATTTAGAGACGGAATTGAGACTAATCAGAGACGGAAATAGAGAAGGAAATAGATAAGGAAATAGATACGGATTTAATTCCGTCTCTAAAAAATGGCGCCAACATTCTCACCAAAAATTTTGTTTCTTATGACCGTTCATCAAATCTCGGGATTTGAATATGCTTGGTTCGAGGTCCCCCCCCCTCCCGAACCGAAAAATAAAAACCCCCCAACATTCATATCGTTCCCTCCCAAAAAATCATCTCAACAAAACCCTAACGATCGTCCCCTCCCCAAAAATTATCTCGTTCGATCGTCCCCAAAAATCCCCAAATCCCGTTCGATCGTGCTGTCCAAAACCCCTAAATCAGTCTCCTTCTTTGCTCTCAACTCTCGTCTCTCCATCTCTGATTCCGCTGGTCTCTCTGGTATCTCTGGTCTCGCCGTCACTCTCGGGTCTCTCCGTTTCGTCGCGGTGGTCTCCGTCATCGGCTCTCAACTCTCTCTCTCTCTGGTCTCTCTGTCTCTTGCTTGGTGACGGATCTCCGTCTCTCATTGGTAAGATCAGCACTGCCCTTATGTTATTTTCCTTTCTTTTTTTTTTTAGTTTAGTTTTGTATTTTCTTTCACGAACAAACAATACAATATCATTTTCTTTAACTTTGTGAAATATTTTTTCCTTCATGCACAAGCATTACAATTTCTTGAATTTCTCAACTTTTTTGTGTTGATCGATATTTGGTGCATGGATTATCAGATAATGATTGTGGCTGATTGCTTTTCTTAGGAAATAGTTGTTGATTGATTTGTATTGTTGCAAATGCACTCTATTAGATATGGGTTATATTCTACTTAGGGAATTTTGCATATGTAATTATATGGAATCCTCAATAACGAGTGGTAAGTAATTACTTTAATTGGTTGGCCTTTTAGGGGAAATCACACAACTAACATGTCTAGGTTAAATTAATTGTGCTTGGCATGTTAATTGTCTAGCGTTATTGACTCCATCGACTTTATTGCGACAATTGTGTTGAATTATAGTGTGCTTCACCTAGGGGATATACATTTGCTAGGAAGTGAAACAATTGTCATACTTTGTTTGGCATAACTAAGGAATGCAGGGGTTTATACACAATATTGAACCTTATAACTAACCTAAGAATTGATTTGGAATGCTTTTTTATGTGAAAGTTGATGATTCTTAGGTCTAAGTGTTGAGTTGACCTTGTGCATCACCGTGGCATTTGTTAGTTTCTTATAATTGATTGCATTGCTCTATTAACATTCATTTATTAGTGTTCATATCTGCTTGTTTTTTTTGCTTGTGCGTGTGTTTAAGTTGTATACAATAGTTTAGTTTCACACATCCTCCATTAAAATCGGATTTTTCATATATTTGTCTCCTAAACTAACAAAATTCCATGTGGTTAGGTCCCTTGACTTTTCATTATTAGTATGGAAAATGGTATCCTAATAAGGGTTTTATTATTTTTGACGCTTTTGGTAAGCATCAAGATGTTTGGTTCCATGATGTTTTGAACTCATGTGTTTATAGAACATTGATTCGCCTTGATAAATATTGGGATTTCCACATTTTCACATCACCAAAGTGCCTTAAATCACTTACCAATTGCCAATTTTTTCTTTTTTTCATTTTCATTTATATCTTCATTGCACAAAAAAAAATCTTTTATTAGCTCATAACTTAAAACCCTAATGCTTATTAATTGTATCATTGCCTAAGCACATGATGTAGTGTTATAGTTTGGACCAACATACTATATATCCATAAAAACAGTTCATATAATTGATGGTTAAAAGTTTTAAACTATTAGAGTTTTATTTTATCTCGTCAGACATTTGTGAAAATATATCACATTATATCATTCTTATTGCTTAATATTTTAAGTCTTATCATGACTCGTTACTATGGAAGTTCTATTTCAATAAACATGGGATAATTTCTAGTCAAATCATTTGTCTATAGTTAAACATTTAATTGAATTCAATAATACTTTATAGACTCAATTATATTGTTCTTCACCAATTCATTCAAATATTTCAAGATAATAAGACGGGTCGCACCTATTTTTTATATTGTGATTGAATCATGATTATGATATTGAGTTGCTTAGACCTTTAGTCTTGCTCAACTACTCTAGTGCTTTCCTTACCTTGATTAAAGGAGTCTTTTCCTTCCATTTCCTTACTCGAGTTTGCATAATGATACTTATTCTCAGAAAGATAGAGTTCGTACGTGCATATCGGGTTTTTTTTTGTTAGGTTCTTGGCTTCTTGCATTACACTTTTTTGCCAAATTTGTATCCATTATTTTCACTTGTGATTAAATCTTATATGATGGGCAAATTGATAACGAGCCCTTGTGAATTGTGACATGGTGTCTCGAGATGAAGTCTAATTGTTCTGGGAGCTGAAGCTAGACTATAACTTTGCTATCTCCTTTATAACTAGTATTGTTATGTTCTGTATTTCTAGCTTCTATTAGGTAGATGAGGCTTAATGTTTTATTTTATAAAGTTTTTGCTACTTTCAAGCTTGCGCATCTCGCGCAATTTGTATTTTTGTAAATGAAGAAACAATTAATTAGAAGAAGAAGAAACTAAGCTTTTCGGTTTCCCATGTACAAAATAGGGGTTAGTTTTGGTTGGCTTGTTTTCCTTTCTTTTGTGTTGGCTAGGCTGATAGAGATTACATGATGCAATCAAGTAAACCATCATTGAGGTTGCATAATTGAGAACAAAACTACACATTGACCAAAATTGGCACATTTATCTATAGAAAATGACAAATGAGGGGGATTGATAAACCAAGATGTCCAAAAAGGTTTTGAGAAGTTGTTCTGTTCATGCAAGTTACCTCTTCGATGTAGATTTTGTAGTTATTTCTCTTTTTTAATTCAAAAATAGACAATATGGGGTTTAGATATTGCTCATGCATGTTAATTCATGGTGAGCTATAGTTGCACAGGATGATTAGTAGTCTGAAGATGTTGACTAGAATGGAGATCATATGCTTTAGGAAAGAAAAGCATTTTCGGGGGCGCGATGTAGAATGTTAATATAAATGTAACGGATATTTGAAAAGAAAGACTTTGATAGATGATAGTTCCTCATCTATCACGCTGAAGTTGAAATTTGTATGTGATGTTATCAGGGACTGAAAGAAGACTAAAAATTTGAGGTAGGCTCGTCCATATTTCGATTCATTGGACGATTGGAACCACATATACTTTCCAGCCTCTCCCATTTTTTCCTATATATTTTTACTTCCTTGAAAGCTCTTGATGTTGTGTGGTGTATTGCTTTTACCAGACGTTGGAGCGGATCTGTTCTCGGGCGCTATTTAGCTCTCTATTTGGTTCGGGACTACTCGGAAGGAACTCGTGAATATGCATTATCACGGGTTGTTGTCCTCGAGATGGAGAATCGAAGTGCTTCAAAGCTGCGTTATAGTTATTATATGGAGTCCTTATTGCTCTTCTTATTCTGACCAGTCATGTTGGAGTTTTGGTGATTGGAGCTGTTGAACATTAGATGGATTTTGTTCTTGGTTATTAAGCTTAATTCTTTTTGTGCATATTTATAGGATTGCAAGTTTTTTTTTGTGGTTGTTGAACAATAGAATTGGTGGTTTTTTTGAATACTTAGAAATTTGGAGCTTTTGTAATACAACACAATTTTCCGTGGATATATAAATCTTATTCAAATTTTGATTTTTACATTTTTTTTCTCTTTTGAATATTTGTTGATATATATTGTCGATGTATGAATGTCAAATTTGTCTTTTTTGTGGGATGTTAGCACCCCCAAGGAGTTGTTGGAGGTGGTGCAGGCGATGGAGTAGGTCTTATGGTTGTAATTTCAAGTTATAGGTTGGAGAACCAATTGGATTATGTTTATGTTTGAAAATTAAACGAAAATGAAAATTAAGAGACGGATTAGCAACGAATTCAAACATTCCGTTGCTATTCCGTCTCTAATTCTCCAGGAATATATACATGAATCATAAACGGAGTCAGAAACGGAAATAAGAATTCCGTCTCTGATTCATTATCCGTCGGAATCGAAACGATTATCCGTCTCGATTCGTCTCTGATTCCGTTTCGATTAGCAACAGAATCAGAGACGGAATGCAATTACAAATGTACCATTTCGAAAAAAATTCCATTTTTGTTTCGTCTCTATTCAGTTTCTAATTTCCGTCTCTAAATCCGTCTCTAATCAGAAACGGAATTTTTTCGTCTCTATTCTGTCTCTAATCAGAAACGGAATCAATTTTTCGTTTCTGATCGAATCAGCGACGACGTTTTCAGAGACGGAATTGATTCCGTCTCTGTTCCGTTTCTGATTGCAATTAGAGACATAATTTTTGCAAATCAGAGACGGAAATTTTCGTTTCTGATTTGTTGTTTTTTTGTAGTGTCTCCTTGTCGGGCTTGCTACACTAGAACATTTTTTGTCTTTAATAGAGATTTTAAAACCTTTATTAAATAGAGTGATATTAAATGTCATATGAGAATATGTTATGTTTAATTTTTAATACATGTGTTACATATAGTTCTTTTAAAACCCGTATCAATTAGGTGTTATTTAATAACACTCCCATTTAACATGGGTTTTAAAACCTTTATTAAAGATCAAAATTGTTCTAGTGCAAGTCGAAGGATTTGCACCCAACGTCATAAAAAGTACGGTGAGTACAATAAAACATTAAGTAACATCTGGAGGTTCTTATCCACATTTCTAAATATAACAAAAGGTATTTGAAGGCATAAAGATAACGAAAAATTGTTGAAACTGAAATATGCCAGGAAATACCATAGTTAAATAAATAAACTGACATAATGTCACGACCCAAATCTCGAACCCCGTTTTAATTCCTTAATCAGGATCACCGACCTTTGACGTGGGACCTACATTGTGATACGTACACCGACCGAGGCATGTGGCCGAGGTATATGATATTTTTTGTATTGATGTATGCCTAGTGTTATGTATTGTGTAGACTTACTAAGTCGGTTTGTACAGTTGTAGGCGTAGAGACGAGAGCGGGGATATGCCTCGATATGCGTGTCGACGCGGGTACCGGGTAGTTGACGGGACCGAATATTATGTCGGGGAAACGAAAACACACAAATTGAATAAAAAATTTGTCAAGTAAATAATATGGAATAGATATTGGGTGACTAGTAACGCGGCGGTACGTGAATGTCACGGTTCGGACACGAAACCGGGCGTCGAAACGCCGGAAAACACGAGTGAGTGTCTTAGCTGTGTCACAATTTGGTGTCAACACACCTAACACCAGCATAAGTGGCACAAATTACACACCCACCTGTCTCAATTTCCACCAGGTGTCACCACCCCACCTACCCACTTACACCTACACCACACACATAAAAAAACACAAAGACACACAGGGAGGCCGAGAGCGAGGAAGAAGAAGAGGAAAGGACCGAGAGAGAGAGAGAGACAGACATAGCTCTACGTGAACACAAGGTGAGTGGATTTTTTATTGATGTTGTGGTTGTTCGTGTTGTTGGTGTCGGGTGGCTAACTCGGACGATCTGCCATGGCAGGTTGTCCGAGCTCGAGGAAGGCAGGGGAGTAGTCTCCCCTGCATAGGCGACCCAACCTGGGGTCGGGGATGGACGCCAACCCCAGTGACGAGAGAAAAAAAATTGCTGCTCCCGATCGAACGATCGATCGGGGGAAGAAGATGCACACGCGCGGGTGTGCACCCCTTACTGGGCCGGGCCCAGAACGGGTCAGGCTCGGCCCATGGGCCAAGCCTGGACCTGTTCTGGTCTAGGTCAGGTCGTGTCCGACCCGTTCGGGTCGACCCGACCCAAACAGTAAATAAAAAAAGGGAAGAAAAATGAAAGAAAATTTGGAAAGATTTTGGAAAAATTGGGAAAATTGGGAAAATTATATTTCGATAAAATAAAGTTTATTGAACCAATTTGAATACACAATAAACCCACTATACTTGAACTAATGAGACACCAAACTCAAGAACCTAGGAAAAAAAGGGTACGGGAGAGCGAATACAAGTTTTGGAGTTACGGGAGGCCAGTAAAGCTAGGACTTTACTTTGTTACTGTGAGTATACCCATTGACAATTTCACTTGGCATTTCATTTTTATAAATTGTTGTCCTTGCATAGTCCTTTTGACTATTTGCAATTGTACTCTTATATCATGTGTTCTTTGTGTCTATGCTCATTTGATGAGTCTAGTTTGCATGATATCCATTCATTTGATTTAATTCATTGATTCCATTCCACGCTATGTCTATTCTTGTTGTTTTAAATGTGAATTGAATGATAAATAGCATGCTATTAGGCTAGTGAATATCTTATAAATGTTTAAGAGGACTTGTATTCATTATTTGTTTAGGTGTGTAGATGTGCCTATGCTTTAACAATCCATACTTGGTATTTCTTGAAATTTAAAAAATAATTTTTGCATTTAGGTCCTGTACTTGATCGAGGTGTGCGCGAATCACGGGGTTAGAGTCCCTGGGGATGTCGGCACATGTTACTTGACATTGTATGACACTCGGGGTTAGAGTCCCTGAGGTGGTCTACACACCGGGGTTAAAGTCCCTGGTAACACTCGGGTTAGAGTCCCTTGTGCTATATGATTATTGGGTCGAGGTGACACGTTTCATTGCCGACCGGACCTAAATCACTACTACTTAGCCTAGTGTCAGTATCACTTGTTTAACTCTGGTATTTACTCGCATATGGTTTATTTTACAGTTTTTCCAATTTATATGCTTTTAAATACCATTTGAATATTTGGAAATGCAAATTAAACTTGTCATCGGGGATTACTATTTTATTCTTGTACTCACCGTCATTTTTATGACGGTAGGTGCAGAGCCGTTTACTAGTAGGTCGGGCAAGGAGAAGATTGGCGATTATCTTTGAGCCCGCGGCGCGTCACTGCATCGATTGCAGGTCTTCTTTTGACATTTTGATTGTATATGATATATGTCTTCTAAATATATTTTTTTTGGGTTGTATATTGGGCTGAGCGTTAGTTCCCTGACTTGACTTGGACTATTTTGTTGTTTCAATGCATTTTGAGGACTTTATATATATGATGTCATTCCTGGTTTTCCACACTTAGGATTTTATAAATGGCTTCCGCATAAGTTACTAAATGTTTCCGCATAATCAATAAGACTTCCGCTAATTAATTTATTTAATAAAAAGGTTTAATTAGTAAAGGCTGACTAATACGTAGTTAAGTCCTACGTGAATATGATTAGGGCTTAATTACAGGATTAGGCCGGGCGGTGCCCTAGATTAGGAGAGGGGTCGTCGCAGTTGGTATCAGAGCCTTTAGGTTCAGGAGAACCTAGAAGAAAGTTTAATTGCTTAAAACATTGTGATACTAACGTCACAGTTGGTATCAGAGGCAGGTTATTAGAACCTTAGGGATAAATAGGATAAATAAGGAAAACACGAACTCGTATAAAACACAAACCTTAGAAGTGGAAACCAGATGATCCTTGCCTAGGAACTATTTTGTTGGGAATTGAGTGAAGGTAAGTCGGGGTGTTTTTTTTTATATATACATGTTAATTGCTATATGTATAGAAATACAAGATACGCTTCATAGTATCTGATTCGCGTACAATTGTCAACATGCAGACACCGATGATGGATTCGCGCGATGCAGGAGACACTGGAGCTAGCGACAGTTAACTTTCCACCGTATCAGTTGACGATTTTCAGAAGTTGTCTGACCGGATGACCGCTCAGAAGAAATAAATCGTCGAGTTCATCGCCTGCATGTCAGCACAGATGACAGCACTGGTTTCGACCGCCCCCGTCACTACGGCTGCTACTACAGCACCCCGACCACAAAGACTCCTATTACACTAGCCACTACTACTACCGCAGAGGAACGAGAAACAATACCACCCGCAGAGCCAGCGGCACCGCGTCCACTAGCACTACCGGATGTCACAGTACCGACAATAGGAGCAGCAGTAGATACGCCCACACCCGATACATCTGAGATCACTGGTTTGTCGAGGGACACCAAGCTAGTGAAGGAGTTCATTAGACTCAGGCCGGCGTGTTTTTCGGGGGAGAGGGATCACGACAAGATTGAGAAGTGGATCCTATCGCAGGAGAAACTGCATTTACTACTGGGTATTGAGGACAAACTCCAGCCATTTCTTTCATACTATAGCTGATGTTTGGTGGCGCACTTCGGTGGTAAGCCGAGGCAGTTTCACATCATGAGCAGATTTCAATGTGGAATTCTACAAGCAGTATTTTCCGGCTTCGATGTTGCAGAGGTTGAAGAAGAAGTTTATGAGCTTAAGACAGGCCGAGGGGGAGACATTGATGACGTACCGCGACCGATATGGTTACATAAGGCAGTTCACGGGAGACTTGGTGAAGGATGACGCAGATGACGCCTTCTACTTTGGAGATGGACTAAGGCCAAATATAGCTAGACACGTCGTTGGCACCGAGGCCCGCACTCTACAGGAGATCTATGAAAGAGCACTCGCCCAAAAGACTTATGAGTTGGGCAGAGAGGAGGATAGAGCAGCAGAGGGTTACGATCAGGGTTCAGATTACGACAGGAGGAGGAGGGGTAAAGGACATAGGAGATGGGATAGGGGTACACAGAGGGTTGGGGCACCTATTGTCCCTATTTCAGCAGTGCCTTACGCACCTCACCCTGCACCTACACAGACATATGGCAGAGCTCCCTTACCACCTTCCACCAGACAGGCATTACCAGTTCCACCGGCACCGCGACAGCAGCAGCAGTAGGGTGGCCGAGGGAGAGGCAGAGGCATGGATGGACCACGACTGGGTTAGCAACAATTACATGGACAGGCGCAACAGGCAGGGCAACATCATCAAATCGCTCGCTGGAAATGTGGTCAGGTGGGACACATGTCTAGGGAGTGCACACAGCCGGCAGCATATCCTCCACGGCATGACAGAGAGAGAGTTCACATGATGGCACAGCCAGATCCTGGAGCGACACACAGCCTCATCGAGGGTACGGTTTCCGTTTATGATAGAGACTTATATGCATTGTTTGACTCTGGATCTACTGTTTCTTTTATTGCTGGTCGCATGTTAGGCATATTAGGATTGACTCCTGTTACAAGGTGTAAAGGTATCCTTGTAGTATGGAAATATTGTAGAATGACCATGAAATTGCCTCTTCTCTAGAGGTGAATAGCCTACAAGGTGTTAACGTATCCTTGTAGTCTGAAAATATTGTAGAAACTGACATTACCTGCAATACAAACATGATTATGATCAACCAAAATGTACAGAGCACAATCACCAAAAAAACCCAAAAACCCAAGTTTTCGGTTGTACAAGTCCGATACTATAAAGACGGTTTCGTTCATGTACAACCGAGAACTACTTCATAGTCTCGGTCGTTCCATACCGAGACCGCCACTATGTATCGTTCACATCATGACGTGAACTACGTAGACTTCTCGGTGCTTGCCGACCGAGACGTTTCTATACATTTCGGTCCTGCGAGGCCGAATCAATCGCTCACATCGACTGAGAATTTGACAAGGCTCATAAAAACATATTGAATTTCAAAAATTACCTCAAGTTCTACCTATTCTTGCACCATAGCAGTACAATCTTCCATTTTATAGTGCAAACAAGCTCGGATTGGTCGAATTTACCAAACCCTACGTTGACAAACAAATCATCAATTTTCACGTTTTTTTTTTATCAAAATTACAGTTCCATCGAAGCTTCATATGGTCGTCAAACATTGTTACCTCGCTGTCGGATGATGTCAAGCCGCAAGAATCGATACATGCTCGGCAAACACAATTGTGGCTTTAAGGTTCGCTTGTTCCTCAAGGTGGTGGGGTACCCCAGTTTTGCTTTACAAATGGTTCGTGGGGTTTGGGTGAGTATATATGAAGGGGCAAAATAGTCTTTTACATTTTAGATTGGAAAATGAGAAAAAATATGAGGGCCGCTAAGGGCACCCCATCATTTAATGAAGGCACCCAAAGTTTTTGTAAAAAATTCTGCAAAAGGGGAAAAGACTATTTTGCCCTTGTATATATAGTGATTCAAACCCCACAAATCATTTTGACAAAGAAAAAAAGGCACCCAACCACAAGGTTGAACCCCAAAGCCACATTGAATTTGGCGAGCGTTGATCGATTATTGCGGATTGTCATCATCCGACAGCGAGGTAACAATGTTTGACAACCATATGAAGCTTCGATGAACTGTTGAGTTGTGTATAACTGTGAAAATGATGATTTGTTTGTCAACGTAGGGTTTGGTAATTTCTTCAAATCCGAACTTGCCTCCACTATATAATGGAGGATTTATGCTTGCTTCGGTGGTGAGAGGAGGTCATACTTGAGGTAATTTTGCAAATTTATTGTGTATTTGTTCTTTGTTATCGAAGTTTCGTCGGGTGCGCGATTGTTTCGGCCTCGCAGGACCGAGATGTATTGTAACGTCTCGGTCGTAGAGGACCGATTGGTCTCCGTATCTCACGGAATGGTGAAATCGAGAGTATTCATGATCTCTCGGTCGTTCGTGAACGAGACTATGAAGCAAGTTGCTGACCTGTACTACCGATAACCGCTTTTTTGGATGTTATTGTGATTGTCTTTGTACATTTCCGTTGTTTATAATGTTACACTTGTTTGTATTGCAGGTAATGCCGGTTTCTGCCTTATTTCCAGACTACACGGACACGTTTACACCTTGTAGGCCATTCCCAACTAGAGAAGCAGCAGTTTCATGGCTTCAAATGATAGGCCGTGAGAACATGTTCGTGATAGTGACAAAGCACTCTGACGCCGGGGGCATTAAGCGCAGAGGAAGGGTGAAAATTGCCTGTGAGAGGTCAGGGAATTATAGGGGAATGTCACAAAGAGTTGGTAAGGGTAAAGCGGAAAAAATTGCTTCGAAACCAAGAAATGAAGAAGAAGACGAAACAGCGAGGACTCAAACTGGTACCAAGAAATGTGGATGCCCTTTCCTTATCAACGTAAAGGAAAATGCTGACTCGTCGTGGTATATCACTGTTATATGTGGGAGGCACAGTCACGAGCCCGCAAAAAACTTGGACGGCCATTCTTTTGCCATGAGATTAGATAAGGCGGAGCAGGAAGTTGTAGTGCAAATGACAAAGGGGAATGTGAAGCCAAGAGACATCCTAAATACGTTGAAGCAAAGAGACATTAGTAACGTATCGACAATGAGGACTATATATAATGCAAGACAAAAAGCCCGAAATGAGGATGCGGGTGGGAGGACTCAAATGCAACAACTGTTGCACATATTGGAGAAGAATAAGTGGCTGTCATGGCATAGGAAGGATCCCGATACGAATGTTGTCACGGAGTTATTTTGGTCACATCCCGACTCAATAAAGTTGGTCAGGTGTTTTCCATCGGTTATTTTGTTGGATTGCACGTACAAGACAAATAGGTACCGAATGCCTTTGTTGGAGATTGTTGGCATCACTTGTACGCACTTGACGTTCTCCGTTGGGTTCGCATTCTTATCATCGGAGAATCATGGGCATTATGTTTAGACACTTGAGAAGTTGAGATCCATATTGGACGGGTGGCTTAAGCCTGACGTGTTTGTTACCGATAAGGACTTAACCCTTATTAGTGCCATAGAAGAAGTTTTTCCGGCCTCGTCTCACCTCCTTTGCTCTTGGCACATCAACAAAGTAGTATTGTCCAAGACTAAGAAGATGTTTGGGGAGAACGATGGTTTTGCGCGTTTTATGGATAGGTGGACGAGCGTGATGTATGCCAACTCGGAGGCCTTATTCGAAGTTAGGGCGAATGACCTGCGTTGTGAGTTTGGGCATGTAAAGGGTCTTACGGAGTACTTGGACAACACATGGTTAAAGAACTACAAGGAGAAATTTGTCTCGGCTTGGACAAATAGACTTATGCACTTTGGGGAAACGACAACGCGAGAGGGTGGAGTCTGCGCATTCTACTACGAAGGTACACCTTGGGAACAAAGGCCAATTTTGAGACTCTATGGCATGTGGTTGATGGACTCCTTAGAATCCAACACAACAATATCAAGGCATCGTTTGAGCTAAGTTTGAATGTCGTCCAACATGAGTACGTTGCTGAGTTGTATCGACGATTGCGCAATTATGTCTCAACGGGCGCTTAGGCTAATTAGAGATGAATTGACACGTGGAGAGGATATTGGTCACGATTCCACTCGTTGTGGTTGCGCGATACGCACCACACAGATTGCGGTGCATTGCCGAGAGAATCAAGTTGATGCAACTTTCCAAGAATGGTTGACACTTCCAGACATGGGATTGTTGGTAGCCACTGCGGTCAACGTGGTTCTCGTCAACCTTTCGCGTGGGAGTGCCTCCATATTTCTACCTCTACATAGTGCTCCACCATCCACCGGGCACAACAGACATGTCATTGCCATGATTAATGACAGGAATATACATTAGCTTAGGGTAAGTGATGTGAATTTGGTTGAATTGTTTTGTTGTTTCCCGACAATATGGTCATGTCATACTGTTCAAATTGACAGGTGTTGCTGAGCACGAATGCACCATTGCCATCCTTATACCCGTCATGGGTACGGTATGTTCAGGATATTGCGAAAGGTTGGCGAGATAGATTCGTATTCCGAGACATCGCGCCCATTGCAACTCTACTTGATGCCACCATATCCGTTGTAGATTTAAGTACACCGTAGTGTTACAACTAATACCTCTAAATTTGGGCGGTTGTACATTTAATTATTTTGAAAGTTAGCTTTCAACTTGCGTGGATATAGAATGAATGAATTTACCCTATCTTTCGGGTATTGTTGTGCAGTTTCATTCGTTTCGGTCATGCATTAAAGTTATTTGTATTTGCGTTGAACTGTTTCTTTGGAACATTCGTTTCGGTCATGCATGACCGAGACGAATGGTGAAAGTGTCGGACGTACGCCCCGAGACTTGACGCCAAAGCTCGACACGCAATACCGATAACGCCACTAATCGTCTCCGCTGATCAGTACCGAAAATTATAAATGGGTGTCGGCCCTGCTTGACCGAGATATCAGATGGATACAAACACAAATTCCAACAAAAAAAAATGGGCACTGAAACATTATAAACTGTCATGCAAATGTATTCAACAGGCAACGGGAACACATCGACCATTTAAAAATGTCGTAAAAATGTAGTACAAATGTCTAGCCCTCCGTTATCGGCTGATCATTGCTTGGGTTTTTTCATATTCTTCCTTCGATACTCCTTCCCATGCATTCTCTTCTGAGGCCCAGCATCGGCCTCGGCAGCCGATTTGTGGCTGGGTTGAGGGTGTCGAAGTGCTACCATGCTGGGAGTGCCTCGGGCCTTGTTCGGTAGGGCCGGTCGTCGTGGTTGTGCCGGTTGCGGTCGCGGGAAATGTACTCGTGGGGGTGGGACTTAAAGTCCTTCCCGAAAGGAGGTTGACCATGTCAGTCAGAGTGGTCCTCGCCGAGTCAAACGTAGACATCTCTGGGGGGAGGTCCATCCATCGCAACGCCGCGTCCAACGCTCGCCTATTACGCTGATGAAAAATATCGGGTTACTGTCAAATACTCAACATTTCGAAATTACTTAAAAATGCATAATACGTATAACCATTCCAATACCTCAAGTATCTCGTTGTCTGCGATGGTTGAGGCCACCATTACAAGGTCCTCAAAGCTCGGATTCGTGATAACAGGATGAGACACTTTGACGAACCAAGGGAAGTACCTGGTGTAGCCAAAAACTCAAATACTGCCTTCTCGCCCCGAACTTCAGGAGCCAACACATGGTTCCTCCATCGCTCCCAATTGTCTTGTTCGAACCCATAATTGACGGAGTACTTGTTCGCAAATGGGCCTCTGTGTGCTTCCAATGGACGGTACGGAGGATCTGGTATAGATTGCGCATGGCCAAACTGTCTCAGTATCCTCTCTGGGTGGTAGGGCTCCACCACATCCAAGTACTTGATCTTCCCACTTTAAAAGGCCATCGCTTGCACAACGCCATTTTCCCTTAAATTCAGATATAGGTCCCAAGTGACCTACAAATAATTCAACAACAAGTGTGTGTAAAAAAAAATTACCAAGTTTGCGCACTGTGAACCCCTTGCTGATATTCACCTCCTCCTCGGCCTCTCTACGTTAACCCCAAGTAGGTTCGAAATCATCTTGATAGCGTCCGAGCGAGATTCCTCCGTGTACCTAGCAAAGTTCTCCACTTCAACAACTTTGCCCATCACAGGGATCTTCAGGAGGAAGCTGATATCCTCTAATGAGATAGACATTTCACCAAAAGGTAGGTGAAATGTGTTCGTCTCCGGCTGCCACCGCTCCACAAATGCAGAGATTAGCTCCTTGTTGGCCTTCCGGTATGAGCAGTCTATCAGCGTATTCAACCCCGAGCTTTTGAATAATCCTCTAGATCCGCCGTGTCCGGGTGACACGACTGTAAATCCCATTCCGCTATTTGAACTCCGTGATTGATACACTTAAGAACGGGCCGCTCCCGCAAATGTAAAAACATCTCGTCATTATGTGAACACCATGAGTGTTAAGTTTATTATTTCAATGAAATTGAATTTACCTCATTCCTCCATATCGATAAAGCCACATGATCCTTGAAGCTCTTCAGCAACGCTCCGTCTATAGGACCACCGGGGAATGGAGCACGCGCTTCAACACCCACTTCCGGCTCTCCTTCATCATGGCCAGCTCCACCTCTACTGCTCCCCCCACATTACGATCTGTTTCTACCATGTTCCCCGCCTCTGAAGAGTCGCACTCTGGGACTCCGATGCATTCCCTCCTCTTCTCCTCCGGCAACAACATCATCCTCAGGTCGCCCGGCATTGAGGGTCGAACCCTCATCGTGCAAATGTAACCTTCCACGAGTGCCATCTACCTTCGCCTTGCCCTTACCATCCTCATTCTCCTTCTCTTCTCTTTCAGAGTACGATCTTGTCGGGGTCTCGGCCACCTCGCCCCGGTTAGGCCTCGGGACCTCGGCTCACCTCTTCCCTAGTCACGTAGGTAGCTTCGGACGAGCCATACCCGAATAAATTACAACATACAAGCGCATGGAACAGATCCCAAATTAAATTTACAAAACAAAAATGTCCAAATCATCCATTTCTTATGTCTCGGTCAAGCAGGTTTGTGAAACAACATATATTCTCGGTCACCCATGACCGATAATTCCTCTAATATATCGTCAGTGTACAACCGAGTCCAATGAAAAGGTCTCGGTTGTCCGCCACCGAGATGTGTTGACCATTTCAATTCGCCTTGCTCTCGGCCAATCACGACCGAGCCTACTCTAACACTCACGCCATGGTACAACCTAGACTATGACCAAATTCTCGATTGTACACCACCGCCACCACATTACCTAGCAGTAATTCTATCTCTCGTCACGTCTCGGCCGCGATACCTAGAGTCCTCTCGGCCTTGCGTAGCCGAGACTCTGTGATATTTGTTGGCCTTTGTGGCCGAGAGTTCGACTTCCCCAAAATGTAGCTTCTCTCTCGGACATGCTTGTCCGAGAGAGTAAGCACATTCTCTTTCCTGTGTGGCCGAGAACCGCGAATTCTCAGTTCTTACACTAATGAACAAACCACCACTGTAAATCACAACTACTCTACCAAATGTAACTTAATTACACTAAAAACGTACCTTCGAACGACCGATTTCGCGCAAAAACTGTGTGTTCGAAGATGTTCAGCGGAACCCTAACTTCGAGACGAAATCGGCTCACACCACGACCCTACGAACTGCAAAAAAATCGTCAAACGGAGGAGAAAGACAAGGCGCGACACGGGAGACACGATTTCGAAGATTCCTCCCACTGGACGGTTCACACAAAACGGGTTCTTAGAGTCCAGGCGGTGAAGATGGTGGTGGGGGTGGTGGGGTGCAGATAGATTTCCACGAGGGGTAGTTTAGGTATTTCGGGTCTAATTTTTGGGTGCCCCAGGTAAATCGGTTTGTGCCCACATTAATTGGGTGCCTTCATTAAATGGTGGGGTGCCCTTAGCGGCCCTAAAAAATATGGCTGCTTTCATGAAATGGTGGGGTGCCCATAGCGGGCCTCTCTATCCTCTTCCCACCTCGCGATATAAACCAAAAAAAAAAAAATTACATAAGACAGAGTTTGACATATTACATAAATACAAAACAAACCTAAAATTAAAACTAAATATCTAGATGGCTCGGCCAAATATTAATGGTAACACTTTTGGGTCAAGTGTTAAAAATAACGCATTGGGGCCGGCCCATAAACTTCTACCCAGATTTATTTATTTATTTATTTATTTATTATTATTATTATTATTATTATTATTATTATTATTATTATTATTATTATTATTATTATTGTTGTAAATTGGATGACCCTTTAATCAAACTTATGAATGATCACATTGTCAAGCATGACTCTCACATTGAATTGTAACATCAAGCATGACTTCTACATTGAATGTAACTTGTACACTCTACATAACTTGTATTCAACTCCAATGTATAATCACTTATCTATGTATTGTCATGTAACTTGTAATCCTCTCCAATGTACACCAACTCTTCCATGTATTGTCTATGTTGCTTGTGATGTGTTGTATGACTTGTGGTGTATGTATAACTTGTACACATTGAATAAGTACAATTATCATCATCGCCAAATGGCCTATATAAAGGGTGCCAACTCCATTGTAATTCACACACCAATGTTGGAATGGAAATCTCTACATTTCTCAACTCTAGCTCTCTTCTCTCTTGTCTCCTCTTCTCTACTTGTTATAGTAGTTCTTAGTTTATGCCTTCTATACTTAAGTCTCTAGCAAGTCCAACTTAAGTTCTAGTTGGCTTACAACTTAGTTTACAACACGTTATCAGCACGAGCTTGCTCTAGCATTAAGGAGATCTTGAAGTTCAAGAAGGCTTGTTAAGGAGACAAAGCTAGGAAGGTATAACTTTTATTATTTAAATAAGTTCGATTTATTTCTATATAATCATGGTTGCTTCCTTTTATTACATGCATCACTTCTATATGCATATTTTATTCATATACCATGCGTTATAACGTCACCGATTGCGAAAGTATGCTCTGTAGTTGCGTCTTGTACGATCTTCTACATCAGAAATCAAAAGTCAATGTGTGACATATAATTTTTCTCTTAAAACTACAAACGATTAGTTATTGTTCTATTCTTGATTTTATAATACAAATAATGCTATAAGTTTGAGTTGATAGTGGGTAAGCCTTGTCCCCGGTAAAGCTAAACATTGAAAGGGAGACGGGTTATCCCGTTCGAGGAGGCATGGTATTAAGGAGACTATGTCTCGCCACCCAACCTGGAGGTTGTCCCACCAACTCATACGAATAGTACATTTTGTTTATTAATGAATCAAGTTGTGAACATATATTTAATCATATGTTATGTTTTTACATAAAAAAGGGAAAACTATTTTATATTAAATTTATTTTCAAAATATTATTCAACCATAGTTGAATTTGTTGCCTTATTATATTACCGACAAGAATTACTCGTCATGGCAATTAGATACTACAATTTGTGAATAAAGCATATATGCAAAACTGTGTTATATACAATCATTCGCCAATTTCTCTTTAGAGATTTGAAAAGTGAATATTTCACTTTATATATATTTTCACCTTATGGAGTTATATATACATACCAAAAGGGTAATGCTCCAAAAAGCTCAAAATGAGTAATTTGGGTCTCATGCTACAAAATTTAATCAGTCAAATATTAATTATAATTTCACAATTTTAATTACCTCTATGTTGAGGCTATGTGGAAATATGACTGATGAGACAATAAAAAGGTCACGTGGCCCGCCTCGATTTATTGCTGCAACAAATATCGAGTGCGCACGTCAATCTAATAAATATTAAGGATTGATTTCTTGTCTCATGGTATTTGAGTAAAATAATGAGATATTATAAATATAATATCGTTCCGTCAATCAGTTCGAACTTCAAATTAAGAAGCATATGTTGCATATAATGATCATGATCGCAATAATAAATTTATGGACGTGGAAAAAGTGAAAATATCAGGTAAAGGTCGTATTGACAATTCCACAAAAAAAAAAAATTGGAACAAAAGTGGTGCACCACTACAAAGGGCAAATAATTATTGACAATGAGCGCTCATAATTGTGACATTTTTTTTAGTCATATATGAAAGGCGACTTTGCCTAAATATTGTCATATATATGCCCGAATATTTTTGTGACCTTTACCATGCCTTCAAAATCAAAGGCAAAATATTATGAATTTTATCATTGAAAATGGCTCGATAAAACAAGCACATCAAGATGTGTTTAAATCGTGACCTAAATATAGGCGATGAGTTTATGTCTTGTGTATCGTGCTACATGCATGTACATTATAATATAAAAGTGAATATTTCTCGAATTCGAACTTAGCGGAGGCTAATGTTCAGGCAATATCGGGTACAACAATTTTATTGTTAAATGTCTTATTCAGAAGAAGTCTACTCAGAATAATAGAAAACTTATCTATATGATTTAATCTGAGTATAATATTTTTAAATTTGTAACTTCGGAATATATAAGACACATTAAAACGAATGTCGTCATAAATCAAATGACATTCTTAATGTGGAAAGATCTATTTGATTATCCATAATCATCAATAATGCGAAAATATCATAAATTCGCACGGACATCTTTTATCGAACTGAGTTTTTTTTATCAGCTGGAGATTATCTCAAGGCAAATCAATAGGAGACTTATATTGATTAACTCTCCATTAATCATATTATAAGATGCCTTGAATCCCTGATAGGGAATTTATTTATAGCAAGTTTTGCTAATTGTCACTTTGATGAAGCAATTTTTCCACCATTAGGGGGAAATATAAGCCAATTCAAAAGGAATGACGTGAAATTGCTTGAAACACATCAAATTGCATTAAATTTGTTGTATTATGATCCATGTATAAATTAATATGAACTCGAAGTTCAAATGATCATTCAGTAGCAACAAATTATGAATCAATTACTTGATGCAAGTATTATATACAAAAGAGTGACAATTATATGCTTAACATTAAATGGTTCATATAGAAAACGATGTCCATGTGCAATAAAATGCACAAGATGTCTCACCCATGTGAACATGAGGGGGAGAATCAAAATGAGTTATTGGTTAGTGTATTGCACTCTTTTTCCCTTTGCTAAGGTTTTATCCCTTTGGGTTTTCCTTGCAAAGTTTTTAATGAGGCAATTCTAACAATATTAAAACTCTTTATCAAGGTTGGTTAGTGTATTGCACTCTTTTTCCCTTTGTTAAGGTTTTATCCCTTTGGGTTTTCCTTGCAAAGTTTTTAATGAGGCAATTCTAACAATATTAAAACTCTTTATCAAGGTTGGTTAGTGTATTGCACTCTTTTTCCCTTTGTTAAGGTTTTATCCCACTGGGTTTTCCTTGCAAGGTTTTTAATGAGGCAATTCTAACAATATTAAAACTCTTTATCAAAGTTGATTAATATGAGAGCAATGTGTATCATTATTATGCTCCGTATAAAAAAAAAAAATTATGAGAGCGATGTACTCTTTTTCTTATACTAGATTTTTTCCTACATGATTTTTCTAGTACAGGTTTTAACGAGGCATATTCTCTCAGCAAGTGTCATCCAAGGGGGAGTGTTGTAAATTGGATGACCCTTTAACCAAACTTATGAATGATCACATTGTCAAGCATGACTCTCACATTGAATTGTAACATCAAGCATGACTTCTACATTGAATGTAACTTGTACACTCTACATAACTTGTATTCAACTCCAATGTATAATCACTTATCTATGTATTGTCATGTAACTTGTAATCCTCTCCAATGTACACCAACTCTTCCATGTATTGTCTATGTTGCTTGTGATGTGTTGTATGACTTGTGGTGTATGTATAACTTGTACACATTGAATAAGTACAATTATCATCATCACCAAATGGCCTATATAAAGGGTGCCAACTCCATTGTAATTCACACACCAATGTTGGAATGGAAATCTCTACATTTCTCAACTCTAGCTCTCTTCTCTCTTGTCTCCTCTTCTCTACTTGTTATAGTAGTTCTTAGTTTATGCATTCTATACTTAAGTCTCTAGCAAGTCCAACTTAAGTTCTAGTTGGCTTACAACTTAGTTTACAACAATTATTATTATTATTATTATTATTATTATTATTATTATTTTTGCGTTCAAAGAGTGTCTCCACGCTTGAGATCTTCCGTCCTTGGGTTCTTCGCGAACCCTAATCCCTCCTTCACAGAATCACAGTAATTAGTTCCGGCGCCACTCTTCCTTCTAATCTTCTCGCGTAAGCATCCGCAACATGTCCAGAGCAGTCTTTAAAATCTGCGGATGGTACCGAGGCTAACGGTGGCGAATTCCACTGTTTGTTGTGGGTAATAATCTCTGCTACTCTTTCAATTTCTATTGATTTTGGAGATACCACAGATAGTGTAGAATTTCTTGGAAGCCACTTATCTATCACTAAAGATATTAATGGAAATACCATTTCCAATCCTTCATATTTAATCCCTGATTTTGTAGTTCTCTTTCCCACACAATACTTCTCCAAACATAAGATTTGTTATTATTCTTCTTCGCAATTTCCAAAAAACTAGTGTTTTGAAAGTATTTACCTCTCAACAATGGCCACTAAACTTTTCCGGATTGCCGAAAAATTAACCTACCAAATTTTTTTAGTAGACATGAAGTATTCTAATATTATATCCAAGCAATTTTCCTATGTGAATTTGTAGAGCCCCTCCAAAAGTTCCTGAAATATTTACGGATTTCATCACAAAAGGAATCTGGTAGTTTTAAAACGCCCATCACATAGGTTGGCAAAGCTTGTAGAACTGCCTTGATAAGAATTCCCCTCCCACCAGCCAAAAATAAATCATACCTCCAGCCTTGAATTCTTTTTCAGATTCTATCCTTGATAGGCGCAAAAGTGTGCTTTTTATTCCTTCCTATCATAGAGGGAGCCCAAGATACCTTCTCATGCATAACATCAAGTCTCAGTCCCGAAAACTGTAGAATTTCATTCTGACGAGTAGCCACAATATTAGGACTGAATATAATAGAGGACTTTTTGTAATTTATTTGCTGTCCAGAACCATCTCATACAATTTGAAAATATATTGAAAAGTTCTACAAGATTCCGTAGATGCTTTGCAATATATGAAACTATCATCTGCAAAAAATAAGTGATTCGCACTAGGTCCTCCTCTAGAACATTTAAATCCTTCTAGGGAACCATTATCATTTGCTACATTTAATAAAGAAGAGAAAGCTTCAGCCAAAAAAAAAAAAATAGATAGGGAGATAATGCACAACCTTGACGAAGGCCACAAGTAGGAATGATATGTCCATAAATTCCTTGATTGATAGAGATGGAATAGGTGGGTGAAGGAGTACACTTCATTATTTCTCTAACCCAATTATGTGGAAAACTCATTCTCTCAAGGACTACTTTGAGAAAAGGCCACTCACACGATCATAAGCCTTACTTATATCTTCTATCTTTAGATCCATAAAGTCTCCTTTGCTTCTCTTCATCTTGTGCATTGAGTATATCATTTGAAATTCTATAATAACATTGTCACATATTTGTCTTCTGGTAGAAAAGCATCCTGATTTTCAGAGATAAATGAATTGATAACCAACTTCAGCCTATTAGTTACTGACTTAGTAATGATTTTGTAAATCACATTACATAAGCTAATAGGCCGGAAGTCACCCATATTAGAAGAATTCTTATTCTTTGGGATAAGGACAATGTTAGTATGATTAGAACCCCTTAAAGAGCCCCCATGATTGAGAACATCAAGAAAAGCCTTAGAAACCTCTTTCCCCACAATATCCCAATGTTTTTGATAAAAGAGAGCGTGAAATCCATCCGGCCCTGGAGCTTTAGTAGGCCCCATATCAGAAATGGCCTTTGTAATTTCCTCTTCAGAGAAAGGTTTGTGGAGAAGTAAAAAATCAACATCTGAAAGTTTAGAATGTAGATTACCAAGGCCTGAATATAGATCAATCTCCGAGGGGGAAGAGGTTGCGAATAATTCCTTATAGAAATTGACAAAAACTTCAGCAATCTTTTCATCTTTGTCAACCCAACGTCCTCTCGAAGCGTTGATTCTTGTAATGGAATTCTTGGTTTTTTTTGTATGAGAAGCTTTCATGTGGAAATATCTTGTATTTCTATCTCTCTCCTAAAGCCATTGAACCCTTGAAACAATCTTTAGATTTCCGAGATCTTTCTTGACTCTTAACAAAGTGCAACTGATGTAGAATATGCCTATGATCAGATTTTTATGAAGTCTAAATGATAAACCTTTGGTGAATAAAACTTATCAATCCATGCCTCATTGGCAAAATAATCAATCAAATCTTTGCTGAATATTATTTTCACCATTTCTTTTGTTATTTCCATGTCATTTTTGGACCATGAAAATCAAAATCAGAGAGATAACAATCAGAAACAGTAGATTGAAAGGCCATGATCTGTTTTCTCTAGAGGACTGAGAACTTCATTAAAATCACCACAATTCACCCATGGTAAAGAGAGTAATGAATGCTTTCTATATACCATTTTAGGATTTACTTAAAAGTGTAAAGCGCCAAAGAAAACCATTTGAAAGAGAAATAACACTATCAATGCGCCCTTTAGAATAAAAATTTGATAAAAGATCCAAATCTTCGCTCCATAATAATAAAAGACCCACACTCCTGCCGTAACTATCTTCATGGAAGCCATTATAAAAATCATCTAGAAGATGAAGTAGACTATCTAGTTCCTCTTCTAGTTTCTTAGTGCAAAGTATAACGTTAGTTTGATCAGAAATGAAGTATAACTCCCTTAATGATTCTCTGATTTCAAAAATACGGCTCAATAAGTATCCACGAGTGACACCACTCCAATTTTTTAGTGCATGACCGCATCTAGACAAAGATATGCTCAGGCTATCCAACATAGTAGAAGCTTGATAAGAAGGAAGTCAATGTGCCAACATAGTAGAAGCTTGATAAGCCAATGTTCTAAAACAATTTGTTTACATTGTTCATGTTTGACCCCAAAAGGCTCAAACTTGAACCCATCTTTGGTTTTCCAAGATCTGTATGGAGTCTATGGACTATTAACAAAGTGCAACTGTAGTAGGACATGCATATGATCAGATTTTATGAAGTCTAAATGAGAAACCTTTGCTGAATGGAACTTATCAATTCATGTCTCATTGGCTAAAAATCGATCGAATTTTTGCTGAGTATTATTTTCACCCTCTCTTTTGTTATTCCATGTCATTTGTGGACCATAAAATCCCAAATCAGATATATAACAATCAGAAACAATAGATTGAAAGGTCATGATCTGATGCATATTTCTATCAACACTCCTATGTTTTTAGAGGACCGAGAACTTCATTGAAATCACTATCAAACCAATGGTAAAGAGAGTAATGAGTGTGATCTGGATGAAAGAATCCAAGAATGCTTTCCATCTTCCCTTTTAGGATTTCCATAAAAACTTGCAATGCGCCAAAAAAAACATCTGGAAGAGAAATAACACTGCCAATGTGCCCTTTAGGAAAAGATTTGATCGAAAGATCCTAATCTTCACTCCATAATAATAAAACAACCCCCCCTCTCTCCTCTCTCCTCTCTCCTGCCGCAACTATCCACATGGAAGCCATTATGAAAACCACCTGGATGATGAAGTAGACTCTCTAGTTCCTCCTCTAGTTTCTTAGTACGAAGCATAACACTAATATGATCGGAAATGATGTATAACTCCGGTAATGATTCTCGGATTTAAAAAATATGCCTCCATAAGTTTCCATGAATGACACCACTCCAATTTTTTAGTGCATGACCGCATCTAAACAATGATATGCTCAGGTTAGCCAACATAGTAGAAGCTTGAAAAGAAGGAAGCCAATGTTCTGAAACAATCTGTTTACAATGTTCTTGTTTGACCCAACAAGGCTCAAACTCGAACCAATCTTTAGATTTTCAAGATCTTTTAGGACTCATAACAAACTGCAATTGAAGTAAAATAGGCCTATGATCAGATTTTAGAAGTCTAAATGATAAACCTTTGTTGAATGAAACTTATCCATCCATGTCTCATTGGCTAAAAATAGATTTAATATTTGATGAAAACTATTTTCACCCTCTCTTTTGTTATTCAATGTCATTTTTGGACCATGAAATCCCATATTAGAGATATAACAATCAGAAGCAACAGATTGAAAGACCATGATGTGTTGCATATTTCTATCAACACCCTCATTTTCCATAAAAACTTGTATTGTGCCAAAGAAAACCATCTGGAAGAGAAACAACACTATCAATGTGCCCTTTAGAAAAAGATTTGGTAGATAGATCCCAAACTTCATTCCATAATAATAAAAGACCCCCACTCTTGCCGCAACTATCCACATGGAAGCCATTATGAAAACCATCTGGAAGATGAAGTTCTCTAGTTCCTCCTCCAGTTTCTTAGTATGAAGCATAACACCAGTCTGATCAGAAATGATGTATAACTCCCTTATTGATTCTCGGATTTGTTTACATTGTTCATGTGTCTCAGTATGGCTCAAACTTGAACCAATCTTTATATTTCCAAGAACTTTTTGGACTCTTAACAAAGTGCAACCGAAGTAGAATATATGATCAGATTTTATGAAGTCTAAATAAGAAACCTTTGCTGAATGGAACTTATCAATCCATGCCTCATTGGTTAGAAACCGATCTAATCTTTGCTGAATATTATTTCCACTCTCTGTTTTTTTGTTCCATGTCATTTTTGGACCATGAAATCCCAAATCAGAGAGATAACAATCAAAAACAGATAAAAGACCGTGATCTGTTGCATATTTCTACTAATACCCCCCATTTTCTCTAGAGAACTGAGAAATTAATGAAAACCACCACCACCACACACCCATGGTAAAAAGAGTAATCACTAATGAGTGTAATCTGGATGAAAAAAATCTATGGATGCTTTCTATATTTCCTTTTAGGATTCCATAAAAACCTGCGAAGTGCCAAAGAAAACCTTGTGGAAGAGAGATAACACTATTAAAGTTCCCTTTAAAAATAGATTTGATAGATAACTCCATTGAAAACCATTTGGAAGATGAAGACTCTCTAGAATACAAAGCATAACACCTGTTTGATTAGAAATGATGTATAACTCCCTTAATGATTCTCGGATTCCAGTAATACACCTTAGCAAGTTTTCAAGAGCGACACTGCTCAAATTTTTAAGAGCATGACCACCTCCAGACTAAGATATGCTGAGGTTAGCCAACATAGTAGAAGCTTAAAAGAAGGAAGCCAATGCTATGTAACAATTTATTTACATTTGTTCATGTTTTACCCAATAAGGCTGGAACTTGAACAAATCTTTAAATTTTCAAGATCTTTTAGGACTCTTAACAAAGTGCAACTGATGTAGAATAGGCCTATGATCAGATTTTATGAAGTCTAAATGATTAACCATTGCTGAATGGAACTTATCAAGTCATGTTTCATTGGCTAAAAATCGCTCTAATATTTGTTGAATATTATTTTCACCCTCTCTTTTATTTTTCCATGTCATTTTTGGATCATGAAATCTCAAATCAGAGAGATAACAAACAGAAACAGTATATTGAAAGGCCATGATATGTTGCATATTTCTATCAACACCCCCCATTTTCTCTAGAGGATTGAGAACTTCGTGAAAATCACCACCACACACCCATGGTAAAGAGAGTAATGAGTGTGTTCTGGATGAAAGAATCTATGAATACTTTCTATCTTTCCTTTTAGGATTTCCATAAAAACCTGTAAAGTGCCAAAGAAAACCATTTGAAAGAGAATATAACACTATCAATGTGCCCTTTAGAAAAAGATTTGATAGATTGATTCCAATCTTCACTCCATAATAATAAAAGACCTCCATTTCTGCCGCAACTATCTACATGGAAGCCATTGAGAACCATCTGGAAGATGAAGTAGAGTCTCTAGTTTCTATTAATACGAAGCGTAACACCAGTCTGATGAAATAATGTATAACTTTTAGAAATACGTCTCAATGAGGTTCCAAGAGCGAGACTGCTCCAATTTTTTTGAGCATTACCACCTTTAGACAAAGATATGCTTAGGTTAGCTAATATAGTAGAAACTTGATAAGAAAGAAGCCAATGTTTTGAAACAATTTGGTTACATTGTTCATGTTTGACCCAATAAGTCTCAAATTTGTACCAATCTTTCGATTTCCATGGTCTCTTTGGTCTCTTAACACAGTGCAACTGAAATAGAATAGGCTTGTGATTAGATTTTTTGAAGTCTAAATGAGAAACCGTTGCTGAATGGAACTTATCAATCCATGTCTCATTGGCTAAAAATCGATTTAATCTTTGCTGAATATTATTTTCACACTCGCTTTTGTTATTCCATGTCATTTGTGGACCATGAAATATCGAATCAGAGAGATAACAATCGGAAACAACAGATTGAAAGGCCATGATCTGTTGCATAATTCTATCAACACTCCTATATTTATAGAGGACCGAGAACCTCATTAAAATCACCACCATACCCATGGTAAAGAGAGTAATGAGTGTAATCTGGATGAGAAAAAAAATCTATGAATGCTTTCCATCTTTCCTTTTAGGATTTCCATAAAAACCTGTGAAGCGCCAAAGAAAACTATCTGGAAGGGAGATAACAGTACACTCTTAATGTGCCCTTTAAAAATAGATTTGAAAGATAGATGCGAATCTTCACTTCATAATAATAAAAGACACCCACTCCTAAGTCCTGCCGCAACTATCCAAACAGAAACCATTGGAAATCATTTGGAAGATGAAGTAGACTCTCTAGTTCCTCTTAATACGAAGCATAACACCAGTTTGATCAGAAATGATGTATAATTCCCTTAATGATCTCGGATTTCAAAAATCCCCTTAGTAAGTTTTCAAGAGTGGCACTGCTCTAATTTTTAAGAGCATGAGCACCTCTAGACAAAGATATGCTTAGGTTAGTCAACATAGTAGATGCTTGATAAGAAAGAAGCCAATGTTCTGAAACAATTTGTTTACATTGTTCATGTTTGACCCAATAAGGCACGAACTTGTACCAATCTTTAGATTTCCGATATTTTTTTCAACTCTTATTAAAGTGCAAGTGATGTAGAATAGGCCTATGGAACTTATCGATCCATGTCTCACTAGCTAAAAATTGATCTAATATTTGTTGATTATTTATTCCATGTCATTTTTGAACCATGAAATCCCAAGTCAGATGGATAACAATTAGAAACAACAGATTGGAAGGCCATGATCTGTTGCATATTTCTGCCCACACCGCCCATTTCTCTAGAGAACTGAGAACTTCATGAAAATCACTACCACACACCCTTGGTAGAAAGTAATGAGTGTGTTATGGATGAAAGAATCTATGAGTACTTTCTATCTTTCCTTTTAGGATTTCTATAAAAACCTGTAAAGTGCCAAAGAAAACCATTTGGAAGAGAATATAACACTATCAATGTGCCTTTTAGAAAAGATTTGATTGTTTAATCCCAATCTTTACTCCATAATAATAAAAGACGCCCAACTTCTGCCGCAATTATCCACATGGTAGCAATTGAAAACCATCTGGAAGATGAAGTATACTCTCTAGTTCCTCTTAATACGAAGCATAACACCTGTTTGACGAGAAATGATGTATAACTCTCTTAATGTTCCTTGGATTTCAGAAATATGCCTCAATAACCTTCCAAGAGTGACCCTACTCAAGTTTTTTAGAGCATGACCACCTCTAGACAAAGAAATGCGTAGGTTAGCCAACATATTAGAAGCTTGATAAGAAGGAAGCCAATGTTCTGAAACAATTTGGTTACATTGTTCATGTTTGACCCATGTAGCCAACCCCGATTAATTTGGGGTTGAGTTGTTGATGATGATAGGGCTCAAACTTGTATCGATCTCTAGATCTTCTAGATCTTTTTGGACTCTTAACAAAGTGTAATTGAAGTAGAATGGACCTATTATCAGATTTTTTGAAGTCTAAGTGAGAAACATTTGCTGAATGGAGCTTATCAATCCATGTCTCGTTGGCTAAAAATCGATCTAATCTTTGCTGAATATTATTTTGACCATCTCTTTTGCTATTCCATAACTCTTTTGGACCATGAAATCCCAAATCAAAGAGATAACAATCAGAAACAACATATAAAAGACCGACCTTGATCAGTCGCATATTTCTATCAACAACCCCCACTTTCTCTAGTGGACTGAGAATTTCATGAAAATTACAACCAGAGCCATGGTAAAGAGAGTAATGAGTGTAATCTGGATGAAAGAATCCATGAATGCTTTCCTTTTAGGATTCCATAAAAACCTGTAATGCGCCAAAAAAAAACCATCTGGAAGAGGAATAACGTTATCAATGTGCCCTTTAGAAAAATATTTGATAGATAGATTCCAATTTCACTCCATAATAATAAAAGACCCCACTACTACCGCAACTATCCATATGGAAGCCATAATGAAAGCCCAATCGTTACTTTATTTTTTCAGATTTAGAACCATGAAGTCTTGTTTTTCTGATAAGAAAACAAGGCTTGGGGAAACATGATAAATAAGTTTCTTTAGAGACATAATAGTGCCAGGATTCCCCAGACCTTGCACTTTTAAAGATAGTAGGCTCATATCTTCTGGTCGTCCCTAATTGATAGGGACGTCGGTATCTTCACTGGGTTACCTTCTTCAGAAAAACACAAATTCTTTTGTTTTTTGTTAATCTGAAGACAATTAGGAGAATACTTAACCAACTTCCTCTTTTCCTTGAGCTCTGAATCATTTATTTGTTGAATAGTTGGAATCTCAGATTTTATTGCATTAACCTGAGATTAAGAAGAAATCTTTGCATTCCTTGCATTAGAAACACATTTTTGTTGATCGGAGTTCTTCATATTCCTTTCCGTTTGTTTCCGGCTGGTGTTTGGTTTTCTTATTGGCTTGGCCTTGACGTTCAGATGATGTGGTTGTACATTGTGAACAAAAGATACAGTAATATCAGCCTGCGAAGGTGATTGAAATTCTTTAGCCACTAACTCGGTTGTATTTCTATGATTGCATGATGGCGCAGGAGATGACGAAGAAAAAGAAACCGGCCGGTGTTCAATAACCATAGGAGTAGATTCCATGTTATTGATCTGTTGTCTGTATGTACTACGTTCATATCAACCACTTCGCCTCCTTTGGGTTCAGATAATGGAACATCAGGGAAGATAGAAGATTTATTTTTCGTATCAGCAGATTTCATAGAAGACAAGGAACCTTGTATTCATTCAGGAACTTTTAATAACTCCGGAAGAGGTTTCTTTGAAGAAACATGATCACAAATGGAGGCAGAAGCTTGACCTGCAGAAGGGTATAAATAAGCCAGCTTTATCCAATGAGACACAATTAGATGCAAGGGCCGAATTCATCACAGGACTATGCATACAATTCTCCCTTATATTGCCCCGAGATGTAATATTAAGGCTGTCACGTGGATTAGTGGCATTTATAATAGGTATGGATAAACATTCATGTGTCTTGAAAAAAAAAAAAAAAAAACCATTTTTTTTTTTTTGAAAGCCCAAAGAGGCATTTTTGGAAATTAATGTATCTATGTTCTATTAGGAGGTTTGAAAAACCCCGGGAGAACAGTTATCACACTTCTGAACTTTGAAGAAATAACTGCCATTGTCGGCAATTGATCTCCGGTCCCGGAAAGGAGTTATATAATTATATTTCCTGAATAACCACCTCCGACACGAATAACCATCTCCGACACGACCGCTACAGTTCTCCAATCTCAGAAAGTACGCTAGGGATTGACCAGGAACAGTAGAGATTCCTTGCTGCTCATCTGCAGTAGTTGCGTCGCCCACATGAGAACCAAGAAAACCGGTTTCACCCTTCCACTCAAATTAGGCCTTCCCAACAAGGCAAAGATGAAGTCGAGAGCTTCCTTCTTCATAAATCTCCTTTATATTAATAATTAAACGGACCATCATCATCATCATCTAAATTAAGAGAATTACACAAACTCTCAATCTCTAAAGAATTAAACATAAGAAAACAAACAGAAAAAAAAAAGAAAAGAACGACTTTCTCCATCTCCAGTGGAAACCGAGAGAGGAAAACTTAAATAGGTCAATCATTTTTTTTAAAATAAACCATCTGGGTGAAGAACTAATAACCCTTAATAGTTGTCCTTGCCATACCATAATATATGTTGGTCTAGAATTTGCTTCTTCAGTTGTAAGTTTAAAAGCATTGCATTTGTTGGTAATAGAATTGCTTCTTCAGTCGTATATTTGATAGCATTACACTAACTGAAGAGAAGAATCCAAACGTACCGTTTCAAACACAGGACAAATTAAAGAAAGAAATCACTTGTCAACCAGACGCTCCAATCACAGAAAACAACACATCACACAAGACTTCAATCAATGACCACCACGAAGACGGAGAACAAGGTGCAGAGTTGACTCCTTCTGAATGTCATAATCAGCAAGTGTCCGACCATCCTCAAGCTGTTTCCCAGCGAAGATGAACCTCTGCTGGTCCGGGGGAATTCCCTCCTTGTCCTGAATCTTAGCCTTGACGTTGTCAATGGTGTCTGAACTCTCCACCTCTAGAGTTATAGTCTTCCCAGTGAGGTTCTTCACAAAGATCTGCATTCCACCGCGAAGACGCAGCACTAAGTGCAATGTCGACTCCTTCTGAATGTTATAATCCGCAAGAGTCCTCCCATCCTCCAATTGCTTCCCTGAAAAGATCAATCTTTGCTGGTCGAGAGGGATTCCCTCCTTGTTTATTCTGTGTCTTCCGTAGGTTTTAGACAAACAAAGAAATCTCGGTTACTTAGGATAGAGAGTACTTAGGGTGTGTTTGATAGCAAAAAAAAGGAAAAAAATCATGAAAATTTGTTTTATTTTTTAGTATAACCGTTTTTTTTTTTTGTGTTTGATACACTTGTAACTGCATAGAGAAAAAAAACCTACCCTCCTAATTTTTCTCATTTATTTTCTCTTATTTTGAGATGGAAATTCGAGATTTTTGGTGTCTAACGAATTTATTTTTGACCGAAACTTGGACTCCTTCTTCTACAAGAACTTTTCCACAATAGATGGAACTCTCGATTCATACGTCTCTGTTTTCGTCTCTGCGATCTCTCCGTTCTTTCCTCTTTCGTCACGAACCATTTCGTCTCTGCGATCTCTCCGATTTCGTCTCTGCGATCTCTCCGTTCTCTCCTCTTTCGTCACGAACCATTTCGTCCTGCGATCTCTCCGATTTCGTCTCTGCGATCTCTCCAATCTCTCCTCTTTCGGCGTCTCTGCGGTCTCTCCAAAGGCTTGAACGCTTCTTCATTGAGTGGCTTCACAACCCTCACAAGTTCACCTGAAATCCCTTTGAGTGATAAAGATGAATTACTACCTGAGCCATCTACTTCCCCATCAAGGACCAGCTCAACCCGCTCACCTGCCTCAATAACTTCCTTATAAAGATTGGAAGGCATTGCAACTGTGAGGTCAAAGATTTTCGGGCGAGCTTGGTTGCCAATTTGAAGCAGATCATGAAACCCGCGAGTCACACACAGCGCGATACTTTCTCCCTTCCTTTCCAACAGTGCATTTGCAGCAACAGTCGTGCCCATTCGAATCCACTCAATCTTATCAGTAAGAATCTTTGAAGCACGAGGGATCTTGTGCCCGGTGTATTCTTCAAGAATTCTCCTTATGCCTTCAATTGGAGCATCATCATAATTTGCTGGGTCTACAGACAATAGTTTCATAACTCTCGCTTCCAGATTGCCCAGGAATTTCTGCATATACATATGTGAATGTGCCATAAAATGACGAGAAAAAATGATTTGCAATTGAAACTTTAAATGAAGGTTACTTGAAGAAACTTCTACTAATCGAAGAATTACTTCAAATGAATAATGAAGAAGCGCTCAAACTAGCAGAAAATTGAAAAAAAATTATCACGTGCAATCAAACAGCAATGAGAAAATTCTTTTAAAAAAATTTTCTACAGAAAATTTGTCAAAGTAAATACTTTTTTCTCATTGAAAATTCTCTTTGCTATCAAACACACCCTTAGAGTTTTTTTTTTCTTTTTGACCAAAAAAACCATTAGAAACTTAAATTTTAAAAGGGTAATTTTGGTGAAATACATGTGTCACATTATAAGAAAATTCGTGTTAAACCAGAGGATTGAGCAATGGTTTCAAAGTGTGTAGCTATGTCACTTTTCTTAAGGAGATTTTTCTCAATATACTGCAAGAGTCAGTAAAATTCTTAGAGAATACGATGAAGTAAAATTCAGCTTGCACTTGCAGCAGCGAAAGCTGAAACAAGAGCAAATATTGCTTAATTTCGAGATGTGATTCTTCCTCCCCAAACCCCTTCTATTATAGCTCTCTGGTCAAAACCAGTTGGAGCTACTGATTTAGGCCATAATTGTATCTCGTGTAATAATTCACATAACCATTCTCCTTTTTTTTTTTTTGAAGCTATGGCTAGCACAATAAACTTTGATTTCATAGTAGAACCAACCATTAAAGTTTGTTTCTTTGAAGTCCGCGAGATTGCACCTCTAGCAAGTGTGAAAATCCACCCACTTGTAGAAATATTATTTTGATCTTTCAAAATCCAACTTGCATATGAAAACCCTTCTAAGACAAGGGATATCCACTATATCATAAACCATAGTTAATTGTTTTCTTCAGATATTTCAAAATTCTTCGAATTGCAAACCAATGCAATTCGCTTGGATTAATTGTGAATCTGCTCAACTTGCATACTGCTAAGGCAATATCTGGCCTAGTGCATGTCATTACATACATTAAGCATCCAATTAATATAGATTACTCCAGTTGTGAAACTAGATTGCCTTTATTTTTCACTAGCTCAATACTTGGATCTAACGGAGTAGAAACAGGGGCACAATTCAAATGATTAAATCTATTGAGAACTTTCTTGATGTAATGAAATTGAGTTAGAGTAATACTCCCATCATCTCTTACAATCTGAATCCCGATAATGACATCAGCTTGTCCAAACTTACTTGAAAGAAAGTTTTTGGTTAACTGAAATTGTTCCAAGTCAGTTCCAAAAAATTGGCATGTCATCTAAGTAAAAACATATAATGAAACCATTTCTTTTTTCATCAAACTTGATATATAAACATTTATCAGACTCATTTATTTTGAATTCATTAGCTAGTACAACCTGGTAAAATTTGTAGTGCCACTATTTTGGTGCTTGCTTTAATCCATACAATGATTTTCGCAATCTACACATTTTATTTTCATGAGTGGCCATTATGAACCCTTCGGATTGTTCTATGTATATTTCCTCATCCAATTCTCTATGTAGGAATGCTATTTTGACATCCATTTGGTAGATGACCAGCTTGTTTATAGCTGCAATTGCAATAAGCAATCTGATAGTAGAAAGTCTAGCTACTGGTAAATATGTATCGAAATAGTCTATTCCATGCTTTTGGGTGAATCCCTTAGCAACCAGTCTTACTTTGTGTTTTTCAATGGATCCATCAACTCTCATTTTTCTTTTGAAGAGAAATTTGCATTTAATGGGTTTACGCCCGAGAGGTAGATCAACTAGCTCCCAAATGTTATTTCCTTTTATTGAATCCATCTCATCATTTAATGCATTTTTCCAAAAAGCTGCATCTCTTTCTTTCATCGCCTCCTCAGCTGTTTGAGGATCAGTTTATGTATTAAAACAACACGGAATTTGTCTACTTACTGTTTCTTTACTTCCTTCAACTAGGAATGCATAGAAATCAGAACCAAATGACTTTATTTTTTGAGCCCGTTTGCTCCTTCAAAGTTCAAGAACTTTTACTACTTTTTTGTCATTTTCAATTTGTACGACTTCCTTCCCCCTTTTGATTTTCTTCGGGAATACTTTTGGGAATAGATTTAAATCTGGTATCATAAAAAATTGTATCATTTGATTCAATTACAGTGTTCATTGAAATTGAATTATTAGGCTCAATTACCATGAACCTATATGTCTTTCTGTGTTGTGCATATCCAATAAATATGCACTCCACTACCCTTTCGCCCAATTTTATCTTTTAGGCTCAGGTACTTTTACTACTGCTCTACAACCTTAAACTCTTAAATAATTAAGGTTTGGTTTTCGCTTATTCCAAAGCTCATATGGGGTGACCTTATTTCTCTTTTGTGTAATTGTGTTCAAAATATGATATGCAGTTAGCAATGCCTCTCCCCAAAACTCACTACTCAAACTAGAGTTTGATAGCATAACATTAACCATTTATGTTAAAACATGATTTTTGCGTTACGCCACACTATTTTTTTGTGGTGTATATGGAATTGTAGTCTCACGGACTATTCTAGTGGATTCAAAGTACTTTGGATCATATTACTCTCCTCCCTTATTAGAACTTAAACATTTTATAAAGGTCTCACATTGCAATTCAATTTCTGCCTTATAGGCCCAAATCTTAACCATTGCTTCATCTTTGGAATGCAACAAATAAACATAATATAACTTGCTATAATCATCAATAAATATTATAAATATTTATTGCCTCCTATTGATGGTGTAATATGTATGTCACATACATCAGAATGCATTAAATCAAACAACTTTGAATATTTTCCAATACTAGGAAAATGGTTTCTAGTTGTTTTTGTTTTCATGTATGTATTGCAATTTCCTTCATATTTATCAAAACAAGGCATCAATTCTACATTCACCATATCATATAACTTTTTAAAATTAACATGCCCTAATATATGATGCCATAAAAATGAAGGAGACTCGACAAGATATGCAAAAATAATATTTTTATTAGATAAAGCGATTACATTAAGCTTAAACATGCCCTCATAAGCATAACCCCTCCGCATACATGTCTCCCTTGGAGAGTACAAATTTATTAGCCTCAAACACAAGCCTAAAACAAAACTTATTCAAAAGACTACCCGACATCAGGTTCTTCCCCACTTCTGGTGCATAATACACATAAGTGATTGTTACAATTTTACCAGAAGTAAACTTCAGATCAACACCACCTATGTCTTTAATAGGAATAGTAGCATCATTACCCATGTACAAGACAATATTTTCATCTACTACCTCTATGGCCTTGAAGAACCTCTTATTTTTGCAGACGTGTCGAGTAGTACTAGAATCAATCCACCAAGCTATGTCATTTTCAATGACATTGATTTCAGAAATCATAGCAATGAGATCATCATTTTCGTTTCCTACACCTTTCGCAACACTTGAGGAAACATGACGTTTCCCTTGCTTTCTCTTCTAATGATGATAATCAGACTTGAAATGGCCATCTTTCCTACAGAACTAGCAAATGACTTTCTGTTTCCTTTGATTCTGGATTTGGTTGTTCGATTTTTCTGAACCAGCAGGCTTTTTGGAACCACCAGGCTTGTTAGGCTTGTTCAGTAGGGTTTTTTGAATTTTGCTGCTTCCACCACATGCACCTTTGAAATTTCCTGAGCATTCTGCTCTTTTTCATTTTCTTACATGTGACAATCTTCTTCTTCATGAAGATAGTTAGCAAGTTCATCAAAAGTTATGTCCATTTTTTTATGCTCAAGAGTTTATTTGAACTCTTTTCAGGATGGGGTCAGTTTATCAATAATTAAAGACACAATAATGGTTTCATCCATAACAAGATTGTGTTGAGAGAAATTAATCCTAATCCTCTCAACTTCATGAAATTGTTCCATAACAGACCTATCATCTACCATTTTAAAGTTAATAAACTTAGAGATGAGAAATTCCTTACTTGTCCCATCCTATTTATGGTATCCCATCTCCAGTTTCTCCCACGGTTCCTTGGCAAAAGGAACATTGTGGTAGAGGTCGAACAGTGAGTTATTCATCACATTCATAATGTGACCTCTGTAGGAGTGGTCATCCGTCTCCTATTCTGCCCTTTTCTAATCTACTCGACAATTTCATCATCGCACTCCATAGGCTTGGGTGTAACCAGATAATACACCAGATGAAGCACTACTAGCAGGAAATGCACCCGCTTCTGCCACCTTAGGAAATCTCCTTCATCGAAGCCATCTAGCTTCATGATATTCTCCGATAGTTCTTTGATTGAAGCCATTACAACAAAAAAATTTCTATTATATTGTTAGACCTGATGAATGAGCAATGACTTCAAAGCGTGTAACTATGTCACTTTCCTAAAGGAAATTTTGCTCTCTATACCGCAAGAGTCAGCAAAACTTTTAGAGGATACGATAAAGTAAAACTCAGCTTGCACTTGTAATAGTGAAAGCTGAAACAAGAGAAAATGTTATTTAATTTCAAGATGTTCTTCTTCCTCCCCAAACCTCTTCTCTTATAGCTTTCTGTTCAAAATCAGTTGGAGAAGAAATAGGATAGTCAGGGCAGTTGAAGCTGCTTTACTCAGTCAACATTGAATGGGTTTCCTATTAATGACCCATTTAATGTTGAGTGGGTCAAGTAAATAACTACTCACATAGTGACTTTAAAAATGGTAAAAAATTAATGGTAAAAGTTTTACCCATGGTTAGCCCCCACACATATGTATGTGCCTCGTGCAAAGTGCTAAGTACGCCTAACACTTGTGGTTTTTCTTTTATACCTAATGTAGTGCAAAAGTATGTATACTCTTTAAAGTGGAAGTTTCTAACCAATGTGGGACTAAAATTGTCCAACAATTCATTCGTAAATCTTTATATAACAAGGCCTTTTGTAACTTGTATATAACATGCCAACTTTATATGAACACATTAGATTGCACACAAAAATAAATAGAAACAATCTTCATTGTGATGCAATGGCTCATGTTTACATATAGCTTAAAAATCATCGTTTTCGAGGACATGCTAGTTTGATTGCAACTCTATTTGATGTACATTTTAGATTATTTTCAACTTCATCCTATCTAATAGAGTTTTCATTTATGTACATTTCTATCCAATTCAAGACATAATCTGATAAAATTTCAGGATTTCTATTGCCAACCAACTTATCAATGGACATAACATCTGAAATCACTTTCAAGTTTGATTAGGTGAGCTTTATCTCTAATGCGGCAATGTTATTATTTACGTTTTAAATCTTAGTAGTACTAGTATCAATCATATGTATTGATTAATTGAAAAAAAAAGAAAACGCATACAAATACAACTTTTCTTATTTCGAAAATAATGATTGTCGGAATAACTTGATTTATATCATGTGCAAACTTAATGGCTATTGAACGTTTTGGTCGTTTTCCAACCTATCAATGACATTGATTAAAACAGAAATGAAATCAAGAATTTTAAACTTACATATAGTATTGGAACCCTATCATCTCCTTGATAAAGAATCCAAAATAAAGCAAATTAAGGAAGGATGCAACCATGTTTGGCAGCTAAGTCGGCTAGTCGATTCTACAAGTGTTTGTTATTTTTCAAATCGTTTACCTACAAATCTCGATACCATGCCCTTCAAACAAGTAATGGAGGATGGGAAACAAAAAAGTATATATAATAGTGTTAAAGATTGTAAATGTAGGCAAACTAATGGTATTTGATTTGATTTCATTAACTTTAAGAGATCATAAATGTAGATATATAGGCTTTCAACTGTTAATATAATATGTTTTTGACAGGATTTATTTCTTTTTTTGAAAGCCTTTTGACAGACATTCTACAACACTTTTCTCACCAAAGTATCCGCGACCCAGTGAACAATATGCCACTATGCTGAAATCAAGTTCTCTGTAAGTAATAATGAGTTTAGTAAGTCGTCTAATTTGGATAAATTATGACAACAAGAACATGATTCACAATATAAGCATTTTCTTTAATAATTATTGTCAAATTATTACAAACATTCAAAGTTGTTATGTCCTTCTAAACATAATAAGATTCTTGACATTGATTTGGCATAACATAGTAAATGTTATCAGATTAAAGCAAAATGATTTTTAATGTATTATTGCAGACTTCATAAAAGATGGGAGCATTATAATACCTCGAGAGCTTAGCACAGTCGAAACCCAACTCGGAGACCTGCAACAAGCAATGTAGTCATAAATTCATAACACATTAGTTCTAGTTTCACCAATGCAATACACCCTTGAATTCGTAACTTTTTCGCATTAAAAATAAAATTTTCTTCTAATGTATATGGACCTTGTGCAAGTTGCATATTGACAGCAATGAGGATATTCAGCTTTTTGGTTTGTATGAAAAAATTGAGGTTTTTATAAATTTATTGATATTTCCTTTTATAGTTCAAAATGATCGAAGCCATAGTTGAACGTAATAGATGGATTAATGTAAAACTCGAATCTAACAATAAATGTAGCAGAAAATAGAATCCCTAAACATGGCTGTTAAATGATAGGCGTGGAGTAAATCATGAAAGCTAATGGGATAAGGGAATATTTTATCTACAGAACATGTGGAGTCCTTTCTACTTTCTACTTGTAAGTGTAACTTACAAAAAAATGGCCTTTTTTATTAACTCACTAAAGCACTCAAATACATGTTCTCTATTTGGCTTATATCATCATATCCTAATGTAGAGAAATACTGATCAAATCTCGAGCCAAAACAATGACACCTTCTTATTGAATTAACAATAAACATATTCTCAACATACCTATCAAGAAAAAACCTCCCAACAAACCATACACATCATATATTCCTACCAAAAAGTAAGTAACCACCAGATTCATAGTACATTGATAAATGAACAACCATAATTGAAAGACGAGATAAAGTAAAAGAACTTGCTCGAAATAACCACAATCATAAAAAAGGACCAAGTCATGAGAAGTGAAAAAACTAACCTCAAACAAAGCAATAACATCCAAGAACTCAAAAGAGTAGAATTAAGGGCGAGCTCTCTTTCTTTCAACATGTCTTAACACTCAAGGACTGAAAATGGCCAAAGATTGAATCTTGATATGAGAACCATGATCAAAATATACACAAACTCGTCTTTTGATTAGACATAAGATAAAAACCATGATCTGTAGACTGCTGAAAGTGGAACAACCTTGGGAGATGAAGACATGAATGTTATTATGGGTGGCAATTTAGTATCCATACCCGCCAGCCTCGATTTTGTCCAGCTCGAAATAAAAAGGGTTGGGATAATGTCTTAACAAACTCGAGTCGGGTCTAAACAAAGACTTCTAGTTCGAATTTAAAATCAGATTGGGTCTGGACAAGGCTTTGGAACTCCGCACTCAGCCCAAACTCGGTTCGAATGTTAAATATAGTGAAAATATTTTTGAAAAAAAGGTATATTAGACACTTAGTGTTAATGTCATTATCAGTATTATTGTCATTAATTGTTTTTGAGTAAATGACTTGCTATGATGTGTTTCATATGCTAATGAAACCATCTAGAGATCGGTTAGATGTTTGACATGTAAATCAGTTTTAGAACTTATCCTCGAATCTACTTGAATCGATTGAGTCTGGATAAGGATAAGGCGATTGCAACAAAGCAATATACAATTGCAACATGATCTTATAATTGACCAGTTGCAAATACGATCTTATCTACAACAGTAGAAGATGTGGTGATAACAGAGTAGATGATCTGAGACACATCAATCACGTGAACATTTAGATGAAACATGGTTGGTTTTTGAAGATGAAAATGTATTAAGTATCGTTTGAGATATTTGACATTAAGTGTCCTCGTCGATCTTATTATATTATAAAGTTGGAAGAGTATGTAACTCATCTACTTTATATTTCAGTGAACGGACGTGTTGTTCACTTTATCTTTGAGTAGCACCAAGAAAACTTGGGTATTCTAGTGAGGGGGAGCCTCAACGTGCAAGTATCGAGAGACTTATGCAAAACCCATGAGAGGAGTGAGTGAGATGAAAGGAGGAGCTCAGTGAGGGAGTCATGTGAAAAGTGCTGTATCCATTATTCTTTACTTAGTGTATTTTACGTTTGGGCGTTGCCCTACAGATGTAGGTCATGGAACAAACTATGTAAACAAGTTCACTGTATTTGGTTTGATTTACTTATTATTTATTTGTCTAAGTACTTGCATTGTTATTTGTTTCCCATTTATAACAACAATCAAATCATATTGTGACAACATTAAGTTATTTCAATTGGTATCAGAGCAGGCACTGTAGAGTTTTTGATTACAAAGATAAATGAGATTCGCATACTAACCATAATGTTTCAGGAAAACCAATCAGATCAGCCAGAGGGTGTGTTTAACATAAGGCCACCATCGCTCACCAATATAAACTACACGTGTTGGAAAGTCCGTATGTAGGGTTATATACTCCCTATTGATGTCAAATCATGGAGTGACATTCAGACTGGCTATCCCCCACCACTTGTAGAAGGAGTGCTAAAGGACACAAGCCAGTAGAATGACGCTGATGAAAGGTTACTATCCACAAATGCCAAAGGACTGAATGCAATCTTTGGAGTAGTAACTAAGGAACATCTCAAGCTCATATCATCATCCAAGATTGACTATAAGAAGCTAGTTGTATATGTATGTTATACCTCATGTTTTGAACTTAAAACATTCTCTAATGCTTTTCAGGACGAGTATTGGATAATAGTAGTGCAAGAGGATCTGAATCAATATCAAAGACTCGATGTATAGACTGGTGCCAAGACCATAAAGTTCCAATGTTATTGGAGCAAAATGGATATTCAATAATAAGACAAATGTTGAAGGAGAAGTGATTCGAAACAAAGCCAGATTAGTTGCTTAAAGGATATAATCAAGTCGAAGGTATAGATTTCAATGAAATCTTTGCCCATTTTGCTCGATTAGAGTTTATACGTCTATTGCTTGCTATCTTTTTTTTTTCTTTTGTCTTCAAACTTTATCAAATGTATGTCAAATGTCCTTTCTTAAATGCCATACTCAAAGAAGAATTCTATATGGAACAACCAAAGTAATTTAAAAATACACTATTTCCTCATCGTGTATATCACCTGAAGAAAGCTTTATATGGGTTGAAACAAGCCTTGAGAGCCTAGTACGATAGACTCGCCACTTTTTTACTTGCTCAAGGGTACACCAGAGGTAGTATTGATAAAAATCTATTTGTCAAGCATCAAAGTAAAGCTATTCTGATTGTTCAAGTATATGTCAATGATATTATCTTTAGTTCAACTGCGAAATTCTTGGTGTATGAATTTGTTACTAACATGTAGAATGAGATCAAGATGAGAATCAAACTAAAGCTATTCTGATTGTTCAAGTAAAGCTATTCGATTGCTCAATTACTTTTTTGGGCCTTCAAGTTCAGAAAACTGATAAAAAAACTTTCATTCGCTAACATAAGTATCACCGCTCGTTAGTGAAAAGGTTTGGCTTAGCTAAGCCTAATGGGAACCCTCAAGAAGATCTCCTAAGATGAAAATGAAAAACTAGCTGATTGCTCATTATACAGAAGTATGATTGGAAGCCTCTTGTATCTCACAGCCAGCAGACCAGGCATAACCTTCACTGTATGTGCTAGATATTAAGCCGCGACAAATGAATCACACCTTATTGTTGTGAAATGAATCATACGATATGTAGCAAGCTCCTCACATTGGTCTTTGGTATTCCTTTAATGCTAACATTTGTTTTGTTGGTTATAGTGATGCAAATTGGCTAGAAAGTGCAAATGATATGAAAAACACTTCAGGAGGTTGTTTCTTTGTTGATACCAATATGGTTTCCTAGTTTAACAAGAAACATAACTCTATCCCACTCTCTATAACTGAAGTTGAGTACATAACTATGAGAAGTTGTTGCACTCAATTACTATGGATGCGCTAGATGCTACAGGACTACAACATTTAGTTACAATAACTTACTATTTTTTGTGACAACAAGAGTAGCATCGATATATCTAAGAATCTTGTCCAACATTCACTAACCAAACGCATTGATCTCATACATCATTTCATCGATGATATAGAAGAAAGGATGGTTGTTGGCATTTAATATATTACTACTAAGAAGCAATTAGCTGACATTCTCACCTAGGCACTTGATGCTACTAGGTTCGAAATGTTACGGGGTGAAATTGGGCTATGCACATGCCCTGTATAAATCACATTCCATTACTCCCCCAAATTCTTTAAATAATTTTTTTGGTTTTAGTTTAAAATTATAAAAAAATAGGAGGAGTATAGCTGTTGTGTTTTTGTACACCATTATAAATTAAACTTGTGTCTAGCCATTTTGCACAATGAATTTTTTTTATTGATTCAAGTGTTTTGATCATTATGGGTTGTTTTTATTTTTATTAGGTCTATTTTAATGATGCATTAGTGAGAGATTTGAGGTGGGTGGTTAGCATCATAAGTGCTCTTGTGTTTATCCAAGTCAAGATTGCCTCTTTTCCTACCTTGATTAGGATTCTCTAACCTTGATCGTCACAATCCTTGTAGGAGTGGTCTTGTATTGTCTTTCTGTTTCTTCTCTTTAATCAGTTAGTTCCATCAACCAATCACCATGGTTTCAACAATGGGATTAAAGAACACTGCCATTGCACGTAAACCCTCATAATTAAAGCCTCCTCCAAAGGGCAGAAAGAAAAAGGTAACAAGAAGATAGCTGAAGTCATGAACCTTACACCTCTGATGATCATGCCACTGTCATCTCCAATTAAGAAAGGGTCGAATTCTTCCACTAAAGACTCTCAACACTTATCATCAATCAGTTTCCTAGAGTCTTAAATTTGGGAGATCCATTTTCTACATCGTCCTCTAAGCTAGATAATGCTCAAAACTACGAGGTTCGACTTACTACTACGGCTATACACAGACAAGCCATTGCATGCACCATCTGAACATGATCAGATGGGTATTAAAGAGCCTACAACTGAAGAAACAACCGAGATATAATAGGCAACTGACCTTGTTACATTCATTCCTCTGAACATTTAAGAGATGAATTTTGGAGATAAAGTTTCTGATTCCGCTGATATTAAGACTCCTCAGGGATTTACTACTAATGAGCACCTAGATTTGCCAACTGAACAGGCAGAACCAACTCTTGATGTTGCTACTAAGCATGAATCTCTATTGCAAGAAGAAAATCAACCTTAAGAGGAATCCAACCTTGAAATATAAGAATAATAACCTGATAGTACTACGATGCTAGAAGAAGTTCAACTGAAGCCTAATGAAAACCTTATCGATTTCGGGCTAGAGATGATGTCTGGTCTAAAGACTCGTAGGTCCTTGTTTCCCTCGCCGACACTTTCAAAAGATTGTGTTTGGTTTTAGGGTTCATATGTAGCGGAAAACTCAAATATTCTTGAAAAAACCCTAACAAGATCGAAAATTGGGTCCATTAAACTAGATCTAAAAAGTAAACCTTACCTTAATTCGTGATTTTCTTCAGTGATTGTTTGATTTTAAAGACGTTCAAGCGCGTGTCCTCTATCAGAAATCCACACACGAATGGTGACTATAATTTGGAATGCTAGCCCTAAGAGAGATTGAAGACGTTTTTTTTCTCTCGTAAAATCCATAGAACTCGAAAATTGCAAAAATGAAAATCTTATGTTTTTCTAGGGTTTCACCTTTCATTTATATGTGTAGATAAGCCCTCACTTAAAATCTAGTTCGTAATACAACTGTTGTATTTAGGCATTTTAAGCAAATTACATATACGCCCCTATTAATAAGTTATTATATAACAAATCATAAGGGTTTTTATGTCATGAGTTTCATCATATAACATTTATTACTTTAGACCAATTGAAATTGCACAAAGCCATTCTTTGTGTGTGACCCAATAGGTTCATGCGATATTGACAATGAACCAAAATTATTTTGGTACACAAGTTATAAGCGATCTCTAGCAAGACATTATGACTACTCGAGTAGCATGAATAACAAAATCGATACAACCTAACTAATAACATATATCATATCCTTTTGTCGTGCGATATTCTTTGACTAAACATAAGGCATGGAAAGTCACCTTTAATGTTCAATCATACTAGTCTCGATCTTTAGGTAATCTGAAAACATCCAAGTGACATTGATCATATCAATTCACATGGACTTAGCCATTATTAGTCTATCATATCGAGGGATCCACTAATATCACTTTCTATACGTGAGTGGAAAATTCTATCTTAATTACACACCTTCACACATTATTTATGTAGTTACCAATCACAATCTTTATAATCGTTTGGTTAAATGCAACTTTCGATTGCGTCAAATTACCATGCTCATAACATTAAAGTCTATGGTAATCTTAAGTCGAAGGACTAAATAATATACTCGTCACGAGTAACACCTATGACTTAATCGATGTGCTGTTCTCATAGTGGGTCGATTTAGTACCTTGTTCCGAACTGCCTCCTTAGCCGTATCAGACATTGCAATATACTCAGCTTTTATTATAGAATATGCTATAGTTTCTTGTTTGGAGCTTTTTTTAGCTCGCTGCACCTCCATTCAAAGTAAATACATATCCAGACTACGATCTAAAGTCATTTATATCAGTTTGAAAACTTGCATATGTGTAACCATTTACAAAAAGATCGTCTTCTAAACTTCCATAAACCAAGAATACTTCTTTAGTCTTTCTAAAGTACTTAAGAATGTTCTTTACTACTATCTAGTGACTCTCACCGGGATCAGACAGATATTTGCTTGTTGTGCTTAAAGCACATGATACATCAGGTTGGGTGCATAACATGACATACATGATAGATCCAATAGCTGATGCATATGGAATCGTATTCATGCGCTCTCGATCATCATTAGTCTTTGAACATTGAGTCTTGCTGAGACTTATATTAGACATTGGCAATGACCCTCTTTTAGAGTCTTGCATATTGAACCTATTCAGTACCTTATCTATATAAGCACTCTGACTTAGACTGATCAACCTTTTAGATCTATCCCTATAGATCTTAATCCCAAAGATGTAGGCTGCATTTCCTACGTCCTTTATCTCAAACACTTCCCTAACCAGGACTTAATAATCTGTAAGGTCAGGGTGTCTTTTCCAATGAGTAATATATCAATATACAGTACCGGGAAAACAACCAAGCTCCCACTGACCTTCTTGAATACATAAGGCTCATCTTCATTTTTAGTGAAACCAAATTCCTTAATTGCTTCATCAAAATGAAAATTCCAACTTTGAGAAGCTTTCTTCAATCCATAAATGGTTCTTTGAAGCTTGCACATATTCTTAGAATTCTCGAACCCTTCAAGCTATATCATATACACTTCCTTAAGTAACTTTCCATTTAGGAAAGCTATTTTGACATCCATTTGCCATATCGCATAGTCATAATATGCGGCTATGAAAATCAGAATTCCAATTGATTTGAGCATGGCTAAAGGAGAAAAAGTCTCATCATAATCAAGACCTTGAGTTTTTTTGAAACCTTTTTGCTACTAGCCGTGCCTTATAAGTATGCATATTTCCATCTATGTAAGTTTTCTTCTTGAAAACTCATTTACATCCAATGGTCTTACAACCTTAAGTTAAATCAACTAGGTTCTAAACTTAGTTATCATATATGGATTGCATTTCAGAATTCATGGCACTAAGCCATTTATCTGCTTTAGGGCTAGACACAGCCTCTTGATAAGTAGTAGGTTCATTTTGATCCATAGCAAAACCTCACTACTATCAGTACTAAGAAATCCAAATTTCTCAAGCTGATGTCTTACCCCATCAGACCTATGTGGGCCTTGTGATACTTGTGGAGGTTCAACTAGTTCAAGACTTTGTTGATCTCTCACTGGCGGTTGAGTGTTTATTTGTGGTTCTTGAACTTCTTCAAGACTTATTTTATTCCCATTGTTGTCTTTTGAAATAAACCTATTTTTTCATAAAGACACCATTCTGAGCCACAAACACTTTGTTCTCAGTGGGATTATCAAAGTAGTATCCTCTAGTTTCTTTAGGATAACCAACAAATACACACTTGGTAGATTTGGTTGATAACTTTTTCTGAGATTTTTCGTTGTACAAAAACCTCAACCCCAAATCTTAAGAAAAACTTTTTCTTTTCTCAAACTACATCTCATATGGTGTGTTATCAACTGCTTTAGAAGGAACACGATTCAGTGTAAACGCAACAGTTTATAAGGAAATAGGAAAATTTGCATGACTCATCATAGATAGAACCATATCCAATAAAGTTTGATTTCTCCTCTTAGAAACACCATTCTATTGTGGAGTTGCTGGGGGAGTTAATTGTGAGACAATCCCACAGTCTCTAAACTGATCATTAAACTCTTGGCTCAAATATTCATCACCTCGATCTGATCGAAGTGCATTTAATAATTTTGCCAAGTTGATTTTGCACTTTATTCTGAAATGTTCGAAATATCTCAAAAAATTCACCTTTATGTTTCATGAAATACACATAACCATATTCGCTAAAATTATCAGTGAATGTAATGAAGTACTGATAACCACCTCTAGCCATTATGTTTATATTACCGCATACATTAGTATGTTTAGAACCAATAAATCATTTGCCTTTTCATTGTGTCCAGTAAAGGGACTCTTTGTCATCTTTCCTATTAAACAAAATACACATGTTTCATATGATTCAAAATCATATGAATCTAAAAGTCCATCTTTATGGAGTTTAGAAATGCGTTTCTCATTTATGTGGCCAAGACGTTAATAATAGGATTATCTGTGGACCTTTTCATGTTTAGAATATATAGACCATTATACAAATCAACATTCGCATGGAAAACATCTTTAAGAGAAATGGAGCATTTATTATTCGCAATAATGAAATTTAAAGCATCCAAATCCAAACATGAAACTGAAATAATGTTTCCGCTCAAGGGAAGGACATAATAATAATTATTTAAAACTAAAACAAGTCCATTAGGCAAAATTAACTAATAGTATCCTACAACCAATACTTTTGCTCCATTTCCAACTTGTAGGATGGCTTCTCCTTTCTTTAACTTTCTACTTTTGGTGAGACACTGCACATTAATACGAATGTGAGATCCATATCTGGTATTCAATACCCAGGAACCACTAGTAGATAAATTAATTTCAATAACGTAAATACCTGAAGTAGTAGTCGCACTACTTTTCTTTTTCTTTAGATCTTCAAGATAGAGCTTGCAATTTCTGAATCAATGCCCAGGTGCATGGCAGAAATGGCGATTTCCTTTTTTTTCATTTTCTTTCTGGGACTGTGAAGTAGAAAAACATGAGGTTTGACTTGTTCCATAGGCTTTGTGACAGTCATAAAAGCCTTAAAAACTTTAGCCTTGCCTTTGCTCGTTTTCTTTAAAGACTTTCCTTTCTGAACCATCAACACATTAGCAATGGGTTTCTTGACATGCTGCTTAGCAGTTTTAAGCATCAATTGCAACTTTGAGATAGACTTCTCATGTTATTCATGTTATAGTTCATCACAAATTATGAATAACTAGCAGGCCGTGAATTCAGGATCAAATCCGTAGTGAACTCTTAGCTTATGGGAAATCCAAGTATGTCAAGATAGTTTATATAACCCTTGATTTTTCAGAACATGAGGAGTAACTGAGGCACCCTCAGCCATTTTGCAAGAATGAAGGTTTTTGATAGTCTCAAACCTTGCTTGCTTATCCTGCTGCTGAAACATTTCCTTCAGCATCATTGCCATGTCGTAAGCTTCCATGTGTTCCATGTCCTTCTGAAGTTCAGGAACCATGGTTACCAACATAATTCATGCAACACCAGTTGAGTCGTTAACATGCTTAGTATGTGCATCCTTCATAGCTCTTAAAGCATTAGCTGGTGGTTTCTCAGGAATAGAATTATCTAGGACACATGACTTGCATTCATGCTTAAGAACAATTCTCAAGTTTCTGAACCAGTCAAAAAGCTTGTCCTGGACAACTTATCTTTCCCAAGAATTGATCGTAGTGACAAGGGACTAGTATGATTTTAATAGGCCATAGATCTACAACAAAGATTATGCAAAAGTTTATTTTATTATAGAGGAATAGACTCCCACTAAATTAACAACCCTCCTGAAAATGCTATGTTAATTAAGGGACTAAAATCCATATTTCACTTAATTCTAAGACAGCTCAGGCATGACACTTTGAATTAGGTTATTTAGGTAGGTACTAATTACCAATTACATCATACATAACTTTTAGTTATTTTTATGAGATTAAGACATCTGAGGTCTTAACATGTTTTATCTTGTTTAGTGCCTAAAGCCCAAAATCATTTTAATAGCTTTATTGAGTCTAACCATCTCAAAAACCATACAGTAACCGTTACTCAACTTGCCTCACAATATGCTCTGCGGAGGTAGAACCATATTGATGTGATCGAAGCCTTGACAAGTATTTGGGAATGGATGACGCTTAACTTAAAATTTGGAAGAGGGATTTTTATTTGTTTTAATGATCATAATTTAAATAAGATAAGTATTATATATTACAATGCATAAACAATCACTAAACAAGTTAGGAATTTATACTAATATTGACTATTATATGAGTTTTCTTGCACTGCAAATAGTTAATGGCGGTCCCGCTGGCCAGTCAACGAGTGGTGGTTCCGCTGACTAGTTAGTGGATGGGGGTACAGGGGACGCGCCCCCTTTTTTAAGACAATGAACTTCAATTCCAAAAATCGAAAATCGCCTAAAATTTCTCATTATTTTTGTCAACCAAATAAACCAAAACTGCCCTTATTTTAATTTGAAAAAAATATTAATTAAAACATTTTTAATTAACTCAGGCCCACCTTTAACTTAGTATATTATCCAATTAGAATTTGATATATATCTTACCGATCTTATAGGATTTGTAATTCTTATCTGATTACAAGTTTATCTCATATCTAATAGGAATACATTATGGATAACCACAATGAGATATATGATCAAAATCAATTTCGAAATATTAATCATGCATTCAATAACAAAATCATATTAACTTAATCATATTAACCTAATCATGATTTTTATCATGGAGACATACATAATTATTGAAAAAAAATGAAATATATATTCAACACTAGAATCACATTAACCTAAACATGACTTCTACCATGAACATACAAAATTCACATTGTTCAATATTAAAAACATATGTTAATCAAAATATTTAAAACATGAATACTATCATTGAATTAAATCATGCGTATGTATCAATGTACATGAATCAAGATTATGTATTCACGTATATATCATATATACATAAGAGAAAATATGCAAATGTTTAAAAGAATTGACCGTAATGCTTTGATATCACTGTTGGGTTTTGGGGTTCATATGCAGCGGAAAATTCAAAATGATTTTTGAAAAACCCCGATAGGATCAAAAATAGGTTCCATTAAATTAGATCTAAAAAGTAAACTATACCTTAATTTATGATTTTCTTATGTGATTGTTCGATCTCCAAGATGTTCAAGCACTCACCCTCTATCGAAAATTCATACACGAATGGTGACTATAATTTGAAGTGCTAGCCCTAAGAGAGATTGAAAACATTTCTCTCTCTCCCAAAATCCAAAAAACACGAAATTTGCAAAAACAAAAATCTTATTTCATTTTAGGGTTTCTCTTTTTATTTATATACGTAGATAAGCCCTCACTTAAAATCCTATTCATAATACAACTATTGTATTTAGGCAGTTTAAGCAAATTACACATATACCCCTATTTATAAGTTATCATATAACAAATCGTAAGGGCTTTTATGTCATGAATTTTATCATATAAAATTCATTACTCTGGACAAATTGAAATTGCACAAAGCCATTCTTTGTGTGCAACCCAATATGTTCATGTGATGTTGGCAATGAACCAAAACCATTTTGGTACACAAGTCATAAGCGGTCTCTAGCAAGACATTATGACTGCCTTAGTAGAATGGATATCAAAATCGATACAACCTAATAAATAACATATATCGTATCTTTTTGTCATGCGATATCCTTTGAGTAAACATAAGGCATGGAAAGTCACCTTTAATATTCAATCATACTAGTCTCGATTTTAAGGTAAACTGAAAACATCTAAGTGATATTGATCATGTCAATTTACATGGACTTGGCCATTATCAGTCTATCATATCGAGGAACCCACAGATATCTCTCCATACAAAAAATTCTATCTTAATTACATATCTTCACATATTATTCACATGCTAACCAATCACAATCTTTATAATCGTCAGTTAAAAACAATGTTTGCTTTTGTCAAATTACCATGCTCATAATATTGAAGTTTATGGTAATCTCAAGTCGAAGGACTAAATGATATACCTATCATGAGTAACATCTATGACTTAATCTATGTGGTGTTCATATAACGAGTCGGTCCAGTACCTTGTTCCCTAACAAGTACTCATGATCTCGATTCGTATCCCTATGATCATCACATGCTCATCAATCAAGATTCAAACTTGTTTTAATTCATTATAGTTATCAGTATAATGATAGGCTAGTGACATTTAAGATATTTCAACAAATACACATGGATCTTACTATAAGGTAAACATGCAATCACTTATAATAAAACATCACATAAAAATCTCAATTTTATTAACTAAGATTATAAGATAAATAATGTTTGCAGATTGACCTAGGGTACATGCCCCAACATATTGAAAGGCAAAAATCTAGTTATTGGGAAAGTCTCAAAAAAAAAGAAGGCTCTTTGAAGTCTATTCCTATCAGCCCTGGTGTAATAATGGAGACTTCTAGTCCTGTTATAATAGCCCCCTCCAGTTCTAGTTCTGAATTTGAGGATACTGATGATATTGAGGGTTTGAGCTCTGATTCTGATGAAGAGGAGCTAGTGAAGGAAGGAAAGCATAAAGGGGCAAACTCAGCAGTTCTATGACCAGGAAGCCCAAAGAAGGTTCGACGATGTTCGATAGATAAAACTCCATGCAGAAAAGTATCACCATGAGAATACTTATGCTAAAGAAAACTCGCTAAAATTTCATACCTCAAGATCCTTACTCAAGATTCTTTCCTTTCCAACTAAGTTCAATGGGAGCTTAGTAAAAGAATTCTATTTTAACTTACAAGTAGTAATGAGTGACCCCTTTTCACCTTTTCACCTTTTCACCATAAGGTATAATATGTTAGAGGACATATTTACCAATTCTCTTATGAGATGATCAACTGAGTATTGCGATGTGAGGTCAATAATGGTGGTGGCCATAAATATCTTATGTCCTTTAAAACCGAGAGCAATATGCTTACTTTGGTTAAAACTATCATGAGAGGGGTAGTTAGATCATGGAAAAAAGAGGAGAGAAAGTAAACAAAGGATTTGACTGCCTTGTATTTATCTTTGTACCTACACCGAGCTATAATCTCATACCAATCAAGCATGGAAGTACTTTTGCGATGAGAGATGAGTATTTTACTTTATGCCATTGAACAACGGTGCCACATGATTCGAGGGAGATCATTTTTAGGGCTCTTGTAGACATGACAAAGCTTAGGTCTCAATTTTAGTATCTTTTCTTTTTTTTCCTTACTTGATTACCGATCTACTTATCTATCTAAATGTCAAGATGGATAGACATGATCACTGAACATCTGCACAAGTGAGGATGACCTCTTCAAAGGTCACGAAGAACAACGCCACCCATGTTAATGATCTGCCTGTGAATGAAGAATTGTCAAGAACAACTCCCTAAATAAGGTGTTTCCCCTAGTGCAACCCATGATAATAAGGCCGGTCCTTCTGAAGTTTGAAAACATAAGAAAAAGAAGGCCAAAACACATGTTTCCATTGCTTCTATAATGGCCCAAATTTCTAAATAATGGATTTGATCCGTAATTAAGGGTCGTTGATCCATGATGTGGCCTAAGAGCGGGTACATAGTCCCAACACTCAGCATTAAGTCCGAGTAATATTTTATTTGTGGTATGGTGGATGCTTTGTCACGACTCAGATTTCTAAATCTGAGTTTAACTCGTTTATCAGGATAAGTGACCCATGACGTTGGACCCTCATTGAGATACGTGCACTAACCGAGGCAAGGTGGTCAAGGTATATTTTAGATTTATTGTAGTTCATGCTTAGTGTATTGTATATGTGTGGACTACTAAGTCACTCCTACTTATGTATAGGTATTGAGACGTGAGTGGAGATGTGCCTTGAGATGTGTGCCAGCATGGGACTGGGGTAGTGAATGATTTGGTAAGTTGATTGACACATGCAAACTAAACCATCTCATTTTCAAAACTTGCTGGAGAAGTAAAAAAGAAGATTTGGGAAGGAGATTAATAAGAGTTTGTGAGTTTGGTGTAGGTGGAGACCAAACTAGGTGTTCATCAACTAGGTAATCCTATTTACACTATACCGGTTTAGCTTAATTTGATAAATTTATGAAATAAATTGTGTGTGGCTATTTTTGTAGTGTTAAGTTGTTGTTTTGGGTCTCTGGTAAGTTAGGGAAGAGATCTAAGGTGATGGAGTAGCCATGTGTGGAGAAAACTCAGAATTCTAAATGTAGCATTTTGGATTTTCTTGCACATAGCACGCTAGGTATGATCAACTAGCGCACTAACTCTATATAACGTGCTAGAAAAACTTGGTAGCGCGCTAATAAGGTCATTAGCGAACTGGGTAGGTTACCTAGTGCGCTAGGTGCTATGTCAGCCTAAAAATATGAATTTCTTAATTTAAACTTAAACACTATAAACAAGTCTAATACCCTAACTAAAGGTCTAAACACACTCAAAAACATGTTAAATGATATTAGGAACCTGGGGATTGTCTCGAGGGCTCGAATACAAGTTTTGAGGTGTCAGGAGGCTGGAATAACTAAGAAATTTGCGTAGATAGTAAGTAAACTAATTGAGATAGTTATTTACATTTCATTCCTCTTTTGTCATTCAATTCTAGTTATTTGGACTGATTTGCCTATTGTAATCTAAATAACATGACTTGTTTCCTCTCTTATTTAATAAGTTTGCTATCACGCTATTACTTGTTGGCTAAATATAATCATTGATTATAAATAATGTGCTATGTCATTTTTATTGTTTTTATACTTAGTCAAATGAAATAACATGCTATTAGGTAGATATTTAATGGTATTGTACATATAAACTCCTTTGTTCATTAAATATGCAATTACTTTGTTGGATTCCTAAACCATGTCATTTCTTGGGTGATGAAAGTAATTTTATCTAGGACCATGATATGATAGAGATGGTGCGATACACGGGGGGTCACTAGACTTTTGGGTGGTTGGGATCTCACCACTATCTTGCGCAAACAAGCGGTAGGGGCCTGGAGTTATTGGCAAGTACATATATCACATGTCACTGACCTTGTGAAAGATTATGGAGAATAGAACTCAGCCCCGACCTTCAATAGAGATGTAGAGCACAACTTCATCCTTATATGGTAGGAAAATGCATTGTGATAAGACTCACGACTGACCGACCCTAGATCATTACTACTTAGCAAAACGTTAATTTCATATTGTTTAACTGTAATACTTCTTAGCATGATTTCTTTTCACTATAGTTGCTATTATTACGCTTTCAGATACTTCATGTATATTTTGAAATGTGAACAAATTTCTGTCGGTGTTACTTTCTACTTTCCTGTACTCACTATCTTTTTTATGACGGTGGGTACATATCCATATAGTAGTAGACCAGGCAAAAAGAAGATCAATGACTACATTTGAGCCAGTGGAGTGCTGCTACATCGGATTTTGTAGGTTTTTGATTTTGTTGTATGACTTTTTTATGTCTTCCATATACTTTTAGGGTTGTATATATTTTAGGTTAAGGGTTAGTACCCTGACCAGATACATGATGATATATTATTACCATTTCATTATGTATGTGCATGTGATCTTTATTTCCTTGTTTTCCACAATTCTTAGGTATCATGTTAAAAGGTTCCGCTAAAATGTTAAGACTTCTGCTGAATAAAATTTAAGTTGTATAAATTTTAATTAACTCTGATTTATTAATTGACATAAGATAAGAAAATGCTTATTTAAAAAAAATTAACTTATAAGAAGAAAGGTTTTGGAAAGGTTGATTAATTCATTGTTACGTCCTACGTGTTGAGTTTAGGACTTAATGATGGGATTAGGCTGGACGATGCCCTAATTTAAAAAGGGGTCATCATAAGTGGTATCAAAGCCTAAGTTTATAGAGCTTAGGTAGTGGAATGTAATTATTATACAATGTGACACCAAAGTTACAGTTGGTATTCGAGCCCATCTTTAAAACAAAATTTAATAAAACATAAACTTTAGATGGCAATCAGTTGATCCTTGCCTAGAAATCATTAGTTGGGAAGTGAGTGAAAGTGAGGTGGGAATATCTTATATGTACATGTTTCTATATGTATATATATATATATATATATATATATGCATTATCTATGTAGTAGTTGATTCGCGTTCACTATCAACTTGCAGACACTAATGATTGATTTACGCGATACGTGCAAGTGGCAGCTAGCCTCTTGTTCCATTTGTTGATGATTTTTAGAGGTTATCTGGTCGAGTATCATCTCAAGGACATCAGTTGGCTAAGTTTATAGGTACGAAGATGACACATTTTTCTCCACCAGCACAAACATCAGCTCCTACTATAACTACATCAGTTGTTTCGGTAGTACATACTATACCGTTAGTGACAACACCAGCCATAGAAATATACATCGTTATTAACACTTACATCTTCTAGCTTCATAGGAGTGGCTTAGTTGGCGAATGATTTCATCAGACTAAAGCCAGTTTACTTTGATGGTTAGCGAAACTTTGAGAAGATTGAGAAGTGTGTATTATCTTAAGAAAAGCTGCATAGAGTCTTAAGGATTGAGGACAGACTTCGTGCCGAGATTTCATCGTATACACTACAAAGAAACGAAGATGTTTGGTGGCGTGCAACAATAACTTCTAATGGAGACTTTGAGTTTTGGGATGCATTCAAAAAGAAGTTTTACTAGCAGTACTTCCCACTTGTAGTGATGAAGACGTTGATGTAGGAGTTCATGAATCTAAGACATGGAGCTTATGAGTCGGTAATGAGTTACAGGGATAAATATGGCTATTTGAGATAGCTTGCTAGCGATTTAGTGAGAGATGAATTTGAGGATGTATATCATTTTGGAGATGGACTGAGACCAGATATAGGGTTTTATGTGATTAGTTTAGGCGTTAGGAATTTGGGTGAGATATACAAGTGTGCACTTTCTCACAAGACCTACTACCTAGGTAGAGTTGCCGATGGGACATTGCTAGGACCATCATTGACACCTGATGAGACTGTAAAGTTTGAGAGGAGGAAATAGAAGGGTAAAGGATAGCGGAGATAGGAGAGAGGTTCTCAGGGATCAGGGATAGCTACCTCAGTTGTGCCCTATGTATCATCCCCTATACCATTGCGGAGTATAATTGGTAGACCTGCCTTGCCATCACCACTTAAACTTGCGTTGCCAACTCCTACTACTTTACCAGCTTTTCCAGCATCACCAGCGCTACGTTAGCAGTAGTAGGGAAGTAAAGGTCGATGCAGAGGTAGAAGTAAACGTAAGGATGGTTTCTGATAGGGACAGAGACAGGCAAAGTCCCGAATCAGACATAGAGTTAACATAGGCCAATTACTTGGTTCAGGTGTGGTCACGTTGGGTATGTCACATGTAATTAGAGATTGTCCACAACCAGTAGCTGTGATTCCAGAGCTGAGTTGAGAAGGTGTACACATGGTAGCACGGCTTAATGCCAATGCTACACGAGGACTCATTGAGGGTACGATTTCCATTTGTGGTAGAGATTTATATGTTTTGCTTGATTCAGGTTTTATAATATCTTTTATTTCTGGTCACATGACAGGGACAAACATGCACGGACCTAGGCCTCGGATCAGACACATAATCAGTGTAGGCTAATTACTTGCTTCGGGTGTGGTCGGTCTGTGCATGTGATTAAATATTATCCACAACCAGTAGCCATGATTCCATCATAGAGTCGAGAGGGTGTACACATGGTAGCACAACCTGATACCAATGCCACACAAGGACTCATTGAGGGTACGCTTTCCATTTATGGTAGAGATTTATATGTTTTATTTGATTTGGACTCTACAGTATCTTTCATTTCTGGTCACATGGTAGGCATTTTAGGGTTGAAAACAGTTAGAGTTAGTGTATATTTGATTTTGAGTATGGTAGTTGGGGACAGGGTTTACTTTAATTGTATTATTGAGGGATGTCCATTAGAGATAGGCAGGGGAGAGTTACCTGCAACCTTCAGAGTGCTCAAGTTCTTACATTTTGACGCATTGTTGGGGACGAATTAGTTAGCATCGTATCATGCTCATATCGACTGTTTCAGTAAGATAGTGAGATTCGAGATCCCAGGGCGTCCGATATTCACATATAGTGGTAGTACACCGAGAGTCGAGGGCACTAGAGGTCGACTTGCGACTAATGGAGAGATAGAGACATTAATATCATTATACACGGTAATAGAGAGCCAGGGACCCAGATTTGAGAAGATTCCAGTGGTGTGCAAGTTTTCAAACGTGTTTCTGAAGGACTTTCCTAGTTTTCTACCACCAAGAAAGATAGATTTTATTATTGAGTAGGTACCAAGCACCAGACCTATTTCTATACCACCATATCGCATGGTTTCGAGAGAATTGGAGGAGCTGAGGAGTTAGTTATAGGATTTGGGATATGAGGGATTCATTACAACTTGTATGTCACCATGAGAAGCACTTGTCTTGTTTGTGAAGAAGAAGGATGGTACTTTAGGACTATGTATTGATTACAGATAGTTGAACAAGGTCAAAGTCAGAAATAAGTATCCATTACCACAGATTAATGATTTGTTTGATCAGCTGAGAGGAGCACAATTCTTCTCTAAAATAGACCTGATATCAGGGTATCATTAACTTAGGATTATGGATGAGGATAGCTCCAAGACAATATTCATCACATGATATAAACACTATCACTTTACGGTCATGCTATTTGGTTTGACTAATGCTTTCGCCATGTTTATGGATTTGATGCATTGGGTGATGAGACCATTTCTTGATCACTTCGTAATAGTTTCATCGATAATATATTGATATATTCGAGGACTTAAGAGGATCACGAACAACACCTCAGAGAGACGTTGCAAATTTTTGAGGAAACATCGACTCTACGCCAAGTTCAACAAGTGTGAATTTTGGCTGTTAGAAGTTGAGTTTTGGGGGCATGTTATTGGTGTAGTAGATATTGCTGTAGATCCAAACAAGATTCACACTATTATGAATTAGCCAAAACCGAAGAAAATTACGGAGATCAAGAGTTTTCTAGGATTAACAGGGTATTACCGCAAATTCATGAAGGATTTTTCAAATATTACTTCACTAATTACCATATTGACCTAGAAAAATGCCATATTTGATTGATCTGAGGATGCAAGGAGGCATTTGCTCAGCTAAAGAGGTTATTGACCTTCGTACCAGTGTTGATATTGCCAAAGGTCAGATAGGGACTCATGGTGTATACAAATGCTTCTCGTATAGGTCTAGGTTGTGTGTTGATGTAAGATGGAGGCATAGTGGCTTATTCATCCAGACAACCGAAAATACATGAGAAGAATTATCCCACTTATGACTTAGGGATGGCAGTGGTGATATTTGCTCTAAAGATATGGAGACATCACATGTATGGATAGAAGTTTACACTCTACACTGATCATAAAAATCTGAAACACTTATTCACACAGAAATAGCAAAACATGAGACATGGTTGGAGTTTCAGAAGGACTACGACTTTTCTTTGAGTATCACCCAGTTAAAGCTAACGTAGTTGTTGATTCGTTGAGTAGGATGTCAACTAGAGATGCCGAGATTTTAGATGCCATGTGACGCATGAGTATGGGTTACTCGAGGCAGCAGCGATGATGGGTCAGTCAGATATTCCCATTGATATTCAAGTGATGATTTTTGCACAAATGAGGCAACAAAAATGTCTATATAAAGAACATCAGAGGGTTAGAGAGCCGACATTCTATACTTGAGATTAAATGAGTTATCCCAAAGTGCTGATTATACTGATTATATAGACATGAAAAATTAATGTATGAGATTTAAAGGCAGATTGTGGACACCGGCAGTGGTAGAGCTGAGAGATAAGATTATTCAGAATTCACACTATTTCTGGCTCTCTATTCATCCAGGCAGGACCAAGATGTACCATGACATGAGGAGATATTTTCGGTGGCTTGGGATGAAAGTGGATATATTAGAGTTCATTAGGAACTATGGAATTTGTTAGCAGGCGAAGGTTGAGCATTATATACCTAGAGGATTATTACAATTGCTTCCTATTCCACTATGGAAGTGGGAAGAAATAGCTGTGGAATTTGTTAGGAGATTGCTGAGGATTGCCAAACGACATGATTCTATATGGGTGATTATGGACGAATTGATGAAATCTGCCTATTTCTTACCAGTTGCAGCTTACTACACATTTGAACAGTTGAACATATTGTTCGAGAGGGAGACTATAAGATTGCATGGGGTACCATTGATTATCGCATTAGACAAATATGTTATGTATATGTTTAGGATGTGGCAAAGTATGCAGGAGTAGTATAATACGCGCCTACAATTCAGAAAAACCTTTCACCTTCAAGCTAATGGGCAAAACGATAGGTTGATTCATATTCTCGAGGATATGCTCAGGGCTTATGTACTTGAGATTGGCAAATCTTGGGAGGTTGCCTACCATTATGTAAGTTTGCATGCAACATCATTTATCATACTAGCTTTGAGATGGCGCCATTTGAGTCTTTATATGGCAGACCGTGTCATTCACCATCTCGCTAGGCTAAGCCAAAGGACCGAGAGTTCATGAGGCTTGAAATTGTTGTTGATCACAGGGAGAAGGTACGGTCGATTCGCTAGAAGCTTAAAGGGGCCCAGGAGAGGCAAAAAAAGTATGCAGACACGTATCATAGTGATTTAATGTACATCGAGGGAGCCTTTGTGTATTTAAAGGTTTCTGCTCAGAAGTGAAGGTTGCTATGAGCTAGAGTTACCTCTACAAATGTCAGGGTTTCATCGATCTTCCATATTTTTATGCTCCAACTAGCTAAGTTTACGGCAAGTGTATGGCGGACAGTTGAATTGAGCCATATCGACCTAAGTAAGGATGTATCTTATGGGAACAACTGGTACAGATCCTAGACCGAAAGGTACAACAATTGAGAAACAGTTCTATCCCGAATATGTTAGTCAAATGGCAGTTCCATGGAGACTCAGAACTCACTTGGAAGCGAGAATACTATATACGAGATAGGTTTCCATATCTTTTCGAGTCAAGTGTAACTTTAACTTAAGTTTAATTTCAAGGAAAAAATTTTCATTAGTTGCGAATATTTTCATGGCCCGAATTCCTAAATCTGAGTTTAATTCATTAATCAAGATTATTGACCCGTGACATGGGACCCGCATCGAGATACATGCACTAATCGAAGCAAGTCGGCTAAGTTATATGTTATATTTGTTGTGGTATATACCTAGTGTATTGTATATGTATGGACTACTAAGTCATTCCTACTTGTGTATAGACGTGAGTGGGGATGTACCTTGAGATGCTTACCGGCATGGGACAAGGGTAGTGAGTGATGTGGTAAGTTGATTTAAGTTTAGTGTAGTTTAAATAGCAGTGTTAATGTGGCTATAGTTTATTTTATATTAAATGTAACCTACGTTAGAAAATTAAAATAATAGCCATATGATGATTCTCGAGATATGTTTTGACATATCAATTGGCCAATTGAGTTTGCTATTAGGGTTAGTAGAAAGAAGTTAGTGGAGAGTTAGTGGAAAATGTGGCAAAGGGTAGGTCATTAAATTAATCTCGAGATATGTATGCAGCTAAAGATCAAAGGCTGTCAATCAACCTTATCTAAATATATAAGATTGGATTGATTAACACATGTAAACTAAACCGTTTCATTTTCAAAACTTGCTGGAGAAGTAAAGTTGTTGGAGATGAAGATTTGGGAAGGAGATCAGCGGGAGTTTGTCAGTTTAGTGTATGTGGAGATTGAACTAGGTGTTCATCAACTAGGTAATCCTATTTACACTACTAGTTTAGCTAAATTTGATAAATTAATAAATGGTGTGTGGCTATTTTTGTGGTGTTAGTTGCTGTTTTAGGTATCTGGTAAGTCAGGGAAGAGATCCCAAAGAGATGGAGTAGCCATGTGTGGAGAGACCCAGAACTCAAAGTGCAGAATTCTAGATTTTGCTGCACATAGTGTGCTAGGTGTGATCAACTAGCACGCTAACTATGTATAACGTGCTAGAAAAACTTGATAGTGCGCTAATGGGGTTATTAGCGCGTTAGGTAGGTTACCCAGTGCACTAGGGGCTATGACAACCCAAAAATCTAAATTTATTAATTTAAACTCAAACACTATAAACAAATCCAATACCTTAACTAAAGGTCTAAACACACTAAAAAACATGTTGAATGATATCAGGAACCTAAGGAAGAGTCTCGGGGGTTCGAATTCGAGTTTTGAGGTGTCAGGAGGCCGAAATAACTAGGAAATTTGCATAGATTATAAGTAAAACTGATTGAGATATTTATTTACATTTCATTCCTATTTTGTCATTCAGTTCCAGTTATTTGGACTCATTTGCGTATTGTAATCTAAATAGCATGACTTGTTTCCTCTCTCATTTCATGAGTTTTTTATCATGGTATTATTTGTTGGTTGAATAGTTTAATTGACTCTAAATCATGTGCTATATGATTGTTTTTATACTTAGTCAAACGAAATAGCATGCTATTAGGAAGATATTTGATGGTATTGTACATTTAAACTCCTTTGTGCATTAGATATGCAATTACTTTGTTGGGTTTTTAAGCCGTGTCATTTTTTGGGTAATGAAAGTAGTTCTTGTATCTAGGACCATGATATGATAGATATGACATGGCACTCGGGGGTCACTAAACTTTTGGGGTGGTCGGGATCTCACCACCATCTTGCGCAACAAATAGGGTAAGGGACTCGAGGTTGTTGACAAGTACGTATATCACAAGTCACTGACACTTGTGAAAGATTATAGAGGTGTAGACCTTATCTCTGACCTTTAACAAAAATTTAGAGCACATATCCATCCTTATATAGTGAAAAAGGCATTGTGATAGGACTTACGACCGATCGACCCTAGATCATTACTACTTAGCCAAGTTTCAGTTTCATATTTTTAACTGTAGTATTTTTCAGCATGATTTATTTTCAGCATAGTTGTTATTATTATGCTTTTAGATACTTTTTATATATTTGGAAATATGAACAAATGTCTCTCAGTGTTACTTTATACTTTCTTGTACTCTCCGTTCTTTTTATGATGGTGGGTGCAGATCTATCGTGTAGCAGACCAAGCAAAGAGAAGATCGACAACTACCTCTGAGCTAGTGGAGTACTACTACACTGAATTTTGTAGGTTTCTGGTTTTATTGTATGAATTTTATATGTCTTCCATATATTTTTGAGGTTGTATGTATTGTGGCTTGAGAGACAGTCCCTTGACCAGATACATGATAATATATTATTGTCGTTTCATTATATATGTACATGTAATCTTTATTTCCTAATTTTCCACAATTCTTAAGTATCATGTTAAAAGCTTTCGCTATAATGTTAAGAATTCTGCTAAATAAATTTTAAGTTATATAAATCTTAATTAACTCAGATTTATTAATTGACATAATATAAGAAAATGCTTATTTAAAAAAATTAACTTCTTAGAAGAAAGGTTTTGGAAAGGTTGACTAATTCCTTGTTAAGTCATACGTGGTGAGTTTAGGGCTTAATGACGAGATTAGGCTGGGCGGTGCCCTAATTTCGAAAGGGGTCATCACATGCTTAGTGCATTATATATATGTAGACTTATTAAGTCATTTTTACGTTTATATTAATGTTGAGATGGAAGTGAGGATGTGCCTAGAGATGCCTGTCAGCATGGGACCGGAGTGAGAGTGATGTGGTAAGTCCTAATTGGATTAGAGGTGACTAGAATAATCAATTAAACTTGGCTATAGTTGAAGTTACGTAAATGTAGCCTAGGTTAAGAAAATAAACCACAAGCATTGATGCGCCTCGGGATACATGTTGGCATAAACACAATGTGACTTAAGTTAATAAATGTGATAGTAAGGATGGATTAGTGAATTGTAATACCAAGATATATGCCATTGGATTTGTCGAGAGATGGGTGTTTAAACAAGATCAATAGCTACAAATTCATCTATATGAAAATGAGTTAGTGGATTTGACATGCAAATCATCTCATATTTTACAAAGAGAGGAAGATAGATCTAGAGATGAAATCAACAACTTGTGAAGAAATTCTAGTGGATTGAAGAGTGTTTGATCAAGTTAGAGAAGATCTACATCTAGGTAAACCAATCTACATTGCCACTTTGTGAAATTCAAACATAATATTATAAGTTTTGGCTCAGTTCTATTTTTTAGTAATCTCAGTGGGCTAAGACTTTATTTTCAAAATCTAATTCCATATTTGGATTATTTATGAAATTCCACTAATTCTACTATAAAAATGTTCATGAGATTTTAAAACAAAAACTGGAAAAATTCTGCATGTTGTTGTTATAAACCAGCCTTTGTAATTTGGTCATAACATCCTTATTTTAAATTGAAATGGACCTATTTTGGTAGCATTTGAAAGCTGACTCTAAGTGGAACAACTTTTTCCAGCTAACATATTTTGAAACTCGAATGTTTTCATGTCTAAAAATCCTCTGCATTTTTTATGATGAATCTGGATTTTTTGTGTTCACAGTTTTGCTAATGTCCTACTATTTTGAGCATAAATCCTTTATTTCTTATTGGAGTGAGCTTATCTTTTAGTATGACATTCTACGATATGTTTGAAGTCTTCGGTAAAAAATGATGAGTTTTGAAGCTATGGTTTAGGAGAAATGAATTTTACAAAGTTGTTGGTCGGAGTATAAAACTATTTTAAGTCATTGTGGTATATTCGCACCAAAACTATCTCTATTTTAATAAAATAGATTTGGACATAAACGAATTATTAATGGGGCTGATTTTAAACATTGGAACTTACAAGCACTTAAATAAGTTATAATAGCTTGTACTAGTCCTAAAGAACCCTAATTAACCTCAAGAACTTACATGAGAGTTTCTCGAGTTCGGGGATGCGTTTTGGGGTGTCGGGAGGCTAGTTAAGCTAGGAAATTTACGTAACTTGTAAGTAAACCGATTGAGATATTTCTCTCCATTTCATTTCTTGTTATTGCTTTGTATTTACATTTTATTGAACTGCTATACTCGTTGTATTCTTGGTGTCGTGATTTGTGTGCATTATCTCATTGTATGATTATTGTTGAATTAGAATATGTATTTATGTTTCATGATTTAATTTGGGGTGCACGTGACACACGAGGTATGAGACTCGTGGATGTTGGTATTCTGACTAGTCAGTGTCACAAACCTACCATATGAGGTTGATGAAATCAACAAATGTTGACCAATTTGGGTAATGCCGAAGTGCTATGTGTGCAGACCTATTAAATGAGGTCGATATGCCGTGTTTCACAACCAATAAGGATAGTATCTACCTGCACTGCTAAATAAGTTATTACTTGAGGTCTACATATCCAAAAGAGTAATACTTGGGCTAATGTGTTGGATATACGACTGACTAGATTTAGTTCTTTGATAATATTTAGGTTGATATCACTTGGTTTAGCTGTGATGTTGTCTACCCTGTCATGTTTTCTATATTGTTATGTGGTGTACATATGCCTTTTCATGTATTATTGTTGTGCTTGGAAATGTGGATAAATGTCTCTTAGTGTTACTTTTTATATTATTGTACTCACTGTCCTTCTTATGACGGTGGGTGCAGATCCACCCAGTAACATACCAGATAAGGAGAAGATTGATGTCTACATCTGAGCCATTGGAATGTTGCTATATAAGATTTTGTAGGTTTTTTATGTTTAGTTGTATGACTTATTTATTTCTTTACATACTTTTGGGTTATATATATTTAGGTTGAGTAATGTACCCGATTAGACACATGTAGTACACCGATTATCACCGTTATATTGGTTATATTCATGTGGTCGTTGTTTCGTGGTTTCCACAGTAGGTGTTTTATAATGCTTTCGTAGATTTTGTCAAGTCTTGCACTAATAATATTAAAAGGATTAAAATTCTTTACTTAACTATGAAATAATAACAATAATATGAGTTGTCTAATGCTTATTCTGAACACAATTAACAAGGAGAATATGACAAAAAGGGTGACGAATATGTTGTTAACTCCTACGTGGCTGAGGTTAGGGCCTTATGAAGGGATTAGGTAGACTGATGCCTTAGATTAAGGGATGGGCCATCACAGCTTAAGAACCAGCTATATTTATCCTAGCTGGAGATGATCCTATCAATCCCAGAGAAGCGCAAAAAAGTGAATTACTCGAGGCCATTCAAGAATTACTGAATCTTATGTTTCAATCCTTGCTCACTTTTGTTCAAGCTTTAAGCCTTCCTCATTAGTGAGGGCCTGGTATGTCTTCCTTTTATCTTATTTTGTCATTATGATACCACAAAAGGGGAGAATATTGACACGTGTCGGGCGTGAACAATAATTTCCCCTTTTTATATTATACTTCAATTTTTTTGTAGTAATGGCAAGTGAGAATCATCTCTACAGGGATTTATCAAACTTCTCTAAGAAAAAAGACTTTTAAAGGTTTTTATTTTTATTTTATTTTATTTTTTTAATAATAATAATTAAACTAACTAATAACTAACTGTATTATAATAATATGTAACTAACTATATTATCTTAATTAACTAACACAATCCAAATTCTTCATCAATCAAATAGATTTAATTCAATAATAAATAAATATCTAAAAAAACATCTAGAACAGTGAAACATAAACTCGTTTTGCATTCCTAACATGTAAACCCAATCTATATAGTCATGAGTATACTTTATAAAGTAAGATTGATCATTAAACTCTAATCATAAGTAAGTAGACAACCTTTAGCTAGCCATTTGTTCCCCTTATACAAGTGGAAAGCCATGTTCTAATTCTATTAAGCTAACCCCTTTATTTACACAAACATTAACTTTACGCAATAAAACCACATTAAACTTCATGAGAACTTTGAACTATCAAATCTAACATCTTCGAAAAGTCACTTCAACACTAGATTTATATTTCAAATTCACCTAGGACATTTAAATGGTGTTTGCCTTTCAAACAATCTTTGTTATTACTTCAAATAGATAGTGAAACAAAATATCACAATACACATTCTAGACTATGCATGTAATACAAAGATCATGATTTAAATCAATAGATAATAACCTATTAAATCAGTGAATCCAAGAATACAAACAGCTTACAACATCGATCATATATTCATCTCATCATAACTACATTGCTAAACGAATCTAGTTAACGTTCGTAATTTATTTAGATCAAACAAACTACTAACTTATAATCATAAATAACATTGCAATGATATAAATAAAAGTCATAATTGAAAATATCTCATAATTAAAATACTTGAATATTCAAATCTTTTCCAAAAGCAATAAAATGTGAAAATAATAGATAATGGCTCCACGAGTAATGTAATTTTGATACACAACGATTTGTACGAGTGAGGAATCATTGGGAAAATCTAAAAACTTGAGTTCTTATGTATTTTTTTATATCCACTGATTTAGTCGGCGATTCAAGTGCATCCAAGAATCGCTGATACAAAAGTCTAGTTCTTTTTAGCTTCATTGGTGATAATTCTCAGTATACTTCTTCAATTTGATTAATTCCTTCATAATCTTCCTTTTTTCATTCATTTCATCATATTCTCCATTTATTGCCTGAAATACAATAAACAAGAGAAAACCCCGAGTACTATAGTCTTTTACATCTAAAATAATATTACAATGAACTATAAAACATGTCTAATTATTGACTTGTCAAATACCATAAACCTCATCATTATGATGACTAACCAGCCTAGATTACCTTAACCCTTGATAATCTGGTCAGCCTATCCATTCTTTTAACTTTGACCTCAAAACAATAATTATTTTAGTCCTTTATAAGGATCCAAAACTAAATTTATATCCTCAATGAACTCAATTCATGATTTGTTCAATTGGAGCAACTTAGGAAATCATACGGAGTATTCTTCGGGTTATGTAAAAATTTCGGCAGCACTTCGCCTAAAAATGACTTGCCGAAAAACTTTCACCTAATAGACAACGAAATTGGAAAGAAGCTTAAAAGGACTCACAACTCCCCGCAGTTTATAACATATATTAAAATCAAATTTATAAACTAACATAGACTCTCCGAAAGCTAAATTACAACTTAAATATCCCCAATAGACCAAAATTGAAACATAAACTTTCTTAACTTATTTTAAACTAACTTAGGAGACTTTCATAATCTATTAGAGAGAGTATTTCACGTCCTACACTCACCCTAAAGCTCAAAATAACGTATATATAAACAATTTACAACAAGAAAATTTACTTTAAGGTTTGAAAACCATCACCATAATATTTGAGTCTTATCCATTCATCCCTTTTTTTCATATAGAATATGACATTTTCAAAAACAACTCAAAGATGTCAGGTAAGTAAATTCCTACATTGATCTATACTCCTACAATTGTTAGTTTGATACATGGAGTCGTGTAATTGCATTTCCAAATAAATAATAAGATATATGCATCAACATGACATGCAATCCACTTTATTGCTGTCTCCTAAACTAGTACAGAGACAGTATTAAGAGATCATGAAATGCAGAGATAACTTGTAGGCATTAGACTCCGCTAGTCTCACTAGACGGCGTAGAGGTAGGATTAGTTTCAAGCAAACCAGACTCCAAAATGAGCTTATCCCCTCACTCTCTCTATGTATGCATGATTAAGAATGATAAAATGCAATGTAGACTATAATACCATTACAAGTACAAAGATATTCAATCGATAGTAAAGATCACCATAGGGTGTACTTACAGCCAAACTAACTTTGAGTGTGATTTTCAGGGATCTCAGAGTGTCGAATCACCTTGAAAATGAATCTAATAGCTTCCCTGCATACCCAGTTATATTATGGGTCAAGCTTCAAGTGAAACCAAATCATTAAACACAATGAAAACTATATCCAAAGTACGCTTGAGAACAATTTCCAAAAATATTAATTTATGTAATTGTTTCAACTGCTTTCAACTAGCCAACTTGGGGTAACTTTTTAACCTTGAAAACCTCAATATTTGTCATGATGACCCAAAAAGAACTTGTAGTACTCATCGTAGATGTTATGAATTTTCCAATATGCATGTCAACTAGGCAAACTTTATTTATTTTAAACTGAAAAACTTCTCCAAATCAATATCTTCGCAATTAAATCTTTACAACTTGACAACAAACACCACGAAACCACTCTATACCAATATCAAAATATTTATACAGCTTGTGGAGTCAAATTGGATAAAACCAATAACCATTTTATCCAAAAACCCAATGTAAATCAATATCAACTATAAAACATATCCAAAATAGTTATCGACTTAATCGCATTAGTTCAATTCAAAAACAACCCACACCAGTGAAACTTATCCTAATTTGATCCAAATCAACTTTATACATCAATTCTCAATAATTCCTATTGACCCAGCGAATAAAAATAAAACAATTATGAGAATTCAAATTGAATTTAGGAAAATGCTATAAATTGGGGGCCAAATACCTTGTTTCCACTACATTAACTTGGCTGCAACTGACCGTCTCACGATGCTTAATAGTTTTGCGGAAAGAAACTAGACGAAAATTAAACGTCGGGAGCTCGCAGAATGAAATACCAAATCGAGAGGGTTTAAAGAACGTTTTGTTTGTTCTCCTTGTTGATGAAATGAAATGATTTCATTTATTTCCTTTTTATCATTATTTATATGTATATACATATATATAAACCCTCAGTTGCTTGTCAGCAACTTAATTTCTTTTTATTTATTAATTTCTAAATCGCTATTTTGACGTGCTTTAACTTCCAGTGCTTGTTTTGGATGTGATTTTTCACCAAATAGAGCAAACTTCTCGACAAAATAGTCCAACTCCATAAAACTTCCATAATACTAGCTTTGGTTACGCCAAAACCTTATAATTTTAACTTTGTCCACGACATATTTATAGACCAATTCTCCTGCCATACGAAACCAAACTTACACCAATTTGGGTCCAATCTCAACCTCGATCACTGCAACTTGGCATAAAGCTCGAGGTAAAGGTCTTGCACTTACTTTATTCTCATCTTAAACTACCACTGATCCCAACTTAGACGTAAACCGATATAAAATCCCATGTGATATTTGACATTTGATTTACTAGTTTTCGAGGAACTAATCATTTTTATTTTGCTTGTGCCCTTTAGACACACATTTACAACCTCTATTATGAAAAATCAAAGACACACCTTAACATATTCTGACGTCGTAATAAAATACCATACAATACATACAATAAGCATTCATCATTGAAAAATAACATTTTACTTTATGATCTTCGGTCCGTAATGCATAGGTCCTACCTCGGATACCTAAATTTCAAATAAAATTCAAAAATACTTAATTAGCATCCTAATCAAATTTATGAAATTCTCGGATGCGACATTCCTTGCTCCATTTCCTTTGGAATATGTTATTCTTTTATAGGAATTATTCCTCTCATTTTCCCACAACTATATTCCCTACTCCATTTCCTTTGCAATTTGTGGGTCTCTCTTATTTTTTTTTCTTTCAAAAACTCTTGTTAGCTCTTCACACTTTCACTGTAGTCCTGGAAGCATTCTTTCCAATTTAGTAAAGTTTATTGGCTATTTCCTATTTTTCTTCTTCAATTATGGGATAGACTCTTTTCAACACACATACACATACAAATATATATATATATATATATATATATATAGGTAGAGGGTGTATGGTTTAAGGTTTATCTTGTACTATTGTTTCGATCTTCTACCCATTATAATGTCTAACACAAAGTAATCAATCCCCTCAAACCCTACTAGTCACATACACAATCTAGGTGAAATCGAATAGGGTGTAACAATTCATTTCCATCATAAAATTTCTATTTCATGGGTAATAATAATATATCATTTCTATTTCAAATTATAATCATGTTCCTAACTTAATAAATTAAAATAAAAATAGGAAAATATTACTTATATTGTGGAAATTTTGAAAAATTCACAATGTTCAACTAGATTCTATTTCTTATTTCTTCCATACTTCGCATCTTCATACTTCACTTCACCTAATATTCCCAAACTAATTCCAAACCTTGTCCTCAAAGTTTTAAAACTAAGTCGGGTTTTTCAACAAAAATAAAAATACCTCATGAAACATAAATGAATAAATAAAACAAATAACTAACGTAAGAATGAATTGAATAAGTTAAGATAATTTAAACAAATCCAAGCATCATTGAATATAATATAACGTATCAAACCATTTCATTGTATCAAATTGTGAAATCATACCAAAGCAATATTTCAAAGTGTGAACATTTATCACATCAATCAAAGCATAAGATTACAAACATAGACCTCACATGAATAACACTCAAGAAAAGATAACACAAAGAAGAAAAAAGTCTCAGAATCGCCATCCAAACGTTGGACCATCTCCATGACAAGGTTATTGGTATTGACAACTTAACTTAGGATCATATAAGGTGTAGTCTATTCCCTCCACTGAGTTACCTTCAGTAAAAACTCCTTAGTTGGGCATCCTCAACTGGAGTGATGGAATGCAAATGTTAGCTCCAACACCTTGAGTCTTTTTGGTCTTGCGTCGTTTTGATCCATAGATGCTTCAAGCAATCTCATGTTGGTTTTGGAACATTAACTTTTTGTTGGATTTTTGGAGTTAATAGGCAGAAAAACTCAAAATGATTTTTTTGTAAAGCCCCAACAGGATCGAAAATAGATTCCATTAAACTAGATCTAAAAAGTAAACCATACCTTATTCCATGATTTTCTTTTGTGATTGTTCGATCTCCATGAAGCTCAAATGCACGTTCTCTATTGGAAATCCACACACAAATATTGACCACAATTTGGAGTGCTAGCCCCAAAAGAGATTGAAAACATTTTTCTTTCTCTCCCCAAATCCAGAGAACTAAAAATTTGCAAAAATGAAAATCTTATATTTTTTTAGGATTTCGTCATTTATTTATTTGTGTAAATAAGCTTCCACTTAAAATTCTATTTGTAATACAACTATTGTATTTAGAAAATTTAAGCAAATTACACATACGCCCATATTAATAAGTTATCAACAAATTGTAAGGGCTTTTATGTATGAATTTAATCATATAAAACTCATTATGCTGGACCAATTGAAATTACGTAAAGCCATTCTTTGTGTGCGACCTAATAGGTTCATGCGACGTTGACAATGAACAAAAACTATTTTGGTGCACAAGTCATAAGCGGTCTCTACTACCCATATAATATGAATATCAAAATTAATACAACCTAATGAATAACATATATCATATCTTTTTGTCGTGCGATATCATTTCGCTAAACAAAAAGCATGGAAAGTCAACCTTAATGTTCAATCGTACTAGTCTCGATCTTTAGGTAAATTGAAAACATCCAAGTGCCATTGATCATATCAATTCACATGGACTTGGCCATTGTCAGTCTATCATATCAAGGGATCCATTGATATATCTCTCTATACGAGAGTGAAAAACTCTATCTTAATTACACATCTTAACATATTATTCACATGGTAACCAATCACAATCTTTATAATCATCTGATTAAAGATAACGTTTGATTGTGTCAAATTACCATGCTCCTAATATTGAAGTCTATGGTAATCTCAAGTCGAAGGACTAAACGATATATATCATAGTAATAACTATAACTTAATCCATATGGTGTTCTCATAGCGGATCGGTCTAGTCCCCTTTTCCCTAAAAAGTACTCATGATCTCGATTTGTATCCGTATACGTATGATCATCACATGACCATTAATTAAAACTCAAACTAGTCTTAATTCATTATAGTTCACAGTATAATGATCGACTAGGGATATTTAGGATATTTCATCAAATACATATGGATCTTACTGTAAGGTAAACATGCAATCACTTATAATACAACAACAAATGAAAACCTCAATTTTATTAACTAAAATCATAAGATAAACAATGTTAGTAGATTGACCCAGGGCACATGCCCCAACACTCTTGATGTCTCAAAGTTCTCATCTAATTACATAAGATTATCCTTATCATGGGCATTTATGTGTCCTTCGCATCTATGTCAATAAATTCCTCTACATGTGGCATTATGGTATGGTTTGTCTACTCATGGTACGTGTCAGTTTGAGTTTCCTTTAAGTTTCTTTGTTTATATGCCTGTACTCTTTTTCTCTCTATGGTCTCTATCCCTTGTGTGACGTTTCTCTCTCATTCCTCATATGAGTCAACATATCTCGATACTTTCTTGCTTTTCTTAATGACATCGATAGTGATGGTCTTGTCTGAGAGTACATCAAATTCTACTCCTCTCATCGGAACTTAGTTTTGCTTGCAAAAATCGATAATGAACAAGGGAAAATGCAGTCCTTCATTTTTCTTTGTGGTGATGACATTCTTAATCGATTCATAGATTATTTGGCCAATGTCAATGTACCCAATACCATAGACTATGTAGTGTAGCAGAGTGATAAGTGATTATTTATACTTATATATACAATTAGTTTAGTAGTATATCTAGTACAAATATCCCTAAATAAGCTCTAATTCATGGTATTATCGCATTTTTAGAGAATTAAGGTTTAAAGGAAGGAAATGAGCAAAAACAAAAAGAAATGAAGCAAAAAGCCATGAAAATATGGTTGGCGCCATGGCTACACATGGTGAACCTATGGGAAGGAAAGGCACGGCGTGGGAGAGATGAGAAAGTGAAGAAAACCCAGTTTAGAGGTTCGGTGCAGTAGCGACGCTGTGGTATAAAGGGGACGATGCCAGGGTAGTGAGTGACAACACTGAGGCATCTGGAGAGAGAAATATGTACATGTAGCGGCACTGTGGCTTAGAACACACAACGCCAAGGAATTAGCGATTGCGCCAGATAAGTAGAAAGTAGAAAGTCTGAGTTTTATTTCAAGTTAAATTGTAAAGTAGGGTTTCTAATTGTTATTAGAGAGTATAAATAGGTATTAGGATGTGCTAAACTAATGACATACTAACTATTAGCCACCATTAGAGTAATTTAGCATTGGTTTTACTTTGAGTTCGAGTTTTAAGGAGTATTGTGTGAAGAAAACATTGAAGACTTCATTTTTGCAATTGAAGTTTGGTTTCATTGATTTATTCAAGGTAATATTTGTATTCATCTCTAATTTGTAATGATTTCCATTATAAATTATGATGTGTGTGTTTCAATAAAGTGTGAGTAGTTTATTTATCTTAGGGATCAATGGATCCTATGGTATGAATACTATGCTTTGAATATGAATATAAAGTGAATATAAAAAGTGCAATGGTTAGAATTTGTATTGATTATGAGCATAATGCTTTAGAAATCTTTATCACATGTTTAATGATATTTGATTTTAGGAGTTATCATGACCATTGAAGCTTTTAATGCAGGCATGAAAAGTAAAATCGTAAAATACACACATCAAGCGATAATTGTTAATTAAGAAGGCACCGATAGCAAGCTTAGTTAGTTATGTATCCAAAGATTTGAGACTTAAAGAAATGTGGAGCTTACGTTATTCACACAGGTAGGTGGAGTTCTAGTTTGCACATTAGAGTCTTTTCCGTCACGATAGTTGGTTGAAGTGGATTTGAAGGAGATATGTCTATTCTAATTAGGCATTGCACACAACATATTAAGATGTAAAAGTGGTTGAAAAGCATAGTATTAAATTACCTAGGTGAAGTTGTGAACTAAGATATCCTTAATATAAGAGATAAAGTAAGTTTAAATTGACTTGTTAGATAGATTAGTTAAGGATAAAATCATTTAAAAAGAGATTTCCTTAGCAGCAGTTCAAAGTTAAATAAGTAATTAACTACTGCAAAACCTTTCCTTGAGGACGATATCCATGATTAACGTAAGTTGATTGCACTATTACTACACGCTAGCCATTATACTTGCAGCACGCTATCAAATTTTTGGCGCCGTTTCCAGGGATAGGTAGCTATTAGAATTACTTACTTTGTTTGAGAAGTTGCTAAGTCTTATTTTTAATATTTTACTTTTAAGTTCATAAAAGGCCTAAGTTTTAAGTTTGAATTTTTGCACTTGATCTTTTGTGTTTTCTTTTTAGGGATACTTAGTGCATGCGTAGAAAGAGAGAGGAGGACATAATGGCTTACAACTCAAAGATAGAAAGAAACAACAAATGAAAGAAAAAGAAATGAATCAAGATGGCTAAAGAGCAAGCTAGAAACCAACAAGAGGGCTGAAGGAATAACCAACACGCAGATGATCTGGTAATGCAAGATAGAGTGCGAGGATAGAGATGCCTTTATGACTACTTCAAGCCATAAGTTTATGAGGCTTACAATGGAGTGATGAGGCTTCAGGCAAACACCATCGATTTTGAACTAAGACTATCTTTGATAAACATGGTGCAAAATAGATTGTTCAATGAGCTATCTAACAAAGATCCAATTACACATGTTGAGAATTTCTTGGAGAAGTGCGACACCGTGTACGTCACCAGAGTTATAAAAGAGGTGACAGGATGCGATTTTTTCCATTCTCATTGAGTGGAAAAGCCAAATCCTTGTTCTAAGGGCTAAATGCAAGTAGTGTGACCTAATGGGCGGAAATCAATGAAATATTTCTTGCTAAGCTCTTTCCCCCAGTGAAGGTCAGCGAAATGACACTTGAGATTAATTATTTCAAGCAAGAAGATATCGAGTCTTTTGGCAAGGCTTGAAAAATATTCAAAAGATGCGGAGGAGATGTCCGATACACGAATACATGAAATGGGCACAACTCAAATCTTGTACTATGGGATGACCCACAGCACGAGAACGCTAGCAGATGTCGCAGCAAGTAGCTCTCTACTTACCAAGGAGAGGATGAAGCATTAGATCTCCTTGATTTTACTTCTTAAAATTTTATTGCCAGCATTCGTTTCACAGTAAGGAAATCTGTAGCATCTACAGGATCGACTCGCTAGCTACAAATATGGCACATCTATTAAATATGAGCAGTCAAATAATGAAACTTCAAATGGGACACCAAATTTCACAAGTAGCACAAAAACCTATTAACCACAAAGGCATTGTGGTTATTCAAATGGGCATACAATAAGGAATGGAGTGTGAGGAAATCAACTTCATAAACAACCAAGGCTACGTGAACAACTTTAGCCTAAGAGGAATGGCTCCTCAACGATTTTATCAAGGATACAACTATAACAACTCGAACTTCTCATATGGAAATCCTGATAATGCACTGAAGCTACCTCAAGACTTTGATCAATAAGTCCAGCAGGGGAAGCAAGGGCAAAACAAAAAGATGACTTTTTTGAAATCAATTGAGAAGTATTTGTAAGCCATGGAAGTGAGAAATATGGAGCACTATGAGAAGCACGTGAAAGAGATCGAAGGAATGAAACAAGTTATAAAGAAGATGGATAATGAGCAATCATAATCCATCAAGAACCTAGAGAAACAAATTGGTCAGGTTGTAATAGATTTGAACTCAAGAAAAGAAGGACAGTTTCCTAGCAACATCGTCACCAATCCCAAGGAGAACGCAAGTACTATTTGCATGATGAGCACTACGGTAAAAAAGAAGCCAATACAAGAACAAGTGATGTATAAGCCAAAAATGTCAACACTTTGGCTATGAGGAAGCACAATGAAATGCATGAGCATGGAACAAAATAAGGAAAGATGAGCTTGATGGTTTCAAGAAACAAAGAATCAATGCCTTAAAGAAAAAGAAGAGGAAGCAATTATGGAAGGCCAAACAAAAAGATGAAGAACTTTCTGAAGAAGACCCACAAGGAAATGACATTAAGCTGGTTCCGAAGATACCAGAACCAAGCTCAAGTTCGTCTCGCGAATTGAACCCATCAAAATGAGAGATACTGGAGAGATAAACATACTGATAAATATCGACAGACACCAATTTAGAAATGTCTTATGTGATACGGGAGCCTCAGTCAATGTCATGCCACTAATGGACATGTTGCACACCGACTTGTAGATCAACTGTCACGATACAATGAATTTGCAAGTAGCTAATAACAACTTGATACCTACTATAGGAAGAGTTTCGAATGTGCATGTGAAAGTGGATAGATTCACATTCATCACGAATTTCGAGGTCATGGACCATAATATAGACGATGATGTGCCTATGCTACTTGGGCATCCATTCTTGAACACTTTTAAAGCAAGTTTATACACAAGAGAAAGGAATATCATGATGAGTATCGATGAGGGCGACGATGCTGAGAAAGTTGTTTTTGTTGATGGTGAAGAAGTACATCCAAATGGGAATCTTCGATTTGCAGATAGAGCTCTCAGACTAAACAAATGAAAAGGCATTAGGTTAATATCATTAAATTAAGCACTATTAAGAGGCATCCTAGGGTTTTAAATTTTAAGTTTTGGAATTTCAGTTAGTATTTAGTTATTTAGTTTAATAATTACAAATGAAAAGTTTTAATTCTTACTTTCAAAAATTTATGTTAAATGTACAGGAAAGACCATTTGCCAGGTGATGATTCATCAGAATGAAAATGTCTCGCGAACTCATTTAAAGAACGAAAAATAGCGAATGAGTTCAAAGCGGTGATGGTAAGGTATATGGGCGAATAAAAGGTAAATTTTATTATTTTTTATATTACCATGGATTTTATGCAGCCATGACGTCTTGTGTAAGTGATACACAAAGTCAAAAGAGTGCTGGAGAAAAATTAAAGAAATAATATACGTGAGGATGTTAGCACATAGGTCGATGCCATGGGTGAAGGCCACAACACCGAGAGGGCAGCATGCAAGAAAATTAAAAATATACCCCACTACATCGTTGATGTAGTGGCAGCGCTGCCATGACATCGTGCCTATAAGGCATGGCATCGAGGTCATTTTAAAGGGTTTAAAACCCATTTTTACACCATTCTTCACACGTGCAAAATCTTACAATAACCACCAAGCATACATCCCTCTAGAGCCAAATTCTGATCATTTTTAAGTGAGATTAGTAAGTTCCTAGTGATTGAGAGTGAAAAAGGCAAGTGCATTATGGATTTGCACAAGTTGGAGAGCTAAGGCTTGAATTTTTGGATTTTGAGTTCAAGAAGAGCTAGGCTTCTAATTGGTGAGAAAAATGAGATGGTTTGGATTAATAATAACTTAGAGGAGTGTTCTACATCGAAAAAAAATCGGCATTGAGGTACATTTACAATTCCTTCTAGTTATGCTTTGTATCTTGAAAATTTAAATGACATTGTATGAAATTGTGGATTTAAGGTTGTAGGATAGGTTTTGCAAGATTGTGTGAATTTTGAGCATTAATTTTACCCATAGACACTTAGTTGATGTTTTTGTAATTATTTGGCGTATGCATGATATGTGTGATATGAATCTTGATTTTTAGGTTTGAAGATTGAGTTGCATTGCATTTTTGTTCCTTAGTTGTTTGAAATTGGAAGAAATGGCACGAACAAGGAAACAAGTTAGCCAAATTAGAGCAAATGATTTCAAGGCATCTACCTCAAGAAATCCCAATGAAGAGGAGCTTAAACCATTTAAATAAAAAACTTTCATTTGTAAAGAAGTAAAGGACCAATATGAGAAAATCCTACATCGGGAGTTCATTTGTGAATGAGGAATGAATTTGTTGGCCAAGTATGATAATATAGTGAATAATCTCATTAGGCAGTTAAATTAGGAGCAATTAACTCAAAACCATAGAAAAAATGACGTTAAAGGTGTGACTGAGATTGTTTTTGAGTTTTATGCTAATGCAAAGTTCACTGCAAAGGATGAGCCGGTTAATGTGAGAGGGATTTTTGTTCCTTTCAATAGGCGTGAGATCAATATCTTCTATGGGTTGGATCACTTAAGTTTGTATGGATCTGAACTGACTTTCCCGACTGAGTTATATGAGAGTCCCTATAACCTATACCCTTTAGAGTCATAGAGAATGGATTGGTTATCCCAAGACAACAAGAATGGGTATGGGAGCTGAGAATGTGGCGAAGCACATAAAAAGGGGAGTGCTAGAAAAATTTACAGAATGTGGCAACATTTTCTTGTTGTATCGCTATACCCCACTTCTTAGCATGGTGAGATCAACAAGCTGAAAGTGACTTGTCTTTATGAGATTACAAAGTATGGGGAGATTAACATTGGCAAGATCATACATAACAGTTTGAGGGAGTCAATCATGTCGAAAAGAGACAACAAGTTGTTGTTTCTTATCTTGATTACTCAGATGTGCTTGAAGGCCGGAGTGAGAGTAAGAAATGAAGAATTTTATATAGAGGGTTAAGGGAGCTAGACTTAAGGCCGAGTTATTGGCCGAAAGGTAAGAAGATCAGGCAGCAGTAGCAGAACTAACCCAATAACTAAAAGAGGAAAGATATGGAGAAGAGGAAGAGTAACAACATCAAAGATTTACTGAGGTCTATGAGTTTGTAGACCTAGATATTGGAGAGCATGACTTAGACGATCTTGAGATCTTTCCACCACCTCCTCTACCACAGGCACTAGTACCACCACTAGAGGACTTAACTCCACAACTACAGAGGCTATGGATAGCCGAGATGAGAAGCTAATATCAAGAGGATATGGCATATTACCACGCAACCGATTTGTGCTTTGTGCAGGATATGGAAAGGAGAGATCAACAAAGATGGAACATGCAACATAATTTCATGTTGTTTGTCGATCATTAAAGGGACTTAGCTAGGTATGAGAGGAGCAGATAGATGAGACCTACTAATAGGTCATTAGGCTTTACATCGGCACCAGACTACGTGTTTGATCAGGATTTGGTGCGGAGTAGGAGCGTGGAGTGTCCATTGACATCATCCTATGTTGGAGCTAACGATATAAATGATGATGATGACGCACAATCCTGAAGTCAATGTAATAATATTCCTTTAGACATGGGGAGTTGAAAGTGCCATTAATACCATTTATTTTTAACTTATGGATATTTTGTTAACTATTTAGTTATTTCAATTTTATGTTTAGTTTAGTTTATTATAATTTTTGTTATTATATATGTTTGTGTGTTCTAGTGTTTTTACGTTTCATGCTTACTTTTAAATCTTGAGAACAAGGTTTGGTTTATGTTCGGGGGCATCGACACTACACTACACTATAAGAAGTGGTAACATAGGATGAAATAAAGATAAACACTGCGGGTATGATCGTTTAAATTTTTAGTTTGAAGCAGTTAATGAGGACAACATGGTAGAGTATAAATTTTTCATTTTATTTACTATATGAATGTTTAAGTAGTATAGATTAGGTGAAGTATAGTAATATGCAATGACTAAGTAGTTCATTTGCTTGTTCATGCCTTTAATTGTGGATTAGTATATTACAAGTATCTTATTGATATGAAACTCACAAGAATATTTTAAAATTTTGAAGAAGAAGCAATGAAATGTAGCAAACAATAGTGTGATTTCATGATTATGAACCTAGAGTTAGGGAAGACCTTGAACTTGAAACAAAAGCAAGAAACTTGAACACTTCTTGTGGAAAAGTTAGATCTATAAGGATTCTATAATAAGTGTAAATCTTACTTGGTAATACAAAAAAAATAAAGACTTAATGCAAAGAGGGAAAAATAGGCATTATAAATTAAAAGTTGAAGTTAACTTACTTGATTTAGTGAAAGTGAGAAGTGCTAACAAGAGTTTTAAAAATAAAAGAAAAATGAGAGAGTCCCACAAGTTCTACAGGAAATGGAATAGAGGACTTGATGATTAGAAAAAGTGAGGAAAAACAAAGTCCATAGGAAAATGAGCAAGGACTGTAAAATAAAATAAAAAATGAAAAGAAGAAAAGAAATGAGAGAAGAAATTAAGAGAAGAAGGCGGAGGTAAAATAATACTCTTCAAATAAAAGATTTAGCTCGAGTACGAGTAACTAATTGAGTTAAGTTTCGATTCTAACCATGTGAAGTCCTATAAGCTCTTGAAGTGCTAAAGTTTACCAAAGATGTGTTTGATCTATATTTATTTGTGAGTTTCTACGCTTAATGAAAAATCATGAGATTGCATATTTGCTACTTTAGTATTGAGATAAAACAAACTTGTGAATAGTGATGGTTTTTTGTTCTGATCTACTTAAAAGTTTCGAAAGTGAAGTTATATATGTTGTTAAAGCTACAAGTGTTAAAATTATAAAGTTTCTCAAATAAAAACTCTTGAGTGGATTATTAAATTGAAACTTAGTGAATTAATGGATACTCCATGAACAATGCAAATTGAATGAGAACTAGTTATTAGGAAACTTAGTAGAATACACCTTTGCACGAGACGCGCAAAATCCTAAGTTTGAGGGTATTTGATAATTGATTAATTATACTTACATTTTGGGTTATTTTAGTAGTATACTTAGTATAAATATCCCTAGATGAGCTTTAATTCATAGTATTATCACATTTTTAGGGAATTAAGGCGTAAAGGAAGGAAATGAGCAAAACGAGAAGAAATGGAGCAAAAATTCATGAAAACATAGTTGGCGACGTGGCTACACATGGTGACGCTGTAGGAAGGAAAGGCACAACATGGAAAGGAAAGACACAATGTGGAAGAGATGAGAAAAAGAAGGAAACCAAGTTTGAAGATCCGGCGCAGTGGTGTATAGTTGTGGTTTTAAGGGGATGGCACAGGGACAACGAGCGATAAAGCCGAGGCACTAAGAGAGAAAAATATGTGCATGTAATAGCGGCACAGTAGCGGCGCCGGGGCATAAGTGATAGTGCCAGAGACGCAGAAAATAGGAAGTTGGATTTTTATTTAGAGTTAAATTGTAAAGTAAGGTTTCTAATTGTTATTATGAAGTATAAATAAGTATTAGGAAGTGGTAAACTCAACGACATACCAACTATTAGCCACCATTAAAGTAATTTAGCATATGTTTTACTTTGAGTTTGAGTATTAAGGAGTATTTTGTGAAGAGAACATTGAAGACTTCACGTTTGCACTAGTTAATTACCTATTCAACTTTGAACTCAAATTGAAATAAAACCATAATCAAACCCCCAAAATCACTTCAAACTTGCATTTGTAAACCATTTGCAAATATATGTAAATATAGCAAAAATTATGAAATTGTCGAATTTGTAAACCAAAGATCAATGTGATCACTATTCCTAGTCTATGGAATTAATGAAACTAATTATGCATTACAATTAAATAAATTCCAACAAATTAATTTCAAAAATATTGAGAATTTTGCAAAAATCTCTGAATGAAAAATTTGTTAAAGTAAAGAGTTACGGCTTATGTAATTACTTTCCTGAGAGTGAATCTCTGAAGATTGAAGCTCTTAAACTCCTCCAGGACCGTCCTTTCAAGCTCTAAGTCAAAAATTCCTACAACCCTAGTTTGAATCAAAACCCTCAAAATCAAAATTTTTTGTTTGAATGAGACTAGATTGAGGCGGCAATCACTTAAATACTATAGGATTGGGCTTAGAATGAGTGAATCTAGGCAATAAACTCGGATTTTAGTGAAGGAGTGCAATGGTTTGCAAGTGTGAAAGGTGTAAAGTGTAGGACGATTTTGGGTTTTTTGGTTTTAAAAATAAAAAATCATGCTCATTGATTCCTATAAAACTTTCATTGACATGCGAGAAATTTCGATTCTTCGATGGTAGTAAGGGGTTCGCAAGCGTCTCCTCCTCCAGTTATACAACAAACACGAAACGGTCCCATAGAGACCGATAGAAGGAAACAATCAGAGTGCCGCCTATCACAAGTGGTTCCCATTTTTTCCATTCTTTGAACCTGTGGTCGTTACCGACATCTTGTGCTCCCATAAAACTGAGGATAATCTCTTTTGGCAGCTCAATCCTTATGGTCCAAATCCTGCCAATTCTGCCAGTGACAATATAGAACAAGCCCGAAGGGGTACAAGCGAACTTCATCTTATAACTTCATATTTCCATCAGTGATTTATCTTATGTAAGATCTAAGTGGAATCGCTGGGTGCATCGAAAATAATTAAGCTCTTGAAAAATGTAATGACCTGTCGATTTAACCAGCGATTCCTATTTAAATGGAATCACTGAGAATCACGCCAGACTCCAAATTATGCATTGATTTTTTATGTACTGCTACCAATTTAGATAGTGATCCTTAGTGTTAATCTGAATCGCTAGGAATCGATAGGCTTACTTTACTATTTTTTTTAAGTAATGTTACAATTAGCTTATTCACATTCATGAAAAATCATATTAAGGTAGAATTGACAGAAAAATTTGAAAGTTTGAGTGGGAATTTCATTAAATAAATAAATATATATATAAGAAAGTAAATAATGCGACTTGAATAAAAGACATATAAGCAAAAAAAAAAACTAGACCACTCCTCAATTGAAATCACCACGGGGTTGAAATGCCGAAAATATTTCTAATATAAGAGTCAAAAGTTGAGAATAAAAACATACCATACTAAACTAAACTAAGTTCCTAATAAAATTAAAAAAACGTAAAATAAACATAGAATATGGGCTGCCTCCCATATAACTCTTTTGTTTATCGTCGTTTCCTTGACTTAACCTTTTCAAAATTAGTTTGGTTCTCTAAACTTGAATTTATGATTTTCCACTCTAGTGGCATTCCAAAAGTGAGTGCTCGACCATTAATTGTCCGAGTATCTGTTTTGTTTAGAATATCCATAATAGCAAGAGTAGTGGCTATGAAAGGTCATCCTAATATCAAAGGAGGATCTTTATTGATAGAGTGTAGCATTACCAAGAAGTCCGTAGGTACAGTTTTGTTGTCTACTTGAACTAGCACATCCATGACCACTCTTATTGGCTGGATTGAAGTTCTATCCGGTAAAGAGAATCGTTCATAAGCAAATGAATTCAGTTGCAACAGAGTATGTACAAAGAAATGTATTGGCATTAGATTTACATTAGAGTTTGTATCACATTGAGTTTTGTAGTACCAAACCTATTTGATTTTAATGTGAAAGTGTATGCCTCTAGGGTCATTAAGCTTTATAGGATTCAAGTTCAAGTTTTTCTTTTTTCTTATTGTACTTAGACTTAGAAACTTTCATCTTGTTAATGATTTTTCCATTCTCCGATTGCTTAACTTTCCATTCTTGAGTTGTTTCTTTTCTTTAAAGTGTCTTCAACTATTTCTTTCTTTTGAGTCCCTTTATCAATTTTCATTATTACTGCATTAATTGCATAAATTTCAACGTTAAAATTATCATAATAGTATAATTCTAAAAAGTAATTATCTTCTATTTCATTATCAAATAATTCATCATATTCTTCATAAGTATCATAGTTATTTTCATTATTAATCTTGAATTTGACAATCTTATCTTCAAATTCCATAGACATTGTTCATTCGAAAATATCTAACTTACACCTAGCTGTTTATAGAAAAGGTGTACTAATAATATACGCAAAAGATTGGGTGATGAATCTCTCATTTCCATGACATAAAAATCAGCTGGAAATACTAAATCATGTATTTGAACTAAGATGTCTTCTAATAATCCATACAGTTTAATAATGGTGTTGTTTGTTAAAGTAAGATTAATAGGCGTATAAGTTAACGATCATATTTTCAATGATTTATAATGTTTAAGTGACATAATATTAATAGATGCTCTGAGATCACATATAGAGAATTCAATAAAAGAATTACCTATTGTGATTGGTATGACAAACATTCCTAGGTCGGAACATTTCTCAGACACTTTTGTTAAAGGTGAGATCTTTTGTCCTAAGTTATCATTAATCTCTAATTTCCTAAATGGTTCAGATATGACTTCTTTATGTTCTTCCTCCTTAGCATTTGCTAATCGTTGTGGAACTGTAGAATTAGAATGTATATCTTCATTTAACTTATAAATATCGTTTACTTTGTCTAGTTTAACTCAAAATTTTGTAAAGATTGTTCGTATGCTTCTACTTTAACTAAATACCATGAGTATAGTCTTTCAAAAATGTGTATATTTTAGTTGCTTGACCATCCATTCCCTACTGAGAATGACATTTGACATCATTTCCTCTTCTTATTCTATTGTTTTAGGTACCTGAGTGTTTTTTACCTCTTTTTAGTGTCTTTTGATGCAAAGTCGTTTCTTTTTCATTTTCACGAAATAAAGCATTAACTTGTGCTTGATTATTATTGTTTGTAGGTTTTATAGGTTGAGTAGTTACCTTAGTTTGATTGCTCAACTTACTAATTTATAGAGTCATTTGACTTAATTTGGTTTTTAGCTCGTTAATGGACGTATCAATTTTAATTTTGTTTTGAGAAATTTGTGTAATCTCTTGGTGACTTTGAGTCATAAATATGTGTAATATTTGTTCTAGACTTGGTTGCATTGGTTGAATAGTTTGTTGATGTTGTTGCATTGGTGTAGGTGCTCTCGATTTAAAAGTGGTATAGGTTTGGTTTTGTGGATTGGAGCTAAGATTTGAATTTGATTTTAGGTAATTGTTGTTATTGTATTGGTTCCTAAATGAACCAGAATATTGGTTCATAACCGTAGGTATACATGGTTTAACTTGATTTGATCTATCTTTTAATAGTAGTTTAACCTTGGTAGATAATTCTTCAACTTTTCTTGATGTATCGGTCTTTTCACCATATTGTTTAGATTGTTTGACCATCTTATTAATAGCTTCTTTTGCTAAAGTTGGTGTAACATCGAATGATGATCCACCACATACGGTGTCTAATAGTCTTTGTTTAGAATGATTTAGTCTTTCATAGAAGTATTCTAATAAAGCTCTTTAAGTGCGTCCATGTTATGGACAAGATGAAATTAATTTTGAAATCTATCCTAAAATTTGTTAAAGTTTTCATTGTCTTTCATTTTCACAATTGCGATTTGTTTTCTATAAGCACTAATTTTTCTTATAGGCATGTATTGATCGAGGAAAGCTTTTAACATTTGAGCCCATTTGGTTATTGAATCTTGAGGAAGATAAACAACCAATCTTGTACTTGGTCTTTTAATACAAAAGGAAAATCTTTAAGTTTAACTTATTCTAACGCACAGTCTTTAGGTTTCATCCCGTTGACTTTATGTCGATATTCCCTTATAAATTTTTATGGGTCTTCATTATCCTAATCGTAGAAGTTAGGTAGAGCCCTAATGAATCTAAATCTAAGTTCGAATTCATAAAATCCCTCAGGATAGGCAATACACATTAGTTAATAAGCAGTGACATTTTGATTAGCTTGCCTAAAAGTAAGTTTTTGATTATTATTATTATTATTATTATTATTATTATTATTATTATTATTAAGATTAAAGTTATTATTAGCTTCCATTGTAGTAGGTTGGTTTCCTCTACATTCATGTTATCTTAAATTACAATTAAATGTCCTATTTACTTCACGATCAAACGAATGTAAAGATTCCATGGAATTACAACGACGGAGTGGATAGACCATACATCGTCTAAAACTCGTAAGAAATTGTGTTTAAATCACCAATAACAGTGCCAAAAATCGACACGAGTCAGGCGTGTACAATAATTTCTCCTTTTATGTTATACTTAAATTATTTCATAGTAATGGAAAGTGTGAATCATCTCCGCAAGGATTTATCAAACTTATCTAGCAAAAAGGAATTTGAAAGGTTTTTATTATTTTTATTTTTATTTTATTTAATTATAATAATTAAACTAACAATAACTAATTATAATATAATAACACTTAACTAACTATATTATCTTAATTAACTAACACAATCTAAATTCATAATCAATCAAATAGATTTAATTCAATAATAAATAAATATCTAAACAAACATTCAGAATAATGAAACATAAACTTGTTTTGCAGTCAGAACATGTAAGTCCAACCCATATAGTCATGAGCGTACTTTATAAAGTAAGACATATCATTAAACTCTAACTATAAGTAGACACCCTTTAGTCAGCCATATGTTCCCCTTATATGGGTGGAAAAGAAACTTTCTATTTTATTGAGTTAACCCTTCTATTTACACAAAGACATGAACTTCAAGCAATAGAACCACATTAAAATTTATGAGAACTTTGAACTACTAAATTTAACATCTTCAAAAAGCCATTTCAATACTAGATTTAGATCTCAAATTCACATAGGATATTAAAACGGTGTTTGCCTTTCAAACAATCCTTGTCACTACTTCAAATAAATAATGAAAATAAATATTACAATACACATTCTAGACTATGCATGCAATATAAAAATCATGATTAAAATCAATAGATAATAACCTATTAAATCAATGAATTAAAGAATACAATAAATTTAAAGCATTAAGTACATTTTCATCTCATTATAACTACATTGCAAAACGGATCTAGTTCGCGTTGGGACTTTATTTAGATCAAACAAACTACTCCCTCATAATCATAAATAAAATTGCAATAATATAAATAAAAGACATAATTGAAAATACTTCTGAATTAAAATACTTGAGTCTTCAAATCTTCTCCAAAAGCAATAAAATATGAAAATAATAGACAATGGCTCCACAAGAAATGGAATTTTGATCTACATACTTAAGAGCAACTAATTTCAAAACCTTGGGCTAGTATTTATAGTATTTTAAGTAGTAAACATCCTAAACTAACTCAAACAACTCATAGTTATCTAAAATTCATGAAATCTTACGCAACAACTCACATCGAGTTGTGTGAGTAAGGAATCACTGAGAAAATATAGTAAACTCAGCTCTTTGGTCTTTTCTTGTATCCATCAATTTAGCAAGTGATTCAAGTGCATCCAGGAATCTTTGAGAATCGTTGGTATAAAAGTTTAGCTCTTTTTTGCTTCCTTAGTGATAATTCTTTTTATACTTCTTCAATTTGATTAATTCCTTCATAATCTTCCTCTTTTCGTTCATTTCTTCTTTGTTTAGTACCTGAAATATAAAAAAAACCCCATGTAACTTAGTCTTTTAAATCTAAAATCATCCTAAAATAAACTATAAAATATGTCTAATTATTGACTTGTCAAATATGTGATTGAATGGGAGAAGTGGATAAGTATGAAGTAGTACTACTATTGAAGTTTATTTTTAAATTTTAGTTACTTTGGTTACTGTTATTCATTATTATAGTTTTTAGGAAGATAATTATTTTTGAAGATTTTCTATAGGTTTGTAATAATTTTAACTGCTTAACTTTGATAAATGTCTGTTCAAATCTGTTGCACCAACTCTTTGTTGCAACTGAAGCTACGAAGCTGGAGAATTGCTGAACTTCTGAAGGTGATAAGAAATGATCAGCAGTATGAATATTTTTTCTTTTGTATATTCATTTGACTCTATGGATGACTACAATTGCTTGATATTGATTATGGTATGTGATGTGATAGATGATACTTTAGATATATCATTCACTGTTATTTTTATTTGCTGACTTTATTTCTCACACCATATCTGCTCCAATTAGTCATTTACCATAGTTGTAACACAATGACAAAGGGGGGGATTGTTTATGTCATTATCCATTTGATTTTCTCTGACGGCCCCAAATTCTGAGACAAACCGGGCACCGCCATGTTGCCGGACACGTCACCAAGCCATGCCACATCGCCTGCACGCCTGTCTATGACAACCCGCGAACTTACCACCTAATACTCCAACTTAATAAATTTTTGATATTTAAATGATTATTTTAGCAAAATAAACTAAGTTATAATGTTTTATAAATTAATTCATTAATTATGATTTATTTAAGTTCTTTTAGTAGCGGAAGTCTTAAAAACATGCATATAATTAATGTAAACAATTTATGCAATATTTAACAACCTATGGGGGTGGAAACCCAGCAAAAATGGATACCATGTATATCAGTTAAGGCGAAAAAATGTATAATATGCGTCGATATACATGTATCAGGTGAAAGGTCTCCCAAAATGATCCAAAAAAATATGTATACGTAAATACAAACAACTACCAGTAAGCTAGTGGAGGCGCTCCAAATTAGAGGTAATCGCCAATCACCACCTTCCCCCGGCTCGCCGTAGGAACTGCAACTTGCCACAAAAAAATAATGACAAGTTCTAGGTGAGTAAATCCCAGAGAAATTCAGTTAGTATTCACAATAAATCCAAGAAAAATGCCTACAATTCATGCATATAAAGTAAATGAACAGAAATGTAAAGCATGAATATAAGTCGTGAGATAATCAAGAATACGGAACGTGAGTGTGGTGTACAACTGTCGAGCCCTGGGACAAAATACTAAACCGAGAAGGCCCTGGAGGTGAGGAAATTCGCACCCCCTCTTCACGGTCGAAATGAGGAACTCTGTTGGTCGAAAGTTAGACTTCCGCCCAACGCCTCAAATGAGAGGAAATCTGTGACGGAGGTGGGCCTCACGTCAACTCGCTCTCGAGATCATCGACTCGCTGAGAAAAATCTCACGCGTAGTCTAAGGTATGACCAACACCATAGCAACAATCGGATCGTCATCAATGAGAGAGCCGGAAAGGGGTCACATTGTCCCTTCGACCATACACAGACACGCGCGGGAATAGAGTAAACATGAAAACTGAACTGGCAAAAAGTAATGTGAAATAAATAAGTTACAAGAAAAATAAGTAAATTCTAAACTGACTTTCTCGTAGGTTTACTTACCTCGATAGATCGCAAATGCCTCTCTGAAATGTCCCGCACACGCCTCGAGATACGTACAAGACACATGACTAGAGTAGTCTAAGTTCATGGTGTCCAATTATACAATTTTTATCATTTAGGGCTACGTTACCTAAATTATTCAAATCACATTTAATTTAGGTGAAATAAATTATAAACATAACCTCCATCTCGTCGTCGAACTTCGTCGAATTTGCGCATCTCGTCGAGGATCGATCAGTCCGACAATGCGCCACCGCGTGCTGCTCCACGTCTTTCATCACGCGCTGTCCTGGCGTCGCTTCCGCCTCGCCATCGCCGCTGCCAAGCGCCGCCGGCGCCGCTTCTGAGCGCTGCTGCCGATCTCTTTTTCCTTCTTTTTTTCTTTTCTCCTCCGCCATTGGTGTCGTCGCTGGTCCGCGATTTCTTGCCGCCGCCGCCAGTGTTCTTCTTGCCAGTGGCCTGCCATTGTCTGCGGCTTGCTGGCGCGCTCGCCGGTGCGGGAGAGCATTACCGCACGCGCCGCTACCGCCGGTCCACGTCGCTGGAGCCACTTGTCCGCCTCCGCGACACGCCGCTCCTCGCGCTCGCGAGCCGCTTCTGGCCGAGCCACCGCGCCCGGTTGTCCGCGTCGCGCGCCGTCGTCTGTCCGCTCGTCCCATTGGTCATCTCGCCGGAGTTCCCTCCACCTCTCTCTCTCTTGCTGCCTCTTTCTCCTCTCGTTCTCTCTTTCTCTCTCTCTTTTTTTTTTTTCTCTCTCTCCTCTCCTCACTCTCTTATCTATTTTTTTTAAGAAAAGAAAAACATTTTATTTTTATTTAAATTTGCGAGAAAAAAACAAAATAGCATGATGAGGGATGGGTTGATTCGATGTTTGACGTGATGTGACGACTCAAACCCATACCACCTCGTACACCTGCGTTACGCGTACACCGCGACGTACACACTCTCGTCACTACCCGCGCACAACGCGACCAAGCAAAATTCTTGATTAACGCGACATGAGTATTTAAATAATAATAAAGTAATTATACACTCGCCACACAAAAATAACATATTTCACCCATTAGGCTTGTCGTAGACTATTCTGCGACGTCCGCGTGGGTCTGAGCTTAGGATCTTAATCCGTAATTTATCAATTAATTGGGATTAATTAAAGCGAGTCGTTACAATCTTCCCAACTAAAGGGAATTTCATCCCGAAATTCAGATTTAATTCGATCTCTACCTTGGAACAAGTGGAGTATCATTTTCGCATAGTAGATTTTCTTTCCTCAATGAGGCCCTTCAAGGGAGAAACCTTCAAATAAACCAAATCATTCACTTGTGCGACCCCGCGCATTTCGAGGCACCATCTCGACTCAACTTGTCGGTATTATCTAATATCGTATAGGCCTCAATCTGACCTTTACTTGAAAGCCTTAATTTATTTATTTTTTCTTTAACCAATGAGCGACTATTAAATATCATTTTAAGTGCTCACACAAATCATGTTCGTTTCACATGTCGCTTGACTACAATTGGGCGCCCTAGACATATACGCTAACCTTTGTATCAAAATCTGGAGATTTTATTGAGATAAAGGTGCTTGCCAATCTGACACAAAAATAAAGCTTCTATTGCGATACCTTCGCTCTTCTGTCATTTCTGTTTGCAACCCTGCAACCCACCATCTCTTATTATGTCCTACCAAAAACATGTCAAGTTACTTGATCGTAGTGAAAATATTTTTTGGCACTTCTTCGTCGTTTTGCTTTATTTTCATATTTAAGGTGTTAAAAGCTTTTCTGCGATGCTAAACAAGCATAATTTTCCAATTGAACTACGCTCGAAACTCCATATATTTAAATTCATATAAAGCCGTGTTTTAGGTTCTCGAATGTAGTTGAAACGTGCGTCCTCATGCATTAGTTGTAGCGTATGCCGAACTAGGTCATACCTCACGTATACAAGGGTCTAAAAGTGCAATAATTCGAATGGTAAGGTCGACCTTTGCTTCTCTTGATTCTCTAAAGAGTCGTGCATGGATAGATTTTAGATCTGTAGACACTCCACTTCTTCGGTTTCCTACCAAAATGTCAGAGCTAATATTTACAACAATAGTTAATCTACTAACTCCAACTTCGTCTCTTGGACTTCCAGAGTTAAAACTTAACTCTCCATCTTTAACGCGTACCTAGAATCTTCTATTTCCCTGTTTAAGAATCTAGTCATAATACATCACCTAAATCTTTCTTGTTTCGCCACACAACTATTTTTTCCTCGAAACTAATGACTCGCACGCGCTTAGTTCGATTTAAATCACCGAGCTTTCAAGGCTTTCCATGTCCCTTTAGGGCCTTATCCTAACGTTCTGCGAGTTGGGTCGGACTAATCACAAGTGTAAAATCTATTACGATTGAGTCAATTCTGGATTCGTGAGAACTTCGGAACAGCTCGTTCCTTAGGTTGGCTTGAGGTCATTTCGACCTTAAATATATTTGCAAACTCTATTTCGGCTAGTATTCCTGACTTGCTCCCAATCCAATAAGTGGCAGTGTGGCCCTACTAACCTCACGGACCGCGAACAAATCATGGCACAATAGTGGAGTTACTCGAACTGCTATTTCTGCAAGACTACTCCAGCGCTCTGGCCGAAGCTAAAGGAGTCCGTACTTGCTTTCATGTAGTTCTGAGTCATTTCAACACTATCTGCTTCCATAAAGTCCACTAAAAACCTATTTGTCCCACGTCTTACACATGTTCCTAATCGTCGATCTGACGATCACTAGAGTGGACTGTGTAGCGTAAGCTAGACATTTTTTTATAGCTATCATGAATGATTTTCTATAAGCTATACCTCACTCACAATGTCAATTATCGTACTACACACCTTATACGTGTCAACTCAGAAAGAGGTCATTCCTATCTTGCATATATAATTTCCCTAAAGTGTTCAAACTAATAGGATGTCTTGACTCATAACCCGCGGTATGCATGAAGTAATCGTCAAAATCTTAATCTTTACAAGACACCAAGGTGTGATAATATTTGTTTCTATTAATAATTTAACTTTGCATTAGACTGCCCTTCCTTACTTGTTGCAGTATTCAAACTGGTGGCGCACTGAGCTAAAAAGTCATGGCTTACGTAAACATTCTAAAAAATTATCGTTTGCCAATCTAAAATAGGCATCCTATGCCAATTTGGTTATGGTAACATCTTACCTTCGGCTGCCATGCCGAGAATAACGTATGTGTTGGCTCAACTCGCCTATCATGTGGCTAGGTTTAAAATGATATAACGTCACCCTCTCCAAATATTTATTATTTGAATTAATAATTAAATTTTGTGAAGGCCCAGTCCTACCTCACCGGTCTCCTACCTCGTAGGTCTAATCCCACCTCGCAGGTCTCACTCCGACCTCACAGGTCGCTGGAACCCCCAGTTAGAGTGGGTCAAGACCACCCACTCCATCCACACTCCCCACGCGCGTGGTTTTTTTCGCCGCCAATCTCTGGTTGGAGTCCTCGAATTAAATAGTGGACCTGAAGTCGCTCGGTCCCAGTTACGTCCATCGCAAAAGTAAGCAGGTATGTGAATCTGTCCTTGTTTTGCGACACCGTCCGGCTACCCTGCCTCAGCGTCAAGAACTCCTCCCTCAGTCTCAGCTGAATCTCGATCGGGATATACTGATCATAAAAGAATTTCTTAAACTCTGCCCATGTACTCGGCTCTCCGTGAGCGGCTGTGTGGGTGGTCCACCATACTGCAGCATCTCCCATGAGCATAAATCCGGAAATCCTAGCCCGTATGCCGTCATGAATCCTCAAAAGTCTGTGAAGTTTCTCGTGTGAAATAATCCACTTCCCAGCTACCTCTTGGTCACCGCCTCCATAATAATAGTCTGGCTGAAAACGAAAGAACTCCGTAATCAACTTCGCCTCAGTTGATAAGAATGTCTCGAATGTGATCTTCAAGGGTGAAATCAGTGTCGGTGCCACGATCGGCGTAGTCAATGATGTAGTGACTGCCGACAGTATCTTGGTAGTAGTGGTCGTAAGTGAGGTCATCGGAACAGTCGGTGCGACAACTTTTCCCTCTACAGTAGTGGTGGTGACGAGTGTTGCAGGGGCCGGTGCCTGCGCTCGAAGCAATCGAACAACTCTTCGAGCTGCAAACTATGGAGTGCGATCGTGTCGCACAATATCTGATCCAAGTCGACAGGCGTCGAGCCGCTCGACTGACCTCTATCGCCCGTATAAAGAAGTGGTCGTCCATCCATGTCGAATTTGCAAATCGCGAACGTCCGTATCAGCCTCGTATACGCATATATACTATTACACATCAAAATATATAACGTATAAGCCTTGGCACTTCCCGTCCCATGTTCACTTCCCAACTAAAGTTCTAAGTCAGGATCTTCGGGTTTCCACATCTAATGTTTGTTGTTAAGTTTTATTCAGTTGTATTACCTTTTTCCCCTAGGTTCGCTTGAACCTAGGCTCAGATACCAATTGTGACGTCGGTATCACAATGTCTTAAGCCATTAAACTATTCCCTAGGTTCGCCTGAACCTAAGCTCTGATACCAACTGTGACGACCCCAAATTCCGAGACAAACCGGGCACCGCCATGTTGCCGGACACGTCACCAAGCCATGCCACATCGCCTGCAAGCCCGTCTATGACGGCCCGCGAACTTACCACCTAATACTCCAACTTAATAAATTTTTGATATTTAAATGATTATTTTAGCAAAATATACTAAGTTATAATGTTTTATAACTTAATTCATTTATTATGATTTATTTAAGTTCTTTTAGTAGCGGAAGTCTTAAAAAATTGCATATAATTAATGTAAACAATTTATGCGATATTTAACAACCTATGGGGTGGAAACCCAGCAAAAATGGATACCATGTATATCAGTTAAGGCGACGAAAATGTATAATATGTGTCGATATACATGTATCAGGTGAAAGGTCTCCCAAAATGATCCAAAAAAATATGTATACGTAAATACAAACACCTACGAGTAAGCTAGTGGAGGCACTCCAAATTAGAGGTAATCGCCAATTACCACCTTCCCCCGGCTCGCCGTAGGAACTGCAACTTGCCACAAAAAAACAATGACAAGTTCCAGGTGAGTAAATCCCAGAGAAATTAGGTTAGTATTCACAAGAAATCCAAGAAAAACGGCTACAATTCATGCATATAAAGTAAATGAACAGAAATGTAAAGCATGAATATAAGTCGTGAGATAATCAAGAATACAGAACGCGAGTGTGGTGTACAACTGTCGAGCCCTGGGGCATAAATACTAAACCGAGAAGGCCCTGGAGGTGAGGAAATCCGCACCCCCTCTTCACGGTCGAAATGAGGAACTCTGTTGGTCGGAAGTTAGACTTCCGCTCAACGCCTCAAATGAGAGGAAATCTGTGACGGAGGTGGGCCTCACGTCAACTCGCTCTCGAGATCATCGACTCACTGAGAAAAATCTCACGCGTAGTCTAAGGTATGACCAACACCGTAGCAACAATCAGATCGTCATCAACGAGAGAGTCGGAAAGGGGTCACACTGTCCCTTCGACCATACACAGACACGCACGGGAATAGAGTAAACATGAAAACTGAAGTGGCGAAAAGTAATGTGAAATAAATAAGTTACAAGAAAAATAAGTAAATTGTAAACTGACTTTCTTGTAGGTTTACTTACCTCAACATTTGGCAAATGCCTCTCCGAAATATCCCGTACATGCCTCGAGATACGTACACGACACATGACTAGAGTAGCCTAAGTTCTTGGTGTCCAATTATACAATTTTTATCATTTAGGGCTACGTTACCTAAATTATTCAAATCACATTTAATTTAGGTGAAATAAATTATAAACATCACCTCCATCTCGTCGTCGAACTTCGTCGAATTTGCGCCTCTCGTCGAGGATCGATCAGTCCAAGAACGCGCCACCGCACGCTGCTCCACGTCTTTCGTCGCGCACTACTGGCGTCGCTACTGCCTCGCCATCACCACTGCCGCGCCGGCGTCGCTACAGCCTCGCAGACGCGGCCGTCGCTACCGCCTCGCAGACGCGGCCATCGCTGCTTCTCGCGACACGGCGCCGCGCGCTGCTGCTGAAGCGCAATGCGGCGTCGCTTCGAGCGCGCTGCCGATCTCTTTTTCTTTCTATTCTTTTCTTTTCTCCTCCGCCGCCGGTGTCGTCGCTGGTCCGCGAGCTGCGCCACCATGTTCGCCGTCTTCTTGTCGCCGCTTCGCCGTCTTTATTCGATTGGCGCTGTGTCGCTTGCTGCCGCGCTCCGCCGGTGCGGGAGGAAGCATTGCACTCGCCGCTACCGCCGGTCCACCTCGCTGGAGCCTTTGTCGCCTCCGCGATGCGCCGCTCTCGCGTTCGCGAGCCGCTTCTTGGCCGAGCCATCGCGCCGTGGTCCGTCCGCGCGCGCCTCTCAGTCGTCTCGCCGGAGTTCCCTCCACCTCTCTCTCTCTCTTGCTGCCTCTTTCTCCTCTCGTTCTCTCTTTTCTCTCTCTCTTTTCTTTTTTTCTTTCTCTCTCCTCTCCTTACTCTCTTATCCTTTTGTTTAAGAAAAGAAAAACATTTTATTTTTATTTAAATTCGGGAGAAATAGACAAAATAGCATGATGAGGGATGGGTTGATTTGATGTTTGATGTGATGTGACGACTCAAACCCATACCACCCTGTACACCCGCGTTGCGCGTACACCGCGACGTACACACTCTCGTCACTACCCGCGCACAACGCGACCAAGCGAGATTCTCGATTAACGCGGCACGAGTATTTAAATAATAATAAAGTAATTATACACTCGCCACACGAAAATAATATATTTCACCCATTAGGCTTGTCGTAGACTATTCTGCGACGTCCACGTGGGTCTGAGCTTAGGATCTTAATCCGTAATTTATCAATTAATTGGGATTAATTAAAGCAGGCCGTTACATTTTCATTAGTTATTTTTGAGTAAATGACTCGCTATGATGTGTTTCATGTGCTAATGAAACCATCCAGAGATCAGTTAGATTTTTTATCTCAAAATCAGTTTTGGAAGTTATCCTCGAATTGGTTTGAATTATTTGAGTTTGGATAAGGATAAAGCAATCGCAACAAGGTGATATGTTGTTGCAGCAGGATCTCAGAATCGATCAATTGTAGATACTATCCTATCTACGTCAACAGAAGATGTGTTGATAATGGAGCAAATGATCTGAGACACATTAACCACGTGAATATTGGTTTGAAATGTTTTTAAAGATGAAGATGTATCAATTATCAGTTGAAATATTTGAGATTAAGTGTCCTCATCGATCTATTTATATTCCAAAGTTGGAAGTGTATGTAATCATCTACTTTGTATTTCAGTGAATGTGTTGTTCACTTTATTTTTGAGTTGTAAACATCATTACAACTTAGGTATTCCAATGAAGGGGAGCCTCATCATGCAAGTATTATGAGACTTATGTAAAGCCTATGGGAGGAGTGAGGGAGATGAAAGGATGATCTCAGTGAGAGAGTCACGTGAAGAGTCTTATATCCATTGTTCTTTACTTAGTGGATTTTATGTTTGGGCGTGGCCTTGCAGAAATAGGCCGTGGATCGAACTGCGTGAAAAAGTTCATTTTGTCTAGTTTAATTTACTTACTGTTTATTTCATTTAACTACTTGCATTGTTTTTTGTTTCTCAGTTAAAACGACAATCAAATCCTGTTGAAACAACATTTGGTTATTTCACTTAGTACTTATAAAATAGATTAACAGACATCAATATCTTTTAATACACATAGAATTTAATGTAGTGAAGATATTTTTGGTTTTAAAATGAATTAAGTTTTAGCATTTTTATACTTGAACACTTTTTTTTGACATTAAATGTTTAATTACATGAATTATTTATAGTAATGTTACAATGATTTATAGTTTGCAATACTTGTTGAGACTTTGAAGTTAATTTTTCATATTACATCATATGAGATTATAATATATGCATATTTAGAAATCTGAAAATGCTTTTAAAATAAGAAGTTAGTTTTCAAAATTGCGATAAATCTAGATAATCGGACAACTCAAATTTTAAGCAAAAGGGGTATAAACAGGCTAGTTTTGTTCAAATTTAAAATCGAGCTGGTTCGAACAATGAATAAACTTCTTTATAGTAGGGGTTGTCCAGATTCGGACCTGTTCGGACCCAAATTCTTGCCATCCCTACATGCTATGACAAATTGGTTCATAATTGGAAAAACATTCAAGGAGATTTTAAGAGATGGAAGTGTGAGAGTGAATATTTAGAAAAACAATTACCAAGAGGAAGACGAAAAGTCAACTACACAAATTCTAAGTAAAAGATAAATATGGACGAGTAGAAGGAATCATTATTGATCACGTGTTGTGCATGTCAAATATAATGTGTAATAGGTTACCAAATCCTACTGGGATGTAGTAGAGGTAAGAATAGGGTCGAATCCATAGGATTTAGTCAGACTGAGTTTAACAAACAAAAAGGTGAATCTGAGGGTTTTTGAAAAAGTTTTATCTAAAAGCCTACTAAACATGAATTTAAAATAGTTTTAAAACAGAAAATAAAGATATACCTAAGTCTAGGAATTCACAATCTAGCCCCGCGTTGTTTCCATGTCTTGTATCATTGACTTTAAAAGATGGGTTCCAATATAGTTTTCCTTAGATAGGTTATAGGTGTTGGGGTCACCAACACCCTAGTCCCCATATTCTCGATAGATAGAACAACTACTCTCTAAATACTTCTCTTATTCCACCATACAACCTTAGACAACCGCTCTTAGGATTTAGCCTAGTTCTTGATATTACTCACCTAAAACAATAAGCGCGTTAGGTTTCTTGCTCTAGGTGATTGTCACTTCTCAACCCGATTGGTATCGCGGACTTAACCTTATTGATAACAGGTCAATAGGTTTACGCCTAGAAATTTACAATGAATATACAATCTCTAAACCATGATTGAGAAATTGTTAAAATAGCAACAAAAAGATAAAGAACCGAAATAAAACACTATTATTATAGAAAATCTCGGCAAGAGATAGATAACAAACAACCTACTATTGGCTAAAGAGTTTCATCCCTAACCTAGGTATTAAAGAACCTAGTTGAACATGGTTACTCTACCTTGCTCTACTCCTAAATCACCCTAATACAATATATTTTCATTTATTAAGGCCCCTCCTTTATATAGGTGAGCCTGGGTGTTGGTGTATGTGCCCTAGGCCAATTCTGTAAATTTTGTTTAACTATTATAAGTAGATGCATGTTTCTTTCATAATAATTTCCATGAATAAATATTGTATTATTCTAAATGTCCCTAATCAGTTATTATTGTGGGAACAACAATAAATAAAGACTACTATGAGTCTTGATTGATAATCATGTGATGATTTTGCGTATATGGATACGAATCAAGATAATGAGTATCTGTTGGGAATAGATGCTGGACTGACCCGCTATGAGAAAACTACATGGTCAATGTCATAAGTGATTCTCATGAGAGTTATATCATTTAGTCCTTTGACTTGAGATCACTAGTGACTCCAACATTAGAAGCACGATGATTTGATACAATTAACCATTGTCCTTAATTGGATGATTATAACGATTGTGATTGGTCATTGTTCGACTAATGTGTGGATGTTGTGTGATCAAGATGGAGTTTTCCCTCTCTTTTAGAGAGAGACCCCTTGATATGTTAGACTGATCAATGGCCATGTCTAGTGAATTGATTGGATCAATGTTACTTGACAATTTTAGTCTACTCAAAGATTGAGACTAGTAGATTGAACTATAAGGGTGACATTCTATGTCTTATGCTCAATCAAAAGATATCGTGTGGCAAAGAGATATGATATATACTATCTATTAGGTTGTATCAATTTATTGATCTTCATGCTACTTTGGTAGTCATAATGCCTTACTAGAGACCGCTTATGACTTGTATACCAAAATGGTTTTGGTTCACTGCCAACGTTGAATGAACCTATTGGGTCACACACAAAGAACGAATTTGCACGATTTAATATTGTATGGGTTAATGAGTTTTATTTGATAAAATCCATTTTGAAGATTCTCATTGAATGTCCTTGTTTGACTAGGATTCAAGATTCTCATACATTTCTAGTGTGACTAGAAATGTATGAGAATCTTGAAGTAAATCCTATTTTGAATAGGACTCTAATTGGAATTATAGTATGAATTTAATTCTTATTTGAGTTTTAGATAAATTATAAATCTTATTGGATTAGTAATTGTAGATTCTATATTAATCTATCCATTTTAGAATTGGACTTTATCTAGGACTCTATTTGGAGTGTAACTAGGAGATGAAGTTCTTTTACAACTCGACTTAGTCAACTATAAATAAGACATTAGGGTCACAATTGTTAAAGGGAATTCCTGAGAGAGATTTTTTCTAGAGAATTTTTGTGAGAATTTTTGTCCTAGAATTTTTAGGGCTATCACTCCAGATCGTGATCGTTCATTCGTGGTGTGGGTTTCTGATAGAGGACATTCATCTCTGGCAGCTCTTAAAGGAATTGATCAACACCAAACAAGGTAGATATGGAGTTATTCTTGTTAAGGTATGATTTTCTCTTGATACATCAATTTAATGGAATAAATAGGATTTTTCATTCGGGGATGTTCGAAAAAGGTTTTGAAAACTTTCGATGCGCATGATCCCTGAATCCCAACAGTGGTATCAGAACCACTAGGTTTGATTTAGTTAAACTGTAATGTGCCCTTATTTTTTGATATATATGATATATAAGACAATCATGATATTATATATATGGTTGCATCATTGCGTTTAATAGAATTAATCTATATGCAAAAGTGTGAAAGTATCGACATGGTGTAGTTGATGTATTCGCACCGTCACGCACATACATGCGCAAGACATGTGCGCATCAAATTTAGCGGATAAGATCTCACTATTTATGTTCATAGATATGTGTAATTTAATATGTTAGTGGTTGTATGGGATGTAAAAGCCATGATATTGATAAAAAAATAAAGAGATTTTGGCTAAAATGGGATTCTATCCTATCCATTCAAGACTTTTGGAATGTCAATTCAACTTGTAACAAGATTGCAAAATTATATTTAAAGTACAAATCGGATTGTCATAGTATTACAAAATAAAATAAAATGACTTTTGATGAGAGTAGGATTCGATCCTATTAAATCAAGCCTCCTGTCAAAGAGCTTAACCACTCCAACTAGCAAGCCAAGCTTATCTACTTTGTAGTAGGACTACAAAATAAAGGCTTATATTATTTGTAATAAGATTACAAAGTAAAAGGAGAATTTTATGGAACTGGGATTCGATCCCTGGACCTCGAGCACGTTGGAGTGCCTTAGCCACCTAGGCTATCCATTACAAGTTGCAATAGAATTGCAACTTTGTGTATATTAATTGAATTATATATTAATTGAAAGAAATTTTAATTGATTAATCACCAATTAATTGGATGTGGTTATTGGTCATCAATTGGATTGAATTAATTTAATTAGAAGGTATTTTAATTGAATTAATATCAATTTAATGAGTGGGACTATTATTAATATTAATTAGAATTTTTAATTAAAAGGGTTTTAATTAAATAGAGTCCGATAAAAATTATAGAGAGATATATTTAATTAATGAGATTAATGAAAATATAATCTTTGAGGCACTTAAAAAAAATTTAAAGTATTTAATTTCCTTGATTTGTTTTATGATGCCTTGTTGATATATGAAGATGTTTATTCTTGTTTTATTTTAATGATCTTTATTCTATGCATATTGGGTATTATATGATAACAACAACAACAACAACAACAACAACAACAACAACAACAACAACAACATAGCCTCAATCCCAAATTAACTGGGGTTGGCTACATTGATCAAACTTTTCCATTGTGCTCGATTAAGTGCAATTGATGGTGAGCTTTTCAAACCATTCAAATCCCTCATAATTAATGCATCCCATGTTAACTTTGGTATGCCCCTACCTCGTCGAGTTTCTACAGTTTCTATTGAGTCAAGTTTTCTAGTTGGGGCATTTGTAGACCGTCTTTGCGGGTGACCAAACTACCGCAACCATCATTCCTTAATCTTTGTATCAACTGGCGCCGTCATGGCATTACTATTATATATGGATGGCGTCGAGTCACGACATAAGGTCTTTATGGAAAGTCATGGTCTCCAAATCAGCTGAAACTTCTAATTTTGCGTTAGGCAATGTAGGTGACGCTGCCTGTATTAATCCTGACACCGTCAGTTCAATTCTAACGGTTCATGTTGATCTGGCATGGTGCCTTGGGTGACATTGTTTATTCTCTACTTGCACCATCTATCATCATTCATGGCATCAAGCTCGCTGTTGTTACAACCAACAGTTGACTCATTTCCCGTAATTTTATAATTCATGCAAAAATACTCAAATACCCTATAAATCTCTTAAATAAGCACATAAAGCCATAAAACACGACTTTCGACTTGATTTACATAGCAAAATGCCTATGAAAAAGCACTTATTTAAGGACTTATCAAATACCCCTAAACTTAGAACTTTGTACGTCCCGAGCAAAAGGTTATCTGACCACAATAACTAAATATAATGCAACAAATTGAGAGATGACTATTCTAAGACTTTATACCTACTTTGAAAATAATGGAATCCTTTCAATCGAAATTTGGGCAATCAGTTTAACAAGAAAATTAAATTTTTTTAAGGCTGGTCAAACATGGTCACCTTTCCAAGACAACATTCATTTGAGACTTAAAGCATAAAAAACCTATAACCTTTAACTTACTTATAGGTTTTCTAGGTTTTTTTATCAAAGCTGTAGATCCAAATTGATATCTTTATTGGACGGATGCTTTTAAATGGACTTTATCACCACTTTTCGCTTATTTGCATATTTACACACCTTTAAGAGTCCAGATCAATTGTTTAGAGGTAGGCTATTATTTGGTTCATGGCATTGAAAAGACTTACTTAACCTAGCTACAAGCACTTGAGATAAATCTTTATTGGTTCATAGGAGTTTCTTTTTTATAAAATTTCGCCTTTCACTCAACTAGAGATCCTCGCTTTCTCCCTTTATATGATTTTTTATAGTACAGACTCTACTCAATTTCATGTGGATACTGATTTTTCATTTTCTTTCCCAACCATCAAGTTCCCTGCTCCATTTCTCACGGAACTTGTAGGATTCTCCAGTTTTTTTAGAAATCTCCTATTAGCACTTCTCACTTTTGCTAAAGTTAAGTTAGTTCTCCAATGTAAAACCATCGAATCCATATTATATTGAATAAGCCTACTTCGTCCTCTTACAAGTGCTAGATCTTTAATAATTACACTCTAAGTGTATTAGCTCTAGTTTAAGAATCTTAGAGATTTTGAATTTTCCTGTGAAGTTAATTTGACCACCTACCTACTTTGGTCTCAAGTCATTACTCATCCATACTCGAAGTATCTATTAATGTTTTCAAGTACATGTAAAAGCTCTTTTATTTCTTCTAAGTCTGAAGGCAAGCAGTTTGAACAAATTTTTATTCCAAAATCTAAAGCAAAGTTTTACTGGTAAGACTCTATAAAATAATAAGTACACTAAACTACCTAAGACATGTATGCATTATTGTACTAATTTCTAAGTGATGAAAGAAGTGGGAGATAAGAAATAGGGTGAAAGGGGAGAAATACTACCATGATTCCACTAAAGTCTCAAGTAAATTGGAAAAAAGTAATGCTTATACCTACGGGTATTCAACCAATGATTTTGTCCAACGGTCCTTTTAATTAAACACCCTAAACTTATTCTGAACCTTATCCTTAAGGTTCAAAACAAGCAGAGCAAACCAAATGTAAAAGAAATGGTGGGAATATATGGATAATATATAATTTAGTACAATACTTAGTGCATGGTTAGGAAAATAAGAAAAAAGAATTAAAATTGATTACTAACTACAAAATTGTTCATGGGCTGCCTAATAGTAGCGCTTTTGCTTAATGTCGTTGGCTCGACAAATTTACCTCGTCCCTATTTAGGGCATAAATCAATAACCACAACTGCTGGTACGGATAATCTTGCAAAAACTCGCTCTTTGTCATGTAGGATCTTGCTTCCATTTTGGAAAAGTTTCATCATCTTCCCTATCCGAATGCTAATGTACTATAATTGTACATCAATCAATGCTCTAGCTGTTGCCAAAAATAGTAACCCCGACATAAGTGTTTCGTATTGGGTATTACTCCCATTTACAACATAGAAGTCCATGATGAATATAAAATCTCCTATGTGAACAGATACATTCTCGGCCATCCGTCAAGGTTTTTCCACCGCCCCATTTGGATATATCGCATTGGTCTTAGCATCACCTGTGATACATAATCTGTATAAATTGAAGATTTTGGATGACATTACATTGACTGTAGCACCCGTGTCACATAGCACCCTAAGGAACCTCTTATATCCTATCTTGCATGGGAGCATGATCATCATAGGGTGTTTGTTGGATTGGGACTGGTAATATAATGTGTCAGGGGGTATGGTCCTCTTCTCTTTGCTTCCATCCATCCTAGCACGTTTAGACCCTGGTTTGGAAAGTTGCAAGTTCTGTGGAGGTCTGACATTGATACGCGCGCATCTCTATAGAGGCCTTCCTCCTATGACTATTTCTAGCTTGATCTTTCCCAGGGCCTCCCCATTCAATGCATACGCATCCCTAAACATCCTGTTTAAAATAATAGTGGAACAAGCAAACAAAGTGTCAATCGAAGAATTTAAGATATATAAAATTTTAAAGCTGAATACTCTTCTTTTATGCTCAACGAACACAGTGCCTTTAACTAAGTCAATGTTGGCTCTGCACATTCGCATAAAGGGCCTACCAAAAAGAACTGAGAATGGTTTGGACTTGTGTGACTCTGTCATATCAATGACATGAAAGTCTGCACGAAATTTTAAATCCCCTACATATACCATTAGGTCTTCGATTACTCCTTTGGAAAAGATCTCCTTGCTATCAATAGCATGAATTTGAGTCTTCGTCTCGATCGACTCACTATGTGACATCCAAGAATTTCATAAACTTGATTAGGATGCTAATTAAGTATTTTCAAGTTTAATTTGGGATTTAAGTATTCGAGGTGGGACCTACGCATTATGAACCGGGATCATAAATTTGAATATTATTTTTATGTGTCGCGTGACTAATTTGTGTATTATACTCTATTCAACATAAAATAGGTTGAAGTGTATATGTGGTGGCCGCGAGTTTTGAACCGCGTTGGGAATATTTCTTAATTTTTGACGAAATTTGGGTATTTTAGTGGTTTAATTTGGACATAAATTAAAAACATAATCATGAAATTAAATAGAATAAATAATAAATTGGTGGGCGCATAGTGATACGCAGGGTTGAGGGTGACACGTGTGGGATGTATAAAGGTAAGCATGCTCAAGGATGGTCGTTGGCGTGCGCAGCGAATTTATAGCTGCAAAAATATATAGGTGTATGTATATATATTATATAAATATATAATATAGGCTGGGAAGGTAACCCATCTCTTATAAACCTACTCTCAAAATAAGGAGTTACTCTTTTGAATCACATTAAACACCGTTTTTCCGTTTTTAAAAACCATCACAGTGTACATAGTCCCCCATTCCAGACCATAAACTATATCAACTACATACACTAAAATAGCCAGACAACATTGATAAATAAGCGAATCCGTACTTACGTCAGTCTAGGTTTTCGTTACAATTTCCTAACTTTTTGGGCACTCAAGCTTTCCCGGGGATCCAACTCCTATCAAAGACCATTTGTGGCCAATATAGGTCTAGTACACTATAATTAGAACCCCTAAGTAAGTCCCCAAGTCCTTAAGAAGTCTTAAACAAAACTCAGCATTATTATTGTTTTTTGGAGTAGGAGCGCGTTCCCTCAGTAGGTGGAGTGCGCTCCAGCAGCTGTGTTCATCACAACGGATGAAGGGAGTCTGCTCCTCTTCTAGGTGGAGCGCACTCCACCCTGTACTATCTTGACGGTACACAGGGCAGCAGCCACTGCTCCATCTACAAATTCATTAAACAACAGTATACACTCCCAAAATTCATCAGGGAGGACCTCTGGTGAGGTAACAAACTATTTCCAATGATCGAACAACATAATTCATAGAGATTTAATCATCATCATCTAATTGAACTTCAACTAACTTAAAAAGAAACATATGAAAGTGATTATCTCTAACTTTTGAATCGTTTAAGCTCCTCAATCTCCTTTGATTTAGCTTCCTGGACAACCTCATAGGATCATAAATCAAACCCTCAACCCTCCCCTCCCACTTTTGATTGATTTGAATGAGATAAGTATCAGGTTTTATTTTAAATGTATGGATTTCCTCGAGATAGGCATTATGTTATCTCAAGACTAATCGAACAATAGATGTGCTAACATGACACTCCTTAAAGTGACATACATATTGACACCATCAACACTTTCGCTCCTCTCGAGGCGATCCGATGATCCATATAATTCAAACCAACTTATAATTTATAATATATATTTATATATCCAATATATACAAATATATATATATATGTCTCGTATATTTTCTTGCCAATAAATTCACCGTACATGCCTACTATTCTCGAGTGTGCACATTTATTTCACGACCCCTTGTCGCACTTGGTGTACCGGTAATTTATTTTTTGTTATTTATTTTCCATTTATAGGCTTGTATATAAATTATCTATTATACTACAACTTAAAAAACTCATTAACAATCCAAACAAACATATCATCATGCAAACATACACAAAGGTTAATCGAGGTACGTCGAACTTAACCACGAGCCTAATCGGATGAATTAGGATTTGCATTAGTACCAATCACTAGCTTTAAGGAAAAATGTTGTTAAAGTCTCACCAAGTTAAAGCAATTTCATCCTCGAAATTAAAATAAATGTAAAGTTACTTGTAGTTTTGAAGAGAAATTGAAACTGCTCATTCATATAGGACTCCCGCTCCCAGAAAAATTGAGTATTCACTTTAGTTCTCAACCTCCAAGTCTTACGATTAAGTATTTGAATCAGCTGCTTGTCATAAGATAAGTTTTCCTTAAGATCAGATTCATTCCAATCAATCCTTGGTGTGAACTAAGTCTCCGTCTTACAAAGCATAGATACATGAAAGACATTGTGAACTCCGGCTAGTTGAGGAAGTAACTATAACCTGTAAGCAATAGGACCAATCCTTTCCTGAACTCTGAATGGCCCAATGTACCTTAGAGCTAGCTTACCTTGCAACCCAAATTTATACAATCCCTTCATAGGTGAGACTTTCAATAGGACAAGATCATCCTTTGAAAACTCTAAAAACCTATTATGTTTTTCGGCGTATCTTTTCTATCTCAGCTGTGATGTAGTTAAACGCTAGCAAATCTGTTAATTTCTCTCTATGTAGTCTTGAATCAACTCCAGCCCCAACAAAACTGTATCTATAACCTATGCCCAATACGCATGTGAATGACATGAGTGACCATATAGAGTTTTAAAAGGAGCCATCCCAATGCTAGCCTAATAGCTATTATTATAAGAGAACTCACTTAGAGGAATATATTTCTCCTAATTACCACCAAGCTCCAAGACACAAGCTCGAAGTATATCCTCTAGCACCAATATTAACCGCTCAGTATGTCCATCAGTCTGAGGATGGTATGTCGTATTGAGGTTAAGAATAGTTCCAAGCCGTCTCTGCAATTCGCTCCATAATTTGGACGTGAATCTCGGATCTCTAACCGAATTAATTGACAGTGGAACTCCATGAAATCTCAACACTTCCCGTACATATACCTCACATAATCGATCAAGAGGATCTCGCTTGGAAATTGGCAAGAAATGTGCAAACTTCGTCAACCTATCAATTACAACCCATATTGTATCATGCTTACGTTGACTCAAAGGTAGACCAGAAAAAAATACATCATTATATGTTCCCATTTCCACAGAGGAATAGGCAGTGAATGTAATAACCCTCTAGGTTTTCTATGCTCAGCCTTAACTTGCTGACATATCTCACATCTCTTTACAAACTCAACAATATCAGTCTTCATCCCAAGCCACCAATAAAAATGCCTCATATCGCGATATATCTTAGTATTACCTGGATGAATTGAGCAAAGAGATTTATGATATTCTAGTAACAACTCTTGCCTCAACTGATCTTGAGCTAGATTCTACAATCTATCCCTGAACTGTAACACACCATCATCAGAAATTAACCAATCAGGATGATCTATACCAGTTGCTAACATTTGGCATACTATATAATCCTTATCAACTTTCTGAAAATCGACCAATCGCTCAATCATCTCAGGTTCAGCTTGAATCTAAGCACATAAGAACATGTTAGTAGCTCTTAAACTAGCTCTCTTAGTTGATGATGTGCCAGCTAGACTTTCACGAATAATCATCATTGAAACTTCTTTAAGAAGTCTAAACTAACAAGCTCTGGCATAGCTACGTTCTCTCTGCCCGTTCTTCTCCTACTCAAGGCATGAACAACCACATTTACTTTGCTTGGATGGTACTCCGGAGTGAAATTATGTTCCTTGAGGAACTCAAGCCACCTACGCTACCTCATATTTAGCTCACTCTGAGTAAACAAGTATTTTAGACTCTTTTGATATGAAAATACGATAAACTTTTCACCACATAAGTAATGCCTCCAAATCTTCAAGAAAAAAATAACTACGGCTAGCTTAAGATCATGAACATGATAATTTCTTGTGATGACCCCTTCTCAAATTAGGGCACCGCCTGTCCTAATCCCGTTATTAAGCCCTAATCTCACCATGTAGGACTAACAAGGAATTAGTTTGCCTTTCCAAAACCTTTATTCTTACAAGTTAATTTTTTTAAATAAGCATTTTTTAACCTATGTCAAGTGATAAATTAGAGTTAATTAAAATTTATTCAGCGAAAGTCTAAACATTTTAGCGAAAGCTTTTAGCATGATACCTAAGCGTTATGGAAAAACCAGGAAATAAAGATCACATGCATATATATAATGAAAGGGCGGTAATATATCATCATGTATCTGGTCATGGTACTATCTCTCATCCCAAAAGTATATGCAATCCCAAAAGTATATGATAGATGTATAAAAGTCATACAACAAAACTAAAACCTACATAATCAAGTGTAGCAGCACTCCACTGGCTCAGAGGTAGTCATCAATTTTCTCTTTGCCTGGTCTGCTATTCGATGGACCTGCACCCACCATCATAAAAAAGACGGTGAGTACATGAAAGTAGAAAGCAACACTAAGAGACATTTGTTCACATTCCTAAATATACAACAAGTATCTAAAAGTATAACAATAGAAACTAAAAGGAAATCATGCAAAAAGATACGTGACTTAAACAAAATGAAATTGACACTCGGCTAAGTAGTAATGATCTACGGTCGGTCGGTTGTGATCTTCATTACTTCAGTTTTTTCTACTATTTAAGGATGGAGCTGAGCTCTACATCTTTGTGAAGATCTGAATACCGCTCTATGTTTTTATAATCATCCGAAGTGCCAGTCACCTGCAATGTATACTTGCCAACAACCACAGGTCTCGAAACTTGTGATGTCACCCAAGTTGTACTTGTCGATAACCCCGAGTCCCATACCCTGTGATGTCACCCAAGTTACAGTGGAGAGATCCTGACATCCCCAGAAATCTAGTGAACCCGTGTGTCGCGGCCTATCTCTATAATTTCATGGTCCTAGATACAATAACTACTTTTATATTTCAAGAGATAACATGGTTTGAGACTCCAACAAAACATTTGTGTATCTAATGCACGATGGAAATATATTTAAAACACTATGTAACATCTACCTAATAGCATGCTATTTCATTGACCACATGTATTAACAATCAAAATGACATAACACATGATTTGGAGTCAATGAAATCTTTTAACCAGCAATCTATATCATGATAGCAAACTCATGAAAGGAGAAAGGAAAAAAGTTATGGTATATGGAGTACAATAGGTCAATCATTCCAAAAACTTGAAATGAACAAATAAACAAGAATGACATGTAAATAAATATCACAATCAGTTTACTTACAATCTAGTTTTCTAAGCTAATCCAGCCTCTCGACACCTCAAAACTCATATCTAAGCCCCCAAGACACTTCCCTAGGTTCTTGATATCATACAACATATTTTTTAGTGTGTTTAGACCTTTACTTAGGGTATTAGACTTGTTTATAATGTTTAAGTAAATTTAAGAAATTATAGATTTTTATGCTGTCATAGCACCAAGCGCGCAGGGTAACTTGATTAGCGCACTACCAAGCTTTCTCTAATGCGCTAGCTAGCCAATCTAGCGCGCTATGTGTAGGAAAACACATAATTCTGCAATTAGAATTTTGAGTTTTCTCCACACATAGGCTACCCCAACACCTTGGGAACTCTCATTCACACCTCTAGAGCCTTAAGACATCAACAACAACATAAAAATAGCCATACATATCATAAATTCATGAATTAACTAAGTTGCTAGTGTAAGTGAATTACCTAGTTGATGTATTCCTAGCTTGATCAACTCTTGCACCAATACTGGTGCTTTGTCCTTCACAAGCTTGCTGATTTCTTCTTCCTCAATCATTTCCAGCAAGATTTCTTCTCTACTAAGCTTTGAAAATGAAAATGTTTGGTTTGCATTTGTTGATCAATCATTCTTATATATATTAAGATAAGGTCGATTATTATCCATTGATCTTAGTGCACCTATGTATCTCAAGACCAATCTAATGACTCACACATTAACACATTTCCCACTTACTCTCCACTTAGTTGATCTAAGTAACACCAATTGCAAACTCAATTGCTCTCTAGATGTGTCAATACATATCTCGATGATCATCACATGGCTATTGTTTTAAGTTGTTTAACTTAGGTACATCTAATATAAAATCAACTATAGCAACATTATTTCAACTATTTAAGCTACACTACACTTATACCAACTTATCACATCACTCTCTACCCTAGTCCCATATCAACACATATCTCGAGGTGCATCTCTACTCACTTCACGATACCTAAACATAAGTAGGAGTGACTAAGTAGTCTACACATATAATACACTAGGCATACACCACAATAAATACATATACCTCGGCCACCTTGCCTCAGTCACGACACGTATCTTGATGCAGGTCTCACGTCACGAGTCACTGATCTGAAATAAAGAATTAAAATCGGATTAGAAACTCGGGCCTTGACAATTCTTCCTAACTAATGGAAATTTCATCCTTAAAATCACGCTTAGGTTGATGTTATTTCTAAACCGAAATGTACGAAAACCTATCTCGCTTATAGTCTTTTCCCTCCCAAATCAGTTTCGGGTCTCCAATGGAACAGCTACTTGACTAACACCTTCGGTATAGACTTGCCTTTCTACTATTGTACCCTTCAGTCTAGAATCTGTACTAACTGGTCCTTGTAAGATATTTTATCGCTTTTACCAATTTATGGAGGTAACTCAAGCTCATACATGACCTTTTTGACCCGCTGTGACTGCCCCAGTTCCGCACAAATTGGACCCCACCCGGCCTAAGCCCACGTGGACCCCCGAGCCAGTCTCGCAAGGTCAACGCAGACCTAGTCAGCCTTCCAATCCTTCATTATACATAAATTCACAATTTTAAGTTGAGTTATTAGTATTTTGCAAGTTTTACGATTTAGCGGAAGCAATTTCTACAAATCAAATAACTCAACAATAATGTAAAAAGTTAGGCAACCTAATTGTGGAACCCAGTAAATATGTTAATCAGAGGAGAGTAATACAAGGTATACAAAAATTTCACCTAGCTATGGAGCCTTCCCCTTGTTGGACCGCAGATCTGCACTCAATCATGCCCAAAAATGACGAGCCCAGGTAAGTAAAGCCAGTAGGACATATACAACATTTCAAAATAACCAAAGTAGTCGAATTCATGCAATTTGAAAGAAATGAACAGGTAACGCATGAATATAAAAGACTATAAATAATCAATCAATGAGTGAGGCCAAATAACAAGGAGTCCTGACCAAAGGTCGTTGAGTCGCGGTACAAGCCCAACAGACTCGGGTTTAGGACGAGACCCCAGCCTCCCAGCCCTAACCCTTGCGACTATGAGACATTCACAGACCCGGATCTAGGACGAGACCCCTACCTCCCAGCCTTAGCCCGTACGACTATGAACCATCCATGGACCCGGATAAGAGCCCCCAACATACACTCAATTGGTAGATATCAACGGGCGACCATGAAAGACCTCGAGTTTAGGACGAGACCCCTGCCTCTAGCCCTAACCCTCTCATATCGCAGATAAACAATAACCATGACTCAATTGCCAATGGACTTACTCAATCGACAACAATTTCAACAATACATATCATCACAAATCAGTGAACAACAATATAGCTATCAGAAAATAGTAAACAACAACAACCAATGGAGAGGAATGAAATACTGTATAAGTCACTAGCTGGTTGACTTACCTCGATAAATCGCGAACCTCAAAACATCTCGCTCGTCTCTCGATTCGTGCACCCGACACTCGACTCCTAAGTCCCTGGTGTCCATTTAGACATTTTAGGCCTATTTTACTTAAAATCATTCAATTCACAACTCAATTAGGTGAAATAAACCTCACCTCCATCGCGTTGTCGCGATTTCATCGAAATCGCGCATCCGATCGATCGACAACGCGCCACCGCGCCGTTCACCACGTCGCAGCCGCCGCTATCGCTGTCGCGCAGCCTTTTGCGCGCGCCGCGTCGCTCGCGCGCCGCCGGCGTCGCGCTTCTTGGATCCCCAAGCGCCGCGCTAGAGCAGCACTCATCGCATCCGTGGCTGATCCGCTCGTCTGCGAGCCGCAGCTCGCGCCGCCACACCGCCACTGCTGCTGGGACGTTGGCCGTCCGCGCCAATCGACCGCGTCACTGCTGCACCTCTGCACTGTTGGTCAGCCGCCGCGTCTCACTGCCGATCTCGCCACCGCACTAGCTCGCGCCATTGGCCGCCGCTGCGCTGCTTACGCCGCTTTGCGTCGCCAGATCTGGAGCCGATGATCCACGCCTCTTCGTAGTGTCGTCCGCACCACGCCGCTGCCGGCCAGCCCATCGTCCTCGCCCGCCGAAGCTCCAGCCGTCCGCGGTCTCCTCTACCGCCACCACTTGCTCTCTCTCTCTCTCTCTAGCTTTCTCTCTCTTTCTCTCTCCTCTTTCTCACCTCCCGATTCTTATCTCAATCTCTTTTTTTTTCTTTTATATATATATATATATATATATATATATATATATATATATATATATATATATATATACGTTTCCTTTTTATTTTCTTTTTGATTTCAAATCAAAAGTGTCATCGAGATTCGTGCAACACGAATCTCGAGGCAACTCAACAACCGAGCAGCGCACATTTCGAGGCACCAACCCGCCTCATTTCAAAATCTTGATACTCGCGCTACACGCATCACGGGGTGTATCTCACGTCGGCAGGCGACTCGAGACGCGTCCTCGTTCGTGTTTCGGCTCCCCGAATTCTCCGCGTATACGTTTCTCAACAATTAGCATCTCCACTCGAGATTCGGACATACGCGTTTCGACAAGTGGATCCCACAAACGACCATGACCTGAAACGTGGCACAAGTCAAATTTTTGGGCCGTTACACCCGCCTCTTGATCTTAAAAGGCTCGATGAATCTCAATGCTAACTTGCCTTTCATGCCAAATCTGTGAAGACCCCTCTAAAGAGAAACCCTTAAATACACAAAGGCTCTCTCGTAATACTTAAAACCTCTGCGATACGTGTCTGCATACTTATTTTTCCTCTCTTGGGCTCCTTTAAGCCTATGAAGAATCTTTCGTACCTTTTCCACGTGATTAATAATAATTTCATGCCATACCAACTCCTAGTCCTCTGGCTCACCCAAACAAGATGGTGAGCAACATAGTCTGCCATATAAAGCCTCAAATGGTGATATTTCAATGCTAGCTTGATAATTGTTGTTGTATGAAAACTCACAAAATAGTAGGTACTCCTATCATAATTCGCCAAACTCAAGTACACAAGCCCTGAGTATATCTTCGAGAGTCTGAATCAATCACTCAGTCTGCCCATCAGTTTGAGGGTGAAAGGCTATGCTGAACTGTACGAACATACCATACTGCTTTTGTATACTCCGCCACATCTTAGACGTACACATAACATCTCTATCTGACGTGATAGTTAATGGTACCCCATGCAGTTTGATAATCTCCCTCTCAAACAATATGCTCAACCGGTCAAATGTGTAGTGAGCTGCAACTAGTATGAAATGGGCAAATTTCGTTAATCTATCCATAATCACCTTGATTGAATTATGTCGATGGGCAGTCCTCGACAATCCTCTGATAAATTCTATGGCTATGTCTTCCCTCTTCCATCATGAAATGGGAAGCAGTTGCAATAATCCTTTAGGTCTATGATGCACAACCTTCACCTACTGGAAAATATTATAGCTCTTGATGAACTCTAATATGTCCACTTTCATCCCAGGTCACTAAGAATGTCTCCTCATTTCATGGCACATCTTGGTCCTACATGGATGAACAGTGAACTAGTAATGATGTGAATCCTGAAAAATCTCATCTCTCAGCTCTGCCACTGTTGGTATCTATAATCAGTACTCTAGGCTAACTCACTAAACCTTGAGTATAACATGTCAGCTCTTTGACCCTCTAACACTCTTTGTGTAGACACTATTTGAAGCCTTATCTATGCATAAATCATCACCCAAGTGTCGGTAATAATATCTGACTGACTCATCATCATCACTGCCTTGAGTAATCCATACTCATACATCATATGGCATCTAACAACCTCGACATCTCCAATTGGTATCCCACTCAGTGTATCAACAACTATGTTAGTTTTTCCTAGGTGATACTCCATATATAAGTCGTAGTCCTTTAGAAACTCCAACCATCTGCATTGTCTCATATTCAGCTCTTTCTGTATAAAGAGGTATTTCAGACTATTATGATCAGTGTAAAGTGTGAACCTCTCTCCATACAGATGATGTCTCTATATCTTTAGAGCAAATACCATCGTTGTAAAACCTAAGTCACGAGTGGGATAATTCTTCTCATATATCTTTAGTTGTCTTAATGTATAAGCCACGGTGCCTCTGTCTTTCATCAACACATAACCCATACTTGTATGAGAAACATTTGTATATACCAGGAATCCCTATGCAGCCTCTGTCAATACTAACACTGGTGCAATGGTCAACAACCTCTTCAGCTAAGCAAATGCCTCATTGCACTGCTTAGACTAATCAAATCTGACGTCCTTCTTAGTCAATCTAGTAATCGGTGAAGAGATATTCGAGAAATCCTTCATAAATCATTGGTAATATCATGCTAACCCTAGAAAACTCATTTTCTCCATGATTAACGTCAGTGTTGGCTAATCCATAATAGCCTAAATCTTGGCTAGATCTACAATAATGCCTACTGCTTCAACATGTCCTAAAAACTTGATTTCTGACAGCCAAAATTCACACTTGCTGAACTTGGCGTAGAGTTTGTACTCCCTCAAAGTTTGTAACTTCTCCCTAATGTGCTGCTCATGATCCTCTCGAGTTCTTTAATATATAAATATATTATGAATGAAAACTATCACGAAGCGGTCAAAAAATGGTCTTATCACTCGATACATCGAATCCATAAACATGGCATGAGCACTAGTCAAACCAAATGGCATAACTGTAAACCGATAGTGTCCATATCTCATGTTGAATGTTGTCTTAAACCTATCCTCATCCCTGATCCTAAGTTGATGATACCTTGATCGCTTGTCTATACAACAACAACAACATAGCCTCAGTCCCAAATTAATTGGGGTCGGCTACATGGATCAAACTTTTCCATTGTGCTCGATTAAGTGCAATTGAAGGTGAGCTTTCTAGACCATTCGAATCCTCCTAATTAATGCATCCCGTGTTAACTTTGGTCTACCCCTACCTCGTCGAATTTCTACAGTTTCTATTGAGTCAAGTTTTCTAGTTGGGGCATTTGTAGGTCGTCTTTGCAGGTGACCAAACCATCGCAACCGCCCTTCCCTAATATTTGTATCAATTGGTGCTACTCCTACTTGTCTTTGAATTTATGTATTTCTTATTCTATATTTACGAGTTTTACCACACATCCACCTAAGCATCCTCATTTCTGCTACGTTCACTTTATGTAATTGTTGTTGCTTTACCGCCCAAAATTCACTTCCATAGAGCATAGCTGGCCTAATTGCGGTCCTATAAGATTTTCCTTAATCAATACACAGCCTCAAGTACCATCCTTCTTCTTCACAAATAGGACTGGCGCTCCCTATGAAAACATGAAGGTGTGATAAATCCCTTATGTCCCAAATCCTGATGCTGACTCATCAACTCCTCTAACTCTCTCGGAGCCATATGGTACGGTGGTATAGAAATAGGTTTAGTGTCCAGTACCAACTCAATAATAAATTATATCTCTATCGGTGATGGTAAACCAGGTATGTCATTCGGAAACACATCTGGAGACTCACACACAATCAAAATCTTCTCAAGTCCAGGTCCCTAACTCTCTGCTACTATATAGAAATATACTAGAGTATCCATCTCTCCATTAGTCGTAAGTCGACCTCTAGTGCCCTCGACTCTCGGTGTACTACCATTATATATAAACATTGGATGCCTTTGGATCTCATATATCATTGTCTTACTAAAATAGTCGATATGAGCATGATATGTTGCTAGCCAATCCATCCCTAAAAATGCATCGAAGTCTAAGAACTCAAGAACCCAGAATTCTAACTGGTAACCCTACCCCACCTATCTCTATTGGACATCCCTCGATAAGACAATTCGAGTAAACTATATACCCAGATGCAGACTGCAGTACTCAAAATCAAATGTACACTAACTCTGACCGATGTCAATCCTAAATTCCTATCATATGATCAGAAATGAAAAATACTATAGAACCTTAATCAAACAAAACATATAAATCTCTACCACAAATGGAAATCATACCCTCAATGAGTCCTAGTGTGGCATCGGCATCAGGCTGTGTTACCATGTATACACCTTCTCGACTTTGCGGTGGAATCATGGTTGCTGGCTATGGACAATATAAAATTACATGTCCAACTTGACCACACCTATAGAAAGTAATCGTTCAACGCTGACCTTGAGCCTGATCTTAGGTTCGTGCCTGTCTTTGTCACTTTCTGGAACTATCTTGACCTCTACCTCTACTTCTGTCTTGACATCTACCACCCTGCTACTATTGACGAGGCGCTGGTAGTGCTAGAAGAGCTTGTAAAGTAGGGCTGGCAATTCGTGTCAACAAGTCGTAAATGTGTCATGTCGTAAATAAGTCACAACCTAATTATCCTAAACACAAACACGACACGTTTATTAAACGAGTCACTATTTGCAAACACGACACACGACACGTTTAATAAACAGGTAACATGTATATGACATGTTTAACACGTTTATTAAACATGACATGTTTAACCTATTTAACTCGACTCATTTGTGTACCCGTTTATCAACCTGTTAAGCATGCTACTAGATTAATGATATCTCACTACAAAATCAATACAAACAACATAAAATATAAAATTATAAACCCACCTACCAAGTTATATCAATGTTGTCACATAGAAATGGACAAAATCTAAGTTTAACAAGGAAAAATTAAAAATACAAGTTCTCAAATAGTCAAGTTCAAGTTTAATAACCCAACTACAAGGTTATATGAAGTTAACATAGAAGTAAGAGATAGATTCTAGTTTAATGAGCAAAAAAGGCTTCGAGTTCTCTAGTTTCCAATAAAGTTTGAGCAAGTAGTTGACCGTGGATCATTACTCACACTTAAGTTAAGTACATCTTCTGTAATATTCTCCAAATCCAACTTTCCATCTTGCCCTACAATAAATAAAAAATGGAGTTTATTAATAATTATAAAGCTTAAGATACTAAAGATAAATAGCAGCAAAAATGTCAAAAATAATATAACCTTCTAATCCTGCACATATCCAGTCTCGCAAGCGAATAATTGCTTATGCACTCTCCAGCTTAAGAGAAGATCGATATTGGTTAAGTACACGTCCCCCAACACTAAAAGAAGTGTCTCAAGCGACAGTAGACATCAAGATACTCAATATATCTCGAGCCATTGAAGCTAGATTAGGATAATGGAATTGATTTGACTTCCAAAAGTCAAGGATATCCAACTTCACATGTCTTGGCATCTTTGGTTCATCTAAGTAAAGCTCCAATTGACACTTTTGTGAATTGCATCTAAATTCGTTGGATGACATTTCATCGAATTCCTAAATCACATAACAAATAACATTTTAAAAAGAAATACTACAATATAGCTCTAATCTCAAATTAATTGGGATAAAACATACTATATTAAATAAATAAAATAAGATTCTTACCTTGAATGCTTCCATTGTGTCAAAGGTGTCATCATTCCTAACATTAAGGTCATTTCCTAATGCATTGTAATTTGAAGGTTGAAGAGAAGGGCTTGACTTGTAAGCCTCAAATAAACTTTGCAACTTGGTGTTGAATCAATGAAATCCAAGAGAACCTTTCCCATAAATCTCCGTGTAGACAAAGTTGATAAAAGTCATCTTATAACGCGGATCCAACACACATGCAATAGACAAAGTTGCGCAAAATTCAGACCAATACTTATCAAATTTCAACCACATCTTACTTGCCATAACTTTCAAGTGCTCAATATCCCCTTCTATTTTTTTTTCAATTCCACGTAACATAAATATACGGCAGGAAAATACAAATTCGATGTAGGATAATTGGTGCCAGAAAGCATTAATGTGGAATCATATAACACATTGAGAAAAGAAAAAATTGTTCTATTTTTTCCTACTCCACTTTTGAAGGACAATTTGTATAGTTTGAATCAATGAAATCTAAGTATTGGAATTCCCGATGATGATGAATAGTACTTTGGAGCATGAGATAAGTTGAGTTCCACCTAGTTGACACATCTTGACTTAATCCTTATGTTTTCATTCAATGCCAAGCTAACACATTCAAGAAACTTATGTTTTCATGCATGAGATCCCTTCACATATTTAACATTCTCTCGAACTTTGACAATTGATGGATCAACTCATTTCATTCCTTCTTGAACAATCAAGTTAAGAATGTGGGCACAACATCTCATATGAAAATGATCGCCTTTGCATACAAGTAAGTCTTTAAGATTCAATTCATATCTTAAAGTGTCAACCGAAAGATCACTAGTATAAGCATTGTATAATGTGATACTAAAAACTTTCCCTTCAAGTTCCCATTCACACAACAAATTATGAATTTTTGTAGACAATGCAAGTCCTGAATGAGGAGGAGGCATGAACGTATAACTTAAGACTCTCTTTTGCAAAGTCCAATTATTATCAATAAAATGGCATGTCAAACACATATATCCATCAATGGTCAAAGAAGTCCATAAACCTGAAGTAAAAGATATCCTCCCAAGAGCGTCATCCAACAACGACTACTATTTACTTCTCCTTTTTATACATATTAATTATATCAGCATTCGCAGTATTTCTTGTCACAAGTTGAACATCCTTATACAAATAAATAAACAACCTTTTTATGCCCTCATAATGAACAAAATTAAAAGGCAAAACATGTATCACTATCGCTTCCGTTAACAACTCATGAAACCTTTCAGGATCAAATTTAGTTGAACTAAAAGAAATAGAACCACTATCTTGTGAAAGGAACAACTGACTAATATCAAGATGCTTTCTTTTAAGACAAGATGCAGTGTGTCATTGAAAGTTACCTGTGTTGAATCTACTATCATGGATGTACTCCAATTTACAGTAGTTACACTTTCCCCTTTTCCTCCCATCTATGCCTTTTGGAAGTTCTTCAAAATGACGCCTTACAAGAGAAGTTTTCTTTCTCTTTCGCTGGAGCTTTGTATCTTTATCACAAGTATCATCATCATTATCATCATCATCATCATCATCATCAGTATGTTCAAGTTTAACATCATCAATAGTGTTAGTGTTAAACTCATCATCATTGATCTCATTAAGAATGTTGTCCAACTGCAGCACAACAAAATCAACAACACAAACACAATATTTATAAAAATTAGTCAAAATCAAATTTTTGAGATTTAAAAAAAAAAAGAAATCTTGTGGTTATCTAGTTTGTTAAGTTCTCATAACATAAACAGATAATAAAATTTGATTGTCATAAACATTATACAAAAATGAAATAAAATGTTCTTAAAGTGTCAAACATGAAAATAGATATATTGGAAGATGACACTTGAATGCCAATTGTCATAAACATTATACAACATTATGGTCATATTCATCACAATAAAAAGTCCAATAAATTACAAAAGTGCACTGCATCATATATATATATATATATATATATATATATATGTTGCAATAGGGATATATAAAAGAATTTATTATATATATAAGAAAAAAAAGGCAATGCAAAGTAAACTTCCAACAATATTATAAATTAAGGGCCACATTGATGGAGTAGTCATTTGAGGCTTGGTGTGAGAATTATATGTGTGGAACACAATGTAGTGATGTTTTAGATTTTTAAATAAAGGTAAACCTTTCCAAAGTTTGTAGCATAATATGTAGCAATAGTATGTAGCATACTATGTAGCAATACCTAAAATTATTAAGTAGTATACTAGTTCTTTTTTCACAATAACTCGTGAATCACTAAACCCCTAATTAAAAAATGTTGGTAGGAAAAACAAAAAAAACCAAAAAGGAAGCCTAATTGAGTTAGAGAAGAAGAGATGACGGTGGTGAGGGAAGAAGGATGAAGGACCAAAAAAACAAAAATGGTGTGATTCTCATTGATGAGCTCCTCAAACTGTCACTGAGGTTGGTGGTTAAGGAAGAAAGACGAAGGCAGCGGTGAGGTTAGAAAATAGGGGCATGGGTGAAGATGGATGAGGGACCGGGGGCGAGAGATGTATGGGGGACGTCCGGACTGATGAATCAAAGATGGATTTGGGGACTGGAGGATGTCGGTGGTGATGTCGGAGGGGGTCAACATCTACTAAGGTGGAGATTGGTGGGGGACCGAGGGCGGATAGATGTGGGGCTGAAGCCCAAGATGGGTGGGGGATCGGAGGCATAGATGGGTGGATGAGCGAAGGTGGAGATGGGTGGAAGTCTGGAAGAACAGTCGAATAGTGGAGACGGAGATGGTTATCTGATGCACGATGCTTCATCGATTGAGAGAGAGATAGAAAGATTTTTTTACCTGAGGTCGAAACTGAGGCAATCTCATTCTTCCTTGTTGAGTCACAATGGAGCTCTTGCTCTTCCTCGTTGTCATCGACTGCGGCTAGGTCAAGGTGGAAGAAGAAAAGCCAAAGAGGTGGAAGTGGTTACCGCCACTGGTAGTATGTTAGGGTTTTGAAAAGAATTGAAGAGAAATGAAAAGTTGTATTTATATGAGTGATTAATTATATGTGAATTATAAGTTATATATGTATATAATTACGCGAGTCATAAACGAGTCACACGGGTTAACATGTTAATGACTCATTTATTAACCGTGTATAAACAGGTTAACCTGTTTATGACCCAAACCCACTTATGCCAAACCCACAATATGTTTATCACGTGTCGTGTTGTGTCATGGTAAATGTTTCATGACCCAAATTGACATCCCTATTGTAAAGTAGTAGGAGCTAGCAACGCGGGTCGAACTGGTTATAGCAAGGGAGGTCTACCAACAATAGTCTTCAATGGCATAGGAGATGATATATTGGGCATAACTGAAGTGATTGTGCCTGATCCCTGAGAACCTCTTTCCCATCACCTTGGTCCCTTGGTCCCTTGCCCCTTCGTCTCCTCCTCTCAAACTCTGCTGCCTGATCTGCTGACAAAGCTAGTCCCAATAATGTCCCATTGATAACTCTACCCAAGTAGTAGGTCTAATGAGAAAATGCACACTCATAAATCTCACCCAAATTCTTGGCACCTGAACTCACTACATAAAATCTAATATCTAGCCTTAATCCATCTCCGAAGTGGTACACATCCTCTGAATCATCTCTCACTAGATCTCCAGCAAACTATCTCATATAAGCATATATGTTTCGATAACTCATCACCAGCTCATCAGTTCCTTGTCTTAGGTTCATGAACTCCTTCCTCAATATCTTCATCAGAACTAGTGGGAAGTAATGCTAATAAAACTTCTTCTTGAAGGCATCCCAAGACTTAAAGTCTCCCTCAGAAGCCGTTGTCGCATGCCACCAAACATCAAAATTTCTCTGTAAAGTGTATGACGAAATCTCAGCTCGAAGTCAATCCTTGATCCTCGAGACTATATGCAATTTCTCCTGAGACAACACCTACTTCTCTATTTTCTCAAAGTCTCGCTGACAACCAAAGTAAACTGGCTTCAGTTTGATGAAATTATTCACCAACCAAACCTCTGTTATCGAACTAGAAGATAGAGGTGTGAGACATGGTGTATAAACTATTTCTATGGCTGGAGCTTTCACTACCTGTACTACTATTGGTAATGTGAAAGTAGTTGTAGTAGGGGTTGGTGTCTGTATTGGTGGAGCAAAACGTGATGTCATTATGGCAATAAATTTCGTTAACTGCTATCTTTATGCTGCTACTCAATCAGGTCGCCTCTCAAAATCATCTGCAGATGGAATAGAAGGTTGGTTGCCACTAGCGCCTACATTCCTATTATCGCGTGATTTAGCCATCAGTGTCTGCAAGTTGATAACGAACACGAATTAGCTAATACGAGAGTAATGTATCTATATACACATATAGAAAATAACATGTATATAAAAGAAATTCTCACCTCGCTTTCACATACTTCTCGACTAATGGTTTCTAGGCAAGGATCATCTCGTTTTCCACAGCTAAAATATATGTTTTTATTGTTTAAATTCTATTTGTTACTTATCAGAAAAGTTGGCCTTTGCTACCAACTGTAGCTTTGGTATCACATTATAGAATAACTACATTCCCCTACCTAAGCTTTATAAACTTAGGCTCTGATACCACCTATGATAACTCCTTTTCAAATCAGGGTACCGTCTGGCCTAATCCCGTTATTAATCCATAATCTCACAATGTAGGAGTTAACAAGGAATTAGTCAGCCTTTCCAAAACCTTTCTTCTTATAAATTTTTTTTTTAAATAAGCATTTTCTTATCTTATGTCAATTGATAAATTAGATTTAATTAAAATTTGCCAATTTAAAATTTATTCAGCGGAATTCTTAACATTTTAGTGAAAGCTTTTAGCATGATACCTAGAAAATGTGGAAAACTTAGGAAATAAAGATCACATGCATATATATAAAGAAACGATGATAATATATCATTATGTATCTGGTCAAGGTAATATCTCTCATCCCATAAATATATACAACCCCAAAAGTATATAATAGACGAATAAAAATCATACAACAAAACCAAAACCTAGAAAATCCAATATAGTAGCACTCCACTAGCTTAGAGGTAGTCGCAAATCTTTTCTTTATCTGGTATGCTATTCGATGGATCTGCACCAAGCGTCATAAAAAAGATGGCGAGTATAAGAAAGTAGAAAGTAACGCTAAGAGACATTTGTTCACATTCCCAAATATGCAACAAGTCTCTAAAACATAACAATAGCAACTATGCTTAAAGGAAATCATGCAAAGAGATACTTGTATTAAACAAAATGAAACTGGGACTCGACTAAGTAGTAATGATCAATGGTCGGTCTACTGTGGTCTTCATCACATCAACCTTTTCTGTTATTTAAGGATGAAGTTGAGCTCTACATGTCTTAGAAGGTTTGAGCAGTGCAATATGCCTTCATAATCATCCTAAGTGCCGTCACCTGTGATGTATACTTGCCAACATCCTCGGGTCTCATAACTCGTGATGTCACCCAAGTTGTACTTACTAACAACCCCAGGTCCCATACCCCGTAATATTACACATGTTATATTGGAGAGATCTCGATATCCTCGAAAATCTAGTGACCTCATATGTTATGGTCTATCTTATTAATTTCATGGTCCTAAACACAAGAACAACTTTTATATTTCAAGAAATAACATGGTTTGAGAATCCAACAAAGCATTTGCATATCTAATTCACAATGGAAATAGAGTTACAACACTATGTAAAATCTACCTAATAGCATGCTATTTCATTGACCACATGTATTAACAATCAAAATGACATAGCATATGATTTGGAGTCAATGAAATCATTTAACCAATATTCTATACCATGAAAGCGAACTCATGAAATGAGAAAGGAAACAAGTCATAGTATATGGAGTACAATAGGCCAATCAGTTCAAAAGACTGGAAATGAACAAATAAACAGGGATGAAAAATAAATATCTCCACTAGTTTACTTACAATCCACGTAATTTCCTAAGCTAATCGGCCTCCCGACACATGAAAATTAGTATATGAGCCCCTGAGACACTTCCCTCCATCCCTGATATTATATAACATTTGTTTAAGTGTGTTTAGAACTTTACTTAGGGTATTATAATTTTTTAAAGTGTTTAAGTAAATTTAAGAAATTGCAAGTTTTTATGCTGTCATAGCACCTAACGCACAAAGTGACTTGATCAGTGCGCTATTGGCCTTATTAGTGCGCTACCAAGCTTTCTTTAGCGTGCTATACAAAGCACGCTAGCTAGCCTACCTAGCGCGCTATGTGCAGGAAAACCTAAAATTCTATAAAGTTTTCTCTACATATAGGCTACCCTAATATCTTGGGAACTCTCATACACACGTCAACAATAATGTAAAAATAGCCATACATATCATCAAATTCATGAATTAACTAAGTTGCTAGTGTAAGTGAATTACCTAGTTGATGTATTCTTACCTTGATCAACTCCTACACCAATACCACTGATTTTTCCTTCACAAGCTTGCTGAGTTCTTCTTCCTCATTCTTCTCCAGCAAGATTTCTTCTCTTCTACATCGTTTCAGCTATGGGAAAAGAGAAGATTTAGTTGTCCTGTATATTATCTGCGATGTAATGAGCCTTCTTGTACTTATATACACTGTTTGATATATTTCGATGTCATATCGAGAAAGCTTTAATTTTTCGTTACATATACTTTGTATTTTATATTCGATATCAATATACAAGTTGGGTTTATCAGGTACAGACGAAAAAGCTGCTAGCTCTAGTTAAGTCTGGCTGGGTTACCGGAGCTTAATTAGGGTTTCATATCGAGTATCGCCCTAATTGAGATAGGGGATGCTACAGCTTAGTATTAGAGCCTAAAGTTCATCACTTTTGAATTAAATGTTAATATTGATACAGTTTGGTACCATAGACAAGGCTCTGACCCTAATTTTACTTTCGAGTGGTTTTCAAAGTAAATGATAGCATATTCCTTTGTACCAAAACCTAAATTTATTGACTTTAAGAATTGTCTTGAGTTATGAATAATCTTAGGGCTTGATAAACAATTTTCATCTTGTTTTGTGGGGGAAATGAAAATGAAAACATAATTATTCATTATTTGCTGCACTTATTGTTATTTACTATATAAATATGATTTCCTTGTATTCTCTAAATGTTACCCTAATAACCTTATCTCTCATTTAACTGGTTTACAGAAGCCTGGACCTTAGGGTAACAAGGAGGTTGAAAATAAATGAAAATCTAGAATCGAGTAGCAAATGAGGGAACTTATGGAGTCTCAGGCGAAATGATGGTTACGTTGATGGCTCAGATGGGACCACTAGTAGGGCAACCTGAGGCACAACATGCAACCAGTCCTGAGGTTAGTAGAGCTGATACAGTAATAGCTCCAGCTCTACCAGTAGTACCACATATTTAGGAACTAAAGACAGCTGCCAAAGTGCATGTGGATTCTAAGAAGGCTGCATTTCTCAATACCCGCAATGAATTCATGAAATATGACATTATGAGATTTGATTGCATAATGGAGGAATGGGTAGCTAAGACCTACATATTGTAAATGAAGCAACAATTTGTTGTTGTAGATGTCGAAGATCGGTTTAAGATTAAACTGGTCATATTTTTGTTGATAGATTATGCATGAAAGTGGTGGAATTCCATAGAGAATGAAGGGAAGACTGTCACTACTTCACCACAATTTAGGACTATGTTTTATAGGCAATACTTCTCGAAGTCAATCAGGAACATGAAGCTGAAACATGGAACTATGTCTGTATGAGAGTGTGAAAGGAGGTTCACTGAGTTGAGTGAGTTTGTTCTTGAGATGGTAGAGCTGTAGGTGAACAAAATTGATTTATTTCTTGGTCGCCTAAATTACGAGATCAGAGCTGTGGTTTCCTCTCATTCTCGCAGTAGCTACGCTTTTATATTTGAGAGTACGTAGAGGTGGAAGCAACTATTCTAGCGAGACCTTCTGGTACCATATTTGCGCCACCACGTGTCCCACAGTTCCCTGACAGTCGGAGACCCCAGGAACATGCTTATTGTCAGCTAAGGATAAAGCAGAGGAGTGTAGCCAGAGTAGCTATACAGTCGAGGTCTATGGATATGACCTTTATTAGTTCACTGGTCCTACCAATTTCTCAGGCTTCAGTAGCCAAACCACCTTTTCTGCCACCTCAATCTGGAGGTAGGGGCAAAATTAGAGTAGAGTCTTCATAGAAACTGAGTGGATCAAGGCAGGTTTCTCATACTAGAAGTTATCCTTAGAGGGCTTGATGATATGCTATTGGTATAAGTAGATGGGGCATATATAGAGAGAGTGTTCCTTATTGCCGACCACATCAGTAAGCGGTACAGCACCACCTATATGAGAGTAGACTCATGTAGTGGCTAAGGCAAACCTAAAGGCAAATCAAAGGCTTGTGGAAGGTATATTGAACATTTGTGGTCAAGATATGCATGTTTTGATTAATGCTAGTTCTATAATTTCTTTATTGTTGGTGCAATGGTTGATGAGTTGAAATTGAAACCTATTAGAGCCATTATATTATTGATTCTAAACATAGCTGTGAGTGAGAAAATTCATCATAACCTGATCTGCAATGGTTGTGCAGTTAAAATTAGGGAGAATGAATTTCCAATTAATCTGAGGGTAATGGAGTTCTTAGAATTTGATGCCTTACTTGGGATAGATTTGTTGTCAGCATATCATGCCAGTATTGACTATTTCCATAAGATGGTAATCTTTTAGATTCCTAACCTTTCTAAAATTATAGTCTATAAAGGCTATAATCTTTCACGACTTCCAACTCGTGGACGGGAAGCTACACCTCAAGATTTAGAAGTTATGGCAAGGGTTGTCACATTTGGAGAGCCTTGATTGGAACTTAAGGTTAGTGAGATACATGTGGTTTGAGAATATCCAAAAAATTTCCATCTGATTTGCCTAGACTTCCACCGCCACGTGTCATTGAATTTATCATTGATTTGTTTTTGGTACCAAATCTATATCTATTCCTACGTACCATATGACACTAAAAGAATTACTTGGAGACCACCCATTCTTTTGTGAAGAAAAAGGACGTAACCCTACGTATGTGCATTGATTATGGCCGTCGAAAGGTGTTAGACATTTCTTGAAAATTAATTTGAGGTCTGGTTATCATCAACTGAGTATCAAGGATGAGGATATCTCAAAGAAAGGTTTCAACACTCGCTACGGGCACTTCAAGTTTACAGTGATGTCTTTTGGGCTCACTAATACTCATGTTATGTTCATAGACTCGATGCATATGGTGTTTAAACCCTATCTTGAATAGTTTATAGTCATGTTTATTGATGATATTTTAATCTATTCAAAGACTAATAAAGAGCATTCGCATCACCTCAGAGTTACATTACAAACTCTAAAGGATAATCGGTTGTATGCCGAGTTTAGTAAGTGCGAATTTTGGTCTTCAGAGGTCAAGTTTCTTAGACATGTGGTTAATGCTGAAGGTATAACTATTGATTAAGCGAAAGCTAAGTCAATTAGATATTGGCCTACTCATACCACAGTGTTAGATGTTCTAAGTTTTCTGGGGTTAGCGGGTTATTACAGACGATTTGTTGATGGATTCTCTTGTATTGTTCTACCGATGACTAAGCTAACACAGACTGATGTTGACTTTGTATGGTCAGATGAGTGCAAAGCCGCCTTTAAAGGTTTTAGGATAGATTGACTACGACACTTGTCCTTACATTTCTTGAATCGAGGAAGGGATTAGTGATTTATAATGATGCTTCTCCTTTAGGTTTGGGTTGTGTGCTGAAGCAGGAAGGTAAAGTTGTAGCCAATGCTTTAAGGCAATTCAAGGTTAATGAAAGAAATTATCCAGATCATGATCTTGAGCTAGCTGTAGTTGTTTTTGCCTTGAAGATTTAGAGGCACCACTTATACAGTGAAAAGTTTACAATATTTTTAGATCAATAGAGTCTAAAATACTTGTTTACTTAGAGTGAACCAAATATGAGGCAGCGTAGATGGATTGAGTTCCTCAAGGATTATGATTTCACTATAGAGTATCGTCTAGGCATGGAAAATTTGGTTCCTGATGCTTTGAGTAGGAGAAGAACCTAGAGAGAACATAGCTACTACCAAAGCTTCTCAGTTTAGACTTCTTAAGGAAGCTTAAGTGATTCTGATTCATGAAAGTCCAGCTAGTACATCATCAACTGAGAGAGGTAGTTATAGAGCTACTAATCTGTTATTATGTGCTTAGATTCAAGCTGAAACGGAAATGATTCTACGGGTGGTTGATTGTCAAAAAGCTTATTAGGATTACATAACATGTCAGAGGTTAGCGGCTAGTGTAGATCATTTTGATTGGTCGGTTTCTGATGATGGGGCATTACGGTTCAAGGATAGATTATGGATTCTAGCTCGGGATCAATTGAGGCAAGAATTGATATGGGAACCTCATAGATTTATTTATTCTATTCATCCAGGTAATACTAAGATGTATCATAATATGAATCATGTTTATCTGTGGCTTGGGATGAAGACAGATATTGTTAAGTTTGTAAAGATATGTAAGATATGTCAGCAAGTTAAGGCTGAGCATAAGAAACTTAGAGGGTTGTTGCATTTCCCGCCTATTTTTGAATGGAAATAGGAACATATATCGATGGGTTTTATTTTTGGTCTACCTCTTAGTCAATATAAGCATGATGCAGTATAGGTTGTAGTTTATAGACTGGTGAATTATGTGCATTCTTGCCAGTATCCATGCGAGATCCTGTTGACCGATTTTATGAGGTGTATGTATGGGAGATGCTGAGATTTCATGGAGTTCCAATATGGATTACTTCAGATAGAGATCTGAGATTCATGTCTAGACTGTGGAGTGAATTGCAAAGCAATTGGGAACTGTTCTTAACCTCAGTGCAGCATATCGTCCTTAGACTGATGGACTGACTGAGCGGTTGATATTAGTGCTAGAGGATATGCTACTAGCTTGTGTCTTGGAGTTTGGCGATACCTGGGATAAATATATTCCTCTATGTGAGTTGTTTTATAATAATAGCTATCAGGCTAGCATTAGAATGGCTCCTTTTGAAGCTTTATATGGTCGTCCTTGTCATTTACATGTATGTTGGGCGGAGGTTGGAGATATAGTTGTGTTGGGGCCAGAGTTGATTCAAGACTACACAGAGAGAATATAATAGATTTGCCGGCATTTGACTATAGTACAACTCAGACAGAAGAGATACGCTGATCAACATCATAGATTTTTAGAGTTTTCAAATGACGATATTATCCTATTAAAAGTCTCACCTATGAAAGGCTTGTATAGATTTGGTTTGCAAGGTAAGCAAGCTCCAAAGTACATTGGTTCGTTCAGAGTATAGGAAAAGATTGGTTCTATTGTTTACAAGTTAGAGTTAACTCCCCAGCTGGCCGGAGTTCATAATGTCTTTCATGTGTCTATGTTTCGTAAGACCAAGGCTCAGTTCACTCTAAGGATTGATTGGAATGAATTTGATCTTCGAGAAGACTTATCTTACGATAAGCAGCCGATTTAGATACTTGATCGTAAGAAGCAAAGGTTGATAACCAAAAAATATTCCTTTAGTTAAAGTGAAATTGCAATTTCATGGAACTAACCTGGGAGCGGGGTCCTATACGAAGGAACAGTTTCCATTTCTCTTAGAAACTACAAGTAACTTTACATGTACTTTAATTTTGAAGATGAAATTGCTTTAAATTAGGGAGACTATAACGACTAGTTACCTTAAGTTGGTGATTAGTACTAATATAAATCCTAATTGACTTGAGTTAAGCTTGTAGTTAAGTCCAGCGTAGCTCGATTAGCATATGCGTGTGTTTGCATGGTGATTTGCGTTTGTTTGGGTTGTTTAATGGGTTTTATAGATTGTAGTATAAATAGACGATTTATATACAAGCCTATAAACAGAAAATAAATAATAAACAATTAATTACTAGTATACTTAGTGCGACGAATGTGCATGCTTGAGAATACTCGTAAGTATGTCTGGTGAATTTATTGGCGAGAAAGTATATGAGATATATATATATATATAATATTTATATATATTATATATATGAATATATATATATATATTAGAAACTAAAGTATTAGTTTAAATTATACGGATGGTTGGATTGCCTCGAAAGAAGCATAAGTGTTTGGTGCTGTTTAATTTTGTGTCACTTTAAGGTGGTTACTTTAACACATTAACCACATGATCGACCTTGAGATTGAAAGATGTGTATCTCGAGGAAAATCCATATATTTAAACTAAAACCTTATATTTATCTCCTCATTCGATCGAAATAGAGAGTGGGTGAAGGTTTAATTTCTGATCATTATAGTTCATTCAAAGAGTTGAACCAACCAAGATTGAGGAGCTTAAATGAATCAAAAGCCAAAAACCATCGCTTTGATATGTTTTGTTTTTGTATTAGTTGAAGTTCAATTCGATGAACGAACTGAACTTCGACTAATGCAAAAACAAAACATACCAAAGCGATGATTTCTGGCTTTTGATTCATTTAAGCTCCTTAATCTTTGTTGATTCAACTCTTTGAATGATGGCCAAGTTGATACTATAATAGATGAAAACCTACACCAAGCAAGAAATGTAAACTATACACGCAATATTAGAATTATAGAAGTTAAAGAGGCATTGAAAAGAATGAAAATAAGGAAAGCATGTGGCCCAGATGAAATACACATAGAGGTTTGGAAATGCTTAGGAGAAATTGGATTGACTTGGTTAACAAAACTTTTTAACAAAATTTTGAAATAAAAAAGGATGCCAATGGATTGGAGAAGAAGCACGCTTGTGCCAATCTTCAAAAACAAAGGAGACATTCAAAGTTGCTCAAACTACTGGGGAATTAAACTTATGAGTCACACTACGAAACTTTGGGAGAGGATAATTGACAATAGGCTAAGGAGAGAAACCACAATATCGGAGAACCAATTTGGTTTCATGCCTGGGAGGTCAACTATGGAGGCGATTTTCCTTGTAAGACGATTGTTAGAAAAATATAGAGAGAAAGAAAAAAGATCTTCATATGGTATTCGTAGATTTAGAAAAAGCATATGATAGGGTCCATAGATATGTTCTTTGGTGGGTCCTAGAAAGAAAAAGAGTGCATGCTAGATACATAGACACTATTAAGGATATGTATGATGGAGTAGTAACGAGTATAAAGACATTTGGAGGAGCTACAAAAGAATTTCTCATTACGATAGGACTACATCAAGGATCGGCTTTAAGCCCATATCTATTTACTTTAGTTATGGATGAACTAACTAGACATATTCAAGATGATATACCATGGTGTATGTTATTTGCAGATGATACTGTCTTAGTGGATGAAAGTAAAGATGGAGTGAATAGGAAATTAGAACTCTGGAGGAATACATTAGAATCTAAAGGCTTTAAGTTGAGTAGGATGAAAACTGAATACATGCACTCTTAGTTTGGAAACACTAGACATCTAGATGACGGAGTGGTAAATTTAGGGGAAGTAGAAGTTCATAAGGTAAACCACTTTAGATACCTATGATCAATCATACAAAATGATGGTAACATTGAAAATGATGTCACACATAGAATTCAAGCTGGATGGAAGAAATGGCGGAGTGCAACAGGGGTGATTCGTGATCGACATGTTCCTACTAAGTTAAAAGGAAAATTTTATAGGACCGCAATTAGGCCAGCTATGCTCTATGGAAGTGATTGTTGGGCGGTAAAGCAACAACAATTACATAAAGTGAACGTAGCAGAAATGAGGATGCTTAGGTGGATGTGTGGTAAAACTCGTAAAGATAGAATAAGAAATATATAAATTCAAAGACAAGTAGGAGTAGCACCAATTGATACAAAGATTAAGGAAGGGCGGTTGCGATGGTTTGGTCACCTGCAAAGACGGCATACAAATGCCCCAACTAGAAAACTTGACTCAATAGAAACTGTAGAAATTCGACGAGGTAGGGGCATACCAAAGTTAACATGGGATGCATTAATTAGGAGGATTTGAATGGTTTGCAAAGCTCACCATCAATTGTACTTAATCGAGCACAATGGAAAAGTTTGATCTATGTAGCCGACCCTAGTTAATTTGGGACTTAGGCTATGTTGTTGTTGTTGTTGTTGTTGTCGAAGTTCAATTCGATGGTGATGGTTAAATCTTTGTGAAATTTGTTATTTGATGGTTAGAATTCATTTGTTACCTCACTAAAGGTCCTCATCGATGAATTTTGTGAGTTTTTACTGTGATTTTATGGATTTGTGGATGGAACAGTGGTTGTCGCCCTGTGTTCTGTTAAGACAGTACAGGATGGAACGTACTCCACCTAGTAAAGGTGCGCGCTCCCTTTATAAATTGTGATGAACACAGGTGCTGGAGTGCACTCCGCCCACTGAGGAAATGCGCTCCCACCCCAAAAAATAGTAGTATTGTTGTTAATTGATTAAGTTTTCTTGAGGATTTAAGGACTGGACTAGGGGTTCTAATTATAGAGTATTAGACCTATATTGATTTCAAATGGTCTATGATTGGTGTTGGATTCCCGAGAAAGCTTAAGTGCCTAGAAAAGTTGGGGATTAGGAACGAAAACCTGGACCGAGGTAAGTACAGATTCACTTATTTATCAATGTTTCTTGGCTATCATAGTTTATGTAGTTCATGTAGTTTATGGACTGAAATGGGGGACTATGTACGCTGTGATGATTTTTAATAAATGGAAAATGGTGTGTAATGTGACCACGACTGTAAATTACGATTTGCGAGAATAGGTTTATAGGAGATGGATTGGCTAGACAACATATCGGCCAATATGCTGGTCTAGCAATCGCAGTAATGGCGTCGGTGGGTAATCACCCTAGTTTTATAAATAAAATGAGAATCACAATGTATTAGTCAATGATAATTTGATTTGCATCTGTTATGTATTGAGTTATATGCTTTCCATATTCTTGTTAGTTAACATTGGTGCATATTGTTATTGCATAATGTTCTTGACTATTGTATGAAATGTTGATGGCTTTATAAATCCTTACTTACTGAGCAAGTTGGAGCACTCATCTAAATTTAATATATTAGGTTCACAACCCAGCGTTTTAGCTAAGGGAAAGGAGAAGATTTAGGTGTTTTGTATATTCTCTATGATGTAATGAGCTTTCTTGTACTTATATACGTTATTTGATATATTTTGATGTATATAAACAGGGTTTGGAGGTTTATAATCAAGGTTTTGGTTTTTGATAAACTTTGTATTATCGTATATTGTTTATATATCGAAAAAACTTTAATTTTCCACTGTGTATACTTTGTATTGCTTATTCAATATTAATATACGGGTTAAGTTTATAAGGTACTAATGGAAAAGCTATTGGCTTTAGTTAAGTCTAGCTGGGTTACCGAGGCTTAATTAGGGTTTCAAACTGAGTATCGTTCTAATCAAGATATGGAATGCTACAGAGCGCGCTCCCTCAGTGGGAGGAGTGCGCTCCAGTAGCCGTTTTCATAACAAGTGATTAAAAGAGTGCAGTCTACTCCACTGTGTACTGTCTCGATAGTACACAGGGTAGCAGCCATTGTTTCATCTACAAATTCATCAAACAACAGTATACATTCCCAAAATTCATATGGGTTGACCTTTAATGAGTTGACAAAATCCCATTGATCAAATAACTTAATTCACAAAGATTTAATCATTGCCATCAAATTGAGCTTCAACTAACTTAAAAACAAAATATACCAAAGTGATGATCTCTGACTTTTGAATCATTTAAGCTCCTCAATCTACTTTGATTTAGCTTCCTAAATGACCTCTTGGGATCAGAAATCAAACCCTCAACCCTCATCTCTCATTTTCGATCAATTTGAATGAGATAAGTAATATGGCTTTAGTTTAAATATATGGATTCTCTTCGAGATACGCATCGCGCTATCTCAAGACTAATCGGACAATTGATATGCTAACATGACACTCCTAAAAGTGACACATATGTTGATACCATCAACACTTTCGCTCCTCTTGAGGTGATCCGATGATCCATATAATTCAAACCAACTTATAATTTCTAATATATATCCACTATATACAAATACATAAATATATGTCTCATGTATTTTCTCACCAATAAATTCACCGAACATGCCTACGAGTATTCTCGAGTGTGCACATTCATTCCACGACCCCCTTGTCTCACTTGGGGTACCGGTAATTTATTGTTCATCATGTATGTTTCATTTATAGGCTTGTATATAAATTATCTATTATACTAAAACCTATAAAACTCATTAATAATCCAAACAAACATAAATCATTATGCAAATATACACACACGTTAATGAATATAGCTCGGACATAACCACAAGCCTAACTCGGGTTAATTAGGATTTGGATTAGTACTAATCACCAGCTTAAGGTAATAGGTCATTAGAGTACTGACGGAGCGCGCTCTCACCCTAGAAAACAGCAATAATGCTAAGTTATGTTTAGGATTTCTTAAGGACTTAGGGACTGACTTAAGGTTCTAATTATAATGTACTAGATATATATTAATAACAAATGGTCTATGATAGGTGTTGGATCCCTGGGAAAGCTTGAGCACCCTAAAAATTAGGAATTTGGAATGGAAACCTAGATTAGGGTACGTATGGATTCGCTTATTTATCAATATTGCTTGGCTATTTTAGTATATGTAGTTCATGTAGTTTATGGACTGGAATGGGGGACTGCGTACACTAAGATGGCTTTTAATAAATGGAAAAACGATTTTTAATGTGATTCACGAAAGTACCTCCTAGTTTTGAGAATAGGCTTATAGGATATGGGTTAACTTCCTAGCCTACATATAACTCCTGCTTAATTCGATAGGTCGCATGGATACATACTCGCTAGAGGGTTTTGGATAGAACTATTGTGCATTATTGGATTGGCTAGATAGCACATCGGCCAAAGTGTTGGTCTAGCAATCGTATTAATGGCGTCGGTGGGTAATCGACCCTAATTTTATAAATTAAATGGGAATCATCATGCAGTAGTCAATAATAATTTGATTTGCATCCGTTGTTTATTGAATTATATGTTTTCCATATTCTTATTAGTCAATATCATAGTGTTCTTGATTATAATGGCTTGGTTAATCCTTACTTACTTAGCAAGTTGGAGCACTTACCCAAATTTAATATTTCAGGTTTGCAACCTAGCGCTTCAGAAAAAAGCGAGAAGATTTAGGTGCCTTGTTATTTTCTATATGATGTAATGAGCCTTCTTGTACTTATAAACAATGTTTGATATATTTTGATGAATATAAATAGGGTTGGGAGGTTTATAATCAAGGTTTTTAGGTTTTAATAAACTCTGTATTACCGTATATTTTTTAACTATAAAAAGTTTTAGTTTTTTGCAACATATATTTTATATTGTGTATTTGAGTTTATCAGGTACTGACGAAGAGGCTGCTGGCTCTAGTTAGATATGGTTGGATTATCGAAGCTTAATTAGGTTTCAGGTCGAGTATTGCCCTAATCGGGATAGGGGATACTATAGCTTAGTATCAGAGCCTAAGTTTTATCACTTTTGGATTAATTGGTAACATTGATACAATTTGGTATCATAGACAAGGCTCTGACCTTAATTTTACTTTCGAATAGTTTTTGAAAGAAATGATACCATATTCTTTTATACCGAAATCTAAGTTTATTAATTTTGAGAGTTATCTCAAGTTATGAATACGCTTCGGGTTTGATAAACGCTTTTCATCATGTATTGGAGGAAAAAGGAAAATGAAACATTATTATACGTTATTTGGTGCACATATTGTTATTTATTATATAGATATGATTTCATGGAGTTCTTTGAAGTTTTCCTTAATGATTTTATCTCTCTTTGACTTCATAATCAAATGGCGGATCAGGGAGAGGGCTCACAAAGACTTGGACCTCAAGGTAAAAGGTAAATAGAGGATCAAATAGAAATCTGAAATGGAGCAGTAAGTGAAGAAACCTATGGAGTCTCAGGTGAAACTTATGGCTATGTTGATGGCTTAAATGGGACCACCAATACAGCGACCTGAGGCACAGCTTGTGACCAGTCCTGAGGTTAGCAGAGCTAAGGGAAGAGCTGAGACAGTAGTAGCACCAGCCCTACCAGTATTTGCACATATTTAGGTATCAGTGATAGCTACCAAGGGTGCTTGTGGATTCTAAAATGGTTGCATTTCTCAAAACCCGCAAGGAATTCATGAAATGTAACACAATGAGATTTGATGGCACGATGGACGAAAGGTAGCTGAGACCTGGATATTGGAGATGGAGCAACAATTCATTGTTGTAGATGTTGAGGAACGATTTAAGGTTAAACAGGTAACATTTTTACTGATAGATTCTGCATGGAAGTGGTGGAGTTCCCAATAGAGAGAAGGGAAGACTTTCACCACTTGGCCACAGTTTAGGATTGTATTATACAGGTAGAATTTCTTGAATCGGTTAAAAACATGAAGAAGACTTAGTTCATTCAGCTAAAATAGGGACCTATGTCTATACGGGAGTATGATAATGTTCACTGAGTTGAGTGATTTTGCTCCTGACATGGTAAAGCTGGAGGAAAATAAAATTGATTTGTTTCTTATTGGGCTGAATTACAAGATTAGAGTTGTGGTTTCCTCTCATCCTCGAGCTAGCTATGCTTTTGTATTTGAGAGTGCGATGGAAGTGGAAGCAACCACATAGCCAGACCTTTCGAAACCATAGTTATGCCATCATCAGCACCATAGTTCCCCAGGAGTTAGAGAACCCAAAATTTGTGATTTTAAGCAAATAAAAGGAAAAGAAGTGTAGTTGGCACAGTTCCACAGTCAGGGTCTGTGAGGACGACATTCGTTAGTGCACTGGTTCCGCTAGTTTCTCAAGCTTCTGTAGCCAAACCACTTTTACCGTCATCTCAGTATGGGGGTAAGGGCAAGAGTAGAGCACAATCATCACATAAATTGAGTGGATCAAAGTAGGTTTCTCAGGCCAGTAGTTTTCCTCAGAGGGCTTTGACGATATGCTATCATAGTAAGCTGACGAGGCATATTCAATGAGAGTGTTCTATGTCGTTGACCACATCTGTAGGCAGTACAGCATCGCCAGCCTGAAAACAGACTCCTACAGTGGTTGAGGCATACCCAGAGGCAAATATGAGGCTTATGGAAGGTATATTGAATATTTGTGGTCGAGATATGCATGTTTTGATTGATGTTGGGTCTAAAGTTTGCTTTATTGCGGGTGCAATGGTTGATAAGTTGAAATTGAAACCTACTAGAGCCAGTACATTATTAATTTCGAGCACAGCAGTGAGTGAGAAAGTTTATCCTAACCTGATCTGTGAGGGATATGTAGCCAAAATTAGGGAGAATAAACTTCCAATTAATCTGAGGGTAATGGAGTTCTTGGAAATCGATGCATTACTAGGGATGGATTGGTTATCAGCATACCATATCAGCATTGACTATTTCCATAAGACGGTAATCTTTCATATTCCTACCTTTCTAAAATTATAGTCTATAAAGGCTATAATCCTTCACGACTTGCAACTTGTGGAAAGGAATCTACTCCTCAAGAATTAGATGTTATGGTGGGAATTGTCACATTTGGAGAGCCTAGACAGGAACTTAAGGTTTGTAGATTTTTGAAAGTCTTTCCATCTTACTTACCTGGACTTCCACCATCACGTGTAATTAACTTCCTCATTGATCTTATTCCTTGTACCAAACCTATATCTATTCCTCCGTACCATACGACACCAAAGGAATTATGTAAGTTGCAAACTCACCTTGAGGATTTACTATAAAGGGGATTATCTATCCTAGTATGTCACCGTGGGGAGCACTGGTTCTTTTTGTAAAGAAGAAGGATGGAACCCTACGTATACACATAAGTTTTAGACAGCTTAATTAGGTGACTATTAGGAACAAATATCAATTACATAGGATTGATGATTTGTTCAATCAGTTGAGGGTGCCAGACATTTCTCAAATACTGATTTAAGGTTTGGATATTATCAACTGAGGATCGAGGATGATGATATCTTGAAGATGGCCTTCAGCACTCACTACGGGCATTTCGAGTTTACAGTGATGTTGTTTAGGCTCACTAATGCTCATGTTATGTTCATGGATTTGATGCAAAGGGTGTTTAAACCCTATCTTGACCAGTTCATCGTCGTGTTTATTGATGAGATTTTAATATATTGGAAGATCGAGATAGAGCATTCGCACCATCTCAGAGTTACATTGTAGACTCTGAAGGATAATCAACTATATGCCAAGTTTAATGAGTACTAATTTTGGTCTTCGGAGGTCAAATTTCTTGGACATGTAGTTAATGCTGAGGGTATATTTGTTGATCTAGCGAAGGTTGAGGCAATCAGATATTAGCCTACTCCTACTATATTATCAGAGGTTCATAATTTTTTGGGGTTAGCGGGTTATTATAGATGGTTCATTAATGGTTTCTCTCATATTGCTCTGCCAATGACTGGGCTAACATAGGAAGATGTTAACTTTATTTGGTTAGATGAGTGTAAGGCTGCCTTCAAAGGTTTAAAGGATAGTTTGACTATGACGCCTAATCTTACATTACCTAAGATGGGGAAGGAATTAGTGATTTATATGGATGCTTCTCATTCATGCTTGGGTTATGTACAAATGCAGGAAGGAAGAGTTGTAGCTTATGCTTCGAGGCAACTCAAGGTTCATGAAAAAAATTATCCGGTTCTTGATCTTGAGCTAGCTGCAATTGTTTTTACCTTGAACATTTAGATGCACTACTTATATAGTGAGAAGTTTACAGTATTTTCAAATCATAGGAGTCTGAAATACTTGTTTAATCAGAGTGAACTGAATATGAGGTAGTGTAGGTGGCTTGAGTTCCTCAAAGATTATGATTTCACTCTAGAGTACCATCCAGGTAAAGCAAATGTGGTTGTTGATGCCTTGAGTAGGAGAAGAATAGGTAGAGAGAACATAGCTACTACCATAACTTCTCAGTTTAGACTTCTTAAGGAAGCTTCAGTGATGATGAATCATGAAGGTCCAGTTGGCACATCATCAACTGATAGAGCTAGATTCGAGTTGAACTGGAGATGACTCAACGGGTGGTTGATTATTAAATCATCCTGATTGGTCAGTTTCTTATTATGGTGCGTTATGGTTCAGGGATAGATTGTGGATTCCAGCTCAGGATCAGTTGAGGCAGGAGTTGCTACAGGAATCTCGTAGATCTATTCACTCGATTTGTCCAAGTAACATTAAGATGTATCGCGATGTGAGGCATGTTTAACTGATGTTGCGGAGTTTATAAAGAAATGTGAGCTATGTTAGTAAGTTAAGGCTGAGTATAGGAAACCTAGAAGGCTATTGCATTCGCTGCCTATTCCTTAGTGGAAATTGCAACATATATCGATGGATTTTGTTTCCATTCTACTTTTGAGTCTGCACAAGCATGATGTAATATACGTTGTAGTTGACAAGTTGATGAAGTCTACATATTTATTGCCAGTTTCCATGCAAAATCCTCTTAACCAAATATTTTAGGTGTACGTACTGGAAGTGTTGAGATTTCATGGAGCTCCAGTGTCAATTAGTTTGGATAGAGATATGAGATTCATGTCTAGATTGTGGAGTGAATTATAGAGACAAATAGGAATTGTTCTTAACCTTAGTACGACATACCATCCTGAGATTGGTAGACAGACTAAGCAGTTGATATTGGTGCTAAAGGATATGCTTCGAGTATGTGTCTTAGATTTTGGTGGTAACAGGGAGAGATATATTCCTATGTGTGAGTTCTTTTATAATAATAGCTATTAGGCTAGCATTGGGATGGCTCCTTTTGAAGCTCTGTATGGTCACCCTCGTCATTCACCTACATGTTGAGCAGAGGTTGGAGATACAATTTTGTTGGGGCTGGAGTTGATTCAGGAACACACAAATAAAATTCAGTAGATTCGCTAGTATTTGACTACCACACAGTTGAGACAGAAGAGATACGCTAAGAAACATCATAGGTTATTAGAGTTTTCAAATGATGATCTTGTCCTGTTGAAAGTCTCGCTTATGAAGGTATTGTATAGATTTGGGTTGTGAGGCAAGCTAGCTCCAAGGAACATTGGGTCGTTTATAGAGCAGGAAAGGATTGGTCTTGTTGCTTATAGGTTAGAGTTTCCTCCTCAGCTAGCCGAAGTTCATAATGTCTTCCATGTGTCTATGCTTTGTAAGATGAAAACTCGATTCACTCCAAGGATTGATTGGAATGAATTTGATCTTCAGGAAGATTTGGCAGCCGATTCAGATACTTGATCGTAAGACTTGGAGGCTGAGAACCAAAGAGATTCCTTTGGTTAAGGTGAAATGAAATTTTCACGAATATGAAGAACTAACCTGGGAGCGGTCCTATATGAAGGAGCAGTTTCCATTTCTCTTCGAAACTATAGGTAACTTTACATTTATTTTAATTTTGAGGAAGAAATTGTTTTAAATTGGGGAAACTGTAATGACCTGTTACCTTAAGTTGGTGATTAATACTAATCTAAATCCTAATTAACCCAAGTTAGGTTTGTGGTTAAGTCTGACGCACCTTGATTAGCGTATGTGTATGTTTGCATGATGATTTGTGTTTGTTTGGATTGTTAATGAGTTTTTTAAGTTGCAGTATAATAGATAATTTATATACAAACCTATAAATGAAAAACACATAATAAACAATAAATTACCGATACACCAAGTGTGACGATGGGGTCATGGAAAGAATGTGCATACCTACGAATACTCTTAGGCATGTCCGGTGAATTTATCACAGAGAAAATACATGAGACATATATATTTGAATATATTGGATATATAAACATATATTAGAAATTATAAGTTGCTTTGAATTATATGGATCATTGGATCGCCTCGAGAGGAGCGAAAGTGATGATGGTGTCACATGTGTCACTTTAAGAGGAGTGTCATGTTAGCGCATCAATTGTTCGATCAGTCTCGAGATATGAGATAGAACGATGTGTATCTTGAGGGAAATCTATATTTTTAAACTAAAACCTCATACTTATCTCATTCAAATCAATCAAAAGTGAGAGAGGAAGGTTGAGGATTTGATTTCTGATCTTAGGAGGTTGTTCATGAAGCTAAAGCAAAGGAGATTGAGGAGCTTAATCTATTCAAAAGTCAGAGATCATCACTTTGGTATGTTTTATTTTTGAGTTAGTTGAAGTTCAACTCGATGTTAATGATTAAATCCCTATGAATTATGTTGTTTGATAAATGGTTTGTTACCTCACTAGAGGTCCTCAATGATAAATTTAGGGAGTGTATATTGTTGTTTAATGAATTTGTGAATGGAATAGTAGTTGCTGCCTATGTACTGTTGTGATAGTACATGGTGGAGTACGCTCCACCTAGCAAAGGAGCGCGCTCCCTTCATCAGTTGTGATGAATATAGCTGCTGGAGCGCACTCCACCCAATGAAAGAGCGCACTTATCCTGCAAACTAGCAATAATCCTGAGTTTTGTTTATGATTTTTTAAGGACTTGGGGATTGACTTAGGTTCTAATTATAGTGTACTATACCTATATTGATCACAAATGGTCTATGATAGGTGTTGGATCCGCGGGAAAGCTTGAGTGCCTGAAAAATTAAGAATTTGGAATAGAAACCTTGACCGAGATAAGTATAGATTCGCTTATTTATCAATGTTGTCTGGTTATTTTAGTATACGTAGTTCATGTAGTTTAAGGACTAGAATGGGGGACTATGTACACTGTGATGGTTTTTAATAAACGAAAAAATGGTGTTTAATGTGATTCATGAGAGTAACTCCTAGTTTTGAGAATAGGTTTATAGGAGATGGGTATATATAACTCTTGCTCAATTTGATAGATTGCATGGACATACTCACTAGAAGGTTTCGGATAGAATCATTGGTCATTAATGGATTGGCTAGATAGCACATCGGCCAATGTGTTGGTCCAACAATCGCATTAATGGCGTTGGTGGGTTATCGACCCTAGTTTTATAAATTAAATGGGAATCACAGTGTAATAGTCAATGATAATTTGATTTGCATCCGTTATTTATTGAATTATATGTTTTCCATATTCTTGTTATTTAACATTGGTGCATATTGTTATTGCATAATGTTCTTGATTATTATATGGAATGTTAATAACTTGGTGAATCCTTACTTACTGAGCGAGTTGGAGCGCTCACCCAAATTTAATATTTTAGGTTCACAACCTAGTGCTTCAGCGAAAGGCGATGAGAAAATTTAGATGTCTTGTTAACTTCTCTACGATGTAATGAGCCTTCTTTTACTTATAAACACTATTTGATATATTTTAATGTATATAAATAGAGTTGGGAGGTTTACAATCAAGGTTTTTTTATTTTGATCAACTTTATATTACTGTATATTGTTTAAATATCGATAAAGTTTTAATTTTTCGCTACGTATACTTTATATTGTTTATTCAATATCAATATATAGGTTGAGTTTATCAGGTACTGACAGATAGGTTGTTGGCTCTAGTTAAGTCAGGCTAGATTACCAAGGCTTAATTAGGGTTTCAGGCTGAGTATCACCAAAATCGGGATAGGGGATGCTACAGGAAATTTATCCATATTTTTTAGTTGTTTTAGGTAACGTAAAGGACCTCGAAGCCACTTGGAACGAAGCTTGGGGAATAGGTTCAAAATATGTGAAAGCCAGAGAAACATTGTGTGAGGCTTCATAACAACTTTGAGTTAGTTTAGTAGTAAGTATAACCTATAGTGATTTTTACTATTTATTGAATATTTATGTATATGAGATTGCATCATAATTTGAATTACATTTCATCATTATTGGTCATGCATACATAGAGAGAGCGAGGGGATAACCTTTTTTCAAAGTCTAATTTACTTGAAACTAGGTTTCGCTCCTACCACTAAGTCATCTAGTGAGGCTAGCAAAGTCTAACATCGACAAGTTATCTCTGCATTTCATGATCTCTTACTACTATTTCTATACTATTTTTGGAAGTAGACATCTTATTATAGTTAGGAGACAACAATAGAGTGAATTGCATGTCATATTGAAACATATATCTTATTGTTTATTTGAAAATACAATTACTTGTCTCCATGTATCAGACTAACAATTGCAGGAGTACAAATCAATGTAGGAATTTACTTATTTGACATCTTCGAGTTGTTTTTTATGGTGTCAGATTCTATATGAAGGCAGACAATACTCAAAGATTGTGGTGATTGATATTAACATTTAAAGTAAATTTTCGTTTTGAATTGTGTGTGTATATATTGTTCTAGAGTTCTTGGGGTAAGTGTAAGATGTGAAGTTTCATTGAAAGGTTATAAGAGTCTCATAAAGTAGTTTAAACTACGTTGAGTGGTTAATGTTTTAATTTTGGTCTATTTGGGATAGTAAAGTTATTATTAAACTATCGGATACTCTAACTTAGTTCATAAATTTGATTTTGTTATATATTGTAAAGTGTGGGAAGTTGTAAGTCCTTCTAGGCGCTTTCCCAATTTTACTGTCTATTAGGTGAAAGTTTTCCGGCAGGCCACTTTTAGGTGAAGTGCGGCCAAAATTTTGACTAAATACGAAAAATAATCTGTATAATTTCATAATTTGCTCCAATTGAACAAATCATGAATTGAGTTAATTGAAGATATAAATTTAGTTTTGGAGCATTATAGGATGTTAATGAAAAGTATTTTGAGGTCAAAGTTAAAAGAATGAATTAGGTTGACTAGATTATCAGGGGATTAAGATAATCTAGGTTGGTCAGTCAACTTAATGACCAGGGGGCTGACAAAGTTGGTATCAGAGCCTAGGGTTGGCTCAATTGAGAATAAACTTTGGTTGGAAACAAAAAAATGATTGAGCGCGATTAGTTGAGAAGCGATCGTGAGCTGAGGTATTTGAATTATTGTGTTATATTTGTGTTGTATGTATATATTATCACTAGATATGCAATATGAAGTTTATTCTCCTTGTCCATTCAATACTTAACTCATAAGATATAACGAATAAGACTAGAAACAAATAATTAAAAGAGAGAATAGACTTATGAAATGAAACTGAGCGTGAGTGGATGTGATGGACTTGTGAAGTCTGAATTCATAAAGGTTTTGTAAGTAGTTTGGTACTAATATAACTAATAAAAGTATCAGTTATGAAACCAATTAAGAATTAGTTGGAAAGAAAGTCCAAATGATTCAAGTATGTAAGTACCGAATATGGATTCCTTTAAAATTGAAAGTATCGAATTATTGCAATTGTGAAACGCTAAAGAAAATGATGGAAAAGACTCGGGTAAAGTTTCAAACGATTGAGAATCATTTAGAAAACATAATATGAAATCGAGACTTATGGGAAGCACAAGATATGGTTATCTTGGATTGTAGAATGAGGTTAACACCAACTGAACTAGTAACTTAGTAAGACATATTCTATTAAATATTAGTTTTATTTATAACTAATTGAGAGTTTCTTTCAAAAGTTCTCAAATAAAAATGAAAGTATTGTCTCCTTTCCAAAACAAAATGCAAAGTAAAAGTGGAATAGAACCACAGTTGAAAATAATCAAATGACTTCTAAAAAAGAATTATTGAAACTTTTGATTGTTTATTACTTAAGTTACTTATCCATAAGTGACGTTGAATATACTGGTTCTATAAGTCGAATAAAGAACTGATAAAAGCAAATGAAAATACACGAGTTAGAAGTAATCTTTGTTAATAACAAATTAGATGTTGTTATAGAATAGAGATCAACAAAATTTCTCACTTGAAAATGAAAGGTTTAATGTTAAGATCAATGTGTTAGAAGTTAAGGTGTTAGAGATGTGGTCTAATAATAATTTAGATTAGCTATTAAACGTCAACACAAGTAATTCTATTTTGAGATTCAAAGTACCCAATAGTCACTTCTAATTAAATTAAGTAATGATGGCTATCACTACAATCTAAAATAAAACCAATGAAAATATAGGTGTACTGATTGAATATCAGTAAGTGATAGATATAGGACATCAGTATTAGCTCCTATATTGTAAGAATTTCCATTCATATAAATTAAATGATTGAAACAACATCCTTTAAGAGTTTGATTAGTTGTTAAGTTGATCAATAATTTAGAAACTCAAATTCTTCTATCTCTTAAGATGAATAACAATAGACGAATGAGTTCATCGAAAGTAAATTGATGATTAGTAAGATATTTTATTATCTTGGTTCCTTGGCTTGTGTTATCGCCCCGTTGTTATCACAATACAAGTAAAAATGGTTAGCTATACTCAGAACCACACCAAGTTCAGAGATGAACTTCTCGATCCAAACTACCTCCTTGGCTGCATCGGATGTTGTAATAGACTCGACTTCTATTGTAGAATCTGCCATAGTTTAAGAACTTGCATCTATGTAACTATTTAAAACAAGCTCATCTTCCAAACTTCCATAGACCAAGAACACTTCTTTAGTCATTCTCAAGTACTTAAGAATGTTCTTTACTGCTATCCAGTGACTCTCACCGGAATCATACTGATATTCGTTTGTTACGCTCAAAGCATAGGATACAAAACATTAATTTCGAGGGAAAAATTTCCATTAGTTTGGAAGATTGTAAGGGTTTAAATCACTTATAGTGGATTTGTTAATAATGAGGGTCATCAACCTGTGACTTAGCCCCATGGCAAGTACACAGCCCGACTCTCGGCGCGAAGGCCGAGATGTATTCTATTTTAAAGTGATGGATGCCTAGTGTATTTATAAGTGTATATTATTAAATCATTGTCGTACACTATCTATACCCGTCAAGACCCAAGCAGGGCACACCTTGAGGTGCGTGTAGGCATGGGAACCAGATAGTTAGTAATTTGGTGAGTTTTTATTACTTTGTACATACATTAATGGTAATAATTAATGTGAATAAACTATTTGGATTATAGTTGATAAATTAAATCAAACCAAATAACTAAGTTGTAAAAAATAAATATAGGCCATAGATGTACCTTGAGATACGAGTTGGAATGAAATCCATGAGATTGGGAGTTCAATTTTGTATTATTGTATAAATTTAGGTGGAGTTGTTGGTGTAAATCAGATCAATTGACTTGCAAGCACATGAACTACTAGAAATAGATGAAGGGTTAGAAATGAGTCATGGATTCAAACATAAGACTTGGTTCATTGTTTACATGCAAATGAAAGGAGATATTCTGACTTAGCATCGCTAAAATTCATGAGAATTTGAGGAAGAGGAAGACCAACTAAACATCTAGGAGGAAGAATTGGGAGCTTGGGATCCACACACACAACTTAGATAAAAAAAAAATGTAAGTTGCTACTATTTTGTAATTCTCAACATTCAATAGGTAATTGAAGTTGAATTTGTAAACTAATTTTAGATTTAGATTCTTTATGAAACTTCACTCATTCTACTATATTGAGTTTGTATTTTTGTTAAGGAATGAATTTTTCTTGTGAATTTTAAAAGTTAACAAAAGGTGGAATTTGGATGTTTTCATTCTAAACCAGTCTATGTAATTTGGCCATAACTTTCTCATTTTAAAACCAAATTGATTCGTTCTAGTGGCGTTGGAAACCATTGCCATAATGCTAAAACTTTGATCTCATGCACCATTTAAAAATGCGGACTCTTTTCTATTTTAAAAATGCTCCACAACTTTAGTGATGAATCTAAAATTTCTGGGATCATATTTTTGAAAATGTTCTAATGTTTTGAGCGAACTCCTTCATTTCTTATTGGATTGAGCCCATCTTTTAGTATGAGGTTTTAGGATATGTGTGTACTCTTTAGTAAAAAAATCATGATTTTTGAAGCAATGGTTGATGAGAAATGAGTTTTTCAAGTTTGCTCATTGGAATATAAACTATTTTAAGCCATTGTAGTAAAATTTCCATATCTCCCTCGTTTCGTACCTAAATTGCCTAAATCATTTAGTTTTAGAAAGCTAAGAAATAGCCCTAAAACCTCTCTTTGTACTATAATGCTTAATTTAAATGTTTTAGTAATTGAAATCAACTCACAAGTTATTGCACCAAAATTATTTTTATTTAATAAAGTAGATTTCAACATATACAAAGTATCAGGGGGGCTGATTGTGAAAAAGTAGAATTTAAAACCACTTAACCAACCTAAAATAAGTTAAATTAAATTTGTTAGGCTTCCTTAATAGCATAGAGAGGACTTTCAAGGTGTGGAACGCGAGTTTTGGAGTATCGGGAGCCGATTTAGGCTAGGAAATTGTGTGCATTTGAGGTAAGTTAACAAGTCAGGCATTCATTTCCATTTCAATTCCCTTTTATTGTTGGAATACAATCACTAAGACGGTTTTTACTGTTTTGAATTTCTCAATGCCATGATACTTGTTTGGGTGCTACCGATGTTTGGGTTAGGTAACTAAAATCCATGTTTAATATGATTCATGACAATTAATTTGCATTACTTTTCTTATCTTGTTATGTTCTCTTAAATGTTATTGATAACCAAGCTTGTGTGTTGCGATATAGCATGCTATTATGTTATCTTTAGGTGTTGTTAACCTCCATATTTCACATGTTGTTCTTATCTGGTTTGTGAAGTAGGTTAGTTATTAGTTATTGTAAGGTAGTCTACACATTTTGGTTCCTTAATTTGATTTTTATGAGTGAGAGTGGCACATGGGGTTAGAGTCATTGGGGATTTCGTCACTCTTGATTGGTATACGTAATGTAGTTCATGGCCAAATATATAAGTTTATGCGACGTAGTGTCATGGCCCAAATAGCTAATCTTAGTTTAATGTGTTAATCAGGATCACATGACCCATGACATGGGACTCGCAACAAGATTTGTGTCATTATCAAGGCTAGGTGGCCGAGGTAAATGTTATATTTGTTGTGGTGTATTCCTAGTGTATTATATGTGTGTAAACGACTAAGTCATTTTTACTTATTTATAGGTGTCGAGACATGAGCGGGAAAATGCCTCGATGTGCATGTGGGCTTGGAATCGAGGTTGAGAAGTGATGTAGTAAGTTGGTACAAGTTTTATATGGTTTTTCTTATGTAAGTTACAATGATTATGGTTGATTAGGGGTTGACACACCTAAGTTTATAAATTAAAATATAAGCCACTTGATATGCCTCAAGACATGAGTCGACATGCTTCAACACCAATTGAGTATTATTTGGTGACACTTAAGCATGAACTAGTGGGACATGTGTTAGGAGGAGGTCCACAAGTTAAGCTTCAAGATACGTGTGCACAAAGTGATCAAGGGTTATCATTCAACCATATCCAAACCACATATATATGAGCTTGATCAACACAAGCACCTCTCATTTCTCTCATTTTGATTGCTTCATCAAGAAGAAAACCTAGCTGAAGTAAAGGAGAGGTTGCTGAAGAGGAAGAAGATCAGCGACCTGTGAAATTGAAGAAAAGATCAAGCTTCAACTAGTATTTCTTCAAACTTGGTAACTTCGCACTCCATTAACATAGCTCAAATTCCATGAATTCATGTATTTGATGTTATCAGTTTTTGTTTTATGTTGTAAAAAGTGTCTAGGAACTCTAGAGGTATGTATGAGGGTTCCTAAGGCATCAGCATAGCCTATGTTTTTTATAAAATTCAGAATTCATATTGCAGAACTATGGGTTTTACTGTACATAGCGCGCTAATTCTAGAATTAGTGTGCTAATTACTGTGACGGCACAAAAATAAGCAATTGTCAAAAATGGCTTAAACACTATAAATGATTCTAAGACACTAAGTAGAGGTCCAAACATACTCAAAAACATATAATATGATGTTAGGAACCTAAGGAAGAGCTACGAGGATCCAAATACGAGTTTCGAGGCATTGGGAGGTCGAAGTAGCTTAGAAATTTGCGTGTGTACGTAAACTGATTGAGATATTTTTTTACATTTCATTCCTATTTAAATAGTCATTCTCAGTTATTTGAATTGAATTATCCTTGTACTCCGTGTGCCATGACTTGTTTTCATTTCTCATTATATGAGGTTATTTCATGGCATAGTTTGTTGATTTAATGATTTCATTGACTCTAATTCATGTGTTATGTCATAATTGATTGTTATTATTGGTGAATAGTGAAATAGCATGCTATTAGGTAGTTTTACATAGGGTTGTGAATCTATATCCTTTGTGCACTAGTTATGCAATTTTACTTGTTGGATTCCAATACCATGTTGTTCTTTGGAAATGAAAGTAGTTCTTGTGTGTAAAATCACTTTATGATAGAAATATGTTTGACATACGGGGTCACTAGACTTTCCAAGGTGATCAGGATTTCTCCACTATCTTGCGCAACACACAAGGTATGGGACTCGGGGTTGTTGGCAAGCATAACTTGGGTGACTTCACGAGTTATAAGACTCGAGGTTGTTTGCAAGTATACATCTCAGTGACTAACATTTGGGATAATCAAAAAGGCGTATTATACCATGTAAGTACAACATTCAAAAGAGATGTAAAGCACAACTCCCTCCATATATATAATGGAAAGGCTGATGTGATGAAGATCAAGGCCGATCGACCTAGATCATTACTACTTAGCCTAATGTCAGTTTCATTTTGTTTAACTAAAGTATCACCTTGCATGATATCCTTTCAGCATATTTTTCATTATTATTGTGCTTTTTTATACTTATTGAATACTTGGGAATGTGAACAAATGTCTCTCAGTATTACTTTCTATTGTCAAGTACTCACCGTCTAGTTTGTGACAGTGGGTGCAGATCCATCGAGTAGCAAGCCAAGCAAAGAGAAGATCGACAACTACACCAAATGTTTTCGATTTATTTTTGTTGTATTACAACTCCACCTATGTTATACACTATGTGCGCTACATAGCCGGTCCCAAGTCCGGATAAATGAGGACTCTGACGCCTATTTTTTCATACCAAAAAATGGGTAAAGGAGGTCCCAAACTCGCTTTTCATACCCGAAAAGTGGGGGAGGGAAGCCCCAAGCTCATTTTCCATTCTTGGGAAATGGAGGAAGGTTGCGATAGGTTGACAACCAGCGTAAACTTTTGTCATGTTTCATGAAATGGATCGAACATATATAAACGTTAGAGCGTTCCCACCTAGCGACACGCTGCATCGGAGCCCGAGTGTAGTGAGAAACGAGCAAAGGTGTGTTTCATATCGTCGTTTGGTTGTGAAGAGAAATGAGCAAGGGTTCCCACACATAGGACGTGTGTAGATAAAGAAGCTAGTCCATTCACATTGTCGCCCGGATGTGAAGAAAGATGAGCAAGGGTTCCCACACAAAGGACGGGTGTGGGTAAAGAAGCTAGTTCAAAACAAACACGAAAACAAAAACAAAATCATAGATACAGATACTAGATCTGTCAGACAAAATAGAAATAGAAAAGGAAAACAAATACAAAGGGGAGAAAGAATTCGTTTAGGAACATGGAACATAGGAACACTTACGGGGAAGTCAATAGAACTAGTAGATACCATGATTAGAAGGAGAGTCAATATTGCTTGCCTCCAAGAGACAAAATGGGTAAGAAAAAGATTAGAGAAATAGGAAGCACATGGTTTAAATTGTGGTACACCGGTATAGATAGAAAATACAATAGAGTGGGAATTGTGGTGGATAATGATTATAAGGATAAGGTCGTAGAGGTTAAAAGAATGGGGGATAGATTGATTCTAGTTAAATTAATTATTGGAGATGAAAAAATTAACATACTTAGCACCTATGCACCATAAGTAGGATTAAGCGAGAGCATAAACGCAAGTTTTAGGACGATATGGATGGATTTATGCAAAGTATACCATTAGATGAAAATGTTTTTATTGGAGGAGATTTAAATGGGCATGTCAGGGCAAGTAACGAAGGGGTTAAGATAGTTCATGGAGGTTTTGGTTACGGTAATAGAAATGATGAAGGAGAATCAATCTTAGAATTTGCTTCAGCATACGATCTTGTCTTAGCAAATACTAGTTTTAGGAAGAGGGAGTCGCATACAATTACTTTTAGTAGTGGTCATGACAAGAGTCAAATAGATTTTCTTTTAACAAGAAAAATAGATAGAAAAATATGTAGAGACTGCAAAGTAATACTTGGTGAAGCACTTACTACCCAACATAAGTTAGTAGTACTTGATAGTAATCTAACACGACGACATAATATGAATAAAAGAGTTAGCGACCCTAGAATAAAGTGGTGGAACCTAAAACATAGTAAACAAGTAGAGTTTAAAGAAAAACTACTAAAGGAAAATGTTTGGAATCTTGACTTAGATGCTAATACAATGTGGCTAGAAATGAGTAGTTGCATAAGGAGATTGGGATCAAACGTATTAGGTATATCTAAGGGCTTGGGACCTCCAAAGAAGGAAACATGGTGGTGGAACGAGAATGTCCAACGAGCAATTAAGACTAAAAGAGAGATGTATAGGAAAATACCTAAGTGTCAAGATGAAGATGTGTACAATCAATATAGAGAAGCTAGAAAACAAGTTAAAAAAGTAGTTAGTCAAGCTAAAACAAATTTCATGGAAGATCTATATACAAGGTTAGGTAATAGAGATGACAATATATATATATAGGCTAGAAAAATTAAGATATAAAAAGAAACAAGACCTAAGTCATGTAAGATGTATTAAGGACGACAATCAAAATGTTTTAAGCCCGCGAGGAGGATATTAAGGAGAGATGGAGAAGTTACTTTGATAGTTTATTTAATGATGGCCAAGTTGATACTATAATATATGAAAACCCACACCAAGAAAAAAATGTAAACTATACACGCAATATTAGAATTGTAGAAGTTAAAGAGGCATTGAAAAGAATGAAAATAGGGAAAGCATGTGGCCCAGATGAAATACCCATAGAGGTTTGGAAATGCTTAAGAGAAGGTTGATTGACTTGGTTAATAAAACTTTTCGATAAAATTTTAAAATCAAAACGGATGCCAATGGATTGGAGAAGAAGCACGCTTGTGCCAATCTTCAAAAATAAAGGAGACATTCAAAGTTGCTCAAACTACCGGGGAGTTAAAATTATGAGTCACACTATGAAACTTTGGGAGAAGATAATTGACAATAGGCTAAGGAGAGAAACAATAATATCAGAGAACCAATTTGGTTTCATGCCTGGGAGGTCAACTATGGAGGCAATTTTCCTTATAAGATGATTATTACAAAAATATAGAGAAAAGAAAAAAGATCTTCATATGGTATTCGTAGATTTAGAAAAAGCATATGATAGGGTCCCTAGAGATATTCTTTGGTGGTTCTGGAAAGAAAAAGAGTGCATGCTAGATACATAGACACTATTAAGGATATGTATGATGGAGTAGTAACAAGTATAAAGACATTTGGAGGAGCTACAAAAGAATTTCCCATTACGATAGTACTACATCGAGGATCGATTTTAAGCCCATATCTATTTACTTTAGTTATGGATGAAATAACTAGACATATTCGAGAGGATATACCATGGTGTATGTTATTTGCAGATGATATTGTCTTAGTAGATGAAACTAAAGATGGAGTGAATAGGAAATTAGAACTCTTGAGGAATACATTAGAATCTAAAGGCTTTAAGTTGAGTAGGACGAAAATCGAATACATGTACTGTGAGTTTAGAAACACTAGACATCGAGATGACGGAGTGGTAAAATTTGAAGAAATAGAAGTTCCTAAAGTAAACCACTTTAGATACCTAGGATCAATCATACAAAATGATGGTAACATTAAGAATGATGTCACACATATAATTCAAGCTGGATGGAAGAAATGGCAGAGTGCAACAAGGGTGATTTGTGATCGAGATGTTCATACTAAGTTAAAAAGAAAATTTAATAGAACCGCAATTAGGCCAGCTATGCTCTATGGAAGTGAATGTTGGGCGGTAAAGCAACAACAATTACATAAAATGAACGAGCAGAAATGATGATGCTTAGGTGGATGTGTGGTAAAACTCGTAAAGATAGAATAAGAAATATAAAAATTCAAAGACAGGTATGAGTAGCACTAATTGATATAAAGATTAGGGAAGGGCAATTGCGATTGTTTGGTCATCTGCAAAGATGACCTACAAATGCTCCAACTAGAAAACTTGACTCAATAGAAACTGTAGAAATTCGACGAGGTAGGGGCAGACCAAAGTTAACATGGGATGCATTAATTATGAGGGATTTGAATGGTTTGCAAAGCTCACCATCAATTGCACTTAATCAAGCACAATGAAAAAGTTTGATCCATGTAGCCAACCCCAGTTAATTTGGGGAGGCTATGTTGTTGTTGTTGTTGTTGTTGTTGTTGTTGTTGTTGTTGTTGTTGTTGTTGTTGTTGTTGTTGTTGTTGTTGTTGTTGTTGTTGTATTTTTGTTGTATTACTTTCTTATGTGTATGATATTCTTTTGGGGGTTGTATATTATAGGCTGAGTGATAGGTACCTTGACCAAATACATGTTATATATCACCGTTGCGTTATATATATGCATGTGATTTCTATTTCCTGGTTTTTCCACAAAGGTTAGGCTACATGTTATAAGTTTCCGCTAGTTGAGTTGTTAAGACTTCCACTGAATAACTTTCAAGTTAGAAAATTTTAGTTAACTCTGATTTGTGAACTTACATAGCATAGGTATATGTTTATAGCTATTTGAACCATGAAAAATTGATAGGTAATAAGTTTTTTAAAGAACCTGACTAATTCCTTGTTAGGTCCTATATGATGAGGTTAGGGCTTAATAAAGGGATTAGGCCGGGGGTGCCTTAATTTGAGAAGGGGTTGTCACACGTAGCTCACAACTGACCAAACCTTGATATGTGTGACTACCATGTCTATTCTTTTAGCATACACCTACTTGCACACATTCCTTTTACATCTTCTTTCATAGCTATCATATGCTTTAAGTTGTCGTTTCATGTATATTTGGAGTTGTGAACAAATCACTGCAGGATTTACTTACTGCAATTGTCATATATGATGACAATTGTAGATCTATCATGTAGCAGACCGGAGAATGAGAAGATCGACGTGATGGAGCATGTGCCCTAGGTCAATCTACAAACATTATTTATCTTATAATTTTAGTTAATAAAATTAAGGTTTTTATTTTCTATTTTATTATAAGTGACAGTATGTTTACCTTATAATAAGATTCATAGGTATTTGTTGAAATATGCTAAATATCCCTAGTCGGTCATTATACTAGGAACTATAATGAATTTAATGTAAATCTTGATTGATGGTCATGTGATGATCATGTGTATAAGGATGCGAATTGAGATCATGAGTACTTGTTAGGGAACAAGATACTAAACCAACCCGCTATGAGAACACCACATGAATTAAGTCATAGTGTTACTCGTGATAGTTATATCATTTAGTCCTTTGACTTGAGATTACCATAGACTTCAATATAAAGAGCATGATAATTTGATACAATCAAACATTATCTTTAGTTGAACGATTATAAAGATCGTGATTAGTTACCACGTTAATAGTATTTGAAGGTGTGCAATTAAGATATAATTTGTCCATCCATATAGAGAGACATATCAATGGATCCCTCAATATGTTAGACTATTAAATGGCTAAGTCCAAGTGAATTGATATGATCAATGTCACTTGGATGTTTTCAGTCTACCAAAAGATCGAGACTAGTACGATTGAAATTTAAGGGTGACTTTCCATGCCTTACGTTTAATCAAAGGATATACATGACAAAAGGATATGATATATGTTATTCATTAGGTTGTATTGATTTTGATATTCATGCTACTTGGATAGTCATAATGCCTCGCTAAACACTGCTTATGAATTGTATACCAAAATGGTTTCGGTTCACTGCTAACGTTGCATGAACCTATTTGGTCGCACATAGAGAATGGCTTTCTACAATTTCAATTGATTCAGAGTAATGAGTTTCATATGATAAAACTCATGACATAAAAGCCCCTACAATTTGTTATATGATAACTTATTAATATGGCCATACGTGTGATTTACCTAAACTGCCTAAATACAATAGTCATATTACGAATAGGATTTTAAGTGAACGCTCATCTACATATATAAATAGAGGTTGGAGCCCTAAAATGAAATAAGTTTTTCGTTTTTGCAAATTTCGAGTTCTCAGAATTTTGGGAGGGAAAGAAGAATGTTTTCAATCTCTCTTAGGGCTAGCACTCCAAATTGTGGTCCCCGTTCGCATATAGATTTTTGATAAAATACTTGCACTTGAACGTCTTGGAAATAGAACAATTGGAGAAAGAAATTACATATTAAGGTATGGTTTAATTTTTGTAAATCTAGTTTAATAGAACTTATTTTTTGTCCTGCTAGGGTTTTTCAAAATTGTTTTGGATTTTTCGAAGTGTATGAACCCCAAAACTTAACAGTGGTATCAGAGGGTTAGGCTCGGTTCTATTAAATGTTTGCATTTTTCTCTTATGTATCTATGATATATGTGTAAAAATATGATGTTGATATAAAACTCAATAGTATTATTATCAATTTTTGAAGGAAAAAAAGAAATGTAGCAAATAACGATATGATTTCATGATTAGAGACTTAGAGTCAAGAAAGATCATTAACTTGAAACAAAAGCAAGAAAAATACTAGAACACTTCTTGTGGAGAAATTTACATCTCTAACGAATTTTATAATAAGTATGAATCTTACTTAAGTATAAAGTAAATAAAGACTTAGTGCTAAAAGGGGAAGAAATACGCATAGTGTTTAATAAAAAGTTAGAGTTAAAATTTGCTTGATAAAGTGAAAGTGAGAAGTGCTAATAAGAGTTTTAAATAATAAAAAAATAGAGTCTCACGGGTTCTATAGGAAAATGAGCAGAGAACTTGATAGTTGGAAAAAAAAAAAAAAAAAATAGAATCCATAGGACAAAGAGTAGGACCATGCAACTAGAAACTAAAAGGAGAAAAGAAAAATGAAAAATATGAAAAGGAAGAAAGGCGGAAGTTAGATTAAACCTCTTCAAATAAAAGACTTAGCTCGAGTACGAGTAGTTTAATTAAGTTAAGTTTTCTTTCCTACTATATTAATTCATATGTCTTGAAGTGCTAAAGTCTACCAAAACTAGTATTATCTATGTTTATTTGTGAATTCTTGAGGTAAATGAGAAATCATAAGATTGTACACTTGCTACTTGAGTGTCGAGATGATATAAATTTGTAAGTATGTAAGTAGTGATGGTTTTGGTTGTGAACTACTTTTGAGTTTCGAAAGTGAATTGTATATGTTGTTACACCAACATGTTTTTGAAAATATAAGTTTGCAAAGAAAAAAACTCTCGAGTGGATTATCAACTTCAAATTATTTTGAATTAAGGAATATTCCATAAATGATGTAAAATGAGTATGAATTTAAGCAGTAGTAAGAATACTTAGTAGAATACATTTTTGCTCAAGACGTGCAAAATCATAAATTTGAGGGTATTTGATAAGTGATTATTTAGACATGTATAAGACTAGTTTATTAGTATATTGGTATAAATATCTTGGAATGAGCTCTAATTGATGGTATTTATGTGTTTTTAGGTACACTAGGTATAAAGGAGACAAATGAGTGATTTCATAATGAAACGTGGATGAAATGCACAAAATCATGTTTGACGTCGTGGCTAGTAGGCTTGACATCATGTGAATAGTGTACACAGTGTGGGCAAGTTGTGGAGAAGAAGAGAAGTGAAGGAAAAAGGTGCAGTAGTGTCAGCGTAGTGGCGGCGTCGTGGGTACATAGAGACGGCGTCGGGATGGTTTAAGCAAGGCGCAGAGCCTACTGAGAAGGGAAAATGGATGCAAAGAGGTTGTGGCAATGTCGTGGCTTTGTACAGACAGCGTCGGATCAATTATGGACAGCGTCATGATGTAGAAAATATAAATTTTAAGCTTCTATTTCATATGAAATTGTCTATTAGAGTTTCTAATTGTTTTCTAAAGTGTATTAGGGGGTAGAAATAGGCATTAAAATGTTGTAAACTTACTTCACCCATTATCACACATTACCACCAATTAGCATAGTTTACTTTGTTCTTGAGTATTGAGAAGAGTTTTGGAAGAGAAGACATTAAAGAATCACGTGTGGTTATTTGATATTATTTTTTTATTTAATTGAGATTATTTAATTCAGTCTGTGATAGCAATGAATATCATAATGTGTATGTTTATTTCAATGATGAGTGAGTAATTCATTAATCTTATGGATTAATGGAACCTATGGTATGAATGCTATGCTAAAGTAGTTATGAGTGGATTGTAAAGTTAAAAAGTGCAATGATACCATGGTCATTGGAGCTTTTAAGCCGGATATGGACGATGCAACCGTAAAATACATAACATCGATAATAGTTATTAATCAGGGTGACAAAGATAGTAAACTTAATTGGTTATAAATATAAATATTTATGACTTAAATCAATATGGAGTTTACGTTATTCACACTAATAGGTGGAGTTTTAATTTGCACATTATAATCTTTTTCGTCACGACAGTGGGTTGAATTGGATTTAAAGGAAATATGTCTATTCTAATTGAGCTTGCACACACATAATGAAGATCAAGGAAATGAGATGAAAAACGTAGTCATTCATTATTTAGGTGAAGTCGTGAACTAAGATCTTCTTAATATAAGAGTACAAGTATTTACGTTGTTTTGTTAGATAGAATAGTTTAGTTAAAACCAATTAAAAAGGGTTTTTCTTAACAATAGTGTAAATCTGACTAATTGAATAGTGTGCAATACATCTTTCCCTAAGGACGATATTCGTAATCAACACTAGTTGATCATATTATTACTACAATCAAGCCATCATACTTGCGGCCACGCTCATAAATTAATGTGTTCAATTAGAATCTAATAGTTATAAATGTGGTTTCCATGGCATGAGTATATGTGTGTATGTGTGTGTGTGGAACTACATTTCAAGTCCACACATCCCAACACGTTAAGAAATTTTTGTCAAAAGCACAAACATTAATATATTTGCCTAGTAGGCCTTGTTTTAATAAGAGTCGGTTTTTAAAATCAATTTTATTTTTTCATTTCCGGAACCATACTTAAAAAGCAAATGTTACCAGCAGCTCTTATATTTTCCTTTGTTGTTAGCTCTAATTTGTTCATAATTTAAGTTAGTTAAATTGGATTGAATTACAAAAGTTGCAATCCGCATGGATTGGATTGTATTGCGGATTGCACACTTTATTCCGCAGATCAAATTTGTAATCCGGTCCAATTAACCTTTATATACTTTACATTATACATATACATATACTCCTAAAATCTTGAATTATATTTAGATAGCGTTAGCATTTCTATGTCACTAATTCATCTATTATTTATTCATATACACTTGAAAATCTAAACATTCACAACTTAAATTACTCTTCTTATATTCAAGTACACATTTTAAACTATCTAGTCAAATAAATATAGAAAATGTTGAAACTAATATGTTTGAATAAAAATTAGTATTCTAAGTTTTTCTCACTAATCATAATTCTTTTTATTTTAGTACGAGTCAAACCAATGATCTCCTTAAATCACTTTTTCGCAAGTGATACCTTATCCATCTCATTAGAAATATTTTGGCAATCATAAATTTCTTTTTTACCTATAAAGATTTGTGTAAGGTTTTATTTAAGAAATATTAATTTTATAATTGTCAATCCGCATAACTTCATCTAGTCCAATCCAAATTTAGTAAATTGGATACGTTGAATTAGCAAAATAAATGGATCTTATGATTTCTCAATCCGCAATAATTGGTTCGGATTACGGATGGACCCTAATTAGATTAAATTCAATACTGTGTGCATCCCAAAATTCAATACGAGATCATTAAATTTAAGATGGAAGCCTCCAATTAATCTACAACCAAGAAAAGTAGTTCCATCAGTTTTGCCTTTCAATAGTGTCCACTGGCCTAGAATACTCAATTAGCACTCCTATACAGTACATATGGTAAATGGTTAGATCTTGCCTAGAACAAAAGGGCTATTAACATTTCTTTTACAGAGATTCTCTTTGCCTTTTCAAGTGTATCAAAGGCTCGTTGATCAAACGGCAGTTGCATCAAAGAAAGAATCATTCATGTCAGGAGTCAAAATAGCGCGCTTGTTGAGTTCCCCCATGATGCAACACTGCATTTCTTTGGTATTGATCGCTGCCACGTCCTGAGGAAATATACAACTGGAGCCAGGAGACACCTGCATTTATGATCATTACACTGAAATAAGGCATTTCTGTGACAACTGCATTCCAACCATTTTCAAGTTACCATCATACTCGGCAAAAATACGATAAGAATGGAAAAAAAAAAACCAAATCACTCAAGGAAAATCAATGCTTAATTCAATATGAAGGAGAGAAAGATCTCATCAATTAGCTACGACCCTACTCAGCATTCAATTGAGTTCTCACCGCACTCTTTAACAGACTAATTCTCATGGATCACTAACTAAAAGTATCAATCAGACAGAAAGCACCTAGCTTTCAGGCACAATTATATGTCTAAGATATTGTTTCATGCTGTTCGTTAAATTCAAAGATTCTACACAAGATTGTTCTCCTCAGTCTTCAGAGTTGCCTTCACCAGTACTTGCCATGTTTTTGTCTTGACCCTTGAGTTGTTTCCCATAGTTAGTAGAATACATAGAAATATATTTAGTTCACTCAATACTAATTGTTGCAGTAAGTACTTTTTAGGTATTCTGTTTTGGAAAAAAAAAATGAGGGAAAAAGTATGTAATTATGTATTTTATACACAAACAAACAGAATAGTCAGAAACCCTCCAGAAAATGATAGAAGAGCAATACAGCAAATGCCTTCATAAAAAGGATTAACAACATTTGCATTAAGTTCACTCAATCCCTTGCCCATTTCTAATTATTAACCAAGAGGCACCTAAAAACTCTTTCTACAAAACAAGATGAAAGAGTTCTTCTTGGTTTGTCAAAAGATGCATCTTCTTGACATCTTAGTTTTACCAGAAGAGGATAAGCCGAAAGAAATATAAAAAAGGCTCCAAACTCCACAGAGCAGGCATGCCATGCTTTCCACTAAATCTTTCTTAGAACAAGAGCGTTCCTGTTTTTTTGAGCAATTAGCCATCCAACACAGTAAACGTCAATGCTTTATGAGCTTACCAAATCAAATGGATTAAAAGCGAGAAATTGAAATAAGGAGTCAATTGGCATAGGAAAAAGGAACTTGCGCGTATAGATCAACGTTCTAAAAACCAAGGTCTCCATTCCGAAGGAGGAAGCTGTGATCTAACTCCATCTAAAGAGGATAGGAAAGGAGTTTATTTCATTTGATTTTCTTTGGTGTAGATTTCAAGGAAAGTGGAACTCCGAGATATTGGGTGCCAGATGATGGAAATTAGGATACAAAGGGTGATATATCACACCATTTATCCACCCAAAAGTTGTTTTTAAAAGTGTCTATATTAATCCACAAGAAAGCAACTATAGAGCGAAGTGGAGAAATGAATTTCTATGGGCAACAAGCAGCGGCCCGGCCCTTGGCAAACCCAAACTTCCAAAAATCACTTTAAGGGTCTCATAGCGATTACTAATGATTGTCATCCACTAAAAATCGTCTTTTCTTCGCAATCATTATAACCATCAAGTTATCAAGACCTTATTATCATCAACTTTGTAACTTTCCAATAGCAAACTCTATGATGAGAATTCCTCCATACATAGTTGCTACTATAATTTTCCAGTCCTCTCATCTACAACTAAAACTTGCATCAAGGACTTGCCAATCTTTGACAAAAGCAAACTAGATGAATGGAGGATATCCTCAATCCAGATGCCATGATTTTGTAAATAATCACATAAACACTTGTTTCAGGTTGATAGACTAACATTTTGTGATTTTCCAGGCCTTTTTCTAGTTCAAAGAGTTTTAATGAAAGTGTTACTTGTGACGTTATTGATAAATTTATTATGGAATACTGTTCCAAACCCTATGAAAGATCATAATTCAAACCAACTCTATTTTTTGAAAGAACAATGAGAAGCTAACTATACAAGTTGAATTCTCCCTTCAAAGTTAAATATTGCTGCATTAATCTCTTCAATATAAATTCTCTCTCCAACCATTTCCTTCGTTGTCACCAATGGGATCCCATTCTGAACCTTATTATCCACTGACTAAAGCTTTCACAAGTATTTGGAGATCTGTTAAGAAAATTACAGTTGTCCTCTTTACCATCTACACATTTTCTTTTAAAGTTCGATTATGATGTTCATTGTCTTCCAGTGGATTATGTAGTGCAAAAACTTGGAACTATTTTCTCCTTCTTTAGTCTGCTTCATTGTCTTATTTTGTAAACCTTTCTATCTTCTTTCTGGTATATTTCTTCAACTTTTGATTTGCCATCTTTCTCATTGCTATCATTTTATGATTCCAATTACAAGGTTTTGACCTTCGGCCTCATTAAGGCAGTGGATTTCTTCTCTTTCTTCTTCAACACCATGGTATGGAAGGTTTCTTTATCCTAACCTTCAGCTATCCGTTAAGATTCAGATTGTCTCAAATATTTTAAGACTTACATCGTATGGTACGTTCTCTTGATTATGCCTCATAAACTTAAAACTTCGAGCACATATGAACATAAAAAAAGAAAATATGCAAACACGTAAATGACAATCATCACTCCTTTTCATTCTATTAGGAGCGTATAACTGCATATGGCATTCAAGTTTCAAAGGAAAATTGAGTTAGCGACATACTGCTATACAAAATTTTGCTACATAGTTGTTGGTCTCTTGATTGGTGCATTGAGATTTGTGTGCGCACAAGTCAATGTTTGTCCAAAGGACGCCCACAACTGTGTAGCATATGTGTGTATCCAAAGCATGTACCCTAGCATTCTCCATTCTAAAAAAGTGAAATTCCAACGATCGTTTGGTCCATTGTTTGACAAATATGATTCTAGAGCTGACAAAATAAAATAAGTTTCTATTTGCAAGAACGTTCATTGTTATTTAAAAAATCTACCTAACATAACAATGTGTAAGCCATATCCAACACTTATTTGCACACAACCTTATAACCTTGGAGTTCTAAAGGAGAAAACCTTTCTATAACCAACTTTCACACTTCGTATATATTGAGTTTTTGCATCTTGCACAGTTTTCTCCTCTTCTACTAGACTGGGTAGACTAGTTTTTCTACTTTACCAACATGCCTTTTTTCTTAACTAAGAACACAAGCATCAGAAAAACTAGAAATAAACACGACAAAGATAGAGAGGAAACGGTGCTTTGCTAGACTTAGAGCATCTCCAATGGTAAACGTGGATTGTAGGCATGGATTGATGCCGCGTCATTAAAGTGGAGAGGATGTCCATCCTAAGTGGCTTGAATAGATATTGAAGTTCAAAAGCGCTCTCCAATGGTCAATGTGAATTGCACTTTTTATTTTAAAAATTTATTGTTTTTCTATAAATTTGGAGAGAATGGCTGATGTGGCTATGGATTACACCGTCTAGAAGTAAACATTCGAAATAGACAATATCTATTACTTACATACCACATCAGCTCGACATTCAAAATGCAAATTCCCATTGGAGAGATTTTTTTCACCCCCAATCTCTATTTAGTCCTAGGTGATACATATTGACATTCAATACACATTCCATCGGAGATGTTCTTACAAGCCCAAAACTATTCACATTTGAAACATCTTAATTTCTCATTAATTAAGAGAATCAAAAATACCAGAAGTAGTAATAGGCATTCCCAATTTGATGGCATATAAATGGGGTCCTTAGATGTCAATGCAAGAGTCTCCTGGACTTCCAAGACTTAAAAGAGTCTCAGACTTTTTCAAGAAATTATAACAATAGCATATACTCACATCATAAATGGATTTGCCAAGCTTCATTTTCACAGCACCACTTTTGTAGACCAGCATTTTACCCATGAAGCCTGGTTTCAGTTCCTCTAAATTGCATCCCTTCTCTCTAAGAAGCTTATTTCTACCTGGACTGGAGCTGTCAGCTGCTTCCTTCCCCTTTGCTGTAGCTGATCGCTTGATCAAAGGGAGAGAAGCAGGCAGCTGAATAAACAACATTCTTTCGTTTTCGCTTTCATTCTGCAACTTTCATTCAAAGAAGAAAAAAAACTTAGTGAAACAAGGTTTCTGCATGTATAGCATCTCAGAGTTGGTTTCAAAAATAAATCATCTCTGAGTTGAAATGAACTAATCAAATTCCTGACCTTCAAACAGAGGTCAGCAGCTGGATTTATAGATTTTTCATTGTAGTCTAAGTTTTCCGACTTCTCACCGAATTCCTCCTCATCAAGAAGTTCTGAAATAGAAATACCCAAATCATATATATGATTGCAAATGCAGGTAAAGTATTATGCGCGTATTGCACCAACATGAAAGTATAACCTAAGTACGTCAAGAGTATTCAAAAGCTAGCAGGTAGAATGCAAGTTGCAACTTGCAACTATGCTATTAGGGAAAGGTATGAAAATCTTTCACCAACCATGACTCTCTCTTTCAACACCTCACAATGCAGTAGGAAATTCAATTGGGAGACAGGTATTTCTTTCTAAACTAGAAAAACAAAGGTTTAAAAACAAGATTTTTCCTAATTAACCACTACCACCTCCAACTTGAAGTTACATATACAAGAACAGACTTCACTTATCAGCCATGAGCTCTCTGAGACCAATTCAAGCCTACCTGGATTTCCAGAATATGGCTGCCTTAGAGGAAGTGTAACAGGATAGTTGCTGTAGTAATTCTGAAATCGCATGAGAACAAAGCAGCTGCTGAGAAATGGTAATGAATGGAGATCTATCTGAGAGTGACGTCAACCGTAATTTCTACATAATTATAAGAAAATCTGGTAAGAATCACTGACCCAGGGTTCGGTATATTCTCTTTGTTTCTTCTCAACCAATGTGAGGGGACCTTCTGCAAACACAATATAGTCATATATAAAACACTACGTATGGCCATATTGATTCTCAGAAACAGTTAAAAAAATGAATATTGCAGCCGGCTTACCATCATTCATAGGATCCTGAAGTATGGATGCACAGCTCCTGCTACAACCCCCACCATAAGTCCTTATAGAATTTGATTCACTTGTATAACCAAAAACAACTTGAGCAGGTGCTGCTGCAAGATGAAAACGAAAAGAGGAATTTGTCCACTTGAACGTGTAGTGGGAATCAAATATTGATAGCTAACTTAATTGTTAATTAGAATTCTCAGCTGCCCTCTCTGATCAGAAATCCAGTGCACATTCAGCAAACAGAACTTGAAAAATCTTATTCTACTCCAAGGTTTGTACACCTGAGAATACTGTTGGAGATGTGTGGACCAAAATGAAATTTAACAAATACTTTCAAATAATTAAAGCACCATAATAGCTTCTACCCAAAAACGTGTTAGAACAACCTAAAAATTTGAATGCAACAAGTGGCTTCTTCCTGAGTCTCCTTACGTGAATAAGACCTCTTGCTCTAGCTCATTTCATACAAGTTTTTGATACACGTACCCAACGAGATTCTGAAGGCACTGCAAAAGCTTCAACTGAGAACTCCTAGTAGAACTGAGCATGTTTTACGTTCACTGTTTTATATCTCTAAAGTGAATATACACTTGTAACCCTAATGACCTCGAGAGTGAAAGTCACATTACATCTCTATTGACTTCTTTCTTTCTCACTATTTTATGTTCTCGATCTTTCGCTCTCATTTCCCTATAAGTTTGTTAACTTTATTCTTCATGTATATGCATGTCCATACAGCAATCATTTGCTGAAGGCAAAAAGAAAACAAAAAAAATACTTAAAAATGGAAAGTATAAACTATAAAGTATCCTACAAGGGAATATCATAACACGGATGACTCCTCTAGAACATAATTCATCCTTGCTCAAACTGATCCCCCTTAGTTGGATCTATATTCACTGTTCTGATTAGAAAGAATGATGAGTGTGATTTTTTTTATCACCTTGGATTAAGATTCTGTTACATAAAGCATGAAGATTAAAATCAGATCAACTAGAAACAAAAAAAAAATCTGACAACATTAGAGTTATTATTAAGAATCTTAAAATCTCAAACTATGAACTTTCACATATATTCCAAATCATTATTTTAGCCATAAAAAATTGAATATCTTAACTCCTAATAATATCGGGGGGATATTAAACCACAGTCATTGTACACTTCATAAAAGGAAAACAACTTGCTGATCTAGAGAAGCAAAACTTGTTCAAGGAAGTAAATGCTTAAAATTCACAAAATTAAGGGCCATAGCAGAGAAGGGAAAATGAGGGAACAGTAACCTGTACTTGGCAATATTAGAGTAAAGCTAAGTAGCCCATGTAGAATAATAATTCTACCAGATAAAAAGATAAATACGTACATTTCCTTTCAGCTTTAGGCCCTCGATACTGAGCTTCCTGCGAAATTGTAAATGCTCAATAACTGATAAGAGAAATAATATAAACACAATTATACAAGCATATATACATCAAAGAAAGGAATTAAAAACTCAAATCCCCATAACTGTAAGAGTAAAATAGAAGAGATGGGAAATACAATACATTGATCCGGAGCAGCAACTTCTGGGCTTCCTCTTCATTTGCATGCACTTCACTGAATTAACAGAATCAACCAAATATCCAAAAAAAAAAAAAAAAAAAAAAAAAAAAAAAAAAAAAACACTTTAATGTAATTTCCTAATGAATTAACAAAGAGTAAAGTTAAAACATATTAATTGGTGATACATTTCAGTTTCAGCCGCTTTGGTTGTTCTGCGAGGACGAGCCTTTGGTTGAAATCTCACCTGAAGTAAAACAGTTATCATGAGGAAATACCAAAAGAGAAACTTTTCACTTGCGTATGTAAAGAAAAGAAAAAAGAAAACTCAAGGATTTAGAGATATGAATGATTCTAGACTTGTAGAAGCAATAATCTCAAAAACATTGATAGAACGCATCCAAAATACTGAGTAGAAGCATTACTATATATATTCCTGACACAATGAAGTTAACAACTACAATACACAAACCCGCTAAGTAATAGCATTTTCTCTCTCATGCTCCATAATTTCATTTGGATAATAAGTAAAGAGTCTCATCAGTAAGTTTAGAATTGATATAAACTATACGGTTAGACTCCAATTAAGAAAATCATTAATCTATATATTACCTTCCTATGAGAATCTGTGTCAATAATGCTTGGAGCACCGTCCTCCATTCTATGGAATTTATACTCTCAATTCGCAGTGTCATGTATGTTCAAACAATATCCTGCGAAAAAAAAAAAAAAACATGTTAGGCATTTGCAAGTCGTCATTTACTTCTAGGGACCTCGACGGACTAGAAATTGGAGAAGTACTCAAAGGCAAAGGGGTAGACTTTAGTTGGAATGTATTCCACATAAAAAGATTTAAATGATTAAGAAATCCCTTCCACAGGACCTCAGCTGCACTAAATCATGCTAGATGGAAACATCAGATTTATGTAGCCGGCCAACAAATCTGGGACCGAAGCTTTGTTGTTGTCATTGCATTAAAAAGATTAATTCCCGTTAACTAGCCCAAATTAATCGAAGCCTTACACCTTCATATTTTCTGAAGGTAAGAACTTCACTAAGATGCAAACTCCACCTAGCTTTCAGCTTTTTGTTCTAGATTCTTGAGAATCCATGGAGATCACTGCCTAACCAGCCACAAAGTTCGGGTTTATTTGGTTGAATACTCAAAATGTAAGGATCAGATTTTCTATCTATTATAAGAAAGTAATTTAAAAAAAAAAAAAAAAAATTCCCAGAACAATATTTTTCAATGTAAAATTTTTAAAACCTTTAACATTGATTCTAATAACTGAATTTTTTTTTTTCACTTTCCATTACATTTTGTTATTTGATACCGAAAACTTCATCCAAAAACTGAACCAAACATATCGTAACATAGAAATCTCCCCAATACTAATACCTAGTAAGAAAATGCATAATAACTCCTTTTTTTTTTGTTCTAAACCACCCAGCAACTGGACTATCCTGACTACTTTGGATTTGCCCCGAGTTGAGCACAGTGTATGTGGGGGAGCACCCAACGTTAATATTTTTACAGACAACATTCACTTTTAATTCATTTCTTCTCTTTCTTCCCAACTACGTCTCTCCTTAACTAATTAGCCGTAATTCCAACAATGAACCAAACAACTTCAACAAACACAGAAATTTGTCATCTTCAATCCTGGCACAAACGTAGGACCAATCAAACTCCGGTGTCCTCCAAAGTGAATCGAACTACTCAGATTTCAACTCCAGACTCAATGAACGAACATCAAATGGGGAGAGAAGTAGAAAAACAAAACCCTAATCTGTAAATCGCTCATATGCTTTGCAATCCTTTATTAGGATGAAACAAGAAGTAAACCACAAAAGTATTGGAGAATTGTGAAGAGAATGAGAAGGAAACATGGGAACTTACGTGCCCTAGCAGTAGCTTCGCAAAGTGTCGGTCCTTGGAGTACGGGGAAGATGAAGACCTTTGCCGAATACGTTTATTTTACACGAGCACCGTAAACGCGAACATAGTGTAGCTCGACTGGTGCGTGAACAGACAACCGACCCTCATAAAGGTTCGAAGCGCTCGAAAGAAACTTTTTTTTTTTTTTTTTTTTTCTTTTTTTTTTTTTTTTTTTTTTAAAACACCCTTCAAATTAAGAAAAGATTGTTTTATAAATGAAACATTTTTTTTTATCTGTCATATATACAACAACATAGCCTTGATTTTAAATTAGTTAGGGTCGACTACATAGATCGAAATCTTCCATCGTGCTCGATTTAGTGTCATTGATGATGTGCTTTTTAAAAGTCGTTAAGTTAGAACACCCAACGTTTATATATGTTTGATCCATTGATGATGTGCTTTTTAAAAGTTTATGTTGATTGTCAACCTATGTTGCAACCCTCCCTTATTTTTTAAGAATGGAAAATATTTGAAAAATGAGCTTGAGACCACCCTCCCATATTTACTTAGTATAGAAAAGAAGTTTAAGTCCTCCCTCCATGGGCTTCACAGTCATCCTTCTTTTGCGAGATTTGTGACCAACTATGGGGCACATAAAGATCTACATAGATAGAGTTTTATCTTGTCTTGTATATAATGCAAAAATCCAGTCCCTACGATCCTATTAAGTACAGTTTTAAAGGATGATCATGCACCCTAGCTATTAGATTGACATAAATATCGAAACATAAGAAACACATAATAATCACTTCGATCATGTGCACAAATGGACTGACGCATATCCAAACATAGAGAACGTCGATCTCCAAACAACAAAACTTCATATGTTTAAGTTTGTTCTTAATATTACATCGGTCTGAGTTCTTATCAACTATCAGGCTTTTCATGGGTTCTATTTTAGTACTTAATTACATGCCAAAATTGGTTTTTTGATAGGGCGGAACTAGATGGGGAGCAGGATGGCTGGATGGGCTGTTGCCCCTGGCTCCGAGACCCTCTTGCAATACCCCTGCTCCGACCAATTCTCTTGCCTCTCGACTCTTTTTGTGCCCCTCCTTACACTCAATACACTTTCTATAGATTATAAATGTAGTCTAAATAATATAGGTGCTCTTACGAGCGAGTTGGAGTGTATTGGGTGGATAATTTATCATTTAAAATAATATAAACATTGTTCAAACCAAAAAAGTTAGTTAATTTCTTTATAATTGAGAAATATTGATTATGAAGTCAATTTTGAGTTGTGGTTAGAATGTTATGAAAAAAACTCAATTATTTGAGGACAAAAATTATATGTAATTACAAAACCCCCTGTGAAAATAAATTTTTTAAATCTCTTTGCCTAATTTTTATTGTTTTAAGCTTTAAATAATTAAGAAAAAACTTGAAAGAATGAGGAATCATTAAAAGTCGATTTAATATATTTTTTTTGTTTTACAGAAAACGTATAATTCAACTCTATTTTTGTAAAAGTTTGCAGTATCTTATTAATTTAGGACCCCTTAATTTATAATGCAAATCTTATAATTATTAGTTTATTATCATATTTAAAATTTTTAATACAATTTATTTTTATTTGATGCAAATCTTATTTTATGTAGTTCACCTAAGCTCGATACAAGTCGAGCTTAACTGAGTCTAAGGAGGCTTAATTCAAACCTTGCTTTCAATAATTCATTTTTTAAGTCAACAACTCCTTTTTAAGTAAAAGTACCAAAATATTTCGTAAATTTCATGAGGGCGCTTGAGCTAGTAAATGCAAATTAACTTAGGCGACCTATGGATTAAATTATCGCATTAAGTGTTCTTGGGTAGGATCGGGTCTATATTGTCTTTTTTACTACTCAAGTGAGATCCACGATGTTGGGTGTGACATCCAAGAATTTTATAAACTTGATTAGGCGGCTAATTAAGTATTTTTGAATTTAATTTGGGATTTAGGTATCTGAGGTGGGACCCACATATTATGAATCGAAGATCGAAAATTTTAATATTATTTATGTGTGTCGTGTGCCTATTTGATGTATTATACACTATTTCGATGCAAAATAGGGTCAAGTAGAGTGTATACACGGTGTCTATGGGTTTCGAAGCGCGTTGGGGAGTTTTCTTCAATTTTGGTGAAATTGGGGTGTTTGTCGGAAATTAATTTGGTGCTAAAAACAAGAGATTATCAAGAAATTGAATAAAATAATAAATAAATCGGGGTCGCCTAGTGACATGTGGGGGTCGAGGGTGACATGCTTGGGATGTACAATAGTGTGCACGCTTGAGGGTGGTCATTAGCGCATGTGGTGAATTTATAGCCACGAAAATACATAGGTGTGTGTGTGTGTGTGTGTGTGTGTATATATATATATATATAAATCAATCCTGTAGTTTAATTGAAATAAAGGCATAGATTGGATTCGCTTCGAGATATGCGTAGTGTAAGTGTGACAAACCCTTCTCAAAATAAAGCATCGCTCGACCTAATCTCGTCATTAAGCCCTAACAATCTCGCCACATAAGACTTGACAAGGAATTAGTCAGCATTTTTCAAAATACTATGATATTCCAAGTAATTTAATTTTTTTAAATAAACATTTATTTATCATATGTCAATTCATAAGTCAGAGTTAATTAGAATTTTGCTCATTTAAAGTTTATTCATTAGAAGTCTTAACAAATTAGCGAAAGCTTTTAACGTGATACATAACAATTGTGGAAAAACTAGGGAAATAAAGATCACATGCATGTGTACATATATATATAACAAATGGCGATAATATATTATCACGTGTCCTGTCAAAGTATTAGTTACTCAACCCATAATATACAACCTCAAAAGTATATGAAATACCAATAAAAGTAATACATCAAAATCAAAACCTATAAAGTCTAGTGTAGCAACACTCAATTGGATTAGAGGTAGTTGTCGATCTTCTCTTTGCATGTCCTTTTACTCAATGGATCTGCACCCACCGTCATAAAAAGGTTGGTGAGTACAGGAAAGAAAGTAACATTGAGATACATCTTATTACATTCCCAAATATGCAACAAGTATTTAAAAGCATGATAATAGCAACTATGCCGAAAAGAGAACGTGCAAAGAGATACTTTATTTAAACAAAATGAAATTAACACATGGCTAAGTATTAATGATCTAGGGCCGGCCGGTCGTGATCTTCATCACATTAGCCTTTTCCACAATATGAGGATGAAGCTGAGTTGTACATCAATGTTAAGTTCTGAGCAGTGCTCTTTGCCTTTAGGATCTTTTACTGGTGCCAATCACCTTCGATCTATACTTGCCAACATTCTCAGGTCTCATATCCCGTGTGCTGCACAAGTTATGCTTGCCAACAACCTCGGGACTTATTTTTCGTATATTGCACAAGATAGTGAAGAGATCTCGATCACCCTGGAAGTCAAGTGACCCTCGCATGTCCGCTAGAAATCTATCATAAAATGGTCATAAATATAAGAACTACTTTCATATTTGAAGGAATAACATGGTTTGAGAATCCAACAAAGCAATTGCATATCTAATGCGCGATGGAATCAAATTCACAACACTATGTAACACTTACTTAATAGCAAGCTATTTCACTGACCACATATATTAACAATCAAAATGACATAACACATGATTTGGAGTCAATGAAATCATTTAATCAACGATCTATACCATGAAAAGCAACCTCACGAAATGAGAAAAGACAACAAGTCATGGAATATGGAATACAATGGAAAATCAATCCAAATGACTGGAAATGAACATATAAACATATATGAAATGTAAATAAATATCTCAATTAGTTTACTTACAATTCATGCAATTTTTTAGGCTATTTCGGCCTCCCGACACCTTAAAACTAGTATCGAGCCCCCGAGACACTTCCCTAAGTTCCTAATATCATATAACATGTTTTTGAGTACGTTTGGACCTTTACTTAGGGTATTAAACTTGTTTATGGTGTTTGAGAAATTTTTGAAAATTACATATTTTTACTTATGATGTCATAGCACCTAGCGCGCTAATTACCCTTATTAGCGCGCTAATGACCTCATTAGCGCGCAACCAAGTTTCTCTAGTGTGCTAATCAAAGTTAGCTTGTTAATTACCCTACCTAGCATATTATGTGCAGAAAAATCCAGAATTCTGCAATCAGAATTTTGAGTTTTCTCCACACAAAGGCCATACTAATGCTTTAGGAACCTCCATGTACACCTCCACAGTCCCAAGACATCAACAACAACATAAAACTGCCACATACAATATCAAATTCATGAATTCATTGAGTTTAGCTAAGTCTATGGTGTAGGGAATTTACCTAACTAGATGAACAATAGCTTGATTAACACCACCTTCACCAAATCCAACAAGTTGTTGATCTTCTTCTTCCTCCAGTAAGCTTTCTTCCAAGTTAAGAAATGAAAAGAAGTGGTTTGAGTTGTTTAAGTTGATCTTAACCTTATATATGAAATGAATATGGTTGATTAATAACTATTGATTCTCATGTGCATACGTATCTCGAGACCTATCTAGTGATACACATATTAACACATGTCCCACTTACTTACTCTAAATAACACCAATGTGCAACTCACTTGGTTTTTAGATGAGTCAATAGGTATTTTAATGAATATCAAATGGCTATTGTTTTAACTTACTAACTTAGGTACATTAACTTTATATTCAACCATAGCCATATCAAAATCATTATTCAAGCTACATAAAAACTTAAATAAAACTTACGATATCACTCTCTACCTTGGTCCCACGTTAGCACGCAACTTGAGGTGTGTCCCTACTCACGTCTTGATACTTATACACAAGTAGGAGTGACTTAGTAGTCTACATATATACAATACATTAGGCATACACCATAACAAATATAACATTTACCTCGGCCACATTGCCTCGGTCAGTATACGAATCTCGATGTGGGTCCCATGTCACTGGTCTTTTGATCATGATTAAGAGATTAAACTATGATTTAGAAATTCGGGTCATGACAATTCTTCCCAACTAATGGAGATTTCATCCTCAAAATTAAACTTAAACTAAAATTATACCTAACTCGAAGAGGTATGGAAACCTATCTCGCATATAGTCTTCCCGCTCCCAAGTAAGTTTCCAGTCTCCATGGAACTACCACTTGACTTAAACCTTCGGAATAAACTTGCCTCTCAACTGTTGTACCCTTTGGTCTGTGATTTATGTTGGCTGCTCCTCGTATGATATGTCTTTGAAAATTAATCTGGCTCGAATTAACTGTTGGTCGTACATCTACCTTCGACATAGCTAGTCGAAGCATAGAAATGTGGAACACTAGATGAATCCCCGACATCTGTAGAGGTAACTCAAGCTCATAAGCAACCTTTCCAACCTTCATTAGATCTTGAAAAGTCCGATGAATCTCGGTGCTAACTTGCCTTTCAGACTAAATCTGCGAAGACCCTTCCGAAAAGAAACCTTTAGATATACAAATGCTCCCTCGTCATACGTGAGATCGCTGCGATACGTGTTTGCATACTTCTTATGCCTCTCTTGGACTCCCTTAAGCCTCTGGCGAATCTATTGAACTTTTTCGAGTGATCAACAACAATTTTAGGCCCTATCAACTCTTGGTCTTCTAGCTCAGCCCAACAAGATGGTGAGCGGCACAGTCTGTCATATAATAATACCTCAAATGGTGCCATTACAATACTGGCCTGATAATTGTTATTGTATGCAAACTTATACAATGGTAGGTACTTCTCCCTTGATTCACCAAACTCATGAACACAAGCCTTGAGTATATCTTCGAGAGTATGAATCAACCTCTCAATCTGCCCATTAGTTTGAGGGTGAAAAGCTGTGCTAAACTGTAAGCGTGTACCATATTGCTCATACATACATCGCCACATCTTGTACGTATATATAACATCTCTATTTAACGTGATAGCTAATGGTACCCATACAGCCTAATAATCTCCCTCTTGAACAATACATTCAACTGGTTAAATGTGTAGTAAGTTGTAACTGGTATGAAATCGGTAGACTTCATCAATCCGTCCACAATTGCCTAGATAGAATCGTGTCAATGGGCAGTCCTCAACAATCTTCTAACAAAACTCATGGCTATGTCTTCCTATTTCCATCGTGGAATGGGAAGCAGCTGTAATAATCTTCCAAGTCTACGAAGCTCAGCATTCACCTACTGGCAGATCCCACAGTTCCTGATGAACTTCGATATGTCCGCTTTCATCCAAGCCACCAAAAATGTCTCTTCATGTCATGGTATATTTTGGTCCTTCTGGATGAACAGTGAATCAGGAACAGTGCGAATCTTGAAGAATCTCATATCTCAACTCTGCCACTGTACGTATCCACAATTTGCCTCTTAATCTCAAACACTGATCTGTTGTCTCCGTCCAGTCAGCACAATCAGTGCTCTGGGCTAACTTATTAAACTTTGGGTAAAGAATTTATGTTCTCTAACCCTCTAACACTCTCTATATGAACACGGTCTGAAGCCTCATCTATGCATAAATCATCATCCGCGTGTTAGTAGGAATAGATAACTAAGTCATCATCGCCGATTCATCCTTACTCATGCATCATATGACATCTAATAACATTGGCATCTCTAATCGATATCCTACTCAGTGCATCAACAACTACATTAGCTTTTCCTGGATGATACCCTAAAGAAAAGTTGTAGTCCTTCAAAAACTCCAACCATCTACGCTATCTCATGTTCAGCTCTTTCTGCGTGAAGAGATATTTAAAACTCTTATAATCAATGTAAAGTGTGAACCTTTCTCCATATAGATGATATTTCCATATCTTTAGAGCAAACAACAACGCTGCCAATTCTAAATCATGAGTGGAATAGTTCTTCTCATGTATCTTCAACTGTCTGGATGCATAAGCCACCATGCCTCTGTCTTGCATCAACACACAACCTAGACCAGTATGAGAATCATTTGTATATTTACCAAGAATCCATGTCCAACATATGGCAATATCAATACTGGTGCGGTAGTCAACAATCTCTTCAGCTGAGCAAATGCCTCATCGCATTCCTCAAACCAATTAAACCTAATGTCTTTGTAGGTCAATTTGGTCATCGATGAAGAAATCTTCGAGAAATCCCTCACGAACATGTGGTAATTCCCTACTAATTCAAGAAAACTCATGATCTCTGTAACTAATGTTGGCACCGACCAATCCATAATAGCCTGAATGTTGGCCGGATCTACAGCGATGCTTGCTGCTCTAACAACATGCCCAAAAAACATGACCTCTAACATTCAATACTCACACTTGCTGAACTTGGCATGAAGTCGATGCTCCCTCAAAGTCTGCAATGTCTCCCTCAGGTGCTGCTTTTGATCCTCTCGAGTCCTTGCGTATATCAATATATTATTGATGAAAACTATCATAAAATGGTCAAGAAAATGACCTTATCACTCGATGCATCAAATCCATAAACATAGCAGGATCATTAGTCAAATTAATCGACATGACTATAAATTGATATTGTCCATATCTAGTATTATGACGGCCCCAATTCCATAACCCAAACTAGGCCCCGCCCGGCTTAGACTTACGTGGACCCGAATCAATCCTCGCGATGTCAACGCAAGCCAAGTCAGCGTTCCTAACCATTTTTCATTACAAGGCAGCAAATTTAACATTTATAGTGAATTATTCAAATTTATAAGTTATCAAAGGTTATGTGGAAGCGATTTCGACTTAACTAAATCTAAACAACTCTAAATCAATCAGTCAGGACATCGTAGAGTGTGGAAACCCTGCATAACACAGTCCACATGTCTAATAAACAGAGGATAGAGAAATAACATCATATACATGTCCCAAAGTATCTCACAAAACCCATATACCCCATGTAATAAAAACAATATACATAAGTAATACAAAACCTACAAAAGTACGAGAGGGAATGCCACTCCAAAGTCCTTACAGTAGGTCTTCCAGTACTGGCCCCTTTCCCTTACTTGACTGCGGATCTATACTTAGTCAAACACAAGAATGACGAGCTCGGGTAAGTAACGCCAATAGGATATCAAACAACATTTTGAAATAAATAAATCATTCTATATTCATGTAGATAGAAAAAAAGGTATATGGACACATGTATAATTAAAAATAGTAAATAAATAAAAAATAATCGATACATGAGTATCTAAGGATACAAACAGAGAGTTGCAAGTAGTCCCGACCAACAGGTTGTTGAGTCTTGGCAAACCATCAAGACTCGGGTTTTAAGACTTGGTACACTCACAAGCCCAAACCCATGAGATAGTGAGACTTCCTTGGACAACCACGTTAATAACTCAAACCCTGTCAAGAAACGGTATCCAGTGCAGTGCATCCCGAGGTCATGACTCTGGTATGTTACCTCAGGCAACCACTCCTTCCAAGGATCACCATTGACTCACTTACCCTTGGACAACTCAATCAGAATGGAACTCCAAAGATAGATAACAAAGCAATGAACAACATAATTCAGTAGCTTAAAATGAAATACTGTGCATTTCCTAGCTGGTTTATTTACATCGGATCTATACTATCACGCCCTCGCGACTCTGACAGGCTCCCAAAACTGACACCCAGTACACAACAATGCTCTGATAAGCTCCTGGTATTAATTTACATTAAATTAGATGTATTTGAGCCTATTTAGTAAAGTTCAAATTTTTAAATCCTAAAATAGTTTAAAATAGAGAATTTATTGAATTTCTTAACCTTAAGCATTAAATCAAGCAACAAAACTAAAGAAAGTTAAGAGTTGTTTACCTAAATTATTCAAGATCTCCAATGAAGCAAATGATGAGCTCTTCTTCCACCCCCAACACACTATTTGCAAAAAGTGAGAAAATGAGAGTTTTTACTCTCTCTCTATCTCTCTCACTTTACTTAAATGGTTAAAGTGACCAATTAATCTCAACCATACACTTTCTTTAGTAAAAATTTTTTTATAAGCGAATAGATATGGTTGAACCATAGCCACACATCCATTTCCACATACGTATCCTGAGACATGTCTAATGGTGTATGCTGAAACACTTGTCTCACTAAACCACTCCTAATTGACATCAATAGTTAACTCCTTTTGTTTTTAGATTATTCAATGCTTGTCTCGATACACATCATGTGGTTATTTAATTTGCTACACTAATTTAGGCCCATTAATTGTATACTAAATAATATAAGCATTAACCAAAAATGACATACCTCGGTGTCGACGCCCGAGAATTGGACATGCATATCACGATAATTGGGTCTTATGTATGACTTTGAAATGGCACGTGGCACGATTTAGATTTTTAGGGTTGATACAGTCTTCCCAACTAATTAGAATTTCTTCCTCGAAATCGAAACAAATAACAAGGGAAGAACTTACTGAAACTCAAAAGAGGTAAGGAAAATACTCACGCATGTATGACTTGATCTCCCACGTCAGCTCCTCATCTCCGTGATGCTGCCATTTAACAAGGACTAATGGATCTCTTTGTTCCTAAGAATCTTCACCTTATGGTCTAAAATCTGGATAGGCTGCTCGTCATAAGCAATGTCCTCCCTCAATTCAATCTGGCTCAAGTCCACTATCGGTCGACTGCCCTCTCTCGACTTATCCAGTCGAAGCATAGAAATATGAAATACAGGGTGGACAATTGAGGTGCCAACTCCAACTCGTACGTAACCTTCCTTATTTATTTATTCACTCTGAACGGACCAATGAACCTCAGTGCAAGCTTTCCTTTAATCCCAAACCTCTTGTGACCTTCATCGAAGAAACCTTCAAATACACATGGCTCCCGACTTCATACTATGTATCCCGACTTCATACTATAACTCGTCCTGATACATGTTATAATTCTTTTTCTGCATCTCTTGTGCACTCTTCAACATCAATTTAATCAGTCATATCTTCTTTATTCGATCCACTACAATCTTTGCCCAATAATTACTACATCCTCGGGCTCCACCTAGCAAGATGGAGATCTGCATGGTCTATTGTAGAGTGCCTCAAATGGCCTGATAACTATTATTGTAGGTAAACTCACACAAATGTAGATACTCTTCCCATGATCCATCGTACTCTAACACACATCCTCAGTATATCCTCAGGAATCTGAATCACCCTCTCTGACTATTCGTCAATCTATGAATGATAGGCTGTACTGAGATCTAATCGTGTGTCGAATTTTGCTTGCATGCTCCGCTAAATCTGAAATGTGAACTATGGCCCTCTATCTGACATAATCGATAACGGAACGTCATATAGTCGAATAATCTCTCGCTCATACATACTCGCCAACCTATCCACTCGATATGTGGTAGAGATCAGTAAAAAGTGCGCAAACTTCATCAACTTGCACTACAAAAAAACAGCAAATCAGAAACGGAATTAGAAACGGAAATAAGTTTCGTTTCTAAATCAGAAACGAATTAGAAAGGGAAATAAGTTCCGTTGCTAAAAAAATAAGTTAGAGACGGAATTGACACGGAATAATTTAGAGACGGAATTGAGACGGATCAGAGACGGAAATAGAGACGAAATAGAGACGAAATTTAATTCCGTCTCTAAAAAATGGCGCCAACATTCCCACCAAATTTTTCATTTCTTATGACCGTTCATCATTCCTCGAGATTTGTATGTGCTTGGATCATGGCACCCCCTCCTCTTTCCCCCACCAACCCCCCCACACAAAACACCCGAAATCCCTAAATCAGTCTCACGAAAAAACCCCAAATACCTAAATTTGTCTCTCCGTCTCGTCCAAAATCATTCGATCGTCTCGTCCCCAAACGTCCATCCCGTTCGATCGTCTCGTCTCTCCGTCTGGTCATGCTAGCTGGTCTCTCTGCTGTCTCTGGTCTCTCCGTCTCGTCGCGCTAGTCTACGTCTCTCCGTCTGGTCGTGCTAGCTGGTCTCTCTGCTGTCTCTGGTCTCGCCATCTCTCTGGTCTCTCCGTCTCGTCGCGCTGGTCTCCGTCATCGCCCTCAACTCTCGCTTCTCTCTCGGTCTCGATTCCGTTTGTAATGGCATTTGTAGTTTTGGAGTCTTACTACATTACGATATAATCTCTTTCTTTTTGTTTTTTCTTTATAATGCACCAACACTCATGATCAAGAGGTCTTGACTTTCATAGAGATCATTCACCTTGTGACGGTTTTGAGGAAATCTTGAATCGCTACAAACAAATTGCTCAAAATGTGCGTCTGTCGGAGTTGGCATTCTAGTCCCCTTGTTTATCTATTTTAAAAAATTTATGGAAAACCAAGGGTGACATGAGAATTATTTAAGTTTCCGCTATGGTTCATTTGATAGTTCGATCTTCTAGTAAAGATCGGAGTTGAAGGCAAGAAGCTTTTTTTTATCTTGAAAGATTTTCCAATTTAAATTAAGCGTGCAGACTTCATAAATTTCCATCTATCAATAAATATTCGGGGTGTCCGGTGTTCCTACGTACCTTATCTGCGGCATCCAGAAATATTAAAGTCCTGTTAGCATTGCAAATATTATGCTCATGAATGAAATATGTTATAGTTTTTCACTTGAACTTAAGCTATTTCTGCTAGGCAAGGCAGTCATATATATGCCTTGATGTTCAAACATAGGAAATGAACATAATGTGGCTGACCATTGTGTATACTAGGTTTTCTTAGCTGCTCAGCTATACTAGTCTACTAAATAGATAAAAAAAAATTATTTTCTTGAAATGTCTTAGCTATTCTGCTCATGGAATCCTTTTTTTTTTTTTAAATTTGTCTTGGCAATGGGCGGTGTTATAGTACTACCTTATTGTCTATGAATTGTGAAGGAACAAACTCTTGATCAGGTGACATATTTAAAGAGTTCAGTTCATTTAATTGTTGATTGCTTCTGCAGGTTTTATTTTAACTGTTCTTGAGTGATTTGATTTGTTACGTGGTTGATTGTGCAGTGAATGAGTGCACATCGTTCTGATTCTTTTTTATTTTCGATCTTGAATCTCCGTCTCTTTCATTGCTCTCTGCTCTCTGGTCGCTCTGTGCTTACCGCTCCGCTCTCTGCTCGTCAAGGTAACAAATTTTTTTTTTTTTTAACACCCGAATTCTCTTCACATTGTATCTGCTCACATTTTCCCCCGGATTGGCTTTCATGTGCATTAGTTGGTGTTCTTCACTTGATCTATTAAGTTAATGTTGTGTCTTTTGTTTGGTTTAGAAATTTTTTTCGCTTCTTCTCTTACATGCATAGTGTTTTGTGGTTATGCTTGTTCTATTTTTAGGTTTATTAATATGTAATATTTCATTTCAACCTTTTAATTGAGCAATTCAAGATTTATATTGATTAGTATTTGGTTGTTATTCCATGTTTATTTTATCGGTAAAGCATGTCATGATCAACATTATAATACATTAGAATCATGTATTGAGGTAATTACTTTGTCGTTTGATGTTATATTTGTTAGTAATTTCATATTCATGCACTTGCTATGGATGATTGATTAGTTAGGTGTTGTTGGTTACGATTGAATAGTACCTATAATTATATAATTTCTACTACTAGTTAGGATTAGAAACACTAGGATTACTCTTTTAGTTAATGTTGCTATTTCACATAAAATTTCTAGAGAATGGAATAAACCTATAACCTTAAGGAGGTATGAGTGAACAAGTAGTAGACGCGTTGATACTATGTGGTATTTGTATGCCTCTTATAACTTATGATTTATTTATTTTTTTGAACTCCTTGTTGCTTATAATTTTACGACCAATTATCATACTATGTTTGGTATCAGTCATGTACCGAGCTAGGTATTAAGAAAGTTGTTTCCAAGCCCCTCTATTCAATGGCTAGAAGCAAGACTATTTGTTCATGTAGTTAGGATATTCCTCAGATTCCCCCTTCTAATAAATTGTGTTAGTTGGACACACAAGTTGCCATGTACCGTCGGAAATTATGAGACTAGTTGACTAAATGTCGACTTCAGGTAATTCCCCCTTCTATTACTTGCCTTTTATCAACTCACTCTTGCAATGCTATTATTATTTAATACAACACGCCCCTTGCTGCATAACCGATAACACATTCAATTAACTTAAATCAACCATTTCATGGATATATATATTTATTATATACATTGTGACAAACGCAACTCATGGAATTCCGGTCTTTGGAAGGCCAAGAAATGTATACTGGTGACAAGATTGTTCCTCTCAAGGTTTGCTTCAATTTCTCATTTCTGCTTTTATTTTCAACCCTTCTCATTTGTTATGTTGGACTAATTGAATTTTTTTCTTTGCGCGCGTGGTTGATCTCATCCCTTTTTTTACATCATGACTTGACATTTGAGTAAATAATATAGTTATAAGGGATCAGTTTTTGTGGGTGAGTTCGGTTCGACGGTTTCCATAAATAATAGGGCTTGTTGGTAATGTATTCGATTAGAAATTTTCTCTATATCGGATAGTTTGTTGCATTTTCTTTCATTTCTCACTTAAATACTTTTAACGAATCATTGGACTTTAGGACACGAACAACTTTGATAGTGATCCGAGAAGAGTTTGCAAGAACTCTTTGCAAAGATTTGGACATTCGAGATCTTTGAAGTTGCGGTAAGAATTGGTTGTCAACTTTTATTGATTTTATGCTTTTCATTACTGTTAGACTATTAAGTAACAAAACACAATTAGAGTCCTTTCAAATCTCTTAAAATATGCTACGTCGTTTGTGCTAAATGATTTCTTGTAGGTCATTAGGACATTGAAAGAGTGTTCTAGCTACCTACCTGAATACCCTGAATTGGCTCTGGATGCATTATCAAGAATTTACATTTTTGTTGATTTTAAGATGACATGTGTAGGCTTTTGACTGGCTGTACTGTGGTTCCCATTGGCTGATCAATAAAGCTTCTTTCTTATATACACAATACGACACACAATGGAAGAGGCAAACATATTTATTTTATTTGCGGAAATCATTTGGTTACTTTATTATTCGCTTTCAAACTAGACAAAAAGCTTTATATGCAAAAATCTTCTGCTCTATACCATATATTCAGGTTATCTTTACTCTGCTTATGTGATTTGGACTTCTCTAGCATGTCACTTGCTGATGCTAGCCAAGTGGGAGCTCCACTTGTTGGGTATTTCTTCGCCTCTACATGAGGTTGAGAGTTCAAGTGTCCTTGTTTGTGTTGGAGTTTAAGTTGTTGAGTGAGGTGGTTTAAATTTGGTGTCTTTCCAAAAAGGAAACAAAGAAAAAAATAAAGTGCATCACTTACCGACTAGAACTAATCAAGTTGCTTAACTTTTTTTCTTTTTTTTTTTTTTTTTGTAGCGATTTGCGGTTGCAATTAGAGAACAACTTTATGAGGTCTTGTTTTTGGTTTTATAGATGAATTATGAAGTGCTAATTTTAACACTCGTTTGTTTAAGCTTTTAACGGTGTTTAGGGTAATAATTCATATCTTTAATCCTCTTTCTTTTGGTACATCATGGAAAGAACGTAAATATTTCCCCTTCCTATAGCTTGAGAAGATATAATTTTCAGATTGCTTTCCAAAGTATTGCCTCTGCAAGGGAAACAAGAATAAGCAAGAAGGGACGCCGAGGGGCTGAACATGTTTCCTCTAGGTCGTAATTCTTTTTTTTTCCTGTTGGTCCTTGATTCTTTGTTGTTGCTTACTCTTATTTGGATCAAGCAATTAGCGTTAACGAGAAAGCTGCCTGTTAGAGGTAGTCACGAGACATGTTCATGTTCCTTTGTAATGGTTTTCACTATTTGCAGCAAAGGAAGTGGAATTGCTTTGGACTTGGTGAAGTTATTCGGTGGAAAATCAAGTGTTATTCGGTAAGATAATTCATCTCCTACCAATTCGCTTGGCCTTTTGATTTTATCTGTTTTAAAATTAGTTGGAGTCTATTAACTGTACCTTGACGCAGCTCTTGAAATTTCCATTGTTTGCATTCCTACTTATCAGGAAAAGGAAGGAGTGGGACCTGTATGAACCCATTGTTGATCTATTATCAAATGAGGAAGTGGAAACCCTTGATGCTAGAGAAGAGCGAAATGCTCGGTAAGTCAAATGTCGTACATGCATGCATATGTTTTTGGCTAGAGAGGCCATCGGTCAGAAGCTTTATGGAGATCTAATGACCTTGTGTCATCATTTTAGAAACTAATAAAACTTTACGTTTGCTAAGGAGCTTCATTTGATATTTAGAAAGACTTGAAAGTTAGTTGTGAAAAAGTGGTTACACATGTGAGAGCATCTTGTGAGATGAAAAAAAAATTAAAAAAAAACATCTATCTGGAAATTAATCTTGATTTGATCATGTTTAATGAAAAAAGAAACTCAAGCTTTTTGGGGGAATCCATTGCCACTTATGGAAAAGTTTATTTATATTTGCTTTCTACTTGATTATGATACAGCTGATAAGTAATGCCAGAGAATTCAAACCATGTTACCTCTGGTTGTTGCATGTTAATTTGTAGATGGTAGAGTACAGATGATTGGGGAACATCTGAATTCATGCCATCATTTGTTTAAGCTTTTAATTGGTAACATGGGGCTGTCATGTCCTCCAACAAGAATTCTGTTAACAATAGATTCCCGGTTATGAAATTGTACAATGGCACCATAGGCAAAAACATTAATACCAATTAGGGATCAATACGAGTGCTTCCATTCGAAGAAAGCATGAAAATGGTGAAATTGCTCCCAATCGCATTGATGAACTGCTTTGGCTCGATCTTGCTGTATTTTTATTGGTACTTAACTTGTAAGTGACATTTTGTAGATTAAAAAGAAGGGTGAATGACAAAGATGACGTGTATTTGACAAGCTAGCCGCCATGCGATCAAGCTCCATAAGGGTGAGGCAAGAAGACTCATGGGCATGTGGACATGGAAATTGTGAGTCTTCGATTCGACACGGATCTAAATTGATTTGCATGGTTGATGTATATAATATCAAGTTTCCGAAACATTTGTATGCTTATAAAATGTAGAGTAGCGCTAAATAAGAATTTTAGATTTTATATTGATCTCGTCGTCTTCTTTGTTTTACGGGGCCTCTCCTCGCTCTTTTTGTTTGCGCGGGGCCATGATGGCAGAGCGTGGCCCTATTAGTAGGTGGCTGGTTCTTCGATCGAGTGGGAGTTAGAGCCATTGATTGCCCATATCTCTGTGGCAATACCTGCCATAATCTAATTTCCAAGTGAGAGATGAGGAATTTAAAGCATATTATGTAACTTTTATAGTTGCTTACATTACTTTTAGATTGATAATTCTATTTGTGCATATTTATAGGATTGTAAGTTTACTTTTTTGTGGTTGTTGAACAATAGAATTGGTAGTTTTGGTGAATACTTAGAAATTTGGAGCTTTTGTAATACAAGACAATTTTTCATGGATATATAAATCTTTTTCAAATTTTAATTTTTACAATTTTTTTTTCTCTTTTGAATATTTGTTGATATATATTGTCGATGTATGAATGTCAAATTTGGCTTTTTGGTGGGATGTTAGCACCCCCAATGGGTTGTTGGAGGGGGTGGAGGAGGTCCTATGGTTGTAACTTCAAGTTATAGGTTGGAGAACAAATTGGATTATGCTTTTATTTGAAAATAAAACGAAAAGGAAAATTAGAGACGGAATAGCAACGAAATTTTTGAATTCCGTTGCTATTCCGTCTCTAATTTTCCAGGAATATGCATGAATCACAAACGGAATCAGAGACGGAAATAAGAATTCCATCTCTGATTCCGTTTCTGATTAGAGACGGAATCAGAGACGGAATCAGAAACGGACACTTTCCGTCTCTGATCCGTTGCTGATTAGCAACGGAATCAGAAACGGACTTTCTTGCATTTCGTCTCTAATCCGTCTCTGATTCCGTTTCTGATTAGCAACGGAATCAGAGACGGAATTCATAAATTTATTATTTCTGTCTCTGATTCCGTTTCTGATTAGCAACGGAATCAGAGACGGATTAGAGACGAATGTACCATTTCGAAAAAAATTCCATTTCTGTTTCGTCTCTGTTCCGTTTCTAATTTCCGTCTCTAAATCCGTCTCTAATCAGAAACGGAATTTATTCCGTCTCTAATCCGTTTCTGATTAGAGACGGAATCAAATTTTCGTTTCTGATTGAATTAGCAACGACGATTTCAGAGACGGAATTTATTCCGTTTCTGTTCCGTTTCTGATTTAAATTAGAGACGGATTTTAGGCAAATCAGAGACGGAAAATTCTGTTTCTGATTTGCTATTTTTTTGTAGTGTTGTCCACAATCACCCAGATACTATCATGTCTGCGCTGAGATTGAGGTAGGCCATTGACGAAATCCATTGCAATATGCCTTTCACTTCCACCGATGAATGGGAAGTGGCTATAATAACCCACCGGGCCTCCGATGCTTAGCCTTAACTCGTTGGCATACCTCACATGCTCGAACGTAATCATAAACATTAGTCTTCATCCCCGGCCACCAGAAAAGACGAAGCACATCAACATACATCTTGGTCCAATCGGGATGAACTATAAAATGTAAGCGGTGAGCCTTATTAAGTATCCCATTACGTAATTCAGCCATTGTTGGAATCCACAGTCGACCTCTAAATCTTAGGCACGAGTCTGTCGACTAACTCCAATTTGGATTACCTGAGCTCTGAGCAAACTCCAAGAACCTCTAGTACTGCTCATCTGCCTAGAATGGTGGTGGAGTCGCGACTACTACACCGATGCGCATGCTCAAAAAGTTCTCACTAGCCATAATCCTCTCGTAGGCCTCCTGTAAAGTTCTTGGAGTTGTGGTCACCACCATAGTCTCGATCTCACTTAGCAAGCCATGCATGAAATAGAAGGCCTGGTCAGTGTCTGTATTAGCTATGCCCCCGGTATAGTCCATTAACTGCTAGTATCGACCCATATACTGCATCACTATCTTACCGGTAGCCTGTCAAATATTCTAAAACTCGATACTTTTCATGTTCCTGATCGAATGAGGGAAATACTTCTGGTTGAAACTTCCCTTAAACTTCGCCTCGTCCTTGGGCTTCCCCTTCGTAGCCACCATGCTACGCCACCCAATATCATCCTCTCTAAACAAAGAAGCCGATGAGATGCTTGACCTCATATGATCTGGTGTAGCCAAGGCATCGTGGATTTTCTCATGAATCCTCATAAACTTCTTTGTCGCTTCGAGATCCATACCACCGTGAAACTTCTCCGGGTGATGTCTCTGAAACTCGCGATACTACCTCACCTCAGCCGTCGCCCGAGTACTTGCATCAGTGGGCGTGCTTAGCATATCCTCCGCTAGTGTATCAGGCGTAGTTGCTACTCTTTCAACCTGAATCTTATTAATCACAGGTTTTGTCGGCACTAAAGGAGCTGTAATAGTGTCTCGTACTGTAGGCACACCCCCACCTTGAGTGAGTGGTGCTGCAGATGTAGAAGATGATGGTGTAACATGTGCCCTTAACAGTTGGAGAATCTCCTGAAGTTGCTTGCCATATGATGTGACCAGCTGGGACATCTTATCTAACCTCTCATGAACGTCGCTCGGGCCGCTATCGTTGATTTGCAAAGAATGCGATTCCTCGATCATGACATAGCTATCGGTAGTAGTAATATACAATACATCAAATAGCTCATATAGTTCAATCTTAATTTCCCTAACTCTCCCCACTTTCCAACTAAAATTTAAATCATGATCATAGGGTTCCACTCTAAGTTCTAACATTTTCCTAACTCTATTATTGATTTGTGTCTTATGTTGGTTATGGGTTGTTCTTGAGTTAAATGTAAAAACTTAGGATCTGATACCAACTGTGATGGCCCCAATTCCATAACCCAAACTGAGCCCCGCTCGGCCTAAACTTACGTGGACCCGAGCCAATCCTCACGACGTCAACACAAGCCTAGTCGGCATTCCTAACCATTTTTCATTATAAGGCAGCAAAAATTAACATTTATAGTGAGTTTCTCAAATTTGTAAGTTATCAAAGGCTATGTGAAAGCGATTTAAACTTTAACAAATCTAAACAACTCTAAACCAATCAGTCAGGACATCCTAGTGTGTGGAAACCCCGCATAACATAATCCACATGTATAATAAATAGATTAGAGAAATAATATCATATACATGTTCCAAAGTATCTCACAAAACCCATATACCCCATGTGATAGAAATAATATACATAAGTAATACGAAACCTACAAAAGTGCGAGAGGGAAGGGCGCTCCAAAGCCCTTATAATAGGTGTCCCAATATTGGCCCCTTTCCTTTACTCGACCGCGGATCTGTACTCAGTCAAACATAAGAATGACAAGCCCATGTAAGTAACGCCAGTAGGATAGTCAACAACATTTTGAAATAAATAAATTAGTATATGTTCATGCAGATAGAAATAAAGATATAAGGATGCATGAATAAATAAAAGATAGTAAATAAATAAAAAATAATCGATACATGAGTGTTTAGGGATGCTAACAGAGAGGCACAAGTAGTCTTGACCGATAGGTCATTAAGTCTTGGCAAACCATAAAGACTCGGGTTCTAGGACTTGGTATACTTACAAGCCCTAAACTCACGAGATAGTGAGACTTCCTGGGACAACCACGCTAAGAACTCACACCTCGCCAAGAATTAGTATCCAGTGTAGTGCATCTCGAGATCATGACTCTTGTATGTTACCTGAGCCACCCACTCCTTCTAAGGATCACCATTGACTCATTTACCCTCGGACAACTCAATCAAAATGGAGTTTCAAGGATATATAACAAAGCAATGAACAACAATATTCAATAACTTAAAATGAAATACTGTGTTTTTCCTAGCTGGTTTACTTACATTGGGTCTAAACTATCACGACATCGCGGCTCTGACATGCTCCCAAAACTGACACCCAATACACGACAATGCTCTCATAAGCTCCTAGTATTAATTTACATTAAATCAGGTGTATTTGAGCCTATTTAGTAAAGTTCAAAATCTAAAACCCCAAAATAGTTTAAAATAGAGAATTTATTGAATATCTTAATCTTAAGCATTAAATTAACCAATAAAACCAAATAAAGTTAAGAGTTGTTTACATAAATTAGTCAAAATATCCAATGAAGCAAATGATAAGCTCTTCTTCCACCCCCAACACATCGTTTGCAATAAGAGAGAAAATGAGAGTTTTTACTCTCTCTATTTTTCTCACTTTACTTAAATGGTTAAAGTGACCAAATAATCTCAACCATACACTTTCTTTAGTTAAATTCTTTTTATAGGCGAATAGATATGGTTGAACCATAACCTCACATCCATTTCCACATACGTATCGCGAGACATGTCTAATGGTGTATGTTGAAACACTTATCTCACTAACAACTCCTAATTGACATCAATAGTTAACTTCTTTTGTCTCTAGATTATTCAATGCGTGTATCGATGTACATCATGTGGCTATTTAATTTGCTACACTAACTTAGGCCCATTAATTGTATACTAAAAATACCTCAGTGTCAACGCCCGAGAATTGGACATAAGTATGATGACAATTGGGACCCACGTGCGACTCTAAAATGACACGTGGAACGATTTAGATTTTTATGGTTGTTACACTTACTGAACGTTGTCTTTGACATATCCTCATCTTTGATCCTAAGCTAATGATACCTTGATCTCATATCTATCTTAGAGAAATATTGCGCTCCTATCAGCTGATCAAATAAGTCATCAATCTTGGTAATGGATACTTGTTTCTAACTGTGACCTTGTTCAACTGTCTGTAGTTGATGCACAGCCTCAAAGTACCATTTTTTCCCAAAACAAGAACGATGCTCCCCATGGTAACATAGAAGGTGTGATGAATCATTTTTTCCCAAATCCTACAACTAACTACTCAACTCCTCTAACTCTCTCGGAGCCATGCAGTATGTGGTATAGATAATGGTCTAGCGTTTGGTACTAACTCAATAATAAAATATATCTCTCTCGTTGGTGGAAAACCAGGTAAGTCCTCTGGAAATACGTTTGGAAACTCACAAATAACCAGAATCTCCTCAAGTCTGGGTCCTTGATTCTCTAACACTGTGTATAATGATACTAAAGTCTCCATCTCTCTACTAGTTGCAAGTCAACCTCTAGTGCCCTCAACTCTTGGTGTACTACCACTATATGTGAACATCGGACGCCTTGAGATCTCAAATATCATTGTCTTACTGAAACAGTCGATATGAGCATGATACACTACTAGCCAATCCATCCCTAAAAACGTGTCTAAATCTAAGAACTCGAGCACTCTGAAGTCTGTAGGTAACTCTACCCCGCCTATCTTTACTAGATATCCCTCAATAAGACAATTAGGGTAAACCCTATCCTTGGCTGTGGTACTCAAAATCAAATATATGCCAACTCTAACCGGAAATGAAAGATACTGTACAACCCGAATCAAATAAAACATATAACTCTCTACCACAAATGGAAACCATACCCTAATGAATCCCCGTGTGGCATCATGATCAAGATGTGCTACTAAGTGTACGCCCTCTCAACTCTGTGGTGGAATTATAGGTGTTGGCAGTGGATAATCTCTAATCGCGTGCCTAACCTGACCACACCTATAGCCAGTGATAGGTATACGCTGACCTTGGACATGATCCTAGTCTTGTGTATGTCTCTGGCCCTATGGGCAACTATCTCGACCTCTACCTCTACTTTTACCTCGGCCTCTACAACTCTGTTACCGATGACATGGCGCTGGTGGTGCTAGAAGAGCTGGCAAAGTAGTAGGAGCTGGCAATGCAGGTATGATTGGTGGTGGCAAAGGAGGTTTACCAACGATAGTCTGCAATGGCGTAAAAAATGATACATATAGTACAACTGCTGTAGATGTCCCTGAGCCTAGGGAGCCTCTATCACATCACCTCAGTCTCTTGCCCTACGTCTCCTCCTCTCAAAGTTCGCAACCTGATCATGCGTCAACACTAGTACTAATGGCGTTCCATCGACAACTCAAATAATAGGTCTCATGAGAAAATGCATGCTCGTAAATCTCACCCATAGTCCTGGTAGCTGAACTGACAACATAAAATTCAATATCTAGCCTTAGTCAATCCCCAAATTGGTACACATCATTTGAGTCATCTCTTACTAGATCTCTAACAAACTACCTTAGATAACCATATTTATATCTATAACTCATCATCGGCTCGTCAGCTCCCTGTCTTAGATTCATCAATTCCTTCCTCAACCTCTTCATCATTACGAATGGGAAGTACTGCTGGTAAAACTTCCTCTTGAAGGCATCCCATTACTCAAACTCTCCCACAGAAGCTATCGTTTGCATGCCACCATATATCTGCATCTCTCTGTAAAGTATATGATGAAATCTCAACTCAAAGTCTATCATCAATCCTCAAGACTTTATATAATTTCTCCTGATAGAAGATCCACTTCTCGATCTTCTCAAAGTCTCTCTAACCATCAAAGTAGATTGTCTCCATTCTGATGAAATCCTTCACCGGTTGAACCTATACTATGGAGCTAGAGAAGATGGAGGTGTAAAAGATTGTGTATAAATAGTCTCTATGACTGGAGTTGTCACTACCGGTAAAGCATGTACTACATGCACTGCTATTTATATTGTGGTGATGGTGGTGGTGGTGGTGGTGGTGGTGGTGGTGGTGGTGGTGGTGGTGGTGGTGGTGGTGGTGGTGGTGGTGGTGGTAGTGGTGGTGGTGGTGGTGGTGGTGGTAGTAGTAGTAGTAGTAGTAGTAGTAGTAGTAGTAGTAGTAGTAGTAGTAGTAGTAGTAGTAGTAGTAGTAGTAGTAGTAGTAGTAGTAGTAGTAGTAGTAGTAGTAGTAGTAGTAGTAGTAGTAGCAGCGATAGCTAGATAGTAGCATTAGTAGTAGCGATGCAGTGTAGCTTGATAAGCTTGTAAAGATATGTGATAATGAGAGTAGCGAGATAGCAGTAGCAATAGCAGATAATAGTAGTAGCTTGATAGCAAGTAGATAGCTTGATAGAGTAGAGAAGTAATAGTAGTAGTAGAAAAAGAGTAGTAGTAGCTTGATAAAGCGATAGTAGTAATAAGCTTGAAGCAGATAGTATAGATATGATAGCAAGAGTAAGTAGTAATAGTAAGCATTAAGTAGTAAAATAGATAGTAGTAGTAAGTAGTAGTAGTAGTAGTAGAAGAGCATTAGTATTAGTAGTAATAATAGTAGTAGTAGTAGTAGTAGTAGTAGTAGTAGTAGTAGTAGTAGTAGTAGTAGTAGTAGTAGTAGTAGTAGTAGTAGTAGTAGTAGTAGTAGTAGTAGTAGGGGCTGGTGTTTGTATTGGTGATGAAAAGCGTGATGTCATAATGGCAATGAACTCCGCCAACTATTGTCCCTGAGCAATTACTCGGTCAGATAGCCTTTGAAAATCATCAACTGATGGAATAGGAGATTGACTGCCACTAGCACCTGCATCCCCTATATCGCATGAATCAGCCATCAGTATCTGCGAGTTGATAACGAACGTGAATCAGCTACTACATAGATAACACATATATATACATATAGAAAACTAATACATATAAAAAATCCCCAACTCACTTTCACTCACTTCCCAACTAATGGTTTCTAGGCGAGGATCATCTGGTTTTCCACAACTAGTATTTGTGTTTACTTGTTTAAACTTTATTTGCTACTTATTGGAAAGGTTAGGCTATTTGCTACAAACTATAGCTTTGGTACCATATTTTAGAATAACTATATTCCATAATCCCAAGCTTTATAAACTTAGGATATGTAACCTAAGCTTTATAAACTTAGGCATTGATACCGCCTGTGACAATCTCTTCTCAAAATAGGGCACCGTTCATCCTAACCCCATCATTAAGCCATAATCTCACCACATAGGACTTAACAAGGAATTAGTCAACCTTTTTCAAAGTACTATAATATTCCAAGTAATTAATTTTTTAAATAAACATTTATCTATCTTATGTCAATTCATAAATAAGAGTTAATTAAAATTTTACTTATTTAAAGTTTATTCGGCGAAAGTCTTAACAAATTAGCTAAAGCTTTTAATGTGATACCTAACAATTGTGGGAAAATCAGGGAAATAAAGATCACATGCATGTATACATATATATAACAAACGGCGATAATGTATCATCATGTGTTCAATTAAAGTACTAGTTATTCAACCCATAATATACAACCTCAAAAGTATTTAAAATACCTATAAAATTAATACATCAAAACCAAAAACTACAAAGCTTGGTGTAACAACACTCTATTGGCTCAAAAGTAGTCACCGATCTTCTCTTTGTCTATCCTACTACTCGATGGATCTACACCCACTGTCATAAAAATGACAGTGAGTACAAGAAATAAAGTAACACTGAGAGACATTTGTTCATGTTCCTAAATATGCAACAAGTATCTAAAAGCATGATAATAGCAACTATGCTGAAAAAAAAACATGCAAAGAGATACTTTAGTTAAACAAAATGAAATTGGCGTACGACTAAGTAGTAATGACTTAGGGCCAGTCGGCTGTAATCTTCATCACATCAGCCTTTTCCACTATATGAGGATGAATCTGAGCTCTACATCAATGTGAAAGTCTGATAAGTGCTCTTTGCCTTTAGAACCTTTCGTTGGTGCCAGTCACCTGCGATGTACACTTGCCAACATCCCCGGGTCCCATACCCTATGTCCTGCTGAAGTTATGCTTGCCAATAACCCCAGGACTCATTTCCTTTGTGCTGCGCAAGATAGTGGAAAGATCCCGATCATCTTAGAAGTCTAATGACCCTCGCATGTCTACTGGACCTCGATCATTAAATGATCGTAAATATAAGAACTACTTTCATATTTTAAAGAATAACATGGTTTGGGAATCCAACAAAGCAATTGCATATCTAACGCATAATGGAATTAGATTCACAACACTACGTAACATTTACCTAATAGCATGTTATTTCATTGACCACATATATTAACAATCAAAATGGCATAGCCCATGATTTGGAGTCAATGAAATCATTTAACCAGCAATCTAAACCATGAAAACAACCCTATGAAATGAGAAAAGACAACAAGTCATGATATATGGAATATAAAGGAAATCAGTCCAATTGATTGGAAATGAACACATAAACATGAATGAAATGTAAATAGATATCTCAATTAGCTTTCTTACAATTCACGCAATTTCTTGAGCTATTTCAGCTTCCGACAACTCAAAACTCATATTTGAGCCCCAGAGACACTTCCCTAAGTTCCTAATATCATATAATTGTTTTGGAGTATGTTTGGACCTTTACTTAGAGTATTAGACTTGTTTATGGTGTTTGAGAAATTTCTCAAAATTGAAGATTTTTAGCACTTAACGCATTCATTACCCTAATTAAAATTAGCGCGCCTAGTGTGCTATGTGCAGGAAAACCCAAAATTCTGCAATCAGATTTTTTAGTTTTCTCCACACATAGGCCATATTAATGCCTTAGGAACCTCCATGTACACCTCCAAAGTCCCATGGCATCAACAACAACATAAAACAACCACATATAACATCAAATTCATGAATTCATTGAATTTAACTAAGTCTATGGTATAGGGAATTTACCTAACTAGATGAACACTAGCTTGATCAACACCACCTCCACCAACCCAACAAGTTATTGATCTTCTTCTTCTTCCAGCAAGCTTTCTTCCAAGTTAAGAAATGAAATGAAATGGTTTGAGTTGTTTAAGTTGGTCTTAAGTTTATATATGAAATGGATATGGTTGATTAATAGCCATTGATTTCATGTGCACACGTATCTCGAGACCCATATAGAGGTATACATATTAACACATATCTCACTTACTTACTCTAAATAACACCAATGTGTAACTCACTTGGTGTTTATGTATGTAAATACATATCTCGATGAATATCAAATGGCTATTGTTTTAACTTACTAACTTAGGTACATTAACTTTATATTCAACCATAGCCATATAAAAATCACTATTCAAGCCACATAAAACCTAAATAAAACTTACCACATCACTTTCTACCTCGGTCCCACACCGGCATGCAACTCGAGGCAAGTCCTTACTCACGTCAATACCTATACACAAGTAAGAGTGATTTAGTATTTTATACATATACAATACACTTGGCATACACCATAACAAATATAACATATATCTCGGTCACATTGCCTCGGTCATGACATGTATCTCGATGCAGGTCCCACATCACGAGTCATTTGATCCTGATTAAAGATTTAACTAGGATTTAGAAATTCTGGCCGTGACAGTGAGTTTTGAGGAAGAGAATGGTGGAACGTGCTATTGGTGAGATGTGTTCACGCCTCGAGATGCATCATGTCCAATCTTGAGGAGAATCAAGTGGTGTATGGTTACAAAACCATTTGATCTATTTCTGGATATGCGATACATATCTCGAGGAGATCAATATAATTAATCACCAGTAAGTCAGTTAGAGATAGTGATTATCTTGTTTATAGCCACAAAATTTGAACTCGAGATGCATAGTATGTATCTCAAAGAAGATAAAAAAGAATATATAAATGAATCATTATATTTGCCTTGAGATTTATGTGATGCAATTCTCAAGAAAATCTAATATATATCTTTATAGAATTACAACAAAACAACACATACACCGCCTCATTAATTTTGTTTTGAGCCAAAATTGACCTCAAGATACGTAATACGTATCTCAATAAAGGTCTAATTTATATTATGAAATTAAAATCACTAGATTTGCACCGAGATTCATGTGCTGCGAAACTCGAGGAAATCTAAATACTTATCTTCAACATAAACCCACTGCCTCCTCTGTTTTCAAAAGAAAAAAAGAAAGAAAGAGATCGATTGAAACAAAGGAGGCCGAGAGGAAGAGTAAGAGAGTTAGAATCGAAATTGTCGATTGATGGAGAGGAAGGCTCGGCTCGGACCGAGGAAGTCGATGAAGTTGAGCGTGTGTGTTGTTCGTTGTTGTTGGATTTGTTATTGATGTGTCGTTGTTGGTTGTTAAGGTTGTTTGTTGATTGTTGTTATGCATTGAGGAAAATGAAAAGTGGGGTGAAGAGACACGGCTTCGTCTAAGGGAGATGATGCTCAAACCCAACCCAATCGAAAAGTAACTAAAAAAAATTGAAACTTTGATTTGCAAACAGAGAAGAACGCGCTGGAGGAAGAAGAGGGGTTTGATCCCCATACCGGACTGAAGTTTAGGGGTCAAACCCTATGCTATAAAAAAAGGAAAAGAATTGTTAAAAAACAGGAAAAGAATTGTTAAAAAAATTGGAAAAAAATATCAGAAAAATGAGAAAAACTTAGAAAAATTATATTTGAGCTAAATAAATAGAAATTGTGGATTTTTATGAAAATTAGGAAGTTAAGACTTTCTCGAGGATTTTTACTGGGGTTTTGCCTCATAGTGCATGTTACGGTAATAAAAAATGTCCAAAATTTGAAAATTTGTTTTAAAGTCTAGTATAGGTTAATTATTTATTTCGAATCATAACTTGGAGACAAAATTGAGATCCGGACATCCAATAGGTTGATTTGGAGGAATTCTCGAGTTTTCGGGTCGAGGAGAACCAAATAAAATATAATAAGTTTAAAAAAATATATTTAAGCCTGGACAACGAAAATCTCGATGTTAAACAATAATTTTGAGTCAAAAATAAAACTCAGGCATCAGATACTTTATTTTGGAAGTATTTTAGAGGTTTCAAGACTCGATTGAGTAGATTGAACTGCAATGAAATAGAAAAAATTGTAAAATTATTATAAAGACTTATTGAGCTTATAAATGAATTGTAAGACTGTAATTGAAGCCTCGTGTGGACTAGTTTATCGACTCGGAGAGCAAGGGAGTTGCGATATTATGTTTGTAAGGTTAAGTAAATCCCATAGTAACATTTACTTTGTATAAGTATCTGTCAAATATAATTGCATGCACGGTTTACCACTACATATTTATTGATTATGCATTCACAGACACGAGAGAAAGGAGGCTTTTGGGGGGTCCCGTGGTGCTATGCGACTGGAGTCACTAATCATTGTAGACACTTATTTAAAATCGATTCTTTTTATGATGCTGGTCAGGATCATACTCCACGAATAGTTAAGGGCATGACTTCTCGAGGGACTTCCTCTCAAACTCATGAATCTTTATTAGTGTTTACCCACCACTTTTGGAAAGACGTCTTCTGATTGTGGTCAGTCAACAGAAACTCTATGGATTGTATACTTGTATATTTATGATTCCTTGCAATATTATTGTCCATTTAAATTCTTGGAATACAATGCATTTGATTATTACAGATGTACTGGATAGTATGAGATTCACTTATCTAACATTATCGAATTTTTATAATTGGATAATGATAGGTTTTTAGCGGTGACAAAGGAAAAAAAAGCTTTTGATTGTCTGTGACTTGCTTAGTTCTTATCTCACTATGTATGTATTATTTTTGAATATATTATATTATATAAATGAGTTTTGGGTTCGAGTGTGATTAGATCTCCCATGAAATGGATGGAACGGTTTTGGGGTGAATTGAGATAATTTTGGAGTTGAGGTAATGCTAGTTTAAGAATCTTGATATTATAAATCAAGTTAGAATGAATATATAATTTAGTTGATGTAATATATATTGGTATAGGCGGATTGTGAGTCCTTCGGCATTTCCACCAAAGCCGAGCAAGTTTTGTTAAAGATTTTTAAAGGTCGGGATTTTCAATGCAGACTTAGAAATAGAGGAGGTGCTGTCGAGAAATATTTACAAAATTTTGAGGATTATTGAATTCATCTAAATGTACTTTGAGATTTATGATTCACTTTAGAATCGATTGTAGTTAATAAAGTTTTATAATTGATGATGAAAAGATTTTAATCTTAATTGTTTAATAATGGACATGTTAAGGTAGCTAGATTATCAAGGGATTAAGGTAATCTAGGCTAGTCAGATGCCCTAATTAAGTGGGGTTTGACATCGGGTGCACATATTAGGCGAGAATCCTAACTTACGAATAGGTTTGGGTGAAGTTTGCCCCCTAATTAAATTTCTTGCTCCTTCATTGGTTTTTGATCAACTTATCTCGTGATGCAGGGTACATATAACCATATTTTTTTAGCTCCATTTACAATAAGATATCGACAATGGATTATTTGCAAGCTGCAAAATGCAAATTACACACCATTGACATGACTGACAATTACGATTAGAAAGAGACATGTTCAACGGGCGGACCTTGGCGAACATGGGCTGAGCCTACGCAGGTTTGTTTTTTGAAAGTTTAGTTCAAGCCCACCTAAACCCAATATGGGTTGGGTTTGGGCGGGCCTAAACGGGCTTATTAGTGTTGCGATCATGAGTTGTGTGCACAACAAGTTGTGCGTTAGATATTTTCTTTCTTTCCTTTTTCGATTTAATTAGATTCTTAAAGACTAGATATTATATAAAAGATTTAGTTTAGATATTATAAGACTTACAATCGGTTTAGACTTTTAATATTCATAGTTAACTTGTTTTATATAACTATAATTAATTTAACAAAAGTCATACAAGCAAACTTGCAGCTTACTGGGGTAGGAGCTTTTTGTGAATTCAATGACCGTGGTTCGATCCTCATAGACATCATTTAATTTTTTTAAGTTTTATATAGAAATTTAAGAGTTTAAGTGCTATGTAGCCTGGGTCGGGCTCGTGTTTTAAAAGTCAAATCAGGCACGCCCATTATAATCGTGGGCTTTTACAGGCTTGGGTCGGGCCGAACTTTACTATGTTTTTAAGAGCCCAAGATCAATTTAAGTCGGGCATGCCACGCGGGCGACCCACTCGCTGCACAGATCTAATCAAAAGCATCACTACTGTGAGAAGAAGAGAATATCTTAATTCTTCCTCTAAATGGTGTGTTGGTGGTGATGTTATGTCAACACCCGTTTCACTAAGTCCTAACTTAAACCTAATTCCCCTAATTAGGCACCTCTTTCAAAAATTGCAAGCTTTTATAGGCTTTTACGAGCTGGGCTTTACTATTATTTTGAGAACTCAAGCTCCATTTAAGTCGAGTGGGACATGCAAGCGGCCCACCAGCTGCATAGGTCTAATCAAAAGTATCACTACTGCGAGAAGAAGATAATATCTCAATGTTTTCTCTAAACGGTGTGTTGGTGGTGATGTTGTGTCAAGACCCATTTCACTAAGTCCTCACTTAGCCTAATTCCCCTAATTATGCACTTTTAAAAAAAATTAACACTAGAACCACGAAATTAATTATGATACCGATAATAATATACATACATATAAACATTAGTTATCCATCAGTCAAAATAGAATATGCATTTCAACCTCTATGCAGAGCGTTGGACCACAATTTTTGCTTAAAGGACCCTTATTTTTTAATTTTTACTTCGTCGTACTCCACTTTTTACTTAGTTTACCCTACTTTTTACTGAAAATTCCAAAACTACCCATGCCTACCCTATCGCCTTCACCCTCAACCTAACATCCTTTATTTATCTTCATTTCTCGATTTTAGTCATTGTAGAGCACTTGTACTAGGTCAACAAGTGTCATAAAAGTATTTTTTTTTGTCAAACAAGGTCGAGTGTATTCGCTCCGTGCCTTATAAGTAAAAAAGTGTTGCTTACGAGTGTCAGACATACAGAGCCGACACCTCTAAAGAGGTAACGACCAACTCCGACCGAAACTACGAAAAGGACTAAGTATCGAAAGGTGGCGAAAGAATCCAGTTGAGACTTCGTTAGAGCCCTGTGTAGTCGAAACCTCTTTAGAGGTGTCGACCTTGTGTGTCTGACACCTCTTCAGAGTTGTCACCTATATGTGTCTAATACCTACAGGGCAACAAGAATGAACAAAAAACTTCAAAACTCTTTAAAAATACATAAATGACAAAAAATAATAGGTTTTGTCAAAATCGTTTGATATTTTGGATTATATCGAAACTTTGCATCTAAAATGCAAGATTCAACCCTCAAATCGAAGCCCTAAACCCAACAACAATCTCATAAATAATATTGACTCAAAAAAGTTAAAAACAAAATAAAAAAAACCTCAAGATCGACACTAAAAGAGATGAAGAATACACTCACATCGTCGAATCAATGTGATTTTGCTCGAATTTTGTCGAATTTGGAATTGTGAGAATGCAATTTGATATAGGGCGACTAGGGTATGAATGAGTGGGGAATAGGTGAGTAAAAACCTTTTACATGGAAATGTAGTTATATGGCGGCCCTCGCCGCCCCGGGGTGATGTGTCTCCTTGTATTCCTTACCGGCTGGCCCAACTACACGTGTACGACACCTGCCCATTCTTTTTGTCTCGAAATTCATATCCACTTATGTATACAGCGTATAAGTGACATTTTCAGCGGAAGTCATACTTTATACCATTAACAACTTTTAATAAGTAAATAAACAAATCCTATTGTGGAAAAAAACCCTGAAAAGTACTATGTATAGAGATAGATGATTGTATCATATAAGATATTTACATGTACAATGTCATGATACTCCCCTATTCCCAAAAGAGCTCAAAATATCAAAAAAACACGTACAAGTAGTCCTCGATAGCAGGCAGTCGGATGTAGTCGCCTAAAATCCCCTTGCACTTACTTGTATACTTAGATCTACACCCAATCATCACAGAAGAAAATGGATGACGAGTCAAGTAAGTAAAATCCCAAGGAACTCCTCTGAGCATTCAAATAAACAAGTGGAATTCAATAAATACTGTTAAATAAACTTGCAGAATGTAAACATACAACTGTAATTAGTGCATCGCATGCATAGATAACAATAAAGTGCAAATGTATGTGCCTGTTCTAGTCGGACTAAACCATACTTCGGAATACCCTTCCAGGATCCCACTAGTGGGCGCACCCAACTAGCTATCCTTCTCGGTGGCCGACGTAGACCTACGATGCACCGACACATATAGCAGTTCACTAGCTTGGGTCGTTATCTACCGAGAACTCCCGATACACATGGTATGGTCTATAATGCTACGACACACAAGGAAAAATCTAGTGTGAGTAACTCAACCAACCGTTTAAACAATGACAAGATATAGATGTAATAAAGACCACAAGGAATACTGGAACTGAATGAAAATATAAAGCGAAATAAATACTCGTAGTTTTTCAATTAGGTTTTAAAAACCTCACAACGCACTCCAATACCCCATAATCAATCCCCGATTCCAAGTCCACTGAGTCATTGGTCTCCAACTGATTACCCGTGTCTACCTATGTCCATTTATCAATATTTCCGATTTAGCAGATAATTTACGAGGTAGGGTATACCAAAGTTAACATGAGATGCATTAATTAGGAGGGATTTGAATGGTTTGCAAAGCTTACCATCAATTGCACTTAATCGAGCACAATGGAAAAGTTTGATCAATTTAGCCGACCCTAGTTAATTTGGGACTGAGGCTATGTTGTTGTTGTTGTTGTTGTTGTTGTTGTTGTTGTTGTTGTTGTTGTTGACAATTTATGACCAATTTCTAAAATTTTAGGTCAAATTGCTCATTTCACACTTTTCGAGGCAAAAACCTTGCAAAAGTTGCGTCCAAAATTCCCAAATATTATATTTTTCATAGAAATTTATCAATTTCTATTTAATTAATTGAAATATAATTTTTTTTAAATATTTCCTTTCTTTTCTTTTTTTTTTATTGGTATGGGTCGGGTCGACCTAAACGAGTCGGGTAACCATAATTGCTCCAGGCTTGCCTCATGGGCCGAGCCTGGCCAATTTTGGGCCCGGCCCAGGTGCACCCCCTTCACGCGATCGAACCAAGGAGGTCCCTGGTTCGATCGCCAGAAGAAAATTTTTTTTTTCTCTATTAGGTTGGGGTTGGCTCTCAACTCCAACCCCAAGTGGAATCGATGGCAGTGGAGACACCCCTGCCATCTCCACCCTCGAGCCTCTCGGCATCCATGGTCGAACCTCTCGGCCACCATGACAACAATGCACGCACTACAACATCAACAACAACTCACCTTGATTTTGATGTTTCCACCCTCTATTCTCTCCTTCTCAGCTTCTTCTTCTCCTCCTCCTATCCGTTTCTTCTTCTCTCTTCTCGGCCTCTCGATTAGTTGTGTGAGTGAGAGTGTGAGTGAGAGAAAAGGTGGTGGAGAGATAGCTTTGTCGACTTATGAATCACTTAAAATCTCCACTCACATGTGCATATCTATACATTCATAACCCTCCATTTATTCCAACCTAACACCTCAATCCTCATTGACTCCGAATTATGACACTTTTGGGACACTTGCTTGTGTTTTAAGCACAAAAATGTCATTTTCGGGCGTTTCGATGTCCGATTTCTCATACGAACCGCGATATACGTGTACCGCCATTGCCTCGCAGGTGCCGGTCGTCATCGCTGCTTGTCTGCTTTGTCGCGCGTCGCCGGCCGCCGCGTCGCCGTCGCCGCATTGCCTCGCATGCTGATCTGCGCGCCGTACTGTCGTCTCCGCCGCCCCGTCACTGCCACACCACTGTTGGCCGCGCCACCGCACCTGCCATCGTTGCGCCGCTTTCGTCTTCTCCACCAAGACCATGTCGCCGCCGGAGTCGCCGATGCCAGTCGCGCCTGCAGCTTATCCGCGGCCTCGCTGGAGCCACGCCGTTGCAACCGACGCGCTGCTCCCCCGCGTCGATCTAACCGCCGCCGCGACTGCTCGCCTGGTCGGACTTGCCACTGTGCCGTGCCGGAGCTCTCTCACCGCCGTCATCTCTTTCCCCCCTCTCTTCGTCATCTCTATGGTTCTCTCCCTCTATCTTTCTCTCTCTCCCCTTCTCTCTCTCTCTCTCTTTTTTTTTTCTCTCTATTTTCTTTCTCTCTCCTCTTTTTTTTTCTCTTATTCGATTTATATATATGTATATATATTTTTATTATTTCTTAATTTTCATTTTCATTTTGATGTGACCACATTAGATTCACTATAGCCGCATTACGCCGCTACCTCGGTCCACGTCGACACGCGACTCGATGCGCGTCCCCGTTCGTGTTTCGGATCCCCGAATTCCCCGCGTATACGTTACTCGTAAAATAACTCAACGATTAGCATTCTACTTTCAAATTGGATATTATTAAATAATACACACATCACGAAAAAATATCATACCTCGGTGTCTCCACCTGAGATTCGGACATACGTGTTTCGACGAGTGGGTCCCACATACGACTTTGACTTGGCACGTGGCACAAGACAAATTTTCAGGCCGTTACAGCTAATCTTCATGCCCTTCCATTAGGCTCTACATCTAAGCACAATTATATCCCAACTTTACTCTAATTTCATCTAACTTCGTACTAAAAATTGTTGTTTCTAGGAGAAAAACTACCTCGAGAGAATGAAAACTAGTTAGCTTCTTGAGTATTCAGAACGCTAGGGGATTCCCCACTCCCTGATAGTTCCAACACAACATTTGTTGGGGCATGTGCCCTAGGCCAATCGATTAACTGTCTTTATGAATACTTTTAGTTAATAAAATAAATGATTTCATTTGTTGTTTATTATAATTAATTTGTATGTTTACATTATAATAAGATATATGGGTATTTACAGAAATATCATAAATGTCCATTGTCGATCATTATACCGGGAACTATAGTGAATTAAGATTAGTGTAAGTCTTGATTGATGATCATATGATGATTATACGTATACGGATACGAATCAAGATCATGAGTACTTGTTAGGGAATAAAGTACTGGACCGACCCGCTATGAGAACATCGCATGGCTTAAGTCGTAGTTGTTTCTCATGATAGGTATATTTTTCAGTCCTCTGACTTGAGATTATCAAAGACTTCAACATTAGGAACACAGTGATTTGATACAATCAAACGTAGTCTTTAATCAGACGATTATAAAAGTTGTGATTGGTTACTGTGTGAGCAATGTGATGAAGTTGTGTAATCGAGATATAATTTTTCCATCACATATAAATAGAGATATCCAGTAGATCCCTCGATGTGTTAGACTGTTAAAAGGCCTAGTCTAAGTGAATTGATATCGATCAATGTCACTTGGATGTTTTTAGTCTACCTAGAGATCGAGACTTGTATGATTGAACATGTTGGATGACAATTTCATGCCTTATGTTTGATCAAAAGGATATCATGTGACAAATGGATGTTATATACACTATTGATTATGTTGTATCGATTTGATATTCGTACAACTAAGGTAGTCATAATGTCTTGCTAGAGGCCGCTTATGACTTGTATACCAAAATGTGTTTTGGTACACTGCATACGTTGTATGAGCCTATTGGGTCGCACACTAAGAATGGTTTTGCAAGATTTTAAGATGGTTCAGAAAAACGATTTTATATGATAAAATTCATGACTGAAACGTCTTTGTGGTGTATTACACTTATACTTCTTTAAGTAGGGGTATATGTGTAATTTATTTAACTGTCTATATACAAGGGTTGTATAAATAGACGTTTTAAGTTAGAACACACGTATGAAAGATTAAGGGTCGAAACTTTATTTTCGTTTCAGAAACGAATTAGGATTTTCTGGTACGCTCTGGATCATTTAGGAGAGAAAAAAAGGTTTGGTATTCTCTCGAAGCTAGCACTTCGAATCTCGGCCGCCGTTCGTGTGTGGACTGCTGGTAAAGGGTGTTCGTCGTTGGCAATGCCTTAGAGATCGATCAACCTTCAGAAAAGGTATATTGCGATCGAGGTATGATTAACTTTTCATGGTTTAAACGTTTTAATGTAATTAGATTCGGATCTTGTTGGGGGTTTTTGTCAAAATTATTTTGTAATTTTCACTGCGTATGAACCCCAAAACTCAACGACATTATGGATGGGGATGGGGCCTGTTAAGGTCGGCTACCACCACCTTTACTGAGGGAATTTCTTTGTTGATTTCACTTTTTTGGTGGGGAAAGGGAAATGCATCAAGGTCCATTGCATCAAAGTGGGTGTTTTGTATCATGTTAGCAGTAGATGCAAATGGGTAAGTATGTACAGGAATAGGTGTTAGGGAAGGAGATGTGGGTGATGAATAAGGTTGTTTGCGTTTGCGAGAAGGTATCTGAGTAATGGTTGCAAGGTTTTTGTTTGGTAGGGGTTCCTTGTATTTATTCTTGGTTTAGATGGGCGGGGTTTTAGTTTGGGACGTTTAAAAAGTTTTTAATAATTAGGCTAAAGTTAAAAGGGTTTTGAGAACTTAGTCTAGACAAGGGCGAAGTGGGCTGGATAATGGGTGGGTTAGAAGGCTTAGAGGGTTGGGTTGTGGGTTGTCTACTAGGTGAGGCCCGAGATAATTCGAAAGTAGCCTCCAGTTGTTTGCTACTGCAGAAGATATTTCTTGTGTTGTGAGAATGTTTACCTCATAAAGAGATATGAGGGCCGCTAAGGGCACCCCACCTTTTCATGAAGGCACCCAGTTAATGTGGGCACAAATCAATTTACCTGTGGCACCCTAAAATTAGACCCGAAATATCCAAAATACCCCTCGTGCAAACCTCTCGCACCCCACCACCCCCACCACCACCTTCACCGAATTCCTTGTGGAAGAATCAAATTGTTTTGAACCGACCAGTGAGAGGAATCCCCGAAATCGTGTTTTTCGTCCCTCGCCGTGTGTTTCTCCTTCGTTGTACGAGTTTTTTATAGTTTGTAAGGTCGGGGTGTGAGCCGATTTCGTCTCCAAATTAGGGCTCGGTTGAAGATCGTCGAACACACAGATTTTGGGCGAAATCGATCGTTTGAAGGTACGTTTATAGTATAATTAAGTTACATTTGGTAGAGTAGTTGTAATGTGTGTATGGCGGTTTGTATAATGGTAAAAAAATTGGGAAATCGCGGTTCTCGGCCACACAGGCCAGAGACTGTGTTAACTGTCTCGCCAAGCATGGCCGAGACAGAAGCTAAATTTTTGGGAACTCGCAGTCTCGACCACGAAGGCTGGAAGAGTTCACAGTGTCTCGGTTACGCATGGCCGAGAATACTTCAGTTATCTCGGCCGAGACATGACGAGAGCTACAATTAGTGATAGGTAATGTGGCATCGGTGGTGTACAATCGAGAATTTTCTTCTACTCTCGATTGTACACTGGCGAGAGGGTTAGACTAGGCTCGATCGTGATAGGACGAGAGTAAGGCGAATTGAAATGGTCAATCCATCTCGGTTGTGTACAACCGAGAACTTTCTATTGGACTCGATTGTACATTGTCGATATATTGGACTCCTTGTCGGTAATGGGTGACCGAAAATATGGGTTGTTTCACGAACCTGCTTGACCGAGACATCAGAAATGGATGAATTTGAACATTTGTTTTTGTAAATTTATTTTGGGTTCTGTTCCATGCGCTTATATGTTGTACTATTTTCAGGTATGGCTCGTCCGAAGGAACCGGTGACTAGGGTGGAGGCTGGTGTTGAGGTGTCGAGGCCTAACCGGGGGCGAGGTGGCCGGAGACCCCCGACAACATCGTACCGGAAAGAGAAAGAGAAGGAGAATGAGGATGTTAAGGGAAATGCGAAGGTAGATGGTAATCGTGGAAGGTTACAATTGCACGATGAGGGTTCGAACATCGATGCTGGGCGACCTGAGGATCTTGTCGTTGCCCGAGGGGAAGAGGAGGGGCATGCATCAGAGTCTAGTAGCAGTGACTCATCGGCAGTGGGGAACACGATAGAAACTGATCGTAATGTGGGCGGGAGTAGTAGTGGTGGAGCTGGCCATAATGAAGGAGAGCCATAAGTGCCTGTTGAAGTGTGTGCTCCATTCCCCGGTGGTCCTATAGACGGGGCGTTGTTGAAGAGCTTTAAGGATAATGTCGCGTTATCGATTTGGAGCAATGGGGTAATTTCAATTTCATTAAACGGAGTAACTTAATACTCATGGTTTTCACAAAATGACGAGATGTATTTATTTGTTGCAGGAGCGTCCCGTTCTCAAGTGTATCAATCACGGAGCTCAGATACATGAATGAGATTTACGGTCGTGCCACCCGGACACGACGGGACTTCGGAGGATTATTCAGCGTTTCGGGTTGAATACGCTGATAGACTGTTCATACCGCAAGGCCAACAAGGAGGTGATCTCTGCATTTGTAGAGCGGTGGCAGCCGGAGACGAACACATTTCACTTACCTTTTGGTGAAATGTCTATCTCATTAGAGGATGTGGGCTTCCTCCAGAAGATTCCTGTGATGGGCAAAGTTGTGGCAGTGGAGAACTTTGCGAGGTACATGGAGGAATCTCGCTCGGACGCTATTAAAATGGTTTCGAACCTACTTGGGGTCAGCGTCGAGGAGGCTGAGGAGGAGGTGAATATCAGCAAGGGGCTCACAGTACGCAAATGTTGGTTGAAGAGTCGATGGTGCCCCAAAGCTGGTTCGAGACTCATAACTTATCCTCCTGTGGAATACACTGCCCGAGCGTACCTGTTGTACCTTTTGTCCTGCACTCTATTTGCCGATAAGAGTGGGTCTCGGGTGACGATCGCGCTGCTGAAGCTTCTTGAAGACTTGGACGACGTGGGAAAGTACGCATGGGGTGCGACTGCGTTGGCCTACTTGTATCGACACTTGGGGTCCGCCACGAGAGTGCAAGTGTCTCAGATTGCTGGCTACCTCACATTGCGTGAGGTTTGTTATAAAATAGACTTAATTTCTTTTTTGTATAATAATTACGTCAACTTGCATTTGTGGACTAACTAACATTGTATCTATTTGCAATGATGGGTGTACGACTATTTCAAACTTGGTCTCGCCACACCAAATGCGAAGTACATGGACTACGTGCACCCTCGTGTCTGCAGATGGATTCAAAAGCACGAGACGGTGGCGAATGTTGACAAGCTCGGGTCCATTAGGAGAACCTTGGATAGGTTGCGCCCAAGTGAGGTGAGATGGTTATCCATATCCTCTAATGATTGATGTTTTAGTAATTTTTTTTTGCTAACAATGGTTGTCGCAGTTTGATTAGGTCACTTGGGACCCATATGTGAATTTCAGGAAAAATGGAGTAGTGCACGCGATGGCCTTATATAGTGGGACGATCAAGTACATGGATGTGGTGGAGCCCTACCACCCGGAGAGGATTCTGAGACAGTTTGACCATGTGCAATCTATACCAGATCCTCGGTACCGTCCATTGGAAACACATCGAGGGCCATCTGCGAACAAGTACTCGGTCAAGTATGGGTTCCAGCAAGACAATTGGGAGCGATGGAGGAACCATTTGTTGGGTCCTGAAGTTCGTGGCGACAAGGCGGAATTTGAGTTTTTGGTTACACCAGACTACCTGCCTTGGTTCCTCAAAGTGTCTCATCCCGCGATCACCAATCTGAGCCTTCAGGACCACGACATGGTCGCCACAACCATTGCAGACAACGAGCTACTTGAGGTATTTCAACGGTTATATGTATTATGCATGTCTTATTCATCCCGATATGTTTTACATTAACACTAACCCGATTATTTCATCAGCGTAATAGGCGCGCGTTGGACGCAGCATTGCGATGGATGGACCTCCCGACGGAGTTGTGTACGATCGAGTCTGCGAGGACAATGGCGAGTGACATCGTCAATTTTCTTTCAGGGAGGAGTACAGGTCCCACCACCACGAGTACGACTCCGGCGACCGCAACCGGCACAACCGCCACATCCGGCCCTACCGAAGCAGGCCTGCGGCAGTCCCAGCATGGTAGCACTTCCACACACTCCACCCCGGCCACAGCTAAGCCCGCCACGGTCGATGCTCGCCCTCCGAAGAGAATGCTTTGGAAAGAGTATCAAAGGAAGAATCCGAATAAACCAAAGCAATGACCAAGCGGGGATAGGGAACATAGACATTCTTTTCATTGTTTGGCCGAGACTAGTTGATTAATGTTTGCTGAGACAGTTTTATAACAGTTTTATGACAGCTTCGTACGATTGTTATACATTACTTGATGTCTTATGATAGTTGGTTGATGAGTACTTGTTGGTTGATGATTGATTTATGATGTTTTATGATAGTTGGTTGATGATTGATTTATGATGTTTTATGATAGTTGGTTGATGAGTGATTTATGATAGTTTGGCGAAGTTGATTAATTTTTGTTGTCACTGTTTGGACATTGTGCTACTTTACTTGCTGTTTTACATGGCATATAGTTGTATTTTGGTAAATTTTGTTATAGGATACTTGTTTTTTTTTATTACGAGGGTGTCTCGGTCAAGCAGGGCCGACACTCATGTGGAATTGTCGGTACTGAACAACCGACACATATGCTGGATTCACGGTGTTACCTGGCCGAGAATCTCGGTGGATCCTTTATTTAAATATGTGTCTGTCGCTGATGGCCGAAACCTTTCGCAGACTGTCAGTGACTCGTCACCGACATCATACGAGGGAGTTCGGCCACTGCTCGACGAGCTAGGCCTGCGCATTTGATGAACATGGAGACCGAATGCTCTCGGTAAGATGGTAACGAGATGGGTGTACAACTCGCGGTTACTTATGGCCGAGAAGCCTTGAGTATGGTTGCGCATAGGTCGACGAGAAGATTCAATTTCAGCAATTTCGGCATTGTGCGACCGAGACTTCACGTTAGTTCTCGGTGGTGTATGGCCGAGACTATACCGTTTGTCTCGGTCATTCAGGGCCGACACGTCACGTTCCAGCGAAACTTAACTCATTATAGATCGTCCGTAACATTTCCAACTAACTTTACAAGAATGAAAATCCAGCACGACAATATGAACCGAAACGTAAGTAATTATATATCAATATAACATTCAAAGTCACTATACAAGAATCAAAATGTACAACAATACAGCAATTTGCGACGATACTTAACTCATTGTATATCCATACAACATTCGAAGTAACTTTCAAAATTGCTAAATGTACAACCATCAAGATTTCTAGGTACAATTTTTATACTACAGTGTACCTAAATCTACAACGGATATGGTGGTTTCATCAACAGTTGCAATGGGCGCGATGTCTCGAAATACGAATTCATCTCGCCAACCTTTGGCGCAGTCCTCAACATACCGGTCCCACGAAGGATATAAGGATGGCAACGGTGCATTCACGCGCAACTTCATCTGTCAAAGTGAACAGTATAACACCCGGTAGATATTGTCAGAACCCCGCTCGGGGGGAAAACATAACAATTCAAGAAAATTCATAGAACTTACCCTAACCCAATAGATATTCATGTCATTTATCATGGCAATGACAAGTCTGTTGTGCAACGACGACGGTGGAGCACTACGTAGAGGTAGAAATGTGGAGGCACTCCCATGCGAGATGTTGACAAGAATGACATTAAATGCAGTGGATACTAACAATCCCATGTCTGAAAGTGTCAACCATTCTTTGAAAGATGCACCAACTTGATTATCTGGGCAATGCACCGCAATCTTGACACTCTCGTAACTCGAGCCAAACACTTCCCACAAAAGGCTTTCATACCCGATAATCTCATCATACATCCTTCTACGAACAATCCTCCACGCGTCTACATCGGCAAGTCGAAGCCCAGAGGCAACCCACTGATATCCACAATTTTCATCGGCAACCACATCGATAGTGCCCTCAACATGTGGAAACCAATCCGGTTCTAAGCAATGATCGTAAGCCATGTTAGTTGTACTTTGCGTGCGTCGATTGACACGACGCATTTTATGAACAACTTTACTTTTCTTCTTCATAGAATTGGAGGCCTCTTTTGTGGATAGCACGTACTCAAGTGGAGGCCTCTTTTGTGGATAGCACGTACCCAGACAGATCCATTGGATTCTTAGGTATCATACTCAACTTTCGCCAGTAAACATGAATTTCATCGAGAGGGATGACCAACCGAGCAAATATATGATGGTTTAGCTCATGTGCACAAGGCCATGCGTGGTGCATATCTCGCAACCACAACGAGTGGAGTCGTGACCAACATCCTCTCCACGTGTCAATTCATCTCTAATTAGCCTAAGCGCCCGTTGAGAGACATAACCACGCAATCGTCGATACAACTCATCAATGTACTCATGTTGGACCACATTCAAACTTAGCTCAAACGATGCCTTGATATTGTTGTGTTGGATTCTAAGGAGGCCATCAACCACATTCTACAAAGTCTCAAAATTGGCCTGATTGTTTCCAAGGTGTAGCTTCAGAATGGAATGCGCAGACTCCACCCTCTGCGTTGTCGTTTCCCCAAAGTGCATAATTCTATTTGTCCAAGCGGAGACAAGTTTTTTCTTGTAGTTCTTTAACCATGTGTTGTCCAAGTACTCAGTAAGACCATTGACATTCCCAAACTCACAACGCAGGTCATTCATCATAACTTCGAATAAGGCCTCCGAGTTGGCATACATCACGCTCGTCCACCTATCCATAAAACGCGCAAAACCATCGTTCTCCCCAAACATCTTCTTAGTCTTGGTCAATACTACTTTGTTGATGTGCCAAGAGCAAATGAGGTGAAACAATGACGAAAAAACTTCTCATATGACACTAATAAAGGCTAAGTCCCTATCGGTAACAAACAAGGCTACCCATCCAATATGGATCTTAAGTTCTCAAGTGCCCAAACATAATTCTCATGACTCTCTGATGATATGAATGCAAACCCAACGGAGAACGTCAAGTGCGTAGAAGTGATGCCAACAATCTCCAACAAATGCATTCGGTACCTATTTGTCTTGTACGAGCAATCCATCAAAATTATCGATGAGAAACACCTTAGCAACTTTATTGAGTCGGGATGTGACCAAAATAAGTCGGTGACAACATTCGTAACGGAATGCTTCGTATGCTAGGGACATCCACTTATTCTTCTCCAAGATGTGCAACATTTGTTGCATTTGAGTCCTCCCACCCGCATCCTCATTTCAAACTTTTTGTCTTGCATTATATATTGTCCTCATTGTCGATACGTTTCTAACATCTCTTTGCTTCAACGTATTTAGGATGTCTCTTGGCTTCACATTCTCCTTTGTCATTTGCCCCACAACCTCTTGCTCCCCCTTATCCAATCTTCAGGCAAATGAATGGCCGTCCGAATTTTTTTCGGGCTCGTGATTGTGCCTCCCACATATTACTGTGACATACCACAAGGAGTCAGCATTTTCCTTTACGTTGATAAGGAAATAGCATCCACATTTCTTCGTACCAGTTTGGGTCCTCGCATTTTCCTCTTCTTCATCATTTCTTGCTTTCAGAGAAATTTTGGCCGCTTTCCCCTTCCCTACCCTCTGAGATATTCCCTTATATGTTCCAGACCTCTCACACGCAAGTTTCACCCTCCCCCTGCGCTTAATATCCCCGACATCAGAGTGCTTTGTCACTAGCACAAACATGTTCTCACAGCCTATCATTTGAAGCCATGAAATAGCCGCTTCTCTAGAGGGGAATGATCTACAAGGTGTAAACGTGTCCTCGTAGTCTAAAAATAGGGTAAAAATCGGCATTACCTGCAATACAAACAGTGTAACATTATAATCAACCAAAATGTACAGCCAATCATAAAAAACCTCAAAAAACAGGTTCTCGATTGTACAGGTCCAATACTTTCTTCCGTGTCTCGCTCACGTACGACCGAGAGTTACGAAGTACTCTCGGTCGTACCATACCTTGACCTACGTACACCTCTCGGTCCTCTATGACCGAGACATTTCAATATATCTCGGTCATGCGAGGCCGAAACAATCGAGCACATCGACAGAAACTTCGGATAACCTCATAAAAAACACAATAAATTCGCAAAATTACCTCAAGTTCAACCTCCTCTTGCACCGTAGCACTACAATCCTCCATTATATAGTGGAAACAAATTCGGATTTGAAGAAATTACCAAACCCTACGTTGACAAACAAATCATTATTTTCACAGTTTTACCCAACTAAACAGTTCTAAAAAACCTTCATATGATTGTCAAACATTTTTACCTCGCTGTCGGATGATGTCAATCCGCAAAAATCAATAAACGCTCGCCAAACGCAATGTGACTTTGTGGTTCAAATTTGATGGTGGGGTATCATTTTTCTTTGTTAAAATAATTTGTGAGGTTTGAATCATTATATATACAGGGGTAAAATGGTATTTTTAATTTTGTTGGAATTTTTACAAATAATTTGAGTGCCTTCATAAAAAAAGTGGGGTGCTCATAGCGGCCCTCAAAGATATTTGTTGCATTGGCGGTGATAGCTTACTAGGTTCTGATAGTGGATTGACATGCACCGTTCCAGAGATATCCTTCATCATTTAATCTGACTTAGGCACGTGGTCGGTCGAGTCCCCCATCCTCGACTTTGAACAGTGCCTATTCTCCAACCTCGGTTCTGCGACGACCTGAATGGCCATTGAATTGTTTTCCTGCGACTCTTGCTCTACTTTTTCCTCTAGATTAAACTCAGGATATTGGACGTCCAATCGGCAAAGTGGTGTACCGGCATCAAGCCATGCCCTATAGCTATAAGGTTTCTTGATTCCAGCCTTACGATCTTTCATCTTTGTCGAACAAATAACTTATTCATGATCTAATTGACCACAATAAGAACAGAAGGATGGCAATCGTTCATACTTAATGGAATCCATAAGTTGTCTCCTTCATCGACTTCTAATCATAACCAGCGCATGAGTGGAGAAAGTAAGGCCACTTCAACCTTTACCCTCATGAATTTTCTCTGTTCTATACCCTCCGTAGCGAATCCCGATTCGGAGTCCACCACAATCCCTATCCTCTCCCCAATCTGTTCAACTGCAACTGAATCTCTATATTGTAGTGGAAGTTTATAGATTTATACCCAGAAAGCAACAGTGGTGAAGGTCTCTGGCTTCAAATCAATTTTCTCATGCCATTGGGTTATAACAAATAAGCTCTTCTCGAACAACCACGGCCCATGGGTGAGTGCATACTCCCTTTCCGACTCCTCCGGGAAGGAAAATTTGAAAGATATTAAGCTCAACCTCAAGGAACTCAGTATCGGCACTTTGATTCCAAGCTTTCAAAAAGGCCTCTTTTAACCCTTTCTTATTGAACTTCTTGTGGGTGACTCGGTGCCCAAGGAGGCTGACATTGCATTTTCAAAGTGCTAAAGATTGGGCATTAAGGTTGATTTTAAGGGGTGTGGCCTCCCCATTAGTAAGTTTGAATCGAGCTAGGTCCCAAGTAAGGTTGTCAGCCATGGCAGGGTAATCTGGTCGAGCCTATAGGTTTTGGTAAGGAGATGTGCTTATGATACAGATCTGTGTGCTGGTTCAAGACATGAAAGAAGATGATGCAAGTAGGCAGTAAAAAAGGGGGAAAGGGAGTAGGTGAGGATGTAGTAATGGGGATGGTGTTGTAAGTAACGCATGTGACATAAGTTAAGTCAAAGGGATTGGTCAGTAAGAAAGTGAATGGATGAAATAAACATGATGAAGATATTTTCGAGGCTAAGAGGCTAAATCAAAGACATAGGCTTGCTCACAAGAAAATCAGAGAGCAGACAAATGTTGTTATGGATTGAAATATGTAGGGAATATGGTGATGACAAATGGTCGGGAATGAAGAGAATGGGAAGAATGGGAAGCGTGCAACCTCTTTGCGAGGACTGCAATACAAATTCGTTTCTATTGGTGCATATTGCTCTTTCGTTATGTGATGCAATTGCACATCTTGTAAGGGTTTCAATGCGCCGTCATCCACCACAAACTCAACATTGTTACCCTTTTTGCATTTTCACAAATCACTTGCTCTTAAATATTTAAATGAGTTTATATACTAATATATTGTGTATGCTCATCCCTCAAAGTCCAAGAAAATACATGATATGAAAATAGAGCAAGCGAGTCAGTGAGTTGAAAAAGGGTATGCAGATAACCTCATTCTTTAGTCAAAAGTAAGCAAAAACATATCCTCCAACTGAACATCTTTTGTCTAAAAACCTTCACCTATAGGAAGGATCGATGCATACGGAACAACCCAGGAAGGCATGATATCAAAAGCCCAGTCCCTGAAAAAAAAAGTATCAATCAATCAGCCAAAAAAAGTTAACTGGATATGTAACAAGAGAAAGCTAGTTGCAACAGCAAGGAACACACGCAAATTGCAAACATCAAAACAGGACCTCGTGCCAACTTTTGTGGCAATGAATGAATCTTTGTAACATTACATTATGAATTTTGCAACTGATGAATTAGGTACTATAGATGAGTTGAAAAACATAATCAATAATGTGCCATGAAAATGAAGTAAAGAACTAATAAAGAAATGTATAAGAAAAACATAAAGTAAAAGAGCAAGATAGCTATTGGTGTAATATATTCAGGCTAAAGGTTTACAACAACAACTACTTGAGTTGTCATCAAGTAGCCATGTTTCAGGGAGAGAAGGTAAAAGGAGAAGGAAATGTGATCAGACTAGATCAGAACAACTTCATAACTCTATCCTTCCTAACTATATTGCAATGCAATTACTGGATAGATAATAAACTGGGAAAAGTTACTGCAAGAAATGAAAAATATTTATGTTAGAGATAGTGGTGTTTCCAGTAGTTCAGGGTTAGTGTGGGCTATGGTTAGTTTTGTACGTAACCATAGTTAACTTTACCCTAGTTAAACTAACTCAACTGTAACAGCTTTCGTTAGACAGTTGAATGTTCAGCTGTGTATATATATACACTGTAAAACGTGTTTGACAAGTTAAGAGAAATTATTCTTTCTGGTGAGATAGTGTTCTTGTGATTCTCGTGTTCATAGATCATCCTCATTAGGTTGATCCTTCACAATTTACTCAAGAAAATGAATAATTTGGAATTTATTAGTCCAAAATGTTTAGTAGCATTTTCACCAACCAAAACCCATGCATCTATAATTATCACTTGCAAACCCTGGAGATTATAAAAGTAGCATTTAGATTACTAAATCGAAAACACAACAATCAAATGTTGCGGGTGCAATCATACTGATGCACCAGATCCCATCAGAATGATCAAATGTTGCAAATAAAAAGCACAATAATCAACTTAATTCGAAATTTTCACATGCAAAAATCAAGAGCAGAAAAATTGTAACAGGGATCATTTCAGCACTTTCAACACGGCCCTCAATGAGTATAATATTCCTCCAAGTAAAAGGAAGGCATATTGTAAGAAAACATTAATTAATTAGTTGTAATTACACTGTAAATAGCATGTATTTGGGCAATAGTATATTTAGATCCTCAATGCTAGGAATTAATATCCCTTGATTTTAGGATCTGATTTAGGTTGTATAAGCATATATAAACAACTCCTCTATAATCAGTAAGATAACCGTGTGAAGATTTCTTCATATTGGTTTGCTCGATTGTCTCTTTTATCTTTTATGGTATCAAAGCAGCGAGTGTCTTTAGACAAAAAAAGATAAACATGTCGAGAAAAAGTGGAGACATGGATTTGGAAGGAAGCTCTATCCCTCCTAAGTCCAGTTCTACCATAGTTTCTCCTATTATTGTTGAAAACTCTTCTACCCTCTAAATCACAACTCAAAAGCTAAACGGGAAAAATTACCTTCAATGGTCTCGATCAACTACTATGGTGATTCGTGGAAAGAGAAAATATAGTTATTTGGATAGATCGACCTCACAACCTCCTTTAGATGATCCCTCTTACGCAACATGGGACTCCAACAATTCTATTGTGATGGCATGGCTTATCCACTCAATGGAAGACACTATTGGAGATATTTACCTTTTCTGCACCACAACAAAAGAAATATGGGATGCTGTCAAATTGGCATACTCGGATTTGGAGAATTCCTCTCAACTATTTGAGTTGCTAAATAAGGTAAAAGACCTCCGTCAGAATAACCTTGATGCTACTCAGTATTTTAACATTTTGCGGAATCTTTGGCAAGAAGTGGATCTTTTCAATATTGTTCCTTGGAAAGATCCCAAAGATGGTTAACTCTTCAGGAGGATGCAAGATAAGGATCAAGTCTATGATTTCCTTGCTGGTCTGAATAAAGAACTAGATGAAGTTCACGGGCAATTGTTGGGTTGTAATCCTTTGCCTTCAATGAAGGTTCGTCTTGAAGAATATCGACAGCATGTGATGCTTGGAAATCCTTAAGATATACCAGAATCATCTGCTTTAGCTGCACAAAACTTTTTATCAAGTCAGCCAACATCACTGAAGAAGACTCCTTGGTGTGATCACTATGTAAATCATTTCACACTCGGGATGGTTGCTGGGAGCTTCATGGAAAACCTGCTGATTGGGTGCCTAAGAAATTCAGAAAAAGGAACTCCACTTCACAAAGTGTTTCCTCTAACACTCTTCCTACTTCTGCCAATTTCTCGAAAGCACAACTGGATCACTCATACAGTCTGCTTTCAGCCTCAACAACCAATGATTCCCTTATGGCTAAGTCAAGTACTACAGAACAATCAATTTGCAAGAATCATGATTCAGATGAACAATGGATAGTGGACTCAGGTGCAACTGATCACATGACTGGTAATGCATGTTTTTTTCAAACATATTTTCCATGTTTAAACATCAGGAAAGTCCAAGTGGCTGATGGCAAATCTTTAGTAGTGGCTGGGACAGGAGCTGTTCAGATCAGCCCTAATATTCTATTGGAAAATGTGTTACATGTCCTTAGTCTATCCTATAATCTACTATCAATTTGCAAGTTACCAAATGATCTTGCATGTTTTGTTAATTTCTCAAAATCTGGTTGTGCATTTCAGGACTTGAAAATGGGGAAGATGATTGGCAGTGCTAGTATGTTCAACAGACTCTACTATCTTTCGGTTGTTTCTTTCACACCTCGTACATTAGGTCTCTCTTCAGTTTTTAGATAATCAACTTATGTTATTCCATTACTGTCTAGGACACCTAAGTTTTGTCTATTGTTTCATTCTCTATTTCGAAATAAAAGTTTATGTTTTCAATGTGATGTGTGTCAAATGGCTAAACATACAAGGACTTCTTTACCATCTAAAGCATATCGCCCCTTTAAACCTTTTACCTTGATCCATAGTGACACACAAGTGTCATGGGTATATCTCCTAAAAGATAACTCTGATGCTGCAAATGTTTTTAAAATATTTTATTAAATGGTTAATACCCAATTCAATGAACGAATTAAAATGCTTCAAACTGACAATGGTACAGAATATTTTAATTCAATTCTTGGAGAATTTTTTAGAAACAATGGGATTTTACATCACAGCTCATGTGTTGACACTCCTAAACAAAATGGTATAGCTGAACAAAAAAATCGTCATTTATTTGAAGTGGCAAGTCTCTTTTATTCACTACAAATGTTCCAAAATATTTTTGGGCTACTGCATGTTATTTAATAAACAGAATGCCAACAAATGTTCTTAACTTCAAAACTCCACTTGCCTATTTCTCCACAATGTTCCCCAATTATAGAACTTCTCCTCTCTTGAAGCGCATGTATTTGGGTATGAGTCATTTGTTCATACACCTAGCCAAGGTCGATCCAAACTTGATCCTAGATCTCACAAATGTATCTTCCTTGGTTATTCGGCGTCAAAGAAGGAATACCGATGCTACAACCCTGAAAAAAGAAAATATTTCACAACCATTGACGTGGCATTCTTTGAAAATCAGGCCTATTTCACTCATAATTTATCTAAGGGGGAGATATCAAGTGACCAACATTACCTAAAATATCAAAATCCTTCCTTAAATGGTTTGGATTTGAGAGATTCAAATCTAGATATTTATTCAAGCCATAAAAGACAGATTTTTGGGAATTTTTTTGGGATCCTTATCCTTTAATTACGATATCTTCCAAAGGAAACACAAATTTAGAATCTCAATCAGTTAAGGAAACAAATGAGTCACCTGATTTTGAAAATCTAGAGTCTAATTCTGTCCAAGAGAAGTCAACCACTAATGAGCCAATAAATCTTTCCTCAAATCTCAACACTCCTCCAACACAGTCCCAAAATATTTCTAAGGCCAAAGAACTTTTTACTTATTCCCGTAAGAAACAACTAAAGTCGGTGGAGGAAGTTGAACCTACTCCCTCCCAAGGGTCCAACTCGGAATCAAGTTCAGAAGATGATGACTTAGATTTCCCTATTGCTCTAAGGAAAGGAGTTCGATCATGCACAAACCATCCAATCGCTAAAGTTACACAGCCACCTTTCCAAACAGATGAAGACATTCATAGCCAACATGTCTGGGGTAGAAATTCCAAAAACAATAAATGAATCCATGCAAAAACCAGAATGGAAGGCAGCCATCATGGAAGAAATTCATGCTTTAAAAAGGAATGGAACTTGGGAGATAATTGAGAGACCAAGAGATAAACTACAGTCGGTTGTAAATGGGTTTACATAGTCAAATACAATTCTGATGGGTCTTTACAACAGCATAAGGCATGACTTGTTGCTAAAGGATACACTCAGACCTATAGGGTTGACTACCAAAAAACGTTTGCACCTGCAGCAAAAATAAACAGTATACAGGTTCTCTTATCCTTGGCTGCCAACTTGGATTGGCCATTATATCAACTAGATGTAAAGAATGCCTTTTTGAATGGTGAACTTGGAGAAGAAGTGTTTATGGAACTTCCCCCTAGATTTGAACAAGGCTGTATTGGAAAGGTATGCAAGCTACGAAAGTCTTTGTACAGGCAAAAACAGTCACCTCGTGCATGGTTTGATAGGTTCATGAAGGCAATTAAGAAACAACAATATGTGCGAGTGCAATCTGATCACACCTTTTTTTTCGACAGAAGGAAGGTAAGATAACTATTGTAATCATGTATGTAGATGATATTGTTCTTGAAGAGGATGACTTGGACGAGATGGCACGAGTAAACAGAGGATTAGCTGCAGAATTTGAGATGAAAGATTCGGGGAAACTTCGATATTTTTTAGGGATGGAAGTTGCAAGAAGTAATGTAGGAATTTCAGTCTCTTAAAGAAAATATGTGCTCAATCTATTGCAAGAAACTGGTATGTTAGGCTGTAAACCAACTGAAACTCCCATGGATACTAATTTGAAGTTACGTAATACAACCACAAGCAATCCGGTAAATCGAGGAAGGTTTCAAAGGTTGGTAGGTAAGCTGATTTATCTATCACATACCAAACCAGACATTGCTTTTGCAGTAAGCTGCATTAGTCAATTCACGCATGCTCCAACAGAGGAACATATGACAGCTGCAAATAGAGTACTAAGGTATCTTAAAGGAACTCTGGGTAGAGGATTATATCTTTTAAAAGGACCTCTAACCGTGGAGTTGATGCATTTACAGACACAGATTGGGCAGGACCTGTAATCGATAGACAATCAACCTCGGGGTATAGTTCCTTTGTTTGGGGTAACTTGGTTACTTTGAGGAGTAAAAAACAAGCGATAGTGGCGAGAAGTAGTGCAGAAGCAAAATTACGATCGCTTGCTCATGGTTTATGTGAAACATTGTGGCTAAGGAATTTACTCATGGAACTTCAGATGCCAGCACAAGACTCATTGAAACTATTTTGTGACAACAAAGCAGCAATCAACATAGCTCATAACCCCATTCATCATGATAGAACCAAGCATGTTGAGGTAGATCGCCATTTTATCAAAGAAAAAGTTGAAGATGGAACCATATGCATTGAGTATGTTCCAACCAAAAGTCAAGCAACAGATATCTTGACTAAGAGTTTATGGAAACCTAACTTTGAAAGATTACTAGCCAACCTTGGACTGTTTAACTTGTACAATTAAGCTTGAGGGGGAGTGTAAACATTAATTAATTTGTAATTACGCTGTAAATAGCATGTATGTTAGGCTACTATGTATTTAGGCAATAGTATATTTATATATCCTTAATGCTAGGAATTAATATCCCTTGATTTAGGATCTGATTTAGGTTGTATAAGCCTATATAAACAACTCCTCTATAATCAGTAAGATAACTGTGTGAAGATTTCTTCATATTGGTTTCCTCTAACTGTCTCTTTTATCTTTTACATATAATCTCAAACATATAACCACAGATGTGCTAGAAAAACAAGAAAAAATACTATTTTCTTTATCAAGAAGTAACGAGCTTTTTGCTTTCTTCCTATAGTTCAATCAAAGGATTGTCACTGGGTCAAAGTATAGACACAAGGTGCAATCCTGAGTGAAGTACAGCTTAATGAAGAATCAAAGATATCTTCTTTTGAACAAGAGAATTTGGCCATGCTTTTGCTTTTCGCCATTGAAGGAAAACATGGGTTGCTCTAACGAGACCAAAAAAGATTGCATGCATTGGAGTGGATGATTCTACCATCCTTGATTGAAATCCAAAGGATCTAATGGTTTCTTGATGCAAGAGAAAGCGACAAATAGGAGGAATGTGTTTAGAGGTCAAACTTGGGTAATCTCTAATTTTAGGGACTCGGGGACTTGGCAAAAAATGTCCAAAATTCTACACACGAGTACTTGGACTCAAATTATTATAAAAAAAAAAAAAAAAAAAACTATAACTTTTGAATATTCATTCTTCATTTATGATCTATTATTCATGTAAAGAAGAGATAAGAAAACAAATTTCTTATCGAAAAAATTAAATAATAAAAGCAGTTTTTCAATCAAATTCTTATGATGTCATAATTCCTAATCCCGATCCTAACTACTACCCTTCGGCTTTAGCTTAAGGTTGAAATCCTAGACAAAGTATAAAACTAATTGAGACTACTTCCATGACACTTTTCAAGCTTATAGTATGATAGGAAAATTTTGAATGAGTGCATCATGATAGAACATTCTTTAGAGAAAAATTACGTACCACATGGGTTACGTAAACCAATCTATATATTGATTTATAAAGTTCTATATAACTCAAATATAGTTCATTAGTAAGTCCATTTGATTTCTTTTATGAAGAAAAAATCATTTTATTAATTTAGATTATGAAACGTAAATGATATATATATATAGCTATAATAAGTTAAGTTCTATAAAGCAATGAAGAAAAAATCATTTTATTAATTATAAATGTTAACTCACATATAGAGATGTTCTTTGGTGGTGGAACGAGGATGTCCAACGAACAATTAAGACTAAAAGAGAGATGTATAAGAAAATACCTAAGTGTCAAGATGAAGATGCGTACAATCAATATAGAGAAGCTAGAAAACAAGCTAAAAAGTAGTTAGTCAAGTCAAAACAAATTTCATGGAAGATCTATATACAAGGTTAGAAAATAGAGATGGCGAAAAATATATATAGGCTAGCCAAATTAAGCGATAAAAAGAAACAAGACCTAAGTCATGTAAGATGTATTAAGGACGAAAATCGAAATGTTTTAACACGCAAGGATGATATAAAGGAGAGATGGAGAAGTTACTTCGATTGTTTATTTAATGATGGCCAAGTTGATATTATAATAGATGAAAACCCACACCAAGAAAGAAATGTAAACTATACACGCAATATTAGAATTATAGAAGTTAAAGAGGCATTGAAAAGAATGAAAATAGGGAAAGCATGTGGCCCAGATGAAATACCCATAGAGGTTTGGAAATGCTTAGGAGAAATTGGATTAACTTGGTTAACAAAACTTTTAAATTAAATTCTAAAATCAAAACGGATGCCAATGGATTGGAGAAGAAGCACGCTTGCGCCGATCTTCAAAAACAAAGGAGACATTCAAATTTGTTCAAACTACCGGGGAATTAAACTTATAAGTCACGCTATGAAACTTTAGGAGATGATAATTAACAATAAGCTAGGGAGAAAAACAACAATATCAGAGAACCAATTTGGCTTCATGCCTACGAGGTCACTATGGAGGCGATTATCCTTGTAAGACGATTGTTACAAAAATATAGAGAAAAGAAAAAAAATATTCATATGATATTCATAGATTTAAAAAAAACATATGATAGGGTCTCTAGAGATGTTCTTTGGTGGGTTCTAGAAAAAAAAGGAGTGCATGCTAGATACATAGACACTATTACGAAAATGTATGATGGAGTTGTAACGAGTATAAAGACATTTGGAAGAGCTACAAAAAAATTCTCCATTACGATAGGACTGCGTCAAGGATCTGCTTTAAGTCCAAATCTATTTACTTTAGTTATGGATGAACTAACTAAGCATATTCAAAATGATATACCATAGTGTATTCTATTTGCAGATGATATTGTCTTAGTGGATGAAACAAAAGATGTACTGAATAGAAAACTAGAACTCTGGATGAATACATTAGAATCTAAAGGCTTTAAGTTGAGTAGGACGAAAACTGAATACATGCATTGTGAGTTTAGAAACACTAGACATCGAGATGATGGATTGGGTTAAGGTGAACCACTTTAGATACCTAGGATCAATCATACAAAATGATGGTAATATTGAGAATGATGTCACACATAGAATTCAAGCTGGATGGAAGAAATGGAGGAGTGCAACAGAGGTGATTTGTAATTGAAATGTTCCTACTAAGTTAAAAGGAAAATTTTATAGGACCGCAACTAGACCAACTATGCTTTATGGTAGTCAATGTTGGGCGGTAAAGCAACAACAATTACATAAAAAGAACGCAGCAGAAATGAAGATACTTAGATGGATGTGTGGTAAACTCGTAAAGATAGAATAAGAAATATAGAAATTCAAAGACAACCTACAAATGCCCCTACTACAAAACTCGACTCAATAGAAACTGTACAAATTCGACGAAATAAGAGTAGACCAAAGTTAACATGGGATGCATTAATTAGGAGGGATTTGAATGGTTTGGAAAGCTCACCATCAATTGCACTTAATCGAACACAATGAAAAGTTTGATCCATGTAGCCGACTCCAATTAATTTGGGACTGAGGCTATGTTGTTGTTGTTGTCGTCTCTCCTTTTATTACTTTATATATGGTACAAAGCCAGTCAAGTAAAGAATCACGAGTCGCATGGACCAAACAACAATAATACTTGGAGTCAAAAAGGTAATTGAATATGAGGTTATGGTACCAACTTAGCCCACCTCTGTTCGATGAAACCTTTGCAAAAATTTTCCTAGTAGATTACATACAACACATGAATTAAATGGCTAAAAATTAAAGTCTCCATCAATGATCCAGCTCAAATGGTAACCAATGACAATGAAAACATTATATAGTTAATGGTGCAACTAGCAAGCTCAGCCTTGACGATCCCTCGTATTTAATTAGAACATCCAAAACTCAATGGTGAAGGCCTGGCTCATTCACTCGATGGAAGAAAATACTAGTAACAAATACCTTATCTTATCATATCGCCAAAAACATTTTTGACGCAATAATTTCGACTAGAATCTCAAAGACTCAAGTATTTGAATTGTGTAACAAAGACTTACTAACTCTACTAACCCTTATCTCAAAGCGGCTATAATTTTATCCCAAAACAACCAAATCGAACTACAACTCAAACTCTATAATTAAACATAGATAAGAACACTAAAATCCTTATTAGGTTAGGATATAATATATATATGGCCTGTTTGGTTCACATTTTAGTGAATCCTAACACATAGGATTAATTAGTGATAGGACTAACACATGGGTTTAGATAGTTTAGTCATATTTGTGTATCTTGTTTGGTTGGTAGTTTTAAGGTTGGGATTAAGTGAGGTTGTACATGTACATTTACCAAAATACCCTTACATAAATTTGACCTCATTTTCACATCTTCATCCCCTTCGTTGTGACGCCGCCGACCCAAAACAATGAAAATTCCACAAAAATTCAACCCCCCCCTTCAAGTTCATCACACAAATCACCATATTATATTTCAAGAAACCCCAAAACCCCAAAACCAAAAACAAACCAGAAAACCCTCAAAGTTCCTTCTTTTACAAGAAAACAAAGAAGCGAACCTCTTCGACTTTGGACTGATTGAGATGAAGAGTGGAGTTGATCCAGGCCAAGATCTTTGTTCTTCCCACGAAGTATGCCGCATCCATCATTCATATGCTCATCACCATCTTTCCGATTCGGATTTCTCAATATCGATCGATCTATGCAACTCTTTCGTTTTAGATTTCTCTATTTCTCTCTAACGTTCGAATGCAGAGAAATACAGGGGAGAGAGAGAGAGAGAGAGAGAGAGAGAGAGAGAGAGAGAGAGAGAGAGAGAGAGAGAGAGAGATGAGCGATTCGAGTGTATTGAAGACACACAGATGAGGGTTCGATTGACAAATAGAACGAAGAGAAGAACAAAAAAAAAAACCAGGTCGCGAGAAGGAAGAAGAAGAGCAAAACAGGGAGGGAGGTCGAGAGTTTTGGAGAGTTGTGATTTGGTTAATGTGAGGGGTAAAGTGGTAATCTCCTCTTTCAGTTACAATGGATTAGCTAATCCCACAAAAAATGGTGGTATTGTTTAATCCACTACCATGCCTCGTAACTAATCCGCTGGCCTAGTTAATCCTCCAAGCAAACGGCGGATTAACTAGTCCAGTGTGGCTAATCCGGGCTAATCCTACGAACCAAACAGGCCAATAGAGTTTGAGCCAAATCATAGTGATCTCAACCTTGACAACGACTTTGTCAACCAATCAATTAAGTGCAGCCACCACAAATACTGGTGCATCGCTCCTTGCTATTGCATCCTTTTGGAGGAAGGAGAATACAATAGACCACCCATTCATTTAGCGCGACTTCATTATGGATGTTTGAAAGAAGTGAGAAGAAACTTTCTCAAGGGAGAAGATCAATTGCCCAACAACAGACGATAACCATAACAACAGAAAGGCAAATACCATAAGACTATGTGCGGTCTTAGCCACAACACAAATAGTGGGGAACAAAAGGAATCTTAGAATCTTTGGAAACAAGGAAATAAGTAGCCAGTCAGCATGGGGAAAAGCAAAAGAGTTTGGATGTGAGGCAACCCATAAGCTAGGTTCACGTAAGGAAATTACAGATTGGGGAAAAGCAAAAGAGTTTGGATGTGAGGCAACCCATAAGCTAAGTTAACGTAAGGAACAGATTGGATGATGAATTGAGGAGTTGGGTTGACATAATGTAATTGATGTAACAAAAAAGAGAGATCGGGAAAAAATGGGAAACTTTTGGTACTAAACAATGTGCTGTGTTTTTAGTTATCATTCCCAGAAATGTCCTAACAAACAAAAGCTTGAGAATCTTCATTAATGGTAGCAACAATGCCTTTTACTTCCAATTTTAAAGTGGAGACTAAAGGCAACCTAAACTTGCTTTTCATAAAGTCCTCTCTCCCAAGTCCCAACCATCAAATACCACTTTTGACTCCTATCTCCCTCAGCCTTTCATCATTCAATTAATCTTCAAATCCTTGTTGAGTCGAAATATCATACACTCTACCATAAACTAAAATTTTGATTCACATCATCCTATTTATCAATCGTGTTCATTCGTGTGGCTTTTTGTAAATTCCATTGAATTATAAATATTTCCTAACCAAATATTTTACCACTTGAAATGGTAAATTGTTGAACTTTCAAGCTCTTGATCTTGGTTTAGGCCTTCTAATGGTAGATTTACCATCATTTTTTCCATAATTCAACTTGCTATCTAACACTCCAAGTGTTACTCAAATCCAAGCAACACAACCACAACTGAACTTAAAACATTGTCCTAGAAACACTAATTCTAACCCCTTCAAGTATGACCAAAAGGTTTACAACAAGCTCAATTTCTCCATTAATAAACCCAAATGGAAGTGGAAGTTCTGCAACATACACTAGAGGGCATTAAGGAAATCCAAGATGGAAAAATTATGAACATAAAAAAGGGTAATAGAGAACAGAAGAGGGAGGCCCATGTAACTACATTGCAATTTGCATCAAGCGTGTTCCCAACACAAAATTTAACTAGCTCTGTCCTCCTTAAAAGGAAAGTGAAGTCTCAAATGTACCAAAGTAGAGTGAATGAACTTCCAAGGAATTTTGAAAGCAGTAATTAGGCACAATCCTAGCAACCGATAATTATCAATGATTCTATATCTCCCTGCCACAACTTTAGCCCACAAGGATTCTCTTTTTCTATCAAATTTCCAACTCCATTTGGTCGCCAAATATATATTTCTTGTCCTAAAAATTGCCCATTGCTACCACTCCTTTTTCCTTGGGTTTAATGTTCTCTTCACACATCACTAAGTTTCTATAACGATGCACTTATGGAAAATCACACAAAAATCATGTCAAACCTTTTATATGTTCTCACTAACGCAAATAAAAAACTTGAAATGGCACATGACATACAAGTGATTGCGTTAAAAACCAAGTTAACAAGTAATAGTCTTACACCTTAAGATAAAAGACCCATACTCCATCCCTCTGACCTACACTTTTGGACACCACTAATATCCAGAAGTCAACCTTCATAAGATTCACACTTAGAAGCAGCCCCACATGTCATTGCTCTAATCTTCTCCTCACTCATTGAGTTCCCTAGCACTTAACGTTTTTGCACATTCACCTTCAAGCCTGAGGTATCAAACTAGCAGCTCTAAATTAATCGATAAAGATTTATACTTAGAGGCCTTTTCTTTGTGTTGTGCTTGGCTAATTTCCGTGACTCATGAGCCATGAGTTGGACTTTCTAAACCCAACAAGTGAAATAAATGCTAGGTTGAGAGCTCTAGACATTGATTTATTAGTTGGCCCTATGTTCAGGTACATTCTGTAGAAAGATTGAGTCTTTGGTGAGGGCAAAAACCAAATTTGTTCATTATGTGGCTGTCGAGATCACTAGATCATGGGTCCTTCTATTCGGGTAGCGGTTGTTTGCTTTCTTTTTCACTCAAATAATACTTTGGGGTACCATTTTGCGAGTTAACTGGGAAGAAAGGGTGACAAATTCATTGTTAGTAAAAATTGAAAACCTAGAACAATTTGCTAGAGTTCAACAGCTCTCCCAATGTGGGTGTGCCTTATCAACATTTTTTCACTCATTTCTTTAATGTTTTTCAACATAGCACACATACAATTAAAGAGTTATCGCACTTCATATGGTTCAACTCTAACAATACCTATCGGTCCTATCCAACTTAAACCATGATCAAGAGTTTGAAAGCTCCAACTATTTACTACATTAACTCATTAATCAACTTGTTAGTATCGTAAAGTGTTTACTATTTTTTACAGTTACTACTTCTAGCAAAAACAGTGGGGATGGGGTTAAGTACAAAGATTAATTTAGTTGAACCCAAAATTCTAGTTTGTGGCAATTTTGGCGACTAAAATTGTCATAGATAGATTAAGTTTATGGCAACGCATTATTATCCTTCTATTTGATGTTACGAATATTGATTTCTAGTGAGTAATTTGAACATAAATGTATATAATGGATATTTTTTTAACGAATAGCAACTAATGAAATAAACATTATTTATCTCTACCAAAAAAAATAAACAATATTTTTTGTAAGCTAGGCACCTCCTAACCTAAAGACAACAAACTGCCAAGGCATCACGTTGCCTCCTTGAAAACATCACTTCATATAAAACTTAATTATGCCATTACCAGTGATCATGTATTCAGTAAGATAGTAACCTGATGCGATTAACTAACCCAACTAAGAGCAAGTTAGGTAGTGTGCAAAACCAGGTACATGTTGGGTAATTCTAAGTTGTATGATATCACTTCATGTTGTGCATAAAGTAGGATATAAAATGAGCTCAGCAAGGGTTTGTATATAGAGTCTATCAAGTTTAAATTTTCTACTTATCTTTATCTTAAAAATGAAGTATCTACAAAGTGTCACAAAATATATTAGCTCTTTCAATTCAATTTCAACCACAAGCAAATCCACAATAATATAAGTTACATAACTCATTATTAGGCCAAGGATGGAATGTGTTCATTGTTATACAAGAATAAACAAGCTTAGGTTAGAGTCTTCCCTTTTAAATGATAATAACAATAGTACTAATAATAAATAACAATGACGATGGGACGACGAGGATGGTTATGATAAGCAATTACATGCAGAAGCAAGCAGGCAGAAGCAATACAAATTGAACTAATGCAAATAACATTCATTAAAAAAGCAAAAATCGGGTCCTTGAAAAGTTAAAAATTTTTCATTCAACAAGAGAAGGAAATGCAGCCAGTTTGCAATATTAATCCTGGTAGATGGGTCCAGAGAGAAGAAGCAATACGAGCAAAAAAAAAACGGACACATAGACATAGAAACAAGCCCACATAAGCAACCATGGAAATCCCTTTACTCATTCAAGTATAAATGCTTAGAATAGAAAAGGGAAAAAGAACTGTGGGCATTTACAGGTCTAATTATCATTAGTTTAACTAACAATGAACATATTGTGATCAAGAACTAAATCATTCAATAGGAGTCGACCTGCAATTTTTTGGGCAAGATAAATCAAGGATTGGGCAGTTAGGCACAAGACACATAATCCAGACCATCTCTTGAACAGTTAGGCATGACGATTTAAGGAGTCACAACACACGATCTTGTTCATCTCCCAAACAATTAGGTGAAATTTGCTCGGCGAGATCTTAGGTGTCTTCCACCTTAGACCCCAAATAGAGGAACTTCAATTCAATAAGTAAACAACCTAGTCCATGTGAAATGGCATTAACATGCTACCAATTTAATAAGTTTTTACTTTTTAAGTATCAGAGATTCTTAACTTAGTTGGGGACAAGGCATTGATTGAGTTGAATTAAGTCTAAGTTGAGTAATGACAAGTCCAAAACTTTCTAACGTTGCGTCCTACTAAGATGAACCAACACAATAAATTTCTTCTCTCTATATTTTCTAGGAATATACTCTTAAGCTGGATGCACTATGTCTTGTACACTAGGAAGAAAGTAAAATCATCAAAAGCACAAACAAAGCCAGTTCACCACTGCCCATCAACTTAAAACAAACAGCATTCAATTCAATAGAAGCATGAAATCAAAACTCAACCTCACCAGAAATCTAAGCAGACACAGGTGAGGACGATATCATCCCCGTCTGCCTCGCATAGGCAAAAATCCCTCCAGCCTCAATAACCGGCCCTGCATCCCCAATAGGCTTCAACCTATACTCCTTCCCAGTTGTATGATTAATCAACAGATTCTCAGCCAGCTCAACAGTGACCACATCCCCAGTATTGCACTCATCACACACCCTCACCTCCGACTCCAACGGGTAAACCTCCCCGGTCGCGACCGAGTTCCTGAAGAAGATCCTGGCGTAGGACTCCGCCACCACGGCCTTAACTCCGGAAGCCCCAAGCGCGACGGGCGCGTGCTCCCTCGACGACCCGCACCCGAAATTGTCCCCAGCAATGATTATGGAGTACTTGGATCGGAACTCGCCGGGGTCCACGAAGCGGATAGGGTAGGCGGAGGGGAGGCCAATTAGGGCAAATGAGCCGAGCTTTCGGTACTCGTCGGGGTTGGAGGGGACGAGGGTTAGGTGCTCTGCGGGGATGATCTGGTCGGTGTCGATGTTGTCGCTGACGACGTAGCAGAGGCCGTGGAACGTGGTGGCGGGCGGAGGAGATGAGGAGCTGATGTTGTTGTTGTTGTGGGTGGCGGAGAGGCGGCGGAGAGGAGATGGGGAAGAGGAGGGGAGTTTGAAGGGGAATTTGGTGGGCGCTCTGGAAATGGAGCGAAATGAGAGTGTTGTCGTCGATGATGGTTTAGGGTGAGGTTGCGGAGGGATGATGGTCGCATGGGACAATGAAGAGGCGGCTGGGGCTGCTGTAGCCATTCCTGGAAGGCGGAGCATTGGAGAGGATAGCACTACGTTTTCGAGCTTTCGGGGTTGTAGAGCTCGGTGAACGTGCTTATTAACCACACTTGCACATCGTACGTTCGTACCAGTTAAACATTGCATTTTAAAACCTACTTTGCAGGTTACCGGGTACTGAGTTCTAAAGTTTTTTTTTTTTTTTTTGAAGCCAAAGTTTTAGAGTTATACCGTCATCTCTTTTTTTTCTTTTTTTCAAGTAGGTCTATTATCTCATTTGTTTTCTAAGACGAGGTATATTTCTCTCTTATGTAATGGCGTGTCCCTCGTATAATAGTCAAAAGGTAGGTTGGCAATTTGTGTACTTACGCAATAATTTGTTGAATCAAGTAGCTCAAACTTGTAATTTAAGTTGACTCAAATTAGTGTCCTACATGAATCCATGCATACACAATGATTACACATGAAATTGATTAGTTGATACAAACTATGTTAATGTTTGTATTCCAATTAGAACTTAATATTTTGTGTTGGTTTATGTGTACATGCATGTAACACTTATGAATAGGTGAGTAAGGTTAAGTGAAAGGACATAGTGTTAGTGTGTCGAAGCGTACGGGCTATGTCAAGCGGGTACGTAACACACGGTGTTAAGGTGTTTGAGAGTGGAGTGTGTCATAATGTACGGACCTATGAGCAGGTACGCGAGACTGTGAAATTGAGTCTTATTGGGTTTTCTATATGGGGTTTTGATAGAGGATTTTTTTGTGTATTAAACTATTAATAGTGGAATGCATTGTTTCTTACCCATGGTTTTTTTTTCCTTATTTTGGGGTTTTCCACGTAAATTCTTGTGTTCATTTTTCTCTGTAGTTTATTTATTTTTGGGTGTATTCGTGTGACTATGATCTTGAAAATTCCATGGTGATTCATCACAACAAATTGGTATCAGAGCCACGATTAATATTTTGGGGTTTAAGAGTCGTGAGAAGGAAAGTGATGAGAATTAGGAAGAGTTGGATTTGAAGGCGATGAGCGTCATAAAATTCAATTTGGCAAAGAATGCTCTTTCGAACACGAGGAATATTTCTTCGATGAAAGGTCTTTGGGAGAAATTGGAGACTATGTATATGATGAAAAAGCATGTCAAATCAATTCTACCTGAAGGAGCGATACCATCACCTAAAGATGGATGAAGGTACACATATTATTGATCATCTTAGTGCTCCAAACAAGATTTTCTCGAAACTTGAGGAGTTGGGAAAACAAGAAGTGATGAGGATCGGGCACCCAAACTCATCTAGTCACTTCCGCCTTCGTTCAAGTACATGAAGCCAACACTGATGTATGAGAAGGAAACCATCAGTTTATCATAGCTCATTACCATGTTAATATCTGAGGAGAAGTTGATGAAGAGTGGAGAAAATTATTCATTTGAGAACTCTAGTTTGGTAGCATTTGGGAATGATTCCAAGAAGCATGGGAAAACAGTTTGTTGGAGATGATGTCAAGCAAGGCATCTCAGAATAGATTGAGGGAATAGGAAAGGAAAAAGGGCGAGTTCGGTCAAAAGCTCATGTTCAACAAACGGGGATGATATTGAAGGTGATGACGTTGACAATTTGTTAGTTCTCAAGACTGATAGTAATTATCCTATGTATTCAGCAAAAAATAGGATTTGTGATCAGAAGGGAGAATAGATCATTGACAGTAGGGCCACGTGACATGTATGCGTATATAAGCCATGGATCGGTAATTACATAAGTTGTACGTGTGGCAAAGTTATTGTCAGACCCCACCTAATTAGGGCATCTGATTGGCGTAAATTATCTTAATCCATTGATAATCAAGCAGTCTTAACCTATCCATCAATACACAATTAAGATTAAGCTTTTTTAATCATCAATTATAAAACTTTATTAACCACATAGGATTCTAAAGTGAATCTTATACCTCAATGTTCATTTAGATTAATTAAATAATCCTCAAAATCTCGTAAAATCTTTTCGATAACACCTCATTTGTTTCTAAGCCTACACCGAAATACTCGGCCTTCAAAGTTCTTCAACAAAAACTGCTCAGTTTGGTGGAAATGTCGAAGGACTCACAATCCAACCAAAACAATATATATTGTATTAACATAACTATATAATCATTCTAACTTGATCTGAAGTATTAAAAACCTCAAACCAACATGTAACGGCCCGAAAATATTTTATTAGTGAATGGTGACATGTATTACTTATTTATACTTGCATGCACAATTTTAATTATTTTTAACGTCGATTTTACGCACTAGAGTTGCATCGATATGGGTGCGCGCGGGCAAATGGGTAGGTCGATGTATGGAATATAACTTTGACTAGTTTATGACTTAGGTACTATATTAAATTAAATGAGTACCTAAGTTAATTAATGAGATAAAATACTTAATAAAAACTAGCCTAATTGACTAAATAGATTCATATGACCTAACTAATTATAAGTGTATATAAGCTAGTTTGATTTTCCTAAGTAAGCCAATCAAGAAACTTACTAATTAATGTCCCTAGTTTAATATGGATTTTCATATGACCATAGATTCATCTAGTAATGATAGAAAAAGTGACAATCCTAAGATAAGTTTGTAGATATTTCTAAGAATTTATTAACAAAATTTAAAATTGTAATTAAAATTTAAAAATTAGAAATACAAGTACATTTTTTAGCTTATCAATATTCTCTACTGTGATTGAGATAAGATGTGAATGGAAAAATAAGCTAATCATGCTAGAACATTACTTCTTCAAAAAAAGTGTATTGGATTTATGAGAATGAGTTCATGATTGATTTGGAGATAAAAAAAAAAAAAAAAAAAAAAAAAAAAACGTGTAGTGGATTGATAAGGAGTTAGAGTTTGATTTGGATACAAAAGAAAAGGTTGATTTGGAGATAAAAAAAAAGTATGGGCAAATAGGTAAATTTCATTACCACAAAATTTAAAATTGTAATTAAAATTTAAAAATTACAAATACATGTACATTTTTTAGCTTATAAATATTCTCTACTGTGATTGAGATCAAAAAAAGTGTATTGGATTGATGAGAATGAGTTCATGATTGATTTGGAGAAAAAAAAAACGTGTAGTGGATTGATAAGGAGTTAGAGTTTGATTTGGATACAAAAGAAAAGGTTGATTTGGAGATAAAAAAAAAGTATGGGCAAATAGGTAAATTTCATTACCACTTAAAAATTTGTGATTCGTGCTTTTATATATATGATAGATATATATATATATATATATGGGTACATGAAATGGTTGAAATTCAAACATAGTAGACCTAAAAAATTACACAAATAAAGAATGCTCTACAAGTGTCTCAAATTGATGCTCATGAACCACAAATGTCCATGTATAATATAAATGGCAAACTTATGACTTAATTAAACATGCATCCTTATGGAGAAAATAATTTAGATGCAAAGTCCAAATCATTAAGTATTTACAAGAAACTCCCTCCATATTACTAGAGTACCTCTAATTCTCTACACTCATAATTAGTTCTCATCTTCATCAAATAAAGAAAGAGAATAGGAACGAAGAAACTACTATTAATTGAGCTATATTTAAGAAAGCTTGAGCGCATTAAGGGAAACAATTAAAGAGGCAAGTGCTATTCCTTCGTCTCTATACTCTATTTCTCTCTTAATTTATAAGTTTAGGTTCATAATCTTGATCATCTTATAATTATGATACTATTGTTTAAGACATTCATCAAGTTGTGTAACATGAAGTGCAGAAATTAAAAAAACCATTAGCTATTGCATTTTGCAAGATGACAAAAAAAAGTCTTTTAATAAGTTTGTATATTTGGTTAAGATCTAAGTACTAAAAACCTTTTTAATCATTGAATTAGCTAGGTACTTGCTATCATCCTTTATTAAGTAAAATAGTTGTGTTTTAATGTATAGTACATAAATCTTGATAATATATGGGCAATGCAATAAAATCGAGATTACAACTTATTAGTAAGCTAATAGGAAAAAAAAGATGCCACCAAAGTATATGCATGGTTAAACTAGGAATTTAATTAGAAGATTAATTTGGATATCTTAAGACTAGTGTTTCAAATTAATTGTGCATATGTCTATTAGGTGACAAACTTAAGCCGCACAAAAAGTCGACTAGAATATACTAATAGTGTGAATTATCCTAATTAGTAACTAACTTACTTCATCTTATTTAGAGAAGTTCATTTAGTACAATATAAACTCATAGTACTTAATTAATTTCTTCACGAGTTGATTTAGAGTTTAATTCCTTTAAAAATATTATAAGTTTAATTAGTGAGTTAAGATAAGACATTAATTTAGAGCATATTTTAATTGAAAATTCCCTTGACATATCTAAAAAGATATAAAAAGGTATAAAATGTGGTCCATATAAGTAATCAATACTTATGTAAGAATAATTTTTAATTAACTAGACTTAGTTTCTTAAAATTTACAAAAGAACTATTTTATTGAATTTTCCCAATTGGAGTGTTTTGAGTTTAAGAATCTAAACCCTAACCTAATGACACTAACATACCAAATTCAACACACACACACACACACACACACACACACACACACACACACACACACACACACACACACACACACACACACACACACACACACACACACACACACACACACACACACACACATATATATATATATATATATATATATATTGACATCAGGGACTTAACACACTAGCTTGGGTGTCGAAGATTGGTTTGGGAGCCGATTTTTGCGTCAATCCGAGGTAAGTAAAACCAAATAGGGGATATTTAGTAATTCATTATCTATTATGCTTCTTGATATTCGACACGTTTATTCGTTGGATTTATATTCCTTATTTTGAGTGTCTAAGACCTAAGTGTGTCAAGAAGGTACTCCGAGTTTGGTGCTAGATGGACAAATGTGACTTTACATCGGGTGCTAGATTGTAGGTCATAGACGTGGGTGAGGTATTCGAGATACCGTTGATGCCCCCACGCTACACTGAATTGAATTGTCGACTTGTAAAGTTGCAATTCTAGGAAGTCGAGTAGCGACATTCACTCTCGACGGATTTTACTTGCTGGACTCGTCATTCTCATGTTGATGACTTGAGTGCAGATCCCTAAACAAGCAAAGGCAAGGCGTCAGTGATTGGTGACTTTCTCTGAGGACTCTCAGAGCGGCTCCTCCTTTTGTTCACTTGTAGGTTTCTGACACTTTTTGTCTTTTGTATTATGTACATACACTGTTTTGATAATACTTAGGGTAATTTGGGGTTGAGAGATCCATACTCATGTATTATCGCACTTACATACTATTTTGTCACCAGATATGCATGATTATATTTATATTTGTAGGGTACCATGCCTTAGGTTGTCTAGACTCTATTTTTCTTGAGTTATTATAATTGTTTTAAGTTTACTTCCACTGTAATTACTTTAAGATTATCATAACTTAATAACTCAACTCTAAAACACGAAATTTATAAAAAAGGAATTGAAGGCTTATTAGGCTTGCGTTGACCTTGTAAGGGCTAACTCGGGGGTCCACGTCGGTCTAGACTGGGCGGGGCCTCAGTTTATTAGAATTGGGTCCGTCACAGTTGGTATTAGAGCCGTCAGGTTAGATAAGAGCCAGGTGTTAAATCTTGACTAACCCACAACAAATATAAGACACAAACAAAAGATTAAGTTAGGACACGACTGGGACTTAGAGTGGAACCCTATGATCTTGGCTTAGAGTCTTATTTGGGAAATGGGGAGAGTTGGAGAAATTAAAAATTTGAATCTTATGTGCTATTTGATGTATTGTATTACACTACATCGATAGTTATATATTGATCAAGAACTCACTATCTTTTGTAGATCGTAATGACCGATCAGCCTGGAGGCCGTGGTACTGGTGGAACTTTTGATGTACATGGGAGGCTATATGAGATATCTCAGCTAGTCTCATCACATTGCCACCAGCTTGAGGACATCCTTAAGTTACTAAGGGCATAGACTATATTTCTTCATCTACATCAACAACACATGTTACTCCTAAGGGAGTGCGCCCTTTTGTACAGGCCACTCCAACGGCTCCCATCATACTAACATGATCCATAATAGTTGAGATAATGCTGGTACAGTTACATATAATGCCTCATACACCCCTACTCCTGTAGAGACTATGCCGACTACACCTACAAAGATGAGCGCAAGGGTGATAGCTAAGGTGAGAAGGGCATAGATCGATTGAGTTCTACGGGGGCATGGACCTCGAGGCAATAGAGAAATTTGTGAAAAGCCACGAGAAGATCCATAACATATTGGCCACCCTTGAGCATATGATAGCTACCATATCATCAGGATTATTATTCAGAGAGGCAGATGCTTGGTGGTGCAGTATGGTTGCTACCCATATTAAGCCCAAGGATTGGACCGAGTTCAAAAGACGGTTTAATCAGAAATACTTTCCATCTTCGACCTTGAAGCTAAAAATGGTCGAGTTTTCGATCATCAGACAATACATTGGGGAGTCAGTGATGTAGTACATAGGTTGATTCTTGCAATTACTGAAGTATGTCGATGGCATGGCAGACACCAATGTAGACCATACACACTTCTTTATTGAGGTTTTACTTTGAGATATTGGAGGTACGATAGTCACCACCGAGCTAGTGACTTTATAGCAAGCCTACGAATGGAGCTTGGCTATAAAAATCTACTTTATATGCATTTTGAGGATGACCAAACTGTTCAGGAAGACACATAATTAGAGCACCGATCAAGGCCGAATAGGAATAGGAAGAGGAAGAAACACCACCATCAAGGTTCCAAGGATAGTAGGGATCAGAGTGTTGGTTCAGTAGCTTTGCCTCCACGACCCACTCAGACAACGTTTGTTCCACCCACTCCATCACCGAGCTATGCTAGTCGACCATCTCAGGTGACTTGGTAAACACTACAGTCTCAGCATCAACGTATCGAGAATGATGATAAAGGTAGAGTTAGTGGGCCAATATATACACAGAGATATGGATAGGGGCAGGGACATAAGATCGCGCCAAGGCCAGGGCCACACAGAGCAATTTTCAAGTGCGGGCAGATAGGCCATTTTAAGGACAAGTTTCAACAACTCGGTATAGCACCGTTGCAAGCTAGAGAGAGCTCATGCCGTAATAGAGCCACATCCGGAGGCAAGCATTACCGTATAAAAGGTATGACATTTATTTATTTTTGCATCATGCATGTAATAAAAGTCAAAAAATAAAATTTAAAACCTTATGATTAATCACGCGAAGCATTAGATTGTGATTGTCAATACTTAATGATTACATTTGGTAGTATAAGGTAACTTAGTTAAGTTCATAATTCATGATTGAGTAGCTTTAACTAGTAGAGATGGCCGCGGCTGGCTACAGTTGATGGACCTACTCTCACGTTGTTCTAAAGTAACATGAAAGTCAAGATATGGTCGAGAACCACAGTTTGATGGATTTGGAAGTCAAGTTGTAGTTGAGATCCGCGATTTGATGGATAAAGAAATCAAACCAATTAAAGTGACTCTGTGTGAGTTCACGGTTTATGTTAAATATTGAATTTGTCTAAAACAACATTGTTAAGTCCTCAATTTGATGGGATCAGTTAGGATCACTACCCTTTTCTTCCTCAAATTTCTAGTAAGGAATTCGCTCGAGTTCAAAATAATTAAAATAATTTCAAAGGTGAAAATCTTATTAGTTGGGAAGCCTGTAACGACCCAAAATATTTTATTAGTAATAGCACCATGTATTACTTATTTATACTTGCATGCTCAATTTTAATTATTATTTTTAACGTCGATTTTATGCGCTATAGTTGCATTGATATATGTGCAACGACCCAAAATCTCTAACTTTGTTTAATTCCTTAAACAGGATCAACGACCCATACCGTGAGACCCACATCGTGATATGTCCATTGACCGAGGCAAGGGCCGAGATATATTTTATATTTGTTGTGATGTATGCCTAGTATATTGTATATGTACAGACTATTAAGTCAATTTATATGGGTGTATAGGTATCGAGAAGAGCGGGGATGTACCTCGAGTCGTGTGCATGTCGACGTGAGACCGAGGTAGCGGCTTCTAGGGTAAGCTTAATTAATTTGAGGTAAATGTGAATTTATGTTGGTTTTATAAGTGGCTAATGTGGTCACATTTAATATAAGCATTAACGTGCCTAAAGTTAGGCAAATAAAATAATAAGCATTAGATGTGCATCGAGACATGCATAAACTCATCAAGAGACAATGTGTCAACTTGTCGAGTTATTCAATGGTGACTTGAGGGACAAGTGGGACAAGGTGGTCCATGAGTTAAGCCTCGAGATACGTGTGCACACCATGATCAATGGCTAAGGTTTAAACATATCAACATGATCAAATGCAACATATAAGTCAATGTTTTTGGTTTCTTATCTTCATCAAATCAATTATTCAAGAAGGGAGAGAAAGAAGAGAGTTTGCTGGTGTTGATTTGGTGAGGAAGAGGAGAGAATCATTGAAGCTTTGGTGAGGAAAAAGGAGTTGATCGAGTGAGGTAACATCTCCACAACATAAACTTTGTGAATTCATGAATTTGATGTTGTTGCTGCTGTTTTATGTTTGGGTGGGTGTTAGGGACCTTTCGTGATGCGTACGAGGGTCCCTAAGGCGAAAACAAAGCCTATATGTGGTAAAAACCCAGAATTCAAAGTGCAAAATTCTGGGTTCTGCTGCACATAGCGCGCTAGGTCAATAATCTGGCATTAGCGAGCTAGATATGTAAAGAGCGGGCTAATGTTCAATTAACCCGCTAATGTCGAAAATTACCACGCTAATCTTAATTAGCGCGCTAGAGGTGTAATATAGCGCACTAATTTGCCTCTATTAATACAAAAATCAGCGAAGTCCAAACATGGTTTAAACACTATAAATGGGTTCAAACTCACTCTAAAACCTATCAACTAACTCCAGGGAACTAAGGGGAGATCTCGAGAGTTTGGGAACGTATTTCGGAGTGTCGAAAGACCGGATAGGCTAGGACAAGCGTGTGAATTGTAAGTAAAGCTGTGAGAATTCTATATTTCATTTCACTCTCTTATTGGTTTATGATCTATTTGTAGACATTGCTACTTGTAATCTCACATCATGTTGTTCTTGTGTCTATTCATGATTGAATGTTGTAACATGATGCCTTGTGACATGTTTCATTGATTCTAATTCCTACTATTGATATCATTTTCGATAAATAATTGATGAAAAACATGCTATTGAGATAATTTGGATTTGATTAGACTCGTAATCTATTCCTTTAGGCATTTTAGCCTATCTAGTTTTGGAATCCTAGAGATTTGGAATTATTTGTCTTTGAAAACTAAAGTAGGGATTACCTAGTGTCCATTGCACAAAAGATGCACGGTTCATGGGGACATGGGTCGGCACTCACTATTACACTTGCGCGGCGCGCGAGTTATAGGACTCGGGGTGGTTCGTAAGAATGAGATTAATGTTGTATAAGCGTAGAGCGCAGCTCCGCTATTTTTATGAGATATGTTGAGCGCAACTCCATATAGTAGTGGGAAAGGTTAGATGATAGTTCTCACCACGGCCATGACGTAGATCATCTCGACTTAGCCAGTGTCGGTCTATACATTCTTAACTGTGGTATTTACTTGTATTACTTGTTTAAGCAATTCTTTAACTACTTAATGCTTTTAAATACATGTCTTATATTTTGGAAATGTGCATAGAATTCTCCAGTTATTACTTAAAAATTACTATACTCACCGTCTAGTTTGTGATGGTGGGTATAGGTCCGTCGAGCAGCAGCAGGCCGGAGAAGGAGAAGATTGGCGACTTTCTCTTAGCATTTCGGAGATTTTCTTATCTCATTTTGTATGACTCGACTTTTGTTGTATTATCAATGCTTATGCTTTTACTGTGCATTTTGGGTTGTACATTGGGTTGAGTGTATAGTTCCTCATTTTTGAGTCTCATATACACGCATGTGATGCTGTATTTTCCTGGTTTTCCGCACTTAGTGATTTTGAGTAGTAAGAGCTTCTGCATAATCTTTAAAATACATAATAATATTATAATACGTAATGTGTATTAGAATAATAAATAAATTTTAATTAACTATGAAATCTAAATATAGCTAGACATTTGTAGTGAAAGAATATAGGGACAAAGGCTGACTAATATGTAATTAAGTCTTGTATGGTTAGGATTAAGGTTTGATTACGGGATTAAGCCGAGCGGTGCCCTGTTTAGAAGTTGGGGCCATCACCATTGGTATCGGAGGATAGGTTTAGAGAACTAGATGAATAAAATACAAATCTTAGATGTGGAAACCATATGACTTTTGCCTAGAAACCATTAGTTCAGAAGTGAGTGCAAGTGAGATGGGAATTTCTTATATCTACTTGTTAATTGCTATATGTATATATATACTTATGCGTTATGTCACGTAGAAGCTGATTCGCATTCGCTACTCATTGCAGACCCCAATGGCTGATATACGAGAGGAGGAGATGTAGAGCCTAGTGGTAGTCAGCCTCCTACTATTGCGGAGGATCTACAAAGGCTATCTGACCGAGTAACAGTGTAGGGTCAACAGTTGATTGACTTCATCGCTATGATGACAGCTCGTTTTGCTCCACCAGCATCGACACCGACTCTTATGACTACTACACCGACTGTCCAAGCGTCAACACTTACTACTGCAACTTTAATAGCACCGATAGCCGTGACTGCATCAGTGGTGGAGACAATTGAGGCAATACCATCTCCTACGCCCGCCTCTTCTAGCACTTCTGTTGCAGTTTAGCTGGTGAAGGATTTCATCAAACTCAAGTCAGTCTACTTCGATGGAGTATGGGATTTTCAAAAGATTAAAAAATGGATTCTGTCTCAAGAGAAGCTATATAGGATACTGAAGATCGAGGATAGACTTCGGGCATATATCTCATCTTACACTCTCGAGAGAGACGCCGACGTATGGTGGCGTATATAGTGGCTACTCAGATAGAGTTTGAGACATGGGATGCTTTTAAACAAAAGTTCTATCTGCAGTATTTTCCACCTTTAGTAATGAAAAGGTTGAGATGAGAGTTCATATACTTGAGACAGAGGCCAGAGGAGCCTATGATGTAGTACATAGACATATATGATTATCTACGCCAATTAGCTAGGGACTTGGTGTGAGATGAGTCTGAGGATATGTACCATTTTGGTGATAGACTCAGGCCCGATATTGGATATTACATCGTCAGCTCAGGCTCGAGGAAATTCATTGAAATCTATGAGCGAGCCCCAGCATATGGACATACTATCTAGGTTGAGTCGCTGATGGCAGAGCACCGGGTCTAGTATTATCCTCAGAGTAGGCCATGGAGTATGAGAGACGGAGACAGAGGGGTAAGGGAGCAAGGGGATGGAATAGAAGTGCTAAGGGTTTAGGGAAAGCCACTTACCCACTGGTTGTGCCTAATTTATCATCCATTGTTCCAATACAGAGCACAATGGGCAGATCTCCCTTGCCACCTCCTATTAGGCCAGCCTTACCAACTCCTGTTGTTCCTGCACTTCCGCCCGATAGGCTTCACGGTAGCAGCCGTAGAGTGGTAGAGGCCGAGGTAAAGGCAGAGGCCGAGATACTAGACAGAGACCGGAACAGTCGTAGAGACAGGGTTAATATCAGGCACAAGGTCGTCTTAGACTTAGGGTCAGCGTAGTCAGTTGACAAGCTACAGATGTCTATAGGTTGAACACATAGTAAGAGAGTGCATGCATCTTGCAGCAATGTACACACAGCGGGCTCGAGAGGAGGTTCATATGGTAGCCTAGCCAGACGCAGACGCCACACAAGGTCTCATCGAGGGTATGATTGTTGAGTTTTGGGCATACGCAACGAAAATTACAAAATAATTTTGACAAAAACCCCAACAGGATCTGAATCTAATTCCATTAAAAACGTTTAAACCATGAAAACTTAACCATACCTCGGTCGTAATATACCTTTCTGAAGGTTGATCGATCTCTAAGGCGCTGCCACCGACGAACGCCATCTACCAAATCTACACACTAACGGCGGCCGAGATTCGAAGTGCTAGCTTCGAGAGAATACCAAACCTTTTTTGTTTCTCTCATAAACGATCCAGAGCGTACCAGAAAACCCTGATTCATTTCTGAAATAAAAATAGAGTTTCGACCCTTAATCTTCATACGTGTGTTCTAACTTAAAACGTCTATTTATACATTTATTGTATATAGACGGTTAAGTAAATTACACATATACAACTACTTAAAGAAGTATAAGTGTAATATACCACAATGACGTTTCTATCATGAATTCATCATATAAAATTCATTTTTCTGAACCGTATTAAAATCTCGCAAAACCATTCTTAGTGTACGGCTCAATAGGTTCATACAAGTTGGCAGTGTACCAAAACACATTTTGGTATATAAGTCATAAGCGGCCTCTAGCAAGACATTATGACTACCTAAATTGTACAAATATCTAATCGATACAACCTAATCAATAGTGTATATAACATCCTTTTGTCACACGATATCCTTTTGATCAAACATAAGACATGAAATTGTCATCCAACATGTTCAATCGTACTAGTATTGATCTCCTGGTAGACTAAAAACATCCAAGTGACATCGATCAATATCAATTCACTTAGACTAGGCCTTTTAACAGTCTAACACATCGAGGGATCCACTCGATATCTTTATTTATATGAGAGGGACAAATTCTATCTCGATTACACAACTTCAACATATTGCTCACACAGTATCCAATCACAACCTTTATAATCGTTCAGTTAAAGACAAAGTTTGATTGTGTCAAATCACTGTGTTCCTAATGTTGAAGTCTCTAGTAATCTCAAGTCAGAGGACGAAAAAATATTCTTATCATGAGAAACAACTATGACTTAATCCATGTGTTGTTCTCATAGCGGGTCGGTCCAGTACTTCATTCCCTAACAAGTACTCGTGATCTTGATTCGTATCCCTATACGTATAATCATCATATGATCATCAATCAAGACTCACACTAGTCTTAATTCATTATAGTTCCTAGTATAATGATCGACTAAGGACATTTAGGATATTTTGTAAATACCCATGGATCTTATTATAATGTAAACATGCAAATTAATTGTAATAAACAACAAATGAAATCCTCTATTTTATTAACTAAAAGTATTCATAAAGACACTTAATGGATTGACTTAGGGCACATGCCCCAATAATGATTTCTATTTGTGATAGAGATGCATGCGCATTATTTGATTCTGGTTCTATTAAATCTTTTATTGCTGCTTTCATGGTAGACATCCTAGGGTTGAAACCTGTTAAGCTTAGCATACATTTGATTTTGAATATTGCAGTTGGGGATAGAGTTTACCCTAATAGTATTATTGAGGGATGTCTGGTGGAGATAGATGAGGTAGAGTTACCTGTTGACTTTAGAGTCCTCAATTTTTTGGAGTTCGATGTGATCTTAAGGATGGACTTGTTAGCAACATATCACGCTCATATTGACTGTTTCAGCAAGACAATGATATTTAAGATCACAAGGCGTTCGACATTCACCTATAGAGGTAGTTCTGAGAGGACAGTAGGTACGAGAGGTGGACCTGCGACTAGTGAGGAGATAGAGGTGTTGATTTCACTATACACTGTTGGGGACCAAAGCTGGAGGACATACCAGTGGTTAAAGAGTTTTCTGATGTCTTTCCGGAGGATTTACTTGTTCTATCGCCGCCACGATAGATTGATTTCATTATTAAGTTGGTACCAGGTACTAAACTGATTTCCATACCATCATACCTGATGGCACCACGAGAGCTAGAGGAGTTGAAGATTCAGTTTCAGGATTTGGGACAGAAGGGATTCATCACACTTTCTATGTCGCCATGAGGAGCACCCGTCCTTTTTGTAAAGAAGAAGGATGGTACTTCGAGACTTTGTATCGACTATAGATAGTTGAACAAAGTCACAATTAGGAACAAATATTCACTCCCGAGGATTGATGATTTATTTGATCTGTTGAGAGGAGCACATGTTTTCTCCAATATAAACTTGCTATTAGGGTATCATCAGTTTAGGATCAGGGTTGAGGATATGTCCATAACAACTTTTAGCACAAGATATAGACATTTTCAGTTCACAATCATGCCATTTGGGTTGACTAATGATCCAGTAATGTTTATGGATCTGATGCATCAAGTTTTCAGACTGTTTTTTGACCAGTTTGTGATAGACTTCATCGATGATATATTGATATATTCAAAGAAAATGGAGGATTACAAGCAACACCTCAAAGAGACGTTGTAGATGTTGAATGAGCATAAATTGTATGCCGAATTCGGTAAATGTGAATTTTGGTTATCAGAGGTCAGATTTTTGGGGCATGTTATCGGAGCAGCAGAGATATCGATTGATCCAACTAAGATTCAGGCAATTATGGATTGGCCAGCACCAACTTTAGTGATATATATCAGAAGTTTTTTGGGTTTGGCGGGGTATTATCGTCGATTTGTGAAGGACTTCTTGAAAATTGCTTCACCACTTAGGAGATTGACCCAGAAAGATGTTAGATTTAAGTAGACTAAGGAATGTGAGGAGACATTCACTCAGTTGAAGAGATTGTTGACTACTGCGCCAGCGTTGGTGTTACCAGAGGTTGGACATGGATTTTTAGTATATATTGATGTTTCTTATAGAGGCTTGGGATGTATGTTAATGTAAGGTGTTGGTACAATAGCTTATGCATCCAAACAGTTGAAGATACATGAGAAGAATTATCCGACACACAATTTAGTGTTGGCAACAATATTGTTTGCACTGAAGATATGGAGACATTATCTGTATAAAGAGAAATTTACACTCTTTACTGATCATAAGAGTCTGAAATATCTCTTCAAACATAAGGATTTGAATATGAGACAACGCAGATGGTTAGAGTTTCTGAATGATTATGTCTTTTCCTTGAAGTATCATCTGGGAAAAGCGAACGTAGTCGCAGATGCGCTGAGTAGGATATTTATTGGAGATGCGAAGGCTCCTACCAAAACTCGAGTTGATATTTGCGCTCAGATGAGAGTACAGATCGTGTCTACATAGAGAGTTTCAGAGGGTCAGAGGATCGATAGGTTGTACTCGAGGTTTAGTGAGTTAGCGTAGAGTGCAGATTGTGTTGATTGGATGGAGACATCTGACCTGCATTTGTGATTCAGGGGCAGTCTGTGGATATCATCATTACCATAAATAAGATATGAGATTCTTCACGAGTCATATCGTTCCCGATACACCATTCATTTGGGCAGGACCAAGATGTAACATAATATGAATAAGCATTTTTGGCAGCCTGGGATGAAGGCGGATCTGTCGAAGTTTTATTAGGAACTGCGGGATTTGTCAGCAAGTAAAGGTTAAACATCGCAGACCTAGAGGATTGCTACTGCCTCTTCCTATTCCACAATGGAAGTGGGAAGACATTGCTATGGATTTTGTGATAGGATTACCGAGAACTGCCCGGAAGCATGATTCCATCTGGGTTATTATTGATAGACTGATGAAGTCTGCTCATTTTCTACCAGTGGGCGCATATTACACATTTGATCAGTTGAGTATATTGCTCAAGCGTGAGATTATCAGACTGCATGGGGTACCAGTGACTATTACGTCAGACCGAGATGCTATGTATACATTCAGGATGAGGCAGAGTATGCAAGAGCAGTATGGTACGTGCCTAAAGTTTAGTACAACTTTTCATCATTAGACTGACGAGTAAGCTGAGAGATTGATTCAGGTTCTTGAGGATATGTGGAGGGCTTATGTTTTGGAGTTTGGAGGATCATGGGAGGAGTACCAACCATTATATGAATTTGCATATAACAACAGTTATCAGGCTAGTATTGAGATGGCGCCTTTTGAGGCTTTATATGGTAGACTGCGTCACTCGCCATTTCGAGCTGAGCTAGTGGACCAGGAGACCGTGGGGCCTGAGATTTTTGTTAAACACATGGAGAATGTATGACTGATTCATCAGAAACTCAAGGGAGCCTAGGATAGACAGTGAAAGTATGCAGACATATATCACGGTGGTCTCACATATATCGAATGATCCTTTGTATACTTAAAGGTTTCCCTTCGGAAGAGTCTTCAGAGGTTCGGTATGAAATGTAAACTTGCACTGAGATTTATTGGACCTTTCAGGATTTAGAAACGGATCGAGAAGGTTGCATATGAGCTTAATTTACCTCCACAGATGTCAAGAGTTCATCCAGTCTTTCATTTCTCCATGCTTCGATTAGCTGAGTCAAGAGCAAGTGATCGTTCGACTGTATATTTGAGTCAGATAGATCTGAGTGAGGATATTTCATATGAGGAGCAGCCTATGCAGATTTTGGATCGATTGATACAAAACATGAAAGACAAGTCTATCCCAAAAGTGCTTTTCAAGTGGCAGTTTCACGATGATACGAAACTCACTTGGGAACATGAGAATTATATGTGATATAGGTTTCCATACCTATTCGAGTTAGGTATAACTCCTAGTTCAAATTTTAAATTTCAAGGATGAAATTTTCATTAGCTCGAAAAAATTGTAACGTCCCAATATCTCTAACTTTGTTTAATTCCGTAAACAGGATTAACGACCCATACCATGAGACCCACACCGTGATATGTCATTGACCGAGGCAAGGGCTGATGTATATTTTATATTTGTTGTGATGTATTCCTGGTTTATTGTATATGTGTAGACTATTAAGTTAATTTATACGGGTGTATAAGTATCGAGACGAGCAGGGATGTACCTCGAGTCACGTGTCAATGTGGAACTGAGGTAGTGGCTTATAGGGTAAGCTTAATTAATTTGAGGTAAATGTGAATTTATGTTGGTTTTACGAGTAGCTAATGTAGTCACATTAATATAAGCATTAATGTGCTTAAAGTTAGGAAAATAAAACAATAAGCATTAGATGTGCATCGAGACACGTATTAACTCATCAAGAGATAAGGTGTCAACTTGTTGAGTCACTCAATGGTGACTTGAGGGACAAGTGGGACAAGGTGGTCCATGAGTTGAGCCTCGAGATACGTGTACACACCATGATCAATGACTAAGGTTTAACATATTAACATGGTCAAATGCAACATATAAGTCAATGTTTTTGGTTTCTTATCTTCATCAAATCGATTGTTCAAGGAAGGAGAGAAAGAAGAGAGTTTGATGGTATGGATTTGGTGAGGAAGAGGAGAGAATCATTGAAACTTTGGTGAGGAAGAAGGATTTCATTAAGTGAGGTTACTTCTCCACACCATATACTTTGTGAATTCAAGAATTTGATGTTGTTGTTGCTGTTTTATGTTTGGGTGGGTGTTAGGGACCTTTCGTAATGTGTATGAGGATCCCTAAGGTGAAAACAAAGCCTATGTGTGGTAAAAACCTAGAGCTCGAAGTGCAGAATTCTGGGTTCTGCTGCACATAGCGTATTAGGTTGATAATCTAGCGTGCTAATGTTCAATTAACCCGCTAATGTCAAAAACTAGCACTCTAATCCTAATTAGTGCGCTAGAGGTGTAATATAACGCGCTAATTTTCCTTTGTTAATACAAAAATCGGCAAAGTCCAAGCATGATTTAAACACTATAAATGGGTCCAAACTCACTCTAAAACCTATCAACCAACTCCAGGGAACTAAGGGGAGATGTCAGAAGTTTGGGTACGCATTTCGGAGTGCCAAAAGTTCGGATAGGCTAGGACAAGCGTGTGGATTGTAAGTAAAGCTGTGAGAATTCTATGTTTCATTTCACTCTCTTACTGGTTTATGGTCTATTTGTAGATATTGCTACTTGTAATCTCACATCATGTTGTTTTTGTGTCTATTCATGATTGAATGTTGTAACATGATGCCTTGTGACATATTTCATTGATTTTAATTCCTACTCTTGATATCATTTTTGATAAATAATTGATGAAAAGCATGCTATTGGGATAATTTGGATTTGATTAGACTTGTAATCTATTCCTTTGGGCGTTGTAGCCTATCTAGTTTTGGAATCTTAGAGATTTGGAATTATTTGTCTTTAAAAACTAAAGTCGGGATTATCTAATGTCCATTGCATAAGAGATGCGCGGTTCACGGGGACATGGGTCTATCGGTGTTTTGGCACTAATCACTACACTTGCGCAGCACACGAGTTATGGGACTTCGGGTGGTCGGCGAGAATGAGATTAATTTTGTAAGGGCATAAAGCGCAACTCCGCTATTTGTGTGAGATTTGTTGAGCGCAGCTCCATATAGTAGTGGTAAATGTTAGGTGATAGTTCTCACCGTCGATCGAACTTAGATCATCTCGACTTAGCCTGTGTCAGTCTATACATTCTTAACTGTGGTATTTACTTGCATTACTTATTTCACTAATTCTTTAACTACTTAATGTTTTTAAATACATTTCTAATATTTTGGACATAGAATTCTCCAGTTATTACTTAAAAATTACTATACTCATCGTTTAGTTTGTGACGATGGGTGTAGGTTCATCGAGTAGGTGTAGGCCAGGGAAAGAGAAGATCGATGACTTTCTCTGAGTATTTCGGCGATTCTCCTATCTCATTTTGTATGACTCGAATTTTGTTGTATTATTAATGCTTATGCTTTTACTGTACATTTTGGGTTGTATATTGGGTTGAGTGTATAGTTCTCCATTTTCGAGACTTATATATTTATACACTCATGTGATACTGTATTTTCCTGGTTTCCCACACTTAGGGACTTTGAGTTGTAAGAGCTTCCGCATAATCTTTAAAATACATAATAATATTAAAATATGTAATGTGTATTAGAATAATAAATAAATTTTAATTAACTCTTAAATCTAAATATAGCCGGACATGCGTAGTGAAAGAATATAGGGACAAAAGGTTGACTATTACGTAATTAAGTCTTGTATGGTTAGGATAAAGGCTTGATTACGGGATTAGGTCGACGGTGCCCTGTTTAGAAGTTGGGGCCGTCACAATTTGCGTGGGGACGAATGGGTAGGTCAATGTATGGAATAGGGCTTTGACTAATTTATGACTTAGGCATTATATTAAATTAAGTGATTAACTAAGTTAATTAATGATATAAAATATTAAATGAAAAACTAGCCTAATTGACTAAATAAATTCATATGACTTAACTAATTAAATGTGTATATAAGTTAGTTTGATTTTTCTAAGTAAGCTAATCAAAGAATTTACTAATTAATGTATCTAATTTGATGTGGATTTTCATATGACTATGAATTCATCTAGTAATGATAGAAAAAGTGACGATCCTAGGGTAAGTTTGTAGATATCTATGGGAACTTGAAGTGGTTGAAAATTAAGCATAGATAAACTTTAAAAATCACACAAATAAAGAATACTTTACAAGTGTCTTAAATTGATGCTCATGAACCACAAGTGTCCTTATATGATATAAATGACAAACTTATGAGTTAATTAAACATGTTTCCTTATGGAGAAAATAATTTATATGCAAAGTCCAAATTATTAAATATTTACAAGAAAATCTCACCATATAACTAGAGTACCTCTAATTCTCTAAACTCCTAATTAATTCTCATATTCATCAAATAAAGAAAGAGAAAATGAATGAGGAAACTACCATTAATGGAGCTATATTTAGGAAAGCTTGACCACATTAACGGAAGCAATTAAAGAGGCAAGTGCTACTCCTTCTTCTCTATATTCTATTTCTCTCTTAATTTCTAATTTTAGTTTAGGTTCTTAATCTTGATCATCTTATACTTGGGATACTATTGTTTAAGACATTCGTCAAGTTATGTAACATGAAGTGAAATTAAAAGTTCATTAACTATAGCATTTTGCAAGTTGACAAAACAATCTTTTAATAAGTTTGTATTTTTGGTTAAGATCTAAGTACTAAAAACCTTCTTAATCTTGGAATTAGCTAGGTACTTGCTATCATCCTTTATTAAGTAAAATAGTTGTGTTTTAATGTATAGTACATAAATTTTGATAATATATGGGCAATGCAATAAAATTGACATTACATAAATTTTGATGATATATGGGCAATGCAATAAAATTAAGATTACAACTTATGAAAAAGCTAATAGGAAAAAAGAGATGCCACCAAAGTATGTGCATAGTTAAACTAGGAATTTAATTAGAAGATTAATTTGGATATCTTAAGACTAGTGTCTCAAATTAATTGTGCATATGTCTACTAGGTGACAAACTTAAGCCACACAAAAAGTTGATTAAAATATACAAAGTATTCATAAGTTACTAATAGTGTAAATCATCCTAATTAGTAACTAAATTACTTCATCTTATTTAAAGAAGTTCATTAAGTACAATATAAACTCATAGTACTTAATTGATTTTTTCACGAGTTGATTTAGAGTTTAATTCCTTTAAAAATGTTATAACTTTAATTAGTGAGTTAAGATACATTAACTTAGAGCACATTTTAATTGGACATTCCCTTGACATATCTAATAAGATACGAAAAGGTGTAAAATGTGGTCCATATAAGTAATCGATACTTGTGTAAGAATAATATTCAATTAACTAGATTTAGTTTCTTAAATTGACAACTATTTTATTGAATTTTCACAATTGGAGCGTTTTGAGTTTTGGAATCTAAACCCTAACCTAATGACACTAACACATATATATATATATATATATATATATTAACACTAGAGACTTAGTACACTATCTTTGGTGTCGAAAATTAGTTTGGGAGCGCTTTGGACGGGAGCCGATTTTTGCGTTGATTCGATGTAAGTAAAACTAGATTGGGGGTATTTAGTAATTCATTATCGATTATGCTTCTTGATATTCGACATGCTTATTCCTTGATTTCCATTCTTTATTTTGAGTGTTTAAGACTTAAATGTGTCAGGAAGGTACTTTGAGTTTGGCGTTAGATGGAGAAACGTGACCGTACCTCGGGTACTGGATTGTGGGTCGTAGATGTGGGTGAGGTATTCGGGTCACCGTTGATGCCCCACGCTACACTAAACTGAATTGTCAACTTGTACAGTCGCAATTCTAGGAAGTCGAGTAACGGCACCCGCTCTCGATGGATTTGGATGACTTAGTTATCTTCCCTTGTTTCCTAGACACTCTTTATCGCTGCTATTACTTTTCAGTCCATTTACCATGCACTTTCATTTACTTATCTATCTTTTAGATTCTAGCATGATATTTAGACTACTTTATTTATTCATGAAATACTATCTGCATCCTACTGGCTTTTATTTACTAGACTCATTATTCTCGTGTTTATGACTTCAATGCAGATCCATAGGCGAGCAATGGAAAAGCGCTAGTGATTGGTGACTTTCTTTAAGGACTCTCAAATCGACTCCTCATTTTGTTCACTTGTAGGTTTCTGACACTTTTAGTCTTTTGTTTTATATACATATACTATTTTGATAACACTTAGAGTATTTTGGGGTTGAGAGATCCAGACTCATGTATTTTTACATTTACTCACTATTTTGTCACCAGATATGCATGACTATCTCTGTATTTGCAGGGTACCATGCCTTAGGTTGTGCCGACTCTATTTTTCTTGAGTTATTATAATTGTTTTAAGTTTATTTATGTTGTCATTACTTTAGAATTTGCATAATTTAATAACTCAACTCTAAAACATGATATTTATAAAAATAATGGATTTGGAGGCTTACCGGGTCTGCATTGACCTTGTGAAAGATGACTCGGGGATCCACGTAGGTCTAGGCCGGGTGGAACCCAATTTGTGAGTGTTGGGTTATGTTTCTTAGGCCAATTCCGTAAAATTGTTTAACTATTATAAGTATATGTGTTTTTCTTTTATAATAGTATCCATGGATAATTATTGTATTATTCTAAATGTCTCTAGTCAGTTATTATTGTGGGAACAATAATAAATTAAGACTAGTATGAGTCTTGATTGATAATCATGTGATGATCATGTGTATATGGATACAGATCAAGATAATGGGTATCGTTGGGAACAAATGCTTGACCGACCCACTATAAGAACACTATATGGTCAATGTCATAAGTGATTTTCATGAGAGTTATATCATTTAGTCCTTTGACTTGAGATCACCAGAGACTCCAACATTAGGAGCACAATGATTTGATACAATCAAATGTTGTCTTTTACTGGATAATTAAAAAGATTGTGATTAGTCATTGTTCGACTATTGTAAGGATGTTGTGTGATCAAGATGGAATTTTTCCCTCTATTTTAGAGAGAGACATTCCATGCCTTATGTTCAATCAAAAGATATCACGTAACAAAAAGGATATGATATACAGTGTCTATTAGGTAGAATTCATTTTGAAGATTCTCATTAAATTTCCTAGTTTGACTGGGATTCAAGATTCTCATACATTTCTTGTGTGACTAGTAATTTTGTTTCTTAGTAAATTCTATTTTGAATAGGACTCTAATTGAGATTATAGTATGACTTTAATTCTTATTTGAATTTTAGATAAATTACAACTCTTATTGGATTAGTAATTGTAGATTATCTATGAATCTATCCTTTTGGGAGTTGAACTTTATCTAAGTCTCTATTTGGAGTGTGACTAGGAAATGGAGTTCTTTTACAACTTCACCTAGTGTACTATAAATAGACATTAGGGTTACAGTTGTTATAGGGAATTCCCGAGAGAGATTTTTCCTAGAGAATTTTTGTGAGGATGTTTGTCCTAGGATTTTTAGGGCTAGCACTCCGGATTGTGATCGTCCGTTCGTGTGTAGATTTCTGATAGAGGGCGATCGTCTCTGGTAACGGCTTAGAGGAATTGATCAATACGAAACAAGGCAGACATGGAGTTATTCTTGCTAATGTATAATTTTTTATTGGCATGTTAATTTAATGGAATCAATAGGATCTTAGTTCGGGGATGTTCGAAAAAGGTCTCGAAAACTTTTGCTGCGCATGATCCTCGAAACCCAACAGTGAGAATAAGGGCCGTCACACCTTAACTTAAAAATTATCTCAATTCGTCTTAAAATCTTTCCAGATATTCCAAAGGAGATCCTAATCACACTTGAACCCCAAAACCCATTTATACATTATAATATATTTAAAAATCAATATATACATAGAGAGAAAAAAACTAACATATACACAAACAGTCAGAAAACTTTCCCTTTCCCTTGTCATTGCTAGAACCTGTTATTATCCAATTATAAAAATTTGATAATGTCAGATAAGTAAATCCCACACTATCCAGTACACCTGTAATGATTAAATACATTGTATTCCTAGAGATTAAACGAACAATAATATCGCTAGGAATCATAAATATACAAGTATGCAATCCATCCCGTTTCTGTTGACCAACCACAATTAGATGACGTCTTCCAAAAATGGTAGGTAAATAGTAATAAAGATTCATGATTTTTAGAGGAAGTCCCTTCAGAGGCCACACCCTCGACTACCTGTGGAGTATGATCCTAGTCAGCATCACAACTCATCCTAAATAAGTTTCTACAACGATCAGCGACTCTAGTCGCATAGCACCACTATGTTCATCCCACAACACATATAGCCAATGAAAATAATGGGACCCTCAAAGGCCTCATTTCTCTCATGTGCGTGAATGCGTGACCAATAAATATGCATCCATAAACTGTGAATGCAATTATATTAAAAAATACACATACAATGTAATGGTTATCATGGGATTTACATAGCCTTACAAATGTGATACCAAAGTTCCTTTGCGCTCCGAGTCAGTAAGCTGATCCACAAGGAGTTCTAATAGTGGTCCTACAATTGATTTATGGGCCCGGTAAGACTCCATAATAATTTCACAATTTTCTCAATCAATTGCAGTTTAATTGACCCAATCGCATCCAGAAACCCCTAAAATACTTCCAAGATAAATTCTCTGATGCTCGAATTTTATTTTTGACTCAAATTATTGTTAGGTATCGAAAATTACGTTGTCTAGGCTTAAATATAATTTTTCCAATTTATTATGTCTTATTTGGTCCTGCCTCGACCCGAAAACCTTGAAATCCCTCCAAATCTTATTCTTAGATGTCTGAATCTCAATTTCGACTCCAAATTGTGATTCGAAATAAAAAATTAACTTAGACTAGACTTTAAGATAATTTTTACAATTTCGAGCATTTTCGGGTTGGGCTCAAACCCCCTTTACGTCCTGTCCACTACTTTTCAACAACCACCATTTTTTTAATTTCATTAAGGTTAGGCTCCCAACCCCAACCTCGGGTCGGATCTGGGCAAGGGAGTCATCTTCCTCGGATAAACCGAGTCTCCTCATCCCCATTTTTGTCTAATAGCCGACAAACATCATCAACAACAACACGCAACAACAACATCGACAACAATTAACAACAATCAACAACAACCACCCAACAATAATAACATACACAACCTCACCTTCTCATCATCACTTCCTTCCTCTCGGTATCTCTCTTTCTTTCTCTTTCTCTCCTCATTTCGATCTCCACTATCGAAAGTTAAGATTGAGGAATAAGTTCTGTTATTCAGGTTGGAAAAATATAAGATTTTCTTGAAATTCATATCACACGAATTTCGAGGCAAATCGAAAGTTTACATTCATTATATATTTTAATCTTCTTCGAGATACATGATGCATATTTCGAGATCGATCTTATGGCTATTAATAAGATAATTATCATCACTTACTGACTTAAGCAAAATCAATTATATTTGATCTCCTCGAGTTATGTATTGCATATCTCGAGGTAGATTTTATGATTTTTGTATAACAAACCATACACCAATTGATTTTTCTTGCGATAGGATGACACGCATCTCAAGGCATGGACACATCTCTTTAACAACCAATGTATCACAACCATTCTTCCTCGATGCTCACACTATGCGCATCTCGGGGTGAATCGAATGCATACTTTTATTTTTTATTAAACTGTAGGATTGATTTATATATTTACATATAAACCATATATATATATATTTTATAAACTAAGTTGTAAGCTAACTAGAACTTGTAGAACTAAAATATGAGAACTGTGAACTAAAGACTATAATAACAAGTAGAGAAGAGGAGACTAGAGAGAAAAGGGTTAGAAATTATGCAGAGATTGTATTCAACTATTGGTACATCAATTGCAATGAGGTTGACACCCTTTATATAATTGATTTGGTGATGATGATAAATGTACTTATACAATGTGTACAAGTTATACATACACCATATCATAAGCAACATTGAAAATACATGAAAGAGTTGGTGCACATTGAAAGGTTTCAAATAACATGACAATACATGGATAAGTGAGGGTAATATTAGTGAGAAATACAAGTTACATGACTACACAATATGTTGGTGTGCATGTATAGTCATCCATACTTCACAACACTCCCCCTTGGATGACACTTGTTGAGAGAATATGCCTCGTTAACGCTTCTACAAGAAAAAGCCATGTGGAAAAGAATCCAGTAAAAGACAAAAAGTGCACCATTCTCATATATTTTGATATGAGTAAAGTATTGTTAGAATTGTTTTATTAAAAACCTTGCTAGAAAAACTCAATGAGACAAAACCATAGCTAAGGAAAAGAGTGCAACACATTATACACTTTGAGAGAATATGTATATATGACTTATTAAAACCTTTACCAGAAAAATCGTAGGGGAAAATATCTAGTATAGGAAAAAGAGTACATTGATTGCTCTCATAAATTTTTATATATAGTATAATAATGTTAGGATTGCCTAAAAAAATCTTGCTAGAAAAACTCAATGGGATAAAACCATAGCTAAGAGGAAAATAGTGCAATGCACTAATCGATAACTCCTTTTGATTTTCCCCCTCTTGTTGACATGAGTGGAACATCTTATTATTTTGCAACAAACCTTTACAAACCCAAGTTCTCCTTTTGAGTAAAATAAATTATACGATGGACAACTATTTTACTTAAAAATACTGGATTTCCAAATCAAGGCGAAATCTTATTTTTTCAAGATCTTCCATATTGAATTCCGTTTTTAGGTATTCGAATGATATAACGATGTCATCATGATTTCTCACAATATTCGAGTCGTTGACATATGATGATATTACATTGAAGGCATGGATAATATAAATTACTTACATATCATTTTCTAAGTAAATAATTATTGAGGTTTTGGTACGTACGTTCATCTGACCAAATAGTTTAGTCCAACAACTTCTTGTTTCCTTAATGAGTTTAGCTCGGTTTGGATAACATCTTTTGATAATTATGTCTGATATGATATTTAACCATATACTATTTATGGTATTGGATCATTATTTTCAAATGATACACTGAATTCTTACCAAAGAATTCTTATATTAGGAGTATTTTATTTATTTTTACTCATGACCTCTTTTTCAAAATTTTATATCATTTGAACCAACAAGTCTTTTATGCCTTAAGCATTTTATTGGTTTTTGTGCATTTTGCTGCACAAGGGCATTATTTCATATATGAACCTTCAATAGTGGAACATATGAGGTTGTCACCTTTTTATACAAGAGATTGCATCAAGTAATTGTTTCATAACTAGTTGCCGATGAATGATCATTTGAACTTCAAATTCATATCATAATGCAACATTTTTTTTATGCGTTTCAAGCAATTTTACGCCATTCTTTTTAAATCGGCTTTATATATCTCCTCCTAATGGTGGAAAAATTACTTCATAAAAGTGACAATCAACAAAACTTGTAAACAAATCCCCTATTAGGGGCTCAAGGCATTATACAATTGTTGGAAACCGACATAAATCAAAAGTTTTCTTTGTAAACTCATTTTAGTGTTATTTAAGCATATGAAATAAAACATAAGCTTTATAATTGAAAAACTAAATTTTGGATATTTCATTGTTCGTCTAAATTGAGTTATAAAGAAATTTGAATGAAATAAATATGTTGTGTAAATGTCTCGAGTCTAAAAGTAGTAACTTAATTTTTTTAAATCAATTAAATGCTAACCAATGCATAAGTTAAAAATATATAAATACGTATGCATCTACTTGGCCGAAACATAAATTGAAAATATTTACTGTAAGATTGAATATGTAAATAGGTATTCATAAGTAAATTATAAACAAAGAATGGTGGTTTCCACAACATATTTACTTTGTGAGGATTTAACCAACAATTTGCCTTGAGACTAGCAACACAACTGTAATTTTCAGTTGATAAAATCTTTTGGTTTCACAATTGATGCCTACACATATTTTCAATATTATCCTCATAATTGACGATCATGAATGATCAAATTGATCATTTCATTTTATGAATGTCATTAGATTATATGATGACATTTATTTCAATATGCCTTATTCAAGTAAAATCCAAAAGATAAAGATGAGAATTTAAATTCTCAGATGAAACAAAATCATACTGAGTAATTTTTGGATAAGGCATCGACAACATTATAGTTGTACCACATTTACATGGACATAGCCTTTGTTACGTTTAGATTTGAGAAATACTCTCTCTATTTTATATTATATTATCTACATATTATAATAAGAAAGACATGCAATATTTGCCATTATTTAGCTTATGAATTGAGGTTTCAATTTTATTGAGCTATTTTCAATAATATAATTCATAATTTGTCTTAATTTTGAAGGCATGGTAAAAGATAAAAAATATTTGGATATAATGTATATGACAATATTTAGGCAACATAGCCTTTTGTACGCGATGAAAAATGTCACAATGATGAGCACTCATTGTCAATACTAATTTTCCTTTCTAGTGTTGCATCACTTTAATTCCAACTTTTAGTGGAATTGTCTATGCGATCTTTACAAGGTCTTTTCACTTTTTTCATGTTTGAAAATTTATTATTACGACCGTGGTCATTATATGCAATATATGCTTCTTAATTTGAATCTAGACCAATTGGATGGGAGGAATATAATATCTCATTATTTTACTTAGTTACAATGAGACAAGAAATCAATCCTTAATATTTATTGAATTGACGTGCGCACTCGATATTTGTTGCAGTAATAAATCGAGGTAGCCATGTGACCTTCTTATTATTGTCTCTTTAGTCATATTTCTTCATAGCCTCAACTTAGAGGTAATTAAAATTGCGAAATCAATATTTGACCGATTAAATTTTGGAACTTGAAATCCAACCGCTCATTTTGAGCTTTTCTGAGTATTACATTTTTTGGTATTTATATATATAATTCCATGAGGTGAAAAGTTATATAAAGTGAAGTATTTAATTTTCAAATCTCTAAAGAGATATTGACGAACGATTGTGTGTAACACACAGTCTTGCCTAGATGTTTTATTCATAAATTGTAGTATCTAATTGTCATGACAATTTTTTTTTTGTCAATAATATTAAGCAACACATTCAACTCTGGTATTTGAAAATTAAAATATAGTAAATATTTTTCATATTCGTATATAAAATATATAATATACGATTAAAAAAACGTTCCTAACTTGATTAGTTATATACAAAGTGCACTATTTGTATAAGTAGGTGGGATGACATCCAGATTGGGTAGTGAGACAAAAACTACTTAACAACTATGCCTCCTCGAACGAGATAACCCGTCTCCCTTTCAATGTTTAGCTTTACTGAGTACAAGACTTACTCACTAACAACTCAAACTTAGAGCATACTTTGTATTATAAAAATTAAGAACAAAACATAATTACAACAACAACAACAACAACAACAACAACAACAACAACAACAACAACAACAACAACAACAACATAGCCTCAGTCCCAAATAAGAACAAAACATAATTAATCGTTAATAATTCTATGAGAAAAAACTATCTATTATAAATGGACTTTTGATTTTTAATGTAGAAGATCGTACAAGACCCAACTACAGAGCATACTTTCGTATTCGGTGTGACATATATAATCCATAATACATAAAAAATGTATATACTTGATATTTGTAATATTTAACAATATGTGGCTTTGTTAATGTATGCTTGACGTATAAAATATACAAACCATTTAAATGTATAAAAGGAAAATATATTAAGATAATTGTATGTCTAGTAACATTTTTTTTTTCAATAATAGGTAAGAACTTACTAGTTTAGAATTTGTAAATGTGAATTATCTAAATAAAATGATTAGATAAGCTTGAAATGCTACACACAAGAGTCATAAACAACATATAAATTTATTAGCACTAATTTGCATAGAATGTTATTATATTTCATAGAATTATATAGGAATGATGAAACCTTGAAAATTGAGCGATAGCTTTTATTAGTGGGTATAAGTTCCATGGAGTAAGAGACACTATCTAACGGAATTTATAAAAAAGATGTATTTGTACTCCTATTCGAAGCTATGCGAGCTTAAAATTCTTACATCCTTCTAGATAGACTTTCAATTGTCCCACCTCTCCTCTTTTATTAATTATACAAGGGGTATTGCCTTCTTTCTCATTTCCACAACCTTACTTGATTTGAGCTATCATGATTTGATGTACCCTATCAAAGCACAATATAAAAGATAAAAAATAAAATTCATAGTTTAACTAGTCACGATGAAATGTGGACACTTAGCTTAAGTTGTATATGTGCACATATATATTTGCATGTGAAATAGTGAAAGTAAGCAGCTTTCACATTAGATCAAGAGTTTCCATAAGAATTACCAAATATTATCTAAAAATATATATACCTCTCTAGCTTTGACTCTTTGAGGAAGCTTCTTATCTCCAAGTCCTCTTTTGTATAGAACAAAACTCGTGCTGACAACGTGTTGTAAACTAAGTTGTAGCTAATTAGAACTTGTAGAACTAAAGTATGAGAACCATGAATTAAAGACTACAAGAACAAGTAGAGAAGAAGCGACAAGAGAGAAGAGAGTTAAAGATAATGTAGAGATTGTATTCAACTATTGTTATGTCAATTACAATGAAGTTGGCACCCCTTATATAAGTCATTTGGTGATGCCGATATATGAACTTATACAATGTGTACAAGTTATATATACACCACAAGTCATACAACACATCACGAGCAACATTGACAATACATGGAAGAGTTGATGTACATTGAAAGGTGTCAAGTAACATAACAATACATGGATAAGTGAGGGTACCATTAGTGAGAAATACAAGTTGCATGACTACACAATATGTTGGTGTGCATGTATGGTCATCCATACTTCACAACAATATAAATGTATATACGCTTATATATTTTCATGGCTATAAATTTGCCACGTGCGCCGACTACCATCCTCGGGCATGCACACTATTGTACATCCCACGCGTGTCACCCTCGACCCCGTCTGTCACTAGGCGCCCACCAATTTATTAATTATTTTATTTAATTTCATGATTATCTCTTCAATTTATGTCCACATTAAATTCTGAAAAATACCCAAACTTCACCAAAAATTTAAAAATATTTCCAACATGCTTCAAAACTCGCAGACACCGTTTATAAACTTCAACTTGAAACAATGTATAATATACCAAATAGGTACACGACACACAAAAATAATACTAAATTTATGATCCCTGATCCGTAACGTATGGGTTCCACCTCGAATACCTAAATCTCAAATTAAATCTAAAAATACTTAATTAGCTGCTTAATCAAGTTTATTAAATTCTCGGTTGCCACAGTTATATCGATGGTTGACAACTCTCTGCGACCGATATTGGGAGTCGGTGAGGTTCTGTTGAAGTTGTTTGACTGACGTATCATAACGCTTTGGTGTAACGAACCAGTATTTACTGATGATGATATTTAGTTTGTTTTTAGACTCGGACACCAACTCAAGCCCACGTTGACAGCTCGGATAGGCTAAGACATGCCTAACTAGACATAAATCGTTATTTTTGTCTGTTGGTTGCATAATTATGATGTTAATTATTATTTTATTCAATTTTGCATCACATGTGTGAGTTTGTATTGACATATCATGTGAGGATGTGTGACGGGTATTTACCTCGTAAAACATGTCAATGCAGGTATTGGGTAGGCAAACTGCGGGAACACTAGAAAACATGACTAATTCACGTAAATAAGACTATTTGATCAATTAGAATGAATAATATAACTATAGAGTAAGTTAATTTAGTCAGAACAATAGGTTATGATGCACCTCGAGATGCGTTCCGAGGCACGGGACGTCGAATAACCGAGTAATGAGGATCAAATTTAACTAAAATTGTTTAAACTAGCTGTCAAGTGGCCTAGTGAAGTCATTAAAATGTGTATGGTAAATTTATATTTGATCCATTGGCTCAAATCGGGATACGCGCCTGATCACCACAAATATAAACTAAAGTTAGTGGGATTTTTGTTCAAACCCAACAACAAATACATGCAAATCCAATTTTTCAAAGCTATTGGGGATGGTTTGAAGGATTGAAATTAGAGATTTGAAGCTGGAAACATTAGGAACCAAGGAATCGAATTATGGTATTCACATTCATTTTCCTAAATTCATTATAATAAGCTCAATTTGGGTGTTTGTATGGAAAACGAATTATTAGAATTGGTCATTGGCTTTTTCTGAGTTTTTCTTGAAATTACGAGTCTAATCTAGCATTCGATTAAGGTTTTAAACTGAAATCTATTAAAATTTTCAAATTGGCTATTACGTTGATGAATGCATGAATCTTTAATTTGATGAATTATGCATGGGCCTACGCTTTTGATAGAGTTTTGTGATCCCTTACAAGGATATGGTAGGCTCGATGAAGATGGAAGAGGCCATTGTGTTAAATGGATGAATTCCAGAATTTGGAATTATGCCATTCGACACGGATAGTGCACTAGATAGAGTAGATAGTGTGCTATCCGTTTTGCACATGCAACTGTTCTTCATCATGAAGAACAGTAGCACATTAGGTGGCTCATTAGTCCGCTAGATGCACTTAGCGCGCTAGGCAACCTGATTAGCGAGCTAGAGATAGAACAAACTAGTTTTGAAAATAAAACACTATGGGGATTGTTTTAAGACTTAAGCTATAAAACCTATTCAAGCATGTGTAAATCACCGTGAAACACTGGTAATTGACCTCAGGGGACTCAATACGATGGTTGTGGGTGTGACGGAGCTGGATCGGGGTGTTTTCTTATATTGGAGAGCTTATTTGAGGTATGTAAAACCCAATTGAAAATCATTTTGAATATTCACTTATTTCCATTATTGTTGTACTCTATTTTAGTTTAGTCAACTTTGTCCTTATTATTGTTCATTTCCATATTCTATCACTGATTTGGTTTGGTTAAACGGTCGATTGAGTTTACATCCGTCGAGTCTTCCGTTGTGTTCATGGCATGCTAGACCATATAATGTGTACCCAGGTCCTCGACGGATGATGACCTGAGATAGTGTTTCAATACACTTATTGGTGCGTTGTGGGTCTACACCGGTCACTGAGAGGACCATGTGATGGACCAATTACGTGCACTTACTAGGGGATCTTGTGTCAGAGCCCACCTAATTAGGGCATCTGACCGACCTAGATTACCTTAATCTCTTGATAATCTAGTAGCCTTCACCTCTTACTCAATAAGCAATTAAGATTAAGATCTTTAAATCATCAAATTATAAACTTTATTAACCGCTAAGGATTCTTTAGTGAATCTTAAACCTCAAAATTCATTTAGATGAATTAAACAATCCTTAAAATCTCATAAAAATCTTTCCACATCACCTCCTCTATTTCTAAGCCCACATTGAAAATCGTGACCTCAAAAAATCTTCAACAAAATCTGTTTAGCTTTGGTGGAAATGCCGAAGGACTCACAATCCACACCATAACAATATAAATTGTATCTATGAAATTATATATTCATTCTACTCTGATCTGAAGTATTAAAAAACTTAAGTTAACATTACCTTAACTAAACAATTATCTTAATTAGTGCTAAAATAGTTTCCGTCATTCCAAAAGAATCCTAATCGCATGCAAACCCAGAAAACGATTTATGCGATGTAATATATTTAAAAATAATACATACATAGATAAAAGAACTAAGCAAGTCACATACAGTCGAAAAGCTTTCCTTTTCCCTTGTCGACGCTAAAACATGTCATTATCCAATTATAAAAAATTGATAATGTCAGATAAGTAAATCCCAAACTATCCAGTACATCTCTAATAGTCAAATGCATAATAATGTAACGCCTCAAATTAATTAAACTAGGATTAGCGTTAATCTTGGGGATTAAGAATCGTAATTCAGGCGTTACGTCGATAACTCGATTGACTCGGACATGAAAATAAAAGGAATATATTATTGGTGGATGGTGGTTGTGTATATATGGTATTTAAAATTATTATTATTATTATTATTATTATATTACACCGCATGTGTATATGTTGCTATCGAGCGAGTTTATGTGACAAGTGTTCGCCCCGAAAGGAGTGTCAATGCGGGTATCGAGTAGGCGAACTATGGGTACACTAGGAAACTCGACTAATTGAAGTTAACATGACTAAGTAATTTAGTTAAAATGGGTAATGTAACCATAGGCTAAGATGATTCAATTAAAATAATAGGCTATGACATACCTTGAAATGCGTGTCAAAACGCAGGGCATTGAGTGCTGGGTAGGCGAAGGTTAGTGGGTCCATAAGTTGGTTAATTTTGATAAATGAAACACTAACCATATGGTTTTATAAGGTTTAATATAATGTGAGTTAATTAAATAATGAAAAGCCCATAGTTTGAAATAAATAATAAGGACCATAAGATGGATGTTAAGAGGATCATTGTGAGTAGTTCTAAGAGATGAATGTGTTAATGGAGTCAACAAATGGCGTGGGACAGCATGAAATGAGACCATAAGATAATTCTCGGGATACGTACACACATTTGATTCGAGCAAAGCCTATATAAATCAAGTTAGTGGGGTTTTTAATCAAACCACTTACAAACTCTCACGCAAAAACCAGAGAACCTTGGATTTAGAGGAGAATTCAAGCTGGAAATGCAACACCTTAGAGGGCAAATCGAGCGATCCAACCAAGACAATCATCTTCTTCATCTCCTACACTCTTCAATGAAACTATTTTTGGTATGTTTTAGAGAAATTCGAATTTTGATGATTAGACCTCTGGTTTTTAGTAAGAGCTTAATGAATTACATGGTTATAGATCATTTACATAGAGAATTTACTACTAGTTTAACTGGAATTGGTGTTTTGATAAAATTGGAAAGTTGGTGAATGCATGGGATTTAGAGGAATTTGGGGTCAAATTAATGTTCTTGAATATTTGATTGTAGTTTTGGGGTTAATTGTGTATGGAGAGGGTATAAACCAGTTAAGGTAGCTAATTGGGGAGTTTGGGACAAATTTCTTGAGTTAAGAATTTTGTCACAGAGGGTAATTAGCGCCAATGATTCTGGGTACTTAACTATTTTTCAAAATGAAGAATAGTAGCTCGCTTGATAGATTCCCTAACGTGCTAACTTCACTTACCATGCTAGGTAGACCCATAAGCGTGATGATGATAGTTAAAAACTAAATTTAAGGGACTATTTTGGGATTTTTTACTTAAATGCATACATAAACACCTATATTCATACTAAATATGTAAAATTGGGCTTCTAGGACTTATGGGACCGTAGCTCAGGTATAGGAGAGCGAGTCAGGTCGGATTTTGGAAGTTTGGGGAAGTCAGAGCGCAAATTGAGGTGCGTAAACCCATTGGAATGCCTCATAAAATTCATGGTTTGTTTTATCGATATCAAATTATATGTGTGATTGCTGGTGGGCATACATGGGGTTTTCACTCCTATTTCGATTTTTGTAAATATTGGTTGTGGATAAATCGCTTGCATGGGTTACTTATGATAGTGCTCGTGTCGATGGCAGTAGAATATATCTATGACCGTCGGGAGGGATTAGGGTGGTCTTGAAGTGTAATAGCGTCGAGAAGGGACCATGCCATTTACTGAAGTTGGGGTTTAGTCACTGTAAGCCTCTAAGTATATACGTGGTTCCTATTTAATTTATCGATTACTAGATGGTGTAGATTAGGGTTTTCTTGTGATTATACGAATGTTTAATGATTAATGCTTTATTTCTGAACTGGTTTAGTTAGTATACGTTGATTATTCATTTCACGCTACTGCTTTTGCCTATCGTGTGCTGCCTACATTCATGAGAATATGACGCACTGTTGCTAGGTGTTATATTCGCATGTCTCATAGTTTATCAGTTTTATTTCATGAATATTGTGTGGACTTCTCTTGGAATTTTATCAATGGACTTTTCACTATATTTGTTGGGTGACCGATTGTAGATCCTTCGACGAGCAAGGGTAAAGGCAAAGAGGTACTGGGTGACTACCTTTGAGATTGTGGAGCCAACTCGTGTGTGACTACAATATGTATGTATTTATATTTTATTAGGTTTTGGGGGGACTGTAGAACACTGATTAAATGTATATGAATCTTTTGCATATCTCGCATTTGATATATAAGGTATCTTTTGCTGGGTTTTCCACTACTTAGGATTGTTAAATATTGCATAAGTTACTCATTAAAAGATTTTCACTGAAAAATTGTAATATAACTTGATAAATTAATTAAATAGCTAACTAAATCATTAATGCATATGTAGAGATTAACTAGCATAACTAAGGTTAGCTAGAAAAATCTAAACAACTAGTAGGGCTCAGGGCGTCACAGGTAACTGGGTCATGACGTACGTGGTAAGGCTTAGTGACGTGGAGTACGGCGTGGCAAGTCCCAAGGTTGCCTCGGGAATTAGGGCCATCACAAATAATCCAATAGATAAAATGAAGAATATAACATAAGGAATTTAAATACAACCATGAATCCATCCCGTTTTCGTTATCCGACCATATTCAGATAACGTTCTTCGAAAGTGGTAAGTAAACAATAATAAAGACTCATGCTCGAAGAGGATAATCAAATGAATCTTGTTCCTCTAGACTATGAGAGTATGATCTGGTTCAACGTGATCTCATGATAACCACGTGATGCAAAGTATTAGTGACTCCAACCCCTCTAGCATAATATAGTGTTCTATAACCACTATATAGTATACACTATAAGGAGACTCGAATCGCCCTTAGCCTCTCAGTTTGTGTATGCATGTACAACAAAAATTCAATATCGAGGATCAATGCAATTTATACAAAATTATAATTATACAACTGCAATGGGATTTACTTAACCTTACAAACGTGATATCGCAACTCCCTAGCGTTCCCAGTCGGTAAATTACTCCATATAGGGTTCCAATTGCAGTCGTACAATTTATTTATAAGTTCAATAAGTTTGCATAACAATTCCGTAATTTTTTTTCCAATTTGTTTAATTGACCCAATCGTGTCTTGAAACCCCTCAAATTGTTTCTAAATAAATTCTCCGTTGCCCGAACTTTATCTTTCACTCAAAATTATTGTTCGACATCGAAAATTATGTTGTTTAGGCTTAAATATACTTTTTCAATTTTTAATATATTTATCAATCCAACTCGACCCGAAATCAACTCCTCGGATGTTCGGATCTCAATTTTGACTCCAAATTGTGATTCAAAATAAAAAAATTAAAAAAAATTGTGCTTTAAAAAAAAAATTCAAATTTTGGACGTTTTCGAGTATCGTAGTACGCACTGCAAGGCAAAGCCCGAGTATAAATTATCAAGAAAATCTCAAATTCCTCATTTTCCATAAAAATCCTCAATTTTCATCAATTTATCCAAGAACTCTATTTTCATGATTTTTCACTAATTTTCGGGGACTTATTTTATTTTCTCAATTTAAAAAATATATTTTTTAAATAAGGGGTTTGACCCCTTAATCGAATCCGGTTTGGTCTGGGTTGGGGGTCAAACCCCAATCATCTTCTTCTTTGGATCAAAACGCAATAGAAGTTATGTTTCAATCCCACCATTTTTTCTCGCTTGGGGACAGCGGAGCTAACAGCTTCCCCCTGTTCCATCGTCTTTTTCCCCCCATCCACCCTACCTTCTTCTTCAACTCACCTCCCTCTCCATCGTTAAAACCCAACCACACAAGAACAACAAACAACTCAACAACATCGACAGTCATTAACAACAACCCAAAAAAACTTAACTTGTATGGAGATCTCTCACTCGGTCTCCTCTATCTTCCTCTCGATCTCATTATCTAAACCAAACATTTGGTTTCAAAATATAGGCGGGAACGATTATGTTTAGTCTGCAAATATAAATTAGATTTCCTCGATATTCGTATCACACAAATCTCATGACAAATCTAATGGTTCCAACTTTATAATATAAATTTGATTTCCTCGAGATACATACCACGTATCACAAGGTCAATCTTTGGCTCAAGATAAAATTGATGAGGCGGTGTATGTTCTATTGATACATATTTAATTTTTTCGAGATTCGCATCACACAAATCATGAGGCAACTCTAATGGTTCATTTATATATACATTATTTTATTTTCCTCAAGACACGTACGTATCTCGAGGTCAATCATATAGCTATCAACAAGATAATCAACATCTCTTGACCGACTTACTAGTTATTAATTATCTTGATTTACTTGAAATACATAACAAGTATCTCGAGGTAGATCTTATGGTTTACTATCCATATATCATTTGATTCTCCTCGAGATTGGACAATACGCATCTCGAGGGGTGAACACATCTTACCAACAACAATGTTGAACCAATTCACCTCTTCGATGATTATGCTATGCGCATCTCGAAGCAAATTCGATGCTTAATTTTGTTGATTTAAACTATATGATTGATCAATCATACAGGCATGAATACATTAGAATATAAAGGCTTTAAGTTGAGTAGGACGAAAACTGAATACATGCACTGTGAGTTTGGAAATACTAGACATCGAGATGACGGAGTGGTAAAATTAGGGGAAGTAAAAGTTCCTAAGGTAAACCAGTTTAGATACCTAGGATCAATCATACAAAATGATGGTAACATTGAAAATGATGTCACACATAGAATTCAAGCTGGATGGAAGAAATGCCTGAGTGCAACAGGGGTGATTTGTGATCGACATGTTCATACTAAGTTAAAAGAAAATTTTATAGGACCGCATTTAGGCCAACAATGCTCTATGGAAGTGAATGTTGGGCGATAAAGCAACAACAATTACATAAAATGAACGTAGCAGAAATGAGGATGCTTAGGTGGATGTGTGGTAAAACTCGTAAAGATAGAATAGAAATATAGAAATTCAAAGACAAGTAGGAGTAGCACCAATTGATACAAAGATTAGGGAAGGGCGGTTGCGATGGTTTGGTCACCTGCAAAGACGACCTACAAATGCCCCAACTAGAAAACTTGACTCAATAGAAACTGTAGAAATTCGACGAGGTAGGGGCATACCAAAGTTAACATGGGATGCATTAATTAAAATGGGTTTGAATGGTTTGCAAAGCTCACCATCAATTGCACTTAATCGAGCACAATGAAAAGTTTGATCCATGTAGTCGACCCCAGTTAATTTGGGACTGAGGCTATGTTGTTGTTGTTGTTGAAACTATATGATTGATTTATATATATATATATATAAATTAAATTATATATATACATATAAATTAAATTATATATATATATATATATATATAAATATATAAACACCTATGTATTTTCGCGGCTATAATTTTGCCACGCACGCCAACGACCAACCTCGGGCATGCACACTATTGTACATCCCACACGTGTCACCCTCGACCCTGCGCACGAGCGTCACTCTTGACCTTGTGTGTCACTAGGCGCTTATCAATTTATTAATTAGTTTATTTAATTTCATAATTATCTATTATTTCTAACTCCAAATCAAATTTCGAAAATAGCCAAAAAATTACCAGAAATTGTAAAAAATTCTTCAACGTGCTCCGAATCTCATTGGCTTTGCGTATACACTTCAACTTGACCATATTTCACATCGAAATAGTATATAATACACCCACTAGTCATGCAGCATACAAAAATAATATTAAATTTATGATCCCCGATCCGTAACGCGTACGTCCTATCTCAGATACTTAAATCCCAAATTAAATCCAAAAATACATAATTAGCCGCCTAATTAAGTTTATAAAATTCTCAGATATAACAATCTTCCCAACTAATTAAAAATCTCTTCCTCAAAATATAAACTTACAGGAACCTGAATCAAAAAAGATATGAGAAAATGATTCTTATATACAACTTTTTAATCCATACCTGTAAAACCATTTCTAAGGTGAACCGTTAAGTGGACTTAATCAATTTCGTTGCGTTCAATAATTCGATAGTAGAGATCATAGTCATTTTAACTTTTCATTTTCCAACATTTTGGTTTAATGAAAATTTATCTCTGTTACTTTAACAATCTTGGCAATTTGTGAATTTCCGACAAGTTAAATAATCAACTTTGTGGAATTTCGATAACCTTACTTCATTTCTCATTTCATACCTTGAATATTTTTCAAGTATTAATACATAGCAAGACTTAACCTATCTTGAATCTTAACCTATCTCATTCTAATCTAAATACTATTCCACAACCCATTGATAATTCTTTCCATATCAACCCAAACTCTGATACACATCCCAATTTACATTTACATCACAATCATCCCTTTTTACTTGAATTATCATCTGATTAATTCTTAGACTATCAAGACTCTAAAATTACATATTGATGCAAATAATATTTGAGCACAACATTAGATGCTAAGTAGAGTTGCGTGTCTATCTGATCCATCACAATTCTAGCATTCCCCACCAGAAACCTGAAATTACACAAGTCATCTTATGACTATAGATCTCATAATAAACTTGCGACCCATATACAAGAGATCTTGAATTTCAATTTGATCAGAAATAGAAACCTGATACATCGTGCAATTCAAACACATTCTCTAAATATATATTCACAATATTATTTAGATTGTGGATTAGAAAGCAATAACCAATTTCAACTCATCAGCCAATTCACTTAACTTCTTTTACTGGTTTGAAAATTATCTTTTCTAACTTCGTCAAATCATTCTCTAACGATGAGTTCTTCCTTTCACTTTACTAAGATCTCCCACAAACTCACATCTTAATCACTTACTATTCACCAACTTCTTTCATTACCAGAATAGCGACAGTTATCCTTAACTTTTAACTTTTATTTCATACAAGTTTATAAATATGTTATCTCTTTTTTTCATTTCTACTCAATTACAATTGAAGAATATTCAATTCTTCAAACATATTAAGTCAGATATGCTATACTTTATTCCACATGATCAACCAATATAAATAATTAAAAAAACTAGCTGAGCTATAAGTCACGCATTTCTCTTCATTTCATTTATATCTCCACCAACATACAAGCATCTTACATCATCTCCAATTTACAATAACTAGAGCTTTAAACATTACCACTGACTAATCAGGTGTTGTAGCACTAAAATTAAACTAAAATACAACATATTCATTGACAGTTGTACACTACTTCGGTTAAAAACTTTCAACATTTAGAGTTTAACTCCTTGTAAGATCTTTGTGAAGATATATTAAGTTCCATCAAACTTATAGTTTGATATTCTAATTTGATCGGGACTCGTTAACCTGAAATTTTCATTTTCATATTAATGTGAGAATATATTGACCATTTAGTTGCCTATATTTCAGCCTCTAATTGACTCTGACGAAACTTCATATACACTTTTATACTGACTGTCACTAATTCATTCGATTATTCAAAGATGGGGGGACGCGTCGTATCGATCTTTTACGCTTTGAATGAATCGTGATTATGAAATGGAGTTGCTTAGACTTTTGGTCATGCACAACTACTCCAGTGCCTTACCTTGACTACAGGAGCCCATCTGTGTCACTTCCAACAGTCACAAGTCATCTCAACATTATATTTTTTATAAATTAAGTCTATTCCATTCAATTTTTTCAATCTTAGCTATTCTCAGATTGATCTCAATTTTTGTCCCTTTATAAACTTACCACGAGTTTCGCTTTGCAACCGCGCCACTTGCAGCTCCTTACTCTTGACTTAAAAAAGGAAATTTATTTATTTTCTTTTTTTCCAAAAATATAGCTAAGGACGATGTGACTTCTTATTATCATCTAATTAATCAAAATCTTCCTTAGCTAATCTTAATTCAAAAAAGAAAAAATTCCCTACTCAAACAATTAATTGTTTGTTATTGCCTTACGTTATTTCCGTTATTTTCAAATATCCCAACATTTTTTTCTCAAAAAGAAATTCGGTACTTTTCAAGAGACTGTGTAAGATAACTTTATATTTTATTATTCATCAAATTACCTTTGTGAATTCACCTTATTGAGAGATGTCCTGTGACGGCCCCAGTTCCGCAATCCTAAACTGGGCCCCGCCTGGCCTAGACTTACGTGGACCCTCGAGCCCATCTCACTGATTCACGCAAGCCTAGTCAGCCTTTATCATTTACCAATTATGACGTAATTAAAAATGAGTTAATCAATTAGTGAGTTATCAAAGTTATAACAGAAGCAATTCAATCTCAAACTAATTGAAAACCTCGAAGACTTAAATTGATAACCTAGAGTGTGGAAACCCTAAATATGTATATAAAAAACAATATATAATTAGGTAATACAAAACCTACATAAATTCGAGAAGGAAAGTTGCTCCAATGTCCTTACAACAAATCACCTAATGCTGGTTCTTTTCCCTTACTCGTCTGTGACTCTGCACTCAGTCAAACACGAGAATGATGAGCCCAGGTAAGTAAAACCAAGCAGGACATATATGCAGCATTTCAAAAGAAATAAATCAGTCTAGTTCGTGCAGATAATAAGAAAAGAACAGGGAATGCATGAATATAAAAGACAGTACATAATTTAATCGATAAGTGAGGGTCTGGAATACGAAAACAGAATAGCAAGGAGTCCTGACCAAAAGGTCGTTGAGTCGCGGCAAAAGCCCAGTTGACTCTGATTCAGGATGAGACACAGCTTCCTACCCCTAACCCTTGCGACTATGAGATATCCACAGACCCGGATAAGTGCCCCTAATGTACACTCAATTGGAAATATCAACAACATCCAGATAAGAGCTCAAATCACAGATAAATAGTAACCATGACTCACTTGCCAATGGACCACTTAACCAATGAAAATTTCAAGAGAAGTGATGAACAGAGCAATAACAACAATTTAAAGAAATACTGTAAAATTTCCTAGCTGGTTTACTTACATGAAGAAATCACAATTCGTCCTCAAAATGTCCTGCTCACGCCTCGCTATGCACACATAAGTCCTTGGTGCCCATTTATACCTTTTAGGGCTAAGTTACTTAAGTCATTCAAATCACAACCAAATTACTCGAAGTAAACCTCACCATGGCCTTCAATGGAGGTTTCCACTCCCAAAACCATTTCAAGGACGCAGACTTCGTGAGCAATCCATTGCGTTGTCGAGCTTCGTCGAAGTCACGCCACATTGTCCACTGTTGTTGTTTCTCGTCAGAGATCGATCGGTTCGACAACACGACATCGCACCGCTGCCGCTGCCGATCCCTCACCGACGTCACTACTCCTCATCGGCGTCCCGGTCCTCACCGGCGTCCTGGTGGACCGTGCCACCGGTCATCGTCTTCCTATAGTCGCGCCACCTCTTGGTCGCCAGAACCGCCGTTCGCTGCCTCCGCACCGCTCACGAGCCACCGTCCGGGCTGCCGATATGCCGCTGCTGCCGACCAACCTATTGATCTGCCGCTGCTGGAGCCGCGCTGCTCGGTTGTCCACGCCTTCGCATCTCCGCCGCCACGGTTGCTCGCCTCGCAGGACTCCAGTCTCGTTGGAGCTACTGTTCCTCACCTCCGGGCGCTGATCGCCTCGCGGGTTGGCCGCTGCACTGCGAGCCACCGCCCGTGAGGTGGAGCATCGCCGCGCCCGCTCCTTGCCGGAGCTCCCTTCACCTCGCCTATCTCCCTTTATCCGCATCTCTCTCTCTCTCTCCGCTTTGATTTTTAAGGAAAGGTAATGACCTCGAGATTCGTGCAACACGAATCGCGAGGTATAAAGCCAATAAGTCACCTCTTTTCCACTGCCATATAATTTAAATTAATTAATCTGACCCCATAAGCCGCTATCTCGGTCCCACATCGACACGTGACTCGATACGCGTCCCTGCTCGTATTTTGGTTCACCGAATTCCCTCCGTATACCTTACTCGTAAAACAATTCTACATTAGCATTATAATCTCAAATTGGATATTACTAAATATTACACAAATCACAAATAAATATCATACCTCGGTGTCTCCACCCAAGATTCGGACATACATATTCCGACGAGTGGATCCCACATACGACCCTGACCTGGCACGTGGCACAAGTCAAATTTTTGGGCCGTTACATGTCCAGTACAGATAAGCAGGGTAGAATTAATTGGAGACTTCTTGGTGCTCGAGTTCTTAGACTTTGATGCGTTGTTAGGGATTGATTGGCTAACAGCGTATCATGCTCATATCGACCGTTTTAGTAAGATAGCGATATTTGATATCCCAGGGGCATCCAATATTTATGTATAGTGGTAGTATACCGAGAGCCAAAGGAACTTGAGGTTGACTTGCAACCAGTAGAGAGATGGAGACTTTTGCATCTTTATACACCATAGTATAGAGTTAGGGACTTAAATACCGGTTGTGTGTGAGTTTTTAGAAGTGTTTTCGGAAGACTTACCTGGTTTACCACCACCGAGAGAGATAGATTTCATTATTGAGTTGGTACTAGGCACTAGAATGATTTCTATACCACCATACCACATGGCTCCATGAGAGTTGGAGGAGTTGAGGTGTCAATTGCAGGACTTGAGAGAGAAGGGACTCATCACATCTTCTATGTCACCATGGGAGCACTAGTCCTACTTGTGAAGAAGAAGGATGGTACTTTGAGACTGTGTATTGATTATTGACAGTTGAACGATGTCGCAGTTAGAAAAAAGTATCGCTTACACGAATTGATCTTTAATTTGATCAGCTAAGAGGAGCGCAAGTTTTCTCCAAGATAGACTTCCAATTAGGGTGACATCAACTTAGGATCCGAGATGAAGATAGGTCCATGATAGCATTTAACATGAGGTATGGACACTATCAGTTCACAGTCATGCCATTTGGTTTGACTAATGCTCCTGCCATTCTTATGGATTTGATGCACCTGGTGATGAGACCATTTCTTGACCGCTTCGTGATTGTTTTCATTATTGATATATTGATATAATCGAGGACTCGAGAAGATCATAAGCAACACCTCAGGGAGACATTAAAAACTTTGAGGGAGCATAGACTTTACGCTAAATATAGTAAATGTGAATTTTGATTGTAAGAGGTCAATTTTTTGGACATGTTGGAGCGACATACATTGCTGTTGATCCAGCCAAGATTCAGGCTACTGCCATCACTGGCGTCATTTACAGGGATTAGGAATTTTTTGTTATTAGGAAGATATTATCGTAGATTCGTGAAGCATATTTCGAAGATCGCTTCACCGATGACCAGATTGACTTAGAAAGACGTGAGGTTTCATTGGTCTAAGGAATGTGAGGAGGCATTCATTCAATTAAAGAGATTGTTGACTACCACACCAGTGCTGATATTGCAAGAGGCTGGACAGGGATTCTTAGTATATACATATGGTTCTCATATGGGTCCTAATTGTGTATTGATGCTGGATAGAGGCGCGATGGCTTATGCATCCAAACAGCTGAAGGTACATGAGAAGAACTACCCGACTCATGACTTAGAGTTGCTAGCGGTAGTGTTTGCTCTGAAAATATGGAGACATTATCTGTATGGAAAGAGTTTCACACTCTATACTAATCATAAGAGTTAGAAATACCTCTTCACATATAAAGAGCCGAACATGAGACATCGCCGATGGTCGGGATTTCTAAAAGACAATGACTTTTCTCTACAATATCAACCAAGAAAAGCTAATGTAGTTGCAGAAGCACTGAGTACAATATCGACGAGAGACACCGAGATTGTTAGATGCCATGTGACACTCGAGTCTGGACTACTCGAGGCAACGACGATGATGACTCAGTCAGATATTCCTACAGACACATGGGTGATGATTTGTACACAAATGACAGTGTCTACTCAAAGAGTGTTAGAGGGTCAGATAGCTAACATTCTATACCCGAGATTCATTAAGTTGGCCCAGAGTACAGAGTGTACTAACTGGACTGAGACGACGGATCAGTGTCTCAGATTTAGAGGCAGAATGTGGATACCGACACTGGTAGAGCTGAGAGAAGAGATTCTTAAGGAATCACACAGTTCCTAGTTCATTGTTCATCTAGGAAGGACCAAAATGTATCATGACATGAAGAGACATTTTCGGTGGCCTGGGATGAAAGCGGACGTATCAGAGTTTATCATGAACTGTGCGATCTACCAATTGGTGAAGGCAAAGCATCATAGACCTGGAGGATTGTTGCAACCACTTCCCATTCCACAATGGAAGTGGAAAGATATTTCCATGGAGTTTGTTAGAGGATTATCGAGGACTGTCTGTCGACAGAATTCTACCTCGGTGATTATGGACAGATTGACAAAATCTGCATATTTCATACCAGTTATAGCTCATTACTCATTTGACCAGTTGAGTTTTTTTTTTTTTTCGAGAGAGGTTATTAGGCTGCATGGGGTACTATTGACTATTACGTCGGATAGAGATGCTATGTATACGTGTAGGACATGGCGGAGTATGCAAGAGCAGTATGGTACACGCTTACAGTTTAAAATAGCCTTTCACTCTCAGACTGATGGGCAAACTGAGAGGTTGATTTAGACTTTCGAGGATATGCTTAGGGCTTGTGTACTTAAGTTTGGTGGATCTTGGGATTAGTACCTATTGTTGTTTGAGTTTGCATACAACAACAGTTATCACGCTAGCATTGAAATGACATTATTTAAAGTAATATATGGCAGACCATGTCGCTCACCATCTTGTTGGGCTGAGCCAGAGGACCGGGACATTATAGGGCTTGAAATTGTTGTCGATCACACGAGAAGGTACGAAAGATTCCCCAGAGGTTTAAGGGATCCTAAGAGAAACAAAAGAAGTATGCAGATACGTATCGTAGCGATCTCACATACAAAGAGGGAGCTTTAGTGTATCTAACTATTTCTCCTTGTAAGGGTCTTCATAGATTTATTTTGAAAGGCAAGTTAGGACCGAGGTTCATCAAGCCTTTTGAGATCAAGAAACGGGTCGGAAAGGCTGCTTATGAACTGGATTTATTTCCACAGATGTCGAGGATTCATCTAATGTTTCATATTTCTATGCTTCGACTAGCCAAGTCGAAGACATGCGAGAGGCTGATAATGGACTTAAGTCAAATTGACTTGAGTGACTATACATCATATGAAGAGCAGTCGGTACAGATCCTAGATAGGAGGGTACAGTGGTTGAGAGGCAAGTCTACCCAGAAAGTGTTAGTCAAGTGGCAGTTTCAAAGAAGCAATCTCGAGTTCAATACTTAAAAGAATCAGTTTCAAGAAAGTAATCAACTAAAACCTAACCTCTTATGGATTAAGTTTTTAGTTTTTCATTGGTTTTAGATTGAACATTCAGATAGGAACTCAATTTTGAAATTTTTATTTTAAAATGGTTTTGATATCGAATGCTTTCTATTATAATACTAGTATGAGAGTGAAGTGATGATTCATTTATTACTATCGAATTCTTGAACTATCTTTCATATATGGCGAGTAGATCTTATTATATATGCAAAATAATTTCATATTAAGTTTTAAATGAGTTTGATGGGTTTTGTTTTGCATATTTATCAATTGATTTGAATTACTTACAAAGCTTTTCATTTCCAACTGCTATTTTATCAACAACTTTCATCTAAATTCCAAAATCTAAATTTCAAAATGCTTTTCCCCATGATTTCTTATTCTCGATAGATAAGTTGAACTTTATCGAATACTTTTCTGAAAAATTTTGTCCCAAATGATTTTACAAGTTCAACCTTTTACCTATAATATTCCAAATGGTCCATGGCGGTAAAGGAAGAAGTTCGTGAGAAGGAAGGGGAAGGGAAAGTTAGTTGAAAAAAAAAATTTAAAAGTTTTGCAAATCCATCCCACATCCATATATTTCAACACACCTAGGATTATACTACAAAGAGAACCTACTCCACCTTCTTCATTTAGTTACGATATTGAGAATGATTATGTTGATGAAAATGAAGTAAAGGAAATTGAACAAGATATATCGATGGGAGAGAAAAACTATGAATTAAGGAAAAAAAATATTTTCAATGAAAAGGCCTACAAAAAATTTAGGAATAATGTAATTAAGGATAGGAAGTTGATCACGGAGAGGGGATTTAATGTGAAGAATGAATTGAAGTGTAAACCTAGGATCTTAGATATCATAGAGACAAGAAACTGGGGTTTACTGACTAGAGATTACAACCACCAAGACCTAGAGGATGTCCCTGGTGAACGGGAATGTAAAGCTTTAGTGCGAGAATTTTACGCTAATGCATATGGAAGTGAAAGTAAGACCGAGTCCCGATTTAGAGGGAGGACAATGGACTACTATGCTTTAAGATAAAACTAGTATTTTTGATTACTGGACTTTCACCAAAAACAAAATGACGGTACCCTAAACTCGAGTATGGAATTAAATATCATTTCCCCACAAGACAATAAGGAGAGATTTAGTGGAAATTCATGGAGATGGATTTACTTTTAATATGGAAGGGTATCCTAAGCGCACAACCACAAAATATTTTGGAAAGACCACTTAAGCTTGGTGTTATTTCATCAACACCAGCTTACAGCCGGGCCTACAATACTACGAAATAGTGAATTACAAGGTCGTCTTACTTTATCGCATTGTCATGGGGTTAGGATACTTGGATGTTGAAAAAATCATTTATGAATCCATTAAGAGTATAATCACCACCAAGAAAGCGCTGCACTACCTTTTCCCTTGATGATCATGACTTTTTGTAGGATGGACCAAGTAAACATGTCAGACCTTAAGTTGGATGTTTTACTAGAGAAGACCATCACTGATGAGGTTATAGTGATATATGGTAGAGTGAATAGTTATGAAGACACAGAGGATGAGAGAGAGCTGAGATAGCCGTGAAAGATACCGAATAGAGAAGGAAAATCAGAGACGACGCGAGGAGAATCTTGGAAGAGATATTAAAAACTCAAAATGATCCGAACATGGAGCGACCTGCTAAGGATTATGAAGGATTATACAGGGAAGAATCAGAGTTGGCTTTCATGGGTGCAATCTTGTGCAATGAGATGACCACTCTTCGTAATCAAGATTTGATATTTGAGAAGCAGAGAGACTTCGCAAGGAGCATCCACGGAATGGAGCGTACGATGTCCTGGAGAAACAAACATCGAGGAGGCTCATCGGTTCATGTACCGTCTACACAGGAGAGTACCACTTAGCAATAATCTTAATGTTTCAATGTTGCCAGAACTGGAATACCACCGCTATGATATCACAATAAGCTGTCAGTCCCAAAGGATTGATCCAGTGGAGGATGATGATGACGTGACTATCGAACGTTGACATTGACTTCCTTCTTCTATTTATTTTATCTCTAAGTGATGTTGTGAGATTCCTCTATGTAATTTCAGTAATGGTTACATACTTTGTGTTTTGTAGTTATATACTTTGTGTTTATGATGATATACTTTGTGATATATTTTATTCAATGCTTGGGTATGATATTTCTTTAACTTGTTATATAATGGTGATGTCTATTCTTAAAATTAATATGCACTCTGTCTTATTATAATTAACTTAATTTCTTGATTTGACATATTTATTTTTATTCTGTCAATTCTTTTGTACTTCACGCGGTATGTTTGTTATGATGAAAACTGGACTTCAATTTTAAACCTTGAGGACAAGGTTTAGAATGAGTTTGGGGGTATTTTAGGTGAAGTATGGAATTAAAGGTAATGAAAGGAAAGAAAAGGTAGAAGAAAAGTTCAGAATTACTTTTAAACCCGATATTAAGTAAGTTGATGAAGATTTTTCAAATTTCTTCCAAAATCATGTAAGTATAAATTTCATTTTTCTTTATTTTTAGATAAGAAAATAATGAAAATGAATATATGCAATATATCTTGAATGGGAGTGATGTTTTATTACCCAAGTGAATTTTACAATAGAAGAAATTAAATTTATACACTTTTTGATTAACTTTGCTAATTGATGTGAACACTAAATTGAATTCATTGTGTTAGTTAGGATAATGGGTAGAAGATCGAAACAATAGTGCATGATAAACAAGATAGATTTTTATAAATCGTATGATATAAAAGCTATTGATTAACTATTTTTGCAATATTATATATAAAAAGCTATTATGCCACAATTAAAACAAGAAATGGGTTAAAAAATCATGAATTTATAGAAGTTAGAAAGAATATTTTCTTCAGTTTTAGTGGACAATGAGAAGTGTTAACAAGAGTTTATAATATAAATGTATAGAGAATCCTATAGATTCCAAAGGAAATGGAGCAAGTGGGAAAATGTGAGAATATCTAAAGGAAATGAAGCAGGGACTCAAAAGCAAAAGTAAAATAAATATGTTAGAATGAAATAATTAGAAAGCAGTAGAAGAAATAATGAGAGATGAAAAAAATGGATGTTCATAAACTCTTCAAATAAAAAGATTTAACTTGAGTACTTGAAACTAGAGTTGAATGAAGTGTTTCTCAATCTAACATGTTTTAAATGACATATTTATTGGTATCTTGGCAAAATTCTTATTAATTTTGATTGTAATATTTCCTAAAGCTAAGATTGATCTAGTGATTTTTGCGTTTTAAGATTCTATATCATAATCTCGATGCTTGCCAATAGAGATTGAGAAAACATATGTCGTGCACTAGCCTTGACAATGAACTTTAAACTCTAAAGATGTGCTACATTAAGTAGTTAAGTTATCATTAATGGATGTTTATTTTGTCTAAATCATTCTATTCTATGATAACTTTCATTTACTAGTAGGTGATATATTTCCATTTGAAAATCACTTTTATTTTAAAATTTATATTATTTGAAATTAAAAATGAATTAGATTGAAATCAGTTTATAAAGAATGAAAAGAGAATTTGTTTAATAGTATTCCTTTGCTCAGGACAATGAAGTGCTGAGTTTGAGGGTATTTGACAAGTCAATAATTAGACACATTTTATAGTGTAATTTAGGTTGATTTTATGCATAAATGATGATATTACACTAGGTCTCCTCTTGTTTTTGTGATTTTAGGTTTTATATAGGAAAATGAAGAAATGGAAGAAAAGAGAAAGTAAAGAAAAATAGTCAACTGAAAAATACACCAGCGATCAGCCAGCGACTTGGAATAACACAAGGAATCGCCATATAAATCAACAGAAGAAGAAGGCCTGCGAATCCATAACGAATTAGAGAATGAACTATAAATTGCTAGTTGAATCAGTGGAGCACTGAGAGCTAAACCCAATTATTTGATTAAGATTTGTGTATAAGTTAGGAATCGTTGAGAAATCGATGAGGTTGGTTATGGCTTTTTTAGATTAGTATGAAGAATTTGAGTTTATCTATGATATGTATACGTAGGGAGACTATAAAAAAACCAAAGAGCTTCAAAATAACTCTCTCCTTTTGCTTTTAACTTTTCCCTTTTGCTTTAGGTTAGTTTTATTTTCTATGTTTGAAGATACTTTGGAGCTTTGATTTATATTATGGTATTTATTCATTCATTATGTCATTCAGTTATATTTATAAGTTGTTTATTTGAGCGAGTAATCTATTAATCTAAACAAACCCTACACAATGTAGTATATTTTGGATTGCTAGATAGTTATAATTAAGGAATCATGTATTTAATGCTTTAAATCTATTCATACATGTCAATCACAGAATTGACAAGTTCTTTTTATGTATTGCATATGTAGTTGCAAATGTATTATGTGGTATTAAGATTCTTAATCTATGACTACAGTTATTGACAACAATTATAGAAGTAGTAATTAGAATTAATCTATAGGGCATTTCCTGAGTAGATCTTCTAGGTAATTTTGTTCTAAGTTGTTTATTATACGGCTTCGATAATATTGGCTTAGATTAGACACGATTTTCATTGAACTTAAGGCTATCATATTTGTATGGTGTTGCATTTTATCCAATAAGTAGATTTACAATGATAAGAATGTGGCATTTTATTGAATTAAGGAAAATTAGTGGCTGACTAAAGGCTATAAACCTATTATAAAGTGGGGTTTAATAATTTCAAGATTCCATGTTTTATGATTATAACACAGTATGAAGTGATGTTATATTCTAGTGTTTGAAAGTAATCCAGATAAAATATATTGTTTGGTGGGGGTTTGTTTATTTATATTAAATCGAATTTAAATATTATTTAATTTAGTTTGGATTTGATATGTTTAAATTAATTTAGTTAGTTTGGTTCTTTGAGTTAGTAATCATAATTAATACTTATTTAAAATTTCAAATCCCATTTAACTAGATTAATTAAGTTAATAAAAACATATAAAAAAAGTTATTTTCTTTTGCGATTTCAAAAGTCCCTGTGGAGACAATATCACATTTAACACTACTACAAGTTAATACTAAAACACGAGAAATTAGTGTGCATGCTCGACAAGTGTCAGGTATCTAGCACAAGGTCTATCCCTCATACTAAGTCCCTCATATGAAATCATAAAAATGTTGTCTATGAGCCAGATTGAGTGTTTCTCCTAATTTTCCATAAGTTTCAAGTAAAAAAGGTAATCATAATTCACTCATCCATAACCAAAGTAAAGAAGCAAAGTTTTAGGTGACTCTAAATAATAATAATAAAAATTATACTAAATGTATGCATGAAAATGTATCTTATCCTTGTGAAATGGAAGATATAAGTCTGAATGGAAGGGAAAGAAAAATGAAAAGATAAGAGGAATGAAAAGAATGACACCACCATTTCCATCCTTTAATCGCATAATTGAAAAACCTGAAAGATTATACCTGGGGTCTTTAGCAAAAAGATCCATCCAACATAATCCACAATCCCTAAAGTAACCCCAAACTTATTCCAAAACCTTATCCCCAAGGTTCAATACAAGCATAGAGGGTCACACATAAAAACATCCAATAGGGTGAATGACTATGATAGACATAGAATTAAGGAAATGATAAGAGTTCATGCATAGTAATAATAGCAAAACAAAGAAATAAAGCAAGATAAACCAATATTTAGGATGCCTTCCAATAGTGCCTTTGTTTATAGTCTTTGGCTCGAATTAATATGAGAGTATAGATTGGTTTTGCAACTTTCTGTAATAAAACCTAAAACCATAACATGATTAGAGTAAAAATCGATGAATTAGAGAATTCACTTAAAAAATTTCAACCTACTTTTGGGATCCCAGAAGTTTTTAACTTAGGGTAAAATCAACAAAATAGTAAAAATAAAATCTAGTGTTTCGGGTTCTACTTAAAGACCTGCCACCGATGTGACGACTTAAGTTAGTTTTTGATTTCCAACTAAGTCTCAAAACACATAAATCTTAGCAAGTAATCAATTTTCTCAAAAAATAATAACTAAAATCATGTTAATTAAAATTTCATTAAAAGTCAAACCTGACTCCAACGTATGGTACTTTCTCCTTCTTTCATCTTAAGACTTTCCTTAATTTGTAAAAATCAATAAATGGAGTTTAGGCATTAGCTAAAATGGTTGAATAACTGACATAAAGTAAACTACACTAGACTATACTAAATATAACTAAACTAGACAAAAGTGGAAATAAATGTATGAAAAGAAATAAAATAAGGTTGGGTTGCCTCCTAATAAGCGCTTTTATTTGAAGTCATTGGCTAGACTTGGCCTAAAAGATCATGTGATGCCCAATGATTTGGAGTAGTCATGAACAAATAGAATCATAATAGCCCTGGGTAATGAAATAGGCATGTCCTCTTTAAGAGTTTTGAGTTCATCTTAGACTTCCAACAAATAAGTTTTCATTTAGTCTTGACCCTCTAACTCATAGCTGTCAACACCACATAAAAATCTCAAATGCCTTTTTTGTTCCATCTCAGTTTCAAATTCCACAAATATGCGCGAAACATTAAGTGGATTCATCAAAACCAGAAGTTGATCTTCTTTCTCTTATTCATTTGGTTCGTATGGCCTTTTAGAAGTGACTTGAGTTTTCATCTTGAATTCTTCTTCATGAACTTATGCAATTATAACGTTCAGCTCTGATGACAAAACTTCAAGTTTATCGTCTAATTCAGTCAAATACTCGCCTTACTCAACTTTTCTCAACATAATTGCAGTTGCATCCTCCTCTTGATCATAATGTATGGGCTTGGGGAGCTCTTATTCATTAATAAAATTATTAACGCTAGCATTCATTTAACTAATTAGAATGCTCATATTTCGACAACTTGAATTTATACTATGTCGATTTTGTTCCATTTTTTCTTGATAGCGTAGATTGTCTTGATGGAACTATTCTTTAATTGAAATTAAGTCCTTCAATATTTCTTCAAGAGAACGCTCGTCTTGTTGAAGAACCTATGGACTTGACATGAACTCGTAGAAGTTGGGTGTTGGCGGTACATAGCACCCTTCGGGATAATATTTATACTCACAATTGTAAGGACATGCATTGGTGGACCGAGTATAATCACCACAATATCCAAAAGCTTTGACCTACTGCAAATTAGAAGACCAATTAGAAAATTATGTGCATAGTTTGATACCGTAATTGTAGTAGGAGGCAACTAAGGAGTTACTTGCAAACATATGCTAGAGACAAGGAACTAGATAGATAAATGATTAAACTCAAAATAATGGACTAAGTCCCCGACAACGGTGCCAAGATTTGTTCACGTGTATTTCGTGCCCAATATAACATATACTCGAGTTACCAATCTCATTTAGGTGCAGTAGTGGTAAATATTGGGTCGAATCCACATGACTTAGGTTTTAATCTGAGTTAACTAAAAAGAGAAATTCGGGGGTTTTTAGAGATTTTAAGAAAATAATTAATTAAAACTACTAGAAATCAAAGTTTTCAAAAGAGAATTCAATGAGAGAAAATATTGATATCTATGGTCCCACAAATGAAAATCAAGATTCAAGAGCCTATTATGGTCTTCGATCTTTCCTAAAAGATTATTAGGTCATTTTCTCCTAGATTAGCTGTAGGAAATTGACATACGCCATAAATCCCTACTTCCCTTAATCTCGATAGCTAAGACATTTGCCAATAACTACTTATTTAGTCAACACATAACCTTAGACATCCGCCAATAAATAACGCATTAACCGTATAAAATTTCGTTGGAATACTAATCATAAATAATTGGATCGCGTTAGCTTCCAATTTAACCTAGATTTATTTGTCGCACACTCAAGCACCAAAAGGTTTTGAAGGTAAATGGATGAGTGATTTTCACTTGTATAAATCCAATTGTACAATTACAGATACGATTGTCCCGATGAACTATAGATTTTCCACCTAAAAGCATGTAATGGCAATAATACATATCTTAAGCTTGCACCATAATCATAAAAATGACAAAAAATAAAAAAGAAAGAAATTCAAATAACTTAAATTATAAATAAAAATCTCATAAATCATGCTATCAACTAAGATTTTGGACTTGCTTCGCCTCCGACCTAGGAAAAGAGTGCTTAATCGGACATTGTCTTGATAAACATCATTAAATTCTAAAGAAAAGAGTCTCCTTAAATTCTTTATTCTCTTCTATATGTTTACCATGTATTTATGACTATTTGTACTATAAAGACACCTAAGAATACAATTAAAAACCATAATTAGCAATTCCAAATGAAATATAACTCTAAAACTTTCCTTTTTCATGTCTCGACGCCGTTTGTAAGTGATCCATGCCGTGTATGTAAATTTCACAACACCGCCACAACGTCAATTTTATATGTGTATTTTAAACTCTTAATGGTCTTGATGCTATTTTTGTATTAGCTCACCGCCATGTGTGTAAACCCACAGCTTCGCCACAACTTCAGCTTTGTAAACACTGCGTTAACTTATCTGAACCTCATTCTTTTATCCCCATGCTTTGCCCATGCCTTGTGTTCATTTCCCAATGTGTCAAATGTATCGTCCATGGCATTACTTGTAATTTTATGTCTTTTCTTAGTTTTTCGTCATGAAATCACTCTTTTTTCTCTTACATAGCTTGTAAACCTGAAGACACGTAAATATCATCAATTAAAGTACATTTCGAGATATTTAGGCCAATTATATTACTAAACTAACGCTATATATATGTCTAATTAAGCTCTTATCACATTTCAACCTTCTAATTGTACAACAAACCTCAGAATTCAAAGTTAAACCAATCACCAAGGCTAAGGCACTACATAGGTTTTCTCAATCTCCACTAATAAGCAACATGCTTAAGATAACTGATATAGAATCTCAAGATACAAAAATCAATAATCAATCTTATTTTTCAAATAATATTTAAAATATCACCACAATCCAAGTCAATATGAACTTTTATCCACCAATAATCATTTCATATTCATTTGTTGGAATGAAAATATATACTTCACTTAACTTAGCTATAAGTACTCAAGCTAAATCTTTTATTTGAGGAGTTTTCATATACTTCTTTCATTTTATTATATCTCTCTTTCTTTTTCTTTAATTATATATTCATTTTCTTTATATTGTTATTGTCGTGGCCCAAATTTCTAATCTGAATTTAATCTCTTAATCCGGATTAGTGACTTATGACGTGAGACTTGCATCGAGATACATGCATTGACCGAGGCGAGAGGGCCGAGGTATATATGTTAGATTCTTTTGTGATATATATCTAGTGTATTGTATATGTGTAGACTCCTAAGTCACTCCTACTTGTGTCTAGGTGTCGAGACGTGAGTGGGGATGCACATCGAGATGCGTGTCGACGTGGGCAATGTAGAGAGTGATGTAGTAAGTTAGTTTAAACCTAGTGTAGTTTATGTAGTAATATTAATGTGGCTAAGGTTTGTTTTATATTAAATGTAACCTAAGTTAGCATTTTGATAACAATTGCCATTTAATGATTCTTGAGATACGTGTCGGCACATCAAGAGACAAATTGAGTTTCATTTTTGCGTTAGTTGGATTGAGATATTGAAGAGTTAGTGGCACATGTGTCTAGTTGTAGATCATTAGATTAGTCTCGAGATACATGTGTACATTTAGATCAATGGCTATTAATCAACCTTATCTATTACATACATAAAGCCTAAGATCAAACCATGCAATTCATTTCAATTGAAAGCTTAGAAACTAAGATTTGCTAGAGAAGAAGAAGTCAGAGAGACCAGCAAGTTTTGTTAGAGAAATCTTGATGATTTAGGAGTAAGTTGATCAAGTTAAAGGTGTTCATCAATTTGGAAAGTCAAGCATACACTATTAGTTTAATTGAATTTGATCAATTCATCAATTATATGATGTATGGTTGATTTTTTTTTTGTAGTTGTTTTGGGTCTCTGGTAAGTTAGGGAAAAGATCCCAAGGTGTTGGAGCAGCCATATGGAGAAAACTCATATTCAAAGTATAAAATTCTGGATTTTCTGCACATAGCGCGCTAGGTGTGATTAGCTAGCGCACTAACTTTGTATAGCACGCTAATTAGGTCATTAGCATGCTTGGTAGGCTACCCAACGCGTTTGGTGCTATAACAACCCAAAATTTTGAATTCCTGATTTGAAGTCAAATACTATAAACAAGTCCAATACCCTAACTAAAAGTTTAAACATACTCAATAACATGTTAAATGATATCAGGAACCTAGGGAAGAGTCTTGAGGGTTCGGATACAAGTTTTGAGGTGTTGGAAGGTCGGATTAGCTAGAAAATTTGCGTGGCTTGTAAGTAAACTAATCGAGATATTTATTTACATCTCATTCCTATTTTGTTATTCATTTCCAGTCATTTGGACTGATTTGCCTATTGTTATATAAACCCAATGACTTGTTTCCGATATCATTTCATGAATTTGCTATTGTAGTATTATTTGTTAGTTGAATAGTTTCATTGACTTTAAATCGTGTGCTATGTCATTCTTTATTGTTGCTATACATAGTCAAATGAAAAAGCATGCTATTAGATAGATATTTGATAGTATTGTACATCTAAACTCCTTTGTGCATTAGGTATGAAATTACTTTGTTAGATTCATAAACCATATCATTTTTTGGGTAATGAAAGTAGTTTTTATATCTAAGACCATGATATGATATAGATGGCGCGGGTCACTAGACTTCTGGGGTAGTCAGGGTCTTACCACTATCTTGTGCAGCACATGAGGTATGGGACTCGGGGTTATTGGCAAGTACATATATCTTTGGTGATTGACACTTGTGAAAGATTATAGACGCATAAAGCTCAGCTCCGACCTTCAACAGAGATGTAGAGCATAACATCATCCTTATATAGTGGAAAATGCATTGTCATGGGACTTACAGCCAACCGTCCCTAGATCATTACCACTTAAGCAAATATCAATTTCATATTGTTTAATTACTGTATCTTTTAGCATGATTTCTTTTCTGCATAAGTGTTATTTTTATGCTTTTCAAATACATCTTGTATATTTTGGAAATGTGAACAAATGTCGTTTAGTGTTACTTTCTACTTTCTTGTACTTAGCGTCCTTTTTATGACAATGGGTGCAGATCCATTGAGTAGCAGAACAGGTAAAGAGAAGATCAACGACTACGTCTGAGCCAATGGAGTGCTGCTACATCGAATTTTGAAGGTTTTCAGTTTTGTTGTATGGCTTTTATGTCTTCCATATACTTTTGGGGTGTATATATTATGAGTTGTGAGATAATACCCTGACCAGATATATGATGATATATTTCATTATATATATGCGTATGATCTTTATTTCTTGGTTTTCCACAATTATTAGGTATCATGTTAAAAGCTTCTGCTAAATTATTAAGACTTTCGATGAATAAACTTTTAATTTTATAAATTTTAATTAACTCTGATTTATTAATTGATATAAGATAAAAGAATATTTATTTGAATAGTTAAATTAAAAGTATAATTTTTTGGGAAAGATTGACTAATTTCTTGTTAAGTCCTACGTGGTGAGATTAAGGCTTAGTGACGGATTAGGTCGGGCGGTGCCCTAATTTGAGGAGGGGTCTTCATAGTTATATTCCCATAGTTCTTTGTTTCATTTCCTTTAAAATTCGTTATTCTTTTTATAAAAATTATTCCTCACATTTTTCCCACCACTAGATTCCTTGCTCCATTTCCTATAGAATCTGTAGGTCTCTCTGCTTTTTTTTAAAGACATATGTTAGCTCTTCTCACTTTCACTATAGTTAAGGAAGTACTTTTCATTTAAATAAAGTTTATTGGGTAATTTCTACTTTTCTCATCAATTGTGGCATAACCTCTTTTCATAATATATATAAAAAACTTGTTCAATAATCTTTGTATAACAAGATTCTTAAAAATCTGTCTAGTTCATCTTGCACTATCTTTTCAATCTTCTACCCGTTATAATGTCTAACACAAAGTAATCAATCCCATCTAAACTCCTCTAGAGTATGTACAATCTAAGTAAAGTCAAATAGGGTAAAACAATTCATTTCCATCATAAAATTTCTATTTTCATGAGTAATAATAATATATCACTTCCCTTTCTGTTCAAATCCAAATTATATTCATATTCATAACTAAATAAAGTAAAATGAAATGGGAAAATATTACTTGTATTGTGGAAAATCTTGAAAAATTCGTAATATTCTACTAGATTCTATCTCTCTTATTTCTTCCATATTTCGCATCTTCATACTTCGCTTTACCTAATACCCCAAACTCATTCCAAACCTTGTCCTTAAGGTTTAAAATTAAGTCGGGTTTTTCATTAAAAAGAAAAATACCTCGTGAAGCATAAATGAATAAATTATATAATTAAGTAATAACTAACATAAGAATGAATTGAATAAGTAAAGACAATTTTAAATATATCCATCCATCATTGCATAGAGTTAAACATATCAAAACATTTCATTGTATCAAATTGCTAACATACAAAGCAAATGTATCAAATTGCAAACATATACCACATCATTCAAATCAAAGTATTACAAATATAGATGTGACGGCCCCAATACAATAGACCTCTCATGAATAACACACAAGAAAAGATTATATATAAAAGAATAAGAATCTCATAACCGCCGTCTAGACGTCACATCATCACCATCATACCTATGATTAGGCTATTAGGACTGGTAACTCACTTTAGGATCATAGATGGTGTAGTCTACTCCCTCTATTGGGTTATCTTTAGTAAAGAATTCTTGTTTGAGCATCCTTAACTGGATTGATGGAATGTGAATGTTGTCTCCCGCCTTGAGCTCTCTTGGTCCTACGTCGCTCGAATCCATATATGTTTCGGCCAATCTTGTCGTGGTTTTCAAACATGAACTCCTGATGTCTTAGAGTTCTCATTTGATTATGCAAGATTGACCTTATCATTGCCATTTACGTGTCCTCCGCATTTATTCTAGTGAAGCCCTCTACAGCTGACTCCGTGCTTCGGTTCGTCTACTCATTGTGCGCGATAGTATGCATTTTTTCTAAATTTCTTTCATTTTCTACCCATACTCTTCTTCTCTCCGCGGTCTATCTCCTTCGCGTGTTGTTTCCTTTTGTTCATTCTTCGAGTCAACATATCCCGACACTTTCTTGGTTTACTAAACGACATCATCAATGATGGTATTGTCTAGGAAAACATCTAATTTGAATCCTCTAATCGAGATCGATCTTGCTTGCAAAATTCAGTAATCATCAAGGGAAAAGGTAGTCCCTTATTTTTTTTCATTAATCATGGCATTCCTAATTGATTCATAGATTATTCGTCCGACATCAATATATCCGATCCCTTGGACTATGTACAATAGAGCCACCCTATAGTTCACTTTGTCGTAATATCACAAACTAGGCTGTAGGTTCACACTTATAAAAAATCTCTAAACTTTGGTTGTTTTCCTAATATATTTGGTTTGTATTTGTTTTGGGTACCCATATGAATCAAAATGGTAACCTTCCCCTGAAATAGCTTCTAACCGCTCCTAATGGTCTCACAGGGAAATTCGTGTCTATACATGTATTTAAGTTTAGGGTACACATAATTTTCGCCTCAAATGAACTTCATATAAACCATAATAGCAATTTATTCTCTAGGGTGAGTAGTCCAATGTCTTCCTCAGACTATGGCTACTATTTTATGTTAATCTTCGTGTCCGTTACTATAGAATTCTCTCACTAGTATGGCATACCCTATTTCAATCGAGAATCATGTGTTGTTATCGGCATAGTAATCTCTAGTTAACAACTCTTAGTTCATCTCCCTTATTATGTTTAAGATCCTAGACCTATATTTAACCTTGTTTTTCACGTTGACACCCCTCTCCGGTATAATCTTTCTATTTTTCCTAATGTCTCTCTTCATTCTAGCAATAACTTTGACATTGATGAGGTTATGGGCGTTGAAAGAAATAGTGGTTGTCTCAATCTCTTCATTTCCCTCCAAATCATAATTACAACTTAAGGGTGGAGAAGGTTCTCTAGGTGCTCTAGTTTGGGGTTTATTCACTAAAACCCACGTCGGCCTAATTGGTTTAAGTGGAGCTTTGAATTCTTGCTTGGGTTTTTCTAATATTTGTGCCTTTCCCCCTTCTCCTTTTGAGTGCTTCTACATTTTCCTCCTCTAGCCATTGTTTCAACTTTCGAAAACCACAAGTTCAATAACTAAATATACCTATAAAAGATAGAAACAACTGTTGATTTTTTAGGCTCATAAACAGTAGAAAATTCAAAATATTTTTTAAACAACACCAACAGGATCGAAAATAAATTCCATTAATCAAGAACTACAAAAGTAAACCATACCTTCATTTATGATTTCCTTATCTGATTGTTTGATTTCAAAGACATTCACGTTCGCATCTTTGATAAAAACAAACCCACACACGAACGGTAACTACAATTTGAAGTGCTAGCCCCAAGAAAGATCAAAAACATTTTTCTTTATTTCCCAAAACCTAAAGAACTCAAAAATAGCAAAAATAAAATCTTTTCTTTTTGTAGGGTTTCAACCTCTATTTATATGTGCAAATAAGCTCACTTAAAAAAACATATTCTTAATACAACTAATGTATTAGGCAATTCAAGCAAATTACATAAACGCCACTGTTAATAAGTTATCACATAACACATCGTAAGGGATTTTATTACGTAATTTTATCATATAAAATTTTTACTCTGGACCAAATGAAATTGCGCAAAGTCATTCTTTGTGTGCGACTCAATAGGTTCATGTGATATTGGTAATGAACCAAAACCATTTTGGTTACAAGTCATACGCGATCTCTAACAAGGCATTATGACAACCCATGTAACGGCCCGTTTTATTAAATTTGCGGACATGGACGCCAACTCAGACCTACGTGGACGCCGCGGTATGCTAGGACACACAGGGACCTAGGTAAGCTAGTTATTGTGTGTCGATTGTTTATTTGCGGTGAAATTTGTTGAAATACATCGTATGTGTGTATGTTGCATAAAAATACGTGCAAGATTGTGTGAATTGTATTCGCCTCGATATACATGTCGATGCGAGTACCGGGTGGTTGACGGGACCGAATATTAGGTCGGGGAAACTAAAACACAAATTACATAAAAATTGGCCAAGTAACTAATACGGAATGTGTATTAGGTGGCTAGTGACGTGGAGGTACGCGTATATCGCGGTTCGGACGCGAAATCGGGCGTCGAAACGCCAGAAAACACGTGCAAGTGTCCCAGCTGTGTCACACTTTAGAGTCATAGGAACAAGTCAACAAGCCTTATCTATACACGCAACCACCTTTTCTCTCACCACTTTCACACACACCCCACGCACACGCACAGAGTGTAATCAGGAGGCCAGCCGAGAAGGGGAGAAGAAGAGAAGGAAAGGAAGAGGAGGAGAAGAAGCAGGGAAGGAGAGAAGAGGTGGAAACGTCACGATTGAGGTAAGTTTTAGTGGCTTTCGTTGTGATTTCGGTGGGTCGATAGGATGACCGAGAGTGGGAAAAGCATTTAATTTAGGAAAGCTTCTAACATTTGAGCCCATATGGTTATCGAATCTTGAGTAAGACAAAACGACCAACCTTGTGTTTGATTTTCAATACAAAAGGAAAAACATTTAAGTTTGACTTGTTCTAGTATCCAGTCTTTAGGTTTAATCTCATTGACTTTGTGTTGATACTCCTTTATAAACTTATGTGAGTCTTCGTTGTCCTTACCATATAAGTTAGGTAGAGCACTAATGAATCTAGATCTAAGTTCAAATTCGAAAATCCTTCTGGATAAGCACTACACATTTGTTCATAGTAGTGGCATTTTGATTAGCTGGACTAAAAGTAAGTTCTCTATTATCATTATTGTTGTTAATATTAAAGTTATTATTGGCATCCGTTGTGGTAACTTGGTGTTCTCTACATTTTAAATTACGATGAAACGTCCTATCTACCTCGGGATCAAAGCAATGTAAATATCCTGTAAAATGAGAATGATGAAGTGGATAAACCGTACAACATCTAAAACTCCTAAGCAATTTTGTTTAAATCCTCATCACCGGTGCTAAAATTGAACACATGTCGGGCGTGTACAACAATCTCCCCTTTATATTATACTTTAGTTTAGAAATTGTGATTACTGGGAATCATTTCCACAGGGATTTATCAAACTTCTCTAGAAAAAAATGACTTTTAAATGTTTTTATTATTTTTTACTTTTACAATAATTAATAATGGTAATTAAACTAACTAATAATTAACTAAAATATAATAATACTTAACTAACTATATTATATTAACTAACATAATCCAAATTCATGATCAATCAAATAGATTCAATTCAATAATAAATAAATATCTAAACAAACATTCAAAATAATGAAATATAAACCCGTTTTGCATTTCAAACATGTAACTTCTATCATATAGTTATGAGCATACTTCATAAAGTACCATAAATCATTAAACTCTAATCATAAGTCAGTAACCAGCCTTTAGCCAAAGACATTAAATTCACGCAATAAAATCGCAATACACTTTATGAAAACTTCAAACTACTAAATCTAATATCTTCGAAAAGCCACTTCAATATTAGATTTAGATCTCAAATCCACCTAAGACATCAAAACGATGTTTGCCTTTCAAACAATCTCAATTACTACTTCAAATAGATAATGAATACAAATATCACAATACACATTCAAGACTATGCATGCAATACAAAGATCATGATTAAAATCAATAGATAATAAACTATTAAATCAGTGAATTAAAGAATACGATTGGTTTAAAACATTAAGCAAATAATCATTTCATCATAACTATATAGCAAAACGGATCTATTTCACGTTCGAGCTTTGTTTAATCAAATAACTACTCACATATAATCATAAATAACATTGCAATAATATAAATAAAAGACATAGATAAATACCTCTAGAATAAATACTTTAAATCTTCAATTTTTTTCCAAAAGTAAAGAACAATCAAGCAAAAACTAAAACAATAAAATAGCTCCTAGAGCAATGAAATATTGATCGAAGTACTCAAGGACAACTAATTTCATAACCCTAAGCTTGTATTTATCATATTCTAAGTAGTAAACATCCCAAACAAACTCAAACAACTAGTAGATATCTTAAATTCTCGAAATCTACTCTAGTGATTCTCAGCGATTTTTGTGTGAGTAATCGCTAGGAAAACCCATAATTTATAGCTCACTAGTTTCACTAATTTGGCTAGCTATTCTGGTGTCCTGGGAATCATTGGAAATCACTTGTACAATTTTCAATTCTTCGTTTGTTTCTATGACGGCCCCAACCCTACAAATTTGGCACCGTCTGACATTAGGCCTCCATTAACCCTCGATAAACCAGTTCAAAGTTAATAAAAGCCTAGTCAACCTCACAAACGGGTCTTCAGTACCTGATAGTCCACATAACAGAGTATATATAATGAAATCATATGCAGCGAAATTTAAATGCGATGAAAATGTGATAACGAATATATTAAACAAGCAACGAGTTCTAGGTGTAGAAGCTAGAATGTGGAAACCACGTACAACATATTGATATACATATACATCAAATAACCTATGTATGCCGCACATTAATGTCCTTGAGCTCGGAGATTATGTCTACAATTGTCACCAAAAGCGGAGACAATTCCATTGAGTAAATCCAGAAGAAGTTTAACAGTAATTCAAATTAAACAATAAATAAGCCTATAAATCATGCAGGAAAGAGATTAAGCTGAGAAGAGCAATATAGCGCATGATAGACAGACTACGATGATCAACGATAGATACCAAGTGACCCGGAAGTAAAGGAGAGGCATCTAAGTGGTCTTGACACTCTACATGTGGGCTTAAAGCCACTTAAAACATGTTAATGTCAAATATTGGTACGTTGGGACCAAGTCTGCTTTAAGCGCACCAAAACCATTCGGCACTGTCGCCTCACTTGGGCAACAACCTGAGAAAACATTCCAAAGGGAGCCACAATCGCAACATGATATTCAACCACAATGGAATCATTGAAGTCCTGTGAGGTGCCATGACACTAGGGGGATGCTCATTCAGAGGATTCAATCTCGTCTGGGAGCTACGAGCGCGACTCGGATGCTCAACTCACGAGTAAACAATGACTCAACTTTAACACTTAGACCCTAGGTCGCTCGGTATGGAAGTAGAGTCCAACAATAAGTATCATTTTCATCAAAATATGTAAGGAAAGGAAAAGAATTAATATTGAATTTCTTACTGGTTTACTTACCATACAATAACATAAATCGCCACGTCAAATCGATCATTCAAATAGCCTAGTCGAGTCCTTACATATCTACAATCATACATATATAGCAAAGATGTTTGAGGGACCATTTGGTAAATGAAAGTATTATTCATAGTTTATGCTTTCCTTAGTAAATGAATCTACCAATTATGATTTTTTTTAAGTAGCATAGCTAACTTTCATGTGCTAGTAAAATAAATTTATAGTTATTCACTAAAACATTTGTGTTATAAACTCGTCTAAGTTCATTCGACTAGAATAAATGGTTTTTTTCTTTCGAAGAGTTAGACACTACCAAAACCACTACTTAGTTCCATGAAAACCAAAACAAATGCAAACTCATAAAATCTTACTTTCAACATCAATCAATTCAAATTGATTAATTTTGATAAAAAGATAACTTAAATCATCACAAAAAGTCAAATAAAGTTCAAGATGTATTAAAGTTCCAAATTGAGTCAAAAACCCATATTAAATGGAGGTTGAGTAAAATTCTTGGATTCCAAATAAATTCGATAAGAGAGTAAGATTTTTTTCAATAAGTTAAAAGTTCATCAAAGAATGTTCAACCAAAAAAATGCGACTAAAGTTTCGACTAAAACCAAGCAAAATACTTGCATTGAGTTGAGAATCATAGAGAGACAAAGAACTTCATTTAAATAAACTCGATACATCTTAAACCTCCCTCGAAATCTCAAAATCATATTGAGGTTAATAAATAAGGTTAAGCCATTCATGTTTGCTTGAAAACTTAAGAGGAAAATAAATAAAACCTTCTTTGATGAATTTAATCAAATATATAGAGTGCGTTTCAATGAACCATATCGATTTATATTTTTTATCCTCTATATTTATCCACAAGTATTGACTACAAAGCAACTTCAATATGCATTAAAGCTCACCGCTTTAGTAATTGAAACTAATCCAATAAAGCTACATATCCATTTTTTTCATCCGATGAAGTAATCCTCTTTGGTGAATTCAAAAATTTTAATATCAAGGTCCTTGAATTGAGTGATTCTAACTAATCCAAGCATTGAAATTAAGTTAGTCTCTTCCAAATAAATAAATTTAATGAGACAAGATAATTGGGCATGAGATTTATACTTAGAAGTTCCCTAAATAGAAATTAATGCACCTTCAATGCCCCTTGCAAAATTTGTTAATGCTCCATTACAATTTCAATGTAAGTTAATCTGGGACGGAGGCTATATTGTTGTTTGTTTGTTGTTTGTTGTTTGTTTTTATCCATTTCAATGTAACTCTACTTGTAGATTTGGAAGAAACATGTAATTTTTCTTTTAGGCATTTACTCAAATATGTGGGATGTAGCCTTACAAACTTGCTTTCAATTTTTATCTACTACCATTTCTTTTAAATATTTTTCTCAAACACTTGGTAGGCATGACTTGGAACTCACTAGATTATTTCCTTTTCAACTCAAATCTAGCTACAACACTCATACCAACATCCAACATCAAGGTTTACTTAGATCTAACCAAAAACCCTAACTTCAATAACTTCTTTATTTCCTCTTCTTTCTTTGAAAGCTAGCACTCCGAAGTTGCGACGCCGCTTTCGGTCGTTGAAGCTACGTCGAAACAACTTCCGCCTCGCTGAAAACGTTGCGACGACGTCCGCGAGCCCCGTCGTGGATGATGCCAGCGCCGCCGCCGTCGGTCACAGCGTCGCCGTCGTCCTCCCTGGTTTGCCGCGCTGGAGCTTCAGATTCTCACAGGGGGAGCCGTCCGCCACTGCCGTTGGTGTGCATTCCTTGCATCGGGGATGGAGGTTGGGTTCGACACCTCTGTTTTTTGTTTGTGGGTTGTGCTTGCTGTATATAGACCTATGTATGTTTTATTTTTTTCTTTTTGTTTTGAGAATAAATCTTACCCATTCATCACTTCCTTGTACAATACAACAATAAACATCAAGGGTCTTTATAAGACACTTAAAAATAGATTTAAAGGTTGAAATCTCTTCCCATCACTTTGTGACTCTAAAATAGACACGCTTAGCACAAACCTCCTATGATTAGACTTTTACTTAGTCAATTTTAAATCATTTCAGTAAAAAGTTTCATTATTTCGCGAATGCAATTTAATTAACCCAAACCATTTGTGATCATATGCTATACGTTGTAGTATGCTAGACAAAAATTAAAATTATTTTATCTATTTTATTTTATAAGTATTTTAAGCATTTCGACTTATGACGACCCTCGATTGGTATTAGATCACTAATAATTTGTTATTAGTGATTAATTAACGAATTAAAAATACAGGTCGTTACAACTTCCTTGGTGATGATTCTTAACATACTCCTCCCATTTGATTAATTCCTTCATAATCTTCCGTTTCTCAGTTCATTTCTTTATACATTCCATTTATCACCTGAAATAATAAAAATAAGAGAAAACACAATGTAATATAGTCATTTACATCTAAAATCATCCTAAAATGAACTATAAAAATGTCTAATTATTGACTTATCATGGAGCGAGCTCCAGAGTCGTGCAAAACTGCGTTTTTCAGTTATGCTCTACCAAATCATCAAAAATCAACCCCAAATGTTCCCCAAAACTCAATCAATAATTACAAACCATCATACAATCCGACATATTTGCATCGATTTAACCACCAAAAAAAATTAAATTAATCAATTTGAACCACATTCATCACATTTATGAACACAAGAACCCTAAATTCAATTTTCGAAGTCCATAACTTGAAAATCATTTTGAGAACTCATTTTTTTTATTAGAAGACCAAAATTGAAGACCTCGGTTTAAGAGTAGAAATACCCATTTAAAAGTTCATAATTGATCAGAATATAGAAACAAAAAACTTCATGATATTGCATTATGAGCGAGGAACAAAAATCATTTACCTAGGGCTTGTTGTCTTCATGTTAACTTTAGTAGTTTTCCAACATTGATTTCTCACTCCCTTAGCACCAATCACACAAATTTTACCCCTTGATGCTTTTCTTCTTCTTCTTCTTCTTCTTCTTCTTCTTCTTCTTCTTCTTCTTCTTCTTCTTAAGTTTAGAAGTTCTAGAGTGTTTTTAATTGCATGTGCAGAGAAAAAAAACCCATCTTATGTACTAGTTCATGTCTTTCCTAGTCCATAGATGATCTTAGTTCACCACGTCCCAAGGTAGATCTAAAATGCACATCTCACATCAAATATAATATTGATTCATATTGAGCGTGTCTAATATTCTCTACATTTAGCATTTCAAGGTTAAACTGAAGGCTAAGCAAATAAATAATACTTAGGCTTTTCCTTTATCTTGGCAATTTAATTAGCTTCAACTTATGAATAACTTTTGTGTCATAGCTTTTCATTGTTCACTGAAACTTACGTTATCTCATATCTAAATTAAATCTACTCATTTAATTTAGGCTTCGACAATAATAGTATGAACATACAAGACTTTTTCATTCGAACTTAGACATACAACCCAAAATTTCTTAACTTAGGCTTCTTAGATGATTTGCTAGTCTTATTAAGTTACCATTTAAACATAAGTAAATTGCATTGTGCTAAGTTAAACATTAACCAGTTTCATTAACATGCCAACATGCCTCATAATCGTAGCGCATACACATCTTGAAAACTCATGTCACTCGTAAATTAACGATAAAAATAATAAATTTTTGCTCGCAAGTATTAATAAGTAATACGCATCGATCACCATTCGTATATAAAATGTTTTCATGCTGTTATAGTAATAGACCTATTAAATAAATTCTTGTTACTACTTTAAATTAGATATAAAATCTAAATATCACAATACACATTGGCCACTATAAATGCAATACAAAGTTTTATGATTGCAATCCGTAAATAATGATCTGTTAAATTAATGAATTGAAGAATACGATTAAGTTTAGAGCATCAGGTATCAATCATTCTTCATTATGAGTACATTACAAAACAAATTAAGTTCATGTTCAGACTTTGTTTAGATTACTAAACTACTCACACATTCATAATAAACATTACAATAAAATAAATAAAAGACATTAATAAATACCTCTTATTAAATAATTTGAATCTTTGAATCTTCTCCAAAAATAATGAAAAATAATTGACAATGTCCTAAACTAATTAAAAAGTAGTCAAAAGCTTTCATATATCTTTAATTTTGAAGCTTGTGGTTTATATATATTATTCTCAATAATACGTATCCCAACCAAACTGAAATTCTTTTTTGTAATCTAAAATTCTCGAAATTGACTCCAGTGAACCACCATCGAATCTTCTATCAATAGGATTCACTGGGAAAATTGGTGGAAATTTGTCTTTGAGCTTCACCGATTTAGCTAGCAATTATCGTATCATACTTGATTCATTGCTGATTCGCTGGCAGTAAATCCTAGTTCAGTTCTTGATTCGCTCTTGATTTGTTGTGCACTTTCTCCATTTGACTAAAATCTTTATTTTCTTCCCATTTTCTTTCATTTCTTTAAATATTCTTAATATAACATGAAATCACAAAACAAGTGAAAACTAGTGTAATAATAGCCTTTTACATCCAAAATCAACTTAAAATATACCGTAAAACACCATCTATTTATTAATTTGTCAAATACTCTCAAACTTAGCACTTTATTGTCCTAAGCAGATGAATACTTTTAGGTATATTATCTTTTCATTCCTTATTTTGACTTCATAATTACTTACTCTTTATCTTAACACAAGTGATCATTAAATAGAAACGTATTACCCTCATAAAAATAAAAATTACAATACAATAGAAAGACTTAAAGGATACTGTATTACTTTCATATGAATTATTTTTCACATTTTTTCTTCTTCTCTATATATGGTTTCTTTTTCTTCTTTATATTCATACGGTTCCTTGCTCAATTTCCTTTAGATACTGTTATTATTTTCATATGAATTCTTTCTTACATTTTTCCCACCATTAAATTCCTTGTTCTATTTCCTTTGTACTATGTGGGTCTCTCTATTATTTTTATTTAAAAACTCTTGTTAGATCTTATCACTTTTATTATAGTTAAGGAAATATTCTTTCCAACTAAGTAAAGTCTTGTTGGCTCATTTCTTATTTCTTCCCTTAATTGTGGCATAAGTTCTTTTCATTACATATATGTATTAAATACTTGACCAATAATCTTTGTATGACGAGATTCTTAGAAATTTATCTTGTTTATCTTACACTTTTGTTTCGATCTTCTACCTATTATAATGTTTAACACAAAGCAATCAATGAATCCCGCTAAACTCCTCTGGTGCATACACAATCTAAGTAAGTCAATTAATAGCATATAACATTTCCTTTCTATCATAAAATTTATATTTTCATGGGTAATAAAAATATCACTTCTATTTAAATCCAAATTATATTCAATTCATATTTTCCTAACTAAGTAAAGTAAAATAAAGAAATATTATGTGTATCTTCGAAATCTTGAAAAATTTTAGTCAACTCTGAACATTGAATAAATAGATTCTACTACTCGAATCTTCCATACTTCGCTTTCTTATACTCCACTTTACCTATATACCCTAAACTCATTTCAAACCTTGTCCTCAAGGTTAAAAAATTAAGTCAGGTTTTTCAACAAAATAAACATACCTCGTGAAGAATATACAAATTATATAAAATAAATTAGTTGCAAAATATAGACAAACAAATAATTCATAAATAATAACATAATTGTAGTTGAATTTATCTTTCATTTCTCATTAATGATCAAAAACAAGATTCATATTCTTCTCAATCAAGCAAATATTAGAAAGATTACAAATTATGATGTATAGAAGTAAATTCATCATTAGCATCATCAGCTCCTTCATCCCTCTCTACAGTGGTTTGTAAAACGTAACCATCAGTGGGGTTATAAACTCCCGATGGAAAGTGCAACCGCAACGATGGAATATCAATATTCCTCGTTGGATCTTGCAAACGTTTAAAAATACCTTTCTGTAGTGGAATGGTGAAGTGCCAAAGTTCATTCATTGTCCTCTAGCATCCCATTTTTAAAATTTTGCTTATCTGTACGCATGAAAGCTAAAAATAAGGATTGAGAAAATCCTTTTCTTTTAGCTTTTAATTGAGATGTTGAACTGCCTTTTGTCCTTGGAACGTTCACTTGAGCCGTCATACTTGCCATTCGTCTTGCATCTTCTAATGTTCCCTGTCTTCTACTCCTTTCCTCAACTATTGATCTTCCCATTTCATTGAATTCACTTCCATCCCCCAAATCAGTTTAACCATTTACCGATCTCATCTTTTTTACCATGACATCAATACTAGTCTTCTGAGATACATCAAATTCAACTTTGTTGAAATCCACCTTAGCCTTTATACAGAGCTTAGTAATCAATATTAGGAATGGTAGGCTGTTACATTTCATGGTCGTCATTGCTTGTCTTATAGCATCATGAATTATGTACCCAACATCAATATATCCCTTCTTCATAACAATATGATAAAATAAAGCAGCTCTAGGATTATTTACTTGAAAATGTCGTGTAGTGGGATATAAACAAGCATATATAATATAGCTCCAAAATTTGATATTTTCCTAAAATTGGTGGTTTCAATTAATTTAGGATGGCCTTCAGCATCGAGAGAAAATCCTAGTCCTGGAATTAATTCCAAAGTTTATTGAATCATTGCATAAGGATAAGATTTCTTATTGACATAAATGAGATTTGGGTAAATTGGTATCTTGTTTATATCACGTTTTATGAAGTTCTTACTGTCTATTCAATCTTGCAAGTGAAATATTAATCTTTTTACCTTGAACTATTACTTTATTCGGATTTCCAGTCACAGAAAAAACCTCTCTCCAACTTTCCTTCATAATCTATAAAGAGTTCCTCCCAATTCTTTTGCTTATGACGCTCACAATTCTATCATCATACTTATACACATTCTGAATTTTCAATCCTCTCTTAGGTACTATAACTCTTTTGCATCTCGAAAAGATCTATTTTGTGCCTTATGACTGACAAATTGTAAAGGATCATCACGTACTAATGTGCTCGAATTTGAGTGTTCAAAATATATTTCTTCATCAAAGCTAGGTAGGGATGGTGTTCTCAACTCAGCGCTCCCAGCTCTTGATTATCAAATACTAGCCCCCTGTAGGTTGGATAAACATTTGTTGATCTGCATAGTTCTTCTTGAGTTTTTCTATCAAAATCGCTTTCCCTTTATCTTGTTTACTACTCCTACCTCATCCTCTACCTCTTCATGTCATAACGAATCAACTGACTATGATGAATTGGTAAATCAAAATCCTATATTTAATATGAAAATGAAATCAAAACTACTCATTCATTGAGAATCAAATTTTATCGAGATATTGAAAACAAGTTTGTAAAAATGGTTTTTCATTAAAATTCACGAAATGATTTTAAAAATTAGTAAAAACAAATAATATGAAATCAAATCCATCAAAACCATTCTTAAATATTTGAAAAACACACCCCCAAACTCATTTTGTAGCTCATCTTAAAATTTTCATTTATATGTTTAGTAAAATCTTTAACCTCACCCATTTAATATTCAGAGTCATCCTTCCTTGTCAATAAATGATACAATCGTAGACAAAAATGAAATCAATAATTTCATCAAAATCTCATCCAAAAACTGAATTTTAAAACTTTGAAATTGAAAGAATTTATAGTGTATCAAATGATTACTTCCTTGATAGTGGATCCCTTAATTATTAGACTCTTGCTAACTCTTGGCTTCCATTCCTTTGCCACTTCATGTATCCTTCTTGTTCAAGCCCTAATTTGGCTCTATAGGATCAAATTACTCTTTTCTTTGGTTTGAACGAATCATATCAAGGTGAGAATTACTTAAATAAGCTATGGTAATGCTGTGGAGAGCTGAATCTAGACAATAAATTGATTTCGTAGTTGAAGGGGAGCAATTGTACTATGAATTGAGTTGTGTACATTGATTTGGGGTTCATGCTTAAAAAACTCGAAATTGGTCTCGATGAATTAGGGGTTTAAGTGGATTCACTAAGATAAATATAGAATATGGGCTGCCTCTCGTAGAGCGCTGTTGTTTACTGTCGTCGAATCAACTAATAGAAAAATCAATCTTCGTGTAGTGTGAGTGATTCAATTTTCACTTCAATTGATTATTCATTAAGATTATTTTCTTAGCATGAGAGAAACATCCTTCATCATTATTTTCATAATGATAGTACTTGTCCTTTTAACCATCGCATAATTCCTTTTCTTCAACATCATCACTAAGTTCTATCCCATTTCAGAGTATCATCTCATCGTCACCCATTTTAACTGTAACTAGGTGATCACATACATCAATAATAGCTCATGTGCAAGTGATAGAAAAGGTCTTCCCAATAATAGGACATCATTCTGGTTAGTTGATGGCATGATTAAGAAAACTATATTGAAAGTAAATGGTCCCACTCTCACTTGAACATTCTTCGATGGACTCAATGGGATTGTGAAGGTACAATTTTGTTTATATACATTGATAGGAGACTTGCTAAGAATATGCAAATTTGTCAAACAAAACCAATATGCAGGCAAGATATTCATATCAACTCCCGTATCAAGTTGAGATCCATATAAGGAGATTTGATTGATTCACATGTTGAGGAAGATATGTCTTAGACTATATTTTAAGATTTTTGAAATATCACTATTTTCGTTGTACCCTTTATAGTGTGGGTCATCCTCATCACACACGTGTGGATCTCTAACAATTCGTTGTTCCTTCTGTGCTTTTTTATTTTTCTTATGTCTTGGTGTCTCAACCATCCAAACTTTGAATGTTTCATTAGAGTTTATAATCACAATGTGCTTTTTCACAATGTTCAAATCTTTTAATGCAATGTTGAATGGATCTAAATTAACAATCTCCATGTCTTTTGAAACAAACTTTCATAGTAAGGTATTAACCTATAACAATTACATTTAAATATTCTTTTTGTTTCCATACTTTATATTTCAACATCACCATGAGGGAATACATTTGTAATTGCAAAAGGTCTCATCCATCACGAACAAAGTTTTCCAGGAAATAGTTTAAGACATGAACAAAAGAGTAACACTTTTTGCCATACTTTAAAATTTTTCATAAATTTTCTTGAAAGGCTTTAGTTTTATCTTTATAAATGAAAGCACTTTCATAAACATCATTTCGTAATTCTTATAATTTCTTAATATTTAACTTGAGTTGTTGTCTCACATTATCATAATTCATATTATAGTTCTTTATTGCCCATTATGCTTTGTGTTCCAATTCTACTGGTAAATGACATGCTTTTTCAAAAACTAACCTATATAGTATCATACCTCTAAGTGTTTTAAATGCAGTTCTATATGCCCATAGTGCATCTTCTAAATGAAAACTCCAATCTTGACGTGTTGGACATGCTGTTTTTTCTAATATTGATTTGATTTCTCTATTTGAAGTTTCGGCTTGTCCACTAGTTTGAGGATGATATGTAATAGATGTTCTATGTGCAGCATTATATTTGTGAAGTAGAGTAGCAACTACTCTATTGTAAAAGTGTGAACCTCGATCACTAATAAATACTCTAGGGGCTCCAAAAAAAGTAAGAATCCTTGATTTAAGAAAATTGACTACTATTTTAGAATCATTAATTTTAGTAGCTTCTGCTTCTACTCACTTGGACACATAACCTACCGCTAGTAAAATATAAATATTTCCATTAGATGGTGGGAAAAGTCCCAAAAGATATATTCCTTAAACATCGAATATTTCATAAAAAAGTATAGGACATAAAGGCATTTGATTCTTACGTCCTAAATGTCTGGTTCTTCGACAATTTAGACAAGTTTTTGTATAAACATAATAATCATGGAATAAGGTAGGCAAAAATAATCCTAAATCTAATATCTTACGGGATGTACAATATGGACCAAAATATCCTCTAAAAGGATAAGTATGACAATGGGCCATGATGAATTGTATCTTAAATTGTGGAACACATATTCGAATGGTCTGGTCAGAACATAATTTTTATAAATAAGGCTTATCCCATAAATAATGCTTAGAATCGTGTTTTATCTTATTCTTTTGGAATCTTGTCAAATAGGGTGATAACTTATTAGTAGTAATATAACTAACTATGTCAGCATACCATGGACTTTTGGCAACTATGTTGTATAAATATTCATCTAGGAATTCATCTCTTAATGTTATTGAGGGTTCTCCATTTTCTAGTCTACTTAAATGGTTTGCTACTAAGTTTTAAGCATCTTTCTTATATTTTATAGTATGGTCGAATTCTTATAACAATAAGATCCATCTTATTAACCTTTGCTTAACATCTTTCTCTGCCATAAAATATCTTAATGCAACATAATCAGAGTATACTAAGGCAAACACAACTGCTAAGAGTTCTTTTTCTATAGTGGTGTAGTTTAGTTGGGCAGGATTCAAAGTTCTAGATGCGTAAAATATGGCATGAGAATCCTTTCCTATCTTTTGACCTAAAATAGCTCCTATTGCATTATTACTTGCATCACACATTATTTTGAAAGGTTGTGACCAATCTGGTGATTTTATCACAGGTGTGGTAATTAAGGCTTCTTTTAATTTATTAAAAGCTATCTTGCATTCATTTGTGAATTCAAAAAAGGACATCTTTTTGCAAAACTTTACATAAAGATCGGGTTATTTTGGAAAAATCTTTCACAAAACTTATGTAGAATCTTGCATGACCAAGAAAGACATTAATCCCTTATAGTAGTATGGTAAAGTAATGTCTTATAACTTGTATTTTAGCGGGATCCACTTCTATTCCTTTTTTATAAGTCTTTGATTGACCATAAAATGTCATTTTTCATAATTTAATACTAAATTCTTTTCTATGCATCTTTTAAGTACTTTAGTTAAATGAAGTAAGCATTCATCGAAAGAATTACCATACATGGTAAAATCATTCATTGAAAACTTCAATAAAATGTTCTACGTAATAAAAAAAATATTGACCATACACCTTCGGAGTGTAGCAGGTCCGTTACATAGACCAAAAGACATACGTTTATAAGCAAATGTACCAAAGGGACAAGTAAAGGTAGTTTTTTCTTGATCTTCTAGAGCCACAGTAGATGAAATTATGAGTAGCCATCTAAACAACAATAATGGTTTACTTTAGCTAGTATTTCTAACATTTGATCTATAAATAGGAATGGGTAATGATCTTTTCTAGTTGAAGCATTTAATTTCCTATAATTTATATACGCACTCGAATTGTTTTGGATTCTAGTCGGTACTCATTCTCAGTGTGCTTTTATTATTATTGCAGTCCCTATCTTTTCAGGAACTACTTGTACTGGACTAACCCAATTAATATCTACAATTAGCAATATCATTTACAGTTTTATAGACTACATTGAGATTCTCCATAAGGCTTTGTATTTGTTTCAAGATTAATCCTATGCATACATGAAGCTAGACTTGTTCCTTTAATATCAGCTATTATCCGATTTTCTTGAATTCTTTGAGAAAATTTAATAATTTCTCTTCTTCTAGATTTGACAATTTATTAGTTATTATGATAGGTAAAGCCTTGTTATCTCTAAATACGCATATTTCAAATGATTTGGGAAAACCTTTAACTCTAATTTTGGTGCTTGACTATAAAGCGTAAGAGTTTTGAATACGACTGGCAAAAAAAGGGACTAGACATAAACGAGATCGGACATTCCCCCTTATAATGATTAAAATTAGTGTCTGGACCCGTTCCTTTTTTAAAACGGGCACTTTTTTTTGTCCAGACCCGTATTTTTGTAAAACATACAGCTCCCGTTTTGTCCGATTTTTATTTTTAAATATGATTAAATATTTTATTTATCGATTATTTTAAAAAAAAACCTTAACTACATGTCACCTAACATTCAATTACCAAAAAATAAATACATAACATCACAATTTTTAGAATATTATACCACATGTGACTATGACATATCAACTTTGGGCAATTCCATAAACTATCCATAATATTCTAGAACTTAGGCTCTGATACCAACTGTGACGACCCATTCTCAAATTAGGGCATCGCCCCAGCCTAATCCCGTTATTAAGCCCTAATCTCACCATATCGGACCTAACAAGGAATTAGTCAGCCTTTCTAAAACCCTATTACTTACCAGTTACTATTATATATATATATTTAAATGATTATAAACCTATTCTTATCCTATGTCTATTCATAAATCAGAGTTAATTAAAAATTTTACTTATTTAAAGTTTTATTTAGCGAAAGTCTGAACTAACTAGTGGAAGCTTATAACATAATGCCTAAAAATTGTGGAAAAATCAAGGAATAAAGGTCACATGCATATATATATAACGAAATGACGATATATAACATCATATGTCTGGTCAAGGAAATACTCACTCAACCCATAATATATAACACCAAAAGTATACGATATACATATAAAAATAATACATCAAAAATCAAACCTACAAAATTTAGTGTAGCAGTGCTTCACTGGCTCAGAGGTAGTCTCTGATCTTCTCTTTGCCCGGTCTACTAATCGATGGATCTGCACATACTGTCATAAACTAGATGACGAGTACATGAAAGTATAAAGTAATAATGAGAGACATTTGTTTACATTCCCAATTATGCAACAACATAAAAGCGTGAAAATAGCAACTATTTAGTAAAGAGAACATGAAAAGAGATACTTCAACTAAACACCACGAAATTGACACATGACTAAGTAGTAATTATCTAGGGTTGGTCGGCCGTGATCTTCATCACATCAGCCTTTCCACTATATGAGGGTGGAGCTGAGTTCTACATCAATGTGAAGGTATGAGCATTGCTCTTGCCTTTATAACCTTTCACTGGTGCCAGTCACCTACAATATATACTTGCCAATAACCCTGGGTCCCATACCACGTGTGTTGTGTAATTTATGCTTGCCAATAACCCCAGGACTCATTTCCCATGTGTTGCGCAATATAGTAGAGATATCTCGATCACCATGGAAGACTAGTGACCCTTGTATGTCCGATGGACATCTATAATGTAATGACCCTAGATACAAGAACCACTTTCATAATTCAAGAAACAACATGGTTTGAGAATCCAATAAAGCAATTGCATATCTAATGCACAAAGGAAATAGATTACAATACTATGTAACACCTACCTAATAGCATGCTATTTCACTGACCACATGTATTAGCAATCAATAATAACATAGCACATGAATTAGAGTCAATGAAATCATTTTATCAACAAACTATACCATGAAAGCAACTTCATGTAATGAGAATGAACAATAAGTCATGACATATGGAGTACAAAGGCAATTCAGTCCAAATGACTGGAAATGAACATGAAAATAGGAGTGAAATGTAAATAAATATCTCAATCAGTTTACTTACAATCCATGAGATTCTTGATGCTACTCCAACCTCCCAAGACCTTGAAACTCGTATTTAAATCCACACAATACTTCCGTAGGTTCCTAACATCATATCATATGTTTTGAAGTGTGTTTGGATCTTTACTTAGCATATTAGACTAATTTATCGTGCTTAAGGACCTTTTGAGACTGGCTGATTTTTTTATGTTGTCTTACCATGTAGCACACTAATGACCCTACGTCGCGCTAATGAACGAAGTAGCGCACTACCTATCCTACATAGCCCGCTATGTGTTACAGAACCTAGAATTCTGCAAACAAATTCTGAGTTTTCTCCACACATAGGCTATGCTAATGCCTAGAACACCTCTATACACACTTCCCAAGTTCCAAGACATCATTACCAACATAAAACAACACATATCATCAAATACATGAATTCATTGAATTGAGCTATGTTTATGGTGTAGAAAAGTTACCTAACTTGATGTACACTAGCTTAGGTTGAGTTCTTTTTCACCAAATCACTAAAGTTGTTGTTATTCTTCCTCCTCCAGCTACTCTCTTCGTTCCATCAAGTTTCGCTTCTCATTTAAGAACTCAAAATGAAAGATTTGAGTTGCTTGTGTTGACCAAAAGCTTTATAGTCATGAATTGGATATGGTTGATTGATAGCCATTGATCCTAGTGTGCGCATGTATCTCGAGACCTATCTAATGGTTCACCTACTAACACATGTCCCACTAACTCATGCCAAGTGATACTAATGAGTGACTGAATTTGTGTTGAGATGTGCCAACACATGTCTCGAGAAATGTCAAGTGGCTATTATTTTAACATACTAACTTAAGTGTATTAATATATAACCAACCATAGCCCCATTTACATCACTTATGAAAGCACTATAAAGCTTACACCAACTCACCACATTGCTATCTAACTCAGTCCCACGCCCTATGCATATCAAGGCGCATTTCCGTTCATGCCTCGACACCTATACGTAAGTAGAAATGACTTAGCAGTCTACACATATACAATACACTAGGCATATACCATAACAAATATAATATTTACCTCGGCCACCTAACCTCAGTTATGACATGTATCTCGCTGCGGGTCCCACGTCACGGGTCGTTTGATCCTGATTAAGAGATTAAAATAGAATTAGAAATTTGGGCCGTAACAAGGAGGTTGACTACCAATGGCACCTGCATCCCTGCTATCGCGTGAATCAACCATCGATGTAGGTAAATTGATAGCAAATGAGATATCAGCTACTACGAGGCATAATGCGTATATATACATATTATACATAATATGTACATATACAACCCCCAACTCAAATTCGCCCACTTCTCAACTAATAGTTTCTAAGTAAGGATCGTCTTGTTTCCACTACTAAAGTGTGTTTTATTCAAGTTTGTGTGTTGCTTATTGAAAATGCTGGTTTTGATACCAACTGTGATGACCCCTCCCTTAAGCTAGTGCACCACTCAGTTTAATCTTGTCATTAATCCCTAACTTAAGCCACGTAGAACTTAACAATGCATTTGTCAGCCTTTTCATCATATTCTCATTGTTATTCGTGTGCAGAATAAGAATTACACCACTCACGTTACCGTTATTATTTAAGAGTTAATTAAACCTTTTTAATCAATTTGGTATTAGCAGTGAAAGACTTTACAAAATCTGCGGAAGCATTATAAAACACCTACTGTGGAATCCAAGAAAGAACGACTACACGTATATAACCAACATAATGACGATAATCAGTGTACTACATTTGTCCAGTTGGGTACTGTCAACCCAAATATACACAAGCCAAAAGTGTGTAAAGACATAAATAAGTCATACTACTAAACATAAAACATACAAGATCTGATAAAGCAACACTCCAATGGTTCAGAGGTAGTCGCCGATCTTCTTTTTTCCTAGTCTGCTACTTGGTGGATCTGCACCCACTGTCATAAAAAGGACAGTGAGTATAGTAATGCAGAAAATAACATTGAGAGGCATTTATCCACATTTTCAAACATAACAAGAATACATCTAAGAACACATACATTCACAATGCAACAATACTAGTGAAACACCACCACGTTAGAAAACATCATAGCTAAACAAAGTGATATCGACACAACCATTAAGAATGAACCTAATCGCGTCAGTAATTTGTCCAACACACTGGTCTAGACATTATCCTCACGATCACGTAGATATCAAGGAATAACTTAATTTAGTAGTGCACGTAGGTACTATCCTTATTGGTTATAAAACACGACATGTCGACTTCATGTGATAGGTTGGCACACATAACACTTCGGTATTACCCTAATTGGTAGCCACTTAATCATTTTGTCAACCTCATATAGTAGGTACGTGACACTAACTAGTCGGAATACCAACAACTCCGGGTCCTACACCCCATGTGCCATGTATACCACTCATAAATCCTAAAACATGTTCTAACTTAAGAACAATCATATATCAAGAAAGGCACACAATTCATGTGTCAAGTCAATAATTAGACACATTTTATAGTGTAATTTAGTTTGATTTTAGGCATAAATGATGATATTACACTAGGTATTCTCTTGTTATTGTGATTTTATGTTTTAAATAGGAAAATGAAGAATTAGAAGAAAAGAGAAAAAAAAGGCAAAATAGTCAGCTGGAAAAGTACACCAACAATTACCCAGTGATTTAGAATAACACTATAAATCATCATATAAATCAGTAGGAGAAGAATGCCAACGAATCTACAACGAATTGGAGAATGAGCTATAAATTGCCAGCTGAATTGGTAGAGCACTAAGAGCTAAGCTCACTGATTTGCTTAGTGATTTGTGTATAAGTTAGGAATCGCTGAAAAATCACTAAGGTTGGTTATGGGTTTTTTAGATCAGTATGAATAATTTGAGTTTATCTATGATATGTATACGTATGGAGACTATAAAAAAGGCTAGAGAGTTTCAAAATAAGGCTCCTACTTCTATCTTTTTACTTTCTTTTTGCTCTAGGTTAGTTTTATTGTTTATGTTTGAAAATACTTTGGAGCTTTGATTTATATTAAGGTATTTATTCATTCATTATGTCTTTTAATTATATTTATGTGTTGTTTATTTCAAGCATGAGTGAGTAGTCTATCAATCTAAACAAACACTAGACAATGAATTGTATTTTAGATTGCTAGATAGTTATAATTAAGGAATCATGTACTTAATGCATTAAATCTATTCATACACATCAATCACGCAATTAACAAGTTATTATTGCGTATTACAACTAAAAAAGATTACTATTGGATGCATAGTTGCAAATGTGTTATGTAGTATTAAGACTCTGAATCTGTCCATAGTTATTGAAAATAATTATAGAAGTAGTAACTAGAATTAATTGATAGGCCATTTCTCTAGTGGATGTTCTAGGTGATCGTGTTATAAGTTGTAGGCTTCGATAATGTTGGTTAGATTAAGCATGATTCTCATTGAACTTAATACTATCATATTTCTATGGTGTTGCATTTTATCCAATAGGTAGATTTACAATGATAAGAATATTAATTTCCATTGAATTAAGGAAAATCGGTGGCTTGGCTAAAGGCTGTCGACCTATTATGAAGTGGGGTTTAATGATTCTAAGATCCCATATTTTATGACTATAATTATAGTATAAAGTGATATTATATTCTAGTGTTTGAGAGTAATCCAAATATATTACATTGTTTAGTGGGGATTGTTTAGATGTTTGTTTATTTATATTGAATTGAATTTGAATATTGTTTAATTTGGTTTGAATTTGATTTGTTTATATTAATTTAGTTAGTTTGTTTATTTAAGTTAGTAATCATAATTATTAGTTGTTTAATATTTCAATTCTCGTATAATTAGATTAATTAAGTTAATAAAAATAAGAAAAAATTACTTTCCTTTGAGATTTCGAAAATCCTTATGGAGACGAGATCTCATTTACCACTACTAAAAGTTAATAGTAAAACTCGGGAAATTATTGTGTACGCTCGACACGTGTCAATTTTTGGTGCCGTTGTTGGGGATTTTTAGATAATTCTTAAAAGATTATAGATGTTATATGGTCTACACATTTCGTCATGTTAACTCAACATGATATTTACATCCATTTGATCCAGAAATAGATAGAACTTTTAATCAAAGTTTAAGACAACAACGACTTAGGGAAAATTTAGTTAATACGATGGAAGACAATAATAATGATATTAATTATTGTCATTAATAATAACAATGATAATAGAGTTATCAATAACAATAGAGAACTCGCTTTTAGACAAGCAAACCAAAATGTTATAGCATATGAGCCTATGTGTAGCATACCTTGATGGATTTCTAGAATTTGAACTTAGATATGAATTTATTAGTGCCTTACCTAAATTTTATGGTAAAGACAATGAAGACCCACAACAATTCATAAGGGTGTACCAACAAAACATTAATGGAATGAAATCGAAAGAAGGAACTTTAGAACAAGACAAACTTAAGGTTTTCCTTTCACATTGAAAGATCAAGCACAAGATTGGTTGTTCTGTCTTCCACAAGACTTGATAACTACATAGACTCAAATTTTAGAAGCTACCGTAGATGAATATATGCTTGCTAGAAAAATTAGTTCCTATAGAGAGCAAATAACAGTTGCTAAGATGAAAGATGATAAAAGTTTTAATGAGTTTTTGGATAGATTTCAAAGACTAATTTCTTCATGTCCGCAACATGGATATACTCAAAGAGCTTAATTAGAATATTTTTATGAAAGACTCAATCACTTTGAATTAAGACTACTAGACACTATATTTGGTGGATATTTATTTGAAACAACACCTACTCTAGTGAAAAAAGCAATTACTAAAATGGAAAAACAATCTAAACGATATGATGAAAAGGTTGAATCCCCAAGAAAAAAAACTCTATGAAGTGGATAGTAAGAAAAAATAATGCAACCAACGATAAAAATTGATGAATTATCTAAGATGGTTAAACTCTTAGTTAACGATAAATCTATTTATGTTAAGTCTTGCAGATTCTGTAATGAGGTTACACATCCTACAAATGCGTGTCCTACTCTACAGGAAGAAAACATTGAAGAAGTTAATGCAATGATGAGTCAATTTTTTAGTCCCTCAAGAAATCAATATACTAATAATACTTATTATCTTGAAAGACTAAATCCAAATCTTAGCTATGTTCCTCAAAATCAAAATTGTAACATTTATAGACCAAAAGCTCAAATACAATGTGCAACTGATCAGCAGCCTTAACAAAATACTCAATCCATGAATCCAAAACTTTTGAGCAAATACTACACAATTTTATGAGTCAAAGTCATCAAAATTTTACACTGATTTCTCAAACCAAATTTAAACAAATACTACCATTAATGAACTGAAAAATCGATTAAGTCAAATGGATTTTCAAATAAATATGTTAAGTACTCAACAGAGTAGTCAAGCTAAAGCACCTACTCAGACCAATGTTGCTCCTACTAATCAAGCATAAGTTAATGCTATACCCAGTGATAAGAAAGACACAATTATAATTAGTAAGACACCTTAACAAAGTAATAAAAATAAGGTTGAAAAGACTATTGAAGAAAAACAATAGAAGAAATGATGGCTAATGACATTCCTACTAGGTAATGGATGTTGAATAATTGAAACATACACCATTTCTTGGAAGGTTGTACCAATGGTATTTAGCTAAAGTTGAAGCATATGAAAAGTCTTTAGAAAATTTTGAATTAATTGATAAGGATAAAAACAATTTGATTTCTAATAATTTGAATGAAGATATGTGTTCATATTCAACCGTTCCGCAATGATTTGCTAATGCTAGGGAAGAAGAAATCAATGAAGACAATCTTGAATCATTTAAGAAAATGGAAATCAATGAATCATTGATGGAATCAATTATGCAATTTTCTAATTAAGATAAAGTTTTAAAAGAATTCTCTAAATCAAAAGAAAAGTTTTTATAAGAATTTAAAGAAAAATTAGGACAAAAAGTGTATGCTTTAATTAAAAAAGAAAATACCTGAGAAATGTTTTGACCCAGGGATGTGTGGAATTCCTATCACAATATGTACTTCTTTAATAGGTTTTGCTATTAGTGATCTCAGAGCATCAATAAACGTTATGTCACTCAAGTTATATGAATCAATGAAACTAGATTCATTGACCAATACACCTATTGACTTTACTTTAGCTGACAACACCATTATTAAGCCTTATGGTTTACTATGAGGAAGTTTTAGTCAAAGTTAATGACTTAATATTTCCTACTGACTTCTATGTAATGGAAATAGGAGACTCAATATTAGTTAAATTCCCATCTATACTTTTAGGAAGACCATTCCTTAAAACAACTAAAACGAAACTAGATATCTTTGAAACAACAATGTTTATGGAGTTTGAAAATAAAATTGTCACTTTTCACTTGAATGATAAAGATATCTATGAGATTTATGATGAGTTTGACAATGAACAAAATAACGATAATGAATATTTAGAATTAAATCATCATGAAGCTAAAATATATGCTTGGTAATTTAAAGCTATATGTGATATGAGTTCTAGAGCAAACTACATGCCGATTCATTTTTTCCTTCACACCAAATTAGAATTGGACGTACTTGCTTTCGAAAAATTTGCCTATCAAATGGGTATTCAGTAAAATTGATAGGTGTGGACACTAATGTACCAGTTCAAATTGAAAATTATATTATTCACATAGACTTTTTGGTTTTCCACATTTCATCAACAAAGATCCTCCATTAATCTTAGAACGACCTTTTCTAGCCACTTCGTAAGCTTTCATGGATACTCTAAGCAAGACAATTACTTTTTGAGTGCATGGCCGAACAATCACTTTCTAGAATGGAATAAGAGTGGATAATCCTACACTTAAGTTCATAGAACTAGCCTCGAACGGTGTGGTTCAGTAGAACCAATGACAGTTAACAAAAGCGCTTTATGGGAGGCAACCCATTCTCTATCTTTATTTTTCGTTCTAGTATTGGGATTAGTTAGTTGTTTTTATATTCTCTCAACTTTTGACTCTTATAATGGGAATATTTTAGGAATTCAATTTCGGAATAGTTTCATGTAAGGGATTAATCGAGACAATTTATTTCCATACTATATTGTTTTATGCATTAGGTTTATATTAATTAGTTATTTATGACAATAAAATATATTTAATACATATCTTATTTAAATTCTAGAATTTTGAATATTTCTACCTTTATTAATATATATATATATATATATATATATATGTGTGTGTGTGTGTGACGATTACTTTGGAAATTAGATTTAATTGGAAAAATAGTAAAATTAAATTAGCGATTTCCAGTGATTCTAGTTTGTACTGGAAATCGCTGGGTAAGTCAACAGTAGTATGCAAAATTCTCAATGTAAATTCGAAGTCACCGATTTCTCATCGATTCACGTTTACAACTAGATATAGCTGAACAAATTGCTGAGTCACTAAGGCTCATTTCCGACGATTTCGTTCACGATTCCTCAAAGAATCCACTTAAACCTTGATTTTTTGAGAACTAATTCGAGTTGTTAAAAATAAAAACCCCAAATCCCCACATTTAAACCATTCACACTCACAAAATATTGCAACCTTTTGATCAATAGACCATTTTCAACAAGATTCAACCTAAAAACATGGTTAGTTTTGAGACTATAGTAGTCTATCTATCAATCTAAACACACCTTAGACAATGTAGTATATTTTGGATTGCTAGATAGTAATAATTAAGGAATCATGAACTTAATACTTTAAATCTATTCATACACATCAATCACAGAATTAACAAGTTGTTTTTGCATGGTACAACTAAAGGAAATTAGTATTGCATGCATAGTTGCAAATTTGTTATGTGGTATTAAGATTTTGAATCTATGTCTATAACTATTAATAACAATTATAAAAGTAGTAACTAGAATTAATCTATAAGGCATTTTCGAGTCGATGTTCTAGGTAATTGTGTTCTATGTTAATTATTATACGGCTTCATTAATATTAGCTTAGATTATGCATGATTTTCATTGAACTTAATGTTATCGTATTTGTATGGTGTTACGTTTTATCCAATAGATAGATTTACAATGATAAGAATATGACATTTCTATTAAATGAAGGAAAATCGGTGGCTAGCTAAAGGCTATCAACCTATTATGAAGTAGGGTTTAATGAATCTAAGATTTCATATTTTATGATTATAACTATATTATAAAGTGATATTATATTCTAGCATTTGAAAGTAATTCAAATATATTATATTGTTTAGTGGGGGTTTGTGTATTTATATTGAATTGAATTTGAATATTGTTTAATTTAGTTTGAATTTGATTTGTTTAGATTAATTTAGTTAGTTTGGTTATTTAAGTTAGTGATCATAATTATTGGTTATTTAATATTTCAATTCCTGTTTAGCTAGATCAATTATGTTAATAAAAACAAGAAAAAATTAATTTCTTTTGAGATTTCAAAAATCCTTGTGGAGATGATATCACATTTACCACTACTTTAAGTTAAGAGGAAAACATGAAAAATCATTGTGCACGCTCGACATGTGTCATCATGGCACCAAGAATACAACAAGAATAACATTGCAATCACTATAAACAAGAAGCAACATCAATAAATGAAATGGAGAAAACTATCTTAATCAATTTACTTACAAATCACAAGCAATCCTATGCTAATCCATCCTCCCTACACCCCGAATCGGGTACCGGTATTTCTGAAACTCTCTCGTAGGTTCCTGGTACATTAATAAGGTTTATAGGGTGTTCAAGTGGTTTAATATGACTTTAGGCTAAGTTGAATGAGTTTAAAGTGTTAAGGGAAATTGCAGAATTTTGGCTGCCCAAAAGGTCTAGGGCGCTAGGGATTGTGCTTAGCGCGCTAGAGACCCGTAATGTGCTAAACGCAAGTAGCACACTAGCGAGCACATCTAGCTCGTTATGCACAACAATCCCATAAATTTTGCACTCAAATTTTTGGGTTTACTCATCCAAATAGCCATCTCCATCACCTTGGATCCCCGTTCTCTACCACCAGACACCCAACACATCCTGCATAACAACAAAAACAGCCTTCATTTTATATATAATTCATCAAATTATCAATTTTTACAAAAGTAAAGATGAAAGTTGAATCACCTAGTTGTAGCTCACTTTTAACTTGGTAGATCTCCTCCAGTTCACCATCATTTCCTCAAAAATTTACTTATCCTTCACTCCAAAACATTCTCTCCTCTTTTGATTTCAAATGATAATGATTTGCATATAATCTTATTTCAACTCAATTATCCTTGTGATGTGTCTACACATATCTCAAGGAACATTAATAGCTACTGTTTTATTTTTTCTATCTAATGCTACATTTATGTAAATTAAACTATAGACACATTGAATTAGCAATTTAAAGTCATATTAACTTAAATTAAGACTTACCACATCACTCTCTACTTCGATCCTACGTCGACACGCGTTTGGAGGCGCTTCCTCACTCATCTATTGACATCTCTATACAAGTAGAAGTGGCTTAATAAATCTACTAGTTGCAGATGCACTGAGTAGAATACCGACTGGAGATGCCGAGATTGTTAGATGCCATATGATACACAAGTATGGACTACTCGAGGCAGCGACGATGATGACTCGGTCAGATATTCCTACCAATTGACTCGTGTCAGAGAGCTGACATTCTATACCGAAGATTTAGTGAGTTAGCCCGGAGTACATATTGTATTGACAGGACTGAGATGACGGATCAGTGTCTCAGATTTAGAGGCAGATTGTGGATACCGGCAGTGGTAAAGTTGAGAGATGAGATTCTTCAAGAATCACATAGTTCCCGGTTCACAGTTCGTCTAGGAAGGACCAAAATGTACCATGACATGAAAAAACATTTTTGGTGGACTAAGAAGAAAGCAGATGTATCGGAGATTATTAGGAACTGTGGGATCTTCCAACAGGTGAAGGCAGAGCATCGTAGACCTGGAGGACTGTTGCAGTCGCTTCCCATTCCACGATGGTAATGGGAAGATATTGCCATGGTCATTTTTAGAGGATTACCAAGGACTGTCCGTCGACACGATTCTATATGGGTGATTGTGGAAAAATTGACGAAATCTGCACATTTCATACTAGTTGTAGGTCATTACACATTTGACCAGTTGAGTGTATTGTTCGAGAGAGAGATTGTTAGGCTGCATGAGGTACCATTGACTATTACGTCATATACGTCCATGATGTGGTGGGTATGCAGGAGCAGTATGGTACTCGCCTACAGTTTAGCACAACATTTCACCCTCAAATTGATGGGCAAATAAAGAGGTTGATTTAGACTCTCGAGGATATGCTCAGGGCTTGTGTACTTGAGTTTGGCGGATCATGGGAGGAGCACCTACCGTTGTGTGAGTTTGAATACAACAATTGTTATCAGGCTAGCTTTGAAATGGCACTATTTGAGGCATTATATGCCAGACCATGTCATTCACCTTCTTGTTAGGCTGAGCAAGAGATCGAGACATTATAGGGCCTGAAACTATTATCGATCACAAAGAGAAGGTACGACAGATTCGCCAGAGTCTTAAAGGAGCCTAGGAGAGGCAAAAGAAGTATGCAGGCACGTATCACAGTGATCTCGCATATGACAAAGGAGCTTTAGTGTATCTATAGTTTCACCTCGTAAGGGTCTTCGTAGATTTGGTTTGAAAGGAAAGTTAGCACCGAGATTTATCGGGTCTTTCAAGATTAAGAAACGGGTCTGAAATGTTGCTTATGAGCAGGATTTACCTCCATAGATATTGGGGATTCATCCGGTGTTTCATATTTCTATGTTTTGATTAGCCAAGTCGAAGTCAGGCGAGAGACCGACAGTGGACTTGAGTCAAATTGACTTTAGTGAGGATATATCATATGAAAGCAGCCAGTACAGATCCTAGACAGGAGGGTACAACGGTTAAGAGGCAAGTCTATCTCGAAAGTTTTAGTCAAATGGCAGTATCATGGAGATTCGGAACTCACTTGAGAACAGGAAGACTATATGCGAGATAGGTTTATGTACCTATTTAAGTCAGGTATAATTTTAGGTTCATTTTAATTTCAAGGACGAAATTTCCATTAGTTGGGAAGTATTGTCACAACCCAAAAAGCTAATTTCAAGGATCAAATGACCCGTGATGTGGGACCCGTAGTGAGATACGTGTCATTACTGAGGCTAGGGGCCGAGGTAAATGTTATATTTGTGGTGATGCAGGCTTAGTGTATTGTATATGTGTAGACTACTAAGTCACGCTTATGTTTTGATAGGTATCGAGACGCGAGTAGGGACTCATCTCGATATGTGTGCCGACGTCGGACCAAGGTAGAGAGTGATAAGGTAAGTTGGTGTAAGCTTTATGTTGGTTTTATAAGTGAATTAAATGGGTTGTGATTGATTTGGTATTAAAATATCAAAGTTAGTAAATTAAAACATAAGCCACTTGATATGTCTTGAGACACGAGTTGACATGATACAACATTACCTGAGTTATTGTTTGGTGTCACTTAAGCATGAACTAGTGGGACATGTGAGAGTAGGAAGTACACTAGTTAAGTCTCGAGATACTTGTTCACTATATGATCAAGGGCTAAAATTCAACCATATGGATTCTTGTATATAAATCATTTGGTCAACTCAAGCACCTCACAATCTCTCATTTTGATTTCTTCATCAGGAAGAGAGGTTGCTGGAGAAGGATGAGCTGCTGGAGAATGTGAAGATCTACAGAAACAGTGGAGTTGGTGAAGGAGAGACCAAATTTAGCTAGTACTCATCAAGCTAAGTAACTTCTTGACTACATTAACATTGCTCAATTCCATGAATTCATGTATTTGATGCTATGGGTGTTGTTTTATGTTGTAAATGGTGTTTTGGAACTCTAGAGGTGTATATGAGGGTTCCCAAGGCATCAACATAGCCTATGTGTTGAGAAAACTAGGGTTCTACAATACATAGCACGCTATGCAGAATAGGTAGAGCACTATGTTGGTCATTAGCGTGCTACACAAGGTCATTAGTGCGCATGCTATGGCGGCATAAAAATCTACAAGTTTCAAGAAGTCCTCAAACACTACACAAGAGTCTAATATGCTAAGTAAGGGTCCAAACACACTCAAAAATATATGATATGTCAGGAACTTAGGGAAGTATTTTGAAGATTCAAATACGAGTTTCGAGGCATTGGGAGGCCGGAGTAACATAAGAAATTGCGTGGTATGTAAGTAAACTGATCGAGAGATTTCTTTAGATTTCATTCCTATTCATATGATCATTTCTAGTCATGTGGACTGAATTGCCTTTGTACTTCATGTGCCATGACTTGTTGTTCATTCCATTACATGAAGTTGCTTCATGGCATGATTTCATTGACTCCAATTCATGTGCTATGTTATTGTTGATTTTTATTACTGGTGGTAAGTGAAATAGCATGATATTAGGTAGTTTTTACATAGTGTTGTGAATCTATATCCTTTGTGCGTTTGTTATGCAATTGTATTTGTTGGATTCCAATACCGTGTTGTTCTTTGAATATAAAAGTGGTTCTTGTATCTAAGGTCGTTTTATAATAGAAATCTGTATGACATACTGGGGTCACTAGACTTTCCAGGGTGATTGGGGTTTCTCCACTATCTTGTGCAGGCAAGTATACATCCCAGTGACTGACATTTTGGATAATTAAAGTGGCGTATTGTACCCTGTAAGTACGACCTTCATGGAGATGTAGAACACAGCTCCATCCTTACATAATAGAAAGGCTGATATGATGAAGACCACGGCCGATCGGCCCTAGATTATTACTACTTAACCTAGTGTTAGTTTCATTTTTTTAACTTAGCTATCTCTCTGCATGATATTCCTTTAGCATAGTTGTTATTATTATTATGCTTTTTGACACTTTTTGCATAGTTAGGAATGTGAACAAATGTCTCTCAGTATTACTTTCTATTTTCAAGTACTCATCGTCTAGTTTTTGATGGTGCGTGCTGATCCATCGAGTAGCAGATAAAGGCAAAGAGAAGATCGACTACTACTTTGAGCCAAAGGAGCATTGCTACACCAGATTTTGTAGGTTTGATTTTTGATGTATTACTTATATATGTATATCATATTCTTTTGGTGGTTTTATATTATGGGCTGAGTGATTGGTACCTTGACCTGAGCCATGATGTTATATATCACCGTTTCATTATATATATGCATGTGATCTTTAATTCCTGATTTTTCGACAAAGGTTAGGTTACATGCTTATAAGTTTCAACTAGTTAATCAGTTAAGACTTCCGCTACATAACTTTTAAGTTAGTAAATTTTAATTAACTCTGATTAATGAATTTACATAAGATAAGTATATGTTTATATCTATTTGAAAATTAAATAATCGATAAGTAATAAGGTTGTTGAAAAGGCCGACTACTTCTTTGTTAGGTCCTTTATGGTGAGACTAGAGCTTAATAATGGGATTAGGTCGGGTGGTGCCCTAATTTGAGAAGGGGTCATCCCAAAGATTCTCTCTTCTCTTGACAAATCAATTTCTCTTTTCTTTTACTTATTTTAATTGATCTCAAGAAGACGATGTCTGGCTAAGTAATCCTAGCCTAGGTCAGAGGTGAAACAATTTCAGATTCATGGTTTTATAGCAGTTTTCATGTGAGATTTATTTATTTATAATTTAATTTCTTCTATTTTATTTGTTGTTGATTTCACTATTATGGCGCAAACGTAGGGTATGTATGTAGCTAGTGCATGCTTTTAGGGGAATACCTATACTTAATTAGGACTTTCATATACGTAATTGTGTGATTGGACTGATACAAGTGATGATCACTCACCCATTTGCTATCGAAACCTTTTGGTTCTTGAGCATGCGACAAGTAAATATATGTTAAATCGGAAGCGGACGCGATCCAATTATTTAGGATCAGTATTCTCGTAGTAATTTATGCGGTTAATGCATTAAACCTTATTGGCGGATGTCAGGGTTGTGAGTTAATTGTAGAAGTAGTTAGTGTCGGACGTCCTATTTATCGATTCTAGGGGAATTAAGGATTTTAGCGGATATCGATTTCCTGTAGATGATCTAAGAAGATTTTAATTAATAATCTTTTGGAAAGATTGAAGACTATGATATGTTATTGAACTTTGATTTGGATTTGTAGAACTGTAGACATAGTTATTTTCTTATATTGAATCAGTTTTTGCAAGACTTTAATTTCTAAGTAGTTTTAATTAACTTTAATCAATTATTTTCTTAAAAATCTATAAAAACCTAAAAACTTCCATTTTTAGTTAACTCAGAGTAAAACCTGAGTCCTAAGAATTCAACCCCGTATTTACCACTACTACACCCTAGCGAAATTGGTAATTCGAGTTCAAGTTATATTTGGCATGGACGACACATGAAGAAGTTTTGGCACCGTTACTGGGGACCTAGTCCTTTATTCCGAGTATAGTTTAGTTTCTTTTTTTTAGTTTTATGATCCCTAGAATCACTCAGTCAAAATCGACTTGTTCATTGTTGCCTTCCGTTCTTGAACCCAAGAGGAAATTATAAAGGTTGAATAGAGACCCCGAACTTAGGTAACAACAAGGTCAAAATCCTCTTGACATGGCCCGAGCTGAAAATCTCCAAGTCACTATGGTGTACACCAATCAAGACCTTTAAGTTATTTTGGCACAACAACCCCTCTGCATCAATTATCTAAAGAATACTGCAGATTTTGAGTTGAGGTCTGGGTTTATCCATCTTGTGACATCCCCTGTCCTGATTCGGAAAAATGCCCGTCCTGAAACCCTAATAAGGCCCGCTAATCATGTAAGACTTAACTATAGCAAGCAACCTCTTCATCAATACCTGATAAACTCAACCAATATATTCATATTGAAATAATAAATCAAAGTATTACGCAGCGAGAAATTTAAAACTTTTTCGATATATACAAATATATGAAAATACATTGTTTATCAAAACCTGAAACCATATATATAAATCACCGAAACCCTGTTTATATACATCAAAATATGTCAACCAGAGATAATATATATAATAAGGCTCATTAAATCGGAGAGAAGACACTAGACCCCTAAATCTTCTTTTTCCTTTTAGTTGAAGCACCTAGTTGTGATAACAACATGCACCAATAATATCTAACAAGAATATGAAAATCATATAAACTGAATACATAATCAGATGCGAAAGAAGATATTTTGGACTATTACACTGTGATTCCCCATTTTTATTTATAAAACTAAGGTCGATTACCCATCGACACCATTAATATGAGTGCTAGACCAACATAATGGCCGTTATGATGTCTAGCCAATCAATTAATATTGAATGGTTCTATCCTAAACCCTCTGGTGAATATGTAACCCACACAACCTATAAACTGAGTAGGAGTTACGTATAGACTGGGAGATCCACCCCAAGTACTATACAACCTAGTCTTAGCCCTAATGAGTTACTCTTGTAGATCATATTAGACACCATTTTTTGTTCTTTAGAAAAAACATCACAGTGTACATAATCCCCCCATTCCATTTCAACAGCTATACGAGCTAAATATAAAAAAAGCCAAGCAATATTGATAAATAAGCGAATCCGTACTTACCTCAGTCTAAGTCCTTGTCCAATTTCATAATTTTTTGGGTCTATAACTCTTTCCCAATTAATCAACACCCATCATGGACCAACTGTAGTTAATATCGGTCCATTATACTATAGTAAGAACCCTTAAAACAGTCCCTAAAGCTCTTAACAAACCGCCAAAATCAAATCAGTTTGGTACAAATCCGGGTGTGGATAGTGCGTTACCTGACTTGGATAACACTCTATCTGCATGTTAGTCATCTTCCCCGGTATACGTAGCGCGCTATGGCCAATGCCTAGTATGCTATGCGCACCAGACTTGCGATAGCAACACACTTATGTTTATCCAAATTTACCCAAGCCACATCCAAAACATCATGAATAGTCACAAACTATCAAAACTGATCGAGAACAAGCCCTAGTGAGGTGGGAGACTATAATTGATCAATAAACATCTTAAACTACAACAATCCTAATATCACCATCACTTCCGACTTTGATAAATACTAAAACAAATTATACCTATATGATGCTCACAAGCTGTTTGATCAATAAAGCTCTCAACTAAGCTTGATTCTGCACATCGGACAACTTATCTCGATCGATGTCAAACCCTCAAACCCTCGTTTCGTTTGATTGATTGAGTTTAATTGATAAACATCAACTTTTTTGTTTATATATTTGAATTTTTCTCGAGGTACGCATCGCGTCATTTTGAGATTGATCGAGTATTTGATGTGTTAAGTGACAAGTCTTATCATGACACTAATTTTGACATAACTTTTACTTTCGCTTCATTAGAAAAGACCAAACAATCCATATAATTTCATTTTGCTTTTTAATTTCAATATATATATTTATATATCCTTATATATAAATATATGTATAACTCACGTATTTCTTCGCCAATAAATCCACAGGACATGCCTACGTGTAGCCATGATTATGCACATCCAGGCCACGAATCCCTCGTCGCTCACATTTTATCGGTAATTCATGGTTTACAATGTATTTTATCAATTATTGGTTTGTATATAACCCGTTATTATACACAACCTATTCATATTTCTGTTTGACAATCCAAACAAACACCAAACTTCAAGCAAATGCACACACAAGCTAATCAAGGTATGTCGAACTTAACCCTGAGCCTATCTCGGGTTAATTACTATTTGGATTAGTACTAATCACCAGCTTAAGGTAACATGTCATTACAGTCTCCCCAATTTAAAGCAATTTCATCATCGAAAATAAAGTAAACCTAAAGTTACCTGTAGTCTCGAAGAGAAATAGAAACTGCTCCTTCATGTTGGATTCCTGCTCCCAGGTTAGTTCATCATCTCCGTGAAATTGTCATTTCATTTTAACCAAAGGAATCTCTTTGGTTCTCAGCCTTTGAATCTTACGATCAAGTAGCTGAATCGGTTGCTCATTATAAGATAAGTCTTCCCGAAGATTAAATTCATTCCAATAAATTCTTGGAGTGAATTGAGTCTCTGTCTTACGTAGCATAGATACATGAAAGATATTATGAACTCCGGCAAGCTGAGGTAACTCTAACCTATAAGCTATAGGACCAATCCTTTCATGTACTCTAAACGGCCTAATATACCTTGGAGTTATGCTTACCTCGCAACCCAAATGTATATAAACCCTTCATAGGTAAAACTTTTAATAGGACAAAATCATCCTTTGAAAACTCCTAAAACCTATGATGTTCGTCGGCATATCTCTTATGTCTAAGCTGTGCCATTGTCAAACGCTGGCGAATCTGCTGTATCCTCTCTGTGTAGTCCTGAATCAACTCTGGCCCTAATAAAATTATATATGCAAGCTCTGCCCAACATGCCGATGATCGACGAGGCCGACTGTACAGTGCCTTAAATGGAGCCATTCCGATACTAGCCTGATAACTATTATTATAAGAGAACTCCCACAGAGGAATATATTTCTCTCAGTTACCTCCAAACTCCAAGAAACAAGCTCGAAGCATATCCTCAAGCATAAATATCAACCGCTTAGTCTGTCAGTTAGTTTGAAGATGGTATGCCGTACTGAGGTTAAGCACAGTTCTCAGCTGCCTCTATAATTCACTCTACAACCTGGATGTGAATCTCGGATCCCTATCTGAAATAATCGGCACTGGAACCCTGTGAAATCTCAATACCTCCTGATCAAGTGTCGTGTGTGCCAAATATAACCTGAAATCGAGTTACCAACCACAAAGGTGTAGTAGTGGTAAATACGGGGTCGAATCCACAGGACTTGAGTTTACTCCAAGTTAACTAAAAATGGGGGGTTTTCAGAAAATTCAATAAAATAATTAATTAAACTAACAAAAATAAAAAGTTCGCAAAAATTAATATCAATAATGAAAAATCACCTAAATCTCCGGTTCCACAAATCAGAATCAAGATTTAATAGCATTCAATGGTCCTCAATCTTTCCCAAATAAATTATTAATTTAATTCTCCTAGATTAGCCATGGAAAATCGACATCCACTAAAAATTAATATATAACCCTAGACATCTGCCAATCAGGTTTAACACACTAACCACAATAATATAGATCTGTGGGAACACTAATCCTAGATAACCGGATCGCGACCGCTACCGATTTAACCTAGATTCAATTGTTGTACACTCAAGAACCGAACGGAAAATGGGTGAATGTTTGTTACCTTATTGGTCAAAAGCACAATTATACGGATACTAATATTCCAAATAACAATAGATTGTCAATCTAAAAGCATGCATTGGCCATATACATACCACAGATCTAAATCATAATCATTAAATCAACAACAATGAAATAGGAGAAATTAAATTAATTAATTAATAAAATAAAAGATCTCACATAATATGCTTTGAATCCATGATCCCGACTTGCTTCCACTTCGACTTAGGCAAGAAATTGATTAGTCGGACATCATCTTCAAAAATCTATACTAAAAATAATAATTGATCTCTAAAAAATACTAATTAATTGTTATTCTAATAATACCTAAGTTCCTAATATATAAAAATATTCTAATTTGTACTCAAATACTAATTTTAGGGGTTAGGGAGGTGACTCGTGCGTCGAGGAGCATCATAGGGGTGTTTTTAGATCAAAATTCTGACCATGCCATGTGTCTGCACGCTATTCGCTGATTCAGAACCACCGCTCCACGTGTCTCAACGCCATTGGACCATTGCTCCACCACCTCTTATGTGTCGCCGCATCATTCGCCGAACTCCTGGCGCGTTCGGCTGTGTGTGGTGACTCATTGCCACTTGTCATCACGTGATTGGCCGAACCACGTCGTTGTTACGCGCTGACGAATAGAAGCTCGCCACATGGCGTCTACGTGGAACGGAAAAGTCACGCGGCTTTGTGCAAAAAAACTGGGAGTTTGTGTGAGCACGAATCCCGAGGCAAATCGACGTTAATTGAAATGATGAGAAATTAAGGCGGTGTGCGACGTGTCTTCCTGGCTGACGTGGCATCGCGTGATTGGTGGCGCTGGCTTTGTGTTGACGTTGTGGACCAACAGGCACGTGACACTTGGCACCCACGGTGTCGCGAACCGCTGATGTGTCATGCTTTGATTGGTTGGAAGACTTTGTCTGCTATTCGATCCACCGGGCAATGCGTATTTCGAGGCAAACTGTCCGACATCCGATCACTGCAAGTAAATATTCCATTCTGAGTATTTTTCCGCTACGAATTCAACCGCGCACTCCATTTCACCTAAAAATGACCAAAAAATATAATTAAATATATATTTTAAATACTTTCTATAATTAAATATACTAAAATAGAGTACTAAAAACCTATAAATACTGACTTATCACCTCCCGTACGTACACCTCGCGTAACCTGTCTTGAGTATCTCGCATAAAAACTTGTAAGAAATGTGCAGATTTCATCAATATGTCTACTACAACCCAAATAGAATCATGTTTGTGCTGACTTAGAGGTAGACCGGAAACAAAATCCATCGATATATGTTCCCATTTCTATGAGGGATTAGCAAATGGAATAACCCTTCAAGTTTCCTATGTTCGGCCTTAACTTGCTGACATATCTCACATCGCTTTACCAAATCAGCAATGTCACTCTTCATCCCAGGCCACCAATAAACACGTCTCATATTATGATACATCTTATTGTTACCTTGATGAATAGAGTAAAGAGATCGATGAGATTCCTGCTTGAACTGATCCTGAGTTGTAATCCATAATCTATCCCTCCTGAATTGCAACGTCCCTTAGTAAGAAACTGACCAATCAGGATGATCTATACTAGCTGCTAACCCCCAACGTATTACATATTCCTGATCCGCTTTTTGACTATCGAGCACCAGCTGAATCATCTCTGGTTCATCTCGAATCTGAGCATAAAACAAAATATTAGTAGTTCTGGAACTGACACTCTCAATTGATGATGTGCTAGTTGGACTTTCACGAATCATCATCATTAAAGCTTCCCCAAGAAGTCTGAACAGAGAAGCTCCAAAAATAGCTACGTTATCTCTGCATGTTCTTTTCCTATTAAAGGCATCATCGACCACATTTGTTTTGCTTGGTTGGTACTCTAGAGTGAAATCATAATATTTGAGAAACTCAAGCCACCTAAGTTGTCTCATGTTCAATTCACTTTGAGCAAATAAGTATTTCAGACTCTTATGATATGAAAATACTATGAAGCTCTCGCCGTACAGATAGTGCCTCCAAATGTTCAAGGCAAAAAACCACTGCAGCTAACTCAAGATCATGAACTGGATAATTTCTTTCATGAATCTTGAGTTGCCTCGAAGCATAATCTAATACCCTACCTTCCTGCATCAGCACACAACCCAAGCCTGAATGAGAAGCATCAATATTAGATTATGGCACCATCTAGAGTGTAATATGGAATTAGTTAGCCTCTTCAAAACCTTATTACCTATTAATTATTCATTGTTCAAATAGATAGAAACATATACCTATCCTATGTAAATTCATAAATAAGATTTAATTAAAATTTTCTAACTTAAAAGTTATTTTGCGGAAGTCTTAACAATTCAATTAGTGGAAACTTATAACATATAGCCTAACCTTTGTGGAAAATCTAGGAAATAGAGATCACATGCGTATATATAATGAAACGAAGATATATAACAATATGTATCTGGTCAAGGTACCTATCACTCTTCCCATAATATACAATCCCCAAAAGAATATCAAATACATATGAAAGTAACACATGAAACAAAACCTACAAAATCTGGTGTAGCATCACTCAATTGGCTTAAAGGTAGTCGCCGATCTTCTCTTAGCCTGTCTTGCTACTCAATAGATCTGCACCAACCGACACAAACTATACGGTGAGTATTTGAAAATAGAAAGTAATATTGAGAGATATTTGTTCACATTCCTAATTATGCAACAAGTATCAAAAAGCATAATAATATTACCAACTATGCTGAAAGATTATCATGCAAAGAGATACTTTAGTTAAACATAATAAAATTGATACTAGGCTAAGTAGTAATGATCTAGGGTCGGTCGACCGTGATCTTAATCACATCAGCCTTTCCACTATATATGGATGAAGCTGTGCTCTACATCTCTTTTGATGGTCGCACTTACACGGTACAATACGCCTTTATAATTATCCCAAATGTCAGTCACTGGGTATGCTTGTCAACAACCCTGAGTCACATACACTGTGTATTGTGCAAGATAGTGGAGAAATCCCGATCACCCTAGAAAGTCTAGTGACCCCATATGTCAGACAAACTTCTATCATAAAAGGACCGTAGATACAAAAAGCACTTTCATATTCAAGAACAACTTGGAATTGGAGTCCAACAAATGCAATTGCATGACTAACGCACAAAGGATATAGATTTACAACAAACTACCTAATAGCATACTATTTCAATGACTACTAGTAATAATAGTCAATAATGATATAGCACATGAATTGGAGTCAATGAAATCATTTTATCAACAAACTATACCATGAAACAACTTCATGCAATGAGAAATGAAAGCAAGTAATGGCATATGAAGTACAAATGCAATTCAGTCCAAATGACTGAGAATGCATAATCTAATAGGAACAAAATGTAAAGAAATATCTCACTCAATTTACTTACATACACACGTAATTTCCTAGCTACCCTGGCCTCCCAATGCCTCGAAACTCGTGTTTGATCTCCCAAAACCATTCCTTAAGTTCCTGACATCAAATTAGATGTTTTGGAATGTTTTTGGACCTCTACTTTGTGTTTTAGAACAATTTATATTGTTTAAGCCATTTTGGAAATTGCTGGTTTTTGTACTGTAACAGCAATTAGCGGGCTAATTTTCAACTTAGCACGCTATCCAGCCTTATCTAGCGCGCTAATCAATATTAGCATGAGAGATCTCATACCTAGCGCGCTATGTGCAGTAAAACCCAAAATTCTGCAATCTGAATTCTGAATTTTATCAATACATAGGCTATGCTGATGCATTGGGAACCCTCATATACACCTCTAGAGTTATAAAACACCATTTACAGTATAAATCAACAACCCACAACAACAAATACATGAATTCATGGATTTGAGATATGTTAATGGAGTAGAGAACTTACCTTGCTTGACGAATACTAGCTGAACTTGATCTTTTCTTCAACAATTCACTGGTTTGTTGATCTTCTTCTTCCCAGCAACTCTTCACTTCTCCAACAAGTTTGCTTCTCAATTAAGCAATTGAACGAGAGAGTGTGAGGTGCTTGTTTTGATCAAATGCTTTATATACGTGAATTACATATGGTTGAATGATAACCCTTGATCATATAGTGCACATGTATCTCAAGAGTTAACTAGTGGACCACCTACACACACATGTCCCACAAGTTCATGCTTATGTGACACCAAACCATAATTCCATTGGGGTTGAAGCATGTCAACTTGTGTCTCGAGACATATCAAGTGGCTTGTGTTTTAACTTACTAAATTAGGTGTATCACACCTAATCAACCGAAACCTATATAACTCACTTAATAAAACCATATAATGCTTGTACCAACTTACCTTATCACTCTCTACCTCAGTCCCACGTCCGCATGCTTATCGAGACAAGTCCCTACTCACGTCTCGACACCTATCAACACGTAAGCATGACTTAGTAGTATTCACATATACAATACACTAAGCACACATCAACACAAATATACCATTTACCTAGGTGTACTACCACTATACATTAACATCGGACGCCTGGGATCTCAAATATCATTGTCTTGCTGAAACAATCGATATGAGCGTGATATGCTGCTAGCTAATCCATTCTTAACAATGCTTCGAAGTCTAAGAACTCAAGTACCCTGAAGTCTGCGCAAGTAACTTTACCCCACCTATCTGTACTGGACGTCTCTCAACAAGACAATTAGGGTATGTTCTATTCCCGACTGTTGTACTCAAAATTAAATGTACGCCAACTCTCACCGGTGACAACCCTAAGATGCCTAACATGCGACCTGCAATGAAAGATATTATAAATCCTTAACCAAACAAAAATACAACTGTGTACCATAAATGGAAACGATACCCTCAATGAGTTTCCACGTGGCACCTACATAAGGTTGTGCAATCATTTGTACACCTTCTCGACTCCGTGATGGTATAACGGTTGGTGGCTATGGATAATCCCACCTGACCATACCTATAACAAGTGACTGGTCTACGCTAACCCTGAACCTGATCCTGGACCTGTGCCTGTCTCTGCCCTTGTCTAGAACTATCTCGTCCTCTACCTCTACCTCGGCCTCTAAACGTGGTACTGGTGTAGTAGTAGTAGTAGTAGTAGTAGTAGTAACCCTGAACCTGATCCTGGACCTGTGACTGTCTCTGCCCTTGTCTAGAACTATCTCGTCCTCTACCTCTACCTCGGCCTCTAAACGTGGTACCTCGGCCTCTAAATGTGGTAGTAGTAGTAGTAGTAGTAGTAGTAGTAGTAGTAGTAGTAGTAGTAGTAGTAGTAGTAGTAGTAGTAGTAGTAGTAGTAGTAGTAGTAGTAGTAGTAGTAGTAGTAGTAGTAGTAGTAGTAGTAGTAGGAGTAGTAGGAGTAGTAGGAGTAGTAGGAGTAGGTAGCGATAGCAGATAGAGATACTTGATAGCGATAGCTTGAGCGATAGCAATGATAGCGATAGCAGTGAGCAAAGCTTGATAGAGCAAAGATAGCGATAGCTTGAGCTTGATAGATAGCTTGATAGCGAGCAGATACTTGATAGCTTGAGCGATAGAAGAGCAGAGCAGAGCAGCGAGCAGATAAAAGAAAGCAAGCAGCAGCAGCAGCAGCAGCAGCAAGCAGATGATAGTAGTAGTAGTAGTAGTAGCAGTGATAGTAGTAGTAGAGCAAGCAGCAGAGCAAGAAGAAGCAGCAAGAAGAAGAAGAAGAAGCAGCAGCAGAAGCAAGCAGCAGAGCAGAGAGCTTGATAGCAGATAGATACTTGATAGTAGTAGTAGTAGTAGTAGTAGTAGTAGTAGTAGTAGTAGTAGTAGTAGTAGTAGTAGTAGCAAAAACGTTTGATAAGGATCGTCGGAGAGAACTCATGATAATAAAATTTTTGAAAACAGTAGTAGTAGTAGTAGTAGTAGTAAAAACGTTTGATAAGGATCGTCGGAGAGAACTCATGATAATAAAATTTTTGAAAACAAATCGATTTTTAGTCAACGATTTACTGCTCGTCTTACACCAGTTGCGAGTCTTACAACGCGACAAGGAAAACGATAAGTAGCAAAAACGTTAGGATCAAGAAAATCTCAGGCGAAAATCCAAACAAAAGAAAGACTAAAAAGCAATCTTCGGTGAAAATAAAGAGAAGGCAAAATTATATCATCAAACTTGTTGAAGATACTATTTCTGTTACCGATAATGGACAGGAAATAGTTATCATCTCACCAGAAAAAATAGCCAATCATGCATCTACTCATAAATATCTCCATCTTGGTTTAATTCAAGTAGCACTTAAACCATTAGTAGCATTAGGTGTTAACGCTGATGCCATGGTCTCTGTTAGAGACAAACGACATATCAATTTTCTAGATTCAATTTTAGGAATCATCGAAGGTAGTCTTGCAAACGGACCTTTATATTTTGAATGTGCTCCAAATTTCACTATAGATCTCCATAATCCACCAAATCTAGTTTCAAGAGCACTTGTTCTTGGCATTTCCACCAAAGGTTTTACCTTATCCAATACAATCTCAAATGTTGCGGTTGTTTATCGACTTTTTTATAAAGTCATGCATACCATTATTCCAGACATCGCTTATGATAAGCTTCAACAACAAACCATGTCTACCATTTTTCTTACAAATGTTAAGAATACTGTCATTGATAGAAAGCAATTAGCTTCTAAAGAAATTGCTCTTCCTCATCAATGGACTATCACTGACACCAATAAAGAAGAACAACAAAAGAGACATGTATCACAACAAATATCTCAAATAATTGAACATGATGATGGTAAAGTTGATATTCTTTTTGCCCCTCGAACATCAACTTCTACAATTTCATCTTCCATTTTTTCATTGCACAAACCTCACGCACCATCCAAAACCAGTTCAGACGGTATAGCATATCCGGTTAATACTGTTGAACCTACAACTACTAATGATGATAATGTCAGCTTTTCAGATTTCATTGATTATCATATTAATGTTGTAACTATTGAAGATCATGTAGACGATTTTATCATGGATTATGAATTGCTTAAACAACAATTCTTAACCCATCCATTAAAACCTGCTTTTTGCAAGCTGATTCCTTTTAAACATCAATCAATCTTTAGAGAAAAATATTTTGCTTACATTCATTCTCATAAGCAAAACATTTCTTTCTTTGATTGGTTAACCCTTCAAAGTCCCAAAACATCTGCGCAAGTTAATGTTATTTGGGAAACTACAACTGGCCAAAAATTTGATCAACAGAATCCACCTTTAGCAGCTATAAAACATAAAGATTTTAAAGCCGCTCCTTTAAAAATTATCACTGATTTAGACGGACCAATTACCAAAAGAGATATTAATAATATAATTGAACAAAACAATTATACTAATTTATATCTCTCTACAATCAAAACTTCCGCTCCTCCTATATCTTCTACTAAACCCAACGTCCCACCAAAACCACCAAAAGTTACTAAACCTTTCTTTCCACCATCGGCCTCTCCATCTATGCCTTCCTATAAAACTCCTCTTTTTCTTGAATTTTTTGATGTACTGACATCAAAACTTAGCCAATTATCAATCGCTAACCCGACTACTACCTCAGCGCCAACCTCGACTCCAGCCGCTACTGCAGCTACTGTTCCCCCACTTCCATCTTCCGTAAGTTACTCATCTCGTTCTCAGTCAAAAGACAAAGGCCCAGCCGTCAACGTCTTGACTACCGCTCCTACAGTTACTAGTATATCTTCCTCCAAAGCAACAGATTCAGATAATGAATCAGTGTCGGACACTCCAACTTCGAACTCTTCTTCCATCAAATGAATCTGAATCTCATTCAGATTCCAATCTTCCTGAAATTCACAAGATTTTCCGTCGACGAAATACAAGACGTCGATATAATCCTCAATTTCGCCAAAATCGATATCCATTATCAAAACAATATTATTCAAGACCATCCCCATCGGACCTTATTCTTGAAGAAAAGGTAAAACGCAATCAGAAATATGACGGAAACGCCATATATGATTGGTGTATTGATGGACTTTCTGAATATCAAATCATTGAAGTTGTCCTCAAAATGCATATATATGCAAGAGCCAGTATCCTCCAAAACCATACTGAACCTGATACAGCTAAAGCTATAGTTTGTGGCTTCACAGGCCAACTATATGGTTGGTGGCATTATACCATGGATGATGATGAAAGAGAATCCATTCTCAATCATCTTAAAACTGATGCATTAGATAATCCCATTATGGGACCCAATGGTGAATGGGTCTATGATTCTGTGAATCAGCTTATTGCTGAATTGATTTGGCAATTTGTTGGACATGTTAAATCTGTTAATGCTAAGATTCGAGATCGACTCCATAGTCTTAGATGTCGTACTCTTAATGATTATCATTTGGTATAAGGATACCTTCTTTACCAAATTGTATTCTTTAAGCGAAAAACATGACGAAATGTTGGAAAGAACGATTTATTCTTAGGGTTACCTCCATACTTTGCCTCAAAATCAAAGATTTCATCAACGAGCATTATGACAATACTCTTGCTGAAATTTCCTATGGTGATATCACACAAGCTGTGCAAACTTGTGCACTATCCATTTGTAATGATATGAAACTCAATCGCCAAATTCAAAAAGAGAAATCAACCCTAAAACATGATTTAGGAAATTTCTGTTTTGATTTTGGCCAAGAAATTGATGTTTCCAGATATACCACTCCCAAACATAGGACAAAGAATACCAAGCATCCTAAGACTAATCCTTATCTCTATAAACCTCCATACTATCAAAAATCAACTTCCAAAGTTCGTTATTCCAAACAACAAAGACCATCTTATGCTGTACGGAAAAGATCAATTGATCCACATACCAAAGAAAATCTTTGTTATAAATGTGGACGACCTGGTCATTATGCTAATAAATGTAGAGTTACTCCTATGAAAATTGGACATGTTGCCTTTTCTGCTTCTGATGGAGAGAAATGTCACTGTGTCTCCAACCTTCCCAATACTTCATCATCTTCATCTTCATCAGATCCAGAGATTAATGTTCTCTCTGCCTATGAAGATCTTCTTCTTGCCATCGGTGATCACATTTCTGATCCTGATTTAAAATACCAATACTTCACAAAAGTCGTAAAAAACGGATGAAGCTTCTTCTTCTTCTTCTCCACCGGCCAAACAAGCCTTCTCTCCTAAAAAAGATAAACGCCAACAAAAATTTACTGAGCAATTATCTATAGATGATTCCCATCTTAATTTTTCCAACCTCATGGAAATTGTAAATAACAAAAAATCCACTAAACAAACTACAATTCACTCTCTTCAAACAGAAATTAATCAACTTAAAAACGAGATCAAGCAATTAACATCCCGTATTGTTCGACTTGAACAATCTGATGTTGAAGCTCATTATCAGTTTGACGAGAATGACATATTCTCTCTTTCTAAACCTTCCTCCAACTTCCAACGATGGTATACTCCTATCACTTTTACAGTCAAGGATTTCACTGTAAAATGTAATGCAATCATTGATTCTGGTGCTGATCTAAATTGCATTCGTGAAGGATTTCTTCCGCTTAAATACTACACTCCTAGCAAAGAATTCCATAGTATATCCGTTGCCAATGGACAAAGTACCCATATCAAATATGAAGTTCCAAATGCTCATATTTGTAATCACGGGATATGCCTCCCATTAACATTTATTGTTATCCCTGGTCTTAAACAAGACATGTTACTAGGCACTCCATTCCTCCGAAAAATCCAGCCTTTTTCTGTTTCTGAAACAGGCATCAAGACTACCCTTCAAGGAAAGTCTATTCATTTTCCCTTTTCTCAACCAAAGAACCATTCTCAAATAGATCTCCTCGTTAACCAAATTGAATATAAAATTATTCATATTGGTTATCTGAAAAATGAAATTTTACTATTAAAAACAGATCAGAGTTTACAATCTCCTGTTTTTAAAAATAAACTTCAATCTTTCCAAACTAATCTCGAACAACAATGTTGTTCAGATATTCCAAATGCTTTCTGGTCTAGGAAACAACATATTGTTCGTCTTCCCTATATCCCAGAATTTAATGAATCAAAAATTCCAACTAAAGCGAATCCATCTCAAATGGATTCTCGGCTTCGCCAAATTTGTCAACAAGAAATTAAAGACCTCCTCGATAAAAAGCTAATTACTTCTTCCAAATCTCCATGGAGTTGTACAACTTTTTACGTTGAAAATGCTCCAGAACTTGAAAGAGGTGTTCCTAGATTAGTCATTAATTATAAACCTCTAAACAAAGTTCTAAAAACCATTAGATATCCCTTGCCGAATAAATCAGATTTGTTAAAAGCCACTACTACAGCAGTAGTCTTTTCGAAATTTGATTTAAAATCCGGATTTTGGCAAATCCAGATCCATCCTTCAGATCGATACAAAACGCATTTAATACTCCATTTGGACAATATCAATGGAATGTTATGCCATTCGGTCTTAAAAATGCCCCATCCGAATTTCAAAAAATTATGAATGATATTTTTAATCCATACAGTTCTTTTATCCTTGTTTACATTGATGATCTGTTAGTTTTCTCACCATCTATAGATCAACATTGGAAACATTTACACATATTCCAATATTTAATTCAAAAGAATGGACTTGTACTCTCTCAAAAGAAAATGCATCTTTTTCAAACAGAGGTTACATTCCTTGGTTTTAAATTATCTAACCAGACTCTTACCCCGGTGAATCGAGTTATCGCTTTCGCCAGCAAATTTCCAGATCAATTACTTGATCGCCTCCAATTACAGAGATTTTTAGGTTGTCTTAATTATCTCTCTGATTTCTACAAAAATGTTGCCCAAGATCGTCAGTGTCTTCAGGAGTTATTATCTTCTAAAAAACCATTTAAATGGACTCCTGAGCATACCAATGCGGTTAAGCTCATCAAAGAAAAAGTTCATTCATTACCATGCCTCCATCTCGCCAACCCACAGTACTTTAAAATTGTACAAACAGATGCCTCTAACCTTGGTTATGGTGGCATACTTTTGCAACAAACTCCAACTGGCAAAGAGCAATTAGTTTGCTTTACGTCTAAAACATGGAAAGAAGCCCAAATCAATTATTCCACTTTTCAAAAAGAAGTTCTTGCTATAGTTCTATGTGTTCAAAAATTCCAAGCAGATTTGCTAAATCAAAAGTTTTTAATTCGTGTTGATTGTCGGTCGCAAAAAATATATTTTTTAAAGATGTTAAAAATCTTGCTGCTAAACAGATTTTTGCAAGATGGCAAGCTATTTTAAGTATATTTGATTTTGATATTACATATATACCAGGTATTTCTAATTCTCTTCCGACTTTTTGTCCCGTGAATTTCTTACTACCCCTTCTATGCATCTTGTACAGATGTCTAAAAAAGGCGACTTCAGCCTCCAATCCAGCCAATCGTTTTAAGCCTCTTGAACAGCCAGAACCAAACTGTGCATATTTGCCCATAAGCCAAAATCTAATCGCTCCATTAGATCCAACTTTAGCAAGTAAATCACTTGCTACCCAAATCGCCTGTACTGTACCACCTGGTCTCCATTTCATCCCACAACGTCCACATGCCACTATCCAATTTTATGAATCCATCTTAACATCCACCCTATCTGTCTTTTTTGACCATCGATCCCGAGAAAACTCCGTTGAAATAGACTTTTCAAAGCTAAAAATTCAGCGAGTTCTATCTGCAGACGATTGGTGTGAGCATTATAAATTTATAACTAAAACTCCTTTTGTCTACAAAGATATTAGTATTATAAAAGACAAGCCTCCCGTCTCCATTAGCTACCAAGATTATATCAACGCCTGGCAAACCATTCTATTTTACAAAGATCCAGATCACCATTCTTGGTATCTCTCCTTTTCTCCAACTTGTCCGAAAGTTTTTCCACAATGGTGGCTTACCAGTTGGTGGAACAAATTTGGACCCCATGAAATGATTTTCCCAAAACAAGTTCAAGACCAATTTGCCAAAGATAAAATTACCATGCTTCAATTTTTGTGTAAATATAATATCCCATGGATTCTCAAATGGGATTATGAAACCGCTCCAATATCCATCTATGAACCTATTACCCAAACTTATACTGTAACTTATTTATCCCAAGCCATATCCTGCAAATGGTGGAATAAGTTCAATTATAAAGCTGCTTTCACCAATCCAATAACCGCTCCCACAACACCCGCAAAACAATCGCAAAAGGACCATCTAGTTCTACCACCTATAAAGATATTGTGTCTAAACCTTCTTCAGATATTGCTCTCATTCTAGCAAAGTTACAGCAAATGGAAGAAGATAATAGACTTTTACGCCAAAAAATCGATGAAGATAACCAACAGTTGCGTCATGAATTGGAACAAGTTACTTCAAGGTGTTCCTCCTCTCCATCTGTCAAAAGCGTACATCTCTCTGATGACGACGCCTAGCCAAATCTCTCCAGAATTTATCCAACCAGTGGTTGATTATCTTTTAGCCCTGGTCTATCCGAATGGTGTTAATATCGAATATTCAATACGCCCATTTTGTGGATGTTTACGTTGCCTACGAAGTAGACGTCCTTATTCCATGACCATCCATTTAGCCAATATTTGTTTCGCCTGGACATCAGAAGATACTAATTTCATCCTTGCAATATGGTATCTTTTAAATTGTCCCCATATCTCCATCTTTGTTGATTTTCAGGCAGTGTTTCGCTTTCCTGAATATGTTTTCGCCCCACTTTGGAATTTCATCCATAATTCACCTGCTACCAATTTCTGCCACATAATTTATTATCGTGGTGAAGATCCCATTTGTCTTCGTCCCGAACTTAATTATTATCAAGATGATGATTAATTTCTCCTGGACGTGTCCAGCCTTCAGGCCCATGCCATTTGCCATTTCAAGCTCTGGCTTCCTGTCCTATTTTCCACTGGTTAGTAGTGACAGACGGTTGTTGTTCTTCTGATCCAAAGTCCATGACCTCTCAACAGAATCTTTTCCTTTTTCCCAAAGGCCAAGATGCTGTTTTTAAGTATGTACTATTTACTTTTACTGTTTGCTTTCTCGAAAGGTCATCTACTGTAGACCTTTGTACTGTGTGTCTTTTCCTTTTTCTAAGAGTCAAGCACTGTTTCAACTTGACCCTTGCTTTTGTAAAAGAGTCGTTTGCTTTTGTCCTGTAGGGTTATCATTCAACTGATAACGCGTCTATAAATAGAAGGGAGTAAGAGATGTTAGGCATCAAGTTTGTAGTAGAGCTTTCTTATTTTCTGCTTTGTTAAGTCTATTGTAAGAGTTTCTTCAGTTTTAAAAATAGAGTCGTATTATTATTTGTACCCTGCACCTTATCTATATACTACTACCTCTGAGTTTCCATATAATTTCCGCATTACACCCTACTATCGTTCATTTGAAACCTACTATCCAGTCGAGTTTTCATACGTCGAAGGCCGTTCACTTGGTATCAGATAAACTCAAAATAATACGATAGTAGTAGTAGTAGTAGTAGTAGTAGTAGTAGTAGTAGTAGTAGTAGTAGTAGTAGTAGTAGTAGTAGTAGTAGTAGTAGTAGTAGTAGTAGTAGTAGTAGTAGTAGTAGGAGGAGGAGGAGGAGGAGTTGGCAAAGTAGGTCTAGCTGGTGGTGGTAAGGGAGGTCTACCAACAATGGTTTGCAAATGCGTAGGAGATGATACATATGGTACAACTGTTATAAATATCCCTGCACCTTAGGAACCTCTATCCCATCTACTCGGTCCTTTGCCTCTCCGTCTCTTCCTCTCATAATCCATAACCTGATTGGCTGTCAAAGCTGATACTAGCAATGTCCCATCAGTAACTCTACCAAAACAATGTCTCGTGAGAGAGTGCATGCTCGTAAATCTCCCCCAATGTCTTGGCACCTGAATTGATCACATAAGATCCAATGTCAGGCCTCAGTACATCTCCGAAATGATATAAATCATTAGAATCCTCTCTCACTAAGTTTCTGGCGAACTGCTATAGCTCATAACCGACTCGTCAACTCCCTGTCTAAGACTCATAAACTCCTTCCTCAACCGCTTCATCACTGTAGTTGGGAAGTACTACTGATAAAACTTCCTCTTGAAAACATCCCATGACTCAAACTCTCCCTCGGAAGCTATCGTCGCATGCCACCAAACATCAGCATCTCGCTGTCGAGTGTACGACGAAATCTCAGCTTGGAGTCTTTCCTCGATCCTCAAGACTCGATGTAACTTCTTTTATGACAAAACCTACTTCTCAATCTTCTCAAAGTCTCTCTGGACATCAAAATAAACTAGTTTCAGTCTAATGAAATCCTTTACTAATTGAACATCTGCATGCGAGCTAGAAGATGGAGGGGTAAATGACGCTGTAAAGACTATCTTTACTGCTGGAACTGCTATTACTGGTACGATTTACACTACCAGCATTGTTGTCAAAAATGTGGATGTAGTCATAGTAGTAGGGGCTAGTGGAACGAAATGTGCAGTCATTATGCTGATGAACTCTGCTAACTGTTGACCCTGAGCAGCTACTCGATTAGATAGCCTCTGAAAATAATCTGCTGATGGTATAGAAGGCTGGCCACCACTCGCACATGCGTCCCCGCTATCGTGTGAATCCGCAAATAGCGAACACGAATCAGCTACTACGTAGATAACACATATATACAAATAGAAAATTAATCATGTATATTTAAGAAATCCCTGTCTCATTTTCACTCACTTCCCAACTAATGGTTTCTACATGCAGGTAGCGCTATCCACGTCAGGTAGCGCTACCCACACCCAGATTAATGTAAAATTGATTGGAAACTAGGTGTTGGTCCATGATAGGTGTTGGTTACCTAGGAGATAGTTATTGATCTGGAAAGTTGGGAAATTGGATGAGGATTTATACTGAGGTAAGTACGGATTCGCTTATTTATCAATATTGCATGGCTATTTAGTATATTTAGCTCATATAACTGTTGAAATGGAATGGGGGGATTATGTACACTGTGATAGTTTTTCTAATGAACAAAAAATGGTGTTTAATGTGATCCATGAGAGTAACTCACCAGGGCTGAGACCAAGTTGTATAGTACTTGGGGTTGATCTCCCGGTCTATACGTAACTCCTACTCAGTTTATAGGTTCTGTAAATTACATATTCACTAGAGGGTTTAGAATTGAACCATTGGACATTAATCGATTGGCTAGACATCATAATAGCCATTATGTTGGTCTAGCACTCGTATTAATGGTGTTGATGGGTAATCGACCCTAGTTTTATAAATAAATAATGGGGAATCAAAGTGTAATAGTCTAAAATATCTTTCTTTGCATCTGATTATGCAGTAAGTTATATAATTTTCGTATTCTTGTACGATATCATTGGTGCTTGCTGTTATTGCATGATATTCTTGTTTGCTACGAGGAACGTCGATGATTAGTGTGAATCCTTACTTACTGAGCAAGTTTGAGTATTCACCCAAATTAACCATTTCAGGTTCGTTACCAAGTGCTTCGACTAAAAAGAAAGAGAAGATGTAGGAGTTTCGTGTATTCTATTTGACGTAATGAACCTTATATTAACTTTGGTTTACATATTTTGATGTATAGAAACAGGGTTGGGGTGATTTAACTATGGCTTTAGGTTTTGATAAACTCTATATTTGAATATATTGAAAGAGTTTTAAATTTTTCGCTGTGTAATACTTTGATTTATTATCTCGATATGAATATATAGGTTGAGTTTATCAGGTATAGACGGAGAGGCTGCTTGCTATAATTAAGTCTTGCAGGGTTAGCATGCTTAATTAGGGTTTTAGGCTGGGCATTATCCCTAATCGCGATAGGGGATGTCACAGCTTGGTATCAGAGCCTTAGTTTTATCACTTGTAGAAATGTTGAAACAGTTAGGTATCATGAATTAGGCTCTGATCCTATTTCACTTTTTAATGGATGCAAAAGTGAATGATAACATAATCTATTGTACTGAAACTTAAGTTTATTGACTTTGAGATTTGTCTCGAGTTATGAATAAACTTAGGATTTTATAAACGGTTTTCATCGTGTTTTGGGGGAAAATGAAAATGAACACTATTATATATTATTTGCTGCACATTTTGATATATTGGATAGTTATGATTTCCATGAATGGTCTAACTATTACCTAATGATCTTATCTCTCCTTTGACTACATAATCTAATGGCGGATTAAGGGGAGGGATCACAGAGGTCGGAACCTCAGGGTAACAGGGAAACAGAGGATTTGTGGAAAGCTAGAATGGAGCAGCAAATGCAACAGCTGATGGAGTCTCAGACAAGTTAATGGCGATGATGATGGCTCATATGGTTCCGCTAGTACAACTGCTTTAGGCACAGCCTGCAACTAGTCCCGAGGTTAACATAGCTTAGGGAGGAGCTGAGACAGTAGCACCTCCAGTTCAACTGGTAGTTCCACAGTTCAGGTATCAAAAATAGCTGCCAAGGTGCCAAAGGAATCTGAGAAGGCCGCATTCCTCAAACTCGAAGGGAACTCATGAAATAAGATATTATGAGTATTGATGGCACTATGGAAGAAGGGGTGGCTGAGACCTGAATATTGAAAATGGAGCAACGTTTTGTTGTTGTTGATGTTGAGGACCGGTTTAAGGTTAAACTGGTTGCCATTTTGTTGATAGACTCTGCAAGGACATGATGGAATTCCTTAGAGAGATAAGGGAAGACTATCACTATGTGGCCGCAGTTTTGGATAGTATTTTGCAAGCATTATTTCCCTAAATTAGTTAGGAATAGGAAGAAGACTGAATTCATTCAATTGAAGTAGGGAGCGATGTCTGCTAGGGAGTAAGAATAGAGGTTCACTGAGCTAAGTGAGTTTGCTTCGGAGATGGTAGAGATGGAAGAGAACAAGAATGACTTGTTCCTTGGTTGGTTGAACTATGATCTTAGGGTTATTGTTTCTTCTCATCCTTACACTAGCTATGCTTTTATATTTTAGAGTGCGATGGAGGTAGAAGTAGCTATCCTAGCAAAACCACCTGGAACCGTTGTTGCACCACCACCCTCAATACCGCATTATCCTAGAAGTTCGAGAGTCCAGGAATTTGGTTCTTTTAGGCCGAAGAAGAGACAAAGGAGTATAACTAGTACAGCTTCACCGTCAAGATCTATGGGAATGACATTTGTTAGTGCACCCATTCTGCCAATCTCTCAGGCTTTAGTAACCAAACCACAGTTGTCGCCATCTAAGTCTAGAGGTAGAGCCAAAGGTAGAGCGCAGTTTTCACAGAAATCGAGTGGATCGTAGTAGGTTTCTTGGGACAGTAGGTTATTCTACAGGACATCAACGATATGCTACAGGTGTGGGCAGACATGACATATTGCAAAGGAGTGTCCTATGCCGCCAGCCACATCAGTAGGCAAGTACCATACCACCTGCACAAGGATAGACTCATGCAGTGGCGAGGCACACCCAGAGGCCAACCGGAGACTAGTGGAAGGTATATTAAATATTTGTGGTCGAGATATGCATACTTTAATTGATGTTGGTTGTAGATTTTTATTTATTGTTGGAGCAATAGTTGATGAATTGAAATTGAAACCTGTTAGAGCCGATACATTTTTTATTCTGAGCACAATAGTGAGTGAGAAGGTTTATCCTAACCTGATATGTGAGAGATGTGTTGTAAAAATTTGGGAGAATGAACTTCTAATTGATTTGAAAGTAATGAAGTTCCTGGAATTCGATGCATTACTAAGGATGGATTGGTTATCAGCGTACCATGCCAATATTGACTGTTTCTATAAGACAGATATTTCACATTCCTAACCTTTCTGAAATTATAGTCTATAAAGCTATGATCTTTCACGATTTGCAACTCATGGAAGAGAAGCTACACCTCGAGATTTAGAAGTTATGGCGGGAGTTATTACCTATGGAGAACTTGGATATGAACTTAAGGTTAATGTGGTTTGTGGATTCCCGAAAGTCTTTCCATCTGACTTACTTAGATTACCACTGCCACATGTCATTGACTTCATCATTGATCTTCTTCCTGTTACCAAACCTATATCTATTCCTATGTACCATATGGCACTGAAGGAAGGGATTGCGTGAGTTACGGAATCAGCTCGAGGGGTTACTTCGAAAAGGGTTTATTTATCTAAGTATGTCATCGTGGGGAGCACCTTTTCCTTTAGTGAAGAAGAAGGACGAAACCCTACAAATGTGCATCGATTATAGAAAGTAGAATCAAGTGACTATCATGAACAAATATCCATTGCCCAGGATTGATGATTTATTTGATCAGTTGAAGGGTGTCAGATATATCTCGAAGATCGATTTTAAGTCAAGTTATCATTAACTGAGAATCAGGGATGAGGATATCTCGAAGACAGCTTTCAGTACTCACTATGGGCACTTCGAGTTTAAAGTGATGTCATTCGGGCTCACTAATGCTCCTGCTATGTTCATGGATCTGATGCATAGGGTGTTTAAACCCTATCTTGGCCAGTTTATCATCATTTTATAGATGATATTTCGATCTATTCGAAGACTGAGGAAGAGCATTCGCACCACCTCAGAGTTCCATTGCAGACTCTGAAGGATAATCGGCTGTATGCAAAGTTTAGTAAGTGCGAATTCTGGTCTTCAGAGGTCAAATTTCTAGAATACGTGGTTAATGCTGAGGGTATAGTTGTTGATCCAGTAAAGGTGGAGGCAATCAGGGATTGGCCTACTCATACCACAGTGTTAGAGATTCGGAGTTTTCTGGGGTTAGCGGGTTATTACAAACGATTTGTTAAGAGATTCTATCGTATTGCTCCGCCAATGATTCGGCTAACAAAGAAAGATGTCGATTTTATGTAGTCAGATGAGTGCAAAACTGCTTTCAAGGAGTTGAAAGATAGATTTACTACAAAACCTGTTCTTACATTACCTGAAACGGGGAAAGAGTTGATGATTTATACCGATGCTTCTTATTCAGACTTGGTTTGTATGTTGATGCAGGAAGGCAGGGTTGTAGCTTAAGCTTTGAGGCAACTCAAGGTTCATGAAAGAAATTATACAGTTCATGATCTTCAGCTAGCTGTAGTAGTTTTTGCCTTCAAGATTTTGGGGTACTATCTATACGGCAAGAGGTTTATAGTATTTTCATATCATGAGAGTCTAAAATACTTATTTACTCAGAGTGAGTTGAACATGAGACGATGTAGGTGGCTTGAGTTTCTCAATGATTATGATTTCACTCTAGAGTACCACCCAGGTAAAGCAAATGTGGTTGTTCATGCCTTGAGTCAGAGAAGAATAGGCAGATAGAACGTAGCTATTACCAGAGCTTCTCAATTCAGGCTTCTTGAGGAAGCTTCAGTGATGTTGATTTGTGAAAGTCCAGCTGGTACATCATCAACTGAGAGAGCTAGTTCCAGAGCTACTAATCTATTTTTTCTGCTCAGATTCGAGCTGAATCCGAGATGATTCAACGGGTGGTTGATAGTCAGAAAGTTGATTAAGAATACGTAGCACGTCGGGGGTTAGCAGCTAGTATAGATCATCCTAATTAGTCAATTTCTGATGGCGGGGCATTGCAATTCAGGGATAGATTATGGATTCCAGCTTAGGATCAATTGAGGCAGGAATGGTTATGGGAATATCATCAATCTATTTACTCTATTCATCGAGGTAACATTAGGATGTATCGTGATATGAGACGTGTTTATTGGTGGCTTAGGATGAAGACCGAAATTGCTGAGTTCGTAAAGAAATATGATACATGTCCGTAAGTTAAAGCTGAACATAGGAAACCTGGAAGGTTATTGCATTCGCTGCCTATTCTTGACTGGAAATAGGAACATATATAAATGGATTTTGTTTCTGATCTACCTTTGAGTAAGCGCAAACATGATTTTGTTTGGGCTGCAGTTTATAGATTGACGAAATCTGCACATTTCTTACCAGTTTCTAAGCGAGATCCACTGGACTTTTTATGCGAGGTGTACGTACGAGAGGTATTGAGATTTCACAGGGTTCCAGTGTTGATAACTTCTGATAGGGATATGAGATTAAAGTCCATAATGTGGAATGAATTACAGAGGCAGCTGGGAACCGTGCTTAACCTCAGTACGACATACCATCCTCAAACTAATGGACAGACCGAGCGGTTGATATTGGCTCCATTTGAGGCACTGTATGTTCGACCTTGTCGATCACCGCTGTATTGGGCATAGGTTTTTGGAGTTTTCAAAGGACGATTTAGTCCTAATGAAAGTCTTACATATGAAGGGTTTATATAGATTTGGGTTGAGATGTAAGCTAGCTCCAAGTTGTATTAGGCCGTTTAGAGTACAAGAAAGGATTGGTCCTATAGCTTACAGGTTAGAGTTCTTCCTCAGCTTGCCAAAGTTCATAATGTTTTCCATATATCTTTGTTACGCAAGACGGAGACTCGATTCATTCTAAGAATTGATTGGAATGAATTTGATTTTCGGGAAGACTTATCTTACGATGTGCAACCGGATTCGGATACTTGGTTGTAAGATTCAGAGGCTGAGAACCAAATAGATTCTTTTGGTTAAAGTGAAATGGCAATTTCACGGACACGAGGAACTAACCTGGGAATGGGAATCCTACATGAAGGAGCAATTTCCATTTCTTTTCGAGAATATAGGTAACTTTATGTTTACTTTAATTTCAAGGACGAAATTACTTTAAATTGGGGAAACTGCAACGACATGTTACCTTAAGCTGGTGATTAGTACTAATTCAAATAGTAATTAACCCGAGTTAGGCTCAGGGCTAAGATCGGTGTACCTCGATTAGCATGTGTGTGTTTGCATGACATTTTATATTTGTTTGGATTGTGAAATTTAAATATAAATAGGTCGTAGCATGAATGTGCACACTTTTGGCTACACAAAGGCATGTACTTTGGATTTATTGGCGAAGAAATATGCGAGTATATATAAGGATATCTATTGGAATTAAATAGAAAATTGAAATTACTTAGATTATTTGATAAATCTCGAAATGATACAATGCGTTTCTTAAGGAGATTCTATATATATAAACCAAAAGTTAATGTTTATGAACTTATCATTCAATCGAAATCGAAACCGAAGGTTTATGGGTTTGAAATTGATCGAGACAAGTTGACTGAAGTGCAGAATCAAGTTTAGTTGAGGAGATTAATTGATCACACAACCCGTGAGCATAATATATGTATAATTTGTTTTAGTGTTTATCAAAGTAGAAATTGGGGTGGTGCTAGGATTACGGTTGATTGAGTCGTTTGTTGATCAATTACAGTTTCTCACCTCACTTGTTATAGATCAATTTTGATGAATTTTTGAATGATTTGGATGAGTTTTGGATCAAATTGAATCAACAGAAGCTTGTTGCTATTGTAGGTCTGGTGTGCATAGCGCGCTAGGCTTTGTCCATGGAGTGATATGCTTATTGGTTGGTTGAATTGACATGCAGGTAGCACACTATCCATGTCAGGTAGCGCGCTAACCATACCCAAATCAATGCAAAATTGATTGGAAACTGGGTGGTTTGTCGAGAGCTTTAGGGATTGTTTTGAGAGTTTTAACATAGTATAACGGACCTATATTAACTACAATTGGTCCATTTTAGGTTTTGATTACCCAGGAGAGATTTATTGATCCGAAAAGTTAGGAAATTGGATGAGAGCTTAGATAAAGGTAAGTACAAATTCGCTTATTTATCAATATTGCCTGGCTATTTAGTATATTTAGCTCATATAGCTGTTGAAATGGAATGGGGGATTATGTACACTGTGATGGTTTTTCTAATGAATAAAAAATGGTGTCTAATGTAATCCACGAGAGTAACTCAAGGCTGAGACCATGTTGTATAGTACTTGAGGTTAATCTCATGGTCTATACGTAACTCCTACTCAGTTTAGAGGTTGCTTGGGTTACATATTCACTAGAGGGTTTAGGATAGAACCATTGGACATTACTCGATAGGCTAGGCATCATAACGGCCATTATGTTGGTCCAGCACTCGTATTAATGGTGCCGATGGGTAATCGACCCTAGTTTTGTAAATAAAAAAATGGGGAATCACAGTGTAATAGTCCAAAATATCTTTCTTTGCATCTGATTAACTATTCATTTATATGATTTCCATATTCTTGTTAGATATCATTGGTGCATGTTGTTATTGCATGATATTCTTATTTACTACATGGAATGTTGTTGTTGATTGTCGTGGATCCTTACTTACTGAGCAAGTTGGAGCACTCACCTAAATTAACTATTTTAGGTTCACAACAAGGCACTTCGACTAAAGGGAAATAAAAGATTTAGGATTTTTGTGTCATGTCTTTGACGTAATGAACCTTCTTGTATATATAAACTTTGTTTGACATATGTTGATGTATATAAATAGGGTTGGGGTTATTTAACTATGGTTTTATGTTTTGATAAACTCTATATTTTTGTACATTTGAATATATCAAAAAAGTTTAAATTTTCCGCTGTGTAATGCTTTGATTTATTATTTCGATATGAATATACAGGTTGAGTTTATCGGGTAAAGACGGAGAGGCCGCTGGCTCTAGCTAAGTGTTGAAGGGTTAATGGGCTTAATTAGGATTTCAGTCCTGGCATTATCCTTAATCGGGATAGGGGATGTCACACTTTAAAGCATGTCCCTACATACGCTAAGTTTCTTAAGGAACTATGCACCGACAAATGGAAACTACAAGGCAACGAAAAAGTCGAAATGGGAGAAAATGTCTCAGATATCCTATAAAAGAAGTTGCCCCCTAAATGCAAGGATCCTAGGATGTTCCCTGTGCCTTATGTTCTAGGTGATGTAAATATTCAGAGAGCTATGTGGGACCTTGGCGCTTCAATTAATGTCATGCCACTATCTATTTATGAGAGATTAAATGTAGACCAACTATAGGAGACTGGTATAGTTATTCAGTTAGTTGATCATTTAGTTGTTAGCCCCGTTGGTGTTTTTGAAGAAGATCTAGTCCAAGTAAATGAATTTGTGTTTCCTATTGATTTCTACAAGTTATCATAGTTATAGCAAAAGCAATTTAAACTTCAAATTAAATGAAAACCTCAAAGACCCAAGTTAAAACAACCTAGAGTGTGGGGACTTTAACTATGTATATCATCATCAATGAACAGTCAGAGGAGAGTAAGCACAAGATATGCATGCCCAAAATCTCTCAAAAACCCAACTCCCAGTGTTGTAAAATAGTTATATCTTGTAATACATAAAAACCACCTATGTAAAACAAGTGGCAGGAACTGCTTCGGTATCCTCAAATAATATCTCCTAGTTGTGGAGCCTTCCCCTTGCTGGACTATGGATCTAGACTCCGTCAAACACAAGTATGACGAGCCTAGGTATGTAATGCCAAACAGGACATATATACAACATTTCAAAATAAATAAATCAATCTAATTCACGTAAATAGAAAGAAAATAATAGGGAAAGCATGAATATAAAAAATAGTAAATAATTCAATCGATACGTGAGGGTCTGGAATACGAAAACTGAATAGCTGGGAGTCTCGACCAAAAGGTCATTGAGTCGCAGGAAAAGCCCAGCTGACTCGGGTTCAAGATGAGACACAGCCTACTAGCCCTTACCTTTGCGATTATAAGATATCTATAGACCCGGATAAGTGCCCCCAACGTACACTAAATTGGGAGATATCAACGGCGTCCAGATAAGAGCTCATATCACAGATAATTAATAACCATGACCACTTGCCAATGGACCACTCAACCAATAGAAATTTCAAAAGAAATGATGAACAGAGCAATAACAACAAATTTAAAGCTCAAGAAATAACCGTAAGATTTATTAGCTGATTTACTTACCTGTATCGAAGCTAAGATGCACTCAAATCGACTCGGACATGCTTCCAAATTCGTACCCAATACCGACACTAGTAAACTATGCCCCTGATAATCATATGGGATAATTTATATTGTGTTAGGGTCGATACGAAGGAGGAATCATTCCCCAATGCTTCATCGATGCTACTAGGACGCCCATTCCTGAAGACGGCGAAGACGAAGATTGACGTGGATGATGGATTTCTTACCATGGAGTTTTCCTGGAGACGAAGTCATTGAGTTCAACATCTACAATGCAATGTGATACCTTAGTGATGTATCTTTCGTACTTTGTACCATGGATAGTATAGATCCACTCATTGAGCAGACTTTGCTAACAAGTGGCGATGATGAAATCAAGTAATGTTAGAGAATCATCTTGAGAGTACTCATATCTACAAGAGTGTTTTAACTCTCGAGACTGATGTCGAGGATACTATTTATACTTTAGATTCATTCCAACACTTGCCCTTAAATGTCTGTTATTTAGAGTTGCCTACTACTTACTCCAAACTTCTCCCAACCCTGGTTAAAGCTTCCACACTTGAACTGAAGCCATTACCTAAGCACTTGAAGTACATGTTTTTAAGCAAGAATGACATACTCCCTATGACCATCTCAACCAAACCTACATAATTGGAGGAGGAGAGACTCATGCGAGTACTCCAAATATTTAAACAAGCTATTGGTTGGACCATATACATATGGAAGTAGGGTTAAAACCTACGAGAAAAGCCCAGAGGAGGCTCAATCCACCTATGATGGAAGTTGTAAAGAAGGAGATACTGAACCTCTTTGATGCTGGCATTATTTACCCGATCTCAGATAGTAAATGGGTAAGACACGTCCAAATAGTTTCTAAGAAAACGGTAGTCACAGTAGTCACCAATTCACATGGTGAGTTGGTTCCAACCCGTATTTAGAATGGATGGCGAGTATGCACTGACTATACGAAGTTGAATGCTTCCACTAGAAAAGACCACTTCCCTCTTCCATTCATCAATTAAATGTTGAAGAGATTGGCTGGTCGTTTCATTACTACTTTCTTGACGGTTACTTCAGTTTTCACTAGATACCAGTGCGCCTCAAGAAAAAATGATTTTTACTTGTCTGTTTGGTACTTTTGCCTATCAGAGCATTATGCAATTTACCTGCCACCTTTCAAAGGTGCAATGTAATTATCTTTTCAGATCTCGTTGAGCATTTCATAAAAGTGTTTATGGATGACTTTATTGTTTACGGTGATTTATTCAATAGTTGTCTCATGAATCTGACGAAGGTGCTCAGTAGGTGTATCGAGAATAACTTGGTTCTAAACTACAAAAAATGTCATTTTATGGTAGACTAAGGTCTTATTTTGGGACACATTGTCTCAGCCAAGGGTGTAAAGGTCGATCAAGCTAAAATTGATGTTATTAAGAAACTACCTTACCTTACGAATGCGTGGCAGACTAGCTCTTTCCTTTTCCTTGGACACACTGATTTTTATCGACATTTCATCAAGGAATTTTCAAAAATCTCATAATCCCAATGTCATCTACTCCAAAAAGACGTGCCTTTTAAGTTTGACAAGGCATGTAAGAAGGCATTTGATGCGCTCAAATACTCACTTAATAGCACACTAGTGATTCAAGCTCCCAATTGGGAGCTTCCATTTGAAATAATGTGTGATGCTATCAATCATGCAATTTGTACAATCTTAGGACAAAGAGTTCAGAGAACTTTACATTTGATTTACTATGCTTCTCGCACTCTAGATATTGCTCAAACGAATTACACCGCCACTGAGAAATAGATCCTTGTCGTTATCTTCACACTTGAGAAGTTTTGGCCCTATCTATTGGGAGCCAAGTTGATTATCTACTCAGATTACGCAGCCTTGAAATACCTTATGAGTAAGAAAGAAGCTAAGCATAGGCTTATTAGATGGATACTCCGACTACAATAGTTTGGCATCACAATTAAAAATAAGAGTGGTGCAAAAAATCTAGTCGCAGACCATCTCTGCAGGATTGAGAATGGTGATTGTCTTATTTCTCTTAAGCATGACTTCCCTGATGAGCACACTATGCTATTACAAAAAATATTCCCTGGTACGGGGATTTGGTGAACAACATCATATTTGGCAAACTTTCCCCTCACCTCTCTAAATCTCAAAATAACAAAATTAGGAGCGATGCAAAATATTTTGTATGGGATGACCCATACTTATAGAAATTTTGCTTCGACCATGTTATCGGGCATTGCATTTCTCTCACTAAAAGCCACTCCATCTTGGCATTCTACCACACTTACGATTGTGGTGGCCACTTCGGTCTTTGTAGGACAACTTAGAAAGTTCTTGAGAGTGGATTTTTATTAGCCCACTATTTTCCATGATACATACAAGTTCACCAAAACTTGTCCTAACTGTCAGAAAATTGGTAACCTTAGTCATCTGGACCAAATGCCACTTACTTCGATCCATATCAATGAAATATTTGATGTATAGGGTATTGATTTCATAAGACTGTTTCTAACGTCATTTGGTAATGTTTACATACTTTTAGCTGTGGACTACGTGTCTAAATAGGTAGAAGCTAGAGTTACTGGCACTAATGACTCTAAAGTTTTACGTGAATTCCTCAAATCAAGGATTTTTACGAGATTTGTTACCGGTGTGCCCTAATCAGCGATAGAGGCACTCACTTCTGCAATCGTATGGTTAAAAGTCTTTTGATAAAGTGCAATGTTACTCATAAAACTTCTACAGCGCATCATCCCAAAATGAGTGGTCAGTCAGACATCTTTGAAAGGGAGATCAAATCTATCTTGAAAAAGACGGTGAATCCTACTCGGAAAGATTGGAGTACACATCTTGATGATGTGGTTTGGGCTTATCAAACGCAGTTTAAAACCCCTCATTGGAATGTCACCCTACCGCCTTGTCTTTCGAAAAGTGCGCCACTTGCCAGTTGAGCTTGAACATAAATCATACTGGGCTACGAAACAACTTAATATGAACCTCGATAAAGCAAGAAAAAAGTGCAAGCTTACTCCCTAATAATCGGAGGAAATCAGGAACTACATATATGAAAATGTTTACATTTATAAAGAAAATACTAAATTGTTCCATGATCACAATATCTATAGGAAATTTTTTCGTGTTGGCCAGAAAGTGCTTTTCTACCGTATATGGTGATTGCGGTGTATGATCACGGTGCTGTGGAGATTCAGAGTTTGGAAACCGATAATGGTTTTAAAGTGAATGGCCACTGATTGATGATCTTTTATGAAAAATTCTAGAGTAATAATGTGGAAGGCGTCACTTGCAGAACCAATTTGTACTGATTGACATACTCATGCTGAGTTGAGCCAAATACTGTAAACAAAGGTGTCATTGGAAGGCAGCCCAAATCTCAGTTTAATTTTATTGTATTTCTTTGTTTTAAGTACTCTTATTACTATGCATGAACTCGTATCATTTCCTTAATTCTATATTTATCATGTTTTTTCACCTTCTTGTTTGTTTTTTGTATGTGAGCCTCTTGACTTATTTTGAACCTTGAGGACATGGTTCAAATTACGTTTAGGGGTGTTTTAGGGATTTTGGATTGTTTTGGATGGATGTTTTTGCTAAAAACTGCATGTATGATCGTTAAATTTTGTCAATTATACGATCGAAAGATGGTAATGATGGTGTTATTTTGTTCATTTTCTTGTCTTTCCATTTCTTTCCTTTTCATTCATACTTCTATCTTCCATTTCACTAGGATATGATACATTTTGTTATCCGTGTATTTAGTATAGTTTCTTTAAATATCTTAATTATTTAGAATCACTCGAAACTTTATTTCATGCCTTTGGTTGTGGATTAGTAAATTATGGTTCTTTTTTGACTTAAAACTTAAGAAAAATTAGGAGAAACACTCGCTCTGGCCCGTAGCCTGATATTTTTATGATTTCATATTAGGGACTTAGTATGAGGGTTAAGCCTTATGCTACATACCAAAGGTGGTACACGGTCAGAATTGTAAAAGTGGACAAAGTCAGATTTTTAGGGTGTTAGAACGAGTATGTAACCCACTCGAGGCTGAATTCTTAGACTAAACCACTTTTGGGATAATGATTTAGGCTATTTTCGAACGAGACTCTAAGCCTTAAGCCTACCCGAAAGTAAGTTAACCCAATTTGAGCCAACTAATATTTAATTCTTTCATACCTAATGTAAAACCTATAGCCATAGCCTTATATAATCCTTTACCTAGTTGGAATCTAGTCTTTGATTTCAAATCTTTAAAAAAGCCATGAAGAGCAAAAGAAAAGATTAGAAAAAAAATTGTTTATATACCTCAATAAAGGGAAATTAATTATGATGAAAAAACCAAGTCAGAATTATAAAGTCCCACTTAAAATGGTATCCGCAGGAAATGGACCAAGGAGCCGGGTGGTTGAAAAAAGGTGAGGACTGCACATATTAAAAGAAAAATGAAGTTACGTGCAGTATAAGCTACATTCGTGTCCTCGAAAAATCTTTTGAATGTTTAAGTTTTAGTTTTCCATTGTTTTTCATTAACTTTATGTCATTTTATTGTTACCCTACCCTAGCCATGTTATAACCTACTAAAGGTCATATTGAACATCATTAGTGCTAAGTCTACCATAGTTGAGAGTGTGGTTGCATTTCTCACCTATGGTACTATATAAGCACTGATGCCCTATTTTTACAGAGATTGTAAACTTGCATGCTTGAATATATAGGCCAAGAAAACTCGTGAGTAGTTGATAGCCTTTGTCTTAACCTAGTCTAATTCTTTTAAGTGTGATTTAATTGTATTTGGATTGCAGTTCTAGATATGCAATTTCAAAACTCTGAAATTTCTTGAGTAGATTGTTAGCTTGGAGACTATGTAAACCAAACTATAGGATTAGTTAAATGAGTTCATAACTATATTAAGAGTTTAGTTTAATTTTGTTATGTCATTTATACCTTTGCTCGGGATGTGCAAAGTCATAAGTTTAGGGGTATTTGATAAGTCATTAATATTAATGTATTTAAGTATTTATTTTATGTTTTATTAGATCCCAATGCTTCGCATAGTTAACTAAAATCTCATTTGTTCATATTTTTAATGTTTTAGTGGCAATTTGGTGAAATAAAGATAATTCGAGGTCTTTCGAAGTGTACTTAGTTTTTAGCATTGACAAGTGTACTTAGTTTTTAATGTTTTTAGCATTGATAGTTTAGAAGGACTGCATTGGTCCATGTTAATACTATGGTGGTTTTGGAGAAGTTTAGTGGCGCATTAGTTGAGAAAAGCCTAAAAAATGACCAAGTATAAGTCATTCCTATAGTGTGAACAGTTGCCATTTGATTTGTCTCGAGACACACACTGTACAGTTGATAAAGAGATGAGGAGCAATCGAGTGACACACCTAAGAGACATAGTATAATCACATCGCTCCAGTTTCCTTTCGATTGAGCCTCGAGATTAGCATACACGATCAGAAAAGGTGAGCAAACAAAGGACTTGATCTACCTCGAGATGCGATCTGCATAAACTAATATACATTCGCCGAGTCTCCCACGAGTTTTCCTCACAACCACAACCTCTGATCTGCCCCCATTAGTACGAGCTCCCACATATTCGACGATTCTTCATTCATTTTCTTCGATTCAGCAGCCGTCCATTTATCCTCTATACTCGTGCTTCATTGTCTCCTAAATTTTTGATCGACTCTAATGCGAGTTTCTCTCCAAACAACAATCATCTAAGTATCCTCAAGATACATACTATTGCATGAGTATTTGGAGAAATTTTCTCCGTCTCAGCGCCTGCCACGTATAATCCTTTCACTCTGACAACACGTGAAAATAGTAGTTCTCCACCAATCTCTACTTAACACGTTAGCTATGCCAGTAACTTCAGCCAATCAATGCATGCCACGTATCCTACACCCAGTAGTAAACCTAAAACAACCACCAAATCTTTTTTTTTCTTTTACTTATTTTAATGGAGTTTAGGAAGAGGATGTCCGGCTAAGCAATCCTAGCCTAGGTCGGAGGCGAATCAATTCCAGATTCATGCTTTTATAGTGGTGTTTATGTGAGATCTATTTATTTATAATTTAATTTATTTTAATTCCTTCTATTTTATTGCGTATCGATGTATGATTATGGTGCAAACTTAGGGTATATATGTGGATAATGCATACTTTTTTAGGTGGAAGACCTATATTTAATCGGGACTTTTGTATTCGCAATTGTACGATTAGACCGATATAAGTGACATCACTCACCCGTCAAAACCTTTCGGTTCTTGAGTGTGCGATAAGTAAATCTAAGTTAAATCGGAAGCAGGCGAGATCCGATTATTCAAGATTAGTATTCCCAAGGAACTTTACGTAGTTAATGCGTTAAACCTAATTAGCGAATGTCCAGGGTTGTGTGTTAAATAAAGAAGTAGTTAGTGGCGGACATCCTATCTATTGAGACTAGGGGAATAAGGGAATTATGGCAGATGTAATTTCCTATAGCTAATGTAGGAGGAATTGAATTAATAGTCTTTTGGAAATATCGAAGACTATGACATATTATTGAACTTTGATTTAGATTTATAGAACCTTGACCTAAGTATTTTCTCATATTGATCAAGTTTTGCGAAACTTTAATTTCTAAGTAGTTTTAATTAGTTTAAACAATTCTTTCTTCGAAATCTAAAAAAAACCCCAAAATTCCCCTTTTTAGTTAACTCAGAGTAAAACTAAAGTCATGTGGATTCGACCCTATATTTACCACTACTCCACCCTTATGGGATTGGTAACTCGAGTACGGGTTATATTTAGTATGAATCACACGTGAACATTAATCGTATACGTCAATTCACAGCTTTAATAGATTTTTTTGTGTATTATTATCAAGATACTTTGTATTCCATGCATAGTCTATAATGTGTACTGCGATATTTAGGTTCTATATCTAATATAAAGTAATAAATATAATTAATTTAATAGGTCTATTACCATTAGATGTACTAGGTGAATTGTATTATATGTTTGATATTGATATGGCTTTCAGATAATCTAGGGTTAGTAGAGGAAGGTTTCACAGAGTTTAATATTGTTTTATTTTTATTAATTATCTTTGAGGTTTTGAAGGATTAATGTAATAAAATTAGGATATGACTATTTCATTGATATAAGGAAAACTAGTGGCTTGATAAAGGCTATCAACTTTATTTTGATTTAGGTTTAATAATTTACGAATACTTTACAATATGATGAAAGTATGATTATGACTATAACTTAAGTAATATGCTTAAATTCAAAACAGATTAATGTTTCATTGTTTTGGATATTTATTTAGATGTTTGTTTTATATTGATTTGATTTGATTTGAATTTAGCGAATTTGAATTTTGTTAGTTAAGTTAGTTTAAGTTAGTTTAATTAATTAATTGATTGCTATAGTTTAATTAGATTATTTTATTTCCCGTTTTAATTAGATTAACTTATCACTAATACGAATAATAAGGATATACGGGAAACCTTGTTGTACATGCTCGAAACTTGTTAAGTTTTATCATGGATTTTGAATGCAAATGTACTCTTGTTTCTCAATGAATGATGATCAACTAATGGTTTACAATTTTGAATTTCATGAATGTCTGTGGTTTAAATGAATGCTTGTAGTTGGTGAATTGTTGATGCATGATGTGTTGGGGCATATGTCCTAGGTCAATCTAAAAATATTGTATATCTTATAATTTTAGTTAATAAAATTGATGTTTTCATTTGTTGTTTTATTATAAGTGATTTCATGTTTAACTTATAGTAAGATACATGGGTATTAATTGAAATATCCTAAATGTCCCTATTCGATTATTATAATGGGAACTATAATGAGTTAAGACTATTGTGAATCTTTATTGATAGTTATGTGTTGATCATGCGTATAGGGATATGAATCGAGATCATGAGTACTTGTTAACAAGGTACTAGACTAACCCGCTATGAGAACAACAAATGGATTAAGTCATAGGTGTTACTCATTATAGGTATATCATTTAATCATTCGACTTGAGATTACCATAGACTTCAATATTATGAGCATGATAATTTGACACAATCAAACGTTGTCTTTAAACGGACGATTATGAAGATTTTGATTGGTTACCATGTGAATAATATGTAAAGGTTGTAATCAAGATAAAATTTATCACTCTCATATAGAGAGATATTAGTGGATCCCCTGATATGATAAATTGATAATGGTCAAGTCCATGTGAATTAATATGATCAATTTCATTTGGGAGTTTTCACTATACCTAAAGATAGACTAGTACGATCGAACATTAAGGGTGACTTTCCATGTCTTATGTTTAATCAAATGATATCACACGACAAAAAGATATAATATATGTTATTCATTAGGTTGTATCGATTTTGATATTCATGATACTTGGGTAGTCATAATGCCTTGCTAGAGACCGCTTATGACTTGTGTACCTTACAGTTTTGGCTCACTACCAACGTCGCATGAACCTATTGGGTTGCACACAAAGAATGACTTTGCCCAATTTCAATTGGTCCAAAGTAATGAACTTTATATGATAAGATTCTTGACATAAAATCCCCTACGAACCTTTATATGATAACTTATTAATAGGGGCGTATGTGTAATTTGCTTAAACTACCTAAATACATATATTACGAGTAGGATTTTAAGTGAGAGCTTATCTACACGTATCCCTAAAATGAAATAAGATTTTCTTTTTTTGCTATTTTCGAGTTTTCTTGATTTTGGGAGAGAAAGAAAGACGTTTTCAATCTCTCATGGGGCTAGCATTCCAAACTGTGATCACCATTTGTGTGTGGATTTTCAATAGAGGACGTGCGCTTGAACATCTTGGAGATCGAACAACCAGAGAAAGAAATCAAGGATTAAAGTATGGTTTACTTTTTGTAGATCTCGTTTAATGGAACTTATTAATGATTTTGTTAAGGTTTATCAAAATTATTTTAAATTTTTCGTTGCATATGAACCCCAAAACCCAACATGATGTAAATTATGATGTTGAATGTTATGATTGAGGTAATACCACATTTGAGAGCACTCTTTGGTAGGTTTTGAAGCCCTACTTGAGTAGATTTAGGCTCGATAATCAGCAAGGATAATGGTGGTTCGAAAACCACTTTGTTCACCTTTTTTCGAATGGCGCCACCCACAGCGTGGATTGCTACCGAAATGGCACCGCAAGGGACGTAGTGGGATCCATGGTGGGATCCATTCCCACGGTGTCACCCATTGCGTGAAATCTAATTTTGCCTAAATTTTCTACTTTTTGGCTTGGATGTTAGGACCTTTTCCGAGAGTCTCCACTTGTCCAAAAATCACCAAAATTTATAGAGAACATCATATTATAAATTTAATTCATCAAAACTTTCGATTGATTCTGATATGTTTTGAATGGTTTTCAAAAATAGTTTTGAAATACGAAGTATGCAAGTTTCTAATTGAGCTGAAATGAGTTGAAGCCCATTCCGAGCAATAAACGATGTCGGAATGTGACCAAGATTTGCAAATCATATATTTGTATCGCACAAAAGTTTTCTATCAAATTTCTTAATTTTTCTGGTTTTCAAATGATTTTTTAAATAGGCAAGATTTACTTGCTTAATGAGTTAATTTTGGACTTAAGGTGTTCTAAGCAACAAATGATGTCGGAATTGAACCATAATTTTTAGAATATGGTATTGGATCACTGTAAATGTTTCCATCGAGTTTTGTGATTTATGTGCATGTCTAACTTATTTTTCAAGTTTCATTTCAACGAAGAATTCAATATTTACAAGTAAGGACTTGGAATTTCACTTTAAATTGCAAATTGGGTTTTCGGACTTTTAAATGAGATTTTATCACTCGAAAATCTTGGTTTCAAGTATTTGGACTTCATGGAACCAACCTCGAGAATCTTAAAAATTTCTATTTATTTTTAAACCATTTTTCAATTTGAAGGAAAATGAACTTTCAAATATTTATTTAGAAGTCCTCAGGGGACTGTTTTGCGAACTACTGTTGTGGAATCATTTGGAATAATTTATAATGACCCTAATTAGTTCAATAACACCCAAGAATAATAGATAAAGTGTGTTGAATAATACTAAGCAAGTTCGGACACATTTGGCCGAGCTAAGTGTCCAACGAGGACTTGAAATAAATAAAAAGAACCATCAAACACCAAATTGACTTGGAATGATTTGTAAGACTATTCATGAATTGTTTAGCACCAATATATTTAGTTACATTGCTCACATACTAACAACCCTTAGTAGCCTAATACCAATAGCAAAATAAGTGTTAAGTTATAAATAGTCAAGTTAGATTACAATTGAACTATATTATAAACAATGATGGTAAAAGCAACTTAATGACTCTAACACGTATATAACCAATCAAATGGGACACCAAGTACCTAGGTAGCTAGAGTCGGGCTTCGAGGGTTAATTGAGACGCATGTTGGGAGTAGCGAGGGCGTATTATTCTACGTAGTTTGAGGTAAGTAAACCAGCAAGGATCTCCATGGTAATTCATTGTCATTTTTTCATTCTTTAAAATTGTAAATTAGCTTTTCCGTGGACTCCCACTCCTTTTATGAGTGTTCATGGCAAATTGAGTCATGAAGGTGTCTCGACTGATTGCCAACTTGCAACTAGGGCCACGACCCCGATTCACTTGATTTAGTCAAAATGAGATATGTTTTTTTCCGGAGCACTGTTAATATCCCTCATTCATAATGGTATAGGTTCAGCATGCATTGTTCTGTCCTAAGACTCAAGTTTGTTTAGCATTGTCATGACACTATGACCTCGATCCTTTAGCACATGCACTCGGTGGTTTAGACTCCTTGGGCACCTCTATTTTAGTTTTCTTTACACTCATTTCTCTCATTTTACATTTTTCCAGTCTTATTATGATGTGCTTTATATCCCTTTCCACTTTTTCACTGCTAGCATGATTCTCAAACTATTTTTTATATTACTTATGCATTACTGTTGAGATCCTTCTTGCTTCACTTACTAGAATTGTCTCCTTTGGTGGCAATTACAGATCCGCATGCGAGTAAGGGCAAGATGTTGATAATAAGGGACTTTCTCTGAGACATCAGAGTGACCCTCCCCTTCTCACTTTTGTAGGTTTTTACACTGTTGTTTGTATTTACATATTATCATGTTTTGGGAATACTTGGGATACATTATAGGTTAGAGAGACACTTATACTTGTATATCACTTATTTACTTTCGGCACTTGTTCACCAAATATACAGGTTTATATTTATGTAGGGTTCCACATATAGTTTTCTGACTCTTTCATTTATTTGTTAAGTTATTTAATTTGATAAATTGCTTCCGCTAAATCTTTAAATCTTGCAAAACATTAATAACTCGACTTAAAATTATGAGTTTACATATAATAATGGATTACAAGACTGACTAAGCTTGCGTTGACCTTGCAGAGGTAGACTCGAGGGGTCTACGTAGGCTTAGGCTAAACGGGGCCCAATTTATGAGGAACTAGGGCAACTATAAAAAAACTCAGCCTCTTATGTGTAAATCGAGTCAGTGGCAGCAACATGAGAGAAACCCTCAACAAACCGCCTATAATAACCCGTTAACCGTGATGTACTCCAAGTCTTTAACACTGTTGTAGGAGTAGGCCAATCCTGAATTGCCTCAACATTCATCGAATCAACTAATATGCCGTCAGCATTAACCACATGTCTGAGAAATTTGACCTCTGAACACCAGAATTGGCACTTACTAAACTTTGCATATAGTTAATAATCCTTCTAGTCTGTAAAGTTACCCTAAGGTGGTGCGAATGCTCCTCCTAAGTCTTGCAATAGATAAAAATATTATTGATAAAAACAATGATGAACTGGTCAAGATAGGTTTGAACACCAAGTGCATCAAATCCATGAACATAGTGGGAGCATTAGTGAGCCCGAATGGCATCATTGTGAACTCGAAGTGCTTGTACTGTGTACCGAAAGCTGTCGTTGAGATATCCTCATCCCTGATCTTGAACTAATGATAACGAAACCTCAAATCAATATTTGAAAAATATATGGAACCCTTCAAATGATCAAACATGTCATAGATCATAGGCAATGGATATTTGTTCCTAATAGTCACTCGATTAAGCTGCCTATAAGGAGAATCGGTGCTCCCCTTCTTCTTAATAAGGAGAACCGGTGCTCCCCATTGTGACATACTAGGATAGATAAACCCTTTCTGTAACAACTCCTCAAGTCGTGTCTATAACTCACGCAATTCCTTCGGTGCCATCGGGTAGGCACCGAAGGAATAGTGCTAAACTCCAGAATTTCTTAAATTTGATTAGGCAACTAATTAAGTCTTTTCAAATTTTATTTGGAATTTCGGTATTTGAGGTGGGACCTACAGGTTAAGGATCAAATATCATAAGTTAAGACTTTATTTTATTTGTTGTGTGCCTAATGTATGTAGTATACTTTATTCATCACGAAATAATGTCAAATTGAGGTTTATAAGCATTGTCCAAGAATTTCTAAGTGCATCGGTATTTTTTCCAATTTTTTGTGAAATTGGAGTATTTTTGGAGTTTAATTTGGGCTTAAGACAAGAGATAAATAACAAAATAAATAAAAAATAAGTTTAAATTAACAAATCAATACAAAAAAGCCCTAAAAAATTAAGAAAAAACTTAAAAAATAGAAATTGTGGCCAATTAAAGAGAAATTGTGGATTTCTATGAAAAAAAAGGGAAAAGTTAGGATTTTCTCGAGACTTTGTATTCAAGGTTTTGCCTCGTAAAGCGTAATTTGAGGCTGATTGAGCCTAAATTACCAAATTAGACTCAAACGACCATATAAATGGGTTTTTGAGATAAATTAATGATATAATACAGTAACTCGGAATCCAATTAGAGATATGAGGTTTCAAGGAAGTTTTAGAGATTTTAAAAAAGCTTGTCCAGGTTTCAAGGAGTTTGAACATCGACATGAATTGAAAAGTTATGAAAAATAGAACAACTTAGTCTTTTAAGCTATGGATTTTTGAAATTTAATAGGGTTTTTGAGACAAAGAAATTCGGGGAACGTTCGAGCAAGGACTCGCTTAACCAATTTTGAATTGGTTTGATTGCAAGTAAACACTATTTCTTGCTTTTGATAGTAATATGGTTTATATCTTGCATGGTGAGGGAGTAAAACTCTTGATCATACATTCATGGCATCTGCATAGAGTTGCCTCTGTTTCAATCGTAAGAATGTAAGGTACTCCACTCTAGACTAGACGTAGTGCATGCGTCTAAGGCGAGTAATGTCGACTCCAAGGTAGTATGCATTGAAATCATTGTACCGTTCTAGGTTTATCGTGAAAAGGGTTGTTCGTTATAATCTTAGAATAGGAAATGAGGGATCCATGTTGCATATTTATTTTAGTACTTCATTTGTTGTGCAATATTCCATATTTTCTCTTGTTATTACTTTTTGTATAGAGCAAGGTAGATGTTTACTTATCTGACACTATTTATTTAGTGTACACTATTTTTTGGTGTTCTCGAAATGGTTTTTTCATGTTTTGAGGCTAACGAGGATCGAAAGGGAAAAAGGAACCTAGAAGACTTCTACCGAAGAGCTCTTTTCCCTATTGCATGTAATTATTTTTTATACTATTTTGTTTTGGGTTTCAGGATGAGTGTAGAGCGTGAATCACTTGAGGAATGTTTTGAGAACTTCACAAATTGATTGGAAATGGTTTTAGACCTAAATTATTTAGTTTTTGTAATATTTGTGGTTATGAAATAGTTTTGGTTTCAGTTTGAAGTCGAGAGTTGTAATTAAGGTTTATAACTTTACAATTCAATTTATAAATTTAGTTTTATATCATATTGTGAACTCCAAGGACTTGTGAGTTCGTTTAGGTCTCTCCTTATTTTGTTGTCTATTAGGTTTTGGTATCGGCGATCTGTAATTAGGGAAGGTGCTGCCAAAATTATTATAACAATACAGAAAACATTCTGTATGATTTCATAATTTGCTCCAATTGAGCAAGTCGAGAACTGAGGTTATTATTTAACAATTCAAATTTAGATTTGGAGCAGTATAAGGGTTGAATTGAGAGTCATTTTGAGTTTTAAAGCTAATTTTATGGTTTAGGTGCCCAATTAGGGTAATTAAGTTAAGTCAGAGCTTAGTGAGACGGGTCTTGATAAGGTTGGTATCAAAGCCTAGGGTTGGCTCAATTGAGGATTAACTTTGGTCGAGGACCAAATGGTGATGGAGTGCGTTTAGTTAGAAAGTAAATGTAAGTCGGGCTTACATTGTATTGACATTATCTTTATTGTTTGTCTACCATTGTATCAATTGATATATATATATATAATTACTGATTCATGATTAACTGCAACTTGTTTTGCATAATCATCCTATGGATCCACGGTACGTGGATTCTGAGTCATTTAGTAAATGGAAATAGATGATCACTGCACAACATCTGTAGATCGTCAATAATCATTCACAGATGAGGGCTCTGAGTGCTACTTTAGCAACCTAGTAGTTCATAATGATCATATAGTTCATGAGGAGCAAGCTACCTCAACAGCTCAGCCGAGGGTGGAGTCGAAGATTGTAACGCCAATTATTCTAATACAGGCCATTAATTGTTGAACTAATTAGGGAAGACAAGTTGCGTGGTGAATTCAAAAAGATTAGTCCACAAAGGTTTTACGGTGGATTTGATTTTTACAAGGCTGATGAGTAGATCTTGAATCACAAGAAGACTTTCAGGTTGTTGAATACTCTAGAGAACATGAAGGTCAGTTTACCAACCCATTATCTAGAGTTAGATGCCTTGATGTGGTGGAGAATTGTACTCAAGAAAATATAAGCTCATGAGACATGGCCTAAGTTTCTTGAAGTATTCAGGGGAGAGTATTTCGCTGAGACCATAGTATTAGAGAAAAAATTGGAATTTGATTATTTTGAGCATGGGAATATGCCTGTAACTTGATGGTAATTGGGTAGACAGATATACCAAAGGCCAACAAAATTCAAGAATTTAAATTTGGTTCGAGAGAAAGTATCACTGCTACAGTTTCAACGATGAGGCTAGAGACATTCATCAAAGCTTATGAAGTAGCTAAGGGTTTGAAAATGGACGAATTCTTTCACAGAGATAAGGAAAGCGACGGAGAAGTATTGTGGAAACAGTTCGGTTTTAACAATGGCAAGGAGTGGAGTTGTTGCAAGGATAAAAGGAAGGAAAGTAAGGGTAGTAGAAGTTTGGATTCTCTATCAGTATCATCTACACCAGGTCCCACGCAAGCTACTACTTTTCCTCTACCTTTTTTGAGGTTCGCTGAGAGATCTTATCATCCTTCAACCTCACCTTTTACTCCACAGGCACAGCCGCATTCAATGTCAAAATCTCAGTTGCGATATCAAACAATTCCATCGACCTTTTAGAGTACACATACGTCATCTCATTCCAGTCACAGTCATAGTTACGGGGACAAGGTGGTAGAGACAAAGTTTGAGTTTGTTAAGGTAATCCACCGAGGCCTACTAATACACTGGCTTCATTAGTAGGCGGTCGGTTACTTTGACCATGTTTTGTGTGTGATTAATGAGGCATCTTAAGAAAGATTATCCGAATTTGAATCTGGGATGAACTTTTTCATCATCAGTTCAGTTTAGACTTTAGGTCAGGGAACGTGTTCAAGTTATTGTTGAGCAACACGTGGACGCCAATAGAAATTTAATAAAAGGTATTATTTCTATTTGTGGTTGGCCTATGAAATTTTTGATTGATTATGGTTCTACTATTTCATTTATTTCTGGCCTAATGGTTGATGAGGTGCATTTTACTCCGGTGAAGGTCAACATACATTTAGTTCTAAGTACTACAGCTGGGGACAAAGCATATCAACATTTTATATATGAGAGGTGTATAGTGGATATTGTAGGACATGAGATGGCCGCAGATCTTTGTGTGTTAGAGTTCCTATAGTTTGATGCACTCTTAAGAATTGATTGCTATCACATATCATGCACGCTTAGACTATTTCCATGAATAAGATGATATCTTTCTACATTCCAGGCCGTTCAATGTTTACTTATACGGGGCTACTATTGATTGCCAGCGACTAGACGTAAGGTTTCCACTTGTCAAGATATGGAAATTCTAGCTGAAATGGTTAGTATAGAGGCAAGAGTTCAGCCGAAGTTGGAAGATATTCTAGTGGTCTGTGAGTTTTTTTATGTTTTCCTTGATGATTTACCTAGCTTACAACTACCAAGGGAGATTGGTTTTATTATTGATTTAGTTCTTTGAGCCAAACTCATTTCCATTATGGTGTATAGGATGACTAAATCTGAGATTGCAGAGTTGCATATACAGTTGCAAGATCTCATAGATAAATGATTCATACATCTTAGTATGTCACCTTAGGGCTCACCAGTTCTTTTCCTGAAGAAAAAGGACGAGAGTCTCAGAATGTGTATAGATTACAAACAGTTGAACTGATTGATGATAAAAAACAAATATCTTTGGCCACGCATTAATAATTTTTTTAATCAACTAAACAAATCTAAGTTCTTTTCAATGATTAATCTCCAATTTTTCTACCATCAATTTAGAGTTAAGGAAAAGGATGTAGATTAGACAGCTTTTAGTACGAGGTATGGTCATTTCAATTTCACTGTGATGTCGTTTGGTTTGAACAATGCACTTCCTATGTTTATGTATTTGATGCAGCAGATACTCAAGCCATATTTAGACCACTTTATGATTATGTTTATTCATGATATTATAATCTATTTTGAGACTCGTGAGGAGCATGGAGCACATCTCAGAGTCATTTTTCAAACTTTGAGAAGTCATTTACTAAATGCCAAATTTTGCAAATGTGAGTTTTGAATTTTAAAAGTTAAATTTGTAGGTCATGTTGTTGGAGCTGTTGTGAAGATTGAGGCTATTATGAACTGTCATGAATAAACTGCGGTGACATAAATCATGATTATTCTCACTTTAGCCAGTTATTATTACAGATTTGTGTTGGATTTCTCCAAAATAGATTCACCTATCGCTAGATTGACCCAGAAGAATGTAGAGTTTATGTGCTCAAAGGCTTGTGAAAAAGCTTTTGATGAGCTTACGAAATGATTGACTACAACTCCAGTATTTGTGTTACCTCATTCTAGAAAGGACTTGAAGATTTACACAGATGAATCTCATATTAGATTAGGATGTGTGTTGATGCAGGATAACAGAGTTATATATTATACTTCTTGTTAGTTGAGGACTCGTGAGAAGAATTATCATGTTCAGGATCTCTAGCTAGATGCGATTGTGTTTGCTTTGAAGCTCCAGAGATATTATCTCTATGAGGAAAGATTTACTTTGTTTTTAGATCACAAATGTCTTAACTATCTTTATTGTGTTATGGGGTTCATAAGCAACAAAAAATTCAGTACAATTTTGAAAAAGACCCCACCAGGATCGAAAATAAGTTCCATTAAACTAGATCTATAAAAGTAAATTATACCTTAATTCTTGATTTCCTTCTCTAATTGTTCGATCTTTAAGACTTTCAAGTGCGTGTCCTTTATTAGAAATTCACACACAAACGGTGACCACAATTTGGAATGTTGGCCCCAAGAGAGACAGAAAACGTTTTTCTTTTTCTCCCAAAATTTAGATAACTCAAAAATAGTAAAAAGCGAAATCTTATATTGTTTTAGGGTTTCAACCTCTATATATGTGTAGATAAGCTCACTTAGAAAACATATTCGTAATACAACTATTGTATTTAGGCAATTCAAGCAAATTATATAAACGCGCCTATTAATAAGTTATCATATAACAAATCATAAGATCTTTTATGTCATGATTTTTTAAAATAATATTCATTACTCTAAACAAATTGAAATTGTGCAAAGTCATTCTTTGTGTGCCACTCAATAGGTTCATGCAACGTTGGTAGTGAACCAAAATTATTTTGGTACACAAGTCATAAGTGGTCTTTAGCAAGGCATTATGAATACCCAAGTTGCATGAATATCAAAATTGATACAACCTAATGAATAACATATATCATATCCTTTTGTCGCGCGATATCCTTTGATTAAACATAAGGAATGGAAAGTCACCATTAATGTTCAATCATATTAGTCTCCATCTTTAGGTAGACTTAAAATACCCAAGTGACATTGAACATATCGATTCACATGGACTTGGTCACTATATATGTCTCTCATATCGAGGGATCCACTGATATCTCTCTATACGAGAGAAACAAACTCTATCTCGATTACACACTTTTACACCTTATTCACATAGTAACCAATCACAATCTTTATAACCATCTGTTAAAGATAATGCTTGATTGTGTCAAATCACTACGATCGTAAGGTTGAAGTCTTTAGTAATCTCAAGTCGAATGACTAAATGATATAGCTATAATGAGTAACATCTATGACTTAATCCATATGGTGTTCTCAAAGTGATTCGGTCCAGTATCTTGTTCCCTAATAAGTACTCATGATCTTGATTTGTATCCCTATATGCATAATTATTAGATAACCATCAATCAAGATTAACACTAGCCTTAATTTATTATAGTTCCCAGTATAATGATCGACTAGGGTCATTTAGGATATTTCAACAAATACCCATGGATCTTATTATATAAGGTAAACAAGCTATTACTTATAATAAAACATCAAATGAAAATCTCTATTTTATTAACTAAAAATAATTAGATAAACGATGTTTGTAGATTGACTTAAGGCATATGCCCCAACATTTCCACTTGCACTAAGGCCAATAATTCATGTAGCTAGTACCTAATGACCTAACATGACTCATGTTTCGCTTATGGAAGATCTTTATCAAAGGATCTATAACATTGTCTTTTGTAAGAACTCTGCAAATCTTCACGTCTCCCCTCTCAATGATTTCTCTAATGAGATGAAAACGTCTTAGTATATGTTTTGATCTATGTTGTGTTCTTAATTCATTGGCCTGTTCTATTGCTAGTTGTTGTAACTATACAAGCAAATGGGGTTAGCAATACTTGGAACCACATCCAGATCAAATATGAACTTTTTAATCTAAGCTGCCTCCTTAGCTTCATCGGAAGCAGTAACTTACTTAGCTTCAATTATAGAATCTACCATAGTCACTTGCTTTGAACTATTCTAGTTCATTGCATCTCCATTCAAAGTAACCATATATTCAGACTACAATTGGAAGTCATCTATGTCAGTTCGAGAACTTACATATGTTAAACCATTTACAACAAGCTTGTCTTCCAAACTTCCATATACCAAGAACACTTCTTTAGTCCTTCTCAAGTACTTAAGAATGTTCTTTACAACTATCCAATGACTCTCACCAGCATCTGACTGATATCTACTTGTTGCACTCAAAGCATATGATACATCAGGTCGAGTGCATAACATGGCATACATAATAAATCTAATAGCTTATGCATATGGAATCATATTCATGTGTTCTTGCTTATTATTAGTCTTAAGACATTGAGGTTTGCTAAGACTTATGTCATGAGACATTAGAGTCTTGCATACTGAACTTATTCAGTTCCTTGTCTATAAATAAGTACTCTGACTTAGAAAAATCAAACTTTTAGTTCTATCCGTATAGATCTTAATCTCAATAATATAGGCTGCATATCCTAAGTTTTTCATTGAGAAACACTTCCCTAACCAAGATTTAACATCATGTCAGGTTGGGATGTCATTTCAATGAGTAACATATCATCAACATACAATATCAAAAAAAACAATTACGCTCCTACTGACCTTCTTACATACATAAGACTCATCTTCATTCTTAATGAAACCAAATTCCTTTATTGATTCATAAAAACGAAGATTCCAACTTCGAGAAGGTTGCTTTAATCGATAAATGGGTCTTTGAAGCTTTGCACACCTTCTTAGAATTCTCAAGATGGACAAACCCTTCAGGCTGTATCATATACACATCATAAAGTAGTTTTCCACTAAGAAAATATGTTTTGACATCTATTTGTCATGTCCATAGTCATAATATGTAGCTATGGTAATTAGAGTTCTAATAGATTTAAGCATGGTTATAAGAGAAAAAATTTCACAATAATCAACACCTTGAGTCTATTTTAAACCTTTTGCTACTAGTCGTGGTTTTAAGTATGGACTTTGCCATCTATGTTAGTTTTCTTCTTGAAAACCCATTTACATATAATGATACTACCACCTTCAGGTAAATCAACCAAGTTTCAAACTTGGTTATCATACATGGATTACATCTCAGAGTTCATGGCATTAAGCCATTTATTTGACTCGGGGCTAGACATAGCCTTTTGATAAGTAGTAGGCTTATTCTGATCCATAAGCAAAACCTCTACTATTAGTAATGAGAAATCCATATCTCTTAGGCTCATGTCTTACCCTATCAGACTTACGTGAGTCGTATGATACCCGTGGAGGCTCAACTAGTTCATACTTCGTTGATTTCTCACTAACATTTCAGTGTTTATTTGTTGTTCTAGAACTTCTTCAAGACTTACTTTAATCCCGTTGTTTTCTTTTGAAATAAACTCTTTTTTCATAAAGACACCATTCCAAGCAACAAACTATTTTTTCTCAGTGGGATTATAAAAATAATATCCTCTAGTTTCTTTAGGATAACCAACAAATACGCACTTGGTAGATTTGGCTAATAAGTTTTTTGAGATTTGTTGTCGTACGAAAACTTCACAACCCTAACTCTGAAGGAAAAAAAACTTGGTCTCTTCCCAAACCACATCTCATATAGTGTTTTATCAACAGCTTTAGAAAGAATACGATTCAGTGTAAATGCAGTAGTTTCTAAGGCATAACCACAAAAGAAAGTAGGAAGATATGCATGAATCATTGTAGATCAAACCATATCTAATAAAGATAAATTTCTCCTCTCAGAAACACCATTCCATTGTTGAGTTATAAGAGGAGTTAACTGTGAGTCAATCCCACAGTTTCTAAGATGATCGTCAAACTCTTTGCTAAAAAATCCACCACCTCGACCTGATTGAAATGCTTTGATAGTTTTACCAAGATGATTTTGCGCTTCGTTCTGAAATGTTTGAAACAATAAAAAGACTCATCTTTATGTTTCATGAGATACATGTAAACAAATATGCTAAAATCATTGGTGAAATTAATCAAGTACTGATAACCCTCTCTAGCCATTGTGTTAATAGGATCACATACATTAGTATGTATTAAACCCAATAAATCACTTGCCTTTTCACTTTGTCCAATAAAGGGACTTTTTGTTGTCTTGCCTAGTAAACAAGATACACATCTTTCATATGATTCAAAATCAAATGAGTCTAAAAGTCCATCTTAATGAAGTTTAGAAATGTGTTTCTCATTTATGCGGCCAAGACGATAATGCGAAAGCTAGGTTTGATTCAAATCATTTGACTTGAATCACTTCGTATTTACGTGAAAAATATGAGTATCTATGAACCTTTTAATGTTTAGAATATAAAAACCATCGCAAAAATCAGCATTCACATAGAAAATGTCTTTACAAGAAATGGAGCATTTATTATTAACAATAATGAAATTAAAACCATCAAAATCGAAACATGAAACTGAAATGATGTTTATGCTCAAGGTAAGGACATAATAACAATTATTTTAAACTACAATAAGTCTACAAGATAAAATTAACTCACATCATAGAGCCAACACAACAACCTTTGCTCCATTTTCAACTCATAGGATAACTTCTCCTCTATTTAACTTTCTACTTCTGGTGAGATCCTGCACTTTAATACAAATGGGAGATCACATCTGGTATCCAGTACCCATGAATCACTAGTAAACGAGTTAACTTCAATAACATAAATACCTGAAGCAGTAGTCGCCCTACTCTTCTTTTTCATTTGATCATCAACATAGAGTTTGTAATTATGAACCAATGCCCAGGTGCATAGCAGAAATGATAGTTTCCTTTTTTCCTTTTCCTTTTAGGACTGTGAAGTAGAAGTTACCTTAGGCTTGAATTGCTCCAAAGGCTTTTTGATAGGCACAACAACCTTGGCATCTACGGACTTTCCTTTGGCCTTCTTCTTCATAGCCTTTCCTTTTTGAACCATCAACATATTGGCAGTGGATTTCTTGACATTTTGCTCAATAGTTTTAAGCATAAAATAAAACTTTGAGAGAAAGATTTTTTTCCATGTTATTCATGTTATAGTTCGTCACAAATTGTGAAAAACTATTAGGCGATGAATTAACGATCAAATATGTAGCCATCTTTTGGCTTATGGGAAATCCAAGTTTCTCAAGATGGTCAATATAGCCCTTTATTTTGAGAACATGAGGTCTAACTGATCAAACCTCAGCCATTTTGCAAGAATGAGGGTTCTTGACTGAGTTTACTGGCCTATAATTAGCATTTCATTTGGTGTTTGTATGGAATGCATTAGTATTTATTGAAATTAACTGAGTTTATTGGCCTATAATTGAATAATTGGAAAATTATAGGACATTTAATACTGTGTGTAGGTTAAGGGTGATGCACACGAGTTGTGGGGTGGTGTGCATGCCCGAGTATACTCGTTGGCTTGCACAATTAAATTATAAACGCATGAATATATATGTGTGTGTGTGTGTGTGTGTGCACGTGTATAAACACATATATATATATATATATTGATATATAATTGTATGTATAAATATATATTGAAATTAATTAATTAATCAATAATCTGCGAGCGCCTAGTGATACGCGGGACATACGTGAGACGTATAATAGTGCGCACACTTGATGGTCGTCGTTGACGCTCGTGCGTAGGATCCTAAAGTGTAAATAAAATTATATACATTGGATTTTCCTTGAGATACGCATGGTGTGAGGATCGAGGAAGTGAATTTGTTGTGCGTTGGTTGTTGAAGAGATTTTCCATGCGTCAAGATGCATAAAACCACATCTCAAGGAAAATCAATGCGACTTTAGTTTCATCTTTGTTGATTGTCCTTGAGATTCGTGTGCATGAGATAGAGAAGATTTTATATTTAATCAAACTTAGGTCGGTTTAGATGAATGGGTCAGTTGATAGCTACATCATCGGCTTCGAGATACGTAACACGTATATCGAGAAAAACCAAAATCATAAGATACATTAGATCTACCTCGAGATTTATGTAACATGAATCTCAAGGAAATATCTTATGTATCCTCTTCAACAACCCACATCGCCTCCTCCGTTTCAACAATGAAATAGAAAGAACGAGAGAAAGATATATATATATATATATATAGAGAGAGAGAGAGAGAGAGAGAAAGAGAGACCGGATTTGAGGGAGATTGATAAAGGTCGATGGCGATGGAGATTGAAGGTGAGATCAGGGTTATTATTGATGTTGGTTGACTGTAGTTGTGTTATTGTTTGTTGTTGGTGTGTGTTAATAGGCGTTATGAAGTTGGGAAGGAAGAAGATGAAGGGAAATGATCTCCCTTGTTGTTCGATCAAGCCAAAGCCCAAACATTTTTTTCTGGAAAAAAAAGATTTGGTAAAACAAACAAACAGTCGAAACTCTTAGTTCGCCCAGGGCAGGAAGACTTACACACATTTGTGTGTGTGCATCCCTAAATAGATCGGGCCAAGAGACAGTGCCAGGCTTGGCCCATGGGGTGAGTCAAGCCCAGTGCTCTGGCTAAGGTCGTGTCTGCCCCATTTATGGTCGACCCGACCAAAAATTAAAAAAAAGGGAAAAATGGACAAGAATTCCAGAAAATTGAGAAAAAAGTCTTAAAAAATTATATTTTGATCAAATAAATAGAAATTATAGAATTTCTATAAAAACTAAGAATTTGAGATTTGGGTGAGACTTTATTATGAGGTTTTACCTCGAGAAAAATGTGAAATAGTCACATTAACTTAAAATTTGATAAATTGGCTCCAGATTTGATTAAGACCAGTTAAGGGTTTTTAAATAATAATCATTGGATCCAAATTGATGATAATTGGTTTAATTTCTGGTTCACGATCAACGGGAAAAGATTTGAGGATTCGGGGAATCATATAAATCGATAAAAAGTTAGAAAAGCTCGGCACAGATAACTGTGACTCGTATTTTTATCCATTATGCTACGTAATTAGTATAATTATCTCATATAGTATTATGGACTGGGAATGGAGTAATGTACTGTGACTTGAATTGCTTTTACGAGAAATTATTCGAAAAGAGTTACGACGGGCGAATCAAACAGGAGTGACGATGAATGTGATAGGCAAGCTACCGACATCTTCCCTTCAGCTACCTTGAAATACCAAATTGTTAGTTTCCTATTGTTTATATCAAAAATGAGTTCAAAGAGGGATGCGACGGGGAAATCTAACTGAGGTTGACAATTGAGGTATTGAGAGGCCAACCAATACCCTTCCCTCATATTAGTGACACTAACCGATTACTACTTTCCATTTAAGAGTATGTAGCTATGCTAAGCCTGGACACCACAAAAATCACATGTCAGCCAATGTGTGATGTTCTGTGGAATATAATTCAGGGTAACGAGAGTCTACAACTCTTATTTTAAATGCAAAAGAAATAAGAAATATACAAGTCACGAGTACAATTGCAATTGATCTATGAACTTGCATTCAGTTATCTATTGTTATATCATTTGAATACCTGAATAGATATGTCTTGGTTTCATATTGCTATTCATTGATTCATTGAAATTAGTTGATAATTGATCGATTTATGTGCATCACTTACTAAGCAAGTTAGAGCACTCATTCCCCAATTAACATTTCAATTTGTTAACATGTGCTTTGACTTAAGAACATAGAGGATTAGGAGTCTATAGTCTTCTCTACTTTCCACTTAAGAGTGTGTAGCTACGCTACACTCAGATATGATTTTACGATTGAGGTTTTTGTCGATTTTTGTATATCGTATGTTTTATCGTAAAAGTTTTTAATTCCGCTACGTTTTCAATTATTTATTAGATATACGATACATTGCATTAGCGATTATTAGGTGTGAAGGATGGTTGTACTCTTACTCTAATTGAATCCGACTAGTGTACCGAAGCTTAATTAGGGTTTCAAGCCTGGTATCGTCTTAATCGAGATAAGGAATTCTACAGTTTGGTATCAGAACCATGTTTCCCATACCATTCTAATATTATGACATTAGAATTTAAGTTTTCATAACTTGAGAGTATTCGATTTAATAATCAAGTTAAGGATTAACTTAGTGTTTGATAAACAATTATTATCGATGTTTTAGGGGTAATGAAAGATAAAAGATAGAGTAATGTGATTTGCTATGTTGTATTTTACCTATACGATAGATATACCTGCAATGTTTTTCCTATGCATTATCTTGGAGGTCTTATCTATCATCTTTATCTTGAAATCCAATGAATAAATGGTGAGGGTTTGTCACGGCCAAAATAGCTAATCTTAGTTTAATGTGTTAATCAGGATCGAATGACGTATGACATGGGACCCGCAACGAGATTCGTGTCATTACCTAAGCTAGGTGGCTGAGGTAAATGTTATATTTGTGGTGCTATATGCTTAGTGTATTGTATATGTGTAGACTACTAAGTCATGCTTACATATTGATAGGTGTCGAGACGTGAGTAGGGACTTATCTCGATAAGTGTGTGTAGGAGGTCCACTTGTTAAGTCTTGAGATACATGTGCACAAATGATCAAGGCTATCATTCCCCATATCCAACTCAACTATATAAAGCTTATGATCAACAAAAGCACCTCACACTCTCTCGTTCAATTGCTTAGTTGAGAAGCAAACTTGCTGGAGAAGTGAAGAGCTGCTGGGGAAGAAGAAGATCAGCAAACCAAATGGAGTTGGTGAAGAAAAGATCAAGTTCAGCTTGTATTCATCAAGCTAGGTAACTTCTCTACTCCATTAACATAGCTCAAATCCATGAATTCATGTATTTGATGTTGTGGGTTGTTGATTTATGTTGTAAATTGTGTCTTGGAACTCTAGAGGTGTGTATGAGCGTTCCCAAGGCATCAACACAGCCTATGTGTTGATAAAATTTAGAATTCAAATTGCAAAATTCTAGGTTTTACTACACATAGTCCGCTAGGTATGCGATCTAGCATGCTAATATTGAATATCACGCTACATAATGTTGGATAGGGCGTTAAGTTGAAAATTATCGTGCTAATTCTAGAATTAGCGCGCTAAATGTTGTAACAGCACAAAAATCAACAATTTTTATAAATGGCTTAAACACTATAAATGGTTCTAAAACACTAAGTAGACGTCCAAGCACACTTAAAAACATCTAATGTGATGTCAAGAACATAAGGAATTGTTTTGGGAGTTCAAACACGAGTTTCGAGGCATTGCGAGGCCAAAGTAGCATAGGAAATTACGTGTGTATCTAAGTAAAATTGAGTGAGATATTTCGTTACATTTCATTCCTATTGGATTATACATTCTCAGTCATTTGGACTGAATTGCATTTGTACTCCGTATGCCATGACTTGTTTTCATTTCTCATTACATGAGGTTATTTCATGGCATAATTTGTTGATAAAATGATTTCTTTGACTCCAATTCATATGCTATGTCATTATTGATTATTATTACTAGTAGTCAGTGAAATAGCATGTTATTAGGTAGTTTTACATAGTGTATTAAATCTATATCCTGTGTGCATTAGTTATCCAATTGTATTTGTTGGATTCCAATGTCGTGTTCTTGAATATGAAAGTGGTTTTTGTACCTAGGGTCCTTTTATGATAGAAGCCCGTCTTACATATCAGGGGTGATCGAGATTTCTCCAATATCTTACGCAACACATAGGGTATGGGACTCGGGATTGTTGGCAAGCATAAATTAGCTAACTTCACAAGTTGTAAGACTCGAGGTTGTTGGCAAGTATACATCCCAATGACTGATATTTAGGATAATTATAAAAGCGTATTATACCGTGTAAGCACGCCTTTAAAAGAGATGTAGAGTACAGTTTCATCCATATATAGTGGAAAGGCTTATGTGATAAAGATCACGAGTGACCGACCCTAGATCATTACTACTTAGCCCAGTGTTAGTTTCATTATGTTTAACTAAAATATCTCTTTGCATAATAATCTTTCAGCATAATAGCTATTATTATTATGTTTTTTGATACTTGTTGCATTATTGGGAATGTGAACAAATGTCTTTCAGTATTACTTTCTATTTTCAAGTACTCACCATTTAGTTTGTGACATTGGGTACAGATCCATCGAGTAGCAGGACGGGCAAAGAGAAAATCGGAGACTACCTCTGAGCCAGTAGAGTGCAGCTACACCAGATTTTGTGAGTTTTGTTTTGATGTATTACTTTCATATATATATATGATATTCTTTTGGGGTTTGTATTTTATGCGATGATTGATAGGTACCTTCACCAGATACATGTTATATATCGTCATTTAATTATATATACGCATGTGTTCTCTATTTCCTGGTTTTTCCACAAAGGTTAGGCTATATGTTATAAGTTTCCGCTAATTGAATTGTTAAGACTTCCGTTGAATAACTTTTAATTTAGAAAATTTTAATTAAGATTTATGAATTTACATAGGATCGGTATATGTTTATATCTATTTGAACAATAAATAATTGATAGGTCATAAGGTTTTGAAAAGGCTGACTAATTCCTTTTTAGGCACTATATGGTGAGGTTAAAGCTTAATAAAGGGATTAGGACGAGCGGTGCCCTAATTTGAGAAGGGATCATCGCAGGTGGTATCAAAGCCTAGGTTTATTAAAAACCTTGGTTAGAGAACCTATGTTTATAGAGCTTAGGGTAGTTGAAAATAGTCATTCCACAAGAAGATACCAAAGATACAGTGTTTAGCTAAAGGCCTAGCTTTTTCAACAATTAACAAATAAAAGATTTGAGGAAATTTGAAAAATAGAAATCTTACTTATGGAAAACTAGATCATCCTTGCCTAGAAACCATTAGTTAGGAAGTGAGTGAAAGTGCGATGGGGATTTCTTAAATATACATTTTAATATTCTATTTGTATATATACGTTATCTACGAAGTAGCTGATTCGCGTTCGCTATCAACTTGCAGACATCGTTGTAGATTCACGCGATAGCGAGGACGCAGGTGCAATTGAAAGCTAGCCTTTTATACCATCAGCTGATAATTTTCATTGGCTATCTGATTGAGTAGCTGATCAGGGTCAGCAGTTAGCAGAGTTCATCGCCATAATGATTGTACATTTCACTCCATCAGCATATACACCAGCCCCTACTACTACAACTACATCCACATTCTCGAAATTAGTTCTGGTAGTGCGGATTGTACTAGTGATGGCAGTTCCAGTCGTAGAGACTGTTTTTACACCGTCTTTTACCCCTCCATCTTCTAGCTCATCAACAGATGTTTAGTTGGCGAAGGATTTCATGAGACTGAAACCAGCTTATTTTGATGGCCAAAGAGACTTTGAGAAGATCGAGAAGTAGTTTTTGTCTTAGGAGAAGTTACATCGAGTTTCGAGGATTGAGGACAAACTCCAAACTGAGATCTCATCGTACACTCTACGGCGAGATGTTGATGTATGATGGCGTGTGACGATAGATTTTAAGGGAGAGTTTGAGTCATGGGATGCCTTCAAGAGGAAGCTTTATCGACAATACTTCCCACCTGCAGTGATGAAGCAGTTGAGGAAGCAGTTTATGAATCTGAGATAGGGAGCTGATGACTCAGTTATGAGCTATAAAGACAAATACGGCTATTTGAGGCAGTTTGTTGGAGTCTTAGTGAGAGAGGGTTCTGATGATGTATATCCTTTTGGAGATGGACTGAGGCCTGAAATTGGGTTTTATGTGGTCAATTCATGTGTTAGAATATTGGGGGAGATTTATGACCGTGCACTCTCCCACAAGACCTATTAAGAGTTGCTGATGGGACACCGCTACAGCGTTGAAAGCCGATCTGCTTACAAATTATGAGAGGAGGAGACAAAGAGGCAAAGGACTAAGGAGATGGGATAGAGGTTCTTAGGGTGCAGGGATATCTATAGCAGTTCTACCATATGTATCATCTCTTACGCCATTGCAGACTTTTGTTGGTAGACCTCCCTTACCACGACAGGTTAGACCTGCATTTCCAGCTCCTACTACTACCACTACTACTTTGCCAGCTCCATCAATACCACGTCAGCAGTAGTAGGGTGGTAGAGGCTAAGGTAGAGGTAGAGGATGAGATAGTTCCAAACAGGGGTAGAAACGGACAAAAGCCCAACATCAGGTTCATGGTCAGCGTAGACCAGTCACTTGTTATAGGTGTGGTTAGGTGGGATGCGTAATTTGAGTTTGTCCACAACCAGCAACCGTTATACCATCATAGAGTTGAGAAGGTGTACATATGATTGCACAACATGATGTAGATGCCACGCGGAGACTCATTGAGGGTATGGTTTTCATTTATAGTAGACAGTTGTATGTTTTGTTTGATTCGGGTTTTACAGTATCTTCCATTGTTGGTCGCATGTTAGGCATCTTATGGTGGTCACCGGTGAGAGTTGGCGTACATTTGATTTTGAGTACAGCAGCCGGGGATAGAGTTTACCCTTATTTTCTTGTTGAGAGATGTCCAGTATAGATAGGTAGAGTAGAGTTACCTGCAGACTTAAGGTGCTCGAGTTCTTAGACTTCGATGCGTTGTTGGGAATGAATTGGCTACCAGCATATCACACTCATATGGACTATTTTAGTCAGACAGTGATATTTGATATCCCAGGATATCCGATGTTCACGTATAATAGTAGTACATCGAGAGCCGAGGGCACGCGAGGTTAATTTGTGACTAGTGGAGAGATGGAGACTCTAGTGTTGTTATACCTCGTAGTAGACAGTCAGGCACCTAGACTAGCGAAGATACCGATTGTGTGTGAGTTTTTGGATGTGGTTCAGGAAGACTTACCTGGTTTACCGACACCGAGGGAGATAGATTTTATTATTGAGTTGGTACCAAGCACTAGATACCACCGTACTGCAAGGCTCCACGAGAGTTGGAGGAGTGGAGGAGTCAGCAGTAGGATTTAGAAGAGAAGGATTCATCATATCTTCTATGTCACCATAAGGAGCACCAGTCCTATTTGTGAAGAAGAAGGAAGGTACTTTGAGACTGTGTATCGATTATAGATAGTTGAACAGGGTCACAGTCAGAAACAAGTATCCTTTACCACGAATTGATGATTTATTTGATCAGCTGAGAGAAATGCAATTTTTCTTTGAGATAGACCTGCGATCAAGGTATCATCAGCCTAGGATTAGGGATGAAGGTAGGACCATGACAACATTTAGCACGAGGTATGGACACTATTAGTTCACAGTCATACCATTTGGTTTGACTAATGCTCCTGCTAGGTTTATGGATTGATACACCAATTGATGAAACCATTTCTTGACCGCTTCGTGATTATTTTCATTGATGATATATTGATATACTCGAGGGCTCGAGAAGATCGCGAGTAGCACCTCAGAGAGACGTTACATGTCACGGCCCAAATCTTTAACCATGTTTTAATTCCTTAATCAGGATCATCAACCCATGACGTGGGACCTACACTGTGATACATGAATCGACCAAGGCACGTGGCCGAGGTATATCGTATTTTTGTATTGATGTGTGCTTAGTGTTATGTATTGTGTAGACTTACTAAGTCGGTTTGTACAGTTGTAGGTAGGGGTGGGCAGCGGTTTTCGAAAAGCTGCCCAAACCGTCCAAACCGCACGGTTTGGTCTGGTTTTTAAAATTCACGGTTTGGTCGCGGTTTGCAAAACATAAAAACCGCAGAATCCCGGTTTGGTCACGGTTTTCATTTTGGGAAAACCGCGGTTTAACCAAACCGAGAGCATTTTGGTAAATACCAACCAAAACCCTAAAATATCAAAAAATTAAATAACACAATCATTTCCTCTTCCTCTTCCTCTCATTCGCTCCCGCATCACCTCCCTCACTCCCGCCGCCGCCTCCCTCTCACTCTCGGCGCCGTCACCTCCCTCTCTCCCGCAGTCGCCTCCCTCTCACTCCTGTCGCCGTCACCTCCCTCTCTCCTGCAGTCGTCTCCCTCTCACTCCCGCCGTTCCTCACTCCCGCAGGCTCCTCCTCTCACCGTCGGCTCCTCTCTCCTCTCACCGCCGTCTCCTCTCTCCTCACACTCCCGCCGCACCTCTCTCCTCTCACTCCGTCACTCCCGCCGCTCCTCTCTCCGCTCAAAGCCGCCGCCGAATCCATCGCCATCGTCGTCGCCTTCCACCGCCGCCTCGCACCGCTACCTCGTCATTGCCTCGCACCGCTGCCTTGCCGCTGCCTCACACCAAAATCGCAACCTAACCAACAAAATCGCGCAAACCGCGGTTCGGTTTGGTTGCGGTTTTGGTGGTTCGCGATTTGGGGGTGGTTTGAAAAATCACTAAACCTTAGACTCTCGGTTTGGTCGCGGTTTGGTGGTTTTCACCACCTAACTGCGGTTTGCCCACCCCTAGTTATAGGCGTCGAGATAAGAGCGGGGACACGCCTTGAGTAGCGTGCGAGTCGGGGAACCAGGTAGTTATCATTTTAGTAAGTCTTATTATATACTAATATAAAATAAAGAATCACTTATAAGCCTTTGGTTGTGTTTGTTAATGTGAATAAAATTAAAGGCCTATAGTTGAATAAATTAAATGGAAAGCATAAGATTGGTCTAGAGATACACATTGGCACATCTAGGAACTAGGTGAGTAATGAAATGGTGTCACTTGAGGTTGAGTTAAAGGGAGTTAGTGGGATATATGACAAAGGTGGACTATTAGATATTCCTCGGGATACATAAATCCATGAAGATTAAGGGCTAGGAAGGAACATTACCTTAATATATATTATTAGTGATCAATCAACATGCAAACCAAATCACTCATTCATTTTTGCTGGAGAAGAAGAAGGAATTGCTGGAGAGGAGTGAATCATCAAGGTGTCGAAGGAATCCATTAGAGTTGGTGAGAAACTCTCAAGCTAGGGTGCTACATTAACTAGGTAAACCTCTTTTTAGTTGAAATTAGAACAAGTTCTGGTTTTAGAGTAATCTCGAGATAGTAGATGATTGAGTATTTGCAATTAATTTATATATTTGTATTCCTGATTTCAATTTGATAATATAGCTATATTGAAGTTCTTAATTTGGCTTTGAAATCATAAAGATATGAATTTTTGAAGTTGCAACACCAAAACTAGAATTCTGCATGTTGTATTACGAATGAACCTGGATAATTTGGTCATAATCTACCCATTTTAGATCCAAATTGATCCAAACTAGTGGGATTTGAGAGCTTATTTATAGAGGAATAAGTTAGCTTAAATGAAGGTATTTTGACTCAAATGTTGATATGTCCAAACATGCTCTACAAGTAGGTGCTGAAATTAAAAGGGAAAGTCTTGAAACTAAATCTGTTAAGGGCATAACTCCCTAGCTACTTATCCAAATGAGATGATATTTTAGTATGTTGTAGATATATCTTATGCCTTGTGACCAAAACTCACATTTTTAGGAACTATAAATTGGGAGAAATAGATCTTATAAATCAACTGGTCGGGTTAAACTCCAATTAGACCTATGTCTAGTAAAATCATGATATCTCCTTCATTCTAAATCTGAACTTTGCAAACTAAACCTTTCTGGAAAACTAAGAGAGAGACCAAAAATAATTGTACTAGTGGAGAATTTCGATATTTTGACCATTTCATGCCTAAAAACTACGTTAAAATGTAGGACTGAAATTGAGACTTAATTTAGTCTTTAGGGACTGATTTAGGAAGATTGATTTAAAGTCTATTGAAACAATTTAAATACACAATAAACACCACTAAATCGAGTTTAAACCAAATATATTTGAACTAATGAGATACAAAACTTAGGAACCTAGAAAAAGGGTACGGGAGAGCGAATACAAGATTTGGAGTATCGGGAGGCCAGTAAAGCTAGGACTTTACTTTGTTGTTGTGAGTATATCCAATGGCAACTTCACTTTGCATTTCATTTCTATAAATTATTGTCCTCGAATAGTCCTTTTGACTCTTCTGCCTTTGTATGCTTATATCATGTGTTCTTTGTGTCTATGCTTACTCGATGAGTCTAGTTTGCATGATATCCTTTCATTTGATTTAATTCATTGATTCTATCGCATGATTTGTCTATTCTTGTTGTTTTAAATGTGAATTGAATGATAAATAGCATGCTATTAGGCTAGTGAATATCTTATAAATGTTTAAGAGGACTTGTATTCCTTATTTGTTTAGGTGTGTAGATGTGCTTATGCCTTGACAATCCATACTTGGTATTTCTTGAAATTTAAAAAGTAGTTTTTGCATTTAGGTACCGTATTCGATCGAGGTGTGCGCGACTCACGGGGTTAAAGTCCCTGGGGATGTCGGCGCATGTTACCTGACACTGTATGACACTCGGGGTTAGAGTCCCAGATGTGGCCTACACATCACGGTTAGAGTCCCTGGTAACACTTGGGTTAGAGTCCCTTGTGCTATATGATTATCGAGTCGGAGTGACACGTTTCACTACCGACCGGACCTAAATCACCACTACTTAGCCTAGTTTCAGTATCACTTGTTTAACTCTGTTATTTACTCGCATATTGTTTATTTTCCGGTTCTCGCATTTATATGCTTTTAAATACCATTTGAATATTTGGAAATACCAATTAAACTTGTCATCGGGGATTGTTGTTTTATTCTTGTACCCACCATCCTTTTTATGACGGTGGGTGCCGAGTCGTCTACCAGCAGGTCGGGCAAGGAAAAGATCGACAATTATCCCCGAGCCCGCGGTGCGTCACTGTATCGATTGTAGGTTTTCTTTTGGTATTTTGATTGTATATGTTATATGTGTCTTTTAAATACTATTTGGATTGTATATTGGGTTGAGCGTTAGTTTCCCCCACTTGACTTGACTATTTTACTGTTTCACTGCATTTTGAGGACTTTATATAAATGATGTCATTTCCTGGTTTTCCACACTTAGGATTTTAGAAATGGCTTCCGCATAATCTACTAATTGCTTCCGCATAACCAATAATACTTCTGCTAAATAATTAATTTAATAAAAAGTTTAATTAACTCTAAATTTTATAAACTAGTAGGACCAGCGTATTACTTATCCTGAACACGAGAAAAAAGGCGTTTAAATTGTAAAGGCTGACTAATACATAGTTAAGTCATGCGTGGATAGGATTAGGGTTTAATTATGGGATTAGGTCAGGCGGTGCCCTAGATTAAGAGAGGGGCCGTCACAGTTGTTATCAGAGCCCTTGGTTATTAGAACGTTAGGGATTAAAAAAAAATAAACAAACCCTAGAAGTGGAAACTGGATGATCCTTGCCTAGAAACTATTTTGTTGGGAATTGAGTGAAGGTGAGCCGGGGTGTTTTCTTTATAATCATTTTTATTGCTATATGTATATGAATACAAGATAAGTCCCATAGTAGCTGATTCGCGTATAATTGTCAACATGCAGACACCGATGGCGGATTCGCGCGATGCCGGAGAAACTGGAGCTAGCGACAGTCTACCTTCCACAGTATCAGTTGACGATTTTCAAAGGTTGTCTGATCGAAACCGCTCTGGAGAGACAGATCGCCGAGTTCATCGCCTACATGTCAACACAAATGACTGCATTGGTTTCGACGGCCCCTGTCACCAGAGCTACTACTACAGCACCCCCGACCACAGAGACTCCTACTGCACCAGCCACTACTATTGCCGCAGAGGCACAACCACCTATACCACCCGTAGAGCCAGCGACACCGTGTCCACCAGCATTACCGGTCGTCACGGTACCGGCAACAGAAGCAATAGTAGACATGCCCACACCCGCTATATCTGAGATCACTAGCTTGTCGAGGGACGCCAAGCTAGTGAAGGAGTTCGTTAGACTCAGGCCGGCGTATTTTTCGGGAGAGAGGGACCACGACAAGATCGAGAAGTGGATCTTATAGCAGAAGAGGCTGCATCTACTACTGGGTATTGAGAACAGACTCCAGCCAGTTCTTTCATACTACACCCTGGATAAGGGTGCAGATGTTTGGTGACGCTCTAAAGTGGCGAGCCGAGGTAGTTTCACATCATGGGCAGACTTCAAAGTGGAGTTATGCAAGCAGTATTTTCTGGCTTCGATGTTGCAAAGATTTATGAAGAAGTTTATGAGCTTGAGATAGGCCGAGGGGGAGACTGTGATGATGTATCGCGACCGATATGGTTACATGAGGCAGTTCGCGTGAGACTTGGTGAAAGATGACGCAGTGACGCATTCTACTTTGGAGATGAATTAAGGCCAAATATAGCTAGACATATCGTTGGCACCGGGGCCCGCACTCTGCAGGAGATTTATGAGAAAGCACTCGCCTAGGAGACTTATGAGTTAGGCAGAGAGGATGAGAGAGCAACAGAGGGTTACGATCAGGGTTCGGACTACGACATGAGACAGAGGGGTAAGGGACAAAGGAGAGGGGATAGGGGTCCACAGAGGGGTGGGGCACATGTTGCCCCTGTTTCAGCAGTGCCCTATGCACCTCACCCTACACCCACACAGGCATATGGCAGAGCTCCCTTACCACTTTCCACCAGACATGCATTGCTAGTTCCACCGGCACCGAGACAGCATCAGTTGCAGGGTGGCCAAGATAGAGGTAGAGTCAGGAATGGACCACGATAGGGTCAGCGACAATTACAGGGGTAGGCGCGATAGGCATGGTAGCATCGTCAAATCACTTGTTAGAGATGTGGTCAAGTAGGACACATGTCTAGGGAATGCCCACAACTGGCAGCACATTCCCCAGAGCAGGGTTGAGAGAGAGTTTACATAGTCATACAGTCATATGCTAGAGCGACACGCAGCCTCATCGAGGGTACAGTTTGTTTATGGTAGAGACTTATATGCATTGTTTGACTCTGGATCCACTGTTTCTTTAATTGATGGCCGCGTGTTGGGCATATTAAGATTGACACCTGTTAGGCTTAGCGTACACCTGATTTGAGCACCGCAGCCGGGGATAGGGTTACCCTAATAGTCTAGTTCGTGGATGTCCTATAAAGATAGGCGGGGTAGAGTTACCGACAGATTTTAGAGTCCTCGAGCTGTTAGAGTTCGACGCATTGCTAGGGATGGATTGGTTGTCAACCTACCACGCACACATCAACTACTTCAGTAAGTCTGTCATATTTGAGATTCTGGGATGTTCGATGTTCGTTTGCCGTGGTAGTACACCGAGACTCAGCACCACAAGAGGTCGGCTTGCATCCAACGGAGAGATGGAGACTCTAGTAGTGTTGTACGCTGTAGCTGAAAGTCGGGGACCCAGACTAGAGTAGATACCAATTGTTTGAGACTTCCCAGATGTTTTCCCTGAGGATTTACCCGGATTACTGCCACAACGAGAGGTAGACTTCATCATCAACCTTATATCGAGTACCAGACCTATCGCGATACTATCGTACCGCATGGCTCCGAGGGAGTTAGAAGAGTTGAGGACACAACTTAAGTATTTGGGGAAGAAGGGATTCATTACACCTTCGATGTCACCGTGAGGAGCGCAAGTTCTATTTGTGAAGAAAAAGGATGCCATTCTGAGACTATGCATTGACTACAGGCAGTTGAACAAAGTGACAGTCAGAAATAAGTACCCATTTCCGCGAATAGATGATTTATTTGATCAGCTGAGAGGAACACAATTTTTCTCCAAGATAGACCTGAGATCGGGGTATCATCAGCTTAGGATCAGGGATGAGAATAGGTCCAAAACAGCATTCAGCACCAGATACGGACACGACTAGTTCACAGTCATGCCATTCGGGCTGACCAACGCCCCCGTCGTATTCATGGATTTAACGCACCGGGTACTTAGACCATATCTCGACCGCTTCGTGATAGTCTTCATCGATGACATCTTGATCTACTCGAGGACACGTGAGGATCATGAGCAGCACCTGAGAGTGACGTTGCAGACATTGAGGGAACACCAACTTTTCGCTAAGCTCAGCAAGTGTGAATTCTAGCTTACAAAGGTCAAGTTCTTGGGGGACGTTGTTGGAGTAGCATGAATTGTAGTAGATCCGACCAAGATTCAGACGATCACGGATTGACCGGCACCGACATCAGTACCGAAGATTTGGAGCTTTTTGGGGTTAGCAGGATATTACCGTTGATTCGTGAAGGATTTCTTGAAGATCGCTTCACCGATGACGAGGCCGACATAGAAGGATGTTGCTTATGAGTCGACTGAGAAGTGTGAGGATGCATTTACTCAGTTGAAGAGGTCATTAACTACCGCGCCAGTGTTAGTACTGCCAGAGGATGGACAGGGATTTCTAGTGTACACGGATGCTTCTCATACGGGTCTAGGTTGTGTGTTGATGCAGGGTAGTGGTGTCGCGGCATACACATCGAGACAGTTAAAGATACATGAGAAGAACTACCCCACGCACGATCTAGAGTTGGCAGCGGTTGTATTTGCATTGAAGACTTGGAGACACCTTCTGTATGGAAAGAGATTCACACTCTTCACTTATCACAAGAGTCTGAAATATCTCTTCACACAAAAATAGTTGAACATGAGACAACGCAGATGGTTGGAGTTCTTGAAGGACTATGAATTTTCCTTAGAGTATCACCCAGGAAAAGCGAACGTAGTCATAGCTGAGTAGGAGACCGAGTAGAGATGCTGAGGTGGTTAGATGTCACATGATGCATGAGTATGGATTACTCGAGGTAGCGGCGACAGCATGTCAGACAGAGGTTCCTACCGATACTCAGGTGATGATTCGCGCACAGATTAGATTACAGACCGTGTCTACACATCAAGTATCAAAGGATCAGAGGATCGACCGATTGTACTCGAGATTCTGCGAGTTAGCACAGAGTGCAGAGTTTACAGATTGGGCAAAGAAGACAGATAAGTGTCTGAGATACCGGGACAGGTTGTGGATAATAGAGGTGCCGGAGCTGAGAGATGAGATCCTTCAGGAGTCGCACCGTTCCAGATTTATCATACATTCAGGCATGACTAAGATGTGCCACGACATGAGGAGACATTTTGGTGGCCCGGGATGAAGGCAAACGTGTCTAAATTCATCAAGAATTATGGTATCTATCAGCAAGTGAAGTATGAGCATTGCAGACTCGGGGGATTACTACAACCGTTTCCCATTCCTCGATGGAAGTGGGAAGACATCTCTATGGATTTTGTTAGAGGACCGTCGAGGACCGCAAGATGACATGACTCAATCTGGGTGATAGTTTACGGATTGACGAAGTCTGCTCATTTCCTGCCAGTGGCATCGCATTACACGTTCGATCAGCTGAGCGTACTATTCGAGAGAGAGATTATCAGGCCGCACGGAGTACCATTAACGATCACGTCAGATCGAGATGCTACGTATACGTCCAGGATGTGGCGAAGTATGCAAGAGCAGTACGGTATGCGCCTACAGTTCAGCACGACTTTCTACCCTCAGACTGACGGGCAGACTGATAGATTGATTCAGGTCCTCGATGACATGTTGCGGGCATGCGTGTTGAAGTTTGGTGGATCTTGGGCGGAGTACCTACCGTTGTGTGAGTTCGCTTATAACAATAGTTATCAGGCTAGCATTGAGATAGCGCCATTTGAGGCTTTGTATGGCAGACCGTGTCACTCGTTATCGTGTTGGGCTGAGCCAAAGGATCGAGAGATAGTGGGGCCTGAAATTGTTGTTGACCACACGGAAAAGGTCAAACTGATCCGTCAGAGACTCAGAGGAGCAGAGGAGAGACATAAGAGATATGCGGATAACTATCGCGGTGATCTCGCGTATTCCGATGAGTCTTTGTCTATTTAAAGGTTTCCCCTCGGAAGGGTCCTTAGAGATTTGGGGTGAAAGGCAAGCTTGCACTGAGGTACATTAGGCCTTCATGATTAAGAAATGGGTCGGGAAAGTGGCATATGAGCTTGAATTGCCTCCATAGATGTCAGGAGTACATCCGGTGTTCCACATTTCGATGCTTCGACTAGCCGAGTCGAAGGCGAGCGTGCGACCGACAATTTACTTGAGTCAGATCGACCTGAGCAATGACATCTCTTACGAGGAACAACCCATTCAGGTCCTAGATCGGAAGGTACAATAGTTGAAGAGAAAAATCCATCCCGAAGGTACTCATCAAGTGGCAGTTCCACGATGACAGGGAACTCACTTGGGACCGGGAGGACTACATGCGAGATAGATTCTCGTACCTGTTCGAGCCAGGTAGAACCGTGACTTAAACTTAATTTTGAGGACGAAATTTCATTTCGTTGGGAATATTTATCACGGTCCAAATCTTTAACCCTGTTTTAATTCCTTCATCAGGATCATCGACCCTTCACACGGGACCTACACTGTGATACATGTACCGACCGAGACACGTGGTCGAGGTATATCGTGTTTTTGTATTGATGTGTGCCTAGTGTTATGTATTGTGTAGACTTACTAAGTCGATTTGTACAGTTGTAGGCGTCGAGATGAGAGCGGGGACACGCCTTGAGTAATGTTCGAGCCGGGAAACCGGGTAGTTAGCATTTTGGTAAGTCTTATTTAATACTAATTTGAAATAAAGAATTACTTATAAGCCTATGGTTATGTTTGTCAATGTAAATAAAATTCAAGGCCTATAGTTGAGTAAATTAAATGGAAAGCGTAAGATTGGTCTAGAGATACACATTGGCACATCTAGGAACTAGGTGAGTAATGAGATGGTGTCACTTGAGGTTGAGTTAGAGGGAGTTAGTGGGATATATGACAAAGGTAGACTATTAGATATTCCTAGGGATACATAAATCCATGAAGATTAAGGGCTAGGAAGGAACATCACCTTAATATATATTATTAGTGATCAAACAACATGCAAACCAAATTACTCATTCATTTTTGCTGAAAAAGAAGAAGGAATTGCTGGAGAAGAGTGAATCATCAAGTTGTTGAAGGAATCCATTAGAGTTGGTGAGAAATTCTCAAGGTAGGGTGCTACATCAACTAGGTACACATCTTTTTAGTTGAAATTAGAACAAGTTCTGGTTTTAGGCTAATTTTGGATACTAGATGATTGAGTATTTGCAATTAATTTATATATTTGTATTCCTTGTTTCAATCTGATAATCTAGCTATATTGAAGTTCTTAATTTGGTTTTGAAATGATAAAGATATGAATTTTTTAAGTTGCAACACCAAAACTAGAATTCTGCACTTTGTATTAGGAATGAACCTAGGTAATTTGGTCCTAATCTACCCATTTTAGATCCAAAATGATCCAAACCAGTGGCATTTGAAAGAATTTAAAGAGGAATAACTTTTTTTAATTGAAGGTATTTTGATTCAAATGTTTCTATGTCCAAACATGCTCTACAAGTAGGTGCTAGAATTAAAAAGAAAGTTTTGAAACTAAACTTGTTAAGGGCACAACTCCCTAACTACTTATCCAAATGAACTGATCTTTTCGTATGTTGTATTTGGATATATCTTATACCTTGTGACCAAAAATGACATTTTTAGGCACTATAGATTGGTAGAAATAGATTTTCTAAATCCGCTGGTTGGATTAAATTCCAATTAGACCTATCTCTAGTAAAATCTTGATATCTCCTTCATTCTAAATCCGAATTTTGCAAACTAAACCTTTCTGGAAAGCTAAGAGAGAGAATAACAATAATTTTACTAGTGAAGTATTTCGATATTTTGATCATTTCATGCCTAAAAACTGCGTTAAAGTGTAGGACTGAAATTGAGACTTAATTTAGTCTTTAGGGACTGATTTAGGAAGATTGATTTAAAGTCTATTGAACCAATTTAAATACAAGAGAAACACCACTAAATTGAGCTTAAACCCACTATATTTGAACTAATGAGATACAAAACTCAGGAACCTAAGAAAAGGGTACGGGAGAGCGAATACAAGATTTGGAGTATCAGGAGGCCGGTGAAGCTAGGACTTTACTTTGTTGTTGCGTGTATACCCAATGGCAACTTTACTTGGCATTTCATTTCTATTAATTGATGTCCTTGCATAGTCCTTTTGACTATTTTGCCTTTGTATTCTTATATCATGTGTACTTTATGTCTATTCTTACTTGATGAGTCTAGTTTGCATGATATCCATTCATTTGATTTGATTCATCGATTCTATCCCATGCTATGTCTATTCTTGTTGTTTTAAATGTGAATTGAATGATAAATAGCATGCTATTAGGCTAGTGAATATCTTATAAATGTTTAAGAGGACTTGTGTATTCCTTATTTATTAGGTGTGTAGATGTGCCTATGCCTTGACAATCCATACTTGGTATTTCTTGAAATTTAAAAAGTAGTTTTTGCATTTAGGTACCGTACTCGATCGAGGTGTGCGCGACTCACGGGGTTAGAATCCCTAGGGATGTCGGCTCATGTTACCTGACACTGTATGACACTCGGGGTTAGAGTCCCTAAGGTTGTCTACATTCCGGGGTCAAAGTCCCTGGTAACGCTTGAGTTAGAGTCATTTGTGCTATAATGATTATTGAGTCGGAGTGACAAGTTTCACCGCCGACCAGACCTAAATCACCACTACTTAGCCTAGTTTTAGTATCACTTGTTTAACTCTGGTATTTACTTGCATATGGTTTATTTTTCAGTTCTCCCATTTATATGCTTTTAAATACCATTTCGATATTTGGAAATGCAAATTAAACTTGCCATCGGGGATTACTATTTTATTCTTGTACTCACCGTCTTTTTTATGATGGTGGGTGCAGAGCCGTCTACCAGCAGGCCTGGCAAGGAGACGATGGGCGACTATCCCTGAGCCCGTGGCACGTCACTGCATCGATTGTAGGTATTTTTTTGGTATTTTGATTGTATATGTTATATGTGTCTTTCAAATATTATTTGGGTTGTATAGTTTCCCCGACCTAACTTAGACTATTTTACTATTTCACTGCATTTTGAGGACTTTATATATATGATGTCATTTCCTAGTTTTCCACTCTTAGGATTTTATAAATGGCTTCCGCATAACCAATAATACTTCTGCTAAATAATTAATTTAATAAAAAGTTTTAATTAACTATAAATTGTATAAACTAGTAGGACTAGTGTATTACTTATCCTAAACACGAGAAAAGAGACGTTTAGATTGTAAAGGCTGACTAATATGTAGTTGAGTCCTACGTGGATAGGATTAGGGCTTAATTACGAGATTAGGCCGGCGGTGCCCTAGATTAGGAGAGGGTCGTCACATTACATGACTTGGAGGGAGCATACACTTTACACCAAATTCAGTAAATACGAATTTCACTTGTCAGAGGTCAAATTTTTTGTGCATGTTGTTGGAGTAGCAGGCATTTCTATTGATCCAACATAGATTTTAGCAACATGGATTGGCCAGCACTAACATTACTTATAGAGATTTGGAGTTTTCTAGGGTTAGCAGGATATTATTGCAGGTTTGTGAAGGATTTTTTGAAGATTGCTTCACCGATGACCAGATTAGCCTAGAAAGACGTGAGGTTTCACTGGTCTAAGGAATGCGAGGAGGCATTTGCTCAATTGAAGATATTGTTGACTATCGCACTAGTGTTGATATTGTTAGAGGCTAGATAGGGATTCGTGGCATACATAGATGCTTCTCATACAAGTCTAGATTATGTGTTGATGCAGGATAGAGGCACATTGGCGTATGGATCAAGACAACAGAAGATACATGAGAAGAATTATCCAACTCATGACTTGGAGTTGGAAGCGGTAGTATTTGCTTTGAAGATATGAAAACATCATTTGTATAGAGAGAGATTCACACTCCATACTGACTATAAGAGTTTGAAATACCTCTTCACACAGAAAGAGTTGAATATGAGACAACGCCGATGGTTGGAATTTTTGAAAGGCTACGACTTTTCTTTGGAATATCACCCAGGAAATGCTAACGTAGTTGCTGATACGCTAAGTAGGATACCAGTTGGAGATGCCAAGGTTGTTAGATATCTATGAGGTATGAGTATGGATTACTTGAGGCAGCGACAATGATGACTTAGCCAGATATTCCTATTGACACTCGGGTAATGATTTGTGCATAGATGAGGCTTCAGACGGTGTTTACGCAAAAAGTTTTGGAAGGTTAGAGAGTTGACATTCTATACCCAAGATTCAGTGGGTTGGCCCAGAGTACAGATTGTATTGACTAGACTGAGATGGTGGATTAGTGTCTCGGGTTTAGAGGCAGATTGTGGATACCTACAGTGGCAGAGCTTAGAGAGGAGATTTTTAGGAATCACACAGTTCCCGATTCACTATTCATCTAGGAAGGACCAAGATGTACCATGACATAAAGAGACATTTTTGGTGGACTGTGATGAAAGCGGACGTATCGAAGTTTATCAGGAATTCTGGGATCTGCCAACCGGTGAAGGCAGAGCATCCCTGGAGGATTATTGCAGTCGCTTCCTATTCCATGATGGAAGTAGGAAGATATTGCCATGGATTTCATGTAACGATCCGCTTTAATTAATCCCGATTAACTGATAAATTACAAAATAAGATCCTAAGCTCAAACCCACAAGGAGGTCGTGGAAAAGTCTAGGGCACACTTAATGAGGTAAAAATTGTTATTTTTATGTGGCGAGTGTTTATTATTTTACTATTATTTAATAATTCACGCCGCGCTAATTAAGAATTGCATTAGGTCACGTTGTCCGCGTGTAGTGACGAGAGTGTACGACGTCGTAGTGTGCACCTAACGCGGGTATATGAGATAGTCTGAGATTTAATTATCACATCACACATCCCATCACATCATCTATCCAATCACTTTAACCCATTCCCCATTTTTCTCTCTCCTCTCCAAAGTCAAACAAAAAAAAATCTCTCTCTCCTCACCTACTCCCTCTCTCTACCCGAACTCTTCTTCTCTCTCTCTCATTTTCATTTTCTTCTCCACTTCCAACTCCTCACCACAAAGATTTCCATGACTCTCTCAACTCGATTGGACATCTCTTATGGTGCTCTCTCCACTAGGCGACGCTCTCGAAGATCTCCGAATTGAGGTAAGTGTGTCAATTTTTGTTAACTTTTGCAGAGAAATTTAAAGTTTAATGGTGATGGTGTTGTAGGGTGGTTGTTGTTGTTGTTAGGTTGTTGGTGGTGTTGTTGTTGTTAAGTTTAAAAAAAAACATCGTCTTTGCAGAGAATAGACGATTTGTGGAAGAAGAAGGGGGTAGCTAGTAGGCCTGACTACCCCCCTAACATGTTGGGCATAGCTGCCCAAGCCCAGGAGGGCAGGCCGAGCCGATCCAAAATTGGGTGGCCCTGGTTGGGCCGAATCGGGCCCAATTGAACCGAGCCCGGTTCGGGCCCAACCCACCCCCCAAATTAATTTTAATTAATTAAAAATTTTAAATAAAATTAAACAAAACACATTTTAAATCAAATAAATATCAGAAAAATAGGAAAAATAGTTAGAAGATTATCGAAAAAATCCAGAAAAATCAAGAAAAATATAATAGAATTGGAAAATATAAAAAACTGATTTTTAAGGACTTTTTGGGGCATCGGCACCCCGGTATAACTCGAGAAGTGTGCCGAAATTAAACATTTTAAAACGAAATCTCAAATTTTTGGTCACACATTATAAATTCACTTAATGTGACTTTAAAGTAACGAAAGTGGTATAATTGGATACCATGGACTTAGGAGACTATAGTCGGGTACCGGGTGCATATCTCGAGGCTTGAGCATGACATTTTGGAGAGATATTTGCGATTGTTTGAGGTAAGTAAACCCACGAGAAAGTCAATTTAGAATTTACTTATTTTTCTTGTAAATTATTTATTTCCCATTATTTTTCGCCAATTCAGCTTGCATGTTTAATCTATTCCTGCGCGTGTCTGTGTATGGCCGAAAGGACAGTGTGACCCCGTTCCGGCTTTCTCATTGATGATTATTCGATTATTGTTACGGTGTTGGTCAAACCTTAGACTACGCGTGAGATATCTCTCAGCGAGTGGATGATCTCGAAAGCGAGTTGACATGAGGCTCACCTCCGTCACAGATTTTCTCTCCTTTGAGGCATTGGGCGGAAGTCTACCTTCCGACCAACGGAGTTCCTCGTTTCGACCGTGAAGAGGGGGCGTGGATTTTCTCACATCCAGGGCCTTCTCGGTTTAGTATTTACGTCCAAGGGCTCGACAGCTATAGATCACACTCGCGTTCCATATTCTTGATTATGTCACGACTTATATTTGTGCTTTACATTCCTGTTCATTTACTTTATATGCATGAATTGTAGCCGTTTTCTTGGATTTCTTGTGAATACTAACTGAATTTCTCTAGGATTTACTCACTGGAACTTGTCATTATTTGTTGGTGGCAAGTTGTAGATCCTACAATGAGCTGGGGGAAGGCGGTGATTGATGCCTCCACTAGCTTACTCGTAGGTGTTTGTATTTACATATACATACTTTTTGGGATCATTTTGGGAGACTTTTTCACCTGATACATGTATATTGACACCTATTATACATTTTTATCGCCTTAAATGATATACATGGTATCCTTTTACTGGGTTTCCAACCCATAGGTTGTTAATTAATGCATAACTTGTTTACATTAATTATATGCATGCTATTAAGACTTCCGCTATTAAAAGTAACCTAAAAAGAATTAAAATAAACAAATTAAGTTGTAAAACTTCTTAACTTAGCATATTTCGATAGAATATTAATCTTTTTAAACAACAAAATTTACTAAGTCGGATTATAAGACAGATAGTTCGCGGGTCGTTATAGATAGGTGTGCATGTGACGTAACATGGCTGGGTGACTTGTCTGGCGACGTGGCAGTGCTTGATTTGCCTAAGAATTTGGGGTCGTCACATTTGGATAGAGGATTACCGAGGATTGTCCATCGACATGATTCTCTCTGGGTGATTGTAGACAGATTGATGAAATCTATACATTTCATTCCAATTGCAGCTCATTACACATTTGACTAGTCTAGTGTATTGTTCGAGAGAGAGATTATTAGGCTGCATAGGGTATCATTGACTATTACGTCTAATAGAGATGCTATGTATACGTCCATGATATGGTGGAGTATGCAGGAGTAGTATGGTACACGCCTACAGTTTAGCATAGCCTTTCACCCTCAGACTGATGGACAGATAAAGAGGTTAATTCAAACTCTCGAGGATTTTCTCAGGGCTTATGTACATAAGTTTTGCAAATCTTAGGAGGAGTATTTATTGTTGTGTGAGTTTGCATACAATAATAGTTATCAGGCTAGCATTGAAATGGAGTCATTTGAAACATTATATGGCAAATCGTGTCGCTAACCATCTTGTTAGGCTGAGTAGAGGACCAGGACATTATAGGGCTTGAAGTTGTCGTTGATCATGTAGAGAATGTACTATAGATTCGCTAGTAGCTTAAGGAAGCCCAGGAAAGACAAAAGAAGTATGCATACACGTATCACAACGATCTCACATATGACGAGGGAGCTTTAGTGTATCTAAAAGTTTCTCCTCGTAAGGGTCTTCATAGATTTGGTTTGAAAAGCAAGTTAGGACCGTGGTTCATTGAGCCTTTCAAGATCAAGAAATTGGTCAGAAAGGTCGCTTATAAACTGGATTTAACTCCACAAATGTCGGGGATTCATCCAGTGTTTCATATTTCTATGCTTCGACAAGCCAAGTTGAAGGCAAGTGAGAGACTGACAGTAGACTTAAGTCAAACTTACTTGAGTGAGGATATATCATGTGAAGCGCAGCCAATACAGATCCTAGACAGGAGGGTGCAACAGTTGAGAGGCAAGTCTATCCCGAAAGTGATAGTCAAGTGTCAGTTTCATGGAGATTCGGAACTCACTTGGGAATCAAAAGACTATATGCGATATAAATTTTCGTACCTCTTCGAGTCACGTATAGTTTTAGGTTAATTTTAATTTCAAGGACGAGATTCTCATTAGTTGGGAAGTATTGTCACAACCCAAATTGCTAATCTTAGTTTAATGGGTTAATCAGGATCAAATGACCCGTGATGTAGGACCCGCAGCGAGATTCGTGTCATTACCGAGGCTAGGTGGCCGAGGTAAATGTTATATTTGTGGTGATGTGTGCTTAGTGTATTATATATGTGTGGACTACTAAGTTATGCTTACATGTTGATAGGTGTCGAGACGTGAGTAGGGACTTGTCTTGATAAGCATGCCGACGTAGATCCAAGGTAGAGAGTGATAAGGTAAGTTGGTACAAGCTTTTTATGGTTTTATTAAGTGAGTTATTTCGATTATGGTTGATTAGGTGTGATACACCTAAGTAAGTTAAAACATAAGCCACTTGATATGTCTCGAGACATGAGTTGACGTGCTTCAACATCAATGGAGTTATGGTTTGGTGTCACTTAAGCATGAACTTGTCGGACATGTGTGTGCAGGAGGCCCACTTGTTAAGTCTCGAGATATGTGTGCACAAATGATCAAGGGCAACAATCAATCCTATCCAATTCAACTATCTAAAGCTTATGATCAACATAAGCACCTCACACTCTCTCTTTCGATTGCTTAGTTGAGAAGCAAACTTGATGGAGAAGTGAAGAACTATTGGGGAAAAACAAGATCAGCAAAGTAGTGGAGTTGGTGAAGAAAATATCAAGTTCAGCTAGTATTCATCAAGCTAGGTAACTTCTCTACTCCATTAACATAGCTCAAATCCATGAATTCACGTATTTGATGTTGTGGGTTGTTGATTTATGTTGTAAATGGTGTCTTGGAACTCTAGAGGTGTGTATGAGGATTCCCAAGGCAACAACGTAGCCTATATGTTGATAAAATTCAAAATTCAAATTGCAGAATTCTGGGTTTTACTGCACAGAGCGCGCTAGGTATGCGATCTAGCACGCTAATTAATATTAGCGTGCTAGATAAGGCTGGATAGCGCACTAATTGTTGTGACAACATAAAAATCAGCAATTTTCAAAAATGGCTTAAACACTATAAATGGTTCTAAAACACTAAGTAGAGATCCAAACATACTCAAAAACATCTAATGTGATTTCAGGAACCTAAGGAATTATTTGGGGAGCACAAACACGAGTTTCGAGGAGTTGGGAGGTCGGAGTAGCATAGGAAATTGCGTGTGTATGTATGTAAACTAAGTGAGATATTTCTTTACATTTCATTCCTATTCATATGATCATTTTCAGTCATTTGGACTGAATTGCCTTTATACTTCATGTGCCATGACTTGTTGTTTATTCTTATTACTTGAGGTTGTTTCATGGCATAGTTTGTTGATAAAATGATTTCATTGACTCCAATTAATTTGCTATGTCACTATTGACTGTTATTACTAGTAGTCAGTGAAATAGCATGTTATTAGGTAGTTTTACATAGTGTTGTGAATCTATATCATTTGTGCATTAGTTATGCAATTGTATTTGTTGGATTTCGATGTCGTGTTATTCTTGAATATGAAAGTGATTCTTGTATCTAGGGTCCTTTTATGATTGAGATCCGTCTGACATATGGAGGTCATTAGACTTTCCAGGGTGATCGAGATTTCTCCACTATCTTGCGCAACACATGAGATTTGGGACTTGAGGTTGTCAGCAAGCATAACTTGGGTGACTTCACGAGTTGTAAGACTCGGGGTTGTTGGCAAGTATACATTCCAGTGACTGACATTTAGGATAATTATAAAGGCGTATTGTACAATGTAAGTACGACCTTTAAAAGAGATGTAGAGCACAGCTCCGTCTATATATAGGGGAAAGGCTGATGTGATGAAGATCATGGTCAACTGACCCTAGATCATTACTATTTAGTCTAATGTCAGTTTCTTTCAATTTAACTAAAGTATCTCTTTGCATGATCTTTCTGCGTACTTGCTATTATTATTATGTTTTTTGATACTTGTTGCATAATTGAGAATGTGAACAAATGTCTCTCGGTATTACTTTCTATTTTCAAATACTCACCATCTAGTTTGTGACAGTTAGCTGCAGATCCATCAAGTAACAGGCCAGGCTAAAAGAAGTTCGGCGACTACCTCTTTGTTAGTGGAATGCTGCTACACCGGATTTTATAGGTTGTATTTTGATGTATTACTTTCATATGTTTATGATATTCTTTTAGGGGTTGTATATTATGGGATAAGTGATAGGTACCTTGACTAGATACATGTTGTTATATATCGCCATTTAATTATATAAACGCATGTGTTCTCCATTTCCTAGTTTTTCCATAAAGGTTAGGCTATATGTTATAAGTTTTCGCTAATTGAATTGTTAAGACTTCTGTTGAATAACTTTTAAGTTAGAAAGTTTTAATTAACTCTGATTTATGAATTTACATAGGATAGGTATATGTTTATATCTATTTGAACAATGAATAATTGATAGGTCATAAGGTTTTGATGAGGCTGACTAATTCCTTATTAGGCACTATATGATGAGGTTAGGTCTTAATAAAGGGATTAGGCCGGGCAGTGCCCTAATTTGAGAAGTGGTCGTCGCAGGTTATTGGGAAACTTGTACTTAATGGATATAGCAAGAAAAGATGGTGAAAACACTATATAATGAGAAAGCATTAAGGTTTAGGGTTTTTAGAAACCTAAATCTTAATAATATATGGAAAAATGAAGACATTGAGAATCTTATGATGACTAAAAATGAATTCTTATCCTATTGATGGTCTCTAAAGGTTTTTATTCTCACTTTATTATTAGATTAATAATAGTCAGTGAAGAAGGACTTAGTTGACTTGAACTTTGAGACATATATTAGGAGAATTGATATTAAACATTGAATAAAATAATAAATGACCTTATGTGAAACTTAAAGATAATGATTCACTTTGAGTGAATATATACTAGCGTCCAGACTAGTTAAACGAGATTAAAGATCATTCAATGAGGAAAGTAGTGATAAACGATGCTAAGAACTTAGTTGTGATAAGATAACCACTAATTATTCATACTTCATAAGTTATTATGAAGTATAAGATTTTATGTATGGTACTAGTTCATATGGGAACAATGAGAATAAAATTGTCAGTATAGTTGTGGTGTAATCACACATACGAAAGGTAAAGTTCAAATAAGAAAAAGCGTATTAGTGTTGTAGTGGTTTAACTGCACTCACTAATAGAATGATCTTAATGGCGAAATTACTTTAAAAGTAAATATTCACAGTAAGAGATCAAAGTTGAAGGATTATGAAAAATCTGCATTGATAGTCAACTCTGTCTTATTTGTTGGACTTCTATCATTTTATAGTAATTTCATATGAAAATTTGAAGTTGAGAAATTTATAAGGTGTATGGTTGGAGTTAGAACATGGCAGTGAGCTAGTGAGACGTTTTAATCTAATCTTTTACACTGGAATAGTCTAAATTGGGGAGAATGAGTTGTTAATGAATATGAGAATTAGAGAATTCAAGAATGTTCATGATACTAAAGATTTTGTAAATTTCTAAATTCCTAAGAATGATGATTCATAAAAATGAAGCTATCTTTCAAGATTCATAGGGTTGAATTTGTTTTAGAATAATAGTAAGTTTATGAAGAAAATTCAAGTTTGATAAACGAAAATTGTGAATCCAAAAATTTGAATAGATTTGTTTATCAGGTTTTCTTGAAATTTTGACATAATTTTAAATTATATCCATCAATTACTTGATTTCTGATATTCAACCAATGATCAATTCCATTTTACTTGATGTAGTATGGGGATTCTATGAGTTTCAGAACTCAACTCGAGTGATGAGATTAATTAAGTTAAATCAAGAATGAATATTCATTACCTTGAAATAACAACTAATTTGATTCAATATATGAAACCAGTTATTCTCAAGAGTTATATGGTGATCATTTATTCAAGATCAAGATTAGAACTATATGAAAATGATGTCAAACAATGGATGTTCATGTTGAAAATCATGGTGGAAACCATGAAAACTCATTAGAGTTCATGCTATGTTCATAAAATGATTAAAGAAATGGAGTTGTTAAACTTTATTGGAATAAGATTATCATTGTGCTATTAATGATAATATAAAAATGATTTGAAGACTTTGAAAAAGGGACAAACATTATCGCAAAGTCATGAGAACTCTGACAATAAATTGGTGTATACCAAAAGAATTGCAAGTGCAAATACTAAGCTTCAAATGTAAGTGACTTAGACATGTGTTGAATGTTAATTGCGAAGTCAATGGAGTTGACCGAGATTGAGAGAGTTAGAGAGTTGTCCTATATTCAACACATAATGAGAAAAATATTGTTATCTTAGAATGATTGAATGATACAAGCAAGGTATACAAAGATTCGTAGTATCATTTTGTTGTATATTCGATTAAGCCTAGATTGTGATAAGTTACAAATGATACAAGGATGCCTTGAGGAAGAATTAAAAAAAAATAGTTCGACTACAATAATTGCTTGTTTATACCTAGACTAAAGAAAGAGTTAAAAGTTTAGCATAATACTTTGTTTAAGGTAGCTGTGTGTTGACACAACGAAGCAAGAGATTGTAGTTTATACTATTTTATAGTTCAATGAAGTTTGAGAAGAACTATTACGAAATACTTGTTTTGATAGTTGTACCAAACAATTTAAGGCACTTGTATAAAAGCTTGAAATGTATTGCAAACGATGAATGGAATGAATGGCAAAGATAAGTCCTAAAGTTGAGACTTACGATTATAAAATATAGGTGTAGATCCCAATTTATTTGTGAATCTATTCAAGTGAATAGGTTGCATAAATTCATTCATTCATTGTAGTGTTTGAAAAATTCCAATTTAACTAAATGAAAGAGAATTTGAGAATATTTTAGTTATTCTTAAGACTGGAAAATCTTAGAAGAAACACTAGAAGACAAATTAAAAGTATTAAAGCCAAAGAGTTGGTGCAATGTGAGATGAAAATCTTCAAGCTATGGGAGTTTGAAGAGCATAGTTGCCAGAGTGAAAGAAATTAGAGGTGAAATAAGTAACTGAAATTCTTGAATATAACAAATTCACCTTGAGAAATCACCTACACAAAGTAATTGATGTGATTAATATTTTGAATAGAAAAAAGAACTGGAATTGTAATTATAATAAAAACTTCTCAGTACTATCTCTTGAGAGACATGTATAGTAATGGTGATGGAATAAAGTCTTGCAGGCACATCATTAACTGAGTTGTTGAAACTGATAATTACAAATCTGTTCTTTGAAGCTCAGATTGGAGTTGAGCTAAATGTTTCATTAATTGGGTGATAAGGTGATTAAGAATTCTAATAACAATTTTTTGATACATCAGAATTTAGTTTTCAAGGATTAATATCCACATAAGACTGTCTAATAAAATTGTGCAGGACGCGTAATATTCTGAAATGAAAATACAAGTTCATGAAAGAACTTTAGGCAAGAATTACTTTGATGATCTCGTGGATCTCTTTATATTGGTCATATGGGTAATGTCATATCATATTGAGGTATACAAGAAGATTAAAGATTGTCTGAGGTGATGATATATGTTGTTAAATTCATAAAGAGATATGAGAGCTATTCAGTAAGTTGAGACTTGATAATAGAAACCTAAAGGGTTAAGTAAATTCTTGTCTATATATGATGGTAGACATATAACAAAATCGGTGGTTATGTAAGGAAATTAAGTAGACTTTGGCATTAGCACAATATAATGGAAGTTGTAGTTGATAGATTGGCCGAAGTCTACAAATTCTTGTCAATGAGGTGATGTTATTCTTTTGACGGATGGAGCAAATATATGTAGTTAAAGCTGTGAGATGATATGGTGTTTCAATGTTTGATTCCCCGTACGGAGATCCGAGACTTGCTTCCAGTAGTGGAACAAGTTAATGATATAGCTGAAAATCATTCTCAATCTCGGTACATGATATCTTCTGTATGTTGACAAACAAATCAAGCTGACAATCCTGATTTTTAAGAATAAATATTTTGAATTCGTGTCTCATAATGTTTAACCACTGAAAGAGAACAAATTCCTTTGTGTGAGCTCTTTGATAATAAAAGTAATCAGTAGGATTACATCGTCGAATGATAAAGCTGAATATGTTCAATCTTATTGTACATTGATGTATAGAACTAAGATTAGAGGAATAGCTTTTGTAAAAAATGAGATAATTAAAAGATACACAGAGAGGGTATGGCCGAGTAGGTGATTCACAACTACAACTGGTAAAGACAAAGATATTGAAAAGTCAAGCATAATAGATTATTAAAAAGTTCAAAAGACAATTTCATTGTGCTTCTGAAAGTCTCATCTATGAAATGGCTTTGTAGATTCAAATTACAGTAAAGTAGTTTTAAAATGAAATGAAAGATAAAATTACGAATTAGAGTTATACATGGAAGAGTAATTTTCATTTTTCTTCAAAACTATTGGTAACTTGTAGGGGTGGGCAGCGGTCTAGTCTGATTTTTAAAACTCGCGGTTTGGGGTGGTTTGAAAAACTTGAAAATCGCAGAATCACGGTTTGGTGATGGTTTTAATTTTAAGAAAATCGCGGTTTACCAAATCGATGGTAATTTAGTAATTTTCCTCAATTTACTTAAAACCCTAACAATATAAAGTTATAAAAACTTACTCCATACATTGCTTCCTCTCAACCGCGGTTCACTAAACCTTCTCAACCATTCATCTCTCTCTTTCTCAAGACCATTGTTTGCCTACTCCTCCCACATGTCAATGTCCGCCACCTCCCACCGTCAACAATCTTCGCCGCCTCCTGTCACCGCCACCAGTCGCCGCCGCCTCCTACCACCGCACCCACTAGTCACCCCTCTCAATTGTCTCCTTTCACCGCCAATGGCAGCCTCCCACCAGTCCCACCTCTCCTACAGCCACTCCTCGCACCAGTTGTGCCTCCCACCGCTGTCTGCTGCCACTAGTGGCCTCCTCCTACTGCGCATCCCACCACGAGTGGCTGCCTCACCCACCAATCGCTCCTCCTACCGCCGCCTCCCGACCACCAATTTTTTTTCAAAAAAAATATACCCTAAACCCTAAAACCACGAAACCAAACCCTCCAAACCGCAGCATGAACAGTCGGTTCGGGTGCGGTTTTAAAGGTTCACGGTTTGGTGATGGTTTGTAAAATGACCAAATCGTGAACCCCCGGTTTGGTCGCGGTTTGGTGGTTTTCACCACCAAACCGCGGTTTGCCCACCCCTAGTAACTTGTATGTTTCCTTTCATTTCGAGGACTAAATTGTCTTAAATTGGGGAGGCTATAATGACCCGTTATTTTAAGCAGATGATTAGTGTTAATTAAAATTTTAATTAATCTGAGTTAGGACCGTGGTTAAGTTCGGCATGTCTCAATTAGCGTGTACGTGGATTTACGTGTTGTTTGGTGTTTGTATGAAATGTATTGGTATTTATTGAAATTAATTGTATTTATTGGCCTATAATTGAATAAATAGAAAATTATAGGACGTTTAATATTGTGTGTGGGTCAAGGGTGACGTACACGAGTTAAGGGGTGATGTGCACGCCTGAGTGTACATGTTGACGCGCACGACGAAATTATAAACTCGTGAATATATATGTGTTTATATATGTTTTTATATATAATTTTATATATAAATATATATTGAAAATAAATACTTAATTAATAATAGGTGGGCGCCTAATGATATTTGGGGTGGACATTGACACGCATGGGACGTATAATAATAGTGTGTGCACTCGATTGTCGTTATTGACGCGTGCGACGAATTTATGGGTACAAAAACACATAAGTGAATATATATATTTGTATATATATGGGTTATATATATGAATCGAACCTAAAGTTAAAATAAAACTAAAGTATACATCAGATTCACCTCGAGATACATGTAGCATGAGGATCGAGGAAATGAAATGGTTGTACGTTGGTTGTTGGAGAGATTTTTCATGCGCTGCGATGCATGCAACCACATCTCAAGCGAAATCAAATCGACTTTAGTTTCATCTTTTTGGATCATACTTAAGTCTGTTAATATGAATGGGTTAGTTTATAGCCGCAAGATTGGCCTCGAGATACGTAATACATATCTTTTGATAGGTTAAAATCACAAGTAAATGTTAGTTCTGCCTCGAGATTGGTGGACCACGAATCTCGAAGAAATTTCTTATTTATCCTGTTCAACAACCCACATTGCCTCATCTGTTTTAACAGAGAAATAGAAACAACGAGAGAGAGAGAGAGAGAGAGAGAGAGAGAGAGAGAGAGAGAGATAAGTTGAGAGATCATATGTCAAGGAGATCGATAGAGATCGATGGCGATAGAGCTTGAAGATGAAATCGATGTTATTGTTGATGTTGGTTGATTGTTGTTGTGTTATTATTTGTTATTGATGTGTGTTAACGGGAGTTGTGAACTTAGGAAAGAAGGAGATGTAAGGGAGTAATCTCCCTTGTAGTTTGATCAGGGGATGCGTATGCGTCCCTTAATGGATAGAGCTATGAGCCTAGGCCAGGCTCGGCCCAATGCTCTTGCCAGGGTCGGGTCAGATCCATTAGGTTTGACTGGAACCAAAATAAAAAAAAAAAAGGAAAAGAAGGAATAAAAGAGAGAAAATAAGGGGAAAATGGAGAAAAATCCCAAAAATTTGAGGAAAAATCTTGGAAAATTATATTTTGATCAAATAAATAGAAATTGATGAATTTCTATGAAAAATGAAGATTTGGGATTTAGGCGAGACTTTATACCAGAGTGTTTAAATTGAAAAAACGTGAAATGGTTATATTAGCCTAAAATTTGACAAATTAGCTCCAGATTCGATAAGACCAATTCAGGCGTTTAAATAATAGTTATTGGGCCCAAATTAATGATAATTGGTTCAATTTACGTTCATGATCAACGGGAAAAGATTTGAGGATTGATAAGTTGGTTTTATATATACTTTTATTTGTCTATTTTAGTATATTTAATGTGAAAAGTTTCCAAAATATATATTTTATTATATTTTTTGGTCATTTTCAGGTGAAACAGAGAGCGCGGTTGAATTCTTGGCAAAAAATACTCAAAATGTAGTAGTTACGTGCAATGATTGGACACCGGACAGTTTGCCTCGAGTTACGCGTTACGCGGTGGGTAGAATAACAGACAACATACCAAATGACAGAAGGGGTGACATAATTGGGCCACTTGAGTTAAGCTGCTGTTTGATTGCCTCGCGATTCTCGTTACACTCTTTCCACACATTCGAACAATGTGTGCGATTTCCAGATGCTGCCACATGGCAGTCATTGATTCGCCTAGCTCCCCAAGCACGTACATGTAACACCAACCGATTCGTTACTTGTAGTGGACTCGTCCAGCTCACCAACAGTTTTCTCACGCTTTAGCTACCTTAGGATTTGCCTCGAGATGCGCGTTAGTGCATTCTCCTACTTTTTCGCCGAGTTTTCGAGCGACACCTAGTATTATAAGTCGCCAGGTGTCGCCTCCCGATTAGTTCTGAGCGTCAAAGCTCCTCTTCTCATCCAATTCGCTTCTGGCACGTCTCCATCCCATCAAACACGCCAGTACAGCAGCCATCATACATTCCTCGTGATACGTAACTGCACGTTCGTCTCGTGAATCCACTCAAGAGAACCAAACTATGTCCTCCTGCCATGTGTCATGATGCAGTTTGCCAGACCACGTCACACAGCTGTTCTCCACTAATAACGCACTGCCATGTGGTGGTTTTCAGTCAAAATGTACGAATCAGACGCTGCCATGTGTACAAAACCCATTTTCACCCCAAAAATAATCCTTCGATGGTCATCGGCGCACGTGTTACGAGACAAACTCCCGAAATTAGTTTCTCTCACCTAAAGAGAGCAATTTTTAGTGGTTTTTCATATTAGGAACTAGGGTATTCATACGAGGAGAACATAGTGGAGCTGCCATACACACCATTTTACACTTGTAGATTGTAGAGATGATGTCCGCCTAGACCAATCTTCTCCTAGGTCGAAGGAGAAACAAGTGAGATTCATGATTCATGAAAAATACTATGTGAGATCTATGATTTTTACTTAATTTGATTAAATTTCTCCTATTAATTTCATTGTTGCTAATTTTAAAGTATATGGTTTAGATCTATGGTATGTATGTGGCTAATGCATGCTTTTATATGGATAACCTATAGTTATTTGGACCATTAGTATCCGTGTAATTGTGCTTTTGGACCAATAAAGTGACGAACACTCACTCGTTTGCCGTTGAACCCTTTCGGTTCATGAGTGTGCAACAATTGAATCATGGTTAAATCGGAAGCGGATGTGATCCGGTTGTTTAGGATTAGTGTTCCCACAGACCCAAATTACTGCGGTTAGTGTGTTAAACCCGATTGACGGATGTCTAGTGTTATGCATTGATTAGGGAAGTGGTTAGTGGCAGACGTCCTAGCTATCGAGATTAGGGGAACTAAGAATTTCTTGCAAACGTCGATTTCCTATAACTAATCTAGGAGAAATTGAATTAATAACTTTTGGAATGATTGAGGACCATTAAATGCTATTGAATCATGATTCGTGCTTGTGGAACCGTAGACTTAGGTGATTTCTTGTCATTGATATTATTTTTGTGAACTTTTTATTTGTTCTAGTTTAGTTAATTATTTCCTTGAACTTTCTGAAAACTCCCCATTTTTAGTTAAGTTGGAGTAAAACTCAAATCCTGTGAATTCGACCATGTATTTACCACTACTACACCCTTGTGGTTGTTAACTAGATTGCGGTTTTATATTTGGCATGCACGACACATGACCATGGATCCCGAGAATCATATAAATTGGTAAAAAGTTAGAAATGCTACACAAGTAAGTGAGACTCGTATTTTTATCAATTATGCAACGCAACCAGTATAATTAGTTCATATAACATTATGGACTGGGAATATGGTAATATACCCTGACTTTAATGAGTGAATCGGACTGGAGTGACGATGATGGGGATTGGCAAGCTATTGACACCTTCCCTTCAGCTACCTTGAGGTATCCAATTGTTACTTTCCTATTATTTCTTTTATCAAAAAGGGAATTCGGAGAGGGATTGGATGGGAGAATCCGACTGAGGTTGACGACCGAGGTCTTGAAAGGCTAACCAAAACCCTTCCATCAGATTCGTGATGCAAACCGATTGCTACTTTCCATTTAAGAATGGCTAGCTACGCTACGGCTAGATACACCACAAAAATCACACGTCGACTAATGTGCAATGTTCTGTAGACCGTAATTCAGGGTAACAAGAGTCTGCAATCTTGTTTTAAATGCAAAAGAAATAAAAAAACATATAAGTTACAAGTACAGTTGATATTGATCTATGAACTTGCAATCTGTTATCTATTGTTATATTATTTCAATACCTGAAAAGAAATGTTTTGGATTCATATTATTATTCATTGATTCATTGATATTAGTTGATAATTGATCGGTTTATAAGCATGACTAACTGAGAAAGTTGGAGTGCTCATTCTTCAATTAACATTTCAGGTTGTTGACTTGCGCTTCGACTCAGGAACGGAGAGGATTAGGAGTCTATAGTCTTTTCTATGGTGAAGTGATTTCACTACTGTTTATATATTGTATTGAATTATTATTTTGTAAACAGGGTCGGCATATGGTTTTACAACCAAGGTTTATGTCGGTTTTGTATATCATATATATTATCGAAAAAGTTTTAAATTTTCGTTATGTTTTCAGTTATTTATTCAATATACGATACAATGTATTTGTGATTATCAGGTGTAAAAGACGACTATACTATTACTCTAATTGAGTTCGATTGGTGTATCAAGGCTTAATTAGGGTTTCAGGCTAGGTATCACCTTAATCAGGATAGGGGATGCTACAGTAGCCAACATATTGCATACAACATCATTTGATTCATTGACACGCTTAATACCATATGATCCACTGATCCTTATAATTAATAGACTACTCACACTTCATTGAAACACACACATTACAATCCATAATTGAAATCATTGCAAATTGGAGATGAATATAAATATATTACCTTCAATAAAACCAATAAAACCAAACTTTAATTGCAAAAGGGGAGTCTTCAATGTTTTCTTCGTTAAAAACTTCTTATTACTCAAAATCAAAATAAACCTATGCTAAATTACTCTAATGATGGCTAATGATTGATATATTCTTAGTTTACCATGTCCTAACACCTATTTATACTCTCTAATAAAATTAGAAACTTTACTTTACAATTTAACTTGAAATAAAACTCCAAGTTTCTAATTTCGCAAATCTGGTGTTGTCACTTATGCCCCGACGTTGTGTGTACATTTCCACAACACCACCACTGCACCGCCACTGTGTGTTATTCTTTTGGTTTATGTGACCTTGGCATTGTTACTATGATGTTCATGTGCCATCCCTTAGGCTCCACAGTGCCTCCATTGCGCAAAGCCTTAGTCTTATACTGTGCTCTCCAAAGAGCAACTCTTTTCAAATTCTCAAAAGGTGCTGAGTTGGAATCCCATTCTAAGGATTCTTGCGGTTCCAGAGAATAACCCTTCCTGTTTAGAATTCAGGATCAACAGAAAATGAGTACCCTATTCAAATATAGTGACTATAAAGAGAAATGAATTCAAAAGCATAAAACCTCTCTTGTTTGGAAGAATCGAAACACATTGAAATAGTACCAATCGTACTTAATAATAGAAGGATTTGACAGGAATATGTAAAATTGTCCCTCCTAAAAAGGTTATTCCGGAATAAATGGGCAATAGTTAGGAGAGGTGTGCCAGCAGCGAGCAGAAGCAAGGTTATTAGATACCGAAGGAAAGCCCGGCCAGAACCAAACGTGCAAGTTTCCCTGCATGTGGCTCGTCCGAGATAAGTTCTTCGGATATATGTAAACTAGAGGACTGATCACTAAATGGGGATGCTCCCTCTAGCATTAGCGAACCAGCAGCAAAAGCGAAAGCGTAGATGGATGCTTTTTATTTCCAGCTTTCCGTCCGAACTTTTAAAATCTGAACCTTGGCCATGAGCACCACCTTATGGTACATAGCTTCCACGTCTGAATCTCTAATGAAAATATCGTCACCCAAGATAGCATAGGCAGTAACCCGAGATCCCGGATCCACTAACTCAGCACTCAACCATACGGTGTGATTGGTGTACTAGAGTTCATAATGGCCAAGAACCGTATAAAGCCAATGGTTGTCCAATGTCGAACGCCACCATATATTGACCTTCTCGGCGATGGGCCTTAGCTTTAAACCTTGTTACATGAATCAAATGCTTCATTTCATTTGGGAAAAGCCATATCTTTCTCAACAATGTCTTTGTCATTTGATCCAATAACTTTTCGTTAGATATGAACAAATTTGATAAATACTGATAACTCTCGGATGGAGTATTAGAACAAAAAGATCCATTAGATAATGAACTATTGGTTCTAAGCCATCTCTGGCGATGAATCAACAATTCGAAGTGCTTTTCTTGTGGAGTAAGAAGACACTAATACGCACCCACTACCTACCATACACTGAGATAACTAGTGTGGTCCTTCCCCCATCGAAGAGCCACGTATCCAGGGTTGACCACATCATCACTGTTTGATCAAGGTGTTGCCACGGTCTCCATTGGGTCAGTGTTAATTATGTCCAAGTTTCGTAGAGATTTGTAGTCCCAGTAGGCTGTCGTTCACCGGGGCTTCGGTTACCGGCTCCCGTATCATGAGGTCGCCAACTTCATTTAACTTCTGGCACTAGGCAGGCATCAACCCCTATACATGGTCTTACGACTTTGGGAGACCTGTGTTTTCGATAAACAGTCGCCCGGGCCTAGTCACTGCGACCCCCTTTGTGAGGCTACTTATGATCGTCATGAATTGGCTTATAATCAAATTGTTTTGGGCATCTTACCAATGTCAGTAATTGATGATTACACCATTTCCCCAATTATGAATTCTACTCAAATAAACAAAGTCATGAGTCAATCCCTTGATTCAAAAACAATTATAAATTCTTAAGATTCCATTTGATCCCCATTAAAGTCTGCATTGAATCTCTTACAAAATAATGGATGTAAACAAATAGCACGTCCTTCCACCCTTCGGTTATTTACAAGTGGTATTCAAGCTCTTATTTTTGCAACTTTAGCTGCGACTTATATAGGCGAATCCATGGAAGGTCATCATTGACTAGCTTTCAAAATCGTCTTTTTATTTAGTCGCATGTCGTGTCGAAACTGCAGCATGCAGCTCTTTGGCAGTAAGCAGGACTTCTTGCGGCTCACTCTCTACTATTATAAATGGAAGGTGCATTTTTGTCTATGTTAATGTTTCCACTGGCACGCATTTAGTCAGTACCTCGATTGGCAATCTGAATCTTGATTAACTCATTTTCACGAGGGAAATGAATGAATTTAGGATGACTGATCCTTATAATCTACTCCATATAATGTCTTTTTCGGGGGCTAGAGGAAATGCATCTCATGTACACCAATTAGTAGGTATGAGAGGATTAATGTCGGATCCTCAAGGACAAATGATTGATTTACCTAATGCAGCAGTTGTTATTGATCAAGAAGGAAATCAAGGATTTCCTATGGTCGAGTCACTCTACATCTCCAACGAATGTGAGAGGAATGAAGTTCTCGAGCGAAAGAGAGAGGTCAAATAAGAGCCTCTCCTTACGTCGAGTAGCTTTCGGTAGATGCTACAACTGCTATCACTTTGGCTGCAGGAGGGGAATGGTTAAGTGACACTCTCGACGTCTTGTTTTGTAAATATGATGTTGACCCAGGCGCCGTAATGTTGCCTAACTGTTCGGCTGGAGATGTCAGGCTCTCTGATGGCATTTGCTCATGTCGCGATTTCTTGATTTTGAAATGTATCAAAGCCTTGGCTAGTAAAAAAAGAGGGATGTTGTATTTCCGAGAATGGATTTCATAATCAAATGAACCTCGTAATCATAAGAAAGTGGGTTTTTTGTTACAGGCCTAGCAAAAGAAAAATTGGGATGGGTGGCAAAAATACGTCTCTTGCCCGCCTAGTAGGCCGGTGATTGGGGGAATCCCTATCAGGTCTGGAGAGAGGGACCAATGCCTTTCTCGAACGACAATTCCATAAAAGACCTTGTTCCACTTGTTTCTCGCAAATCGGAGACAAGGGGCTTTTAAGCATTGTGACCACTGCACTAACTTATGTGTAGGGAGGCTTGACCGCATCTTTTAGTGTAACTGGTTATTCTTTACCTCGGGACCAAATTGGTTATTGGGCAGTCAAAATTGTGACGGGCGTACTCGAAGCTATTCCTGTAATAGGATCGCCCTTGGTCGAGTTATTACGCGGAAGTGCGTCAATCTACTTTGGCTCGTTTTTATAGTTTACACACTTGCCTACTTGAAGTATCGTGCCAATATTCATAATCTTCACTTCTCTACTATATTGTTCAATACGTTTACGGATAATATTACTAATGTCGTCGGCTTGAAGGCTTGCATATCCATCATTTGAGTCTCCAACAATTATTCCAATAACTACATATTCAATTTGACCTATGGATGAATATGTAAGAATACGTTTCATGCTTGTTCGGGTAATAGCAATGAGATTCCCCAATATCATGCTAAGAATAGCTAGGATTTTGAGAAGAATATGCCATTCGTTTGATGAGAAATAAAAGTGCGAAATGCTTGTCATTTTTTATGATCTCCCATTCGTCAAAAAGGTCGTTCTTTCTTTGTAAATACCAATTCGTTATTCGATGAGATAATGGAAAAATGGCGACAAAAATCGGCTGTATCAGTGATTCTCAATGGAGGATCAGGGGTTTTTTGACCAATTGTTCAAGTCCGATGCTCCACTTGGCTCGGGGGATATAGCTTAATTGGTAGAGCTTCGCTCTTGCAATTGGGTCGTTGCGATTACGGTTGGATGTCTAATTGTCTAGGCGGTAATGATAGTATCTTGTACCCTAGATAGATAGCTATATCTGTGTGTGGTTAATTTTTATTAATAAATACGATCCCCCTTTCGCACTTCGATCATATTCCATGAATTAGACTAACAAATGGATAAGAATGTTTCTCTTCGCTGCGATGAGTCGCCGGCTCATTCTTCAATAGGCACGCGGTCAGAGCATTGGTCTCCTCACACTGGTTGGGAGCTTACGGTTTCATGTTCTCTTTCCCTCCCCGATGGGGGTTCTTTTCACCCTTCCCTCACGGTACTACTTCGCTATCGGTGACCCAGGAGTATTTAGCCTTGCAATATGTTCATTGCTGATTCACACGGGATTCCACGTGCCCCAAGCTACTCGGGTTGGAGCTTTCATGAATTTGAAAGAAATTGTATTACAAAGTAATCTGTATGGAATTCGCGACGCATCTATTTACTTTAAGGTTTCAAGACGTGTAATTGCTTTAGATATTATCCCACCACCTTCTGTAGAAATCGTTGATACTATACAGCATATAGCTACCCTGACGGAACCAATTTCTTTTTGTATTGGATTTCAAATCGAGAGGAATCGCGGATACCGTATGAAAATACCAAACAACGCTCAAAATGGAAGTTATCATATAGATGTCATGATTCGATTCGTGATAGAAAAAAATCATGATTACTAAAAGAAACCTATGCTTGTTGAAGGTGACTTTTGGTTGGTTATGGAAATAGAACAATTCCTTCTTTCGTGTATCCTTGATTGATGCGGCCTTAAATGTTTTTTCACTTTCTTTGCACTCCCACGTCGTGTTGTTCCTTCCCACATTGTGCCTTATTATTCCACAGTGCCACACTATGTAGCCACGACACCAACCATGCTTTCATCGATTTTTGCTCTGCTTATTCTCGTTTTTGCTCATTTCCTTCCTTTACACCTTAATTACCTAAAAATGTAACAACACCATTAATTAGAGCTCATTTAAGGATATTTATACTAATATACTACTATATTAAGCCTATATATAAGCCTAAATAATCACTTATCAAATACTCCCAAACTTAGAATTTTGCATGTCCGGAGCAAAAACGTATTTTACTAGGTCTCCTAATAACTAGTTCTCGTTCAATTTACATTGTTCATGAAGTATCATTTAATTCACTAATTTTCAAGTTAATAATCCACTCAAGAGTTTTTTTTTTGCAAAAACTTATATTGTAAGACATGTAACTTTAACAATACATATAACTTCACTTTCGAATCACCAAAGTAGATCACAACCAAAACCATCACTACTTACAAGTTTGTATCACCTCAACACTCAAGTAACAAGTGTACAATCTCATGATTTCCTATTAAGCTCAGGAACTCACAAATAAGTTTTGATCATAATCATCTTTGGTAGACTTAAACACTTCAAGAGTCTATAGGACTTAACATAATAGGAAAGGAATCTTAAGTCAACTAGCTACTCGTACTCGAGCTAAATATTTTATTTAAAGAGTTTTATTTTACTTCTAGCTTCTTTTCTCTATATTTTTTTCTTTTCTTCTTCTTCTCTTCATTTTTTATTTTACAGTCCCTGCTCTTTTCCAATGGACTCCATTTTTCCTCACTTTTTCCAACCATGAAGTTCTCTGCTCTTTTTCTTGTAGAACTCGTCGGATTCTCTCATTTTTTATTTTTCTAAAACTCTTGTTAGCACTTCTCACTTTCACTTAATCAAGTAGGTTAACTCCAACTTTTCATTTACAATGCATATTTCTTCTCCTCTTTTCACTAAGTTTTTATTTAATTTATATTATCAAGTAAGATTCAAACTTCTTATAGAATTCCTTAGATATCTAACTTTTTGCACAAGAAGTGTTCTAGTTTCTTGCTTTTATTTCAAGTTCTTCCTTAAATCTAGGTTTCTAATCATGAAATCACACCATTGTTGCTACATTTTATTATTTTCTTCTTCAAAAAGTCAAAACACTGTCTTGAGTTTCTTATCAACAAGATAATTATAATCTACTCATCGACAATTAAAGGCATGAACATGCAAATGAACTACTTATTCATTACATAGTACTATATACAACCTAATCTATATTACTTAAACATTTAAATAGTAGATAGAATGAAAATTTTATATACTACCATGCTTTCTTCTTTAACTGCTTCGAAAATAAAATTTAGATTATCATCTTGTTGTGTTTATCCTTATTTCTCTACCTATCTTACCACTTACCATGTTGTAGTATAGTGTTGATGCCCCCAAAACTTAAACCAAACCTTGTCCTCAAAGCTTAAAAATAAGTTTGAAACATAAAAACACTAAAACAGACAAACATATGTAATAAACAAAGTCATATAATAATCTAGACATAGAATTGAAAATTATATAGCTAACAAAATATCCCAAATTCTTTTAAAAAAAATTGTATTAAAGTATCTCTCATCTCCCCATGTCTAAAGGACTCCTAATGCATTGACGTCTGGACTACGAGTCATCACCGTCATCTACATCATCAGCTACATCGCAGGATGGTGTCAAACGATGCTATGCCCTTCTGCTCTACCCCAAAACCTAATTAAACACATAGTCCAGTGCTACTAGAAAGTCAAATGGCATATCAGTAGGTGTCATCCGTCTGCTCCTCTCATATCTAGCTATGTCCCTTTAATGATTGATAAACAACATGACATTACGCTACCCATTCCATTGGTGTTGCTTTCTCCTCTCCATATCGTGCTCATATATTAACACGGCTGCCTAATACTGCGCCCCTGTCCTCATTATACTATCTCCTCATCTCGGCTATACATAGCCTCTGTTGTCGTAGTGTCAAGTCCTCTGGTGGTGGTACCGGTGCCTCTAGTGATGGAGTTCATTTTAAGACCTCAAGACCTTCCAAGTCCAGCTCTCCAATCGGTATGTCAACAAACTCGTAGCCCTTAATAAATCTCTGTTGTTGTTGTTGCTCCTCCTCTTCTCGATATCTTTGATCTCGCAATTTCAGGCCTAATTCCGCTGCTTCCTCTGCTACTACCTGATCCCCTTGCCTTTTCGCTAACAACTCGGCCTCAAGTCTAGCTCCATCGGCTCTCTTTATTCTCCCTAGAGTCTTGATAACCTTTTGGTGATTTCAATGTAAACATGAAAGCTTCATCCATGTTTGTTTGGGTCTCCATATCAAATTCTTTATCATTTCTCGATCGCACTTAGGCTTTCAAGCACATCTGAGTAATCAAGATATGAAACAACAATTTATTATCTTTCTTCGACATAATGGACTCTCTCAGATTGCTGTTGATGATGTCGCCGATGTTGATATCCCCGTTCTTTCTAAAATCATAAAGACAAGTCATTTTTGGCTTGTTGATATCACCAATATAGAAGTGAGGTATAATGACGCAACAAGGAAATGTTGCCACATTCGGTAAACTTTCCTAACACTCCCTTTATTTATGTGCTTTGGCACATTCTCGGCTCCCATGACCCATCCTTGTTGTCCTTGGATAACCAATGCACTCTCTATGGCTCCAAAAAGGTATAGATTATAGGTTCTCTCATATAATTTATTTGGGAAACTCGGTTCAGCTCCATAACAACTTAAGTGCTCTAATCCATAGATATTATCAATCTAACATCTGTTAAAGGGAACAAAGATCTCTCTAACCTTCACTGGCTCATCCTTGTTAGTGAACTTTGCATTAGCATAAAACTTGTAAACAATTTCACTCACTCCTTTAACTTTGTTCTTTCTATAATCTTGAGTGAGTTGCTCCCAATTTTGTTGCCTAAAGAAGTTATTATCTTTATTCTCATACTTAGCTGACAAACTATTTCCTCGCTCACAAATGAACTCCCTATGTTAGATATCCTCATATCAGTCATTGGCCTATCTACTAATAACATATTTGTATTTAAATGGTCTAGGCTCCTAAGTGGGATCTCTTGAGGTAGATGCCCCAAAGTCATTTGCTATACTTTGGCTAACTTACATCCTTGTTCTTGCCATTTCTTCAAATTAAAATAACTACACAACAATGCAACTAGCAATTCGATTTTTTAAATGACTTAAAAATCAAGATTTATATCGCACGAATCATACACATGCCAAATGATGCAAAGACATCAACTAATTCTCTATGAGTAACATTAATGCTCAACATTTACACATTCTTTCAAAACCATTCCAACAACCACAAACCCATAATTCCAACAATTTCATTAAAATTTTCAAAATCAGAAGCATAACTAATGAAAATGTAAATTTTAACCTCAATGCTAGATTACTTTCAGGTGTAGAACACGCCTCCAAGTCTTTATCAATTCAATCCCTCACTTTTCTCACCAACTAGAACCCTATCTCTCTTTGAAATCAAAATCCTCAAATCAAGCTCTAGCTTTCCAACTTGTGCAAATCTACAATGCACTTGCCTCTTTCACTCTTAATCACTCGGAACTCTCTTGTCTCACTTAGAAATTATCAAAATTTGGCTCTTGAAGGATGTATGATTGGTGGGTGTGGTGGGGTTTTGGTGTAAGCGTGAAGAAAGAAGTGAAAATAGTGTTTAAAGTCCTTATAACAACTCCCGGCGTCATGCCTATAAGGCACGGTGCCGTGATAGTGCCAACGCTACGTCGAGGATACGGTGGGGTGTTTGTGTGATTTTTGCCACACTGGCCTCTCGTCGCCGTCACTAGCACCCATGGGATAATGGTTCATGCCATGGGGTCTAGCAACCTGCCAACATCTTCGCGTGTATTTTTTCGCTAATTCCTGTCTGGTGCTCATCTAACTTTGTGTATCACTCACGTAAGATGTTGTGACAGCTTGAAATCCATGTAAGTATAAAAATTAATTAATTTTACTTTTAATTTGCCTATGCACCTTACCTTCATTGCTTTGAATTCCTTCACTCTTTTACACTCTTTCATGAGTTAACATGACATTTCCATTCTAATGAATCATCACCCAGCAAATGATCTTTTTTCTTCACTTTGAACTCCTTTGCTCTTTTATATTCTTTCATGAGTTAGCAAGACATTTCTATTCGGATGAATCATCACCTAAAAAATGGTGTTTCCTTCACGTTTGACACAAATTTTTGAAAGTTAGAACAAAAATGTGTTAATGGCACTTATTGAACTAAATAACTAACTACTAACTGAAATTGAAAAACTTGAAATTTTAAAAAAAAAACCCTGGGTGCCTCTCAGTAACACTTAATTTAACATCATTAGTGTAATTACATGTTACCTTAAGATGTTGATAAGTGTTAATCCAAATCCTAATTAACCCGAGTTAGGTATCATGGTTAAGTCTGGCGTACCTCGATTAGCATGTGTATGAGTTTGTGTGATGATTGGTGTTTGTTTGTAATGTTTAATGAATTTTATAGGTTGTGGTATTAATAGAAAATTAATACAAACCTATAATTGAAAAATAATTAAATAAACAATAAATAGCCGGTACATCAATTGCGAGAATGGGTCGTGAAATGAATTTGCACACCTGAGAACACTCGTAAGCATGTTTGGTGAATTTATTGGCGAGAAAATACATGAAGTATATATATTTATATATCAATTATATATCAAATATATAATAAAATTGTAAGTTTGGTTTAAATTATATGGATCGTTGAATTGCCTTAAGATGAGCATAAGTGTTGATGTTGTTAAAATTAATTTCACTTTATGAAGTGTCATTATAACACATCAATCACTTAATGAGCCTTGAGATAATGTGATGCGTATCTTGAGGAATATCTATATACTTAAATCAAAAACCTTAAACTTATCCTTTTTCTATTTCATCAATCAATTGAGAGAGTCTGAAACAAGCCAAACAACTGAGGGTTTGATCTTGAGGATTGATCTAGGAGGGAATTGAATTGATTCAAGGAGATCAAATAGCTGTTAGATCAGAGATCTTCATCTTGGTAAGTGAAGTTTTGAGTTTCAAGTTGAATTCAATGGTTAGTGATGAGTTATCTATGAATTGTTATTATTATTGATTATAAATGGTTTTATACCTCACTAAAGGTCTTCCTTGATGATTTGGGAGAGTGTTTGAGGTTATTGCAATGATTTGGTCATGAAATAGTGGCTACTACCCTATTCACTATCTAGATAGTGCAGGGTGGAGCGCGCTCCACCTAGCATAGGAGTGCACTCCTTTCATCGGATGGGATGAACCTTGTTGGTTGAGCGCACTCCATCAAGTGAGGGAGTACACTCCCACCCCAAAAAACAACAACTTTACTATAAATTACTTAGAATTTCCTGAGGTTTTAGCGACTGACTTAGGTGTTCTAAATATAGGGTTTTAAACGTATATTAGCCACAAGTTGTGTGTGATAGGTGTTGGATCATCAGGAAAGCGTGAGTGACCTGAAAAGTATGGAGTTTGGATACGAAACCTAAACCAAGTTCAGTACGGATTCACTTATTTATCAATGTTATCTAACTATTTTAGTATATGTAGTTCGTGTAGTTTATGGACTGAATGAGGGACTATGTACATTGTGGTGTTTTTAATAAACGAAAAATGGTGTTTAATGTGATTCACAGATTAACTGCCTAGAATTGAGAATATGTTATATAGGAGATGGGTTACCTTCCGATCTATATGTAACTTTCTACTCAGTTAGATAGGTTACATGGATTACATATTCACTAAAGGGTTTGGGATAGAACAATTGGACATTAATATATTGGCTAGACAACACATTAGGCCAATGTGTTGGTCTAGCAATCACGTTAATGGTGTTGGTAGGTAATTAACTCTATTTATTTAAATAAAATCAAAATCATAGTGTAATATTCATTGACGGTTTGACTTGCATTTGTTACTTATTAGATTATATGTTGTTCATAATCCCATAAACGATCTATGGTGCACATTTTTATCGCATATTATTCTTGATTATTATTTGGAATGTTGATGGATTTGTGAATCCCTACTTACCAAGCAAGTTGGAGCGCTCACCCCAATTAACATTTCAGGAAAACTGACAAGCGCTACAACTACAGTATAGAGAAGATTTTGGAGTCTTGATATTCTCTTCAATGTAATAAATCTTTCCTTTGTTTTATGTATTTGTATTGAATTACAATTTTGTAATATCACAAAGGATGGGAGGTTTTGTATGACTGAGGCTTATTCTGGTTTGATTAGATAATGTATATTGTGTTTTATTATCGAAAAAGTTTTAATTTCCTCTGCATTTATTATTTTTTACATCAATATTCGATATATAGTGGTTTTCATCAAGTGTAGAAGGAGGGCTATTGGCTCTAGTTTAGTCTGGCTGAGAAATCATGGCTTAATTAGGGTTTAAGCCAAGTATTGCCCTAATCGGGATAGGGGATATTATAGCTTGGTATCGGAGGCTGATTAAAGCCTACTCCAAAGCTTAAGGTGATTAACTCTGATATAGTGTGATATTAGAGTTTACTTTAGAGTATAACTTTATTACTTAGAAACAAGTGATAACTTCGATACAGTTAGGTATCGAAGTCTAAAGTTATTGACTCTGATATACATTGAGACCTCAACCTAAGTTTACTAACTCTTTGAGTTGTCTCGAGTTATGATTAAGCTTAAGTATGATAAACGGTTTTCATCAAGATTTTTGGGGGTAGTTAAAAGATAAAAAAATTGAGATATGTTATTTGTTGTGTTCTATTATATCTACATGGTAGATATAATAGTTACATCTTTCATGAAGGATAATAAGATGGTTCATGTCCATCGATTTTTCATGATATGAGAAAGCATTGAAGGTAAGAGTTGAAAAGAATCTTAACCTTAAGAAGTTTGAAAAAGGAAAGATATATGGAAAATTTACAAAAATGAAATTGTACCCTTCTACTATTAACTGTTGTTAATGGTCTTTATTCTTGCTGATATTATTAGACAAATAATAGTCAGTGAAGAAGTATCTATTGGATCTAGACCTTGAGACGTTTATTAGGAGAATGAAGTTGATGAAAAAATGGAATATTGAATGATTTCGGGTGGAACTCAAAGATGGTAGACCACTTAGAGATATGATGTAATACTAGTATTGAGACTAGTTGGAAAATAATGAAAGTTATTTAATAAATAAATTAGTTGTTGATAATAAAAGCTTATTTGAGAATAGGAAACCACTAATGTATTTATACTTCGTAAGTTGTTATGAAGTAGAAACTCCAAATATCGTGTAAATCCATATTGGAATGAAAATCAATTTTTCGGGTAATGAAACGTAAAGTTGAGAATTTAAACTAGTGAAACTGGAAGGCAGTTTAATCCAAAACATGGCAGTAAGTTGGTAACATATCTTAGCTTGATGTTTTTGATTGGTATAGTCTAAATTTGGGAGAATGAGTGGTCAATGAATATGAGGATTTGAGGAATCCAAAGAATAATTTATGTTAGTGGGAATGAATATTCATTGCCCAGGATTGATAACTCATATTGATAGTAAGGTGAGATTAATTATTTTCAAGAGTTAGTTAAGATCTGTTTGTCATAGTGGTACGATCATAGTTAAGGATATATTTAAAGATGATTTTAGGCGATTGCTGGATCAGTTAAAGTAGATGGTGGAAACCATTATAACTTACTAGAACTCATGCTACGCTCATGAATGAAGGGTGTCGATTTTTAAAACCCTATTTCAATTAAGTTGTTATTGTGTTATCAATAATAACATGGAATCTTTGAAGACTTAGAAGATACATGAGCAGTACCGTACATAATTATAAATTATGATGGTAAATTGGTTCAAACCAGATTTTGCAAGTGCAAGTACTAATTTCAAAGGTAAATTAATTGTAGGAGTGTTGAATATTAACTGCAAATCAAAATATTTGACTGGGACTGAGACAATTGGGGAATGTCACATATTCAACACAAAAGTAAAAGAGAAAAGTAATCTTGAAATAATTGAATATTACAGACAATTAATCCAGGGATCTTTATTATTGTTGTGTAATTTATTCAGTTACCTCATGTCTAAGGATTGTTGTAAGTTAAAAATAGATACAAGAATGCCTTAAAAGGAAGTTGAAGTGTAGTTTGACTACAATGTTTGCTCGACGATACATAAATTGTAGAAGATGTTAGAGAAAATAAAGCAAAATTATAGCTTATACTTCTCTATATATATAGTTCCAGACATATGAGAAGAACTATTGGAGATTGCTAATCTCGATATAGCCATTTTGGTAGTTGTACAAAATATGGAAGGCATCACTTGTAAATAAGAGGAAAGGTTTGTTGAGAATCTTTTAATCATTCTTAAAGATTCTTGAGAATCTTAGAAGAATCATTAAAAGACAATCTGGAGGTATAAAAACTAGTGGACTGATATAAGCAGTGAATTTCAAACTGTGGAAGTTTGAAAAGTAGAATTATTAGAGTGATAGAAATGGAAAGTGAGAAAAATACTTTGAGTCTCGTAAATGTTAGGAACTTACTCTAAAACATCATTCATTAAGGTGATTATATTGATAATACCTTGAAAAAGAAAGGGACAGTTGTTGTAGTTACAATAAAAGCTGCTTAGTAATATCACTCGAATGATATGTATACTGATGAACAATTGAAGTCTTGTGTAGGCACATCATCAGCTAAGTTGTCTGGATTGGTAATTACAAGTCCGTTCTTTTGAGCTCAGATTGGATCTGAGCTAATGATAATTTATTGAGCAATGAGTTATTAGAGAAACTGATTGGGATTATTAGTATGTAAAGGATTGACTATTAATTATTGGTATTTTGTATGGATAATCTCATATTAGAACATTGAGCATGTAAAGAGACTTCTTGGAATCGAATCATAAAGTGAGGCAAGAATGTTATGAGAATTTCATGGGTTTCTTTAAAATACTCATTTAGGCGAAATAAAAAATCATTGGGATAAGAATGAGTTGTTGGTGACTTGAAATGAAAGTTGATGGTGTCAATGTTATAAAGAAATATGAGATATATATTAGCAAATGGAAGATGGGTGTTATTAACTAGGACATTTATATTCTTTCCCTATATATAAATGAATTTCATGCTCATAAATTTATGATGGATTAACTTAAGTTGTAATGAAAACTAAAGGTTATTAATGTTGTAGTTGTAGAATTGATAGAGTATAAAATATCTTGCCATTATTATGATTTAATTCTTATGGAAGAGTAAGCGAGATATATGTGTGTAGAAAGAGTTGAGAGTTTATGGAGAACTAGGATTATTATTTTGGCGAGGAATCGAAAGTACGCTTCCCAGTGAGGAAGAGTTGTATAATAGTTGAGAGGGACCTTTCTCAATCTTAACACAATATATCAATGGTTGATCTTAGTTCTATATAATATAATTTTCGAGATTGTGACTTGGAAGATGTTAGTTACTAAAGAAATATTTTACCTTATGAGTTCTTTGGTATTAATATTATCAAGCTATAAATGTTGAGGTGTTTCCCTTAAAAGGTTATATGCTTAACTTCATCGCCAATTGATGTGGGATGACAAGTGAAGATACAAGCTAGTTGGAGTTTAAGTAATTTAGAACTACACAAAAAGGTGTTAATAGACTATTAGTATATAATTACAACTCAGATAAATGAAAAGGTATATGAAGAAGTATAGATGGCTTGAGTTTCTCAAGAACTACGACTTCTCTCTAAAGCACCTAAGCAGGGCAAATGGGGTTGATGATGCCTTGAATAGCAGAAGAACATGCGGGGAAAATGTAGCTACTGGTAGAGCTTTTCATTTTAGAATTCTTGAGGAAACATCTATGATGATGATTATTCATGTGAGTTTAGCTAACACATCATCAACTAAGAGAGCTAATTCCGGAGCTTCTAATATGTTCTTATGAGATCAAACGCGGTTTAAACTGAAGATGATTTAGTGAATGATTGATTGTCAAAAACTAATCAAGATTACATAGTGGTTAAAGGTTAGCAGCTAGAGTGGATCATCCTGATTGTTCAGTTTTTGATAATGGTACGTTATAGTTCAGGGATAGATTGTGGATTCCTGCTCAGAACAAGTTGAGGTAGGAGTTGCTATGGGAATCTCATAGAACTCTTTACTCTATTCTTCCAGGTAACATTAAGATGTATCGCGATATGAGGCGTATTAATTGGTGGCCTGGGATGAAGACTAATATTGATGAGTTTGTAAAGAGACGTAAGATATATCAACAAGTTAAGATGGAGAATAGAAAACCGAAAGGGTTATTGCATTCACTGCCAATTCTATATTGGAAATGGGAACATATATTGATGGATGTTGTTTCAGATCTACATCTAAGTCAGGATAGGCACGATGTGGTGTGGGTTGTAGTTGACAAGTTGATGAAGTTTACTCATTTCTTGCCAGTTTCCATGCGAGATCCTCTTGACCGATTATGTAAGTTTTACGTATGTGAGGTGTTGAGATTTCATGGAGTTCCAGTGTTGATTTTCGGATGGAGATTCGAGATTCATTTCCAGATTGTGGAGTGCATTGGAGAGACAATAGGGAAATATTCTTAACCTCAGTACGGTATATCATCCACAGACTGATAATCAGCCTGAGCGATTGATTTTGGTGCTAGAGGATATACTTTGAGCTTGTTTCTTAGAGTTTAGTGGTAATTGGAAGAGATATATTTCTATGTGTGAGTTGATTTAAAACTACATGGAAAGAATTTAGTAGATTCGCCAGCGTTCGACTACGTCACAACTAAGACAAAAGAGATACGCCGATAAACGTCATAGGTTTTTGGAGTTTTTCAAATGATGATTTCATTCTATTGAAAGTCTCACCTATGAAGGGTTGTACAGGTTTGGATTGTGAGGTAAGCAAGTTTCGAAGTATATTGGGCAGTTCAGAGTGCACCAAAGGATTGGTCTTGTTGCTTACATGTTGGAGTTACCTCCTTAGTTAGCATGAGTTCATAATTTCTTCCACGTGTCTATGCTTTGAAAAATAGAGACTCAATTCACTCTAAGGAATGATTGGAATAAATTTGATCTTCGGGAAGACTTGTCTTATGGTGAGCAGCCGATTCCTTTGGTTAAGGTGACATGGCAATTTCACGGTGATGAGGAACTAACCTAAGAGCGGGAGTCTTATATGAAGGAGCAATTTCCATTTCACTTCAAGTAATTTTATGTTTACTTTGATTTCAAGAACGTAGCCGACCCCCTGTTAATTTGGGACTGAGGCTATGTTGTTGTTGTTGTTGTTGTTGTTGTTGTTGTTTGATTTCGAGTACAAAATAAGCTCGAGGTTAAGTTCGGCGTACCTTGTTTAGTGTGTGCTTAGGTTTGTGTGATGATTGGTGTTTGTTTTAAATGTTTGATGAATTTTATAGGTTGTGGGATTAATAGAAAATTAATATAAACTTATAATCAGAAAACAAATAAATAAATAATAAATAGTCAGTACACCAAGTACGTTGAGGGGGTCATGAAATAAATGCGCACACCCAAGAACACTCATAGGCGTGTCTAGTGGATTTATTGACAAGAAAATGCACAAAGTGTATATCGAGACAATGCAGGGTTAGCGCGCTCCACCGAGCAGAGGAGCGCGCAACCTTTATTTGATGGAATGAGCCCAGTTGGTGGAGCGTGCTCCGTCAAGTGACGAAGCACACTCTCACCCCAAGAATAGCAACTCTGCTGTGAATTACTTAGAATTTCATGAGGTATTGGGACTAACTTAGGGGTTCTAAACATAGGGTATTATACATGTGTTAACAAGTGGTTTGTGATAGGTGTTGTATCACTGAGAAAGCATGAGTGACCTAGAAACTTAGGGAATTTAGATACGAAACCTAAGCCGAGGTAAGTATGGATTCGCTTATTTATCAATGTTGTCTGGTTATTTTAGCATATGTAGTTCATTTAGTTTATGGACTGAATGGGGGGACTATGTAAACTGTAATGTTTTTAATAAATGGAAACGATGTTTAATATGATTCACGAGAGTAAATACTTGGAATTGAGATTAGGTTATATAGGAGATGTGTTACCTTCCCGACTTATATGTAACTTTCTACTCAGTTAGATAAGTTACGTGGATTACATATTCACTAGAGGGCTTAGGATGGAACCATTAGACATTAATGAATTGGCTAGATAGCACATTAGGCCAATGTGTTGGTCTAGCAATCGCGTTAATAGTGTCGATGGGTAATCGACACTAATTTTATAAATAAAATGGGAATCACTATGTAATAGTCATTGATGGTTTGACTTGCATCTATTACTTATTGGATTATATGTTGCTCATAATCCCGTTAGCTATCTATCATGCATATTGTTATTGCATATTATTCTTGATTATTATATGGAAAGTTGATGGCTTTGTGAATCTCTATTTACTGAGCAAGTTGAAGCGCTCACCCCAATCAACATTTTAGGAAAATCGACGAGTGCTACGACTACAGGATAGAGAAGATTTATGAGTCTCGATCTTCTCTTTGATGTAATAAATCATCCCTTGTCTTATATATTTGTATTTAATTACAATTTTGTAATATTAAAAGGGATGGGAGTTTTTGTATAATCGAGGTTTATTTCAGTTTGATTTAATAGTGTGTATTATGTTTGATTATCGAAATAGTTTTAATTTTCATTGCATTTATTATTTTTTACATTGATATTTGATATACAGTGGTGTTTATCAAGTGTAGAAGAAGAGGCTACTTGTTTTAGTTAAGTCAGGCCAGGTAATCGGGGCTTAATTAGAGTTTTAGTCCGAGTATCGCCCTAATCGAATAGGGGATGCTATAATTAGCTTGATGCTTTTTCGCTCATTTAGTCCGAGTATAAATTGAGAAGCACCATCTACAGATATGAGATTATGATGTCATTTCAGTTTGGATGTACTTGTTCACCATTGACAAAGACAACCTTCTCTTCATCATCGCCATCATCGATATTCATCCTGATCTTCTTATCTCTTATGTGCAAATTTGCATTGATAGGGTTCAAGAATGACTGCCCAAGTATCATGACACATCACCGTCCATGCTTTGGTTCATGACCTTGAAATCCGCAATGAACGTGAATCTACCTACTTTCACATGCACATTCAAGACACTTCCTATAGTTGGTATTACGTTGCCATTTACAACAATCGGGACAATTAATCTTCAAGTTGGCATGAAAAATGTCTATTAGTGGAATGACATTGACTGAGGCTCCCATATCACATAAAACGTTTTCAAATCGGTGCTCATCAATGTTTATCGATATGCATATCTTTCCGGGATCTCTCATTTTGATAGGTTGAAGTCTCGGGAAGAAATTACACTTCTATTCTGGCTTCTTCGATACCACCATGATGTCATTGCCTTGTATGACTTCTTCAAAAGGTTCTTCATTTTTCTACTTGGCCTTCCATTATTGCTTCCCCTTCATTTTCTTCAAGGCATTGATTCTTTGTTACATTAAACCAACAAGTGCATCTTGCCTCACTTCCGTGTTGTGCTCATGCATCTCTTCATGCTTCCACATAGTCAAAGTGTTGACTTTTTTCAACTTGTACATTACTTGCTCTTGTCTTAGCTCATTTGTTGCCATAGTGCTTATCATGTGAATGGAACTCACATTCTCCTTTGGATTGGTAATGTTGTTGTTTTTGGACTAAGTGTTTCATCACTTAAATTTCATCCCGAGATTTTGATGTCAATAGACAACTTAAAATGGTACTAAAACGTTTGTCAAGTATTTCAGCACAATACGACATCGTTAGAACTCGCAAGTTCAAAGGCTACCAACTAATTCGAGTTCAAATGAAATGGATAAAATGGAAGAAATGAGACTTGAAGAGCTCGTAAGTTGATCGAGGCAAGGAAACACACCGGAAAGCATATATAGAGCTATGTACATCATTTGTAAGGTACAAGAATTTAACTACATGAGCCAAATACTTTAGATTCATGCATTTCACAAATTTCATGTTTCCAAGAACTTAAATTCATGCATTTCATGATTTTCCAATCAGTCAGTTTTAAAACATTTTAAATCATGTAAATGAGTTGTATGGCATGAACTTGAGGTATGCATACTATTGGTTTTGATTTTGTATGCACCGATATCAATTTAGAAGGGTTTTCAATTCACTTTCAAAATATTTGCAGAAAATTCCCTAGTATTGGACGAAACATGAATTTCCCCATTTCAATCTCTAAAAAATTATTTGGATGGTTTTGTTGTGTTCCTTAGGTCTTACCAAACTTGTAGAAACCAAGTGAAATGGTTTAGGGGGATCGCAACCAGGGAAAGGGGTTTAGAGCGTAAAACCAAAATTATTTAATTTCAGCCCCTATTGTTGGAGCATGTTCCACTAGAATTGGAAGCACGCCCCAGGCTCTGGAGAGTGCCCCAGGATTTGGTGGAGCGCGCTCCCTATCTGCCTGACAGCTTTTTTAAAAATGAAACATCCACACCCTTAATTTGAATTGGTGGACTACTTTGGACCTTTAGATCACTGTAACACAAATAGTGCTTAATCTACATTCGTGTTTGCGGTTTCATGCCTATGTTGTTTTGACAACATATTTACAATGGTTTTGTTCTTAATCTTAAATCCATTCGTAATCCGAGATTTTGATTGCACTTCTTGAACTTAATCGTGATTTTTCATATGTGCATTAAAGTGACTTGAAAACGACTTGTACTTAATCTATATTAATTTATATGGTTTCTTGTCTATGTTTTTTTGACAACATACTTACAATAGTTTTTGTTCTTAAACTTTATCTATTTGAGACCTGAGATTTTGAATGCACAACTTGAGCTTAAACTTGTATTTTGCATTGGTGCATCAATTAGCCATTCTTTGGAATCAACTTGAGCTGAATATATGCTCTTCTTTGTTGGTTTCACTATTGAGAGTTAGCTTATGAAAGTTCAGTTATAAGTCATCTGAATTGGCAAAGTCTCATTTGCATTGCTTCATCTTAGGATTACATTTGGCTTGTGAGAGGAGAACATCTTATACCGTTTTACTTGTTGTAAGCAACAAACCATTTTTAATATGTAAAGGTTGTAAGGTCTATTGGTGAATAGACTAAGTTGTGAATCATATTGGTATATAAGAGAGGTTGTAAGCCTATTAGGAAATAGGCAAGGTAAAGTCCTAGTTGCATCTAGGCAAGTCAAATTCCTAGTTGAGACTAGGTGGTTGTAAAAGTCCTTATTGTGGTAAGGCAAGTGTAAAAGACCTAATGGAGACTAGGCACACTAAGCTTGCGGGCTTAAGGTTGTTCCCTTATTGGAAGATAAGTGTTAGTTCAAAATCCTAATCGGGGAGGTTAGGTAGTGGATGTAGATCCAAGGGATCGAACCACTATAAATCGATTGTGTACTTCCATCTCTTCTACCCCCTTCTCCTAGTGTAGCATTTCACTTTCTTGAACCACTCCGCTACATCACTATTGCTATCACTAATAAACACGCTCATCTAGATAAACTTTTGAAGTGGACTTAGGAGATTAGCAAAGAAAGTGGAAATGTTAAATTTGGTCATCACACCCAATTCACCTCCTCTCAGGTTACCTTCAACTGGTATCAGAACGGGTGCTCTTCATATTCGAACTTATATCTTAAAGCTAAAGATCAATGGCCATGACTTTTGGTGTTGATGCGACCATTCTACCTATGCTTAAGGATTTTGTTTTTAGGAGTTGGAGGATTAGGTTTAGAACGTACCTTATAGCCTAATCACATGAGAAGTTGGGTATTTTTGAAAATGGTCCATACACTCCATTTAGAGTAGTAAATGATGTTGAAGTGCCCAAGCCAAAAAAGAAGTGGAATAAGGAAGAAAAGAAGCTAGTGATACTTGATGATGAAATTAGACATATTCTCCTTTTTAGCATTCCCAATTACATTAAGATTAGACTTTTTCATTCACTTCATCTAGGGAGATATGGAAAAGATTAGACAAAATTTTTAGTGATTGTCATGATTCTCACTTCTCATTGTATTCAAGCAAGTATGATGAGTTATTGCCATCTAGTGACTCTCTTGCTCCTTAATCTCTTCAAGATGAACATATTTGCATTACTATACATGTTGATGATAAATAAGCTCACATGCATGAAAATCTTAGGCCTATGGATCCCTATGTGGTAAATCATGATGATGATAGGTCTATGCACTCTCACGTTCATGAAGGGGGTTTTATTGTTGATTCATTTACAAATATTGATTGCCTTCATGATTACTTTTTTGATGAATTGTCCACTTTTGAAGTAAACTTGGACAATCTCATTAAAAAGAATGAGAACCTCAAGAACATGATTCAAATTTCATTAGATGAGTTGATGACTCTTCAATACACATTTGATAAGAGTCTTAAGAAGAATGAGAGCATTCTTGTAGAGAACATGTTTTTAAAGAATAAAAATCAAGATTTTCAATAAGGACTAGATGGATGGACGAAATTAGTAACAAATGCCATAAATGAGAAGGAGGAAGTGAAACTAGAGCTTAGCCTAGAGAAACACAAGTGTCTACACTTAGAAGCTCAACTAGGGAAGTCTTGAATGTCTTTCAAGTTTAAACCATCCCATAGACACAATAGGACTTATTCTAGAGTCAAGCCTCACATTAAGGCACGGGTACCAAAAGAAACACTCCTAGAAGCTAAGTCTACCAAATTCAAAGAAATTTTTGGGTACCAAAGTCCATGATACATAGAGTGAATTAAATTAACTTTGGAGCATAAGTGAACCTAGGTGTTAGATTGGTATGTGAGAATTAAGCCTAACTTAGGTGTGTCAAGTGAATCCGAGTTTAGGACACTTTGTAAGGAACAAGGTATGGATCCTAGTTCTTAGACCTAAGAACCAAACAATTTTTGGAACTAAAATGGGTTCTTAGGAACAAAAAAAAATAAGAAAGAAGAGATAGTGTGAAATAAGGATAGGTGGGTCGCACAAGACTACAATTAAGAGAAAGGAATTGTGATAAGTTGATATTTATAGGTTTTTTGTAGTTTATTTTAATTTTTTAATGCGAAAAGTCTCTAAGATATATATTTAATTATATTTATTAGTCGTTTTTAGGTGAAACGGAGTGCGTAGATGAGTCCGTGGTGAAAAAATACTTAAAATGGAGTATTTACGTGCAATGATCGGACATTAGACGATTTACCTCGAGTTACATAGTTAAGTCACTTAAGTTCAACATGCATTGGATTTCCTTGAATTACGTGTTTCCACAGTCCCCAGATTGATAAACAAATAGTGCTTTTTTTGCTTCCTAGCCGTTGACCGCTACATGTCAGATGTGGATTCGCCCAGCTCGCCAAACTAGCGTCACGTGTCCGTCTTCGATTAGTCCAGCTCACCCTCACAACATCTCCCTCGTCTAAGCAACCATCGATTTCCTCGAGATTCGGTTAAGCACTCTCTCCCACAACTTCACACAAAGTCGGGTGAGCTTCACCAACGCGTTTTCTTCTACCACGTGTCAACCTCACAACACTCCATAACATCACCGGCAGCTTCCTCGACTAATGAACACTCTCCACGTCAGCTGTCTTTAGTTCCTTCATCCAATCAGATGTAGACATGTGCCCAGAACCCATTTTCAAGCCAAAATCAGCCATAGATGCTCCTCGGCGCACGTGTTACGAGACCAACCCCTAAAATTAGTTTCTCTCACCTATAGAGAGAGAAATTTTTAGTGGTTTTTCATATTAGGAACTAGGGTATTCATTTGATGAGTCGACATTGGAGTTGCCACACACAACTTTTCATACTTGGAGATAGTAAAGACCATGTCCGGCTAAACCAATCTTCGACTAGGTCGGAGGGGAAACAAATGAGATTCTTGATTCATGACATAAAATTGTGAGGTCTATGATTTTTATTTAATTTAATTTATTTTCTCCTATTTCATTGTTGTTGATTTTAAGGATTATGGTTTAGATCTAGGGTGTGTATATGGCAATTGCATGCTTTTATGTAGATAATCTATAGTTATTTGGATCGATTGTATCTGTAGTTATATTTTAGACCAATAAACTGACGAACACTCACCCGTTTGCCGTAAAACCCTTTCGATTCTTGAGTGTGCAACAATTGAATCTAGTTAAACCGAAAGCAGACGCGATTCTATTATTTAGGATTAGTATTCCCACAGATCTTTATTATTGCGATTAGTGTGTTAAACTCGATTGGTGGATGTCTAGGGTTATGCATTAATTAGGGAAGTAGTTAGCGGCGGACGTCCCAGCTATTGAGATTAGGGGAATTAGGAATTTTTGGCAGATGTCGATTTTCTATAGCTAATCTAGGATAACTTGAATTAATTACTTTTTGGAAAGATTGAGGACCATAATATGCCATTGAATCTTGATTCTTGCTTGTCAAACCATAGACCTAGGTGTTTTCTCTCATTGATATTATCTTTTGTAAGCTTTTCATTTTTGCTAGTTTACTTAATTGTTTCCTTGAACTTTCTAAAAACCCCCCATTTTTAGTTAACTTAGAGTAAAACTCAAGTACTGTGGATTTGACCCCATATTTACCACTAGTACATGCTTGTGGTTGGTAACTCCATTGTGAGTTATATTTGGCACGCATGGCATGTGATCAAATTGACTATGAAGAAGCCTAGGCACCAGAAGCAAGACTAGAAGCGATTCAAATGTTGCTTACTTATGCTTGCTATAATGGTTCTTACTATACCAAATGGACATTAATCATGCATTTTCAAATGGCTTCATCAATGAAGAGGTATAAGTAGACCAACAACTGGATTTTGAAAATCATGCTTACCCAAGTCATGTTTATCATCTTTAAAAGGCCTTGTATGGATTGAGACAAGCTCCTAGAGCTTGGCTTGGCATGATAGGCTATGTGCATTCCTGCTTAACAAAGGGTTTACTAGATCCTACACTCTTTATTTTGATAAAAGAAATAATAATAATATGCTCCTTGTTCAAATTTATGTTGATGATATCATCTTTGGTTCATTTAATACACGTTTATGTGATGATCTTTCATCTTTAATGACCAATGAATATGAAATGAGTATGACGGATGAATTATCATACTTCTTAAGCTTATAAATTAAAGCAATCCAAACATGGGGTTTTTATAAATCAAGTGATGTGAGGAACAAGCTAAAGAAGTTCAAATTTGACAATTGGAAGGCATGTGACACTCCTAGTAATTCCACCATCAAAATGGAGAAAGACCAATTAGGAAAGGCTTTAGATCATGATTTTTATCGTGGCATGAAAGATAGCCTCCTTTACTTGATTGCTAGTAGGTCCGATATTATGTTTAGTGTGTTTCTATGTTCTAGATTTCAATCCAAATCCAAGGAATCACATTTGAAATATGTCAAGGGTATATTTTGTGGGACACAAGACTTGAGATTATGGTTTAACAAGGCCAAGAGTTTTGAGCTCTGAAGCTTTGTTGATTCCGATTATGCGGGGAGTCTAGCTGATAGGAAAAACACTTTAGGATTTTGCCATTTGTTAGGAAATTCACTAACATCATGTTTTAGCAAAAAATAAAATCTCGTTGCTTTTCCACCGCCGAAGCCAAGTATGTGGCTACCGAAAGTTGTTGTGCTCAAATCTTTTACATGAAATAACAACTTGAGGACCACCAAATCCAAATTGGTTGTGCTGAAATCTATTGTGATAACACTAGTGCAATCAAAATATCCAAAAAATTGATGTTACACTTCCGTACCAAATACATTAAGATCAGGCTACATTTCCTTCGAGATCATGTCCAAAAAGGCGATGTTAAATTGATTCATGTGTCCACTAAGGACTAACTACCTGATATTTTCACCAAGCCATTGCCAAGAGACCAATTTTCTAAGATTTGGCGAGAATTAGGCATATTCGTAAATCTGGGCTTTTAAGCATGATCTAGCTCATCCAAACCTTTTTATATGTTGTTAGTGAAGTGTCCATAAAGTATGAGATGAATTGGAGTTGTCCTTCAAAAATAAAAAATTATTGCACCCTAATTCTAGAGAGCAATTAGCGCCCTAAGTCTGACCAGGTAGCGCTAGGTCTTCTGGCTAGCATTCTAACTTGTCCACCTAGCGCGCTAGTAAGTCTATCCCCATTATTTTTGCCTTAGGGAACTTAGTTGCATATGCTTAGGGGGGGCTCTAGTTTCATCATGTTAGGGGCGTTTCTAGCTATTACATGAGTGAGAGTTCATTTTTGCACTTCAAATGTAAACACTTAACACATGTCTTTGACACTTTAAAGTTGCGCTAAATTGTCCTATATTTCATATTTTTGACGATGTAATGCCATGAATGTTCATCTTTGACTTATTATTTATGAATGAATGACATTCCTTTTGATTCTCACTTCATGTGTTTTCTAAAATTGCACAAATGGATAAATTGCATATGCTTTCTTGTATTCATCTTAATGCCTATTTGTAGGGGGAGTTTATATCCACTTCTTGATGTTATTAAAAGGGGGAGAATTATATACGCCGGACATGACCATTATGATATTGATATGCTTTTAATGACTATGTTTGTTTGTCAAGTTCACGGTTGTTTGTTATCATCAGAAAGGGGGAGATTGTTGGACTAAGTGTTTCATCCCTTAAACTCCATCCCAAGATTTTGATGTCAACAAACAACGTAAAATGGTACTAACACGTTTTTCAAGTATTTCAGCGCGATCCAACATCGTTAGAACTCACAAGTTCAAAGGCTACCAACTAATTCGAGTTCAAATAAAATAGATAAAATGGAAGAAATGAGACTTGAAGAGCTCATAAGTTGATCAAGGCAAGGAAAGGCACCGGAAAGCATACGTGGAGCTATATACATCAGTTATAAGGTATAAGAGTTCAACTACATGAGCCAAATGCATTAGATTCATGCATTTCACAAATTTCATGTTTTCAAGAACTTAAATTCATGCATTTCATGATTTTTCAATTTGTGAGTTTTAAAATGTTTAAAATCATGCAAATTAGTTATATGGCATGAACTTGAGGTGTGCATACTGATGGTTTTGATTTTGGATGCACTGGTATCAGTTTAGATGGGTTTTCAGTTCACTTTAAAAATATTTGCAAAAAATTCCCTAGTATTGGAACGAAACATGGATTTCAACGTTGCAATCTTTAAAAAACTATTCGGATGGTTTTGGTGTATTCCTTAGGTCGTAACAAACTTGTAGAGACCAAGTGAAAGGGTTTCGAGTGTAAAACCATAATTATTTAATTTCAGTCCCTTGTTGTTGGATGGTGTTCCACCTGAATGGGAAGCGCGGCCCAGGCCTTGGGGATCGCCCCAGGATTTTGTGGAGCGCATTCCCTGCCTACCTGATAGCCTTTTAAAGTGAAGCATCCACACCTTTAATTTGAATTGGTCGACTGTTTTGGACCCTTGGATCAATGTAATGGTCGAAAACAGTAAAAATATTATGGAAAGAACCATATAAATACATTGAACACGTTTTTGATCCACCCAACTTACACATACACAAAAAGAGCAATAATATGGAGCTTTAGCATAAAAGGGCGAAGATCAAATACACACACTCACTTGAGGGTTTTTGGAGCTGATCTTATGCAAATTAAGTGAGGCGAAAAGTGGTGTTCTAATGTCCTCAACATGCTGCCTAAATCGATCTAAATCATCCTCAAATCTTGAATAATAAGATTATGTATTTCCCTACACTATTTGTGCATACTATATATCTTGTTGACAAAGGTTTTTGTGGGAACCATATGTGATTGATCTAGATATATTCATATAGCATGTTTAGTCTAACATTAAGTCTAGATAAGACCTAGAACGAATTTGCATCTATTGAGCCGAAATTTGAATCGTTGTTGTGCATGAGAAACTAGAAAAACACATAGAGCCTAATCTAAAATTATAGTGGTTGTTTTTCTTTGAATGCGTGTAAAACACTACTAAAAGGAGTTTTGAAATTATTCTTGATTTTGTGTAAACCCAAAGTTGAGAGTGCACTTACTTGAGTCTAATTGTGATTAATCAAATTGGCATCGAATTGACGTGAAACCCAAATAGTGCTTAATCTAGATTCATGTTTTCGGTTTAATACCAACGTTGTTTTGACAACATATATATTTACATGGGTTTTGTTCTTAATATTAAATCCATTCGTAACCCGAGATTTTGATTGCACTACTTGAACTTAATCGTGATTTTTCATATGTGCATTAAAGTGACTTGAAACCGACTTGTACTTGATCTATATTAATTTGTATGGTTTCATGTCTATGTTGTTTTGACAACATACTTACAAGGGTTTTTGTTCTTAAAATCTATCTATTTGAGACTAGAGATTTTGATTGCACAACTTGAGCTTAAACTTACATTTTGCATTGATGCATCAATTAGCCATTCTTTGGAACCAAGTTGAAATTAATTTATACTCTTCTTTGTTGGTTTCAATATTGAGAGTTAGCCTATAAAACTTGATTCATAAGGCATCTGAATTGGCAAAGTCTCACATGCATTGCTTCATCTTAGGATTACATTTGGCTTGTGAGAGGAGAACATCTTATACCGTTTTCTTTGATGTACGTGACAAATCATTTTTAATATGTAAAGGTTGTAAGGTCTATTTGTGAATAGACCAAGTTGTGAATCCTATTGGTATATAGATGAGGTTGTAAGCCTATCGGGGAATAGGCAAGGTAAAGTCCTAATTGCATTCAGGCAAGGCAAGTGTAAAATACCTAGTGGAGACTAGGCACACTAAGCTTGCGGGCTTATGGTTGTTCGCTAATTGGAATATAAGTGCTGGTTCAAAATCCTAACTGGGAGGTTAGGTAGTGTATCTAGATCCGAGGGATCGAACCACTATAAATCGATTGTGTACTTCCATCTCTTCTACCCCTTCTCCTAGTGTAGCATTTCACTTACTTGAACCATTCTGCTACATCACTATTGCTATCACTAATACACGCGCTCATCTAAGTAAACTTTTGAAGTGGACTTAGGAGATTAGCAAAGAAAGTGAAAAAGTTAAATTTGGCCATCACACCCAATTCACCCTCCTTTTGGTTGACCTTCACTTGCTAGGAGACTACCCTTCTATACTCGAGTTCAAGGCTATAGCAAGCTGACTAATTTTTCTCTCTAAGTTATTGATGGATTGTGATCCCTTATCATCCATCTTCTTCATAGCTTGCTTCACTGCTTCCATCTCTTTCTCGTGTTTCTCTTGGAGCTCCCTATTACTGAAGTTCATGGCTTGCAAATACTTCTCAATTGACTTCAATGAAGTCATCTCTTCGCTCAACCCCATCTTTCCCTGTTGGGTTTGGTGATAGGAGCCTTGAGGCAACTTCAATGCATTATCATGATTCTCGTAAGAGAATTTTAGGTTGTTTTTGTTGTGTCTTTGATAAAATTGTAAAGTCGTTCCTCTTAGCCTAGAGTTGTTCTCATAACCTTGGTTGTTCATGAAGTTGATGTCTTCATACTCCATTCCCTGATGTATGTCCATTTGGTTAACCACCATGCCTTGGTGATTATTTGGTTATCGTAATACTTGAGGACCCCATATGAAGTTTCGCCATTTGACTTCTCAGATTTGACAGCTGTGCCATAATTGCAGCTTGCGAGTCAATCTCGTACACCCCTGCTAGTTTGCTTACTGTGGAATGTGTATTGACTATAGAATTTTAAGACATAAGATCAATGAGACCCAATGGTTCATCCACATCCTTGGTCAATAGAGAGCCACTTGTTGTGGCATCTACTAGTGTTCTCACAATGTGATTCATCCCACAATAGAGAATCTGGATTTGTGCCCATTTCAAGTATCCAAGTCCCAGATATCTCTCCCGGCATCTATTTGAATCTTTCCCAAGCCTTGCCAAGAGACTCGTGTCTTCTTGCTTGAATTGGTTAATCTCAAGTTTCTTTTTGTTGGCCTTTACATGGGAAAAGAACTTGTCTGGAAATCTTTCATTAATTTTCGCCCAAGAGGTCATTCTCCTTGCATGCAACCCTTAGAATCAAGATTTAGATTTTCCACCCAATGAGAATTGGAAAAGTCTCACCCTAATCACCTCATTTTTAACTCTGGTAATGTGCATGGCATCGCACTTCTCCAAGAAATTCTCAACATGTACAACTGGATCTTCATTGGATAGCTCGTTGAACAAACTATTTTGCAACATGTTTAACAGAGATGGTCACAGTTCGAACTCGGTGGTGTTGGCTGGAAGCCTCATCACTCTGTTTAAGTCTCCTGATCTTTTATCTTGAAGTAGCCATGAAGGCATTTATGCCCTCGCACTCTTCCTGCGGTACCAGATCACTATCGGGTTAGTTATTCTTGCGACCATGTTGTCGGTTTCTTGCTTGCTCCTCCGCCATCTTGATTCCTTTCTTTTTCTTTCCCTTGTTCGTTCTTACAATCTCAGGGTTGTAAGGCACTAAGTCCTCCTTTCCTTTGCTATGCATGCACTAGTTATCCCTAAGAAGAAAACATAAGAGATCAAGTGCATAAAGTTAAACTTGAAACTTAAGCCTATATTTTTTTGTTTTTATGAATTTAAAAGTAAAGTACTTAAAAACAAAACTTAGCAACTTTACAAACTAAGTAATAAATGGCTACCTTTCCCCTGTAACAACGCCAAAAACTTGATGCGCATTTTGTAAGTATAACGCCTTGCTTGTAGTAATAGTATGATGACCCATTCTCAAATTAGGGCATCACCTGGCCTAATCTCGTTATTAAGCCCTAATCTCACCACATAGGACCTATAAGGAATTAGTCAGCCTTTCTAAAACCCCATTACTTACCAATTATTATTATTATAAATATATTATTTTAAATGATTATAAACCTATATCTATCCTATGTCCATTCATAAATTAGAGTTAATTATTAATTTTACTTATTTAAAATTTTATTTAGTGGGAGCTAATAACATAATGCCTAACAATTGTGGAAAAACCAGGGAATAAAGGTCACATGCATATATATAATGAAACGACGATATATAACATCATGTGTCTGGTCAAGGTACTACTCACTCAACCCATAATATATCACTCCAAAAGTATACCATATACATAAAAATTAATACATTAAAAATCAAACCTACAAAATCTAGTGTACCGGCGTTCCACTGGCTTAAAGGTAATCGTTGATCTTCTCTTTGCTTAGTATGTTACTCGATGGATCTACACCCACAGTCACTACTAGTTGGCGAGTACAGGAAAATAAAAAGTAATACTAAGAGACATTTGTTCACATTCCCAATTATGCAACAAGTATCTAAAAGCATGATAATAGCAACAATGCAGTAAAGAGAACATGTAAAGAGATACTTCAACTAAACAACATGAAACTGACGCTAGGCTAAGTAGTAATGATCTAGAGCCAATCGGCCGTGATCTTCATCACATTAGCCTTTCCACTATATGAAGATGGAACCGAGCTCTACATCAATGTGAGGTCTTAGCAGGGCTCTTGCCTTTATAACCTTTTGCTAATGCCAGTCGCCTACGATATATATACTTACCAATAACCCCGAGTCTCATACCCTGTGTCCTACACAAGTTATGATTGCCAATAATCCCAGGACTCATTTCCTGTGTGCCGCGCAAGATAGTGGACAGATCCCGATCACCCTGGAAGTCTGGTGACCAGCGTATGTCCGATGGACCTCTATAATGTAATGACCCTAGATATAAGAACCACTTTCATATTTCAAGAAACAACACGGTTTGAGAATCCAATAAAACAATTGCATATCTAATGCACAAAGGAAATGGACTACAATACTATGTAAAACCTACCTAATAACATGTTCTTTCATTGACCACGTGTATTAACAATCAATAATTACATAGCGCATGAATTGGAGTCAATGAAATCATTTTATCAACAAACTATACCATGAAAGCAACCTCATGTAATGAGAAAGAATAAGAAGTCATGACATATTGAATACAAAGGTAAATCAGTTCAAATGACTGGAAATGAACATGTAAATAGGAATGAAATGTAAATAAATATCTTAATTAGTTTACTTACAATCCATGCAATTTTCTATACTACTTTGGCCTCCCAACTCCTCGAAACTCGTATTTGAATCCCCGAAATACTTTCCTAGGTTCCTCACATCATATCATATGTTTTTTAGTGTGTTTGGACTTTTACTTAGCATATATGGCTCATATACAGTGTTTAAGGACATCTTGAGACTTGCTGATTTTTTTTGTACGTTTTCGTAGCATGTAGCGCACTATTGACCCTGTGTAGCGTACTAATGACCAACGTAGCACTCTACCTATCCTATATAACGGGCTATGTGTTTCATAACACATAATTTTGCATACAAAATTTTGAGTTTTCTCCACACATAGACTATGCTAATGCCTTGAACATCTCCATACACACTTCCCAAGTTCCAAGACATCATTACCAATATAAAGCAGCAATACATATCATTATATACATGAATTCATTGAATTGAGCTATGTTTATAGTGTAGAAAAGTCACCTAACTTGATGTACGCTTGGTTAGCTTAAGTTCTTCTACACCAAATCACTAAATTTGCGGTTCTTCTTCCTCCTCAAGCTACTATCTTCACTCCAGTAAACTTTGCTTCTCAGTTAAGAATTCAAAATGAAAGAGTTGAGTTGCTTGTCTTGACCGAAAGCTTCGTAGTCATTAATTGCATATGGTTGATTAATAGCTCTTGATCCTAATGTGTACGCGTATCTCGAGACTTATCTAATGGTTCACCTACTAACACATGTCCCACTAACTCATGCCAAGTGACACCAATGAGTGACTCAATATGTGCTGAGTTGTGCCCACACTTGACTTAAGAAATGTCAAGCGGCTATTGTTTTAACTTACTAACTTAAGTGTATTAATACATAACCAACCATAGCCCCATTTATACCACTTATGAAAGCACTATAAAGCTTATACCAACTCACCACATTGCTCTCTAACTCGATCCCATGCCGACATGCATATCAAGGTGCATCTCCACTCATGCCTCGACACCTATACGTAAGTAGAAATGACTTAGTAGTCTACACATATACAATACATTAGGCATAAATCATAACAAATATAATATTTGACTCGGACACCTGGCCTCGGTTATGACATGTATCTCGTTGTGGGTCCCACGTCACAGGTCGTTTGATCCTGATTAAGAGATTAAACTAGGATTAGAAAATTTGGCCAATGACAAATAGTGAAATCAATTTAGGTTCACTATGAATATCGTCCTTAGGAAAAAGTTTTTCCACTAGTCGGTTAACTTTTTAAATTTGAGTTATTGCTAAGGAAGTCCCTTTATTAATGGTTTTACATAAAACTTATCTATATAATAAAACAAAATAAACTTTACTTTAACTCTTATATTAAGGATATCTTAGTTCGTAATTTCACCTAGGTAATATAATACTATGCTTTTTAACCACTTTTACATCTTAATATGTTGTGTGCGATGCCTAATTAGAATATATGGATTTCCTTCAAATCAATTTTAACCCACTATCCTGATGGAAAACATTCTAATGTGTGAACTAGAAATCCACCTATAAGTGTGAATAACGTAAGCTCTACATTGCTTTATTGTCTCACATCTTTAGATTTATAACCAACTAAGTTTACTATTCATGCCTCCCTAATCAACAACTATCGTTTGATGTTGTGTATTTTTCAATTGATGTTCACCTTAAAAGCTTCAATGGCCACGATAACTTTTAAAACCTTATATCAATAAACACGGGATCACGATGTCTAAATCATTACGCTTAAAATCAATATAAATTCTAACCATTTTATACTGACTTTTTACTCATGTTCTTGACATAACATTCATATCATAAGATCTATTGATCCCTAGGATTAATAGACTAGTCACATTTCATTGAAACACATATATGAAAACTCATAATTGAAATCATTGCAAATCATAGATGAATATAAATATGTTACCTTCAATTAAACCAATGAAACCAAACTTAAATTGCAAAAGTGGAGTCTTCAATATTTTCTCCATACAGAACTTCTTCATTCTCAAAATCAAAGTAAACATATGCTAAATTACTCTAATGGTGGCTAATGGTTGATATGTTATTAGTTCACCACGTCCTAATACCTATTTATACTCTCTAATAATAATAACAACTACTTTACAATTTAACTTGAAATAAAACTTCAACTTTCTAATTTGTGCGAATCTGGCGTTGTCACTTATGCCTCGGCGCTGTGTGTACATTTCCACGGCGCCGCAACTATATGCTATTCTTTTGGCTCCTATGACCTTGGCGCTGTCACTATGATGTCCCGACGTAGTCCTTTAGGCTTCACAACATTGCCTCTGCGCTACGACTCCATTGTTGATTTCTCCGCTTTCTTTACTCTCCTACGCCATGCTTTTCCTTCCGCGCCAACCATGCTTTCATGGATTTTTGCTCATTTCCTTCCTTTACACCTTAATTACCTGAAAATGCAATAACACCATTAATTAGAGCTTATTTAGGGATATTTATACTAAATATACTACTAGACTAACCCTATATATAAGTCTATATAGTCTTTTATCTTCTATTTTTAATTACATCATATGTAAATTTTAGTTGTTTTTTTTTGTGAGATTATGACATCTTACGTCTTAGGATGTTTTATCTCATATTGTGCCTAAAGCCTAAAATCGTTTTGATAGCTTTATCAAGTCAATCCATTTCAAACTATAGAGTAACTGCTACTCAACTTGCCTTGCCAAGATTACATAATATACGATGCAGAGGCAGACACATATTAATATGATTGAAGCCTTTACAAGTGTAGCGTCACTTATCCCGATTAGGGTGATACACATCCTGAAACCCTAATTAAGCCTCGGTAACCCAGTCAAACTCAACTAGAGCCAGCAGCCTCTCCGTTTGTACTTGATAAACTCGACCTGCATTTTGAGTATCGAATTAATAATACAAAATATATGTAGCGAAAAATTAAGACTTTTTCGATAATTAACAATATACAGAAATACAAAGTTTATCAAAACCCAAAACCTCATTTATAAACATCCTAACCCTGTTCATATACAACAAAATAACTCAATATATATATATAAAGAGAAGGCACAATAAAATTCAGAGAAGATAACAAAACTCCAAAATCTTCTCCTTTTCTTTTGTTGAAGCGCTAGGTTGTGAACCTGAAATATTAAATTTAAGGTGAGCGCTCCAACTTGCTCAGTAAGTAAGGATTCACAAAGCCATCAACATTCCATATATTAATCAAGAACATTATATAATAACAACATGCACTGTTAACTAACGGGATTATGAAAACAATATATTTCAATACATAACAGATGCAAGTCCATCGTTATTGCCTATTACATTGTTGAAGCGCTAGGTTGTGAACCTGAAATATTAAATTTAAGGTGAGCGCTCCAACTTGCTCAGTAAGTAAGGATTCACAAAGCCATCAACGTTCCATATATTAATCAAGAACATTATATAATAACAACATGCACCAATGTTAACTAACGGGATTATGAAAACAATATATTTCAATACATAACAGATGCAAGTCCATCGTTATTGCCTATTACATTGTGATTCCCATTTTGTTTATAAAACTAGGATCGATTACCCATTGACACCATTACTGCAATTGCTAGAGCTACATATTGGCCGATGTGCCGTCTAGTCAATCCATTAATGTCTAATAGTTCTATCCCAAACCCTCTAGTGAGTATGTAATCCATGCAACCTATATAACTTAGTAGGAAGCTACATATAGGCCAGGAAGGTAACCCATCTCCTATATAACCTGGTCTCAGTTTCAAGAACTTATTCTCGTACTCACATTAAACACCATTTTCTATTTATTAAAGCCATCATAGTGTACTCCCCCATTCAGTCGATAAACTACATGAACTATATATACGAAAATAGCTAGGCAATATTGATAAATAATCGAATCCATACTTACCTCGGTTTAGGTTTTCGTTAACGATTTCTTAACTTTTTAGGTCACTCATGCTTTCCCACTGATCCAACACATATCAAAAACTATTTGCGATCAATATAAAGCTAATACCCTATGTTTAAAACCCCTAATCCAACCCATAAGACCAAAAGAAATTCCAACTAAAACTCAGCATAATTATCTTTTTTATAGGTGGGAGAGCACTCCCTCAATTGGTGGAGTGCACTCTATTAGTTGAGTTCATCCCAGCTGATAAAGGGAGCGCACTCCTCTACTAAGTGGAGTGTGATCCATTACTGTCTCAAAGTACACAAGGCAGCAGCTACTGTTCCAACCACAAATCCACATAACAACAAAACCACTCCAAAATAAATCAAGGAGGACCTTTAATAAGGTATAAACCCATTACCAATAATTAAACACAACAATTTATAGAGATATCATCACCTACTATCGAATTGAACTTTAAAAATATCAAAACCAAACTTACCAACAGTGATGATCTTAGATTTCCATATGTTTAAGCTCCTTAAGTCCCACTGAAACAACTCCCAGATTGATTCCCTCAAGATCTAAATACCAAACCTTTAGCTACTATCTCTATCACTCGATCAAATGCAAGGATAGGTTTAAAGGTTTTAGTTTAAATATATAGATTTTTCTCGAGATACGCATCGTGCTATCTCGATGCTGATTAAATGGTTGATGTGCTAACATGACACCCTTAAAGTGACACACATGTTGACACCATCAACACCCACGCTTATCTCTAGTTGATCCGATGATCCATATAATTCAAGCTAAACTTATGATTTTAAGGTATATATGTATCAAATACATAAAAATATGTATACCTTTTGTATTTTCTCGCCAATAAATTCAATGGACGTGCCTACTAGTATTCTCGGGTGTGCACATTCACTTCACAATCCCCTCGTCACACTTAGTATACCAACTATTTATTGTTTATTTACGTATTTTTCGATTATAGGCTTGTATATAAATTCTATTTTATACTATAACCTATAAAATTCACAAACATTCCAATCAAACACCAACCATCATATAAACCCCATGCACGCTAATCGAGGTATACCGGACTTAACCATGAGCCAAACTTTGTTAATTAAGATTTGGATTAACACTAATTAACATCTTAAGATAATAGGTCATTAAAACAAGTGTTTGAGAATGGAAGAAACTTGACTTAAAGTTCGAAACAGGTATTTTATTTGTTTTTAGTGATCGTAATTTAGGGCATTTTCTTTTGACAACAAATTGTAGTTCCCGAAAATTGAAAATTGCCTAAATTTTCTCAATATTTTAGTCAATCCTATTAACCAAAACTGCTCCTCATTTTAATTCTAAAAAATGTAAATTAAAATGTTTTTAATTAACTGCAGCCCACATCTATCTTAATATTTAATCCCAATCCAATTAGAATTTAATGTACTTTGATCCTTATCAATTACGAATTTGTTATATATTTCACCTATCTTATAGGATTTGTAATTTTAATTCGACGAAAATTTTATCTCCATGTCTAATAGGAATATACTAACAAATAACCACAATGAGATAATGATCAAAACCGATTTTGATTCTTATTCAAAAAAACAACAAATTGAATTAAGAAACGAAATATTAATGATGTATTCAACATCAGAATCACATTAAATTAATCATATTAACCTAAACATAATTTCTATCATGGAGAATTACATAATTATTGAACAAAAACGAACTATGTATTTAACACCAAAATATTGTTAACCGAACACAACTTCTACCATGTGAACATACAAAATTCGCATCGTCCAATATTAAAACATATTTTAATCGAAATATTCTAAACATGAATTCTATCATTGAATCGAATCTTGCATATGTATCAAATACATAAATTAACAACTTGCTTTAAAATCAATTCTTGATAACAATTATCACAGAACCTATATGTACATTATATATACTTTAATCAATATCATGTTTTCGCACATATATCATATATATATCAAAGAAAACATGCAAACATTTAATAAAACTGAGCCTAAGTCTTTGATACCACTGTTGGGGTTGATACGCAGCTGAAATCCAAAATAGTTTTTGAAAAATTCCCCAACAGGATTAAAAATAAACTCCATTAAACAAGATCTACAAAAGTAAACTATACCTTAATCCGTGTTTCCTTCTCAGATTGTTTGATCTCTAAGACGTTCAAGTGTGCATCCTCTGTTGGAAATCCACGTACGAACGGTGACCACAATTTGGAGTACTAGCACCAAAGGAGATAGAAAGCATTTTTCTTTCACTCCAAAAATCCAAAGAACTCAAAAAAAAGTAAAAAACGAATTCTTATTTCGCTTTAGGTTTTCCACCTCTTTTATATGTAAATAAGCTCACTTAAAAAATCTATTCGTAATACAACTATTGTATGTAAGCAATTCGAGCAAATTACACAAACACATATATTTATAAGTGATCATATAACAAATCTTAAGGGCTTTTATTTCATGAATTTTATCATACAAAACTCATTATTCTGGACCAATCGAAATCGTGCGAAGCCATTCTTTGTATGCGACCTAATAGGTTCATGCGATGTCGTTAGTGAACCAAAACCATTTTGGTACGAATATCCAAATTGTGCAAAGTCACCTTTAATGTTCAATCAAACTAGTCTTGATCTTTAAGTAGACTAAAAACATCCAAGTGACATTGATGATATCAATTAACATGGACTTGGTCACTATCAGTCAATCATATTGAGGGAACCACTGATTTCTCTATATATGAGAGCGACAGATTCTATCTCGATTACGCACCTTCACATATTATCAACATAGTAATCAATCACAATCTTTATAATCATCTAGTTTAATCAATCACATTGAAGTCTCTGGTAATCTTAAGTTGAATGACTAAATGATATACCTATCATCAGTAACACTTATGACTTAATCTATGTGGTGTTCTTATAGCGGGTCGATCCAGTACCTTGTTTCCTCACAAGTACTCATGATCTCAATTTGTATCCCTATACATATGATCATTACATGACAATCCATCAAGACTCAAACTAGTTTTAATTCATTATAGTCTTAATATAATTACCGACTATGGAAATTTAGGATATTTTAACAAATGCCCATAGATCTTATTGTAAGGTAAACTTGCAATTACTTATAATATAACAATAAACGAAAACCTTTATTTTATTAACTAAAAATTATAAGATAAATAATGTTTGTAGATTGACCTAGGGCACATGCCCCAACAATTTTTTTCACAAAAAGAATTGAATATGAGATAGAGCCAATACATTTATTTCACTCTTAAATACCATCTTGGGAAACTTAATGTTGTAGCTGATGCACTGAGTAAGAAACGTGAAGAGGCATTGAAGGTGGCTTATCATATGACCTACGAATATGAGATACTCTTAGAAGTCGCAAATATGTCTTTTTTGAGCTTCCAAAATCCTGAGATTTGCCAATTATTGCTCAGCTCAGGGTGCAAACTATCTCTATTCAGTGAATCATTAAGAGTCAATTCAATGATGTCGATGGTGGAAAGTTTCAGGAATTAGCTAAGATGAGTGATAACTCAGAGTGGATGAAGTCTAATGATCAAGGAGTCACAAGGGTCTAGATATTATATTCATCCTAGCATGACCAAGATGTATCATGACATGTGTCATTTGTATCAGTGGCCATGGACGAAATCAGATGTTGGTGACTATGTTAGACGATGTAAGATTTGCTAAGAAGTCAAGGCTGAAAGGCAGAGAGACCAGGAAGAACATTACAACCACTACTTACTCCTAAGTAGAAGTAAGAGCATCTTACTTTGGATTTTATGACTCATCTACCTGGAACTCAAAGGAAACATGATAGTATCTAGGTTATCATAGACAGGATGATGAAATATGCACATTTCTCTCAATAGCTCTTAATTATGGTTTTTCAAAGTTGAATGTCATCTATGAGTGTGAGATTCTTCATTTGTATGAAGGGTTTTCTATCGTATCTGATAGAGGTACTCAATTCACCTCTAGGTTATGGCAGAGTATGCATGAATGTTTTGACACTATTGCAGTTAGTACTACATTTCATCTGTAGAATGATATAATCAGTGCAGTTGATTCAAATTTTAAAAGATATGTTGAGATCATGTGATCTAGAGTATGGAAGCTCTTGGGATGAATATATTCCATTGTGCAAATTTTCGTACATTAATAGTTATTAAGCAAGTATTGAGATGGCGCCTTTCAAAGCATTACATGGTCGAGCGTAGAGCACAGTCACACTGGGTTGAAATAGAGGTATTAGCTGAATAAGGACACATATCGTAGGAGATCACATGTAAGTAGTTGAATAGATTCGTCAAAGGCTGAAAGCTGCTTAGGATAGGCACAATAGTTATTACGATCTCTACCATCGATTTGTTGAATACAACGTAAGGGGTCTATCTAAAGGTGCCACCTCAAAAAGGTTTATACAAGTTTAGGTTGAAAGTAAAGCTCTCTCATAAGTTTTTTGGTCTATTTGAGATTGTTTAAAAAGTTGGAAAGGTTGCTTACAGGATTATGTTACCGTCTCATCTTAACAGAGTTCATGAGGTATTCCATGTCTCTATGATCGTACGAAGGAGCCATACTCACATTATATAGCATAATGGAACTAGTTTGATTTGAAGCAGGATATTACTAATGAAGAGCATTCTATTCAAATCGTGGATCAAAATATTCAAAAGATGAAAAAGGATTCATGGAGATTTCACTTGTACTAGTTAAATGGCAATTTCATGGAGATTCAAGTTAACCTGGGAGCGAGTGTCTTATATGAAAGATCATTTTTCATATCTTTTTTTTATCTAACCTATAAGTTTAAATTTCAAGCATGAGATTTTTACTTAGTTAGGAAAAATTGTGAAATCCAAGAATTTCTGAAACTTGATTAGACAATTGATTAAGTGTTTTTGAATTTTATTTGGAATTTAAGTGTGGCAGCCCCAACCGCCCCGAGGTGACGTGTCTCCGTGTACTCCTTGCTGGCTGGCCCAACTACACGTGTTTGACACCTACCCGCCCTCTTTATGTCTCGTGAATCGTGTCCACTAGTGTATTATCCGATAAATTAGTATATTATCCTTATATGCTTTGTCCATTCCCGGTAGGAAATCTAACTGTTTCAATTGTTACCTAGTTAGCAATTTATTGAGATCCTAACCATACAAATGGGTTGTATTTTATAGGTTAACATATTCAGCGGAAGTCTTGCTTAAAGTACTCTGTATATAAGCGACATCACCACAAGAAGCATACATGTACTATGTTATCTCAAATCTCCCAATACCCAAAATATACAAAATATCACAAATAAACAAGTATAAGTAGGTCCTCGACAGTGGGCAATCAGATGTAGTCGCCTAGGATCCCCTTGCCACTACTGGTAGTAGGATCTACACTCAATCATCACAAAAAAGAAAGATGACGAGTACAGTAAGTAAAATCCCAAGGAACTCCTCTGCGCATTCATATAATAAAATAAAGGAAATACAATGAATGTTGTCAAGTAAACATGCGGAATATAAAATAGGCAACTGTTAATGGCTCTTCGCATGAATAAACAACAGACAAGCTAACAATGTATGTGCTCGCTCCAGCGGGATTAGACTGTATTTCGGGTCACCAAGTTCCGCTAGTGGTCGCGTCCAACTGGCCCAACACTTGGTTCCTTGCGACGCTGGCCAAATCCGCTAAGTCACCGACATGCGCACCAAGGCAAGCCCAGGTCGCCATTCACTGAGGGTCGGGTCACACGTGCTGCGGTCCAGTGCCTCATGACACACAACGAGGAAGTTTGAGGGAGTAACCTCAAGCCACGTCCAAATATCCGAATAAAATAATGAATAGCAAGTAATAATAGAAACAACAAGTAAATAGAATAAATACTCATAGTTTTTTAGTTGGGTTTTACAAACCTCACACCGATCTCCGACCTCCCCGGACTCTCGAATTCGACTCGACAAGTTTCCCAATACCAAGCTACAGTCCACTAAGTCCCTAAAGTCCAATTTCTTTTTTAAGTTTAGGTTGTTTAATAGTGTTTAGAAGTGTATTAAGTTGAAAATAATCAAAACGGACCTTTAACTTCATAGTTCATCCATTATTAGCGTGCTAATTTGTCTACCTAGCGTGCTAGTTTTGAGTTAGTGCGCTAAGGGGGTGTACCTAGCATGCTAGATAGAATTAGCGCACTAGAAGTCTTAACTAGCACGATATTGTTCTTCATTGCGAAGAACAGCAACACACTCAGGACAGTTAGTGCGCTAATATTTTCAATTTGCGTGCTAATTGCCTTATGGGACCGAATTCTCAATTCGAGAATTCTTTCCTAGCCCTCTCAATTAGCTATTCTAACTGGTCAATTACCCTCTTCTCATCAAAATAACCTCAACACATAAATCAGAAGACACCAGAAACTTCAATGTACATAAATTTCCTTAAATTCATGCATTCATCACACTCTCCAATTTCATAAAAAATAGAAATTCTAGTTAGACCAGTGATCAATCCTCTAATAATACGATCTAATAACATGAAATTGATCAACTTTTCATCACAATTCAGAGTATACATTAGAAAATTCGAACTTCCACCAAAGCATATGAAAATGAGTTAAATTTAAAGTGTAGGAGATGAGAAATATGATTTTTTAAATTAGATTACTTGGTTTGATGCATAGGTTGTTGAATTCCCAGCTCCAAATCCTCACTTCTTCATTTGATCTATTGGTTTTGCATAAAATGTATGTGAGTGTTGTGAATCAAACTTTCCACTAACTTGGTTTATATATATGTTGGGTTGGAATCTAGTGTGAGTACATATCCCGATGCATATCTTGTGCTTCACAAGTATGCAGTCCTATACCTCCTGGTGACTCCAATAGCACACTCATCATCTAATAACACTCACAATTGTAATCTAGATGTCCATCTCATGGCCTCTTCTATTTAATGTAAACTATAGGCTTCCATTTATTTTATTTATGTCACATTACATTAAGCCTTATCCAACCATATGGCTAGTGTCTTTATTTTGCAAATTTAAACCAACTCATGGTTACGCTAACCCTCGGCTACCCGTACTCGGTGCCCCGCGTCTCGACACGCATTTCGAGGTGTGCTATAGCCTATCGTTCAAGTTTATTAAATTAGCCTATGCTTACATTAATTATACCAATTTGATAACCTATGGTTACATTAATCATGTCAATTTGATAGCCTAGACATGTTTATGTAAGTTTATTGAGTTTTATCTAGTGTACCAGTATCTTGCCTCTCGATACTCGTGTTAGCACGCACTTCGAGTCAGCTACCCGTCACACAACCTCGCACGCTCTCGTGATTCAACATACACACATGCGATGTATTTAACCAATAACTGAATAAATTGCATAACAATTAAGCCATCCAACACACAATTCAACCAATGTACCTAGGTCGATATGTGTTCTAGCCTACCCGCGACGTCTACATTGATCTGAGCTAGCGTCCATGTCTGTAATTTTGAGATAATTAACAACATTAACAAAATGGGCCATTACACTAAATATCATAAGGTAAGATTGTATTTTTGTTTGTTGTGTGCATAGGTATACTCTATTCAGCGCGAAATAAGGTCAAATTGAGGTTTAAACGCATTATCTGAGAGTCTTTGGAGCGCGTTGGTGTTTTCTCCAATTTTAGATAAAATTCGGACATCTTCCGGGGTTTTATTTGGGCTTGAAAACAAGAGATAAATATGAAAAAAAAATATGTTTAAATTAACAAATAAATACAAAAAATCTTTGGAAAATTAAGAAAAAAATAAAAAAATAGAAATTGTGGCCAAATAAATAGAAATTATGGATTTCTATTAAAAAATGGAAAAGTTGGTATTTTCTCGAGACTTTATATCCAGGGTTATGTCTCGTAATGTGTGATCGAGGCCGATTGAGCCTAAAATGCCAAATTAGATTCCAATGACTATATAAATGGGGTTTGAGATAAATTAAAGATATAATACAGTAGTTGGGAATGCAATTAAGGAAATGAGGTTTCAAGGAACTTTTAGGATTTTAAAAAGCTTGTTGGGGTTTTAAGGTGTTTAAACACCGACGTGAATTGAAATATTAAGAAAAATAGTACAATTGAGTCGAGACTCATAAGTTATAGATTATTGTGATTTAATAGGATTTTTGTGACAAGGGAATATGGGTAACATTCGAGCAAGGACACGCTTAACCAATCTTGAATTGTTTTGATTGTAAGTAAACACTATTTCTTGCCTTTTACAGTAATATAGTTTATATCTTGCATAGTGAGGGAGTAAAACTTTGATCATGCATTCGTGGCATCTGGATAGAGTTGCCCCTACTTCAGTCGTAAGAGTGTGAAGTGCTTTACTCCAGACTAGACGTATAGAGGCATCTAAGGCATGTAATATTGACTTTGGGATAGCAAGCATTGAACTCATAGTACCGTTCTAGGTTTATTGTGGAAGGCCCACTTGTAATGCGCTTAAAAACAGAAAATGAGTTGCAAGTCAATAATTAAACAAGTTTTATAGTTCATTTTAAGATGATTTTAGGTGTAAAAGACTATATTACACAGGGTTTTCTGTTGTTTTTGTTATTTCATGTAATAGATGGGGACTATGAAGAAATGAACAAAAAAAATAGAAGATTATGAAGGAATTAATCAAGTGAAAAGAATATACAAAGAATCATCACCAAGTAAGCAAAGGAGAATTTAGTTTTAAAACTAGCAATTCCAAGGGACTCAGAATTGCTGGTGAAATTGGTGAAACCAGAAACCTCAAAATTATGAATTTTCCCAGCGATTCCACTCACACATTAATCACTAGGAATCGCTGGAGTAGTTTTCGTAAATTTAAGATAACTATGAGTTTTTAAGTTGTTTGGATGTTTGCTACCTAGAACATTATAAAAACAACCTTAGGGTTACAAAATTAGTTGCCCTGAGTACTTAGATCAATAATCTATTGGTCTAGGAGTCATTCTTTATTGTTTTGGTTATTGCTTTATTATTCTTTATTTTTGGAGAAGACTTAAAGATTTAAAATATTTATTCAAGAGGTGTTTTTTTATTTCTTTTATTTATATTATTGCAATGTTATTTATGTTTATGAATGAGTAGTAAATCAATCTAAATAAAGTTCAAACGTGAACTAGATCCATTTTGCTATGTAGTTATGATAAGAAGATTATGTACTTAATGCTTTAAACAAATCGTATGCTTTGATTCACTTATTTAATAGGTTATTATCTATTGATTTTAATCATGATCTTTGTATTGCATCCATAGTCTAGAATGTGTATTATGATATTTAGATTCATTATCTGTTTGAAGTAATAACTAGGATTGTTTGTAAGGCAAACACCGTTTAGATATTTTAAGTGAATTTGAGATATAAATCTAATGTTGAAGTGGCTTTTCCAAAGATATTTGATTTAGTAGTTCAAAGTTTTCATAACGTGTAAAGCGATTTTATTGCGTGAAGTTAATGTTTGTGCATTCAAAGGGGTTAGCTCAATAAAATTAGAACGTGGCTTTTTCACCAGTATAAGGAGAACAAATGGCTGGCTAAAGCTGTTTTTACTTACTTATGATTAGAGTTTGTTGATCTACAATACTTTATAAGGTATGTTAATAACTATATGGTAGAAGTTACATGTTTGAATTCAAAACGGGTTTATGTTTCATTGTTCATGATGTTCGCTTAGATAGTTAATTACTATTGAATCGAATCTATTTGATTAATCAAGAATTTGAATTGTGTTAGTTAGGATAATATATTTAGTTAATCATTATTATATTGAAGGTGATTGTTAGTTAGTTTAATTTTTTTTAATTAATTAATTTGAGTAAAGTAAAAAAATTAATAACAACTTTTAAAAGTCCTTTTTCCTAAAGAAGTTTGATAAATCTATGTGGAAATGATTCGCACTTGCCATTACTACAAAATATTTAAGGTATAATATAGAGGAGAAATTATTGTACTTGTTCAACACGTGTCAATGAGGTATCCATGTTGTTTATTTATTTCAGTACTTCGTTTGTTGTGGAATATTTCATATTATCTCTTATTATTACTTGTTGTACGGAGCAAGAAAGATGTTTACTTATCTGACACTTTTTATTTTGTGTACACAGTTGTTTGGAGTTCTTGAAATGACTTTGTCATATAAGGCTAACAAAGATCGAAAGGGAAATAGGAAGTTAGAAGACTTCTACCGAAGAGCACTTTTCCCTATTGCATGTAATTATTGTTTATACTATTTTGCTTTGCGTTTCAAGGTACGTATGGTTTGAATCAACAGAGGAAGGTTTTTTCAGAACTTCACAAATTGATTGGAAATAGGTTTAAGACCGAAATAGTTTAGTTTTTGTATTATTTGAGGTTATGAAATAGTTTTAGTTTGAATTTGAAGTAGAGAGTTGTAATTAAGTTTTATAAGTTTGCAGTTCAATTTATAAGTTCAATTTTAAATCATATTGTGATATACGGGGAGTTGTGAGTCCTTTTAGGCCATTTCCCATTATGTTATCTATTAGGTTTTTGCATCGGCATCCATAATTAGGGGAGGTGCTGCTAAAATTATTATAACAATGCATAAAACATTTCATATAATTTCCTAATTTGCTCCAATTGAACAAGTCGAGAACTGAGGTTAATTAACGATTAAAATTTATATTTGGAGTAGTAGAAGGATTAAATTGAGGTTTAAAGTTAATTGTACAATTTAGGTGCCTAATTAGGGTAATTAGGTTAAGTCATGATTTAGTGAGATGGGCCCTAATTAATAGATATAAGTTTAATGCCAGGAATAAGATCAATGATGAAGTCAATGACAAGTGGAGGTAGAAGTCTAGACAAGTCTGATGAAAAACCTCCAAAAATTTATGAACCACTGGTATCTCACTTATCTTAATGTAACGACCCCAATAGTCTAATACTAGTTGTACGGTTTGTAGGACAATTCCTTGGTGGCCAGTCCTATATGGCGCACTCGGTCAACACTTGGGCGTCGACACCGAGGTAATAATTAAAATTATTTTATTTGTGTTTGATACCATGTAGTACATTATGCCTATCTATTTATAGTGTGCACATTTTTTATGGTTTTGACCATCAACTTCAATGGACGGGAGTTTACTTAGAGTTGTGTACACGCGAGGTCATTGGGTAGGATCATTGTAAATTCTAATATCTAACTAGTTTTTACTTAGGATCTAAATAAAATCTAATAGGTACCAAAGTTATTCCAATGAAACACAACTAACTAGTTTAAGTACGAAGAAAAAGAAATACTTTAGTTATATGATGTATACAAACTAATAGATTTAATGAGACTAAGTTAGAAGGGCTTATTAACCAAAGTTTGGTCATGGTCAAATTAACTTAAGTAATAAAAAATGCTAAATTTAGCCTAAGGTTGAGAAAAATACCCATATGGTTATTTATGAGCCCAATTTACTGACTAATTGCTATGAAATATTTATGGGGATGTAAATGAAGACCATTCTTATGGTGTATTAGATTGACCTAGGGATCTCTATGTTGACAAACTCCAATAGTTTAGTGTGCATCTATGGAGTGCATGTCCCATTAAATAAGGAGTCATAGATCTTCCTACATATTTATGAGATTGAGAGATACAAAAGTCATCTAAGAGCTAGATTTAATGTCCAAGACTATATAAGTGGGACTTAATGTTTGTGTTCATGCATGAACACAAAAAAAAATCCAGCACATAGAGGAACCTAACCTTGCTAGATAAATTTTAGTGCTAGAAAGGGTTTAAAGGCAACAAGGGAGAGATTTGAGGCCAAATCACTCCAATAAGTCAAGAACCCGAGGTTACCTTCAGCTTTTCTTCTTTTGATATACATATTGATGAGGTAAATTGGGTTTCTTTAGCTCATAGTCATTTTGGATTTTCTAATCATAGTGTTGATCTCTAACTCAAATTGAGGTATGAAATTTAAATGGTTTACAAAGAATCAAAATTCTTGATTTTAAATCAAAGTTTGCTAAAATTCATGTTTTTGGTTCAAAATTGGGGTTTTTGATGTCATACAAGTATGGGGCTGAATTTCTATGAAATTGAATGTTGAATACAAGGTTTTACTCCTTTAATCATGGTTTTTACTTGGGTTTTATTTCTAATCAGAGTTGTTATGGGTTTGGTGTTTATGTTATTCATGAATAGTGCATATTTGATGAAATGTCGACTTTATAGCTGAAATTCTAGATAGCATAAGTCTTTCATTTCTTCTTAGAATTAGCTAGTTTCTTATGTATTACTCTTGGGTTTTGGACAAGCTTATCATCAAAAATCACGTTTTTTGGATGTGTGGTTTGAGAGTTATGAATTTTCAAACACCGGTGGTCCGAAACTCTCTCAAATTGAGTTATTTTTAGCATTTTGAACATAACTCTCTCAATTTTATTCTGATTTTAGTGTAATTTACCATTTCGGAAAGATAATACAAAGAAAACAACTTATGATTTGTATTTCTTAAAAATTTAGTCATCTTCTTCATCAAAAACAGACTGAGATTCAGTGCTTGTTCAGATAGATATTCTTTTTGTAAATGTTTAGATGTCGGGACCTCTTCTGAGGGTCTTCACTACTAGAAAAATAACCAAAATCTCTAGAACAGCTTGAAATAATATAAGTTAGATTCTCTAAGAGTTTCAACTGATTTTAAGGGGTTTTGAATGATTTTTCAAATGGATTTTGAAATAGGTGAAATTTATTTACTAAATGAGCTGATTTTTGACTTAAAGTGTTCCAGGCATCAAATGATGTCGAAATTTATCCAAAGTTTCCAAAATGTATTATTAAAGTAAAGGTGTCCACTCAGGTTTGTAATTTTTCCTTGTGTCTAACTCAATTTTCAAGTCACGCTCCAAATAAGAGATTAATGTTTACAAATAAGGACTTATAGTTATACTTAGAGTCTCGAATTTGGTTTTTGATCATTCTAATGAGATGCTATCACTCACCCACCTTGATTTAAAGTTAATAGTCTTTAATGAACTAAAACCGAGAATTTCGGAAATTTCTATAAGTGTTTTAGCTTGAGTTGCATAAAAACTTTGTTTTTGGAAATTATTTTAAGGTCCCTGTGGGACTGTTTTGCAAACCAATGCATTAAAAAACTGGAAATGATTTCAAATGGACTTTGATGATTCAATAACAATAAAAAATAATAAAAAAATGTTTACAAACTTGTAACAATAAGTTTAGGCCTTTGTCGAGTTAAATGTCAAATGGGTATTTAAAACGAATAAAAAAGGCCTCTCAAAGTTATTTCCTCGCATCAAGCCATCATATATGGTAAGCATAAGTGGCTAGGGACCCAGTTGATTTAGCATAAACCAATTTAGGACATATTGAAGTTGAGATTTGGTCTAAGCTAAATAGAAAAGAAATTGAGGCAAATAGTGGATTATTTCACAATGAACTTAGATAATCAAACTTAAATAAGTTTAGCTTGGATATTATTGTATTTTGAGATAAGTAAATCAGTAAGAGTGTCAATATGATTTCTTTTTAACTTCTTATTATTAATCTCTTAAAAAGGATGTCATACGTGTATTCCATTCTTGTTTCAAGTGGCCTAGGGTCTAGGTAGTCCACCAGTTATGTCAAATCATAGGTTAAGCATTTGGAGTCACCATGCTTCTAGTTGTCCGTTCAAGGGATAAAGCCTTCCTGGTCACCGTGGCTTACCTTGATAGTTAAGGGGCTGTTGGAAGTGACTCAATGAGTCTGCAGTGCCTTAATAGTCATGTCGGGGTAGTTGGAAGTGGCCCAAGGCCCATTGTGTCAATTTCAAGCAGTGTTATGGTTTAATGACTCGTAGTTTGGACCAGATTACTTATTTGCCTATTTTTGTTTTCCTTGCCACTTGATTTTCATTGCTTACTTGACTAGTATGTTTATCATGCACTTTGTCATTTTATTTATAACTTTCTTTAAGTATATGCATCATTTAGAGATTATTTCAATTTATTATTCAAAAATACTTTCGAGTCTCTTATGGCTTTACGTACTTGAATCGTCTCCGTTGCTAGTAACAATTATAGGTCCCTCAAGCAGGTAAGGGGAGGGAGCATGTGCTTGGTGATTACCTCTGTGCTGCCCTCAAAGCCAACTCAAATAATCATACTCCGTAGGTTCTTTTATCATTTTGCTGAATATATATGACTATGTATTCATAATGTTTCGATACTTTTGTGTACTTAAGGATGTGAGATGCACTTGATTATACATGTATACACGTATTGTCATCATTATCACCAGTTATATGCATGATATCACACTTTTGCAGGATTTCAATTTATAGGTTGTCCTAAATTTAATTTTATATATTAACCATGTTATTTAAATTTTTTTAAATTGCTTACACTATCATACTCTAGGATTTCCATAACCTTCAGATCAATTGGGAGCTCATTCTCCCCAATTTTGACAACACATCTTTCGTATATTAGGTTAGGTTAAACCTTCACACTTAGTGATATGCTCAAGATCAACAACGTACTAGCTCTAACAGGTTTCAATTTCAACTCATCAACTATACCACAAATAATACAAGAAATTATAGAACCAGCATCAATGAAACATGCATATCTCGACCAAAAATATTTAAAATACTTTTCACAAGCTTCATCGTAGCCTCTGGATCCACCTCAACAACTGCATGAGACTGATCTGCAATTTACATAACACTCCCCATTGAAGAAGCAAGGGGTGTAGGATAGTTCTTCTGAATATGGTCTCACTGACAACACTGTACATAGAAGGTAGTCCTGAACTATGGCCAAGTAGTGATAGTCTTCCTTTCTTTCTCTAGGGAACTCTACTACTTACGAGCATATTCAAACAATAAAAATGTGACTAGTTTGACCTTAAACTAGTCCTCAACATCAATAGAAATAAAGCATTACTTCATCTCAAGAATCCAGGTCTCACCTACTCCATCCTCCATAATGCCATTGAATCTAATGATTTTATATTTGATGAATTCTTTACATGTTCTAAGAAATAAAACTTTTTAAGAATCTATTGGCACTACTACATCTGTCTCAAGCACCTGAATTTCTGCTACCATTAGTTGTGTAGTAGGTTCTACTATCTCATCTCCACCCTCAATCCTACTAACCTCAAGACTGGCAACAGATTGTATCTCTGGTCATTGAGCTGGTAGTCTCATATGTACCATCAATGTTGCCATAAGTTTGCTTGAGATTCAATGAGATCTTTCATTTGTTGCATAATTCAAGACTTCCACAGAGCTTCACTTTCCTGATTACCCAGAGGTTTAGGCCTCTGTAAACCCTCTCCTTGATCAGCCATTAGATTCTAAAAAACCAAAAAAGAGATAAAACCATTAGGGTGGAATTCAGTGAAAACCTGGAAATCATATATAAAATAAATAATGATAAATGTAGCAAATAACATATAATAATGTTTTCATTTTCATTTCCCCATCCCCTTCCCAAAAAAACCACAATAAGACTATTTATTGCATCATAAGTTTCTTTAGGCTAGTAAATAATATAAAATCGGTCCCTGACATCAAACAATATCATAGTTATTCCTTAATGTAAGACAAGGGAAAACTTTAAACGAAGCTCTGATACCATGTTGTAGCATCCCCCTTCGTAATTAGGGCAATACTCGACATGAAACCCTAATTAAGCCTTGGTACTCCAACTAGACTAACTAGAGCCAGCAGCCTCTCTTTCCATACCATATAAACTCAACACATATATCGATATTATAACATAAATTTAAGCATATGCTCCAAAAAATTATAAACATTTTTGATAATATAAATGATACACGAAAATTATGAGTTTATCAAAATCAAAACTCATTTACAAAAACCTCCCAACCCTGTCACATTACAACAATAAAATTCAAACATATATATATATATATAAGGAAAGCTTATTACATCGTAAAGAAGACTATAAAACTCCTATGACTTCTTTTTCCTTTAGCTGAAGCACCGATCCGTGAACCCAAAATGTTAAGGGGTATGAGCACTCCAACTTGATCGAAAAATGACTCATAACTATATATAAAAAGTGTATTTAATAAACACAAATAATGAATAACAATATGTATATAATAGATGTTAGATCCTAGTTTACTGTGTTTGGGTTGATCTATCCTTGTTGGTAGTATATTGTCAAAATAGAAGTTGAGTTAGTTAGGTAAATGCTGCAATCTAGATGGAAGCCATACTAAGCAAGATGTTTGAGTGTAGATACAAATTAGAGATAGACTACAATGCAAATTCCAATGAAGATTACAGTATCAAAGTAAGAGTCGAAGATGAAGATAAATCTAAAGTAGGAGCAAGAATTGAATAATAGTTGGATACTTAAATAGAGCGGCTGTCAGTATTAGTCTACAAGAGTGAACAAGTTTGGTACTGCAAGAAAAGAACTTTGAGATGGATTACAACTACAAATTCGAGAGAAAGGTGCACAAATAACTAAAGAGCTTTATGGAAACAACGAGTCAAGATTTTTGAAGGAATAGAAGATTTAGTTGTTGAACATTGGATGATTCCAATAAGATTTACAATTGGAGATCAAGAAGGTTTTTCGAGTTGTATTTTTTTAGGACTAAGTTTCTAGATATGGCAGATAGAATAGGTCTATAAATACTCTAGATAGCGATTGGTTGGATCATTATTCATTACTCGAGTTTCGTGAGAACAAGAAGTCATTTTAGTGGTTGTGCACATTATAAATTTCATTAATTTATTATTTAGGTTGATCCTATGTTGAGGAAAACATCCAAGTCTTATTACTATATCAGTTCTTGTTTAGTGTTATATGTTTTTATTAGTTCATCACTGATTCATTCATCTTCCCAGTTCCTCTGGTTTCCAAAACTTTAACAATGGTATCATAGCTTTGTCACTTTGTTATTTCTATAAGGGTAGAGTAGTGAGATTCTGGAAAGTTTTATTGCCATGATCGACTGATGAGTTATTATGACGACGAACTAGTGAAGGACGTAAAGGCGGATCGATAACTTGATTGTTATAGCTGGAATAAACCAACTATGCCTACTAGAAGGTTCGGATGGTTCACTACTTCATTTTTGCCATTTATGAAATTGTTGGAGAATTGTTGGAGAGAGAATATATTGCTCTAACTTAACTAGATACAGATGGGAAAGTTGTTCCAAAACCTGCATCACTGTGGACAAACGCTGAGATGAAGGAAAAGGTTGCCAATCATAAGGCAATCATTTCTATCTATAGTGATGTTGATGCTTAATGCTTCAAATTAATTACAAATTGCACTACTGCAAAGTAAGCATAGGATGTTCTGAAGACAATCTTTGAAGGTATGAATCCTGTCAAAATTTTTAAGTTACATCAATTAAGTTCTATGCTTGATTGTCATGAGATGAAAGAGGAAGAAAATATTGCCTCATTCAATTGTCATTTATGAGACACTGCTAATCAATATTTTCAACTTGGAGAAAAGTATACTAACAAGCGGTTAGTACAACACGCTCTCGTGCTCTTCCTTTACAATTTGACTCAAAGATTACTACAAATGAAGAGCGTTGTGATATTACTAAGATTTCTCTTGATGAATTAATGGGTTCCTTGCTAACATATAAGAAGAATATATTTAAAAAGCCTAGTTCTTCTAAGAATGTTTATCGTGTCGAGACTACTGTTTTTTATGACTCTATAGGAAATAGGTTTACTATGATGGCAAAGAAGTTCTCAAAATTTCTCAAAATTTATATGAGAAATTTTGTCGAAGCTAATTACAAGAAGGGTAATGACAGCAATAAACATTTTACTGATGATAAGTATATGCTAGGAATAAACATAAAGGCATTAAGTTTCATGAGTGTGGAGGAGTTGGACATATTTAGATCGAATGTCCTACCAACAAGAAGAATAAGCCCTTAATTACTTCTTAAAGTGCTGATGAATCTAATGACAGTGATAAAAAGTCGAATGATTATACTACTGCACTTACTACAACATTGAAAGTGTCAAATATTGTTGATGTTTCTCCATTTGCTATTGATATTTCTAAACTCGATTTCGTAGTATATGATACTGAAAAGAGTAAGGAAAAGGCCAAGGATATATGTGATGCTGTCAATGATACAGATTCTGCAAAAGATCTTTAAGCTTTTTATGATCTATTATTTGTTGAATGGACATCTCTTTATGATCAGAACTTTGACTTGAAGATGAAGTTCTTGTAACGGCTCAAAATCTCTAACCGTGTTTAATTCCTTCGACAGGATCAGCGACCCATACTATGGGACCCACAATGTGATATGTTCATTGATCGAGGTGAGGAACGAGGTATATTTTATATTTTTTATGATGTATGCCAAGTGTATTGTATATGTATAGACTATTAAGTCAATTTATATGGGTGTATAGGTATCGAGACGAGTGGGGACGTACCTTGAGTCGCATGTCGACAAAACGTAGATCATCTCGACTTAGCCTGTGTCAGTTTATACATCTTTAACTTGGCATTTACTTACATTTTTTGATTCATCAATTAATTCACTACTTTATGCTTTTAAATACCAGTCTTATATTTTGGAAACGGGGCATAGAATTCTCCGGTTATTACTTAAATATTACTATACTTACCATCTAGTTTATGACGGTTGGTGTAGGTCCGTTGAGCAGCAGCAGGCCGGGGAAGGAGGAGATCGGTGACTTTCTCTGAGCATTTCGGCGACTCTCCTATCTCATTTTGTATGACTCGACTTTTGTTGTATTATTACTGCTTATGCTTTTATTATACAATTTGGGTTGTAGATTGGGTTGAGTGTGTAGTTTCTCATTTTTTAGACTCATATATATACATGCCTGTGATGCTGTATTTTCCTGGTTTTCCACACTTATGATTTTGAATAATAAAAGCTTTCGCATAATCTTTAAAATACATGATAATATGAAAATGATAAATAAGTTTTAATTAACTCTAAAACCTAATAATACCCGAACATGTGTTTTGAGGAATAAAGGGACAAAAGGCTGACTAATACGTAATTAAGTCTTATATTGTTAAGATTAAGACTTGATTACGGGATTAGGCCAGGCGGTGCCCTGTTTAGAAGTTGGGGCCGTCACAGTTCTTCTCTGTCGAATTAGACTATAAGACTTTTGAAAGAGAACATAGCGTTAGGATTTATTCAAATATTAATTAGTTAAAGTTTGTTTTTATATTATTTATGTTTATCAAGAGCTATAAATTAGGATCTAAATGTGATCTAGTAGTTAGTTAAATATTATATATGTGAAAAATAGGTGAGGACGTTAGTGTGCATTGATCCAACATAGTCATCTACATAAATCATCTTTTTTACTTTGTTTCTTTTTTGCATATTAGTTTTCTTTACATTTCATATATGTGGTACCAGAGCGCAAAATCTTAAAGCCCTGTGAAAGTCCAAGATGGCTTCCACCACCATAACAATCATCTCTTCCACTTCCAACTTTCAATGACGTTGGCATCTTCAAAGGTGAATATTCCTACATGCAACAACTGTCAAAAGACGGATCACAAGGAAGAAGACTATGCACAAGGGAAAGCCAAAATTCTTCAACTGTAAAGACTTTGGCCACCTAGAGAAAAGTTGCAAGTCTCGAAAATATCAAGAATAAACAAACACGGTGGAAGAAACCACCAAGATATGTTTCTATGAAGTTGATGAAAAGTGCATTAAAAGATTTGGAGAGAAGTGCTCCAAATAGTAAGGATGATGTGAAGTGCATCATCAAATGAAGAGAAATGCTTCATGAATTTGGATAGTGCGAAGAGAAGTGTTTCACCAATTTAAAGTTCAATGTTATTTTTGTAGAATTTGAATCAAAGGGGATATTATTATGATTGATTCAAATATCAACTAGTTAAAGTTTTTTATATTATTTATGCTTATCAAGAGCTATAAATTAGGATCTAAATGTGATATATTAGTTAGTTAAATTTTATATGTATGTGAAAAAAAGGTGATCACCTTAGTGTGCATTGATCCAATGTAGTAATCTACATAAATTATTTTTTTTTACTTTGTTTCTTTTTTGCATATTTGTTTTCCTTACATTTCATATCACATAGGACTTGTCATCCCTTGTTAAAAGAGCATGAGATTGAAATCTCTATATTATAGAAAACTCTTTCTGATTCTGAGGCTTTTATGGAAAAGTTTCATTCTGGTTCTCAGAAATTAAACAGAAAGCTAAAAATTGGTCAATCACGCAAGTTAATTATGGTTTTTGCTATATTGAAGGTTCTGGTAATGCTCCTACAATCTTTGTCAAAAGGAATTGTAGTCAACGAGGGTTAATCAAATAAGACTCAAGTTGATACTGCAAAGGAAAAGAAGATTCTGCCACAAAAGGTTGCTACTAGAAGAAAGAAAAAAGGGGACTGCTAATGCTGACAACGAACCTCATCCTACATGTCATTATTGTAGGATTTTTTGTCGTATCCGACCACGATGGTATCAGATGTTTAAAGATTTGAGTATACTTCAGAAGAAGAAAAAATTTAAGAAGATTTGGAGAGTCAAATCTCATAAGGTTATGACATTGCATCTGCAACTCCCAGCAACTATGATTGAGTTAAGGTATTTAGATAATGGTTGTTTAGAAAACGTGACTGATAATAAAAGTTTTCTTAAAAATTATGAATCTTTTAAGGAATGTGCTTTTACATTTAGTGATAGAAAGAAAGGCTAGGTTATTAGCATACGAACTCTTAATGTCGTGGGACTGCCTAATCTTAAAGGAGTTATGCATGTTGATGGGTTGAAATCTAATCTAATCAGTATAAGTTAGATGTGTGATCAGAAGTTGTTTGTCAACTTCACTAACGATCAGTGTCAGATAACCAATGAAGAAAAACAATGCATCATGTATAGGATCCGGACATCAGACAATTGCTATATGCTGCTTCAATGTTTTGTATCAACTCACGAGCTGCAATTTATATGCAACTTTGTTTCTCTAACTAATACAAAGCTTTGGCACATAAGACTAGGACATCTTAATTTCAAGAAACTTTAGAAATTTCCTTATCATGATGGCCTTAAAAACATACTTACCTCACGTGTGCTAGAATTATTATAGATGGACTTGTTTGGTCTAATGCAAGTTGAAAGGCTCAAGAGAAAGAAGTATGTTTTTGTCATTATTGATGAATACTCAAGGTTTACTTGGATTCATCATTTACTGCATGATAAAGCAAAAACGTTTGATGAGTTTTAGAAGTTAATTGTTTAACTTCTAAATGAGAAATGTTGAGGATGTATCCATTGATCGAATTCGTAGTGATCATGGAAGAGAGTTTGAAAATTGGCAATTTACTGATTACTATGCTAAATCTCGGATTATGAATAAATTTGTTGCTCCGAAGACTCCACAACTAAATGGTGGTTTTGAAAGGAAAAATCACACCATTCAGGAGATGACGAGGGTCATGCTAGCTAAGAAAAATCTACCTATAAATCTTTGGGATAGCAATAAATACTCCTACCTATGTTATTAATGGATTTTATTTTAGGCCACTAACTACAAAACTCCGTACGAAATCTGGAAAGGCCAAAAACCATCTCTAAACATATTCATATTTTTGGCTTAAATGCTTCATATTGAATGATAGAGATCACCAAGGAAAGTTTGACTCAAAAAGTGATATTGAGATTTTTCTTGGTTATTCTCAAAAAGCTTATAGAGTCTACAATAAGCGAATTATGACAGTGATGGAATCTATTAAGGTTATGGTTGATGATTGTGCAAGAACAGAATTTTGTCCCTTCAAAAGGACGGTGACGATGAGCTGCCAACACCAATTAGCTCAGCACCTACTACTCAGCCTACCGTTAAACCAATATGACTCAGATGTCACTAGTCCATCATATAATGAAGATGATAATAAGGATGATGATTCAAAATCACGTGCTACTACAGAACCTGTATCTACATCTGTTGCTCCAAAGTCAAGGATGTTAAAACATTATCCCAATTAAGCAAATAACTGGCTCGGTAAATAATCCATTACAAACTAGAGATATTCATCCTATTGACTACAAGAATATGGTTCGATTTGCGTGTTTTACATCTAAGATTGAGCCTAAAAACTTCAAGGAGGCTTTAATGGATGAATATTGGGTGAATGCTATGCAAGAAGAACTCAATAAGTCAGAGCTTATTCCACGACCTACTAATGTTAATATCATTGGTACCAAGTGAATATTCTGCAACAAGACAGATGAGAATCATTTTATTGTTTGTAAAAATGGTAGATTGGTTGCACAAGGATACAAATAGGTTGAAGGTATTGATTTTAAGGAGACGTTTGCTCCAGTTGCCAAATTATAATCTATTTGTCTACTGTTAGCCATTGCTTGTAACAAAGGTTTCAAGATACAACAAATGGTTATTAAAAGTGTTTTCCTAAATAGGTTTTTGCAAAAAGAAGTCTATGTTGCACAACCTAAAGGATTTGAGGTTCATGACAAACTTGATATTTTCTATCATTTGAAAAAGGCACTTTATGGAGTGAAGCAAGAACCACGGGCATGGTATGTAAGGTTGACTACCTATTTGCTGCAGAAAGGTTACAATAGAGGGACTACTAATAAGACTATGTTTCTTAAAAAAATAGAATAAATAGTTTGTGGTTGCGCAAGTTTATGTTAATGATATTATATTCAGGGCTATATCTGCAAAGCTAACTTTAGAGTTTGTTGATTTGACGAATAAAGATTTGAGATGAGCATGGTTGGAGATCCTACTTACTTTATGGATTTGCATATTACACAGTCTCAAGATAGCATATTCATATATCAGAATAAATACGCTAAATCTCTCATTGAGCATTTCAAATTGGACACTCCTAAGTCAATTTGAACACCTATGATCTTCAGTGAGAAGATTCATATGGATGACAAAGGTGTTGCTGTGAATCTTACATTATATAGAGGCATGAATGGTAGCTTATTATATTTTACTAAAAGCAGACCGAATATTGCTTTCAGTGTTGATGTTTGTGCTCGCTATCGACCATGTCCAAAAGAGTCTCATCTTGTTTCTATTAAAAGGATTTATGCATTATGTGCACGCAACAACTAACTTTGGTATACTATTTACTAAGGGAGGTTCCATTGATTTAATCGGGTATAGTGATCTTGGTTGGGCTAGAAATATTGATGACTGAAAAGTACTACAGGTTGATATTACTACATGGGTTCTAATATTATTGCATGGAATACAAAAAATAGAACTACATTTTGCTATCTACTATTAAAGCCGAATATATTGTTGTCGGTAGTTGTTATACGCAATTAATATGGATGTAGCAAATGCTCAAAGACTATGGTATTGCTTTATCTCAGTTAACAATTTACTATGGTAATAAAAATTTCATTGATATTTCGTAGAATCAGTTCAACCCACTAGGACGAAGCATATTGATATTCATCATCATTATATAGGGATCTATCGGAAAGAGGATTAATTTGTATTAAACATGTACCTACTAAAAGGCAGTTAGCTGATTATTTACAAAGGCTTTTGACACACAGACTTTTGTGATGTTGCACCATGACATTGGCATGTGCTCTCACTAGCAAAGGTTCTTACTGCAACCTGGCAATTATGCTTGTCTATGTAAATATCTGTGTTTGATATTTTGTTATGAGTTGCTTATGTGTTTAACCAAGAAACTGCCACTTGGATTTACCTACAACACATATCGCTCATGTTAAGTTGGCTGTAAAAACTAGCCGTTATGAACTGGTTAAGGGGGGGTAGATTCTATTTTGATTGACCTAACATATTAGATTTTTAGGGATTTTAGGGGAGATTTCTGTTATGATTTAAGTTACTCTTTGCTGATTTTATGATAATACCTTATTTTCATAATTTGGTCTTCCTAATTCAAGTTCTCTTTCGCTGTGACTTCATTTCCTTCTCTGCCATTTTCTAATCTTTCTTGCTTCAAGTTACTGCAACAATGTCTAAACGATCTTATTCAACCTTGCATGGTGACTCTATTGTAACAACTAATCTTCCAACATTGGAGACAAAAGGCATTTACTATCATTCTCCATCAAATAAACTCTACAATGGTTTGCCGTCAGATCCTCGAATTGATGCGAATAGTACAATAGTGAAATCAGGGGGTTGTCCAACGTGGCCAATCAATTGAGCATGCAGGCTCTTCCAAGAAAGCCAAAATTCCAAGGCAAAGAAGAAGGTCGGTGATGAAGACATGGTTTCCTTTGACTCCTAAAAGAGAGTTCTCGATGAAGCTAAGGCCATCGACATGGCCTCTAACCAGACAAGGATTATGTTCATTTCATAGTACTTGGATGTACCTGTTCCCTCTACTTTTGGTCATTTCCTATGATTAGCGTACATGGAGAAATTTAAAGATACGGTGAAAAGAAGTACTGGTTCGATCAACTGATCAATGTGCCATATTTTCATGAAACTGGCCTAGAAATATTGATGGTACAAACTGGTATTTATAGTATGATGAATCTTGAAGGCTTCTACAATGACTCCATAGTCTAAGAATTCTATAGCAATCTTCCCAAAAATTTTGGAGACTCTGCTACAGACAAGGTATTTGTTCATGGGTATTATATTCCATTCAATCTTGCTTCAATCAACTATATGCGAGGACTTTCTGTATTGGAGACACCTCCTAATAAGATGGTTTCAATGCTCAAACTTAATGAAACGTCTCTGTGCTTATTAGAGGGTTCTTACAACATGGCCCTCAGACAACGCTTTTGGGCTTTTTGCTACAAAACTGATTTACGAAGCCTACATGCTATGGAAGGTATTGACTATAAGTGTAGAACCCAATTCTTATCAAATAATGTGTTCAAGAAGATAGTGCTACTGCTATATGCTCTTATTTTGGGGACGAAGTTCAACGTTTGGGAAGGAGATATATGACTCTATTGTGCACTCAGGGAAGAAATAGAATAGGCTCTATCTATGATGCTTCCTAACTTCATTGTTTGGAAGGTATTCACTTATTAAGAAGACTAATGACAAGATAGAAAAGGTTGTGGAGGAAGTTATATTGAATCATCAAATGAGTTGTAACAATAGAATTGTCGATCTTGACTTCTCGTGCCTATAGAAGAAGTCATCAGCTGTATCTGCTCCAGGCTCTCAATTTGCTGCTACAACGACTGCTCCAACCTCTGCTATTGATAGGGTTTCTATTGATGCTCTTATTTCTACCCTTGCTAATGCAATTGTACATAAACAACCACTGCAAGAAGAGCTAAACATTGTTGATGTCGAACTTCGCCGATTGAGATTGCTGGTTAGAAATCAGCTATAATCTCTATGATGTTGTTTAGTTAAAAAGGGGAAGCAAGAGAAAGCAAGATTAAATTTTTTGTATTTTGTAATTGTAAGTATATTAACATTTATGTTTTAAAACTGCATTTCATGGAATGTACTTATTAGCTGAAGAAAACAATTTACCTACTTATTATTTATTATGAATATAGACCTATACTTATCATATGTCAATTCATAACTCAGAGTTAATTAAAAACTTTACTTATTTAAAATTTTATTCAGCGAAAGTCTTAACAATCTAGCGGAATCTTATAACATGAGGCCTAACAATTGTGAAAAAAAATATATCAGGGAATAAAGATCATATCCATATATATGATGAAACCACGATATATAACATCAGGTGTCTAGTCAAGGTACTACTCACTCAACTCATAATATATATAACCCCAAAAGTATACCATATACATATAAAAATAATACATAAAAAAATCAAGCCTATGAAATCTGGTATAACAGTGTTCCACTAGCTCAGAGGTAGTCACCGATCTTCTTTTTGCCCGGTTGCTACTCGATAGATATGCACCTACTGTCACAAACTAGATGGTGAGTACAGGAAAGTAGAAAGTAATACTGAGAGACATTTCTTCACATTCCTAATTATGCAACAAGTATCCAAACCATGATAATAGCAAGTATATTGTAAAGAGAACATACAAAGAGATACTTCAGCTAAACAACACGAAACTAACACATGGCTAAGTAGTAATGATCTAGGGCCGGTTGGCCGTTATCTTCATCGCATCAGCCTTTACACTATAGAGGATGAAGCTGAGCTATACATCAATGTGAAGGTTTTAGTAGTGTTATTGCCTTTATAACCTTTCACTGGTACCAATCACCTGCGATATATACTTGCCAACAACCTTGGGTCCCATACCCCGTGTACTGTTTGATTTATGCTTAACAACAAGCTCGGGACTCATTTTCTATGTGCCGCGCAAGATAGTGGAAAGAACCTGATCACCCTAGAAGTCTAGTGACCCCGTATGTCCGACGGGCCCAAATAATGTAATGACCTAGATACAAGAACCACTTTTATATTTCAAGAAACAACATGGTTTGAGAATCCAATATAGCAATTGCATATCTAATGCACAAAGGAAATGGATTACAATACTATGTAAAATCTACCTCATAGCATGCTATTTCACGGACTACATGTATTAACAATCAATAATGACATAGCACATGAATTGGAGTCAATGAAATCATTTTATCAACAAACTATACCGTGAAAGCAACCACATGTAATGAGAAGGAACAACAAGTCGTGGTATATGGAGTACAAAGAAAATTCAGTCCAAATTACTAGAAATGAACATATGAATAGGAATGAGATGTAAATAAATATATCGATCAGTTTACTTACAATCCACGCAATTTCCTATGCTCCTCCGGCCTCCCAACACCTCGAAACTCATATTTGAATCCCCGGAATACTTCCCTAGGTTCTTGACATCATATCATATGTTTTTTAGTGTGTTTCGACCTTTTCTTAGCATATTAGACTCATTTATAGTGTTTAAGGACCTATTGAGACTTGCTAATTTTTTATGTTGTGATAGCATGTATCTCGCTATTGGCCCTATGTAGCACGCTAATGACGTATGTAGCGCGCTACCTATCCTATAAAGAGCGCTATGTGTTGCAGAACCCAGAATTCTTCAAACAGAATTCTGAGTTTTCTCCATACATAGGTCATGCTAATGCCTTGAACACCTCCATACACACTTCTCAAGTTCCAAGACATCATTACCGACATAAAACAGCTACCCATATCATCAAATACATGAATTCATTGAATTGAGCCATGTTTATGGTGTAGAAAAGTTACCTAACTTGATGTACACTAGCTTAACTTGCGTTCTTCACCAAATCACTAAATTTGATGTTCTTCTTCCTCCTCTAGCTACTATCTTCACTCCAACAAGCTTTACTTCTCAATTAAAAATTCAAAATGAAAGAGTTGAGTTGCTTGTGTTGAACAAAAGCTTTATATTCATGAATTGGATATGGTTGATTGATAGGCCTTGATCCTAATGTGCACACTTATCTCGAGACTCATCTAATGGTTCACTTGCTAACACATGCCCCACTAACTCATGCCGAGTGACACCAATGAGTGACTCAATTCGTGTTGAGATGTGCCAACGTATGTCTCGAGAAATGTCAAGTGGCTATTGTTTTAACTTACTAACTTAAGTGTATTAATACATAACCAACCATAGCCCCATTTATATCACTTATGAAAGCACTATAAAGCTTATACTAACTCACCATATTGCTCTCTAACTCGGTCCCACACCAGTATGCATATCAAAGCGCGTCTCCGCTCATGCCTCAACACCTATGCGTAAGTAGAAATGACTTAGTGGTCTACGCATATATAATACACTAAACATACAACAACAACAAAAACAACATAGCCTCAGTCCCATATTAATTGGGGTCGGCTACATAGATCAAACTTTTCCATTGCATTCGATTAAGTGCAATTGATGGTGAGCTTTCCAAACCATTCAAATCCCTCCTAATTAATGCATACCATGCTAACTTTGGTCTACCTCTACTTCATCGAATTTCTAAAGTTTCTATTGAGTCAAATTTCTTAGTGGGGGCATTTGTAGGTCGTCTTTGCAAGTGACCAAACCACCGCAACCTCCCTTCCCTAATCTTGGTATCTATTGGTGTTACTCCTACTTGTCTTTGAGTTTTTATACTTTTTAATCTATCTTTACGAGTTTTACCACACATCCACCTAAGCATCCTCATTTCTGCTACAGTCATTTTATGTAATTGTTGTTGCTTTACCGCCCAACATTCCATAAAGCATAACTAGACTAATTGCGATCCTATAAAATTCTCATTTTAATTTAGTAGGAACATTTGGACTACAAATCACTCTGTTACACTCTGCCATTTCCTCCATCCATCTTGAATCATATGTGTGGCATCATTCTCAAATATTACAATCGTTTTGTATGATTGATCCTAGGTATCTAAAGTGGTTCACCTTAGAAACTTCTACTTCCCATAATTTTACCACTCCATGTTCTTGATGTCTAGTGTTTCTAAACTCATGGTGCATGTATTCAGTTTTGATCGTACTCCATTTAAAGCCTTTAGATTGAAATGTATTCCTCTAGAGTTCTAGTTTCCTATTCACTCCATCTAGTCAGGATTCAATAAGCGACTTGTTGAGTCTACGAAGCTTTGCTTGTAGTCGGCCCTCCATGCCTCTTGCTTGCCTCTTTCCGACCTTCAACTCCTAATGAAATGAGAAAGAGGAGTATGAATGGAAAAGAAATGGAAAATAAGAGAAATAAATGAATAAGGGATATAAAACACCATTATTACAATCCTTCAACCACACATAACTGCATGTAATTGAAAATTTTTAATAGTCTCACCTACGACCTTTCGCAAAAACATTTATCTAACTTAATTTATAATCCTTAAAGTACCCCTAAACTTATTTTAGACCTTTTCCTCATGGTTCAAAACAAGTCAAAGAATGGACGCAACAAAAATAGAGAAGAGTGGTGACAAGAACATGGACAAATAAATAAGAAGATGATACAAGCTCATGTAATTGCAATACAAAAAATAGGGATTTAGCAAGGGAATAACAATGGAATAGCAATGGAATAGAATGAAATAGTAACGGAATTCCAACGAAAATAACATCAAAAATGGAATAGCAACATAATGAATTCATTTAAAAAAACATCGTTGCTAATTATTTAGCAACAAAAATCAATTTTCATCTATAAATATAGACAGAATAAAGACAGAAATAGCATGCATAATATGGGTTTATGAGTTGGATTTTGTTGCTTTATGTCTCCAATTAGCAATGGAATAGCAATGGAATGCAAGTGTTTCGTTGTTATTCCGTTGCTAATTGGAGACGAAATAGCAATGAACATCATAGCACTTCATTGCTATTCTGTCTTCAATTAGAAACATAATAGCAATAAAATGCTATGAAGATCGTTGATATTCCCTCTATAATTAGAAATGGAATAGCAACGAACCTCATATCATTCCATTACTATTTTGTTGCTAATTAGCAACGAAATAGCAATGGAATTCAACTAATAAACCAAAAAACATTTGACAACTGTTTCAATTTTGTTTCTAATTAGAGACGAAATAGCAATAGAATACTTATATTTCATTGTCATTCTGTTTTTAATCTGTTTGTATGCCCATAATTGTTTTCTCCACATTTCGTTATAGAAGGGTTCTCCTATACATAAAGCTTGCAGCTGTAGGACTTCTCTAATGCCTTCCACCCCTACAAAGACTCTTAGGAGGTGCTATAACACCATCCAAAAGCAAATTTCATACCATTCATTCACAAAAATATCAAATATTATACTAAATGGAGCCCAAAAAGAGAATTATATCTCAATATGCAAAAAACACATCGTTTGAAATTTGTTTACAAACCAAAACATTGTACAAACCAACTAAAATAGCCAACTCTCGTCACGAAGGTGCTCCTCATCCATCCACTCCTAGATTTCGCGATCATCATCGTCGTGTTTGCTGCTCCGGTGAATGAGCCAAATCTATCCCAATCTGCTATTGATGCTTCAGAGGTGGCAGTGATGGTGCTTGACAGGTGCTCAATCCTAACTGCTCTGCAAAACAGTCGCAAACAACACGAACGTTTAAACGACTGCATCGAACTCTAAATGCCGCACCATCGGCTCTCAGTATGTGTTGGCACCAGGATCTCCGTATCTCCCTTCCTACTGCCATTTGACTCGAACCCATATATAAGCCCCTTTGGACAGTCCCCAACTGCATTGTAGTAAAGTTGCTCCTTATATATCAGCTAGTTCTGAGTAGTATGAATGTCCTTCTTATGTCTCTTCATAATCTGTCTGCACGAAAACAAAGTCATCAAAGCTTGAAAGTTAAATACATATTTATGTTGATGCATTTTATCAGAACTTACTTATGCATTTTAATAGTTTTATGTTAATTAGGTTTTAGGGTTTCAAGTCCTAAAATAAAACCAGGGCATTTATTAATCATTGATTCATTGCTTACTCGATGATTCAAGCCCTAAAAATAAAGAACTTTTGATTTTCACATCGAATGAATTAAATGCCAAAGATTGAGTTTATGATATTGCGAAACATTGGATAACTAACAACTTTAACATAGATTTCGTTAATACTCAACATCAGATTTATGACATAGTAAAAAATTATATAAGTTTGATTTCGCGTTGGACTAATTGAATTATAGTAGAATTCTTGCGTTTTATATCCATTAAACCGCTTTGTTTGATCAAGAAAAAAAAACAGGAGCGTTGATTAATCATTGATTTATTGCAAGTTATCACCAATGTAGAATATTAGAACTATAAAGGCTTGATTCAATAAGTTTCCATCATACTTTCTAGATTCATGCTTAACATCTAACACCACAAATACAACATGGAGGTGATAAATGATTATTTAGACTTATATATAGAATTAGCTTAATAGTATATTTGGTATAAATATCCCAAAATGAGCTCTTAAAGATGGTATTTATGTATTTTCATGTATATAAGGTATAAAGGATACAATGGAGTGATTTCAGAAGGAAATAAGATAAAATGCACAAAAATATGATTGATGCCATGGCAAAGATGCTTGACGCTGTGGGAGATGACTAGACAATATAGGCAAGGTGTAGTGAACCAAGAAAAGAAGAAAAGTGAGACAGTAGTGTTTGCGGCATGGGCATAAAAGGTATGGCATTAGGGTGGTCCGCACAAGGCATTGAGGATACTGAGTTAGGAAAATGCATACAAAGAGGTCGAAGCTGTGGCGTCGCCTTGGTTTTACACAAACAATACTGGATCACTTATGGATAGCCCCAAGATGTAGAAAATAAGAAGTTTATAGTTCTATTTCATTTGAAATTGTCTATTAGGGTTTCTAATTGTATTCTAAAGTGTCTTAGGAGTATAAATAGATATTATAACATGGTAAACACACCCAACACCATAGATTATCACCAAATATCACAAAATAGCATAGTTTTATTTTGTTCTTGAGTATTAAGAAGAGTTTGGAGGAGAAGACATTGAAGACTCGCGTGTTGTTATTCAGTATTGTTTTCTTGAATTAAATGAAGTTATTTCATTTAATCTTTGATTGTAATGAATATTATTATGTGCATATTTATTTCAATGATGTGTGAGTAATTCATTAATCTTAGGGATCAATGGACCCTATGGTATAAATGCTATGTTAAAGTAGTTATGAATGGATTATAAAGTTAAAATGTTCAATGGTTAGAAATTTTATTGATTACAGACGTAATGCTATGAAAATCTCGATCATGTGTTTGTTGATTACGGGTTTTAGAAGTTACCATGGCCATTGGAGCTTTGAAGCCGGATGTGGACGATACAACCATAAAATATATAACATCGATAGATAATTATTGATTAGGGAGGCAAGAATAGTAAACTTAATTGGTTATGAATCTAAATTTTTGGAACTCGAATCAATGCGGAACTTACGTTATTCACACCGATAGGTGAAGTCCTAGTTTGCACATTAGAATCTTTTCCATCACGACAGTTGGTTGAAGTGGATTTGAAAAAAATATGTCTATTCTAATTGAGCATTGCATACATATAATGAAGATGAAGGAAGTGAGTGAAAGTATAGTAATTCATTACCTAGGTGAAATTTGTACTAAAATCTTCTTAATATAAAAGTGCAAGTATTTACATTATTGTGAGAATAGAATAGTTTAGTTTAAAATCAATTAAAAAGGGATTTCCTTAGCAATAGAGTAAACTCGATTAAGTGTACTGAGTGCAATACATCTTTCCATGTGGAGGATATCCGTAATCAACGTAAGTTGATCACATTATTACTACAATCGAACCATTATACTTGATCAAGTTCTTGGCGTCGTTGTCGGGGATAGGTAGCCACTCTAGTTTAGTTAGTTTATAAATTGTTAATCTTTATTTTAAGTAATTTACTTTCTAGTTTATAAAAAATAAAAAAATAAAAAATAGAAGGTTTAAATTTCAAATTTGACAATCTGCACTTAATCTTTTATGTTTTCTTTTAAGGAGAGAAGGACTTAGTGCCTTACGACCCTTAGATTGATAGAACCAATAAATAAAAGATAAATAAATGAATCAAGATGGCGGAGGATCAAGCATGAAACCAATAATAGGGCTGAGGGAATAACCAACCTGAAGGTAATCTAGTAGTGCAGGATAAAGTGCAGAGAACGAGATGTCTTCGTGACTACTTTAAGTCAGAAATCCAGGAGACTCACAATGAAGTGATGAGGCTTTCATTCAACACCACTGAGTTTCAACTGAGTCCGTCTCTAATTAACTAGATACAAAATAACCAATTCAATGGGCTAGAGAATGAAAATCCAGGTATAGATGTAGAGCATTTCTTGGAGAATTGCAACCCCGTGCACATTAGTGCAATTATAAAAAGGTGATCAAGATGAGACTTTTCTCATTCTTATTAGCTGGAAAAACCAGATTTTGGTTCCAAAGACTAAAAGCAGGGAGTATGACTTCATAGGTGGAAATCAATGAAAGTTTGTAAGCAAGCTCTTTCCCCAATGAAGGACAGTGAAAAGAAATTGGATACATGAAATAAGCACAACTACAGATTTTCTACTGTAGGATGAATCATAACACTAGAACACGTGTAGATGTCACAGCATGTTGGTCTCTACCAACTAATTATAAGTATGGAGCAGTAGATCTTTTGGATCTTATGTCCCAAAACTCTATAGCTGGTACTCGTTCCATAGTGAGAAAACCAGAAGGCATATATGAGACTAATTCATAAGCTGCGATCATGGTATAACTGTCCAAGCTGAGTAGTCAAGTGGCGATGCTTCAAATGGGATAGTAAAGTCAACAAGTGCAAGCTATAAATTAACCCGTTACTCACCAAGCCATAGCGGTTAATCAAACGGACATGCAACAAGGAATAAAGCTTGAGGAGATCAACTTCATGAACAACCAGAGCTATGGAAACAACTTCAGGCCAAGAGAAATGACTCTTCAAAGATTTTATCAAGGACAAAACAACCCCAACTTCTCCTATGGAAATCTTGATAATGCGTTGAAGTTACCACCATGCTTCGATCAACAAGAAGCTAGGGAAAAGCGTAGAAATGACTTCATTGAAGTGAATTGAGAAATTCTTGCACGCCATCGACATGAGCAATAGGGAATGCCATGCGAAGTTTGAGAAAGAGATGGAAAATATGAAGCGAGCTATGAAAAGGATGGATGATGAGAGATCACAATCCATCAAGAACCTGGAGGGACATATTGGTCAGTTAGCCATTGTTTTGAATTCATGGAATGGTAGTTTTCAAGTAACACAAACTTTACTCCTATGGAGAACACCCATGCAGTCCAATTAAGAAGTGGAGGAATAAATAATGACCCAGTGCAACCAAAAGATACAACAAATGACACAAAGAAGCAAATTGATTAGCAACACCAAAGGGATGCAGGACACTTGAAAAGTGACATAGGTAACCAAAAGGAAATTGCACCAGCAGAAGAATCAGAATTGGCTCAAAGGAAGGTAGGGGGGATAGGCAGAAAAATGATGTCGCACTAGGGAGAGTGACATTTCCTAATAATCTACCATTGATAAATCTACCTCTACCATATCATTAGCGATTCAGGAAACAGAAAGATCAAGAACAGTTTAAGAAGTTTGGAGATGTTTAAGAAGTTACTCATAAAAATCCCAAGCGCATATGCATTGGAATAGATACTGAATCACACAAAGTTTCAGAAGGACATAATGGCAAGAAAGTGAGACTAAAATATTATGAAACAGTAAATTTGACAGAAGAATGTAGTGCTATTTTACAAAAGAAGTTATCTCAAAAGTTGAAGGATCCAAGAAGTTTTTCTATTCCACGCACTATAAGAGTTCACTTGTTTGATAAGGTCTCATGTGATTTGGGAGCAAGCATAAATTTGATGCCCTTATCAGTATTAAAAAGTTAGGCTTGGGAGAAGTAAAGTCAACCAATATGACTTTGTAATTAGAGATCGATTAGCGACCTATCTAAAAGGAGTGATTGAAGATGTATTGGTAAAAGTGGATAAGTTCAATTTTCATGTTGACTTTGTAGTACTGGATATGGAAAAAGACTCAAAGGCGCCATTAATCTTAAGAAACCCTTTCTAGCAACTACACGCGCATTGATAGATGTTTAAGAGGGAGAATTGAGGTTACAAGTAAACGATTAGGAAGTCTACTTCAACATTTACAAGTCCTTAAAATTTTCAAATGAGGGAAGGCATTGTAAAAGCATCGAAGTTAGAGATATAGTTTATAATTGTGTTTCCGAGATAGCAAAGGAATATAGGCAAGATGACCCGCTACAGTATTGTCTAGTTCAAAGCATAACTACAAGTACTGCAGTTAAGGGAGAACTGCAGGAGGCAGTAAATGCTTTATCACAAATAGGATACCCAAAGTTTCATAAAGGTTTTGAAAACTAGAAGCGGAAGTGGAAAGTGCAGTTATTGAACCAACAATGAAATTAAAACCTTTGCCAGAGCATCTAAGATACGTGTATTCAGAAGAAAATTCAACATATTATGTTATTATTTCGGCAACTTTGACATAACTGGAAGAAGAAGAATTGCTTCGAGTATTGAGAGAGCATAAGTCAACATTGGGATGGACAATCAAGAATTTAAAAGGAATTAGTCCAAATGTATGTATGCATAAGATTTTAATGGAAGAAAATCATAACCAATTAATTGAAGCTCGAAGGTGGTTAAATCCAGTAATGAAAGAAGTGGTAAGGAAAAAGAACTTAAAATGGTTGAACTCTAGAATCATCTATGCTATTTCAAACAGTTCGTGGTTTCATCCATATGATAGGACTACATCAATGAGCTACAAAAGAATTTCCCATTATGATAGGACTACATCAATGATCGGCTTTAAGCTCATATCTATTTACTTTAGTTATGGATGAACAACTAGACATATTCAAGAGGATATACCATGATGTATGCTATTTGCAGATGATATTGTTTTAGTGGATGAAACTAAAGATGAAGCAAATAAAAAATTAGAACTCTAGAGGAATACATTAGAATCTAAAGGCTTTAAGTTAAGTAGGATGAAAACTCAATACATGCACTGTGAGTTTAGAAACACTAGACATCGAGATGACGGAGTAAGATTATGGGAAATAGAAGTTCCTAAAGTAAACCACTTTAGATACCTAGGATCAATCATACAAAATGATGGTAACATTGAGAATGATGTCACACATAGAATTCAAGCTGGATGAAAGAAATGGCGGAGTGCAACAAGGGTGATTTGTGATCGAAATATTCCTACTAAGTTAAATGAAAAACTTATAGGACGCAATTAGGCCAACTACGCTATATGGAAGTGAATGTTGGGCGGTAAAGCAACAACAATTACATAAAATGAACGTAGCAGAAATGAGGATGCTTAGGTGGATGTGTGGTAAAACTTATAAAGATAGAATAAGAAATATAGAAATTCAAAGACAAGTAGGAATAACACCAATTGATACAAAGATTAAGGAAGGGCGATTGCCATGGTTTGGTCACCTGCAAAGACGGCCTACGAATGCTCCAACTAGAAACCTTGACTCAATAGAAACTGTGGAAACTCAACGAGGTAGGGGCAGACCAAAGTTAACATGAGATACATTAATTAAGAGGGATTTGAATGGTTTGCAAAACATACCATCAATTGCACTTAATCGAGCACAATGGAAAAGTTTGATCCGTGTAGCCGACCCCAGTTAATTTGGGACCGAGGCTATGTTGTTGTTGTTGTTGTTGTTGTTGTTGTTGTTGTTGTTTTGTTGTTGTTGTTGTTGTTGTCGTCGTCGTCGTCGTCGTCGTCGTGTTGTTGTTGTTGTTGTTGTTGTTGTTGTTGTTGTTGTTGTTGTTGTTGTTGTTGTGTTGTTGTTGTTGTTGTTGTGATATTGGTTTACTCTATGATACTAAAGAATTTTTCTCTCAAAGCTTTGGAATGAAAAATATAGGTGAGGCACGCTATGTGATTGGAATCGAGATTCTTCGAGACAAGTCACGTGGCTTATTAGGATTGTCTCAAAATTTATATATTAAAAAAGTTCTAGAGAAGTTTAATGCGGATAAATTTTCAGTAAGTGTTCGTCCTATATAAAAAGAGAAATTTGAGAATGCTTAAAATAATCAGGAACGTAAAGAAATGAAAAAAAGTCTGTACGCTTTAGTTGTGGGAAGTTTGATGTACGCCCAGACTTGTACTAGATTAGATATCAATTTTGTTGTTGCCATGTTAGGACGTTACCAAAGTAACCTTGGCATGAATCATTAAAGAGCTGCAAAGAAGGGTTTACGGTATTTACAAGGGACACATGATTACATACTCACTTATAGAAAGTCCGATAATCTCGAAGTCCTTGGTTATTCAGACGCACACTTTATTGGTTGTCTAGACACCAAAAAGTCTACTTTTTGGTATGTTTTCCTTTTGGTTAATGGAGCAATCTCTTGAAAGAGTGCTAACCAGACAGTTACAACTACTTATACTATGGAAGTTGAGTTTATAGTTTGTTTTGAAGCTACAAATCAAGGATTATGGTTGAAGAGCTTCATTTCAGGACTTGGTATTATGAACACAATTTCCAAGCCTTTAATGATTTACTGTGATAATTTTGCAGCTGTATTTTTCTCCAAAAAGATCGCTATTCAACTGGTGCTAAGCACATGGAGATAAAATCCTTTGCAGTTAAAGTGGAAGTTCAGAAGAATATAGTGTCATTTGAACGTATTAGCACAAATCTTATGATTGTGGATCCCCTAACGAAAGGATTACCACCAAAGACATTTAAAGAACATATCAACAGAATGGGCCTTGGTTGTAAATCTTAAATATTTGTAATTAGGCACTTTATTATGATTATGTTTACGTCATGAGATCTCATTTCCTGTGTTAAGTGTATTTTACATGCGCATACTTATGCTTATTAACGATTTGAAATAAATTAAGTCCTTAACACATACATTATGCTTTATGAATTATATAAAATGAATTAGTAATGCTCATAGTACATGAAAGGAAATATGCCAAAACTTATGTATAACCACTATGACTTACATTGCTAATTTATATTACAATGATCTAAAGATACCAAACCTTTATGCACGCTAATAAATAAATTATGTGATGTTTGGTTGTAATGTGGATCAATTGATAACCATTAACTATTTGTGACCCACATTATCAAGATATAATATTTATGAGACAAGTGGGAGAATATTGGACCATTATTTGTCTCATAACTTATTTACATAGTGGCCAAAATGTGTAACTTATATTTTAATTTATTTTATATCCATTAAGCTTCCCTTTAGGTTATCAATTGGAAATTGTTGTTAGTGTGGGAAGTCCAATGGTTTCCCTCAAGCCTATAAAAGAGCAATTGTATTATCAAACAAGTGAACAAAAGCTTAATGTTTATGAGGGTGATAGATTTTGGTGTTGAGAGTTTAGTGTAGTTTTTAGAAAAGATCAACAAGACAATGGCTTAAGCAAGTAAAATTCTACTTGATTTATTTTATTATGCTTAAAAATGTTACAATATTAGCTCACAAGAGTCATCCATTTGCACCTCGGGATGCATACAAACACAAATCACACTGCATATCACGTGGGTCGAGGTCGCATGAAAGACTCTTATGAGTCAATGTGTCTTGTGGTGTAACATTGTTGTTGCCATTCTAGTGTTTTCCTCCTTTGAAACAGACTCTCTATGAGGAAAGAAAATGGGGTTTGGGCTTTAAATATGATTATTCCTTTTTGCAAAGAGTGGGATATGAAGCTTATTGAGGAGCACTTCAACGCAGAGATGTTAATTTGATTTCTAGAGTGGCATTGAGTAGTGGTGGGATGTTGACATGATTTGACACTATTCAAAAACGGTGTTTACAATGTTAAATCGGGTTACAGAATGTTTTAGACCTCAAACAATGATAAAGTATAATTAATTGGCGAGTAGTAATATCGGTCCCAAGTATTCATGCGTAATTTGTTAAATCTCTTTGATTTTGTCTCGCATGGGTTCTTTGATGTTTGAGAAGATCTGCAAGCATATGTGGAGTATTTGGCAGTATAAGAATTGTTGAAGATGTGTGGACCAGAAATAATAGTCCTACGTTGGTTAAGTGTGATTTCATAAAGAAGTACTCGAGCGGTTATCTCTCCTCATATAATATTGAGGTCAATATTGAGGTCCTTTGAAGTAAAACCCCACGCCTTGGGCTTGGGCTGACCCAACAGGAATAAGGAATGTAAAGAGTGAGGATTTAAGGGTTTACGCGTATTGCAAGGGGTGATAGTTGAAGCAGGCGATCTACTTGATTATTTAGAGTGATCAAGATAACATCTCAGAGTAACGTTGATCTGAATGGGGCAAGAACATTGGAGTTTCCAGTTTATTAGAAGCGAAGCTAACAAAGTAACTCAAGCTATAGCAAAAGTGGCTATACTTCATAGTACCAAAAGTTAAAAACAGTGGAGTGTATGTATTTGTTGTAAATTGGATGACCTTTAACCAAGCTTATGAATGATGACATTGTCAAGCATGACTCTGACATTGAATTGTAACATCAAGCATGACTTCTACATTGAATGTAACTTGTACACTCTACATAACTTGCATTCAACTCCAATGTATAATCATTTATCCATGTATTTTCATGTAACTTGTAATCCTCTCCAATGTACATCTACTCTTCCATGTATTGTCTATGTTGCTTGTGATGTGTTCTATGACTTGTGGTGTATGTATAACTTGTACACATTGTATAAGTACAATTATCATCATCACCAAATGGCATATATAAATGGTGCTAACCCCATTGTAATTCACACACCAAGTTGAATGAAAACTTCTCATTCTAACTATCTCATTTCTTCTCCTCCATTGTAGTAGTAGTTTGTAGTAGTAGAAGTTCTTAGTCTTCTATTTTCCTTCTCTAGTTCTTAGCAAGTTCCAACTTAATTTACAACACGTTATCAGCACGAGCTTGCTCTAGCATTAAGAAGATCTTGAAGTTCAAAAAAACTTGTTAAGGAGACGAAGCTAGGAAGGTATAACTTTTGTTATTTAAATAAGTTCAATTTATTTCTATATTATCATGGTTGATGCCTTTTATTACATGCATCACTTCTATATGCATACTTTATTCATATACTATGCATTATAATGTCACCGATTGCAAGAGTATGCTCTGTAGTTGCGTCTTGTACGATCTTCTACATCAGAAATCAAAAGTCAATGTGTAACATGTAGTTTTTCTCTTAAAACTACAAACGATTAGTTATTGTTCTATTCTTGATTTTATAATACAAATAATGCTATAAGTTTGAGTTGATAGTGGGTAAGCATTGTCCTTGGTAAAGCTAAACATTGAAAGGGAGACGGGTTATCCCGTTCGATGAGGCATGGTATTAAGTAGACTATGTCTTGCCACCCAACCTGGAGGTTGTCCCACCAACTCATACGAATAGTATATTTTGTTTATTAATGAAACAAGTTGTGAACATATATTTAATCATATGTTATGTTTTTACATAAAAAAGAGAAAAAACTATTTTATATTAAATTTATTTTCAAAATATTATTCAACCATAGTTGAACTTGTTGACATATTATATTACGACAAGAATTGTTTGTCATGACAATTAGATACTATAATTTGTTAATAAAACATCTATGCAAGACTGTGTGTTATACATAATCATTCGCCAATTTCTCTTTAGAGATTTGAAAAGTGAATATTTCACTTTATATATCTTTTCACCTTATGGAGTTATATATATACATACCAAAAGGGTAATACTCCAAAAGCTCAAAATGAGCGAATGGGTCTCATGCTACAAAATTTAATCAGTCAAATATTAATTATAATTCCACAATTTTAATTACCTCTATGTTGAGGCTATGTGGAAATATGACTGATGAGACAATAAAAATAAGGTCACGTGGCCCGCCTCGATTTATTGCTCTAACAAATATCGAATGTGCATGTCAATCAAATAAATATTAAGGATTGATTTCTTGTCTCATGGTAGCTGAGTAAAATAATAAGATATTATAAATATAATATCGCTCCCGTCCAATTAGTTCAGCTTCAAATTAAGAAGCATATGTTGCATATAATGATCATGATCGCAATAATAAATTTATGGACGTGGAAAATGTGAAAATATCAGGCAAATGTCGTATTGACAATTCCGCCAAAAGTTAGAACAAAAGTGGTGCACCACTACAAAGGGAAAATAATTATTGACAATGAGCGCTCATAATTAGTAGGAGTAGCACCAATTGATACAAAGATTAGGGAAGGGCGGTTGCGATGGTTTTGGTCACCTACAAAGACGGCCTACAAATGCCCCAACTAGAAAACTTGACTCAATAGAAACTGTAGAAATTTGACGAGGTAGGGGCAGACCAAAGTTAACATGGGATGCATTAATTAAAAGGGATTTGAATGGTTTGCAAAGCTCACCATCAATTGCACTTAATCGAGCATAATGGAAAAGTTTGATCCATGTTGCCGACCCCAGTTAATTTGGGACTGAGGCTATGTTGTTGTTGTTGTTGTTGTTGTTGTTGAGCGCTCATAATTGTGACATTTTTTTGGTCATATATGAAAGGCTATTTTGCCTAAATATTGTCATGTATATACCTGAATATTTTTGTGACCTTTACCATGCCTTCAAAATCAAAGGCAAAATATTATGAGTTTTATCATTGAAAATGGCTCGATAAAACAGGCACATCAAGATGTGTTTAAATCGTAACCTAAATATGGGCGATGAGTTTATGTCTTATGTATCGTGCTACATGCATGTACAAAAGTGAATATTTCTCGAATTCGAACTTAGCGGAGGCTAATGTTCAGGCAATATCTAATACAACAATTTTATTGTTAATATCTTTTTCAGAAGAAGTTTACTCAGAATAATAGAAAATTTATCTATATGATTTAATCTGAGTATAATATTATCGGCTTTAACTTCTGGAATATATAAGAAACATTAAAACGAATGTCTTCATAAATCAAATGACATTCATAATGTGGAAAGATCTATTTGATTATCCATAATCATCAATAATGCAAAAATATCATAAATTTGCAAGGACATCCTTTATCGAACTGGATTTTTTTCAGTTGGAGATTATCTCAAGGCAAATCAATAGAAGACGTATATTGATTTACTCTCCATTAATAATATTATAAGATGTCTTGAATCCCTAATAGGAAAATTATTTATAGCAAGTTTTGCTAATTGTCACTTTGATGAAGCAGTTTTATTACCATTAGGGGGAGATATAAGCCAATTCAAAAGGAATGATGCGAAATTGCTTAAAACGCATCAAATAGCATTAAATTTGTTATATTATGGTCCATGTATAAATTAATGTGAACTCGAAGTTCAAAGGATCATTCAGTAGTAACAAAGTTATGAATCAATTACTTGATGCAATTACTATATACAAAAGAGTGACAATCATATGCTTCAACATTAAAGGTTCATATAGAAAACGATGTCCATGTGCAACAAAATGCACAAAATGTCTCACCCATGTGAGCATGAGGGTGAGAATCAAAATGAGCTATTGGTTAGTGTATTGCACTCTATTTCCCTTTGCTATGGTTTTATCCCACTGGGTTTCCTTTACAAAGGTTTTTAATGAGGCAATTCAAACAATATTAAAACTCTTTATCAAGGTTGATTAGTGAATTGCACTATTTTCCTTTTGCTATTGATTTGATCCCACTAGATTTGCCTTGCAAGGTTTTTAAAGATGCAATCATAACATTATTATACTCCGTATAAAAAAAATTATGAGAGCAATGTACTCTTTTTCCTATACTAGATTTTTTTTTCCACAGGGTTTTTCTAGTAATGGTTTTAACGAGGCATATATATTCTCTCAAAGTGTATCAATGTGTTGCACTCTTTTCCTTAGCTTTGGTTTTGTCCCACTGGGTTTTCCTAGCAAGGTTTTTAATGAGGCAATCAATAATATTATACTACAAATCAAGATTGATGAGAACATTGTACTCTTTTTCTTATACTAGATTTTTTCCCAAGGGCTTTTCTAGTACAGGTTTTAACGAGGCATATTCTTTCAGCAAGTGTCATCCAAGGGGAGTGTTGTAAATTTGATGACCCTTTAACCAAACTTATGAATGATCACATTGTCAAGCATGACTCTGACATTGAATTGTAACATCAAGCATGACTTCTACATTGAATGTAACTTGTACACTCTACATAACTTGTATTCAACTCCAATGTATAATCACTTATCCATGTATTGTCATGTAACTTGTAATCCTCTCCAATGTACACTAACTCTTCTATGTATTGTCTATGTTGCTTGTGATGTGTTCTATGACTTGTGGTGTATGTATAACTTGTACACATTGTATAAGTACAATTATCATCATCACCAAATGGCCTATATAAATGGTGCTAACCCCATTGTAATTCACACACCAAGTTGAATGAAAACTTCTCATTCTAACTATCTCATTTCTTTTCCTCCTTTATAGTAGTAGTTTGTAGTAGTAGAAGTTCTTAGTCTTCTATTTTCCTTTTCTAGTTCTTAGCAAGTTCCAACTTAATTTACAACAGTATTTTATTTTTATTTTTTATTTTTTGGTAATTGAGTTTGCAATTTTCGTTCTGGGAAATGAAATCTTCTACTTTTTATTTTTTATTTTTCAATCAAATAAGATCTTCTATTTGATTAAAAAAAAAAAAAAAGTCCTTCACAAATATAGTAAAGAAGAAAGGATAATTTTCAGTTAAGGAAGCATATAAATTGGTATCTAATCAGGAATTAATACCTAATAGGAGGGAGCGGAAATGTCTCTGGAGATGGGAAGGTCCACAGCGAATACGTTCGTTTCTTTGGCTGCTGCGGCATGGCAGGTTGCTTATAAGTGAGGAACGTACCAGGAGAGGGATTTCTTCAACAAATATATGTAGAGGCTGTGAATATGAACCTGAGTCAGTGTTGCATGCTGTTAGGGATTGTAGTCTGGTCAGACGTATTTGGGAACAATTTCATCAGGTAAGAAATAATACTAATTTCTTTACCTCTTCTCTTAAGTGTTGGGTAGACTGTAACATACAACATCAAGATAAGTCTTGGCGCATTCTCTTTGGGGTTGCGTGCTGGCTAGTCTGGACATGGAGAAATGAGCGGCTATTTGGTGTTAGGAATGGGATGCATCCAGATCCAATTAGATCTATCAGAGCAAGAGCGGAGGAAATCACCAGAAGCTCGAAAATTCTAGGGAGTTCGAGATTGGTTTTGCAAAACAGTCGTGATTGTAAGTGGATTCCTCTGGGTCCAGGCATACTGAAACTAAATTGTGATGCAGTCGTGGATTCAGATTCTGGTCGAGCATCAGCAGCTGGGTTATTTAGGGATGCACAGCGTAATCTGGGTAGCTGTTCTTCACTTGTTGCAAAGCTTTGGGGGATTAAGTTGGGGATTGAGATGGCTACAGATAAAGATTTCAGGCAAGTAATTATCGAGACGGACTCTCTCGAAGCTGTGGAACTCATCAATGGTTGTCATGACTCAAACAACATGCATTCTCAGGTGCGAGATATTCAGTCTACTCTATATCAGGAACAACGAATATTGGTTCAACACGTGTACGTGCAATACATATGCGGATACCAAAGAAGCTTTATGTTGGCTCTGTTTGGCAAGGGTTGATGATAATCTAGCTGATAAACTAGCTGATAGCTGATAATCTAGTCGATAGCTGATAATCTACTAGCTGGTAGCGGAAAGCTGATAATCTAGCTGATCAAGTAAAAATTGTTTGGAATGATAGTTGATTGATTAGCTGATAAATGCAAAATGACAATAAAGAAAATATGACACAATTAAGTATATTAATTATATAATTAATGTATTTTATTTACAAAATATAAATTAATACCATAAAATAATTTATATTATTTAGAAAACGAAACTATGTGTGTCCATAAATGCTTACATGAAAATATCTCTATATTAATTTATAAGAATTCGTAAAAAATAAACACATGTAAATAAAATACAATAAACGACTTCGATAACTATACATATACCTAACGCATCATCCATAATTGAGAAACAATATTATTGCGAATATTCTTCATTTCTATAGAAGTATCTCTATAACTTAAAAAAATAGTAGATTACTAAAAAAAAAATTAAAAATATGTAAGATAGCCCACCACTCGAACACTACATTAAAAAATATTTTTATAACATCTAAAAATATTTTATACTCGACGTTGTTAAAACTTATTTAATATGTAATAAATATCTAACAAGATTATCTATAATTAAGAAATTAATGTGTAATGATTTTTAATTTTAGTAAATTTTTTGTTTTATAATATTTAGTTAATTATTAATCACTATTTTTTATTAACAATATTAAGCTATATGTTAATTTTAAATTCAATAAGTTTTAATAACATATTATATAACTATTGGTCTAGCCTACAAGAGTTTGAAATGCTGATTTCGACTTTGCCAACTCTATCTGTGTATAATCGCAGGTACTAATATTCGCAAGTATTTGCGTATTTTGTTTTTACTAATTTGCAAGGACATTAATTTATTAATACAGTAAAAATAAGGGTATAATGGGGAGAAAAAATCCAAATGACGAATTTTCTGTTCAAACCCTACTAACAATATCGTTTCAATTTGGAGCTTATCATCTAGATTATTTTTAAAATAAGCTACAAACCAAACAGAGCTTAACAAATAAACTAACTTATTGTGCTTACCAAACAGAGCCGTTATAATAGGGATTGTTGTATTTTAAACGCTCCTAGTAGCGTATCTTTATTGCTAGCACTAGATGTGTCTAGCATGCAATCTTTGTTAAATTCATGTTATTACAAAAAAAAAAAAAAAAAAAAAAAAAAAAAAAAAAAAAAAACTTGTGATACTTATGTTACAAAATTTTTACGAAAAATAGTAACTTCTCAAAAAATCGAAAAAAAAAACTCCCAAAAAAACACAAAAAAAAGAAAATTATTAAAAAAACTAAAAATTAGATTCTACCATCCTACCCCACTTAAGTGCGAGAAATATCAATGGTTTATATTTTTTATTTTTTCTTATAAAATATCAATTATGACATCATAATGTCATATGCTACATTGTGATAAATTTTCACATGTCACGTATCGCGTTGTGAGAGCTTTTCACAAAAACGATTCCTTTATATATATATAATATAATAATAATAATATAATAATATAATAATATATATATATTCTATCAGTCAAATTGATTAAAATATCTTATCTTTCACATAATTTGTTATTATATCATAACCTTTTTGAATTTGTTATTATATCCTAACCTTTTTAAATTGTTTGATTTATATCCGAAATCACATTTTAAATCTAAATTTGATGAATTAACACTAAAATAATGAGTTTAAATAATAACTTTAGTAATTATATGAGATAAAATGTCGTTTCAAATTTATTGTTAAAGTGTCACATCATCAAATTTGGAGTTAAAAAAATTACTTAAAATACAATTTCAACAATCTATAAAGATTATAACATAATAATAAAAGTTATAAAAGACTAAGATATTTTAACCAATTAAACAAATTCTATCTTGTAATATGATACCATCAATATTTTTACTGACACGTTTCAAACTATAGGGTACACTTATAATTCTACTAATAGAATTTACTATAAAATATAAAATGCTAAGATTTACTTGCCTAGATTTAAAGGGTAAGATACATTTGCCAACAATCAACACAGAGCAAGTCATTTTAAAGGTGCAAATTATTCTATTTTCCAATCTAGTATTGCACTAGATGCCCTTCAAAGTGCCAGAATTGCTACAAGACATTATGCATGAAAAAGGATTTTTTGCCATGCGCCAACTGATTTAACAACATCAAAACCCAAGTTTTAGCTCCTTATCTACTCATAAAATACGCAGGGATTAGGGAAAAAAAAAAGTAATGAAAGGTAAGAAACTTAGAATACAGAAACGCAAAATACCAATTGCTAAAGATAAACTCTAAATACCAATTTTTCTTCAAATGTAGGCTTCATTTTTTAGCCCGTCCATAAAAACGTTGGACGTGTAGCAAACCTATTTCATCTAGGACAAGAGTGTGAATGACATTTACATAATTTTATATGAAAGATACAACCATGACCAACACTGAATTAATCACATCACAATTTTATGAATGTTTCCCTTCTAAAGCTAGGACTTACAAAGTGACCTCATCCAAGGTTGTAAAATGTTCATCTCAAAACGGAAATGAAATTATTGAAAATGAGAATATGCCTAACTGAATGAATTACAGGCTCCAGGAGAACCACACTGACCATTGACCAACCTACCTATTACATTCACAACATAAGACAAAACTTCTCAAATCAATTCACTTTTCTCTGCCATACAACATTTCTTTGGTGAACTGTTACTGCACTCGTTCATCAACTCGTTGATGTCTTCAGATGACTTGCGTTCCTGGCGGTAATCACACGTAATAAATCGAAATAATCCAATCGCCCCAAAAAGTTTTACATGACAAGGAAACCTGTGACCGGATGGAACATCAGCACAACTTCCATACAGAACACATTATATGATGATTTCCTACGGACAGATGTATATCAACGCAGGAAACCCATTGCTTCATTTTTTTATTTCTTTTTCATTCTATACAGAACTGGCAATGTTAAGGAGACCACCAGCAGTGATGCATTCTGCCTTCAGATTGTTCCAAAGCAGAAAGGCATTATTTTTTCCCTCGCAAGCAATGCAATGGTGTCCTCTCAGATGTAGACAGGTTTAACATCATTTGAACTAAAGTTTGTGCTACAAACGGCACATTTCCGATGACGAGTTCCAAGAATCTTCTGGATGCAGGTGTTGCAGAACAGATGGTAACATTTTGTTATAACAACCTACAAGCCAGCATAATGAAAGCTCATGTAAGTAGCAATACAAGTCATGGCAACGTTGATAGCTGGTGCAAGGTGAAGGATGAAAACTTGTACATTTAATAGAAACTGTAAAAGGTTTTTCTTAAGGAAAAACGTGATTTTCTTATTTTTCTTTTATTCCCTTCGATTAGAAACCGACATGAGTCGAACCTCCAATCTTGCCTTTGGCACGAGATGCCTCATGCATCTCACTAGATATGCTTTGGCGAAGTTTTCATATTTTTCTTCAATTGTAGAAACTACTCCCAAATTAAGAACAGTGCAAACTATGCAAATATGAACAGTTTTTAATTATGCAACAACAACAACAAAACCTCATCTCCAAATTAGCTAGGGTTAGCTTCATGAGTTTTCCATTTAAATCAATTAGATGTAGTTCAAGATGGGATTTGATAATCGTTCAAATCCTTCATAATTAATGCAAATATGCAATGCAAGTTATCTTTGGTTTTACCCCAATAACATCGAATTCTTTCGATTTCTATCATATTGAGTTTTCAACTTAAGTATTTGTGTGCTATGTCTATGGAAGTACTCGAACCACCACTCAGCCTTCTTTCTCCAATTATTGCATTTATTTGTTGGAGCTACTATTTTTCTTTGAATGTATTTCTTATTCTATCTCTAAAGGAATTACCACACATAGATCAAAGCATCTCCATCTCAACCCGCTCATTATACGTGTCATTACTTCACCACCCACCTCACTCCCAAACGCATTATGTAACTACAAAGAGCAAAGATGTGAAGCCCATGGTAACTTAATTAATTGAATCCTTCGTGCTCACACCAACATTCCAAAACTTAGAATAAACAACATACCCGCAGTCCCAAATTAATTAGGGTCAGCTACATGAATCAAACTCTTCCATTGTGCTCGATTTAGTGCAGAATAAATGTCAAAAAAAATCTGAAAAGTAGGGCTATCTTTATAAAAAGGCTGACACCGAATCGTTGAGATGTAAGGCTCATAAGATACTAATGAAGCTTAGGCCGAGAACATAATCATCGATAGATTGCAAAAATTTGGGCAAGTCATAGTTCAAATAAATTATATACCATCAAAAAGCCTCCAAAATGTTCCAAATATATATCTGGTTAAAAAGCATGATTTATCCAGATCACTATGTTCCACACCACAGCTTTCATTTACTATCAAAGTAGTTGAACTGATTATTGTTTTCTTTTTTGGATATCCAGGGACGAGGTCTCTTCAAGTCCTTCCAACTCATTACCTCGTTGTGTGAAAAACCCTACTTACAAGCATCTCAAGACTTGGAGAGAAGTAATCCTACGGGAGCATTTTGGGGCATTTTTTTGTTCCGATAAACATGTCATAGGAAGTCTAGGAAGCATTAATTGCTTCATTTCCAATTTTAATCCTAGTCAAATTAGTAAATAACAAGATTAATCACTTTTTTTCTCAACATCCATCATAAATGAAGTCATTTACGAGAAGGTAATTTAGTCTCTTTATGAAACTTTTATGGCGAATCAATCATTTTCTTAATTTTTGTGCCAAGGCCAAAATGTGACAACTATTATGGCATGTTCGCTTCACCGTCTTAGGTCGGATTAGCCACACTGGACTGGTTAATCCGGTGTTCGCTTGGAGGATTAACTAGGCCACGGGATTAGTTAATGGGCATGAGAGGGAACTAAACAATACCACCAATTTTGGTGGGATTAGCTAATCCCAAGTAGGTGGTTATTGGAGATTACCAATTTACCCCTCACATTACTACCCATCTTCAACGAATCACCCCTGCTTCACCGATTCCTCGCTCCAGCACCACTGCTTCACCGAATCACCACTGCTTGTTGGAGAAGGAGAGGAGGAAGTGAGGAGGAGGAACCCTATTTCGTCACCACCGCTGTCGCGAAGAAGAAGACGATTGTCTAGAAACCGATCAAACCATCCGAATCGATTCAATTTCGATTTCTGATCAAGAAATTTGCATGTTCTTGTTGTGCTCGATTTCGATGTGTTGATTCATGCAGCTGGAGACCGTGTGTTGATGAAACCGGCAGAATCGTCGAAGCTGTCGTACGTGGCTAGGGTTGAGTAGATCGAAGCCGACGCGAGATGGCAAGTGAAGGTTAGGGTGAGGTGGTACTACAGGCCGGAGGAATCGATCGGGGGAAGAAGACAGTTTCACGGATCCAAGGAGGTGTTCTTGTCCGATCACTACGATGTGCAGAGCGTGGACACGATCGAGGGGAAGTGCGTCGTGCATACCTTTAAGAGCTATACCAAGCTTGATGCGGTTGGGAACAAGGTGTGAAAATGAGGTGAGGAGGTGTTACTTATGCAAGGGTATTTTGGTAAATGTACCATTACAACCACATTTAATCCCAACCTTAAAACTCCCAACCAAACAAGATACACAAATGGGACTAAACCATCTAAACTCATGTGTTAGTCCCATCACAAATTAATCCCATGCCCTTAGGACTCACTAAAACGTGAAGCGAACAGGCCATTACGGGACAGAGGGAGTATAATATATAAATAAAGCAAGGACATGAAACACCTACAACAAATAAAACCACATATGACACAATAAATAAGAAACTAGAAAAAGATACTCTGCTTCCACTCACTCTAAAAGTTACCCAATAACTAAAGTCTATGAGAGGTAGTGAAAGAAGAAGCCTGTTATAAAGGAGAGGAGCATATAGTTTGATCGGCTAGCATGGTGCCTGCGTTCAATCTGAGCCAGGAAGTAAAAACATCTTGCATACCAGAGAGTTCTATTTCCAGAGTTTTTTTTGGATTTGAAGAAAATAAAAATTGAAAAAAAAGTCCTAGATAAATATGCCAGGCTTGAGCACATTAAATGTACCAGTTAGCCACATGAGAGAGAAAGAAAGTCCAATGTCTCTCTTATTTTGGGTTTTCCTTTTATCCGTGTCTTTGTCTCTTGTCTACAGTAGCAAATTCAAAGCAGTCCATTTGCTTATCTCTGTGAGTCTTTTTGCTGTTCAATTAGATTTGATTTTTAACAAGATCAAGGTTCTTATCAGTGGTATCAAAAGCCTACCTTGTAGTTGACAACAACCAACGTTTAAATTTTTGTAAAGCGTAATTGAGGCATTTTGTCTGAGAGAAGAGAGACGTAAGCCTCGGTAAAGAAGTAAGGAAAATATCAAGCACCTTATCAAATTCAGATACAATATGTGGCAACAAAACACAAACCCTTGCTTCAAATTAAGATGAACAAGCAACAATTTGTAAACTCAGCAAGTGGCAACAAGTCAAATTCGGAACTTTAACGAATCAAGAACTCGCTGCCTTGTTGATTGTTGCTGTTACAGAGCAGCACAAACTTGTTGTTACAGCAACAGATCCTATAGCAGAGAATGTGTTGCAGTTCGAAGTGAACAACAACAGATCAAGAGAGAGGCATACAGAGGAGAATGTGCGACAGAAAAAGAAAAAAAAAAAGAAGAAAAAAGGAAGGAATCAAGGAGTACTTAGAAGTTCTGATCACCAAGCTTCATGGAGTCTCAAGTGAGGGCGCGAGAAGTGAGAGAGAGAAGATGTTTGATCGAGTTATTAAGGTACATGAATGTCTCACCTATTTTAATTTTTTATATAGGTGCTTCTCAATGGGACCTAAAAGATACCCATTGCATGGGAAACTAATAAGAGCCATTTGATTAAAATTAAAAAAAAAAAAACTAGATGACAATTTCAAAATTGATAATGAGTGTTCCAAGTCACGCTGTAACTAAAGAAATCAAACATTTCATTTCACCTCAATTCATTACAGATATTTCATGTGGAGATAAAATCCAACAAAAATTTTTCTCTCTACTGCCAACCAATCTTCCCACTTAAAAAAAAAATAAAATAAAATAAAACTTTTCCTAAATTTCTGCTTCTCTTTCTCATCTCATCTTTAATGAACAATATTTATTGTGTAGCATACAATAACACAATAAATTAACGACCAATCAATTTCCCAACACATAATCAAATTCACTATTTCATTATTTACAGTGATACATAATTAAATAGTTCTGAGTTTTGACAGTTCGTGGGATAATTTAATTGTTTGTAATATTTCACCAGAAAATTAAACACACTGTCTAAATGAATTCAAGCCCCATTTAATTTGGGACTGAGGCTATGTTGTTTTAGTTGTTGTCTAAATAAAATCAAGCTAATAGCATCTACATTTTTAATTAATTAAAATGTAAATAACTTGGGCTATTTAAATAATAGAAAAAATAAATGAATTGCTCCAAAAAAATTATCAACTAATTACATTGACAATAAATATCATGATATTAAAATAATGAATTAGTTACTTCGCCAATATTTATAATGACATTGGGTGAACCAAATCAAACAAACTATGTTGTAATTCATAATGTAATGAGATAAATAAGTTTGAATCAACAATATTTATAAACAGCTGTGTGATTTTAAAAGAATATGGGAGAGGAAGTTTTTTTCTTTCAAAGTTGCAAGTGGGAAGATTGGTTATCCAAAGGTAGAGAGAAAATATTGCAGGTTGTCTCTCCAATAAATTTTGGATAATAATTGAGGTGGAATGATTAATGCTTCATTAATGACATTTTGACTTAGGAAAACTCAGCATCAATTTCAAAATTATCATCTAGTTAGTTGATTCAATCCAACAGTTGTTATTTAAGTTCCCATGCTATATGTAAATAAAATTAAATTTTTGGCTAAAAATTTAGAACAAAAGAGGCAACATAGTGAGGCTTAAGCCTCGGTGCCCAAAATGATAAGGAGTGTGCCTCACTAATTCCACCGTGAGGCACAATTTTTCCTAAAAATCAATGAGGCGTGCCTAAGTGTATATGCCTCAATTCGGTTTTTAAACATTGCCAATGACAACTGCTACAATGGAAGCAAGATTACATCAAGTTAAGGCAAAGGTCAAAAAATTATAGTTCCAAGATTAGATGTGTGAGTAAAAGGAAGATATGATTCAAAAAATAAAAGTTTAGATGCTAGCTTCGCCTCGACCTCAAGCCACGGTTCTTGCCACACCAACTCCATCCTTGATCTCAGGGGTGATATGAGGTGATTGAGGTTCGTAGTTTGGAACTCAAGCCTCGTGTGGAGAGGAGAGAGTGGTTGGACCTATTATGGTTCCAAAGTTATAAGCTTGCAACATAACCCAGGTACTTACATTGTTGTGTTGGGCTTTATTAGGTTTTTATTTAATGTCATTGGCCCGTGAATTGGGTCATTTGACTCGACCAAAACCTGCAAAGTTTGAGTGGGTAATGGCCTTGACGAGCGGGGTGGTGGGTTTTAATTGTGAGTCACCCGACTAAACGGGTTGGTTCAAAGAAGAAAAAAAACGTGAGTCGGGTATCCACTCCGTCAACTCACTCCTACAAATATTGGATTAAAGCAATTGATTTATATTTTTTGTTGCATTTTATGCAAAGCTTGTCTAATATATTCAACCGAAATATCAAGTAACAAGAAATTTACAAAGAGAACAATGTTAAAGAAAGTAACCTCGGAAACCATTTACATTTCCATGAAACACGCACCCAATACTCTAAAATATAGTTTAAAAAATCAACAAAATTTATCGAACTTTCGCGAAATTTGTCAATTTACAAAAAAGAGAAAATGAAATCCGTGTTATATAAAAAAATGTAAATATTCACCGAAAATTTGACATTGTTTGGGGGAAGTTCAACATAAATTTCGGAAAGTCCTACCAAACAGTGACAAAAATCAAGGATTGCAAGGCGCAAGGAGAAGCCGAGGCGTTTCCTTGTTAAGGCGAGTTGTTGCCTAGGCGACAAGAATATTTATTTAGAGGCCTCTGAAATTAATTTAATTTTCTATACTTGTCTGTCTACCTATAATTCTACCACTCACTGTCTGTCTACTACATCATAAGCATTAATATTAAAACTTCGTTCTTAAAAAAAAATTAAAATAAATAAAATAATTCTTCAAAAAAAAAACAAAATAAATGACATTACAACTCATACAACAAAGCAATTTCAAGTTTTCCGTTTCAAATTTCAACAACAAACCAAGCAACCTATTATCTAGCACAAAGTTTCTTGAAGTCTTAGCACAAAGAAGAAACAAACTCATTAACAAACAAAAGTAAAAAATAAAATAAAAAATTAGAAGTAAAAGACACAAGATAAAACATAAATTTTATTTTCTTTTAAAAAAACAAAAGTAAATAATTTTTTTAAAAAAAACATAAGTAAATAATTTTTTACATAAATAGAAGTAAATAAATTTCAAAAAAACGAATTTTTTTCAGAGTTGTCAGAGAGTCGTCGGAAACTTGTCAAAGTGTCGGAAGGTCACTAGTATCGTTGTCAAAGATCAAAAAATGGATTATGGTGGGGCACAACAAATGGTGAGGAGGGCAAGGGATGTGAAATTGGTGGGGACAAGGGTTAAATCTTGTTGTCTATATATATATAAACATTTAATTATAAAGAGGTTCCTTATCCTCGTAAAAGTTTAGTTAGGCCTCCCTCAAGACTTTAAAAATGTGCTAAAAAACCCCTCCATCACCAAACCCATTGCCTAGGCGACGCCTTGCAATCACTTTCAAAAATTGCAAAATTACCACGTGGAAGTCTCGAGGAAGTTAAAGGAAGTTTCATGGACGTTTCACCTCAAAAAGTAGTCAAGAAATAACATGTTGTATTGCAAAATAACTATTTGAAACAATTACATTAAAACTTTTATGCATTACAATTGTATAACAATGTGTATAGTTTATATATTTATGGAGAGATTTGAGTTTTTTGCATTTAGAATAAAATTCTATGGACTTCCTTACACTAGCAAATTTTTGCACAACTTCCTCTCGTGGAATTGAACTTCTCAAAATTATTTTCGAATTTCAAGTGCGAAGATTACAAGGTGAAGTGAACCATGTTATGAAAATGACGCTGTAAAAGAAAGAATTATATGATTATCATATATTCAGAGAAAATTACAAGGTGAAATCTTAACTTAGTATGTATTTCCATGAAAGGTGTGATCGTACATGAAAAGTTAAAATAGGCGACCAATAAATTTTGCTTCTCATGGAAAAAAAAAAAGCTTCAATAATTTAGGAAAGGCTGAATCGGTTAAAAAGTCCTAGCATTCCATAACTTTTAGTATTATATCCTAACCTTTTGAAATTTTTTATTATATCCTAACCTTTACGGATTGTTTGATTTGTATCCTAAGTCACTTTTAAACTCCAAATTTGATAATATGACACTTAAATGATAAATTTAACAATTATTTAGTAATAAATTTCAAAAGGTAAGGATATAACAACAAAAGTTGTAAAATATCAGGATATTTAAACCAATTAAGCCTTTAGGAAATCAAATTGTCTTTTGGGCACTTTGGTGGGAAGTGGATGTAGCAAGAATTTCACGAATTGCTCTCTACAAAAAAATAACTAATCTTCTCTCAATTTGTTGATTTTGCGAAACCCAAATTGAAGAAACTCATTTCTATATCGATGTTTCCATCAAACACGCAAGTTCAAAGAAACCAAAATCACACAAAAGGAAACTCTCTCAAATCACAAATTTCATTAATCATCAATCAACCTCCTAAAATTATAGACGTAATACCTTTATATAGAACTATAACTAGACTCCTGAAACAAATATAACTTCTAATTGGTCAAGAAATAATATCACTATATAGAACAATCCTAACTACACTCCAAAAGTTTGAGTCCCAACTATGATTAATGAGAGAATGTAAAGAGAATAACAAAGTGGTGAGTATATCTAAAATGGGCAATAGTATTACACTGCATATGCATAAACCCTATTGATATTATATCAAATAATCAGGGTAAAAAATCCCAAAGTAAAGGTTACCTCTTTTGGCCTTTCATGGCAGATACTGCATTTGAGTATTTCCCTATACTCTCTGACTTCTTGCTGAAGCTTTTCCAAGACTGACGATCCCTCAATTTGTGCCCTAAGTCGAGCGGATTTCCTTGTAGCAGCGTCCAACTCCTCTTCTATTCTTTTATTGTTAAACCTATTAAAAAGAGTTAACAAAGAGTACTCAAAACTTCATACCAAAGGCTTACAAAAAAAAAAAAAAAAAAAAACACACACACATGATACCAATGGATAATAAAAGAATTTACTCACCTTTCTTTTTCTACTTCTATCTGCAGCTCTGCAAGACCAACTCGAGCAGTCTCTACCTTAAATTGTGATACTTCCAAGGACTCCCGTAACTTTTGAGATTCTCTTCTCACATCCAAAAGCTTTTTATGTGAATTATCCAATATGCTAGAGCTCCGCCATCTGTCTTCTCCAAGTTTTCTAGCTTGCTCATTGCACATATGCAACTACAAAGCAAGAGATGGTCAATGCAAGCTATAAAAAACCTGGACGGAGTAGACAACTAATATCTATGTAGGAGAAGTAGAAAGGGAAAGGAAGGTGAGATATACCTGGTCTTCAATACGTGAACCTTTCAGTTCATATAAATCTTTAGATGCATTTGCTTGATGTAACTCTTTCTCCATGCTTTGCTTTTCCAAGCGCAGAGCATCCTGAAGCTGCCTTACCCTCAGACCCTCTAAAACTAACTGAAAAAAAAAGAAAAAAATGGCAGAGTGAAAGATAAGAAAACAAATACGATTGCAAGTTTGGATAACAGAAATGAAAGAAAACATACTATTGCTGAAAAGATATGACAACTAACACAAGTACGGATAAAGGAATGAAAAGAAAGCCATTACCGAGTAATGCTACAGAAAAATGCAACAAGATGTTATAATATCTTATGTCAAACCATGTGAAACTTTTCGCGCATATACACCTAACCTCATGAATAGAAGACAACATGACCCAAATACCAAAGGCATGGGGATTGTCAATGTTGGATGGCAAGCATGAAACAGCATAAAATTTAAAAATGAATGAAAAGAAGATTTTCAGTATCATGCCAAACTTTGTCCCTTCTCTTTCATCCATGTTGTGATGAGTCTTAAAAAAGATGTTTACAAAATAAGAGTGTTTGATAACTTTGTTGTTTCCACTTACTTTTTTCGAAGACCTGAAAAAATGGAAATACCTCTTAAATGAGAAGAGAAAAATTAACCTTTTAATATAATCAAATAACCTCTTACGTGGGTAGAGGTGTTGCATCTTTCACCATCCCGAAGGTGAGTTTAATTTTCAAAATGTCGAAACTGCCACTTCAAAGTCACATAGCTTTTCTCTTCCTTTCTCCTTGTGGCATCCCGTGTTCATAGTTGTGGAATTATAATTTAGTTATCTAGCTTATTAGTGACAAGCATGATTTAAGAAAATGCAGTCCATACTGTCAACCGGGAAGGTCATGATGATCTTATTTCATCGAATTATTGAGGAGAATAAGATGTTCACTTTTGTCAATTTGTTGAACATATTGCTTCACGAAGTAATGGGTGGTTAAGACTTGTTATGCTTATGCAATTAATGCGTTGCTCAAGTAATGCTGCTATGATATTTCTGAAAGCATCATTGTATTTGTTTTTATTTTTATAATTAAAACCTGTACAGTATTAGTATCTTTTTGTGCAATAAAAATAAACTTTGAAGTGAAAATGCAACATTTCATATAAATGACATGAAATGCCCTTGTTATAAAGCAAGAAATAATGGCATGTTCGCTTCACAAATACAATAGTCCTTTGTGTATGGGATTAACTTACATATAAGATTGTGGCTTGGATTAAGTGATTAGTCTTGGTTGGGTCACTTGTTCGGTTCGGTGTATTCAGATTGGGATTAAATATTTTGCAACTAGTAGAATGACCAACATGCCCCTAACAAAATTGATATTGTATCAAACCTTATTCAATTCTTGAGTTCGAGAAGAAGGAAAGATTTTGGTTACAGTCAACAATATTATCTTTTTTTAGGAAAGCAGTCAACAATATTATGTGTTGAAGCACTGATTATTCTTTCATCAATCACTCCGTTGAAGAATTGTCGAAGAAGGACTAGTTGTTGACGAACATCTTGTTGTTGAGATTCCTCTGTTTTTTTTACCTATACGACATTGTTGGATCCCAAACTTCGAAGTTAATTGCTAGAGAAGAGGAAAGAACGTGAGAGAAGGTCCCTCCCACAAAGCTTGCAGACGGATCCACCAACACCGACGGCGACAGTCATTTAGAGGCTCCGTGAATTGAGGGAAAATAGCAATACCTCTCAATACAACTGGAGAAGATGAACGGAGATGATGCAATGGCTCTGGTGGATAGAGATGATGATGTTCGCTCGCTGTCCAGAGTTGTCGTTGATCTCCTCTCGCATGCCCTTCGATCTCCTTCCTCCATTGGCTAGGGTTTGGTTTTGTCTACCCCTAATGAAGTCGATGAAGGTGAGAAGCACTGCAACGGACGACTTAACTTGTTCAAAAGAAGGGGGTACTTTGGTAATGTTTCAAACCCAAACATTGGGACTAATTTGTGACACCAAAAAGGATGGTTTAGTTTAGTCACCGGTATTGAGTAGTAAATAGTCTCGTGGACTACTTAATCCTCTAAGCGAACACTGGATTAGTCAATCTAGTGTGGCTAATCCGACCTAAGAAGGTGAAACGAACAGGCCATAAGTGTTTTATAATATTAACTTGCCAAACGGCCAACTTCTAAATAGTATAAATAACCAACCACTGTATAAAATATTAGCTCTTATTTAAAAGCTCTTAAATATATAAAGACTGAATCCCTGTTACAAAAAAAAAACTAAAAAGAAAATTCGCTGAACTTCAACAAAGTTGTACCAAATCCTTCACCCTCTCATCACATTGAATCTCAAAATTTTTTTACGTTGTCTAACAAACTGCAATGAGTACATTCCATGTATATCCCCATCTTTATATATATGATCATGACCTTTCAAATAACTTGTTTACTATTTGGTAAACATACTCCCTTTTCAAAGGAAATAAGCCGTTGCAAGTCTAGCGACTAATTAAAAAACAAACAAGGTTTTTGTGACTACAAATTTGTTTTAGTAATTAGTAAACATACATGCAATGTTTTTCTTTCGTTAATACGATCATTGGCCCGTTAGATGAAGGGAGTATGAAGGCAAGATACAAGTTGTCATAATAGCAAGACAAGGCTTCCTAAGTCATTACAAAATTGGTTATACATCAGGTATGAAATACATTGCATTTCATTTTCAACAAATTTTGAAAAAGAGCATTATTATTCTAGTAAATCCTGGAATTAAATATAAAAGCATTTGTAAAGATTTGTTAAACATAAGCTGAACTTCTTGAGTTGAAGTTCCGACAACTAATCTGAATCTTATTTACAGAAGCATACAGCAACAAGAAGTTATTCCTGAAAAAGATGGGGATAAGAAATGGCAGAGTGCCTATTAATATACCTAAATCCTTCCACAGAAAAAATAAATGAAAGCACAGATCTTGACAGCCAACTTCAGTAATACAAAATATGTAAAGTAACTATATGTGCATTCTTTATAACTAGCCCTGTGCCGTGGTGGGTCAAACATTTTCAATATTTACCAGTGACAAACTATGATGTTGAACTTAACAAATTCAAAACAAAATGAAAGCCAAACAGCACAGCAATTGCGAGGACGGATGCAAATTACTAGAACACGAATCAGAAAACAACAGAACATTAATCAATAGTCTGATAGATCTAATTAGGTTAGTTACCTTAATGTTGTAGTCATCCCTCTCCGAAATTTGTTGCAGTAAGTGATGATTTTGGCGCTGTGTATTATCATATGCCTGCCCTATTGACTGCAAGTGATAGAAGCCATGAAAACCATATAATCACTTCTTATAAATTTAGTGGATTTTTGTAATTAACAGATTTTGTATAATAAACAAAGGAGAAATAACCGACCTCGATCTCAGACAAGTACGCATCACCTTCCTCGTGCTTCGACTTCAGCACCTCAGAAAGTTGTGATGCACCACTAAGCAAGTGAAATGTAACCATCAGTACAACTTCTGGCAAAACGCCACAAGAATGACATTTAAAGAAATAAGGATCCTCAAAATTACGCTAAACAATGGTATGCAAAGTAATAAGAAGAACCAATGACCATTCACCAGATTGCTAAGGCATCACATGGAAACGTGACAGCACATACATAATCTTCTATGCATAAAGCATCAACTATCAATTTTTAAACAATTTTTTTTTTTAAATCTAAGAAGTATACTCCCTCATTATCTGCTTCATTGAATATTCAAAAATAAAATGAGTTTGGAAATAAACAAGATTAGCAGAGTTTAAAATAAACTTTATACAACTACCAACCCAATTAGTGGGGTTCGCCTACGTAGATTAGACTTTTCCATTTAGCATGATTTTATGATGGTTCATACAGTTCCATTTATGAAATTGAGCAAGTTATTTAAATCTTTTATAGTCAAAATAATGCATCTCAAGTTATCTTAGGTCTAGCAGCTGTACATTTAAATTCTTTCAATTTCTAGCTCATTGAGTTTCCTTACTTGGGCATTTAGCAAATTGAACTACTCCATTTAGCCTAATTTTAGGATATGCCCTTCAGCTCCATTTAATGCAATTGAAAAAGTTACTGAGTAATTATTTTGATTGTTTAATGCGTCTCAAGTTACCTTAGGTTTACCGCTGCACCTTTAAATTCCTTCAATTTCTAGCTCAGTGAGTTTTCTTACTTGGGCATTATCCAATTGAATTTTTCCATTTAGCTTGATTTTATGAAATGCCATTCAGTTCCATTAAATGCAATTGAACATGTTATTAGGTAATTATATAAATCTTTTATAGTTGATGCATCTCTAGTTATCTTAGGTCTACCACTGTATCTTTGAAATTTCTTTACTTCCCAGCTCACTGAGTTTTCTTGGGCATTTGATGATAACCCTTGGATGGGTAAAAAACAGTAGAACAACCCTTAGTCTTTTTCTCTATTGATACTACTGAAACTTTTCTTTGAACTTTCATTTTTCTTATTCAACCCTTATAGATTTTGCCATAAATCTAGCTAAGCCTACTCATCACCTGCTACGCTCATTTATAATTAATGCATCTAAAGTTATCTTAGGTCTACCAGTGTATCTTTGAAATTTCTCTACTTTCCAGCTCATTGAGTTTCTTTCTTGGGCATTTGATGATTGCCCTTGGAAGCGTAAAAACTACTAGAACAACCCTTCTCTTAGCTTTTCCCTCTATTGATACTACTGAAACTTTTCTTTGAACTTTCGTTTATCTTATTCAACCCTTACCGATTTTTCCATAAATCCAACTTAGCATACTCATCACCCGCTACACTCATTTATATATTGTCTATTTACCTCTCAGTGTTTGCTCTCATAAAGAATAATTGGCCAAACTGCGATGTAATAGAATTTTCCTTTTAGTTTACAAGGATACTTCAAGTCTTCAACCACAATCACAACTAATGCACTCCTCCACTTCCTCCATCCAGCTTGAATACTATGTGTATCACCCACCATCTTCATTATGACCTATTGTACGATAGAACCTAAATATCTAAAATGGTCCATTGTTGAAATTTCTACAGGTAGTTGTACAACTCCATATCTCGCAAGCATATATTCAGTCTTCATCCTACACAATTTAGAGTCTTTAAACTATGACAAATTCCTCCGAATTTCTGATATCTCATTCACTTCATCTCTTGTTTTGATAATTAAAACGACTCCTTCCAAATTTAGTTAAGTCCATAAAATTTTTGAGGAGTACAAAGAAATCATATAACCAATATGCAAAAATGTAACATGCTGAAAATACCTACGTGATATATGCCCAAGAGTTCTATCTCGGAAACACAGGACAATGCAAGAAGCATGAAAAAGGTACAAAAGCAAGGAATGGAGATCATAAGAAAAATGAGGTTCAAAACTTCAAAATACCAATCACATAAAAAAACAAGTCATAATCTAGGAAATTTTGATTTACAATAGCAAGTTATAAGACTATTAAAGATGGCCTTCCCATGCAAATGTTAGTATATAACAAAGGAAACTAGCCTATTTGACATATTCATCAGTATGTTCTTATTTATATTATTGTCTCAATCACATAAAGAAGAAAGTATAATAGTATTTGTTGCATGAAAAGCAAAAAACAGATGAATAAGAAAACCTAATACAGGCGTCCAACCATTTGTTGCATGAAAAAGCAAAACAAAAAGGAAAAGGAAAACCTTCTAGATGTTTCCAACTTCTGCCGTAGCTCAGCAATTTCAGCCTCTGCTGCAGCCAGCCTCTGTTGAGATTTGGCTTCAGCTTCATTTGCTTCTTTGACGCGGGACTCTAAATTGTGCTCATCAAGATCAGATGTAAGAGTCTGGACATGTGCCCATGCCTGGTATTCCAAATCTCTAGCTTCAATTACATCCCTGCGGAATCACAGTAAGCAAATTGGTAAGTAAAACATCAAGCGATCTCAAAGCATCTAATTCTTTTAACAAAGCAATTGTGGACCAGAAAACTCAAAGCTTGCTCATTCACACAAAACAATTTGTAATTAATTATCAAGTGAGCTCAAGGCATCTAATTCTTTAGCATGTAGAGTTTCAATAACTAAAAGGTGATGGAGAAAACAAAACTTAAAAGTCTATTTCAAAACCAATAACATTGAAAATGGTATATCATCTAGGACACTAGGATACAGTGCATACAATAAGTACCAAACTCAATCTGAAACAGCAAGCATATATCATACAGCATAAGTTTTCCAACTTGCGTCAAGTTTTGCTTAACTAATGAAAAGTTAATTGACTTTTACCTTTTTTATTTAGGTAGGATGAATTTTTACCTTTCCATGTATTTCAAGGCAACAAATGCAGTCTCAATACATAGGGGAAAAAAAATCCAAATGCAAAATAAATAATGCAAATTTTGGCAAAGCATTTCAAACCTTTGGCCAGAAATCACTTAATGGTTCTTTCTTTGGACACCAAAGATTTCTCTGCTTACCCTTTCTACTCGTGATCCATGCTATTGCTACGGATACTACAAATAAACAATAGAAAGTTATTCATGTTATAAGTGGAATAATATGCATCACCAACATATTCACTTGAGAGCAATGCTCTTAACTATTACTGTAACTCATTTTTGCAATTCATCTTTCAAAGGAAAACATTATTGGCCAGGTTCTACACCACATTCCCCCATTCCTTCGCCGATCTGTAGCAGAATTAGGCATGGTCCAATACATACCAGCTATTCTCTTTCCATGCTCCTCCAAACACTCTAGTCAGGTGTATTGCATTAATATCAAACCTCGAGCAAATTATTTCATTATTTGTTTGTAACTTGGTATTTCACTCAAATTCCACGTAACATCCAACTCTAATTACGATTCTGGTATGTTAGTTCTTATTTAATTAGAGTTTGAACTATGACGGGATTTTAATTCTTTTGAAATAAAAATTAGTAGATTTCGTGTTAAAATAGGGTACGGATTTTCAATTACAATTATAGATCATGAATTAGGATTTTGGGTCTATAAAAGGAATGCAACAGATTAGATTCAGGGGCATGCTTTCAAGCTTGCACCCAAACTAGAAAGATAAAACTAATTGAATTTGAATTTGTACTTCTCAGAGGCAAATTTTTACAAAAACTCCCTACACTGAATTAGACTTCTCGAAATACTTTCAAATTGTAAGAGACTAAAGTCATAAGCAAAGCCGAATTTTCCATCCTTCATTTACACACATTATTGGTAGCAAGTCGTGACCTATATCCAAGAGGCAACTCCATATAAACTTCTTCTTTGGATCACCAAGCAGAATCCTATTCTTGACATCAAATTGTTGCAAACCTCAATCATGATTAGCTGCCAGCGCCAACGAAACTAATAATATATTCATCTTTAAGACTTGAGCAAATGTTTCTTTATAGTCCACACCATATCTCTAAAGTATACCCTTAAACTACTAATCTCTCCTCACATCGCTCTAGTAATCCTCCACCTTGTATTTCAATGTATAGACTCAAGGTTCGAAACATCGACTTCGCCCACTTAAAATTTGGGAGTAATTCGGAGAAATTTAATTCGACAAGAGGAATTTGTGCATGAATTCGACGGTGCACAGAAGTTCATGGAATTTCATTTTAAATGCTAAAAACTCAAATTACTTTATAAATGTGTTAAAAATACACTTAGTCATACAATTGTAATGCATAAGAGTCACAATACGATATGCTATTTGCAATTACATATCATTATTTTGCAATATAAATGCAATTTGCTAACTACTTTCCTTTTGAGGTATCAAGTTTTCATGTAATATTGTTTTCAGTGCATTCTGCAAAAAAAGTTTAAAACTTCCTCGAAACTTCCATAAACTTCCCCAAAACTTCAATGTAGTCATGAAAGTTTTGTAGTTTTTTTATCACTGTAGGACTTCCCTGAATTATGTCGAACTTTTTTGGAGAATATTGACATTTTTTTCATACACGAGTTTTGTTTCCCCTCTTTTGAAAATCGACATAATTCGGGGAAGTTTGTGGAAGTTTGTCGATTTTTCAAACCAATTTACATCCACTTGGCTTCTTATCTGCAAGTAGAACACCTAATTCCCATGTTCCATTCATTACCAAGGCATACATTTCTACAATCATGGCTTCTTTCCGGTGTTTATTAGAAATAGCCTTGTATAAGGTGGTTGCAATTTGAACACTATTCAAGCTAATGAGAATTTCTTTTTGAATTGAACAAGATCACCAAAGACAAAACACAGTGAACAGGATACAAGGGATGTCAAGTAAATGCTTTGGTTCCTTTCCTTTGGGCAATTGAAACGTCCAAATCAATATAATTGTCATGTTAAGATTCTAAGATTGGATCAAATTATTAGACTTGCACTTATCAATATATTTACCAGGTTGGGACTCAAAAAATCAATACCTCATTTTAAGGAGTTTGCTGAAATTCTTAAACTTGTTTCAAGAGGTGCCCTTCTTCCTTGAGTAGATTTTGCCCGTCATGTAGTCATCAAGAGTAGCTAATACAGATGCATTAGCATTAGGTTCATAGGGTTTAGGGTTAAGGTTTTCATACTTTTGAAAGCACACCATTAGGGCCATTAAATCGAGCTGAATGGAAGAGTTTGATCCCCAACCATCTTTTTTCTTTTAGATCCCTAGACCAATGTTTTAAGTACACCGACCAACAAGATGATTAAGAAAGGGGAGAGGGTGTCCCTTTTCTTAGACCCCTCGGGCCTAATCCCCAAGCTTTCAAGTGATCATAATTGAGCAAGACACTGAAGCAATGCACCCACATAACCACTTTACAACTCAAATTCAACATGCCCTTTTTTTGGTTGATTAATAAAAATAATAATAATAACAAATCCATTCTACATGCCAAAAAACTAATAATCTAAAGTCCTATGTTACCTAAACTCGGGCACGAGTATTAGGAGGAGATATGGGTCTAGATAAATAAAAGGGGAGAGCAGAAGAGAGATTGAGACAAAACGATAGAGATTGCTTGACAAAGATGAGTAGGATGAAGATGGAGGGTGGTTGGTTTCTTCTACTTTGTTGTTTTCTAAGAAGTTGGTTGATTTAGTCGTTCTCGATCAACTATCTCTTTTCACCTTGTGTTTGTGGAACTGAATCACTTTTCACCTTGTGTTTGTAGAACTGAATCATATCCCTTGCACTAAAAAGGCTGAGCCGAGCAACACAACTAAAATCATATGTGCCTTGACTAAAATAAGCAAGGAAAAAGTAGATACATGCATCCACACACAAACACACTATTTGTGCGCACGTCTACACTCTTAGAGTATAAAAATAACTTGGAACTTGCGTATACTATCAAAATATAAGTTTTATGGTCCAACGTGATCAACAACTTATCTAACATCATAACTATGCAAAACATTTTATATTAAAACAAAAAATAGAATGATTTCACAATTGTTTCACATTCAACTATCTACTATCAACTAAATCATCCATCCAAATACGTGTTAGCTTTTACAATATCATATATATACATGTATATAGGAACTGTTACTGTGAGAAGCTCTCACATCGCGACATGTGAAATGTGAGAAGCTCTCACAACGTGACATGTGGCATTATGATGTCATAATTGATATTTTACAAGAAAAATTAAAAAAAACAAGCCATTGACATTTCTCGCACGTAATTGAGGGGTGGGATGGTAAAATCTAAATTTTCAGCTTTTTTTTAATAATTTTCGTTTTTTTTTTTGGAGTTTTTTTGTGAATCTTTTTTAATGAGTCTATTTTCGGTTTCAATTTTCTAATAATTTTCTTTTTTTTTTTGTCTTTTTTTGGGGAGTTTCTAATTGTAACATAAGCATTTGACAAAAAAAAAAATTGTAACACAAGTATCACAATTTTTTTTTTCTTTTATCTATTACAATGCAAATTCAATTAGTATTTATTGTAAAAGATACGATTTTGTCTTTAATGAGGTTAGAATCGGAAATGAAGCAATTGATGCTTAATTTTTTGATTTCCTATTGAAATAAAAAAAGTCTCAAAACGTGACAAGAATTTGGGAAGGGAGGGAGAACATTGTAAGTTTTTTTTTTCCACTTTTTTCCTCATCAAAATTATTTTATCTAATATGTAGATACTTATTCTTGTTCTCGTGCGAAGCGCGGGATGCCGACTAGTTTATATATATATCAACAACAACCAAGCCTCAATCTGAAATTAATTGGTGTTGGCTACATGGATCTAATGTTTTCATTTTGCTAGGTTAAATTTACAAGATGATGTAATTTATAAATCTTTTGAATCTCTTATAATTAAAGTATGCTCAGTAATCTTAGGTCTACCCTTATCCCGTTGAATTCCTTAAATGTCTCATGCGCCTAGTTTTCTAACTTGATAGCCAACATTTACAATTAATATCATATCATGTCCAACAAATTTAACCATGGGCCTGAACAACAATATGGCAAGAATCTCAATTGAACTATCATAAGAACACCAGTAAACAACAAGTTTAAGAGTTATAAGACGATATAGAATAAAACAACCACAACTCAATGAGTTGCATCATAAACCATTGTATAGCTAGAAGTGGAGGTGTGACTGCAGGAGGTCATTTTTGTGTATTGGATAAAGCTACATGGCTTAGTTACTAAAGACGTATCAGCAACAGTACTAAAAGACTTCTCCTTTTACGTATTTGATCACATAATATACGCACCAACAAATGTTCTTACCTACTGTCCAATCTAAGAGCTTCTCCCTAAAGAGTTAGTATCGGATAGCTACGTGGCTGATGTTACCGTACATCTTCATTTTTAAAGTGCACAAGTCAGGATTAGTGACACTTGACCCCAAGAAAAACAAGACAAGCATCTAATACCATCTAAAGCCAAATTTAAAAAAAAAAAAAACAAAAATCAGCCTATTCAACCAAGTCACTAACATCAATTTCATCTAGTGTCATCGGACATGTCATTTTTGTGTTATTCTCAATAATCCCCTTATGGACATAGGGGATTGCGAAACACACACGCCCAATGCCCTCACGCACACCACTCTAAATTCTTTTGACAAAACTATCCTTCCCCGCACACACTTCTCACTTCACACACACCACCTTCCTCCCCAAGAACCCCAACCCTCAAAACCGTCGTCGTAACACCCATGCCGTCATCGCATCGCCACCTCCCGTCGTCGCCGCCTCGAACCACCGCCTCCGCCGTCATCTCCATCGTCGCTGCCCTCGCCATCGTCGTCGCTGCCCTTGGCACCTATCTCTCTAGATCCAACCACCATCACTCTATTTCAAGATCCAACCATCATCTCTCTCTCACTTTCTCTCCCTCCCTCTCCACTCTCTCTCTAAATCCGATCGCCATCACATGAAGAGTTTATGATGTCATCGTGTTCAAGGACGCATGCCGAACATGATGACCATGTTCGGCCACTTAGGCAGAACATATGTTGAATGTTCAGCCAAAAACACATGTTCGGTTAGTGTGGCCAAACATATCTTAAATGTTCAACCAACATGTTTGAACATGTGCTGAATGTTCGGCCATTGTGGCAGAAAACGTTGATTAGAATTGGATGCGCACCAAATCTGGTGGAGGAGAAAAAAAAAAGAGGCGACAATGACAGTGGTGGAGGAGAGAGGGGTCAACCATGGTGACCGACGACGGTGATAGAGGCGGCGGGGTAAGAAAGGTGGTGTGTGTGTTTGAAAAGTCAAGAAATTGAAATAATTGTGCGTGGTGTGTTTAAGGGCATTAGGTGTGTGTTTAGCAAACCCCATGGACAAAACATGAGTACCTTAATGAAGCGAAGATCTTTTTTGTTCTCAAAATTTATAAACCATCATTCTACGACGAATGAAGAAAAAATAGAAATGGATACAATGGTAAATGATATTAACTTTCAAAATAAGCATGAGTTATTCCAACCTGAAATCAGTGGATTCACGCTTGTACATGTCCAGAAAAAGCATTAACTCTTGCTCGCTCTCCTTCAAATCATTAACCTATGAAAATAGGGCAAAATAATTGAACTAAAAGAGGGAAAATTGTGTTATTCAAAAACGAAAAAGTGCAAGGAAAAAAAAAAAAAAAAAGATCATGTCATGGGATGATATTATCAACTATAATGGTGTTGAATGAGGGGGCCTAAGCTCCTAGTTGACTGCACATAAATGAAAATTATATTCGGAAAACAACAATTTCCTTTTCTTGTGTTTGATAACCCAATATTTTCTTGATGACATTCTTGGTTGCCAATTTTCCCACACATGCTCCAAATATTTTCACAAGTAGTGATTGAACAACAAGGCAAACATCCATAAGATTTATGGTTTTAATCCTAAGATTTGTATTGAATCTCACACGTATTGATTTGATCCAAGGTGAAGTTTTTAATAAAAAAAAACATTATCATAATCGCTCGAATTGTAGTAGAATCGCACAATTCAATATGGACTCATGATTTAAGTCAAGTCCTACGAGTTAAGTGTCGACAGGTCAATTTTGTAATGACCCATACAATGCTTAATTGCTAATCTCAAATCATTAGTTGTCTCAACTCCGGAGTGAAAATCGTGGATTGGCGACGTGATCAAATATTATAGAAATTATTTTATTTTTCCTTTGGTTTGTTAGTGCATGTATTATTTGTTATTGAGAATTGTTCGACTTAATTTAATTAAATTCACCAGATGATGGAAACTATAAGCACTAGGTAAATTAAAAGTGGCTAAGTCTGCCCAAAAAGGGCTTTGAGTGTGCTAAATAAGTTTTTGTTTAGAGTCACGTAACAACCGGAACAAATATGAACGTTTAGATTTAAAAGTCTAAGTGAGATCGTGAACCTTAGATCTTGTTGTCACGTGGTGGGAGGGACAATGGGTGGTGGAAATGAAGTCTCAACAAAAGAAAAATAATAATAATAAAAAATGATGAATTGCACACATACAACACAAAAGGGTTGCAATGTCCTAGTTTGCAAAAATGGAGAAACACATGGAGAGAACAAAGGCGACGCACGGAGAAGGTTGACGGCGCACGGCAATGCATGCAAACACCAACAGCAGCGCATCGACGATGGACTGTGATACTGGTGATGGTGGAGCTATTGTTGTTAGATTTGTTGTCAGTGGCAATGGAGGCAATTGATGTGTTTTGTTTTACTCTCCGAGTAGATCTAGCAAAGCCGACAAGAAGAGAGGCGCGTAGTCTTGGAGCATAACAAAGGGAGATCTTCAATCAATCACAAGTTGGTTCAATTAGAACCACATAGGTATAACTTCTACCTTAGCCTTGTTCTGATTTGTTAGACGCTAGACTAAATTGAAGTAAACAAGGTTTTTGGCCACACACCAATCATGATTTGTCTTTAAGTCATCAAGGTATAAACCCATTCATTAACTAGTTTGTTTAGTGTTGTTTTTCCTAACAAACGATGTGGTTGAAATAACCTTTACATTTAAAAGATAATGTCACAAAAATTAACTACGAGTGGGGGAGCAAACTTGGCTTTCTTGCGATACTTTTACGCTTTGGTAACCAACTAATTATTCATTGGCTCCTTATCTGTGTAGTTAATTTTGTTTTACATTTTAAATTGAGAGGGTCTTCCTTAATTGTTCTCTTATGATTTGAGACTATGAATTGATGTGGCACGGGACTTTTCAACTAAAATTTATGTTGTTAGGGTTGAAGCTAACCCTACTTTAGGACAAGATAATGGAGGTTTTTCTACTTAGTTCAATAATATAAGTAGAAACTAAACTTAAATCAAGAGAGGTGATCTCCATGTATTTGATGAAATTACATGAAGAGTTCTTTTGATTTTAGATAATTTTATAAGAGTCGAAACTATTAAGTCTCGAAGTTGATTAAATTAAACCTAAAGTCATGTTGTTGCTCAAAGCTACCTATTTTGTTTATAATAGAGTTTATCTTTAATACTACAATATCTTATTATATTTAGTCTCGTATAGACTATGGACTTGGGATGGGGGCTATGCATTGCGACTTCAAATGTATTTGTTTTGAAAGAATGAAATAATGAAGTTCGTGTCGAGAGAATAGGTGCACAAGGGGAAAGTAAATCTGAACCATAGTACACTAGTCTTGTTGGTGTTCCCCGTTATGATTAAATCCGGTCTGACTTGGCATAAAATGTTTTAAATAAATTGCTATGGCTTCACAATGGTGGCTTGGGATAGAACCTTGCGGACGGGGTGGACCTTATTGGAGAGCACCTTGGCAAGGTGTTGGTCTAGTGGGTGGCACTCATGGGCCAATGGGTAATCAGTCACTGGGTTTTGTTATAAAAACAAGTCACAATACATTGGCCATTGACTGAATGATTGCATGCTATTATCTTGTTTATAAATTGATGCCCTGTTGTAGATACTATTCTTTCATTTGGTTATCTTCCATTGAGGCTACCATGTAAATTATTGATGGCCAGGGGAATACCCACTATACTGAGCCTCTTGAATGCTCGCCTCTTAAACATTTTCCAAGTACTTCAGTTGTCGTGATAGCTATGAGAAAGGGAAAGCTTAGGGTAATTACGATGCCTTCTCAATTTGTGTAAGTTGGATGTATCTACTTATTATTATTGTTGTTAAACTATATGTATAACATAGGGACACAACTAGTATGGCTTGGTTGTGGATAATAATTGTGGATTCAATGTAGGTTGTAAAGTTTAGAGCTTCATTACCTTGTGTCGTATATCATGATAAACAAGTTTGTGGATAGGATTTGGGAATTGTGGATAGTCCTCGATTGTGGATAGTCCTCGATACAAAAGAGACTTTGTCGAAACTTTGGTAGGCATGTAGAGATAGAAAAATTGAAAATAATTTGATTGACATATTAGGCCTTGAGTTAATTCAGCAAAAATTTTAAATAGCCTCGGAAAATAGACTTGTCAATTGTCTTGCAAGTTATTCCGCAGATTAAAGCTTACTAAATTGATGCTTGACTTGCTTGGTATTCTGGGAGTTAAGTAGCGGTATAGGCCGGGCGGTCCTGATTTAGGAAGTGGTGCCTCAAAAGTTTGAATTAACCTACTCTAGTGACCAATATATTTATTACTAAATTATTTTTATTTCTTAAAGCAATGCTTCTAATTCAAAACAACAGCCACATTCCCTTACGAAGAAAATTTGTTTCTCTATTGCTTTGTGCTTTGAACCAAGTGAATTATTTTAAACAAGATCTTAACTTTCTAAGCTTTTATTTATTGAAGTATACACTCTCTTTTCTTCTTTTTTTCTTTTTATATTTTATTTTATACTTTTAGGGTTTCTTTCGAACGTTTCAAGTATATACATATTTAAATAATTGTCTTCTTTACATTTAAAATTTTAAGAATAGTTTTTTATTTTGTCAAATTCACCACACATGCCACACATGTTTCTTTCAGTCGTTATGTATTGTCAATACAACTTCTGGAGCTTCTTTTGCATTGTTATTTTTAAGAAGTTCAGTGTTCATCCTTCCTTTTAAGGTTCTATTTTTAATCATCTTCATGGCTAGGTTATAATTAATTCATAATAATAGAATCTAGGCTACCTAGACCCAAGTACGAGTGTCGAATTCGGGAACATATGTAGGGTTTGAACCTACTATTCTCTAAGTTAGAAGGACACGGGAACTCGACTAGAAGTAACCAAATATTTGTATGCGGTACTTGGACAAGGCAAAAGAAAGAGAAAAAAATATTTATAAATTTATAACTTATTCGTACCAAGGTTAATTAAACTATAAACATATTATATTAATTGTTTTGGTATAGATATTATTTATATTTATTTTTCAAAGAGGGGCAGCCTGCATACATAACGTAGCATTAATACATATAGCGAAGAAAGTAGCATTGATATGTGGGGGCCATCATGGAGTCAAAAATGACTTCGGTTGTGTATATACATCTTGTTGCAACTCTCTCAAGTTGTCCTCTATGCAACTATCTCTCGCAATTTTTCTATCATTGTATTACTCTCGGCAACGTCCAACCTCAGATTTGTCGATGTGTTTGACGCAGGAACCTTGACACAGAGTGTAGAGTCTCGATAACAAAGCATAAAATCATTATGCTTTACATATTAAAATGTCAATTTATATGAGATTTACATTTTTTAAGAATTCAAAAAAAAGAATATCAAAATCCTATGATTTTCGACTCGAATTGAATCTTAAGCCCAAAAATTTTATGATTCAATTTTAATTTGACAACCAAGGTTAACATACATTTGCTACACAACTGTAGGTGTTCTTTGGAGTTTGGATACGCTTCGTAATTAGTGTCCTCACATCAAAATGCATACATCAAAAGTAAACAACAATTTAGCAAATGTATGTAGCAAAATATTCTCCTTTCTTCCCACCTACTAGTGTGAAAAAATTATATGTTCTCACATGAAAATCAATTATTGAACATGCAATGATCCAATGTTCAACAACTAAAAGGCCAGGTTGGCCTAGGTTCGCCTCATGTTTGAGTCTCTTATCAAAAGAGTATTCCTTAATTAATAGTCACTCCTTAACAAAAGAAAGGCAACAAGTGAAATTACCAAAACACTCCTAATTATAAAAATTGTTTTTTTACCAGTTCTTGATAATGGAAGTATTAAAATCCACCTAACTACATAAAATTAGATTTTCACCTATCTACAAAAATATAGTTCTACGCTTCTTTTGAAATTTGATAAGTCAATGTAGCTTCAAGAGCAATAAGCTACGGGTGCTCAAGAAAAAGTGCCATGTAGACATGAGCATTGGTCAAAACACCACGAAGGTTAATGTAATTTTTAAGATTGCGAACAAAAGTGTAATTTTTAAGATTATGAGCAAAAGTGTAATTTTTAATAATATAGGCATTTTACTTCAACGAACATTGGAAAGATTTGCATTTTAAATGTGAAAATCACTACATCTTGAATTCATTTATACAAAAACATGAAATTTTAATCATCTATTTTAAAAACATTGTTGGCAAATTTTTGATCCATGTAGCCGACCCCAGTTAATTTGGGATTGAGGCTATGTTGTTGTTGTTGTTGTTGTTGTTGTTGTTGTTGTTGTTGTTGTTGTTGGCAAATTTTTAGGGAAAAAACTTAATGTGCAATCAAATGAACATGGAAATCTTTACATAAGCAATTTTCCATGAGCATTGTCTCATGAAAATCTTCCTCTCAAGTATTTTTCCTTACAATCAAATAGAGCCTAATTTAAAAAAGGGAATCGCACTAGAATGAAACTAATGCTAATATTAAGCAGTGAAATTCAAGATATGAAAACAATCTACAATAAGAATCAATCTTATGCATCCAAAGCCATCCATAACAATAATGTATATAATAAAAATAAGACAACTAAATAATAAGCAAAAGTTTAGACATTTTATAAAATAAGACCTCTAAGTTCCTCAAGAAAGGAACATTGATTAAGCGTAAAAAATAGAGAAATAAAAACTAACATGAAATAGGGATGCTTAAAGGAAAATGAAAGTCACTTCAATTCTTTTCAACCCTTCAAACGTTGAGAGTCATCCATTAGTCGCAAGACAATCAATGGATTTTTTTCATTCACAATAGAATTGCATTTGCTAATTCTTATACAATCTCAAATTGTTTGCATTATCATAAAGATTACAGTAATTTGCATCTTACCTTACAACTTCAACATAGCCTAAATCGAGCACAATAGAAGAGTTTGATCCATGTAGCCTACCCCAACTAATTTGGGATTGAGGCTAGGAACAAGGATAATGATATCTTACTTTCGTTATATACATTTGCCATACAGTTGTCGAAGTGCTTAGGACAGACGTAGAGAAGCAACCAAACACATCTTGGAAGACAATCACATGGACTCTAATAAGTCTCTAAAATACTAATTTCAAGGAAAGTTAGAAAAAAATATGAAATAAAAACTCAACAAACCAAATTTGTATTACTTAAGATATATCTACATTTACTCAATTTTGAAATAGTTTGCAACAAGACCGATTGAGGAGAGAGAAGGGAGGGTGGGCCCTAGTTAGAAACTTAGAATCCCCCATGCTATCATGAGCTATGATTACTTTTATTTAAAGAAGATATGAACCACACAAATACGCTTTGGAGCCTCTAAAGAAGTCATGATCGAAGGTTGATTATAATGTTACAACTAGTACTTGGAGTTAAGACACATAGAATAAACAAACATCGATCAACTTTTTGGTAAATAACCAATCTAGTACTATTTTGGAGTCCATATATTGAACTCCATATGTGAAGAAGACGCAAAAGTTTTTGATAGAGTAGCAGAAAGAGTGAAGAAATGTTGCGCAATTGATTACAGACAATGTATCCACCTATGCAACTACAGGCAAGACATGTCCCATAATTTGTGGATAATATTTGTGTGGCAGAAATTGATGTGTGTCCAAAGGACACTAACAACTGTGCAGTAGATGTATGCATCAAATGTATTTCACCCTGGCATTCTCCTTTATTTAGAACCAAGGCTTTGAGCACAATTTGATAAGGAGATGCACTCGCAATGGCAACATTGTTCGCCTTGCGTTGCAATTTACAAACTTGCAATGGCATTTCTCACTTTGCAAAATATTTACAATAAAAAGGATGCATTGAGGAAAGTTTTCATAAGTGATGAATGCTTATCTTCTAGGTGCTCCATGAATATTAAGGGAAGAAAGTAGAATATACAATCCATTCAAATTAGTTTTGGAAAAAGCTCTCTGAGCATTGGAAGTCTCTGTTCCGTTGTTTTGTGTTTAAGACTTTGACTAAGAAAATTCCACGATAAGAAACAATTTCAAGGCAATGGATAGGGCAACCTGATCTATCAAAATTAATTTGGAAGAGGAAGAGAGAAAATAAGTGATTAGTTTCGATTTTTCATTCTTATTATTATTGTATTATGTTTCATGCTAATAACTTCATCATAATGACCTCTAAATGTTTTGCAACGGTAAATACAAAGCAGTTGGAACATTACTGCAAGAAGAGGGAATTCACAATTTCTCCACCGCTACATGTTGTTGGCTTATTCCTCAATCCAGAATTTTTTTTCCAACAAAATTGAAAGAGGATAAGAGGTTGTTAAAGGGATGCACAATGTCATAGAAACACTTACTCCATTCCTGTCGCATCAGGTTAGTAAGTCTTCAGTTGTTTTTATTAGTTTAAAAGTAAGGTTTTTTTTTTTTTTGAGGCCTAAAAAACAGTTAAGTTTTAAGCTCCCTACAGAGTTAACATGTCTTCTCCAATTATGTAGCCAAATGGTGGAAACTTTTCAAAACTTCAATGCCCCATCTCCTCCATAATAGGCAATTGGAGTCCTTGGCTTAACATAGTGCGCAAGCAGCTGCACAAGAAACTGTAGAGTGTTTGAGCATTTGAGTACACTCAGTTAACACATTGTTTTAGTATGCTGCTGTTGGTGTACATAGTTTTACTATTCATCTCCTTTTTGAACTTTTGGATCCACGCAAGGAAAGGAATAGATTAGAACAAAAGAGGTTAATGACATAGTGTACATTAGCTACAGCTAAATGATGGTTGAGAGGTACAATAAGAGGGAGAAATTGGACCAAATACATTATTAGGCATTGACGATTGCAATGAGTGGCTTACAGAGAAAATGCAAGAGCTGAACTTGGTTCATGATAATGAAGATTTAAATATGGAACAAGATCGTAGAGCCAAGGGAATTGACGAGGCAAGGCACCGCATTAGATCGTATAGGCTAATGTTGAGGATGATCAGCAGATGGAAGAAACCTATTAACTGAGTTTGGTTTTGAAGCTAATAGAGTTGATGAAAGAGATGAAGATCAATTGTACAGCCAAGAGGCTAACAAAGATATCTCAACAACAATGTAGACGACATTGATGGAGTTCTCTTAGAAAAAATTCATTTCGATGAGGATGAATATTGCATTATGATTGAAACATCTTGAACGTGCTATGTTCTTCACTTTTCGTTTATCAAAGTATTTATGCATGCATTGCCGGCTTCTATTATGACTTTTGGATGGTCATTTTACTTTGGGTGGTTGACAATGCTAAGATACCTGATTAGGCTTTGAATTTTATGCTTAATAGTATTTTGGTTTTTTTCAACTAAAGTCCATTTGTTTGTTATTGGGTTTTTTTTTTTTTCATTTTTTTTTTTTACTTTCACCAGCTTTCTTCACTCTATTTTGTGTGATACGTGATGCATTCGACTTTTGTGTCATTTGTATGATGATGTGAATCATATTGTGCTTCTTATTGTGTGTTACATTTTATTTAAACAAAAATGGACGAAAATATGTCTTACTGAAGGGAGGTCTCTAAATAAATTATATTACTTCTAGGGGTCTAGCAATTTATTTGTTTGCCTAGGCTAGACAAGGACAGACTGCTAAGGTTCCCGCCTTGCAGCCTTGAAAGCAATGGTCTAAAGATTGTCTCAAACTACAAAACAAAAGAAATCACTATGTATCAGCAAATCAAAATGCCATAATTTTTTAGAGGAAAACAAGCGATGAAATAGCAAACGGTTCACCACCAACATCCCAAATACAGTGATACCATAAGTAACGAATAAACATTTAGTTAATGGAAATGGATTAGAATAGAGATGCATACACATACCACGGCTTGTAACCTCTGTATTTCAGCATTCTGGTCTCCATACCTAACGGAAAGAGTTTTCAACTCCTCCATCTGGGCAACAGAATCCACTTTTAGGCAATACAAAAAAAAAAAAAAAAAAAAAAAAAAATACAACTCAAGAATTCAGTCAAAATGAATATGAACACCAACCTTTCTACTGAGAATATTAGACAAAGACTGAACTTCGGCTCGAAGGGAATAAATATCTGAAGCCTCTTCTTTGCATTTAATCAGTTGACTTTGCATCACACCCATGTTCTCAGGAAATGATGAAAACAAGTCTTTAAATTCAGCAATAATTTCTTTCCTTCCTGCAAGGCGAAGGAAATGTTTGAAGGTTTACACAGAGAAACAGGCAAAAAGATACTCAAGAATCCATCTAATGAACAGATGTAACAACAACCTGGTTCTCTAGAAGCCTCTTCTAGCTTACTCTCAAGCAGATTTCTTTCATCAATTTGTTTCTGCATCTCTTTTTCTAGATCAACAATTCGTGAATGACTAACAGCAGAGGCTCTTCGAGAAACATCAGCCACATCAACTTTCACATTAACCTCTGCTTCCTTCCAGAAAATACTATCTTTTTCAACCTGCAAAAAGGCAATAATAAAAGAAAAAAAAAATCAGAAGAAATACAATGAAAATGCATTCAAGAAAATGCTGATAATACCATGTAATAGCAACTACCAACCAGTTACCACCTGTAGTTTCTCAAAGAGGGACTGATATTGAACCACTTCTGCTATCGATTTTTCAAGCTGATCGCTGACTAAGAGGTAGGATTTCGAAGAACATATACACTTCAAATCTTTTAAAAAGCTCTGTCAACAATATTACACAACATAAAGTGACAATTAAAGAGAGATATGCTGGAAATTAATAAGACCAATCAATAAAAAATGCACCTAAGTTGTGAGCAAAAAAATATTCAATATAGGATCCGAACCTGCAAATTTGATAACTTTTTTAACAGTTCAATCCTTTCTCCATGTAGGTTCCTTAACTGTAAAGAACGGCTTGAAGCCAACTCCTGCCAAGGTTGCAGAAACAAATATCAATGAACTTATTCCCATGCAAAAAGGACAACACATGAAGCAACATACACATGCATATACACTTTAGAAGCACCAAAGTCTACAGCATTCACAAGATTAATGTCAGGCTTAAGACGTATACTTATCTTTTCTCGAAGTACATCAGAGAAAAAAAAAAAATTTCCTTTGTATACTTTAACTGGTCTACAGGGATTTAGAATTTAATAATTGTAGATTAAATAAATAACAAAATCAGATATTAAAACTTTTAATTATTCAACAATTCTATCACAAAGTATTTGCACATAAGTCCAGGATGCACAATTACCAGTTACTTTTATAGTAAAGGATGCACAATGATCAGTTACTACAGCTATAAAACCCTTGAAGAGTGATAACCTACTAAGCAACGAAGAAACCATCAAATACCATTAGATCCTTCAGTTCAGACTCCATGTCTTGCAAATCTTTGTGCTTGTCTCGGGCCTTTTCTCCTGAAACTCGATTATTAAGAACATTTAAGACAGGGAAAGAAGCACTTTTGGCTGAATCTCTTTGTGCTTTAAGAGTTGCCAATTTACAGCTGTTTTCCATTAACTCTGCGATTGTACCCTCCAGTTCCCCTAAGAAAAATGCAAGAGAAAAGATCAACAGCTATCTATTCAGAGACCACAAAATAACATAAATAGATAGGCATCATAAGGATTGAGCACATTTCAAATTATGCTCATCAACATCCAGCAAACTGATTGCAAGCTTTTTTTAATAGGAAACGCCCTAACTGACTGCAACCATTTAAGAGTACTATGTTTTAACCAACTGTAATTATTTCCTTTTATTTTAATGAAAAGACAGATATAATATTTTCAGGGCTTAGGTACCAAACAGGAAGCTTCTCTCAATAGTGAAAAGGGATGATACCTGCCAAACGTTTCAACTCAGCCTTATTTTTAGCATTAGTATCGCGACAGCTCTGCAATTCATAAGCCACCGATTTATGTTTCAAATGAAGATCACGAAATGCCACTCTTAGGTTCTTGACTGCTGCCCGTAGATCATTAGATGGCTTTTGTCTTCCAAGTTCTAAACAAAATATTGAAGATGAAAATTTGAGCAACTAGGCAAGCGTAACACGTGTATGACGCAATTATAGAAAATCTTACCAATTTCAGGATGAGCCTCACACAGATTAAAAGCCCCATCCTCTAAACTCCATAAGTCGTCAATGGAAGCTAATATATTCCATAGGATGTTTCTAATCTTTCTGCTGGATATTTGATAACTTTCATCCATTTCATTAAGAGAGTTATTCACCGAACAGCTTTCTGTGGCACCGGTTTCGAGAAGCCTACATAGAAATGCGTTCTCTGGGGAAGACGATGCATCTGTGACAAAGGTGTGAAGAATATGAGATAAACTAAACGGTCAACAAAATGCGGAAGTTACAGACAGAATAACATAGCTTCTTTTCATAACAGAGAACTAATTTTGTGTTCTCCCACAAAAGCAATCTCCCTCTAAACAGCACCGAATAGAAATAATTCCTTACGACGCCCACTACCCACATGCTTCTTATAGAATCCTGAAATTTTAGTGCTTAATCGACAAACAAAAAAACAACAACAACAACAACTGGAAAACCCAAAGAAAAGTCTTAAAACTCTTTCAACCCAAACTCATAAGAGTCCCACATTACAATTAAGACTCAAGATACCCTTCTCTACCTTACAGCTTCTATTTATACTACAATTATAAAATCCACACACCACCTTTATTGTAACTCATTTTCTAACTCTCTTAACTCACGCCTGTAGTATTATTGTAACATTTTATATGATTGGGGCCTTATCATTACTCCAACCTTTTAAATCCACCTTGTCCTCAAGGTGGTAAAGAGAGAATAACTTGGCTTGGATCATGGGTCCACATGATGAGATGATCTTGAGCTATCAGAGAAAAAAGTGACCAAGCAAGGATCCATATCAGTCGCATAATGTCGGGTGGAACAAACATGTGCTCTAGCACAATATCGAATTTAGTTGTTGAACCTTGGCCCAAGAAGTGGTCAAGAAAGTCGAAGTGCCTAAAACCTCAATATGAAACCACGAAGACAACATCCAACAAATTTCTGAAATCCCAATGGCAAAACCGAAATATTGATTTGCAGCGCAAGTACCCATCAATAAGAAGACCAAATTAGTATTGGCAGCACAAGGCAACAAGTTCAAAAAGAATCTCACATGAAGCACATATAGTTCAATTGAAACCCAATATCAAGCCAGCAAAGCTAATGACATTGTCAAGCAATTGTGACCCAGCTGTCGACTCCATTAAGAACTTCGAAAATGTGCAAGAAATTGACTAATTGTCAAATGAGATGGGGACAAATTTGTTGAATAATGTCCATCCATGAAGTACCATAAACCTTCTCCAAATTAATTGAACAATGAGGAATAAGGGCTAAAATGGACTGCAATGTATGTAATAAGGTGTTCATGTGCACCGTAAAGCACGGAATAGGAGAATACATGCCAAACGTGGCAGCCAAGACATGAGTCCTGATGGGCGTTAAGAACTGTATGGTCCAACAACCTAAAATGAGGAGTATATATTGATCGAGGAACATCAAAAGGCAAAGCACCTAAGGTGAGTATGTACAACAACAACATAATGAGAGCAGAAATATGTACAACAACAACAACATAACCTCAGTTCCAAATTAACAGGGGTCGGCTACATGGATCAAACTTTACCATTATGCTCGATTAAGTGCAATTGATGGTGAGCTTTTCAAACCATTCAAATCCCTCCTAATTAATACATCCCATGTTAACTTTGGTCTGCCCCAACCTCGTCGAATTTCTACAGTTTCTATTGAGTCAAGTTTTCTAGTTGGGGCATTTGTAGGCCGTCTTTGCAGGTAACCAAACCACCGCAACCGTCATTCCCTAATCTTTGTATCAATTGGTGCTACTCCTACTTGTCTTTGAATATCTATATTTCTTATTCTATCTTTACGAGTTTTACCACACATCCACCTAAGCATCATCATTTCTGCTACGTTCATTTTATGTAATTGTTGTTACTTTACCGCCCAACATTCTGATAAGGTCCCACATAGAGTCTTGTAGAGTTAGTTAGTGCGGAATACTATATAAATAGGGGTAGAGAAATATTGTAAGGCATTCAGTACATTTGTCTTGGCTTAGAAACTCATTTGAGTTCTTGGAGAGTCCAACCTCTCGAATGTTGTGGGATTGCTTGTTATGTGGTTCAGTTCAACAATATATCTTCTTCTTCTCTCACATTTCTCTTGTTCTTTATTTTTTTCTTTGTTAGTTCGGTCCATTAAAGTTTGGGGTTCTATCATTGGTATCAGAGCACACTTTCAAACATGAAAGCTTGATTAGATCGAATGGAAGCTCGATTAGATCAAATTAAAGAGGAGCTGAAGAAGATTTCAACCATTGAAGTGTCGATTTGGGAGCTTAGATGTGAGATGAGGCTTATGTTTAGAGGGTTGCATCAGAAGCTTGACGAACTTCTTCGTCATCGCGGGATCGAATCAAGCGGCACAAGTGAGCATCAAATCGAAGAGCCTTGCGGTACGAAAGCACCAGATCCGCCAGATCCGATGACGTTTGAGTTGATTCGGGTAGTTGGAGATTCAGATCTAATGGCGATTGAGGTGTTTCCAACTGTTGACGTTTCAGATCTGGTGAAAAAACAGTCACCCAACCTCAAATCCAAGGCAAATTCAGAGATCCAAGGGTTGGTGCTACGGATTGAGATCGAATTGCACTCGTCAACCAAATTTTTGTCTAGATCTAGCTACGAGTCACCAAATCTCAGCAAGATCCTCACGGTTTCCATTCTCGATGACGAGCTTACATATCCAAGATTTGTAAGTATGGATGACTGGTTCTTTGAAATTGATCCACCGCAATGGCCACCGCCTTGTCATCTTTATTTGCTGCTTTTTCTTCCACTAGCGATCTGCATTTTTGTTCTCTCTGGTACACGCAAGTTTTTTGAAACAAGGGCTCGTTTGGAGATGATTTTGTTTAGAGAATGGCATTCTCAAGGTGCTTTCATGGTGGGATCGTTGACAACAAATAAGAGTATAGGTGGTGGGATCATTGACTGTAAGACGATATTTACACCACAATATCATGTTGTGGCCTTTGATTTTTCTAGTTGGATGCACACTCCATTTTACAATTCTCATTTGAAGTTGCTAGATTGATCGACTAACTCAACATTCAAGGAGAATCAAATGGTCGTTGTTCTGTCTTCCATTTGTGGTAGCTCTGCACTTCTTCACTGTTTGCTTATTGTGCAACCATGCACTTTAGTGATGGGTTTTTTCTCATTTTTGACTTTTGCTTGGGGAGATGTCTTTGATACTTTGTGGGTACTCCATCCTCTACAACTTGCTTCCTCTTCATTTACTGTGGCTTTATGGTATTTCCTAGCACAATTTTGGGTGTCTCCTTGGAATATACAGTTGGCTCAAGACTGTAGGGCAGTCATGAAGACGCCTTCGATAAATCCTGTAGAGCATTTGGTACTCACAACAATGCTCATTGTGTTTACCACTTACACTATGGAGAAAGTGAATGAGTATGTTATCTTCGATCCTACAATGGTTCTTCCTCATCATTTTTGGACATTTATTGATCACTTACATCCAATCACTACTTCATATTTTATGACAATCTTGTTGTGGTCTACATCTGGAGGAGTTTTTCATGTTGCCTTCAATGTGTTTGAAGAAATGTCTGCTAACTTTGAGTAGTGCGATTAGTCATTCTATGAAGCCTCCCCCCCCCCCCATTTTTCCTATTACTAGTGTTGGGGATCTTCTTCACGCTCTATTTGACTTGCATTACATGGGTCATACTTTGTTCGGGCAGCTTGTGGATTCCTCTTTGACATTGGAGTGGGTTAGTCTGCTATTCATTCTTGATGATGATATGGTCCAAGGGGAGTGGGGTTTGGCTTGCACAGTTAAGACGGTTGCATTCAGTTTGGTCGTGCTTCTTCACTTTTGGATTGATGTAACTATCAGTATGGATTGGTTGAGCATCAGGTTGATGAATGGTGTAGGTTGTTATTTAGCTGCAAGGTTCATATGGATCCCAGCATGGTCATTTCATCGCACTCATTCACATACCTTCCAACACGAGGGTTCACGTTCGGGCATATCCATCTTCTTCGGTGATCACTTCTTTAGCTACCACCTTGAGGACAAGGTGGATTTTAAAGGGGGGAGTAATGATAAGGTCCCACATAGAGTCTTGTAGAGTTAGTTAGTGCGGAATACTATATAAATAGGGGTAGAGAAATATTGTAAGGCATTCGGTACATTTGTCTTGGCTTAGAAACTCATTTGAGTTCTGGAGAGTCCAACCTCTTGAATGTTGTGGGATTGCTTGTTCTGTGGTTCAGTTCAGCAATATATCTTCTTCTTCTCTCACATTTCTCTTGTTCTTTATTTTTTTCTTTATTAGTTCGATCCATTAAAGTTTGGAGTTCTATCACATTCACTTCCATAGAGCATAGCTAGCTTAATTGCGGTCCTATAAAATTTTCCTATTAACTTAGTAAGAACATTTCGATCGCAAATCACCCATGTTGCACTCCGCCATTTCTTTCATCCAGCTTGAATTCTATGTGTGACATCATTCTCAATGTTACCATCATTTTGTATGATTGATCCTAGGTATCTAAAGTGGTTTACTTTAGGAACTTCTATTTCCCCTAATCTTACCACTCCGTCATCTCGATGTCTAGTGTTTCTAAACTCAAAGTGCATGTATTGGGTTTTCGTCCTACTTAACTTAAAGCCTTTAGATTCTAATGTATTCCTCTAGAGTTCTAATTTCCTATTTACTCCATCTTTAGTTTCATCCACTAAAACAATATCATCTACAAATAGCATACACCATCGTATATCCTCTTGAATATGTCTAGTTAGTTCATCCATAACTAAAGTAAATAGATATGGGCTTAAAGCCGATCCTTGATGTAGTCCTATCGTAATGGGAAATTCTTTTGTAGCTCCTCCAAAGGTCTTTATACTTGTTACTACTCCATCATACATATCCTTAATAGTGTCTATGTATCTAGCATGCACTCTTTTTCTTTCTAGAACCCACCAAAGAACATCTCTAGGGACCCTATCATATGCTTTTTCTAAATCTACGAATACCATATGAAGATCTTTTTTCTTTTCTCTATATTTTTTTAACAATAGTCTTACAAGGAAAATCGCCTCCATAGTTGACCTCCCGGGCATGAAACCAAATTGGTTCTCTGATATTGTTGTTTCTCTCCTTAGCCTACTGTCAATTATCCTCTCCCAAAGTTTCATAGTGTGACTCATAAGTTTAATTCCCCGGTAGTTTGAGCAACTTTGAATGTCCCCTTTGTTTTTGAAGATTGGCACAAGCGTGCTTCTTCTCCAATCCATTGGCATCCGTTTTGATTTTAAAATTTTATTGAAAAGTTTTGTTAACCAAGTCAATCCAATTTCTCCTAAGCATTTCCAAACCTCTATGGGTATTTTATTTGGGCCACATGCTTTCCTTATTTTCATTCTTTTCAATGCCTCTTTAACTTCTATAATTCTAATATTGCGTGTATAGTTTACATTTCTTTATTGGTGGCGGTTTTCATCTATTATAGTACCAACTTGGTCATCATTAAATAAACTATCGAAGTAACTTCTCCATCTCTCCTTAATATCATCCTCGCGCGTTAAAACATTTTGATTTGTGTCCTTAATACATCTTACATGACTTAGATCTTGTTTCTTTTTATCTCTTAATTTGGCTAGTCTATATATATTTTTCGCCATCTCTATTACCTAACCTTGCATATAGATCTTCCATGGAATTTGTTTTAGCTTGACTAACTACTTTTTTAGCTTGTTTTCTAGCTTCTCTATATTGATTGTATACATCTTCATCTTGACACTTAGGTATTTTCCTATACATCTCTCTTTTAGTCTTAATTGCACGTTGGACATCCTCGTTCCACCACCATGTTTCCTTCTTTGGTGGTCCCAAGCCTTTAGATATACCTAATACGTTTGATCCCACTTTCTTTATCCCACACTTAGGTATGTGTCATGTTGAGAGTAGAAATATGTAACCCGAAGAAAATCGTTGGTATGTAAAGAAGATGAATTGCAATCAAAATCTACCTCAACACGACACATACCCCGCTTTTGATTATGCAAACCTCTCGATAGATCTTCTCGGACCGCTAATATCGCCAGCGTTCCTAAAATCTGGGGAATAGAGATTTCGCACCAGAAAATAAATGAGACAACTAAGTGATGGAAATCGATTGTGAAAACGAAAATACATAGCAGCAACGGAGGTGGCCAAGGTGGAGTAACTTTGTGAATGCAATAGTTGATGGTGGCAACTCTTCGACATGCAACAGCATCAACATACATGGTAGTCGCCAAAGTCTCGGCGGAATCTGATGGTTTGTCAAGAAGGTCGAACCAAAACTCATTGTCAAATGTTGAATGCGAAATACTCTTTAGTGGCATGTAACTCTAGAGATTAAACTTCGAGATTGAGTTGTCGTTCGGCTCCTGCCACATAAGCTTTTGTGCATGAAAGTCTACTGGAGTAAGAAACAACTTATGTGACAAAGCCGAATCTAAAAGTGTTGAGACATTCTCAATTACCAATTAATCCAAATAAGGTCGAATCTAAACTGCTCCTCCAAACGATGAGCGATAGTGCTGATTTGGTTGACCAGCAGTTGGCCACACCTTAGACAACTTTGGGTCCGACAGATCTGAGATCTGTGACCCGCAATCTTCACTAGTTTTTTTTATCCTAACACTCTGTTGGGCGAATCTCCTCCGATTTTTAGGCATAAGGCTCATGACTCCATGAGGAAAGCCTCAATCTTCTGCAGTAAGCCCATGATCTTTGAACGCACTTCAAAGATCTCCGAACAAACTTCAAATTTGAACTCCTTCATCTTATTGCTAAACCCAGTGATCGATTCTTCCATCTCATCGAATTTCTACAGCTCTGCTTCAAAGGTTTACAGTCGCAATCGTGCATCTACTTTTGGAGCCACACTTGAACGATGTTATGATACCACTGATAGAATAATGAAATCTTATTGCTTAATCGACAAACAAAAAAATAACCGAAAAACCCAGAGAAAGGTCTTAAAACTCTCTCAATCAAAACTCATAAGAGTTCCCAAATTACAATTAAAACTTAAGATACCCTTCTCTACCTTACAACTTCTATTTATACTACAATTCTAAACTCAACACACCACCTCTATTGTAACTCATTTTTAACTCTCTTAACTCACATCTATAGTATTGTTGTAACATTTTATATGATTGGGGCCTTATCAGCTTCCTAGTGTTGGGGCAAGTGACATTGGTCAATCTTATGAACATTGTTCTTTTCGTTAATAAAATAGAGGATTTCATTTGTTGTCTATTATTATAATTGGTTTGCATGTTTATATTATAATAGGACCTATGGATGTTTACTAAACATCATAAAAGTTCGTAGTCGGTCATTATACAAGGAACTATAATGAATTAAGACTAGTGTGAGTCTTGATTGATGGTCATGTGATGATCATGTATATAAGGAGACGAATCAAGATCATGAGTACCTGTTAGGGAATAAAGTACTGGACAGACTCGCTGTCAAAACACCACGTTGATTAAGTCATAAGTGTTACTCATGATAGCATGTCATTTAGTCCTCTGACTTGAGATTACAAGAGACTTCAACATTAGGATCATAGTAATTTGGCACAATCAAACATTGTCTTTAACTGGACGATTATAAAAATCGTGATTGGTTACTATGTAAATAATGTGTAGAGGTGTATATTCGAGATAGAACTTGTTCCTCTCGTTTAGAGAGAGATATCAGTGGATCACTCGATATGTTAGACTAAAAATGGCCAAGTCCAAGTGGATTGATATGATCAATGTCACTTGGATGTTTTCAGTCTACCTAGAGATTAAGACTAGTACGATTGAACATTAAAAGTGACTTTTATATGCCTTATGTTTAATCAAAGGATATCGTACAACGAAAGGATATGTTATACATTATTGATTAGGTTGTATCGATTTTGATTTTCGTCCAACTTGGGTAGTCATAATGTCTTGCTAGAGACCGCTTATGACTAGTGTACCAAAATGGTTTTGGTTCACTACTAATGTTGCATAAACCTATTGGTCGCACGCAAAGAATGGCTTTGCAGGATTTTAAATGACTCCAAACAATGAATTTTACACGATAAAATTCGTAATATAAAAAAGTCCTTACGATGTGTCATATTAATACCACTTTAAGTAAGGGTATAATGATAATTTACTTACCCGGCTTTATACAAGGGTTGTATAAATAGGTGTGTTAAGTGAATTCACATTCTAGAGTTTTTTGGGAGAACAAAAAATTGTTTTCGTGTTCTCTTTCGAGCTAGCACTCGGATACAATCATTAGATCAATTTTAAACGAAATCCTTGACTTCCATATGAAGGATGAGAAAGGAAACATGCAGACTTTGGTTTGTTAACGTATGAAAAAATAGTTGCTAATGTAAACAATTATCAATGAACCAACTCAAAAATTCATATCTTTCTTTTCCCATTTTCACTCTCTATTTGGATTAAGTAAAGACCAAGGTCCACATCTAATGGTCAAAAAGGTTGCAATAACAGCCTTGATGGTTCGGCAACATGCTTCTCAGCTCTCACTTATACAACAAAGTATTTTTGTATTAAGTACTTATATAATAAGTAGTTTAAGTTTGTTTTATGATTAAATTTGACACTGATAAGATCTTTTAGTATTATAAACTTTTTGTTTGAGAGAGAAAAATGAAGTTTTAGACAAAAAGACAATACAACACCTCTGAAAAGCGCAAGTTAGATTACCTTATAAATTATATCATCTCAAATAATACACTTAATAAAACACAAATTTCATAACCATGAAGTAAAAAATAAAAATTGATTTACGTTATCAGTTTAGGTCAATCATATGTCAGACTAGCATCTTTGCATCTTTGACAATAAACTTTCACCAGATTAGACATGCTCAAATAAAATTATATATAGGCTCAATTTACTAGAAATGAGAAATCACTCTAAGGTGGTGGTGACTAGTAAAGTCCTATACATAACCCCATATAACAACCTCAAGAAATTAATTGCAACACGCAAACCAAGAGGACATTAGAAGGAAGAAGAAAAAACCATGAGAGAAACAAACTCCATCGAGCCTAAGAAAAATTGTCGGTTGGCACTGGTTGGTTAAGTTAGTATGTTTATATTCTTAAGCATGAGGCAATTCCTCTCCCCCACTTATGCTTATTAAGTTCACAGCTGATCGAGTATGTTTCTCAATTTGTGTCATAAGTTTTTCTTCATGCCTTACAAGTTAGTCTAGCATTATGATTGATGGGGCTTTCTTCTTGCTCTATCAACCGAGGTAAGTTCTGTCAACAACAACAAAAAAGCCTCAATCCCAAATTAGATGGGTCGGCTACATGAATCAAACGCTTCCATTCCCCTAGAGGTAAGTCTTGTAGAAGAAAAAGAAATCAAAACACAAAATGTATGAAGCAAGAGCAAATTTGACCACAAATATTTCACAATTGAAGGACAAACTCGAAGAGTTGCCAAACCAAAAATAAAATAAAAGAATTAACAAATAAGGAAAGTGCTCAGGGGGAAGTGAGAAATTGGAGGTGGCTTTGGGAAGTAGTGTATGTTGCATTATTGTGGGAGATATGGAGGGAGAGGAACTTGAGAATCTTCGAAAATAAGGAAAGTGCTCGAGGGGAAGTGAGAGACCGCATAAAGTGAGCAGTAACTCTTTGGCTACTGGACAAAAAAAATATTCAAGGATTTGAAAAGTGAGCTTCACAATGGGAGATGGGATAATATTATACTTATGGATGATCCGGGTTGAGGTGGCATTACTATGCAAAAAGTGGAACCTTGTGGGGCAGCATGGGCGAAACTGATGAATGATGTAACTTTGTGTTTTTACACTGATGTAATTTTTTATTACTACTTTGTAAATCTCAACCATATAATCACAAGTTTAACCTAGTTGATTCAATGATAGTACGACACCGCGTTGTAACGAGTTTAAATTATTGGCTCGATCTAACGGAGGTCTATTTCATTCATAGGGACGACGTGTTTTCCCTTACTACACTGGTAGGGTTTTTTTCGACTTTGTTTTTAGGGAAACACACTGTTTCTCGCCATGTACATACTTGTACATAATTTTTGGCTATATTAAAATAAATTAATAAAGTCTCATTCCTATTAAGAAAAAAAACCTAAAACCTAAACCTTGAACCAAACAGGCTAAAAGGTGGAAATCCAATAATAAGGGATTTGCTCTCAAAGGTATGCCTACAATAAAATCATAAAAGTACAATATCCACACCAAACTCTACTCCTATTATTTGTTGAACGTTCTTATCCTAGCCATAAAATCACAAATTACTGTCAAATGGCACAATTCAAGTCAGATCAAGCGTTTTGAGTTTATTGCAACCTTCTTCATGTTAAACTGATTTTGTGACAAATAAATATGTTTTTAACTATTTGTTTTCCCAAAATAAGCCATCTAAAAGGCTTTGTAGCCTAAAAAAGGGTCCCCTTCGTAATGAAATAATACTTTTCCCAATAGCAAAAAATTATTTAAATTTGTTTGAACTTCCTGAAATATTGTTTTAAACATCAATGAATAAATTAAATGACAAGACTTCTACTAAGCATTCGTTGGAGCTAATACAATGATGTAAAATGTTGACTAATAAGAATAATAAAATTTCCATCATAATTAATAAAAATTATGTATGAAAATAATATTATTAAAAAGCATCTTTGAAATACCTCACCTTCCAATTTTGAGGAATGCTTTGCATCCTGACCAATATCCTTTTGCAAATGGATTGAACAAGATTCCAACTCATCAACAAACTGTAAAACACAAAATACTGATTTTTTTTCTCCATGAAAAAGGTATTATTAATCGATTCAGCAAGAGAACAAGCAATGCCACCAAATACCTTAATCCAAGATTGATTGACAACTGTAGTTGTATCATTAGAAGCATGTTGTTTCTCCTTCAACTGGTATAATTTATTCTCAAGTGCGATATACTCAACCTTCTGAACTTCCAACTGTTGAAGAAGCTTTTGATTTTTATATTGCAGTACAGCAGTGTCAAGCTAGTCCACAAAAGAAACCAAAATTACCATGAGAAGTAGAATATATTAACTTAAACAGAAGAACAATTTATACATTAATAAGTTCAATAATCATTGATTCTCATTGCACGAGAAATACTACATAAACGATCAAATCTAAATTGACTCTAAAAATATAATATTATTCCATTTCTAAGAGAGACGAGGAAGAAAAAAATCTAAATTTTCCTTGAGAAAAATGAAGAATGCATGTACAAACTGCAAAAGTGTCAACAAGAAGAATATTTTCCCTCACTTATGAGCAAGGATCGAAACTTCGGTTTCGCCTTATAATTCGCCCTCTTGATAATCGGAATTAATTCAGAGAAGTTTAATTTGATATAGAGAATTTTGATAAAAATTTGCTAATTTAGATAACTTTAAGAAATTTTTATTTAAATAGTCAATAAACTAAAACTTATTTTATGGGATATCAAAACAAGCACAATTATGCATTTATAACTAAAACAATTTACAATTTAATGGTTTCAAGTCAATTTTATTAGCACCAGTCATGCATATTGTGTACGATAGATCACTTTTTAGTGATAATAATTACACTTAACTTGATTCTCTAACCATTTATTAATTGCGCATTCTCATAAGTAAAATTAAAATTATGAAACACGTTTTTTTTATATCGGTCAGTATTTAAAGCAAAAGAAAACATCAACTTTTGACATTATGCATCAATTAAAAAAACTACAAAGCGTCATAGAGACGTGTGTGCAAAAGTGAATCTCGATGCATATATTGAATCTTGATGCAAAATCAAGGGATCACATGATTGGTGTAGAGATGTGTGTACAAAAGCGAGTCACTCTCAAATTCTCAATAACCCCTAAAAGTAGGGATGGGCAGTTGTTTTCATAAAACCGCCCAAACCGCGTGGTCTAGTGTGATTTTTTAAAATCGCAGTTTGAGGGTGGTTTGAAAAACTTGAAAACCGCGATTCCGCGATTTGGTGGTGGTTTTCGTCTATGAAAAACCGCGGTTCACCAAACCGCAAAACCACCCCCAAACTTGGAATTAAGTTGAAGCTTTTAATGTTGTTTTAAATTTGAAAATGAAGGAAGACTCATAATTTTGATTGAGTTAATATGTTTCATTATGTTTTTGGTGGTCATATATGGACATCTATATATTTTGTTGCATTTTAGCTAATGGATATGTATGGAATGTGTGGCATTTCTTATTTTTATTTTTTAAATGTGTCGCGCGATAACTGCAAAACCAAACCGACCAAACCGCGTAAACTGCGATCGCTTTGGTTGCGGTTTTGAGAGTTTGCGATTTGGTGGTAGTTTGCAAAACGACCAAACTGTGAACCCTCGATTTGGTCGTGGTTTGATGGTTTTCACCACCAAACCGCGATTTCCCCACCCCTACCTAAAAGTCACTATCAATTACAGTCCTCAACCCTTCCATTTCCTACACGCTTTTTTTTTACCAAAAAGTTTGCAATTTCTTGTTATTAGCAATCTGTATCAATTTATATCAATGTTGTCGATTTTGATCATAAACTTCGGAGAAGTTTTGTAATTTTTAAACTACCAATGATCCTTTTTGATCCTTTCAACTTCGATACACTTCGCCTAAACTTCGGCTAATTTTATCGAATTTTCATTCCTTGCTTATGAGAAAGAGGCTCATATTGACAAAGATGAAAGGCCCCTTATTACCAACGGATCGAACAACAAAAACACATAAAAGGTGACTAATCCCACAACCATAAGGAAAAATCAATGAATCACCTAACTTAGAATGTCCATGAAGAGGATATCACATTGATAAGAACTAATTTCAGCCTACAAATGAGTTATCAATTAGTTGGGTTTCGCAGGAAAGGAGTATTTAGTTCAAATAAGATCAAAGAGAATGAATAAGAGAAGGTTATGTACACTGAGGTATGCACATTGTAATTGAGTGAGTAAATGCCCTTTCTAGGTTTAGGTTGAGAGATATGGTCTCTTTGGGTTTTTGGAGTCATGGTTTGCTCTTTGTTACCTCTCTTTTGTCCAATCAAAGCTAGGAGGTATCGCCCTCGTTGTCTAAGTTTGTGTCTATAATCGTTTGGTGTGAGCATTAAGAGCTGAGATCTCTATCAACGGTATCTTAGCACCTTGATCAAAGATACAATCATTCAAGAATGGATTGGATGAAATGTTAAGGGATCTTTATGAAGCAAAGCCGAGGCTCAATCACATTGTTACGAAGATTAATACCTAGCCAGTTCTCCTTTTTCTCTACTTCTAATCTCTCAGAATGATGGAGATCGCGTAATAGAGTTGTTGATACTTTCAAATCCATCTACTAAAAATTACGACATTTTCCAACGCGAAAACAACATAGATCATGTTGAAAGAGCCCCAAATATTCTTGTTTTCAAGCCAAATCTCGTGACAACCTTTGTTGATCTTATAGACACGACTTAGACTCTGATTTGGGGTCAATATGGGGAGGTATCTAGCAATTGGAGGAGTTAAGCGTTGCCTAAATAGTTTCAAGCAATGACTTAATGAAGTGGGGTTATGGCTTTTTGGCGGATCTTTCGAATTTCCATTTGTTAGGGCTACTTTTGAACTCCATGTCCGCATACCAAGTGTCTCATCAATTCGTGAGAAACCACTATCTTAACGTGCCTCTTCCGTGGCATCCTTCCATACTTTCCTCCTCGGAAGCCTCTTCATGAGTCTTGTAGGTCAATCATCGTTACGACAAAGTTGGTGAAAATCGTGATCAATTAATTCCATAGCCATAAGTCCTCCAGCGTGGCCTCCACCTTCACCCACATTGACGATCTTCTCCTCCAGTCTTACAGCTGTCGTTTTACCCCTTGAGCACGACAATACCGCACATGTTGTTTCGGAGAAGATGAGGTTGCTCTTGCTTTATCATTCGATAACTCAACTAGCTCGAGTGGTGACCATAGACAAGAAGACAAGGCCTGCATACCGTCGTGTCCTCATCCACTAACATATCCCCTTTCTCACTATAATGTCTCGATTATTCTCGAATAACACATCACTTATCATGGGGTGTTATGACTCATGAGGGCCCGCTTTGGTGATCTAAACTTTCCATCTTGCGAGGAAGATCTTACATTTGTAGCATCTCCAACCTTTGGTTTCTCTTCTCCTCTTTACTGGTTAATGGGTCGCAAGTTTGCTTTATTCACTTCTTGCCACTTTATTCTAGCACATGCTTGCCTATAGTTAAGGATTTGGAGACTTGGGACTTATGCCATTTAATTGGGGTCATCTCTTCAACAATTGAGGAGGTCGGGTTACGTTGCATAGCCTTAATAGGATTGTTGGGATTGATGTGTGTATTGCCATGTAAAGCAGCTCATAAGGAAAAAAAAAATAGATACACCACCAATGTCCTTTATCGTAAGGTATGGATTTGAATCTTTGACTATTGATGACGACTTCTAGTATGAGATTTTGTCTAACGCATGTGAGATTTTGAGTTGTATGTGGCGCTAGTTTTGAACTTTTAGTATTATTTCATGAACATTGTGCCTTCTTGGGGCTCATTGATATTAATTGGATTTCGTAACTCCATTCCATTTTTTTTAACTGGATCTTCACATTACCATTGATGGGGTAGATTACATTCAAATGTCATTCGACCTTCATCATACAGGGCTTAATTGGTCCACGCGAAAAGTGGATTATTATTTGCTATTCATACTTGTTGATAGGGTCGTAAGGGCAACATTCAGACATTTGAGTTTGTGTCTGGTCATACAAATGGTGGTTTGAAGTGGGTAATAGGAGTCACTAACTATGTCTTGGCGTTCACATTTTCATTCGTGGTCAAGGTGATCGATTGTATGGCTATGAAGGGGGCCTCGTTTCCACAATTGTGAGCCATTGCCTCAGGTAGATGTTGCCGAAAATTCCTAGATAAACCTCACCGAGCTTATATTTCTTTGAAACATTTCATAAGGAGCATCAAAAGTTTTACGTTGATTATCAACCTATCGCAACCCGGCCCCATTTTCGAGTATGGGTAAAGGGCTTGGGAGAGATGGAGAAGTTACTTCGATAGTTTATTTAATAATGGTCAAGTTGATATTATAGTAGATGAAAACCCACATCGAGAAAGAAATGTAAACTATACGCACAATATTAGAATTCTAGAAGTTAAAGAGGCAATGAAAATGATGAAAATAGGGAAAGCATGTGGCCTAGATGAAATACTCATAAAGGTTTGAAAATGCTTAGGAGAAATTGGATTAACTTTTCAACAAAATTTTAAAATCAAAACGGATGCCAATGGATTGGATAAAAAGCACGCTTGTGGCCAATCTTCAAAAACAAATGAGACATTCAAAGTTGCTCAAACTATCGGGGAATTAAACTTATGAGTCACACTATGAAACTTTGGAAGAGGATAATTGACAATGAGCTAAGGAGAAAAACAACAATATCAGATAACCAATTTGGTTTCATGCCTGGGAGGTAAACTATGGAAACGATTTTCCTTGCGAGAAGATTGCTGGAAAAATATAGAGAAAAGAAAAAAGATCTTCATAGGGTTCCTTCAATTACACTTAATCGAGCACAATGGAAAAGTTTGATCCATGTAGTCAACCCCAATTAAGTTGGGACTGAGGTTATGTTGTTGTTGTTGTTATTGTTGTTGTTGTTGTTGTTGTATATGATAGGGTTCCTAGGGTTCCTAGATATGTTCTTTAGTGGGTTCTAGAAACAAAAGGAATGCATGCTAGATATATAAACCCTATTAAGGATATGTATGATGGAGTAGTAACGAGTATAAAGATATTTAGAGGAGCTACGAAAGAATTTCCAATTATGATAGGACTACATCAAGGATCGGCTTTAAGCTCATATCTATTTACTTTAGTTATAGATGAACTAACTAGGCATATTCAAGAGGATATGTCATGGTTTATGTTATTTGCAGATGATATTGTCTTAGTGAATGAAACAAAAGATGGAGTGAATAGGAAATTAAAACTCTGGAGGAATACATTAGAATCTAAAGAGCTTTAAGTTGAGTAGGACAAATACCGAATACATGCATTGTGAGTTTAGAAATACTAGACATCGAGATGATGGAGTGATAAAATTAGGAGAAGTAGAAATTCCTAAGGTGAACCACTTTAGATACCTAGGATCAATCATACAAAATGATGATAATATTGAGAATGATGTCACACATAGAATTCAAGTTGGATGGAAGAAATGGCGGAATGCAACATGGGTGATTTGTGATCGAAATGTTACTATTAAGTTAAAAGGAAAATTTTATAGAACCGCGATAAGACCGGTTATGCCATATGGAAGTGAATGTTGGGCGGTAAAGCAACAACAATTACATAAAATGAACTTAGCAGAAATGATGATACTTAAGTGGATGTGTGGTAAAACTCGGTAAGATAGAATAAGAAATATAAAAATTCAAAGACAAGTAGGAGTAGCACTAATTGATACGAAAATTAGGGAATGGCGGTTGCAGTGATTTGGTCACCTGCAAAGACAGCCTACAAATACCCCTACTAGAAAACTTGACTCAATAGAAACTGTAGAAATTCGACGAGGTAGGGGTAGACCAAAGTTAACATGGGATGCATTAATTAGGAGGATTTGAATGGTCTAGAAAGCTCGCCTTCAATTGCACTTAATCGAGCACAATGGAAACGTTTGATCCATGTAGCCGACCCCAATTAATTTGGGACTGAGGCTATGTTGTTGTTGTTGTTGTTGTTGTTATAAAGGGCTTGGGACCTCCCTCCCCCATTTCTCGGGTATGGATAATGGGTTTGGAACTCCTCCTTTATATAGACTTGAGACCAACTTTGTAGCGCATACAACGTTCTACATAGGTGGAGTTAGATAGACCTCACCAAGTGTGAAATAAAATTTTCAGAAGAAGACTAAACTGAAGTTGTAAATTATAGGAGTACAATAGGAATGCCGAAACTTCTTCAAATAGCCAAAACAACTACAAAAGAAACAACCCCCAACTTTGCTTCATATGTCGGATTGAACACAAATAGAAGCAGTAAACTTTCTTTCAAAAAGAATTATATCAGTGAAACTAGTTTGTTCGTGACATGGAAAATAATTTACCGAAGATTAGCAAAAAAGAAAGAAATACTACATAAGAAACACAGAACTAAGTGCAAGTTGAAAATGCAAAAACCACCAAAATACAGTATGTAACAGCATGTGGCAGAAATTACGAGATTCGCAACCGTATTTATTAGAACATGAATTAATACAAAATCATCTAGAGGCTTTATAGTTAAATTTATTATTTAATATTTAGGTATGTCAATAAAATTGGGAGAACAATCCAAACGTGAATCACATGCATGCATATATAAGTGAGTTTGCTTTCCGACTCGAATAGTATTTGAAACCAAACAAGCTAGCACCTTGAAAAAATTTTAATTTGACTCTCTATTGATTTAATCAAATGCGGATTGATTTGTAGAGAAAACAATAGTCAATTGTTTCATTGGGAATCCACATTAAGGTCTGATGATCATTCTATATTTCATCAGTTAAAGTAATAATACCTAAAAATCTATCAAGATGTAAGAACAATTCACAAGAACCAAAATTCAAACAAAAGGCATGTAATTTTTTAAATTTACTCTGGAATTAATTTACCCAAACAACTAGAAAAAGTCTCTGTAGAAAAAGTATACAAGTACATAACTAGAGAAATGAGAAATCACATGGTTAGCCAAATTCCAAAAACAATTTCAAATACGCACAACAACAAAAACAAAGCCTCAGTCTCAAAAACAATTTCATGCATTTATCCTGCTGAATAGGAAAAATTCACAAAGTAATTGAAAGTCAATTTAATGATTTTCCCAATGGTTTATTCCTCCAAACTTTTTATACAATTTTTAGAATTAAAATGAACCATTTAATGATTCAAGAATGAAATACAACAAGATCCAAAAAATTTACCAACACTTCTATTTTTATTCCTCCAAACTTTTTATACAATTTTTAGAATTAAAATGAAACATTCAATGATTCAAGAATGAAATACAACAACATCCAGAAATTTTATAAGCACTTCTATTTTTACAATTTTCTCTCTTCAACCATCATACCATCGCCCCTACATGTACGAGAAAAAAAAAAACTCCGCTCGCAATTTCTGTCAAGTCCATGAATCACAACTTTCACATGCACTACCATGCTAGCATTCAGACCTTGAACATAGCCATTTTTTATATGATTATATCCAAATCCAATAAATAATACTAATAACATTAACAAGCAAACCCTAGAATAATATCCTCATTCCTGAGCTTTTAGTCCTCTTCAAAAGTAGCTAATGTATTTTCTCTTTTTCAACAATAAAATAAATTATTTTAGAAGAATAAGAGATTCAAATTATTCCTATAGAATTCCACCCATAGATTATATAAACCTAATCGAACTTACAAAATAGAGGATAACATGGAGATTATTGAAAAATGAAAATTGTCGATGCTGGGCAATTTATCGAGTAATTACACAAAAGAGAACAAGTATCTTGAACCAACAACAACAACAACAACAAAGCCTCAATCTCAAATTAGTTGGGAAACTCTTCCACTTCGCTCGATTTAGTGCAGTTGATGATGTTCTCCAAACAATTTTACACTAGAACCTACGATGAAATTGATTTTGAGACCATGTCCTATATATCACCAAAATAATCTCGAGTCTACTGTAAGTACGTTCATCTTCATTAGATTTTTTTACTTGTATACCCATTTTCTTTGGTGATCAGAAAGAAATATGTTTGAAGAAACTCCATCATTCTTGTGGTCAATTTCGACTTTCTCATGATTATCTCTTTCTATTTGACAACGGTGCATCGAGTGAAGCACGTAACTAGAGACCATACTCTCCATTAAAAGAACAAATGAAAATATAATGGAAATTGTAAAATACACAAATACCAAACTGAAAAATCCACAAATATCCACAAAATTGGTATTTTTTTTCTAATGATAATTTCATGCAATACTGTTCTCACCACACATAACCTTTCTATGTGGAAGAATTATCTCTATCAACTTGCAAAGATATCAATTTATATATTTACAAGGAAATAAATAGTAATCATATAGATGGAAGATGTCTCCTACTTCCACATTTCCGTGGAATGGACTTTTCTACATCAAATAGCAGAGTTATGAATGTTTTACATTTATAAGGAAATAAATAGTAATGGCATGAATGGAAGGTCACCATCAATTGCACTTAATCGAGCACAATGGAAGAGTTTGATCGATGTAGTCGACCCTAATTAATTTGGGACTGAGGCTATGTTGTTGTTGCTGCATGAATGGAAAGCAAAGCTCGGAAGTTCCTGAGTTTGCCTAATGCCAAAATTAGAACAAAGTAACTACTCTTACCTTGGGGAACAAAAATAAGGAAACCCTGTCAATAATGATTTTATCACCGTTTATTTAATAGAAAGCATCAAGCTAGGAAGGTTCCAAGGTCCTTTGTCGCTAATAATCAATGTAAACTAACTAATCATATTTTGGCAAGTAAAGTAAGGAATTTGGATTGTTTCATCATCATTCTATCTCTCTCAGTAAGGACATTCAACGGATTGAAATCTAACAACTGTAATGAAACAATCATTTCAGAGAAAAAAAAAAAGGATGCCCAACTTAAAATTTGGATCTAGCCCTTTTTCAGAATTGTCACTAAAACTTGCAAGTTTTTACTCATTTTCCATTTAACAGCCCACAAACAGATTTTGGATTTTGTAAACTCCTGCAATACTTTTTTTTAGTCAAAAGATTCAAAACCAATCATTCACCCACGTGCAAAACAACAAATATAGCAGCGAGAATTAGGAGAAAAAAAAATGTTCGGTAATTTCAATAAATAAAAGAAACTTATTTATGCGTTGAGAAAAGGTTGGAATAGAAGATACACGATACACCCAATCCCGTTGGGATCTTTGGCGTGGCTCCACCACTTCAGCTACAGTAATATAGTGTACTGTAATTATTTTCCAATTATAGGCAAGCAAAATAATTCGACAGCTCTGATTTGATAATGTTAGGCAATAGCCAAATAACCTAAAGAAGTCGATATAATTATAACCACTAAAAGCACAGGAACCAGTAACCAAAACCGGATATCAGTAATTTTTACTGAACGAAAGCCTCCACAAGAGAATAAAGATAAGAAAATCAGAATCGGAAATTGGCAATAAAACTGTTGACACTCAAAATCTGAAAACAAGAAACGAATAAAGAATATCTTTTAAAACAACATAGCAGGCAGGGCTAATTCAAACAGTTCAGTTCAAGAGTTAAAATTTCTCTAGAGGAACATATGGAAATATCGGACAGAAAACAGCACTCCGCAGAGGAATCAAACAACGAAAATGACGAAATTAGAGGAACCAATGAACAAAAGAAAGACAAATTAAACCTTTTTCTCCTCCGAAGTAGGCAAGAGTGGATGCCTCTTGGTAGCAGCAGCAGCCGCGGTCGGCGAGATGGAGCTGAAATGACGGCGTTTTCGATCAGGTTCGGTACTGCCCATGGCGATACCCACCAAATCGTAGCCCTAATCACATTAGGGCCTTCAGGAAAACCAAAGACGACTGAAGAGAAATTAAACTAGGGCACAGAAGAGAAGAACAGCAGAGACGATTTTCTTAGGGTTTTTGACACTCAAATTCTCGGAGCGAAAAGAGAGAGACAAGAGAACAGTTAGGGCAACATGATCGCCACCCTATTTCTCCAAAATAACAAGAGAAGTGAATGAGAGAGAGAGAGAGTTTTTTGAAGCAAAATTCGGCATTTATTCATATATTGTTGTAAATGTCATGAGTAAGTAGATGATTTTTCATATCCCCACCTTTTACACCTATTTACTTGTAAATTATTATTGTAAGTGTAACTTGTATTTTTTGGTCTTCATATTATTATGACCAAAAGGGTTACATTTTAATGTAATTGGTGCACCAAGTTGAATGAAAAATTTCTCATTTCTCTCATTTACTATCTTGTTCAAGTTTTAGTTCATCGTTTATACTTTCATTGTCTTAGTCTTAGTTAGTTTTACAACACGTTACCAACACGTATTTGCTCGGGTCGAATGAGTCTTGGAAAATCGAGAAGATTTTCAAATAACATAAAGCTTAGAAGATATAATTTTTTTTACCTTAAGTTTTATTTTGGTATTAAAGTTTTCTTATATGATTTTTAGGATTCATCTATATTAATTTCAATCTCATGAACGCATCATTCATCATACATTTGTAGCCTACAAAATACACTAGCCCATATATATATATATATAACTTTTATGAATATGATTTTTTTTTACTTATTTCATTTGAATTTCATATATACGTATTATTCGCACTAGGCGCATGAAAACAAAATTATTTTATTATGACAAGCATAAATTTTGTATGCGTTAATTTTTATGATTTGAATAGTTTATATCTTTTCAAATCATTGTTTAGTTAAGAAATTAAGTAAGAAATTGATTATTTTCATTGTTATTTAAGCAATGTTGTCGTGTTGTTGCACCATGTTAATACTATTTGTGCAATGTTCATATATTTTAAATATATATATATATATATATATATATATCTTCGGTAAAAAGCAAGATAAAATTTAGCTCTTACATATGGTTCAATTAGATGAATATATGATATACACAATGTTCTTTTACATAGTTCATTTTAAAAAAAAAAATGTCTATAATTTACTTGCATGCGATAGTGAAACTATAAATTTGAACAGTTGCAAATATAGTAAAAAAATCATTACATTCTATTTTGCACCACCTATAATTTGCCTTAATTAAATATTTTTTAATATAATTCCATGAACTTCTATGTGTAAATTGTGCTTGTGAAGTTGTGATTAACTATTTGATAATGATTAATTCAACTCTCCTGATATTTGTTTTACTAATTAATTGTCTTGCATGCATATACAAATTAAACTTTATTCATTTATATTTTATTGTATACACCATCCTCATATGCAAACATTATTTTTTTAAATTAAAAAACATAACAATATACAGATTGCAAACCAAAAGAAATGGGGCTATTGGTTCTAAGTTGTCTATAGACAAGTTCATCTAGTAATAACAACGTTGCATATTATTAAAATATTTTTTTGTATATCATACACACTGACTGCAATTACATGCTCTATAGTTGCATCTTGTACGATCTTCTACACCAAAAAACAAAAAGTCGATGTGATGTATATAATTTTCTCATTATGAAACAAGCGATTGATTGTGTTCTATTCTTGATTTCTTATAATGCAAAATAATACTATGAATTTGGGTTGATAGTGGGTAAGCCTTGTCCCCGGTAAAGCTAAACATTGAAATGGAGACGGATTATCCCGTTCGAGGAGGCATGGTTGTTAAGTAGACTTTTGTCTCGCCACCCAACATGGAGGTTGTCCTACTAACTCATACAAATATTATGTTTTTGTATGTAAATAATTAAGTTGTGAACATATATAATCGTGTAATGATTATTTTATATAAAATAATAAACTATTTACATGATTTATAATTTCTCGCATATTTTCAGATGATGGCAAATCTACAAAAACTTGAATTTTTTGCCCTCGACATCACTAGAAAAAATTACTTATCATGACAACTAAATGTCGAGATACATCTCTAAGCTAAAGACTTGGGAGAGACTATTGAAGAAGGAAATAAAACATCAATTCAAGATCGTGCGAAAGCACTGATATTCCTTCGTTGTCATCTCCATGAAGATTTGAAAAGTGAATATCTCACTATAAAAGATTCTATCACCCAGTGGAAAAGCTTAAAAGAGCGCTATGATCACCAGAAAATGGTGATACTCCCAAAAGCTCAAAAATGACTTGTTGAATCTTAGGCTACAAGATTACAAAACAGTCAGAAACTATAACTCTGTTATGTTTAATATTACCTCTCGTTTGAGGTTATGCGGAGAAAATGTATTTGATGAGGCAATGATGAAAAAAATATTCATTACTTTTCACGCATCGAATCTGTTGTTGCAACAACAATATCGAGTGCGTCAATTCAAAAAGTATTATGAATTGATTTCTTGCCTTATGGTGGCTGAGCAAAACAATGAGCTTTTGTTGCAAAACCATAATTCTCATCTAACTGGGTCCGCTTCAATTCATGAAGCAAATGTTGCATCATATAACCACAGAAATGGTTATGGTAAGAAGAATTATGAAAGCGGAAAAGGAAAAGGATTCAATAAAAATCATGGCAAGCAACACCATAAGTCATGTGGTGATGAGTTCCAGAATAAATGGAACATAGATGACACCACTGAAAAAAGGGAAAAGGTGTTAAAAAAAGGTTTACTCGCAATCGCGACCAACCAGGTCATAAGTGTGGACTAAAAGGCCATTAGGCCCACATGTGTTGTACACCCAATCATTTCGTGGATCTTTATCAAGCCTCATTGAAAGGGAAAGGAAAATATGTTGAGATGAATTTTACCACTAGAGATGATTCAGGAAACATTAATCATATGGATGCCCCATATTTTCTTATTGATCCAAATGTTAATCTTGATGTTTTTATTGATTAAATGTAATGATTTCAATTCCTAAGTACTAGTTTTATTCTATATTTTACTATTTCTATGTACTAGTTTTCGACTATGAATGAAATATGTTTTTTCCCTAATTCATCAAAATTATTTGTTTAGATGGATCAACAAGCGGTGTGTTCAAAGCCATATACGAGTGATATTTGTCTTGTTGACTATGCTACGACGCACTATTCTTACAAAAAGAGAATATTTCTTTAACTTGACTTTAGTTGAGGCTAATGTTCAAATGATATCTGACGTTACTAACTTGATTAAAGGCTCTGGACGAGCATATATTATGTTGCCTGTGAGTACAACAATTCATGTTGTTAATGCATTATATTCAGAAAAATCCAGAAGGAATTTACTTAGTTTCAAAGATATTCGACAAAATTGATATCATATCGAAACTATGAATGAAAATAATAGAGAATTTCTCTACATTACATTGGTTTTGAATGGGAAAAAAAGTTTATAAAAAATTCCCAACTGCACCTTCTGGATTATATTTCACACATATAAGACATTGAAATGAATGTCATCATGAATATAAAGATCAATGATCAAAATACATTTCTTTTATGGTATGATTGACTTGGTCATCCAGGATTATCAATAATGCGAAGAATTATTAATAACTCGCATGGATATCCTTTGAGGAGTCATAAAATATTTTTCAGATGGTGATTATAACTATGTTAGCTATTCTAAAGGAAAACTAATAGTTAAATCATCACCAAGTAAAGTCATTGAGGAATCTCCAGTTTTCTTAGAACACATTCAGAGAGACATTTATGGACCTATTCATCCTCATCGTGGACCATTCAGATTTTTCATGGTTTTGATAGATGCATCAACTAGGTGGTCACATGTTTGTTTACTTTCGACTAGAAATGTTGCATTTGCTAGACTTTTAGCTCAAGTTATAAAGTTAAGGCTCAATTTCTTGATATCCCAATTAAAACTATTCGTCTTGATAATGCTGGCAAATTTCAATCCCAATCATTCACAGATTATTGCATGTCTATAGGAATTACCCTCTAGTAGTATGTTCCTCATGTGCATACCCAGAATGGTTTGACAGAATCTCTTATTAAATGCATTCAATTGATAGCTAGACCTTTAATTATGAGAGCTAAGTGACCAACTTCAATTTGGGGACATGCAGTTCTTCATGCAACATCTATCATTCATTTTAGACCTACAACATACCATGAACATTCCCCAATACAACTCATTTTAGGTCAATAACCAAATATCTCACACTTGAGAATTTTTGGTTGTATAATGTATGTTCTCATACCATCTCCAAATAAAACTAAAATGGGTCCACAATGAAAACTTGGTATTTATGTTGGTTTTAACTCATCATCAATTATCAGATACCTTGAGCCCCTAATAGGGGATTTATTTACAGCACGTTTTGCGGATTGTCACTTTGACGAAATAATTTTCCTACCATTAGGTGGAGATAAGAAGCCAATTCAAAATGAATGACGTGAAACTACTTGGAATGCATTGATTTTATTACATTATGATCTACGCACAAATCAGGATCATTCGTTTGCAACAAATCGCAAATCAATTACCAAATGCATTTACTGATATAAAACGAGTGACATAATCTCATATTCCAACAGCAAATGTTCCAGCAAGAATTGATGTCAATATGCAACAAAGTACACAAGAACCAACAAAACTCTTAAAGGGTGGAAGACATGTTGGTTCAAAAGATACAGTTCCTCGAAAAAGGAAAACATGAGTAAAAATAAATGAAAATCATAATATTCCAGAGAAAGCTCAAGAATCCTTTAATAAGGATTTGTCAAAACAAGCTGAATCTGACGAGGAATAATTACTTATTGAAAATGAGGAGAATAATGAGATCTCAATGAATTATTTGAATTTTGGTAAGATTTGGGATCGAAATAAAGTTGTTCCAGATGATATATTTGCTTTCAATATATCTTTTGAGATTTTTGAAAATGATGATCTAGAACCACGAATTGTGGATGAATGTCAAAAAAGACCTGATTAGCCAAAGTGAGAAGAGGCTATCCAAACAGAATTGAACTCGTTAAGAAAACGAGAAGTTTTTGGACCAATTGTCTAAACGTTTGATGACGTTAAGCCTGTTGGATATAAATGAGTATTTGTACGAAAGAGAAATGAAAAGAATGAGATTACAAGATATAAAGCAAGACTTGTAGCTCAAGGTTTTTCACAAAGACCTGACATTAATTATGAGGAAATATATTCTCCTGTTATAGATGCAATTACATTTCAATTTTTAATAAGCCTTACAGTTTCTGAAGGGCTTGATATGCATCTTATGGATGTTGTTACAACATATCTGTACGGATCCTTAGACAGTGAGATATATGAAAATTCTTGAGGGGTTTGAAGTGCCCGAATCAAAACCTCATAATATGCGATCTATAAAATTGCAAAGGTCTTTGTATGGATTAAAACAACCTGGCTTAATGTGGTACAAACACCTTAGTGATTATTTACTTAAAGAAGAATATGTAAATAATCTACTTTGTCCATGTGTCTTTATTAAAAAATCATAGTCGGGATTTACAATTATTGTTGTATATGTTGATGATTTGAATATTGTGGGAAATTATGAAGACATAGTGAGAACATCTGATTACTTGAAAAATGAATTCGAGATGAAAGAACTTGGAAAAATAAATTTTTATCTCGATCTACAAATCGAGCATTTTCCAAAAGGAATACTTGTCCATTAATCTAATTATATTGATAAAATCTTAAAAAGATTTTATATGGACAAAACACATTCATTAAACTCCCCAATAGTTGTTAGATCACTTGAAGTAGATAAGGATCCATTTCGACCTCGTGAAAGTGAAGAAGAGCTACTTGGTCTAGAGGTACCATATTTAAGTGCAAAATTGGTGCACTTATGTATCTTGCAAATTGTACAAGGCCTGATATTGTCTTCTTTATTAATTTACTTGCAAGATATAGCTATTCACCTACTCAAAGACATTGAAATGGCGTCAAATTTGTTATCTTAGGGGAAAAAAATGACATGAGTTTGTTTTACTTAAGAGGAATAAAAATGAATTTGCAAGGATATGTTGATGTTGGCTATTTATCTGATCCTCATAAGGCTCGCTATCAAACAGGTTATATATTCACTTGAGGTGATACAGATATATCATGAAAGTTGGTGAAGCAAACTATGGCTGCTACTTCTTCTAATCATTCAGAAATACTCGCAATTCTTAAAGCAAGTCGTGAATGTATATAGTTGAGAAACATGATTCGATATATTCAAGAATCAGCTGGATTATCTTCAATTAAAGATTCTATAACCATATTAAATGAAGGTAATTCAACATGTATCACACAATTAATTGAAAGATATATAAAAGGAGATAGAACAAAACATATTTCACCTAAATTTTTTTATACACGCGAGCTTCAAAAAAGTGGTGAAATCGATATCAAGCAAATTCGGTCGTATGATAATCTTGCTGATTTATTCACAAAAGCTTTGCCAACTACAATATTTAAAAGACTCACATATGATATTAGCTTACGTTAACTCAAAGATATTCCAAGCAATGAAACATGACAAATCTCACCCATATCAACATGAGGGGAGTTATTAATTAGTGTATTGCACTTTTTTTCTTTTAGCTATAGTTTTATCCCACTGAGTTTTCCTCGCAAGATTTTTAATGAGGCAATCATATCAATATCATTCTCTATATAAAGATCGATGAGAACGATGTACTCTTTTTCCTTTGCTAGTTTTTTTTTTCACTGGATTTTTTCTAGTTGAGGTTTTAACGAAACATATTCTCTCAACAAGTGTCATCCAATGGGGAGTTTTGTAAATGTCACGAGAAAGTGGATGACCCTTCCTATCCCCACATTTTACACCCATTTACTTGTAAGTTATTATTGTAAGTGTATCTTGTGTCTTTTGGTCTTCATTTCATTATGAGCAAAATGGCTATATAAAGGGGTCCTCTCAATGCAATTGGTGCACTAAGTTGAATGAGAGATTTCTAATTTCTCTAATATATTATCTTGTTCAAGTTTTAGTTCATTGCTTATACTTTCCTTGCCTTAGCCTTAGTTAGTTTTTACAACACACACACACACACACACACACACACACACACACACACACACACACACACACACACACACACACACACACACACACACACACACACACACACACACACACACACACACACATATATATATATATATATATATATATATATTTCTTCATGCTTTAATGGATGGTCACGCGCTCCGCACGTAATGCACACATTTATTTGAGCGAAAAAATTGGCTCGAATTTCGAATGATGATGCACATTTGAACAAAAAAAAATGCTATTTTTTTAATTGCAAGTAAAACAAAATTGTAATGTACAACTTTCCAACATGAATTACTTCAGTTGACCAAAAAATTAATTACTTCATTAAATCAAAGCATCATCAATTACATTTCAAGGAGTTTTTCAAGCTTCTCCAACTATCCTCGAAGACAATGGAAGCCTCCATAATGAATTAACTAGTTTTGAACATTAACAACACTTACTTTATCTTGTTTTTTCCAACTCACACAAATAAAACACAAAAGTAAGTCCAATGTGAGGATAAATCAACTCATCTTCTCCATCTTTTTTCTTCAAATTTATGGGATCAGAACCCAGTTAGGTTGCCACAATGGTAAAGGTGAAGGCAGGGTTGTGTAAGTTAAGCGTACGACCTCCACTTCGAGTCCTCGGTGTGGCAAGATTGCTCGGGCCACTGGGGCTCGCTCACACAAATTTAACATTCCAAACAATTTTGTTTTTTTTGAATCATTAATTTTTTTCGTGATCAATATTTTTTTAATTCATTCATACCATTTATCTTTTTTTTCGAAGTAATAATTTTTTCTCTGTGACTTTAATTTCAATTCCTAACAATGGTTTTTACACTTTTTATGTATTATGCTATGAAAGATCTAATTGAATCATTGTAATAAAAGATTTATATGATATTACATAAAAAAAAGATTTATATAATATGAATTGATCGGGTCGTGACAGTTGGTATTAAAGCCATTCTTGAAACTGTTGAAGGTGGTCGTTGGACATTCATTATGGACGTTGCACACTAAAGGAGTGGAAAGTGATAGTCTTACTTCAGCCTTGTAGTGGGAGTATTTAGTTATATTTTATATCTTGCGCTTTCACATTATCGACATGTTTTGAAAAAACCTCGCATCTACGATTAAAAACTCATTTTATCTACCAATCAAGTGAATAGATAGTCAATCAACATGTGCTTTGCACGTGATGCCCGTATTTTTTTGAATGAGATTAATATATTCAATTGGAATTTGCAAATGATTTTATGTAAGTTTTTTTTTCCTTTCCACCATTTTGGTGTTCAGGAAATACACACACAAATAATATTCCATCAAATGTTGTTATTAGATCATAAATCACATGCATCCTGGAAAAATAAATAACATGAACGATATTTAAACACAAATTAGGGAGGTAATCAAAAGGTAATCATGTATAAACCTAGTTTCTTTTTTGTAGGATCGAAATAGTTTTTGTAATTACTTAAAATACATTACATTTTAACCAACAAAGGAACCAACTACCAAAAATACAATTTTATGTGTCACAAACAAAACTCAACTTCAACTTCAAAAAACTCAAATTAAGAAAACTCCAACATAATCCCTCAAAAAACAAAACTAAAAATAAAACTCCACTGTATACCTCTTATAAAATCATAATAACTCAACTTTATAAACTCTTAACAATTATCAAACATTTTTTCTTAAAAAGAACAAATATTTCTTTTGACAGAAAAAACAAAACAAAAAATAAATAAATAACAATTATTAAAAAAATGGAAAATTGCATGCCTATGTCCAAACCAAAAAAAAAAAACATTCCTACATAAGCTTTAGCATATTGATCACTCTCCACCAACAAAAAGAAAAATAAAAGAGCAAACAATAAAAAAAAAATATTTAACATCTTGCATATATATATATATATATATATATATATATATGTGTGTGTGTGATGACCAAGTCTTGCCTCACCACATTTTTTTTTCTTTTTCGATGATAGTTGTTGGCATTATTGATCATCAAGAAAATAACTACACCAACATTATTATTCATAACAAAAAACATCACATATCCTAAAGGAATGTCAAGGGTGACACATCGTACTAAATTAACAAATTAAATACCATACCATAGGCACCCAACAATTTGGTGCCTAAGTCATGCCAGCAAAACACATAAGCACCGACCCACTAGGCACATGCAATGATCAAAATCTTGTTGAACTTGCATTGGCAGAAAACTAGACTAATCTGCACAACAAATTATTACAATTCTATTGAAGTGAGCTCTTGTCTTAAACTTTGAATTGATAGTCACATCCTAACCATAACATCGTTGAGCCTTATATCATCTCATACCTTGGAGCAATCCTTGACTTCGTTGCGGAATAATATGACCTTCCTTCTCCCCTGCATTGCAAAAAAAATCATCCATGCAACAGTCTATAATTTAGTGTGGCAGGAATTCACAAATACCCAACTCGCGTTTCCCGATCGATTAATTCATTCCTCTTTGACTCATCCCACAATAGTTTGGCGAAAGAGTAATTTTTGCTAGCATTGTTGCACTACCCCAAAAATAGTTGTCAGTGACCGCAAGTGTACACCTATTATCAAAGTAATAGTGGCACCAACTCGTGTTGGTGCCGGGTATATCATATCCACAAGGATGGTTAAAAGCTAATTTTTAATCCAACTAAGGAATAGAGATAGGCATTTTGATTTTGGTTTTGTAAATGAAAATTACTAACTAAACTAATCTAACTAATTACAAGTAATTAAAAGTGGTCTTAAGTTATTGAGAGAACGTCCTAGGGAATCTAATTCACCCAAGTTGTATTTTTCAATTCCAATGTAATTAGAAAGTCTCCTAATTCGTGTGGTGATAGGCGAAATTTCTAAATCTCACTCTATCCCGAGATCTCGGTGATGGAGATTCTAGCAGCTCGCTCGGACTCTGCTGGTGAGCGTGAGTAGCATAAATGAGAATCCGCATCAAGCACCAACTTCATTGCCTCCCTAGTCAATAACCATCGGTCAATGTGCCATATGTTTTAAGGTTGTGTTTTCCCCAAATTCGAGTTCAAGAGCCCCAATGGTCATGGTGACTCTCTAACCCTAAGTTCTACACCTACTTGATCAATGTAAGTGTAGCATAGCACACAATAATACACAAATCAACATATTGAATTGAAAGAACAACCACATTCACATTAAAATCAAAATGAATCCAACTTGGGGTCCAAAGACCCCTGGAACAAAAGGGATTACCCAATAAGTGGGTTTTATACAACATAAAACATGATGAAAATGCAAGAAATCATGAATTCAAACCGAGAGTTGAGAAGAAATTAAAGATTCAAAACCCAATCTTCAAGCCTCCACAAGTTTCTCCCCAAGTTCTCCTAAGCGAAAATATCACATTTCTATATCTTACACCCATATATATAGTTTAGAGGTATTTGGTCCAATAGAATGAGCACAAAACCCTAAAAATGTCAAAGAATGACTCCAGCTTACGGCGGCACTGAGGTGGGCGCTGCTCCATGCTTAACTCTGCATTATGGCATGTTGGCTCTACTGGCGCTGTGGTAGGCACCACGACACCCGGGTTTGGCGCTATGAGTGGTGCCCAATTTGAGTGTCTTCTTGGACCTGGCCAAATGGTGCTGCAGGATGTGCCACAATGCCAAAGTCAGTGCTGTGGTGGGCGCCACAGCGCTAGGTGGGGCGCTGTGGCACTAGAACCAGGAGATTTCTTTCTTTTCTCTTCCTTCGCTCTCTAGCCTTACTCCATCCGATTTTGCTTCATTACGCTTGTCCATTGAACCTAGTACATTCAAAAAATACACTAATTAAGTCTCAAATCATCATTTAATTTCTTATATTATTAGTCAAAACCCTACTTAACACAATTAAAATCATGACCCCCAAACTTGAGATTTTTCTAGTCTCTAGGAGAGAATTACACACCAAGAGATGCAACTTATTTTAAATCGACAAGCTAAGCATAAAAGGCAACCATCTACAGTTTGAAAACATTAAGTATATGCTAACACAAACTTATTTTCAAATCTCATAATTCTCACTTCTCAACCTTAGTGGCGTGTTGCAATATCAAATTCAAACCAAATGTTGACTTAACCCAAATATTCTCAATTGCCTACGAACCCGCTTTTCAACATAACCTTCACAATATCTCACTTTCAACAACCCAAGTGCGGTTCCAAAACTCTAGCCGCCACTACTGAACAGACTCCACAAAAAAATTTGATACCTCGATGATTCTTCATTTAAAGCATCAACTTCCAAGAGATTCCATAAGCTTATTTTTCGCTCCACTCTCTACTGCCGTCAAACTTAAAAGACAAAGAATTTTTAGGTCTTTGGTAGGTTGTAATGGGGCCATGGCTTGGTATATTAAAAATCAGATTTTAAGCTCAAACAAAGTTAGATAGAATTCACAAACCCTTTCCTTACACATAGAGTACTCAACAAGAATAAACTCTTAAAAACTCAAACTCTCACATTCACTTTGGAGTTTATTCATAACTATTCTTTTTCATCACACTAGTCCATATTTTTTTTTTCTTTGAACTTTATTTAGTGGATTTATTCATTTTTCTCTTGATACTTTTTTTTTCTGGGTTGATTTCATCTTTCACTCAAAATTTACAAGCTCTTTCCATCATGGATAAGGGTTGCTCATCAATCAACTTTTAGTTGGTCTAAGGTTTTTTTTTATTTATCTTGGGACAATAAGGGGTGCCAAAAATTCATGATAAGCAAGGCTTAACAAGATAACTAGCGATCTATGGTATGGGAGGGAGATATATGATGTTGTATAAAATATTCAAACATGGCCTAACTCCTCTCCTCAATCCTTTAAGTTCAGAATTTATCGCTTCAAGTGGCTCTAAAATAAGTTCGAGAATCCCCGAATCCTAATTAAAGCCCGCCTACTTTTAGTTTATCCCCTTTTTGCATTAACATAAGTCTTTTCCTGCACTGGGCATCTTTGGAGAATCCTCGATCTAGCTAAGCTAAACACTTAAGCATATGTGCCCTTTACTCTTCCCCGAATATTTCGTCTCATTGGTTTGATAAAAAATGTATCATAGACTGTCAAACATATAGGAAAAGAATCAAAAGAATTCTCTAACTAATATGCAAATGATTGCAAAATACTCGATACTTCCACCACCTAACCTCCAAAAATAAAACTAGGCATTATCCACCCCCAAACTTAAAATGTTTATTATCCTCAATGAACCAAATTATGAGCAAAAAAGTAGACAAGAACATGCATCAAAACATAATCATTCACAACATTGAAAAAGTAAAATAAAATAAAAAGTTTTGAAAGCAAATACTCCCCTTATTGATATTGATGCCTTTTAAGTTTCTCTCCATTGTGTCATCCTTTCCTTGATACTCCCCCAAAAATTGGATCTCAACCACATTTCTTTGGTTTTTGTGGTCTCTTGGAGTCTACCAATTCGATGAAAATCACCCGACAATTGGTATTAGACCTAAAATGTCATCGCAACATATATCAACCACATAATCAAGCTAATTCATTATTTTCTTCCTTTTTTTCAAGAAAATGCAGCTAAAACTAAAATATAAACAAAAAAACTCATGGGTTGCCTCTCAGTAGCGCTAAGTTTTTCATCCTCAACCCGACGCCTATGAAGATCAAGTGAGAATGACTAAAGTGTCACTCCTCTCAAGCGGACCATGAAACCACTTCAGGTTCAACAGAGACACCATCAACACGTCACTTGCTATTTTGGATTTCCACTTATCCCTGCTTATCAATCTACCTTATTTTCACAGCTCCCTTCCATTTCAGTCTTATACCAACTTTTAATGTTTTCAATTTGCACTTGGAAAGGAGGACCAACTGTCATTTCTTAAACAAATCATGCTCTTTCTCATGTATTTTGCAAGGCATATCATTGTTTGATGGATGAGTTGGAACCACAATTTTAGGGTGATCATTAATGACATCATCTTGAACTTTTTTAAAACGCTTATTTTGAACTTCCTTCTTTTGAGCAAAAATGGTGCTAATTTGCTCAACTCTTAGGCCCAACTCCTTAGCTTTTTGACTCGGCTTCTCTTGCAGTTTTTCACATTCAACATCATTTTCTTTCATTTCATTGCTAAGGAGGATGGTATTGTTCTCCTTGATGGTATGACATGATTGTTAAATTGTCGTACATTGCAAAACATCACGAGCACTTAACATGCTACTCTATGACCCCATTCTCAACATAATTTCTCCACTTTCAACATCGATGAGAGCTCGAGCAATCGCTAAAAATGGTCTTCCAAATATCAATGGCACATTTTCTCCCTTTTCAAAACCCAAAACCATGAAATCATAAGAGAACATAAACTGATCAATCTCGACGAGTACATCTTTTGCTATACCCCATTGGTTTAGACATCGAATCATCGGCAAAATGCACATTAAATTCAGCTGGCCTTAACTCAGTAATTCCCAATTTCTCAAGCGTAGCTAGGGGCGTCAAACTCATGCCTGCCCCCAAGTCACATAAAGCTTTCTTAGATTGTAATGATCTAATAGAACATGGAAGACGATAAATTCCTAGATCCTCCACTTTCTTTGGAAGCAGCGTTTAAAGTGCGGAATCAGATGTTTCTACTGCATACATTGTCTTGAGTTTATCAAACTTCTTTTTCTTCTTCTCAGTTTGGAATACTACTTGTGGCTCAAGTTTTTCCTTCATGGCCTCCATTGTTACTACATGACATTAATCACGAGCTTTGACATTTGTGGTCTCCCTCGACTTCACTAATGTATCACTAAGAAAAGGCTCATTTAGACAACAACTCAATGCAACAGTCAATTATTCTATCTACAACTCTAGATTTCTGATGATCTTGTTCTTTTCATCTTCCATGCTCTTTAGAGTTTGCTTGAAAATATTAATCTCCTTCTCAATTTTCTCATGCCACTTTATATTAGTACAATTTATGCTCCTAATAAGTGACTTAATTGACTTGAATGTAGCCTCATCATCATTTTGTTGCCCTTGTTGAGAGTAGCTGAAGGCTTAATGATCTCTCGCATTCTCTTGACTTACATAAGAGATGCTTGGGTAATTATGAACCCCTTGATGATATGAATCTCGAAATGTCGCATTAGGTTGGAAATTAAAGCTTTGATTCATAAATTGGACTTTCTCCATTCCACCATATAAATGCCCTCCATAACATCCTAACATTGCTTTAAGTTGCCCTAATGAAGGTTGACTCCATGTATTTGCTTGAAACTTTTCAACTTGATTTGTCTGATTTGCAAGCTGTGTCATAACAACTATAGTCCAAATTTCTTCAAATATTCCACTAATTTGTGATGCTAGGAAAACTTCCATCAGTTTTTTTTTGAATTCGTTTATTCCTCGCCCTTTAAATCTAGATGTAAGGCTGGAAACTCAAAGAATAAATAAGTTCAAGTGTAGATGATTACTCAAATCAAATAAAAAAACTAATATTACTGAAAATAAAATCCTAAACAAACTAAAATTAGCTACCATCCCCGGCAACGACACCCAAAACTTAACAGTGACCGCAAGTGTTCTAAAACCCTATCCATCGATTATGAAAACCGTCCAAATCTTAGTGTGCACATGGAGGGAGAGTTAAAAAGAGATTCGTGGGGATGAGATAATTTAGAAAAAGTTAAATAAAGAGCCGTTTTAAATACTTAGTATGTTTGATTTCCAATTATGCCCCTTTAATTATTCTTTAACTATTTTTTAAACCAATTAAAAAAATTAAATTATGGGTAATATTGGAATAGAAGTTTAGATTTTCGACAATAGGATCCAAAAGAGGATCGACATTATATATAATATATATACATACTAGTTCTCTAAGGTGTTATGCACTAACAAACCCGCTCGTTACTCTCGCTGGAATTATTCATAAATTTGTTGGATGTAATCATAAATTAATCATAAATGATATTATATAAATGAACAAATTATAAATAAATACAAAGACGTATAATATATATATATATATATATATATATATATAAATGAATGTATTGATTGATTAGGGGAGCACATAGATTACACTAATCCGCGAATCTGGTCCAATCTGGAGTAATTATCACTAATTGGATCAATTTTTTATCCTTTAAATTGGATCAGCCTGGAAAATCACTAATCTGGCTTAGACTTGAATTGAAATATATTAGACTTGAATTGAAATATATCACTTTAATAGTTTTTTAGTTAGTTATTGTCTGAATCACTATTGAATTAATTCAAGCATTACTAGAAGCCAAACATTGAATTGGATAAAACTTATAGGGTTATGGACCATCACGAACCAATGCAGTAGATTAGAATGCAAACATCTAAAAAACTTATTAAAATTTCCCCACACCAAGTATTTTATGATTTTTGCACATGTATGTAGTTATAATATTTTTTTAAAATTGAACAAAGACTCCATGTGACGACCCTTTCTCAAATTAGGGCACCGTCTGACCTAATCCCGTTATTAAGCCCTAACCTTACCTTGTAGAACTTAACACAAAACTAGTCAGCTTTTTCAAAACCATTTAGCTACTTACAAATTATAAGTTCAGTATGTCTTTTAATGTCTCATGTAATATAATAAATTAGGGTGAATTAAAATTTTGCTTACTTACAAGTTTATTCAGCAGATGTGTTACAAATTAACAAAAGAATTAATGTGATACCTAATAATCGAGGAAAAACTAGGAATAAAGATCACATGCATATATATATATATAAGAAAACGACAATATATAACAACACGTGTCTGGTCAAGATACTAATCACTCAACCTATAATATACAACCCCAAAAGTATATGATAGGCCTATAAAAGTAATACATTAAAAATCAAAACCTATAAAATCTGGCGTAGCTACACTCCACTGGCTCAAAGGTACGTAGTCACCGATCTTCTTTATGCTTGGCGTGCTACTCGATGGATATGCACTCACCGTCATAAAAAGGATTCTGAGTACAAGAAAGTAGAAAGTAACATTAGGAGACATTTGTTCACATTCCCAAATATACAAATATCAAAATGCATCATAATAGCAACTATGCTAAAAAGAAATCATGCAAATAGATATTTCGGTTAAACAAAATGAAACTAACACTAGGCTAAGTAGTATTGATCTATGGCCGGTCGGCCGAGAGTCCTATCCCAATGCCTATTCTACTATATAAGGATGGAGATGTGCTCTACATATCTGTGAAGGTCGTAATTGCACTCTATGCCTTTATAATTATCCTAAATGTCAGTCATCTGGGATGTATACTTGCCAACAACCCCGAGTCTTATAACTCGTGATGTCACCCAAGTTATGTCTGCCAACGACCCCGAGTCCTATGCCCCATGTGTTGCGCAAGATAGTGGAAAAATCTCGATCACCCTGGAGAGTCTAGTGACCTCGTATGTCCACCGGATTTCTATCATAAAGTGGTTCAAGATGCAAGAACTACTTTCATATTCAAGAACATAATAATGGAATCAAACTAAACCATTGCATACTAATGCTGAAAGGATATAAATTCTCAACACTATGTAGTAACTACCTAATAGCATGCTATTTCACTGACCACATGTATTAACAATCAATAAAGACATATCACATGAATTGGAGTCAATGAAATCATTTTATCAACAAACTATACCATGAAAGCAACCTTATGTAATGAGAATGAACAAGAAGTCATGGCATATGAAGTGCAAAGGCAATTTAGTCCAAAAGACTAGAAATGAACATATAAATATGAATGAATTGTAAATAAATATCTCAATCAGTTTACTTACAATCCACGCAATTTTCTGAGCTACTCCGGTTTCTTAACAGCTCGAAACTCATATTTGAATCTTTAGAACACTTCTCTAGTTTCTTGATATCAAACTAATCCAAATAAGCTTGGTTTAAAATAGGTCGAATGGGTTTAGGAACCTTAACTCAAAACATCCCTTTAAGACTAAACAACATTTAAATTTTAGTCTTATATTGCAGCGCGATTTTAGGCATAAAATTATCCAAATATCAAAATCTTCCACCTGTACAAAGATTTTTGGTCTCTATCTTAGCTTTTCAAAAAGGTTTAGTGTTCAAAATTCTGATTTGAAATGAAAGAAATATCATATTTCTACGAAACATAGCTCTAATTGAATTCTAATCCAACCAGCGGATTTAGAAAATCGATTTCTCCTAATCTACTATTCTAAAAAATGTGATTTTTGGTCATAAGCAGCAACCATAACCAATAAAAACACAATAAAAGATTAACCCAATAAAACATACTAAAAGATTAACTCATTTGGATAAGTAGGTAGGTAGCAACCATACCCAATAAAAACATACTAAAAGATTAACAATTTTAGTTTCAAAATTTTCTACGTCATTCCAGCACCTACTTGTAGAACACTTTTGGACCTGAAAACATTTGAATTACAAAATCTTTAGTTAAGCAAAGTTGTTCATCTTTGAGTAACTTTCAAGTGCCACTAGTTTGAGTCAATTCGGATTTAAAATAAGTGAGTTACGACTAAATTACATAGACTAATCCCTAATACAACATGCAAAAATTCAGTTTTGGTCTTAAAATTTGAAAAATTCATATATTAATGATTTCAAAACTAAATTAAGAAATTTAATATAGTTGGATTATCAGCTTGAAATGATTAATCCAAATATATAAACCAATTCCAAAATCTTAATCATCTACCATCTGAATTTGCCCAAAAACCCGAATTGGTTTTAATTAAATAAGGAGATATGTACCTAGTCTTATGAACACCTAGCTTAACTTGATCTCTCCTTCATCAAACCCACTTTGGTTGCTAGTCTTATTCTTCCTCCAACCTTTTTCCTTCTCTCTAGTAAGTTTCTTTCTCAATTAAGCGAATGAAATGAAATTGATTTGGTTATATGAGTTGATTACTAGCTTTATATAGTAAGTGGATATGGTTGATTAATAACGATTGATCTCATTGTGCACACGTGTCTCGAGGCTCATCTAGTGATACGCCTATTAATACATGTCCCACTAACTCATGCTATGTGACACCAATATGTAACTCCATTAGTGTTAAGATGAATCAATACGTGTCTCGGTGAAATTTAAGTGGCTATTGTTTTAACTTACTAACTTAGACATACTTAATATATTATCGACCATAGCCTATTTAAATCACTATAAAAGCTATATAAGACTTATGCCAACTTACCGTATCACTCTCTACCTCGATCCTATGCTAGCAATCAACTCGAGGTGCATTCCCACACACGTATCGACACCTATTCATAAGTAGGAATGACTTAGTAGTCTACATATATATAAGACTCTAGAGATATATCATTACAAATATAATATATACCTCCTCGCCTCGATCAAGACACGTATCTCGATGCGGGTCCCACATCACATATCATTCGATCCTAATTAAGAGAATAAAATCAAATTAGAAACTTGGGCAGTGACAATTCTTCCCAACTAATGGAAATCTAGTCCTCAAAATTAAACTTAACTTAAAATTATATGGCCTATCTCGCATATAGTCTTCCCGTTCCCATGTGAGTTTCGAGTATCCATAGAACTGCCACATGTCTGACACCTTCGAGATAGACTTGCCTCTCAACTGCTGTACCCTCTTGTCTAGGATCTTTAATGGTTGCTCCTCATAAGATACATCCTCGCTCAGATCGATCTGACTCAAGTCCACCATCGGACTCTCGCCTGCTTTCGATTTAGCTAGTTAAAGTATAGAAATGTAAAACACTGGATGAATTTCTGACATTTATGAAGGTAAATCCTATTCATAAGCAAATTTCTCAACCTGTTTCTTGCTCTTGAAAGGTCCGATGAATCTTGATGCTAACTTGCCTTTCAAACCAAACCTATGAAGAACCTTTCGAGGAGAAACCTATAGATATATTAAAGCTCCCTCGTCATACGTGAGATCGTTGCGATACGTGTCTGCATACTTTTTTTGCCTCTCTTAGGCTCCCTTAAGCCTATGGTGAATCTATCGTACCTTCTTCGTGTGATCAACAACAATTTCAAGCCCTACAATGCCCCGATCCTTTGGCCCAGCCCAATAAAATGGTGAGCGACACAATCCGCCATATAATGCCTCAAATGGTGTCATCTCAATGTTAGCCTGATAACTGTTATTGTATGCAAATTCAAATAATGGTAGGTACTTCTCCCATGACCCGCCAAACTCAAGTACACAAGCCCTGAACATATCATCGAGAGTCTGAATCAACCTCTTAGTCTGCCTATCAGTCTGAGGGTAAAAAGCTGCTCTAAATTGCAGGCGCGTACCATATTACTCCTGCATACTCTGCCATATCCTGGATGTATACATGACATCTTTGCCTGACGTAATTGTCAATGGTACCCCATACAACCTAATAATCTCCATATTGAACAATACACTCAACTGGTCAAATGTGTAATGAGTTACAACTAGTATGAAATGGGTAGATTTCGCCAATCTATCCATAATCACCTAGATAGAATCATGTCATGGATAGTCCTCGATAATCCTATAACAAAATCCATGGCTATGTCTTCTCGCTTCAATCATAGAATAGGAAGCGGCTGTAACAATCCTCTAGGTCTACGATGCGTTGCTTTTGCCTGTTGATAGATTCTACAGTTCTTAATAAACTTTGATATGTCCGTTTTCATCCCAAGAAACCAAAAATGTCTCTTCGTGTCATGGTGCATTTTAGTTTTACCTTGATGAACAATGAACCGAGAATGGTGTGAATCCTGAAGAATATCATCTCTTAGCTCTTCCACTGTCGGTATCCACAATAATCTCAAACAATGGTCCATCGTCTCTGTCTAGTCAGTACACTTAGCACTTTAGGCCAACTCACTAAATCTCAAGTATAAGATGTCGACTCTTTGTCCCTCTAACATTCTCTGAGTAGACACTATCTAAAGCCTCATTTGTACACAAATCATCACTCGAGTATAAGTAGAAATATCTGACAGAGTCATCATCACCGCTGCCTCGAGTAATCCGTACTCATATGTCATATGACATCTAACAACCTCATCATCTCCAACAGACATCCTACTTAGTGCATCAGCAACTACGTTAACTTTCCTGGGTGATATTCTAGAGAAAAGTCATAGTCATTTAGAAATTCAAACTATCAGTGATGTCTCATGTTAAGTTCTTTTTGTGTGAAGAAGTACTTCAAACTCTTATGATCAGTATAGAGTGTGAACCTCTCTTAATACAAATGATGTCTCCATATCTTCAAAGCAAATATTACCACCATAAACTCGAAGTCATGACTGGGATAGTTTTTCTCATTTATCTTCAGCTGTCTAGATATATAAGTTACTATACCTCTATCCTGCAGCAACACATAACTTAGACCTGTATGAGAAGCATCTGTATATACCTAGAATCCCTGTCCAACCTCTAGCGATATCAACATTGGTATGGTAGTCAACAATCTCTTTAGTCGAGTAAATGCCTCCTCGCATTCCTTAGAATAATCAAACTTGACGTCTTTCTGGGTCAATCTGGTAATTGGTGAAGCGATCGTTGATAAATCATTCACAAACCTGCAATAATACTCTACTAATCCAAAAAAACTCGTGATCTCTATGACTGACGTCGGTGCTGGCCAATCCATAATAGCCAGAATCTTAGCTGGATGTAAAGCAATACCTGTCGCTCTAACAACATGTCCTAAAAATTTAACCTTTGACGACCAAATTTCACACTTACTGAAATTGGTGTATAGTCTATGGTCCCCCAAAGTCTACAACGTCTCTCTGAGGTGTTGCTTGTGATATTCTCGAGTCCTCAAATATATCAATATATCATCGATGAAAACTATCATGAAGCGGTTAAGAATTGGTCTCATTGCTTGGTGCATCAAATCCATAAACATGGCATGAACGTTATTCAAACCAAACGGCATGACTGTAAACTGATAGTGTTCATATCTTGTGCTAAATGCTATCTTAGACCTATTTTCATCCCTAATCTTGAGCTGATGATACCCTAATCTCAGGTCTATCTTGGAGAAAAATTGCGTTCATCTCAGCTGATCAAATAAGTCATCAATTCGCGGCAATGGATACTTGTTTTTAATTGTGAACTTGTTCAATTATCTATAGTTAATACACAGTCTCAAAGTACCATCTTTCTTCTTCATAAACAAGAGTAGTGCTACCCATGGCGACATTGAAGATGTGATGAATCCTTTCTCTACTAAATCCAACAGCTGACTCCTCAACTCCTCTAACTCTCGCGAAGCCATGAGGTATAGTGGTATAGATATAGGTTTAGTACTTGGTACCAACTCAATAATGAAATCTAACTCTCTCCGTAGTGGTAAACCAGGTAAGTCTTCTGGAAATATGTTAGGAAACTCCCATACGATGCTATCAGAGTCTCTATTTCTCCATTAGTCATAAGTTGACCTCTAGTGCCCTCGACTCTCAGTGTACTACCACTGTATGTGAACATCAGACGCCCTAGGATATCAAATATCACTATTTTATTGAAATAGTAGATATGAGCAGGATATAATGCTAGCCAAACCATCCCTAACAACATGTCAAAATTTAAGAACTCAAGCACTCTGAAGTCCGCAGGTAACTCTACCTTGCATATCTCTACTGGACATCCATCTATAAGACAATTAGGGTACACCCTATCCCCAGTTGTAGTACTCAAAATCAAATGTAAGCTAACTCTAATCGGCGTCAACCCTAAGATGCCTATCATGCTACCAAAAATGAAAGATACTATAGAACTTGAATCAAATAAAACGTATGACTCTCTCTCACAAATGGAAACCATATGCTCAATGAGTCTCCGCTTGGCATCTGCATAAGGCTTTGCAACCATATGTACACCTTCTCGACTCTATGGTGGAATCACGACTGCTGGCTGTGGAAATTCTCGAATCACGTGCCCAACCTGACCACGCTTAAAACAAATGACTGATCTACGCTATCCCTAAACTTAATCCTAGGCTAGTGCCAATCTCTACCCCTATCGGGAACTGTCTCGTCCTCTACCTCTACCTCTGCCTCGGCCTCTACCTTTGCCTCGGCCTCTACTACCATGTTGAAGCTGATGTGGTGCTAGTAGAGTTGGCAAAGTAGTAGTAGGAGCTGGACGTGCAGGTCTGACTGGTGGTGGTAGAAGGGGACCTACCAACAATAGTTTGCAATAGTGTAGGGAGATGATACAAAAGGTACAACTACTTTAGATATCCCTGGCCCCTGGGAACCTCTATCCCTTCTCTGCGTCCCTTGCCCTTCCATATCCTCTTAAACTCCGCAACCTGGTCAGGTGTCAACACTGGTACTAACGATGTCCCATTGGAAACTTTGCCTAAATAATATGTCTCGTGAGAGAGTGCACGCTCATAAATCTCACTGAAAGTCTTGACACCTGAACTGGCCACATAAAATCTAATATCTTGTCTCATTGTATCCCCAAAGTGGAACACATAATCCAAATCCTCTTTCACTAAATCTCTTGCAACCTCAAATAGTCGTATCTGTCTCTATAGCTCACAACTGACTCATCAGCTCCCTATCTCAGGTTCATGAATTCCTTCATCAACCTTTTCATTACTATAGGTGGGAAATACTGCTAGTAAAACTTCATCTTGAAAGTGTCCAATGACTTAAACTCTCCCTCAGAAGTTATCATCGTACGCCACCAAACATCGGCATCTCTCTGTAGAGTGTACGACGAAACCTCAGCACGGAGTCCATCCTCAATCCTCAAGACTCTATGTAACTTCTCCTAAGACGAGACCCATTTCTCGATCTTCTTAAAATCTCGCCGACCATCAAAATAGATTGGTTTCAGTCTGATGAAATCCTTTACCAATTGAACAACTGTCGACGAGCTAGAAGTTGGAGGTGTAAAAGACGATGTAAAAACTATCTCTATGACTGGAGCTATCACTACCGCTATAGTCTATACTACCAGCACTACTTTCGATAGTGCGGAATTAATCGTAGTAGTAGGGGCCGGTGTCTGCACTGATGGAGCGAAATGTGTAGTCATCATAGTGATGAACTCCACTGACTGGTGTCCATGAGCAGCTACTCGATCAAAGAGGCTCTAAAAATCATTAGCTGATGGTATAGAAGGCTTGCTGCCACTCGCACTTGCATCCTCGCTATCGTGTGAATTCGCCATCGATGTCCGCAATTTGATAATGAATGTGAATCAGCTACTACGTAAATAATGCATATATACATATAGAAAACTAACATGTAAAAATAAAATATCCCTCACTTTCACTCACTTCCCAACTAATGGTTTCTAGGCAAGGACCATCTGGTATTTATGTTTTCTCATTTAAATTTTTATTTGTTACTCATTGGAAAAGTTAGCTACACATTGTTGCTTTGGTATCACCTTGTGGAATGACTATTTTCCACAATCCTAAGCTCTATAAACTTAGGCTGTTCTAAGCTTTATAAACATATAATATGATACCACATGTGACTTTGGTATCCCAACTTTAGACAATTCCATAAACTGTCCATAATATTCTAGAACTTAGGCTCTGATACCAACTGTGATGACCCCTGCTCAAATTAGGGCACCGCCTGGCCTAATCCCGTCATTAAGCTTTAACCTCACTTCGTAGAACTTAACACGAAACTAGTCAGCCTTTTAAAAACCATTTACCTACTTACAAATTATAAGTTCAATATGTGTTTTAATGTCTTACGTAATATAATAAATCAGCGTGAATTAAAACTTTGCTTATTTACAAGTTTATTCAGCAGAAGTCTTACGAATTAATGAAAACATTAATGTGATACCTAACAATCATTGAAAAATTAGGGAATAAAGATCACACACATAGATATAAGAAAATGGCGATATATAACATTTGTCTGGTCAATGTACTAATCATTCAACCCATAATATACAACCCCAAAAGTATATGATAGTCATGTAAAAGTAATACATTAAAAATCAAAACCTACAAAATATGGCGTCGCAGCACCCCACTGGCTAAGAGGTAGTCGCCGATCTTCTCTTTGCCTAGCTTGAAACTCGATGGATCTGCACCCACTGTCATAAAAAGGATGGTGAATACAGGAAAGTAGAAAGTAAAACTGAGAGACATTTGTTCGTATTCCCAAATATGCAATAAGTATCAAAATGCATAATAATAACAACTATGTTGAAAGGAAATTATGAAAAATGATACTTTAGTTAAACAAAATGAAACTAACACTAGGCTAAATAGTACTGATCTAGGTTCGGTCGGCCAGGAGTCCTGTCCCAATGCCTATTCCACTATATAAGGATGGAGTTATGCTCTACATATATGTGAAGGTCATAATTGCACTCTACGCCTTTATAATTATCCTAAATGTCAGTCATTTGGGATATATACTTGTCAACAACCCCGAGTCTTATAACATGTGAAGTCACCCAAGTTATGTCTGCTGACAACCCCGAGTCCCATACCCCGTACGTTGCACAAGATACTGGAGAAATCTCAATCACCTTGGAAAGTCTAGTGATTCTCGTATTTCCTCTGGGTTTCCATCATAAAGTGGTCATAGATACGAGAACTACTTTCATATTCAAGAACAACATAGTATTGGAATCCAACAAAACCATTGCATACTAATGCACAAAGGATATAGATTCTCAACACTATGTAATAACTTCCTAATAGCATGCTATTTCACTGACCGCATGTATTAACAATCAATAATGACATAACACATGAATTGGAGTCAATGAAATCATTTTATTAACAAACTATACCATGAAAGCAACCTCATGTTATGAGAATGAACAATAAGTCATGTCATATGGAGTACAAAGACAATTCAGGCCAAATGACTGGAAATGAACATATGAATGTGAATGAAATGTAAATAAATATCTCAATTAGTTTAATTACAATCCATGCAATTTCCTAAGCTATTTCAGTCTCCTAATAGCTCGAAACTCGTATTTGAATCCCCAAAACACTTTTATAGTTTCCTGATATCAAACTAATCCATATAAGTTGGGTTTAAATAAGGTCAAATGGGTTTAGGAACCTTAACCAAAAACAACCATTTGAGATTAAACAACATTGAAATTTTAGTCTTATACTGCAGCGTGATTTTAGGCATGAGATTATCCAAATATCAAAATCTTCCACCAATACAAAGATTCTTGGTCTCTATCTTAGCTTTCCAATAAGGCTTAGTTTTCAAAATTCCGATTTAAGATGAAAGAAATATCATATTTCTACTAAACATAGCTCTAATTGAAATCTAATCCGACCATGGGACTTAGAAAATCTATTTCTTCCAATCTATAGTTCCAAAAAAATATAATTTTTAGTCACAAGGTAGCAACCATACCCAATAACAACATACTAAAAGATCAGCTCATTTGGATAAGTAGGTATGGAGTTATGCCTTTAATAATTTTATTTTCAAAAATCTTCTACTGCTTTCTAGCACCTACTAATAGAGCACTTTTGGATATGAAAATATTTGAATTACAACATCTATAATTAAGCAAAGTTGTTGTCCTTCAAGTAAGCTTTCAAATGCCACCAATTTGAGTTGATTTGGATCTAAAATGAGCAAGTTATGACCAAAGTATAATCAAGTGGATATTGTTTTAACTTACTAACCTAGGCATACTTAATATGTTATCAACCATAGCCCATTTAAATCACTATAAAAGCTATATAAGACTTATGCCAACTTACCATATCACTCTTTATCTCGATCCCACGTCGGCACTCAACTCGAGGTGCATACACGTATCGACACCTATTCATAAGTAGGAATGACTTAGTAGTCTTCACATATATAAAACACAAGACATACATCATTATAAATATAACATATACCTAGAACATCTCGCTTTAGTCACATCACGTATCTCGATGTGAGGCTTACGTCATGGATCATTTGATCCTGATTAAGAGATTAAACTCAAATTAGAAACTCGGGCCATGATATTCCATTATTATAATGATATAGAGAAATAAACTTGAATTTAGTTCTCAATGATGCATGTGTTGGGGTGTACTACTAACAAAATGACATTATTTTGAGAATTATTTATTTCAAAGGTGGACATATAATTGAAACAATAATAATCTATATAGGAATACACAAATTAATGCATTCTCTAATTTAAAAAAGAAAAAGTAACTATATTAAACATTAGATTTGAAGGAAATGATTCTACCATGTAGATATTGATCTATTTGATTCTGGTGGACATGAATGATTTGTAATACACAACTTCATTGAGGACTTGTATATATAAAAAAATTGGTGTGCATTCCAAAAAGAAAAGATTTTGTGTAGAAGATAAATGAAAGTGCAAGCTTGAGACAGAAAGACGTGAGTGAGAGGGAGTATAATTGACAAGCGATTATTGACCAAGATAGGGCAGAGCCACAGTGGAAGTGAATGATGAGATCAAATACTCTAAAATATATAACAAAAGATTCGAAGTTGGATATAAATTCGAAAAACTCTCTATTTTTATATAGATATTTATATAAGAAAATATCCAACTTATCTATACTATTATAATAGCAAACCAGAAACGGTTAACCGTGAAGCCTTTTTGGCTAAAATTTCTAATAATGCCCCTAAGTGTTTTAATACAAATATTTAAATTCAGGATAAAGTGGTAATTTAATTGATAACTACAAATTAATAGGCGGTTTTGATTTTAGATGTGCGGATGAAAATTCAATTAGTTTTCAAAATCTTTCAAATTAGTAGTCAGTTTCTTAACAAAGTGGGATTTGGATGATTTTTTTCTCTCTCCTCATCATATTTACTCTCTCTCCTTTACATTTATTTTAGCTTTATCTATTTCTCTCTATCCTCTACATTTATTTTTTTTCTCTCTCCCCTCCACGTTTCTCTCTCTCCGCTCTATTCACGTTTTCTTACTCCATGTGTTTATTTTACTGAAAACCACTTTCTTCTTCAAAATCGCAATGCCTCCTCTATTTTTTTTAAAAAAACAACAACATCTATCTCCCCATTTCTCTCCCTTCAAGTTATATATCATAAACTCAATTTTCAATTTTTCTTTCTTATTTCTTTCCTTGAACGTGAACATACTTAGAACAACCATTGATATTTTTTTAATAGTTCTTTTCACTTTTCATGATGAGTGAATTAACTCTAATATTGAGAAACACTTCTCTTTTTCTTAATCTTATCAATTGTGTTTATTTCTATTTCAATCTTAAGTATTGCTTAAATTTTGTTTGTGAATTAATTTTGTTTTATATTTTATTTTCTTAAACATAGAAAATTCGATTTGGATTAAAATCTCAAAAACTTAATTTAGTTTGTGAATTACTGACTTTAATTTGTGAATTTTGTTTGTGAATTATGTGTGAATAATGTTTATTAATCTTAACAATTGAAGCTTTGAATTTTTCGTTTTTTAATCTTATCAATTGGATTGATTACTACTTGAATATTGTACATTTTTTTTAGTAATAATGTTTGTGAATAATGTTTATTTTCTTAGACATGGAAAACCCAAAGCTTCAAATACTTGATTTGCGAATTTTGTTTGTGAATTATTTTTATAAATTACAAAAAAATTTCATTTCATTTGTTTCACCTCACCTTTCATGATGAGTGAATTAATTCTAATAGTGACAAATAATTTTTTTTTTTTAAATCTTATCAATTGGATTGATTTCTACTTGAATCTTATGTATTATGTATTATTTTTTCTAATTAATAATATATATACTATTATAATAGCAAATCAGAAACGGTTAACCGTGAAGCCTTTTTGGCTAAAATTTCCAATAATGCCCCTAAGTGTTTTAATACAAATATCTAAATTCGGGATAAAGTGGTAATTTAATTGATAACTCCAAATTAATAGGCGGTTTTGATTTTTGATGTGCGGATGAAAATTCAATTAGTTTTCAAAATTTTTCAAATTAGTAGTCAGTTTCCTAACAAAGTGGGATTTGGATGATTTTTTTCTCTCTCCTCCACCTTTTTACTCTCTCACCTTTACCTCTCTCTTTCTCTCTATCCTCTACGTTTGTTTTTTTTTCTCTCTCCCCTCCACGTTTCTCTCTCTCCACTTTATTCACGTTTTCTTACTCCATGTGTTTATTTTACTGAAAACGAATTTCTTCTTCAAAATCGCAGTGCCTCCGCTATTTTTTTTTTTTAAAAACAACATCATCTATCTCCCTATTTCTCCCCCTACATGTTCGATTCAATAAAAAAATTATGATTTGCTATTGGTTTTGGTGGTCTCCTTGAAGACAACCATTCATTTTATTTATCTTTGCAACAAGGAATATCATAAACTCAATTTTCAATTTTTCTTTCTTATTTCTTTTCTTGAACGTGAACATACTTAGAACAACCATTGATATATCTTTGTAATAGTTTTTTTCACTTTTCATGATGAGTGAATTAACTCTAATAGTGAGAAACACTTCTCTTTTTCTTAATCTTATCAATTGTGTTTATTTCTATTTCAATCTTAAGTATTGCTTAAATTTTGTTTGTGAATTAATTTTGTTTTCTATTTTATTTTCTTAAACATAGAAAATCCGATTTGGATTAAAATCTCAAAAAAATTAATTTAGTTTGTGAATTACTGACTTCAATTTGTGAATTTTGTTTATGAATTATGTGTGAATAATGTTTATTAATCTTAACAATTGAAGCTTTGAATTTTTCTTTTTTTTAATCTTATCAATTGGGTTGATTACTACTTGAATATTGTATATTTTTTTATTAAAATTTTTGTGAATAATGTTTATTTTCTTAGACATGGAAAACCCAAAGCTTCAAATACTTGATTTGTGAATTTAGTTTGTGAATTATTTTTATAAATTACAAAAAAATTTCATTTCATTTGTTTCACCTCACCTTTTCATGACGAGTGAATTAATTCTAATAGTGACAAATAATTCTTTTTTTTTTAATCTTATCAATTGGATTGATTTCTACTTGAATCTTATGTATTGTGTATTATTTTTTCTAATTAATAATATTTGCGAAAAATTTATATTTTCTTATACATTGAAAACTCAAAGTTTCTTTTTATTGTCATAAGAAAAATTCAAAGCTTCAAATACTTGCTTTGGGTTAAAATCTCAAAAATTAATTTTATTTGTGAATTACTTGCTTCAATTTGTGAATTTTGTTTGTTCATTATTTGTGAATAGTGTTTATTTCCTTATACATGGAAAATAAAACCTTTAAATACTTGCTTTATGATTTTTTTATACTTATTAAAAATTTTCCTTTCATTTGTTTCACCACATCGTCTTATAATTAGTGAATCAATTCCAATATTAACAAATACTTCTTTTTTTTTTAATCTTATCAATAGGGTTGATTACTACTTGAATATAGCGTATTTTTTTAGTAATAATGTTTGTGAATAATGTTTATTTTCTTAGACATGGAACATTCAAAACTTCTTTTTGATCATAAGAAAAACTCAAAGCTTCAAATACTTGCTTTGGATTAAAATCTCAAAAAATTAATTTTGTTTGTCAATTACTTGCTTCAATTTGTGAATTTTGTTTGTTCATTATTTGTGAATAATGTTTATTTTCGTATACATGGAAAATGAAAGCTTCAAATACTTGCTTTATGATTAATTTTAATTATTAAACATTTTCCTTTCTTTTGTTTCACCACATCTTCTCATAATTAGTGAATTAATTTCAATATTGGCAAATACTTCTCTTTTTTTAATTTTATCAATGGGTTGATTCCTATCTTTGTCTGGTGCCTTGCTAGAGACTGCTTATGACTCGTGTACAAAAATAGTTTTGGTTCATTGTCAATGTTGTATGAACATATTGGGTAGCATAAAACAATGGTTTTTGCGAGATTTTAATTAATTATGAACAATAAATTTTATATGCAAAGATTCATAATATAAAATGCCCTTATGATGTGCCATATTAGTACCACTTTAGGTAAGGGTATAATAAAAATTAACTTGCTCGGCTTTATACAAGGGTTATATAAATACGCAGAGGAAATTACAAAACAATTTTGACAAAAACCCCAACAGGATCCGAAACTAATTCCATTAAAAACGTTTAAACCATGAAAAACTTAATCATACCTCAGTCGCAATATACCTTTCGAAGGTTGATCGATCTCTAAGGCGCCAACGACTTAACGCCCTCTACTAGTAGTCCACACACGAACGGTGGCGAGATTCGAAGTGCTAGCTTCGAGAGAATACCAAATCTTTTTGTTTCTCTCCAAAACGATCCAGAGCATACCAAAAACCCTAAGTCGTTTCTAAAACGAAAATAGAGTTTCAGCCTTTTGATCTTTCGTATGTGTATTGTTACTTAAAGCGTCTATTTATACAACTTTTGTATATAGACGGTTAAGTAAATTACACATATACCCTTACTTAAAGAAGTATAAGTGTAATACACCACAAGGACGTTTCTGTCATGAATTTTATCACATAAAATTCATTTTTCTGAATCATCTTAAAATCTCGCAAAATCATTCTTAGTGCGCGACCCAATAGGCTCATACAACGTTGGTAGTGTACCAAAACATATTTCGGTATACAAGTTATAAGCGGCCTCTAGCAAGACATTATGACTACCCAAGTCGTATGAATATCAAATCGATACAACCTAATCAATAGTGTATATAACATCCTTTTGGCACACGATATCCTTTTGATCAAACATAAGGCATGGAATTGTCATCCAACATGTTCAATCGTACTAGTCTCGATCTCTAGGTAGACTGAAAATATCCAAGTGACATTGATCAATATCAATTCACTTAGACTAGGCCTTTTAACAGTCTAACACATCGAGGGATCCACTAGATATCTCTCTTTATATGAGAGGGACAAATTCTATCTTGATTACACAACTTCATTACATTGCTCACACGGTAACCAATCACAACCTTTATAATTGTCCGGTTAAAGACAACGTTTGATTGTGTCAAATTACTGTGTTCGTAATGTTGAAGTGTCTGACAATCTCAAGTCAGAGGACTGAAAAATATACCTATCATGAGAAACAACTATGACTTAATCCATGGGATGTTCTCATAGCGGGTCGGTCCAGTACTTTGTTCCCTAACAAGTACTCGTGATCTTGATTCGTATCCCTATACATATAATCATCATATGATCATCAATCAAGACTCACACTAGTCTTAATTCATTATAGTTCCCAGTATAATGATCGACTAGGGACATTTAGGATATTTCTGTAAATACCCATAGATCTTATTATAATGTAAACATGCAAATTAATTATAATAAACAGCAAATGAAATCCTCTATTTTATTAACTAAAAGTATTCGTAAAGACAGTTAATGGATTGACCTAGGGCACATGCCCCATCATCTCCCACTTGCACTAGGGCCAATCATACATGCATCTAATGCCTAATGATCTAACATGACCATCATGTTTTGCTTGTGGAAGAGCTTTTGTCAATGGATCCGCAACGTTGTCTTCAGTAGGTACTCTGCAAATCTTCACGTCTCCCCTCTCAATAATTTCTCAGATTAGATGAAAACGCCTGAGTATATGTTTGGATCTGTGGTGTGATCTAAGTTCCTTGGCCTGTGCTATTGCCCCGTTATTGTCACGATACAAACAAACAGGGTTAGCAATACTTGGAACCACACCTCGTTCGAGAAATGAACTTTTTGATCCAAAGCGCCTCCTTTCTTTGCATCGGACGCTACAATATACTCAACATTTGTAGAATCTACTACAGTCTCTTGCTTTGAACTTTTCCAGCTTACTGCGCCCCCGTTCAAAGTAAACACATATCCAGACTACGATCTAAAATCATCTATATCAGTTCGAAAACTTGCATCTGCGTAACCATTTACAACTAGATCATTTTCAAAACCTCCATAGACCAAGAACACCTCCTTAGTCCTTCTTAAGTACTTAAGGATGTTCTTTCTTGCTATCCGGTGACTCTCACCTGGATCGAGTGATATCTGCTTGTAGTGCTCAAAGCATATGATACATCAGGTCGAGTGCATAACATGGCATACATGATAGATCCAATAGCTGAAGCATATGGAATCTTATTCATACGGTCTCGCTCATCATTTGTCTTAGGACATTAAGTCTTCTTGAGACTTATCCCATGAGACATAGGCAACAATCCTCTTTTAGAGTCTTGCAAACCTGAACCTATTCGGCACCTTGTCTATGTAAGCACTCCGACTTAGGACCGATTAGCCTCTTAGATCTATCCCTATAGATCTTTATCCCTAGGATATAGGTGCATCTCCTAAGTCTTTCATTGAGAAACACTTCCCTAACAAGACTTGACATTTACGCAATGTTGGGATGTCATTTCCAATGAGTAATATATCATCAACATACAAAGTACCGAAACACAACTACACTCCCACTGACCTTCTTGTATACACAAGGCTCATCTTCGTTCTTAATAAAATCAAAATCCTTGATTGCTTCATCAAAACGAAGATTCCAACTCCGAGAAGCTTGCTTTAATCCATAAATGGATCTTTGAAGCTTGCATACCTTCCTAGAATTCTCATGATGTACAAAACCTTCAGGTTGTGTCATATACACGTCCTCAAGGAGCTTTCCGTTAAGAAATGCTGTTTTTACATCCATTTGCCATATTTCATAGTCATAATATGCAGCAATGGCAATTAAAATTCTTATGGATTTAAGCATGGCTACTGGGGAAAAAGTTTCATCATAATCAACACCTTGAGTCTGCTTGAAACCTTTTGCTACAAGTCTTGCTTTAAAAGTATGCACTTTGCCATCCATGCCGTTTTTCTTCTTGAAAACCCATTTACATCCAATGGTCTTACCACCTTCAGGTAAATCAACTAAGTTCCAAACTTGGTTATCATACATGGATTGCATCTCAGAGTTCATGACACTTAGCCATTTATCTAAGTCTGGTCCAGACATAGCCTCCAGATAAGTGGTGGGCTCATTTTGGTCTATAAGCAACACATCACGACTATCAGTAATGAGAAATCCGAATCTCTCTGGCTCATGTCTTACCCTACTAGATTTACGTGGGCCTTGTGTCACTTGTGGAGGTTCAACTGGTTCGGAACGTTGTTGAACTTCCAGTAGCGGTTCAGTGTTTACCTATGATTCTCGAACTTCTTCAAGATTTATTTCTCTCCAACTAGTGTCTTTTGAAATAAACTATTTTTCCATAAAGGCACCATACCGAGCAACAAACACTTTGTTCTCAGCGGGATTATAAAAGTAATATCCTTTTGTTTCCTTAGGATACCCCACAAATAAACACTTGTCGAATTTAGGTGCTAGTTTTTCTGAGACTTGTCGTTTTACGTAAGTCTCACAACCCCAAATCTTAAGGAAAGACAAACTAGGTCGCTTCCCGTACCATATCTCATATAGTGTTTTATCAACCGCTTTAGAAGGAGCTCGATTTAGAGTGAAAGCTGCAGTTTGTAATACATAACCCCAAAAGGATAATGGAAGATCTGCATGACTCATCATAGATCGAACCATATCTAATAAGGTTCGATTTCTCCTTTCGAAACTCCATTCCATTGTGGAGTTCTTTGGAGTCAATTGGGAGACAATCCCACAATTTCTAAGATGATCATCAAATTCTTGGCTTAAATATTCGCCACCTCGATCTCGATCGAAGTGTTTTGATAGTTTTACCAAGTTGATTACGCACTTCATTTTGAAACATTCGAAACATCTCAAATGATTCGAACTTTATGTTTCATAAGATATACATAACCATATCTGCTGAAATCATCGATAAATGTAACGAAATCGATAACCTCCTCTAGCCATTGTGTTTATAGGACCGCATACATCAGTATGTATTAGACCCAATAAATCACTTGCCCTTTCACTGTGTCCGGTAAAGGGACTTTTAGTCATCTTGCCTAATAAACAAGATACGCATGTTTCATATGTTTCTAAATCAAATGAATCTAGAAGCCTATCTTTATGGAGCTTCGTTATGCGTTTCTCGTTTATGTGTCCGAGACGACAATGCAAAAGATAGGTTTGATTACAGAAATGACAATTTTCTTCCTTTTCTTTTGGGTGTTTTGAAGCAGGAACAGGCCGAGTCTTGACTTGTTCCATAGGCTTTGCGACAGGTGCAGCAACAGCCTTGGCAACTCTAGCCTTGCCTTTGCCTTTCTTCTTCATTCCCTTTCCCTTTTAGACCATCAACATATTACTAGAGGGTTTCTTGATATTTTGTTCAGCGGTTTTGAGCATCGAATGCAACTCTGATATTGATTTCTCCATATTATTCATATTGTAGTTCATCACAAATTGTGAGTAACTCTCCGGTAATGAATTTAGGATCAAATCCGTAGCCAACTCTTGGCTTATGGGAAATTCGAGTCTATCAAGCTGGTCAACATAGCCCTTCATCTTCAGAACATGAGGACCTCAATTATCTTGCAAGAATGTAGGTTTTTGACTGTCTCGAACCTTTTTTGCCTAGCTTGCTGTTGGAATATTTCCTTCAGCGTTATAGCCATGTCATAGGTTTCCATTAGTTCCATGTCCTTCTAAAGTTCAGGAACCATAGTTGCCAGCATAATACATGCAACATCAGTAGAATCGTTGACATGCTTATTATGCGCATCCTTCACAGCTTTCATAGCATTGGCTGGTGGGTCATCAGGGATTGGAGCATCCAGGACATACAACTTGCGTTCATGCTTGAGAACGATTCTCGAGTTTCTGAACCGGTTAAGAAAGTTAGTCTCAGATAGCTTATCCTTCTCAAGGATGGATCGCGGTGACAAGGGATTACTGTTACTTGAAGAGGCCATTGATCTACAATAAAGATTACGCAAAGTTTATTTTAGTATAGAGGAATAGACTCCCACTAAATTAACAACCCTCTTAAAACGTACTGTTTATTTAGGGGACTAAAATCCATATTTCACCTAATTCTGTGACAGTTATGGCATGAAACACATAACTAGATATTTAGGTAGGTAACAGTTACCAATTACATCTTATGTAATTTTTAGATTCTTTTATGAGATACGGGACATCTTATGTCTTAGCATGTTTTTATCTCATCATTTGCCTAAAGCTCAAAACTATTTTGATGACTTTATTAAGTCGGACCGTTTTAAACATTAAGGTAACTCTTACCCAACTTGTCTCACCAAGATAACACAATACACCCAGCTATGGCTGAAACTATATTAGTGTGATCGAGGCCTTGACAAGTGTTTAAAATGGATGGCACGAGACTTAAAATTTAATAGAGGGATTTTATTCAGTTTTAGTGATTTTATCTAAACAATGAAATATCATATATTTTATTGATTTGTTCAATCACTGAACAATTTGGAAATTTTTTTTAGAAGACGAATCTCAATTTCGAAAATTAAAATTCGCTATAAAAAATCATAATTTTCGCTGATTTTATTATCATAAATTAACCCCTTAATTTATCCGAAATTAAGTCAATTAAAACATTTTAATTAACCCGGGCCCACATCTAACTAATCATCTTATCCTAATCCAATTAGGATTTAAGATATTTGAATCCTAGTATATCACCAATAACAAGATTCTTGATATTTATCTCCAATTCTAATTTGTTATCTATCTTTATCAAATAGAAACTTCATAACAAAATAGATATAACAAGATAAATAATTAATTTAGAAAATTAATTATTTATTTTGGATTTCTGATATTTGAATCCTAGTTTATCACCAATAACAAGATTCTTGATATTTATCTCTTATTCTAATTTGTTATCTATCTTTATCAAATAGAAACTTCATAACAAAATAGATATAACAAGATAAATAATTAATTTCGAAAATTAATTATATATTTTGGATTTAAGATATTTGAATCCTAGTATATCACCAATAACAAGATTCTTGATATTTATCTCATATTCTAATTTGTTATCTATTTTTATCAAATAGAAACTTCATAACAAAATAGATATAACAAGATAAATAATTAATTTCGAAAATTAATTGATTATTTTAGATTTTAGATATTTGAATCCTAGTATATCACCAATAATAAGATTCTTGATATTTATCTCATATTCTAATTTGTTATCTATCTTTATCAAATAGAAACTTCATAACAAAATAGATATAACAAGATAAATAAATAATTTCGAAAATTAATTATTTATAAATAAATAATTTCGAAAATTAATTATTTGCAATTTCGATCTTCATCCAAATAATCACAAACATGTAATTGAATCATGAACTACTATCCCAATCGAACCTAATGGTGTCATGGATCACAGAACACGAAATTCAATTCATTAAAATTATTTGAATTAACCTAACATGGTTACTAGCATGTACGAAACTGATTTTAATTAAATCACGAATATGTGTATCGTATACACAAAACATGATAATAAATCTCAAAGACAACTTATGTATATCACATATACATCAACTATTAACATGCTTTCAATCATATATCATGTATGTATCAGAAGAAAACATGCAATGAATTTAATGGAATCGAACTCGAAGGCTTTGATACCACTGTTGGGTTTTGGGGTTCATACGCAGCGAAAATTACAAAACAATTTTGACAAAAACCCCAACAGGATCCGAAACTAATTCCATTAAAAACGTTTAAACCATGAAAAACTTAATCATACCTCAGTCGCAATACACCTTTCTGAAGGTTGATCGATCTCTAAGGCGCTGCCAACGACGAACGTCCTCTACTAGTAGTCCACACACGAACGGTGGTCGAGATTCGAAGTGCTAGCTTCGAGAGAATACCAAATCTTTTCGTTTCTCTCCAAAACGATCCAGAGCATACCAAAAACCCTAAGTCGTTTCTAAAACGAAAATAGAGTTTCGGCCTTTTGATCTTTCGTATGTGTATTGTTACTTAAAGCGTCTATGTATACAACCCTTGTATATAGACGGTTAAGTAAATTACACATATACCCTTACTTAAAGAAGTATAAGTGTAATACACCACAAGGACGTTTCTGTCATGAATTTTATCACATAAAATTCATTTTTCTGAATCATCTTAAAATCTCGCAAAACCATTCTTAGTGCGCGACCCAATAGGCTCATACAACGTTGGTAGTGTACCAAAACATATTTCGGTATACAAGTTATAAGCGGCCTCTAGCAAGACATTATGACTACCCAAGTTGTATGAATATCAAATCGATACAACCTAATCAATAGTGTATATAACATCCTTTTGTCACACGATATCCTTTTGATCAAACATAAGGCATGGAATTGTCATCCAACATGTTCAATCGTACTAGTCTCGATCTCTAGGTAGACTGAAAATATCCAAGTGACATTGATCAATATCAATTCACTTAGACTAGGCCTTTTAACTGTCTAACACATCGAGGGACCCACTAGATATCTCTCTTTATATGAGAGGGACAAATTCTATCTCGATTACACAACTTCATTACATTGCTCACACGGTAACCAATCACAACCTTTATAATCGTCCGGTTAAAGACAACGTTTGATTGTGTCAAATTACTGTGTTCCTAATGTTGAAGTCTCTGGCAATCTCAAGTTAGAGGACTGAAAAATATACCTATCATGAGAAACAACTATGACTTAATCCATGTGATGTTCTCATAGCGGTTCGGTCCAGTACTTTGTTCCCTAAGAAGTACTCGTGATCTTGATTCGTATCCCTATACATATAATCATCATATGGTCATCAATCAAGACTCACACTAGTCTTAATTCATTATAGTTCCCAGTATAATGATCAACTAGGGACATTTAGGATATTTCTGTAAATACCCATAGATCTTATTATAATGTAAACATGCAAATTAATTATAATAAACAGCAAATGAAATCCTCTATTTTATTAACTAAAAGTATTCATAAAGACAGTTAATGGATTGACCTAGGGCACATGCCCCATCATGTTAAGTGAATCCAAAATACCGGAGAAATTAGGGCTGAAATCTAATTTTCATTTTTAAAAAACAAATTAGGTTTTTTAGCCATTCTAGAGTTTTTAAGGAGAACGAAAAATAGTTTTCGTGTTCTCTTTTGGGCTAGCACTTGGATTTTTGGTCGCCGTATGTGTATGAATTTTTAATATAGGGTGTTCGTCTCTAGCATCATTTTAAAAATTGATCAACACAGAGAAGCAAACTAGCATTTGAGGTATGGTTTAATTTTGTTAATCACTTTAATGAAATTTGGATTTGATCCTATTGATCCTTAGAGTTCGTTTCCATTAGATCTAATGCATTTTTTGTTGAATTATATTTAAGATATATTTGATGAAAACATATTGTTAGTATATGTATGTGATATACATGATTTGGTGATTATTGGCATGTTCTTGAACAATGTATAAGATAAATATATTCATGTTTTGTGTACAAATAGGTTTATTGCCATGCTAATGATCATGCTTAGGTTAATTTGATTAATATATTTCATTTTTGATTGATTTCTTTTGTTCTATGAACCATCTTGCTAATAGGTAGAATCTTTACTTCTTGTATATTAAGTTTGTGGATAAAAAATCTCTACTTTTCGGTATACATGTTTAAGTTAAATTATTTTCGAATTTCTTAAATTATGTGATTCCAAAGATCAAATTCAAAACTAATATAATTAGGTTCGATAAGAGTCGCGATTCATGATTCAACTACATATATTGTATTGATATGGATAAGAACCGAAATTGATTTTTGATGATATATCTCATTGTATTTATCTATTAATATTTATTATGCTTTATATTCTTATTAGATAGGAGATAGACATCTAATCATATAATACTTGTACTTCTTATAAGATACGAGAAATATATACCAAAGTTGCATGAAGATCAAAATCGATAAAACCTAATCAATAGTATATTTCATATCTTTTTTTCATATGATATCATTTGATTAAATATAAGGCACATAAAAGTCACTATTAATGTTTAATCATACTAATCTCGATCTTTAGGTACACCGAAAACATCCAAGTGACACTGATCATATCAATTCACTTAGACTAGGCCATTTTTCGTCTAACATGTCGAGGGATCCACTAATATCTCTCTTTACACTAGAGGGACAATTTATATCTCGATTACACACCTTCATATATTATTCACATAGTAACCAATCACAACCTTTATATTTTTCTAGTTAAAGACAACGTTCGATTGTGTCAAATCATTATAATCCTAATGTTGAAGTCTATAGTAATCTCAAGTTAAAGGACTAAATGACATAACTATCATGAGTAACACATATTTCTTAATCCATGTGATGTTCTCATAGTGGAGTCTAGTACCTTGTTTACTAATAGGTACTCATTATCTTGATTCGTAAGCTTATACGCATGATCATCACATGACAATCAATCAAGACTCACACTAGTTTTAATTCATTATAATTTCCAGTATAATGACCGACTAGGGACATTTAGGATGTTTTTGTAAATATTCGTGGATCCTATTATAATGTAAACATACAAACCAATTATAATAATGAATAACAAATGAAATCCTTTATTTTATTAACTAAAATAATTATAGAAACAATGTTCATAAGATTGACCTATGGCATATACCCCTAACATCTTGCGAGCCTTATCACTAGACTCGAATGCTTCGTCCCCACTTTCAACAACAATAAGCCTCAGGTCCCATATATGAACATGAAATGCCTCATCCTGGACATCATCCCCCCTCTCCATGGGTTGGCGTGTACATGTACCTTTTGGTTAAGCAACATTTTGCTTCTACTTTCAATAATATGCGATTTGTGCCTTTCTCCCACCATGGTTAGCGGGAGTAGCCACTGCTTGTTATGCTCTCGTGGGCTCGCCATCGAAATCATACCTAAAATTACTAGACTTCCCCTCAAGCCATATCTGATAAGGAAAGACATTTATATACAATGCACGAGAATCATGTAAAAAACAAAAAAAACCACTTATTAATATGTTTTAGTATTATACGACCGAGACATAAACGTATGTCTCGGTATCGTACTACTGATAGCTGCCAAAGGGTCTCGCTTACTACCCACTAAAACTAATCCTAAACATATCTTACTATGATATTAGGTTGGAAGAAACTGAAATATAGTTCAATGTCTCGGTAATAAGTCATCAAGACCAAACAAGTAGTCTCGATAATACACAACCACATGGGCTTAGGTCCTTCTCACTTAAGTGTCGATTGAGGTTAACCAACACTTACTCAACGGTCTCGGTAATGGATGATTGAGACCAAAACACAAATCACGATTATATGTGGCTGAACGCTATGGGATTGTGGTTAAGCCCAGTTATGGCTACATTTTCATGAAAGACTACGTAAAAATGAGATAAATGAACAACAAATTCAACGAAAACATAAACTGACCATTGTTTGCATGACGATTCAATAACAACCCTAAACCCGAAGTTGTCACACTAGCTCCTAACCCCTGAATGGTTCTACTAGCGTAAAAACACTCACCTAACCCTAAAAGCAACAAATCTCAGGTAAACGAGCAAGAAAATGAGGAGAATGAGTAGATTTAGGCCTTGATTTGCGATGAGAACGAGAGTGGAAAGAAGGGGAAACGAAGGGTCTGAAACGATTTTATATCAATTTGGTGGTGGGATATGTTCCGTTGATGGGCAAGGGCAATTTGGTCCATTTCTTTGGTGTCCTGAGAAAAACATTGGTGCCTTTGTATATGGGGTGCCCTGAGTAATGAGCGGAGGTGCACGAGCGCGACTAAATTTTTTTTTAAAATTACAACATGAAATTCATACAAAGTGAAAATGGGCTAGCCAATTCAGAACTAATGGTGTATGGTTAGTTCCCACAAGAGTTGTGCAGTGCTGTTCGAGAAAAGCTTTCAACCTATATTGTGAATATCATCAACATTCAATATAGAATATATTTTTTTAATAAGCACGAATAATCAATCTTTCAACCTCCACTTGAATTTATTATTCTACCCTTAATTAAGTTTTTCAATCATTACTTAAATCTATTATCCTACCTTTAATTAAATGCATAATCAATCTTTCGACCGTCTCTTGAAATTACTTTTTACTCTTGATTAAGTCTTTCAACCTTCACTTAAATTTACTATGCCCTTAATTAATTGCTTCCCGCCTATTAAATATAAACTATTATAATTAGTTGTAAAATAAAGTCACAATAAAACTGAAATAGCATACTTTTTGGAATATAAAAATAGATTATTAGATTAATTAAATTTTTGCAAGCGTAGTGAGGGCAAGCGTGCGTAGCACGCTTTATAAACTAATATATATCAACTATACTTAATAAGCATGAATAATCAATCTTTCAACCGTCACTTGAATTTACTATTTTACCCTTAATTGAGTCTTTCAACTGCACTTAAATTTACTATCATACCCTTAATTAAGGGCATAATCAATCTGTGGCGGCCATTGCCGCCCTGGGATGACGTGTCGTGTGTACTCCTTGCCAGCTGGCCCAACTACACGTGTACGACACCTGCCCGTCATTCCTCTGTCTCGAATTTTGTATCCACGTGTGTATACAGTGTATATATGACATATGCAGCGGAAGTTGTACGTAAATGCAGAAAATATTAATCAATTTAAACAAAACCTATTGTGGAAAAACCCTGAAAAATATTCTGTATAAGTAAACAACTGTACACCAGGAGGTATACTCCTCGGTTCCCAAAAGAATCAAAATATCAAAATTAAAACTTACGTACAAGTAATTCTCAACGATAGGCAGTCAGAGGTGGTCACGTAAGATCCCCTTGCCCTTACTTGTACTAGGATCTGCACTCAATCATCATAGAAGAAATTGGATGACAAGTCCAGTCAGTAAAATCCCAAGGAACTCCTCTGAGCATTCAAATAAGCAAATGGAATTCAATAAATACTGTTAAATAAACATGCAAAATGTAAACATGCAACTGTAAGCAAGGCATCACATGTGTAAATAATAATAAAACGCAAATGTGCGTGTTTGTTCCAGTCAGACTGTCAGACTAAACCATACTTCGGGATTTCCTTCCAGGATCCCACTAGTGGGCGCACCCAACTAGATATTACCTGATCCCTCTTGGTGGCCGGCGTAGACCTACGACGCACTGACACATGTAGCAGTTCCCTCGGGTTGTTATCCACCGAGCACTCCTGATACACATGCTATGGTCTAGAATGCATAGACACACAACGAAAAATTCGGTGGGAGTAACTAACCAACCGTGCAAACAACGACAAGATAAGATATAGGAAAAATCACAAGGAAATACTAGAATTGAATGGAATTATAAAGCAAAATAAATACTCAAGAGTTTTTTCATTGGGTTTTACAAACCTCGCAACGCGTTCCACTACCCCGTAATCAATCCCCGAGTCCAAGTACACTGGGTCCTTAGTCGCCAATTGGTCACACGTGTCAACCTATGTCCATTTATCAATAATTTAATTTAGCATGAAAATTTACAACAAGTTTCTAAGATTTTTAGGCCAAATTGCCTATTTCGCGCTTTTCGAGCAAAACCCCGTAAAACGTCACGTCTGAAATATCAAAATATTTTATTTTTCATAGAAATTCATAAATTTCTATTTTTTATGGAATTATATTTTTTTTCAGAATTTTCCCAATTTTTTTGGAATTTTAAAAAATTTTCCCAAAATTTCCTTCTCTTTTCTCTTTTTTTTTTTTTTTTTTTTTTTTTCAATTTGGTTTGGGTGGGCAGAACCTGGGCCCGGGCCGTAATCGGTCCAGGCTAGGGCCCGTGGGCCGAGCCTGGCTTGTTTTGGCCCCGACCCATAAGGGGGATGCACAGATCGAACAAGTGCAAAACTAGTTCGATCAAGCTTTTTTTTTTTCTCTCATGCGGTTTGGGGTTTGGGGTTGCTCTCCACCACAACCCCCGGTGGAGTCGATGGCAGGGGAGACACCCCTGCCATCACCACCGTGACCCGATTTGGCCTCCATGGCCGAACCCCCGTCTCGCCACCACGACTAACCTAAAACCCACAACCAAAACTACTAAGACTCACCTCGATCGTGGCGTCTCCACCTTCTCATCTCTCATTCCACTTACTCCTCCTCTTCCCCGGTTCCTTTTTCCCTCTCTGCCTCCCGATTTGTGTATGGAGTGTATACGGGTGTGAGAGTGGGTGTGTGCGTGAGGTGAGAGAAAAGGTGATGGAGTGTGTAGATAAGGATTGCTGACTTTTTATCTTGACATCACAATGTGATACAGCTGGGACACTCACCCATTTTTCGGGCGTTTCGACGCCCGATTTCGCGTCTGAACCGCGATATAGCGTACCGCCGCATAATACCCATTCCATATTAGTTATTTGGCCATTTTTTATTTAATTTGTGTGTTTTAGTTTCCCCGACCTAATATTCGATCCCGTCAACTACTTGGTACCCGCGTCGACACGCATATCGAGGCGAGTACAATTCACACAATCTCGCATGTATTTTGATGCAACATACACACATGCGATGTATTTCAATAAATTTACACCGCAAATAAGCAACCAACACACCATAACTATCATACCTAAGTCACCGTGTGTCCTAGCCTACCGCGGCGTCCACATAGATCCGAGCTAGCGTCCACGTCTATAAATTGAAGAGGCATTTGTAAAATGGGCCGTTACGCAATCTTTCAACCGTCACTTGAATTTACTATTTTATTCTTAATTAAGTCTTTCAATCTTTACTTAAATTTACTATTCTACGCTTAATTAAGGGTATTCCCGCTATTAAATCTGAATAATTATAACTAGTTGTCAAAAAGTTCGAATAAAATGTAGTATACTTTTTGAAATTTACAAAAAAAATTATTAGATTTACGTGACATGCTCCATAAACTAGTATATATATTTATGAAAAAATGCATGATTTTGCTTTATATCTTTCTATATATTAAAAGCACCAATAGAGAACTTTTCCTTCATTACTTAAAAAGTCGATTTTACCCCCCTTAAATATAGTGGCATGCGTTGATGACGCAGTGGTAACAAAAGAGATGGTATTGATAAGTTCAAATTACGTTAGTCCATGTCAACTGTGTATATCAGCCTCCTTAAGCAGATTAAATCTCTCTTAATTAGTTTGGAATCTTAAGATATATAGTATACCGGAGAGATATTTTCACATTAATCAAACTAGTCAATGGGCACGCGCTATGCGGGTGAGGCATAAATAATAAATATACCAAGAAACATTTGTGAAAGTTAATATTAAAATATTGTCTTAATGATCTATATAATTTATTGATTGAATTTATATTTAGAGAGAAAAATGTGTGTCAAAATTATATTTCAATAAAAGTGATTAAAATTTTTAGTTGGGTCTAAACAATTTTTTTAGGTGAAATTAGATATTTGCAGTGCTAATGAATTTAGAGTATATGATGAAAGATACATACAAATATTTATTGTGATAAGTATTTAGAAAATATTATAAATATCATTTTGATTAATTCAATTTTACGAAATTAATTTAAACATGATCCTGATCCATAACATGTATCAACATGTACATTTTCAAAAAAAGCGTTTTAAAATAGTTTGACAATGAAAAGAAAATAAAAAAAATAGATAAACATATTGTATGTATAACATCATCCAACAAAAGAATGCAACAATAAATTTTTTTAGAGAATAGTAGGTGTGATCATGGAAGATATTAGTGGTTTTGTAATTCACGAAAAGAAAAAAATATAGAATTAATATTAGTTGTACCTACATATATGTTGTAGGATTGTTTTGTTTTTAAGAAAAAATAAAATGTTTATTATAGTTTTGAAAAACTTAAGTCAATTAGATTGATTGGTATTGTAATTAAATTCATTAATTTACGCATTTCGTAATTTGTCTCTATGCCCTTGAATAAACTTTTTCTATAAAATAGTAATATAGTGGGACAATTTTTAATAGAACTGTAATAAATCCTCTAATTTGACCCATTTTAATTTAATGCTAGCTACATTTGATAAAGAGTTTTAAATTTTTTCTTATTTCTAGGTTCGAACTCAAGACATTTGATTAAGGATAGAAAGATCTTTGCCACCTTAATTACAAACATTGGGATGCACATGCGTGCATGATTTTTTTTTGTACAATGCAAAACTCAAGGGACATAAACATTTTTAGGTATCAAAATCAACTCTATGACGTTAGTTGGTCCAACCTTAAAAATCATAAATTGAAGCAAGTAATTCACAACCAAAATTAATTTTTCGAGATTTGAATCCAAAGCAAGTATATGAAGCTTTGGATTTTATTATGACAAAAAAGAAGCTTTGAATGTTTCATGTCAATGAAAATAAACATTATTCACAAGCATTATTACTAAAAAAATACGCAATATTCAAAGCTTACTTTATTCGAACAAATTGGAAATTGATAAGAATCCTATTGGATAAGGTTTCAATTATAATTGAGATAAGTTAGGATTTTATTAAAATATCTTATATTCTAATTGAATTAAAATAAAATGTTTAGTCAGACGTGGGTCCGAGTTAATTTAAAATGTTTTAATTAATTTAACTAAAAAAAGGTTTACTTTGGTCAATCAAATTGTCTAAAATAATGATAAATTTAAGGTGGATTTCAATTTTCGAAGTGCTATCCTTATCTATCTTGAAATTAGGTGAAATATGGGTTTTTAATGGGAATATATCCCTATTTACTAAATGAACTTTGCATAATCTTTGTTGTAAATTTATGGTCTCTTCAAATCACAGTAATCCCTTGTCACTGCAATCCATCCTTGAGAAGGATAAGTTGTTTGGGACAAACTTTCTAGATTGGTTTAGAAACTTGTGAATTGTTCTTAAACATGAATGCAAGTTGTATGTCTTGGATGATCCTATTCCTAAGGAACCACCTACCAATGCCTCGAAAGCTGTTAAGGATGCACATAGCAAGCATGTTAATGATTCAACTGATGTTGCATGCATTATGTTGGCTACCATGGTTCCTGGACTTTATAAGGACACGAAACATATGGAAGCCTATGACATCGCTAAAATGCTAAAGGAAATGTTCCAATAGTAGGAAAGGCAAGAAAGGTTCGGGACAGTCAAGAACCTACATTCTTGCAAGATGGTTAAGGGTGTGTCAGTTAGTCTTCATATTCTAAAGATGAAGGGCTACATTGACCATCTTGATAGACTTGGATTCCCATTATCCAAGATTTGGTTACGGATTTGATCAAGAATTCATTTTCGGATAGTTACTTGCAACTTGTGATGAACTATAATATGAATAACATGGAAAGATTAATCTCAGAGTTGCATTTGGTGCTTAAGACTGCTAAGCAAAATGTCAAGAAGCCCTCTAATAGTGTGTTGGTTGTTCAGAAAAGAAAGACTATGAAGAAGAAGAGCAAAAGCAAGGTTAAAGTTGCCAAGGCTATTATGCCTATCAATAAGGCTGTGGAAGAATTTAAGCCTAAGGCCGCTCCTACTTCACAGCCATAAAAGGAAAAAGAGAACATTCTTAAGTACTTAAGAATGAATAAAGAAGATTTTTTGGTTTATGGAAGTTTGGAAGACAAGCTTGTTGTAAATGGTTACATAGACGCAAGTCTTCAAACTGATATAGATGACTTCAAATCATAGTCTAGATATATTTTTACTTTGAATGGGGGCGTAGTGAGTTGGAAATGTTCGAAGTAAGAGATTATGGCAGATTCTACAATAGAACATTGTAGTGTCTGATGCAGCTAAGGAGGTAGTTTGGATCAAAAGTTTCATATCAGGGCTAGGTGTGGTTTCATGGCTAACCCCATTTGCTTGTATTGTGACAACAATGGGGCAATAGCATATGCCAAGGAACTAAGGTCACAACAGATATCCAAACATATATTCAACTGTTCTCATCTCATCAGAGAAATTATTGACAGAGGAGAAGTGAAGATTTGTAGGGCTCCTATACAAGACAATGTTGCATATCTATTGACAAAGGTTCTTCCACAAACAAAACATGATGGTTATGTTACATAATTAGGTATTAAATACATGAATGATTGGCTCTAATGCAAGTGGCAGATGTTCAAGCATGTGCCTTTGGTCAATCTTATAAACATTGTTTCTATTACTGTTTTAGTTAATAAAATATAAGATTTCACTTGCTGTTCATTGTTATGATTGGTTTGCATGTTTACATTATAATAAGATCCATTTATGTTTACTGAAACATCCTAAATATCCATAGTCGATCGTTATACTAGGAACTATAATGAATTAAAACTAGTGTGACTCTAGATTAATGGTTATGTGATGATCATGCGTATAAGGATACGAATCAAGATCATGAGTATTTGTTAGGGAACAACGAACTAGACTAACCCGCTATGAGAATACCATATGATTCAGGTCGTAGGTGTTACTCATGATAGACATATTATTTAGTCATTCGACTTGAGATTACCAGGGACTTCAACATTAGGATCATAGTGATTTAACATAATCAAATGTTATTTTTAACCGAATGATTATAAAGGTTGTTATTAGTTACTATGTGAATAATGTGTCAAGATATGTGTGATAGTCCCAGTCCCCACAAATTAGGTCCGCCCGACCTAGCTTATGTGGACCCTTGAGTCGACCCTCGCAAGCTCAACATAGGCTTAGTCAGCATCTCTTTCCATTATTATAAGTTATCTGATGATTAATAGTTGAATTATTATGATTTGCAAGTTTTAATAGTTTAATAGCGGAAAAAAAACTCGAATAAATCTAATTAAATCAAGAAATAAAGTCGGACATCCTAATAATGTGGAACCCTGCAATATATAGATAACATGCATATATATATGGTGACAGTAAGAGGAAAATCATGAATATACATGTATCAGTGTTGTTCAAATCCTAATGAAATCCCTAAGTGTTATCAAAACAACATATATATAGCTACAACACAAAAGCACAAAAACCTACAAGTAAGCAACATGAGAAGCCATTCTGAGAGTCCTCAGAGGAAGTCACCAATCACCGGCTCATTGCCCTTGCTCGTCCATGGATCTGCTATTGTCATCGAATGAGACAATTCTAGTGTATAAACCAATAGAGTTTCAATTACAATTCATGAATTTAAATGAATAAGTCTAAGTATCATGCGAGAATTTAAAAGACAGAAAGGTAAATGAAAATGTATGGTAAATGGACTAGAAAGTGATAACAATGAATAAAGAATGCCTAGGAGTCAAGAGAAGGCATCTAAGTGGTCTAAATCCATCGAGAGTGGGTGCCACTATTCGACTTGCAAGAACCGCACTCTCCATGTCGATAGGCTCGATTCGGTGTAGCGTGTGACATCAATGGTGCCATGAAATCCTTGCCCACGTCTACTTCCTATGATCCAATACTCAGGTTGAGGTCACGTTTGTCCATCTAGCACCAAACCTAAGAATATCTTTATGACACACTCAAGCCTTAAATACCCAACGATATAGAATATAATCCAACTAAATGGAAGAACAATAAATGATCTCAAGAATATGATAGAGAGTTGGAATTGATCCTCTAGCTGGTTTACTTACCACAGTCAACGTAAAAATCGGCTCTCGTGGTTCCGACACGGCTTCAAACTAATCCTTGACACCCTACACAAGTTTACAAGTTACCTGGTATCAATTTGAAGTAGTTTATACGTGTTAAAGACCATTTCTATTGCATTATTGAAAAGAAACAATATTATTAAATCCGTGGGTACAAACGTCCCCTGTGGGCTCAGATGTCTATTGTGGGCACATACGTCTGTTGTGGGCACAAATGTCCCATGTGGGCACAAATGTTCCCTATAGGCATAACCATCCCTTATGGGCACATACGTCCTTTGTGGGTACATGTCCTCTGTAGGGCACAAATGTTCCCCTGTGACCACATACACTATTCATCATCTTCTTCAACAGCCCAACATGCACGAAAACGGCCTAAACTTCAATATCAAATCTTGACCCAAACCAAGAAATTCTTTCTCATTATGAGATGATTTGAAACCAATGACTCCCAATTAATCCAAAGCAACATTAATACCCACTTTTAACATCAATAAAGATCAAATTGCATTCATGAACATATAGAGCTTTTAAGACGTTTAAAATCTTCATTGCAAACTCGTAATCCTTAAAAATACAGAACTTAGATAAGCCATTTGTTGTAGAAAACACTAAATTTCATACTTGCATCGAATTACAAAGAACCCCAAAAAGGGCCGGTTGTGAACACCAAAGAGATGATTAAAAGTTGCATACCTAGGTTTACTCACATTGGAGACTCGAATGCTCTATAAAAAACTCTTGCTCATATTTCTATTGCTTCCAATTTAGAACCTTATCAACTTCTTCTTATTTGTCAAGCTTTCTTATTCAAATAATCTCCTAGAGCATTTTTGAGACTTAAATGACATTAGTGTCCTATAAATACAAGTGCTCAACTTTTGGTCCTAGTCTTTAATCTAAATGTGTGACCATCTCCAGGCCAATCCATGGCTTGTTCTTCATCTAGGACATGCAACCTTGGATCTCCACTACATTATCCTAGAGTTTCTCATTTATCCCATTTTTAGGCTTGTCATTGTTTTGTTAAGTCATTTAGAGACTTAGGTTATATAAATGAGATAATTTCTTGGACATCATTTATTTTACTTAGTCCATGCCCATTTAATCATTATACCAAATGCTTTTAGTCTCAACTTATGACACTTAATTAATTATAAGCTAAGCAAAATAATGATATTTCACAAACTTAGGCTATTGAGAACAATGAGATTAATGTTAGTCTTACGTCATCATTAAATTAGTGTCTAAATTAGATATTTTGTGCATCATATAGTATCTTATAACTTAAGTTTACGCAATACGTATTATTAGATTTAGATATCTCTTTAAACTTCTAGGCTTAGGCTATCAACCAAATAGTTTATCCGACCTTTTACATTTAGCCAAAACAAAAGGAATTCATAAGTTAAACTATGAATTGACAATGAAAACTCACGTTAGCCTAGGTTCTATTAATGTATCACTTACCATATACCTATCGTACACGCATGCCTAGGCGAACCTTACTTGAAAATCGACAATTCAAATAAATAAATGTGTTAAATTTTTTAAATATAACATTTTATATTTAGCTAGATAGTACAATCACTAAAGAAAAATAATATACCTTGGTGTCGACTCCCAAGGGTTGACAGTACGCCATGTCACACTAGGTCTAAGTCACCATCTTGAAATGCCACATGGCAAAGGTTTGAATCTTAAGGTTGTTATTGTCACGGCCCAATAATTAATACACGTTCAATTCGCTAATCAGGAGACAATGACCCGTGACGTGGGACTTGCAGCGCGATACGTGTCACTACCGAGGCACGGTGGCCGAGGTAAATGTTATATTTATCTGTTGTATGCCAAGTTTAATGTATTTGTGTAGACTACTAAGTCATTTACGGGTATGCAGATACCAAGACGAGCAGGGACGAGTTTCGAGTCGCGTGCCAACCTGGACCCGAGGTAGCAGCTCGTGGGGTAAGTGTAACTAGTTGAATTTCATTTTATAAAAAAATATAATAAAATATGGAAAATGATATAAGTTAGTGGCTATAATGTGACCACATCTAAATATTTATTAGTGGGCCTATAGTTTGTAAATAAAACCATAGGAGTTGGATTCACCTCGAGATCCACATTGCGCGAGACTCGAAAAAATGTGGTCAAACATTAAGGCGGTTGAAATAAAATGGATAATGATTGGGATTGCCTTGAGATTCGTATAGCACGAATCTCGAGGACACCAAAAGATCTTATCCTATTTGAGTGGTCGGTGAGGAAGAAAAAAAAAACTGAACCAGAGAGAAAAAAACCTGAACCAGAGAGAAAGAAGGAGAAAACGCAGCAGAGAAGAAGTGACGATCAGGAGGAGAAGAAGAAATAAAGAAAGGAGAGAGATACCGAAAGAAAGAAAGCAAGGTGAGGTGAGTGTTTTTGTTGATTTTCGTTGTTGTTGTTGCTTTCGGTGGTCGCGGCCACGGAGGATCCGCCTCCATTGCCGACCGAGAGAGGAACGGGAGAGCTGGCAAGGGGATCTCCCTTGCCATCAAAACCCATTGGGGTTGGATTTGGGAGCCAACCACAATGCTTCACAAGAAAAAAAAAAATACCAGAGCCGTTGTTGACTTCGCGAGGAAGAATAAGGTAGGAGTCGGGTCGGGCTGACCCGAACCCATAAGGGTCGGGTCGGACCGACCCTAACCCGAGGAGGACCGGGTCAGACCGACCCGGGCCCGGCTGGGGTCGACCCGGATCCGGTTGGACCGGGTCAGGTTTGACTCGAACCGACCCATTTATATATATATATTATATACTAGTCAATGAGACGCGCTCTACGCGCGAGGCGTAAACAATAAATGTGTCAAGAAACATGTGTGAAAGTTAGTATTAAAATATTATCTTAATGACATGTATAATTTATTGACTTTATATTTTTTTTTAAAAAAATGTGAGTCAAAATTACCTTCCAATAATAGTGATAAAATTTTTTAGTTGGGTCTAAATATCAATTTTTAGGTGAAATTAGATATATGTAGTGCTCATGAATTTAGAATATCTCATGGCAGATACATACAACCCATAAAAAATTTATTGTGATAAGAACTTAGACAATATCATAAATATCGTTTTAAATAATTCAATCTAACGAAATTAATTTTAATATGATCCCGATCCATGACATGTATCAACATATATCAATTACAAAGAAACCTTTTAAAATAGTTTGACCATGAAAGGAAAGATAGAAAAATAGATAAATATAATGTATGTATAACATCATCCAACAAAAAAAAGCATTGCGACAATGTATTTTTTTTTAGAGAATAGAAGATGTGTTCATGGAAGATATTATAACTCAAAGAATGTATGTACATGAAATTTAAATAAATAATATTACTAATAGAAGCATGGTGTATTATATTAGTAAGAATATATAACTTACGTAATAAATAAATAATTTTAAAAAATATAACTGTATGTACTTTACATGGAATTGTAGCGTTGTAATATCTTTGATGTCGAACATTCATTTGTTCAATAATCTCAGGGGTCTCTTGACTTTGTCGAGCTGCGAATAGGTCCTCTATAGCTGAATTTGACATATTTTGACGTCGTTGCCTTTGAGATAAACGACGACGATTTCATTGTTCATTCATGGTAGCAGATCTATTATTGATTTGTTGATCAATATAATGTAATGGTCAACAATTGATGGAGGAATTTGTTAGATCATAAAAGGAACGTAATCAATATCAGTGAATACTCATTAAGATGATTAATTGGAAGGAGTGGTAGTATAGCTTTTATTTTTTGAGATAAACTAATTCGAATTGCTTATGAGCGCAACCTACTAAATAATGATTCGAGAATTTAATTCGATAGGGGCACGTGAACACAATTTATTATTCTAAGTAAATCATATCAAGCGACACATTAAAAAAATCACATATTGAAAGTATTTAAAATTCGATGATAAAAATGAGGAATTATAATGGATTACAACATTACTTCTATTTAGAGATTATAATTGATGTAACATATATATTCTTAAATACATGCTTATACTAAGCATTTTGTTATTAATTGCAAGAATGGCAAATAAACCATTCTTTCTGTGATTTCATTGAAGAGCAACTTTTTTTGTTTATTATTTTTAGTGTATTGTGTAGATACTTCATAATTAAATAATTTTAATATTATTTTAAAGAAATGTCTATAAGATGTTTCTTTCACTTTGTTTTCTTAATTCTAATTCTTAATAATCAATCTATCTACTACTTGCATTAAGTTGGCTCGAGTGGTAAGGGAGCTTGGTGTTTTTAAGCGAGGTCTCAAGTTCGACTCGTGAATAAAAAAAATTGGTTCCCATATGAGTCCTAATAATGCTAAAACATAGATTAATCAGTGCGGTTGAAGTCGGATGCAATAGGGAACCTAATAAGAATCTATCTACTTGTTATATAACAACATTGAAAAAACTCATTAGTGTTTTTTTTTTTTTTTTTTTTATCAAAAGGATGGATGTCATAAGGCTTTTTACATAATTACAGGGTGGGAAAACCAAGTTCTCATGGCATCTTCATATAAAGGTAGACTAAGGCACGATTGTCGGTGGGATATGCATGGCAATGGCATAGACATGATTACAAAGATATCTTTCACCTTCACATTGAGAAAACTCTTATTTAATACCCTATTATCATATACAATTAAATTATAATGTAGTAATTTTTTTCACTTAATATCTTTTTTATAAGAAAATGACTAATCATACTTCAAACTTAATTAGATGTGAGGAGACTTGAATCCACAACTTCCTAAATTAGTAATTATATACAAACTTCATAATTAAATAATTTTAATATTATTTGAAAGAAATGTCTATAAGATTTCTTTCACTTTGTTTTTTTATAATTCTAGTTCTTAATAATAAATCTATGTGCTACTTGCATTTAGTTGGCCCAAGTGGTAAGGGAGCTTGGTCTTTTTAAGCGAGGTCTGAAGTTCGACTCTTGAATAAAAAAATTGGTTCCTATATGAGTCCTAATAATGGTAAAACATAGATAAATGTTAAGATGTCAAAAATATGTGATAAACATGATCTCGATCCTTTAAAATAGATATTCAAATTTTAGATGTCTCTTAAACTACACTATATTACAATCTTAATAGAATTAATATTAATCCATCACCAAAAAATTAAGAATCTATCTTAATTAAGGGCATCGAAACCCATATTTTTTTAGATTTCAGGACCATGAGATTGATCCACCACCAGTCCTGAATCACCAAGATCTCCCAAGCTATTAAAATTTCTGGACTCTGGACTTTCAATGTATCCATAAGAGGCATTTGGTTGTAAATTGTGTGGGTGAATTTCATTAGAAATAAGAGAGCACTTTATTATTGGCCTTTACTTTCAAATAAAAATTGTCTCTAACTCTGCATGGTAGCCAAAGTAGAAACCCAATAAATTATGCATTGCAAAGAGTGAAAACTCTATTATTGAACTTTGAAGACGAATTAAGTTGAAGTTTTTTTTAATTATTAAGAAAAAGAATATTTTCATAACATAAATTATTACCATAAAATTTATGAAAAATATAATGGCACCGCATGACATCTCTTTGCATCAATAAGATTGAAGTTACGTACCTTCCCAGTTTGCGAAGAAAATTAAAATATAATACTTAACAAAGATCCTCAAGAGCAACATGGCGAAATTGAGTGCGCACTTTCCAATCGAAAGATTTGTATCTCTGCCATTTTTTTCAAAGAGGTCTTCATGGAGGAGTGAAGAATAATAGACTTGAAGATGATGTGAAAATAGTAGCGATTAATGAAACTCATTAAAACCACATCTCAATGGTTAAAATCATGATTTTTTATTTTAGGAAACCATATGTAAGTAAAAACGTGAATGGAGATAAAGGAAAGAATGCTGGAGGAGAGAGTGGACAGAGAGAGAGAGAGAGAGAGAGAGAGAGAGAGAGAGAGAGAGAGAGAGAGAGAGAGAGAGAGAGAGAGAAAGAAACGTGGATGTGTGTGTGAGAGAGAAGTAAATCTCCAAATCTCACTTCGTTAGGAATTAGGGTACTTTTAGAAAGTAATTCAATTTCGAATTGCACATTTAAATTCGAAAACGCCTATTAATTTGGAGTTTTCAATTAAATTACCGATTTATCCCAAATTTTAAATATTTGAATCAAAGTACTTAGGGGCATTATCGAGACTTTTAGCCAAAAAGGTTTCACGGTTAACCGCTTTGAGTTTGCTATTATAATAGGATAGATTTAATTATTTAATTAATTAAACAATTTTCATATATAATAAAGTCTTGAAAATAGAAAAAATTATAGAAAATTCAGGAAAACTCCAAAAAATGGGAAAAAAACATATTTTTGATTCAAATCAATAAAACTTCAATATTTTTATAAAAAGTGAAAAATTCGGGAGTCGATCGAGGTGTTATACTAGGGTTTTACCATGAAAAACGCAAAATCGGTAAATTGGCCTCAAACTCAATTTCGACCGATTCGAAACTCGAAAAAAATGTGGTCAAACATTAAGGTGGTGAAAATAAAATGGATAATGATTGGGATTGCCTCGAGATTTATGTAGCACGAATCTCGAGGACACTAAAAGATCTTATCCTATTTGAGTGGTCGGTGAGGAAGAAAAAAAAAACTGAACCAAAGAGAGAGAAGGAGAAAACGCAGCAGAGATGGGGTGACGATCAGGAGGAGAAGAAATAAAGAAAGGAGAGCGATACCGGAAGAAAGAAAGCAAGGTGAGGTGAGTGTTTTTGTTGATTTTCGTTGTTGTTGTTGTTGTTGCTTTCGGTGGTCGCGGCCATGGATGATCCGCCCCATGCCCGACGAGAGAGGAACAGGAGATCTGGCAAAGGGATCTCCCTTGCCATCAAAACCCATTGGGGTTGGAGTTGGGAGCTAACCCATACGCCTCACAAGAAAAAAAAAAAAACCAGAGCCGCAGTTGACTTCGCAAGGAAGAAGAAGGTAGGAGTCGGGTCGGGTTGACCCGAACCCATGAGGGTCAGGTCGGACCAACCTTGACTCACGGAGGACCGGGTCAGACCGACCCGGGTCGGGCTGGACCGGATCCGGTTGGATCGGGTCGGGTTTGACCCGGACCCACCCATTTATATATATATATATATATATATTACATTTAATTATTTAATTAGTTAAACAGTTTTCATATATAATAAATACTTGAAAATAGAAAAAAATTACAGAAAATTCAGGAAAATTCCAGAAAAATGGGAAAAAAATTATATTTTTGATTCAAATCAATAAAACTTCAATATTTTTATAAAAAGTGAAAAATTCGAGAGTCGGTCAAGGCATTACACCGGGGTTTTACCTAGAAAAACGTGAAATCGATAAATTGGTCTCGAACTCAATTTCGACCGATTTCGACCAACTTATAAATTATGAATAAGTAATAATAACACTAAATTGATAAATTCTCAAATTTAAGGACAGTAGAGGAGCTATTACGGGGTTTGGGTGCATACATCGACGCTATGGAAGCCGGATAGTTTTGGAATCGTTGTGTGTATGTAAGTAAACTGATTTGAGACATTTATTTACATTTCATTCCATTTATTTATTTCTTCTCAGTTATTCGAACTGAATTGCCTTTGAAATCCATATGCTATGAATTGTTTCAGTTGCTCATTTTATGATATTCATAGCATACTCTGTTTTTGTATATCCTCGATTCTAATTCCTATACTTTGCCATAATGATTGATGTGTATGAAAGTCGGTGATATAACATGCTATTAGGTTAGTTTGTTTATTTTGACTCTTATCCTTTGTGCATTAGTATGCGGTTACATTTCTTGGATTCCATTACCGAGTCATTCTTGAAAGTGAAAGTAGTTCTTGTGGTTAGGGTCATTTGATGATATAAATTCTGTTTTATACGGGGGTCACTAGACTTTTCGGGATGTCAGGGGATTTCTCCACTACCTTGTATGACACATGGGGTAACGTGCCTCGAACGGGGTAACCGGACCTCAAGATTTGTTGGCGTAAGAATAACTTGGGTGAACATGATGAGTTTTAAAACTCGGGTATATGTTAGCAAGTATACATTCCTGTGACGACTAATTCACTTGGAATAGAAAAGACGTAATCGTAAGTATGACCTTTTGAAATTATGATATAAAGCTCAATTTGAAATGAAATGATATAAAACAGAGCTCAAATTGTAGTGGACAGGCTGATGTGATGAAGATCACGTCCGACCGAACCTAATCCATTACTGCTTAGCCTCGAGTCAGTTTCATATTTTGTTAACTCAAGTATCTCTTTACATGATGTTTCTTTCAACATAGTTGCTATTTAAATTATGTCATTTGATACATATTGCCTTTTTGGGAATGTGGATCAATGCCTCTCAGTATTACTTAAATAATTTCATATACTCACCGTCTAGTTTGTGACGGTGGGTGCAGATCAGCCGAGTAGCAGACCAGGCAAAGAGAAGATTGGTGACTACCTCTGAGCCAGTGGAGGACTGCTACGACATACTTTTTTATGTTTTGTATTATTTTGTATTACGTTTTTATGTACAGGATATGATTATGGTTGGGTTGAGTGATAGGACCTTCTGATTTGACACATGTTATATATATCGCCATTTTTGTTTATATACGCATGTGATTTCTATTTCCTGATTTTTCCACAATAGGTTAGGCCTTATGATTTCATTTCCACTAGTAAATCAATAAGACTTCTGCTGAATAATTGGCTAGATAAAAGAAAAATTTTTAGTAACTCTGATTTATAGACAACCATAGATTAGTCACAAGAACAAGTAAGTTAACTGTAGGTGGTATCATAAATGGTAGGTGTTTAAATAAGGTTAGCTAGTTCCTGGTTAGGTCCTATAGGGGAGATTATGGCTTAATTAGGGATTAGGCCGGGCGGTGCCCTTATTTGTAGTTGGTGCCATCACAGTTACTGTGTGTAATCGAGTTATAATTTGTCCCTCTCATTTAAAGAGAGATATATCAGTGGATCCCTCCATATGTTAGACTAAAAATGGCCAAGTCCAAGTGAATTGAAATGATCAACGTAACTTGGATGTTTTTAGTCTACCTAAAGATCGAGACTGGTACGATTAAACATTAAAGGTGATTTTTTCGTGCCTTATGTTTAATTAAATGATACCGTACAACAAAAGGATATGATATACCGTACAACAAAAGGATATGATATACACTATTGATTAGGTTGTATCGATTTTGATCTTCATACAACTTCGATAGTCATAATGCCTTGCTAAAGAGCGCTTATGACTCATGTACCAAAATCATAAGGAAATCTTATGTTAGTTTTGGTATGTGTATATATGCGTTATCCACGTAGTAGCTGATTCGCGTCCGTTCTCCATTTGAAGTCGAAGATGGCGGATTCACGCGATAGCGATGATACCGGTGCGAGCGGTAGCAAGCCTTCGATACCTTTCAGATCGAGTAGCAGCTAAGGGGCAACAGTTGGCGGATTTCATCGCATTGATGACTTCCCGATTTGCTCCACCAGCACAACCAGCACATACATTTGTTCCTACTGCTACTACAGTACCGACTATAGTGCCGGTTGTACCTACAACACTGAGGCCAGCAGTTTCAACAGTAGAGATCGACGGGGTCGAATTACCTGCAGATTTCAGAGTGCTTGAATTTCTGGAATTTGATGCATTGCTAGGGATGGATTGGCTAGCATCATATCATGCTCATATCGACTATTTTACAAAAACAGTGATATTTAAGATTTCAGGGCGTCCAATGTTCATGTATAATGGTAGTACACTGAGAACCATGGGCCCTCGAGGTTGGCTTGCAACTAGTGGAGAGATGAAGACTTTGGTATTAGTATATACGATTGCCGAGAGTCATGGACCTAAACTTGAAGAGATTCCGGTTGTGTGCGAGTTTCCAGACGTGTTTCCGGAAGATTTACCTAGGTTACCACCATCGAGGGAGATCGATTTTATTATTGAGTTGGTGCCAGATACGAAACCGATATCCATACCACCATATAGCATGGCTCCACGAGAATTGGAAGAATTAAGGAAACAGTTGCAAGAATTGAGTGAGAAGGGATTCATTACACCTTCGATATCATCATGGGGAGCACCGGTCCTGTTTGTGAAGAAAGAGGACGATACCTCGGGACTCTGCATTGATTACAGACAATTGAACAAGGTCATAGTCAAGAAAAAATATCCATTACTGCGTATTGACGATTTATTCGATCAACTGAGAGGAGCGCGATTTTTCTCCAAGATAGATCTACGATCAGGATATCATCAGCTGAGGATCATGGAGGATGATAGATACATAACAACGTTTAGTACGAGGTATGGACATTATCAGTTAACGGTCATGCCGTTTGGTTCGACTAATGCTCCTGCCATGTTTATGGATTTGATGAATCGAGTGATGAGACCATATCTTGACTGCTTTGTGATCGTGTTTATTGATGATATATTGGTGTACTCGAAGACTCGAGAAGATCGCGAGCAACACCTTAGAGAGACGTTGCAGACTTTGAGGGAGCACAAACTGTATGCAAAATTCAGTAAGTATGAATTTTGGTTGTCTGAGGTTAAATTTTGGGTCATGTTGTTGGAGCAGCAGGTATTGCTGTAGATCCATCAAAGATTCAAGCGATTTTGGATTGGCAAGCGCCGACGTCAGTGACTGAGATTAGGAGTTTTCTGGGGTTAGCGAGCTATTACCGAAGGTTCGCGAAGGAGTTTTCGAAGATCGCTTCACCAATGACCAAATTGACCCAAAAATACGTTAAATTTCATTGGTCTGAGGAATGTGAGGAGGCATTTGCTCAACTGAAGAAATTGTTGACTATCGCACCAATGTTGATATTGCCAGAGGCTGGAAAGGGTTTCGTGGTGTATACATATGCTTCTGTTGTGTGTTGATGCAAGAGAAAGGCATAGTGGCCTATGCGTCAAGACAATTGAAGATACATGAGACAAATTATCCAACTCATGACTTAGAGTTGGCGACGGTAGTGTTTACTCTGAAGATATGAAGACATTATTTGTATGGAGAGAAGTTTACACTTTATACAGACCATAAGAGTTTGAAATATCTCTTTACACAGAAAGAGCAAAACATGAGACAACGCAGATGGTTAGAGTTTTTGAAAGACTATGACGTTTCTCTGGAATATCATCCAGGAAAAGCAAATGTCGTTGCAGATGCGCTAAGTAGGATTCCGACTAGAGATGCTAAGACTGTTTGTTGTCATATGACGCATGAGTATGGTTTACTTGAGGCGACGGCGAGATTGAGTCACTTAGATATTGCTAATGACACAGAGGTATTGATTTGTGCTTAGGTGGGACTTCAGACAGTGTCGACTCAGAGGGTATCGGAGGCTCGGAAAGCTGACATTTTGTATCCGAGATTCGGTGAGTTAGCCCAGAGTTCGAGTGTACTGATTGGACTAAAACAACATATTAGTGTCTAAGATTTCAAGGCAGATTGTGGATACCAGCAGTGGCAGGGCTGAGATATGAGATTCTTCAAGATTCGCATCATTCACGGTTCACTGTTCATCCAGGAAGGACTAAAATGTATCATGATATGAAAAGACATTTTTGGTGGCCTGGGATGAAAACGGACATATCATAGTATATCAAGAACTGTGGGATCTGCCAACAGGTGAAGGCGGAGCATCGTAGACCTGGAGGATTATTACAACTGCTTCCCGTTGCACAATGGAAGTGGGAAGACATAGCTATGGACTTCGTTCGAGGATCGTCGAAGACTGTTCATCAACATGATTCCATCTAGGTGATTGTGGACAGATTGACAAAATCTGCCCATTTCATACCAGTTGCAGCTCATTACACATTTGACAAGTTGAGTGTATTATTTGAGAGAGAGATTATCAGGCTGCATGGAGTATCTTTGACTATTACGTCAGACAGAGATGGTGTGTATACGTCTAGGATGTGGCGGAGTATGCAGGAGCAATATGGTACGTGCTTACAGTTTAACACTGCCTTTCACCCTCAGACTGATGGGCATACTGAGAGGTTGATACAAACTCTCGAAGATATGCTCAAGGCGTGTGTACTTGAGTTTGGCGGATCGTGGGAAGAGTATTTACCGTTGTGTTAATTTGCATACAATAACAGTTATCAGGCGAGCATTGAAATGACACCATTTGAGGCGTTATATGGCAGACCGTGTCACTCACCATCTTGTTGGGCTGAGCCAGAAGACCGCAATTTGTTAGGACCTGAAATTGTTGTCGATCACAAAAAAAGGTAAGACAGATTCGCCAGAAACTTAAAGGAGCCCAGGAGAGGCAAAAGAAGTATGCAAACATGTATCACAGTAATCTCACGTAAGATGAGGGAGCTTTATTATATCTAAAGGTTTCTCCTCGTAAGGAGTCATCATCGATTTGGCTTGAAAGGCAAATTAGCAGCGAGATTCATCGGGTCTTTCAAGATCAAGAAACGCGTTGGAAAGGTTGCATATGAGTTAGAGTTACCTCCACAATTATTAGGAATTCATCCGGTGTTTCATATTTCGATGCTTCGATTAGCTAAGTCAAAAACAGGCGAAAGACCAACAGTGGATTTAAGTCAGATTGATTTGAGTGAGGATATATCATATGAAAAGCAACCAGTTCAGATTCTTGACCGAAGGGTACAACAGTTAAGAAACAAGTATATCTCGAATGTGTTAGTCAAGTGGCAGTTTCATGGAGATTCAGAACTCACTTGGGAACAGGAAGACTATATGCGAGATAAATTTCCATACCTCTTCGAGTCAGGTATATTTTAAATTCGTTTAGTTTAAGTTCGAGGACGGACTTCCTATTAGTTGGGAAGTATTTTCACGGCCCAATAATTCGCTAATTAGGAGACACTGACCCGTGACGTGGGACCCGCAGCGCGATACGTGTCACTACCGAGGCACGATGGCCGAGGTAAATGTTATATTTGTGTGTTGTATGCCATGTGTAATGTATTTGTGTAGACTACTAAGTCATTTACGGGTATGCAGATACCGAGACGAGCGGGGACACGCTTCGAGTCGCGTGCCGACGTGGGTCCGAGGTAGCAGCCTGTGGGGTAAATGTAACTAGTTGAATTTCATTTTATAAAAAAATATATAATAAAATATGAAAAATGATATAATCTAGTGGCTATAATGTGACCACATCTAAATATTTATTAGTGGGCCTATAGTTTGTAAATAAAACCATAGGAGTTGGATTCGCCTCGAGATCCGCATTGCGGGAGACTTGAAAAAATGTGGTCAAACATTAAGGCGGTGGAAATAAAATGGATAATGATTGGGATTGCCTCGAGATTCATATAGCACGAATCTCGAGGACACTTAAAGATCTTATCCTATTTGAGTGGTCGGTGAGGAAGAAAAAAAAATTGAACCAGAGAGAAAAAAAACAACAGCAGAGAGAGAAGGAGAAAACGCAACAGAGAAGGAGTGACGATCAGGAGGAGAAGAAGAAAGAAAGAAAGGAGAGAGATACCGAAAGAAAGAAAGCAAGGTGAGGTGAGTGTTTTTGTTGATTTTCGTTGTTGTTGTTGTGGTTGTTGTTGCTTTTGGTGGTCACGGCCATGGAGGATCCGCCTCCATGGCCGACCGAGAGAGGAACACGAGAGCTGGCAAGGGGATCTCCTTTGCCATCAAAACCCATTACAAGAAAAAAAAAACTAGAGTCGTTGTTGACTTCGCAAGAAAGAAGAAGGTAGGAGTCGGGTCGGGTCGGACCGACCCTGACACGGAGGACCGGGTTAGACCGACCCGGGTCCGGGTGGACCTGGTCGGATCGGCCCGGATCCGGTTGGACCGGGTCGGGTTTGACCCGGACCCACCCATTTATATATATATATATATTATATTTAATTATTTAATTAGTTAAACATTTTTTATATATAATAAATACTTGAAAATAGAAACAAATATAGAAAATTCAGGAAAATTCCGGAAAAATGGGAAAAAATTATATTTTTGATTCAAATCAATAAAACTTCAATATTTTTATAAAAAGTGAAAAATTCGAGAGTCGGTCGAGGCGTTACACCAGGGTTTTACCTCGAAAAACACGAAATCTATAAATTGGTATCGAACTCAATTTCGACCGATTTCGACCAACTTATAAATTATGAATAAGTAATAATAACACTAATTTGATAAATTCTCAAATGTTAGGACAGTAGAGGAGCTATTACGGGGTTTGAGTGCGTACATCGACGCGACGAAAGCCGGATAGTTTAGGAATCGTTGTGTGTATGTAAGTAAACTGATTTGAGACATTTATTAACATTTCATTCCATTTATTTATTTCTTCTCGGTTATTCGAACTGAATTGCCTTTGAAATCCATATGCTATGACTTGTTTCAGTTGCTCATTTTATGATATTCATAGCATACTCTATTTTTGTATATCCTTGATTCTAATTCCTATACTTTGTCATAATGATTGTTGTGTATGAAAGTCGGTGATATAGCATGCTATTAGGTTAGTTTGTTTATTTTGACTCTTATCCTTTGTGCATTAGTATGCGGTTACATTTCTTGGATTCCTTTACCGAGTCATTCTTGAAAGTGAAAGTAGTTCTTGTGGTTAGGGTTATTTGATGATAGAAATTCAGCTTTCATATGGGTAGACTTTTCAGGATGTCAGGGGATTTCTCCACTACCTTGCATGACATACGGGGTAACGTACCTCGAACGGGGTAACCAGACCTCGGGATTTGTTGGCGTAAGAATAACTTGGGTGAACATGATGAGTTTTAAAACTCGGGTATGTTAGCAAGTATACATTCCGGTGACGACTAATTCGCTTGGAATAGAAAAGACGTAATCGTAAGTACGACCTTTTGAAATTATGATATAGAGCTCGATTTGAAATGAAATGATATAAAACAGAGCTCAAATTGCAGTGGACAGGCTGATGTGATGAATATCACTTCCGACCGAACCTAATCCATTACTTCTTAGCCTCGAGTCAGTTTCATATTTTGTTAACTCAAGTATCTCTTTACATGATGTTTCTTTCAACATAGTTGCTATTTAAATTATGTCATTTGATACATGTTGCCTTTTTGGGAATGTGGATCAATGTCTCTCAGTATTACTTAAATAACTTCATGTACTCACCGTCTAGTTTGTGATGGTGGGTGCAGATCAGCCGAGTAGCAGACCAGGCAAATAGAAAGATTGGCGACTACCTCTGAGCCGGTGGAGGACTGCTACGACATACTTTTTTATGTTTTGTATTATTTTGTATTACGTTTTTATGTACAGGATATGATTACGGTTGGGTTGAGTGATATGACCTTCTGATTTGACACATGTTATATATATCGCCATTTTTGTTTATATATGCATGCGATTTCTATTTCCTGATTTTTCCACAATAGGTTAGGCCTTTGGATTTCATTTCCACTAGTAAATCAATAAGACTTCCGCGGAATAATTGGTTAGATAAAAGAAAATTTTTTAGTAACTCTGATTTATAGACAACCATAAATTAGTCACAAGAACAAGTAAGTTAACCATAGGTAGTATCATAAATGGTAGGTGTTTAAATAAGGTTAACTAGTTCCTGGTTAGGTCCTATAGGAGAGATTAAGGCTTAATTAGGGATTAGGCCGGGCGGTGCCCTTATTTGTAGTTGGTGCCGTTACAGTTACTGTGTGTAATCGAGTTATAATTTGTCCCTCTCATTTAAAGAGAGATATCAGTGGATCCCTCCATATGTTAGACTAAAAATGGCCAAGTCCAAGTGAATTGATATGATCAATGTAACTTGGATGTTTTTAGTCTACCTAAAGATCGAGACTGGTACGATTAAACATTAAAGGTGATTTTTTCGTGCCTTATGTTTAATTAAATGATACCGTACAACAAAAGGATATGATATACCGTACAACAAAAGGATATGATATACACTATTGATTAGGTTGTATCGATTTTGATCTTCATACAACTTCGATAGTCATAATGCCTTGCTAAAGAGCGCTTATGACTCATGTACCAAAATCATTTTGGTTCACTGCTAGCGTTGTATGCACCTATTGGGTCACACACAAAGAATGACTTTTGAGAGAATTTAAATGACTCGAAACAATGAATTTTATGTGGTAAAATTCATAATATAAGGAAATCTTTATAATGTGTCATATAAATACCACTTTAGGTAGGGGTATAATGGTAATTCACTTACTCGACTTTATACACATGTTGTATAAATAGGTGTGTTAAGTGCATTCACATTATGGGATAAATTAGGGTTGGAATCTAATTTTTATTTTTAGAAAACGAGTTAGGTTTTTCAGCCGTTTTAGAGTTTGTAGGGAGAACAAAATATAGTTATCATGTTCTCTTTTGGTATAACACTTAGATTCTCGGTCGTCGTTCGTATATGAATTTCTAATAGAGGACGTTCATCTTTTAATACATCTTAAACATTGATCAACATAAAGAAAAAAACTAGAGTTCGAGGTATGTTTTATTTTGTTAATCACTTTAATGGAATTCAGATTTGATCTTATTGGTGTTTTGAAATAAAAACTAAATATTTTTGATGTGTTTTGAACCCCAAAAATCCAAAAAAAAAGGAGATCAAGACCTCCTTTTCGATCCTTACTGTTTTATTATGTTGAATTTGTCAAGTGACCAAAATGTCCTTCAATTTTTATCCTTTCCCACTCATTATCAATGCCCTTTTTAGTCATTTCACGCTTTTCTTTTTTATTTTCATGTTTATCTTCAATTTTAAACCCAAATTAAACCTTAGTAAATACCTCAATTTTGCCAAAAATTGATAAAAATTTCCAATGTTCTCCGAAACACGCGTACACTATGTCTACACCTCAACTTGACTCTAGTTCACATTAAAAGGAGTATACCAACTAGGCACGCAACACAAAAATAATATTTTAACTTATGATTTTTGGTCCGTAATGTGTGGGTCCCACCTTGGATAGCTAAATTCCAATTAAAATATGAAATCACTTAATTAGTTGTCTAATCAAGTATTAGAACTTCTTGAATTTCACATGGAGATGAGAGTGGAGAGTGCAAACAATGAGGGAGAAGAACTGGGAGGATGAGAAATGAAACAAAAAAAAGACGCGGAGAGAGGAGAATGAAGAGATGAAGACGAAGTGGGTTGAGGGAATTTGATCGAAAGCCCCTCTGTTCACATTGTTATTTTATTATGGAGTTATTTAACAAATCGACCAACTTATCCATACCCTTATCTTTTCTAATACTTATAACCTCTGCCCTCTAGTGTAATTTTACAATTTATTTTTTATTTCTTATTAATTTAACTCGTTCTCTGACATGAAAATACCTCGATATCAACAAATCTATATATATATATATATAAAAGTTGAAGAAGAGAGAAAGTTTCACATACTCTTTCCTTCTACTATTTCATTTTTAAGATTTTCTTAATTTTTTAATTTTTAATTTTAAAATATTTATATATTTGTGTTATTTATTATTTTGAGCTACATTCATCCCCCCATATTTTTGAAAAATGAAAATAGATATTTATATATTTATTATTTTTATTATTTTAAAATATATTCATTCCCCCATATTTTTGAAAAACTACAAATCCAACTTTGAACAACTAAGCGACCGTCTAATTAATGATGTATTCATGTTCTTTGTTTCGAATCTTACACCATCTATTTGATTACCGCAATATTATTTATATATACTGTTTATTTATAAAAGTTGAAGGAGAGAGAAAGTTTCACATACTCTCTCCTTCTACTATTTCTTTTTTAAGATTTTCTTAATTTGTTTTATTTTAAGATATTTATATATTTGTGTTATTTATTGTTTTAAGCTACATTCATCCCCCCATATTTTCGAAAAACGAAAAATAGATATTTATATATTTATTATTTTTATTATTTTAAAATATATTCATTCTTCCATATTTTTGAAAAATTACAAATCCAACTTTGAACAACTAAACGACCGTCTAATTAATGATGTATTCATGTTATTTATTTCGAATCTTACACCATCGATTTGATTACCGCAACATTATTTATATATACTGTTAAGGCAACTGAAACAACAATTAAGTTCATTCGAATTTTTTGTTTCTTTGTTAATGAATGGTTACTTCAATGATTTATAAGTAATTATTTTTTAAACCTTCTATTGTATATTTCTTTTCTAAAAACATAAGGGTTGATTATTGTAAATTGTAATTTTAATTGTAAAAAATATTATAATATATTAATGTAAATTAATTTATTAACTTTATATTAAAGTTTTAATAACTCCTGCGCAAAGCGCATGAAATCGACTAGTATTGGAAAGAATCCGAACGTGCTTCGTTTAAGTCTTACAACTCGTCTCAACCTCGATTTCGCGACGGATATTATATAGTACACATTAGGCACAATAACACACAAAAATAATATTTCCTTACGATCTTTGATCCAAAACATGTGGGTCCCACCTCAAATTCCTAAATAAAACTTAAAATATGAAATTACTTAATTAGTTGCCTCATCTGGTTTTTGAAATTCTCGAATTTCACAATTATAACCTATGAAGGAAAATCCTATTAACTTTGATTGTGGTTACGTTTTCGATATTGAAGATTGATTTAGTAATTCTTGCCTATGAGATTCTAAATTGCTTGAACTTGCTATAATTTATTAGACATCGTAAGCTTGAAGCTTGTCAGTTGAGATGGAGAAAGCCTATATAATTGACAGGCTTTGGTATTAATTGAACTTTAAGTTTTGAGTTATATTGTATAGCGAGGGTTGAGTCATTATTAAGGGTTGTTCTTTAATTTCTCTTGAGTCTACCTAAGTTTTATTTTCACATGGGTAGTTTATCATTATTTAATAATCACTTATGTTTAAGTTAAGTAATTATGAAATCTTAGTAAGATGATAAGAGAATATAATTTAGAGTATTCTTTTGCTCGGGATAACAAAGTGCTGAGTTGTATTTGACAAGTCAATATTTAAATAATCTTTTATAGTATATTTTAAAGTTAATTTGAATGTAAAAGACAATATTAAAATTTCGCTTGTTTATATTATTTTAGGTAAAAAGAAGGAAGAATAAAAAAATGAAGGAAAATAAAGATGAGAAGAGAAGAGTTTGATCAATGTCGGAAAATTTCTAGCGATTTGCCAGCAATGTGAAAAATGAGCATAAATAGCTAGCTAAATTGGTAGCAGGAAGCCATAGCGATTTGCTAGCGAAGTGAACTATACAAAGGAATCACTACCTGAATCGCCTAGCAACTGAGAAGATTTTATAGAAGAACTTAACAATTTTCTTAGTGATTTACATGAAATCAAAATTGCTGAGGAATCGATGAGGTCATTCACAAGAGTTTTGGAATAAGATTAGGAATTTAAGTATGATTAGGATATGCATTAGCTAAATACTATATATTGGAGGTAAGGGTTACGAAATAACTCTTTTTCTCCCGACCTCATTATTATTTTCATTACCTGTATTGTCATTGCTTTGAAAAACTCAAGTTTAGAGATTCCATATGAAGTAAATGGTATTTTTAATTAATGTCTTTTATTTATTTTATGACGTTTATGTTTAATATGTGTGCGTAGTTTAATCGTCTAAACCAATTTATGGACTAAGCCGAATTATAAAGTTATAGTTTTTGATGGTATGATTGTAATGCTTTGAATCGATGTTGTATTCTATAATTCATGGGTATAATATATTATTTTCTTCTATTACAATCCATGAAACTTGATCTTGCATGCATAGTGTGCAATATGGATTATGATTGATATGATTTAATTCTAATAAATAATTTACATCATGTTAGTGTGAAGAATTTAGTATAAGCAGTAACTAAGATCATCAATAAGTCTTTAACCTATCTGGGAGGTCTTAGGTGAATTATGATAAGTCATTAATTAAATAGTGTTTCATCGCATTCTTATGGTGATTTTGGATGTAAAAGGCTATATTACACTGGGCGTTTTCTTATTTTTGTGATTACAGGTTATATTTAGGTGATGAGAAGAAATGTAAGAAAATAAATAATTCGGTCAAGTGGAGAAAGTGCCCAACGAATCAATAATGAACTAAGACTCAATGCTAGTGAATAAGTAGTGAATCCGGTTGGATACATGTTGGCACTCGTACCGCGAACCGACGGTTCGACTGACCCGAATCATCTCCCTAGGTGTTCGGTCACACCGTCGACTCCAATAGACATTTCGAACCCGCCTTCCCTTATTATTATTCTAGTTGAAAAACTATTTTTTGAGTTAATTTTTCAGAAAACTTTATATTGTATTAACATGCTCAGTTTTTTGTCGCGCACATAGTGTTTGAGGCAAGTGAGTATGCAAAGCTATCAGGGAACCTAAAGTGGAAGCGTTAATTATAATATACAGTAATCCATAAAAGCAGAGTCGAGGAACTAACTCCTAAATAAAAATCAAATACAAGTCTGATTAACGGATACATAACTAAAACGAATTCAACCAATATATTACACATAGTGTGGATAAGGGCACTCGTCTCCGTCATCGACCACTTTAGCACCTTGTCTTTTCCGTAACCACCGCAATTCTAACTGATTCAACAACGAATCAGGGTTCCGAATCCTCTAGTAAGTGAACAAACATGTTTTATAAAAGTGTAACACATAATAAACAATTAAAGAAAATATAATAAGAAGAATTAAAGTAAACATGCTGCAATCCTATTTCTCACATGGTTATGGTGATTCCTATAAATCCCTGAGGTGTAGGACCTGACCTGTATGTCATAGGCATGGCGAAAACCCCCACCTACGATCTGAGGATATCCCTTTACGTGATATGGGGCCCTGTGCACTACCGATATACTCTAACTTCGCCCATGATGATCAAGGTCGTAGGAGGCGCACATAATAATACTACGTCATCGGACCCGTCTAAAAGTCGGAGTCGGCTCTAAAGGTCTAAATGACAATATGTATGGCTAATGGATTGTCATGGATGCAATGCATTAAATATACAATGCAAACCAAGATTTTATAAATTCCTATTATTTATAGTGCATCCCATGTTGAATGTTTCAATCTCTAGACGAGCTCGGTGTACCCCGTGTAGAATTGAACTCCGCGTCACCAACTCCTAACACTATTATTTTATAACACTTCAATTAGTTTTCAACTAGTTAACTTGGGGCAACTTCTTAACCTTTAAAACCTTGATATTTTCATATTTACCGAAACTAACTTGTAGAGCTCATTTCATACTTTTCATAAACCCCAAGAAAACTTAAATCGGATCACAACCGGAGAAGTTATGAATTTTTCAATATAGTCTATTGATCAGGCAAACTCTAACAATTTAAAACTAAAAAATACCATATTCAAAATATTTTCATAGCTAGTGGAGTCAATTTGAAAAAAACCAATAATCCAATTTGTCCAGAATCCTAATGTAAACGAATTTTAACTACAAAACATCTTCAAAATAGTTATATCTTGAATTGCATCAATTCGCTTCACTAAAACCTTAACCCACATACGTGGGACTTATTCCAAATTGGTGCAAATCAACCTAATACATCAATTCTCAACGATCCCTACCAATTCCTATCAAAACCCTGTGAAAAAAATAAAAAAATTGCAAGAATCTAAATTGAATTATGGAAAATTTCCTGAATTGAGAATTTATCAAATTCTGAGTTGAATACCTTGTCTTCTTTTTGAAAACATGGCTCGAATTGACCGTCCCACAACACTCTACTATTTTGCGGAAATAAACTGGGTGAAAATTAGACGTATGGAGCTTCGTGAACGAAAACCCGAGTTGAGAGGTTTAGAAACAAAAACAACCAAAACGTTTTGTTGAGAATGTTTCAAATGAGTCTATCATTTGTTTTTTTTTGTTTTTTGTTTGTATATGAAATAATTTATTTTTATTTATTAATTCTTAAAATTCTTATTTTGATGTGTTTTGACTTCGGATGCTCGTTTTGCATCCGACGTTTTCACCAAATAAAGCCAAGACTTCGATAAAATAGGCTAACTCCATAAAACGTTCATACTACTAGTTTTGATCAAATCAAATCCCAAAAAATCTTAACTTTGTCCGTGACACACCAAACATTTATGGACCAATTTCCTTATGATACTTAGCCAAACGTGCACCAATTTGGACCCAATCTCGACCTCAAACACAATCAACTAGCATGTAACTCGAGGCAAAGTCTAGTACTGACTTCATTCTCAATTTACATTACCCTAAATCCAAGTTAAATTATTAACTTGTATATATTTATTTATCTTGAGTTATATATTTTCGCGATATAAAATTAACGAAAACTCAGTAAATAAATCCGGCCTCACCCAACCTAGTATTTAGCAATGTGCCGCCCCTAACCATACTACCTGCATAGTCATCACAAATCTCGGGTCTCGCCACATGTATTATATTATATTGTTACTTAAATAATACACGCACCTAAATATAAAAGAAATAATTAATTTCTACAGTCCATTATGTTGAGCACGACCGTGCCACCTAGTGGAACTGGGTCCCCGAGCCTTCAATCCGGTTGAATCGAGTTGAGTTTGATCTAATTTGGTGATGGGTCATCACAATCTTCCCAACTTAAGAAATTTCGTCCATGAAATTTAAATCATACCTGAGAACAACTCCGAAAAGTACTTTCGCATGTAAGCTTCACTCTCCCACGTGAACTCCTAGTCATTGTGAAATTGTCATCGGACTTTCATGAGGAATATCTCTTTCTGTTTAAGCCTCTGAATCCTCTGGTCCATGATATGTATTAGTTGATTCTTGTACATTGCGTCAGGTCAAATATCTAAATGATCCCAATCCATAACATCGCGAGTCGTGCCTTCGCATCTTCTCAACATTGATACTCGAAATACATTGTGGACTTCTGACACCTGCGGCGAAAATGGTAAATGGTACATAACGTTTCCTAGTTATTCGATAACTTGGAATGGACATGTGTATCGTGGTGCGAGCTTACACTTGAAACCAGTCTTTTGTGTCCCTTTATAGGTGATCATGTGCAACACATAGTCTTTCACAAATCAATTGCACATTCTCTGTGTGATCCAACAAAACCTTCAGCCAATATGCTATAGTATCATCCACTTTTGCCCGACAAGATCGTGTCCTACACAATCTACCATGCAGTGCCTCAAATGGTGACATACCAATTTTTGATTGATAAATGTCATTATAAGAAAACTCATGCAGATGAAGATAATCCTCCCAATGATCCCTGAACTTGAGTACAAAAGCTCGTAGCATATCTTTTAGTACCTGGATCAGCCGCTCGGGCTATCCATCAGTTTGTAGGTGAAAAATGGTGTTGAGATGAATATGAGTGCCCAAGTGATCTTGCAAACTAGCAACAAGCCAAACATATACTGAGGATCCCTATCTAACACTATAGTCATTGGTGCTCCTTATAACAGGAAAATTTCATGCTTATATAACTAGCTCAAGCTCGGAAACAAGTCGAATAGTCGAATGGGTAGAAAATGAGCCAAATCCGTTAGTCTATTAATGATAACCCACATAGTATCATGTCCTCTTGGATTGTTATGCAATCATGTAACCATATCCATCGCGATGTGCTCCCACTTCCACTAAGGAATGGGTAAAAGCTGGAGCAAACCATCAGGTCATCGATACTCCACCTTTACATGTTGCCAAATCTCACACCTCTTTATGCATCTGACGAGATTAGTTTTCATCCCGAGCCACTAATACAAACATTTTTAAAAAAATATTCACCAGAGTGAAACAAGTTTGTGAATAATTGAATCCCTCATGTCAAGAATTTGCATAGTTTGCCTCGAAAGTGTATACTTGACAACCTTCTTGACAATCATAACAATCCATTGACATCACAACACAAGTTTCCCTCTAGTCAAACTTATAATTTCCCTCATTAATGTAATACACTCAAACAATTAAAACTTTAGACCACAACTTACTACTCGACACATCAAGTCTTGTTTGAGTAGATTGAAGTTAATTAATTGATTAATCCTCCATTCTATGATCTGTATGCTAAAAAATAATATGACTTCAACGTTGCTTACTAGTTCATGATTTCTGTCTCGTGGGAGAATTATCAGCGTTGCTTCCCAAGCATCATCATTTCTAAGTCAATGTTTGTCTTATTTGAATACATCCATTACACGGAGATTGTTATGTTCCTTACCCTCAAACTTCAATAAGCTTCCTTGATTAATAGTGTATGAGTGTTATTTAATATAATGTTGATCATCGAGCTCAACTGCAATAAGTTCGGACCAAAATAGTAACCCACCGATCTACGACGACTCTCATCACTATGCAGGGTACACATCTCCCTATCATGTGGAATTTATTGTCTCATGATGCCTTGTCATACCCAACTCCATCCATAAGTATCAGGACTGAAAATAAAATCATAAGTCCAGTACTTATCGCGCTCAATCCATGAAGTGAACAACACGGAACATAATAGACTTTTCAAGTCTAGAAATTTCTTTTCCCCTGCCAGTGCCAATTTTCGTAAATGGGCTTAACCATATGCATCACGATGTCTGCTCACTACCACTGAAGATTGGGTAACAGCAAGAGCAAACCACCCGATCATTGATACTCCGCCTTTACCTATTGGAAAATCTCACACTTCTTAATGTATCTAACGAAACCAGTCTTCATGTTAGGCCATCAATACAAACATTTTTTGAAAAAGACTCACTAGAGTGAAACAAGTTAATGAATAATTGAATCCCTTATGTAAAGAACTTGCACAATTTACCTTAAAAGTGCATACTTGCAACCTTCTTGACAATCATAACAATTCAATGATATCATAACACAAGTTTCCCCTCTAGTTAAACTCATAATGTCCCTTACCACGGTAACACATTCAAATAATTAGAAATTTAGACCATGACTTACTGCTCGACATATCAACTCTTGTTTGAGTAGATTGAAGTTAATTGACCGATTTATCCATTCTATATTGGTATACTAAAAAGTAATATGACTTCAACGTTGCTTACTAGTTCATGATGTCTGTCTCACGCGAGAATTATCAGTGTTGCGATCCAAGTAGCATCATTTCTAAGTCAACATCTATTTCATTTGAATACATCTATCGCATGGAGATTTGTTATGTTCTTTGCCCTCAACCATCAATAACGATTCCTTGATTAATAATGTTAGAGCATTAATTAATATAACATTGATTACCGAGATCAACCGCAATAAATTTAGACCAAAATAGTTACCCACCAATCTAACGACAACTCTCATCACTTTGCAGGGTACATATCTCCCTATTACGTGGAATTCATTGTCCCATCACCTCTTGACATACCCAACTCCATTCGTAGGTATCAAGAGTGGAAATAAAATTACAAGTCCATCACTTATCGCTCTCAACCCATGGAGTGAACAACATGGAACATAATAGAATTTTCAAGTCTACAAATTTTCTTCCCCTTCCGGTGTAAATTTTATAAAAAGGTTTGACCAATTTCCTTTTCCTAGAGGCCTTAATTGTTATAATTTGGGCTTTCAATAGTTATCTCTACTTATTCGCTTCCACAACAATATTTAGTCCTAAATTCCTTAATTACACTTTTCGTGGTGATAGCCACATGATATAACGATCAATACTCCTTCATCATTGAGAACCTAGCCAATGTTGTGGTGAACAACCACTAACCAAAGTTGTTATGATCCTGTCACAACCATAATTTTTTATCCTAGTTTAATTTCTTAATAAGGATCATTGACTCATGATGCGGGATCCACATCGAGATATGTGCACTGATCGAGACATGTGGTTGAGGTATATATTAGATTTATTGTGATGTATGCCTAGTGTATTGTATATGTGTAGGATAGTAACTCACTCCCACTTGTGTATAGATGTCAAGATGTGAGCGGGGATGCGCCTCGTAATGCTTGTCGATGTGGGATCGGGGTAGTGAGTAATATGATAAGTTTAATTTGATGTGGCTATATTTAAGATTAATGTGGCTTAAATAGTTAATTTAAGGTGCCAATAGTTTAATTTGTATAAATGAAACCTAAGTTAGCAAGATAAAACATTAGTCATTGATGTTCCTCGAAATACTGTGGACACATCACAAGACCAATTAAGTTTAGTTTAGTGTTAGTAGAGGAGAGTTAACAGAGAGTTAATGGGTTGTGGGGTCATCATGTAAGCCATGAGATTAATATAGAGATATGCGATTTAAATGAGATCAAGGGCTAAAAATCCAACTTACCTATATATATGTATATGAATATGAAATGGGATAAATATTCATACACTTCATTTTTAATCTAAAGAGGGAGGGAAGAAGATCTGGAGAAGGAGATCAAAGATTGCGAAGATATTGTGGCGAATTTGAGAGGGATAGATCAAGTTGATGAGGTTCTAGAATTAGGTAAGCTAGTATCATTTTGTAAAAGATTGTTTAAAAATTAGAGTTTTACTTCAATTCTAGTTTTTACTTAATTTCAGAGGGTAAATGTAATCGTTTTCAAATCTGGTTTATTGATTTGGAATCCTCATGAAAAACCAATAGTTTCGCTATCAAGAAAATTCAGATTTCAATTTGAATTGACAAAATTATGACATTTTGAAGTTGTAGGTGTTCTTAGTGTATTTCTTTTTAGCGAAAACTGAGTTTGAGGTTTTTTTAATTGATTTAATCTAACTTTGATAATTTGTATGAGTTTTAAAACACTCTAATTAATCTCTGGAAGATAGGGAAGAGTCTTGAGAGGTCGTTAGCAAGATACAGAGTGTTGGGAGGCCGAATTAGCCTAGGAACTTTACATGGGTTAGTAAACCGATTGAGATATTTATTCACATTTCATTCCTATTATGCTATTCATTTATAGTTATTTAGACTAATTTATTTACTGTAATCTAGATGCCATGACTTGTTGTTCCATCTCATTTCATGAGTTTGCTATAATGGCATTGTTTGTTGATTAAGAGGTTTCATTGATTCTAAATCATGTGCTAAGTCATTCTTGACTGTTGATGAATTTAGTCAATTGAAATAGCATGCTATTAGGTAAGTGATTTATGGTATTGTAAATCTATTTTTCTTTGTGCATTAGTTATGCAATCGCATTGTTGGATTCCTAAATTGTGTCATTTATTGAATTATGAAAGTTGTTCTCGTGTCAAGGACCATGATGTTATAGAGATGGCACGGTACAAAGGTCGCCAGACTTTTGAGATTGTTGGGATCTCACTACTAGCTTGTGCAGCACACGAGGTATGCGACCTAGGGCTGTTGACAAGTATACTACACATTCGAGGGGCTTTTGTGAGTATTTATACAAGTGTAATGGGAATTGTAATGGTGTGAAGGTATCTATAAGATAGATTACGCCTTAAATAATGGAATAACGCTGACATGATGTAACTCATAGCCGACATGCCCTAGATCATTACTACTTAGCCTAATGTTAGTTTCATGTTGTTTAGCTAAAGTATCTTATAGCATGATTCTTTTTAGCATAGTTGTTATTGTTATGCTTTCATATACCTATTGTATATTTGGAAATGTAGATAAGCGTCTCTCAGTGTTACTTTCTACTTTTCTGTACTCATCATCCTTTTTATAAGGGCGGGTGCAGATTCATCAAGTAGCAGACCAGACAAAAGAGAAGATCAACGACTATCTGTAAGCCACTGAGGTGTTGCTACCTCGGACGTTGTAGGTTTTTGATTTTGTTGTATGACATATATATATATATGTCATTTATAAGTTTTTTTGGGATGTATACTATGGGTTGCGAGATAGTTACCCGACCAGATACATGTTGATATTATATTATAGCTGTTTTGTTATGTATATGCATGTGATCTCTGTTTCCTGATTGTCCACTTATTTAGGATTTATGTTGATTGCATTCGTTACTTTGTTAAGATTTCTGCTAGATTAGGTTAAGTTATAAAAGTTTTAATTAACTCTAAAATATTGATTGACAAGAGAATGATAGGTTACTTAATTTAAAGTTAGCTAGTTTGAAGAAAATTTTTGAAAAGGCTGACTAATACGTTGATAAGTCTTATATGGGTGAGATTAAGGCTTAATAACGAGATTAGGTCAGGCGGTGCCCTAATTTGAGAAGGGATTGTCACAATTTGTATCAGAGCTAACTTTAAAAATAATCAACCTATGAATATCTATAAAATACAAATTTTAGTTGTGGAAACCAGATGATCCTTGCCTAGAAACCATTACTTGGAAGTAAGTGACTTGGGGATTTTTATATGTATATATTAGTTTCTATATGTATATATACGAGATATCTACATAGTTGCCGATTCATGTTCGCTATCAACTTGTAGACACTGATAGATGATTCACGGATAGTGGGGATGCAGGTGCTAGCGGCAGCCAGCCTTTTATTCCATATACCGATGACCATAAGAGGTTGTTTGATCGAGTTACTACTAAGGGAAAATAGTTATATGATTTTATTTCCATAATGACAACTGGTTTTGCACCACCATTTCAGACACTGCCCCTACCATAGGTTTACAGGGTTTTGAGGATTGATGATAGATTTTAGGCTGTAATTTCATCATATACATTATAGAGAGATGCCAATGTTTGGTGGCATGTGACGATAGTTTTAGATGGTGATTTTGAGTCCCGGGATGCATTTAAGAAGAATTTTTATCAGTAATATTTCCCACCTACGGTGATGACGAGGCTGAGGAAGGAGTTCATAAACTTGAAACACAAAGCTGATGAGTCAGGGATGAGCTATAGAGCCAAATATGACTATCTGAAGCAGCTTTTTGGAGATTTAGTGAGATATGAATTTGAGGATGTGTATCATTTTAGAGATGGACAGAGGCTAGATATAATATTTAATGTGACCAGTTCGGGTGTCACGTCCTTGGGTGAGATATATAAGCGTGCACTTTCTCACGAGACTTATTATTTGAGCAGAGTTGCAGATAAGGCATTGTTGGGACCAACGTTGTCATCTGATCGGGTCGCGGAGTTTGTGAGGAAGAGACATAGGGGAAAGGGATATATGAGATATGAGAGAGGTTTTTAGGGATCATGGGCAGTTTGACGGCCCCAGTTCCCACAAACTGGGCTTCGCCCGGCTTATGCTTACGTGGACCCTCAATCAAACCCTAAAGAGTCAACGCACTATTAGTCTGCCTTCTATCCAATTTACTTATCCATTGGTTGCTTATTTAGTTTGCTAATTAGTTTAATAAGTCTTAATATTCATTACGCAACGGAAAGTAATTTAAAGCAACTAAAAAAAAATAATCTGAGTTCCAGACAAGTTCTAGATGTGGAAATCCTGCATAGTATATATCTCATGTATATCTCAGGTTGTATGCGGGTTTCCTGACATATTTCTCGAAGGCTAGTACTAGCGGTGTCCATTCAGCAACTTTGCCCAAATAATAGGTCTCATAAGAAAGTGCATGTTCGTAAATCTCCCCTAACATCCTGACACCTGAATTGACCACATAAAGTCCAATATCAAGCCTCAGCCATTCCCAAAATGGTATACATCATCCAAATCCTCTATCACTCAATCTTCAGCAAACTACCTCAAATAGCCGTATCTGTCTCTATAGCTCATCACTGACTCATCAACTCCCTGTCTTAGATTCATGAATTCCTTCCTTAACCTTTCGTCATTGCAGGTGAGAAACACTGCTAGTAATACTTCATCTTGAAGGTGTCCCACGACTCAAAATCTCCTTCAGAAGCTATCGTTGCATGCCACCATACATCTGCATCTCTCTGTAAAGTGTATGAAGAAATTTCAGCTCGAATTCTATCCTCAATCCTCAAGACTCGATCCAGTTTCTCTTCAGATAGAAGATGGATGTGTGAAAGGCATGGTAAAAACTATCTCGATGAACGGATCTGTCACTGCCGATATAGTATGTATAATTGGCACGGCTGTCGGTACTGTGGGATTAGTCGTAGTAGTAGTGGCTGGTATCTGCATTGGTAGTGCAAAATGTGAAGTCATCATAACAATGAACTCTGCTAACTGGTGTCCCTGAGCAGCTACTCGATCAGATAGCCTCTGAAAATCATCTGCTGATGGTATAGAAGACTGGTTGTCACTCACAACTGCATTCCCTTATCGCGTGAATCTGCTAGAGGTGTCTACAAGTTGATAACGAACGCGAATCAACTACTAAGTAAATAACACATATATACATATAGAAAACTAACATGTACAAATAAAGCATCCCCATCTCACTTTAACTCACTTCCTAACTAATGGTTTCTAGGTAAGGATCATCTGGTTTTCCACAACTAAGATTTATGTTTTCTTGTTTAAATCTTTATTTGTTACTTATTGGAAAAGTTATGCATTGTGCTACACATTGTGGCTTTGGTATCACCTTGTGGAATGACTATTTTCCACAATCCTAAGCTTTATAAAAACAAAATATGATACCACATATGACTATGATATCCTAACTTTAGACAATTCCATAAACCGTCCATAATATTCTAGAACATAGGCTCTAATACCAACTATGACGACCCCTTCTCAAATTAGGGCACTGCCCTGCCTAATCCCGTCATTAAGCCCTAACCTCACCTCGTAAAACTTAACACGAAACTAGTCAGCCTTTTCAAAACCGTTTACCTACTTACAAATTATAAGTTCAATATGTGTTTTAGTGTCTTACGAAATATAATAGATCAGAGTGAATTACAATTTTGCTCACTTACAAGTTAATTCAACGAAAGTCTTACTAATTAACGAAAGCATTAATGTGATACCTAAAAATTGTGGAAATTCCAGGGAATAAAGATCAAATGCATATATATAAGAAAACGAGGATATACATGTGTTTGGTCAAGGTACTAATCACTCAACCCATAATATACAACTCTAAAAGTATATTATAGACATGTAAAAATAATATATAAAAAACCAAAACCAACAAAATCTGGCATAGCTGCACTCCACTGGCTCAAATGTAATCGTCGATCTTCTTTTTTCCTAGCCTGCTACTCGATGGATCTGCACTTACCATCATAAAAAAAACGGTGAGTACATGAAAGTAGAAAGTGACACTGAGAGACATTTATTCATATTCCTGAATATGCAACAAGTATCAAAACGCATAATAATAGTAACTATGCTAAAAGGAAATCATGCAAAAGATACTTTAGTTAACCAAACTAGGCTTCACCCGTCTTAGGCTTACGTGGACCCTAGGTCAACCCCCGCCTAGTCAACGCATGACTAGTCAGCCTCTTATCCAAATTACTTATCCATTGGTTGCTTATTAATTTTGCTAATTAGTTTAACAAGTCTTAATATTCATTACACAGCAGAAATCAATTTAAATCAACTAAAAAATAAATTGAGTTCCAGACAAGTCCTAGATGTGGAAATCCTGCATAGTATATATCTCATGTATATCTCGGGTGACGAAAATGTAAATAAGCATTATATATATATGTATCTGAAGTGTATCTCTTAAAATCCATACCTAAACGTGTATAAAAATGTCAAGTATAATATAATAGATACAATCAAAACTCCTACGATGGTAACAAAGGAAGAGTCGACTCTAAGGGAAACTCAAAGGTAGTCACCGATCTTGGGCTCCTTACCCTTGCTACTAGAGGAACCTGCAATTTTCACTAGTGACGGAGACAATTCTAGTGAGTAAAGCCAGAAGATACTTAATAGTATTTCTGAATAATAAAAGATAATAGTCTCTAAATCATGCAGGTATTTAAACAATGCTGTAAATAAATGGTATAATGCATGATAAACAAACTAATCAAGTAAAGTAGTGGAAGCCAAGTGGCAAGGAAGCAAAATAGATAAGCGAATAGGTAATCCTGTCAGCCACCTTGTCATTAAGATGATTGACCGACCTAGATTATCTTAATCTTTTGATAATCTATTGAGCCTTATCCGTTCTTTCAACTTTGACCTCGAAATAATAATTGTTTCAATCCTTTACAAGGCTCCAAAACTAAATTTATATACACAATGAAACTCGATTCATGATTTGTTCAATTTAAGTAAATTAGGAAATCATTTCCAAAATTTTATAAAAGTTTAGGCAGCACCTCTCCTAAAAGTGGTTTGCTGAAAATGTGACGACCCATTCTCAAATTAGGGCACCGCCCAGCCTAATCCCGTCATCAAGCCCTAACCTCACGTTATACAACTTAACACGAAACTAGCCAGCCTTTTCAAAACCATTTACCTACTTACAAATTATAAGTTCAGTATGTGTTTTAATGTCTTATGTAATAACAAATCAGAGTGAATTAAAATTTTGATTACTTATAAGTTTATTCAACGAAAGTCTTACAAATTAACAAAAGAATTAGTGTGATACCTAACAATCATGGAAAAACCATGGAATAAAGATCGCATGCATATATATAAGAAAATGACAATATATAACAACATGTGTCTGGTCAAGGTACTAATCACTCAACCCATAATATACAACCCCAAAAGTATATGATAGACATATAAAAGTAATACATAAAAAATCAAATCCTATAAAATCTGGCGTAGCAACACTCTACTGGCTTAGAGGTAGTTGCCGATTTTCTCTTTACCCGGCCTGCTACTCGATGGATCTACACCCACCATCATAAAAAAGATGGTGAGTATATGAAGTAGAAAGTAACAATGAGAGTTAAATGCATAATAATAACAACTATGCTGAAAGGAAATTATGCAAAGATATACTTTAGTTAAACAAAATGAAACTAACACTAGGCTAAGTAGTACCGATCTAGGGCTGGTCGGTGGGAGTCATATCCCAATGCCTATTCTACTATATAAGGATGAAGTTGTGCTCTACATCTCTGTGAAGGTCGTAATTGCACTTTTCGCCTTTATAATTATCCCAAATTTTAGTCATTTGGGATGTATACTTGCCAATAACCCTGAGTCTTATAACTCATGAAGTCGCCCAAGTTACGCTTGCCAACAACCCGAGTCCCATACCCCGTGTGTTGCTCAAGTTAGTGGAGAAATCTCGATCACCTTGGAAAGTGTAATGACCCCGTATGTCTATCAAATTTATGTCATAAAGTAGTCCTAGATACAAGAACTACTTTCATATTCAAGAACAACACAGCAATGGAATCCAACAAAACCATTGCATCTTAATGCACAAAGGATATAGATTCTCAACATTATATAATAACTATCTAATAGCATGCAATTTCACTGACCACATGTATTAACAATCAATAATGACATAGCACATGAAATGGAGTCAATGAAATCATTTTATCAATGAACTATATGATGAAAGCAACCTCATGTAATGAGAATAAACAACAAGTCATGACATATGGAGTATAAAGGCAATTCAGTCCAAATGATTGGAAATGAACATATGAATATTAATGAAATGTAAATACCTCAATCAATTTACTTACAACCCACGCAATTCCTAAGCTACTCTGGTCTCCCAACACCTCAAAACTCGCATTTAAATCCTCGGAACACTTCGCTAGTTTCATAATATCAAATTAATCCAAATAAGTTGGGTTTAAATTAAGTCAAATGGGTTTAGGGACCTTAACCCAAAACAACCCTCTACTAAACAACATTGAAATTTTAGTCTTAAATTGCAGCGCGATTTTAGGCATGAAATTGTCTAAATATCAAAATCCTCCACCCATACAAAGACTTTTGGTACCTATCTTAGCTTTCCAAAAAGGTTTAGTTTTCAAAATCCCGATTTAAAACGAAAGAAATAACATATTTCTACTAAACACAGCTCTAATTGAAATCTAATCCGACCAGCGAACTTAGAAAATCTATTTCTCCCAATCTATAGTTACAAAAAATGTGATTTTTGGTCACAAGGCAGAAAATATACCTAATAACAACATACTAAAAGGCCAACTCATTTGGATATGTAGGTTGGGAGTTATGCTTTTAACAATTTTAGTTTCAAAAATCTTCTACCGCATTCCAGTACCTATTTATAGAGCACTTTTGAACATGAAAGCATTTGAATTACAACATATACAGTTGAGCGAAGTTGTTTCCCTTTGAGTAAGCTTTCATATGCCACTAGTTTGAGCCGATTTGGATGTAAAATGAGCAAGTTATGACCAAATTACATAGACTAATCCCTAATACAACATGTAGAAATCTTACAACTTCAAAAACTCATATCTTTATAATTTCAAAGCCAAATTAAGAACTTTAATATACCTGGAGTATCAGCTTGAAATGAGGAATCCAAATCTATAAACCAATTGCAAAGACTTAATCATCCACCCACTAAATTTAACCAAAAACCATAACTGGTTTCAATTAAATAGGGAGATATGTACCTAGTTTTATGAACACCTAGCTTAACTTAATCTCTCCTTCACCAAACCAACTTTGGTTGCTAGTCTTCTTCTGCCTCCAGTCCTTCTCCTTCTCTCCAACAAATTTTCTTCTCAATTATGCAAATGAAATGAAGTTGATTTGGTTGTATGAGGTGATTATTAGCTTTATACAGTAAGTAGATATGGTTGATCTAGTGATACGCCTATTAACACATGTCCCACTAACTCATGCTATGTGACACCAATATGTAACTCTATTGGTGTTGAGATGGAGTCAATACATGTCTCGATGAAAATCAAGTGGCTATTATTTTAACTTGCCAACTTAAGCATACTTAATATATTATTAACCATAGCTCATTTAAATCACTATAAAAGCTATATAAGGCTTATGCCAACTTACCATATCACTCTTTACCTCGATCCCACGCTAGCACTCAACTCGAGACGCATTCACACACACGTATCTACACCTATTCATAAGTGGGAATGACTTAATATTCTACACATATACAAAATACTAGACATACATCATTATAAATATAACATATACCTCGACCATCTCGCATTGGTCACGACAAGTATCTCGATGTCGGTCCCATGTCACGGGTCATTTGATCTTGATTAAGAGATTAAACTAGAATTAGAAATTTGGGTCATGACAAAAAAACTCACCTAATAAACAACAGAATAAGGAGATGCCTAGAAGGACTCACAACTCTCATCAGTTCATAATATATGTCAAATTCAACTTTAAAAATCAACTTAGAGTCTTCGATACTGTAGTTGCAACTTTATGAACCCAAATTAAACTAAAAATTGAAACAAAAACCTTCTTAACTTATTTTAAACTAATTTAGGAGACTCTCATAATCATTCAATGAAACTTCGTGTCCTACACTTACCACAAGAATTCCAAAATAGTATATATAAACAATTTAAAACAAGAATTTACTTTAAATTTTAAAAACAATCACTACAATCTTCGAGTCTTATCCGTTCGTCCCTTGTCTTCATATAGAATATGATATCATCAAAAATAACTCGAAGATGTCAAGTAACTAAATTCCTACATTGATTTGTACTCCTGCAATCGTTAGTCTGATACACGGAGACATGTAATAACATTTCCAAAATAACAATAAGATATATGCATCAACATGACATGCAATCCACTCTGTTGCTGTCTCCTAACTATAATCAAATGTCTACTTCCAAAAATAGTACAAAGACATTATTAAGAGATCATAAAATGTAGAGATAATTTGTCAGCGTTATGCTCTGCTAGTTTCATTAGACGACATAAAGGTAGGATTAAAACCTAGTTTGAAGCAAACCAGGCTCCGAAACAAGCTTATCCCATTCACTTTCTTTATATATGCATAAACTAAAATTATAAAATGCAATGCAGACTATGATACCTTTGCTGGTACAAAGATATTCGATAATTAGTAAAGATCACTATAGAGTTTACTTACAATTAACCAACATTGAGCTTAACTTTTTGGGGTTCACAGAGCTTTGGATCACCTTGAAAATGGTTCCAATAGCTTCCCTACATACCTAAATTATATTATGGGTCGAGTTTCAAGTGAAACCAAATCACTAAACCCAGTGAAAACTGTGGCCAAAATACGCTTGTGAACATTTTTCAAAAATATTAATTTATATAACTGTTTCAACCGGCTTTCAACTAGCTAACTTGGGTTAACTGTTTAACCTTGAAAACCTTAATATTTTTCATGATAACCTAAATGAAACTTGTATTACTCATGTCCTATTTTCCATAGACTCCAAGAACACTTAAATCGGATCACCGACGGAGAAAATATGAATTTTTCAATGACATGTCAACTAGGCAAACTTTATTTATTTTGAACTGAAAACATCTCCGTATCAATATTTTTGCAATTAAATCCTTAAAATTCAAAAACAAATACCACGAAACCACTCGATACCAACATGAAATTTTTTCACAACCCGTGGAGTCAAATTGGACCAAAATCAATAATCAATTCATCCGGAACCCAATGTAAATCAATATCCACTATAAAACATCTCCAAAATGGTTATCAACTTAATCACATTAGTTCAATTCATCATAACCCTAACCTACATTGGTGGAACTTATTCCAAATTAGCGCAAATCAATCCAATATATTAATTCACAACAATCTCTACCAATTTCTATCAAAACCTTGAAAGAAGCAGAGAAATTGGGAGAATTCAAATTGAATTGAGGAAAAAGTCCTGCATTGAGAATTTACTAAATCATAGGTCGAATACCTGGTTTTCTCCTTGGAACTTGACTCAAACTGACCGTCTTGCGATGCTTTACAATTTTACAAAAAAAACATGGCAAAAATCGGACGTCAGAATATCGCAGAGTGAAAACCTAGGTTGAGAGACATAGGGAATAAAACATACTTTCGTTTTGTTGAAAATCAAAACAAACATTTCGATTCTGATTCTTTTATTTATATTTATATATAAACCCCCAGTTTCTTTTCAGCAGCTTAATTTCTTTTTATTTATTCATTCCCGAAATCTCTATTTTGATGTGCTTTAACTTTCAACACTCGTTTTCAATCCAATTTTTCCTCGAATTGAACCAAACTCTTGACAAAACAATCCAACTCCATAAAATATACATGACACTAATTTTGGTCACACCAAAGCCCTATAATCTTTATTTTGTCCATGACATACCAAAATTATCTAGATCAATTCTCTCGCCATACTTAGCCAAATTTACACAAATTCGGATCCAATCTGTACCTCAACCATTGCCAAATTGACATAAAGCTTGAGGTAAGGTCTTGCACCAAATTTTTTTCATCTTACACTACCACCAATCCCAACTTGCATGTATACCAATAAAAATCTTTATGTAATACTTGACACTTGATTTATGAGTTTTTGAGCAACCAATAATTTTAGTTTCACTCGTGCCCTTCAGACACACCCTTACAACTCTGATTAATACTCTAATCTCACCAAAACTGAAGAAAATTCCTAACGCGCTTCAAAACATGCGGACATCGCGTCAAAGCCTTAATGATCTTATTTCGCATTGAATAGAGTATAATACACCAATTAATCATGTGACATATAAAAATAATATTTAGACTTATTATATCTGATTCGTAATGAGTGGGTCTCACTTCGGATACTTAAATCCCAAATTATATAAAAAATACTTAATTAGCATCCTAATCAAGTTTATAAAGTTCTCAAATGTCACAATCTTTTCCAAATTACGGGTCGTCAAACCAAAACACAACTTGAAGTCAACACAACGAGCATAAGGCCACTTCCAACTGCCCCGACATGACTTTTTAGGCATTGCGAACTCCTTTAGTCACTTCCAATAGCCCTTTTAAAACTATTAAGGTAAGCCACAATGACGTCGAATGCTTTATCCTTTGTATAGTCCTCAGCACTGCAGATGCTTAACCCGCAAGATAACATTAATATTGGATCACATAGACCCTAGGTCACTTGAAACAAGAATGGAATACAAGTATGACATGCTTTTCTAGAGATTAACAATAAGAATTCGAAAATAAATCATGTTGATGCTCTTACTGATTTACTTACCTCAAATGCAATAATATCCAAGATAAAGGTGGCTCCCATACATTCGTACTACACTCCCGATACCTAACACCAACGCTCTAGACCCCTCGTACCTATTAGAGTTTAGTTGGTATGTGTTAGATCTTGTTTAAGTTTGACTAACTTAATTCATTATAAAATAATCCACTATTTACCTCAATGTGTTTTCTATTTATCTGAGACTAAATCTTAAATTTAGTGTGTCATAAACAAGTTTATGCTAAACCCCTAAGTCCTTAGTCACTTATTCTTACCATATAGGAAGGCTTGATGCGAAGGAATAACCTGAAAGGCCTCTTTTAATCATTTTAAATACCCTTTTGACACTTAACTCGGCCAAATGCCCAAACTTGGTGTTACAAGGTTATATACATTTTTCCTATTGTTTTTAAGTGTTATTGAATCATCAAAGCCCATTGGAAATCATTTCAAGTTGGTTTAATGCATTGGTTTGCAAAACAGTCCCTTAGGGACCTTAAAATAATTTCCAAAAACTTGATTTTATGCAACTTGAAATGCGGCCAAAACATTCATAGAAATTTCCAAAACTCTCGATGTTGGTTCATTGAAGCTATTAACTTTTAAAAAAGGTTTTTGAGTGATAAAATCTTATCAATATGACCAAAAACCAAATTTGAGACTCTAAGTAAAACTTTAAGTCCTTATTTGTAATTATCGGTCTCTTATTTCAAACATGACTTGAAAACTGAGTTAGACACATTGAAAAATCACAAAAATCGGTGGGAAAATTTATTATGATCTAATAACACGTTCTAAAAACTTTGGTTCAATTTTGATATCATTCGATGTCCGAAACACCTTAAGTAAAAAACTAACTCATTAAGTAACTAAGTTTTGCCTATTTTAAAACTCATTTGGAAGACTATCCAAAGCCCTTCATAATTACTTGAAGCTTTTGAAGAGCCTAATTTATAGTATTTCAAGCTATTCTAAACATTTTGGTTATTCTCGGACTAGTGAAGACCACCGAAAGAGGTCCCGACATCTAAACACTTGCTAAAGGAATATCTTGACAGTTTAACACTGATTTTCTGCCCATTTTTTATAAAGAAGATGAATTAACTTGTAAGAAATACTGATCTGAAGTTATTTTTCTATGCATTATCCTTTTGAAATGGTAAAGTACGCTTAAACTCGATTAAAATCGAGAGAGTTATACTCAAAATACCAAAACAACTGAACTTGAGAGAGTTTCAGACCAGCAGTGTTAGAAAATTCATAACTCTCAAACCACATATCCAAAAAATGTGATTTTTCGTGACACACTTGTCCAAGTATGCAAGAATAATACATAAAATAATAAGCCAATTATGAGAAGAAATGAAGGACTTATGCTATCTAAAATTTCAACTATAACTTTATCTCAATTAAAGGCATCAATTCATCAATTCAACTCAATTTAAGACACTAATTCATGACAAAAATTTCATCCATTTTTCAACTCTATTAGGGTCCTAGTAATCCTTTTAAATAAAAATAAGTTAAAAAAAACCAGAATCAAAGAATCCCTAACACTTAATACAATGCAACTCTTTATTGAGGCATTTCATCAAACATGTATTGTTCATAAACAATATAAACATCAAATATTAGAAACGATGAATCTAATTCCAAGAAGTTGCTGTCCATAATTGAAACTCAATCGAGATACTTGTTTTTGAAGTGATGATGAGTGGTCTAAATATCCCACAACTTTATAAAATAATCCATTATCAATTTGAACATTAAAACTCCAAATTCAAATAGGAAACATGCCTTATTTGAAAAAAAAAAAAGATTTGATCCCATAAAATATTTTTTGAAAACCCATTTAAGACTCAAAATCCTTGCATTGTAAAGAGAATTGAGTTTTTAAAAATTCAAAATTGGAATTAGGTCTCCAAAACCCCCCAATTTCCATTACTAAGAGCAGGAAAAAGAGAGAAAAGAAAGTACCTAGGTCATGAACTCTTATAGGGCTGGAATTTCTTCAATCCTAGCTTCAATTCCTTTCCTTTAGCTTCCCAATTCTCTAAAATCCCAGCACTCTTAGTCTCCTCTCCTTGTTCTCTCAAGAAAATGCATATAGAGGTGATGTTATTAGTCTCTCCACTAAGTCCTCAATTTAATGAGTTTTTAGATGTCTAAAAACTCATCCTAAGATTTACTTAGAATCACATTTATTAATCATTTCTATGTGGATCTAAAGCGAGTTTTAATTAAAAGATGCGTACCCTAGGATTCCTCCATAGACTTGATCAAATGGTTCATATTTCATGGGATTTTTATTAAGACTTGAGGGACTTGCATTTATAACTTAAGATAATTGATGCTATAAAATAGATTAGTTACTTTACCTAAGGTCATATAAACCAACCTAGGCTTAATCATATAATTAGTACCTTGGTGATCATTTAACTTAGATTAATATTTAGGATAAGCATTTCGTTTTCATTTCATGACTTAGGTGAGTATTTTGATTTCACAAAATATTTTTAGCCTAATTTCCCAAATAAAAGCCTAAGTTGTAACCCACCCAAGTCCCTTGTTAGCACATCAACTCATCTAAATACCTGCGTGCACTGATAAATGATTATTTATACCTATATATAGGGTTTAGTTTAGTCATATATTTAGTATAAATATCCTTAAATGAGCTCTAAATCATAATGTTATTACGTTTTTGGGAATTAATGTGTAAAGGAAGGAATCGAAGAAAAATGAGAAGAAAAGGAGTAAAAACCCCCCAAAACACACTTGGCGCCTTGGTCACATGTGTTGACATTGTAGGCATACAAAGCACAATGTGGCAAGAAAAGACACGACGTAGGAGAGAATAAAAAGTGAAGAAAACTAACTCTGGAGGTCCAAAGTAGTAGCGACACTGTGGAGCAGTGGGCTGAAGGGCACGACGCTGGGGTAGTAAGTGACAGTGCTAGACACGCATGAAATAGAAAATAGAGTTTTAATTCGAGTTAAAATTTAAAATAGGGTTTTTAATTGTTATTAGGGAGTACAAATAAGTATTATGACGTGGTAAACTCACAACATACAAACTATTAGTCACCATTATAGTAATTTAGCATATGACTTACATCGAGTTTGAGTATTAAAGAGTTTATGTAAAGAAAACATTGAAGACTTCACCTTTGCAATTCAAGTTTGGTTTTGTTGATTAAATTCAAGGGAATATTTATATTCATCTATGATTTGCAATGATTTCTATTATGAATTGTGATATGTGTGTCTCAATGAAGCGTGAGTAGTCTATTTATTTTAAGGATCAATGTATTATATTGTGACATTCGAAAATTTTATAAACTTTATTATGCGACTAATTAAGTATTTTTGGATTTAATTTGGTATTTACGTATCCGAGGTGGGACCTACGTGTTACGAATAGGAGATCATAAAATCTAATAATATTTTTGTGTGTTGTGTGCCTATTTGATGTACCATACACTATTTCGACATGAAATAGGGTCAAGTGGAGTGTATACGCGGTGTCCATGAGTTCTAGAGTGCGTTGGGGAGTTTTTTTTTCCAATTTTTAGTAAATTTTGGGTATTTTCCAAAATTTAATTTGGATATAAACTATAGAGATAATCATGAAATTAAATAAAATAATTAATAAATTAGTGGGTGCCTAGAGACACGTGGGGTTGAGGGTGACACGCGTGGGATGTACAATAGTGTGCATGCCCGAGCTTGGTCGTTGGCCCGTGTGGCAAATTTATGGCCAAAAAACACATAGGTGCATATATATTTATATATAATATATATAAATATATAAATCAATCCTATAGTTTGAATTAAATAAAGTATACCTTGAATTCGCCTCGAGATTCACGTAGCGTGAGTGTCGAGAAAAGAAATGGTTGAACGCTGCTGTTAATGAGATGATTTGTCCACGCATCGAGATGCGTGACATCCAATATCAATGAAAATTTAGGATGTTTGGTTTTATATATTAAACCATTTAATATACCTTGAGATATGCAATACGTATCTCGAGGAGATCAAAATAATTGATTTCACAATAAGTTGATAGCCACTTGATCAATCTCGAGATATGCAATACGTATCTCAAGGAAATTAATATATAAAATAAGTGAATCATTAGATTTGCCTCAAGATTCATGTGATGCAAATCTTGAAGAAATCCTAATATATATCTCCAACATCAACACCGCCTCATTTAATGTTATTTTGAAACAAAGATTAACATCGAGATACGTGGTACATATTTTTGAGGAAAACGAAATTTATAGTATGAAGTTATAATCATTAAATTTGTCTCGAGATTTTTGTGATGAAAATCTTGAGGAAATTTAATATATATACAAAACAAACAGAAGCTCCTTCTTAATTTTTTAGTTCGTACGTACAGAGGAGAATTCAAAATCCGAGATAGAGAGAACGAGAAAGGGAGATCGAGAAAGAGTCCGAGAGAGAGGTTTCAAGACAAAGGCGATGAGAAGGCGAGATATGTGGATTTTTGTTGTGTTGGCAATCATTGTGGTTGTGTTGTTGAGTTGTTTGTTAGTTTGTTCATGGACCTTGGAGGAGATGGAGTTGGGGAGGCTTGGTCCGAGGAAAGAGACGGCTTCCTAGCCGTCTCCCTTACCCAAACACCTTTGGGTTTGGAGCCAAACCCAACCCCAATGAAAAAAAATCAAATATTGAAAAAATGATTCACTGATGAATATGGGAGTAACATGAAGGAAGAAGAAGAAGAAAAGGGTTTTGATCCACCGAAACAGATTGAACCAGGTCCGGTTTAGGGGTCAAACCCCTTTTCTCAAATTAAAAAAAGTTTTAGAAATAGAAAAAATAAAATAAATCCCTAGAAATTAGGAAAGAATTAGAAAAATGGGATTTTTGGAAAAATTAATTAAAATAATAGATTTTTATGACACAAAGAATTCAGGATTTTCTCGAGAATTTATACCAAGAATTTTTCTTGTAATGCGTGCTATGATATTAAAAATGTCTTAAATTTGGAAATGGTTTAAAAGCCTAGTTTGGGTTAATTTTTGATTTCAAACCACAATTTGGAGTCAGAATTGAGATTCGGACATTCGAAGAGTTGATTTCGAGGGATTTCGGGGTTTTCGAGTTATCAAAAGACAAATAAATGTATAAAAATTTGAAAAAAATATATTTAAGCCTCAACAACGTAATTCTCAATTTTGAATAATAATCTTGAATTAAAAATAAAATTCGGGCACCAAATAACTTATTTTGAAAGTATTTTAGGAGTTTCGAGAAGCGATTGGGCCAATTAAATTGCAAATAATTGGAGAAATGATAAAGTTGTTGTGGAGGCTTACATAATGTATTAATGAATTATAGGTTTGTGATTGGAGCCCCATATGGACTAGTTTACTGATTCGGGGTGCAAGGGAGTTGCGATATTGCGTATATAAGGTTAAGTAAATCTCATAGTAACCTTTACATTATATGATTATAATTTCGTATAAATTGCATTGATTCTTGATATTGCATTTTTCTTGTGTATGTATACAGGGTTTGGTAAGATTAGGTGATTCAAGTCTCCTTATAGTGTAGACTATACCGTGGTTATAGAATACTGTATTATGCTTGAGGTGTTGAAGTCACTAATACTTTGCATCACATTGTTATCATGAGATTATGTTGAACAAGATAATACTCACATAGTTTAGAAGAACAAGACTCATTTGATTATTCTCTGCGCATGAGTCCTTATTATTATTTACTTACCGATTTCGGAGAATGTTATTTAATTGTGGTCGGATAACAAAAAAAGGGATGGATTCACGATTGTATTTAAATTTCTTGGATTATATTCTTCATTTAATTTTTTGGATTATTATGCATTTGATTGTTACAGGTGTATTGGATAGTGTAGGATTTACTTATTTGACATTATCAAGTTTTTATAATTGGATAATGACAGGTTATAGCGGTGAAAAGGAAAAGAGAAAGCTTTCCGACTGTATGTGACTTGCTTAGTTTTTTTTTTTTTCTAAGCATGATTTGGTTTTTGAATATTTTACATTGTATAAATGGATTTATGGGTTCAAGTGTGATTAAGATCTCCTTTGGAATGATGGAAACGGTTTTAAGACAAATTGAGATAATTTTTGGAGTTAAGGTAATGCTAGTTCCAGGACTTTGATATTTTAAATCAAGTTAGAATGAATATATAATTTAGTTGATGCAATATATATTGTTATGGGTGGATTGTGAGTCCTTCGATATTTTCATCAAAGTTGAGCAGGTTTTGTTAAAGATTTTTGAAGGCTGGGATTTCTGGTGTAGGCTAAGAAATAGAGGAGATGCTATCGAAAAAGTTTTACAAAATTTTTAGGATAATGTAATCAATTTAAATGAACTTTGAGGGTTATATAATTAATTTTTACGGAACTTTAAGGTTTAAGATTCACTTTAGAATCCTGAGTGGTTGATAATATTTTATAATTGATGATTACAAGATTTTATTCTTAATTATTTATTAATGGATATGTTAAGGCTGCTAGATTATCAAGAGATTAAGGTAATATAGGCCAGTCTGATGCCCTAATTAGGTGGGGTCTTACACATATGGTATGAATGCTATGCTTTATAAAGGAATAAAAAGTGACTATAAAAAGTGCAATGATTACAATTTGTATTGATTCTGAGCGTGATGCTTTAGACATCTTGATTGCATGTTTAATTAACTTAGGTTTTAGAAGTTATCATGACCATTGAAGCTTTTAATTCAGATATAAATGATACAACTATAAAATACACAACATCAATAGATAGTTGTTCATTAGGGAGGTGCGGATAGTAAACTTAGTTGGTTATGAAACCAATGATTTGAGACTTAAAGTAATGTGGTGCTTACGTTATTTACACCGATAGATGAAGTTCTAGTTTGCACATCAAAATCTTTTTTGTCACGATAGTGGGTTGAAGTGAATTCGAAGGAAATCTATCTATTCTAATTATGCATTACATACAACATATTAATATGTAAAAATAGATATAAAGCATAGTATTAAATTACTTAGGTAAAGTTGTGAACTAAGATATCCTTAATATAAGAGCTCAAGTAAAGTTTAAATTGATTTGTTAAAATAGTTTAGTTTAGTATAAAACAAATTAAAAGTGAGTCCTTTAGCAATCGTTCAAGTTAAATAAGTAATTAACAACTACTGCAAAAACATTTCTCTGAGGACGATATCCATGATCAACGTAAGTTGATTGCATTTTATGACTACAAGCGAGCTGTTATACTTGCGACACACACACCAAGTTTTTGGTGCCTTTGCCGAGGAAAGGTAGCCATTAGTATCACTAAGTTAGTTTGAATAGTTGCTAAGTTTTATTTTCATTACTTTAAATTTCAATTTATAAAAACACAAATAATAAAAAATAGGCTTAAGTTTCAAGTTTGACTTTCTACACTTGATCTTTTTGTGTTTTCTTTTAGGGATACTTAGTGCATGTGTAGTAAGGGAGAGAAAGACCTAGTGCCTTACCACCCAGAGATTGATAGAACCAACGAAGCAAAGAAAAAAAGGAGTCAATATAGTTGAAGAGCAAGCTAGAAACCAGCAACATGGCTGCAAGAATAACCAACCCACAGGTGATCTGATAGTGCAAAATATAGTGCAAGGACAGAGATGCCTTCGTGGCTACTTCAAGCCAGAAGTTCAGGAGATGTATAACGAAGTGATGAGGCTTCTAGCTAACACCATCGAGTTCGAACTGAGACTGTTTCTAATAAACATGGTGTAAAATAACTTGTTCAGCGGGTTATCCAATGAAGATCCAGTTGCGCATGTTGAGAATTTCTTAGAGAAGTGCGACACCGTGCACATTATCAGAGTTACAAAAGAGGTGATCACGATGTGAATTTTCTCATTCTCATTGGGTGGAAAAGCCAAATCCTAGTTCCAAAGGCTAAATGTAGGGAATATGACCTCATAGGTGGAAATCAATGAAATATTTCTTGACAAGTTATTTTCCTCAGTGAAGGTCAGCGAAAGGAAACTTAAGAGTAATCAGTTCAAGCAAGAAGATGTCGAGTCTCTTGGCGAGGCTTGGAAAAGATTCAAAAAGACGTTGAGGAGATGTCTGGGACACTGATAGGTGAAATTTGCATAACTCTAAGTTTTCTACTGTGGGATGAACCACAACACAAGAAGGCTAGTAGATGTCGCATCGGGTGGCTCTCTACTTACTAAGGATGAAGATGAAACATTGGATCTCCTTGATCTTATGTCTCAAAATTCTACTGCCGCTACTCGTTCCATAGTAAGGAAACCTACAGGCATCTACGAGATTGACTCGCAAGCGACAATTATGACATAGCTATCATATTTGGGTAGTCAAATGGTAACACTTCAGATGGGACACTAAAGTCCATAAGTAGCACAACAACCCATGAATTGCCAATGCGTAGTGGTTGACCAAATGGACATACAATGGGGAATGGTGCATGAAGACATTAACTTCATGAACAACCAAGGCTATGGGAACAACTTCAGGCAAAAGGAGTGGCTCCTCAACAGCTTTATCAAGAATACATTAACAACAACCCGAACTTTTTTGTATGGAAGTCCTGATAATGCACTAAAGTTACGCTACGGCTTTGATCAAAAAGTCTAATAGGGGAAGCTTGGGCAGAGCGAAGAGTTGACTTCTTTGAAATCAATAGAGAAGTATTTGTAAGCCATGAGGAGCGCTATGAGAAGCATGAGAAAGGGTTGGAAGGAATAAAACAAGCTATGAAAAGGATGGATAATAAGCAATCACAATCTATCAAGAATCTAGATAAGGAAATTAGTCAACTTGTAATACCTTGAACTCGAGGAAAGAATGACAGTTTCCTAGCAACTCCATTACCAATCTTAAGGAGAATGTAAGTGCCATTCGCATGATGAACACTGCGACAACAAAGAAGCTAAGACAAGACCCATTAATGTACAACCATGAAGAGAGGCAAAATGAGCATGAGGGTTTCAAGAAGCAAAGAATCAATGTCTTAAAGAGAATGAAAGGGAAGCAGAAATGGAAGGCCAAGCAAAAAGATGAAGGACCTTCCAATGAAGCCCCCATAAGGCAATGACATAAAGTTGGTTTCGAAGAAATCGGAACCAAAACTCAAGTTTATCTTGTAACTTCAACTAATCAAAAAGAAAGATCTTAGAGAGATAAGCATACCGATAAACATTGATGGGCACCATTTTAAAATGTCTTATGTGATACGGGAGCATCGATTAATGTCGTGCTACTGATGGAAATGATACATGCCGACTTGAAGATCAATTTTCTGGTTACGATGAATTTGCAAGTGGCATATGGTAATTTGATACCTACTATATGAAACATTTTCAATGTGCATGTGGAAGTAGATAGCTTCACATTCATCATGGATTTTGGGGTCATGAACCACAACGTGGATGATGATGTATCTATGATCCTTGGGGGACCATTCTTAAACACTTCTAAAGCAAATGTGGACATAAGAGAAAGGAAGATCAAGATGAGTATTGACGAGGGCGATGATGCTGAGAAGGAAATATATCCGAATAGGAATGACATCATAATCTCCAATTTGCAGATAAAGCTTCTTGATTTAGACTCGGACTAAACGAGTAAAAAGGCATCAAACTAATGACGTTAAATTAAATGCTATTGGGAGACAACCCAGAGTTTTAAATTTTAAGTTTTGGAATTTCAGTTAGTAGTTAGTTTTTTAGTTTGAAAATTACAATTAACAAGTTCTAATTCTAACTTTCAAAAACTTATGTTGAATGTGTCAGAAAGATCATTCGTCAGGTAATGATTCATCGGAATGAAATTGCCTCGCAAACTCATTAAAAGAGCGAAAGTGAGCAAAGGAGTTCAAAGAGGTGAAGGTAAGGTGCATGGGCAAATTAAAGGTAAAATTTATTAATTTTTATATTTTCATGGATTTTACGCGGTTACGACACCTTGTGTGAGTTATAAACAAATTCGGAGGAGAGCTGGGGGAGAATTAGCAAAAAATATACGCGAAGATGTGGGCTATAAGGTTGACGCTGTGGGTATTACCCACACAGCCGTGAATGTAGGCTACAACGCTAAGATGGCAGTAGGCAAAAATATTGAAATAGCCCCACTACGTCCGTAACGCAGTGGCGGCACAATCACAGTGCCATGCCTTAACTTTAATTTTAACTTGGATTTTAATTTCGAGGATAAAATTTCCATTAGTTGGGAAGATTTGTCACGACCCGAATTTTTAATCCTAGTTTAATTTTTTAACCAGGATCATCGACCCATGACATAGGACGCGCATTGTAACGGCCTACCCCTACAAATTGGGCATCGCAGAAAGAATTCAACCACAATAAAACCCCGGTTGATGCTTCAACTTATAGTTCTAATTCTATAAGGAGAGTTGAAAATGCCCAACACTAGGCTTCCATTAACCCCGATAAACTAGTGCGGAATAAATAAAGTCTTAGTTAGACTCACAAACCGGTCTTCAGTACCTGATAGTCCACTCAACAAAGTATATATATATATATATGTGAAATCATATGCAGTGGAATTTCAATGCAGTGAAAACCCGATAATAAATAAATCAAACACACAACGAGTTCTAGGTGTGGAAGTTAGAATGTGGAAATTCTGTATAACGATTACAATGTACAAATTATAATGACGTAGGAAAATATATGTATTTCTCAACCTAAATACCCTTTTATAAAAATTATAATAAATGTAATGTAAATACATCAAATGACCTAAGTATGCCGTACATCAATGTTCTCGAGCTCGAAGATTAAACATGCAAATGTCACCAAAAGTAGAGACAATTCCAGTGAGTAAATCCCGAAGAAGTTCAACATCAATTCGGATTAAACAATAAACGAGTCTATAAATCATGCAAGAAAGAAACGCAGCTGAAAAGAACAATAAAGCACATGATAGATATACTATAATAGTTAATGATAGAGACCAAGTGACCTAGAAGCAAAGGGTAGATGCCTAGTGGTCTTGACACTTTACACGTGGGCTCATAGCAACTTGACTACGGGTAAGTGTCAAATACTGGTACTGCAAGACCAAGTCCGCTTCAACCACACCTAATCCGTTCGGCACTGTCGGCTCACTTGAGGTACAGCCCGAGAAAGTTCCAAAGGGAGCTACAGTCGCAATTGAATGCTCAACCATATTGGAATCCTTAAGTCCTGTGAAGAGCCACAACACATTGCAGATGCTCACTCAGAGGATTCAGTCTCATCTAAGAGCTCCGAGCGCAAATCAAATGCTTAACCCACGAGTAAACAAAAACTTAATTCGACAATTTAGACGTCACTTGGTAGGGAAGTAGAGTCCAACAATATGTATCATTTCCATCAAAATATGCAAGGAAAGAAAAAGAATTAATATTGAATTTTTAATGGTTTATTTACAATATAATCGCATAAATCACCACGTCAAATTGACCATTCGAAAAGCCTAGTTGAGTCCTTGCATATCTACATTCATGATAGGTACAACAAAGTCATTTAGACTCTATTTAATTCTTTAAGGACCAATTCCTAAATAAAAGTATTGTTCCTTGGTTCATGAATCTATTAATTACAGTTTTCAAGTAGCATAGCTTACTTTCATGTGCTAGTAAAAATAAATTTATAGTTATTCACGTAGGCATTTGCGTTACAAAATTTTCTAAGTTCATTTAACTTAAATAAATGGCTTTCTAAGGGTTTGACACTACCCAACCACTACTCCTTACTTCCAACTTAAATCGCTCACGACTCCAAAATCAATAATTAACACTTCAAACCAAAACCAACGATTTGAGTAAAATAAGAATGCGTCGAAGCAAAACATTGAAAAACCCATAAAGATTGATTTTTCAACTTAAATGATTCAAGTCAACTAAAAACAACGAAAATGGGGTACATACCACTAAATAAAAGTCAAGTCCAATTTAATACCCCAAATCACATATTTTAATTAGAAACTCATAACTTGAACAAGTTAAGTTCATGTTTTGGGAAAATAGATTAAAACTCCTCGTTTTGATGTTCCACTTAACGTGTAAGCTCACCGAATCAATAAAACTTTATTTTACTTTTAAGAAGAGACTTTAGCATCATAATACTTTTCATTCCATATATAATATATTAGTTTTAAGCTTAAGTCTAACGTTTTGGCTCTTTAAGCTAAAACACATTTAAAACCACAATAATTCTTTTACTCAACTCAATCGGGTTTATGTCGTAAAATGAAACCCAAATAGAAAATTTCATATTTTCAAACCTAATGTTTTGTCAAAATCTCACATTAAAACAAGTTTGTCGTTTCTTGAATTTCAAACTAATCCTACGAAAGAGAGTAATGTTATTCTCAAAACGTTCAAGGTTTATCAAAGAGGGTTTAAACCTAAAATTAATGCAACCAAATGTTGGCTCAAATTAAAAAAATATAGTTTACATTGAGCTAAAAATCATAGAGAAACAATGGAACTTTCTCAAAATGACTTAATGCACTTCAAACCACTCTTGAAATCTCATAAAATTACATAGAAGTTAAAGAATCGGGTTTAAAACCATATTTATCTTCACTTGAAGACTTAAAGAAAATTATGTAACACACTCTTTGAAGTGTTTCCTCAAACAGTTCATGTGTATTAGCTAGCATTTTTTCATTCAAGTTAGTTTCAACCAATTGAATCTCCATTATCAAAACCCCTTAGACAAGTAGCCTTAATACTTAATTTGAAGATAAAATCACTATTTTTGAGAAATCAAATCCACATTAATCAAACATGTATTTAAAACAACCAACTTAAAATCATCATTAACAACTATAAATTCATGGATTCAATTTTGGTTTGAACTAAATTTGGTTGAGAGCCTTACTATAGCCTTCAATAGAGTTCTTCAACTCATATCCCTTCAAGAACAAAGTCTTCATCTTCTACCATTTTTTTCTCTTTTCCTTCTCTTTCGCGAGCAATTGTCGCCAAGTCATCGCACCATGCCATTCACCACGCCGCTGCTAGTCCATCCTCTGCATCGTGCTGCGATCCCCTTCGCGCTACTGGTTCGCTGCCGCTGCTGGTGGTCTGTTATCCCTGGAGCCGCTGCTCCTCGGTGGCGGTGTCCATCTGCACCAACAGCACCATCCGTGCTAGCCTCCACAAGTACGCCCCTCCTCGTCCGCGTGGTGTATCCCTGGATTTGCTGCTCCTTACCGGCGTCGTGGGCTCCTCCACCATGGTTGCTTCTCTTTTTGCGCTCTTTGTGTACGTTGCGTTGATGGGGAAGTAGATATGGTTTAAACCTTTTTTATTTGTTTTTTTTTCCTTTTTAAGTAAGGATTAATCTCATCCCTCCTTCCTTCCTCGATTGAAACAACACTTAAGGCCAAGGGTCAACACAACTCACTTAGAAGTGGATCTAAGGGTCCTTCTTCATCTTAATCACTTTGTGACCCCAATATTGACACAGTTAGCACACACAACTATTTTCTTGACCTCACTTAGCCGATTCTCAATAAATTATTAGTCTAATTCTCGTCATTGCCCGAATTCAATTTAATTAACCCAAACTAATGCAATACCATATACTACTAACATTGGTATGGTAGACAAAAATTAAAATCATTTTATTTATTTATTTTATAAATATTTGAGCACTTCGACTCACCGCGACCCTCGATTGGGTATTAGAACACTAATAATTCATAATTAGTGATTAAATAACGAATTTTAAATTATGAGCCGTTACACGCATCGAGATTCGTGCACTGACTGAGGCATATGGCCGAGGTATATGTTAGATTTTGTTATGATGTATGCCTAGTGTGTTGTATATGTGTACAATACTAAGTCACTTTTACTTGTGTATAGATGTCGATACAGTTACGACCCAAATTTTTAATCCTAGTTTAATCTCTTAATTAAGATCAAATGACCTATGACGTAGGACCCGTAACGAGATACATGTCGTAACCAAGGCTAGGTGATGGAGGTAAATATTATATTTGTTATGATGTATGCCTAGTGTATTGTATATGTGTATTGTAATCCATTTCCTTTGTGCATTGCTTTATTGTATTCTCAAACCATGTTGTTCATTGAAATATGAAAGTGGTTCTTGTATCTAGGGTCATAACATTATACAGGTCTGTCGGACATACGGGGTCACTAAACGTTTAGGGTGATCGAGATCTCTCCACTATTTTGCGCAGCATACGGGAAATAAGTCTCGGGGTTGTTGGCAAGCATAACTTGAGTAGCACACGGAGTATAGGACCTGGGGTTGTTGGCAAGTTTATATCGCAGGTGACTGGCACCAGCAAAAGTTTATTAAGGCAAGAGCAATGCTCATACCTTCGCATTGATGTAGAGTTTAGCTCCATCCTCATATAGTTGAAAGACTGATGTGATGATAATCGCAACTGACCAGCCCTAGATTATTACTATTTAGCCACGTGTTAGTTTCAAGTTGATTAGCTGAAGTATCTATATGCATGTTCTCTTTGTTGCATAGTTGCTATTATCATGCTTTTAGATACTTGTTGCATAATTGGGAATGTGAAAAAATGTCTATCGATATTATTTTCCATTTTCCTAAACTCACCATCTAGTTTGTGATGGACATAGGATAGGTATAGGTTTATAATCATTTAAAAAATATAATAATAATTGGTAAGTAATAGAGTTTTGGAAATACTGACTAATTCCTTGTTAGGTCCTATATGGTGAGATTAGGGCTTAATAACGGGATTAGGCCAGTTGGTGCCCTAATTTGCGAAAGGGTCGTCACAGTTGGTATCAAAGCATAAATTCTAGAATATTATGGACATTTTATGAAATTGTCTAAAGTCGAGGTATCATAGTCACATGTGGTATCATATTCTAAATTTATAAATATTAGGAGAGCCTAAGTTTATAGAGCTTAGGATTGTGGAAGATAGTTATTCAACAAAGTGATACCAAAGCTACAATATGTACCTAACTTTTCCAATGAGTAACAAATAAAAAATAAAAAATATAAATCACATGTGATGCCTTCAAGATGAAGTTTTACTAGCAGTACTTACCACTTGCAGTGATGAAAAGGTTGAGAAAGGAACTCATGAACATGGGACAGGGAGCTGATGAGTTGGTGATGAACTATAGAGATAGATATGGCTATTTGAAACAATTTACTAAGGATCCGGTGAGAGAAGATTCAGATGATGTGTACTATTTTAGAGATGTACTCAGACCATATATTATATTTTAAGTGGTCAATTTAGGTGCTAAGACATTGGGTGAGATTTACGAGCGTGCACTTTCTCATGAGACCTATTATTTGGGCTGAGTTCTCGATGGGACACTGCTAGTACTAGCATTGACGCATGACCAGGTTGTAGAGTATGATAGGAAGAGACATAAAAGTGAAAGATCGAGGAGATGGGACAGAGGTTCCCATGGATTAGGGATATCTATAGTAGTTGTACCATATGTTTCATCTCCTATGCCTTTGCTGATCATTGTTGGTAGACCTCCCTTGCCACCACCATTTAGACATGAAGTACTTGCTCCTACTACTACTTTGCCAGCTCTACCAGCACCACCAACGTCACATCAACAACATCAGGGTTGTAGAGGCTGAGGCAGAGGTAGAAGTAGAGCTTGAGATAGTTCCCAATAGGAGCAGAGATAGGCACAGGCCTAGAATCAAGTTCAGGGTCAGCGTAGACCTATCACTTACTATAGGTGTGGTCAAGTTGGGAACGAGATTAGAGATTGTCTACAACCAACAGTCGTGTTTCCACCGCATAGTCGATGTAGACATGGAAGCACAGCCCGATGTAGATGCTACACGGAGATTCAATGAGGATATGATTTCCATTCGTGGTAGATAGTTATATGCATTTTTTGATTCGGGTTCTATAATATCTTTCATTTCTGGTAGCATGATAGGGTTGACACTAGTTAGAGTTAGCACACATTTGATTTTGAGTACTACAGTCAGGGATAGAATCTTATTTTCTTGTTGAGAGATGTCTAGTAGAGATAGGCTAGGTAGAGTTACCTGCTGACTTCAGGGTTCCCGAGTTTTTAAATTTTGATTTATTGTTAGGGATGGATTGGTTAGTAGTGTATCACGCTCATATCGACTGATTCAGTAATATAGTGATATTTGAGATCTTAGGGCATCCGATGTTCACATATAGTGGTAATATACCAATAGCCGAGGGCATTAGAGGCCGACTTGTGACTAGTGGAGAGATGGAAGAATCTGATGTCATTATACACCATAGTAGAGATTTCGATTGTGTACGAGTTTCGAACGTGTTTTTGGAAGACTTACCTGGTTTACCACCACCTAGAGAGATAGATTTTATCATTGACTTGGTACTCGGCACTATACCTATATCTATACCACCATACCGCATGACTCTAAGAGAGTTGGAGGAATTGAGGAGTCAGTTGCAGGATTAGGGAGAGAAAGTATTCATCGCACATTCTATGTCACTATGGGGAGCACCGATTTTGTTTGTGAAGAAGAAAAACGATACTTTGAGGCTGTGTATCAATTATAGACAGTTGAAAAGGGTCATAATCAGAAGCAAGTATCCCTTACCATAGATTGATGAATTATTTGATCAGTTGATGCGAGCACAGTATTTCTCCAAGATAGATCTGCTATCAGGGTATTATCAGCTTAGGATTAGGGATGAGGATTAGTTTAAGACAACATTTAGTATGAGATATGGACACTATCAATTTACAGTTATACTGTTTGGTTTGACTAATCTTCTGCCATGTTTATGGATTTGATCCATCAAGTGATGAGGCCATTTCTTGACCATTTTGTGATAGTTTTGATCGATGATATATTGATATATTCGAGGACTTAAGAACATCACGAGCAACACCTCAGAGAGACATTGCAGACTTTAAGGGAGCATCGACTCTACGCCAAGTTCAGTAAGTATGAATTTTGGTTGTCATAAGTCAATTTTTTAGGACATGTCCTTGGAGCAGCATGTATTGTTGTAGATCCATCTAAGATTCAGGCTATTATAGATTGGCCTGCATCGACGTCAGTTATGGAGGTCAGGAGTTTTCTGGGGTTAGCAAGATATTACCACAGGTTCGTGAAGGATTTCTTAAAGATCTCTCCACCGATGACCAAATTGACCTAGAAAGATGTCAAGTTTGATTGGTTTGAGGAATGCGAGGAGGCATTTGCTCAGCTAAAGAGATTTTTCACTACCACACTAGTGTTGATATTGCTAGAAGTTGGACATGGATTCCTGGTATATATAAATGCTTCTCATACATGTTTAGGTTGTGTGTTGATGCAGGATAGAGGCACGATAGCTTAAGATAAATGAGAAAAACTATCCCATTCATGACTTAGAGTTGATGGCGGTAGTTTTGCTTTGAAGATATAGAGACATCATCTGTAAGGAGAGAGGCTCGCACTTTATACTTATCATATGAGTTTGAAATACCTATTCACACAGAAAAGGCTTAACATGAGACAATACCAGTGGGTTAAAATTTCTGAAGAACTACGACTTTTCTCTGGAGTATCACCCAGGAAAAGCTAACATATATGTTGATGCACTAAGTAGGATGCCAGTTGGAGATGCCAAATTTGTTAAATGCTATATGACACACGAGTATGGATTACTCGGGGCGGCGACAATGATAACGTAGTTAGATATTTCTAGTGATACTCAGGTGATGATTTGTGCACAAATGAGGCTTTAGACAATGTCTACTAAGAGAATATTAGAAGGACGAGAGATCCGACATGTTATACTCAAGATTAAATTAGTTGGCCCTGAGTATTGAGTGTACTGACTAGACCGAGACGACATACCATTGTTTGAGATTTAGAGTCAGATTGTAGATATTGACAATGGCGGAGCTGAGAGATGAGATTCTTTAGGATTCATACCATTCCCGATTCGTTGTTCGTCTAGGTAGGACCAAAATGTACCATGACATGAAGAGATATTTTTAGTGGCTTGGGATGAAAGCGGACGTATCGGAGCTTATCAAGAACTGTGGGATTTGCTAATAGGTGAAAGCAGAGCATCGTAGACCTAAAGGATTGTTACAGCCGCTTCCTATTCCACCATGGAAGTGGGAAGACATAGCCATGGATCTTGTTAGAGGATTACCGAGGACTGTCAATTGACATGATTTCATCTGGGTAATTGTGGAACAATCGATGAAATCTGCCCATTTCATACTAGTTGCAACTCATTACACATTTGACTAGTTGAGCATATTGTTCGAGAGAGAGATTATTAAGTTGCATGAGGTACCATTGACTATTACATCAGACATAGGTGATATGTATGCGTCCAGGATGTAGCGGAGTATGCAAAAGAAGCATGGTATGCACCTACAATTTAGCACAATTTTTACCTTAGATTGATGGGCAGACTGAGAGGTCGATTAAGATTCTCGAGGATATGCTCAGGGCTTGTGTACTTAAGTTTGGCGGATCATAGGAGAAGTACCTACCATTGTGTGAGTTTGTATATAAAAATAGTTATCAGGCTAGCATTTAGATGGCACCATTTGAGGCATTATATGGCAGATCATGTCGCTTACCATCTTGTTGGGTTGAACTATGAGAGGCAAAAGAAGTATGCATACACATATCGCAGTGATCTCACGTATGACGAGGGAGCCTTGGTGTATCTATAGGTTTCTCCTCGGAAGGGTTTTCACACATATTGTCTGAAAGGCAAGTTAGCACCGAGATTCATCGGGCCTTTCAAGATCAAGAAATGGGTCAGAAAGGTTTCTTATGAGCTGGATTTACCTCCATGGATGTCGGGGATTCATCAAATGTTTCATATTTCTATGCTTCGACTAGCTAAGTCGAAAGCAGGCGAGAGACTGACTGTTGACTTGAGTCAGATTGATCTGAGTAAGGACATATCTTATGAGGAGTAGCCCATACAGATCTTAGACTGGAGGGTACAACAATTGAGAGGCAAGTCTATACCGAAAGTGTTAGTCAAGTGGCAGTTCCATGGAGACTCAAAACTCGCTTGGGAACAGAATGACTATGTGCGAGATAATTTCCGTACCTATTCGAGTCAAGTATAACTTTAGGTCAAGTTTAGTTTCGAGGATGAAATTTCCATTAGTTGGGAAGAATTGTCATGGCCCAAATTTTTAATCCTAGTTCAATATCTTAATTAGGATCAAATGACCCATGACGTGGGACCTGCAGCGAGATACGTGTCGTAACCAAGGCTAGGTGGCTGAGGTAAATGCTATATTTGTTATGGTGTTTGCCTAGTGTATTGTATATGTGTAGACTACTGAGTCATTTCTACTTACGTATAGGTGTTGAGGTATGAGCGGAGACGCGCCATGATATGCATAATGGCGTGGGATCGAGTTAGAGAGCAATGTGGTGAGTTGGTATAAGCTTTATAGTGCTTTTATAAGTGATATAAATAGGGATATGGTTGGTTAGTATTAATACACTAAAGTTAGTAAGTTAAAATAACAACCACTTGACATTTCTCGAGACACGTGTTGGCACATCTCAACATAAATTGAGTCACTCATTGGTGCCACTTGACATGAGTTTGTGGGACATGTGTTAGTAGGTGAACCATTAGATAAGTCTCGAGATACCTGTGCGCATTAGGATCAAGGGCTATCAATCAACCATATCCAATTCACGACTATAAAGCTTTTAGTCAGCATAAACAACTTAAATCTTTCATTTTGAATTCTTAAGTGAGAAGCAAAGCTTGTTGGAGTGAAGAGAGTAGTTGGAGGAGCAAGAAGAACATCAAATTTAGTGATTTGGTGAAGAAGAACTCAAGCTAAGCTAGTGAACATCAAGTTAGGTAACTTTTCTACACCATAAACATAGCTCAATTCAATGAATTCATGTATTTGATGATATGTTTTGTTGTTTTATGTTGGTAATAATGTCTTGGAACTTGAGAAGTGTGTATAAAGGTGTTCAAGGCATTAGCATAGCCTATGTGTGGAGAAAACTCATAATTCTGGGTTCTGCAACACATAGTGCGCTATGTAGGATAGGTAGCGCGTTGCATCGGTCATTAGTGCATTGCATAGGGTCAATAGTGTGCTACATGCTATGAAAACATTAAAAAACCAGCAAGTCTCAAGAGGTCCTTAAACACTATAAATAAGTCTAATATGCTAAGTAAAAGATCCAAACACACTCAAAAACATATGATATGATGTTAGGAACCTAGGGAAGTATTTTTGGTATTCAAATACGAGTTTCGAGGTGTTGGGAGGCCAGAGTAGCATAGGAAATTACGTGGATTGTAAGTAAACTGATTGAGATATTTATTTGCATATCATTCCTATTCATATGTTCATTTCCAATTATTTGGACTGAATTGCCTTTGCTTCATATGCCATGACTTGTTCATTCTCATTACATAAGGCTGCTTTCATGGTATAGTTTGTTAAAAAAATGATTTCATTGACTCCAATTCATATGGTATTTCATTATTGATTGTTAATACATGTAGTCGGTGAAATAGCATGCTATTAGGTAGGTGTTACATAGTATTGTAATCCATTTCTTTTGTGTATTGTTATGCAATTTTTTTATTGGATTCTCAAACCATGTTGTTTAGTGAAATATGAAAGTGGTTCTTGTATCTAGGGTCATTACATTATAGAGGTCCGTCGGACATAACAGGTCACTAGATTTATAGGGTGATCGAGATCTCTCCACGATCTTGCGTACTAGTAGCAAATGAGTCTCGGGGTTGTTGGCAAGCATAACTTGAGCAGCACAAGGGTATGGGACTCGGGGTTGTTGGCAAGTATATATCGCAGGTGATTGGCACCAGTGGAAATTTATTAAGGCAAGAGCAATGCTCAGACCTTCATATTGATGTAGCGCTCAGCTCCATCCTCATATAGTGGAAAGGCTGATGTGATGAAGATTACGGCCGATCGGCCCTAGATCATTACTACTTATCCATGTGTTAGTTTCATGTTGTTTAGCTGAAGTATCTATTTGCATGTTCTCTTTACTGCATAGTTGCTATTATAATGCTTTTAGATACTTATTGCATAATTGGGAATATGAACAAATGTCTCTCAGTATTATTTTATACTTTCCTGTACTCACCATCTAGGTTGTGACTATGGGTGTAGATCCATCGAGTAGCAGACGGGGCAAAGAGAAGATTGACGACTACCTTCGAGCCAGTAGAACAATGCTACACTAGATTTTGTAGGTTCGATTTTTGATGTATTATTTTTATATGTATATGGTATACTTTTGAGGTTATATATTATGGGTTGAGTAGTAGTACCTTGACCAGACACATGATGTTATATATAGCCATTTCATTATATATAGGCATGTGACCTTTGTTCCCTAATTTTACAACTGTTGTTCGCATTATGTTATAAGCTTCCGCTAGTTAGTTCAGAATTCGCCGAATAAAACTTTAAATAAGTAAAAATTTTAATTAACTTTGATTTATGAATGGACATAGGATAGGTACAGGTTTATAATCATTTAAAAAAATATAATAATAATTGGTAAGTAATAGGGTTTTGAAAAGGCTGACTAATTCCTTGTTAGGTCCTATATGGTGAGATTATGGCTTAATAACGAGATTAGGCCGGGCGGTGCCCTAATTTGAGAAAGGGTCGTCACATATACGTGAGTAGGGACAAGCCTTAAGATGCGTGCCAGCGTGAGACCAAGGTAGAAAGTGATATGGTAAGTTTAATTTAAGTTAATGTTGCTTACACAACTAATTTGATGTGGCTATAGTTTGATTTACATTAATGAAGCCTAAGTTAGAAAAATAAAATATTAGTAATTGATGTTCCTAAAGATACGTGTGAATACATCACGAGACTAATTATGTTATATTATGTGTTATCAAGTAATAGTTAGTGGAGAGTTAACGGATGGTGGGGTCACAATTAAGGCCATTTGATTGATATAGAGATAAGTGATGTACATAAGATCAAAAACTAAAAATCTAACTTAATATATATAAGATTGAATAGGATAAACATGCAAACATTTCATTTGATCTAAAAGGGAGAGAATAACATCTGGAGAAGGAAATCAAAGAATTGTGAGGCGATTTTGGTGAACTTGAGAAGGATTGATCAAGTTGGCGACGTTCTACAACGAGGTAAGCTAGTGTACACTATCATTTTGTAAAAGTTTGTTAAAAATAGAGTTTCATTTAAGTTTTGGTTTTTGCATAATTTCAGAAGTTAAATGAAATCATTTTCAAAATTGGTTTATAGATTTGGATTCCTCATGAAAAAACCAATAAATTTGCTATCAAGAAAATTTGAATTGACAAAGTTATGACATTTTGAAGTTATAGGTATTCATTGTAGATTTTTTTAGCAAAAGCTATAAGTTTGGGGTTTTTTCTAATTGGTTTGATTTTTTATAGTTTGAACAAGTCCTAAAACACCATACGTAACCTAAAGAATCTAAGGAAGGTTCTCGAGAGGTTGTTAGAGAGATACGAGGTGTCGGGAGGCTGAATTATCCTACGAACTTTTGCGTGGGTTGTAAGTAAATTGATTGAGATGTTTAATTACATTTCTTTCATATTATGATTATCATTTATAGTCATTTGGACTAATTTATCTATTGTACTCTACTTGTCATAACTTCGTTGTTCTACATCACTTTGTGCGTTTGCTATCACAACATTGTTTGTTGACTAAGTGATTTCATTTATTCTAAATCATGTGCTATGTCTTTCTTGGTTGTTGAGGAACTTATTCAAAAGAAATAACATGCAGGTAGGTGATTTATGGTATTGTAAATCCATTTTCACATATGCATTAGTTATGCAATCATATTGTTGGATTCATAAACTGTGTCATTCTTTGAATTATGAAAGTTGTTCTTGTATCTAGGACCATGATATGATAGAGATGAACAAGGCACACGAAGTCGCCAGACTTCTGGGGTTGTCAGGTCTCACCACTAGCTTGCGCAGCACAAGGGTATGAGAGTCAAGGTTGTTGACAAGTATACTACAAATTTGAGGGGCATTTGTGAGTACTTATACATGTGTAATGGGCATTTGTAATGATGTGAAGGCATTTATAAGATAGATTATGCCCTAAATAGTTAAATAAGGCCGACGTTATTTAATTTACACCCGACAGGCCCTAGGTCATTACTGCTTGACCTAGTGTCAGTTTCATGTTGTTTAACTAAATTATCTTATAACATCATTCTTTCAGCATATTCGTTATTGTTATAATTTCAAATACTTGCATATTTGGAAATGTGGACAAATGTTTCTTAGTGTTACGTTCTACTTTCTTGTACTCACCATCCTTTTTATGACGATTGGTGCAGATTGATCAACTAGTAGACTAGACAAAGACAAGATCGGCGATTAGCTCTGAGCCACTAAAGTGCTGCTACATTTGATATTGTAGGTTTTTGGTTTTTTTGTATGACTTATATATATATATATATGTCTTTTATATATAATTTCGGGGTTGTATATATAGGTCGAGAGACAATTTTTTTTCCCGGCCAGACACATGTTGATATATTATCGTCGTCGTTCTGTTATATATGCATGTGATTTCTGTTCCTTGGTTTTCTACATATTTAAGATTTATGTTAGTAACTTCCACTAATTTGTTAAGATTTTTGTTGAATTACGTTAAGTTGTAAAAATCTTAATTAACTATGAAAAACTAATTGACAAGATAATGATAGATTGCTTATTTTAAAGTTAGCTAGTTTAAAGAAAAGTTTGAAAATGCTGACAAGTACGTTGTTAAGTCATATGTGACTAAGATTAAGGCTTAATGACGAGATTAAGCCGCACGGTGCCCTAATTTGAGAAGGGGTCATCACATTTCATCGATCATATATTGATATATTCGAGGACTCGAAAGGATTATGACCAACATCACAAAGAGGCATTACAGACTTTAAGGGAGCATAACCTCTATGCCTAATTCAGTAAGTGTGAGTTTTGGCTATAAGAAGTCAAGTTTTTAGGTCATGTTATTGGAGCAACATGTATTGTAGTGGATCCGATTAAGATTTAGGCTATCATGGATTGGCCGACACCGATGTCAGTTATTGAGATCATGAGTTTTCTAGGGTTAGTAGGGTATTACGTAGTTTTGTGAAGGATTTCTCGAAGATCGCTTCACCGATTACTGGATTGACCTAGCACGACGTTGTATTTGATTGGTCTAAGGAGTGCAAGCAAGTGTTTTCTCAACTGAAGATGTTCTTGACCACTGCACTGGTATTGATATTGCCAAAGGCTGGAAAGGGATTCATGGCATACACATATTCCTCTTATAGCATCCCATATCCCGATTAGGGCAATACCGGACTTGAAACCTTAATTAAGCCCCGCTAATCCAGCCACACTTAACTAGAGCGAACAACCTCTCCGTCAATACCTGATAAACTGAACCTATATATTTATATTGAATAAATAGATCAAAGTAATACACAACAGAAAATTTAAAAATTTTTCGATATATTTCAATATACGATAATACAGAATTTACCAAAACTCTAAACCTTGATTAAAATCTCCCAACCTGTTTATATACACCAAAATAAGTTAGACAGAGTATATAAGTACAAGAAGGCTCATTACATCGTAGAGAAGATACAAAACTCCTAAATCTTCTCCTTTCCCTTAGTTGAAGTGTCGGGTTGTAAACTTGAAATACTGAATTTGGGTGAGCACTCCAACTTGCTCTGTAAGTAAGGATTCACGTTAAACATCAACATTCCATATAATAATCAAAGATATCGTGCAATGACAACATGCACCAATGACATCTAAAAAAAAATGGAAATCATCTAAATTCAATGCATAAACAGATGCAAAGCAAATACCACAGACTATTACACAGTGATCCATATTTATTTTGTAAAATTAGGGCCAATTACCCATCGACGCCACTAATGCGATTGCTAGACCAACATATTGGTTGATATGTCGCCTAGCCGACCCATTAATGCCCAATGGTTCCTCTAGTGTGTATGTAATCCACACAACCTATCGAATTGAGCAGAAGTTATATATAGCTTGGGAAGGGAACCCATCTTCTATAAATATATTCTCAAAATCAGGAGTTATAGCATGGTCACATTACATATCATTTTCCATTTATTAAAACCATCATAGTGTACATAATCCCCTATTCCATTACAACAAATAGATGAGCTATGTATATTAAAATAGCCATGCAATATTGATAAATAAATGAATCCGTACTTACCTCGGTCTAGGTTTCTATCCAAATCTCCTAACTTTCCAGGCCAATAACTTTTTCTCGAGTGATGAACACCTATCATAGACCGATTATAGTTAATATAGGTCCATTATACTCTAATTAGAACCCTTAATCACACCCTTATTTCCCTTATAAATCCTCATGAAATCACAACATACTTGTTGTTTTCACGGGTGGGAGCACACTACTTCAATGGGTGGGGCGCGCTCCATCTATTAGGTTCATCCCAATTGATAAAGGGAGTGCACTCTCATAAGAGGTGGAGCCCGCTCCACCCTGTACTGTCAAACCAGACATACAGGGTAGCAGCCACTGTCCTCTACCAAATCATCATAAATTTACAAAACGGTCATATAAACCTCCAAAATTAATCAATAACATCCTCAAATGTAGTAATACACTAAAACCAACCATCAAAACTCATAATTCATCAAGTTTCTATCATTCCTATTGAGTTTAAAGTCAACAAACATAAGAACAAAACATACCAAAATGATGCTTTTGAGTCTTGATTTGATTAAAATCCTCAATGACGAACAATTTGACTCCTAAGACACTATTTCTCGATTAAAAATCAAACCTCTAAACCCTCTCTTCTCGTCTGATCCAAATGAATTAAAAAGATAAACATGAGTTTGATATATATATATATATATATATATATATATATGAATTTCCTCAAGATACGCACTACGTCATCTCTAGACTGATTGAGTAGTTGATGCGTTAAAGTGACACACCTTATCGTGACACCAAAATTGACTCATCAAGCACTCACGCTCCGTTCGAGACGATCAAACAATCCATATATTTCAATTATTCTTTATTTTCCAATATATATTTATATATTTAGAACATATAAATATATATATTTCATGTATTATTCACCAATAAACTCACCGGACGTGCCTACACATGTCTTTAAGCGTGCATATTCATGCAATGTCTCCTCGTCACACTTGGTGTCTTGGTAAAACATCGTTTATTAGGTATTTTCTATTTTATAATTTTGTATATAATCCATAATTATATTACAACCTATTTTTATTTTTATTTAACAATCCAAACAAACACAATACATCATACAAAAGCACGCGCATACTAATCGAGATATGTCGAACTTAATCACGAGCCTAACTCAGATTTATTAGAATTTGGATTAGTATTAATCACCAGCTTAAGGTAACGGATCGTTACAGTCTCCCTAATTTAAAGCAATTTCGTCCTCAAAATTAAAGTGAACTTAATATTACCTATAACCTTGAAAAGAAATGGAAATTGCTCTTTCATATAGGATTCCCGCTCTCAAGTTAGTTCCTAATCTTTGTGAAATTGTTCATTTTAACCAAAAGAATCTCTTTAGTTCTCAGCCTTTGAATCTTACGATCAAGTATCAAAATTGGTTGCTCATCATAATATAAGTCTTCGCGAAGATGAAATTCATTCCAATTAATTTTTGGAGTGAATTGAGTCTTTGTTTTGCAAAATGGATACATGGAAGACATGTTGAGCAAGCTAATTAGGTAACTCTAGCCTGTAAGCAACATGACTAATCCTTTCCGGTACCCTGAACGACTCGATATACCTTGGAGCTAGTTTACCTCACAACCCAAATCTATATAAGCCCTTTATAGGTGAGACTTTCAATAGGACAAAATCATCCTTCGAAAACTCTAGAAACTTATGATGTTTATCGGCGTATCTCTTTTGTCTGAGCTGTGCTGTAGTTAAACACTTGCGAATCTGCTGTATTCTTTATGTGTAGTCTTGAATCAACTCTGACCCTAACAAAAATGTATCTCCAACCTCTGCCCAACATTCCAGTGAACGATTAGGCCGACCATACAGTGCTTCAAAAGGAGCCATCCCAATGCAAGTCCGATAGCTATTATTATAAGAGAACTTACACACATGAATATATTTCTCCCAGTTACCCCCAAACTCTAATACATAAGCTCGAAGCATATCCTTAAGTACCAATATCAATCACTCAATCTATCAGTCAGTCTGAGGATGATATGTCATACTGAGGTCAAGATCAGTTCCCATTTGTCTCTGTAATTTACTTCACAACCTGGACGTGAATCTCGGATCTCTATCTGAAGTAATCGACACTAAAACTCTATGGAATCTCAACACTTCCCGTATATACTCCTCGTATAAACGGTCACGAGGATATCACATAGAAATTGGTAAGAAATGCACAGATTTTGTCAACCTGTCTACTAGCACCCAAATGGCAACGTGCTTACGCTGACTCAACGGTAAACCAGAAATAAAATCCATTGATATATGTTCCTATTTCTACTCAGGAATAGGCAGTAAATGCAATAACCCTTTAGGTTTCCTATGTTCAACTTTAACTTACGGACATATCTCACATCTTTATACAAACTCAGCAATATCAGTCTTCATCCAAAGCCACCAATAAACATGTCTCATGTCATGATACATCTTAGTGTGACCTGGATGAATATAGTAAAGAGATCGATGATATTCCCATAGTTCTAGAATAATCACCGGTTCAGCTCGAATCTGAGCACAGAAGAATAGATTAGTAGTTCTAGAACTAGCTCTCTCAGTTGATGATGTGCCAGCTGGACTTTCATGAATCATTATCACTGAAGCTTCTTCAAGAATTCTAAACTAATAAGCTCTGGTAGTATTTGCATTTTTCTCTTCCTGTTTCTCCTACTCAAGGCATCAACAACCACATTTGCTTTGCCTGTATGATACTTCAAAGTGAAATCATAATCCTTGAGAAACTCAAGCCATCTACGCTGTCTCATATTCAGTTCATTTTGAGTAAACAACTATTTCAGACTTTTATGATATGAAAATACTATAAACTTCTCACCAAATAGATAATGTTTCTAAATCTTCAAAGCAAAAACCACCATAGCTAACTCAAGGTCATTAACTGAATAATTTCTTTCATGAACCTTAAGCTGCTTTGAAGCAAAAGCTACGACCCTGCTTTCCTATATCAACATACAGCCCAAGCCTGAATGAGAAGCATTAGTGTAAATCACTAATTCCTTACCAAATTCAGGTAATAAAAGGACATGTGTCATAGTTAGTCTGTCTTCCAAACCTTTGAAGGCAACCTTGCAATCATTTGACCATAAAAGAGTCATCGTTTTTCTGTGTTAGCTGAGTCATTGGCCGAGCAATACAAAAGAATCCTTTAATAAAACGTCTATAATAACCTGCTAATCCCAAAAAACTTCGAACCTCTAACATTGTGGTAGGAGTAGGCCAACCCCTGATTGCCTCTACCTTCGTTGGATTGATAGATATACTTTCAGCATCAGCCACATGTCCAAGAAATTCGACCTCCGAAGATCAGAATTCGTTCTTACTAAACTTGGCATATAGCCGGTTATCCTTCAGAGTCTGCAATGTAACTCTGAGGAGGTGCGAATGCTATTCCTCGATTTTTTAATAGATCAAAATATCATCGATATAAATGATGATAAACTGATCAAGATAGGGTTTGAATACCCTATGCATTAGATCCATGAACATAGCAGGGGTATTTGTGAGCCCAAACGAGATTAACGGTAAACTCGAGGTGCCCGTAACGAGTACTAAAAGTCATTTTTGAGATATCCTCATCCTAATCCTTAGTTGATGATAACCAGACCTCAAATAAATCTTCAAAAAGTATTTGGCACCCTTCAACTGATCAAATAAGTCATCAGTCCTAGGCAATGGATATTTGTTCCTGATAGTCACCCTATTCAATTGTTTATAATCAATACACATACGTAGGGTTCCGTCCTTCTTCTTCACAAAAAGAACTGGTGCTCCCCACGGTGACATACTAGGATGGATAAAGCCTTTCTGTAGCAACTCCTTAAGTTAAGTCTGCAACTCACACAATTCCTTTGGTGTCGTACCGTATGGAGGAATAGATATAGGTTTGGTACCGGGAATAAAATCAATGATGAAGTCAATGACACGTGGAGGTGGAAGTCCAGGCAAGTTAGATGGAAAAACTTCTAAAAACTCACAAACTATGGGTATCTTATTAACCTTAAGTTCATGTCCAGGCTCTCCAAATGTGACAACTCCCGCCATAACTTCTAAATCTTGAGGAGTAGGTTCCCTTCCATATGTTGTAATTCATGAAGAATTATAGCCTTTATAGACTATAATCTCAGAAAAGTTAGGAATATGAAAGATCACCGTCTTATAGAAACAATTAATACTGACATGGTATGCTGATAACGAATCCATCCTTAGTAATACATCAAGTTCTAGAAATTCCATTACCCTCAGATCAAAGGAAAGTTCATTCTCCCCAATTTTAACTACACATCTCTCACAGATCAGGTTAGGATAAACCTTCTCACTGATTGTTGTACTCAGAATAAAAAAAGTATCGGCTCTAATAGGTTTCAACTTCAACTTATCAACCATTTCACCAGTAATAAAAGAAACTATAGAACTAGCATCAATTAAAATATGCATATCTCGACCACAAATGTTCAATATACCTTCTACTAATCCCCGGTTGGCCTTGTTGGGGCATGTGCCCCTAGGTCAATCCATTAACCGTCTTTATGAATACATTTAGTTAATAAAATAGAGGATTTCATTTGCAGTTTATTATAATTAATTTGCATGTTTACATTATAATAAGATCCATGGGTATTTACATAAATATCCTAAATGTCACTAGTCGATCATTATACTGGGAACTATAATGAATTAAGACTAGTGTGAGTCTTGATTGATGATCATATGATGATTATACGTATAGGGATACGAATCAAGATCACGAGTACTTGTTAGGGAACAAAGTACTGGATCGACCCACTACGAGAACACTACATGGATTAAGTCATAGTTGTTTCTCATGATATGCATATTAATTCAGTCATCTGACTTGAGATTACCAGAGACTTCAACATTAGGAACACAGTGATTTGACACAATCAAACGTTGTCTTTAACCGAACGATTATAAAGGTTGTGATTGGTTATTGTGTGAGCAATGTGATGAAGTTGTGTAATCAAGATAGAATTTGTCCCTCTCATATAAAGAGAGATATCCAGTGGATCCCTCGATGTGTTAGACTGTTAAAAGGCCTAGTCTAAGTGAATTGATACTGATCAATGTCACTTGGATGTTTTCAGTCTACCTAGAGATCGAGACTAGTACGATTGAACATGTTAGATGACAATTCCATGCCTTATGTTTGATCAAAAGGATATCGTGTGACAAAAAGATGTTATATACACTATTGATTAGGTTGTATCGATTTGATATTCGTACAACTTGGGTAGTCATAATGTCTTGCTGAGGCCGCTTATGACTTTTATACCAAAATGTGTTTTGGTACACTGCCAACGTTGTATGAGCCTATTGGGTCGCACACTAAGAATGGTTATGCGAGATTTTAAGATGGTTCAGAAAAACGAATTTTATATGATAAAACTCATGACAGAAGCGTCATTGTGGTGTATTACACTTATACTTCTTTAAGTAAGGGTATATGTGTAATTTACTTAACCGTCTATATAGAAGGGTTATATAAATAGACGCTTTAAGTTAGAACACACGTACAAAAAATTAAGGGCTGAATTAGGGTTTTCTGGTACGCTCTTGATCGTTTTGGAGAGAAACAAAAAGTTTGGTATTCGCTCGAAGCTAGCATTTCGAATCTTGGCCGCCGTTCATGGGTGGATTACTGATAGAGGGTGTTCGTCATTGGCAGCGCCTTAGAGATCGATCAACCTTAAGAAAGGTATATTGTGACTGAGGTATGATTAAGTTTTCATGGTTTGAACGTTTTTAATGCAATTAGATTCGTATCCTGATGGGGTTTTTGTCAAAATTGTTTTGTAATTTCCGCTGCGTATGAACCCCAAAACCCAACAGGCCTTTGGGTGTGTCTGTGCCATTGTATGAGCCTGTCTATTGATGTGGCAGGTGCCAATGAACATTTTTTTCACAATATTTCCCGACTACCCACACCTGTAGCATATCACTTGTGCTTTCTTCGAAAAACTACCAGTCTGAGAAGCCTGTGTCGATCCACTCAGTTTTCGTGAAGACTATGTTTTTCCTTTAATCATACCTTTAGACTGTGAAGGCAGTAAAGTGGTCTGGTTAGTGAAGCCTAAGAAACTAGTGGAACCGATTCACTGACAAAAGTCATCCCCATTAACCCTGTCTATGTAGCTGTGCCAACTACACTCCTATACTTATTCCTTGGCCAAAAATATCCAAATTCTTGGACTCTTTAATTTCCAAGATATTGTGGTGGTGGTAAATTACTATTCCAGAAGGTCTAGCTAATATGGCTGCTTCCACTTCTATCACACTCTTGAATATAAAAGCGTAGCGAGTGCGATGATGAGAGGAAACAACAACTTTAATCTCATAATTTAACCCACCGAGAAATAAGTCAATCTTGTTCTCCTCCAACTCTACCATCTTTAGAGCAGATTCACTTAGCTAAGTGAAGATTCTCTCATATTCCCGAACAGACATCGTTCCTTATTTTAACTGTATGAGTTCGGTCTTCTTCCTGTTCCTGACCGACTTCGGGAAATACTACCCGTATAATATGGTCCTAAATTGTGGCAAAGTAGTGATAGTTTTCCCTTCTCTCTCAAGAGAACTCCACTATTCCCTTACAGAATCAATAAGCAAAAATGTGACTAGCTTAACCTTAAACCGGTCTTCAACATCTACAACAATGAATCGCTACTCCATCTCCAATATCCAGGTCTTAGTTACTCATTCCTCTATAGTCCAATCAAATCTCATATGTTATATTTCATGAATTCCTTGTGAGTTCTAAGAAATGCAGTCTCATCAAAATCAACAGACACATTGGCAGTTGTCTCTGACACCTGAATATATGGTACTACTGGTTGGAGGCTCCTCCCTCAGCTTTTCTAACCTCGAGACTTGTTACAGGTTGTGCCTAATGTTGTTGTACTGGTGGTCGCATCTGAGCCATCAACATCGCCATTAGTTTTGTCTGAGACTCCATTAACTCTCTTATTTGCTACTCAATTCTAGATTTCCATTAATCTTTTATCTCCCTATGACCCTAAGGTTCAGATCTTTGTAATCCCTCTCCTTGATTCGCCATTAGATTATGTGGTCAAAAAAGAGATAAGATCATCATGTAACATTATGAGAATTCAAGGAAATCATATCTATACAATATATAATTATAGGTGCAGCAAATAACGTATAATAGACTATCGGATTAAGTACATAAAATTGGACAAAGGAATAATGGACAAGACTCGAAGATTGTGGTGATTATTTTCATGTTATAATTTTCTTGTTTTAAGTTGTTTATATATATATATATATATTGTTTTGGGATTCTTGGGGGATAGTGTAAGACGTAAATTTTGTTGAATGGTTATAAGAGTTTCCTAATCTAGTTTAAAATACATCGAGAAGGATTTTGTTTCAATTTTGGTCTATTGGGGATTGTGAAGTTGTAATTAAGCTTTTGAAGACACTAAGTTTATAAATTGGAATTTGATAGATATTGTGAACTATAAGGAGTTATGAGTCCTTCTAGGCCTATCCTCGATTTTGCTCTCTATTAGGGAGAAGTTTTTCGACACGCCACTTTTAGGGGAGGTTTCTCCGAAATTCTTATTAAAACATGGATATGATATTTCGATTTGCTCCAATTGAAAAATTATGAATTGAGTTTTGTTGAGGATCTAAATTTAGTCTTGGAGCTTTATAAAGGATTGAAATAATTATCACTCGGAGGTTAAAGTTAAAAAAAATGAATTAGACTGCCTAGATTATCAGAGGATTAAGGTAATCTAGGCTGGTCAATCATCTTAATGACGAGGGGACTAACACAATATCACCTAATTCTCCATCTATATTATTAGGTAGACCTTTTCTTAAAATAGTTAAAACTAAGTTAGATATTTTTTGAAAGGACAATATCATGGAATCTGAAAACAAAATTATCACATTTAAAATTAATGATGAACATAATTATGATGATTCTGATGAATTACTTGATAATGAAATTAACGATAATGATTCTCTAGAATTAAATTATTATAATAATCTAAATGTCGAAATGTAACAATCCAATATTTATTAAACGTACTTATTCGGAAATTTTAGACTAGGACACCTGCCCAGATCCACGTGGACACCGCAGATAGGGTTAGGATACGTTAGACTCGACGAAATAGTAATTTTTGCGTGATGGTTGTTATATTGCGGTGTTTAAATTTTTATTTTCATATTGCATTACATGTGTGTACTGTAATATTGATATGTTGCGCGAGATTTTGTGATTGGTATTCACCTAAAAAAGCATGTCGATGCAGGTATCAGGTAGGCGAATTAAGAGAACACTAGGGCTAGGCAATGTTAGAATAGAACTAAATGACAATAATCAAGTTAAATAAGGCATAAAATGGATGTTATAACAAAATGCTAAGTCGATTTAGTCAAATAGGCAAAATTATGGAGTGCCTCGATATACGTACTGAGACACGAGGATGAATAATCAGGTGATTAAGGATAAGATTTAACCAAAATTGTTTAAAAAAGCTATCAAGTGTCCTAGTGAAGTCATTAAACTGTGATGACCCATTCTCCAAATAGGGCACTGCCCGGCTTAATCCCTTAATTAAGCCCTAATCTCCCCTATAAGACCTAATAAGGAACTAGTCAACCTTATTTAAACACCTAAACACCTACGAATTATGATACCACCTTCGGTTAACGAGCTAGTTCTTTTGACTAACCTATGGTTGTCTATAAATCAAAGTTACTTTAAAGTTTCTAGCTAACAAATTATTCAGCATAAGTCTTATTAAATTACTGGTGGGAATTATAACATAAGGCCTAACCTATTGTGGAAAAACCAGGAAATAGTGATCACATGAATATATAAACAAAAGTGATGATATATATAACATGTGTTTGGTCAGATATTCCTATCACTCAATCCAAAAGTAAAAAATATCATGTATATAGAAAACGTAATACAAAAGAATGCAAAACGTACAAAAATATGTCATAGCAGTCCTTTATTGGATTAGAGGTAGTCACCAATCTTTTCTTTGCCTGGTCTGCTACTCGGATTATCTGCACCCACCATCACAAACTAGACGGTGAGTACATGAAATTAATTTAGTAATACTAAGAGACATTGATCCACATTCCTAAACAGGCAATAAGTATTAAATGACATAATTTAAATAGCAACTATGCTGAAAGAAACATCATGCAAAGAGATACTTGAGTTAACCAAATATGAAACTGACTCAAGGCTAAGTAGTAATGGATTATGGTCGATCGGCCGTGATCTTCATCACATCAGCCTATCCACTACAATTTGAGCTGCGCTCTATATCATTTCATTACAAATTGAGCTCTAAATCATAATTTCAAAAGGTCGTACTTACGATTACGCATTTTCTATTCCAAGTGAATTAGTCGTCACTGGAATGTATACTTGCTAACATTCCCGAGTTTTAAAACTCTTCATGTTCACCCAAGTTATTTTCTTGCGCCAACAAACCCCAAGGTTTGGTTACCCCGTTCGAGGCATGTTACCCCGTGTGCCATGCAAGGTAGTGGAGAAATTTCCTAAAGTCCCGAAAAGTCTAGTGACCCCCGTATGATAGCTGAGTTTCTATCATCAAATGACCCTAACCACAAGAACCACTTTCACTTTCAAAAATGAATCGGTAATAGAATCCAAGAGATGTAACTGCATACTAATGCACAAAGGATTAAAGTTAAAATAAACAAACTAACCTAATAGCATGCTAAATCACTGACTTTCAAACACAACAATCACATGACAAAGTAGAGGAATTGGAATCAATGATATACACAACGGAGTATGCTACGAGCAACGCCATAAAATAAGAACTGAACAAGTAATAGCATATGGATTCAAAGGTAAATTCAGTTCGAATAATTGAGAATAAATAAATAAATGGAATGAAATGAAAATAAATGTCTCAATCAGTTTACTTACACACCACAACAATTCCTAAGCTATCTGGCTTTTCGTCGCGTCGATGTACGCATCCAAACCCCGTAATATCTCCTTTACGGTCCTAAAATTTGACAATTTATCAATTTAGATTCACGATTAATTGTTTAAAATTCCTAAATTGGTCAAAATCGAATTCGAGATCAATTTGCCAATTTTGCATTTTTCGAGGTAAAAACCCCGGTATAACGTCTCAACCGACTTTTGAGTTCTCCATTTTTTATGAAAATACCGAATTTCTATTGATTTAGGTCACAAATATATTTTTCCCTTTTTTTCTGAAATTTTCCTGAATTTTTCCATACTTTTATCTATTTTTTGGAATTTATTTTATTAAAAATTAGTTTAACAAGCGGACCCGAGTCGGTCTGACCCGCTCCCCTCGGGTCAGAGTGGTCGGGCCCGGCCCACATGGGCCCGGGTGAGCCCAACCCGACTCACATAGGGTAGCCCGACTCGGGCTACCCCCCATCTTCTTCCTTCTCGCTACACAGAGCTACCGCTTTGTGTAGGAATTTTTTATTTTTTTCTCGCTAGGATTGGGTGTCCATCCCCGACCTCAGGTTGGGTTTCCTATGCAAGGGAGACTACTCCCCTACCTTCCTTGAGCTCAGAGGAACTGCAATGGTAGTTCATTCGAGTTCGCCTCCTCGAAACACAACAACGACCGATTTCAAGAGCAACAAACCACACAACAACGACGAAAATCAACTCACCTTCCAATTCCTCGAGCTCGGTCTCTCTCTCTCTCTTGGTCTCTCCCCTCTTTCTTTCTTTCTTCTTATTCTCTTCTCTACGTTGTTTTTTCTTTCTTTCTTCCTCACCGAATTCGCAAAATCAAATTGAGATAACTTGGATTTGAAGTTAAATGTTTGATGTCCTCAAGATTCATGCAACACGAGTGTCGGGGCAAACTTAATCATTCTCCTCTTTTTCCACCGCCTTATATATTTGACCAAAACTTTCTCGAGTCTTGCAAAATACGTATCTCGAGGCAAATCCAATGCATATTATTTTAATTGCATATTTAATTTAATGTGACCACATTCCTATAGCCACTTATTAAGCCAACATTAAATCACATTTAGTTTAAATTACTTAATCTTACCTCACGAGCTGCTACCTCGGGCCCACGTTGGCACGCGACTCGAGGCGCATCCCCGCTCATCTCAATATTTGCATACCCGTAAATGACTAAGCAGTCTACACATATACAATACACTAGACATACACACACAAATATAACATTTACCTTGGCCACCGTGCCTCGGTAGTGACACGTATCTCGCTGCGGGTCCCACGTCACATGTCATTTTGTCCTGATTAACGAATTAAACGTGTATTGATTATTTAGGCAGTCACGTAAACTGTGTATGAACAATTTAAGTTTTGACCATAAATGGTCCTTAAGATACGCAATGGATCACCCCATATCTATAAGCAAGATAGTAGGATTTTTATTAAAACTAACAATAAAAGCATGAAAATTTGAACTTCCAGTGATGTGGGTAGGGCTTGAAGGATTAACATAGGAAATTTGGAGCTGCGAACACTAAGAATAAAGGAATCAAACCAAGCTATTCATATGCACTTCCTAAATTTATTATAATAAGCTCAATTTTGGGTGTTTACATTTAAAACGAATTTGTGTGAAGTTCCCACTGGTTTTTTGTATTCTCTTGAATATGAGTTTTTTCTACAATTCAATTAAGGGTTGAAAATGATTTACATGGAATGCTTGAATCTTTAATTTGATGAGTTATACTTATGCCTCTGATTTTTGTTGGCATTTTTGGATGTTGCTATGAGGAGAGGGTAGGTCAACAGTGTTGGAGTGGGCCAAATTGGGGAGTTGGGGATAGAATTCTCGAGTTGAGAATTTTGCCGCCCGACCTAGGTAGCGCGCTTTCCAGCATGGACGCGCGTATATTTCTCATTTGAAGACCAATAGCGTGCTATACAGACATCGCACGCTAGGTGGGCTCCCTAGTGTGCTAACGAGAGTAGACAACCCAAATTAAAGTCTATTTTGGGCATTTTTCAACTAAATACACACCCAAAAAATTATAAATAGACTAAATACATGAAATTGGACTTCAGGGGACTAAGGAGACCATAGCTCAGGTATCTAGGAGGTAGGCGGGGTCAGATTCAGGAGTTCAAGGGGAGTCGAATCGCATATTTTAGGTACATAAAATCCACAAGAATGCTTCACAGAATTCAGTTCGGTTTTAACGTTTGTTTTCGTGTTGTTAAACTATTTTTACTTTATGCATGCATTTTGGATGTTTGAAGACTGATTAATTTGGTTCACTATGGTTTTGTTATGAAAATCGATTAAGTTGGTTCACCAGGGTTTTGCTAGACATGGTATAGGAGAGACATATTAACTAGCCGAGTGGTTCACCGGGGCTATCTGTGTTTACATTTCTGCTTATATAAATGTTGTTTAGTTTTTTTATTATGTACATGCAAATTCTAGTTTTTCTTTTACGTTGCCCTACATTCATGGGAGTATGTATTTATGTTGCCAAATAGAATACTTGCATATCTTGTAGTTTTATTTGATTTATTATGCTTAATACAGTGTGGATTTCCCTTGAGATTTTACTTACTGGACTCGTCACTATATTTGTTGGGTGACCAAGTATAGGAGAAGGGAATCTTAGGCGACTATTTTTTTCTGCTAATGATCTTGGACATAGTCAAAGGTGTTTATATTGTGATATATTATGGGTATCAGGGGACTATGAAAGACACCATACATGTATATACATACTTTTGCGTATTTTGTTGCCTTATATTCATGGTACTTTATTGTGAAATCCGAGAATTTCCTAAACTGGATTAGATGACTAATTAATGCTTTTTTTATTTTATTTAAATTTTAGGAATTCGAGATAGGACCCATGCATGTCGGATAGGAGGTCATAAGGAAAATAATATTTTTTATTGTTTTGTGCCATTACGTGTAATATATTTTAATTCGTCATAAAACAAGTATGAATTAGCATTTTAACACGTTGTACGGGTGTTTCGGAGCGTTGATATTTTAGCCAATTTTTGGCGAAATTGGGGTGATTTTCAGGGTATAATTTGAACACAAAAATAAGGGATAAACATGAAAATAAAATAGAAAATTTGCAATTACTTAAAAAGGCAATTGGTTTATGTTGTTGGAGATAACAATTGAAAGTCAAAAGGGTAATTAGCCAACCCTTTTGATTTGTAAAACCAAACAACTCCCCGCCTCATTTCTTCATCTCCACAGTCATTTTTTCTTCGACTGATTTCTCACGTCTCTCTTGTTCTCATTGATATCTTATGTCTCTCTCTCGATCGACCCCTCACACTCTCATCCCTCTCGGTCGTCTCTCTTTTTCATCTCTCTGTTACAGTATCTCTCTCTTAACTGGACAACAACGAAGGAAAAGAACTGAGGCTATTGACATCGCACGATCAAGGTGAGGTTTTGGGATTTTTTTGCAGTTGTTGTTGTTATTGATTAATGAAAGAGAGATAGAAAAGTTTAATCGAAAAGAAAAAAAATCAGTTAAAATTCGAAAATGAAAAAGAAAACCGAGAAAATAGATAAAAAAATTCAAAAAATAGGATTTTAGGCCCAATAAATATAAATTATATATTTTTATGAAAAATATGCAATTCGGGATGTGTACGAAACATTTATTTGGGGTTTTGTCTCGAAAAATGTAATTTAGGCTAATTTAGCCTAAACTACCAAAATAATTTCCAAAAATTATATAAATTAGTTTTTGAGGCAAATTGTTAATAAAAATGCAGTAATTGGGAATTAAATAGTGAAATTAAAGTCTCGTAAATTATTTTGAGTATTTCAATGTGTTGTTGGGTTTTTTAAAAGGATTTAAACACCGACAGGATTAGGGAATTTTGAGACATTGTTGAAAAATGGTATAATTGAGTCGAGACTCATAAATTAAGGATTTTTGTAATTTATTAGAGTTTTGGTACAAGGTAATATGAGGAACAAGCGAACGAGGACTCGAATAACTAACTTACGTTGGTTCAACTATAAGTAAAACTATTTTGCTTTTTACGGTAATATGGAATATATTTTGCACAGTAAGGGAGTGAGACTCATGATCATGTATCATTGCATCTGGATAGAGTTGCCCATGCTATGGGTTGTAAAGGTGTGATGTGTGCTCCACTCCAGACTAGACGTGCTGCAGGCGTTTAAGGCAGGTAATGGTCGATTTCAGGGTAGCATGCATTGACTTATAGTACTGTTCTAGGTTCATTGTGAGAGGGCTCGCTCGTTATGAGCTTGGAACAGGGAATGAGGATTCACTTTGTATATTTATTTCAGTATTTCATTTTATCGTGCAATACTCCTATTAGCTCTTGTTATTACCTATTGTGCGAAACAAAATAGATGTTTACTTATCTGACATTGTTTATTTGGTGCACACTGTATTAGGTGTTCTTAGAATGACTTGTCAAGTTCTGAGCCTAAGGAAGACAGAAAAGGAAAGAGAAAGCTAGAGGACTTTTGCTGAGGAGCTTTTCTCCCTTATACGTGATGTATGTTTATATTATTTTTGTTTTGTGTTTTCAGATTGAGCGTAGGACGCGTATCACTGAGGAAAAATATTTGAACAGTTCATAAATTCGGTAGGTTTGAATTGGGAATGAGGTTTAAACAGTTCACTTTTGTATATTTAAGGCTTTGAACAGTTTCGGTTTCAGTTTGAAATTTAGTTTTGTAACTAAGGTTTACTTGTTGCAGTCCAGTTTAAAATCTCAGATTGATATCATATTGTGAACTTCGGGGAATTATGAGTCCTTTTAGGCCTCTCCTCATTCTATTATTTATTAGATTTTGGGTGCCGACAATCAATATTTAAAGGAGGTGCTGCCAAATTTTTTATAAATACACGGAAAACATTTCGTAATATTTCCTAATTCGCTCCATTTAAATAAGTCAAGAACTGAGGTTTAATAACGATTCTAATTTAGTATTTTGAGCAGTTTAAGGATTGAATTAATGGTCATTTTGAGGTTGGTAGTTAACCGTAAGATTAGGTACCTAATTAGGATAATTAGGTTAGGTCAGGACTTAGTGAGAGGGTCCTAATAGAGTTGGTATCAGAGCTAAGGTTTAGCTCAATTAAAGATAATTTTTGATTGAGAATCAAAGGGTGACAAAGCTAAGGTTTAGCTAAACTTGAGGATAAACTTTGGTTGAAAACCAAAGCGCGTCAAAGCGCAATTAGTTGGGAAGTGAATGTGAGTTGGGAATATATTATATTGAAGTTATATTTGTTGTTTGTATATCATTATATATCGATACAAATTTTTTCAAAAATGAGGACTTATGGACCCTACACGTGGTGAGTAGCTGAACAGAGATGATTACACAACTAATCCGATACACTTTTCAAATGAGGAGCGTGAGACTACCTCGATAGCTCGCGGAGACTACCTCGATAGCTCAGTTGAGGGTAGAGCCGAGGGTTGTGCCACTAGTTATTCCAGTGAACAGGCCAACAGTTATCGAACCGATTATGGAAGATAAATAGCATAGTGAGTTCAAAAAGAACAGTCCATAGAGATTTTATGGTGGTTATGATTTGAAAAAGACTGATGAGTGGATTTTGAGTAACGAGAAGATCCACAGGCTGCTTAATACTCTAAAGAACTTGAAGGTCATTTTATCGACTATTTATCCCGAGTCAAAGGCTTTGATGTGGTAGAGAACTGTTCTCGAGACATTACCAGCGTATGAAACTTGGTCCGAGTTTCTTAAGGAATTCAGGCGAGAGTATTTTACTAAAACTATAATTTTAGAAAAGAAAATTGAGTTTGATTGCCTTGAGCAGGGAAATATGTCAGAAACGAAGTATGCAACAAAGTTTAACAATTTGTTGATAGTGTGGCAGACAGATATGCCAGAAGTCAATAAAATCCAGAAGTTTAAATTGGGTTTGAAAGAAAGTATTTCTACTGCAGTATCTGTGACATCCCCAATTTCCCACAAATTGGGCCCCGCCCAGCCGAAGCCCACGTGGACCCCCGAGCAAGTCTCGCAAGGTCAACGCAGACCTAGTCAGCCTTCTAATCCATCATTACAAGTAAATTCAACATTTTAAGTTGAGTTATTAGTATTTTTCAAGTCTTACAAATTAACGCAAGCAATTAATACATTAAATAACTCAATAGCAATTGTAAAAGAATTGGACGACCTAATTGTGTGGAACCCTGTAATTTATACCATGTATACATACGGCTGCAAAATGAGCATATACATGTTTCTAAGTGTCGCTCGACCCCAATATCCTAAAGTTTTACAAAAATATCAAAATGTATCTACATATTACAAAAAACATACTGTATCGCAAAAGTGTGAGCCGTTCCGTGAGCCCTCAGAGGTTGTCGTCAATCAATGGCTTTTTGCCCTTGCTAGACGAGGGGCCTGCAATTGTCACCGCGAAGGGAGACAATTCCAGTAAGTAAATCCAAAGGAGTCTTAACAGTACTTTAAGAATTAAATAAATAGTCTATAAATCATGCGGGAATATAAAAAGACAGGAAATAAAGTAATTGCATGATAAATAGACTGGAAATAAAAGCAATGAAAGGAGAGTGTCATGGAAACAAAAGAGAGAAACTAAGTGGTCACAAATCTATCGAGTTGTGACTATACTGCCACAAGCTTGACTTCCTAGAATCGCGGCAACGCTAATAGATTCAAAATTGTCGTGAACGTAGGGGTATCAACGGCGCCCTGAATACCTCACCTCTCGTCCACGACCCAAATCCAGTAACCCGAGGTATGGTTCCGGTTGCGAATCGGTAGCCATACCCAGAAGATTACCTTCCTGACTCACTTAGCCCTCGGACACTCTAAATAGGAATGGAATTTCATAAATGGGAATAATGAAAGAAATTAATTCAAGAAGTAGGAAAGAACTACTGATAATACTCCTACTGGTTTACTTACCAATAACCATGTAAATCGCCTAGTCACGTATGTCGCTCGATGTACTCGAAGTCCGTACTATCATCCAGCATTTGACGCGTCCAAATTCCCTAAATTATTTCACGATTTCTATTAGACTCAATTACGAGTTTTATTCATACTTTATTTTGGTTACATGCACGTTATGAGGTCGATCTCGATGCGAATCGCCTTATAAAACGCTTTTCAATTGTTGCACGTATTTCGAGATAAAATCTCAATCATGGTATTCACGATTTCCCCAACACCGATTCGACAAAATATCGCATCGATAGTTTAGGTCCGTAATTTTTTATCTGAAAAACCCAATTGAAACATTAATTTATTTGATCATATTTTCTTTCCATTAATACCACAATTTCTAAAAATATTAGGTTTTCAGGTTACGACCGCATGAGCAACGTCTTGGGTCGAGCCGAGTTAATTGGACTTCGGCTCGGCCAATTCTCTCGAATTTGGCTTTTTTTTTTTTTTTCTTGACCAAGTAATTATTGTATTATCTTATTTTATTGATTATATATAAAATATACTGATACATATATATACACATATATAAATGTATTAGTTTTGCATATACATATATATATATATATATATTACTATATACTATACATTCACGTTGTGTATATGTATATGTATATATTATTTTTGTTATTATTTACTTTATTCTTAAAATCAGCACGCATCTCGAGGTACTCTCGAGATTACCTTGAGATGCATAGAATCAGTATGTACCTCGAAGAGCTCTTGGGATGCGTGTAATCTCGGTGCGCATCTTGAGGCAACCATATACATTGCGAAATCGACATGAAATCTCGAGGTATACACACACACATTAAACTCACCCCTTATTATGGAGATTGTTACTGATTTGTGGCCGTCATCGCTGAACCTAACGTGGACGCCAACATAAATCTAATAGAAGGTATTATTTCTATTTGTGGTCGTCCTATGAAAGTTTTAATTGATTTTGGTTCTACTATTTCATTTATTTCTGGCCGAATAGTTGATGAGTTGCATTTGACTCCAGTGAGAGTCAACATACATTTAGTTCTCAGTACTACAACTGGAGACAAATTACATCCGCATTTTATATGCGAGAAGTGTATTGTTGAGATTGTAGGACATGAGATGATTGCAAATCTTCATGTGTTAGAGTTCCTAGAGTTTGATGCACTCTTAGGAATGGATTAGCTTGCTATGTATCACGCACACCACGATTATTTCCATAAGATGATAGATTTCCACATTCCAAGCTGTCAAATGTTTACCTATACGGGAGCCGTTACTGATTTGCTTGCTACTAGAGGTAGGGTTTCCACTAGTCAGGACATGGAAGTTCTTACCAAAATGGTTAGTACAGAGGTAAGAGATTAGTCAAAGTTGGTAGATATTCTTGTGGTGTGTCAATTTGTAGATGTTTTCCCCATTAATTTACCTGGCTTACCACCAGATGAGATTGATTTTATTATTGATTTAGTTCTTATAACTAAACCCATTTCCATTCCGCCGTATAGAATGGCAAAGCCTTAACTTACAGAGTTATAGACTCAATTGCAATAGTTGATTGATAAAAGGATTCATACATCTTAGCAATTCACCTTAGGGCGCACCTGTTCTTTTTGTGAAGAAGAAGGACAAAAACTTCAGAATGTATATAGATTATAGACAGTTGAACCGAGTAACAATCATAAATAAGTATCCTTTGTCGTGAATTGATGACTTGTTTGATCAACTGACCGGAGCTAAGTTCTTTTCGAAGATTGATATCCAATCTGGCTATCATCAATTAAGAGTTAGGGTAGATGATGTAGATAAGACTGCTTTTAGTACGAGGTATGGTTACTTTGGTTTCACTATAATGCCTTTTGGTTTGATCAATGCATCGGTTATGTTTATGGATTTAATGCGGCGAATCCCGAAGCCGTATTTAGATCAGTTCGTGGTTTTTTTTATTGGTGATATTTTGATATATTCAAAGACTCGTATGGAACATGAAGAACATCTCAGAGTTATTCTCCAACATTTGAGAAGTCATCGGCTATATGCTAAGTTCAGTAAATACGAGTTTTGTATTTCCGAAGTTAAATTTTTGGGACATGTAGTTGGAGCTGACGGAATTACAGTAGATCATGTGAAGATTAAAGTAATTATGAGCTGGCCGGAACCGACCACTGTGATAGAAATTATACGTTTTCTAGATTTAGCCAGTTATTATTATAGATTTGTGCATGATTTCTCTGAAATAGCTTTGCCTATCACAAGGTTGACCCAGAAGAATGTAGAGTTTGTGTAGTCAAACGCTTGTGAAAAAGCTTTTGCTGAACTTAAGAAACTATTAACTACAGCTCCAGTATTGGTGTTGCCTGGTCTAGATAAAGAGTTTGTTGTTTATACAAATGCATCTTAAGTTGGTTTAGGTTGTATGTCGATGAAGGATAACAGAGTTATAGCTTATGCATCTCGTCAATTGAGAACTCGCAAGAAGAATTATCATATTCATGATATTGAGCTAGCAGCGAACGAGTTTGCATTGAAGCTCCAAAGATGTTATCTATATGGGGAAAGATTTACTTTGTTTTCAAATCGTAAGATTATGAAGTACTTGTTCTCACTGAAGGAATTAAATATGAGACAAAGGCAATGGTTAGAGCATTTGAAAGATTTTGATTTCAGTCTTGAATATCATATAGGGAAAGCTAATGTTGTAGTTGATGTACTAAGTAGGAAGCGTGAAGAGGCATTGAAAGTAGCTGGTTATATAACCTATGAATATGAGTTACTCGAGGAAGTTGCTCTTTGTCTTTGTCAGAGCTTTCAAAATTACAGAATTTTTCAACAGGTCAAGGCCGAAAGGCGGAGACCAGGAGGAACATTGCGGCCACTGCCTATTCCTAAGTGGAAGTGGGAGCATATTGCTATGGATTTTGTAACTCATTTGCCTAGATTTTAGAAGAAACATGATAGTGTTTGAGTTATCATTGATAGATTGACAAAATCTGCGCATTTTCTCCCAGTAGCTCTTAATTATGGTTTTCCATAGTCTAGTGTGATCAATGAACGTGAGTTTCTTCGTTTTCATGGAGTACCGCTCTCTATTATTTTTGATAGAGGTACTTAGTTCACCTCTTGGTTATGACAGAGTATGCAGGAATGTTTTGGCACTCAACTATGATTCAGTACTACATTTCATCTCCGGACTGATGGTTAATCAGAATGGTTGATTCAAATTTTGGAGGACATGTTGAGGTCATGTGTTCTTGAGTATGGAGGCTCTTGGGAGGAATATATTCCATTGTATGAGTTTTCGTACAATAATTGTTATCAATCTAGTATTGGAATGGCGCCTTTCGAAGCATTATATGGTCGACCTTGTAGAGCATCGTCGTGTTGAGCTGATTCAGAAGTTATAGCCGAGTTAAGGTTATAGATTGTACAAGATCACATAGAAGTTGTTGAACATATTTGTCAGAAGTTGAAAGCTACTCAAGACAGGCAAAAGAGTTATTATGATCTCTATCACTGAGTTATTGAATACAACATTAGTGATTGGGTCTATCTGAAGGTGTCACCTCGAAAAGGATTGTACATGTTTGGGTCAAAAGGAAAACTCTCTCATAGGTTTATTAGTCCATTTGAGATTGTGCAGAAAGTTGGAAATGTTGCTTACATGATTTCTTTATCGTCTCATCTTACCGGAGTTCACGACGTGTTCCATGTTTCTTTGTTTCATAAGAAGGAACCTGATTCACATCATATCGCATAATGGAATCAATTTGATTTGAGAAAAGATATTACTTATGAGGAGCAACCTATTCAAATCATGGATCGAAAGATTCAGAAGCTGAGGAACAAGGAAATTCTACTTGTACTTGTGAAGTGGCAATTTCATGGAGACTCAGAATTAACATTAGAGAGAGAGAGTCTTCTATGAAAGATCATTTTCCATAACTCTTTTGATCCAGGTAACCTGTAAGTTAAATTTCGAGGACGAAATTTCTGATTAGTTAGGAAGCATTGTGAAATATGAGAATTTACTAAACCAGATTAAATGACTAATTAATGATTTTTTTATTTTATTTGAATTTTAGGAATCCGAGGTGGGGCCCATGCGTGACGGACCGGAGATCATAAAGTAAACAATAATTTTTTTGTTCTTTGCCTATTGTGTGTAATATATTTTAATTCGTCTCGAAATAAGTCCAAATTAGCATTTTAACACGTTGTATGGGTGTTTCGAAGTGCATTGATATTTTTGCCAATTTTTGGAGAAATTGGGATGATTTTCGGGGTTTAATTTGAACACAAAAAAAATGGATAAACATGAAAATAAAATAGAAAATTGGCAAATTACTTAAAAGGGCAATTGGTTTATATTGTTGGAGATAACAATTGAAGGGCAAAAGGGTAATTAGCCAACCCTTTTGATTTGTGAAACCAAACAACCCCCTGCCTCGTTTCTTCATCTCCACAGTCGTCATTTCTTCAACTGATTTCTCACGTCTCTCTCGTTCTCACTAATATCTCACGTCTCTTTCTCGATCAACCCCTCACACTTTCATCCCTATCGGTCATCTCTCTTTCTCATCTCTTTGTTACAGTCTCTCTCTCTCTCAACTGGACAACAACGAAGGAGAAGAAATGAGGTTGTTGACATCGAAGGATCAAGGTGAGGTTTTGGGATAGTTTTTGCAGTTGTTGTTGTTATTGATTAACGAAAGAAAGTGAGAGAGAAGAGTTCAATCGAAAAGAAAAAAAACAGCAACAGCAGAGCTGCTGTTGCGGCCATTAATGGCGAGAGGAGGAAAGAGAAGAGAAGATAAAGAGAAGAGGGAGGTGAGTATGAGGAAGAAGAAGATGATGAGGGAGGTGGAAACATTGGTGAAGAGAAGATAAAATAGATCAGGGAAGTGAGGGAAAGAACGAACAGAGCATGCTCTGTTCATTCTCTCATGGTGAGTAAGGGGATGGTTCCCCTAAACCGGGTGGAACCGGACCCGGTTCAAGGGACAAAACCCCTCCCCCTATATATAAAAAAATCAGTTTAAATTCGAAAATGAAAAAGAAAATCGAGAAAATTGATAAAAGAAAATCCGAAAAAATAGGGTTTTGGGCCCAATAAATATAAGTTATATATTTTTATGAAGAATATGCAATTCGGGATGTGTACGAAACATTTATTCAGGGTTTTGTCTCGAAAAACGTAATTTAGGCTAATTTAGCCTAAATTACCAAAATAATTTTCAAAAACTATATAAATTAGTTTTCGAGGCAAATTGTGAATAAAAACGGGAGAATTAAATAGTGGAATTAAAGTCTCGTAAATTATTTTGAGTCTTTCAATATGTTGTTGGGTTTTTTAAAATGATTTAAACACCGACATGATTAGGGAATTTTGAGAGATTGTTGAAAAATGGTACAATTGAGTCAAGACTCGTAAATTAAGTATTTTTGTGATTTATTCGAATTTCAGTACAAGGGAATATGAGGAACGAGCAAGTGAGGACTCGAATAACCAACTTACGTTGGTTCGACTGTAATTAAACATTATTTTGCTTTTTATAGTAATATGGAATATATTTTGCACAATAAAGGAGTGAGACTCTCGATCATGCATTTATGGCATTCAGATAGAGTGAGTTGCCATGCTATGGGTTGTAAAGGTGTGATGTGTGCTCCATTCTAAACTAGACGTACTGCATGCGTCAAAGGCGGGTAATGGTCGATTATGGGGTAGCATGCATTCGTAGTACTATTCTAGGTTCATCGTGAGAGGGCCCGCTCGTTACAAGCTTGGAATGGGAAATAAGGATTCATTTTGTATATTTATTTCAGTATTTTGTTTTATCATGCAATACTCCTATTATCTCTTGTTATTACCTGTTATACAAAGCAAGGTAGATGTTTAATTATATGACACTGTTTATTTGGTGAAAACTATATTTGGTGTTCACGAAATGACTTTGTCAGGTTCTGAGCCTAAGGAAGACCGAAAGGGAAAGGGAAAGCTAGAGAACTTTTGCTGAGGAGCTCTTTTCCTTTGTACGTAATGTATGTTTATATTGTTTTTGTTTTGGGTTTTCAAGGTGAGCGTAGAACGCGTATCACTGAGGAAATTTTTTTGAACAGTTTCTAAATTTAGTAGGTTTGAATTGGGATTAAGGTTTAAACAGTTCACTTTTGTATATTTAAGGCTTTGAACGGTATCAGTTTCAGTTTGAGATTTAGTTTTGTAACTAAGGTTTACTAGTTGCAGTCCAGTTTATAATCTCATATCGGTATAATATTGTGAGCTTCGGGGAGTTACGAGTCCTTTTAGGCCTCTCTCCATTCTACCGTTTATTAGGTTTTGGGTGCCGACAATCCATATTTAGAGGAGGTGCAGCCAATTTTTTTTATAAATATACGAAAAATATTCCGTAATATTTCTTAATTCGCTCCATTTAAATAAGTCTAGAACTGAGGTTTAATAATGATTCTAATTTAGTATTTCGAGCAGTTTAAGGATTGAATTAACGATCGTTTCGTGGTTGGTAGTTAACCGTAGGATTAGGTACCTATTTGGGGTAATTAGGTTAGGTCGGGGCTTAGTGAGACATTTATTTTTAGGTTTTCAACAGTATGATGTTTGTTATTTAAGGTTTACGCTATTTTTTGATTATTAACGGTAAAGTTCAATAAAACATAAGCCATACTTTCCAAACTGAGAAATACTAGATAAATTGTTAAATGTATAACGAAATAAGATAAGTTTGCTGTGGAACCCGTGTAGTGGCTCACCCGGTGGCCTCAGGGCTGCCACAATTAGTATTAGAGCAAGTTACCAGGGACCTAGGGAGTCTAGAAAAAAATATAAAACTTAACAAACAAATCTTAGATATGGAAACCCGATGTACTTACCTTAGAATCCTAGTTATGAAGCTATTGCGAAATGGGTAGAGTTAGGAGTTATATAAGTGTTATGTTTGATATATTTATTATACGCGTATATATGTTTAGGCTGATCTGATGCACATTTCTCAATATAGATCATGATGTATAAACAACCATTTTCGTCACCAAAGACAAACAATCGATTCGACGAGCAAGATATGCAAACTATTAAGATTATCAGATATTTTAGGGATTTGTCAGCTCGTCAGGCCCGATTTCGGATAAGTAGGGTTGGTGAGATAGATATTGTAACGCATGAGGCCCGTGCAATGATACACGCGCCACAGCTAGAGATGGTGTCGGTCGAGTGTAGTACTGGTAAGGAGTATATGAGGATCAGGTAGAGGACACAGAAAGAGTACATGCTGACATTTATTGGTCCTCTAGCAGATATGAAGTGCGATCGAGTACCTACACCTTTGGCACATATGAGAATAATCCGAGTAAAGTTTCAAGAAGATGAAAAGTAATAGCAAGATGATGACATAGGTGTTTTTAGTGCGATCAGCAAGGGCTCGAGAGGAAACTGTGTCCGTGCAGACCAACGATAGCTATTGCAGAGCCAGAGTTGTAGAGTTAGGAGATTACATCATTAGGATAGAAGTGCATGCCAGAGTGCTCTTATTAATTCGAATTATGTCTAAATAGTACGCTGAGGGTAAAGACTTGGAATGCCAGGTTTTTTGCGTAGTATAATGAAAACTTGATGTTTTTGTTATACTATGTGTATAAATTTCTTTTATCCCCTAAGACGACTGATCGACCTAGATATCTTAATCCTCTGATAATCAAGTCAACCTAATCCATTCTTTCAACTTTGACCTCAAAATAAAAGTTATTTCAATCAGATCCTTAATAATGATCTAAAACTAAATTTATATCTTCAGTGAGTTTCAATTCATGATTTGTTCAATTGGAGCAAATCAAGAAATCATATCCGTGTTTTGTAAAAATTTCGACAGCACCTCCACTAAAAATGACATGCAGAAAAACTTCCATCTAATAGATGGCAAACTTGGAGAGAAGCCTAGAAGGACTCACAACTCCCTGCGGTTCACAATATACAACAAATTCAAATTTATAACCAAACTTAGAGTCTCTAATAGTTTAATTACAATTTAACAATCCCAAAGTAGACCAAAATTGAAATATAAACCTCTCAAGTTATCTTAAACTAACTTAGGAGGCTCTCATAACCATTCAATAAAACTTCATGTCCTACACTCACCCCAAGAATCCCAAGTTATATAGATAAACAATTTAAAACAAGAATTTACTTTAAATTTTAAAAACAGTCACCACAATCTTCGAGTCTTGTCCATTCATCTGTTGTCTCCATATAAAATATGATATCAATAAAAACAACTCGAAGATATCGGTAAGTAAACATCTACACTGATTTGTACTTCTGCAATTGTTAGTCTGATACATGGTGACATGTAATTGCATTTCCAAATAATCAATATGATACATGCATCAACATGACATGCAATCCACTCTATTTATATCCCCTAACTATAATTTGATTTTGACTTCCAAAAATAGTACAAAGACAGTATTAAGAGATCATGAAATACAGAGATAACTTGTCGACGTAAGACTCCGAAACTAGTCTCACTAGTTGGCGTTGTAGGTAAGATTGAAATCTAATTTCAAGTAAACCAGACTTCAAAATAAGCTTATCGCCCTGCATGACCAAGAATGATGAAATGCAATATAGGCTATAATGCAATTACATGTACAAAGATATTCAATAAATAGTAAATATCACTATGGGTTTACTTACCACCAAACAAACTCAAAGTTGGTTACAAAGCCTCACACAATGTTTCCTCGAATTTCACATACTTTGAACCTTTTCCACGATCTTCGTTTCAAGGGGCTTTAGGAACCTCGACGTTACTTAAAACTATTGAAAATCTGGATAAGTTTCCTATTTGAATTTCTTAAGTTTTTTTACCTTTCCGAGTTGTTTTGGTATTCTCATGTCCTAAAAACTCAAAATCGCTTCAAATCAACTCCTCGGATGTTTAAATTCCAATTTCAACTCCAAATTGTGGTTCGACATTGAAAGTTAACCTTGACTAAGCTTTAAACAATTTTCCAAATTTTTCGACATTTTTGGATATTATAGTACGTATTACAATGAAAACCCCAGTATAAATCCTTGAGAAAATTCTAAAATCGTCATTTTTCATAAAAATCCATACTTTCAACTAATTTGTCCAAAAAATTCCACTTTCTAGAAATCTTTTTCCAATTTCCAACATTTTCTAAATATTTGATTTATGAGGAAGGTTTGGCCCGCTAAACTAGACCCATTTCGGTCCGATCTGGGGATCAAACCCCCTCGTCTTCCTCTTCGATCCCATGTTTTTTCATCACTTCAATCAAATTTCTTTTCTTTTCATTGGGGTTGGGCTCCTAACCCTAACCTCAGGTTTAGTCTGGGCATGGGGTCCGGGCAGGGGAGACCACTCCCATGCCATCGTCTTCCTCAAATGAACTGCCATGGCGTTCGTCTGAGCCTCCCATCGCCCATCTCCCATCTAAGTCTTAAAAACACAAAACAATAACAAAATCACAATCAATAACAATGACAACACAACTCACATTTTCCATTGTCGCCTCTCCCTCAGTCTCGATTCCATCTCATTCTCTTTCTCTCCTTATTTCGATTATTCCCTTTGTCGATTTCAAAGTGAGGCAATTCTATTGAAGATAAATATTAGATTTCCTTAAGATTTGCATTGTCGAATCTTGAGGTCGATCTTGTGGCTATTAACAAGATCATCACCCATGATCGACTTATATAAGATCAATTAAATTCTCATCGAGATACTATCACGTATCTCAAGGCACATCTTATGGTTTTATAACTAACCATGCACCATCAACTTCCTCAAGATCCATGCTATAAGTATCTCGAGGGATAACAATACCAACCTTCTACCGTAGATACATAGTTCATTTCTTCAACTCATGCGTAACTTGTATCTCGAGATGAATCAAATATATATTTTTATTTGATTTAACTGTAGGATTATATATACACCTATGTATTTTTGCGGCTATAAACTTGCCACGCGTGCTAACGACCATCCTTAGGTGTGCACACTATTGTACATCCAACTCGTGTCATCCTCGACTTTGTATGTCACTAGGTGCCAACCAATTTATTAATTATTCTATTTGATTTCATGATTATCTCTTATTTTTAGGTCTAAATTAAATCCCAAAGAATACCCTAATTTTTGCCAAAATTGGAGAAAATTCCCAACATGCTCTAAAACTTGTAGACACTTTGTATATACTTCAACTTGACCTTATTTTGTGTTGAATCTCAATATACCTACGAGTCACTCAACACACAAAAATAATATTTTAAACTTATGATCTCTAGTCTGTAATACGTGAGTCCCACCTCAGATATTTTAATAAAAGATAATTTTTTCCACATCCACTTAAATTGGGGTCCACATCCTAGTTTACTTTCTCATCACTAATCATTTTTTATTAAAATTGTTGATCAATCAATTCTTATACTATAATCAGTCTAAATATAAGCAATGCAAATAATATTTGAGCATAACATTAGATACAAAGTAGAGTTACATGCCATCATCATTTCAGCATTTCTCAACAAAAACCTAAAATTATATAAGTCATCCTATAACTATATATCTCTAATTACATATGTCATCCTATAGCAAGGGATTTTGAAATTTAATCCAATAAAAAAAAGAAACCTGACACATCATGCTACTCTCACTCATTCTCTAAATGTCTACTCAAAATATTATTTAAGTCGTGGACTAGAAAGCAATTATCAAATCCAACTCTTTAGCCAATTCACTTAACTTTTCTTTTGACTAGTTAGAAAATTCATGACTTTTTAACTTCTTCAAATCATTTTCTATTGAGGAGTTCGCCAAGAACCTCATTTCATTCACTAAATTGACAGATTTCTTAAAATTTTCCATCATCTCGATCATTACTATTAACCAAACTTCTTTCATTACCTGAATAGAGAACGTTATCCTTTACTTGAGTAGATATGCACATTTAAACAGAGATATCAACATTTAGCATGATTATACTCTCATAGTATAACTTTTAACTTGTATCTCATACAAGTTCTAAATATGATATCGCTTTTTGCCTATACTCAATACATTTCTAGCTTCCCTTAATAACAATAGAAGAATACTCAATTCTTCCAACATATCAAGTCAGGTATATTGTACTATATTCAATATTTTCAACCGATAGGATAATACTTACTAATTAAGCTATAAGTTGTACATAGCTTTTCATTTCATTTGTATTTTTACCATCATCCATATATCTTACATCAACTCCAATTTACAATAACTAGTGCTTCAAATTCACCACTAACTAATTAGGTGGTGTAGCACTACAATTGAACCAAAGTACAATAAATACGCTAATATTACTTGTATACTAATTTGGTTCAAATCTTTTAGCTTTTGGAGTAAGATTCTTTTTAATATCTTTGTAAAGATATATTCAATTCCATCAAACTTATGGTTTGACATTCCAATTTGATTAGGACTTGTTAACTTGAGATTTTCATTTTTATGCATATGTGAGGATTTCTTAACCATTTAGTTGCTTATACTTCAGCCTCAAATTGACTGCGACGAAACTCCATAGACTCTTTTATTTCGACTGTCACTAATTCATTCGATTATTTAAATACAAGTGAACGCCTTACACTAGTCTTCTACACTGTGAATGAATCACGATTATAAAACAATGTTACTTAGACTTTTTGTCATGCATAACTACTCTAGTGCCTTATCTTGACTAAAAGAGTCCATTCGTGTCACTTCTAGCAGTCACAAGTTATCTCTACATCTCATTTTATTTTATATATAGCGTCTATTCCATTTGGTTTTTGTCAATCTTAGCTATTCTCACATTGATCTCAATCTTAGTCCTTTTAAAAACTTACCATGATTTTCGCTCAACAACCTGTCCACTTATAGCTTCTTAATTTTTACTTGGAAAGGCAATTTACATCTATTCTCTTTTTGAAAACTTAGCTAATAATAATATGGCATCTTATGATCATTTAATCAATTGAAGTCTTCCTTGCTAACCTTTAATCGAAATATAAAAACTTTCTACTAAAATAGTTATGTTGTTTGTTATTACCTTATTTTGTTTCCATTAGTCTCAGATTTCTCGACTTTTCTTTTTCTCAAAAAGAAACTTAGTACTTTTCATGAGAATGTGTAAGATAACTTTGTATCTTACTATTCATCAAATTACTTTTGATGAATTCACTTTTCCATTATTATTCAACTGAAAATATAAAAGAATTTTAATTTCCATACATCGATTAACTTAATGACTAAGTAAACTCTTAAAGGATGCTATTTTAATCCTTAAATTCCTCTAAATGGAAATTCTTGCGATATGGGAGTTCATACTGACGTCCTACATAAATCACTTACTAATTCTCAATCAGTACATGTATCTTTCCTTAATTATATTTTTAAGTTGTAGTGATAGGTGTCATAACTAAATGTTATTAGAAGTGATTATTGGGTACTTCGAATCTCAAAATACAATCATTTGTGTTAATGTTTAATAGGTAATCCAAGCTATTATTAGACCACTTCCCCAATTCCTTAACTTCTAACTCGTCAATCTTATCATTACACTTTTCATTTTTTAAGTTAGAAACTTTTGTTAATCTTTGTTTCATAACAACACCTAATATAGTGTTAACAAAGATTACTTCTAACTCATGTATTTCCATTTATTTTATCAGCTCTTTATTCCACTCATAGAACTATTATACTAAAAATCACTTAATAGAAACCGAGTTAGACAACAATTTTCTATCCTACCATAATCCCATTGCGATTTTCAATCATAATTCAGTTTGTCTAATCGATTTCTACTTTCAAAACCACATGTCTTTGTTTTCGTTTTTGAGGCTATTTTAACATTTTTCATAGCATTTTACAATTGTAATAGTTTGATACTTTTTATTTTAAGGGGTCATGTTCAGTACTTACGTACCTGAATCATTTAGACTTTCCTTTCAACCAATTTCCTATTGGTTTCATAACTAATACTTTCATTACATTGGTATCAAACTATTTATTACATCTTTGTGAATTCGGACTTCACAAGTCCATTTCACATCCATTTATGCTCAGCTTCATTTCATAAGCCTATTTTCTTTTTTAATTATCCATTTCAAATCTTACTCATTGTATCTTATGAGTTAAGTATCAAACGGATAAGAAGAATAAACTTCCTATCGCATATTTGGCGATAATATAATAGTACATAACAAACATAACACAATAACTAAAACATCCAGGCTCATAGTCGCTTCCCAACTAATCACGCTCAATCACCCTTTGGTTTCTAACTAAACTTTATCCTCAAATTGAGCCAAACCTAGGCTCTGATACAAACGTTTTCATCCCTCTCATCATTAAGACGATTGACAGGCCTAGATTATCTTAATTAGGGGTGGGCAGCGGTTTGCGAAAAACCGCCCAAACCGCCCAAACCGACCAAATCGCACGGTTTGGTCTGGTTTTTAAAGCTCGCGGTTTGGTCGCGGTTTGGAAAACGACCAAACCACAGAATCGCGGTTTGGTCGCGGTTTTCATTTTGGGAAAACCGCGGTTTAACCAAACCGATGGCATTTTGGTAAATAACCACCAAAAACCCTAAAAAGCTCAAACAAAACAAAAAAAAACAAAAAATCTCATTCACTCTCCTCCCTCTCCACCCTCCCCCGCGCTCACTCTCTTCGTCTCACGTCACCTCTCTCCTCCCTCCCGCCTCCCGCCTCCCCCACTCACTCTCTCGTCACCTCTCCTCCCTCCCGCCTACCGCCGCTCACTCTCGTCACCCTCTCTCGGATCTCTCTCCTCCTCCCGCCTCCCGCCTCCCGCCGCTCACTCTCTCCCGCCTCCCGCCGCTCACTCTCTCGTCACCTCTCTGGATCTCTCTCCTCCCTCCCGCTGCTCACTCTCTCGTCACTTCTCTGGATCTCGGCCTCCCGCCTCCCGCCGCTCACTCTCGTCACCTCTCACCACCTCGCTCCGCCCACTGCCTCGTTCCGCCGTCTCCAGCATTTTCCTACTTGTTGAAGCATTTTCCTACTTGTTGAAGCATTTATTTGTTCTAAACTTTTAATCTATTTGTTTTTGTTGTAACTTTTGATATGATCTTGAATTTTTAACTTTGATTGGGTTCATTTTGATGAATGATTGGTTAATGGTTATTGATTAAATGAGGATTATTGACAATGTTTGTTAATTCATCAAAGCTTGGAATTGATTTGAAGTGTTAATTGGGTTTTGTTTTTTTGTTGTTCTTTGTTTTTTCTTTTTTGCTTGCTTTTTTTTTTTTTTTTGCTTTTTTTTTTTTTTTTTTTTTTTTTTTTTTGTTTGTTTTTTTTTTTGGTTTTTTTTTTTTTTTTTTTAAATAAAGTGCGTGAAAACCGCGAAACCAAACCGACCAAACCGCGCAAACCGCGGTTCGGTTTGGTGCGATTTTGGTGATATGCGGTTTGGTGGCGGTTTGAAAAATCACCAAACCATAGACCCTCGGTTTGGTCGCGGTTTGGTGGTTTTCCAAACCAAACCGCGGTTTGCCCACCCCTAATCTTAATCATCTAATAATCTAGTCTGCCTAATCCATTCTTTCAACTTTGAACTCTAAATAATATTTATTTTAGTCAGATCTTTGATAATGCCCTAAAACTAAATTTATATCCTCAATGAAATTTAATTCATGATTTGTTCAATTAGAGTAAATCAAGAAATCATATCCGTGTTTTGTAAAAATTTCGGCAACACCTCCACTAAAAGTTTATCCCCCTCACTCTCTCTGTGTATGCATGACTAAGAATGATGAAATGCAATGCAAACTATGATACAATTACATGTACAAAGATATTCAATAAATAGTAAAGATCAATGTAAGGTTTACTTACCACCAAACCAACTCGAAGTTGGTTATGAAGCCTCACACGATGTTTCTCTGGCTTTCGCATACTTTGAACCTATTCCTTGACTTCATTCTTAGTAATTTAGGGATCCTCGACATTACCTAAAACCATTGAAAAATGCAATTAATTCTCCTATCCGGATTTCTTAAGTTTGCGATATTTTTTGAGTTGTTTTGGTATTCTCAAGTCCTAAAAATCCAGAATCACTCCAAATCAACTCTTTAGATGTTCGAATCCTAATTTCTATCCAAATTGTGGTTCGACGTCGAAAATTAACCTTGACTAGGCTTTGAATAGTTTTTCAATTTTTTGGGTATCATAGCACGAGGAAAACCTCGGTATAAATCCTCAAGAAAATTCTAAAATCCTCATTTTTCATAAAAATCCATATTTTCAATTACTTTTTCCTAAAATTTCATTTTCTATAATTTTTTTTCCAATTTTCTAAATATTTTATTTATGAGGAGGGTTGGACCCTGAATCGAACCTGGTTCCGTTGGGTCTAGGGATCAAACCCCCTCTTGTTCCTCTTGATCCCATGTTTTGTTCATTAGTTCAATCGAATGTTTTTTTCTTTTCGTTGGAGTTGGGCTCCCATCCCTAACCTCAGGTTGGGTTTAGGTAGAGGAAATCACTCCCCAGCCATCATCTACTTCAGACAAACAACCATGTTCATTCGAGCCTCCCATCTATCATCCAATTTCAAACAACAAAACATCAACAACAAAACAACAATCAACAATGACGACAACACAACTCACCTTCTTCATTATTGCCTCCTTCTATCTCGATTCCATATCCTTTTTAGGGTTGCAAGAAGGGCAAGGAATCTTCATTCCCCGCAATGGGTCGTCTCGTTGAGGCAAAGATTTCCTGTTTTTTATTCCATGCGAGGCGGGTTAAAAGGAAAAATCTTAGGGATGGGGATTGTTCCCACCCCGCGGGGGTTCCTTACCTCGCATCCCTTACATAGATTTCTCCATTTCTTATGTTTTAATAAAAAAGTATATAATTTCTTTTACTTAAAACATATGTGATGTTTGGAATGAAACTCAAGATCTCCAACAATAAAATCTATTTTTACCATTTAATCAATTCTATTATATATAATAAAAATATATAAAATTATATTTGTCATATTAGTTTTAAAAATCATATATCTTCAATTAAGCATATATGATAACTTGTAACTCAATCAACAAAACAATATAAAAAAAATCACATTAACACTTCAATTTGAGAAAAAACAGTTTCTTAAACAAATTGATAAAGTAGTAATTAAGTTCCAAAATGACCAAAGAAAAAGCTCAAAATTGATAGTTTTTTACAAAATTAATAGGTACGGGGATGCCCCGCGGGGTGGGATATGGGCAACAAATTTTGATCCTCGCTCTGCCCTGCCCCACTTGCAACCCCACTCCTCCTTATTTCAATTCTTCCCACTGTAGATTGCAAAGTGGGGTGGTTTTGTTGAAGATAAATATTATATTTACTCAAGATTCACATTGCAGGAATCTCGAGGCAATTCTGATGGTATATTTTCATCATTTTGTTTTTTCTCGAGATACGCATTGCGTATCTTGAAGTCGATCTTGTGGCTATTACCAAGATCATCACCTTGACCGACTGTTAGGGCATGTGCCCTATGCTAATCTACAAATATTATTTATCTTATAATTTTAGTTAATAAAATAGAGGTTTTATTTGTTGTTTTATTATAAGTGATTGCACATTTACCTTATAGTAAGATCTATGAGTATTTATTGAAATATCTTAAATGTCCCTAGTCGGTCATTATACTGGGAACTATAATGAATTAAGACTAGTGTAAATCTTGATTGATGGTCATGCGATGATGATGCGTATAAGGAATGAATCATGATCATGAGTATTTATTAAGGAATAATATACTGGACCGACCTACTATGAGAACACCACATGGACTTCAATACTAGGAGCATGATAATTTGACACAATCAAATGTTGTCTTTAACCGGACAATTATAAAGATTGTGATTGGTTATTGTGTGAATAATACGTGAAGGTGTGTAATCAAGATAGAATTTGTCACTATCGTATAGAGAGATATCAATGGATCCCTCGATAAGATAGATTTATAATGGCCAAGTCTATGTGAATTGATATGATCAATGTCACTTGGATGTTTTTCAGTTTACCTAAAGATCAAGATAAGTACGATAGAACATTAAGGGTGACTTTTCATGCCTTATGTTTAATCAAAGGATATCGCACAACAAAAGGATATGATATATGTTATTAATTAGGTTGTATCGATGTTGATATTCATGCTACTTGGATAGTCATAATGCCTTGCTAGAGACCGCTTATGACTTGTGTACCAAAATGATTTTTGGTTCACTGCCAACGTTGCATGAACCTATTGGGTCGCACATAAAGAATGGCTTTGCATAATCTCAATTGATCTAGAGTAAAAAAAATTTATATGATAAAATTCATGACATAAAAGCTCTTACGATTTGTCATATGAGAACTTATTAATAGGGGTGTATGTGTAATTTGCTTAAACTATGTAAATACAATAGTTGTATTACGAATAGGATTTTAAATGAGGCCTTATCTACACATATAAATAAATGGTGGATCCCTAGAAACGAAATAAGATCTCGTTTTACAATTTTTGAATTCTCTAGATTTAGGGAGATAAAGAAAAATCATTTTTAATCTCTTTTCGGGCTAGCACTACAAATTGTGGTCACCGTTCGTATGTAGATTTTTGATTGAAGATGCGTACTTGAACGTCTTGAAAATCGAACAATCAAAAGGAAATCACGAAATAAGGTATGATTTACTTTAGTAGATTTAATTTAATGGAACTTATTTTTCGATCCTGTTGTGATTTTTCAAAATTTGTTTTTAGTTTTCTGCTGCATATGAACCCCAAAAATCCAACAGTGGTATCAGAGCATTAGGCTCGGTTCTATCAAATGTTTGCATGTTTTCCATGATGTATATATAATATATGTGTGAAAACATAATCTTGATTAATGTATATATGATATACATATAGATTTTGTGATAATTGTTATAAAAAATTGGTTTTAAAGCATGTTTTTAATTCATTTATATCGATACATCGCATGATATGATTCAATGATAATATTCATGTTTATAATATTTCAATTAACATATATTTTATATTGAGCGATGTGAATTTTGTATGTTCATGGTATACTTCATGTTTAAGTTAATACGATTCTGATCTTGAACACTTTTCGTTTTATCCAATAATTATGTATGTCTCCATGATAGATATCATGATTAGGTTAATATAATTAATCTCATATGATTCTGATGTTGAATGCATGATTAATATCTCGAAATTGATTTTGACCATATATCTCATTGTAGTAATCCATTAGTATATTCCTATAAGATAGGAGATAGACTTGTAACTGGATTAGAATTACGAATCCTAGAAGATAGGTGAGATATAAAACAAATCCTAATTCAACAAGGATTCAAAGTACCTTAAATTCTAATTGGATTAGGATAAGATATTAAGTTAAAGGTGGGCCCAAGATAATTAAAAATATTTTAATTAATATTTTCGAAATTAAGATAAGGGGTAGTTTTGGTTGATTGGATTGACTAAAATTATGAGAGATTTTAGGCGGTTTTCAATTTTTGTAATTGAAATTTGTTGTCTTAAAAAAGGGGGGCGCTGCGGGACCGTCGTTAATTGTTCCTAGCGTCCAAAAAAATTTGTACAATAATCAATATTTGTATGATTTCCTAAATTTTTAGTGATTATTCACGCATTGAAATATATGATATTTATCTTATTTAATTATGATCACTAAAACAAACAAAAACCTCTCTTTCAAATTTTAAGTCAAGTGTCATCCATTTTTAAACACTTGTCAAGGCTTCGATCACATCAATATGGGTTTGCCTTCGCAGAGTGTATTGTGTTATCTTGCTGAGGCAAGTTGAGTAACGGTTACTCTATTGTTTGAGATGGTTAGACTTGATAAAGCTATCAAAATGGTTTTTGGCATTAGGCACTAGATGAGATAAAACATGCTAAGACATAAGATGTCATAATATCATAAAATAAATAAAAGTTACATATGATGTAATTGATAATTGGTACCTACCTAAATAACCTAATTCGAAGTGTCACGCCTTAGCTATCTTAGAATTAGGTGAAACATGGATTTTAGTCCCTTAAATTAAAATAGTATTTTTAAGGAGGGTTGTTAATTTAGTGAGAGTTTATTCCTCTATACTAAAATGAACTTTTGCATAATCTTTATTATAGATCTATGGACTCTTCAAATCATACTAATCCCTTATTACTGCGATCCATCCTTAAGAAGGATAAGTTGTATGGGACAAACTTTCTTGACTGGTTCAGAAACACGAGAATTGTTCTTAAGCATGAACGCAAGTTGTATGTCTTGGATGATCTTATTCATGAGGAACCACTAGCCAATGCTTTAAGTGTCGTGAAGGATGCACATACTAAGCATGTCAACGACTCAACTGATGTTGCATGCATTATGTTGGCAACCATGATTCCTAAACTTCAGAAGGACATGGAACATATGGAAGCTTATGACACGGTTACAACGCTGAAGGAAATGTTCCAACAGCAGGCTAGGCAAGAAAGGTTCGAGATAGTCAAGAACCTTCATTCTTGCAAAATGGATGAGGGTGCGTCAGTTAGTCCTCATGTTCCAAAATGAAGGGCTATATTGACCATCTTGAAAGACTTAGATTTCCCATAAGCCAAGAGTTGGATACGGATTTGACCCTGAATTCATTGCCTGATAGTTATTCATAATTTGTGATGAACTGTAACATTAATAACATGGAGAAGTCTATCTCAGAGTTCCATTTGATGCTTAAACTGCTGAGCAGAACGTCAAGAAACCCATTGTTAGTGTGTTGATGGTTCAGAAAGGAAAGGCTTTGAAGAAAAATGGCAAATGCAAGGCTAAAGTTACCAAGTCTGTTGTGACTGTCACAAAGCATATGGAACAAGTCAAACCCTATGCTGCTTCTACTTCGTAGTCCTATAAGGAAAAGGAAAAAGAAGGAAATTGTCATTTCTGCCATGCACCTGGAAATCGGTTTAGAAATTGCAAGTTCTATCTTGAAGATCTAAAGAAAAAGAAGAGTAGTGAGACTACTGCTTTGGTTATTTACGTTATTGAAGTCAAATTGTCTACTAGTGATTCTTGGGTATTGGATACCGGATGTGGATCTCACATTTGTATTAATATGCAAGGTCTCTCAAAAAGTAGAAAGCCGAAGAAAGGAGAAGTCATCCTATGAGTTAGAAATGGAGCAAAAGTTGCTGCGTTGGCCGTAGGATGCTATGAGTTAATTTTACCAAGTGGACTTATTTCAGTTTTAAATAATTGTTATTATGTCCCTGCCTTGAGCAAAAACATCATTTCAGTTTCATGTTTGGATTTGGATGGTTTTAATTTCATTATTACGAATAATAAATGCTTCATTTCTCGAAAAAACACTTTCTATGAGAATGTTGATTTGTGTGATGGTCTTTATATTCTAAACATAAAAAGGCCCACAGATACTCTTGTTCTTAATCTAAATACAAAGAGGTTCAAGTTAAATGATTTGAATCAAACCTACCTTTGGCATTGTCGCCTTGGCCACATTAATGAGAAACACATTTATAAACTCCATAAAGATAGACTTTTAGATTCATTTGATTTTGAATCATATGAAACATGTGTATCTTGTTTACTAGGCAATATGACAAATAGTCCCTTTACTAGAAACAATGAAAGGGCAAGTGATTTATGGGTCTAATTCATACTGATGTATGCGGTCTTATAAACACAATGGCTAGAGGTGGTTATCAATACTTTATTACATTCACTGATGATTTCAGTAGATATGGTTACGTATTCTCATGAAACATAAAAGTTAATCTTTTGAGTTGTTTCAAACATTTCAGAACGAAGTGCGAAATCAACTTGGTAAAACTATGAAAGCACTTCAATCAGATCGAGGTGGTGAATATTCGAGCCAAGAGTTTGATGATCATCTTAGAAACTGTGGGATTGTCTCACAATTAACTCCCCCAATAACTCCATAATAGAATGATGTTTTTGAGAGGATAAATTAGGCTTTATTAGATACGGTTTGATTTATGATGAGTGATGCAGATCTTCCTATTTCCTTTTGGGGTTATGCCTTAGAAATTGTTGCATTTATATTAAATCATGTTCCTTTTAAAGTGGTTGATAAAACACCATATGAGATGTGGTTTAGGAAAAGACCAAGTTTTTCTTTCCTTAAGATTTGGGGCTATGAGGTTCTCGTACGACGATAAATCTCAAAAAAATTATCACCAAAATCTACCAAGTATGTATTCATTGGTTATCCTCAAGAAACTAAAGGATACTACTTTTATAATCCCACTGAGAACAAAGTGTTTGTTGCTCGGAATTGTGTCTTTTTGGAAAAATAGTTTATTTCAAAAGACAACAATGAGAATAAAGTAAGTCTTGATGAAATTCAAGAACCACATATAAACATTCAACCGCCAGTGGGAGATCAACTAAGTCTTAAACTAATTGATCCTCCATAGGTATCACAAGGCCCTCGTAGGTCTGATAGGGTAAGACATCAGCCTAAGAGATTTGGATTTTTTATTACTAATAGTAGTGACGTATTGCTTATGGATCAAAATTAACCTACTACTTATCAAGAGGCTGTTTCTAGCCCTGAGGCAGATAAATGGCTTAGTGCCATGAATTCTGAGATGTAATCCATGTATGACAACCAAGTTTGGGACTTGGTTGATTTACCTAAAGGTGGTAATACCATTGGATGTAAATGGATTTTCAAGAAGAAAACTGACATGGATGGCAATGTGCATACATATAAAGTACGTTAGTAGCAATAGGTTTCAAATAAACTCAAGGTGTTGATTATGATGAAATATTTTCTCTTGTAGCCATTCTTAAATCCATTAGAATTCTAATTGCCAAAGCCACATATTATGGCTATGAGATATGGCAAATGGATGTCAAAATAGCTTTTCTAAATGGAAATTTACTTGAGGACGTGTATATGATACAACCTAAAGGGTTTGTTCATTTTAAGACTGCTAGGAAGTTGTGTAAGCTTCAAAGATCTATCTATGGATTAAAGCAAGTTTCTCGAAATTGGAATCATCGTTTTGATGAAGCAATTAAAGAATCTGGTTTCATTAAAAATGAAGAAGAGCTTTGTGTATACAAGAAGGTCAGTGGGAGTTTGGTTGTTTTCTTGGTGTCGTATTTTGATGATATATTACTCATTGGAAATGACATCCTAACCTTGCAGAGTGTCAAGTCTTGGTTAGGAAAGTGTTTCTCAATGAAGGACTTAGGAGATGCAACCTACATCCTTAGGATTGAGGTCTATAAGGATAGATCTAAAAGGTTAATCAGTCTAAGTCAGAGTGTTTATATTGATAAGGTACTGAATAGGTTCAATATGCAAGACTCTAAAAGAGGGTCATTGCCAATGTCTCATGGTATAAATCTCAGTATGACTCAATATTCGAAGACTAATGATGAGCGAGAGCGTATGAATATGATTCCATATGCATCAGCTATCGGATCTATCATATATGTCATGTTATGCACTCGACCTGATGTATCATATGCTTTGAGCGCAACAAGTAAATATCAGTCTGATCCCTGTGAAAGTCATTGGATAGCAGTAAAGAACACTCTTAAGTACTTGAGAAGGGCTAAAGAAGTGTTCTTAATCTATAGATGACTTCAGATCGCAGTCTGGATATGTATTTACTTTGAATGGAGGCACAGTGAGTTGGAAACGTTTGAAGTAAGAAACTATCACAGATTCTACAATAGAAGCTGAATATATTGCAGCATTTGATGCAACTAAAGAGGCAATTTGGATCAAAAGTTCATCTTAGAACTTGATGTGATTCCAAGTATAGCTAACCCCATTTGCTTGTATTGTGACAACAACGGGGTGATAGCATAGGCCAAGGAACCAAGATCACACCACCTATCCAAACATATACTTAGACATTTTCATCTCATTTGAGAAATCATTAAGAGAGGAGACGTGAAAATTTGCGGAGTTCCTATAGAAGACAATGTTGCAGATCCTTAGACAAAAATTTTTCCACAAGTGAAACATGATGGTCATTTAGGTCATTAGGTATTAGATACATGAATGATTGGCCCTAGTGCTAATGGGATATGTTAGGGCATGTGCCCTAGGTCAATCTACAAACATTATTTATCTTATAATTTTAGTTAATAAAATAAAGGTTTTATTTGTTGTTTTATTATAAGTGATTGCATGTTTACCTTTTATTAAGATCCATGGGTATTTATTGAAATATTCTAAATGTCCATAGTCGGTCATTATACTGGGAACTATAATGAATTAAGACTAGTGTGAATCTTGATTGATGGTCATGTGATGATCATGTGTATAACGATACAAATCAAGATCATGAATACTTATTATGAAATAAGATACTGGACCGACCAACTATGAGAACACCACATGGATTAAGTCATAGATGTTACTCATGATAGGTATATTATTTATTCCTTCGACTTGAGAATACCATAGACTTCAATATTAGGAGCACGATAATTTGACACAATTAAATGTTTTCATTAACCGGACAATTATAAAGATTGTGATTAGGTAATCGAGTGAATACTATGTGAAAGTGTGTAATCAAGATAGAATTTGCTCCTCTCGTATAAAGAGAGATATCAGTGGATCCCTCGATAAGATAGACTGATAATGACCAAGTCTATGTGAATTGATATGATCAATGTCATTTGGATTTTTTCAGTTTACCTAAAGATCAAGACTAGTACGATTGAACATTAAGGGTGACTTTTCATGCCTTATGTTTAATCAAAGGATATCACACGACAAAAGGATATGATATACGTTATTAATTAGGTTGTATCGATGTTGATATTCATGCTAATTGGGTAGTCATAATGCCTTACTATAGACCACTTATGACTTGTGTACCAAAATGGTTTTTGGTTCACTACCAACATCACATGAATCTATTGGGTCGCACACAAAGAATGACTTTGCATAATTTCAATTGGTCTAGAGTAATGAATTTTATATAATAAAACTTATTATATAAAAGCCCTTATGATTTGTTATATGATAACTTATTAATAGGGGCGTATGTGTAACTTGCTTAAACTACGTAAATACAATAGTTGTATTATGAATAGGATTTTAAGTGAGGGCTTATCTACACATATAAATAAAGGGTGGATCCCTAAAAAATGAAATAAGATTTCGTTTTACAATTTTAGCGTTCTCTGGATTTATAGAGAGAAAAAAATGTTTTCAATCTCTCTTGGGGCTAGCACTCCAAATTGTGGTCACCGTTCGTATGTTGATTTCGGATAGGGGATGTGCACTTGAACGTCTTGAAAATCGAACAATCAAAAGGAAATCACGGAATAAGGTATGATTTACTTTCGCAGATTAAGTTTAATGGAACTTATTTTTCGATCCTGTAAGGGTTTTTCAAAACTTTTTTAAAATTTTTCATTGAATATGAACCTCAATAACCCAACACTGACTTATATAAGATCAATTATATTGATCTCCATAAGATACATATCGCGTATCTTGAGTTTGATCTTATGGTTATTGTGACATCCAAGAATGTTATAAACTTAATTATGCGACTAATTAATTATTTTCAAATTTAATTTGGGAATTAGATATATCCGAGGTGGGACCCACATGTCATTGATTGGAGATCATAAAATTTAATATTATTTTTGTGTGTTGTGTGCTTATTTGATATATTATACACTATTTTGACGCAAAATAGGGTTTAGTGGAGTGTATAAGCGGTGTCCGTGAGTTTCGGAGCACGTTGGAGAACTTTCTCCAATTTTAGTAATTTCAGAGTATTGTCTTGAGATGCGTATTAACACCAATTCTGTGGAAGTTTAAATGCTGACTCGAGCAAGTATTTTGAGTTTTGCAGAAAATATTTACAAGTAAGTTTGAAAATTCAAATTTTAGACTTTAAATAGACTTAACAAACCGACATGGGCCCCACACCTCGATTTGTGTACGAGACCAGTTGTTTGAAAGTTTTGGAGCGCTTTGGTAAATTCTCCCACTTTTGACTAAATTGAGGTATATTTCGAGGATTTATTTGGACGTAAATCGAAGAGATAATCATAAAATTAAATAAAATAATAAATAAATTGGTGGGTACCTAGTGACATATGGGGTCGAGGGTGACACGCATGGGATGTACAATAGTGTGCACGTTCGAAGTTGGTCGTTGGAGCGCGTGGAAAATTTATAGCCGCGAAACTATATAAGTTTATATATATTTATGTATATGCGGTTTATATATATATATATATATCAATCAATCAATCAATCAATCTTATAGTTTGAATTAAAATAAAAAGTATATATTGGACATTCCTCGAGACACGTGTAGCATAATCGTTGAAGAGTTGAAATGGTTGGACGATACAGTGGTTGACAATTAGGTGTTACATGCCTCCAGATGCATGATGTTCCATCTCGAGAAAAAATAATAAAATAAAATAAGTAAATCATTAGATTTGCCTCGAGATTTGTTTGATGTGAATCTCGAGAAAATCTTAATATTCACAAAACCACCTTATAGGTCTTATTTTGAGCCAAAAATTGACCTCGAGATACGTAGTTCATATCTCAAGGAAGATTAAACTTAATTATGAAATAAAAATCATTTGATTTGTCTTGGGGTTTGTGTAATGCAAATCTCAAGGAAATCTAATATATCATTTACAAACTAAGTAGTAGCTTCTTCCACACTATTTTTTAACCTGAACTAGAGAAAAAGAATTAGAAATCCATGAAGCAGTGAGAGACTGAAGAGAAAAACTGGAAGGGAAGAAGGGATCGAATGAGAGATCGAGGCAGTAAGGTTGTGACCGAGATAGAGGGATCGAAATTAAGGAAAGATCAAGGAAGGTAAGATTGTTGGGTTGTTCATTGTTATGGTGGCTATTGTAGTTTATTGTTAGTTGTTGTCGATGTTGTTGTTGCTGTGTTTTTGGGAAATCGAGGTGGAGGAGACGATGGGGTTGGGGTGGGAGCCTAATCCCAATCGATTAAAAAGAAAAAAAAAAAAAAAAAATCTTCTCTTTTTCGAGGGGGAAGGGGATGACCCCCATTCCCCATAGAAATTAGAAAAATTTTGAAAAATGAGGTTTTTGGATAAATTAATGAAAATCGAGAGTTTTTATAAAAATGAGGATTTTGAGATTTTGTTGAGAATTTTTAATGGGGTATTTTTCTCGAAGTGCGTGCTACAATACTCAAAAATATCTTAAATTTAGAAAATTGTCTTAAAGCCTAATTAAGGATGGTTATTGATCTCGAACCACAATTTGAAGTCAAAATTGAGATTCAGACATCCGAGGAGTTGATTTGAAGGGGTTTCGGGGTTTTCGGGTCGAGTAGGACCGATAAATAAATAAAAAATGAGAAAATTATATTTAAGCTGACACAACATAATTCTTGATGTCGAACAATAATTTTGAGTTAAAGATGAAGTTTGGACATTTAAAAATTTATTTTAGAAGGATTTGAAGGGTTTCGAGATGCAATTGGGTCGATTTAACTGCGACTGACTAAAAAACAATTATAAAATTGTTATGAAATCTTACAAGATTTACAAATGAATTATAGGACCGTGATTGGAGCCCAGTGTGGACTAGTTTACCGACTCGAAACGTAAGGGGGTTGCGATATCACGTTTGTAAGGTTAAGTAAATCCCTAAGTAACCTTTACATTGTATGATTATAATTTCGTATAAATCGCATTGATTCTTGATATTGCATTTTTTTTGTACATGCATACACGGTTTGGGAGGATAAGGCGTTGTGAGTCTCCTTATAGTGTAGATTATACCGTGGTTATATAATAATATATTATGCTTGAAGGGTTGGAGTCACTAATACTTTGCATCATGTGGTTGTCATGAGATCACGTTGAACCAGATCATACTCGTAGAGTCTAAAAGGAACGAGACTTGTTTAGTTATTCTCCCCATGCATAAATCATTATTATTGTTTACTTACCACTTTCGAAGAATGTTATCTGATTGTGGTCGAATAACAAAAAGGGGATGGATTCATAGTTGTATTTAAATTCTTTAGATTATATTATTCATTTCAGTTCCTTAGATTATTATGCATTTGATTATTATAGGTGTACTGGATAGTGTGAGATTTACTAATCTGACATTATTGAGTTTTTATAATTAGATAATTACAGGTTATGGTGCTAACAAGTTAAAAGGAAAGCTTTCCGACTGTTCACAACTTGTTTAGTTCCGTTCTCTATGTATGTATTATTTTTGAATATAATATATTTTATAAATGGTTTTTTAGGTTCGAGCGTGATTAAGATCAATTTTGGAATAGCTAGAACTGTGTTGGGACTAAATAGAATGATGTAGAACTAAGGTAAAAGGTTTAAGGATTTCAAAAACCTAAAATAAGTTAGAATGAATAAATAGTTTTTATGAATTTATTATATATTGTGATGTAGTGGATTGCGAGTCCTTCGGCATTTCCACCAAAGCTGAGCAGATTTTGTTGAAGATTTTTGAAAGCCGAGTTTTTTGGTTTAGGCTTAAAAATAGAGGACGTACTGTCGAGATTTTTTTACAGAACTTTAAGGTTTAAGATTCACTTTAGAATTGATTGGGGTTAATAAATTTTTATAATTGATGATAATGAGAACTTAATATTAATTGTTTATTGATAGAGATGTGAAGACAGCTAGATTATCAGGGGGTTAAGGTAATATAGGCTGGTCAGATGCCCTAATTAGGTGGGGTTTCACAATCTTGGTATCATAGCCTAGGTTAGGCTCAATTAAGGATAAAACTTTAGTTGAGAAGAAAAGGGTGATTGAGCGCGATTAGTTGGGAAGGAACGTGATGGAACGGGGTTTAAAAAGTTTAAGAACATTATTTTTAGGTTATATTTGTGTTATTTGTATGTATATTTTATCGCTAGATATGAGATTGAAAGTTTATTCTCCTTGTCCGTTCAATACTTAATTCACAAAATGTGACGAGTAAGTTTAGAAACGTATAATTATATGTGAGAATAAACTTATGAAATGAGACTGAGTGTGTTTGGATGTGAAATAGACTTGTGAAGTCTGAATTCACAAAGGTGTTGTAATTAGTTTGGTAGTGCTATAACTAATGAAAGCATCAGCTATGAAACTAATAGGAAATTGGTTGAAAGGGAAGTCTAACTGATTCATGTACGTAAGTACTAAACATGGATTCCATTAAAATTGAAAGTATCGAACTAATACAATTTTTAAACGCTTAGAAAAAAATGTTGTAATAAACTTAAATTAAGTCTAACGTGATTGAGAATCATTTGGAAAATGTGATATGAAATTGGGACTTATGGGAAGCACAAGATATAAATTATCTTAAGTTTTAAAATAAGATTATTACCATTTGCACAGTTAACTCGGGAATTCCTATTCTATAAAATATTGATTTAATTTATAACCAATTAAGAATTTCTTTCAAATGAGTCTCAAATGAAAGGAAAAAGGAGACATATGGTCATCGAAAACGTAAAATAGAAATTATTTAGACAAAATGAATCTTGACTAGAAAATCACAATGAGATTGTGATTGGATCAGTCAAGTTGTCTAAGTCGATTTCTATGAAACTAAAATACTTTGAAGCAAAATATTGTCTTATTTCTGAAAAAAAAAATGAAATTGAAATAGAGTCATATTTTAAAACAATCAAATGACTTCTATATAGAAGTATTAAAACTTTGATTGTTTATTACTCAAATTACTTATCCATAAGTGATGTTGAGTGTAGTAGTTCTATGAATCGAATAAAGTACTGATAAAATAAATGAAAACACTTAAGTTCGAAGGAATCTTTGTCAACATCGAATTCGGTGTTGTTATAAAATAAAGATCAACGAAATTTCTAACTTGAAAATGAAAATTATAGTGATAAGATTAATGTGTAAGAAGTCAAGGTATTGGGGAAAATGGTCTAATAATGGCATGAATTAGATATTAAACATCAAAACAAGTGATTGTATTTTAAGATTCAAAGTACCCGATAGTCACTTCTAATCAAATTAAGTAATGATGTCTATCACTACAACTTAAAATATAACCAATGAACAGATAGATGTACAGATTGAGTATTAGTAAGTGAATTGTACAGGATATCCGTATGAGCTCCTATATTGCAATAATATCCATTGATATGAATTAAAGGATTGAAATAACATTCTTTAAAAGTCTGAGTATTCATTAAGATAATCTGAGTTTGGAAATTCAAACTCTTATATCTATTTAGTTGAATACTAAAAGAAAGGTGAATTCATCAAAAGTAATTTGATGAATAGTAAGATACAAAGTTATCTTACACGATCTCTTGAATGTACCAAATTTCTTAAATTTCTTTTAGAGAAAAAGAAAAGTCAAGATATTTGGGACTAATGGAAAACCTAAGGCAATAACAAATAGTTTAACTGTTTGAGTCATAAAATTTATCTATTTCAAATTAAGATTAGCTAAGGAAGACTTTGATTCCTTAAATGATAATAAGAATTCGTACCATCCTTAATTAGCTATAGTTTCGAAAAGAGAAAAGATATAAATTGCCTTTCTAAGCCAAGATTAAGGAGTTGTACGTAGCTTGGTTATTGAGCAAAAGTCGTGGTAAGTTTGTAAAGGGACTTGGAGCAAGATCAATGTGGGAATGGCTAAGATTGATAAAAGTTGAACGAAATTGACTCAATGTATAAAATAAAATGAGATATTTAGATGACTTGTGACTTTTGGAAGTGACACAAATGGACTCCTTTAGTTAAGATAAAGCACATGAGTAGTTGTGCATGACCAAAAGTCTAAGTAACTCCGTTTCATAATCACAATTCATTCATAGCGTAGAAGACTGGTATGTGGTGCCCACCTGTCTTTGAATAATCGAATGAATTGATGATAGCCGAAATAAAAGAGTCTATGAAGTTTTATTAAAGTCAATTGGAAGCTTAAGTATAGGTTATCAAATGGTCGATAAATTCTCACATGAGTGTGGAAAATGGAAGTTTCAAGCGAACGAGTCCCAATAAGAATCAGAATATCAAACTATGAGTTTGATAAAACCTAATGTATCTTTACAAGTGAAACAACCCATTACCTTAAGCTGGTTACTATTACTAATCCAAATCCTAATTTACTCGGGTTAGGCTTTTGGTTAAGTTCAGGGTACCTCGATTAACGCGTGTGTACGTTTGCATGATGTATGGCATATGTTTGGATTGTTAATTCAATTTATATATAGGTTGTTGTATAATAAGGAAATTATACATAAACCTATAAAACAGAAAATACCCAATAAATTGAGGTACACCGGGACACCAAGTGTGGCGAAGGAGTCGTGGCATGAGTGTACATGCTCAAGGACATTTATAGGCATGTTCGATAAGTTGATTGGTGAATAATATGTGATATATATTTATATGTTTTTAAATATATAAATATATATTGGAAAATAAAAGAATATAAGAAATATATGAATTATCGGATCATCTCGAATGAAGCATAAGTGATTGATGTGCCAATTGTGTGTCACTTTAATGCATCAACCACGTGATCCGTCTCGAGATAGCATGACATGTATCTCAAGAAAAATCTATATATAAAAATGAAAACTCAAGCTTATCAATTCATTTCAACAATTCGAGAGGGTTCAGGAGGTCGACTTTGATTCCGGATCAAAGGATATCGTTTCGGGAGCCAAATTCAACCAAGTTGAGGAGCTTAAACGAATTAGAAGCTAGTGATCATTATTTTGGTAAGTTTGGTTTTCAAGTTTTTGAAATTTAATTCATAGTGATTATCAAAACTTGTTGAATTATGGTTGTTGTTGATTAATTAAGGTTTTTCACCTCATTAGAGGTCCTCTTGGATCATTTGGGAGTGTCATTGTTGAGTTTGGATGTGGTTTAAGTCAAATTTGGATCCGTCGAAGCGTGTTGGTGTTGTAGGTCTGGTGCGCATAGCGCGCTAGGCATTGGCCATAGCGTGCTACGCATACTAGTGAAGATGACAGACATACGGATAGCGCGCTATCCATGTCAGGTAGCATGCTATCAGATCCCATAAGTGTGTATGAAGTTCAATAGTACGAATAGAGCGTTAACTCTAGGATGTAACGTGCTATCCAAACTCAGATCAATACAAAACTGATTGGATTTGGGGGGTTTATCGAGACTTTGGGTGTAGGGGTTCTAATTACAGTATACTAGACCTAAATTGACAACAAATGATTGGTGATAGGTTGAGGAACACTGAGGAAATGTGAGATGACTAGAAATTTAAGGAATTTGGGAAACAGATACTTAAACCCGAGGTAAGTATGGATTCTCTTATTCATCAATATTGCCTAGCTATTTAGTATATATAGCTCATATAGTTGTTAGAATTGAATGAGGGACTATTTATATTGTGATTATTTTTAATAAAAGGAAAACGGTGTTTACAGTGATTCACGAGAATAATATCCTGGAGTCGATACGAGGTGATATAGGAAATGGGTTAGCTTCCCGGCCTATATGTAACATCCTACTCAGTTTATAGGTGAAATGGGTTACATTTACACTATATGGTTTGGGATAGAACCATTAGGCATTAGTGGATGGGCTAAATAGCATATCAGCCAATATGTTGGTCTAGCAATCGCATTAATGGGGTCAGTGGGTAATCGGCCCTAGTTTTATAAAATAAATAGGGTCATAGTGTAATAGTCCAAATTACTTGTTTTGTATCTAATTATGTATTGAATCTATATGATTTACATATTCTTGTTAGATATCATTGGTACATGTTGTTATTGCATGATATCCTTGAATATTATATGGAATGTTGATGATTAGTGTGAATCTCTACTTACTCAGCAAGTTGGAGCGTTCACCCCAATTAACATTACAGGAAGATCCGACGAGCGCTGCGACTACGGGATAGAGAAGTTATAGGAGTCTTGAACTTCTCTTCGATGTAATGACTTTCACTGGTCTAATATATTTGTATTGGATTAAAGTTTTGTACTATCATTTGGGATGGGTGATTATATAACCGAGGTTTGTTGCGGTTTGTTTTTAATATCGTATATCTTATTTTAGCTATCGAAAAAGGTTTAAAACTTTTGTTGCGTGGATGATTTGTTTTATTTTGATAATCAATATACAGTAGAGTTTATTAGGTGTAGGTGGTATGGCTGCTGGCTCTAGTTAAGTCTGTATGTAGCCTGGTTGTTGAGCGAAAGTCGTGGTAAGTTTGTAAAGGGAATAAAAGCAAAGATCAATGTGGGAATAGCTAAGATTGACCAAAGCTGAACGGAATTGACTCGATGTATAAAATAAAATGAGATATTTAGTTGACTTGTGACTGTTGGAAGTGACATGGACGGACTCCTTTGGTTAAGATAAGGCACTAGAGTAGTTGTGCATGATCGAAAGTCTAAGTAACTTTGTTTCATAATCACAATTCATTCATAGCGTAGAAGACTGGTAAGTAGTGCCCATCTGTCTTGGAATAATTGAATGAATTGATGATAGTCGGAATAAAAGAGTCTATGAAGTTTTGTTGAAGTCAATTGGAAGCTTAAGTATAGGTTAACAAATGATCAATAAATTCTCACAGGAGTATGGAAAATTGAAGTTTTAGGCGAACGAGTCCCAATAAGAATCAGAATATGAAACTATGAGTTTGATAAAACCTAATGTATATTTACAAGTGAAACGACCGTTACCTTAAGGTAGTGATTAGTACTATTCTAAATCCTAATTAACCCGGGTTAGGCTCGTGGTTAAGTTCGGCGTACCTCGATTAGCTTGTGCGTACGTTTGCATGATGTATGGAGTTTGTTTGGATCGTTAATTCAATTTATTTATAGGTTGTTGTATAATGAGGAAATTATACACAAGCCTATAAAATGAAAAATACCCAAATACATTAAGGTTTACAGGGACACCAAGTGTGACGAAGGAGTCGTTGCAAGAGTGTGCACACTCAAGGACACTTGTAGGCATGTCCGGTGAGTTGATTGGTGAATAATAGACGATATATATTTATATGTTTTTAAATATATAAATATATATTGGAAAATAAAAAATATTAGAAATATATGGATTATCGGATCATCTCGAAAGAAGCAAAATGCTTGATGTGTCCATTTTTGTGTCACTTTAACGCATCAACCACACGATCCGTCTTGAGATAGCATGACGTGTATCTCGAGAAAATCCATATATAAAAATAAAAACTCAAGCTTATCGTTTCATTTTGAAAATTTGATAGGGTTCAAGAGTTCGGCTTTGATTCCAAATCAAAGGAGATCATTTCGGGAGCCGAATTCAATCAAATCGAGGAGCTTAAATGGATTAGAAGCAAGAGATCGTCATTTTGGTAAGTTTGGTTTTCACGTTTTTTGAAATTTGAATTCGTAGTGATGATTAAAACTTGTTAAATTATGGTTGTTGTTGATTAATTAAGGATTTTCACCTCATTAGAGGTCTTCCAGGATCATTTAGGAGTGTAATTGTTGACTTTGGATATCTGTTTGGGTCAAATTTGGATCAGTCAAAGCATGCTGGTGTTTCAGGTCTGGTGCGCATAACGCGCTAGACTACAGACATACGGATAACGCACTATCCATGCCAGGTAGTGTGCTATCAGACCCCATAAGTCTGTATGGATTTGCTTATTTATCAATATTTCCTGGCTATTTAGTATATATAGCTTATACAATTCTTAGAATGGAATGGGGGACTATTTATACTGTGATTGTTTTCAATAAAATGGAAACGGTGTTTACTGTGATTCACGAGAGTAATATCCTAGAATTGAAATGAGGTGATATAGGAGATGGGTTAGCTTCCCGGCCTATATATAACATCTTACTCAATAGCGTGGGTTACATTTACACTAGAGGGTTTGGGATAGAACCATTGGACATTAGTGGATGGGCTAGAGTGCATATCAACCAATATGTTGGTCTAGCAATCTCGTTAATGGCGTCAGTGGGTAATCGAACATAGTTTTATAAAATAAATGGGGATCACAGTGTAATAGTCTAAATTACTTGCTTTGTATCTAATTATGTATTGCATCTATATGTTTTACATATTATTGTTTGATATCATTGGTGCATGTAGTTATTGCATGATATCTGTGAATATTATATGGAATGTTGATGATTAGTGTGAATTTCTACTTACTGAGCAAGTTGGAGCTCTCACCCCAATTAACATTACAGGTAGATTCGACGAGCACTACGACTACGGGATGGAGAAGTTATAGGTGTCTTGAACTTCTCTTCGATGTAATGACTTTCTCTTATCTTATATATTTGTATTGAATTAACGTTTTGTAATATCATTTGGGATGGGTGATTATATAACTGAGGTTTATTACGATTTGTTTTAATATTGTATATTTTATTTTGGTTATCAAAAAATATTTAAATTTTTGCTACGTATATGATTTGTTTTATTTCGATAATCGATATACAGTTGCATTTATTAGGTGTAGGTGGTAATGCTGTTAGCTCTAGTTAAGTCTGGTAAGGCTAATCTAGGTTAATTAGGGTTTCAGGCTGGGTATTGCTTTAATTAGGTTAGAGGATGCTTTAGTTTGGTATCACAACCATAGGTTTTAAAGCTTTGATTAGACATAGTTTATAAATCTCATAATAATGATTTATTAGAATTAGTGAATATTGTTGATACAGAAAGGTACCCTAATAATGGAACCTAAATTTATTGACTTTGAGAGTTGTCTCGAGTTATGAATAAACTTAGGGTTTGATAAACTATTTTTATCGTAATTTTGGGGGGTAACCAAAAGATAAAAGACTGAGATATGTTATTTGTTGTGTATAATATATCTACGTGGTAGATATGAAGGTATGTTTTCCTGAACGATCATAAGATGGTTGAAGTACTATTTCTCATGATATGACAAGGTGTTTGAGGTAAGAGCTCCGGAGAGTCTTAACCTAGGGGACAGACAAAAAGAAAAAGCATAATAAAAGTTACAAAGATGAAATAAAACTTTTCTCAAGTAACTTCTTCAGTGGTCTTTCTTCTTACTTATATTATTAGATAAATAATAGGCAACGACGAAGTATCAATTAGATCAAGATCTTAAGGTGTGTATTAGGAGAATGGAAATTATAAAATAATGAAATATTGAATGACTTTCGATAAAACTCAAAGATGGTGGACCACTTTGAGAGGTGATTTAATACTAGTATTGAGACTAATATGGAAGTAATGAAAGTTATTCAGTAAACAAATTAGTGGTAAATGATAAAATCCTAATGGAGGTTAGGAAACCACTAATGCAATTATACTTCACGAGTTCTTATGAAGTTGATATTCCGGTCATGGTGTGAATCCATATTGGAATAACAAGTGGTTTATTAATAAAAGATAGTTATCCAGAATATAGCAGTGAGTTGGTAAGATATCCTAGTCTGATCTATTAGACTGGTATAGTCTAACTTGGGGAGAATGAGTAGTAAGTGAATCTAAGGATTTGGGAAATCCAAGGATTAATGTGTAGTAGTCAAAATGAGTATTCATTACTCAGAATTGACAACTCCTTCTAAAAATAAGTGAAATCAACGGTTCTCAAAATGTAGTTGAGATTTGATTTTCACAGTGAAATGATCAGAGCTAAGGATATATATCTTTATAAGATGATTGCATGCGGGTGATGGATCATTTTAAATGGATGGTGGAAACCACTAGAACTTACTAGAACTCATGTTATTTTCATAAATTGAGGGTGTCAAGTGAAGGAAAACCCTATTGTAATGAAGTTGTTATTGTGTTATCAATAATAACATGAAATCTTTGAAGACCTAGAAAAGGTACGAGCAATTACTATATAGAATTGTAAATTGCTAATGGTAAGTTGGTTTAGACCAGATTTTTGCAAATGCTAGTGCTAATTTTCAAAGGACAATAAATGATAAGAGTGTTGAATATTAATAGTAAATCAGGGGATTTGACTGTTATAGAGACAATATGAGGTTGTCCTATATTCAACACAATGGTAGAAAAAGGAAAGTAAACCTAAAATAATTGAATACTACAAATGATTGATCCGGGGATTTGTGATATCATTGTGTGATTTATTTAGTTAATCAAATATGTGATGGTTATAAGTTGAAATCGAATACAAGGATGCCTTGGAGGAAGGTGAAAGTATAGTTTGATTACAATGTTTGCTTGATAAAACCTAAATTGTAGAAGAAGTTAGAGGTTCATCTTAAGACTTCTAATCTTGGTAAAAATGTGTGAGTGACACAATAAAGCAAAATAATAAGTCATATTTCAACTATATATAAATAGTTCCAGATTTGGGAGAAGAACTATTAGAGACTGATAATCTCAGGACAACTAATTTGTTAGAAGAACTATTAGAGAATGATAATCTCAAGATAACTAATTTGGTAGTTATACCAAATATGGAAAGGTATAATTTATAAATTAAGAAGAAATGTTGTTGAGGATCTTTTAATCTTTCTTTGAGATTAATAAAAGTCTTAAAGGAATCATTAAAAGACAACCTGAAAAGATAACACCAATGAACTTGTGTAAGAGTAAGTAACGAATTTCAAACTGTAGAATTTTGAAAAATGGGAATTGTCAGAGTGATAGAAATAGAAAGTAAGAAAGTTACCTTAAAACTTTCCTAAGTATTAGGAATTCACTCTGAAACATCATTCATCAAGGTGATTGTGTTGACAATGCTTTGAAAAGAAAGGGACACAGGCTATAGTTATAATAAACGTTGCTCAGTAATATCTCTTAAGAGAGATATTTACTGATGACCAAATTGAAGTTCTGCGCAGGCATATCATTAGTTGAGTTGTCTCGATCATTAACTATAAGTCTGTTCTTTGGAGCTCAGATTAGAGTTGAGCTAATAACGATTGAAATGAGTGATGTATTATTGAACGAGATTGATTGAGAATATCAAGTAGATCAAGGATCACTACTAATTATTAATGTTGGAAAGGATGATCTCAGATCAAAACATTGAGCATGTGAGGAAAGTTTTTAGAACTTGAACCAAAAAGTGAGGAAAGAATTTTGTGAGAATCTCATTGATTTCTTTAATACATTTATTCAGATAAAATCCAAAATTCATTATGATGAAAATGAATAGATGGTGACCTGAAAAGAAAAAATTAACGATGTCAATTTTATAAAGAAATATAAGATATATAAGTAGGTAAAAGCTGAATAATTTTAACTTGGAAGGTTATATTGTTCTTGCTTATATGAATGATATTTCATGCTTAGAAGTTCATGATGAATTAACCTAAGTTTTGGTGACAACTGAAGGTTATCGATATATTTTGAAAACTGACAGAGTTTGAAATTTCTCGTCAGTACTATGGTTTAAATCCTCATGGAAAAGTAAGTGAGATGTCTGTGTGGAAGAGTTAAGAGTTGTGGAGAACCCATATTATTATTTTGTTAAGGAACCAAAAACCTTTTTCTCAAGGGGGAAGAGATATATAATAGCTGGGAGGGACCTTTCTCAATTTTAACATAATATATCTAAAGTTGACCATGGTTTCCAGAAAATATAGTTTCTAAGCATGTGACTTGAAAATTATGAATTACTAGAAGAAGTATTTACTATGAATTCTCTGGTGTGAGTTTTAAAAGGCTATATATAGAATTGAGGTATTTACCTTAAAAATCTGTATGTTTTACTTTGTTGTTAAACGGTGCGGGACGAGAAGTAATAATACAAATTTGTTAGAGCCTAAGTAATTTAGAACTACACAGAAAGGTGTTATCAAACTGTCAATATACAATTGCAACTCATGTATATGGAGCAAATGTAGCTATTAATAGAGCTTCTCAGTTTAGACTTCATGAGGAAATGACAATGATGATGATTTGTGTAAGTTTAGCTGACACATCATCAACTGAGAGAGCTAATTTTAGAGCTACTAAATTGATCTTTTGAACTCATATTCAAACTAAATTAGAGAAGATTAAGCGGTGATTAGTTTTCAGAAAGCTAATCAGGATTATATAAAGCGTTAGAGGCTAACAGCTAATGTAGATTATCCTGATTGGTCGTGTCTGATAATGTTACATTACGGTTCAAGAATAAATTATGGATTCTAGTTCAGGATCAGGTGAGGCAGGAAGTGCTATGGAAATCTCATAGATCTATTTACTGCATTCATCTAGATAGCAGTAAGGAATATCATGAAATGATGTGCCTTTATTTATTGTTAATCTGGGATGAGAAATGATGTTGTGGGAATAATAAAGAGATATGAGATACGTCAGCAAGTCAGGGCTAAGCATAAGAAACCTAGATGTTTACTACATTCGCAGCCTACTTATGAATGGAAATGGGAACATAAATCGGTGGATTGTTTCCAGTTTATCTCTGACTTGGTGTAAGCACAATACAATAAAAATTATAGTTAATAGTTGATGGAGTCTATGCGTTTCTTACCAGTTTCTATGTGAAGTCCTATGGATTGTTTATGTAAAATATACATACATGAGGTGTTAGATTTCAGGGTGCTTCAGTGTCAACTATTTCTGATAGCGATCTGAGCTTCATATCAAGAAGATGGAGTGAATTGTTGTGACAGCTGTGGAATTGATCCTAACTTCAATATGGTATACTATCGGTAGACCGATGGGTAACTGGAGTAATTAATTTTGGTGCTAGAGGATATACTTTAAGCTTGTGTCTTGAAGTTTAATAATAACTTGAAAAGATACATTTCTCTGTGTGAGTTCGTTTATAAAAAATAGATGTCAAGCAAGAATGGAATGCCCCTTTGAAACTTTGTATGGTCAACTATGTCATTCACCGAGGTGTCTAGATAGGGGTTGATATGCAAGTTTGTCAGAGCCAGAATTAATTTAGAACTACACAGAGGAAAGGTAGCAGATTAGCCATCATTTAACTACAATACAACTAAATCAAAAGAGATATGCCGATAAATATCATAGGTGGTTGGAGCATTCAGAAGAAAAATATGTTTTGTTGAAAGTCTCACTTATGAGAAGAGTTGTGTAAGTTTGGATTGTGAGGTAAGCTAGCTTCAAGGTGTATTAAGTCGTTCAAAGTACGATAATGGATTAATCCAGTACTTATAGGTTAAAGTTGCCCCCTTAGCTTGTCATAGTTATTAACATTTTTCGTAAGTCTATGTTAGTAAAATGGAGACTCAATTCATTCCAAGGATTGGTTAGAATGAATGTGATTTTCGGGAAGACTTATCTTACGAAGAGCAGTCAAGTGGGTTACTTGATCATAAGATTTTAAAAAGCTGAAAACTAAATATATTTCTTTGGTTATAGTGAAATAGAGATTTCACAAAGATGAGGAACTAACCTGAGAGCAGAAATATGAGAGATAGTTCCCATTTCTCATTGAAACTACATGTAATTTCAGATTACTTTAATTTTGAGGATGAAATTGCTTTAAATTGGGGAGATTGTAATGACTAGTTAAATTAAGCTGGTTATTAGTACTAATCCAAATCCTAATTTACCCGAGTTAAGCTTATGGTTAAGTTCGGCATACCTCGATTAGCATGTGCATACGTTTGCATGATGTATGGTGTTTGTTTGGATTGTTAATTCAATTTATATATGGGTTGTTGTATAATAAGAAAAGTATACACAAGCCTATAAAATGAAAAATACCCTATAAATTAAGGTTTATTGGGACACCAAGTGTGACGATGGAGTCGTGCCAAGAGTGTACACGCTCAAGGACACTTATCGGCTTGTCCGGTGAGTTGATTGGTGAATAATACGCGATATATATTTATATGCGTTTTTAAATATATAAATACATATCGGAAAATAAAAGAATATTAAAAATATTTGGATTATTGGATCGTCTCAAATGAAGTGTAAGTGTTTGATATGTTAAATTTTGGGTCACTTTAACGCATCAACCACGCGATCGGTCTCGAGATAACGTGATACGTATCTCGAGAAAAATTCATATACAAAAATAAAAACGTAAGCTTATCGATTCATTTCAATAATTCGAGAGGGTTCGGGAGGTTGGCTTTGATTCCAGATCAAAGGAGATCATATCAGGAGCCGAATTCAACTAAGTTAAGGAGCTTAAACCGATTAGAAGCTAGTGATCATCATTTCGGTAAGTTTGGTTTTCAAGTTTGTTGAAATTTGAATTCGTAGTGATAATCAAAACTTGTTGAATTGTGGTTTTTTTTTAATTAAGGTTTTTCACCTCATTGGAGGTCCTCCCGGATCATTTGGGAATGTAATTGTCGAGTTTAGATATGGTTTGGGTCAAGTTTAGATCAATCGAAGTGTGTTGGTGTTGCAGGTCTGGAGTGCATAGCGTGTTGGGCATTAGCCATAGCACATACACGTAAACGGGAAGTTGACTGACATACGGATAGCGCGCTATCCATGTCAGGTTGCGCGATATCAAACCCTAGAAGTGTGTATGAAGTTCAGTAGTGCGAATAGCGCAAGCTCTGGGACGTCGCGCGTTATCTACACTCAGATTAGTACAAAACTAATTGGATTTGGGTGGTTTGTCGAGAGCTTTGGGCCCAAAGGTTCTAATTAGAGTATACTAAAACTAAATTTACAACAAATGATTGGTGATAGGTTGAGGAGCACAAACGAAATGTGAGATGACTGGAAATTTAAGGAATTTGAGAAACGGAGACTTAAACCCGAGGTAAGTACAGATTGGCTTATTTATCAAATATTGCTTGCCTATTTAGTGTATATAGCTCATAAAGTTGTTAAAATGGAATAGGTGACTATTCATACAGTGATTGTTTTTAAGAAAAGGAAAACAGCGTTTACCGTGATGCACGAGAGTAGGATCCTGGAATTGAGACGAGGTGATAGAGGATATGGGTTAACTTCCCGGCCTATACGTAACATCTTACTCAGTTTATAGGTGGAGTGGGTTACATTTACACTAGAGAGTTTGGGATAGAACCATTGGGCATTAGTGGATGGCTAGAGAGCATATAAGCCAATATGTTGGTCTAGCAATCGCATTAATGACATCGGTGGGTAATCGGACCTAGTTTTATAAAATAAATAGGGATCAAAGTGTAATAGTCCAAATTACTTGCTTTGCATCTGATTATGTATTGAGTCTATATATATTCCATATTCTTGTTAGATATCATTGGTGTATGTTGTTATTGCATGATATCCTTTAAAATTATATGGAATGTTGATGATTAGTGTAAATCTCTACTTACTGAGCAAGTTGGAGCGCTCACCCCAATTAACATTACATGTAGATCCGATGAGCGCTACGACTACGAATGGAGAAGTTATAGGAGTCTTGAACTTCTCTTTGATGTAATGACTTTCTATGGTCTTATATATTTGTATTGAATTACAAATTTGTAATATCACATGGGATGGATGATTATGTAACCGAGGTTTATTCTTGTTTTTTTTTAATATTGTATATCGTATTTTGGTTATCGAAAATGGTTTTAAATCTTTGCTGCGTATACGATTTATTTTATTTCGATAATAGATATATAGTAGTGTTTATCAGGTGTAAGTGGTAAGGTTGTTGGCCTTAGTTATGTCTAGTAAGGGTAATCTAGGCTTAGTTAGGGTTCCAGGCCGGATATTGCCCTAATCAGGTTAGGGGATCTATAACAAGGGTCTTATGAGGAGTCAAACTCCGAATGATGAAGGTTTAAACTAAAGTAATATACAACTAATATCGGTGAATATGTTGTACACTGATTCAATTGTAGTGCCATACCTTCTAATTAGTTAGTGATGAAGTTTAAAGCATTAGTTATTATAAATTGGAGATGACGTAAGATGCTTCTATGTTGGTGAAAATGTAAATGAAATAAAAAGAAATGCGTGATTTACAGCTCAGTTGGTCAGTAGTATTCCCATTGGTTGAAAATGCTGAATAGAGGACATTACATCTAACTTGATGTGTTTGAAGAATTGAATATTCTTAATTGTAATTGAGTAGGAATGAAAAAAACAAATAACATATTTATAAACTTGTATGAAACACAAGTTAAAAGCTATACTATGAGAGTATAATCATCGAATATGTTGATATCTCTGTTTAGAAATGTATTTCTACTCAATTTAAGAATAACTATCTTTATTCAGACAATAAGAGAAGTTGGTGAATAGTAAATGATTAAGACGTGGGTTTGCGGGAGGTCTCAGTTAAGTGAAAGAAATGAGTTTCTTGATGAACTCATCATTAAAAAATGATATGACGAAGTTAGAAAAGTCGATGATGAATTGGCCGACGAGTTGGAATTGGCAATTGCTTTCTAGTCCACCATATAAATAATATTGTGAGTAGATAATTAGAGAATGAGTGAGAATTTCATGATGTGTCAGGTTTCTATTTCTGACCGGATTGGGAATTCTAGATCTCTAGTCATGGGATGATGATGTTTATGAGATATATAGTCATAGGATGACTTGTGTAATTCTAAGTTTCTGGTGGGGAACGCTGGAATGGTGATGGATTAGATAGACAAGCGACTCTGCTTAGTATTTAATGTCGTGCTTAAATATTATTTGCATCAATATGTAATTTTAGAGTAATGATAGTGTAAGAGTTAGTCGGCAGGTAATTGAAATAAAATGGGATGGTTAGTAATGAGATAGTAAACTGGGATATGTACCAGAGTTGGGGTGGATATGGAAATAATTATCAACGATTTGTATAATAATATTTAGATTAGAATAAGTATTTTGTTATGAGAAGCAAGATAGGTTTGGTCTTGCGATGTATTAATACTTGAATGGGATTCAAGGTATGATATAAGAAATGAAGTAAGATTATTGGATATTCTACAAAGTTGATGGTTTAACTCGTCAAAAATTCACAAATTGCAAAGATTGACAAAGTAATTGAGATAACTCTTCATTAAACCAAGATGTTGGAGAATGAGAAGTTAAAATGGTTATGATCTCTGTCACCAAGTTTTTGAACACAACAAAAGTGATTGGGTCCACTTAACGGTTCACCTTGAAAAAGGTTTTACAAGTTTGGATTAAAAAAGTTATATATGAATAATCATTTTCTCATATCTCTTTTGGTTCAGTAACCAGTAAGTTTAAATTTTGAGGACGAGATTTTTCATTAGTTGGGAAGATTGAGACATCTGAGAATGTTATAAACTTAATTAGAAGGCTAATTAAGTATTTTTGAATTTAATTTGGGATTCAGATATCCGAGTTGGGACTCACGTGTCACGGATTGGAGATCATAAAATTTAATATTATTTTTGTGTGTTGTGTGTCTATTTGATGTATTATACATTATTTCAATGCGAGATAGGGTTAAGTGAAGTGTACACGCGGTGTCCATGAGTTCCGAAGTGCGTTCAAGAATTTCCTCCAATTTTGGTAATTTTAGGATATTATCTTGATATAAGTGTCTACAAGAGTTCTGTGGAAGTTTAAATGTCGACTCACGCAACTATTTCGAGTTTCGCAGAAAATATTTACGACTTTGAAAATTTGAATTTTGGACTTTAAATAGATTTAAAGAGCCGACATGGGCCCCACACCTCGACTTGCTTGTGAGGCTAGTTGTTTGAAAGTTTTGGAGTGCTTTGGTAAATTCTTCAACTTTTAGCGAAACTGGGGTATTTCTCGGGGATTTATTTGGACGTAAATCAAAGAGATAATCACAAAATTAAATAAAATAATAAATAAATTGTGGGCATCTAGCGACACGTAGGGTCGAGGGTGACACGTGGGTATGTACAATAGTGTGCACTCCCGAGGTTGGTCGTTGGCGCGTATGGCGAATTTATAGCCTCGAAAATATATAAGCGTATATATTGAGATATATGGTTTATATATATAATCAATCAATCATATAGTTTGAATTAAAATAAAAATTATATATCGGACATCATCGAGGAGTTGAAATGGTTGGACGATTCGGTGGTTGATGTGAGGTGTTACATGCCTCAAGATGCATGTTGTACAATCTCGAAAAAAAATAATAAAATAAAATAAGTAAATCAACAGAGTTGCCTCGAGATTCATGTAATGCGAATCTTAAAGAAATCTAAATATATATCTTTAACCTTAACACCACTTTATAGGTTTTGTTTAGAGCCAAAGATTGAACTCAAGATACGTAATTCGTATTTCGAGGAAGATCAAATTTAATTATGAAATAAAAATGATTTGATTCGTCTCGAGATTCGTGTGATACAAATCTCGAGAAAATCTAATATATCATTTACGAACTAAGCATTAGCTTCTTCCCCACTATTTTTTCATTCGAACTAGGGAAGAAAAATTCGAAATTCGAGAGGCACTGAGAGAGAGAAGAGAAAAACTGAAAGAAAGGAAACGATGAATGAGATATCGAAACAGTAAGGTTGAGACCGGGATAGAGGGATCAAAACTAGAGAGAGATCGAGGAAGGTAGGATTGTTGGGTTGTTCATTGTTATGGTCGCTATTATAGGTGATTGTTAGTTGTTGTCGATGATGTTATTGTTGTGTTTTTTGGGAATGGAGGTAGAGGAGACGATGGGGTTGGGCTTGGGAACCCAACCCTAATAGATTAAAAAGAAAAGTAAAAAATAAAAAATAAAAAAATAAAAATTTTCTTCTCTGTTGAAACATAGAAGAATTGTGAGGGAGGAAGGGGATATAAAAAAATATATAAATAATATATATAGTTTTAAAAATAGGAAAACAAGAAAATAAAATCCTTCGAAATTAGAAAAATTATGAAAATTGGATGTTTTAGATAAATTAATGGAAACTGTGAGTTTTTATGAATAATGAGGATTTTAGGATTTTGTTGATCATTTTTACCGGGGTATTTTTCTCGTAGTGCGTACTACGATATTCGAAAATATCCAAAATTAGAAAAATTGTATTAAAGCCTAGTCAAAAGTGATTTTCTATTTTGAACCACAATTTGAAATCAAAATTGGGAATCGGTCAATTTGGAGAGATTCCGAGGTTTTTTGGTCGAGTAGGATCGATAAATATATTAAAAATTGAGAAAAATTATATTTAAGCCTATACAACAAAATATTTGATGCCGAATAATAATTTCGAGCTAAAAATAAATTTTGGGCATCGGAAAACTTATTTTGGAAAGATTTGAAGGGTTTTGGGACGCGATTAGGTCGATTTAACTGCGACTGACTGAAAAAAAAAATTATGGAATTGTTATGAAATCTTACAAGATTTACAAATGAATTGTAGCACTGCGATTGGAGCCCAGTGTGGACTAATTTACTAACTTGGAGCGTAAGGGAGTTGCGATATCGCGTTTGTAAGGTTAAGTAAATCTCATAGTAACATTTACATTGTATGATTATAATTTCGTTTAAATTGCATTAATTCTTAATATTACATTTTTGTTGTATATGCATACAAGGTACGGGAGGACAAGACATTACAAGTCTCCTTATAGTATGGACTATACCATGGTTATAGAACATTATATTATGCTTGAGGGGCTGGAGTCACTAATACTTTGCATCACGTGGTTATCATGAGATCACATTGAACCAAATCGCACTCCTAAAGTCTAGATGAACGAGACTCATTTTGTTATTATCCCTGCGCATGAGTCCTTAATATTGTTTACTAACCACTTTCGGAGAACGTTGTATGATTATGGTCGGATAACAAAAATGGGATGGGTTCATAGTTGTATTTAAATTCTTTGAATTATATTCTTCATTTAAATTCCTTGGATTATTATGCATTTGATTATTACAAGTGTACTGGATAGTGTGAGATTTACTTATCTGACATTATCGAATTTTTATAATTGGATAATGACATATTCTAGGGCGACAAGGGAAAGGGAAAGCTTCCCGACTGTTTACAACTAGTTTAGTTCTTTTCTCTATGTATGTATTATTTTTTAATATAATATGTTGTACAAATAGATTTTTGGGTTCAAGTATGATTAGGATCTAGTTTGGAATGGTTGGAACTGTGTTGGGACATAATGGAATGTTGAGGAACTAAGGTAAAGGGTTTAAGGATTTTGAAAACCTTAAATTGGTTAGAATGAATAAATATTTTTTGTGAGTTCAATATATATTGTTATGTGGTGGATTGTGAGTCCTCCGCCATTTCCACCTAAGCCTAGTAGGTTTTGTTGAAGATTATTGAAGATCGAGTTTTTCAATTTAGGCTTAAAAATAGAGGAGGTGTTGTCGAAAATTTTACAGAACTTTGAGTTTTAAGATTCACTTTAAAATCAATTATAGTTAATGAAGTTTTTATAATTGATGATAATAAGATCTTAATATTAGTTTTTTATTGATAAAGAAGTGAAGGCTGTTAGATTATGAAGGGGTTAAGGTAATCTAGGACGGTCAGATGCTCTAATTAGGTGGGGTCTGACAATTATATAACTAACCATACACCATTTGCTTCCTTGAGACCCATACTACGCGTATATTGAGGCATAGCAATACCAACCACCCACCGTACACACACAATGCATTACCTCGACTCAAGCGTAACATGTATCTTAACGTGAATCCAATGTATACTTTTATTTGATTTAACTATAGGATTTATTTATATATAAATATATACACCTATGTATTTTCATGGCTATAAATTCGCCACGTGTGTCACCCTCAACCCTGCGTGTCACTAGGTACCCACTAATTTATTAATTATTTTATTTAATTTCATGATTATCTCTCATTTTCAGGTCCAAATTAATCCCAAAAACACCCCAATTTTTTCCAAGATTAAAGAAAACTCCCAACGTCCTCCGAAACTCGCGGACACCACGTATACACTTCAACTTGACCGCATCGAATAGAGTATAATACACCCACTAGTCATGGAGCATACAAAAATAATATTTTAGACTTATAATCTCCGGTCTATAATACGTGGATCCCACCTCGAATATTTAAATCTCAAATTAAATTTGAAAATACTTAATTAGCATCCTAATCAACAAACACCAACAACATAGCCTCAGTCCCAAATTTATTAAGGTCAGCTACATCGATTAAACTTTTCCATTATGCTCGATTAAGTGCAATTGATTGCGAGCTTTCTAGGACGTTCAAATCCCTCCTAATCAATGCATCCCATGTTAACTTTAGTCGACCCCTACCTCGTAAAATTTCTACAATTTCTATTGGGTCAAGTTTTCTATTGGGAGCATTTATAGGCCTTTTTTGTAGGTGACCAAACCACAACAACTGCCCTTCCCTAATCTTTATATCTATTGGTGACACTCCTACTTGTCTTTGAATTTCTATATTTCTTATTCTTCTTTACTAGTTTTATTACACATCCACCTAAACATCCTCGTTTCTCTTATGTTCATTTTATGTAATTGTTGTTGTTTTACCGCCCAACATTCACTTTTATAGAGCATAGCTGGTCTAATTGCGATCCTATAAAATCTTACTTTCAAGTTAGTATAAACATTTTGATCACAAATCACCCTTTGTTGCGCTCCATCATTTCTTCCATTCAGCTTGAATTCTATGTGTGACATCATTCTCAATATTACCATCATTTTATATGATTGATCCTAGGTATCTAAAGTGGTTCACCTTAGGAACTTCTACTTTCCCTAATTTAACCACTCCATCATCTCGATGTCAAGTATTTCTAAACTCACAATGCATGTATTCGATCTTCGTCCTACTCAACTTAAAGCCTTTAAGTTCTAATGTATTCCTCTGGAGTTCTAATCACTCCATTTTTTGTTCCACCCAGTAAGACAATATTATCTACAAATAACATACACCATGGTATATCCACTTGAATATATCTAGTAAGTTCATCCATAACTAAAGTAAATAAATATGAGCTTAAAGTCGATCTTATGTGTTTGATCCCTTTCATGAAAAATGACAAAATTTTTATGTTGGCTGTCAACCTATCGCAACCATCATCCATTTCCCAAAATGGAAAATGGGCTTGGAGGCCCCCTCCCTCCATTTTAGTCATGAAAATAGGTTTGGGGACCTCCCTTATCCAATTTTTAGTATGAAAATGAACGTTAGAGTCCTCCTCCTTTATCCGGACTTGGGACAGACTATATAACACACATAGTGTTTAATATAGGTGGAGTTAATTAGCATCCTAATCAAGTTTATAAAATTCTCGAATCTCATAGTTTCATGTTAAAGAAGATAATGATGACTATGATTAGTTATGTGTATTAAACTCATGCTAAATAGGGTAATGATGATTGCAGTTAAAGACTTTGTGTATTATAGATCATGGCATGACTATCGAGGACGTGATATCACACAACCCAACCGCTATAGGACACCTAGCTTAAATCTCGATAGAACATGGAAGGTTTGATGGCGAGTTCATATAGGCCATGAGTTGTAGGTCGAGGGTATTTTTAATTGAAAAGTCTATAAAGAGACAATAAAGACAAGACTTAGAAGAAAGAGTTTTAGAAGTAGACAAGTAGCGAAAGATAGTTGAAATATCGTAGGTAGAGTTTTACAAGGATAATTAGAAGACGCAAGACAAAGAAGCAGCTAGAAGACCTTATGGACAACTGATAGTGTTAAGATGACTCGGAATGTGCATGAAAGCGATGACATACACCTTTAGCTCTGGTCAGAGCACTTGAGTTAGTCTCACTAAAGTTTTATGATTGTTCTCACATTGAAGTCAGTAGGGGCCCACACCACCACCTCACCTGTATAAGGACAAATCATAAGTACAAACTTAGTTAAAGCCTGCAACTACACCATAAGACATCAACCACCTCACAAGCATTGGGATTTGGATCAACCTCAATGAAGATGAACAACTAGAACCTGGGAGATGGAGACTAGCATTTAGTGGTGGAACATGTAGGTTTTAAGGGAAAACATGAATAGTGGGATGCGGTGCAAATATGGAAATGGATAGGCATTATGAGAGGGTGATGAGGGAAGTATACGATGTTAGGCCTAAAGAGTTGAAGACACCAAAACTCTTAGAAGACATGAGAGTAAAAAAGGTAACGATTTGACACTAATGGATGAATGGTTACTCTCCCTTAGCTACTGCATAATAGGTATATGTTGTAGAAGGGTAGGATAAGACAATAATACGTAGCTTATACATGGGAGAGAGTTACTTATGATGGTCATAATTACGGTGTCATCGAGGCCATATTTCATTGCCAAGTGAAAGTCTTGTGCTCGGTAAAGCACTACAAAAATAGCATGGTGTGTTATGGTATGAATTCGGACGAAAATAGTGAAAGCAAAACTTGAACAATCGATGACTTGGAAGGCGATAATGAGCACGTACATAATCGAGTATGTTTGTGGACATGACTTGCCTTGAGACAAGGTTAAGTAACAACTAGAACATAGGAGGGCTATTCGGTGATGGACCAAGAGAGCGTCACTATATGGATCTCAATGTACCATAATATAGTTTAGAGCTTTCGAGTGATGGGCCAGTGGAGTAGTCACTAGAGGGATCCTTATGTATTAAGGAGTGTTCAAGCCAATCAGATATGGATAGTCATGCCCTTTGAAGACTTGATTTTTTTATCTATGCATACGAAGACTCAATGGTTTCATTACAACTTGACTATAGAATGTGTGACAAAGCTCTCAGTGAATGGCAACCCGAGCTGCTATCCGGTGCACATACCGGTAGAGCGCAGGAATAGGCCAACCACCGCGAGAAACTAGGTGAAAGAATAGTGGGTGCGCTCATTGAAGGGGTCATGAGGACTCGAATTACAGTCTAGTCTGATAATGATGAGCATACTGTTGGGTTTTGGGGTCATACGCAGCGGATATTACAAAACAGTTTTGACAAAAACACCAACAGGATCCGAATCTAATTCCATTAAAAACGTTTAAACCATGAAAAACTTAATCATACCTCAATCACAATATACCTTTCTGAAGGTTGATCGATCTCTAAGGCGCTGCCAACGATGGACGCTCTCTATCAGCAGTCCACACACGAACGGCGGCCGAGATTTGAAGTGCTAGCTTTGAGAGAATACCAAACCTTTTTGTTTCTCTCCAAAACGATCTAGAGCATACCAAAAACCCTAAGTCGTTTCTAAAACGAAAATAGAGTTTCGGCCTTTTTTCTTTTGTACCTGTGTTCTAACTTAAAGCGTCTATTTATACAACCCTTGTATATAGACGGTTAAGTAAATTACACATATACCCTTACTTAAAGAAGTATAAGTGCAATACACCACAAGGACGTTTCTGTCATGAATTTTATCACATAAAATTCATTTTTCTGAATCATCTTAAAATCTCGCAAAACCATTCTTAGTGTGCGACCCAATAGGCTCATATAACGTTGGCAGTGTACCAAAACACATTTTGGTATACAAGTCATAAGCAGTCTCTAGCAAGACATTATGACTACCCAAGTTATACGAATATCAAATCGATACAACCTAATTAATAGTGTATATAACATCCTTTTGTCATACGATATCCTTTTGATCAAACATAAGGCATGGAATTGTCATCCAACATGATCAATCGTACTAGTCTCGATCTCTAGGTAGACTGAAAACATCCAAGTGACATTGATCAATATCAATTCACTTAGACTAGGCCTTTTAACGATCTAACACATCGAGGGATCCACTAGATATCTCTCTTTATATGAGAGGGGCAAATTCTATCTCGATTACACAACTTCATCACATTGCTCACACAGTAACCAATCACAACCTTTATAATCGTTCGGTTAAAGACAACGTTTGATTGTGTCAAATTACTGTGTTCCTAATGTTGAAGTCTCTGGCAATCTCAAGTCGAGGACTGAAAAATATACCTATCATGAGAAACAACTATGACTTAATCCATGTGATGTTCTCATAGCGGGTCGATCCAGTACTTTGTTCCCTAACAAGTACTCGTGATCTTGATTCGTATCCCTATACGTATAATCATCATATGATCATCAATCAAGACTCACACTAGTCTTAATTCATTATAGTTCCCAGTATAATGATCGACTAGGGACATTTAGGATATTTATGTAAATACCCATGGATCTTATTATAATGTAAACATGCAAATTAATTATAATAAACATTAAATGAAATCCTCTATTTTATTAACTAAAAGTATTCATAAAGACAGTTAATGGATTGACCTAGGGCACATGCCCCATCACATACACATTTGTTTATCTATTGTGTTATTTACTCATATGATGATCTAATTATAGTTATATGAAGAGTTGTATTAAAGGCCTAGAATATGAAAAACTATATTAAGGGCTTAGCAGGGCACATTACGTGTAGGGAAACGCTTGAGGATATAGTTATATGAATGGTTGAAGAGTTGTATTAAGGGCTTAGAAGGGCACATCGGATACAGCAACGCCAGAGGACACAGTTATGTGAAGATCTGAGGAGTTGTATGAAGGGCTTTGCAGGGCACATTGTGTTTAAGGAAACGCTTAAAGAATATAATTATATAGAGATCAATAGTCATAGAAGATCATACATAGGAAGTTAGACAATGTTGTTAGGAAGTGCAAGCTGTCAGAGGCAGATAGAAAGCTATAGGAAAAAGCTATCCCGACGAGTTAGATGACTTGGTCCTATCTAAGATTTGGGATAAAAAAAGAACCTAATATTGAGGTTTTTTGGGCCGTTAGATCAATATAGTAGTTCTGCAATACGAGATCTCGTTTACCATCAGTTTTGGGATGAAATCTCCCCTAGTTGGAAAGAGTGGTAATGGTCTAATATTTATTAAACACATTTATTCATAAATTTTGGACTAGGACGCCAGCCCAGATCCACGGGAACACTGTTGATAGTGTTAAGGCACGTCGGACTAGACAAAATAGTTATTTTTGCATAATAGTTGTTATATTGATGTGTTTAAATTGTTAATTGTCATATTGTATCACATGTGTGTACTAGAATATTGATATGTTGAGCAAGGTTGTATGATGGGTTTCGACTAGAAAATTGTGTCGACGCAGGTATTGAGTAGGCGAATGAAGAGAACGCTAAGGCTAGGCAATGTTAAAATAGAATTAAATGAAAATAATCAAGTTAAATAAGGCATAAAATGGATATTATAACTAAAGGCTAAGTCGATTTAGATGAATAGGCAAAATTACAGTGTGCCTCGATATGCGTGCCAAGACGCGTGGATGTTAAATAATCGAGTAGTTTATAAGTGATTATTTATACCTATATATAAGGTTAGTTTAGTCTTATATTTGGTATAAATATTCTCAAATGAGCTCTAAGTCATGATATTATTGCATTTTCAAGGAATTAAGGTGTAAATGAAGGAATTGAGGAAAAAACAAAAAGAATAAAAACCCACAAAAATACATTTGGCGCTATGGCTACATATGTTGAAGATGTGGGCACACAAGACATAGTGTGGGAAGGAAAGGCACAACATGGGAGAGAAGAGAGAGTTAAGAAAATAAACTCTAGAGGTCCGGAGAAGTGGTAGCATTGTTGTGCTCAGGGGACGACACCGAGGAGCAGGTGACAGCACCGAGGATTTAAAGAGCAAGAAAATGCATATGCAATGGTGGTGCAGTAGGTTAAAAGGCACGATGCCGTAACGGTAAGTGACAGCGCTAAACACGCAAGAAATAGAAAGTAGAGTTTTAATTCAAGTTAAATTGTAAAGTATGGTTTCTAATTGTTATTATGGAGTATAAATAGGTATTAGGACATGGTATACTCACCATATATACTAACTATTAGCCATCATTAGAGTAATTTAACATAGTTTTTACATTGAGTTTGAATATTAAGGAGTTTGTGTAAAGAAAAAATAGAAGACTTCACATTTGCAATTTAAGTTTGGTTTCATTGATTAAATTTAAGGCAATATTTATATTCATATATGACTTGTAATGATTTCCATTATGAACTGTGATATGTGTGTTTCAATGAAATGCGAGTAGTCTATTTATCTTAGGGATCAATGAATCTTATGGTATGAATGATATGCTTTAAATAGGAATGAAATGTGATAATAAAAATGCAATTGTTAGAATTTGTATTAATTCTGAGCGTAATGCTTTAGACATCTTGATCGTGTGTTTAATGAACTTAGGCTTTAGAATTTATCATGGCCATTGAAGTTTTTAATTTGGACATGAATGGTACAACCATAAATACACAACATTGAGCGATAGTTGTTGATTATGGAGGTGCAGATAGTAAACTTAGTTGGTGATGAATCCAATGATTTGGGACTTAAAGCAATATGGAGCTTACGTTATTCACACCGATAGCTGGAATTTTAGTTTGTACATTTGAATCTTCTTCGTCTCGACAGTGGGTTGAAATGGATTTGAAGGAAATTTGTTTATTCTAATTAGACATTGCACACAACATATTGAGATGTAAACATGAATACAAAGCATAGTATTAATTTACATAGGTGAAGTTGTGAACTAAGATATCCTTAATATAAGAGTTCAAGTAAAGTTTAGATTGATTTTTTAGATAGTTTAATTTAGATATAAAACCAATTAAAAGTGATTCCCTTAGCAATAGTTCAAGTTAAATAGGTAATTAACAACTAATGCAAAAATCTTTTCCTGAGGACAATATTCGTAGTCAACATAAGTTGGTTACACTATTACTACAAGCGAATTGTTATACTTGCAGCACACACTCCAAGTTTTTAGCGTCTTTGTCGAGGAAAAGTAGCCATTAGTATTACTTAATTAGTTTGAATAGTTGCTAAGTTTTATTTTCATTACTTTAATTTTCATTTTATAAAAACAAAAATAGTAAAAATAGGCTTAAGTTTAAAGTTTGACTTTCTGCACCTGATCTTTTGAGTTTTCTTTTCAAGGATACTTAGTGCATGCGCAGCAAGGGAGAGAAGGACCTAGTTCCTTATGACCCAGAGATTGATAGAACTAACAAAAGAAACAAAAAGAAAGGATTCAAGATGGCTGAGGAGCAAAACCAACAACAGGGACGCAAAAATAACCAACCCGTAGGTGATCTCGTAATGCAAGAGAGAGTGTGAGGACAGAGATGCCTTCGTGACTACTTCAAGTCAAAAGTTTAGGAGACTTAAAATGGAGTAATGAGGCTTCCAGCCAAGACCAGCGAGTTTGAGCTAATACCATCTCCGATAAACATGGTGCAAAATAGCCTATTCACCGAGATATCTAATGAAGATCCAACTGCACATGTTGAGAGTTTCTTGAAGAAGTGCGACACCGTGCACATCACCAGAGTTACGAAAGAGGTGATCAGGATACAGCTTTTCCATTCTATTTTGGTGGAAAAGCCGAATCCTGGTTCTAATGGTTGAAAGCAGAGATTATGACTTCATGTGCAGAAATCAACGAAAGATTTCTTGACAAGTTCTTTCCCCTAGTGAAAGTCGGTGAAAGGAAACTTGAGATTAACTAGTTCAAACAGGTAGACATTAAGTTTCTTGACGAGGCTTGGGAAAGATTCAAAGAGATGCTGAGGAGATGTCTGGGACACAAATACATGAAATGGGTACAACTCCAAATTTTCTACTATGGGATGAACTACAGCAAGAGAATGCTAGTAGATGTTGCATAAGCTAGCTCTTTACTTACCAAGGATGAGGATAGAACATTAGATGTCCTTAATCTTATGTCTTAAAATTCTACCACCAGTACTCGTTCCACAGTAAGGAAACTAACAGGCGTCTATGAGATTGACTCGCAAGCTACAATTTTGGCACATCTATCAAATCTAAGTAGTCAAATGACAAAACTTCGTATATGACATCAAGGTCCACAAGTAGCACAAAAACCCATGAATCACCAAGGCATGGTGGTTAGCTAGATGGACATATAGCAGGAAATGGAGTATGAAGACATCAACTTCATGAAAAACCTAGGCTATAAGTACAACTTTAAGCCGAGAAGAATGGCTCGTCAACGGTTTTATCAAGGATACAACAATAACAACCCGAACGTTTTCTTACAAAAATTTCGATAATGCACTAATACTACCTCAAAACTTCGATCAACAAATCTAACGAGGGAAACTAGGGCAGAGTGAAAAGATGATTTCAGTAAAGTCAATTGAGAAGTTATGGAAGTGAGAGATAGGGAGCGCTATTAGAAGTATGAGAAAGAGTTGGAAGGAATAGATTAAGCCATTAAAATGATAGATAATGAGAAGCCATAATCCATCAAGAACTTAGAGAGGTAAATTGGTCAACTTGCTATAGCATTAAACTCGAGGAAAATGACAATTTCCTAGCAACACCGTCACCAATCCCAAGGATAACATGAGTGTCATTCGCATTGTGAGCACCACGGCAACAAAGGAGCCAAGAAATGATGAAGTAATACATAAGCATGAAGAGATATATGAGGACGGCACAGAAGTGAGACAAGATGAGCTTGAAGGCTTCAACAAGCAAATAATCAATGCCTTGAAGAAAAAGAAAGGGAAACAACATTTGCAGGCCAAGCAAAAAGATGAAGAACCTTCCAAAGAAGACCTACAAGATAATGACATCAATTTGCTTCAGAAAAAATGGAAACCAAAGCTCAAGTTCATCCCGCAACTTCAACCAATCAAAATGAGAGATCCTGGAGAGATAAGCATACTGATAAACATTGACGGATAGTGTTTTAGAAACGTCTTATATGATACAGAAGCCTCGATCAATGTCGTGCTACTGATGGATATGTTGCATGCCGACTTGAAAACCAATTGTCCCGATACAATGAATTTGCAAGTAGCATATGGTAATTTGATACCTACTAAAGGAACAGTTTTGAATGTGCATGTGAAAAAATGTAGATTCACATTCATCGTTAGGGGTGGGCAGCGGTTTTCGAAAAACCGCCCAAACCGACCAAACCGCACGGTTTGGTCTGGTTTTTAAAGCTCGTGGTTTGGTCGCGGTTTGGAAAATGAACAAACCGCAGAATCGCGGTTTGGTCGCGGTTTTCATTTTGGGAAAACCGCGATTTAACCAAACCGAGGGCATTTTGGTAAATAAAATAAAAAACCCTAAAATGTAACCAAAACTCTCAATCCTCTCCTCTTCCTCTCATTCCTCCAGCCAGCCCGTGCCGTCACATCCCCACATCCCTCACTCCCGCTCCTGTCCGCCACCTACCTTACACCTACTTTGTCCGCCACCTCCTCACTTCTACTCCGGTCCGCCACCTCCTCACTCCCCGCTCCTATCCGCCACCTCCCTCACTCCTCGCTCCCGTCCGCCACCTCCTCACTCATGCTCGGCCCCGCACCTCCCTCACTCCTACACCTCCCTCACTCTTGCTCGTCCGCCACCTCCTCACTCTCCTCTCGCTCCGTCCGCCACCTCCTCACTCCCGCACCTCCTCACTCCCGCTCCGTCCGCCACCTCCCCTCTCTCCCGCTCTCGTCGCCACCTCCTCTCGCTCCCGCCGCCCGCCACCTCCCTCTCACTCCCACCCGCCACCTCCCTCTCACCTCTCCTCTCACTCCCGCTCCGGCCGTCACCTCCCTCGTACTCCCGTTCCAGCCCCGTCACCTCCCTCTCACTCTCGTCGCTCCTCACTCCCGTCGTCACCGTCGGCTCTTCTCTCTCTCCTCTCTCTCCGTCACTCCCGCCGCTTCTCTCTCCGCTCACAGCCACCGTCACTGTCGTCTATCGCCATCGTCGTCGCCTTCCACCGCCGCCTCGCCGCTGCCTCACACTAAACACGCAACCAAACCGACCAAACCGCGCAAACCGCGCTTCGGTTTGGTTGCGGTTTTGGTGGTTCGCGGTTTGGTGGTGGTTTGGAAAATCACGAAACCGTAGACCCTCGGTTTGGTCGCTGTTTGGTGGTTTTCACCACCAAACCGCGGTTTGCCCACCCCTATTCATCATGGATTTTAAGGTCATGAAATATGGACAATGATGTGTCTATCATATTTGGGCGGCCATTCTTGAACACAGTTAAAGGAATTTGTACACAAGAGGAGGAAGACCACGATGATGGTGATGATGCTGAGAAGGTTGTCTTTGTCGATGGTAAAAAGTACATCCAAATGAGAATGACATCATAATCTCATATTTACCGATGGAGCTTCACGATTTAGACTTGGACTAAATGAGCGAAAAGGCGTCAGGCTAATGACATTAAATTAAGTGATGTTAGGAAGCAGCCCAAGGTTTTAAATTTTAAGTTTTTGAATTTCAGTTAGTAGTTAGTATTGATTTTAATAATTACAATTAACGAGTTCTAATTTCTAACTTTTGAAAAATTTATGTCGAATGTGCGGGAAAGACCATTCGCCAAGTGATAATTCATCAGAATGGAAATGTCTCGCGAACTCATTAAAAGAGCAAAAATGAGCGACGTAGTTCAAAGCGGTTAAGGTAAGGTACATGTGCGAAATATAAGGTAAATGTTATTAATTTTTGTATTTTCATGGATTTTATAGGGTCATGACACCTTGTGTGAGTTATATACAAAGTTGGAGGAGTGCTAGAGGAGAATTAATAAAAAAAAATATACTCGAAAATATGGGATGTGAGGTATGCCACTGTGCCAAAATGGCAATAGGCGAAAAAATTGAAAAAAACCCCATTGCGTCGTTGACGCAACAGTGGCACTGTTATGGCATCATGCCTTAAGGCAAGGCACTAGGGTCTATATAAGGGGTTTAAATCCCATTTTTCATTCATTCTTCAAGCATGCACTAAAATCCCACCACAACCACCAAGCGCACATCCCTCTAAGCCAAAGTGTGATGATTTCTAAGTGAGATTAGTAAGTTCCTAGTAATTGAGAGTGAAGAAACAAACACATTGTGGATATGCACAATTTGAAAAACTATGGCTTGAAGCCTTAGAATTCGATTCCAATGAGAGTTATTGGTGAGAAAAGTTGGATGGCTTGGATTGGAAAAGACTTGGAAGAGTGATCTACATTGTAAATCAATCATGCATTGAGGTACATTTACAACTTCATCTAGTTATGTGTTGAATTCTGAGTTTTTTTTATATTGTACAAAATTATGGAATTGCGGTTGTAGAATAGGTTTTACAAGATTGTGCGAATTTGAGCATCAATATTACCCACGGAGACTTAATTGATATCTTTGCATTATTTGGCATATTTATGATCCATGTTATATGAATTTTAAATTTTTTAAGTGATTTGAAGACCAAGTTGTGTTGCATTATTGTGTTAGTTGCTTGAGATTGGAAGAAATGACAAGAACAAGGAAACAAGTTAGCCAAACTAGAGCACTTCTACCTCTAAAATCCCAATGATGAAAAGCCTAGACCTTTTAAATCTAGATTTTTCATTAGTAAAGAGGCTAAGGGCCGATATGAGAAAATCTTACATAGGGAGTACATTTGCAAAATGGGAATTAATTTGCCTGCCAAATTTGATAAAAGAGTGAATAATTTCATTAGGCATCGAAATTAGGAGCAACTCACTCAAGACTATAAGGAAAATAAAGTTATAGGAGTGAGTGGGATTATTTTTGAATTCTATTCCAATATAAAATTCACTGCTAAGGATGAGCCAGTGAAGGTGAGAGAGGTATATGTTCCCTTCAATATACATGAATCAATAATTCTATAGGTTGGAGAAATTAAGCTTGTATCAATCTGCACCGACTTTCCTGACTAGATTATATGAGAGGCCATATAACCTATACCCATTTATGAGATTACACAACATGGGGAAATTAACATCGAAGAGATTATCTAGAACAATATGAGGGAGTCAATCATGTCAGAAATAGTCAATAAGCTGATTTTTCCTATATTGATTACTCAGATATGTTGAGGGCCGAAGTGAGATTGAGAAATGACAAAGAATTTGATATAAAAGCACAACCAACCATAGATGAAGCTTTCATGCTCACGTTGAAATCACCACCTGGTTACAAAAACTCCAAGGAGCAGAAAGAGGGCTGAGGGAGGTAGACTCGAGGCTGAAGTGTTAGCCAAAAGGTAAAAAGATCAAGCAGCAGCAAAAGCAGCAGCAGCCGAATTGGATCAAGAACTAGAAGATGAGGAAAATGAAGAAGAGGATGAACAACAATAGCAAGGATTTGCTGAGTGCTACAAGTTTGTAGACCTAGATATACGAGAGCTGGACTTAGACGGTCCTGAAGTATTTCCACTACCACCTCCACCATAAGCACCTATACCACCACTAGAGGATTTGATTCCACGACAGCAGAGGCTATGGATAATAGAGAGGAAGATATAGTACCAGGATAATAAGGGATAGTACCAGGCAGCCATGTTGAGATACGAGCGAGATATGGAAAGGAAAAAAGCAACACCGACAAGACAAGCGGCAGAACTTCATGTTGTTTATTGATCATCATCGAGACATAGCTAGATATGAGAGGAGTAGATGGTTGAGACCTATTGATTGATCAATAGGCTTTTTAGAAGTACCAACATACGGTTTAATCAAGATTTGATGCAGAGAGGAGCGTGGAGCATCCATTGACACCACCCTAAGCTGGAGCTGATGATGCAAATGATAATGATGACGCACGGTCCTAAAGTCAGTGTAATAGGAACCCTTTAGACCAGAGGAGTTGAGAGTGATTTTAATACCATATAAATTTTTAACATTTGGGATATTTTGTTAACTATTTACTTGTTTTAATTCAATGTTTAGTTTACTTTATTGTAACTTGTTTTACTACATATGTTTGTGTGTTTTAGTATTTTCATGTTTCAAGCTTACTTTTCAACCTTGAAGACAAGGTTTTGTTTAAGTTATGGGGCATCGACACTATAGTACACTAGACTATAAGAAGTGGTAAGATAAGCTGAGAAATAAGGATAAACACTACAGGTGTGATTGTTTAAATTTTAATTTGAAATAGTTGAGGAGGAAAACAAGGTAGTGTACGAATTTTTTGCTTTACTTATTATATAAATGTTTAAGTAGTGTAGATTAGGTTATATGTAGTAATATGTAATGAATATATAGTTTATATGCATTTTCATGTATTTAATTATGGATGAATAAACTACAAGCATCTTGTTGATATGAAACTCAAGAGAATGTTTTTAAATTTTAAAGAAGAAACAATGAAATGTAGCAAAGAACGGTGTGGTTTCAAGATTAAAAATCTAGAATTAGGGAAGACCTTGAACTTGAAAGAAAAGCAAGAAACTAAAACACTTTTTGGGGAAAAAGTTAGATCTCTAAGGATTCTATAATAAGTGTGAATCTTATTTGCAAATGCAAAGTAAATAAAGTTGCAGTGCAAAAAGGGGAAGAAATAGGCATTATAAATTAGAAGTTGGAGTTAACTTACTTGATTTAGTGAAAGTGAGAAGTGCTAACAAGAGTTTTAGAAATAAAGAAAAAATAAGAGAATCCTACATGTTCTACAGGAAATGGAGCAGAGAACTTGATGGTTGGGAAAATGTGAAAAGAATGATGTCTATAGGAAAAGGGGCAGGGACTAAAAAATAAAAAAAATGAAAAGAAGAAGAAGAAATGAGAGAAAAATAGAGAATTAAGAAAAGAAGGTGGAAGTAGAATAAAACTCTTGAAATAAAGATTTAACTCGAGTATGAGTAGCAAATTAAGTTAAGTTTTCATTCCAACTATGTTAAGTCATATAGACTCTGTAAGTGTTAAAATCTACCAAAGATGAGTTTGATCTATGCTTATTTGTGGAATCCTGAACTTAATGAGAAATCATGAGAGTGTATACTTTCTACTTAAGTGTTGAAGTAAAATAAACTTGTGAGTAGTGATGGTTTTTTGTTGTGATCTACTTTAGTATTTCGAAAGTGAAGTTATAAATGTTGTTAAAGCTACTAGTCTTAAAAATATAATTTTTACAAAGAAAAACTCTTGAGTGGATTATTAACTTGAAACTTAGTGAATTAAAGGATACTCCATGAACAAGGTAAATTGAATGAGAATCAGATATTAGGAGACTTAGTAGAATATACCTTTCCTCGGGACACGTAAAATCTTAACTCTAAGAATATTTGATAAGTGATTATTTATACCTATATATAAGCTATTTTAGTCGTATATTTAGTATAAATATCCTCAAACGAGCTCTAAATCAAGGCATTATTGTATTTTCAAGAAATTAAGGTGTAAATGAAAGAATTGAGGAAAAACGGGCAAAAACAAAGTAAAAACCCACAAAAATATATTCAGCGACGTAGCTAAATATGTTGACGTTGCGGGCACACAAAGCAAAGCGTGGGAAGGAAAGGCATGGCGTAGATGAGAAAAAAAATGAATAAAATCAACTTTTGATGTCCAGTGCAGTGGCGGCGCTGTGGTGCACAGGGGACAACGCCGCAAGAAAATGCATATGTAATGGTGACAGCACTGGGACACTAGGGAGCAAGAAAATGCATATGTAATGGTGGCGCTGTGGTGGTTCAGTGAGCTAAAGGGCAAGCAGTAAGTGACAACACCAAACATGCAGGAAATAGAAAGTAGAGTTTTAACAACAACGGCAACAACAACATAGCCTCAGTCCCAAATTAACTGGGGTCGGCTACATGGATCAAACTTTTTCATTGTGCTCGATTAAGTGCAATTGATGGTGAGCTTTGCAAACCATTCAAATCCCTCCTAATTAATCCATCCCACGTTAACTTTGGTCTACCCCTACCTCGTTGAATTTCTACAGTTTCAATTGAGTCAAGTTTTCTAGTTAGAGCATTTGTAGGCCGTCTTTGCAGGTGACCAAACCATCGCAACCGCCTTTCCCTAATCTTTGTATCAATTGGTGCTATTCCTACTTGTCTTTAAATTTCTATATTTTTTTATTCTATCTTTACGGGTTTTACCACACATCCACCTAAGTATCCTCATTTCTGCTACGTTCATTTTATGTAATTGTCGTTGCTTTACAGCCCAACATTCGCTTTCATAGAGCATAGCTGGCCTAATTGCGGTCCTATAAAATTTTCTTTTTATTTTAGTAGGAACATTTCGATCACAAACCACCCATATTTCACTCCGCCATTTCTTCCATCTAGCTTGAATTTTATGTGTGACATCATTCTCAATGTTACCATAATTTTGTATGATTTATCTTAGGTATCTAAAGTGGTTTACCTTAGGAACTTCTTTTTCTCCTAATTTTATCACTCCCTCATCTCGATGTCTAGTGTTTCTAAACTCACAGTGCATGTATTCGGTTTTTGTCCTACTCAGCTTAAAGCCTTTAGATTCTAATGTATTCCTCCAGAGTTCTAATTTCCTATTCACTCCATCTTTAGTTTCATCCACTATGACAATATCATCTGCAGATAGCACACACCATGGTATATCCTCTTGAATATGTCTAGTTAGTTCATATATAACTAAAGTAAATAGATATGGGCTTAAAGCCGATCCTTGATGTAGTCTTATCATAATGGAAAATTCTTTTATAGCTCCTCCAAATGTCTTTATACTCGTTACTACTCCATCATACATATCCTTAATAGTGTCTATGTATCTAGCATGCACTATTTTTCTTTCTAGAACCCACCAAAGAACATCTCTAGGGACCCTATCATATGTTTTTTTCTAAATATACAAACACCATATGAAGATCTTTTTTCTTTTCTCTATATTTTTCTAACAATCGTCTTAAAAGGAAAATCGCCTCCATAGTTGACCTCCCAGGTATGAAACCAAATTGGTTCTCTGATACTGTTGTTTCTCCCCTTAGCCTATTGTCAATTATCCTCTCCCAAAGTTTTATAGTGTGACTCATAAGTTTAATTATAAATTATAATTAAAGTAGAGTTTTAATTCGAGTTAAATTATAAATTAGGATTTCTAATTATTATTAAAGAGTATAAATAGGTATTATGACATGGTAAACTCACCATATACTAATGATTAGCCACCATTATAGTAATATAGCACAGGTTTTGCATTCAATTTGAATATTAAGGAGTTTGTGTGAAGAAAACATTAAAGACTTCACGTTTGCAATTCAAGTTTAGTTTCGTTAATTAAATTTAAGGTGATTTTTATATTCATCTCTGATTTGCAATGATTTCCATTTTGAATTATGATATATGTGTTTCAATGAAGTGTGAGTAATCTATTTATCTTAGGGATCAATGGATCCTATGGTATGAATGTTATGCTTTAAATAGGAACGAAAAGTGATAATAAAAGTGCAATGATTAGAATTTGTACTGATTCTAAGTGTAATGCTTTAGACATCTTGATCATATGTTTAATGAACTTGGGCTTTAGGAGTTATCATGGCCATTGAAGCTTTTAATTCGTACATGAATGGTACAACCATAAAAAACACAACATTAAATGATAGTTGTTGATTAGTGAGGCGCGGATAGTAAACTTAATTGGTGATGAATCCAATGATTTGGGACTTAAAGCAATGTGGAGCTTACGTTATTCACACTGATAGGTGGAGTTTTATTTTGCACATTAGAATCTTCTTCGTCACGATAGTGGGTTGAAGTGGGTTTGAATGAAATCTATTTATTCTAATTATGCATTGCACACAACATATTGAAATGTAAACATGAATACAAACCATAGTATTAAATTACCCATGTGAAGTTGTGTACTAAGATATCCTTAATATAAAAGTTTAAGTAATGTTTAGATTGTTTTGTTAGATAGTTTAGTTTAGATATAAAACCAATTAAAAGGGAAAAGGGAATCTCTTAGCAATAGTTCAAGTTAAATAGGTAATTAACAACTAGTGCAAAAATCTTTCTCTGAGGACAATATTCATTGTCAATGTAAGTTTTTTACACTATTACTACAAGTGGGTTGTTATACTTGCGGCACACACTAGTAATCAAAGATTAAATTTAACTAAAATTATTTAAACAAGTTGGCAAGTGTCCCAATGCAGCCATTAAATTGTGTATGGACAGTTTAAATTTAGAGCATAGATTGTCCTCGACATATGTAATAGATCACCCTATATATAAGCAAGATAGTGGAATTTTTATTCAAACCAACAAGAAAAGCATGCAAAATCTGAATTTCCATAGATGTAGGGAGGGTTTGAAGGGCTAACATAAGAGATTTGGAGCTGCGAACATTAGGAATCAAGGAATCAAACCAAGCTATTCATATTCATCTTCCTAAGTTTATTGTAATAAGCTTAATTTTTGGTATTTACATTGAAAAAGAATTTATGTGAAGTTCCCACTGGTTTTCTGGGATTCTCTTGAAAATATGAGTCTATTTTGGCATTCAATTAAGGGTTGAAAAATGATTTACATGGAATTGGGTTTTGAGGCTTTATGTTGATGAATGCATGAATCTTTAAATTGATGAATTATACATGTGACTTTGATTTTTGTTGGCATTTTTGAATGTCCCTACGAGGATAGGGTAGGTCGACGACATTGGAGTAGGCCAAATTGGGGAGTTGATGACAGAATTTTCGAGCTCAGAATTCTGCCACCCAACCTGGATAACGTTCTATCCACCACAACCGTGCAACCCTTTTTCATTTGAAGAACAATAGTTCACTAGGTACTTTACTAGCGCACTATACAGGCATAGCGCAATAGGTGGGTTCCCTAGCGCGCTAACGATAGTAGACAACCTAAATTAAAGTCTATTTTGGGTATTTTCAACCTAATACACACCCAAACACTTATAAACATACTAAAGACATAAAATTGGACTTCAGGGGACTAAGGGGACCATAACTCAGGTATCGGGGAGGTAGGTGGGATCACTTTCGGGAGTCCGAGGGAGTCGAAGCACGTATTTGATATGTGTCAATCCCATGAGAATGCTTCACATAATTTAGTTTGCGTTTTACATTTATTTTTCGATTGTTGAACTATTTTTACTTTGATGTTATCATATTATTGTTGTTCGTTCATGTTGAATAATTGGGGTTTTATGCATACATTATGGGATTGCTTGAAGGCTGACTGGTAAAGTTGGTTTACTAAGGTTTTGTTATGAAGACCATTTGAGTTGGTTCACTAGGTTTTTGCTAGACATGGTATAAGAGAGACTGATTAACCGACTGAGTGGTTCACTAGGGATATCTATGTTTACATTTTTTCTTACTTATATAACCGTTGTTCTTTTTTCGATTATTTACCTGCAAACTCTATTTTTCTTTTGTATTGCCCTACATTCATGGATGAATGTATTTTTATTGCCAGATAGCATACTTGCTTGTCTAGTGATTTTATTTGATTGATTTTGCTAAATATTATGTGGATTACTCTTGGGATCTTACTCACTAGACTCATCATTGTATTTGTTAAGGTGACCGCGTGCACATCCTTCTACGAGTATCGGCGAAGGGAGTCTTCGATGACTATTTCTTTTTGCTGACGGTCTTGGACATACTCGAAGGTGTTTATGTTTTGATCTTTTGTTATATTATGTGTGTCAGGGGACTATGAGAGACACTATACATGTATATACTTACTTTTGGGTATTTTATTGCCTTGCATACATGATACTTTATTTTTGAGTTTTCTATAGTAGGATGTTTGCTATTTAAGGCTTCCATTGTAATTTTTTATTATTAACTGTAAGATTATGTAAAACACAATCCATACTTCCCAACTTATAATTCTAAACTAAGAAGTATTGGGTAACTAGTTAAATGTATAACAAAATAAGATAAGTTTGCACATACTAAGAGCACTCTGACATGGCGTCGACATCGGCAGGGCTGCAGAACCCACGTAGCAGCTCACCCAATGGCCTCGGGGCGCGGGCCCGCCGCATGAAATATATGCAATTAATATAGTAATAGTGGAAAATGAAAATAAGTTTTCAAAGAAAGAGCAAGTTGAAGACACCTCAAATAAAAAGAAAATAACTCAAGAATGGAAAGTTAAGTAACTAGAGAATAGGAAGAGTATTAACAAGGTAAAAAATTTAAAAGTTAAGAAGAATAAGAAAAAGAAAAAGGCGGATTTAAATCATGTAAAGCTTAATGATCCTGGAGGTATACATTTGAATATAAAAATCAAAGGGGCTTGGTACTTTAAAGCTCAGTGTGATATGGGTTCTAATGCAAATCCCATGTCTATACATTTCTTTATCCATACTTAATTAGAGTTGGATGAGCTTACTTCTGAACAAGTTTCTTTATCGGATGGTACTTCAATCAAACCAATATGGGTGGTTACGAATGTACCAATTCAAGTAGACAAGTACATTATATCCACATACTTTTTGGTTATGCCACTCTTTGTTAATGAAGATCTTCTTTTAATTTGAGGATTCCTTTTTTTACCCACTTCTCATGTTGTTATGGATATTATGAATAAAACAATTAGTTTAAAGATAAATGATCAAGCACTTACTTTCTGGAATGGTACTAGAGTGGACAATCATATATTTAAGTTTAGAAATTCGGTCTAATTCTAGAATGGTTCAGTTGAGTCAACCACAGTAGCCAAACGCGCTTTATGAGAGGCAACCCATATTCTATCCTTATTTTTATTTTATTAGTATAGTACATTTTTATTCTCTCACTTTTTGACTCTTGTATTGAAAATTCTCTCAAAAATTTAAACTCCAAAGTACTTTCAAATATGTGTGTATGGGGGGAGGGAAGGGTAATCAAGTTGTTATGTTTTTAGCCTTTATGCAAATTTACACTATTTGTTTATTTATTTAATTAATAAAGTAATAAAGTTATTGGTTAGTTACATATCCTATTCAAGTTTTTTACTTTTGATGAATTCTACCTGTATGTAGATTATTATGAATGATGTATATGATAATTGTAAATAAAATTAGAAAAATAATAATTTATGTCCAGTGAATCCTTAGCGATTTGATTTAACACTGCAAATCGTTCAGAAAATTGGTGACAGTAAACAGGAATTTCAAGTGAAAATTCAAGTCTAGCAATTCAGTAGTGAATCAACCTTTAAAGCCGAATTGCTGAGAAAATCAATGAGACACAGAGCCTAAATTCTATCGATTTATGTAGTGAATCCACTTACAACTTCGATTCGCTAGACCCGATTCCGTGTTTTTAAACAAAACCCTAATTTGTCACACATAAATCATTTCACACACATACACACCAACCATTGCACTTATTCGATCTAAACACCGAATTCTTGTCTGGATTCAACTTCCTAAGCTAGATTTTAGTCTATTTAAATGATTCTCACCTCAATCTAGTTTTGTTCAACCCAAAATAAAGTGAATTTGATAGAGTAGAACCAAACTATAGCTTAAGAGAGTTTTTAATCCAAGTTTGGAAGAGAGATTTAGAGGGGTTCAAGAGCTTATATCTTGAGGGATTCACTCTCAAGAAGGTAGTCACGATAAAACCCTAGCTATTTTAGATTGAAGATTTTTGGTTTTTAATGAATCTTTTGAAATTTTTAATCAATTTCAAAATTGTTTATTTGAATCAATCTTGTTACCATTCATAAATGATTTCATTTATTTCAATAGAATGGAAATAATGATTACGATGATCGTTGACTTACAAACAATTGTTTTTTGAGATTTTGGTATTTTTATCCATTTAAATATTTTTATATGCAATTGATTTGAGATTGAGTATAAATGAGTTTGGTGGCGTGTTTTATTTTAAAAATACTTGAATTTATCGCACAATTGTTTTATCTCATGAAAGTTTTGGAAAACCGATTTTATCTTCATATTGAATAAGAACTTCTATGCCGATTTCTTTTATTTAAGTTTCCAATTGACTTTTAATCTAGCTTTTCAAATAAATTTATCCTTATAAGTTGAGTTTTGAATTCTAACAAGTTATTTCCAATAAATGGTTTTTAATGATTTACAAGTTTAAATCTTTATTTGGACTTGTGCTAGTTGATTTGAAAAACAAATGGTTGGAAGTGGAAGAGGTTGAAGTTCGAGATAGGAGAAAGGAAAAATAAGAACAGTAGAGAAACCTAAAACAAAATTCAAAGCTCCACCTATACCAACTAGGCCAATGGAGATTTCAATCAATTATCCTGGAGTTAGAACACAATTAGAACCTACTCCACCAAAAGATTATAGTGATGATTCAGAAGGAGAGGACGTTAAGGAGAATCCACAAATTGCTTATAATGCGGGCAATTTCATCAATGCTAAAGCGCTTGCTAGTATGAAGAGCGGCAATAGGAAAAAATAGAAAAATGATCTTGGAGAGGATATTCAATATGAAGAATGAATTAAAGTATGAGCCTAGAATTTCGAACATAATAAGGGAGAGGAACTGAGGATTTTTTACTAGGGATTATAATAATGATGATGGTATAAATATTCCTCAAGAGATGGGTTGTGAGATTTTGGTTAGAGAATTTTATGTCAATGGTCATGGAAGTGATAATAAAATTATACCTATGGTTGGAGGAAGATCAGTGAATTATTCACCTGAAAGAATAAATTGTTGCTATGGATTGTCGAGATCTCATAGAAAAGAAAATAATGATTACCGAAAATCTAAGTATGGATTCAAACACGAATTTTCCCATGAAATCATCAGGATTGGATTAGAAGCAATCTCGGGGAATAGATTCATTTTGGATAAAGAGATGTATCCAAAGCACATTCAAACAAAGAATTTTAGCAAAAATCACAAAAGCATGGAATTATTTTGTCAATGCAAGCCTGTAACCGAGTTTCAATACTACGAAATTGTGAATTACAAGGTGACATTATTGTATTATATAGTTAAAATGTTAGGTTATATTAATGTTCAAAAGGTCATTTACGAGGTATTTGTTTGATGCTTGAAATTTTTTAATTTGTCATGTGTTCCCTGAATATGGAAATTCATTATTATGATAACTTGCACTTATTTATTTATTATTTTTCATATAGTCCGTTTATGCTTCACGAGGTATTTGTTTTATTGAAAATCCGACTTAATTTTTAAACCTTAAGGATTAGGTTCGGAATTATTTGGGGGTATTTAGGTGAAGAGGAGTACAAAGAAACAAAGTATGGAAGACTCGAAATGTAAGATTCAATGTTCAAAGTTGACTAAAATTTTTCAAACTTTTTAAGTTACAGGTAATATTTCTTCATTTTACTTAATTTAGTTAGGAAATAATTGGAATTGAATGTAATCTGGATTTAAATAGAAGTGGTATATTTATTATCCATGAAAATAGAAAGTTTATGGCAGATATGAATTATTATACCTTATTTGACTTACCTAGATTGTGTATGCACTAGAGGAGTTTAGAAGAATTCATTGCTTTGTGTTAGACATTATAATGAGTAGAAGATCGAAATAAAAATGCAAGATATGCAAGATATACAAGACAAGTTTTTGAGAATCTTATTATACCAAGATTATTTGTCAAGTATTATATATAAGGAAATACTACCATGGGAACTACAAAGATCCCCATGCCATGGGAACCACATTTACAACTATTGGATTCTAATCCAACACATTAATCTATGAATCATAAATACACAACATTCAACGCACAACATATTCTAAGGGGTTCCCATGACATGATTATATATTCGGGATCCATTGTAGAACTTCTCATATATATATACATATATAAGAATTTATGCCACAATTAAGGGAAGAAATAGGAAATTAGCCAATGAATTTTACTTAGTTGAAAAGAATAGTTCCTTAACTATAGTGAAAGTGAGAAGTGCTAACAATAGTTTCTAAAAGAAAAAATAGAGAGACTCACATATTCTTAAGGAATGGAGCAGGGAATCTAGTGGTGGGAAAAATGTGAGAAAGAATTCCTATAAAAAGAATAGCGATATCCAAAGGAAATGAAGCAGGAATCGTAGGAATATATAGAAGAAAAATAAAACTATATAAAGAAGAAATGAGAAAAAGAAAAGAGAGAGATATAGAAAAATGAAAGAATGTTTATAAAGACTCTTCAAATAAAAGATTTAGTTCGAGTGCTTATAGCAAAGCTGAGTGAAGTATAATTTTTTTAAAACATTCCAACAATTGAACATGATATCATATTCATTAGTGTCAAAAACTCCTATCGACTTTGATTGTGGTAATATTTTTAAATATTATTTGAAATTGAGATTGATTTAGATATTTTTGTATCTTGAGATTCTATATTAGTCATCGTAAGCTTGATGCTTGTCAGCGGAGATTGAGAAAACCTATGTAGTAGTTTGGCCTTTGTAATTGATCAAACTTTGAAATTTGAAGTGTATTACATAATGAAAGTCGAGTTGTTAAAAAAGGGGTTAATTTTTAAATATTTTTATTCTATCGTAATTTTATTTTTATAAGGGTAATTTGTTTATATTCAATGATCACTTCTGTTTGAGAAAAGAGAGTAAATAATTATGAAATCAGAATAAGGAATGAAAAGAGAATATAGTTGAAACTATTCTTTTGCTCGGGACGAAAAATTGCTAAATTCGAAGGTATTTGATAAGTTAATAATTAGATAGTGTTTTATAGTATTTTTAGGGTGATTTTGAATGTAAAATATTATATTACACTGGGTTTTCTTTTTTTGTGATTTCAGGTTATATTTAGGTTATGTGAAGAAATTGAATAAAAGGGAAAAAATAAAGAATTCAGTTAAGTAGAGAAAGTGCAAAGCAAATCAAGACTGAACTAGGATTCACTACCAGTAAATCCGCAGTGAATCGGGTTGTATACAAGAATCGCTAGCTAAATTAGTGAAGCACAGAAGTAGATTTCCACCAATTTGTCCAGCGAATTAGGTTTGATAGAGGATTCGGTGGTGATTCGCTAGGGTCGGTTTCGAGAATTTTGGAGCAAATCAAGGAATTTTATTTTTATTGGATATGTACTACTTAGAATATATGTATATGAACCTTAGGCTTTGAAATTAAGTGCCCTTGAGTATTCTATATCATATTCCATTGCTCTTGGAGTCATGTTAATTAGTTTATTAAGTTTTAGTATAGTTTTGTTGTTCATTTCTTTTGGAGATAATTTTAAGATTCAAAGTATTCAATAAGAAGTATTTTTAATGTATTTTAATTACTTTATTGCAATGTTTATTATGAATATGCGTGAGTAGTTTATTAATCTAGATAAGTTCTTAACATGAACTTAAAATGTTTTGTAATATGGTCATAATGAAGAATAATTTGTGCTTAATGCTTTAAACCTAATCGTATTCGTCAATTCACTGATTTAATTGATTGTTATTTGCGGATTACAATCATGAAATCTCGTATTGCATGCATAGTCTAGAATGTGTATTGTGATATTTAGGTTTTATATCTAATTTAAAGTAGTAACTAAGATTTATTTAATAGGTATATTACTGTTAGATGTCCTAAATGAATTGAGTTCTAAGTTTGAAATTGATACAACTTTTTTTATAATATTAGACTTAGTAATTCGAAATTTTCACGGAACTTAATATTGTTTTATTTTCTAATTAATTATCTTTGAGATTTCGAATGATTAATATAATAAAATTAGGATGTGGCTTTCGTATTGATATAAGAAAAATTGGTGGCTTGATAAAGGCTTTCAACTTACTTATTATTTAGGTTTAATAATCCAAGAATAATTTATAATATGATTAAAGTATAATTACGACTATGATTTAAGTAATATGTTTGGATTCAGAATGGGTCAATGTTTCATTGTTCTAGATATTTGTTTAAATGTTTGTTTTATATTAAACTGAATTGATTTGATTTGAATTTAGTTTTAGTGAATTCCCATTTTAGGAAAATTATTTCAATGGTTTTTGTTACTTTAAATTAGTTTAATCAGTTTAATTGATTGTTATAGTTTAACTAGATAATTTCAATTCCCATTTTAATTAAATTAAAGAATAAAAACCATTGAAATAATTTTCCTAAAGAAGTTTGCCAAATTCCTGTAGAGACAATCTCACTTATCACTACTACAAATAATAAGGATATACATAAAACTTATTGTACACACTCGACACGTGTCAAATTAAGTTATAGGTCGAGTAGCTACGACATATTTTCGTTAGTTATTGCTTACTAATAAGTGTTTGAATAGAACTTAATGTGGTTTTATTTATTGTTAGTTTGAGCGTTTGAAGGCCTAGTGATAATAAGATTAGCATATGGACTTGAGTTGCGTGAACCTACCATTAATAAAAAGAAAACTAGGTAGTTTGAAAGAATTACTATAGCTTGCTTATAATGAAGGTTTAATGAAACTATTAAGACCCGTGACTAAACTATGACTATTTTCATGTTATCTTTGGTTTGGATGCAATTTGGTTTAAGTTCCACTATTTCTTATTTAGGTTTGTGTAGATTTGATTAATTTGAATCGATAGTTAAGTTATTTAATTGCTTTAGTTTATTTTAGTTTAGTTAATTGATTGCTTTTTAATTGATTTCACTTACCATTACTACAAATCTATAAGAAAAATAAAATGTAGGTAACTTATTATATACGCTCGACACCTATCACAAGCATAAACAAAGGAAAAAGTCTAAAGAAACTAAACTCAAAGTAAAGATTGAGTCCCTAGCAACAACACCAAAGTTTAACCACGTGTCAAGCGTGTCAAAAATAACTCATATGGTCACCGATTCCTACAATAATTCGTAGTAGCAGTAAGTACGGGGTCAATCCTAAGGACTTAGATTAATTTTAGTCTAGCCAAACTAAAATAAGAAAATAAAGACTTTTCAAGAACTTTAAGCAACAAATTAAACAAAATAATTGAAACTTAAATTCTTGTAAAAATGCAATAGAGAAAATAACCTGGGTTTATGGATCTATAAACTCGCATAAACGGTTAAAGTCTTTCAAGGTCGTCGACATTTTAAAACATGATTACGAAAACAATCTCGCCTAGGTTTTCTATGGAAAGTCGACAACCGCCTTAAATATCTAGTCCCTTATTCTCGATAGATAGGGCAATCACCACTAAATACTTCCCTAGCTAGTGTATAACTATACAACTGCCAATAGAGTTTAACTCACTAACCGCATTTAAATCATTGGGAGCACCAATTCTAGATAACCAGATTGCAACCGCTCCCAATCTAAATGGATTACACTTAAGAACCGAAAGATTTTTACCGAAAACGGGTAAGTGACTATTACTAAGTCAACTCACTTAGTATCATGGACTCAACCGACGCGATGACTATTGGTCATCCACCTAGACAATGAATAACTTATCGTAATGGACTAGAGTTAATGAGTTTGGTCGATTAATGCTTACGTAGATACTCGAAAGGGGACCACATCAGACTTCTCAAAATAAGAAATTAGATTAGGAATAGCAGTAAATCGATGTAAGTGGGGTTTGCACTATTATCAATTGCAACATCCTGTAGCTCAATTACAGTAATAACCGGCCTAAAACCTTAATTAAGTATGGTACACCAGTCGGACTCAATTAGAGTAATAGAACAACCATCCTTTATACCTGATAATCACAATACGGTATATCATATATCGAATGAATAATTGAAAACGTAACGGAACTAAGACTTTTTGGATAATAGAAACGATATATTAAAACCAACATAACTATCGGTATTAAAACCACATCCCAATCCTGGTTATTACAAAACAATAATTCGATACACTATATGAACCTGTAGAAAGATTAAATACATCGTAGAGAAGACTATAAACTCATAATCTTCTCCATTCCTGATTTGAAGCGCACGCCAATAACCTGAAACGTTAATTGGGGAATGAACACACCAAATTGCTCAATAATTGATGTTTGTAAACTGATCAACTATCATTTAATATCAATGAATCAATGAATAACAATATGAGTTTAAACCATATCTATTTAGGCATAAGAAATGATATATCAATAAATAAAGGATGTAAATCACAAATAAACTGCAATCGTACACGTAACTGTTAATGTGAGTTTAAAGATGGAGTCGTACACTCGCATTATTCAAGAATACAACCACAAAATCCATACTTGTGATTTTATTGGTTTATTCAAGTTTGATAGAGTCACCAACTCTAACTGGACAGTGTCGACTAAGGTAAAACTATGGCTTTGTGATGATGAAAGGGCGGAATCCATTTCCGGACATACCTTTCCAACCTCAGTACTAATTCGTCTTATCGCACACTTCCGATCATTTTCACATTTAAAACATTCCAATCACGGTGCATTGCCCAATTCCTAGTCCATTACGCTACATGAACTAAATATACTAATTTATGATGCATAATTGATAAGAATACGAGTCCCACTAACCTGTGTTGAGCTTTCCTAACTTTATACAGGCTTACAAAACTCTCGAAATCTATGGATCTTTTTCCTAGTGATAAAAAAACCTAAAATGGGTTGGTCATCATCAATTTGAGTCTAATACGCATTGATTATAACCCTTAAATTGGTCTCATTTGAATCGGAACCCCAAGAACTATTTTTCAATTTTTTCCATTTATTTTGACCATTTTCACTCTTTATGAGATAAAAACCCTAATATAAAGTCTCGCACGAGTCCTGAATTCTTTATTTTCATAAAATTTCATCAATTTCTATTTATTTAGATAAAATATTATTTATTTGGATTCTTCCTTATTTTTATGGGATTTTTCTCTATTTTTCAGTAATTTCTCTCTTTTGTTTATTTATATTGTTGGGTCAGGTCAAGTCCAACCCAGCCATGGCCAGGGCAAGGGAGTGCACACGCGCGGCCCGTGCTTGTTTATCCCCTTCCCCGAATCGAAACTTGGGACGTTGTCCCTGGTTCGATTTCAATTTTTTTATTTTATTTAAGTGTATGTCAAGCCAAACTCCATGATTGATTCCGGTAGGGGAGATAGCTCTTTTACATCTCCTTCCTCAGATGGGTCGAACTCCCTAACTCAACTCATAAACAACAACCCAACGAATAACATCCCAACAACAACAATAGCGAACAACCCACCTTATCATCATCGACTCCATCGTCGATCTCCCTCTCTTCATTTCTCCTTATCTCTCTCTTGTTCGATTTTACTTTTCGATTTCTAAATCGAGATGAATACATAGGAGGTGGTTGCGTTTTGGGATAAATATGAAATTTCCTCAAGATTTGCATCATACGAGTCTCGAGGCAAATTTGATGGTTGTCCTCATTTTATATTTTGATCTTTCTTGATATACATGTTGCACATTTCGAGGTCGATCTTTGGGACTATCAACCAACTCATCACCTCCTGACCAACTTATTGTTGATCAATTACAAATTTTTCTCAAGATTTGCATGCACAAATCTTAAGACGATCCAAATGATAGAAGCCAAAGTCACACACTTTAAAGTGAAACCGATTTTTAACGCATGCCTACACATGCACATTGATTATTCTAATGATGTTATTCATGCATCTCGAGGCATGGGTAATTCCTCCAAAATTACCAACAACCCACCCCAGTCACTTCCTTGATACTCACGCTATGCATATCTCTAGGCGAATCCAGTGTATAATTTTTAATTTGATTTAAACTTTATGATTCATTTATATATAAATAACTATTTATTTTGCACTTATAAATTCACCGTGCGCGCCATCGACCGCCCTCGCGCGTGCACACTATTTTACATTCATCGTGTGTCATCATCGGCCCTGCGTGTCACTTGGCGCCCACCAATTTATTAATTATTTTCGATATATATACGCCTTTATTTACGCATTTAGGGTTTAAGGTGCACACAACCCTACCAATTTATTAATTCTTTTTATTTTGTGCGCCAACAAATACATTCGGGCGTGCACGCTACCCCACGACTCGTGTGTGTCACCCTTGACTCACACATGATATTATGCATTCTATAATTCATCAATTATAAGCCAATTTATCCAATTAATTCCAATAAATACTAATACAAGTCATACAAACGTCAAAACATCGTGCAAATCCATGCACACATTATTCAAGACAAGTTCGGCTTAACCTCTAGTCTAACTTAGATTAATCAGGATTCGGATTAACATTAATCACATGCTTAAAGTAATGGGTTGTTACATTAATCATGTCATGTTATTAGTATAAATTAGGTATCATATAAGTTAGACTTTGGATGAGATGTCATCTACAATTGACGTAATTTATCGTTAATTTATGGTTGCATACATATACGTTAAGTGTAGATCGTCATCGTGAACTACAATTTTTATTTACTGACTTAGTAAGTGCTGACACATGGATATATGAGTCGCAGTTGCGATCACCATGATCCATCTCAAACATTATTTATCATGTTCATAGTAGTTTACATGAAGGACATGAAGATCGAGTATGTAGATGCTAACTTGAGAAACTGTGGTTTTATGGTATATGTGGGGTGACAATAAAAAAAGAAACACTACTAGTGTTGAGAAGCACAACCGAACGGCACAAACTTCAATGTGTTGGCAAGTGGGTCTATCTTTATCGGAATGAGGGAACCTATCACTTATAATGATGTCAATAGTATGAGTGCATGATGGAACTGTAAGTTGCGTTTATATCTATGAATCTTTCTTATGAATATGCTTTTTGTTCTTGATATCCATAAGATGAGATTATTATTCATATATCTTTTTACTTATAATTGCATGTTAGTCATGTCTTGCTCTTAATATTGCTAGAATGTTTGATGGTAGATCGAGTTACGCTTTACTGAGGTCATTGATATTTTGCTCCACTTCTCCCTCTAGGAACCTCTTCTGCTACGATAGGGAAGGGAAAGGATAAAGTTTTGACTTATGAGTCATTTCCTTTGCTTTGCATGAATTGGATTTTATACTTTATTTTGATTTTTGTTGAAAGAATTAATATATTAAACAAGGATTTTAATGGGTAGACTTTGAAACCCATAGTTTTATTTTGTGGTTTGTAAGGCTAGCTCTTATTTTGCTAGCTCTTATTTTACTTCTGCATTGATATACGATTCAAGAACACACCCTTGTATTTCGCATTGTATTTTTCCTTAAAACTGTTATTATTGAGATAGACTTGTAGTGTTTTTTTTTCAGGTTAATGCTCACTAAGCACTACTTAATCGACTTGGTATTCGGGAGGCTTGAGTGGCAGTTTAGGCTGAGTGACTCAGGTTCTGGGATTCGGGTTGTCACAGTTGGTATTATAGCTTAGGCATTAGAGCATGAGGGAAGAATATAGAGTTATGGAAATAAGTTCCTAAACCTAGTGACCGTAGTGAGTTATGAAGTGACACATCATATACATCCAGAAAGCCGTATGTTTTGGAAGAAGCTTGTACAGTTTGAGAAAAGGTTTTGATTGATCAAAAATAAGAATCTACTTCAACCGATATGCCTTTAGGCACGGCCATACACAACATAGAAATCACACTTGGAAAGGGTGTACAATTAGCTAGAGCAGAAGGTGCTGTAGCGAAACTGATTGCAAAATAGGGTAAATCGGCTACATTAAAATTACCATCCGGGGAGGTCCGTTTGATATCCAAAAACTGCTCGGCAACAGTCGGACAAGTGGGTAATATTGGGGTGAACAAGAAATATTTAGGTACAACCGGATCTAAGTGTTGGCTCGGTAAGCGTCATGTAGTAAGAGGAGTAGTTATGAACCCTGTAGATCATCCCCATAGGGGTGGTGAAGGGAGGGCTCCAATTGGTCCCACAACCCCTTGGGGTTATCCTGTGCTTAGAAGAAGAAGTAGAAAAAAGGAATAAATATAGTGATGGTTTGATTCTTCATCGTCGTAGTATATAGGAGAATATTGAAAATAGAATATGTTTCTCCGTCTTTACAAAAAAAAAAAAAAAGGAAAAAGGATAGGAGTAATTAGCTGTGACACGTTCACTAAAAAAAATCCTTTTGTAGCTAATCATTTATTGGAAAAAATTGAGAAGCTCAACATGAGGGCAGAAAAAGAAATAATAATTTGGTCCCGGGCATCTACCGTTATACCCACAATGATAGGTCATACTATTGTTGTTCATAGTGGCATAACCCATTTGCCGATTTATATAACGGATCGTATGGTAGGTCACAAATTGGGAGAATTTGTACCTACTCTGAATTTCCGCGTAAAGAGTTGTCAAGTTAACAACTCGATGTTGTAGGACTTAACGCAGAGCCTTAGACTTGAAAATATATGGGTTAATGGTAAATTCGATGAAACCACTAGCATGGGCTTTTGGTTAGTATGGACTTTGTATTACATGGATGATGAGGTAATTTTAAGACTGTATTATAATGTTTGAATATATATATATATATATATATATATATATCCTACTAATATATAAAAGCACGAATCAACAAAAAATGGACCATAAGCAAAATTACAGATTTGTCTTTATTTTATTCTCGATTTCACTTCTCTCTCTTTCTCAAAGTGCTTTTCGAATTAGCCGTCAACTCCAATAGCCCATTTATCCAACCATCCGCTTCGCTTCCACGACAACGTAAACCCAGCAACCTCTTTTATCTTTTTTTTGTGGTGCTCAATCTCTATCAAAGCTCTCTCTACTCATGGTTCTCTATCTCATTGAAATCGATTTTTCTCCATCGCACGTACCGTCAAAAGTTTCAGTTAGATTTGTATCGTTTATGTTCTTATGGTGATTGTTTTTCTTAGTCTATTTCTTATTTTGTAATATTGTGTCATTGCAGTACGTGGGTTTGTGAGTGAGTTTGTCTGGTTCTGTAAATTGGGATGGAATCACAAAGCGGTCAAAATGATTGTTCTTTTTTCTTAAATAAGAGGCAGAGATGATAGTTCGAAACGATGAATGTTGTGATTGTGTTGGATGAGGGTGTAGTTTTTAACCATTGTGGAATTAATCAAAAGGGGAAAAATAGACATACCATTCAATCATCTCTGTCGAGTCAATCCAAGAAGCAGACACAATTTCATTCTAGGTACACGCTTATAAACTTACGATGATCTATAAATTAAGTATTTTCAATTTTTTCTTTAGATGTTTAAAGCAAAATTCCAAACTGAACAAGTTAAGACTAAATCCCATGTGGATTGTGCTTACAACTCTTCAACGACCACTAAGTTTATGTATAAATTTCAAGTCAAAAATAAAGAAAAATCATAGGAATAGTAAGCCAAACTATCGTCATGATCTCATGTTGTTTGATTGATTGGGTTTTCTATTTGGTACATGGTTTATTCTTTGGTGTGAATACATTGATATGGGTCTGTTTAGAGGGACTGATAGAAAGCTTGGAAGTAGTAGTGATCAAATTGCCATGTTAACATTGTTTTGATTGCATTGAGGTAAGTGTATGTTGATGGTTTCATTGTGTTGGAATACACGTACGCACATAAAGTGGTTTGGGTAGTTTTTGTAACTTATTAAATAACTAATTACTAGCTATCTATATTAGAGATAAATAAGGAGATTTTGAGTTTAATCTCCTAACAAGAAACTCACACACAAGAAAGAAAAAAGAAAAAAACTTTCATGTTTTTCTCTCTAATCTCTGCAAGAGTACTTAGGCTGTGATTATTGGGCATTTTTCCTCTTGGTGGTTTTGCTTGTGACCAGTGAACAAGTAAAGGCTATCTTTTGCTTTCGCTTCGGGTATGTGTTTTCTTATTTGATCTTTAGGATTCAACATTGGTATTAGAGCATGATTTACTTGTTCTTTGTCTGTTATCATAGCGGTTTAATTTTAGTGGGTATGATGTCGCGAATTGATCCAAGTAAAAACTTTGATTGTCATTTTTTTTGTTTCGTATAACATCAGAACTTGATTTTATTAAGGATCAAATTACTGAGGCTATTTGGGGGTATACTTATATTAGGATTTATACCTATCATTGATCTAAAGATTGGTTAAGTGTAAATAAAAAAAATTGTTTTTGAACTTTGTATCATGCATCGGTTAATTTTTTTTAACACGTGTGAAATTTGATGTTGGATAAACATGAAATTAGATCAAAACGAACTCTGTTAATTTATTATGGTATAGGATTCTGTCTGTATGCAAATGTATGTATCAAAGTATGTCACCCAATCACATATTAAAACAGTGCATATATGCCATGATTTAAACAATGAATACTATTTTATTATTTTTAAAAAAATGAGATATACATACGGTTTGTTAGGCATGCAAACATGTATTAATAATTTATTATATACATGCATATGCCATAATTTTTTTAACAAAAAAAGGGGCTTACAATTTTGGTTTTAAGAATGCATGCAATTAGTTGATGACAACATTGTTGAGTATTAATTGCATGCATATGCATAACAGAATATATATATATATATATATATATATATATATATATATATATTACATGCTTATGACATGTTTACATGATTGCATACATATAGCATTTATATGTTTGTGGGAAAATGATATGATGAAATTTTGTACAATTTGATAGACTAATAATAATTACACACATAAATATAGATGATGATTGTGACACTTAATTTGTGCACTTTTGACTCTATACTATGTGAGTAATTATAAATTATATATTTGAATTGTGACAAAATCACTAAGTGTGGTATGCTAGATGTTAATTTATATGTGCATATATGTCTTTATTCATATACATATTTCTTTGTGAAAATGGCAAGTGCTAGCAAGAACATTGTTGCTGAGCTCAATAAGGGTGAAAAATTGAACGGGGACAATTATGAAATCTGGAGTTTGAAAATCCAGTATGTCCTGGAAGAGTAAGAAGCTCTTGAAGTTCTGAACAATATCTTGACTGAGCCTGAAGATGGCAACACAGTTCAACATAGAAGGGATTGTGAGGCATTTGAGGCCTGGAAAAAGAAAAGCTCAACGGCTCCCATTACATTGCTTAGTAGCATGGAAAATGATATAGTGCGAGAGTTCAAGAGTTATGATGTTGCCAAAGTAATGTGGGAGGCCTTGAAGAAGAAGTTTGGTGGAACCTCTGTCACCAAGCTTCGACATCTCACTATTAAGTTTGACGCATACAAGAAACGCCCTAACCATAACATGAGGCAGCACTTAAGGGAGATATCAAATATGATCAGTGAGTTAAGGGAGGTCGGGCACATTCTGACTGATGAACAACAGGTTCAGGCTGTTATACGATCCTTACCTCACAACTGGGAGCATATGAAGGTTAATTTGACCCATAATGAGAACATTAAGACCCTTAATGATGTTGGGCATCATTTGGAACTTGAGGAAGACCGCATTGAGGCTTCAAGGCCTGATACTGATGTGTATATGGCTAGCTCAAGTAATAGTGGCTATAAACGCAAGCCTCGTGGTGGCTACAAAGGGCAAGGATCAAAGAGAGCTAAAGGTGATCATCATTGTGCAAAATATGATCATCATGGAAAGGGTAAAGCTCTTATGGCTTATCAAAAGAAGAACAAGGCTAAACTCGAGTGCTACAACTGTGGAAAAAAGGTCACTTTGATCGTGAGTACAACGAGCCAAAGAAGACTCGGGAGCAACAGACCATGTAGCTAATGACCGTGATGTGTTCGTAGAGTTTCGTCGAGTTCATCGTGGAACAAAATGGATATATGTAGGAAACAACTCACGTGTTGAAGTAAAAGGGATTGGCACCTACAAGTTGAGCATGCGTGGTGGATGACCTCTTATCCTATATGATGTGTTATATGCTCCAGAGATTCGACGAAATTTAGTTTCTGTTATTGTTCTTCTACAGTGTGGATTTGTTATGAACTTCTATGGTACTAGTGTGAATTTGTTTCTAGAACAAACTTATTATAGTTGTGGCTATGTGTCAGATGGTTTTATTGTATAGGATATTGACTATGTTTTGAATAGTAATATGTGTCGTGCTTGTTTTTCCCTTGTTACATCTTCTATTGATTCAAATGCTGATGTGAATATTTGGCATGCTAGACTTGGCCATATAGGTTAACAAAGAATGGATAGATTAGCAAAAGAGGGCCTATTTGGGCACCTTGAAAAGGTTAATTTATCAATGTGTGAAAATCGTCTAGTGGGAAAAATGGCAAGAAAACATTTGGCAAAGGAATAAGAGTTGAATTTCCATTGCAATTGATTCATTCGGATATTTGTGGTCCGATGAATGTGAGATCCCGACATGGAGGTGTTTATTTCATCACTTTTCTTGATGACTACACACGTTTTAATTATGTTTATTTGATTTCTCATAAATCTGAAGCTTTAGAGTGCTTCAAGAAATACATTAATCTTGTTGAGAATCAATTAGATAAAAAAATAAAAATGTTGAGAACGGACCGAGGACGTGAATATTTGTCTTATCAGTTCAAACAATTATGTGATGAAAAGGGAATAGATAGGCAGTTAACTATTCCATACACTCCATAATAAAATGGAGTAGCTGAAAGAAGAAATAGAACTCTTCTTGAAATGGTTAGGTCTATGATGGCCCAAGCCAATTTACCAATCACCTTTTGGGGTGATGTTTTGTTAACCGCCACTTATATTCTCAATTGAGTACCCTCCAAATCAGTTTCATCCACTCCTTATGAGTTATGGACCAATAGAAAACCAGATTTACATAATCTAAGACCTTGGGGTTGTGGTGCCTATGTTCATGATTTACATCATCAACATGGAAAATTAGGTCCAAGAGGAAAAAAGAGTATATTTATAAGATACTATGAACATTCAAAAGGTTATGTGTTCATTGGTGAACATTTGAGTGGGAGCATAACTGAATTTGAGTCTCGAAATTCTACTTTTATGGAAAATGATTTTTCAACAAAGGGTGAGATAAATCAATCTTTATTTCTCTATGAGATGCAAGATCGAGATTATTCTACTTTGATGAATCGTTTGGTTCATGTGTCTGAACAAATGCCAATAGGATCTCATCCAAGTGGGAGCAAGACAAAAGATGTTGAATCTATTTCAAACTAAATCACAAATAAGGCGTAGCAATCGTGGAAATATCCCCAAACGTCATTTTCCTATTGAAAATGAGGTTTATATGATTGCACCTCAAGATGAGGATGAGCCTAAAACTGTTCAAGAGGTTCTTACTTGTCCTGCTAAAGAGAAATGGAAAATTGCAATGGAAGAGGAAATGGAGTCCATGAGATCAAACAATGCTTGGGAATTGGTTGACCTCCCTGAAGGACGTAAAGCTATTAGGAACAAATGGGTTCTCAAAATTAAATGAAAGACTGATGGTTCTATTGAAAGGTACAAGGCACGACTTGTAGCCAAGGGGTATACACAACAAGAGGGAATTGATTATGAAGAAAACTTTTCCCAGTTGTGAGATTTGCCTCTATAAGGTTAATTCTAGCCATAGTTGCAAATTTAGATTTGGAGTTACATCAAATGGATGTAAAAACTGCATTTCTAAATGGAGAACCGGAAGAGGAAATCTATATGGAACAACCTATAGGTTTTATAGTTGAAGGTTAAGAGCACAAAGTGTGCGTACTATTAAGATCTATTTATGGTCTTAAACAATCTTCCAGGAAGTGGTACTTAAGATTTCATCAAGCAATTATTTCTTATGATTTTGTGATGATTGATAAAGACCACCGTGTGTATGTCAAGAGATCTAATAATAAATTTGTGATTCTTTCATTTTATGTGGATGACATACTATTTGCTGGAAAAAATGAGGAGTACTTAATAACCATTAAGCAATGGTTGTCCTCCAATTTCGAGATGAAGGACATGGGTGAAACAGCATATGTACTTGGTGTAAAAATTAAAAAGGATCGATCAAAGACGATGCTAGCTCTTTCACAAGAGCCATACATCAAGAAAATTCTTGAGAGATTTCATATGCAAGATTGCAAACCCATTGATACTCCTATTAAAAAAGACCGAGGTCTAAATCAAAGAATGTGTCCTAAGACTCCACGTGAAAGAGAACAAATGGCAAAAGTTCCTTACACTAATGCTGTTGGAAGCCTCATGTATGCGATGATGTGTACAAGACCTGATAGGTGCTTTGTTGTTGGCATGGTAAGTAGATATCAGGCAAACCCAAGACAGACCCATTAGAGAGCTGTCAAAAGGATACTTAGGTATCTCAAAGGCACTGTTGACTATTCATTGTGTTATCAAGGCAATAATTTGCATCTAGTTGGTTATACAGATGCTGATTGGGGAGGAGATTTAGATGAAATAAAATCTACCTCGGGTTATGTTTTCTTACCGAACAATGGAGTGATTTCATGGAGTAGTAAGAAACAATCATGAATAGCCTTGTCAACAATGGAAACTGAATTTGTAGCATGTTCAGCAGCAGTGCAAGAAACGGTTTGGCTTAGGAGATTCTTGAGTCGCTTGATATTTGACAAAGATGCATCAAGTCCAGTTTTGGTGAATTGTGATAGTCAGGCTGCAATTGCATTCACAAGAAATCCTCAAGTACCACTCGAAGACCAAACACATTGATGCCAAGTATAACTTTGTCAGAGACATGATTGCACAAAAAGAAGTGAAAGTGCAGTACTACGCAGAAGATGATTGTTGATTCTTTTACAAAACCTATATCTAGAGATGCATTCAATGGTCATATGAAATCTCTAGGATTGCGTAGAGTTTAGCATGTATGTATTGTACTTGATGAAAAACAATTTGTTGTTATTCTTCCTTTATATTTGTAATATACTATTTACTATATATTAATGCTTATCAAATTTTTGTGCTTTGTCTTATCATGCATACACACACATCTATGTTATGTACATAAAATTAAAGGTATGTCGGATAGTAGATTGACCTTCTCACACAGGCAATCGCTTCTATGACTTAGTAGTGCATAGAAATGAGATTGGTTTTAAGCTTTTGTGATATAAATTTGGAGAGCTCGAGCTTAAATGGAAAATTGCCTTGATAGTGAATCAAGATGAGGTCACTAAATTAAATTGTGATCGAAAGGTAAAACCTCCCACAAGTTTACCTTAACTGTCTTTATATGCCAGGTGGGAGTCCTGTGATTATAATTTGAAAATTTAAAGTAGAGTTGTGGACTCAAGTTAGATATCGAGTATATTTAAACTATCACCTGTACAATATTAGTTAGACATACGCTCCATAACAAAAGGAGAATAATATTGTAGCATGTGTTTCATACCACATGTGCATTTTGCGACCAATAAAGGTAACATAAGGTTTTGATCTCTACTTCTAAGTTGTGTGAGCCTTAGAGATTAAAGAATCTCATTTAAGTACCCTCAGTACTTTTTGACTAATCTTGAAGTTTTATCTCAATGTTAGTTATCTTGAAATGTCACCAATGATTATGAATCATTCGATCTAACGGGGCATATTCAGAGAATAGTTGATTTAAAATGGAAAGATAAAGGTTGAAAAGGAAGATCATCGAAGTGTCTCATTTGCTTAAGTTGTATCCACTGGTCGACCAATTATATTTATTTGTTAAATATAATTGTGGGTGCACGAGAATTTGAAATAAACATATAAAAGAGATCTTAAGATATTCAAATGTGACTGATGTATCTAGGGTATTGCATACATACTCTACTTACAAATTGAGCTGTTGTATATACCTAACAGTTATATAGCTATGAGCTCTCAGATATTAATTGTATGCTGGTCGCACGGCCTATTTACTTATATGAATATGTTTTTGCAGAGATAAGAAACATTGTTCTCTATAGATGGAACTTATGAGAAATTAAACCCATTATGTGCGAGTGGGAGATGTTGGAATACACGTACGCACATAAAGTGGTTTGGGTAGTTTTTGTAACTTATTAAATAACTACTTAGTAGTTATCTATATTAGAAGTAAATAAGGAGATTTCGAGTTTAATCTCCTAACAAGAAACTCACGCACAAGAAAAAAAAAAAAAAAACTTTCATGTTTTTCTCTCTAATCTCTGCAAAAGTACTTAGGCTGTGATTATTGGGCATTTTCCCTCTTGGTGGTTTTGCCTGTGACCAGTGAACAAGTAAATGCTATCTTTTATTTTCGCTTTGGGTATGTGCTTTCTTATTTGATCTTTAGGATTCAACACATTGAGCGCTCCTAAAGTGTTCGATAAAATGCCCATGAGATGATTAGTTTGATTACATAGGCATGAGTTTGTATTGTAGAGTGCTATGATGTTGTTTGATGAAATGTCCATTAGAATATTGATTTCATTACTGATTACTTTGAGATGGGTATATGTTGATGGTTTCGATTTGGAGGTGTTTGATCAAATGCTCGTGAGAATAAATAGTATGCGATTTAATGAACCTTAATCGAAAAGCAATGTGAATCTTGAAATTGTAATACATTATCAATAAAATTCAAATCGGATAATAAATTTTTATATATGATTGAATCTTTTAAGTGAGATATTGAAACTCTAAATTACCACAAGGAGCATTTCTCACGTAATGTCTTTTTTATGTATGGTAAACTTGTCCACCCAAAATTCACAAAACACGAACAACATCCTTCATTCATTCATAACTTTTAACTAGAAGTTTTTGAACAGCAAACTCAATAATTATTCAGTATATTCTATTTCTTATTTCCTAAACCAACCTGAACTAATTTAGGGTTGAGGTTTTTGTTCTGATTTTCAAGTGTGTCGAGACATGAGGTTCTAAATTGATGTTGTGTACACAATCTACTTTCAAGCATGTCAAGACATGAGGTTCTAAACTATTTGATTATTCTTAATTTTTCAACTCCTATATATTATGAACTTATTAATTATTTCTCATATCTCTATACTTATCAAGCCTTAGTAACCGTAGAGCATTCCAGCAATTTCATGATGTGAAACTTCAATATTTTATATAATTATTGTAAGACATTAACTTTGTAATTATTATCTATTTTTATTCTTTGCATATTCTTAATTCTTGATACTTGATATTCTACTATACTCGTTTGGTACCCATTGTTAAGCAACTAAGTTTCTTATCTAGGAGATGCATTGAAGTGTTACATGCTTTTGACCCCTTTCATTTGTTATATAAGCATTTTAGCTGCTTAGAAAGGCTCTATTAGAAATCTTTTAGTCCAATATTTCGGTTGAGCTTATTTCTCCTACAAAACAAGGTAGCGCTACTACAGTGTTAGGCATGCTTCATTTTCTTATTAGGTTTAATGACTTCAATCCTTTCAGTATTTCAATTCATTAATTTGTGATACTTTTCTAATTCTTATATGTCCTTTCTTATGCTCGATTGAGTATTGATTTCATTTTAGTGGGGCCATGTGGAGAAAATTTGATGTTGGAAAGTTTTGAAGTTGGATGAAATTGATTTTCTCACAGCTCGACAATGGCTTTATAGGAGGATAGGTACATTTTAAAGCTTTCATTTTGCTAATAAGCATGAGCATGGACTATTGATATTTTATACTTTTAAATGATGCATAAAACTATCGACTACTGAAGGATGTGCTTTTAGGTGCCAAAAAGTCAAAGGTGGATGATGCTGCTCATGAACTTGCATTTTTGCAAGTCCTCTTGCGATAAAATTGATAGAAGATCACAATGTTAGTAACTTCATCAGTGGTAGTAATGTTTTTTAGTCAATTTGTTGAATGGGTTTATAGACTCATCTATCATTGATTAGTAGTTGATATTGATTGTGAGATTATAGTTTATATCCATATTTATTTTTAATTTTATAATTATTTGAATTTCCATTTTCTAAACATAGGTACCTCTCAAGTATCAAAGGATCTGATTTCTATAGAAGTACCATCTATTTTGCACTTAACTTCTTTACCCCATGTCTCATTCTCTCTGCCACGATTCATTATGTCCTCTCGCAATGCTCTATCGATCGTTGTTGCCCATGTTGGATTATCAGTGTATGCAAAGGATTGATTGAATTCAATATAAAACTCTTTAAAGATATGGTGAAGGTGTTGAATTATAAGAATTTGATGTCCATATCAATTCTAATAGATGACTTTTTCCTTTAGGTAAAGTTATTGATTGAATTTGATCAATGCAGAGAGATTTTGATTATCTGATGATTATTTTGAATTTAATTGACTTGCAATTGTGTGGCAAATGAAATATATATATATATATATCATATATATAAAAGCACGAATCACAAATTTTTGAGTGGTAATAAAATTTACCTATTTGCACATACTTTTTTTATCTCCAAATCAACCTTTTCTTTTGTATCCAAATCAAACTCTAACTCTTTATCAATCCACTACACGTTTTTTTTTTCTTTATCTCCAAATCAATCATGAACTCATTCTCATAAATCCAATACACTTTTTTTGAGGAAGTAATGTCCTAGCATGATTAGCTTATTTTTTCATTCACATCTTATCTCAATCACGGTAGATAATATTGATAAGCTAAAAAATGTACTTGTATTTCTAATTTTTAAATTTTAATTATAATTTTAAATTTTGTTAATAAATTCTTAGAAATTAATTCCCGCGAGCGAAGCGAGCGAGGGAATCGTGCGTAACACGTCTTAAAACTAATATATATATATATATATATATATATATATATATATATATGCAAACCTCCAAAGTTGACAAGCCTTGACGACGGTGGTAGTCGCTTCTTAGAGAATTGGTCGTTAGTGACATTGGTCTCGTTTCACTCCTAATTCCGTCATTTTCCATGTATCTTAAAAACCTTGAAACACAAACATGAGAGAAAACCAAGTATAATGAAACACTAATCACGCAAATATGCTATAAATATACAATAAAATGTGAAATAATTATTGACTCATCAACTCACGACGACTTTGACTGAGACAAGTGGATCTAAGCTAATTTTTTGGGATTTTAAGATTTGATTCGTTTTTGAGCTATTTTCCCTTACTTAGTATAAATAGAAACTTTTGTTTTTAAGGTTTATTTACTTTGCAATTTCGGAGAAGAACTTTGTAATACTATGGAGCTTAATAGAACTATGTCCGGCTAAACTTCTTCCTCCTAGGTTGGAAGCGCAGCAAGTCCACAGTTAGTCATTAGCATTAACCGTGAGATTTATTGGTTTTAATATATTAATGCCGGCTTCTTTCTATTGTTTTTGGTGTTGATTTCATATTAGGGTTTGAACTTTGAACGTGTAAGGGCTTTACATGCTTTTAAGTGAAAGACCATTAGTCATTTTGAACGACCGCATCTATAATTGTATGATCGTGCCAACACTTATAACACATACTTTTTCAATTGATTAACACCCCCAATGAAGTTTAAGCGTACACTGATTAGATCAAAGTAGACCTGCTACGAACCTTTGACATGAATGTTAATTGATACAACTTATACCAATAGTCTAAACTCTACTTGATCTTCCTTTTTAAATATTTATTAAATATATTTACTTAATTAAAAATATAAAAATATAATAAAAAATACTTAAATTGGACAGGCCTTAATAAAGGCTTAAAAGCTCAAGCCCGACTAGGCCCTGCTTGAGCCCGCTTAGGCCCGCCCAGTGAAGAGGTTGCCAGGGCAACAAGTCCAACCCTCACTGAGGTAAATGCTACATTGGATCTTCGTAACATCTATAAACTCGCTCTTCACTTCCTCGGCATACTCCCAACCAGGTTGACACTTGATAGTGTTTTTAGAAAATGATGAGCTGTGAAATTAGAATGGATGGGTAGAGAGGCTAGTTGGGTTGAAATAGTAGCCCTTTTCTGTCAACAATAAAGTGTGGACATTAACAGGTACATTATATGTATGATTAAATAATTATTTTCAGTTCATTGAAAGTGGTGTTTTTAAAATGTTAGCGTACATGCTTGTATGCTAATAATGGTATTAACTCATCAAGATTATAAAATAACCTTCATTGTATGATTGAATAATTTAACTTACTATCCAAATTTGATTTTAGAAAAACTTTTCTTATAAAACCAACTCTTTCTATTGAAAGAGAGACAAGGGTGCAACTGTACAATAGAACTTGTACGTCCAAATGAAAGACTTGATATAGAACTGAAATTACTAGTATCCAGATAGCTCGTTACACCTTCGATTTCTCAAGATCAGATATCTTTTATCACATCCAAGGCTATTAGCTGTGGTACGAAAGGAACCTCTCAAATTCAGGGTGGAAGGTTTAAGCCTCTTCTACTTAAGTTTGATAAAACCTGCTTAAGCCAGATAACATTGTCAGATAGAAATAGATAAAGAAAAAGAATTAGAGAGATGAGTTCTGCTCCAACCTTTCACTAGGGATCAGACAGAACAAGACCTATATATTATATAGAACATATTATAGAAGTTTTGCCATTGGATATGAAACCGAACCGTCAAAAATGTAAGGATAGGAGTGACTCCAGTTCAAAAGCCAAAAAACCTTGTATTTGCTTTCTAACATGAAACTACGATGTCTGCAAACAAACTAAAACATGGTACCAGGATTCCAACTCATGCCATCTGCTTTGTCGATGGGAACTTGATTTTATTTTGCTTCCATTTCGGATATCACATCAGAACTATTCATTCATGCAGCATTTCATCATCCCTCTTTGTATGCAAGTAGATCTCAAGCATCAAACTTGATAGATGAAGATCATAACTGTTGCTCACGCTCAAGCTCAAGCCAAACATTGAAAGTAATAACTGTAAAACATTGGATGCAAGAAAAAAAACTCAAGCAAAATTGCTTATGAATGAACAAATAAAAAATTGCAGTTGAATTTGAGCTTACACAAAAATCTTTATGCCATATATAGATGCATATTTCTGCAGAAGTCGTTCCACTGTGTACCATTCTGACCTCTCAGATCCATCTCTGTATCCAATGCGTGGCATATGAATCGATGCTTTTGAAAAATACATGTAGAAAAAAGAAAATCTCATAAAAATGTGAACCGTTAAAGAGGTGGTTAATTGTAAAATGGACAACAGCAGCAGTAGCCAGTTACCATGATAAATTGGGTATCTTATTAAATGTGAAATGAATGAAATGAAGAATGAAATCGTCTGTAAGGTCCTCTCTTTGATATTTAAAAATGTGATCAAATTTATAGTTGAGGATACGTGTTGATTGAATTGGATGGTGCCTTATATTTGTCAAAAATAAGAATAATATACATATTATATCTCCCCTGATATTGTAAATCACATTTATTCCATAATGAAAAAATCAGATATGAAATGCAAATAGCATGAATGCTGCTCATTCTATTAAGCCTTCAGACACTTACGATCATTGATATATTTGACATGTGTCAACATCCTGCCACGTCAATACAAATGTGACAATGACATTATCTGTGTGACAATGGGACAGAAACAACGTAGCAATGTAACATTCTAGTGTGTGTTCCCAACACAATAATAAACTATGCCTGGGGCCAAAATGCGTGCTATAACATCACACTAACTGCTATCTATGGAAACTTCCAGAAGGAAAAGAAGTAACGAATACATAGGCATGTACAACTCAAACCAAAGTGCGAAGGCACAGGCAATGTGGCAGCAAGTGATGCTGGGATTTGTGTAAACTTTGATGCGAAATAGTAGAAAAACATAATATAGTCGATTGGGGCTTGAATTATACTCAATATCCTAGAGACTATTTCGCCTCGCTATAGTGCTTACTGTCTTATGACGATAGTCACCTAAGATACAATGATCATACTAATGATTTTAGCATTCCAAATCATTAGTCTACAAACAAATAGAATGACTCAACACTCTCTGACTCAAAACCATGAAAAGAGAAAGAAACTTGATTTTGACCCATTTTCTTAACCTTCTAACTCTATTGTAAGTCTGATGAAAACGATCCATCTAGTAAATATATACACTTTTATGTGTCTATTAGGAAAGACATGTCTCTTAGTGAATCATCTTTTAGTATCTCATGTCCCTCCATAGGATTACACACTTTCACATAATTTCCATTCAAATTATAAACAATTAAATAATACAATTAATTGTTCCAGCAATCCCCCACATGAATGGAAATTGATTATCAAATCTATATATACCCCCCCACATAAATGGATTTTAAAAATCATTTTAATACAAACACACTTGAGAGAGTATTGATGGAATAAAGTTGCACAGGAGAAGTGTCGTATATAGACTTGAACTTTCCCTAGTGAAATATTATCGGACATAGTTCGTGGCGCAGTGGATATAGATGATCTTCAACTGTTCACTTTTACGGTATACCGAGACAATAATACTCACATTACTCCATCCCTATCATTATTGGTTCTACGGTTTTGTCCATTTTGGTCCTGGACACAATCTTAGTTTCATGATAGATTTGAAGAATTTAGGTTGTCTTGTTCTCATAAATGCGACCCACATTTACTATCATATAGGTGACATTTATTTTTCATTAAATGTTTAGCATACCCTTCACTTCTTCTCAACACACATTTTATCTTAGGATTGACCGAGTGTGTTCTACACTCGAGTTTCATTTAACCAATTTGCCTATTGAACCAAGTACATGGGATCTCCAATTAGCTTAGGTTAGGTTTCAGCCAGACTTAACTCATTTTTTAGGCTTTTAAACTCATTCCCCTCGATATCGGTTTTCTTTATCTTAACAAACTTACAATTAGTGCCCACAAGTTTGTCTTCCATTTCTCATTTTCTATGGAAATTATTCCATAATCAAGTAACTATCTAATGATAATCTTCGACATAGAAGTCCAAATTTAACATTTTATATACGTCATTTTATTCTCTGTCACTTGTAATTAATAGCCGCCTTAACATATATGTTATAGAGACAATTGCATCCAACATGAAATATCCTCCAAGCTCTTTCAAAGCCATAATTAAGTTTTTTTTTAATTTATTAATGCGCAATTATTTAGATTCCAATGTGAATCTAACAATACTCTCGTTTCTTTGAGGATTACCTTTGATACAAGCATTTCTTCCTTAAATTCAGTATTTAAGTTGTGTCTCAACATCTATTGTTTTTGCTTTATTAGGAATCAACTAGGTGTAAATGTTAGTATAGACTAGTGAATTTCTCTCAAAGAAATCAAGGCTTCCTTTCTCTCAAATAAAGCCTTAAGCTATCAATTTAATTTGTTTTATTTTAAGCAATTTATCCATCCGCCTTTAATTAGAATTTATAATCCATTTACTCTTCAAAGGCTTCAACTTGATAGATTCAATCTCAATATTGATAACTCCTTTTCAAAATAATATGTTCTTCAATAAATGCCTCTTTAAATACTTCATTGGGGCTCATGTACGTTTATTTTCTTTACTTTGAAAATAAAATAAAAAAATTTATACGCACCCCCACATCTTTCAAGTATTCATAGACATAATATATATCTTCAACATGGAAGATATAACTATCAAAATTAGGGCTTGCAATTAAGTTGCTCCCACAATTTTGATAATTCAATGTTAATCCATATAACTAGCATCCATGATTTTAAATTCACTCAACAAGCTATATCTTTTGGACTTAATCCATGATATACATAATTCTTAGAATTCAAGAAATTTACTAACTATACAAAAATTATAGTTAATCTATTCCATCCTTCTTCAAGGAATATCACAATTTCACTGTGGTATAATTGTCCACTAAAATTATTGATCCACCATAATCATACGAGTAACATGATAAAGGATAGAAAGCTTAATGTACCCTAAAACATATATAATATTTGCACTTTGATCAAAATCATAATACTTGCACTAAAACAGTCACATAAACGAATCCTCACGCATCGATATAGTAATTAATAATCAAATTGATTAACACGTGCATGCATCATCAAAGAAACACGCACACAACATAAGCATTCTTTTTTTCAATCAATATATCACAGTGAATAGTTAGTGATTCATTATTATCATAGGGGTTATGTATATATAGTGTAACCCCTGGCCATGGTTTAAAAAATCAACAAACTTCGCCGAAGTTCGGGCGAAGTTTGTCGATGTTGAGGTGAGCGAAGCGAAGTTCAAGGGCAATTGAAAAATTGCAAAACTTCAACTCAACTTCGGCTAACTTCGACCGAACTTCGAAAACATCGATGGAAGTTCATAAAACATGAAGTAAAATTGTTATGTTTCGTGGAAGATGAACAAACTTCGACCGAAACTTCGCCTATGCTAAAAATATGCTTAAAACTCGGAATATCCTCTGCTAATATGATTTTTATGCATTATTGTTGTACAATTAAGTATATTCCTAGCATCTCTACTAAGAAACTTGAGTTTTCTAACCTTAAAGTGAAATTCTGTAAACTACACCGGCGAAGTTTTGTCAAACTTCCATCCTCGAAGTTAACTTTCTCGAATTAATTCCGAATTTTAAGTTAGCGAAGTCATAGGCGAAGTCGAAGTTTCGAACCTTGCCCTCGGCCGATTAATAGATAGTCATAACAATTCTGATCCCTATTTGCAACCCACTATTGCACCATTTGGATCACAACCATTGGTTGCCTTGCCAATAGTCCCATTTATATTGCTATGACAATCTTGATTCACAGCCTTAGATTGGACCATTATATATATATATATGAGAAAATCGAATTGGGTAATTGCTTCGACAATCTTGATTCACCTAGTCTCAATACTTTGTAGCCATGGGTTATTTAAATTTTTTGGAATTTGATATATGTACACTCAGAGATCTACACACAGTACACCAATTAATGGCTACATGTCCATCTCTTTTCTCACTCCATATGTACGCATATAATCCCAAAACATCACTAATCAAGTTTTATTTACAAAACCCGATTTTTCAAATCTTGATTGCACATGCACCGATCCATCATTGTATACATTTACACTTGTTGTCATGTATACCCAATCAGGAAAGGCATCATACCAATTCAATTACAATTTTTTTTTAACTGCTTTGCAGTTGATCAATATTTAAAATTCAAATTTAGATGTCGATCCTCATTGATCTTGATCATCATGAATACACAATAATAAAACAAAACTTAATCATCGCATGCATAGCATCTAGTTATAAGCATATCCCAATTAATATATGCTTTGCATCACCAATTAATTGGTGATATAAATAATGGTATAAACAAACATACCTGTCTTTGTAAATCACATCAAGTTGATTAATGTTGCAAGATGTAAACACACCTATTAACGTTGTTTACTTCAATGATGTCACTGCCGATCAAAGATCGTCAACCCGCAAATAATTAGTCTTCAGTTTGATGGTGGGATTTGTGTAAACTTTGATGCGAAATAGTAGAAAAACATAATATAGTCGATCGGGGGTTGAGTTATACTCAATGCCCTGAATACTGACTCAAAACCATGAAAAGAGAAGGAAACTTGATTTTGACTCATTTTCATAACCTTCTAACTTTATTGTAAATCTCATAAAAAACGATCCATCTAGTGAATATATATATATATAGACTTTGATGTGTCTATTAGGAAAGACATATCTTTTAGTGAATAGATACACCTTTTAGTATCTCATGTCCCTCCACAGGATTACACACCTTTTCACATAATTTCCATTCAAATTATAAACAATTAAATAATATAATTAATTGTTCCAACAGTAAGTGCCAAAGCCCTTTGATTGAAAGATTAACAAGATAGCCTCGTGGTTGGTTGTTAGTTGATTTTTGTTCTATAGCCTTGTAGTTGGTTGTAATTAAATTTTTGTTACAATTTGAATAGTGTTTATTTTCATAGTTTGATGTTTTGTGTTTCTTTAGTACTTAAACACTTAACTTTTGTTTGATTGTGTGATCTGCAAATCATGATTTTGGTGGAGTTATAAAGCAACTCGGGCTATTTTGATAATGGTGAGAATTAAGTATCTTGAGGACACCTCTAGGGTGCAATTTAGGTTTTGGACAAGCCAAGGCGAAATTGCATAATGATAAGGCAAGTTGAAACTCGAAAGGCAGTACAGCGAGATTAAAGATATGACAAGTTTTCCTTCTCTTGAGCCGTCATAGCAGATCAAATGGCGACAATTGTATTTTCCAGATTCAATATAGCATTTCACACGATGACCTTGAGATTTGTCAAACTCACCATGGTGAGGTAGTTGTGAGAATGACAAGATGAACGATGCATACAAAGGAATTGAAGAAGGGAATGGGATCATTTAATTGAAGGCTTAATAGGAAAATATATCCTACCGTTTCAAAGTTTTTGCAAAAATATACTAACGTTTGAATTTTGGCAAAAATATCATAACCAACCTTTTGATTTCTTGTAAATTGTATCCTCACTTCATTTTTAGTGAATTACACATAAAAATATAATAAATTATGCATACGATTGAGAATATTATATCATATAAATGGAATTGGTATATAATCTAGTGATCATTCATCACTTTGATTGTGGTTTGATACATAATAATTACAAACAAGGATACAATTTGCATGAAACTAAAAGGTTATGATATATTTGCAAAAAGTGAAACGTTAGGATATTTTTGCAAAAATTTTGAAACGTTAGGATGTATTTGCCTATTAAGCCTTAATTGAATTGCTTGTTTGGGTTTTAAACTCGCCACCCGAGGCACGGTGGCGAGAATAGTTGCCATATTGGGTGTCATAACGGCCTAACACATAGCATTGCAAAATATTTAGTGTTCTACACATTTTCGAATTCTCCATTTTACTTAATCACAGTAATTGGAACCTTAAAGTATATATAGAAGGATCTGGGATGAAATAATGAACTCCAATCATGTTTATGCAATTATGGTACGTTAAATTGGTGGGTAAGGTTAAATCATGCTTCCGTTTCACGAGATACCTATGTGGTAGTCCCCCCCTCCCCCCTCCCCTCTCCATCTACGTAACACGGAGCCTAAACAAAGGAAAAAGACATTCAACACCCACCTTCTTGCTGTACGAGCGCATATTTGCAAAATAGGGTGTGCGATTAGACTCTTTCCTTGCTTCAACATACTAGACCGCTCCATCAATAACTCTTTAGGTTCGCCACAACAACTTCAAACAAAAGGTGCAAATCAAGCGAAGAAGAGATGGTGCACTGAGTAGGACTCGAGCGACGGGGAAGAAGGCAATTGGTAGGGTATTTTTTTCAACGTGTTCTCCCTTGCAAAGTTCACAATGCAGCAAGTGAACAAAGCACCAAACTAAAATGTTGTGCTACACATCCCCATCTTGCGTTAGTGGTTACAATTGTGATAGGGATCGTGTAAAACAACATACCATTAGTGTATTTATTTTTTTTAGTTTTGTTATGTTCTAAATCCCCTCTTCAAGATTAATGATGTTGTCTAAAGTGATGATGTAGATTTTCGTTCAAAACTTTAAATTTCTTTCAAGAATTCTTAATTTAGTTGTGATTTATGCTTAGATCTTAATGTTTTTAAACTAACCAATCACCATCTTAAATGATTTTGCACTTGCAACGCACTCGGAGAGAGCAATTGTGACTCGGGCATAGGCATAGTTTCAATGATGGGGACTACAATAGGGATAAAGCCAAGTGATTATTGCAGTCACTCAAGGGATTCACAATAACTAATGCGTATTTGAATGTCAAAGTTGAAATAGGAATATAACGCAATTTACATGTTTGGATATATTTGGGTGACAATAAGAGAGGTTCTTGGATAAATTAGGAATTATGTCTTGCAATTAGGTGAATTCTTTGGAGAAAAGAAGACAATAGTCTAAATCAGAACTATAGATGAATAGCGAAGTCCTATAATATTCTCTGATTGAAGTTTTTTTATTTAATTTCTTTGGTAGTTTAATTTTTAGTAGTTCTAGTTTATTCTAGCTTTCATTAAATTTTGATTGTCTTGCTGCTACTATATGCATCCTTCGGCATTTTCGTGTTAATCATTTCAACAATATTGGTTGGGACTCTAGAGATTGAGTTTGAAAAAAGTTTCTACTATCTTAAATTGTCAATATATTATGATCCAAGAATAAATAAGGAACTTCATAAAGTAGGCAATGTTTACAAAAATTGAACTAAGGTGAACGCCTTTAGGCACCTTAGTACTTTTGAGAAACGGGATTTAACGTGGCGTACCCCACTAGACAAAAGTGTAAGTGATGCTTAAGCCTACTTTTTGTTTGTGTATTTTGAGTGTTATGTTTTGTTTTTTGTATTTTTCAAACCACAAAATTTTATTTAATTACAAAAGTTGTCATTGTATATACTTCATCCAGTCATTTATATAAGTCGTTTAAAGTAAAGACACAAGAATTAAGGCAGTTTTAATTATAAGTGTAATTTACATATATGTCCTTTGACATTAAATGAATTGAAGAATTGAAGAATCATAATTGTTTTATCCGAGGCACCGTTGATATCCCTTATTCGCGACGATTTAGGTACAGCAGGCAATGCCGTATCCTAGAACCCGAATCTGCTTGGCGTTGCCGCAACTCTATGACCCCAACCCTGTGGCACTCGATGGTCTTGGACTACTTGGGCACCTTTCTATTGTTTCTTTTGATACTCATTCCTCGTTGTACTTTTATTTTTACAGTCTTATTATCATGCATTCCATATAGCTTTCTTTCTATCAGCATGACTTTTCGACTGCTTTATTTATTTTGAATTATTGTTTAGATCCTACTGGCTTTTACTTACTGGACTCGACATTCTTGTGTTTGACCGAGTGCAAATCCGCAGTCGAGTAAGGGCAAGGCGCCGATACTTAGCGATCTACTCTAAGGATATCGGAGCGGCCCTCCTCTACTCACTTTTGTAGGTTTTTGACTTGTACTTATATATGTTGTTATCACACTTGGGATACTTTTTTGGGTTAAGAGATATACATGATTTGTATATCATTTTTGCTTCGTTATAACACTTGACACAAAATATACATGAATATATATATGTTTACAGGGTTCCACATTTAGGATATCCGACTCTTTTACTTTATTGTGAGTTATTTAACGTATTAATTGCTTCCGCTAACTTGTAAAACTTGAAAAATACAAATAACTCAACTTAAAATTATGAATTTATTTATATGGATGGATCAGAAGACAGACTAGGCATGCATTGACCTTGCGAGACTGACTCAGGAATTTACGCTTGGCAGGACCCAGTTTGTGGGAAACTGGGGCCATCACAGTTGGTATCAGAGCCAGGTTTTTACGTCTAGCTCTTGATTAACCCACAACCAATATAAGACACAAATTAAAAATAGAGCTAGGACACAGTTGGAAGTTAAAGTGGAACCCTATGATCCCGACTTAAGGTCTTAGTTGGGAAGAGAGGAGAGTTGGGAAAATTAAAACTTGGATCCTATATATGATAATTTTTGTATTGTACTATACCATACCGGTAACTATATGGTGATTAGAGACTCGCTTGCTATTGCAGCTCACGATGGCAGATCAGCCAGGGGTTAAGTGATGATAGTGGGGCTGCAAGCCCTCGATTTGCATGTATAGGGCAAGTACGATCCTTTACCCAGAGGGTCACATCCCAAGATTAGCGACTGGAAGAGATCTTGAGGATACTCAGGGCACAGATCGCAGCTACACCATCACCGTCTTCATCGACAGTGCCCGCTGTTCAGGAAGGGAGTGCACCTACTGTACAGGCCACTCCAGTGGCCTCCATCGTACCGGCAAGACCTGTGATAGTTGAGATGGTGCCAGTACAGACACAAACAGTACTACTTACACCCCTACTCCGGTAGACACTACACCGAGAGAGACAAGCACTGGGGCGACAGCTGAGGCGAGACAGTCACGAGAGTTCCAGAGACATAGACCAGCTGAGTTCTATGGGGGCACGAATCTCGAGGCGGCAGAGAAATTTGTGAAGAGCCACGAGAAGATACATGACATCCTGACCACGCCGGAGCACATGAGACTGAGTATATCATCAGGGCTGATGTTTGGAGAGGCCGATGCATGGTGGCGCAGTATAGTGGCTACCCAAGGTAAGCCCAAGGATTGGGGCAGAATTCAAGAGGTGGTTTAACCAGAAGTACTTTTCGCCTTCGGTCCTGAAGCTGAAGAGGGCTGAGTTTTTGAGCATTTGACAGTACTCTGAGAAGTTGGTGATGCAATATATGGGCAGGTATTTGTAGTTGTTGGATTATGCGGGAGACAGCTGACAGAGATGCAGACCAGGCACACTATTTCATGGAGGGTCTATTGAGGGACATCAAAGGCACTGTGGTGACTACTAAGCCAAGGAGTTTACAGGCGGCATATAAGAGGAGCCTAGCTAGAGAGACATACCTGAGCATACACCCCGTTGAGATCATCCCAGCATCGGCGCCAGTACAGTCATATTATAGGTCAGGTGGTGACAAGAGGATGAAGAGACAGCGACCATTCAAGCCGAGAGATGCCAGGGCACATAGTGTAGGATCCATGGCGCCACCATCCCATCCAGTGCACATCGCGCCAGTACCATCTGCTTCGGCACGAAGTTATACTGTTAACAAAACATGATCGGGACCATCACAAGAAGATATCGACGGACTGAGGGTAGAGGCAAAGGCGGTGGTCAGGGGCAGAGGTACGGACAGGGCCAGGGACAGAGATATGACCAGGGACTGGGACAGAGGTCTAGTCAGACGCAGGGACAAGGACAACGGGTTATGCCAGGGCCGGGACCACACCAAGCATGTTTTGAGTATGAACAGACAGAGCACTTCGTCAGTACTTGTCCACGACTAGGCAGGGTTTAGTCACAGCAGCGCAAAAAGTAAGTTCATGCCATCGCTGCACCGGATTCAACTGCCACCCATAACCTTATCGAAAGTATGATTTATATATGCAGTCGATTTATGCATGCTATGATTGATTCAGGGTCTACTGTATCTTTAATTTCGTGTCGTATGGTTGAGAAGTTAGGATTGAGACATATTAGGCAAGAGCGACCCTTGATCCTCAGCACGGCTGCTGGGGACAAGATATACGCGAACTTACTATGTGTTGACTGCCTAGTTAAGATAGAGGACCAAGAGATGCCTGCAGACTTGAGGGTATTGGAGTTTCTTGAGTTTGATGCCTTGTTAGGCATGGATTGGTTAGCCGCGCACCATGCACAGTTTGAGTGTTTCAGCAAGGTGGTTACGTTTCAGCTTTCGAATCGAGCAGATTTTAGTTTTCAGGGGACTTCGACCATGTTACCGATCACCCGAGCCAGAGTGGCCACGAGTTCTAATCTCGAGACTTTTGCTAGTATTTTGAGTACGGGCGAGAGAGTTGAGACGAGGATGGAGGAGGTGTCTATTGTATGCGAGTTTTCATATATTTTTTCGGCAAAGCTACCAAGATTACCACTGCCCAGAGAGATCGACTTCATTATAGACTTGGTCCCAGCGACCAAATCCATATCGATTTCCTCGTACAAGATTTCGCCATACGGGATGGCTCCTAAGGAGCTAGAGGAGTTGAGGACCCAACTAGATGAGTTGTTAGAGTTGGGCTTCATACATCCAAGCATGTCACCTTGGGGCGCGCCAGTATTGTTTGTCAAGAAGAAAGACAGCAGTTTGAGACATTGCATTGACTACCGACACCTCAACAAACTCACAGTGAAGAACAAGTATTCACTCTCACGTATTGATGACTTGTTCGATCAGCTAACAGGGGCATAATGGTTCTTGAAGATTGATTTGAGATTGGGATAACACCAGTTGAGGATTCGAGATGAGGATAAGAAGACTGCTTTCCGCACGAGATATGGGCACTACCAGTTCACCATCATGCCTTTTGGGCTGATGAATGCCCTGGGATGTTCATGGATCATATGCACCGAGTATTGAGAGAGTATTTGGATAGATTGGTGACAATGTTCATCGACGACATTCTCATCTATTCCAAGACTCGTGAGGATCACGAGGGATACCTCCGGACAGTCCTACAGACTTTGAGGGAGCAGAGACTGTACACTAAGTTCAGTAAGTGCGAGTTTTAGCTCACTGAGGTCGGATTTCTTGGGCATATTGTCGGAGCCAGCGAAGTATCAGTTGACCCTGCTATGATTAGAGCAGTGATCGATTGGCATACACCAACATCACTGACAGAGATTCATAGTTTTTTGGGATTGACGGGCTACTTAGACGGTTTGTTTAGGTTTTTTCCAAGATTGTTGCGTCATGACACAATTAACGAAGAATGAAGTCAAATTTCAATGGAATGATAGTTGTGAGCAGGCTTTCCAAACTCTGAAGGAACGATTAACTACAACGCCAGTATTAGTATTACCAGAGTCGGGAAAGGGTTTTGAGGTGAACGCCGATGCTTATAAAGTTGGTTTGGGTTGTGTTTTGATGCAGGACGGTAGAGTGATAGTTTACACGTCCCGCAGTTGAAGATTCATGAGAAGAATTACCATACTCGCGACTTGGAGTTAGCAACAGTGGTTTTTACATTGAAGATTTGGCGTCATTATCTCTATGGAGAGATATTCACGCTGTTTACTAACCATAAGAGTTTGAAGTTTCTCTTCACTCATAAAGAGTTGAATATAAGACAGAGGCATTAGCTAGAGTTCCTCAAGGATTATAAGTTTTCTTTGGAGTACTACCCAGGGAAGGCCAATGTCGTGGCCGATGCATTGAGCCGGAGAGGAGAAGACCCAGAGATAGTGACTAGCCACATGACACACAAGTATGGGTTACTCGAGGCAGCCGAGTTGTTGAATTCAATTGATATACCGGTCACTACTTGAGTGTTCATTTGTGGGCAGATGAGGACTAAAACAATGTCTATACAGAGTGTACTTGAGGGTCAGCCGGCAGATGAGCAGTATCAGAAGTATAGCGAGTTAGCTCAGAGTCTTGATCACCCGAAATGGAGTCAATCGACAGACTCATGCTTGAGATTTAGAAGGAGACTATGGATTCCATAAGTGGCTGAGATTCGCGAAGAGATACTTCAGGAGGCTTGTCGCTCACGTTTTACGATTCATTCGGGTCAGACCAAGATGTAAGCGGATATGCGTCGTCTATTTTGGTGGCCGGGGATGAAGACCAATGTTAGTGATTACGTTCGAGCGTGTGAGATGTGTCAGCGAGTTAAGGCTGACCATCGGAGACCCGGAGGATTACTACTGCCACTTCCTATTCCTCGATGGAAGCGGGAGCATATTGCCATGGATTTCGTTAGTGGATTACCTCGATCTCTGTGCAGCCATGATAGCATCTGGGTGATTGTGGATAGGCTGACTAAGTATGCGCACTTCTTACCAATATCGACAACACACGGGGTGGATAAATTAGCTTCTATGTACGACCAGGAGATTGTCATGTTACATGGAGTTCCATTATCCATTGTGTCATATAGATGATCATAGTTCACATCGCAGATTTGGCAGAGCGTGCAAGCTCTGTTTGGCACCGGATTAGATTTGAGTACGGCTTATCACCCACAGACATATGGACAGTCAGAACGGTTGATTCAGGTGTTAGAGGATATGCTTCGCATGTGTGTTAGAGTACTGTGGTTCTTGGAAGGAGTATCTTCATCTGTGTGAATTTGATTATAATAATAGTTATCAGGCCAGTATTGAGACGACACTGTTTGAGTCACTCTACGGCATACCATGCAGATCTCCATCGTGTTCGGCAAAGCCCAAGGATGTCGCAGTTATTGGGCCAGAGATTGTGGTGGATCACACAAAGAAGATATGACAGATCAGACTACGTTTGAAAAGTGCGCAGAAGAGACAAAAGAAATATTGCGACAAGTAGCATGGTGAGTTAGAGTACGATGAGAGAGCTAATGTGTACTTGAAGGTCTTGCTTCACAAGAGATTTGGAATCAAAGGAAAGCTCGCGCTGAGATTCATTGGTTTTTTCAAGGTCAAAAGGAGAATCGGCAAGGTTGCATATGAGTTAAAGTTAGCGCCTCAGTTAGCCAGGATCCACCTTTCATATTTCGATGCTTCGACTGGATAAGTCGAGAAGAGGCGTACGACTAATGGTGGATCTAAGTCAGATAGATCTGAGAGAGGACATCACCTATGTGGAGCAACCTAGTTAGAAATTGGACAGTCAAGTGAAAAAATTGAGGAATAAGGACATCCCGTCGGTCCTCGTCAAATAGCAACATCACTGGGACGAGGATCTGCCTTGGGAACTAGAGTCTTATATGCGCGAATACTTTCCATATCTATTTTGATTCAGGTAAGTCTTACTTCCAGTCATTTTAATTTCGGTGACGAAATTCTTTTTAGTTGGGAAGACTACAACAACCCTAAAATTTTAACTCGTGTCACGTGGCATTTCAAGACTGTGACCTGGACCTGTCATAACGTGGCACACTCAGTCAACCCTCGGGAGTCAACACCGAAGTATTTTATTTTTCGATGATTTGTGTATTACCTATAAAACAAATGCACGCAATTTAATTATTTTATGTCGATCGTCGGGTTACAAGTGAGGCAACTTCTCGAGAAGTGTGCGTTTACGGGTATGGGGCAATAGTTTGATCACTAAAAAAAAGTGCCTAAGGTATAAAATTGTATTCAATGATGTGAGTAAATGAATTAATTAATTGTTGAGGGCAAAATAGACAATTCCTGAATTGGACATTTGTCACTTGTTGATGGAGTGAGTGTGATAAGTGAGTGTGGAAAGTAAGAATAGACAATGACGAGGGAGAAATCGATGGGGTGTGTGTGTGTGTGGGTTATTTGAAGTTGTGTTTTTGCTTTGGAGATGAGAAGAAGAACAAGAGAAAGAAGATTCCCTAGTAAGTAAATCATACCTTCAATCTTTACATTTGTTCAATTCCAAGTAGCTAACACTTAAATCTTTATATTCCTTCAATTTCATATAGCTAATATGCATGGATTTGGGGTTTTAATGTCTAATAGAGGAGGTCGGTTTATTGTGGTTATTGGTCCTTTAATGGAAAAATGAAGCAAATAAGGAAGGACGAAAGAAAGAAAGAAAGAAATAGAGAAAGAAAGCAACAAAAAAAAAAATGGAATGGGGGGGGGGGACCCACCCAAGGGCCGGACCGAACCGATTCAACCGAAACCGGTCCAGCAACCCAAACCCCCACTATGAGTGTCCGAGGGCCAAGTGAGTTATGAGAGTGTCTCTGATGAAGTGGTCGCCGACTTACAACCGGGGCCATGACCTCAAGTCATTGGATTGTTTGGTCAGAATGAGATGTGTTTTATCTGAGGCACCGTTGATATCCCTCATTCACGACAATCTAGTTACAGCAGGCGATGTCGCGTCCTAGAACCCGAGTCTGCTTGGCGTTGTCGCGACTCTATGACCCCGACCTTGTGGCACCCACACTCGGTGGTCTTGGACTACTTGGGCACCTTTCTATTATTTTTTTTGACACTCGTCCTCGTTATACTTTCATTTTTACAATCTTATATCATGCATTCCATATAGCTTTCTTTCTATTCGCATGACTTTTAGACTGCTTTATTTATTTTGAATTACTATTTCGATCCTACTAGTTTTTACCATGGTTTAAAAAATCGACAAATTTCGCCGAAGTTCGGGCGAAGTTTGCCGATGTTGAGGTAAGCGAAACGAAGTTCAAGGGCAGTTTGAAAAATTGCAAAACTTCGACTCAAATTCGGCTAACTTCGACTGACCTTCGAAAACATCGATGGAAGTTCATAAAACATGAAGTAAAATTGTTATGTTTAGTGGAAGTTGAACAAACTTCGACTGAAACTTCAGAAACTTCGCCTATGTTAAAAATATACTTAAAATTCGGAATATCCTCCGCTGACATGAGTTTTATGCATTATTGTTGTATGATTAAGCATATTCCTAGCATCTCTACGAAGAAACTTGAGTTTTCTAACTTTAAAGTGAAATTCTATAAACTTCCGTACACCGACGAATTTTTGTCAAACTTCCATCATCGAAGTTAACTTCCTCAAATTAATTTTGAATTTTAAGTGAGGAAAGTCATAGGCGAAGTCGAAGTTTCGAACCTTGGCATTTACTTATTGGACTCGACATTCACATGTTTGACTGAGTGCGGATCCGCAGCCGAGCAAGGGGCAAGGCGTCGATACTTAGCGATCTACTCTAAGGATATCGGAGCGACCCTCCTCTACTCACTTTTGTAGGTTTTTGACTTTTTATATTACTTATATATGTTGTTATCACACTTGAGATACTTTTTTGGGTTGAGAGGTACACGTGACTTGTATATCATTTTTGCTTAATTATAACTCTTGACACAAGATATGCACGAATATATATATATATATGTGTTTACAGGGTTTCACATTTAAGATATCCAACTCTTTTACTTTATTGTGAGTTATTTAACGTATTAATTGCTTCCGCTAACTTGTAAATTTTGAAAAATACAAATAACTCGACTTAAAATTATGAATTTATTTATATGGATAGATCAGAAGGCTGACTAGGCTTGCGTTGACCTTGCCAGACTGGCTCGGGGGTCCATGTGGGCTTAGGCCAGCCGGGACCCAGTTTGTGGGAAATTGGGGCCATCACATCGTGTTGTTCAGATAGCAGAGATCTAGTTGAAACATCAGCGTTGCTCTTCGAACAACAACAGAACAACATTGTTGATGTTGTTCAAACACCAGTGTTGCTAGAAAAGCAACAAATTTGACTGCAGTAGGAAAGCTCTCTGTTGATGCTCAAACAGGACCTCTATTGCCGCTTGAGCAGTAACAGATGTTCAAGCAATCGAGAGACCTTGTTTGAGGCTTGATGAAATAACAAGGAGTGATGACTATTGACCGATGAATGATGAGTTGAAAAAATTAGTGGATTGCCAGGCGTCAAGGCCATTCCGAGTCGACTTCCTTGGCCTCGACGAGACGGTGCCTATGCGGCTAAAAAATATCTATTTAGAGGACCCAAAATTATTATTTATTCATTTATATAGGTTCTTAATTAACATTAACTTCTATTAGTCACTATAATCCGCATTCAATATATACTTCAAGGATACTTATAAGCCTTTAGGTCCTTATATAACATTAACCACGTTAAGATATTGTTGTATCATTGTATCAAACTTAATTGTAATTTGCCCCTTAGGTTTTTAAAAAATTATTTAAAAGTACACCGTCTGCCTAGGCGACCACCTTGCAATCACTGAAAAAAATACAAGTTAATGGGAAATGTGAAATATTTTGATATACTGATAGTTTAGTATTGTCATTACCAATGTCAAAGTTATTTTTACTTCTTATCAAGTAATAGATTTGATATATTCGCATCTATTAGTTGCATTTGTGAATGCATAAATGTTTATTTGAATTATTTACAATATTTGGCATATTTTTTAGAAAAGAAATATGCAAAAAATTGAGGCTCTCGTTCCTCTTTGAGGCTTACTCCTCGCTTGCCTCAAGCAAAACTCTTTAGTTATGCCTCAATAACGTTTAAACATTGAAAGAAAGTAAGTATGAACTTTATTTAGCAGTGGTTTCTAGAAAATCAAGATTACATAAACTAAAAGACTTTGAGCAATAAGAGTAGAAACAAAACATTCAATGGCATGTATGGCATAAATCAATGAGAAAAAATAAAAATAACCAAAAGGAGATATTGGAATCTTTTACGAGTTTGTAGTAGTCCTCAAGATAAACAAGTATTTTATTTGCGTTGTGCCAATTGCATTTGTTATATTTTTGCAAGAGCTATTCAGTGAGCGAACCAAATTAAAAAATTCAAAGTGGCAGCTTTGATGGGTCAAAGAAATTCAATTGAGATTGATTTTGCATGCTAATTTACTCAACATTAAGTAATTAGTACTTTTTGACATCAATTTCTCATTTCTGACGTTTATCTTTTTAACATCAATTTCTAAATTTATTCCGACTAAATAGAACCCTGAACTTGCAGTTTTTCCAACTTATTCTTTCCTTAACCTTGTGAATTTGTTGAATATTATACATCATGCGCAAAAGCAAAATTAGTTTGGAACCAATATCATATAAATTGTACCTTTAATTGCACTCACTATTCGTTAGACCACAAAAGAAGTAATTGTGCAATTCACATGCTTTCATTTGATCTTCTATTGAATGTCAATAGGTAAATATGCATAGAATTATTCACTCAAGGCCTTTTTGTTTTCATTAAGAAACCAAATTTTGCCACTTAAACTTGAATGCAAGGAGCCTTGAATCCTCGAGCTCATGTATTGGTGACCAGATACCAATCAATTGGGCTACCACTTGCACTCTAGCCTCAAGACATTCAGAGAGTCAATTTACTGATACTTTCATTTCAATAGTTGACAAAAAAGGTATGAAACAATTTCAAAACAAGTCATTTTCTTAACAGATGTAAGTATGGTGATGCCATCAATTTGCAGAAATGTAAAATATTAAGTAATGATACCAGAATTCTGAGAAGCTGCAAAACATGCCTTCTTCAAACACTCCTCAAGGTCTGTTAATGATATGTTGCTGCGAGGTACTTTACGCCTTGGGTTATAAGATTGGACAATTGCCAAAGCCACCCACTGGGGAACATATGCATTATCATTCATTCGATCATGATCCTCTACAAACCAATAATATCAAGTTGCCAGTTACCACTTATTAAAATGAAAACAAATTAATGTAATTAATGCAATTTATAATAAGGTCCCCTCCATGAAACTTTGTGGCAGGATAATTGATAATACGTTGAGAAGAGAAACTGTAGTACCATAAAATCAGTTTGGATGGTTATTAGAGATGCATTGCGAGTTCTCAAATATTAAAGATATGTCCGAAGGAGTGGTCACAAGCATAAAACAATGGAGTGGTATATGGTCACAAATTGTAGAGCAAGATAATGGATTACTAAAAAAAGGGAAAGTAGCAACTCACGAGATGAGTTAGTTTATATATCTAGGATCAATTATAAAAAATAGTTATATTGAGGATGAAGTTACACATAGAATTTAGGATAGATGGAAATAATAGAGTGCAACAGGTCTAATCACATACGAGTACAAAGTAATAGAGAAAGTTCAAATTTTAACACTTCTGCTAGCCTAACTTTACTTTTAGTGATGGTAAAGATCAATTGTCCCAACTAATATGAGATTGAGGTTTTGTTGTTGTAGATATCAATTATAAAAAAAATTAAAAATTAAAATTGATAAGACATCAATATCAAGCTTTGATAAGTGCAAAAAACCCTTATTCATAACACTTCTGCTAGCCTAATCACATACGAGTACAAAGTAATAGAGAAAGTTCAAATTTTAACACTTCTGCTAGCCTAACTTTACTTTTAGTGATGGTAAAGATCAATTGTCCCAACTAATATGAGATTGAGGTTTTGTTGTTGTAGATATCAATTATAAAAAAAATTAAAAATTAAAATTGATAAGACATCAATATCAAGCTTTGATAAGTGCAAAAAACCCTTATTCATAACAAGTTGCATTTTAATTGATAAGGGAGAAACAAGAAAGTGGAGATCAGTTTTTGCCTTCAAATGATTCCTCAATGTCTGACCGTACGCCCTTATCAAAAAAGTATTTTGCTTAGGTGGCAGACATGGATCCTATACTTCTTTGTAAGAGTCGCGTTTGTGATAAAAATGGATACGTTCACACAGTTTGTTGGAATAAGTCGAAAAGGGCTCAATGCCTTAATCTGCCAATCATGCTACTAACATACTAACGTTTCAACTGTCAATTCTTCTATTGGAAATCCCTCATGGAGGCATGCTTATCCAACACTCCAATTAAAAGACCTTTTCTTTTTCAATTGTCGCTCCTTAGTCTTACCACTACAATTGTAAATTTATATCATAAAGAAGATCAATTTCTCCCTGCAATTTGCTCATAATTGAAAGGTATAAAAAAAAAAAAAAAAAAAAAAAAGGTAAGAAAACTTAGTGTGTTTAGAACTTTAGACCTTGAAACTTACATATAAAAATGAATATTTAGAATTTTTTATTTTAATAGTTAGAAGGCGAGACAACTTAATATTTTCAATTAGGTAATACAATATGAGAACTATTAGAGCATGTACTCGAGTTAATCCTTTTACCAGTAGCATGAACTGTTTATTCTTGAACCAAAGAAAATTTAAAGGAGATTTTGTAAATTCCTTTACCATGCAAGCAACTTGGGGGGTTTTGATTATATTACCCTATTGTTGAGACAGTCCCAAATACACATTGTCTTCCTCCCACCTTTCATAAATTATTGCTAATGTACCCCAAACCCTAATTACTCATTTTGACTACTTCGCACAACTATGTTGTGAGTATTTCAATTGAGTTTTGTGGAAAACATAAAACCTCAAGGAATTAATTTATTTGCTTAACCAAAATTACATATATATGAGCGAGAGAGAGGCAAACAGATAGTCATGTTCTTAAACAATGACGTTATGGTCTGTTTGGTTGAGGTTGTGGTTGTGAGGGGTATGTGGGTATAGAATCTATAGACATATTGAGGTTTAAGTAACAATTTAAAAATTAATCGTGCGTTTGGTTCAATTTATCAAAGACAACTTTTAATTGGTTAAATTACTATAATGACCCTTTAATGCCCCTTTCAATGGGGTTTGCTTGTTTTGGGAGGAAAAGATCCTTGGGCAAATTTGTCTTTTTCACTCAAGTAACCTTGGGCTTGCCTAAAGATAGGGAAGGTGTCTTTTGGTAAGGAGTTTAGATGTTTTGGTAACACCAAGTGCTAGCAAACACCTGAACCAAACACTAGTCTTAAAGTTAAGCCAAGGCTTAGCATAGCTAGGCCCCAAAGCAGACGAGCCGTTAGTTCTCACCACTTGTTTGTATGAGATGAAGATCACCCAAATGAAGATCCCCAACTACAAAAGCTCGCCGATAGGAATCAGGAATAGTACTTGAAAGCTTTTCTAAACCATCAAACATTCCTCCATGGCCCCAATTTCCAGAGTTATCAATGCAACTGGCAAGAAAAAAAAAATCAAATTAAAACCATAGAAAACAAATCAGCCACAATCGTACTCTTGAATCTTAATAGCTATGCATTTCAACAGAAAATTAAATAAATAAACATTGGCTTTCAATAAAATCCCCTGCAATTTATAGGAATCATAAGTCCCCCATTAGGGAGATTACAAGCCCATAACGATTAATTGCATGAAACAAATAAGTCAACAGATTCACTAATGGAGTAAACTTGTAAGTATTTTTTTCGTAGGTCTTGTCAAGTAATTTTTTAGAATGGAAGAAACTGCGGATCAAAAATTCAACTTCGCCAATAATATCGCTTACGTAAAATATAGAATTAATTCGAAGAATCGCAATTCGACGTGGAGAATTTTCGTAAAATTTCGAGATGATAGAAAAGTATAACTTAATGTGAGTGTTAGAGAACATTCAAGTTTTATCAAAATACATTAAAAAACAAGTTTTTTTATAATATTTTGCGTTTTTTTTTTCTATCTATATTAATCTTAAGTTATTTAAACTTCAATTTTCATAGATTTGATCATTATGATATTAATTCTTTTCTCAATACAGTTTTTTAGAATCCATTTCTTATCAATGAGATTGAGTTATGGTCTTTTATCTTCTAACTTCTATTTATTCTTTAGCAGTATTTCATTTTTCCTACAATTAACATTGAAATTTATATATCTTATTCATTACACTTTAACTTCGATGGAAGCTTTGTAAAATTTCGTTTACATCTTATTCTTAATTCGATAGTCCAAAAAAATCTAATTAATTCATCTAATTTTATCAATCTTTGGAGAATTTTCGTTCCATGCGAAGAACTGATATTAACTAAATACAATTGTGTAAGACAAGTTTTCACTAATCTTTCCCTTTTGTTATTGATGAAGAATGAAAGGTTATGTTAGTCTAAGTTATGACTTCAACCAAACTAAATAATGAAAGAAAAAGTATCACAAATTAAGTGCCACATAATCGTCTAGAAGACACTTATATGACTGAGATAATTTTTATAACAAGAGAACTTTTTGCCAACCATCTCTATTTGGTGCACGTTGGCCCTATTTATGACATATCTTTGCCTCACTTGACCTTTCCAACTAGTTTTCCATAAAAAAGGAAAAAAAAACCCAGTGCTTATATCACCATGCTATACATGCATCAGTTTGATAGACCACGACTATGCTCAACTTTCACAGGCACATAATGAAAAAGAAATAAATCTACCAACATAATTCCTTTTATTAATGAAATCAAAGATGAACTTGTTCACCAAAGTCATGATAATTATATTCCACTTCTATGGGTAAAAACATCAAAGACAAAAAGATCAATAATTAGAAGTTTAGAACAAAGATCAAGCAAATCAACTTATTGAATGTTATTTCAAATCTATATACATTTCGATCACATTTCAAAGCGGTTCCTATCCAGTTTGAGTTCATCAAACCATGACAATTTTGGATAAAAACTTACAACTCTTGAAAACAAGAATCAAGTGTCGAACGTATGCTAACCATCTTTAGCGATTACTCCAAAAGAGAAAAACCAACTCACTTAAACTGAAACAAGAAAAGATTTTCAATCACCGCGATGATAAGAATTAGAAAGTAGTATGGATATACCAAAATATGGTGGAATAGTTATACACTTATGCTTTAACTTTAAAAGGAATTGCATCAAATCAAGCTGAAGGAAAATGATTGAACCACATTACCCAATAAATTTGAGACTAAGGCTTTGTTGTTGTTTAACTAAATTAGACCATAACTTGAAGACTAACTCATGGTGAATCAATGAATGAAGTAGATAGAAGACCATTCCAGAACACAATCATGCAATCTACTGTTGAAGGTGTGAGTAAAGTCTCGCATCACCTAGAGTGGGAACTGCAACTTGCCTTGGCATTTTGGTGAACCCTCCCACTTCTAAACTAAATCCCAAACATCCACTAGTCACTCTTACACTATCCCATGATTTGGACTTGGGGCCTAATATGAAAAATATACATGGTATCAAAGCCTTAATTGATTAATTGTAAGTCAGTAAGTAAGCAATTGTATCTTTCGAACATCAGTTTCAAATTTCTAATCAACAACGGGTAGATATGACAACCCATAAGATCTAAGTCCAAAAATAAAAGGTTGAAAGGGCTAGCAAAAACAAATGATGAAACTAGACCCATGGTGGAAAGCTTGTGGCCTCTGAAATTTGAAAGAAAAAAGTCTTAGGCTTACCAAATGTTGGCATACTTGTTGACTTTGAGATTCGAAAAGAACACAAGCTAAGGCTTACCAAATTGAAAGCAAGTCACAACAGGTTAGACTAGTTGGACTTGAGGGGGACTGTTGAAGATGTCATAACAGTCCCGCATCAACTAGTTAACAAGAAAGATAATTGGTTAAAAGTTTGGAGTGGAAACTCCAACGTGCCTCGGCATTTTGGAGAACTCTCCTACTTCCAAACTAAAGCCCACACGTAAACTAGTCACTCCACTATCTCATGACTTGGACTTGGGTCTAATACGAAAACTTTACATTGTTGAGAATAGTTCCATATCGGGTACTAAATAAGTAATAAAGGGTTATAAGTTTGGATTGGAGACACTGTTTTGCCTTGGAATTTTGGTGAAGCCCCCACTTCAAACCTTAAGCACTCAATCAACAAACACTCTCACTAGTTCCACCTACCTAAACTTGGACTTGGCATTCCATCATATAAAAAATCTAATATGGTACAAAAAAATAAATGTAGGTGCTCGAGTTTCATTCCAAGTTAATCTACATAGTAGGCTATCGTCTTGGTCTTGGCCAATGCCCTATTGGACCGTCTCAATTGGCTAGTTGCCCAGAGTTGGCCAATGCCCAGTTGGATTTCAGTTGCCTTGTTGGCTAGTTGCATGTTAATTCGAGACTCAACTTGGCTATCGCCCAATGGATTTGAGGGTGACTGGGTGAGTATTAAGAATAGTTTCACATCGGGTACTAAGTAAATAAAGTAAAGGTTACAAGTTTGGATAGAGACATCAATCATCATCTTGCCTTGGCATTTTGGTGAGCCTCCACCCAAAAACCTTAAGCCCTCAATCAACACATGCTCCCCCTCCTACCAAAACTTGGACTTGGCATTCCATCATATACAAAATCTAATATTTATCATGACTAGTGAATCTCAAGGGGCTCTTAGAATGATTAGACATTTTTTACTTTCTAAGAAGATGCAATATTAACTCCACCTATGTTGTACACTATGTGCGCTACATAGTCGGTCCCAAGTCCAGATAAAGGAGGAGGACTCTGACGCCCATTTTTCATACCGAAAAATGGGTAAGGGAGGTCCCAAACTCACTTTTCATACCCGAAAAGTGAGGGAGGGAGGCCCCAAGCTCATTTTCCATTCTTGGGAAATGGAGGAGGGTTGCGATAGGTTGACAGCCAGCGTAAAACTTTTGTCACTTTTCATGAAATGGATCAAACATATATAAACGTTGGGGCGTTCCCACCTAGCGACGCGCTGCATCGGAGCCCGGGTGTAGTGAGAAATGAGCAAGGGTGTGTTTCACATCGCCGTCTGGGTGTGAAGAAGCAAAGCTCACCATCAATTGCACTTAATCAAGCACAATGGAAAAGTTTGATCCATGTAGCCGACCCCAGTTAATTTAGGACTGAGGCTATGTTGTTGTTGTTGTTGTTGTAAGAAGATGCAATATTCTAAAAGAAACTGAAATGTATAATCCAAGCATCCAAGCTTTAACTTTGAATAACATACCAAATTCAATGCACATTTGCTTTACGATGTACGCATAAACTGTTTACAGAGGTTGAATAGTTTTCCCACAAGGTGTCCTTTTAGTTAGCTTTCATTGCCTTGCAATCATCCCACACCCCTAGAGCACAGGAATGGCTTAATGCATAAGATAATTCAGATATTCCTCAATACTCGTAGGAGTCATTTTAAAATAAGCTTTAGCATTAATTTAGGAAGCCATTTTGGAAAGAAAATACTGACAACTGTAGGCATGCCAATAAATAAGAAACATTCTACTAGGTATAGACCTGTATATTGGAGTCCTTGCAACATCTGAGCGGCGGTGAGATGAGTAGAGCATTGAACAAAGGAGCTTTCATACTTAACTGAGCTGGCTGTTCATTCATTTGATGTTAAAAGGTGGTATTCATGAAAATATACCAAAAGATGATGTTCTGTTTCATGCATATCCATCTAGTTACCTCAGCTGATCATTCTTAAATAATGTAAAAGCAAATTAAGCTTTCATGTTATCATGAGATCTGAGATTCTAGAGCATAAAGAACTCCTTTTTCCTCCAATTTAAGAAGCAAATGCCAAGATGCTCTCTGCTTCCACTATAGCAATTCTTTGTGGGCATATGTTGGTCGCAAAGACAAGGTAACTTTCCATCGTAATAATGAAGGCAACAAAATGGTCATGTCCACTCAACCACTGATGCCTTCTGTGTTGTGTCATATGGGTGCATATATGACCCATTTTTTAAATGATCATATATATCTCATTAAGGCTCTCCTAATTGCAATATATTAGGAAAAGGGAAGACCATTGAGGATACGCACCCACTGACATGGTTTCTTTGGTTGAATCAACCATCTAGTTGGTAGAACTACAAATCACACTTTGGCTTTGGGCTTCATCGTCAGTTGATCGACTGGTAGGTGCATACTTCAGAGTCTGAATAGATCTAGCAGCAGGAAGTAAATGATTATAGCACCCACCCTTTCCATGCGTCCTTACTTCCATATGACAGCAAGGACAGTCAACGGAAATAAAACCAGATCATATTTCCTCTGTGGAAGCTCGAGACATGTTTTGGGTTCTCACAACAACAACAAGTAAAAGAATCTTTCTTTCACTGCTTTCAATCCCAAAGAAAGCAATATGCAAGAAAATAAAAACCAACTGCAAGATGTTCATCAACTTCCTACACGCTTACCCTAGGAACTTTTGCAACAGTAAGGAATCATAAAAGAGAATTCCATGCTTACCACTCACAGTTGTTTTAGAAATTATTGATCATTAAAAGAATATTTCTTTCATTGCTTTCAAAGTGGACGAGCTATGTTATATTTAAAATAATTGATATCCAAAAGTCAATTCTTTCTAGATTCTAAAATTTATCAGTCAACCTCTCCAAAAGATATTTTACCCAGTTCATTTTTTGAATTAACAAGATGAAATTGCAGAATGAAAGTCAATAAGAATTTCAAGTTGCCAATGGTGCTTAAGTAGTTAGGGTCGGCACGAAATTCAACTCTACTGAAAAAGAGACTTTAGTAAGCTTCTACCATGTATTAACCAAAAAACAATTCACACTCAATAAGTAATAATTACTATAAGCATATAGAAAAAATGATAATCCAGATAGAAACTTAAGAAAGCATGCAAGCGAAAAAAGAAAAAAAAATAGCAAAACAGAGGAAATGAGAGAAAAAAGAAAGAAAGATTGAGGAGCAGTAATTCATAGGTTTGATCAATAACTTGAAGAGTACCAAATTTGTACTTAACCAGAAACGAACCAATATTTTCTATATTATCAGGAAAAGAGAACAAGATATTAAAATGCCAAAAAGAACAAAATAAGAAAAAAGAAAACAAAAACTATGCACTACTTAGCTGCTTCTTAGCCTTTTTGTTCAATTTTTTTGTAATAGAGGGTCCAATCCAAGGTGAGAAGAGTGTGGCGAGTAGTTTATGTATGGGCTTAGGTGTAAAAGTGAGTTTCACTCCAAAATGTCAAGGCAAGAAGGAGTATCCACTCCACAATTATAAGCCTTTTTTTTTTTTTTTCTAACTAGTCGATGTAGGATTATTCCCAATAACTTCAACACTCCCCCATCAAGTCCAACTAGGATTTGACCGCAGTCTATCATCAACTTGGGGGATGGGTCTAGTTTTATCTTTTTACTAGCCCATCTTAACCTTATGTTAAACCCTTCATTGTTGTTGGATGCAAGGATCGAAACTTCGGTTTCGCCTAATAATTCGCCCTCTTGATGATTGGAATTAATTCGGAGAAGTTTAATTCGACGTGGAGAATTTTGGTAAAAATTCGCTAACTTAGAGAAGTTTAAGAAATTTTTATTTAAATAATCAATAAACTAAAACTCATTTTATGGGATGTCAAAACAAGCACACTTATGCATTTATACCTAAAAAATTTACAATTTAATGGTTTCAAGTCAATTTTATTGGCACTAGTCATTCATACTGTGAATGGTATATCACTTTTTAATGATAAAAATTACACTTAATTTGATTCTCTAACCATTTATTAATTGCACATTCACATAATTAATTTAAATTATGAAACATGTTTTTTTATATGGGTCAGTATTTAAAGCAAAAGAAAATATCCACTTTTTGACATTAAGCATCGATTAAAAATCTACAAAGCGTTGTAGAGATGTGTGTGAATAAGTGAATCTCGATGCATACATTAAATCTTGATGCAAAATCAAGGGATCACGTGATCGATGTAGAGACGTGTGAACAAAAGCGAGCCACTCTCAAATTCTCAATAACCCCCAAAAGCCACCATCAATTATAACCCTCAACCCTTCCGTCTCCTACACACTTATTTGGTTTTTTTTTTTCCGAAAATTTTGCAATTTCTCCTTGTTTTTAGCAGTCCATATCAATTTATATCAATGTTGTCGATTTTTAACATAAACTTTGGAGAAGTTTTGTAATTTTTAAACTACCCGTGAACTTCGCTTCGATCCCTTCAACTTCGATAAACTTCGCCTAACCTTCGACTAATTTTATTGAATTTTCGTTCCTTGTTTGGATGTCTACAAGGTCCTTGGATCTTATAACCAATGGCTCTAATATCATGTTCAATTTTTTTGTAATAGAGAGTCCAATCCAAGGTAAGAAGATAGTGGTAACTAGTTTATCTATGGGCTTCAATGTGAAAGTAGGGCTCGCTCCAAAATGTCAAGGCAAGATGGAGTGTCCACTCCACACTCATAAGCCTTATTTTTTCTTTCTAACTAGTTGATGTGGGATTATTCCCAACATCTCCAACACCAAAATAAAGAAAAAAAATTCAAATTGCAGATTGTAACAAGCCTCAATCCCAAATTGTAAGACATATAAATAGAATTTATTATTTAATTTCCAAATTAATAAATTTGAAAAATTAAAAATTCTAATTCAATGAATTTGTGGTTCAGTGTTTTAATACAATTTACAGCAGAACAATAAAAACAATTCAAAACTGTGGAAGAAGTAAAACATGTTGAATATGAAGAGAACGTAAACTAGAAATGTACAAAACAAGCAAGCACAGACAGTGAAGTGGATTTCAAAATATGCAACTCTTGTAACCCTTTCCTATTACCATAATTTGGAAATGGTTAAAGACGAAACAAGCAAACTTTTTTTGCTTTCAATCAGAAGAAAATTACCAAAATATTAAAGCAGGTGCTGATGGGCAGATTTTTGATGGCTGTGTACAATCACCATAGACAAATTCAACAGACCCATGATCTAACTTAGAATAATCACAGACATTGCAGCCAGGATCCTGAACAGCTAAAGATTTATAACCTAGAGTTTGCCACTTAGATAACTTCCTCTCTTCTGCTTTCTTTCTTGCGGATTCAACTCTTGAATGCTTTTCTTCTAGAAAGTTTCTTCCAAGTCCCAGCTCCTGAGTGGAATTAACATTTGACTGTGGCACCCCTTTCAACTTTTCAACCCAGGCAAGATATGAAGACTCATCAAGTCCATCATCAAAGTTTGCCAATGCAGAGCTCTCTCCAAAGAAAAACTCACCTCTCGTCATTAAATCCAGTGAGTTTACCCCAGATTTTCTATCATCCTTGGCTAATGGTTCATGACGTGTATTGATTACCTTTTCAACCATAGCATTCATATCTGATCTATTAATCTCAATAGAATCTTCATTACCCATTTCTGAGGGGTCAAACATATGTAAACCCAATATGGACTGCAGATCACTAGAATGAGCACCCATCATGTCAATACCATCATCACCAACCACGTTCTTGCTCAGTCGCAACTTTTGTACTGATCTACGCAGTAGCATCTACAGCATAAATATAATAAGAGAAAAGGAACTCCAAATCCAATGATTCAGATCAATCATATAAAGATCAATGCATTGTCTTACCTCCTCTACAGTTCTACCTGTCACAATGTTGATGGACAACACATGGTTCATCTGACCAATTCGGTGTGCACGCTGCAAAGCCTGTTTGTCAACCTGTGGGTTCCAGTCTTGCTCGTAAAATATAACCTGCAGGTATCTTTGCATCAGCAGAAAACGACATAGAACTACAGGTCCAGTTACGAGTCACAAAGATCTAACGCGAACAAGTCATTTATATCTAAAAGTTCTTGAAAATGATCTATTCAACTCCCAAGCATTTATGCCTAAGAAGAAAGAAAGAAAGAAGAAGAAAAAAAAAAAAAAAAGGAAAATGATCATCAAACTTTGGACAACATTACAGTTTTTACTTAATTAGAATGCACTGTGCAATCAATCAACTCCCCAGCATTCATGTCTAAGAAAAAAACCTTCTCCCACTATGGTTTTAAATAGATGTCAAAACAGTTCGAAAAGGCTTAGATGACCTTGCACTTTTTACTCCATTAAAAATAAAGTAGATATTTTAATGGACCAATAATCCCAAGTACTGTGTAATCAAGACTTATGAAGTGCAAACTAGAATGCCTGAAACAGAAAATGCACTTCCCCAAAGATAGAGAATGTCTTCTTGGAGTCTCAGACTGTATTTCTTACCTATAATAAAACAAAAAGAACAAAAACATAAACCAACAATTTGTCTAGTAGAAATTAGTCTGTATTCGAATTGGAAAATCTCCCACAAGTGATGAATTTGAATTCCAATTTTCATGGATAAATAATGTTGATCCTTTCCATATCTTTCCATGTTGTCTAAGACTTTCTATTCCAATGGATATGGATTTTATTGGTCCAGGTAAAAAAATAATTCTCTTGCGGTCTAATTATTCCAAATAATGATCAAACACAATTAAATAAGGCTATAATGGAAAATTTAGGCATTAAACTGCCAAGATTTTGAATAGTATATGTTTTTATTGAGAACTGAAATCGTCTCTGTTAAAACTTCTACGAACTTGCACAATGAAAATCTTGTTGTTTAGCTTAATATTAATTAATTATAAAATGATAAATTTAATGTCAAGTTGTCAACAACAAGAGCAAAGCATCAGTCCCAATTAGTTGGGAACGACTATATTCTACATTGAACCAGCATTTTGATTCAACTCAATTTAATGCAGTTGATTATGTGATTTGAAAATCTTTAATAATAAGTGCTTCTCAAATTATCTAGCATTTGAAGGTTGTTTTGAATGTTCCAAAGCCACCGCATCCTCACTTTTATTTTTCCTTTCTTTATTTTTTATTTTTTTTATTTTTTGGTCACAATTATTTTTCCTATTGCTCCACACCTACTTTTCTTTGAATCTTTCAATCCTTACCCGTTTTACCACACATCAATCTAAGCATCTTCATCTCAGTTAAGCTCACTTAATGTATGGATTGTTTCTTTACCACACAACACTCACCTCCAAGCATAGCCAACCTAACTGCAATTTAGTGTAGTTTAACTTTACCAAGGATACGTCAATCACGTATTACAACATTTCTTATTGAGAAGGAAAAGATACAGTCATTAGAGACCTCAAAAAAAAAAAAAAAAAAAAAAAAGATACAGTCATTACATATATACAAGGTAAAGGTAAGGATACAGAATATATCAAAGACAAGAACAAACAGTTCTCAAGAAAGAAAAAAAGGCATGAGCTTAGATCCTCTCACACAATTAGTCACTCCAATTCCTTGGTACATGTTACAAAGACAAAGACCCGCGCCATTTTGATGCATTAATCCATAAAGAAGCAGGATACAGGGACTGCTCCCAAAAACCATACTAGTCCATGACTTTATCATCAAACAGCCTCCTATTCCATCCCCCATATTGACCTGCGCCCTTTTTTTTTCTTTAAAGCTAACTTGGTATTTTCTTTTCTTTTCTTTTTTTCTGTTGAAGATTTTAACAGTTTTCTCCATTCAATATCAACAATCTTGTTAGACCTCACTTCCAATTTCTTCCTTAACAGTACATTGAGGTTTTCAATAGTCCGCATCAATTCTTAGAGCTAATGTTGGCCCAAGCATGAGCTTCCTTGAAAGTTGTTAAAGGTATTAGTGAGTTCTCTTTTTATTTCTACTAGTAACATTAGAGACACCTAGAACGGCCCCATAACATGTTAGGTTCTTAAGGGGCTCAGGATATATTTGGATTGACGCCTAAAGTCAATCTCAATTATGTGTACACTAGTGGGCATATACTCGTGCTGATAACTATAATCATCTTCCGTTAATTGCTTCAAAAATATATGTTTTAAAGCAGAGTACTGAAGATGCAAGATCCTATGTTACATATTATAACAAGCATTTGGTCCAAAATCTAATATAGCTCCTGGCAGCTATTTACGCATACATTACAACATTGGAAACAAGTTGATGTTAAGAGGTAATAAGAGTAACCTAATCAACAACCAATTAATGGAGCGTTAGAGGAGAGAAATCAAGTAGAAGAAGAGAGAAGGAATTTCAGCAAATATCAATCTTATTCAATGTTCTACATCATAAAATTTAACCTAAACACCCATATATAGGATAAAGGTCCTAAAACTCCTAATACAATTAGGAATTTAATGTCCTAATGATCTTCTAAAATCACATTAAATAAAATGACGAAAATAATTAAAACTTACTAATTTTAATAACACAAAACTTCAAATAAAATCAAACTCATAATCCTAATCAAAATAGAAATTAAACTTCTAATCTTACAGTGACTCCAAAAAAGAAACTCTTAATCTATATCAATTTTTACTTCTACAATCGTAATGTTTTGGATAACGCTTCGCACGTCCTACATCAATTATCCCCGACTTGAAAGAACACAACTCTAACGAGTTAGCAGCAAGGTAGTTCTCCAAAAGATCACGGTCCAAACATATGAACTCATCCTCAAAAACCCATGAAGCATCGGAATTTGGATGATTCCTCCAAGTCACCAAATATCGACGATACCCACCATCAAAAGAAGATACTATCTCTCATCATCTAATTAACAACATGCTCAAAAGATGTGGAAGTACGTGGAAGGCGTGGCTTTGAAATTGCGAAAGATGAACCTGTAGGAACAGAAACTTGCAAAGGAGGCTCAAAAGTACCTTTATAAGGATATAAGTTCTCAACATTGAAAACTGGATTAATATGCGTATCAGATGGTAAGTCAAGCACATTGGCATTTCGTCCATGTTTTCAAAGGATACGAAAAGGCCCAGAGGCACGGGCATGTAGTTTCTTAAATGAATGTGGAGGGTATCGTTCAGGACGAATGCGCACCATCACATAATCACTTTCATGAAATTCTACATTCCTACGATGCACATAGGCATGAATTTTATAATTTTCATTAGAAATGGCAAGCTTTCGTCGAATGTCAGCATAAATGCCATATATGTGTTGGGCAAAAGACTCGGCAAAAAAAGAGGTACGACAATCTGATGATAATGGAAGAAGGCTGACGAGGTCGATGACCAAGGACAACCTCAAATGGGGACAATCTAATAGGTTGGTTAGCATAACTATTATAGACAAACTTAGTAGGAAAAAACTCACCATGGATCAAATTATGCAATGGCTTAATGATGGATGCTCGACAAGAAGACTGAGACACTAAGTTATGGTTGGGCTTACTATCTAGTGGTTTCGTAGGAAGTGACTTAATTGATTTAACCTTATGTTTGAGAAGATATGTGTTTTCCCTACCATTGTGGGTGACATCAAGATCATACAACCAAGGACGCCCTAGAAAAACATGCGCAACATCCATACGTAGAATATCACACCAAATGCAATCACTATAATCACCTAACATAAGTGGCACCAAACACCTTTCAATCACTGATTATGAAGTCTTATCAACTCGAGCAAACCTATAAGGTTGGGAATGTGGTTCAGGCTTTAGTTTCATCCTAGAAACACTTGAAGTAGACACGACATTCATAGAACTCTCACCATCAATTACAATTTTGCATACTTTATCTCCACATTTAATGTTTGTAAAAAAAATGCTTGTACGCTTCCACTCGTCGGCGTGGGCGGAAGAAGACAAAATGCATCTCATAACATTCAAAGGTTCATCTGGAAGATCCAAATCCTCCTCAGGCTCATCACTAGAGTCTGGATTATCTAGGGGCATAATGAGTTTTTCATCATCCTTTACATCAAGTGATTTATCTAAATCCGTGTGTGATTCTTCTAAATCTTGGGGGATATGAGATTGATTCAATTCAAAGAGGGATAGCGATCAACTTTAGGGCCACTAGGGGTAGCACTACTTTCATCTATCAGATGTTGACCTATAGAAGTAGTGAATTGGTCTATATCATCTCTTATTCCTAGTTTAAGCTTTTTAAATTGACCATTAATATGCTCCTGGATTTTTTCTAACCAGGCTATTAAATTCTTTCGGGCTTCGAACGTGATATAGTTATTCATTATGAAAGGCTTGAATGCGAAAAAGGATAATTTTTTTCTATTTGCTGATATATAACTAAATGCAAAATATAATGAATTTATAGAATTAAACTATGTAGATGCAAGAAGAAAAAAATGGACAAAACTGATGTTGCGAAGATAATGGTTGTGCTAATTAATGAAAGAAGGATAAGGGGGAAGGCTTGGTTTGTTAGGTTTGTTGGTTCAAGAAAGTAATATGGACTGGTTTAAAGCCTTGACTTAGCCACCAAAGATGCAAAAATTCAGTTTCAAAGTGAAAAAATTATACCTTACTAGGTTACTTCTTGCACAAACGAGTAAGGTGTGGCTGCACCAAGAAGGTTCAGCGAAACAGTAGCTAAACAGCATGCTGTAGCAGTAGCAAACAACACTATAACAGCCCCAAAACAGCACAAAATTGCACCAAACAACGCCAAACAGCAAGACAGCAGCAGCACCGCCAGCAGAATTTTGTAACACTGCCCAGAATTCTGTGGAACAATGACCAATGCAGCGGAAAAGCAAGCAGGAAACAGCACCAGCAGCAACAAAACAGTATGCAGCGGCCACCAAGAAAGTAGAATGGCAGCACAACGGAACGGAAAGAGAAAGAAAGGAAAGAATATAAGGGAGAAAGAAAGAATGCAAGAACCTCTTGCTTAACAGAGAAAGAAAGAAAGGGAAGAAGGAGGAGCACTAGAACCTAGTCTCTGATACCAAATTAATGGAGCATTAGAGGAGAGAAATAAGTAGAAGAAGAGAGAAGGAATTTCAGTAAATATCAATCTTATTCAATGTTCTATATCATAAAATTTAACCTAAACACCTATATATAGTATCAAGGTCCTAAAACTCCTAATGCAATTAGGAATTTGAAGTCCTAATGATCTTCTAAAATTACATAAAATAAAGTGACGAAAATAATTAAAACTTACTAATTTTAATAACACAAAACTTCTAATCCTAATCAAAATAGAAACTAAATTTCTAATCTTACAATGACTCCAACAAAGAATCTCCTAATCTAAATCAATTTTTACTTCTACGCTTGTAATGTTTTGGAAAAGGCTTCACACGTCCTACATCACAAATCCTCTATGCTTCTTTGTCTTCGCCTTAAGTAAAGATATAAGATTTGGTAATCATAGTTGTCAAGTCTATTTAATTTGGGACTGAGGCTATGTTGTTGTTGTTGTTGTTGTTTATGGTTGTCAAGTCTATATCCTACAAATTTCACATAAATCTAAACATTCCATGTTAGAATAAGATTAAAGATTGTATTGTAGATATCCTTTTCTGAATCATCAAGTCCCTGCTATCCTCATCTTTCCTGAACTCGACTCAGATCAATTAAAGTCCTTTTTTCAACAAGAAAAGTTTTTCTTCAACATCAGTTTATTTAAATATATTTAGTTTCCCCATTCTACTCAATCAAGGTCTATATTAATAATAGCAATAATGAAACCACTGTCATACATATTATTTCTATCAATCCTATGATAGATCTCCTCCTAAAAGTAGTTCACTTTCCAAAAGTGGTGCATCTTGGTTTTTATGCACATGTCAAAACTATCTTAATGACCCCCTCTCATTTCATATCCAATTGATGCTACTCCTAAGTGACTCCTAACACTAATACACATTTTATCTATCAGTGCTTTACCTTATTATTAACTAAGGGTTACACAGACAAAAGTTAGCTTGCAACTCACCGTATCAGCGGCAACAAGGTTCAAGCCAACACCACCCGCCCTAGTTGATATCAAAAAGACAAATGCCCCATTTGGATAAAACGAGCCATCCAAGACACCTTTAGCCGGCTTACTGCTGAAGCTTCTTATTGCAGCAAAGCGCTCTTCGGCACGAATAGATCCATCCAAACGTTCATAAGTGTACTTCCGCAACTCCAGAAAATCCTTTACTCAGCATAACTTTTCACATGTCAAGAAACTAAACACGAGAACATTTAAATATGAAGCATGAATATCAGTGATTCAATGACGGAAGACGACGTACCTGAAGAATATCAAGTGTATGGGTCGTTTGAGCAAAGAGTAGAACTCGATGTCCAGCAGCATGTAGCTTATGAAGATGCATGTCCAAAATGATCAATTTACCACTAACCTGACAAATGAGATACAGAGGACTGCATTACGTTTAATCAGCAGACCATAAGACAAATATACCCAGCAACTTAAAGCGTTCTGCTAAACAAATTGATCAACCACTTGCAACTTACGATTTAAATCATTTGATCTAAAACCATCTACATCTTCTAAAATCGATATCCACAATTAGTGTCCAATTCAAGCGAAACTTTACAATTGTTGTACATTATAATCATAAGATCGAATCATGAATCTTAAGATCTCCTATGTTTACTTCCCCCAAATTTTCTTCTAACTCGTATGGCGTAGAAAGTAACGTAAGGGTTTCTTTTCCTTCTGGTCGATGTTACAAAAGAGAACTATCTTGAAATGTAGATACACTGAACCTTAAAATGCACCCAAAAATAAATGCATCAGATTGCGTCAAGAATGGTTCGTGTGAAAAAAAAAAAAAAAAAAAAAAAAATTAAGACATGTATCAGTGTGCCAGTCTACAAAGAAATGTAAACTATACACGCAATATTAGAATTTTAGAAGTTACTTCGATAGTTTATTTAATGATGGCCAAGTTGATACTATAGTAGATGAAAACCCACACCAAGAAAGAAATGTACCAAACACGCAATTTTAGAATTCTAGAAGTTAAAGAGGCATTGAAAAGAATGAAAATAGGGAAAGCATGTGGCCCAGATGAAATACCCGTAGAGGTTTGGAAATGCTTAGGAGAAATTGAATTGACTTGGTTAACAAAACTTTTCAATAAAATTCCAAAACCTAAACGGATGTCAATGGATTGAAGAAGAAGCACACTTGTGTCAATCTTCAAAAACAAAGGAGACATTCAAAGTTGTTCAAACTACCGATGAATTAAACTTATGAGTCACACTATGAAACTTTGGGAGAGGATAATTGACAATAGGCTAAGGAGAGAAACAACAATATCAGAGAACCAATTTGGCTTCATACTTGGGAGGTCAACTATGGAGGCGATTTTCCTTGTAAAACGATTGTTAGAAAAATATAGAGAAAATAAAAAAGATCTTCATACGGTATTCGTAGATTTAGAAAAAGCATATGATAGGGTTCCTAAATATGTTCTTCGGTGGGCCTAGAAAGAAAAGGAGTATATGCTAGATACATAAACACTATTAAGGATATGTATGATGAAGTAGTAACGAGTATAAAGACATTTGGATGAGCTACAAAAGAATTTCTCATTACGATAGGACTACATCAAGGATCGATTTTAAGTCCATATCTATTTACTTTAGTTATGGATGAACTAACTAGGCATATTCAAGAGGATATACCATGGTGTATGCTATTTGCAGACGATATTGTCTTAGTGGATGAAACAAAAGATGGAGTGAATAGAAAATTAGAACTCTGGAGGAATACATTATAATCTAAAGGCTTTAAGTTGAGTAGGATGAAGACCGAATACATGCACTGTGAGTTTAGAAGCACTAGACATCAAGATGATGGAATGGTAAAATTAGGGAGAACTAGAAGTTCCTAAGGTGAATCACTTTAGATACCTAGGATCAGTCACTTTAGATACCTAGGATCAGTCATAAAAAATGATGGTAATATTGAGAATGATGTCACACAAAATTCAAGCTGGATGGAAGAAATGACGGAGTGCAACATGAGTGATTTGTGATCGAAATGTTCCAACTAAATTAAAAGGAAAATTTTATAAGACCGTAATTAGGCCAACTGTGCTCTATGGAAGTGAATGTTGGGCGGTAAAGCAACAACAATTACATAAAATGAACGTAGCAGAAATGAGGTTGCTTAGGTGGATGTGTGGTAAAACTCATAAAGATAGAAAAAGAAATATAAAAATTCAAAGACAAGTAGGAGTGATACAAAGATTAGAGAAGGGCGGTTGCAGTGGTTTGGTCACCTGCAAAGACGGCCTACAACTGCCCCCACTTGAAAACTTGACTCAATAGAAACTGTAGAAATTCGACGAGGTAAGGGTAGACCAAAATTAACATGGGATGCATTAATTATGAGGGATTTGAATGGTCTGGAAAGCTCAATGGAAAAGTTTGATCCATGTAGCCGACCCCAATTAAGTTGGGACTGAGGCTATGTTGTTTTGTTTGTTTGTTATTGTATCAGTGTGCCAATCTACCAGATGAACGTTATTCATTCTCAAAAAGTAGTTGTAAAGAACTGTGAAAGCATCTCACTTGCCAAAGGCAAAATTGGAGAGGTTTGGGGTTCGACTAAAATTAGAGTCAACGATATATTAATTAAGTTGCCTTCTTATAAAAATATAATAAAGTAATTTTAAAGAACTGAAACTGTGTGTGTGTGTGTGTGTTTGTTATACATAAAAATAAGAAAATCAAAATGGTTAGCGAAAGATGAGGAAAAAATAGCTAATATATGGCCAAAGAAGGGAGTTTGTGTCTTATCGCCAATCTTGAAAATATATCCCAAGTTTTCAATCATTGCTGCAAACAAAACAAATAAAAGAACCGGAGATTAATATTTTGATGCACTTAAAAATGACATGTTTTACCCAAAAAATTACGAAGTCTACGAGTTCCCAAAAGACTAGTCCACAATCTTGGTTTAACAAATGCAATTACCATTCTTTTCCTTCTGCTCAATGTTACAAAAGAGAACTATCTACAAATGTAGATACACTGAACCTTACACTACACCCAAAAATAAATGCAGCAGATTGCACCAAGGATGGTTCGTGTGAAAAAAAAAATTATTAAAAAATGTATCACTGTGCCAGTCTACCAGAACAAAGTTATTCATTCTCAAAAAGTAGTTGTACGGAACTGCGAAAGCATCTTTAGTGAGATGAATGAGGCATCACTTGTCAAATGCAAGGTTGGGAGCAAGGAGTGAAAAATCAACAAACTTCTCGACAATGAAAATGGGGAAGTGAAACTATGTGGCAATGTAAACCTTGCAAAGTTTCACTTGAAACTTCGACATATTTCGTCAAACTTCGATCGACTTCGATGTTTTCCATCGAAACCATTAAAAAATTGACAAAAAAATGCAAGAATTCGAAGAAATCAATGAAATTTTTAGGGAAGTCACCAAGTTTTTAGAGAAGTTATCGAAGTTACCCATAAATAAGATAAAATTTGAAAATTAATTTCTTTTCGCATCAAGCAGCAAATAAGGTCAAAATTATCATATAAAGCAATATAAATCAAATATTAATGTTACGTGTATTGCGAATTGGATATTTATTGCAAAATAATTCTTTTAAACAATTGTATTGTGATTATTATGCATTATAGTTGTATGATTAAGTATATTTCTAACATCTTTAAGGAAAAAATTGATTTTTTTTTAGCATTTAAAGTGAAATTCCATAAACTTCTATACACCGGCGAATTTTCGTAAAACTTCCCGCATTGAAGTTAGCTTCCTATAATTACTTTCGAATTTTAAGTGAGCGAAGCTTAAGGCAAAGTCGAAGTTTCAACCCTTGGTTGGAAGGTTTGGGGTTCGACTTATATTGGAGTCAGCTGTGCATTAATTAAGTTGGTTCCTTATTCAAAAAATAATAATAATTTTAAAGAGCTGAAACTGTGTGTGTATTGAGTCTTAAAATAAAAACAAAATGTATGTGTGTTATGCACTTATACTTAAAAGTAAGAAAATCAAAATGGTTAGAGCAGGATGAGGAAAAAAATAGCTAATATATGGCCAAAGAAGGAGTTTGTGTCTTATTGCTAATCTTGAAAATGTATCCCAAGTTTTCCAATCATTACTACGAACAAAACCAATAAAAAAACCAAATTATATATTTTTGATGCTTGTAAAAATGACAAGTTTACCCAAAAAAAACAACGAGCTCCCCAAAGACTACTCTACAATCTTGGTTTACCAAATGCGGTTAGGGTATCCGCAATGCTTGTACCCAAAAGGGAGCTATTAACATGCCACATCATCAATTTATTAAACCTACTCCTTTCTCTCTCCTATATCTACTTTTTCTCCACAATAATTAGACTCTCTTTAGATTCAAATGGGACCCACAAAATGGTCAAAAGAGGACAAAAAAAGCAAAAAAATGGTCTAAATAAAACGATCACAAAATCTTCATTTGAAACATTAAAAAAAGGCCCACAGTAGCAGGTTTTGTTGTTGTGGGCCCAGCTTGCTGTGTTTGCTGCAGAGCAAATGCACCAAGCTCAATATACTATCCCCACACCTTTGGCATGGGGAGAGTATATTAACATGGGGCAAATAGACTCTCTATTAGCCCCATTGTTGACACCCTTACCATTCTTTTCCTTAATTCTTTAACAATGAAAAATCTAAGACTGCACCTAAAAAAAAAAAATTTAAGACGATATTTAATATCAAAAAACAATTATTGCATTATTTCGATTTCAACAAAAATCTTAACAGCTTGTCGATGATTTAAATTGAATTCTTGTACAATTCAATACCAATTTAACAACAATCACCATAAAATAAAAAACTAGTCGTTGTCTCGCGCTTAGCGCGCAGAAGAAACCAAGTATTAGTATTAGTTCAAAATACATCAATGTATAACTCAACGAAAATAACTTTGATGAAAAAAGGAAAGTAAACACAAGATGTAGCCTTAATAAATATATAAATACATATATATAAGAGTTGGAGTTGATGATGTGGCGAAAGAGTGGATGATGTGGCGAGAAGGAAGCTCGATAAGAAGCCACATGGCAACTCAAGACGTAGGCTTATAAATGTGTCACGTGACAATGCAAGATGTTATTTTACTCCCATTAGAGTTGGAGTCGATGATATGACGAAAGAGTTGATGTTTTGGCAACGGGGATGTCACTTGTAAGATGTAATTTTATTCTCAATAAAGTTGGAGTTGATGACGTGGCGAAAGAAGTGATGATGTGTGTGATTTAATTTCTATATTTAGTGATGTTTAATGGGATTTAAAAAAAAGGTAATGAGGTTTTGAATAAAGTTACATATTGGGCATGCGTGGCTCGTCAAGAAGGCTCGAAAATGTCACGTGACATACCCAAGATACACCTTTATATATATATATATATATATATATATATATATATATATTTGAGTTGGAGTTGATGACGTGGCGAAAGAGGTGATGACGTGGTTATTTGATTTCTATATATAGTGATGTTTAATGGGATTTTTTTTAAAAAAGTAATGAGGTTTTAAATAAAGCTACATATTAGGTATGACACATGGCTCGTCGAGAACACTCGAAAATGCCACGTGGCACAGCCAAGATACAACTTTAATATATTTATATATATATATATATATATATATATATATATATATATATATATATATATATTAGAGTTGGAGTTGATGATGTGACGAAAGAGTTGATGGTGTGGCGACGAGGATGCCACGTGTAAGATGTAACTTTATTTCCATTAGAGTTGGAGTTGATGACGTTGCGAAAGAGATGATGATGTGGTGATTTAATTTCTATGTTTAGTGATGTTTAATGGGATTTAAAAAAGGAAGGTAATGAGGTTTTGAACAAAGCAACATATTGGGCATGCCACGTGGCTCGTCGAGAAGACTCAAAAATGTCACGCGGCACACTTAAGACACAACTTTAATATATAAATAGATTCTATATTTAGTGATGTTTAATGAAATTTTAAAAAAGGAAGGTAATGAGGTTTTGAATAAAGCTACATATTGGGCATGCCACGTGGCTCATCGAGAAGGCTCGAAAATGCCAAGTGGCACACCCAATATACAACTTTAACATATATAGAGATTCTACTGTTCATTCTCTTCTTGAGTGCTTTCCAAGTACTTAATGGACTATAGAAGCATACAACAATAGTCTTCAATTACCTGAACTAGGTGTTCACCCTCTACATAAGGTTCAGGTTCTATACCAGGAAATAGGTAAGGATGACTGCATGTTTTTCTTAGCTGCATTACCTGAATAATAGAACAGAAATATCTCTTAGCATGTGAAGGCAGAAACCTTTAGAATTATAATTTTTATTTCAGAATGAATAATTTCAACACGCTTCTTAAACTGATAGATCAGTTCACGATAAGAGCCAAATTGAACACACCATTCTATTATACAAATAAGTCTAATAACACCATATCCAAGAAGAACATAATTTAACAAACAGAACACATGAAATCCAATAACTTTTCTTTCAATTAGTTTATGTCAACTGTGAAGATCAAATTATTGTTTACCTTAAAAATCAACCAACAATATAATCATTAAATTCCTACAAACCTAAAAACTTGAATTATGAACAATTTTCTCAGCATATGGGTGGAAGATGATGTCACGCTTGAACTAATGGAAAATTGCTCTAAGAAAAATGAAAAATAAGATGGTATCTCTATTCGATGTCGAATGTTTCAAATATTGAGTTTTGCAGCAATGAGTTGTCAAGGATTCAAAGTCATGCTAAAATAAAATGTCCACAAAGCAAAGGATTCAAGGTCATGCTAAAATAAAAATGTCCACAAAGCAAAGGCTTCAAGTGCAAAAGTTTCTAATAAATATACCGTTCTAGACTCTAGAGATGTAGCCATGGAAACTTTCTATTTGAAATCAGGCATGACGATGCAAATTTGTTGACATAATAATTGTGTTCTAATGGCAAAGGGCTTGTTCATGCTAAACATGTCATAAACTAAAAATAAATAAATAAAAATAAAATGGGAAATTAGACATAATAATGATGAATAAGAATAGAAATGTTTCATGCATGTGGGCCAACATGCTCGTGCTATTTTGTGTCAATCAACCATGTAAAAGCAATACAAGGCATAAGCATCACGTTTTTTACAAAAATGAAAAGGAACGCAGATTTTGCTTTTGGAAATTTCTAATAGGATTAATATAATTAACAGTTATTAAAATATAACAGAGTTCACTTTGAACTAGTTTAAGAATGTAACTCGTCACATGCCATGATAGCAATGCCAACCATCAAGATGCAAAAGTCGAATGATAAAACTTTCTAGAAAAAAAAAAAAAAGAATATCATCTAGAAATCAAGAGTGGTAAAGATTCATGTGTAACAACAATTTAAAAAAGGAGTAATATCTTAGTCATAGAGAGACAGATGACATTTAAGCTTAAAATGAAAAAGTAAAGCAATGACATTACAATGTTTTGCAAGGATTGATGATTAGGAGCCTTTGAAGAAAATGCAAGGAGCATAGGTAGCTCCCTCCTCAAGATTGATAAATAAACCTTCTTTTGCAGGGGTACCAGTGGTGCTATCCTATCAAGATGACAAACTATCCAGCATTATCAAGCATGAAACACAAACTTACGTAAAGTATTACGAGAAGCACCTAAGAGCTACAAGTGCAACATGAAAACCTGGAAGCAGAAAGAGAACTAACACAGTAATCTCGGTCAGAGGTGGCAGTGAAAGAATTCCGCTTTGCACGAGCATAGATTTTGTTCGCCGAAGCATAAATGCCCGCAGTATATATTTCAGAATTTTGAGTTGTTCCTTAGCTCTGACCGCATATTCACCTGGTCAATAACATTTCTTAATCTTAAAAAAAAAATTTCATTATCTGATAATTCTTGCTCACTCTGGAAGTGCAAGCATTAAAGAAACCATCACAGGCAACTCATAAAGTTTGCTAGACATATTTTTTTTACTTTCTAACAACAGCCTCATCCATAAATTGGGTTCGACTATGGGATCAATGCTAGGCTAAGAATACATCAAAAAAATAATATAAAATGAAAGAAAAAGATCGTTTGACATCATATAACCATAAGTATCAAGAGATAAATATGGAAATGAAATGCATGGAAGAGAAGAGCTATAAATGTAAAAGTAAACCATAAAGAAAACTAAAAGATATCAATTGCCTTGATGATACATTTTGAATTGACTGTCATGTTCAAAATCCCACTAAAAGAGTCGCCCGATGCCAGTTACTCGACCAGAATTATATTCAAAGGAATTAAGAACAGGCATTCACCAGTTTCCTTCAAGATCTTCAGGCCTGTCTTTTTTTAATTGTCTTTATTTTAAACCATTCAAGCAGTAAGGTAAAGTATTACAAAGATTTAGTTTGGTTCAAACCCAGTGTTCAGGATCATACTTCTCAACTACCAGGTTAGATAACTTTCTTTCTTTTTTTTATCTCTTCTCAAAAATCTGTATCAATAATAAGGAAAGAAAAGGAAGAAGAGAATCCGAGGTAAGCAGAAATAGTTGCTGTCATTTTTTTTTAACTCACTAATAGCAATGAAGAAAACCTGAAGAGCCTGCTGCTTCCCTGAATGTAAAGAGGAACTGCTCCAATGTGCCAAAAACTAGTGGCGTACAGAAATGCATTAAAGCCCAGAGTTCTGATAGATTATTCTGGATTGGGGTGCCTGTCATTAGCAACCGCCTTGGCATCACAAAACGCTTTTTAAGTACATTATACAAAACCTGCAAGAATTGATATAAGTAACTAAGTAACATTTCAGAGATGAAAATCAAGAGACATAAAACTGATGTGGAGAAGTTCTTCGGCCTAACAGAAACATCTCATACAATTTCTGGGACACAATGTCAGGAATCAAAAAAATCGAGTAATGGCATTACAGACTTAATAACAATGAGATAGGAAAGAAGCGACAACTGAAGGAAATAATGGATTGAGATCCTGTAAGAAGAATTTCAGGCAATTGATTTGTGGATTACATGACGGAAAGACGCCAACAATGTCGTAAAAATTGAATAATAAATTTATTAAAGAATGGGATAACATAAATAAATACTATTGCAAGTTTGCATGCCAAAAAGTAATGATTACTTTAGTTCCAATAACCGGGAAAGGATAGAGATTGGTATAGCAATGGGCTCCAAGAAGATTTGATATAAAGTTGGAAACTATGAATGCTGAATAAGAACTAATTTGATTGAGATCCTGCCAGTTAACAGAAATTAATAGACGATAACACAAAGATTAATCACGTCCATCATAGATAACAATGTAGCATGTGTGCATACGCTGGAAGAATTCTTGAGTCGTTGAGCTTCATCAATTACAGCGTATGTCCAACGAATTTGCGAAAGAAAGTCTTGATCCATCAATACTATGTCATATGTTGTCAAAAGCACATCAAAAGGTAAAGGATACCGTGCCCGCAAGACAATAAAATATAGTAACTGCGAAGTTGTGAAAAACTAAAGACTATCAATCCATTCAGTACCAGTACGATCAAAAATCCAGTTGCATCTTTGTTCAGTAAAAGCACCAAACAAACAAGTAGAGATGAAAAAATAACATCGGAATCACAGAGCTGCCAAAGCATATGCTTAATCAGCAATGGAATAATTCAAAATATCAATATGAACTTACGTTAGAATATGAAAGTTGCTGCCTCAGAGAGTCAAATACGATCCTTCGTAAGCTGCATCTTTGTTCTTTGTCACCAACATATCCGAGAACTCTTAGTTCAGGACAAAATTTGGCCATTTCTGACATCCAACCATCGGTCACACTAAGAGGGCATAATATCCTTTGTCACAAAAGAAAGTGAAGCAACAACAGATACTTATAATCTTAAACGAACAGCATTCCCAGTAACCAAAACAAATACACAATTGAAACGACTAAAATGCTAGCTTTTCAACTCACAAAAGGGCCCACGAGACACTTCATGAACTTTCAGATAACTTAAAAGAGAAGCAGCCAGCAATGTCTTTCCAAGACCCATCTGCCAAAAAAACTTGGTTTCAGAAACATTAGTGGTTGTGACAATCCCAAAATCATATTTCTGTACAAGAGACGAATCAGAAGTAAATGGGAGCCCGTTGTGAGACAAGTCCACTCCAGATAATCAATGTGGCAGTTCATTAGTGGTTTATCTTTCCTTTGTAATGAAGAAAGTTGCAAGTACTTTCCGTGAAGACATCTCTAAAAAGGAAGACTAGACGTCGTTCATAGCAATCATCTCCCATCGCTTCTTCAATTTCCAGGTGTTCTTTTGAGATCAAAGAAGGAAGGGCAAGTCGGTCAATGTTATCCTGTACGATTAGATCAATGGTGATTCCCCCTACCCGATGCTAGGCTAGCAAAAGCTCCATTCGAGAGACCAGTCAGCTCCCAATCTTCTCGATCTGTGTAGCTAGTTACAAAGGGGCCCCGACTCCGAGTTATGTTGTTTGTGTTGCAAGGAAAGACTATAAATAGGGAGAAGCTTTGAAGACAAGGGTACGCAAAAACATCATCATTACTCATCTATCTTATGTAGCTCCTCGCCTTCCATTCATGTTTCTCCATTACACGGTTTTCATTTTTCTGGAAACCTATCTCAAAGAAGTGAGAGTGACATGACCATAATAGAAATATATACACAACCCAAATTCTTCATAGTTGGTCTCATGAAGCTCTAGAACATTTTTCTTTTTCTTGTAAATCTTTATTTGCTATTTCGATTGATAGGCCATCATTTCCGACCCATCCTCCACCTATAGAACTCTTTTTAGAAGTTCATAACAATTGAAGATAAAAGTTTTCGGGTGGTTGGTTGTCCACAAATTGATTCCAAAAAAATGTTCTTCAACCGGATGCCCAAACCTCCTAACCATTGTTCCTTGAGTAACCAAAACAAAAAATCCTACAAATATACAAGAGGGCAATCATTAAGAAAATGTAGCTAGACACTTATTAACCATGGGTAGGCCGACCATTAGGAAAAGAAATAAGGGGTTAAAGTAAACAAGTGTAAACCAATATGTACGCATGCACGCACGTAAGTGTAAACCAATAGTATACACAAAATATGGAGAGGAAACCTTAAAAAACTCAAAAGACGCGAAAACAAAGCTAAGAATGCGTGAATAACGGATCTGAAAGAAAGGGAAAAGAATGCGTTCATACATATGAACTTGTAAAAAGGGAGTGAATCAAAGAACTTAACATCAAAAAGTAAATTAAGAGTGATGTTGATCATCTCTTTTTTAGATGCAAATACGTAAGATTTGGAAGCAGTGGCAATGCTACAGAAAGGGGGAAGGCTATGAGGCCAGATGATGAAAGTGCGATTAAGAAGTGTATTGTTATGAGTGACGACCCTCACCTGACCTAGGGTCGGGTCGCCCGGTCTAGATCGTCACCCAAGCCCAATACACAAACCGGGCCCAAGTAGCGGTCTAGCACACCTAAACACCTAAACAAACCTGCGGAATTTATCTGGATAAATATGGAATAGTAGTGCAGAAATAAAATGAATAAAAATAAAGAAAATCCAAATTTTATAACAAAAGCCTATGAAATGAGTCTCCAATTCTAAACCTTTTACATGCTCCAAAAGCTAACAAATTCTTCAAAAGATTCCATCAAGTTTAAACTAATATAAAATGGCATGTTCAGTTCATAGGAAAGGTGGGATAAGTGGTGGTACTAAATAATATTGGTGTTCGGTTCGAGTATAAAATTGTCCATAGGATTATTTTAACCCACAGGATTGGGATAATTTAAAACCATGAATTCAATGGTATTATTTTATCCCAATCTTGATGACTTTCAAATGACCGAAATACCATCATCATAAACACCCAAAACACACATTCATTTACTATTCTCGACTCTCCAACACCAAAAAACCTATGATGTGTGACATTAGTATATCAATGTAGCACTATAGTTACCATTTGCGCGTGAATCAAATCAACATATCGTTTCCATGATCATGAATCAACACTATCCATCGATGACATATTTAGTACTACTAAATATTTGTTCAAACTTCAACCGTATTTATTAATTGTATCGCACAATCCTACGAGACCCACCATTAAAATTTCAATTTTCATTCATACTAATACAAATAGACAACACACAACAGATTACAATTATTATAGCCGACGAGTTCACTTTGAATTTTCTACACTATTCATGAATTTTGTTCACTTAATTTGATGGGAAATGTGATGGTTCAAGTTACATTCGGTTTGCTTAATGACTGGATTTATTATGCTTCTACTTCTGAATGACTTTGTTTATGTGTTGTTGAAGGTGCTTTGATATGTATATTTGGCTTTGTAAGCTTGTCAAGGATGTGGGAATGAGTTTGTAAATATAAAAGGGCACTTTAGTAACTTCACCTATTAGGTTTAATCCCAACAAGTCCCACTATTGGGACTAATACCCAAACCCATGTTATAATCTCAGTGTAAAATAATCTCATGATCTTGGGATTATTTTACATGTGAACCGAATGGGCCAAAATAGGTTCAAACTACCCAACACAACAACAACAACAATACCTCAGTCCCAAATTAATTGGGGTCGGCTACATGGATCAAACTCTTCCACTGTGCTCGATTAAATGCAATTGATGGTGAGCTTTCCAAACCATTCAAATCCGTCCTAATTAATGTGTTTCATGTTAACTTTGGTCTACCCCTACCTTGTCGAATTTTTATAGTTTCTATCGAGTCAAGTTTTCTAGTGGGGGCATTTGTGGGTCGTCTTTGTAGGTGACCAAACCACCGCAACCGCCCTTCCCTAATCTTTGTGTCAATTGGTTCTACTCCTACTTATCTCTGAATTTATGTATTTCTTATTCTATCTTTATGAGTTTTACCACACATCCACTTAAGCATCCTCATTTCTTTTAGGTTCATTTTGTTGTTTTACCGCCCAACATTCACTTCCATAAAGCACAGCTGGCCTAATTACGGTCCTATAAAATTTTCCTTTAAACTTAGTAGGAACATTTCGATCACAAATTACTCATGTTGCACTCCGTCATTTCTTCCACCCAGCTTGAATTATGTGTAACATCATTCTCAATATTATTATCATTTTGTATGATTGATCATAGGTATCTAAAGAGGTTCACTTTAGGAACTTCTACTTCCCCTAATTTTACCACTTCATCATCTCGATGTCTAGTATTTCTAAACCCACAGTGCACGTATTCGTTTTTCGTCCTACTCAACTTAAAACCTTTAGATTCTAATGTATTCCTTCAAAGTTCTAATTTCCTATTCACTCTATCTTAAGGTTTAAAGAATCGACAAACTTCAGCGAAGTTCGAGCGAAGTTTGTCGATTTTGATGTGAGCGAAGCGAAATTCATAGGCAGTAGAAAAATTGCAAAACTTCGACTCAACTTCGACTAACTTCGACCGAACTTCGAAAATATCGATGGAAGTTAATAAAACATGAAGTAAAATTGTCATGTTTCGTGGAAGTTGAACAAATTTCGACTAAAACTTTGACTGAAACTTCGACTATGCTAGAAATATACTTAAACTTTGGCTAAATTCAAATAAAACATAGTTCTAGCATCTCTAAGAAGAAACTTGAGTTTTCTAGAATTTAAAAGTAAAATTCCACAAACTTCCGTATACTTGCAAATTTTTGTTAAACTTCCATCGTCGAAGTTAACTTCCTCGAATTTATTCCGAATTTAAGTGAGCGAAGTTATAGACGAAGTCGAAGTTTCAAACCTTGCTCTATCTTTGGTTTCATCCACTAAGACAATATCATCTGCAAATAACATACACCAAGGTATATCGTTTTGAATATGCCAAGTTAGTTCATCCATAATTAAAGTAAAGAGATATGGGTTAAAAGCCGATCCTTGATGTAGTCCTATCGCAATGAGAAATTCTTTTGTAACTCCTCCAAATGTCTTTATACTCATTACTACTCCATCATACATATTCTTAATAGTGTGTATGTATTTAGCATACACTCATTTTCTTTCTAGAAACCACCAAAGAACATCTCCAGGAACCCTATCGTATGCTTTTATACCATATGAAGATCTTTTTTTTCTCTATATTTTTCCAACAATCTTCTTACAACGAAAATCGCCTACATAGTTGACCTCTCGGGCATGAAGCTAAATTGGTTATCTAATATTGTTGTTTCTCTCCTTAGCCTATTGACAATTATCCTGTCACAAAGTTTCATAGTGTGACTCATAAGTTCAATTCCCCAGTGGTTTGAACAACTTCGAATGTCTCCTTTGTTTTCGAAGATTGGCACAAGCATGCTTCTCCAATCCATTGACATTTGTTTCGATTTTAAAATTTTGTTGAAAAGTTTTGTTAATCAAGTCAATCCAATTTCTCATAAGCATTTCCAAACCTCTATGGGTATTTCATCTGGGCCACATGTTTTCTCTATTTTCATTTTTTTCAATAACTCTTTAAATTCTGGTATTCTAATATTGCGTGTATAGTTTACATTTCTTTCTTGGTGTGGGTTTTCATCTACTATAATATCAACTTGGCCATCATTAAATAAACTACTGAAGTAACTTCTCCATCTCTCCTTAATATCATCTTCACGCGTTAAAACATTTTGATTTTCGTCTTTAATACATCTTACATGACTTAGGTCTTGTTTCTTTTTATCACTTAATTTGGCTAGCCTACAAATATATTTTTCGTCATCTCTATTACCTAACCTTGTATAGATCTTCCATAAAATTTGTTTTAGCTTTTTTTATAGGAAATAACTTTTATATTAGTAAAGAGAATTTACAAATACAAAAGCGGTGACACAAGGTCAAAAGATATGAGGAAGAAAGAAAAAAACTGAAACACAGAAAATCACAAAAGAAAGGAAAAATTAAAGCTACAAAGCCTACAATTAATCGAGTCACCCTCTACTTTTCCACAGAAAGCCCCCTTTACTCCCTAACTATGTTTCTCCAATTTCTTCTCCAATCTTCGCAAGAGAATCCGAACGATTTACCCATTGCCATAAACCATAGTACTGCATTCTCCTTCGCTATCTCCCAAATTTCTATAGCCCCCTAACTTTGTTGTCAAAGATGCGCCTATTCCTTTCCAACCAAATACTCCTTAATATTGCTAGCAACACTTCTTCCATGCTACTCTAAAAATCCTAAATCTATTTCCCAAATCTCTCGTTTCGAACAATGTTTCCCAAGACACCTCTATCATGTGGGGAACGCCACACCCCTCAAAGATCTCACTCCAAACTTGTCCCGTGAATCTACGTTGAATGAATAGATGGTCAATGGTTTCATCATCCTCTCGACAAAGACAACACCAATTCGGAGATAGACAAATGAAAGGTATTCTCTTTTGAAGGAGGCCATTAGTATTAATCATTTTTAAAGCAATGAGCCATGAGAAGACCTTCATTTTTGGTGGTACATGAGCTTTCCAAATAAAAGAGTAATGGGGATTTGTTGGTGAACACAAATTTGGTCAAAGATTTACAAGAGAAACTCCCGGATTTCTCCAAATCTTAAACCCTTTTATCCTCCCTATAAACACTAAGTTTGACACCCTATAATTTTCCTAACAGGTTTGATAATTCGTCATTCTCCCTAGAAGATAAAGTTCTTTGAAAATTAAAGTTCCGTGACGCACCTTGAGGATCTTGAAGGAAACTCGAAATCGGGGACATATGGAGTGAGGAAAGATCTTATAAAGATTGGAAAAGGGACGCCAAGGGAATCGACTCACCATGGATCTTCCCAAAATAAGATTTTGTCACATTTACCGATTTAAAGGAGAAGTGAGGTCGGAAGTGAACTAGAGTGGAGTGAATAAATTTCCAAGGACTTTTTAATGTTGCACGTTGATGTAAACCCTGCAAACCAACCGTTCTCAATGGTCCCATGCTTACTGGCTATGACTCTAGACCAAAGGGAATCTCTTTCTCTATCAAAACGCCAATTCCACTTAGTTGTCAATGCTATATTTCTCATTCTAAGATTACCTATGGCAACTCCACCTACCTCTTTTGGCTTGGTAATTTCCTCCCACCTAACGAAGTTTCTACAATGACTTTCCGACAAGTTCCACTAAAAGTCCCTAATAATCTTTTCAAGTAACTTGCTCACACATTTGGGCACTTTGAATAGAGACATAAAATATGTAGGGATTGCTTCCAACACTAAGTGAACTAGAGACAACCTTCCTCCCCTCGAGAAAAAGGATCTCTTCCACCCCTCCAATCTCCTCCTTATTCTTTGCACAACCGACTCCCAAAAATCCATTCTCATTGAGTTTCCTTCTAAAGGAAGACCTAAGTTTTTTTATAGGCCATGTCCCACATCCACAACCTATCTCCCTTGCTAGAGTTTCTACCCTCTCCTCGCACATTGAAATACCTAGAAGTTGGCTTTTTTGCATGTTCACTTTTAGCCCCGAGATAGCACGGAAGCATCTCACAACCTCCAATGTGTACCACAAATATTCATCGTTACCCTCAATAAGAAAGAGAGTATCATCCGCAAATTGGAGGTGAGAGACTTGCACTTGGTCTCGACCTATGCTCATCCCCTTAACTAAAAAACAATCAATTGCTCGTTTCATCAACCTACTCCTGACATCACCAACTAATGTAAACAAAAATGGGGATAGAGGATCTCCTTGCCTTAAGCCGCGTGAAGCTCTAAATTTACCTCAATGCCTCCCATTGATGATCAATGAGAAAGATATTGATGAGAGACAACCTCTAATCCATTTCCTCCACTTCTCTCCCATTCCTTTCTTAAACCTAACAAGATCCAAAAAGTCCCAATCCACATTATCAGAGGCTTTGGACAAATCAATTATGAACACAAAAGCATCTTTTTTTCTTTTTCAATAATCTTCAATGACTTCATTTGCAATCAAGACCGCAGCAATTATTTGCCTATCCTTTACAAAAGCAAATTGTTCTTCAAAACTATGTATTGAAGAACTTCTCTCAATCTAAACCCTAAGATTTGGCTATAATCTTGGAAATGCTAGTTACAAGACTAATAGGCCTAAAGTTCTTAATTTTCCATGAATCTAATTTCTTTTGTACGAGATAGATACAAGTTTGATTCACTGCTCTATTAATGACGCCATCATGAAAGAATTCTTGAAAAATCTTCATAAGATCACTCCTAATCATGTCCCAATACTTCTGAAAAAATTTCATGGTAAAACCACCCGGACTAGGGGATTTATCACCATCCGACATAGATATGGTTGCCTAAACCTCATCTTCCTCAAATGGTCTTTGAAGTCATTCACTATCCTCTTGAGATAAAGGATTCCAATCTAAGCCTGATAGATCCCAAAGACTATGAAGATCTTTTGTGAACAAACTCTCAAAGTAAGATGTAATGTTATCCACAACTTTTTGATCATCCTAAACGAATGTCCCATCCTCTTGCTCAATCTTTAGTAATGATCTCCCCCTTTTCCTGGCATTTAGACAGTGACGATTAGCATCCCCTTCTTTAATCCATTTCAATTTCGCTTTTTGCCTTGATAATCTCTCCTCGGAACGTAGTGTACCTTCCAATTCAAACTTTTTGTCTTGTCTCTCTTCTTTTTGTTGCCTTCCCCATTGATTACTCTCCTCCATCTTGTCTAATTCCTCTATCCTCTCACTCAACATATCTCTCTTTAATCTCAAATCTCCAAAAACATGTTTGTTCCATTCCTTAATTTTTTTCTTTTAAACCTTTCAATGTAGCCATAAAGGTGTAACCCCCCCACCTCTGTTCTATATCCTCCCTCCGCCATGCCTTTATCAAATACTCGAAAATGGGATGATCCATCCACACATTTCAAATCTAAATGGAAGTGGCCCCCACTGAGGAGGAGTTGAATCTAAGAGCATTGGTCTATGATTGGAAACAATTCTTCTTCTAGCTTCTTGCCTAACCATTGGAAATTTGGTCTCCCACTCGATACTACACATGAATCTATCAAATATACAACAAATAGAATTCTCTTGAAGATTAGACCAAGTAACTCTTGCATTTCTCATTTCACAATCCTTCAAACGCAATTCACTAATCAATTGATTAAATTGAGTCATGCTCCTTGTGATTTTAGAGCTATTTACCTTCTCATTAAGATATCTTACAACATTAAAATCTCCTCCAACACACCACTTTACTCCACGAATAGATTTCAAAGCCGCTAATTCATCCCAAAAAGCTTACCTCTCCCTATATTCGACTGGTCCATAGACCACTAAAAATCACCAATTTTCTTCCGAGGAGTTCCCAATTTTGATTGACACCGAAAAAGAACCTATGAACACATCATCAACCTTAATGGACCTAGCTTGACTAACTAAATTTGCTTTAGCTTGACTAACTACTTTTTTAGCTTGTTCAAATTACCCAATAGACTGTCTTAAATTACAACCCAAATTTAAGTGTTCTCAAAATCAATGATTAACTAATAGTAACATGCAGAGCTCACAATGCAAGGGATAACTTCAAGCGGGTGTCTTTCCCTTGTCCTGAGCTAACACGGATGTGGATGTACCAGAAGAGTAAGTGAGGTGAGTTAAAATGGACAGCATGGCTCAATAAGTGGAAAACCCACTCCACCATCAAGTATACAAATAATACTTGATAAACAAGCAATAACTAGCATGAAGTTGAAATTAAATCGATAAGCATTAAATTCAAGCATGGAAATCAAGTCTCATATTTATGACAAATAAGGAATCATTAACTTGTGACATTAAAGCAAGATTCGTAAGTCATTAAACGATAGCATAGATGTCAGATTTACAAAATCATATTTAAAACATGTTCATCATGCAAAAGGGCTCACAAGAGATATACCATAAAAGAATAGTAATAATTATAAGTCGTCGTTCCATTCAATGCATGCTAACTGTTGGCAAGAACCTTGTGACCAAATCACTCGCCCTTGAAATGATGCGAACCATTAGTGGATACAGTGGTCGTTATGCCTTCTAACTAGTCCCATCAAAATAATAGTAAGTTCTTCCAAAGCTAACACCGAATGTGACCACTTGTTAACTTGATATTTTGTGGTGCAGACCACTCTCTTTTTGGTGGGATCATAGTCACACCACTGCAATTTGTGGCGCGAACCACTCTCTTTTGGTGAGCACACTGTCACATCACCGCTTTTGATCGAACAACACAAGCGTTCATATCGCATACATTCCCATAGATAAGAAAATTCATGTCAATAACAAGATGAAACCCTTTGTTCCAAGACTTTAGTTCAAATCGTGAATCCTAACTTTACTAATAACATGTCGTACCTGATAATGGAGCAAGCTCCCCACTTACCTTGACTTGTCGCGAGACTCCTAATTGATCCTCCCACATTCGAAGTTCTTTGGGGACTCCTTAGCGAATCTAGATAATTGATCTACAACTCACATCAATACACTTTTACAATTCAAAGTTATTGAAATTTCAAAAGTACACCTGCCAAAGACAAATAGATTGAAAATTCCATGACTTTGAATTGTAAAGTGTATTGATGTGAGATGTATATTAATTGCCTAGATTCGTGAAGAAGTCCCCAAAAAGCTCCAAACACGAGAGGATTGGTTAGGAGTCTCGCGGCGAGTAGAGGTAAGTGGGGATCTCGCTCCATTATCAAGTATGACATGTTATTAGCTAAATTAGGATTCATGATTTGAATTAAAGACTTGGGATTAAGGGTTGCATCTTGTTATTGGCATTAATTTACTTATCTATGGGAATGTATGTGATATGAATACTTGTGTTATTCGATCAAAAGCAATGATGTGGCACTATGCTCACCAAAAGAGAGTGGTCCGTGCCACAACTAGCAGTGGTATGGCAGTGTGCCCACCAAAAAAAGCGATCTGCGCCACGAATCGCAGTGGTGTGGCTATGATCCTACCAAAAAGAGAGTGGTTTGCACCACGAAATATCACGTTCACAAGTGATCACATTCAGTGAGGGCTTTGGAAGAACTTACAATTGTTTTGATAGGACTAGATAGAAGGCATAACGGCCATTGTGTCCACTAATGGTTCACATCATTTCAAGGATGAGGGATTCAGTCACCGAGTTCTTGCCAATAGTTAGCATGCATTAAATGGAATAAGACTTATATTTATTACTATTCCTTTATGTTATATCTCTTCTGAGCCCCTTTGCATGATGAACGTGTTTTAATTATGATTTTGCAAATCTGACATCTATGCTATTGTTTTATGACTTATGAATCTTACTTTAATGTCACGCGTTAATGATTTCTTACTTGTCTTAAACATGAGACTTGATTTCCATGCTTCAATTTAATGCTTATCAATTTAATTTCAACTTTGTGCTACTTATTACATGTTTAGTAAGTAGTACTTGTATACTTGATGGTGGAGCGGGTTTTCCGCTTATTGAGCCTTGTTATCCATTTTAGCTCACCCTACTTACTCTCCAAGTACATCCACATCCACGTTAGCTCGAGACAAGGGAAAGGCATCCGCTTGAAGTCTTCCCATGCATTGTGAGTCTTGCATGTTACTATTAGTTAAATTATTGATTTTGAGAATAATTAAATTTGGGTTATAATTTAAGACGGGCTATTGGGTAGTTTGAACCTGTTTTTATCTTAATTTAAACTTGATGGAATGTTTTGAAGAATTTGTTAGCTTTTGGGGCATATAATAGGTTTAAGAATTAGAGACTCATTTCATAGCCTATAATTATGACATATGGATTTTCTTTACTTTTATTCATTTTGTTTCTGCACTATTATTCCATATTTGTCAAGATGAATTCCACATATTTGTTTAGGCGTGTCAGACCATTTACTTGGGCCTGATTCAGGTATTGGGCTTGGGTACCGGTCTGGGTCAGGCAATCCGACCTTAGTTTAGGTGAGGGTCGTCACATTATGAGTCCACAATCATTTGGGAGGAAACCCTCAGTCCCTTTCACAACAGATGAGCATGCACTAACCAATAACATCTCAAAGAAAGTATTATATGAAGGCATGATGAACCTATCATTAATTGCGTAAAATCTACAAACCGTTATGCAAATATAAGCTATTGATTAACAAAGAGAGCCGAACCTAACCTCATCTCCTGCAAGAGATACAAACATCGAACACGCATCAGTGGTTACATAGACATCGAGAATTGATTATGATGACTAACGCATCAAAAGTAAAATTGCCTAACCGAGAACAACGTTGACGCCGACAGCATGTCTTCGGATAAGCCAGGCGAGACCTTCGATTTGGTGGGGTTTGAGAGTCGCTGTTACCCCAAATTCCGCAGAGTTTAACGACAGCTGGGATTCGGGTTGTTTGTTGTCGGTCGAAAGAACGTACTGCGCTGCTGCTCGCAGTTTCTCCTCGTAATTCATCGTTGATTTTTTTTTTTTTTTTTTCCCAGATTCCGCTCTAGCTTTGAAGGGTGTTGACGGAGTTGAAATTGCACACTTGAAGACAGTTCATCAGTAGAGCCCGAAATGGAAACTTGGGGAACTTTTTTTTTTTTTTCTTTTTTTCGACTTACCTAGGAATGCTGACAATAACTGATGAGGGCCGCTAAGGGCACCCCACCGTTTCATGAAGGCACACAGTTAATGTGGTCACTAATCAATTTACCTGCGACACCCAAAAATTATACCCGAAATACCCAAAATATCCCTCGTTCAAACCTCTCGCACCCCACCACCCACACCACCATCTTCACCGAACTCCTTGTGAAAGAATCCATTTGTTTTCAACCGACCAGTGAGAGGAATCCCCGAAATCGTGTTTTCCGTCCGTTGCCGTGTGTTTCTCCTTCGTTGTAGGAGTTTTTTGCAGTTTGTAGGCTCGGGGTCTGAGCCGATTTCGTCTCCAAATTAGGGTTTGGTTGAAGATCGTCGAACACACAAATTTTGCGCGAAATCGATCGTTTGAAGGTACGTTTATAGTATAATTAAGTTACATTTGGTAGAGTAGTTGTAATGTGTGTGGCGGTTTGTTCAATGGTTCAAAAATTGGGAAATCGCGCTTCTCGGCCACGCAGGCCAGAGAATGTGTTTACTGTCTCGGCCAAGCATAGCCGAGACAGAAGGAAAATTTTTGGCAACTCGCCGTCTCGACCACGAAGGCCGGAAGAGTTCACAGTGTCTCGGTTACGAATGGCCGAGAATACTTCAGTTATCTCGGCCGAGACATGACGAGAGCTACAATTAGTGATAGGTAATGTGGTGTCGGTGGTGTACCACCGAGAATGTGCTCCTACTCTCGGTTGTACAATGTCAAGAGGGCTAGAGTCGCCTCGGTCGGCATAGGACGAGAGTAAGGCGAATTGAATTGGTCAATCCATGTCGGTGGTGTACAACCGAGAACTTTCAATTGGTCTCGGTTGTACACTGCCGAGATATTTGACTCCTTGTCGGTCCGGGGTGACCAAAAATATGGGTTGTTTCACGAACCTGCTTGACCGAGACATCAGAAATGGATGAATTTGAACATTTTTTTTTGTAAATATTTTTTGGGTTCTGTTCCATGCGCTTATATGTTGTACTGTTTTCAGGTATGGCTCGTTCGAAGGCATCGGTGACTAGGGAGGAGGCTGGTGTTGAGGTGTCGAGGCCTAATAGGGGGCGAGGTGGCCGGGGACCCCCGACAGCATCGTACCGGAAAGAGAAAGAGAAGGAGAATGAGGATGTTAAGGGAAAGGCGAATGTAGATGGAAATCGTGCAAGGTTACAATTGCACGATGAGGGTTCGAACATCGTTGCTGGGCGACCTAAGGATCTTGTTGTTGCCCGAGGGGAAGAGGAGGGGCATGCATTGGAGTCTAGTAGCAGTGACTCATCAGCGACGGGGAATACGACATAAACTGATCGTAATGTACACGAGAGTAGTAGTGGTGTAGCTGCCCATAATGAAGGAGAGGCCGAAGTGCCTGTTGAAGTGCGTGCTCCTTTCCCCGGTGGTCCTATAGACGGGGCGTTGTTGAAGAGCTTTAAGGATCATGTCGCATTAGCGATTTGGAGCAATGAGGTAATTAAAATTTCATTGAACGGGGTAATTTAAAACTCAGGGTTTTCACAAACATGACCAGATGTATTTTTTTGTTGCAGGAGCGTCCGGTTCTCAAGTGTATCAATCACGGAGCTCAGATACAAGAATGGGATTCTGATCGTGCCACCCCGACACGGAGGGACTTCGAGAGGATTATTCGGCGTTACGGGTTGAATACGCGATAGACTGTTCATACCGCAAGGCCAACAAGGAGGTTATCTCGCATTTGTGGAGCGGTGGCGGCGGAGACGAACACATTTCACTTACCTTTTGGTGAAATGTCTATCTCCTTAGAGGGATGTGAGCTTCCTCCTGAAGATTCCTGTGACGGGCAAAGTTGTGGCAGTGGAGAACTTTGCGAGGTACACGAAGGAATCTCGCTCGGACGCTATTAAGATGGTCTCGAACCTACTTGGGGTTAGCGTCGATGAGGCTGAGGAGGAGGTGAATATCAGCAAGGGGCTCACAGTGCGCAAATGTTGGTTGAAGAGTCGATGGTGCCCCAAAGCTGGTTCGAGACCCACAAATTATCCTCCTGTGGAATGCACCGCCCGAGCGTACCTGTTGTACCTTTTGTCTTGCACTCTATTTGCCGATAAGAGTGGGTCTCGGGTGTCGATCGCGCTGTTGAAGCTTCTTGAAGACTTGGACGACGTGGGAAAGTACGCATGGGGTGCGGCTGCGTTGGCCTACTTGTATCGACACTTGGGGTCTGCCACAAGAGTGCAAGTGTCTCAGATTGCTGGCTACCTTACATTGCTTGAGGTTTGTTATAAAATAGAATTAATTTCCTTTTTGTATATTAATTACGCCAACTTGCATTTGTGGACTAACTAACATTGTATGTATTTGCAGGGATGGGTGTACGACCATTTCAAATTTGGTCTCGCCACGCCCAATGCGAAATACATGGACTACGTGCAACCTCGTGTCTGCAGATGGATTCAAAAGCACGAGACCGTGGCGAATGCCGACAAGCTCGGGTCCATGAGGAGAACCTTGGATAGGTTGCGCCCAAGTGAGGTGAGATGGTTATCCATATCCTATGATGATTGATGTTTTTGTATTTTTTTTTTTTTGCTAACAATGGTTGTTGCATTTTGATTAGGTCACTTGGGACCCATATGTGAATTTCGGGGAAAAAGGAGTTGTGCACGCGATGGCCTTTTACAATGGGACGATCAAGTACATGGATGTGGTGGAGCCCTACCACCCGGAGAGGATTCTGAGACAGTTTGGTCATGTGCAATCTATACCAGATCCTCCGTACCGTCCATTAGAAGCACACCGAGGCCCATCTGCGAACAAGTACTCGGTCAAGTATGGGTTCCAGCATGATAATTGGGAGCGATGGAGGAACCATTTGTTGGCTCCTGAAGTTTGTGGCGACAAGGCGGAATTCGAGTTTTTGGCTACATCGGACTACATGCCTTGGTTCCTCAAAGTGTCTCATTCCGTGATCACCAATCCGAGCCTTGAGGACCACGACATGGTCGCCACAACCATCGCAGACAACGAGCTACTTGAGGTATTTCAATGGTTATATGTATTATGCATGTCTTATTCATCCCGATATGTTTTACATTAACACTAACCCGATTATTCTCATCAGTGTAATAGGCATGCGTTGGACGCGGCATTGCGATGGATGGACCTCCCGCCGAAGTTGTGCACGCTTGAGTCTGCGAGGACAATGGCGAGTGACATCGTCAATTTCCTTTCTAGGAGGAGTATAGGTCCCACCACCACGAGTACCACTCCAGCGACCGCAACCGGCACAACCGCCACATCCGGCCCTACCGAAGCTGGCCCGAGGCAGTCCCAGCATGGTAGCACTTCCACACACTCCACCCCGGCCACTGCTTCGCCAGCCACGACCGATGCTCGCCCTCCGAAGAGAATGCTTGGGAAGGAGTATTAAAGGAAGAACCTGAAGAAACTAAAGCAATGACCAAGCGGGGATGGGGAACATAGACATTTGTTTTATTGTTTGGCCGAGACTAGTTGATTAAGAAACTAAAGCAATGACCAAGCGGGGAGTATCAAAGGAGTATCATGTTTTATGACAATTTTATGAAAGCTTCGTACGATTCAGTAATTTAAAACTCATGGTTTATGATGGATGTGGTAGAGTACTTGTATGCTTAATGAGTGATATATGATAGTTTGGCGCAGTTTGGACCTTGTTTTACATTACTTGCTGTTTTACATTTCATATAGTTGTATCTTGGTCTATTTTGTTCTAGAATACATGGTTTTTCTTATTCCGAGGGGGTCTCGGTCATGCAGGTCCGACACTCATGTGGCATTGTCGGTACTGAATAACCGACAAATATGATGGATTCTCGGTGTTGCCTGGCCGAGAATCTCAGTGGATCCTGTATTTAAAAATGTGTGTCGGACCTGCATGGACGAAACCTTTGCAAGACTTTCGGTCACTCGTTACCGACATTGTACCAGGGCGTTCGGCAACTGCTCGACGAGCTATGCCGGTGCATTTGTTGAACATGGCGACCAAATGCTCTCGGTGAGATGGTAACGAGATGGGTGTACAACTCGCGGTTACTCATGACCAAGAATCCATGAGTATGGTCGGGCATAGGTCGACGAGAGGATTGAAATTCGGCAGTGTGTGACCGAGCCGTCACTTTTGTTCTCGGTGGTGTATGGCCGAGACTATACCGTCGATCTCGGTCATTCAGGGCCGACACGTCGCTTTCCACCGAAACTTAACTCATTACAGATCGTCCGTAACATTCAAACTATCTATACAAGAATGAAAATCCAGCACGACAATTTGCACCGAAACTTAACTAATTATATATCTTCGTAACATCCAAACTCACTCTAAAAGTTTATAACTTAACTATACAAGAATGAAAATACAACACAACAGTTGTTTATCCATAGAACATTCGAAGTAACTTTCAAAATTTCTAAATGTACAGCCATCAAGGTTTCTAGGCACAAGTTTTACACTACGGTGTACCTAAATCTACAACGGATATGGTGGCTTCAACAACAGTTGCAATGGGCGCGATGTCTCGAAATACAAATCTACAGTGGATATGGTGGTTTCTGGGTACAAGTTTTACTCAACTTAACAGTTCCAACAAACCATCATATGGTTGTCAAACATTGTTACCTCACTGTCAGATGATGTCAATCCGCAAGAATCGATAAACGCTCGCCAAACGCAATGTTGCTTTATGGTTCAAGCTTAGTGGTGGGGTGCCCCTTTTTCTTTGCCAAAATGGTTTGTGGGGTTTAAATCAATATATATACATGGGCAAAATGGTCTTTTCCATTTTTGCTGGAATTCTTACAAATAAGTTGGGTGCCTTCATGAAACGATGGGGTGCCCTTAGCGGCCCTCTAACTGATTTGTTTAGAGGGCCGCTATAGTCACCCCACCAATTCATGAAGGCACCCATTATTTTTTGTCATTCTCCCTTCTAAATTACACTTTAATGTAAATGATTTTATTGCCCCTTTCATATAAACTCACTTCAACCTCACAACCCATTTTCAAACCAATTTTGGGGCACCGCACTACATTGGCTCCCAAGTGAAACCTAAAGTCACAATTTTCTTTGTCGGCGTGTATCGATTCTTGCGTCTTCACATCATCCGATAGCGACGTAACACTATTTTACGACCATATGAGGCTTTGAACGAACTGTTTTTTTTTTATCTGAACAGTGAAATTGATGATTTAGTTTGTCAATGTAGGGTTTGGTAAATTCGACCAATCCGAACTCGTTTCCACTGTAAAATGGACGAATGCACTGCAATGGTGCAAGATGAGGTACAAGAAGATGTATTTGTTGAAATTTATTGTGTTTATTTTTCTGGTTTTTCATGTTTTTCAGTCAAAGTTGCACGGGTGCGATTGTTTCGGCCTCGCAGGACCGAGACTTATAAATAAGTCTCGGTCGAAAGTCATCGAGACTTATGCGTAAGTCATGGTCATGCGGTGACCGAAACTAATAGTATAGTCTCGATTTAAAACGACCGAGACTATTTCATAAATCTCGGTTTCCATTGAACGAAAATTGGTTTAGACTCGCGGACCTATACTACCGAAAATTTGGTTTTTTGGGTTTTTTGGGTTTTTTAGTGAATTTGATGTGCATTTTAGTTGAGTCGTAATGTTACAATGTATGTATTGCACGTAATGTCGGTTTCAACTTTATTTTCAGACTACAAGGATGCGTTTACTCTTTGTAGGTCATTCTCATCTAGAGAATCGGCTATTTCATGGCTTCAAATGATTGGCCGTGAGAACAAGTTTGTGTTAGTAACGAAACACTCTGATGCTGGAGGAAGCGCAGTGGAAGGGTCAAACTTGCGTGTGAGAGGTCCGATACATATAGGGGAATGTCATAAAGAGTAGGGAAGGGTAAAGCGGCAAAAATTACTTTGAAATCAAGAACTGAAGAAGAAGAGGAAACGGGGAGGGCTCAAACTGGTACAAAAAAAATGTGGATGCCCTTTCCTTATTAACATCAAGGAAAATGTTGATTCTTTGTGGTATGTCACTGTCGTATGTAGGAGGCACAATCACGACCCCGCCAAAAACTTGGACGACCACTCATTTGCGGGAAGATTGGATAAGGGTGAGCAGGAGGTTGTGGTGCAAATGACTAAGGGTAATGTGAAGCCAAGAGATATCCTCAATACGTTGAAGCGAATAGATGTTAAAAATGTATCGACAATGCAGACAATATATAATGCACGACAAAAATCTCGAATTGAGGATACGGGTGGGAGGACTCAAATGCAACAACTATTGTACATATTGGAGAAGAATAAGTGGATGTCGTGGCATAGGAAACATCCCGATATGAATGTCCTCACTGATTTATTTTGGTCACATCCTGATTCAATCAAGTTGCTAAGGTGTTTCTCATCGGTAATTTTGATGGATTGCACTTACAAAACAAATAGGTATCAAATGCCGTTATTGAATATTATTGGCATCACTTCAACGCATTTGACGTTCTCCATTGGGTTTGCTTTCATATCATCGAAGACTCTTGCAAATTATGTTTGGGCACTTGAGAATTTGAGATCCATATTGGATGGGTGGCCTAAACCTGACGTGTTTGTTACGAATCGGGAGTTTGGTCTTATTAGTGCCATCGAAGAAGTATTTCCATCATCGTCTCACATTCTTTGCTCTTGGCACATCAACAAAGTAGTATTGGCCAAAACTAAGAAGATGTTTGGGGATAATGAAGGATTCACTCATTTCATGGATAGGTGGACGAGTGTATTGTATGCTAAGTCGGAGGCCTTATTAGAACTTAGGATGAATGACTTGCGTTGTAAGTTTTGTCATGTGAAGGGTCTTACTGATTACTTGGATAACACATAGGTGAAGATCTACAACGAGAAACTTGTACTGGCATGGAAAAATCGAATTATGCACTTTGGGGAAACAACGACACAGAGGGTTGAGTCTGCGCATTCCACTCTAAAGCTACATCTTGGCAACAGTCAAACAAATTTTGAGACTTTGTGTATAGTGGTTGATGGTCTTCTTAGGATCCAACATAACAACATCAATGCATCATTTGAGCTCAGTATGAATGTGGTGCAACATGAATATTTTGATGGGTATATCGCCGATTGCTTGGTTATGTCTCTCAAAGGGCGCTTAAGTTAATTAGAGATGAATTGGAACGTGGAGAGGATGTTGGACATGACTCTACTCGTTGTGGTTATGAGATACGTACCACGCATGGTATTCCTTGTGCCCACGAGCTAAATTTTCATAAATTTGTTGGTTCACCCATCCCTTTCGAGGACAATCATGTGTACTGGCGAAAGTTGAGTATGATACCAGAGAATCCTGTGGATCGGTCTGGGTACAATGTGAACGATGAGATTGAAACAGTGTTGCAAAAGTTTCATGCTTGCACTGATGAGGACAGTCGCATCAGGATTATTCAGCAGCTTAGGAGATTAGTCGACCTTCATCTACACCGGGAGTGGTGCCACTTACAAAAATAAAGACAAAGGGAAGGACACTTGGGTCTTCAATTGAAAGTTTGTTGAATAGAGAAAAGAAGATAGGGCCAAAGAGGAAACACGATGAAGACGATACTTCGACGACAAGATTGCCTAGCGGATTTGAGTACGTACTATCGACTGAAGAGGCTTCTAGTTCGAGAAAAAAAAAATTAAAGTGGGGCCTAAAATACGTCATACATGTCGATAGACCCGTGCAGCTAAGATTGGTTATTCTCATTGCATAGAACCGGATTGGTTTCTATATGTTGAGAGCGGCATTGATGTGCTAGGCAATGGTAATTGTGGATATCGGTGTGTTGCCTCCGGGCTAAAACTTCTCGATGTCGATGGTTGGAAGATAGTATGTAAAAGGATGTTTGATGAGATAATTGGGTATGAAAACCTTTGGCGGGAAGTGCTTGGAACGAGTTACGAGAAGGTCAAGACTGTTGTGCATTGTCCAAATAATCATGTTGTTGCCTCTTTTGACTAATGGTTGTCACTTCCAGACATGGGATTGTTAATATCAAAGACATTTAATGTAATTCTAGTAAACCTCTCGCATGGTAGTTGCTCGACATTCCTTCCTCTACGTAGTGTTCCACCGTCATCGTTACATAGTCGACTTATCATTGCCATGATTAATGAAAGGAATATCCATTGGGTAAGGGTAAGTTTGTACAATTTTAGTGAATTGTCTTTTTCACATTTCGATCATATGATAATAGATTTTTTGTTCTACTTTAAATTTGACAGGTGAAGTTGATTGTGAATGCACCGTTGCCTTTATTATATCCATTGTGGGAAAGGTATATCGAGGAGTGCGCAAAAGGTTGGCGTGATGGATTCGTAATTCGAGAAATCGTGTCAGTTGTAACTTCTGAAGAAGGCACGCTTTCCGTGGTAGATTTTGATTCTCCGTAGTGTATTACATGTATCAAAAGTAATTGTTGTACATGTTTTTTACTGTAATCAATGTAAAGTGGTTTTATTGATATGTTATGGTTTCTAATTGTGCAAAATTTACATCTCGGTAAAGCCCGTCCGTCACCCACGCATAAGTCTCAGCATTTACTAACCGAAAAGTAACGTAACTTCTTGGTATGACAATACCGAGAGAGGTGTTTCGCTATGTAATATGTTACTTTACACAAATGACTCGTTGACCTGTGCACGACTCGACTAGACCATTCTCGGTTCCTCGAAACCGAGACTAAAGGACCATTCTCAGTACCTTGAAACCAAAACTAAACGTTTAGGTTATAAATGTTTTTAATTGTAAACATTGTTAAGTGGTTTTTTTTAATATGTTATGGTTTCTAATTGTGCAAAAATTACCTCTCGGCAAAGCCTCTCCGTCACCCATGTATAAGTTTCAGCATTTGTCAACCGAAACCAATCGTATTTTCTCGGTATGCCAATACCGATAGAAGTGTTTCGCTATGTAATATGTTACTTCACAGAAATGACTCGTCGACCCATGCATGACCCGACTGGACCATTCTCGGTTCCTCGAAACCGAAACTAAACTTTATTTTCGTACATGAATGAGCGAGACACTGTCGAGTTTATTAGCCTACGTGCAGTGGGTTATGGTCGATACCTTTTTGAGTCTACTTGGTCACGCAAGACACAACTGAGAATTTCCCTATGGTGTCGGTAACCACATACCGAGAATATTATGATTGATGCAATTAGGTCTCCTCACGCTATGCTGAATCCGATATTATGGCATTATTTTCGTTCGCTTCTAAACGAGACAATACCTAATTTCGGGGTCTACATAACTCTCTGTTAGAAGTGAACGAGGCTCATTGGAAGCTCTTGGAGGGACATATCCGAGAGGTATTGGAATGTGTCGGTTGTGTGGTTCCAAAAATTTTGGCCACCTCTACCACTAGTACTCCCACCCACATTACGATCAGTACTTGTAGTGTCTGCCGGTGCTGATGAGTCACTACTACTAAACTCTGATGCATGAGTCTCATTTTCACCTCGGGCAACTACTAGATATTCTTGTCACCGCGCGTCAATGTTGGAACCCTCAACGTGCAATTGTAAATTCTTTGCACGATTTCCAGCAATCTTACCCTTTCCCTTCACATCTACCTTCTCTTTCTCTTTCTCTTTCCCTTTCCGATAAGATGCAATCGGGGGTCTCCGACCGCCTCGCCCACGGTTACCCCTCGACACCTCAACACCAACCTCCTCCCTAGTCGCCGGGGTTTTCGAACGAGCCATACCTGATAAGACTACAACATGTAAGCGCCTAGAGCAGAAACAGAAGTACAATTCAAAAAAATAAGAACAAAATCTTCCATTTCTATAGTCTCGGTCAAGCAGGTTTGAGAAACAATTAGAATATCGGTGACGTGTGACCGAGATAACACTGTAAGTCTCGGTAATGGACAACCAAAAAATCTGCTACATTATCGGTTGTACATCACCGACAGGACATCAACTATACACTTCGAATTACTCTCGTGATGTGGTGACCAAGAGCAATCACAACGTTACGCTACCTAAAACAATAACACAATTAGAATTTCGGTGACGCGTGACCGAGATAACACAATTAGTCTCGGCCATTCTTTGCCGAGACTGTATAAACTATTATGGTCTGTCTGGCCGAGAACCACGAGTTTCCAAACACTTCCCCTATGTCTCGGCCATGCTTGGTCAAGACTGTACAAATTATTTCTGGCATGTGTGGTCGAGAACCACGAGTTTGCAATGAACAAACCATTGAATGCACCGCTACACAAACATAACAAATACTCTACCAAATGCAACTTAATTACACTATCAACGTACCTTCAAACGATCGATTTCATGACATGAGTGCAAGAACGAAAACCTAAACCCGAGCCTTAATGTGGAGACGAAATCCAACAAATCACAGAGCCTCCAAACTCGAACAACCGCTTACGACAGAGGAGAGAGACGGAGAGGAACGAAGACAACGGTTGCTTGCAATGGATCGAGCAAAAATAGTGGGTTAAGAGCATGGTGGTGGGGTGCCTCTATTTTGAATGATATGTATTTTGGGCCATAATTTTGGGTGCCCTTGGTAAATGACTTTGTGCCCTCAACAAGAGGATGCCTTCATGAATTGGTGGGGTGCCCATAGTGGCCCTCTTTGTTTAATGCTAGGATGTCCTAAGACACATGAATTAGGATGCAGGTGAGGCAGGGGATCTTATTCTCTATGGGTATCCGCCCAGATGTTGCCTTAATGGGGCAAGAATTTTCCACCAACTAGTTCCCATGGGGTTAGAGATGGGGCAATTTCATCCCCACTATTGGAGACGGGCAGCGTGGGGGCGGTATTACCTCTCCCCACCACAGAGATTTCCCATAGAGATTCCCTATTCCACCCAGTGGAGATTTTTCACGGAGATCATGAATATTCCATGTAGCAATTGCATCAAAATCATTAAATCTTATATTTCCATTTTTATCTAGTAAATGTTTCACATAAAATTTGAAAACCGACCTACAATTGCGAAGAAAAAGCTTTTAATGATTTTAATTTCGGATTCGTAATGTATTTGATTTTTTTAGATATTTTATGTGAAAAAGTGATGGGGGCGAAGAATCCACGTAGGGGTGAGGATCCCTGCTAGGTGGGGAATGTGGGTCAAAATTTTTTTGGTGGAATATTTCAAGTGGGGATTTCCCGCCCCGCCATAAATGGGGATGGAGATTACATTTCTCGCCCTAAAACTCGCCCCACCTGCATCCCTATAAGGGAGAGCTCACCTGCTGACGTGGGTGCTAATAAATTACAGTCATGCTGCCTATTTACTTTTAAATTCTTAAAATGATATAAATTTTTTTATCCGTTAAGTAGATTATTCTGTATTTTGAAAATGCGTCATTTATGGTTGCGTGGCCATGCCACCTCATTTACATGTGAATGCGTCATTCATGTAAAAGATTCAGTTACGTCATTACATAAAATGACATGGGTATACCATTTACCATTTTATAAATTGAAAAAATATCGCAACATCATCCTTTATATATATATAGGGAGAGAGATTTGCAAATAGTAAAATCAATAAATAAATAAATAAATAAATTAGTATGTGGTATGTGTTAAATAAATTAGTATGTGGTATGTGTTACCTCTTTAATTAGAACTCTTGATAGAGATTTTTACATTAGATGGCTTAAAGTATATAACACAAAAAATAGTAGTATTCAACTTAAAATATTTAAATTCTAAATAATGTGTATAATTTAAAAATTGTCAATATATAAAAAAAGTAGTTGTGGTTCATTCTATCAATTTTTATAATTGTGTTTATAATTAAATAATTATTTAAAGATAATCATATTACAACTCGATTCGGTTTAGCCAATTTTAATTAGTTGACAGGCAGTTTTATATGCACACCACAGTTTTGTAAGGGCAAGCCACTAAATTTGAGCACCCACTGTTTTAATAAGGGCACATCAAAACATAAATAGAAACCCCAAAATACCTTCATTTGTTGAGAAGGGCACCCTAACCCCAATTTCATTTTTTCATCATCGTCCCCTTCCACAAACAAACTGAGCCCTAAGTGATCCCTTCATTATTCATTGTAATCCCCTTCCATGAACCGAGCCCTAGATCATTGGTCATGCACGACCAAACTATACATGATTGGTCGACCATTATGACGGACCAAAATGGATTCCATTTTTTGTATTGGGTCAGTCATACATGGTTGAATGAACGCAAGAGATCAATCCTACATGACCGAACCATACATGATTGTTCAGCCATTTATGACTGACCCAAATGGATCGCATGTCCAAGTATTAGGTAGGTCACACAAGAAATACATATTCATTTTGCACATCCGTGTCTCCTATACTTTCATCCTCCATTTTGTAAAGTTATTAGCCACCAAACAACCCAAACAAACAATGTCATATCAAAACTAAGAAATTTGTTCAAATCCATAAATGGACACAAAACATTAGAAATACTATATTTCCATCACAAAGCATGAACAAATTGAATCTTATGATGGTAGTGGGCTCAAAATGTGGTAGCCCCGCGCCCGAGGCCGCTGAAAGTAGCTGCTGCGCGGGTCTCGCAACCTTGTTGACGCCTGTCACCATGTTAATGCTCCCCGGTATGCGTGCTGTTCATCGTATTCTTCATATTATTTGTCAATTATCCGAGATATACATTAAATTACAAGTATGGCTTGTGTTTTTCAGAGTTGCAAGTAGGTAACCAGTAAATTTACAGCGTAAGTCTTAAAATGCATAAACATGGATTTTCATTAACTTTAAGTTTTATAGAGCATCAGTCATACTGTGGAAAACTCGGAATATAGTACATTATATATCAAGCCAAAAAGAAGCAAATATATACAAGTACATGTGTCTCATAAGTCTCCCATAACCCCAAAATATATAACAAAATACCAAAATAAACACATACGAGTAATATGCCGAACAGTGGGCGAACTTAGAGATAGTCGCTAAGAATCCCCTTACCCTTACTCGTAGAAGGATCTGCACTCAGCAATCATAAGAAAATAGATGACGAGTCCAGTAAGTAAAGTCCCAAGGAAATTCATTGATCATTCATATGATAAAGTAAAGGAAATCCAATAAATACTGTTAAATAAACATGCAACTGTAAATGGATCATCGCATGTGTAAATAACAATAAAGCGCAAATGTATGTGCCAATCCCGATCAGACTAGACCATACTTTGGATACCCTCCCCAGGATCCCACTGTTGGATACACCCAACTGGCCCATCACTTGGTCCTCTCGGTGGCCGGTGTAGACCCACGACGCATCGACACATGTACTAAAAAAGTAGCTCAGGTCGTTATTCATCGATGACTTTTGATACACATGCTATGGTCTTGTGTGCCATAAAGACACAACGGAACACCCGGCGAAAGTAAACTCAATCAACCGTTCAAACAGTGACACATACAAATATAACTGAAAATAAATAAAGAATAGAAACAAAAATACACTGAACAAGATAAAGTAAAACAGTAATAAAAGCAAGTAAATACTCAAGTGACGTTCCATTGAGTTTTACAAACCTCAAACGCGCTCCGATCGGTCTTTACGCACCCATATTTGACACCAAATCCCGACTTCAGACTCCTAGTCCTCAATGTCCTATATAAAATATTTACATTAGGTTTTAGAACACTCCAATTGAAAATAAAATTATTTAATTTTATTTTCTTTAATTAATTTTAAAATATGAGATTTTCTCGAAGATGGCCGCATTGAGCGCGTCCGGGTTGAACCACATTAGCCATGTCTCGGCTTGACCGATTTTCTTGAATTTGGTCTTGATTTCCATTTTTTCTATATCCAACAAATTTGCTTTTGATTATATGTACATTCTGTAGATGTATAAATATACATTAAATATAATGTATTTATACATTATATATTACTTATATATTAATTATATAAACCTTACTCAATTTAAGGCCAATCCTCTGTGCGTTACATCCAAATCAAACTTTCTTCTTTTTTCTTTTCAAACTTTCGGATTGCGTTCAAGCATAAGATACTACTTAGTTGTTGTGTATGAACGCACGAGCTCCTGCGCACCAGTAGCGCGGGAGCAACTTGTGGTGCTCACACATTGGGCAAACGGTGCATCTTCGTCGATAGCGATGCATCTTCACCAAAAGCCCTGGCAACGACAATGATTAACAACAATCTTTCATGCATTAGTGTAGAACTAAATTTGCAACAAATTCTAGAGTTGTAATCAAACTCTTTTAATTAAGATTAGTGGCATTGTGTAAACTTGTCAATATATATCTATCATATATATAAAGCACGAATACCAAATTTTTGAGTAGTAATGAAATTTACTTATTTGCCTATATATATCTATCATATTTACTTCTTTTCCCATATATATCTATGATATATAAAAACAACTATATATCTATCATATATGTCTATTTATATACGCTACCTCTTCAACATCTTGAACACTGTTTCTTCAAATCGATCAACAACTCAGCGACTCTCCTACCTCTTCAAATTGATCAACAACTCAACTAATCAACGACTTTCCTTCCTCTTTAAATCATTCATTCCTTGTTTTCCTTCATCGACTCATTCGTTGCTTTCCTTTGCTCTTCGATTCAAATGTGAGTTAATCCACCTTTCTTCTCCAATTTTTTTTTTTTTTTTTTTTTCGGAGAGGTTCGATTCAAAGGTGAGTTAATCATTTGGTCTATATAGTTCAATTTGATTCATGGTTTTTGAAAGAAATTTGGGTCTAATCCACCCTTGATTCAATGTTAAATTTAACACCAAAAGCCCTATTTCATCTGGTCTATATGGTTCAATTTTATAAATAATTTACTTCATGAAAAGGAGCATCCATCTTTTTTGCAACTGTACTTTTATGATACTGATCATGAAGTGCAAAACCGAATGCATTGCTCTGATGGGATGAAAGAGATAATTTTGGCAAGGTTAATTAGTATGCTTGCGAAAAATCTATATGCAAGTTTTTTACGCACTTTACAAAATAAGGAAGATTTAGAAGATCATGTTATTCAATTAGTTTCAAGTGTTAGTCACATTCTACTTATTGTTTTTCATGTTTTTTATTAATTGTAGTGGTTCTTTTCAATTTTGGTTAATTAACTAAAATTAATTCCCGCGAGCGAAGCGAGCGGGTCAATCGTGCGTAACACGTCTTGAAACTAGTATATATATATATATACCCCATTTCGACAAGCATAAACCCCCATTTTCATGTTTTGAACTTAAAGAGTGAGGAAGAATTCATACTTAGCTTTGGGTTGTTCTTGATTTACTCTTCCAAGTAAGATTCTCCACCCAATTTGCCTATAATTTCTCCTAAAATTTCACCTTTATCAAGCTCTCTCACAACTCTGGATTTTTGGTTGAACAACAAAGCATTGCATGCTCATTATTCCCACTAAGTGGTTCTTTTATATTTGGACAATTAGATCTTGGCCATTAATCTTTGTGTTCCCTCTCATCTCTAGGCCATATTGTGGTCCATAACTTAAGTTGTCCATCTCCAAGTGATACATAATAGACACACACCTTACCTAGATTTTCAATATCTAGATTGTCCCAATGTCCATCAATGGCCTTAGTTAAGTTGATCAAATTGTAGGCTTAATTAATGAAAAACTCATATTTACTTATCACACCTTTTTTATCGCCGCTATGGGCACCCCACCAATTTGCAAAGGCACATCGTTATTAAGGGCACAAATTGGTTTGCTCAAGGCACCCAAAAAAATGAGGTATATTTCCTGAAACACCCTACCTAAAATGTGCACCTCACCTAGCTCGATCATCTCCTCAGTCGTTCCCGAGCAATTGGTTTCCTCTTCTCTTCTGATCCTCTGTCGTTGAACCTCTATGTCCTCAATCTCTATTGTCCAAATCATGTCCAACACCACCGTGTCCATTATCACCATGTCAAGCATCACCGAGTCGACCATCTCCTTCAAATCCTCTTCTTCGAATCATCAAATTTAGAAAGTCAATTCGAATGACTAAAGGTAAGGTTTTACTCGATTTGGTTGGAAATGGTTTTTTTTTATTTAATTTTGTTTTCAGAATTGTTTGATCTTCATTCACGGGTTTCCAATATGGAAACCCGTGGTTTTTTGCCACATAGGGTAGTAACGTATGGGATGTTCTCGACCATTAATGACCAAGAATGTCCCAATTAATGGTGAAAATTAGCATATAATACGTCTCGGTTACAACTAACCAATACTATAAGTACTTGTCTCGATTAGTTTTAACCAAGACAACTTCACATATTCTTGGTAATATATTACCGAAACTAATGTCGAATGTAATTTCTACCTGTCTTAGTCGAATATCACCAAGACTTTATATTACGTTTCGTTTCCTAGAAACCGATACTTATAGGTATGTCTCGATATTATATTAATTCTCAGACTTATTCAACTGAGACATACTTTTTACACATTATTTAATTCATTTTTTATTTAAATTAATTATTTGAATTTTCCCTTCAGATATGGCTCATTCCAAAGCAGTTGTGACTAGGGAGGAGACCGATAGTGATCCATTAGGAGGTGCCCGTGGTCGTGGTGGTCGGCGAAGACTGCCTCTTTTTGAAAGGAGAAACAAAAGCTTGAAACCAAGGTTAAGGCACTAGAGGCGAGTACACATTCTCATAAGGGTGTTGTAAAAGATTAGGGTTTACATATTGCCAAGCATCAGGAAAGGGATTTGATGATTGCTCGAGGTGGAAGTCAAGGTGAAGCTTTCGAGGACTCACTTGGGAATGAAGAAAGAGAAAAAGGTTTGTTTAAAGTTATTTGCAATTGTTGAATTTGTTACTTACTATTTACTTAGTTTTTATGCTTTTTTGACAATTGTGATTTTGTGTCTTACTTTGTCAAGATCATGTGGGTGGTAGTACCAGTGGTGGAGGCAACAGATGGACACGAGCCACACGAGGCAGTCGAGGAAGCGGAGGTGGGCGAGATGAGCGTGGTACCGACCATAACAAATGAAGAAGATCAAGAAGAAGACCCGTTTACTCTTTTACTCGGTGGGCCAATAAACTGGAGTCTATTGTTGAGTTTCAAACATTGTGTTGCGGCTGCGATTTGGGACAATGTGGTACGTAGCTCGTCTGTTCCTCTAACAAAGTCACATTACTAGCTATTAGTACTTACAATATTGCATGAGTAATGAAAGCTCTCACTAAGTCACAAATTAACACATGCATGGGGTGTTGCTACTGGTAAACATTACTTCTTGTTTATGCTTGTTGGTTTGGAGCTGATCCTTTCCCAACATCATTTATGGAGTTTGGTAATCAATTTAATGTATGTTAATGAATTTGAAATACTAGTAGATAATTTGTTGTTATGAGATGTGAGGTATTCTCATAATTCTAACACTTTTTTAGGGGCTTACCATATAGTAGCAATGAAGTATTTTTTTATTAATTTTGTGAAATGTGTTTAATATAATTTTGTGCTTACATGATGAGTTGCGACTTACCTTGAGATTCATAGGCTGTAAACATAGCTATATATATTTGTGTAACTTTCATTTGTTTTGCAGCATCGGCCACAACTGCAATGCATCAACCACTAGGCTCAAATCTAAGAGTGGGATTCGCAAGCATGTCACCCTGATACCGAGGGTCTTCAGAGGATTATCCACCGGATCGGGTTAACCACGCTCACCGACTGCTCGTACCGGAAGGGCAACAAAGAATCGATTTCTGCATTTGTCATGCGGTGGTAGCCGGAGACAAATACATTTCACATGCCATTCGGTGAAATGTTAATAACTTTGGAGGACATCATCATGTGTATTGAAGATTCCGGTGACCGACAAGGTTGTTATGGTGGACGGTTTCTCAAGATACACCGAGGACTCTCGTAAGGAAGCAATTGAGCTAGTTTCCAAATAGCTTGGTGTTAAATTTGAGGAGGCGGAGGAGGAGGTCAAGATCATGAGGAGCCGCACTGTTCAAAATACATGGTTGAAGACTCGGTGGGCCCCGATAGGGAAGCCGAAGCCGTGTAATTACCTTCCCATGAAGTGAGCATTTATTTTATACCTCTTGTCGTGCACTCTTTTTACCGATAAGAGTGGATCACGGGTCTCCATCGCATTGTTTAAGTTGTTGGTGAATTTAGACGATGTTGCCAAGTATGCATGGGAAGCTGCTGCGTTGGCGTACTTGTACCGTCAGCTTGGGTCGACGACTAGATTTGAAGTGTCGTAGATTGCCGGTTACCTCACTTTACTCTAGGTAATTGACACAAATTCAACTGACTTTCTAATTTTTAATTATTACCAATTATGGTATCGTTGCTAATTTTTTTTTTTTTTGGCCAGGGATGGGTATACCAGCACTTCGAACTTGGTGTTTGATAAAACTTGGGTTTGCCATATCAAACACCAAGTTCATGGACGGAGTGCAACCCCGTGTTATGCGTTGGATCCAGAATCACGAGACTGTCGAGAATTAGGATAAATTATTATCAATTTGGCACACGTTGGATCGATTGAGGCCAAATGAGGTGCTCCTCCTTCATTTCTTTCACATACGCCCTGTGTGGCCTTACTTGCTACTAATATATATTTTCTTACTAGTGTAAGTGATGTGGGAGCCATATGCTGAGATTAGGATGGATGGTATGGTGAACCCGATCGCGTTCTACGATGGGACTTTGAGGTATATGGATATCGTAGAGCCATACCATCCGGAAAGGTTCCTAAGACAGTTCAGGGTATGTGCAAGGTGTACCAGCCCCTCCGTATTGCCATCTCGAGGCATCCCGAGGCCCATCTGCACTCAAGTACTCCGTTAAGCACGAGTTCCAATTGGAGCATTGGGAGAGCTGGCGTAACCATCTGCTGGCACCTGAAGTCTGAGGTGAGAAGGCTCAATTCGAGTTCATGGCCACATCAGAGTACCTTCCATGGTTCCAATGAGTTTCTCACCCTATTATCGAGAACCCAACATACGAGGACGATGCGGCCGCAACCTCTACCATTGCCAATAATGATGCGTTTGAGGTGTGTAGTTGGCGGTGTTCATTTCATTTCATTTCCTACCATTATTGCCTAACTTAACAAACTTATGAATGTTGTTTTTGAATAGCTGAACCGACGTGCATTGGACTTTGCGTTGAAGTGGATTGTCTTGTCGGAGGAGGAATGTACCGTTAACTCCGCAAAGAGAATGGCGAGAGATGTCATGAACTTCTTGTCGGAGAGGATTATCACCACCGCTACTACCACCACCGCTACCACGGCTACAACCATCGCTACTACCCAACAAGACTACATGACAACCCAATCCAAGTTTAGTGATGTTCCTCCTTGGTCCGATGCTCCTCTTACTCGGCCCGTTGCTCCTCCTCCTAAGCGCATGCATGGTAATGAATATCAGCGAAAGGTATTCAAGAAGACGAAACCCTTCGAGCCCTCCGAGAAATGATCAGATGTTATTGATGTTGCATGGATCGTAAAACTGTTTCTTGTTGTTGACATTGAATTGTAATTTTTAAACTATTTGTTATTTTTGATGTTCATTTTGTAAACTGTTTGTTGGGTTAAATTGAAATATTTATACTTAATCTTTTTCTTGATTTTCTAACTATTTGTTGTTGTTGCTATAGCATTGTAACCTATTTTTTTGGTTTTACTGGTTCCTTACATTATTTTGTGGCCAATCCATTTAGATTAAGTATATTAGGTAAGTAATTGCTTTGTCTCGGTAGGACAACAACGACATTTATGCATAAGTATCCATTCTAGCCTAACGAAATGTTGGTGGTAGTTACGGACACACAAAATCGAGACTAATACAAGAGACTATAGAAAGATACGTCTCCATAATGCAAAACCGCAAATGAATACTTAGTCTCGTCCAAGTCCCACTGTGACATTGGTAGTAATCTCGGTTGTTGATCACTGTGACAACAAGTAAATCATACATGATAGAGTCTCGATTATGCATTACCGAGATTATAAAATAAGTTTCAGTTGTTTCTGACAGAGAGTTATGTCCAGATTCCAGTCATACCATACCGAAACATATAGCTAGGTCACGGGACCTGCTTGGCCGAGACTGAAATTTTATATAGAATTTACTAGCTTCTGCGAAATTTAAATTTTCTATTTATTGTTTCCTAGCATGTAGAAATCATATTGGTTTGTACAAGAAACAAATCATACACATTGGCACCAGTTTTTCACTCATATCTCTAATAAATAAAAAACAAATCAAATAACATTTTCAAAAAACAAATCATAGACATTTCAAACCACTTGCAATGAAGTATAGAAAATAACAATCAGCTTTACAATAACTTCAACATATTCGAACATCGTGAACAAAACTTCATGATAGATGAAGTATATAACGTAAATCCAAATGTAGCTACGACGAAGCTTGATCTACTATGGAAGGTGTGCCTTCTTGAGAAGTTATAGGTGGCACGATTTTTTGAATTATGAATCCATTACACCAACCTTTAGCACGCTCCTCAGAATAACTTGCCCATTATGGATATAATGGTGGCAGCGGTGCATTCATAGTCAACTTGACTTGTCAAATACATAGTACAATAATGAGTCATTACCATTTAATTAGAAGATGTCAAAACACAATTCGCAAATAAAATACGATATTACCCTAACCTAATGGATGTTCCTATCATTAATCATTCCAATAATAAGTCGGCCATCTAACGATGACGGTGGGACATTATGTAGAAGAAGGAATGTCGAGCTACAGTCGTGCGAGAGGTTTACTAGAATGACATTGAATGCAATTGATATGAAGAGACCCATGTCTAGAAGTGTCAACCATTCCTCAAAAGAGGCACTAACCCAATCATCCGGATAATGCGCGACATCCTTTACTTTCTCGTAACTCGTTTCGTGCACTTCTCGCCAAAAAGTTTCATACACCCTTATCTCATCAAACATCCTTCTATGAACTAACCTCTAACCATCAACATGGGAGAGTCCAAGTCCGGAGGCAACACACCGATATCTGCAATTACAATTGCCGGTCATATCGATAGTGCCTCAACGTATGTCAACCAATCCGGTTGTATGCAATGATAATAACCAACCTTAGATACACCTTTGGTCTCCTGATGTGTTCGACGTGTTTTAGGCCCTCCTTTATTTTGCTTTTTCCTTGAACTAGATGATTCTTCTTTCGATAGTACATACTCAAACCCGCTTGGCAATCTCGTCGTCGAAGTATCTTCATCATCGTGTTTCCTCTTTGATCCTTTCTTATTTCCTTTGTTCAACAAATCTCCTATTGTAGACCCAGGTGTCCTTCCCATTGTTTTTATTTTTGTAGGTGGGACAACTCACGATGTAGATGAAGAACGACTAATCTTTCTAAGTTGCTGAATAATCCTAATGTGATCGTCCTCGCCAGTGTAAGCATGAAACTTTTGCAACACTGTTTCAATCTCATCGTTCACATTGTACCTGGCTTGATTCATAGGATTCTCTGGTACTATACTCAACTTTCGTCAGTATACATGAATGTCCTTGAGAGGGATGGGTGAACCGACAAATTTATAGAAGTTTATCTCGTGTGCATAAGGAAGATCATGCGTGGTATGTATCTTACAACCACAATAAGTAGAGTCATGTTTAACATCCTCTCCACGTTCCAATTCATCTTTAATTAACTTAAGCGCCCTTTGAGAGACATATCAACACAACTAGCGATAAAAGCCATCAACATATTCATGTTGCACCACATTCAAACTGAGCTCAAATGATGCCTTGATTTGTTAAGTTGGATCCTAAGAATATCATTAACTACACTTCACAAAGTCTTAAAATTTGCCTGACTGTTGCCAAGATGTAGCTTCAAAGTGGAATGCACAGACTCAACCTTTGTGTCGTTGTTTCCCCAAAGTGTATAATTCAATATGTCCATATCGGCACAAATTTCTTCTTGTAGATCTTCACCCATGTGTTATCCAAGTATTTAGTAAGACCTTTCACATAACTGAATTCACAATGCAAGTCATTCATCCTAAGTTCAAATAAGGACTTTGATTTAGCATACAATACGCTCATCCACCTATCCATGAAAAGAGCGAAGCCTTCGTTATCCTCAAATATCTTCTTAGTCTTGGCCAATACTACTTTGTTGATGTGCCAAGAGCAAAGAAGGTGAGACGATGATGTAAATACTTATTCGATAGCATAACACTAATAAGGCCCAACTCTCGATCCGTAACAAACACGTAGGTTTAGCCACCCACTCAATATGGATCTCAAGTTCTCAAGTGCCTAAACGTAATTTGCATGAGTCTCTGATGATATAAAAGCAAACCCAACTGAAACATCAAATGTGTCGAAGTGAAGCCAACAATCTCCAATAACGACATCCGATACCTATTTTTTTGTAAATGCAATCCATCAATAGAACCGATGAGAAACACCTTAGCAACTTGATTGAATCAGGATGTGACCAAAATAAATCAGTGACGACATTCATATCGAGATGCTTCCTATGCCACGACATCCACTTATTCTTCTCCAATATGTATAATAGTTGTTGCATTTGAGTCCTCCCACCCGCATCCTCACTTCGAGATTTTTGTCGTGCATTATATATTGTATGCATTATCGATACGTTTTTAACATCTATTCGCTTCAACGTATTGAGGATATCTTTTGGCTTCGCATTACCTTTAGTCATCTGCATCACAACCACCTGCTCACCCGTATCCAATCTTCCTGCAAACGAGTGGCTGCCTAAGTTTTTGGCGGGGTTGTAATTGTGCCTCCCACACACAACAATGACATACCATAAGGAATCTGCATTTTCCTTGAAGTTAATAAGGAAAGGGCACTCATATTTCTTTGTACCAGTTTGAGTCCTCGTAGTTTTCCCTTCCTCTTCAGTTCTTGGTGTCAAGGCAAGTTTTGCTGCTTTGGCTTTCCCTATTCTTTGTGACATTCCCCTAAATGTACGGGACCTCTCACATACAATTTTGACCCTTCCCCTACATTTAATCCCTTCGGCATTAGAGTGCTTCGTTACAAAGATAAACTTGTTCGCACGACCAATCATTTGAAGTCATGAAATAATCGATTCTTTCGATGGGAATATCCTACAAGGAGTGAAAACATCCTTGTAGTCTGGAAATAATGTTGAAACCGACATTACCTGCAACAAAAATATTGAACCATAACTACTCAAAACCAATACACAACAGATTCACAAAAAAACCCAAAAAACTATTATTTTGGTAGTACAGGGCTAAAACATAACACTAAGTTTCGGTTCTTGGGGATCGAGACCTAATGTAACATCTCGGTACATGGGAACTGAGACGTCTGAACATGTCTCGATTTCAGAGTTACTGAGAAGTCTTCGTTATTCTCAGCTCCCACGTACCGAGATTTAATGGAAGGTCTCAGTCTTGCGTGGCCGAAATGATCATGACCAAACACATACATGAAAAAATGGAAAGAAAAGGAAAAAACACAAAAAACAGCAACAAATAACTTTTCCTGTACCTCTTCTTCCACCATTGCGGTAGATTCATCCATTGTACGTTGAAAACAAATTCAAAAGGGTTAAATATTTAAAACCCTACAATGAAAAAATAAATCATCAATGTCACTATTTGCAACACAAAAAATAGTTGATTTGAACCTTTAAATGGTGCTAAACGAGTCGTACCTCGCTATCAGATGGTGTGAAAGAGCAATAATTGATAAACCTTCGCCAAAAAGAAATGTAGGTTTAGTTTATAAATGATAGACAAAAAAGGTGGGGTGCCCCGAATTTTGTTCAAAAGTGTGTTGTAGGATTGTTGAGGGTTTATATAAGGGGCAATATTGTCTTTTACATCAAAGTAAAATTTAAAGGAGAGAATACCCAAAAAAATATGGGCGCCTTCATAAATTGGTGGGGTGCACATAGCGATGCTCTTTTTTTGTCAATAAACTTATCACACCTTGGCACATTACTTATTAGGGTAGTCTATTTATATATAATCATTGTCAATATTCTTATGGTCATAACAAAAATAGATTACCCGGCACCCAGTATCTCGCGTTTCGACACGCATCTCAAGGCATGTAAATTCTTGCTCTCTTGATTTAATTGATTTAGCCAATGGTTTCATTTTCATCAAATGTCACATTTACTTTGACTATACTTACATTAGTCTATTTAGCATAGTCTATATTTAGTGTACACGTACTTCGCCTACCCGATACCCATGTCGACATGCTTTTCGAGGCAAATACACGTCTCATGTCCTCACACGATTGCCAATATAAACTCACACATGCGATGAAATAATTAATAAAATAATAATTAACATCGCAAATAAGCACCTAACATACAAAAATAACTATTCAAGCCTAGCCGAACATGTTCATAGCCTATCTGATGCATCCATGTGGGCCTGATCTTGCGTCCAAGTATGAAAATAACATAAATAACAACATCAATAAATATCGAGCCATTACTCAAAAATTGCAATTTTGCATCGTCTGTGATCGGAATGGATTGTCAGAGTCAAATGTTGTCAGCTTGTGTGGGGTACATAATAAGATAGAGATAGAGTGACATATAAGGGATTTGTGGGGTTTGCGAGGGGTAATCAGGTCATTCCGTTCAAGGGAAAATATGGAATTGGAGTGTCAAAATAGTTTTGGCTTACCCTTACAAAACTATGGGGTACACATAGAACTGCCATTAGTGTAATCAGTGTTTGTAGGTAATTAGAAATCTAATTAGTGTTTGCTTTAGCTAATTAACTAGTTTTAGACCTGGACATCGTCTCCGAATACTATGAATTTATATTTATTTTTTATAAATAAAAGTTGTTAAAAAATAAAAAAATATATAAAAGATATATATAAAATATGAAAGACGAAAAATACCTACACTAAATTACTATGAATTTATATTTATTTTTTTAGAAATAAAAATTGTTTAAAAACTAAAATATATAAAATATATGAAGAATGATTTAATTGTAATTCTTATAATAACTAAAAAATGTAATCTTCGATTAAAAATATAAAAGACGAAAATACCTACACTAAATTATATACATACCTATTATATTTCATTTTTTTTAAATAAAAAAGTAATTATTATGTAAAAAATAAAAAATTGTTGTAAATGTAATGAGAAAGTGGATGACCCTTCCTATCCCCACCTTTTAGACCCATTTACTTGCCAGCTATTATTGTAAGTGTAACTTGTGTCTTTTAGTATTCATCTCATTATGATCAAAAGGGCTATGTAAAGGGGTCATCTCAATGCAATTTGTGCACCAAGTTGAATAAAAGATTTCTCATTTCTCTCATCTACTATCTTGTTTAAGTTTTAGTTCATTGCTTATACTTTCTTTGCTTTAACCTTAGTTAGTTTTACAACACGTTATCAACGCAAATTTGCTAGGATCGAAGGAGTCTTAGAAAATTGAGAAGATTTTCAAAGAACGTAAAAGCTTGGAAGGTATAATTTTTTTACCTTAAATCTCATTTTGGTATTATGATTTCTTGTATGATTTTTAGGATGCATGTATATTGTTAATTGATGTCAACCTCATGAACTAGGGGTGGGCAGCGGTTTTTGAAAAACCGCCCAAACCGCCCAAACCGACCAAACCGTGCGGTTTGGTTTGGTTTTTAAAGCTCGCGGTTTGGTCGCGGTTTGGAAAACCACCAAACCGCGATTCCGCGGTTTGGTCGCGGTTTTCATTTTAGAAAAACCGCGGTTTAACCAAACCGAGGGTATTTTGGTAATAACTACCAAAAACCCTAAAGTGCTCAAACAAAACAAAAAAAAAAAGAAAAAATCTCTCACTTCTCTCACTCCTGTTCTCCCTCCAGCCGCTCACTCTCTCCGTCTCTCAAAAAATCTCTCCTCCCTCTCCTCCCTCTCCTCCCTCCCGCCGCTCACTCTCTCCGTCTCTCGTCACCTCTCTCTCTGGATCTCTGTCCTCCCTCCCGCCACTCACTTTCTCGTCACCTCTCATCCCTCCCGCCTTCCGCCGCTCACTCTCTGGATCCAGGGTTTCGTCGAAAACTGTGGCGGAGAAAACTTTTCGAGCTTCCGCAACTGTCACTGCTGCCATGGCCGACCTCACCAATGCCGACTCCAATCCCCGCCTCTCCGTCGACACTCACCCCCACGTCTCTAAAGGTGTGCTTCCCCTCTCGATCTCGCTCTCTCGCCGATTCTTTCGGTTATGGTTTTGTTCGATTTGGTTCTGGTTCTGAGGATGTTCAATCCGTGCGATTCTAGGGTTGCGGGTTGTGTTTTGTTCAGATCGAATGGTTGATGAGTGGTTTTGTAGAAACCCTAGCTCGATTCTAGGGTTGCTGTTTTTTTTTTCTTGCTTTTTTTTAATGCTTGTTTTTTTTTGCTAATGAATAGATGAAAACCGCGAAACCAAACCGACCAAACCGCGCAAACCGCGGTTCGGTTTGGTTCGGTTTTCAATTTTCGCGGTTTGGTCGCTGTTTGAAAAATCACCAAACCGTAGACCCTCGGTTTGGTTGCGGTTTGGTGGTTTTCACCGCCAAACCGCGGTTTGCCCACCCCTATCATGCACACATTGTTCATCATGCATTCGCCGCCTACAAAATACACTAGCATATATATAATTTTTATGAATATGATTTTTTTACTCATATAATTTATATTACATATATATGTATTATTCGCACTAGCCGATGGACACGCACTAGGCACATGAAAACAAAAATATTTTACTATGAAAGCATAAATTTTGTGTGTGTTAATTTATACGATTTAAAGAGTATCATTGTTTAGTTAAGAAATTAAGTAAGAAGTTGATTATTTTCGTTGTTAATTAAGCAATATTTCCATGTAGTTATACCATGTTAATACTATATGTGCATCGTTCATATATTTTAAATAAAAAAAAATATTTTCTGAAAAGAGCAAGATAAAAGTTGGCTCCTACATATGGTTCAATTAGATGAATATATGACACACAATATTCTTTTGCACAGTTCATTTTTTTTTAAATGCCTATAATTTCCTTGCATGTGAGAGTGTAACTGTAAATTTGAACCGTTGCAAATATAGTAAAAAATCATTACATTCTATTTTACACCACCTATACTTTTCCTTAATTAAATATCATTTTTTTTTTGTAATCCCATGAACTTCTATATGTAAATTGTGCTTGTGATTAACAATTTGATAATGATTGATCCAACTCTCCTGATATCTACAATTTTTTTTTCTTTTAATTAAAAAAATGAAATACGAATGGTCACTCCTTTATTTTCTTTAGACGGTTACATTAATATTAAATTTTAATGAATTTTAGTAATTTAATTACTAATTTATTTTACTAATTAATTTTCTTGCATGCATATGCAAATTAAATTTAATTCATTTACATTTTATTGTATACACCATCCCCATATGTAAAGATTATTTTTTTTAAATTAAAAATATAACAATATATAGATTGCAAACAAAAAGATGTAGGGCTACTAGCTCTAAGTTGTCCATAGACAAGTTCATCTGGTGGTAACAACTCTGCATATTATTAAAATATTATTTTGTATATCATATACATTGATTACGATAGTATGCTCAGTAGTTATGTATGTACAATCTTCTACATTATAAATCAAAAGTCGATATGATGTATATAGTTTTCTCATTATAAAACAAGTGATTAATTGTGTTCTATTTTTGATTTCTTATAATGCAAAATAATACTATGAGTTTGGTTTGATAGTGCGCAAGCATTGTCCTCGGTAAAACTAAACATTGAAAGGGATATGAGTTATCTTGTTTGAGGAGGCATGGTTGTTAAGTAGACTTTTGTCTCGCCACCCAACCTAGAGGTTGTCCCACCAACTCATACAAATAATATATTTTGTATGTAAATAATCAAGTTGTGAACATATATAATCGTGTAATAACTATTTTATATAAAATGATAAACTATTTACATGATTTATGATTTCTCGCATATTTTCAGATTATGGCAAATCTAAAAAAACTTGAATTTGTTGCCCGTTGATATCATTGGCAAAAACTACTTATCATGCCAACTAGATATTGAGATAAATCTCTACGTTAAAGACTTAGGAGAAACTATCGAAGAAGAAAATAAAACATCAATTCAAGATCATGCGAAAGCACTGATATTCCTTCGTCATCATCTTCATGAAGGTCTAAAAAGTGAATATCTCACTATAAAAGATCCTATCACCCAATAGAAAAGCTTGAAAGAGCGTTATGATCACAAAAAATGGTGATACTCCCAAAAGCTCAAAACTAATGGTTGAATCTTAGACTACCGGATTTCAAAATAGTCAGTGACTATAACTCTACTATGTTTAATATTACCTCTCATTTGAGGTTATGTGGAGAAAATGAATCTGATGAGCAATGTTGGAAAAAAACATTCAGTCCTTTTCACGCCTTGAATTTGTTGTTGCAACAACAATATCAAGCGCGTCAATTCAAGAAGTGTTCTGAATTGATTTATTGCCTCATGGCGACTGAGCAAAACAATGAGCTTTGTTGCAAAATCATAATTCTTGTCCAAATGGTTCCGCTTCAATTCATGAATCAAATGTCGCATCATATGACCACATAAATGGTTATGGTAAGAAGAATTATGGATGCGGAAAGGGTAAGGGATTCAATAAAGATCATGGCAAGCATCATTCTAAGTCTCGTGGTGATAAGTTCTAGAATAAATGGAACATAAATGACACCTCTGAGAAAAAGGGAAAATGTGTTGAAAAGGGTTTACTTATAATCACGACCAACCATGTCATATGTGTGGACTAAAAGGCCATAGGGGCCCTTATGTGTCGTACACCTAAGCATTTATAGATCTTTATCAAGCCTCATTGAAAGGGAAAGGCAAAGATGTTGAGATGAATTTCACCATTGGAGATGACTCGGCGGACATTAATCATATGGATGCCCCAGATTTTCATATTGATCCAAGTGCTGATCTTGATGTTTTTATTGATCAAATGTAATGATTTCAATTCCTATGTACTAGTTTTATTCTATGTTTTACTATTTCTATGTACAAGTTTTCTACTATGAATGAAATATGGTTTTCTTTTCCCTAATTCATCAAAATTATTTGTTTCGATGGATCAACAAGCGGTGTTTTCAAAGTTAAATACGAGTGATATTTGTCTTGTTAACTGTGCTACAACGCACACAATTCTTGCAAAAAGAGAATATTTTTCTAATTTGACTTTAGCTGAGGCTAATGTTCAAATGATACCTGACATTACTAACTTGATTAATGGCTCTAGAAGACAAATATTATGTTGCCTGGAGGTACAACAATTCATGTTGTTAATGCATTATATTAAAAAAAATCCAGAAGTAATTTACTTAGTTTTAAAGATATTCGACAAAATATATATCATATTGAAACTATGAATGAGAATAATAAAGAATTTCTCTATATTCCATTGGTTTTGAATGGGAAAAAGAAGTTTCTGAAAAAACTTCCAGCTTCACTTCCTGGATTGTATTTCACACATATAAGGCATATTGAAACGAATGTTTTCATAAGTATAAAGATCAATGATCAAAAGACATTTTATTTTACGGCATGATCGACTTGGTCATCCAGGATCATCAATGATGCGAAGAATTATTAATAACATGCATGGACATCCTTTAAGGAGTCATAAAATATTTTCAATTGGTGGTTATAATTGTGCTAGCAGTTCTCAAGGAAAGCTAATAGTTAAATCATCACCAAGTAAAGTTGTTGAAGAATCCCTAATTTTTTTAGAACGCATTGAGGGAGACGTTTATGGACCTATTCATCTTCATTTGTGGACCATTTAGATATTTCATGGTTTTGATAGATGCATCAATTAGGTGGTCACATGTTTGTTTACTTTCAACTAGAAATGTTGCATTAGCTAGACTTCTAGCTCAGATTATAAAGTTTAAAGCCCGATTTTCTGATAATCTAATTAAGACTATTCGTCTTGATAATGCTGGTGAATTTCAATCCCAAGCATTCACAGATTATTGCGTGTCTGTAGGAATTACCCTCAAGTATTCTATTCCTCATGTGCATACCCAGAATGGTTTGGCAGAATCTTCAATCAAACGCATTCAATTTATTGCTAGACCTTTAATTATGAGAGCTAAGCTACCAACTTCAATTTAGAGACATGCAATTCTTCATGCATCATCTATCATTCATTTTGGGCCTACAGCCTACTATGAACATTCCCTAATACAACTCATTTTAGGTCAACAACCAAATATCTCACACTTGAGAATTTTTAGTTGTGCAGTGTACGTTCCCGTACCACCTTCAAATATAACTAAAATGGGTCCACAATGAAAACTTGGGATTTATGTTAGTTTTAACTTATCATCAATTATCAAATACCTTGTGCCCCTAACAAGGGATTTATTTATAACACGTTTTGCAGATTGTCACTTTGACAAAACAATTTTCCCACCATTAGGGGGAGATAAGAAGTCGATTCAAAATGAATGGCGTGAAATTGCTTAGAATGCATCGAGTTTATTACATTATGATCTATGCACAAATCAGTGTGAACTTGAAGTTAAAAGGATCATCCATTCACAATAAATTGGAAATCAATTACCAGATGCATTTACTAATATAAAACAAATGAAAAAATCTCATATTCCAACTTTAAATGCTCTAGCAAGAATTGATGTCATTGTGCAACAAAGTACACAAGAACCAAAAAAACGCTTAAAGTGTGGAAGACCCATCGGTTCAAAAGATATAGTTCCTCGAAAGAGGTAAATATGTGTAAAAATAAATGAAAATCATAATACTCTTGAGAAAGCTCAAGATTCATTTAATAAGGATTTGTCAGAACAATTTGAATCTGACGAGGAACAATTCTTGAAAATGAGGAGAATAATGAGATCTCAATGAATTATTAGAATTTTCGTAAGATTTGGAATCGAAATAAAGTTGTTCCAGATGATATATTTGCTTTCGATGTATCTGTTGAGATTTTTGAAAATGATGATCTAGAACTACGAATAGTGGATGAATGTCGAAAAAGCCCTGATTGGCCAAAGTGGGAAGAGGCTATCCAGAGTTAAACTCATTAAGAAAACGAGAAGTTTTTGGACCAATTGTCCAAACGCCTGATGGCGTTAAGCCTGTTGGATATAAATGAGTATTTGCACGAAAGATAAATGAAAAGAATGAGATTACAAGATATAAAACAATACTTGTAGCGCAAGGTTTCTCACAAAGACCTGACAATAATTATGAGGAAACATATTCTCTTGTTATGATGCAATTACATTTCAATTTTTAAAAGCCTTGCAGTTTTTGAAGGGCTTGATAAACATCTTATGGATGTTGTTACAATATATCTAAATGGATCCTTAGACGATGAGATACATACGAAAATTTCTGAGAGATTTGAAGTGTCCGAATCAAAACCTCATAATATGCACTCTATAAAATTGCAAAAGTCTTTGTACGGATTAGAATAATCTGGTCGAATGTGGTACGAATACCTCAGTGATTATTTATTTAAAGAAGGATATGTAAATAATGTACTTTGTCTATGTGGCTTTATTAAAAAATCATTATTGGGATTTGCAATTATTGCTATATATGTTGATGATTTAAATATTGTAGGAAACCATGACGAGGAATACTTGAAAAAGGAATTCGAGATGAAAGAACTTGGAAAAACAAGATTTTGTCTGGATCTGCAAATCGAGCATTTCCCAAGTAGAATACTTGTCCATCCATCAAATTATATTAAGAAAATCTTAAAAAGATCTTATATTGACAAAGCTCATCCATTGAGCTCCCCAATGGTTGTTAGATTACTTGAAGTCGGTAAGGATCCATTTCGACTTCGTAAAAGTGATGAAGAGCTACTTGGTCTAGATTCCACATATTTAAGTGCAATTGGTGCACTTATGTATCTCGCAAATTGTACAAGAGCAGATATTACATTCTTTGTTAATTTATTTGTAAGATATAGCTTTTCACCCACTCGAAAACATTAGAATGATGTTAAATACATTTTCCATTATCTTCGGGGAACAAGTGAGATCGGTTTGTTTTACTCAAGAGGAGTAAAAATGAATTTGCAAGGATATGCTGATGCTGGCTCTTTGTCTGATCCTCATAAAGCTCGTTCTCAAATGGGTTATGTATTCACTTGTGGTGATACTGCTATATCATGAAAGTCAGTGAAGCAAATTATGGTTGCTACTTTTTCTAATCATTCAGGAATACTTGCAATTCATGAAGTAAGTTGTGAATGTATATGGTTAAGAAACATGATTTAACATAATCAAGAATCAGCTGGATTATCTTCAATAAAAGATTCTCCAACCATATTATATGAAAATAATTTAGCATGTATCACACAATTAAATTAAGTGTAGGATATATAAAAGAGGACAGAACAAAACATATTTCTCCAAAATTCTTTTATGCACCCGAGCTTCGAAAGATTGGTGAAATCGGTATAAAGCAAATTCGGTTGTGTAATAATTTTATTGATTTATTCACAAAAGTTTTGCCAACTACAACATTTAAAAGGTTTACAAATGGTATTGGCTTGCGCCGACTCAAGGATATTGCAAGCAATGAAATGGGACAAATTTCACCCATGTCAACATGAGTGGGAGTTATTGATTAGTATGTTACATTCTTTTTTTTCCTTAACTATGGTTTTATCCTACTAGGTTTTCCTAGCAAGGTTTTTAATGAGGCAATCCTATCAATATCATACTTTGTATAAAGATTGATAAGAACGATATACTCTTTTTCCTTTGCTAGATTTTTTCCCATTGAGTTTTTTCTAGTAGAGGTTTTAATGAGGCATATTCTCTCAACAAGTGTCATCCAAGGGGAATGTTGTAAATGAAATGAGAAGGTGGATGACCCTCCTTATCCCCACCTTTTAGACCCATCTACTTGTAAGTTATTATTGTAAGTGTAACTTGTGTCTTTTAGTATTCATCTCATTATGACCAAAAGGGCTATATAAAGGTGTCCTCTCAATGTAATATTAATTAATGAAAGATTTCTCATTTCTCATTCCTTTTATAAAGATTTCTCATTATTGTAAGTGTAACTTGTGTCTTTTAGTCTTCATCTTTTTTTTATAAAGGGATCCTCTCAATGTAATAACTTGTGTCTTTTAGTCTTCATCCTTTTATAAAGATTTCTCATTATTGTAAGTGTAATTTGTAAGTTATTATTGTAAGTGTAATTTGTGCACCAAGTTGAATGAGAGATTTCTCATTTCTAACATCTACTATCATGTTTAAGTTTTAGTTCATTACTAATACTTTTCTAGCTTTATCCGTAGTTAGTTTTACAACAAAAATGAAAAAAATTAATGAAAACGTCTACTTAGCTATTGATTAGGATGCTAATATTAATTGGGCTAACGAAAGTATTTAGGCTGCTAATTAGGCAAACTAATTAATACAACAAAACATCTCAAATCTATGTAGAGTTGACATGTGTCAACAATGCACTTAGCTTTCTTTTATATATATAGATGTTTGTGCTTTTTAAGTAAAAAAAAATGTTTGTGCTTTATTATTTTTTGTAGGATAAAAAAATATCCCGCAGCCATTGAAATAGTTAAATGAGTTAAGCAAAATAGCTAGTATAAATCGATTAAAATCTTACAAATAAAAAACCATAAAAATCGTAAAACAACTATTATAAATCGGTATTTTAAATACTTTTTTTAAAAGCGCCATTTTAATTACATTATGAATATGCTAAAAAAATAAATAACGGGGATCACGGATCTTAGACTATGGAGATGACACATACACACCAATGTATGTTTCATTGTTGTTCGAGTCGATGTATGTATAGTATTTTTTACACTGGGGGTAGGGTTTGCATGGGTTTTCCTTAAAATATATTACTCATTTTGAAAAGAATTTAACCATACACTTAATATTTTGAACAAATAACTCATTCTCAAAGGAATAATTCATGCAATTGAAATATCCAATGCAATTACTCATTTTCAAAAATCGTCATTCATATATAGAATTGAATTTTGATTTTTGAAAAGCCGCCATTCATACATGGGTTCCACTCAATGACCGTCTTCCTAAAACACACAATACATCACTTTTATAATTTTAAAGAAATTATCCCTATTTGTTGAATATTAAATAAAAGCAACATTACTTTTTGAATTACCCATGCGTTCCACCTCCCAAGCAATGAAAATGTTTGACTTCAGTTTACTTTTTCTTTTGAAAAAAAAAGCTCACTTTAGTCTGTAGTTGTTGCAGAGGTATGACTGCCGTCAATACATCCTTGTAAGAAGGCTATCACGCAAGACTGACTTTCTCTAAACCATTTAATGTCACTTTTTTAACGGGAGATTAAATAATTCTTGTGGTTTGTTCCCACCAAAATCCACATTCCCTCTATCCCAAGCTCCATTTCGTCATATTCATAGAGATTCCTTGTCTCTGGAGCACATTTCAATTAAGGTGAACCATCTTTGGCTTGGGACCACCATTAGAGGTTCTCTTACGGAACTAACCGAGGTGAAGTCTAAGATTGAGAAAAGTAAAGGTAAAACCTTTTTGTTTTGTGGCAGTTCCAAACTTTAAGGCAAATTGGGAACCGCTACGTCATCGGACACGTCACCTACAAGCTTCTCCATGACGACCCACGACATATCACTATTCTAATCCAACTTGCATTAACCTTTCCAATAACTCAACAATTTGAAATCCAATATTGCTTAATTAGATAAGTTATGCAATTATGTCTGATTTAGTCCAATTCCAAGTTAAATTTGGTGATTTACATAGTTTAATTTAAGTCGTTTTACAAATTAAGTCCTTTATTTTTGTTTGGTTAAGTTGACTAAACTAGCCGAAGTCTTAAAGATAGCATGCAAAGGTGTATTATTCAAGTTTTGCTTATAACAAGCTCTACTTGATGAAAACCCGACAAAAGATACCATGTATATCATAAATATGGAGAAAAGTCTCAAAAAATGTTAATATACATTTATCCGGTATAACAAATCTACTAAAAATACCCAAAATAGTAAATAAGATAATACCAAACACCTATAAAATAATGGTGGTGGCTCTCTGAGATCAGAAGTAGTCGTCTAACATTGCTTTCCCTCTCCTCATCATATGATATGCAATTTGTCACAAAAAATAATGATAAGTTCCAATGAGTAAATCTAGAGAAACTTGGTTAATATTCACAAGAATTTCAAGTAAATGCAACAACAAATCATTTAAGTGAAGTAGATAAAGTTGGAAAACTAACGTGCATACAAGTAAGTCGTAGAGATAAACAATAAGTGGAGCATGAGTATGGTGTCGATCTGTCAAACCCTGGGATGAATTTACTAAATCGAGAAGTCCATGGCGACGATGTAATCCTCGCCTCCCTTCACATTCGAACTGAGAAGTCCCAGGCGATGAGGAAATCTCAGCTTGCTCTTCATAGTCGAATTGAGAAGTCTTTGGCAATGAGGAAATCTCCCCCTCCTCTTTAAGGTTGAAACGAGAAACTCAGTGAATGAGAGTTAGAGTTCCATCCAACACCTTATGAGAGAGAATACTTGTGTCAGAGGCAAGCCACACACCAACACACTTTCTAATCATTGACTCGTGAAGGTGCTCCTTGCGCTTAGTCCATAACATGGCAATGCAACACAACAACTCATGGATTGTCATCAACGGGGTGTTAGGTTAATGTCATGCCGCCCCCTTTCGACTAAACACAGATGCTCGTGAGAGTTGAATAAATGCGAGCATTAACATACTGGCACATTAAACAAAATAAAACAATAGGAAATAATAAGAATTTAATAGGAATCCTAAACTGACGTTCTCGTAAACTCATTTACCTATTTGCATACAAAAACACCTGTCCATACGGTCTTTATATGCCTAAATCTCGACACGTACCCAACACCCGATTATATATTCCTAAGTCCTTAGTGTCAATTAGGTAAATCTTTGGTGTGTTAGATACCCTTTCTTTTGATTCATGTGACGACCCTAATCCCTACAAACTAGGCCCAGCCCAGTACTAGATCTATGTAGACTCTCAGTTAATCCCCTTCGAGTTAACCCACGCATAATCGACCTCTTATCTAAGTCGATTATCCTTTAGTTGCTCTTTAGAGTTGTTATTTGAATTTTGCAAGTCTTAAACTTATGTTGTGTAGTGGAAGAAATTTAAAATAGATAAAGCAGCATAATTAAACAATTTGTAGTCGGGACAATCCTATGTGTTGAAATCATGCAAAAGTGACCGCATGCATATATGTCTTATGATATGTAACGAACCTAAAAACATTTTATATTTGTGTGATGACGTGTATTATATATCTATATTAGTCGTGCAATTTTATAATTTTATTATCAATCGAGCAAGCTAGAGTTGTATCGAGATGTGTATGCGCAGGTGTTCAGGTAAGGTCGATGTATCGATGAGACATAGGCTTAATTCATGACTTAGGTGTTAACCCTAATTTAATACAAATATCTAAGTTATGAAGCGGCTTGGTTTAGAAAATATAGCTTAAATGGACTAAATGAATCTAAATATAACTTATATAAAAGTTATTTTACCAAACCAAACTTGATTAATAGACTAAATTAATATTATAGCCTATGGTTGTAGAAAAAGTTATGTTGATGTCGTAGCATGTTGGTAATGTTTTGATTCAAAAAATGCATTACATTGTGAATTAATAATATGAATTAGCGGGAAGTGTTGGGAATTCATTGGTTCTGATTTTTTTGAGTTATTTTAGTTGTTTGAAGGGATCATTAAGACCCAAGTAGAGTAGAAAAATGTATAGAATCGCTGTCATGAATGCTTATAAATTGAAATGAGTTAAATGGATGATTTGATGTCTTTAATTGAGCAAAACTAGAGTTGCAATACCAAATAATATAAATCTCTCATTTCTTATCAGAATTGGCTGAAAGTTTTATATGATATTCTTGGATGATTGAACGAGTTTTTCACAAAAAAATCATGATTTTTAGATGTGTGGTTTGAAAGTTATGAATCTCCTAATATTGCTGGTTTGAAACTTTATAAATTAAGTTGTTTTGGCATTTTGGGCATAACTCTCTCAATTTTGATCAGATTTGAGCATACTTTACATATTTGGAAGGCTAAGATGGAGAACAAAAACCTAAAACCATTAGTTTTCAAAAACTAAGCCATCTCCTTTATCAGACATAGACTGAAATAAGAGTTTATGTGTAGGATAGTTCTTTTTAAAAACATTGAAGTGGTTTTGCTTTGTGGCATTTTCAAGGGTCTCTAATGGTCCAAATAAGAACATATTTTTTTAGAAGAAATCAAAATATTATAAATCAGATGTCTAAGGACTTTCAACTCAATTCAAGGTTTTTAAACTATTTTTCTGATGCGTTTTTAATCATAAAAATGCGTACATGTTAGTGGATTGTTTTGTAAATTTGAACTTAAACTCGATCAAATGAGTTTCTCTTGGTTTTTTTTTATCAACATATAAAAATTCTAAATACTTAGTATAATGAACTAAAACATCTGGTATTGCTTTTGGAACAGACTGGTCGAGATGAAAAGTCGAGATGAGTTGAAGTGTCATAAATTCTAGTTAAGTTGAGCTTAGAAATTGTTTGGCATTAAACTAACATAACCAAGCAAAATGAGCTCTAACACACATTAAAACAACTTTAAATGATACCGGGGACCTAGGAGACTAGTGTTAGGTATCGAGAGAATGTTGCGAAGCATGTGGGAGTCGTTGTAGCGCAACTTTAATTGCATTTTGTGTTAAGTAAACCAACTGGGGCCTCCATAGTAATTCATTTCACTTATTTCTTTGTAAGTAAATCAGTAGGATGCTCAATTTGATGTCATTACCCTTTCCTTGTGATACATTCTTGAATTAAACTCTGTTTGAGCTTCCATTCTCGTTTATGCGAGTGTCTCGAGATCTAAGTGTGTTAGGATGGTGCTTACAGGCACGGTGTTCGACTTGCTATCGTTTACACCCCTGTATTTATTGGATCTTTGAGTATTGTTGCGGTATTCGGATCTACCGTCTACATCCCAGTGGACTACTTGACACATGTCGAGCGTGCACAATAGTTTCCTGTATTTGCCTATTATTTGTAGCGGTGGTAAATGAGATATCTTCTCCATAAGTATTTTGAAAATTTCTAAGGAAAATATTTATTTCTCGTTTTTCATAATTTAGTTAATCTAATTAAATGAGAATTAAAATACCAATTAATTGAAAACTATAACTATTAACTTAATTAACCAAACTAACTAAACTAATTCTAACAAATTCAAGGCAAACCTAATTAAAAAAAATTTCAAATTCGATATAATGTAAATATCTCAACAAACATCTAAATAAACCCTTACTAAACAATGTAATATACTTGGATTGCATTTAAACACTAGAACACAACATCACTTCATAACCTAGTTATATTCATATCACATGGAATCTCGAAATAATTAAGTCCTAATTCATAATAGGTTGATAGCCTTTAGCAAACCATCGATTTTTCTATATTCAATGGAAAATAAGCCATATTCTTTTCATTGTAGATCGACATATTAGATAAAACACAATAAAATAGAAATGTGATAGCATTAACACTCAATGAAAATCATGTCTGATCTAAATCAATACTAATTAGAATATGCTAATTAATAAACAACTTAGAACACAATCCCCTAGAACATCCACTTGGGTAATATCGCCCTATAGATTAATCCTAGTTACTACTTCTATAATTGTTGTCAATAATCGTATACATAGAATCAGAATCATAATACCACAATACATATTTGCAACTATGCATGCAATATCAATCTTCATTAGTTGTACTATGCAAACAACTTATTAAAACCTTGATTGTTGTATATAAATGGATCTAAAGCATTAAGTTCATGATTCCTTAATTATAATTATATATCAATCCAAAGTATATACATGTATAGGGTTTGTTTAGATTAATAAACTACCCACTCATGCTGGAAATAAATAACACAATAATATAGTTGAAAGACAAATAAATAAATAAATATCTCTTAAATAAATCAAAGCTCTAATGTAGCTTCAAACATAAACTCGATAAAATTAAACTTATGAGGGCGTATGGCTTAAAGAGAGAGTCAATTTCGAAGCCCCAAGGTCCTATTTATAGTTTCTTAAATTTATACATATCATAGATAAACTCAAATCCTTCATATAATCTAAAAAACCCATAGTCGACCTTAGCGATTTGTCAGCAATTCCATTATGTTCACAAATCGTTAAGTTAATCACTAGAAATTGGTCTTTGTGCTCCACTAATTCAGCTAGCGATTTCTAGTATATTTTTCAATTCATTGATGATTCGTTGACACTTATTTGCTGCTGATTTAGGTGATGATTCCCTGCATAATCCTGTATCATTGCTAATTGCTGAACCTCTTCTATAGTTGACTGTTTTGCTATTCTTCCTTTTTTTCATTTTTTCCTTTTCCAAATTAAATACTAAAATCATAAAAACAAGAGCATACCTAGTGTAATATCATCCACATCTAGCAAAGGGAAAGAGTTGATGCTTGGTGACTGCCTTTGAGCTACCCTTGGAACATGCTTCTTCTCTTGTCATTTAGTAGGTTTTTTTTGTTGGATGTATTTACTATTATCATTATTTTATAAAACTGGGTTTATTTTGAGATTTTGAGAGATATATTGGATACATGTATATGATTTCCTATTTTTTCACATAATATACATTATAACAACCTGTTACTTTAAGTTGGTGATTAGTGTTAATTCAAATCCTAATTAACCCGAGTTAGGTTTGTGGTTAAGTCTTGCATACCTTGATTAATGTATATGTGTGTTTGCATGATGGTTTGTATTTGTTTAAAATGTTCATGAATTTTATAGGTTATAGTGTAATAGAGAATTTATATACATGCCTATAATAGAAAAATATGTAAATAAACAATAAAAAGCCGACACACCAAGTGCGACGAGGGGGTCGTGAAATGAATGTGCACACCCAAGAATACTCATAGGCATGTATGGTGAATTTATTGGAGAAAACAATACAAGATATATATATATATATATTAAAAACTATAAGTTGGTTTGAATTATATGGATCGTCAGATCACCTCGAGATGAGTGTGAGTGTTAATGGTGTCAACATGTGTGTCATCTTAAGAAGTGTCATGTTAGCACATCAATCATTCGATTAGTCTCGAGATAGCGCGATGCGTATCTCGAAAAAAATCCATATATTTAAACTAAATCCTCTTACTTATCTCCATAATTCGATCGAGAGAGTGAAGGAAAGTTAAGAGTTTGATATTCTGATATTACGAGATCACTCAGGGAGCTGATTCATTGTGAGTTGAAGAGTTTAATCAACTTGAAATCCAGATATCATCACTTTGGTAAGTTTAGTTTTCATGTTTGTGAAGTCTTAATTGATGGTAGTTGATGATATTTCTGTGAATTGTTGTTGTTGTTGACTGGAAATAGTTTATTACCTCCCTAGAGGTCTCCCTGATTAATTTTGAGAGTGTTTGCTGTTATTGTGTGAATATATGAATGGAACAGTAGTTGTAGCCCTGTGTACTGTCGAGATACTACAGGGTGGAGCGCGTCCCACCTAGCAGAGGAACACATTCCTTTCATCAGTGAGGATGAACTCGGCTGCTGGAGTGCACTCCACGAACTAACGGAGCACACTCCCACCCTAGAAAATAGCAAATAAGATGAGTTTTGATTAGAATTTCCTAAGGTCCTATGTACTGACTTAGAGGCTCTAAATATAGGGAATTAGACCTAAATTGATCACAAGTTATTTGCGATGAGTGTTGGATCCCCGAGAAAACGTGAGTGACCTGGAAAGCTCAGGAATTTGGATACGAAACCCAAACCGAGGTAAGTATGGATTTGCTTATTTATCAATGTTGCATGGATATGTTAGTATATCATATAGTTTATGGACTGATATGCGGGACTATGTACACTATGATTCTTTTAACTAAATGAAAAACGGTGTATAATCTGATCCACGAGAGTAACTCCTAAAACTAAGACTAGGTTATATAGGATGCGGGGATAATCTCTCGGTTTATACGTAACTCCTACTCAGTTAGATAGGTTAAGTGGGTTACATATTCACTAGAGGGTTTTGGATAGAACTATTAGACATTAATGGATTGAGTAGACAACACATCGACCAATGTGTTGGTCTAGCAATTGCATTAATGGGGTCAATGGGCAATCGACCCTAGTTTTACAAATAAATGGGAATCACAGCGTAATAGTCAATGACCATATGATTTGCCTCTATTATATATTGAATTATATACTTTTCATAATCCCGTAGCTAACATTGGTGCATATTGTTATTGCTTAATGTTCTTGATTATTATATGCAATGTTAATGGCTTTGTGAATCCTTACTTACTAAGCAAGTTGAAGCTCTCACCCCTAATTTAATATTTCAGGTTCACAACCTAGCACTTCAAAGAAGGGCAGGGAGAAGATTTAGGAGTCTTATAATCTTCTTTACTATGTAATGAGCCTTCATGTACATATATACACTGTTTGATCTATTTTGTTATATATAAACATGTTTGGGAGGTTTACAAACGAGGTTTTGAGTTTTGGTAAACTCTATATTTTTGTATATTAGTAATTATCGAAAAAGTTTTAATTTTTCGTTGCGTGTACTTTGTATTATTTATTCAATATTGATATAAAGGTTTAGTTTATCAGGTACTCACGGAGAGGCTCCTAGCTCTAGTTAATTTTGACTGAGATACTGGGGCTTAATTAGGGTTTTAGGCCGAGTATCGCCCTAATTGAGATAAGGGATGCTACATACATGAGATCACTTTTGCAGGGTTTCCACATTTAAGCTTGTCCCGACTTTAAATTGTTTAATATTAGTCACTTTAGTTATTTCATTGCTTCTGCTGCACCAAACTAAATTAAGACATTCGAATCTTGATAACTCTAATAAGTGATCAAATAATACTTAATAAAAAAAGCTGACTAGGTTTGCGTTGATCTTGCGAAGGTTGACTGGCGGTCCACGTTGGTCTAGGCTGGGCAGGGCCCGATTTGTGGGAACTGGGCAACTGTCACATGATAAGAGCATTAAACATCTATATACATGTATCCAAGTGTAACTCACATCACATATAAACCCAATTATTCTAAAAACATCAAGTATATCAGGTAAATGTATACAAAATATCAAAAACAACCTACGTAGCAAAGAAAATGAATCTGACTATAAGGGTAACTCAGAGGTAGACACAAGTACATGCTTATATATATTACTTCTTGAGGGACTTGTAATTGTCACCAGTTATGGAGACAATTCCAGTAAGTAAAGCATGAAAAGATTCAATAGTATTTCTGATAAAAATCAACAATAGTCTCTAAATCATACAGGAAATTAAAATGAATTGGAAAGAACAGTAAAATGCATGATAGAAAAACTAATTAATAAAATAGAGAGATGGTCAAGTGACGAGGAAACAAGTAGATAGGTGAATAGGTAGTCCAAATCAAACTGCGAGTCTTCTGACCATTATGCAGCTCAAGTCTACAAAACAGGCTTAAGGCCACTTCCAACTACCTTGACAATAGTTTTTCGACATTGTGGACTTATCGAGTCACTTACGACAACCCCATTATCTACCAAGGTAAGCCACAATGAGCCCGAATGCTTGATCCAATGGATAGTTCTAGCTAAAAGTCACACTGAATTTAGATGCTTAACCCGTAAGAGGACAAGACTAGTGGACTACCTAAACCCTAAGCCACTTGGAACAAGAGTGGAGTACAAGTAAGACATGCTTTTCAAGAATAATATAAAAAAATTGAAACTAAATAGTATTGACGCTCTTATTGGTTTACTAACTTTAACTATGCGAAAACTCGAACTCTCAAGGCTCCCGCATGCTTCTAAACTAATCTCCGACACCCGACTCTAGTTTGCTAGGTCCCTAATTCCCATTTAGCTTGGTTTTAAGTGTATTAGGATCTAACTATACTTGTTTCATTGTTTCATTTTCAATTCAGTTATTTATATGATTTCTAGCATTTTTCATGAATTTATAAATCTCATAAATGACTCAAAGATTTGGATAAAAATGCCCGAAAAGATTGCATACAGTTCAAGTCACAAACCTCGATGTTTATCAACATAATATAAGCGAAAATACTGGATGAAATACATTTAAAGAGGATTTAAGTCCAAAATCATTTCAATTATGAGAATACAAGTTCTTAAACCAAAATGTCTCGAAACCCGTGTTATAAATTTTGAATTTGCCTCAAACTTTCGGGACACTTAAACCTTAGTACAACAATTAATTCTAGAAAATATGGATGTGATCCGACTATTTAAAACTCCGTCTTTCAGCCCAATTTTGACAAAGAAGATGACCTAGTTTGATCATGGATCAGAAAACGTAAAATATGTGAACCTAGGAAATTTCATTTGTTTATGTGAAGTGAAAATCTCATGAAATCTCAAAATTAACCTAGAAACGAGAGTCATATATGAGGAATCAATTTCCCTTTAAGCTATTTATCTAATGTAGAGACATGACCGCTTGATAAGTAGTAGGCTCATTTTGATTCATAAGCAATTCCTCAATACTATCACTAACAAGAGATTCATATATCTTAGGTTCCTATCTTATCCTATAAAATCTACCTAAGCCTTATGCCTTATATGAAGGCTCAACTAGTTCATAACTTTGTTAATTTCCCACGAGCAGTTCGATGATCATTTGTGGTTCTCGAACTTTTTTAAGACTTACTTTATTCCTATTGACATCATTTGGAATAATTTTTTTTCATAAAGAAACTATTTTGAGCAAACAAGCACTTTGTTCTTAATGGGATTATAAAAGTAGTATCCCACAGTTTCTTTAGGATAACCCACAAAAAGACGTTTGCTAGATTTGGCATCTAAGTCTTTTGAGATTTGTTGTCATACGAAAACCTTGCAGCCCTAAATCTTTAGGAAAGACAAACCAGGTATCTTCTCAAACCATATCTCATATGGTGTTTTATTAACCACTTTAGAAAGGACACAATTAATTGTAAACACAGTAATTTCTAAGGCATAGCCCGAAAAGGAAATGGAAAGATCTGCATGACTCATCATAAATCATAACATATCTAATAAAGTTCGATTTCTCCTCTCAAAAACATCATTCTATTATGGAGTTGACAGTGACACAATCCCACCGTTACTAAGATGATCATTAAGCTCTTGGCTCAAATACTCAACATCTTGATATGATCGAAGTGATTTACTTTAATTGTTTTTCCAAGTTGATTTTGCGCTTCATTTTGAAACACTCGAAACATCTCAAATGATCCAGTTTTATGTTTCATGAGATACACATAACCATATCTGCTGAAATCATCGGTGAATGTAATGAAATACTGATAATCTCCTTTAATCATTGTGTTAATAGAACCGTATATATCAGTATGTATTAGTCCCAATAAATCATTTGCCATTTCACTACGTCTAGTAAATGGACTCTTAGTCATTTTGAATAACAAACAAGATATGCATGTTTCATAAGATTCTAAATCAAATGAATCTAAAAGTCCATCTTTATGGAGTTTGGAAATGCTTTTCTCATTTATATGGCTAAGATGACAATGCCGAAGGTAGGTTTTATTTAAATCATTTGACCTGAATCTCTTTGTATTCACGTTAAAGATATGATTATCTATGGAACTTTTCATGTTTAGAATATAAAATACCATCACATAAATCATCATTCACATGGAAAACACTTTTATGAGAAATTAAGCAATTATTATTTCCAATAATAAAGTAAAAACCATCTGAATCCAAACATGAAACTGAAATGATGTTTCCGCTCAAGGCAGTAACATAATAACAATTGTTTAAAACTAAAACAAATCCACTAGATAAATTTAACTCATAACATCACACATCCAATGCAACAACCTTTTCTCAATTTCCTACTCACATGATAGGTTATCATTTCTTCAGCTTTCTACTTCTTGTGAGTCCGAACACATTAATATAAATAGAGATGCACATTCGGTATATAATACCCATGAATCACTAGTAGATAAGTTACATTCAATAACGTAAATACCTAAAGCAGTAGCCGCACAAACTTTTTTTTTCATTAGATCTTCCAGATAGAGTGTAACGGCCTAAGATTTACTAATAGTCCCTAATTATGGTTACCGACCCGTGACATGACCTAGAGTGGGTATAAGGTTCCAACACTCAACACGAGGATCGAAAAATATATTACTTTTGAGTGATAGATGCTTAGTGTAATGTGTGTGTACAATATAATCGAGAATATTTATTTAATGTTGTATTTTGTAAGTTTGGCACGCGAGTGGAGACACGCCTCGAGATGCGTGTCGATATGAAAATGTGGTATATAGTGATGTGGTAAGTTTTAATTTAGTTAAATGTGGTTAAATAACTAATCTAATGTGCCAATAGTTGGATTTATATTCATGTGGTCTAAGTTAGGAAAATAAAACACTAAACGTTAATATTACTCGGGATATATGTTGTTAACATCACTAGGTAACTTAAGTCAAGATGTGTGTTGGCAAGGATAAGTTAGTGGATAGTAGGACCAAGTCATGAGCCATTATATTGTCCTAAAGATAGATGTTTACATAAGATTAATGGTCACAATTTCATCTCATTACTATATAAGTTGAACATAGTGGAAATTCTCAAACCAAAACATTTCATTTGCATGCAAGAGAGAAAGAGAGATCAAGATAGATGATGCCACATTGAGCTGGGAAAACTCAGAGAATTAAGAGGTGCTTGATCAACTTGGAGAGTTTCCACAACTAGGTAAGCTAAACTTTGTTAAATTCAACAAAGAATTGTAAGTCTTGGTTCAGTTCTGGTTTTTCAGTAATTTTAATAGGCAAATGAATTTGTTTTTGAAATTTAACTCCATATTTAGGTTCCTTGTAAAACTCCACTAATTCTACTATACGGAAGTTTTGGATTTCGATTTTTTTTCATTAAGTCATGAATTTTTGAAGTTCATGAAATTGTAAAACAAAACTGGAAATTTAATATGTTATTATGAACCGACCTCTGTAATTTTATCATAACTTCCACATTTTAAATTGAAATGGACCCATTATTATGGCATTTGAAAGCTAACTTAAAGGGGAATGACTTTTGCCATTGAAAGATTTTGAAATTCTAATGTTTTCATATCTTAAAACCTTTTGCAACTTTGGTGACGAATGTGCAATTTTTGGGTTTACAATTTTGTTAATGATCTACTATTTTGAGCATAACTCCCTCATTTCTTATTGGATTGAGCTCAACTTATAGTATGATTTTCTAGGATATATTTGTAGGTTTTAGTAAAAATATTATGAGTTTTGAAGCTATGGTTTAGGAGAAATGAAATTTTCAAAGTTGTTGGTCAGAATTTAAAACTGTTTTTAGTCATTGGGGTAAAACTTCCATATCTCCTCATATTCTTATCAAAATTGTGCAAACCTTATAGTTTTGGAAAGCTTAGACATAACTTTAAAAACTTCTCTGTCTAATATAATACATAATTTTAATATTTTGGTAATTGAAATCAACTTATAAGCTGTTGCACTAAAATTGTCTGTATTGATTAAAATAGATTTCAACATAAACATAGTATTAAGGGGGTTGGTTATGAAACATTAGAATTTAAAACCACTTAACTAACCTAAAAAAGTGAAATTAAATTTGTTAGGACACTTAAGGAGCTTAGAGAGGACTTATGGGGTGTGAAACGTGAGTTTGGAGTGGTCGAGAGCTGGTATATGCTAATAATTGTGTGCATTTGAGGTAAGTAAACTTGTTGAGGCAATTCTCTCCATTTATTCCATTGTTGAGCTGATAATCAATAATCATTTGGATAGTTTTATTGCTGATCTTATATTCCTAATGTCATGGCTTGTATATACTTTCGTATATATGATTTCTTTAGTTTTCTTGGCTATAATCGTTGTGCAATGAATTATTGCATGTCATTCCTTGTCTCGACTTCGTTCTATAATTAGATTCTTTTAATGTTGATCTCTGAGCTATTGAGTTGTTTTCAAAATAACATGCTATGATTTGTTTCACTCTCTTATTATTGCATGTACACACCTATGTCAATATGTTTATTGTGTGACACTTGTTTGTACAATCTACAACATGAACTCTTCGATAGGCATGACTTAAAGAGCCCCCTTTTGTAGGTTCCCATACTTTATAAGTTGCGCGATATTTGGGGTTAGAGTCCCTGGAGATGTTGGCACTCTACACAACTAATATCTTTCCATTATACGAGATACGCATCTCTCGAGGTTATAGTCCATGGAGATGTTGGCACTCCACATAGTTGATGTTATTAGTGTGACACACGGGGTTAGTGTCCTTGGGGACGTTAGCTGACCAAACATAGATTTGCATAATCATTATATTTATCATTCCTTCTAGAAGCTTGGCAACTATTTGCATATTTTTTGTTAAGCTTTTCATTATTCATAACTATTGCATGCTTTCAACTACCGTTCTTTATATTCCTTGCTCTCCCACGTTGTGCCTATGTCTTCCATACTGTGTCTATATGCCCCACAGTGCCACATCTATATGCCACGACACCAACCACACCTTGGTGTGTTTTATCTCCGTTTCTTCTCGTTTTTACTCACTTTCTTCCTTTATGCCTTGTTTACCTGAAAATGCATAAACACCATTAATTAGAGCTCATTTAGGGATAGTTATACTAGATATACTACTAAACTAACCATATATATAAGTCTAAATAACCACTTATCAAATACTGATAAACTTAGGATATTGCATGTCCTGAGCAAAAATGTATTTTACTAAGTCTCATAACTACTTCTATTACTCTAGTTCACATTCATTTTACATTATTCATGAAGTATCCTTTAATTCACTAAGTTTTAAGTTAATAATCCACGAGTTTTTCTTTACAGAAACTTATATTTTTTAAAATATGTAGCATTAACAACACATACAACTCACTTTTGAAACACCAAAATAGATTACAACTAAAACCATCACTACTCATAAGTCCATTTGTCATACCTGGCCGACAAATCTACACCTCTCTCACAAATGAACTCCCTATACTGAATATCCTCATATCTTTCCTTGGCATCTCTACTGATGCAATATTTGGACTAAAATGACCTATACTCCTCTTCATTAGGATCTCTTAAGGTTGATGCATCAAAATCATTTGTGCTCACTTAACTAACTTTCCTTCTTGTTCTCGGCATTTTCTAAATTCAAACAACTACACAACAAACGCAACAGCAATTCAGGTTTTGAAATTACCTAAAAATCAAAATTTATATCACGCAAATCATTCACATGCCAAATAATGCAAAAACATAAACTAGGTCTCCATGAGTCTCATTGATGCTCAATATTCACGCAACTTGAAAATCCTTATCCAACAACCTCAAATCCACCATTTATGCAATTTCATCAAAATTTCTCAAAAATTCAAAGCATAACTAATGAAATTGTAAATTTTACCTCAATGTCGGACTACTTTCTGATGTATAACATTCTTCCAAGTCTTTATCAGTCAAATCCCTCTCACTCCACTAACAACTTAGAACCCTAATGCTTTTTAAATCCAATCCTCAAAATCAAGCTATAGCTTCCCACTTTGTGCTAATCCACAATGCGCACTTGTCTTTCACTCTCAATTACTAGGAACTCTCTTATCTCATTCAAAAATGGTCAGTTTTAGGTTCTAAAGGGATGTATGCTTGGATGGTTGCAATTGGTTTTGGATGCATATATGATTGAAGTGATGAAAATGGGGTTTAAAACCCTCGTCACGACATTGGCGGCATGCCTTAATAGGCATGGCACCGTGACAGCACCACGAAGGCGTTAAGGATAATGTTAAACAAACTTATATATCCTTTTTGCGTTCTGAAATTAATTTTCTAAAGACTGATCAAATTTTACAAACTCCTACATTTCAAATTAAATTAAAAACATTCAAAGACAATTTATCTCAACAGTGCTGTTCTGATATTCCCTCTACCTTTGGGATCGCAAAAAACATATAGTAACGCTACCATACATCCTAGATTTCAATGAAGAAATTATACCTACAAAACCAATCCATCTCAAATGAATTCTCGACTCAGAAATCTATGTGAACAAGAAATCAAAGATTTACTTGAAAAATAATTAATTACTCCTTCTAAATCTCCTTGGAGTTGCACTGTCTTTTATGTTGAAAATGCTCCAGAACTTGAGCGTGGTGCTCCTCGGCTTGTCATAAATTATAAACCTCTTAATAAAGTATTAAAAACAATCCGACATCCTTTACCTAACAAATATGATTTAATTAAGTCTACTACTACAGTGTTAATATTTTCAAAATTTGATCTCAAATCTGGATTTTGGCAAATTCGAATTCATCCTAATGATAGATATAAAACTGCTTTTAACACTCCATTTGGTCAATATCAATGGAATGTCATGCCTTTTGGCTTAAAAAATGCTCCTTCTGAATTTCAAAAAATTATGAATGATATTTTTAATCCTTACCGCGAATTTATACTTGTTTACATTGATGACATTTTAGTATTTTCTAAAACAATTGATCAACATTGGAAACATTTATATACATTTCGAGCAATTATCATAAAAAATGGCCTTGTTTTGTCTCAAAAGAAAATGCATATCTTTCAAACTTCTACTATATTTTTAGGTTTCAAAATCTCTAATCAAACAATCATTCCTGTAAACCGTGTTATTGATTTTGCTGATAAATTCCCTAATCAACTTACTGATAAAACTCAATTACAACGATTCCTTGGATGTATAAATTATTTATCTGATTTCTATAAAAATGCTGCCTTAGACAAAAAACCATTATAAGATCTTCTAAAAAAAAATGCAAAATTTGTTTGGACATCTGCCCATACATCAGCTTTACAGAATATTAAACAAAAGGTTAAATCTCTTCTATGCCTTCACTTAGCAAATTTAGCATATCCAAAAATTATACAAACCGATGCATCTGATCTAGGCTATGGTGGCATTCACTTACAAAAATCTCCTTCTGGTCAAGAACAATTAGTTTGCTTTACATCCAAACTTTGGAATCCTACCTAGCAAAATTATGCGACAGTTAAGAAGGAGGTTTTAGCAATTATTTTATGTGTTCAAAAACTTCAAGCCGATGTTTTAAATCAAAAGTTTTTAATTCGTGTTGATTGCAAGGCCGCTATAGAAATTCTTTTGAAAGATGTTAAAAATTTGGTTTCAAAACAAATATTTACTCGTTGGCAAGCAATATTAAGTGTCTTTGATTTTGATATTAAAGGTACATCTAATTCTCTTCCTGATTTCTTATCTCGTGAATTTCTTATATCTCCTCAAATTCATTGCCTACAGATCACCATGACTGATAAAGGCAAATCTTCAGCATCATCCAATAAATTCTTTCCTCTTTTTAATTCCTACAATCAAGCTGATATAAAATAAATCTCTTAATAAATTCAACAACCGACATTTAGTCATCCTTCTTGATCATCATCTTCTTGATAAATCATTAGATACTCAAGTAAAACTTGTCATGCCTCCTTCATTGCATTTCATACCTAACTGTCCCAATGTTACCATCAAGTTTTATGAAACTCTATTGACTACAACTCAATCATTACTCATTGAACATTTTAAAAGGCTTAACTCTGGAGAAATTGCTTATTCGAAATTAAAAATTCAAAAGGTTCTCTCAAGTGCTGAATGGACTCAGCAACAATCTATGCAACAAAGTCCGTTCATTTATCAAGCTTTGACATTGGTTACTGATCGACATCCAGTTCAAGTAAGTTATAAAGATTATATTGATGCATGGCAAAATATATTGTTCTACAAAGATCCTACTTCTGGCCATTCATGGTACGTCACATTAAAAAAATCTCTGAAGGTTAATCTTCCTGCCTGGTTCATGGTAGAATGGCGGACTAAATTTGGCCCTCATATTGGTTTCTTTCCAAATGAAGTTTAAAGAAATATGAAGCCGAAAAGTTATCACTTTTTCAATTTATGCATAAACATTCCATCCCATGAATCCTCAAATGGCAATATGGAACTCATAAAATCACCACTGCTCATAATATCACTTATACTTATCTTTCTTAAGAACTTCAGTGTAATTGGTGGGATAAATTCGACATTGAATCTATTGACATATACAACCTTCCACCTACACCAATTAAATCTACAGAATTCAGACGTTCTACCCAACTGACAGAATTCAGTAAACCACATGATTTTCCTCATCTTGTCAAAACTTAAAAAGATGCAAGTTTACCCTCTCCACAAAAAACTCCTATTGAAGACTCCAGTTCATCCATTAATACAGATTTGGCCCAAACCATAATTCAACAACTTCAAGATGGGTTTCAGCAGAATTTTCAGCAAGGATTTCGGAATATACATAATCATTTTGAAGATAGATTCAAACGATTTGAAGCTAAATATTCCACTTCCTCACGGACAAATTCAGAAGATAATACGTACTCAACTCATTCTGTAGATTCGATTGATTTATAAATGAAGACGCTAACTCGAGCATTACGTCATCTAGCCATCCATCAACCATTAATTGATTATATTTCTAAAGATTTATTCCTAAATGGTGTTGGTATTTTCTGGATACCGCTATACAGAATGATGAAATATATCTTTTTGCCTGTTAATCACTTCTTTGGTCAGCCGAAGATGCCCATATCCTTCTCAGCCTATGGTATCTCCTCAAGCAGCCTCCCATACGAGTTTATATCGCCTATCCGGATATATATCGATGTACATATTATGTTCATTATCTCTTATGGAGAGTTCTTCGCACCGATCCAATACGGTATTACTGCGAATATATCAAAAATTAATATACAGTCCCATGCCATAAAATTTTATCAAGCCCATGCTTCCTGGTGTTTTACCAGCCATTCAGGCCAAAGCCAAAAGTCTTATCAAGCACTTGCTTCCAGGTCATTATCGCATGCCTTATCAAGAATCATGTCAGGTTTGTCGTTTGTAGGACTACCATTCCACGGTAGTGCGTCTGTAAATTATTGGGTTTTGCTTTTCAAGTCTAGAAATACTAAGGTTGTAAGGATGCAAACCATCGAGTAAGTATTCCTTCAAAGTTTAAGCTTGTCTGGTGTTCAGTAAGTCCAGTTGTAATCTTGTGTGAGTTTCTCCAGTTTGCAATAATAGATCCTTATTACTATCTATTTTGTTCCAATTATTATTTTGCAATCCTTCCATCTACCACTAATCCTCCTACCATTTTGCATAATTTTCCGAGTGGGCATCACATATTACATAATTTCGTATTCGGGTGCTCAATTGGTATCAGAGCCATAGATCATCATAACGCTACTGTATATTATGTCTTGCTTATATTTTATCTTTCTTTGCACATTTGTACTCCTTATATGTGCATATGCTGGTTTCTCCTTCTATACACGATATCATCATCATTATTAAATTATTTTTCTTTGATATCAAAATACAAGTTCTTTCTATTGCTTAGCCAGTGTTTCAAATTTGGAATAACTTTTTTATTTATCGATTTTGATTTCATGGATCATATCCAAGTTTCATTTTAATTTGGTTTTCTCGATTTTGTCGTTCGGTTTTTAAACCACTTTCCTAGTCGCGTTGTAAGTCTAGCAGAGAAGCGTAAGTCTAGCAACAAATCGTTGACCAAGTGTGAGTAAAACCTAGTGCAAAATTTTAATTAAAACTTTAACTCGTGTTTTATCAAAGAAATCTCCATCGATAAATTTTGAGTCTGGTTCCTCTTCTGAAACTCAATCTAAGCTTCTAACTAAACCAATGACCACCATAGATTTAAAAAATATACATGAATTTTCATTTTATCAAATTGATCGATCTCTTCATAATTAGGATATGCCTAGTTTCAAACCTACAGATATCTACGATAAAGGTTCATTCTCTGAAAAATAAGATTTTATTATCAAATTAGAAGAAGATACAAAATCTATTGATGAAGAAGGCCAAGAATTAATACTCATCTCCCCTGAAAAAACTCAAAAATATAAAGAAACTCAAAAATATTTACATATAGGACTCATACAGGTTGCTATTAAACCTTTAATAACATTAGGTCTTAATACATCTATCCTAGCCTCAGTTCGTGACAAACGACATCAAGATTTCAATGATTCCTTGCTAGGCATGATAGAAGGAAGCTTAGCTGAAGGACCAAATCATTTTAATTGTTTTCCAAATTTCACCATCAGTCTGCATTAGGGGTGGGCAAACCGTGGTTTGGTGGTGAAAACCACCAAACCGCGACCAAACCGAAGGTTTACGGTTTGGTGATTTTCCAAACCACCACCAAACCGCGAACCGCCAAAACCGCAACCAAACCGAACTGCGGTTTGCGCGGTTTGCGGTTTGGTTTCGCGGTTTTGGTGCGAGGCGGCGGTGCACGTTCACGCGGTGGAAGGCGACGATGATAGCGATGGATTAGGCGGCGGCCGTGAGACGAAGAGTGAGGAGGATGAAGGAGACGGCAGGGGTGAGAGAAGCGCCGGCGGGAGTGAGGAGAGAGGAGCGCCGCGGGAGTGAGAGCGGGGAGAGGAGCGCCGCGGGAGTGAGAGGAGCGCCCGTGGGAGTGAGGAGAGAGGAGCGCCGCGGGAGTGAGAGCGGGGAGAGGAGCGTCGCGGGAGTGAGAGCGGGGAGAGGAGCGTCGGTGGGAGTGACCGGTGGGAGTGAGAGGAGAGGAGCGCCACGGGAGTGAGAGCACAGAGACGAGCAGGAGCGGGAGTGAGAGCGCAGAGAGGAGAGTGAGAGCGGCGCAGAGAGTGAGAGCGGCGAGAGAGAGTGAGAGTGGCGCAGAGAGAGGAGAGTGAGAGCGGCGAGAGAAGAGAGCGAGCGATGAGAGCGAGAGAGAGTGAGAGCGGCGAGAGAGGAGAGTGAGAGCGACGAGGATGAGAGAGAGCGAGAGAGCGAGCGAGAGAGTGAGAGCAAGCAGAGAGGAGAGTGAGCGGCGCAGAGAGAGAGAGTTAGCGGCGCAACAGAGAGAGAGAGAGAGAGAGGAGCGTGAGCGCAGAGAGAGAGAGAGGAGAGGAATTTTTTTTTGTTTTTTTTGTTATGTTTTAGGGTTTTTGATATATGGTGGTTATTTACCAAATTGCCATCGGTTTGGTTAAACCGCGGTTTTTCTAAAATTAAAACCGCGACAAAACCGCGGGATCGCGGTTTGGTCATTTTCCAAACCGCGACCAAACCGCGAGGTTTAAAAACCAAACCAAACCGTGCGGTTTGGTCGGTTTGGGCGGTTTTTCGAAAACCGCTGCCCACCCCTAGTCTGCATGATGAATTTGCAGATGACGCCGCTGTTTTAAGAATTTATACTCAAGGTTTCAAAATGAAAGGTATATGCTCTAATGATGCTGTTTTATATCGTATTTATTATAAATTATTGCATACAATTGTCCTTGACGTCGCCTATACATACCTGCAAAAAGGAACATCTACTTTATTTTTGACAAATATTCGAAATAAAAAAGTTGATAGAAAATAATTAAATTGGAAAGACATCGAACTTCCACATATCTGGACGATATAAGATACTAATAAAGAAGAATGTCAAAAGAGACAATTATCTAAAGAGATCCATAAAATTATAACACTTGATGATGGAAAAGTTGATATCTTATTTGCTCCTCGCTCTTCTATGTCCAAAAGATTTGAAACTACGTTTCCAACATCATCAATTTCTACATCTTTACCTCCATCATCATCAATACCTTCTACTAAGCCCTCTCTTTCTGGTATTGCTTATCCTGTTTATTCTTCTCCTCCTAAAAACGATACTGTTAGTATAAATGATTTTGTTGAATATCAAATACATACTATCTCTCTTGCTTCTGATAATTCAAATGATTCAAATGATTTTATTCTTGTATAAGATATTTTAAAACAACAATTTTTACATCATCCGTTAAAACCTATATTTTGTAAATTGGTTTCCATGAAGCAACAAGCTATTTTACGCGAAAAATATTTTAATTACATTAAGAAAATAAAATATAATCTTCCATTTTTTGAGTTTTTATCTCAACATTGTCCAAACCTTACTCACAAAATTAATACAGTTTGGGAAAGTTCTACTAGTGAAAAATGTAGTCAAATACATCCTCCCTTAGCTCCTATTAAAATAAAAGAAAATATTAAGGCAACTCCATTCAAAACTCCTTTCGAGGATGATGGTATTGCAACACGAAAAGACTTAAATCATATTATTGAACAAATAATTATACTAATGTGTATCTTTCAACGTTCAGACACACTTCTCCTTCTTCAACAGCTTCTTCCTATATATCTCATCACGTTCAGCATAAATCTGTCCCTTCTGCTCCTGCTATTACTCAACACTCATTTTTCTCCCCAAATCATCCTTACCTTTACCTTCATTCACCTCTAAATATTCTAGTGAACTTCTCGAAAAAATTAATGTTCAACTTTCTAAACTTGAACCTCCTCCTCCTAAGACGGCTTCTCCAGCTACGAAGAAAGATAAAGCCCCTGTCATTGCTAACCTAGATCAATTATCTGACTTTAATGAAGAACCAAATTCTCCTCATTCATCATCTCTCCTATCAATTCCATTTCTAGCGATACTGATAGTACTACTAGTATTCATATTCAAAAGGTATTTCGTAACAAACGATCTTCATATCCTACTCGTTATACCAAACAAAAACAATTTTATTTTAAACCATCTCCTGCCGATTTAATTCTTGAAGAAAAAACAAAAAGACACAAAAGTTTGATGGCAATGCAATATATGATTGGAATATTGATGGTTTATCTGAATATCAAATTCTCAGGGTTGTTTATCAAATCCAAATCTATGCAAAAGCTTGTACAATAACACGACATTCAAAAGCTACTATAGCTACCGTTATTGCCGCTGGCTTTACGGGTCAGCTCTATGGTTGGTGGAATTACGCATTCAATAATACTACTAGATTAGAAATCATAAATTCAGTCCAACGACATGATAATGGCAATCCTTTACTTGATACTCAAGGGCGAACTCAACCGAATGGAGTAGATAATCTCTTATCAAATATTATTTGGTATTTTATAGGAAAGTTTTCCTCTCTCGATGAAAAAATTAGGGATCAATTACAAAGTTTACGATGCAAGACAATGAATGACTATCGCTTGTATAATGATACATTCTTCACTAAAGTTTATCAATTAACCACTCATGATGGACAATTTTGGAAAGAAAGGTTTATTGCTGGATTACCTCCCTATTTTAGTGCTAAAGTCAAAGAATATATTAAAGCTCAAAATGGTGGCAACTTGAATTGGGATGATCATTCTTATGGGGATCTTCTCCAATATATTCAAACATGTGGAATTTCCATCTGCAATGATATGCGTATTAAACGCCAACTTGTAAAAGAAAAGAAAACCTTAAAACAAGATCTTAGTAATTTTTATTATGAATTTGGTCATGATTTAGATATTACGCCTCTTGCCTCTCATACTCTTAGACGTCATTCTAAACGTTATCCTTCCATTTTTCCAAAAAAACCCTACTATACTAAATCCCGTTCTAAAAAACAATCTCGTCGTTACCCTAAATCCTCAAAGCATACCACTACTAAGAAAAATGTTTGTTATCATTGTGGTAAGCCTAGTCATTATGCAAATAAATGTCATCTCAAAACTCATAAAAAGAAAATTAAGCAAATCCAAACAGATGACTCTTCCTCTTCTGATAACTGTCATTGTACTTCTAATATTTTGAATACTTCTTCGTCATCATCTCCTACTGAATGCATCAACATGGGCAATGTGTAGAGAAAACTCAGAATTCTAATAACAAAATTCTGGGTTTTACAGCACAAAGCGCGCTAACTTTGATTAGTGCACTAGATGAAAATTGGTAGCGCGCTAATGGGTCATTAGCACACTAACCCCAGATATTATAGTGCAAGGTCTATGACAGCATAAAAACTGAAAATCTCAAAATTTCTTTAAACATTATAAAAGGTTTAATACCCTAAGTAAAGGTCCAAACATACTCAAAAACCTATGATATGATATCAGGAACCTAAAGATGAACTACGGGGACTCAAATACGAGTTTTGAGGTGTCGGGAGGCCGAAATAGCATAGAAAATTGCATGGATTGTAAGTAAACTGATTGAGATATTTGTTTACATCTCGTTCCTATTCACATGTTCATTTCCAGTTATTTGGACTGAGTTGCCTTTGTACTCCATATGCCATGACTTGTTCTTTCTCATTACATGAGGTTGCTTTCATGGTATAGTTTGTTCATTAAATGAGTTCATTGACTCCAATTCATATGCAATGTCATTGTTGATTATTAATACATGTGGTCAGTGAAATAACATGCTATTAGGTAAGTGTTACATAGTATTGTAATCTATTTCCTTTGTGCATTAGTGTGCAATGTTTTTCTTGGATTCCATTACTGTGTTGTTCTTGAATATGAGCGTAGTTCTTGCATCTATGACCACTTTATGATGGGAATCTGGTGGTCATATGGGATCACTAGACTTTCTTGGGTGATCTGGATTTCTCAATTACCTTGAGCTGCACATGGGAAATGAGTATCGTGGTTGTTGGCAAGCATAAATTGCGCTGCACACGGGGTATGGGACCCGAGGTTGTTGGCAAGTACATATATATAGTAGGTGACTGGTACTAGCGAAAGATTATAAAGGCAAGAGCACTGCTCAAACCTTCATATTCATGTAGAGAATAATATGGTGAGTCAGTGTAAGCTTTATATTGCTTTTATTAGTGAGATAAGTGGGGCTATGTTTGATTAACAATCAAATACACTTAAGTTAGTAAGTCAAAACAATAGCCACGTGATATTTCTCGAGACAAGTAATAACCCATGTCAACACCAATTGAGTCACTTATTGGTGTCATTTGGCATGAGTTAGTGAGACATGTGTGAATAGGTGTACCATTAGATAGGTCTCAAGACACGTATGCACATTAGGATCAATGGCTATCAATCAACCATATCCAATTTGTGATTATCAAGCTTGTGGTCAACTAAGCAACTCAGCTATTTCATTTCATTTGCTTAAGATTGAAGAAAAGTTGCTTGAGAAGGAAGAGTTGCTGGAAAAGAAGGTAAACAAAAACTTGGTGATTTAGTGAAGGAGAGATCAAGTTTAGCTAGTGTTCATCAAGTTAGGTATCTCCTCTACAACATAAAGTTAGCTTAATCTAATGAATTCATGAATTTGATGTTGTGGGTTGTTGTTTTATGTTGTGGTTGATGTCATGGAACTCTAGTAGTGTGTATGGAGGTTCCTTAGGCATTAACATGATCTATGTGTAGAGAAGAATCAGAATTCAGATTTCTGATTTCTAGGTTTTACTACACATAGCATGCTAGGTGGATCAGCTAGCACGCTAGCCCCAGGCATTAACGCGCTTGGTCTATGACTGAATAAAAACTACAATTTTCAAAAATTCCTTAGACACTATAGTATAATTCTCTAAGTAAAGGTCTAAACAAACTCAAAAACCTATAATACGATATCAGGAACCTAGGGAAGTATTTCGAAGATTCAAGTATGAGTTTCAAGGTGTCGAGAGGCCGGAGTAGCCTAGGAAAATGTATGGATTGTAAGTAAATTGATCGAGATATTTTTTTACATTTCGTTCCTATTCATATGTTCATTTCTAGTCATTTGGACTGAATTGCCTTTCTATTTAATATTCCATGAATTGTTGTTCTTTCTCATTACATGTGGTTGCTTTAATAGTATAGTTTGCTGATAAAATGATTTCACTGACTCCAATTTAAGTGCTATGTCATTATTGATTGTTAATACATTTGGTCAGTGAAATAGCATGCTATTAGGTAGGTGTTGCATAGTATTGTAATCTATTTCCTTTGTGCAATTAGTAAACAATGGTTTTCTTGGATTCCATTACTGTGTTATTCTTGAATATGAAAGTAGTTCTTGCATCTATGACCACTTTATGATGGAAATCTGGTGGACATACGGGGTCACTAGACTTTTCTAGGGGTATCGTGATTTCTCCACTATCTTGCGCAACACATGGGAAATGAGTCCCAGGGTTGTTGGCAAGCATAACTTGCACGGCACATAGGGTATGGGACTCGAGGTTGTTGGCAAGTATATATATGAGGATGGAGTTGAGCTCTAAATCAATGTGAAGGTCTAAGCATTACTCTCTCCTTAATAAATTTTTGTTGGTGCCAGTCACATGCGATATATAGTTGCCAACATCCCTGGGTCCCATACCCCGTGTGCTATGAAAGTTATGCTTGCTAACAACGCCAAGACTCAATTCCTATGTGTTGTACAAGATAGTGGAGAGATTTTGACCACCCTAGATGTCTAGTGACCCCGTATGTTCGACGGACCTCTATAATGTAATGACCCTAGATACAAGAATCACTCACTGTATAGACTTGCCTCTCAACTGTTGTACCCTTCGGTCTAGGTTATGTACTTGTTGTTCCTCATAAGATATGTCCTCGCCCAGATCAATCCGACTCAAGTCAACTATCAGTCTCTCGCATCGCATGCCTTCTACTTGGCTAGTCGAAGCATAGAAATATGAAACACTGGATTAATCCCCGACATCTGTGGAAGTAAGTCCAGCTCATAAGCAACTTTTTTGACTCATTTCTTGATCTTAAAATGCCAGATGAATCTCGGTGCTAACTTGCCTTTTAGACCAAATCTGTGAAAACCCTTCTAAGGAGAAACGTTTAGATACACCAAGGCGCCCCCGTCATACGTGTGATCATTGCGATATGTGTCTTCATACTTCTTTTGTCTCTTTTGGGCTCCTTTAAGCCTCTACAAATTTGTCGTACCTTCTCAGTACGATCAACAACAATTTAAAGCTCTATAATGTTCCAGTCCTCTCGCTCAACCCAACAAGATGGTGAGCGACACGGTCTACCATATAATGCCTCAAATGGCACCATCTCAATGTTAGCCCGATGACTGTTGTTGTATGCAAACTCACACAATAGTAGGTACTCGTTCCATGACCCGCCAAACTCAAGTACACAAGCCCTTAGCATATCCTCGAGAGTATGAATGAACCTCTCAGTCTGCACATCAGTATGAGTGTGGAAAGTTGTGGTAAATTGTAAGGATGTACCATACTGCTCTTGCATACTCCACCACATCCTGGACATATACACAACATCTCCGTCTGACGCAATAATCAATGGTACCCCTTCCGGCCTAATAATCTCTCTCTCAAACAATACACTTAATTGGTCAAAGGTGTAATGAGCTACAACTGGTATGAATTGGGCGGATTTTGTCAATCTTTCCACAATCACCTAAATGGAATCATGTCGACGGATAGTCCTCGGCACTCCTCCAACAAAATCCATGGCTATGTCTTCCCACTTCCATCGTGGAATGGGAAGTGATTGTAACAATCCTTCAGGTCTACGATGCTCTGCCTTCACTTGTTGGCATATCCCACAGTTCCTGATAAACTCCAATACGTCCGCTTTCATCCCAGGCCACCAAAAATGTCTTTTCACGTCATGGTACATTTTGGTCCTACTAATATGAAATGTGTGAATCCTGAAGAATCTCATATCTCAGCTCTGCCACTGTCGGTATCAACAATCTTCCTATGAATTTAAAACAATGATTTATCGTCTCTTTCCAGTTTGTACGCTCAATAATTTGGGCTAACCCATTGAATCTCGATTTTAAGATGTCGACTCTCTATTCCTCTAATACCTTTTGAGTAGACATTGTCTGAAGCCTCATCTGTGCACAAATCATCATTTGATTATCGGTAGGAATATCTGATTGCATAATCATTGTCATTGCCTCGAGTAATCCATACACATGTGTCATATGGCATCTTACAACTTCGGCATCCTACTTAGTGCATCAACAACTATGTTAGCTTTTCCTAGGTGATACTCCAAAGTAAAGTCGTAGCCCTTCAGAAATTCTAACCACCGGCGTTGTCTCATGTTAAGCTCTTTTTGTGTGAAGAGGTATTTCAAACTATTATGATAAGTATAGAGCGTGAACCTCTTAGTATACAGATGATGTCTCAATATCTTCAAAGCAAACACTATCGCTGCCAACTCTAAGTCACGAGTGAGATAGTTATTCTCATGTATCTCTAGTTGTCTAGCTATTGTGCCTCTATCCTGCATCAACACACAACCTTGAACTATATGAGAAGCATTTGTTTTTACCAGGAATCCCTATATAGTGTCTGGCAATATCAACACTGGTGCGGTAGTTAATAATCTCTTGAGCTGAGCAAATTCCTCGTCTTTTTGGTTCGATTTGGTCATTGGTGAAGCGATTTTAAAGAAATCATTCACGAACCTATTGTAATATCCTGATAACCTTAGAAAACTCCTGACCTCTATAGCTGACGTCGGAGCAGGTCAATCTATAATAGCATGAATCTTAATCAGATCGACAACAATACCAGCTGCTCCAATGACATGTCCCAAAAACTTGACTTATGACAACCAAAATTGATACATGCTGAACTTGGCGTAGAGTCTATACTCCCTCAAAGTATGAAACGTCTCTCTAAGGTGCTACTCGTGATCTTCTCTAGTCCTCAAATATATCAATATATCGATGAAAACTATCACGAAACTGTCAAGAAATGGCCTCATTACTCGATGCATCAAACCCATTAAAATGGTAAGAGTATTAGTCAAACCAAACGACATGACTGTAAACTGCTAATGTCTATATCTCGTTGTAAACGTTGTCTTGGACCTATCCTCATCCCTTATCCTAAGCTGATGATACCCTGATTGCAGGCCTATCTTGGAGAAATACTGTGCTCCTCTCAACTGATCATATAAGTCATCGAGCCGTGGTAAGGGATACTTGTTTCTGACTGTGACCCTGTTCAACTCTCTATAATCGACACATATTCTCAAAGTACCTTCCATCTTCTTCACAAACAGGACCAGTGCTCCTCTTGGTGACATAGAAGGTGCGATGAATCGCTTCTCTCCCAAATTTTGCACTGACTGCTCGAAACCATATTTAATACAATAGTTATACCATTTGTAGAAACAGAAAACGGATGTATATGTTGAAGAAATGGAGTACCGAACAAAATATCATGTTGAAGACCTTTAACAATTATAAAAGAGGTTAGAATACAAATAGATTAATGACAGATATGAGCAATAGGAATTTTATATTTAATTGAAGATTTATTACCATTAGTTGTTGAAATTTTACTAGTTGTTGATTCGCAATAACATAAAGGAATAAGTCCTTCACGAACACAATTTAGATCAACACCTGAATCAATTAAGGCTGAGCATTTTTAAGAAAAATCTTTAATGGTAATAGTGATTAGGGTAAACCATCTCTGATGTATATATTGAGAGAGTGTTTCAACAAAAATATTATCGGGGTTAAACTCAGCAAGAGAGTCAGTATTTATGTTTTCTAATTGTGTTAGACATTCTTTTAATGATTTGATTTCTGTTTTTAAAGTATTGATTTCATTTTGCAAGGATTGTGTTGTAGCTTGTTGAGGTCTTTTATTTACAGTTTGTAAAAGACTGACAAATGAATATTTATTACGATCAAGTTGTAATTGTTGCTTAAATTTACTATATTTTTTATCAGAATCTTTTTCTTGATCAGATACAGTCTCAGGAACTCTATTATGCTGTATAACTTCAGTGAAATATTTATACTTTAATGATGGATCAGTGATTTATTCACTGATTTCAAGAATAAGTTCTTCTTGTGCAGTTAAGACATTATTCTTGAAATCAAAATCGATAAATGAAGAAGTTATTCCAAATTCGAAACACTGGCTAAGCAATAGAAAGAACTTGTAAATTGGTATCAAAGCCATAGATCATCACAAAGCTACTGTAAGTATTATGTCTTGCTTATATTTTATCATTCTTTGCATATTTGTACTCCTTATATGTGCATATGCTGGTTTCTCCTTCTACACACGATATCATCATCATTATTAAATTAATTTTCTTTGATATCAAAATACAAGTTCTTTCTATTTCTTAGCCAGTGTTTCGAATTTGGAATAACTTCTTTATTTATCGATTTTGATTTCATTGATCATATCCAAGTTTCATTATAATTTGGTTTTCTTGATTTTGTCGTTCGGTTTTTAAATCACTTTCCTAGTCGCGTTGTAAGTCTAGCAGAGAAGCGTAAGTCTAGCAACAAATCATTGACCAAGTGTGAGTAAAACCTAGTGCAAAATTATGAGTAACCTTATTAAAAACTTTAACTCGTGTTTTGTCAAAGAAATTCCATCGATAAATTTTGAGTCTGGTTCCTCTTCTGAAACTCCATCTAAGCCTCTAACTAAACAAATGACGACCATAGATTTAAAAAATATACATGAAGTCTCATTTTCTCAAATAGATCAATCTCTTCGTAATTGGGATATGCCTAGTTTCAACCCTACAGATATCTACAATAAAGGTTCATTCTCTAAAAATAAGATTTTATTATCAAATTAGAAGAAGACACAAAATCTATTGATGAAGAAGGCCAAGAATTAATACTCATCTCCCCTAAAAAGATTCAAAAATATAAAGAAACTCATAAATATTTACATATAGGACTCATACAGGTTGCTATTAAACCTTTAATAACATTAGGTCTTAATACATCTATCCTAGCCTCTGTTCATAACAAACGACATCAAGATTTCAATGATTCCTTCTAGGCATGATAGAAGGAAGCTTAGCTCAAGGACCAATTCAATTTAATTGTTTTCCAAATTTCACCATAAGTATGGATGTTGAATTTGCACATGACGCCGCTATTTTAAGAATTTACACAAGGTTTTAACATGAAAGGTATATGCTCTAATGTTGTTGTTGTATATCATATTTATTATAAATTAATGCATACAATTGTTTCTGACGTCACCTATTCAAACCTTCAAAAAGGAACATCTACTTTATTTTTGACAAATATTCGAAATAAAAAAGTTGATAGAAAACAATTAAATTGGAAAACATCGAACTTCCACATATCTGGACGATACAAGATACTAATAAAGAATAATGTCAAAAGATACAATTATCTAATGAGATCCATAAAATTATAACACATGATGATGGAAAAGTTGATATCTTATTTGCTCCTCGCTCTTCTACGTCCAAAAGATTTGAAACTACATTTCCAACATCATCAACTTCTACATCTTTACCTCCATCATCATCAATACCTTCTACTAAGCCCTCTCTTTCTGGTATTGCTCATCCTGTTTATTTTTCTCCTCATAAAGACAATACTGTTAGTATAAATTATTTTTTTGAATATCAAATACATACTATCTCTCTTGCTTCTGATAATTCGACTGATTCAAATGATTTTATTCTTGAGTATGATATTTTAAAACAACAATTTTTACATCATCCGTTAAAACCTATATTTTGTAAATTGGTTTCCATGAAGCAACAAGCTATTTTACCCGAAAAGTATTTTAATTATATTAAGAAAATACAATATAATCTTCCATTTTTTGAGTGTTTGTCTCAACATTGTCCAAACCTAACTCACAAAATTAATACAGTTTGGAAAAGTTCTACTGGTGAAAACTGTAGTCAAATACATCCTCCCTTAGCTCCTATTAAAATAAAAGAAAATATTAAGGCAACTCCATTCAAAACTCCTTTCGAGGATAATGGTATTGCAACACGAAAAAGATTTAAATCATATTATCGAACAAAATAATTATACTAATGTGTATCTTTCAACCTTCAGACACACTTCTCCTTCTTCAACAGCTTCTTCCTCTATATCTCATCACGTTCAGCATAAATATGTCCCTTCTGCTCCCGCTATTACTTAACGCTTACTTTCTCCCCCCAAATCATCCTTACCTTTACCTTCATTCACCTCTAAATATTCTGATGAACTTCTCGAAAAAATTAATGTTCAACTTTCTAAACTTGAACCTCCTCCTCCTAAGACGGCTTCTCCAGCTACGAAGAAAGATAAAGCCCCTGTCATTGCTAACCTAGATCAATTATCTGACTTTAATGAAGAACCAGATTCTCCTCATTCATCATCCTCTCCTATCGATTCCATTTCTAGTGATATAGATAGTACTACTAGTATTGCTATTCAAAATGTATTTCATAACAAACGATCTTCATATCCTACTCGTTATCCCAAACAAAAACAATTTTATTGCAAACCGTCTCCTACTGATTTAATTCTTGAAGAAAAAACAAAAAGACACAAAAGTTCGATGGCAATGCAATATATGATTGGAATATTGATGGTTTATCTAAATATCAAATTCTCAAGGTTGTTTATCAAATTCAAATCTATGTGAAAGCTTGTACAATAACACGACATTCAAAAGCTACTATAGCTACCGTTATTGCCGGTGGCTTTACGGGTCAGCTCTATGGTTGGTGGAATTACGCATTCAATAATACTACTCGATTAGAAATCATAAATTTAGTCCAACGACATGATAACGACAATCCTTTACTTGATACTCAAGGGCGAACTCAACCCAATGGAGTAGATAATCTCTTATCAAATATTATTTGGTATTTTATAGGAAAATCTTCCTCTCTCGATGAAAAAATTAGGGACCAATTACAAAGTTTACGATGCAAAACAATGATTGACTATCGCTGGTATAACGATACATTCTTCACTAAAGTTTATCAATTAACCACTCATGACGGACAATTTTGGAAAGAAAGGTTTATTGTCGGATTACCTCCCTATTTTAGTACTAAAGTCAAAACACTACAAAAAAACAGCAAATCAGCAACGGAATTAGAAACGGAACTTATTTCCGTTTCTAAATCAGAAACGGAATTAGAAACGGAATAAGTTCCGTTTCTAAATGTAACAAGATTAGCGACTTAACCGACGGGGAAGTATTCAGAGACGGATTTGAGACGGATCGAGACGAATTAGAGACGGAATTAGAGACGGAATTAAATTCGTCTCGAAAATTGGCGCCACCATTCCCGCCAAATTCTTCATTTCTTATGGCCGTTCATCATTCCTCGAGATTTGTATTTTTTCCGATCCTGGCGGCGTCTTCTCCTTCCCGCACCCCCCCCCCCCCCCGCAACAAAACACGAAATCCCCAAATCATTCCCACGAAAAAACCCCAAAACCTAAATCCGTCTCTCCGTCTCGTCGCGCCGGCCGATCGTCTCGTCCCCGTACGTCCATCCCGTTCGATCGTCACGTCTCTCCGTCCGGCCGTGCGAGCTGGTCGCTCCGGTGCTCGCTCGGACGTCGTTCCGGTGGTCTTCGTTTCGCCGTCCGGTCTCTCGGTGCTCTCCCGTCTCTCGGGTCTTGCCGTCTCTCTGGTCTCTCCGTCTCGTCGCGCCGGTCTCCGTCATCGCCGAGATCTCTCGCTCTCTCTGGTCTCTGATTCGGATCGGGTTAGCAAGGAATTTTTTGTTTTGGAGTCTTACTACAATCTTCATTTCTTATTTGTTTTTTAATGTTCATTATAATGCAGGCAACACTCATGATCAAGAGCTCTTGAGCTTTCATAGAGATCATTCACCTTTTGTCGGTTTTGAGGAAGTCCTGAACTGCTTGGCTGTTATATTGCGAAAAATTTGCGTCTGTCAGGTTGGCGTTCTAGTCCCCTTGTTTATCTAATTTCGCAAATTTATGGAATAATCCGTCGGGTGACATGAGAATTATTTAAGTTTCCGCTATGGTTCATTTGATGGATGATTTTCTAGTAAACATCGGAGTTGAAGGCAAGAAGCTATTTTATCTTGAAAGACTTTCCAATTTAAATTAACCATGTGCCTTATGTATTTCCATCGGGGAATAAATATTTGGGGTGTTAGGTGTTCCTACGTACATTATATGCGCCATCCAGGAATATTAAAGTCGTAATACTTGTTAGCATTGCAAAGTTGAGGTGGTTTTATCATGATAGGATTTATCATGATAGGATTTCCTATTGCTCCTTCTAAAAAATCAAATTTCTTCTCTTTGTAGATCTTGAATTTTGAAATGTGTTTCTTTTCCCTTATGTTACAACCAAGTTTGTGGTGGTTTTATCATGATAGGATTTCCAATATGACCGTTTATAGCCGTGTTAGGAATCCAGGAAAATAAAAATTTCAAATTGAAAGCTTGATTTCCAAAAGTCAAAAATATCTGGCAGAGGGTAATTAGCGCGCTAATACTGGAATTAGCGCGCTAACCGCAGGGAACTCAAAAAAGTTTTTTCTCCCTTTGTGTTAGCGACCCTTAAACTCGTCCAGGGCCTAACCAACCCTTATAAAACATGTTATACATGTTTATTATGAGTCATTTACAACAATCCTTTTGATAATGCCCAAGCTTCTTACATAAAGAACATAACTCAATCAATTCCTTCTCTTTAGATTGTGATGACTCATTAATGACTTCCTAACTTTGTCAATTTATTCTCTATTCATGAGTTTAATGTGGGAACCTCGTTCTTTCACTTAGCTATCAATTTGTTCTCTTTAGATGGTGTAGACTCTTATATTCCTTTGAAAGCCTCAAAGGTGCTTTGGATTTGAGGACTTAACAATGACCCACAAAGATCTCCTATTGCTCCTTCTAAAAAATCAAATTTCTTCTCTTTGTAGATCTTGAATTTTGAAATGTGTTTCTTCTCCCTTATGTTACAACCAAGTTTGTGGTGGTTTTCTCATGATAGGATTTCCAATATGACCGTTTATAGCCGTGTTAGGAATCCAGGAAATCAAAAATTCAAATGTGAAGCTTGATTTCCAAAAGTCAAAAATATCTCGGCGAGAGGCTAATTAGCGCGCTAATATTGGAATTAGCGCGCTAAGCGCAGGGAACTCAAAAAAAGTTTTTTCTCCCTTTGTGTTAGCGACCCTTAAACTCGTCCAGGGCCTAACCAACCCTTATTAAACATGTTATACATGTTTATTATGAGTCATTTACAACAATCCTTTTGATAATGCCCAAGCTTCTTACATAAAGAACATAACTCAATCAATTCCTTCTCTTTAGATTGTGATGACTCATTAATGACTTCCTAACTTTGTCAATTTATTCTCTATTCATGAGTTTAATGTGGGAACCTCGTTCTTTCACTTAGCTATCAATTTGTTCTCTTTAGATGGTGTAGACTCTTATATTCCTTTGAAAGCCTCAAAGGTGCTGGATTTGAGGACTTAACAACAGCCACAAAGATCTCCTATTGCTCCTTCTAAAAAATCAAATTTCTTCTCTTTGTAGATCTTGAATTTTGAAATGTGTTTCTTCTCCCTTATGTTACAACCAAGTTTGTGGTGGTTTTCTCATGATAGGATTTCCAATATGACCGTTTATAGCCGTGTTAGGAATCCAGGAAATCAAAAATTCAAATGTGAAGCTTGATTTCCAAAAGTCAAAAATATCTGGCAGAGGCTAATTAGCGCGCTAATACTGGAATTAGCGCGCTAACTGCAGGGAACTCAAAAAAAAGGTTTTTTCTCCCTTTGTGTTAGCGACCCTTAAACTCGTCCAGGGCCTAACCAACCCTTATTAAACATGTTATACATGTTTATTATGAGTCATTTACAACAATCCTTTTGATAATGCCCAAGCTTCTTACATAAAGAACATAACTCAATCAATTCCTTCTCTTTAGATTGTGATGACTCATTAATGACTTCCTAACTTTGTCAATTTATTCTCTATTCATGAGTTTAATGTGGGAACCTCGTTCTTTCACTTAGCTATCAATTTGTTCTCTTTAGATGGTGTAGACTCTTATATTCCTTTGAAAGCCTCAAAGGTTTGGATTTGAGGACTTAACAATGACCACAAAGATCTCCTATTGCTCCTTCTAAAAAATCAAATTTCTTCTCTTTGTAGATCTTGAATTTTGAAATGTGTTTCTTCTCCTTATGTTACAACCAAGTTTGTGGTGGTTTTCTCATGATAGGATTTCCAATATGACCGTTTATAGCCGTGTTAGGAATCCAGGAAATCAAAAATTCAAATGTGAAGCTTGATTTCCAAAAGTCAAAAATATCTGGCAGAGGCTAATTAGCGCGCTAATACTGGAATTAGCGCGCTAACTGCGCAGTGGAACTCAAAAAAAGTTTTTTCTCCCTTTGTGTTAGCGACCCTTAAACTCGTCCAGGGCCTAACCAACCCTTATTAAACATGTTATACATGTTTATTATGAGTCATTTACAACAATCCTTTTGATAATGCCCAAGCTTCTTACATAAAGAACATAACTCAATCAATTCCTTCTCTTTAGATTGTGATGACTCATTAATGTGGGAACCTCGTTCTTTCACTTAGCTATCAATTTGTTCTCTTTAGATGGTGTAGATCGCATTTCCGATTTACAATATTCTCCATTTTGGAGGCTTCTTATCATCTTAATCATTATGATTTCATTACTTGAATAGACAACCCGCTCGACAAGGGTTACGTTCGACTAGGAATGTCGTCTACAAACAGAGATGGATGTACAACCGGCTCGACAACGGTTATGTTCGAATTGAATTCGCGGCGAAGGTTAAAGAATTTATATCATTTGCAAAACAACATTGTCCTACATACCAAAGTGAACGGAAGATTAGATGTCCGTGCAATTTTAAGAAATGTCGACTTGTTCCGTACCTGGACGTCGAAACGGTTGAGCACCACCTATGTAGGTATGGATTTGTCCGGGGATATCACGGTTGGTACGAACATGGTGAGAACGGAGATGAAGGGCCGCAAAATTTTCACGCAATGGATTGCCATATTGATGATGCCGATGTTCGAGGCTACGATCCGACACCTTACCGCGAGATGCTACACAACGTGGCAGGTCCAAGTTTCAATTGGAATGTCGTGGAAGAATCACCAAACCCCCAAGCACGCCAACTATGTCTAGGCAAGCGACGGAGAATAGGAACACTGAGGTCGAAGGCCCTGGGACTGGACCCTCGAAGCACGGTGGTGGTTCCGTGTCATTTGCGACTACCCAAGAAAGATTGGTTAGTATTTATTAACATCTAGGATATTTTGTACATTTATACTCTTGTTCACTATGCTTGGTCCTGCACGCAGGCTGATTCATCCGAGACGCCACCGTCGGTGAATGATTTGTACTTGCATCTCCACACCGTTAATCACGACAGGACGACATTCATCGATACTAGATCAGAGCGGTTCTATGTAAGTATAGAAATGAAATGTAAAATATTATTAAGTCTATCACTTACCCCATATCATGTACTTTGTTTGTTGTGCATATATGCGGGAAAGGCTCCAGAGCGGACGTCGGGAGCGACCCTGGAGCTACACCGGAGCAATCGGTGGATGATGAGGCGGTGTACCTCAATGTGGCGGGTGAGTCTTCCAAAGGACGTGTCTACGGACTCGGGTCCGTAGGGAGAAAGAAGAGGAGATACGGAACTCCTGGTGCTAGCACGTCGCAGCACGCCGGATGTGGTGCGCGCGGGCAGAGTTCGATGTTGTTGCGGAGCAACTACGAAAGGTTATGCACTTCATGCAACGGCGTCTTGGGATGGACATGGACGAAATAGACCTAGCCGAGCACCAACCACCACCACCGCCACCACCACCGCCACCTCATGACCAGCAAGAACGCCGCCGCAAATAGATCCGGTCGATCCACCCCAACAAGGGGACAATGTTGGGCATGAGACGTAAGCGTGGCTCTCGAGAGATGAGCAGGTTGGTGATACATAGGTACTTCACTTGTTGTTTGTTTCAAATGCTTAGATTAAAAGTTTTATAGTGTAGACAACTTTAGAAATTCATCGAATTACTTTATTATTCACACTTCTTTTTGTGCATTTTTAGGTCGATGTTCCATATTTTATCGTGGATTTTATTTTTTTCGCTTTTGCTCCCCCAATTCTTTTTTTTGTTTTGAAGTAAAATATACTATAAGTAGCGAATGTTAGCGGGAATTAATCCATGGGAGAAGAAAACATCTTTGTTGTTGTGTGCAAATCTAATGCTGGTTGCAGTTCTCTCGAGTGCTATGATGAAGAAAGTGGTAGAATCGACAGGAGCGACATCTTCATGCAATAGCAAATGAATTTGGGAAGTCGATAAAGGGTCGTTTTTCGGTCATCGGTGTTCTAAGCACATGTAGGCTCTTCTTCTTCTATTATGGCATGTCCGTAGAAGAAGAATAGCCTACATGTTCTCAACACAGATGACCTAGGAAAAGGACCCTTTATCGATTTCCCAAATTCATTTGCTATGGCATGAAGATGTTGCTCCCTCGTCGATTCTACCACTTTCTTCATCATAGCACTCGAGAGAACCTGCAACGGCATAAGATTTGCACACAACAGCCAGCATGTTTTCTTCTCCCATGGATTAATTCTGCTAACATTCGCTACTTATAGTATATTTTACTTAAACTGAGGTAAAAAAATTTAGTTTGGGGAGGATAATGTATTAAAAATAAAATCCATGATAACTTATGCATCAGCTGGGCGTCGAAAGGCGGGTTTGTTGAAGCCTGATGTAGTAGAAGGTTCTGATGATGAAGTTCCTTTACTTTTATTTTTCCTGTTTTCGGAAAGGCGGGTTTTAGTTTTTCCTATCTTTCTCGAGGGAATGGGTTCATTGCTTTTGACGATGAGCATGTTGTAGACGATTTGTTTCATTTGCATGTTAAACTCATTTTTTTTTTGGTGGTGGTGATTTTGGTCCTTATAGGACTCCAGGTGTCGGAGGTAGGCGTGGTGGGTATAGTGGAGGCAAGTGAGCTTGGTGGGGGTTATGGAGGCTTTGGGGGCGGTGGCTTAGGTGCTTATCGAGGTGAATCTTCTCTTGGCTATTCTATTTTAATTAGCGACTGAATCACTTCCTTTCAATAGTTTGTCGTGTAGACTTTTTAAGTTACTTGAATGAGTTTATTGTTGGTGGTTTACTTTGTTTCAAACACTAGTATATTATAGTTAAAACCAAGTTTTTGGTGGTTTTATAGTGATCTCCTATTGCTCCTTCTAAAAAATCAAATTTCTTCTTTTTGTAGATCTTGATTTTTGGAATGTGTTTCTTCTTCCTTATGTTAAAACCAAGTTATTGGTGGTTTTATGTGATAGGAATTCCAATATGACCGGTTATAGCCGTTCTAGGAATCCAGGAAATCAAAAATTCAAATTGAAAGCTTGATTTCCAAAAGTCAAAAATCCCTGGCAGTGGCTAATTAGCGCGCTAATACTTGAATTAGCGCGCTAACTGCAGGGACCTCAAACTAATTATTTTTTCCCTTTGTGTTAGCGACCCTTAAACTCGGCCAGGACGTAACCATCCCTTATAAAACATGTTATACATGTTTTACAACTCAACTTACATGATAGGTCCAACTTATAGAAACATTGTTCGCCATCTCCTATGCGTAGGAAAATAGCAACATTGACACCAACTTCAGTCTGTGACTGCATTTGCTTGATGATCATGTTTTTTTTTTTTGGAAGCATTCTTATTCAACATTGTATGGTTTTTTTATGTTCTTCAATGCTTTTCTTGAACCCCAGCTGGTTGTTTTTTTTTATTTTTTGAGTAGGAACACATGGCTTGTCGCCTTTGGAGCACACAAGAGTTTAGATTGGGTGAGAGGATGAGTTCTAGAATCATACTTACATGATAGGTTTGTGCTTAACTTTCCTCTTTTCCCTTTTAGCATTCTTGCACTTATGCCATTCTTCTCTTTGTAGATCTTGCGAGTTTTGAATGTGTTTTGTCTTCCTTATGTTAAAACCAAGTTTGTGGTGGTTTTATCATGATAGGAAATTCCCATATGACCGTTTATAGCCGTGTTAGGAAGCCAGAAATCAAAAATTACAAATTTAAAGCTTGATTTCCAAAATGGAAAAATTTCGAGAGGCTAATTAGCGCGCTAATCTTGGAATTAGCGCGCTAACTGCAGGGACCTCAAACTAATTAATCTCTCCTTTGCCTACTTCTTTCAGTGCATACTCACTTTGGTTGTTGCCCTCGAGATGGAGATTCGAGAAATGCTTCAAAGCTGCGTTTTACTTATTAAATGAAGTCCTTTTTGTGTATACTTCCAAATTTTGGACCTTTTGTGAGTGTTCTTTTTTTTTGCTTGTTGAACGATAGGTGTGGTTGGTTTTTGTGTATACTTCCAAATTTATGGAGCTTTTGTAATACATTACAACTTTCAAGTGGATATATAAATTTTTGGGCTAATTTTGAGTTTCACATTTTTTCCTTCTCTTTTGAATTTTTGTTGATATATATTTTTGATGTATGGATGCGCAATTTGGCTTCTTTGGGGATGTTAGCACCCTCAAGGAGTTGTGGAGGGGTGCAAAGCGATGGAGTATGTCATATCGGGTTGTATTTTGATTTTTAGGTTGGAGAATCGATTGGCTTATGTATCCGTGCCATATTTAAACAAAACGAGAAAATTAGAGACGGATTAGCAACGAATTCAAATTTTCCGTTGCTATTCCGTCTCTAATTTTCCGTAAATATTTTTAACAATCACAAACGGATCAGAGACGGAAATATTAATTCCGTCTCTGATTCCGTCTCTAATTAGCAACGGAATCAGAGACGGAATCAGAAACGGAATAATCCGTCTCTGATTCCGTTTCTAATTAGAGACGGAATCAGAGACGGACTCTTTGCATTCCGTCTCTGATTCCGTCTCTAATTCCGTTGCTGATTAGAAACGGAATCAGACACGGAATTCATAAATTTATTAATTCCGTCTCTGATTCCGTTGCTAATCAGCAACGGAATCAGAGACGGAATGCAATTACAAATGTACCATTTCGAAATAAAATCCATTTGTTCCGTCTGTTCGTTTCTAATTTCGTATTCCGTCTCTAATCGAAACGGATATTTTAAAATCTCTATTCCGTCTCTAATCAGAAACGGAATCCATTTTCCGTTTCTGATCGTATCAGCGACGGCGTTTTCAGAGACGGAACGCGTTCCGTCTCTGTTCCGTTTCTGATTTAATTCAGAGACGGAAATTTCGCAAATCAGAAATGGAAAATTCCGTTTCTGATTTGCGATTTTTTTGTAGTGAAAGAATATATTAAAGCTCAAAATGGTGACAACTTGAATTGGAATGTTCATTCTTATGGGGATTTTCTTCAATATATTCAAACATGTGGAATTTCCATCTGCAATGATATGCGCATTAAACGCCAACTTGTAAAAGAAAGGAAAACCTTAAAACAAGATCTTGGTAATTTTTGTTATGAATTTGGTCATGATTTAGATATTACGCCTCTTGCCTCTCATACTCTTAGATGTCATTCTAAATGTTATCCTTCCATTTTTCCAAAAAATTCCTACTATACTATATCCCGTTCTAAAAAACAATTTCGTCGTTACCCTAAATCCTCAAAGCATACCACTACCAAGAAAAATGTTTGTTATCATTGTGGTAAGCCTGGTCATTATGCAAATAAATGTCATCTTAAAACTCATAAAAAGAAAATTCAGCAAATCCAAACAGATGACTCTTCCTCTTCTGATAATTGTCATTGTACTTCTAATATTTTGAATACTTCTTCATCATCATCTGCTACTGAAATTAATGTCTTAACTGCACAAGAAGAACTTATTCTTGAAATCGGTAAACAAATCACTGATCCATCATTAAAATATAAATATTTCACTGAAATTATACAGCATAATAAAGTTCCTGAGACTGTATCTGATCAAGAAAAAGATTCTGATAAAAAATATAGTAAATTTAAGCAACAATTACAACTTGATTGTAATAAATATTCATTTGCCAGTCTTTTACAAACTGTAAATAAAAGACCTCGACAAGCTACAACACAATCCTTGCAAAATGAAATCAATACTTTAAAAACAGAAATGAAATCATTAAAAGAACGTCTAACACAATTAGAAAACATAAATACTGACTCTCTTGCTGAGTTTAACCCCGATAATATTTTTATTGAATCACTCACTCAATATATACATCAGAGATGGTTTACCCCAATCACTATTACCATTAAAGATTTTTCTTATAAATGCTCTGCCTTAATTGATTCGGGTGTTGATCTAAATTGTATTCATGAAGGACTTATTCCTTTACGTTATTGCGAATCAACAACTAGTAAAATTTCAACAACTAATGGTAATAAATCTTGAATTAAATGTAAAATTCCTATTGCTCATATCTGTCATAAATCTATTTGTATACTAACCTCCTTTATTATTGTTAAAGGTCTTCAACATGATATTTTGCTCGGTACTCCATTTCTTCAACATATACAGCCGTTTTCTGTTTCTATAAATGGTATAACTACTGTATTAAATGAACGTCAAATTTTATTTCCTTTTGTTCAACCTCCTAAAATTAAATATTTGAATCAACTTCTAAGTCAGATTGATCATAAACAAACTAATATATCCTTTTTGCGTTCGAAATTAATTTTCTAGAGACTGATCAAATTTTACAAACTCCTACATTTCAAATTAAATTAAAAACATTCCAAGACAATTTATCTCAACAGTGCTGTTCTGATATTCCCTCTGCCTTTTGGGATCGCAAAAAACATATAGTAACGCTACCATACATCCTAGATTTCAATGAAGAAATTATACCTACAAAACCAATCCATCTCAAATGAATTCAACTCAGAAATCTATGTGAACAAGAAATCAAAGATTTACTTGAAAAACAATTAATTACTCCTTCCAAATCTCCATGGAGTTGCACTGCCTTTTATGTTGAAAATGCTCGAGAACTTGAGCGTGGTGCTCCTCGGCTTGTCATAAATTATAAACCTCTTAATAAAGTATTAAAAACAATCCGACATCCTTTACCTAACAAATATGATTTAATTAAGTCTACTACTACAGTGTTAATATTTTCAAAATTTGATCTCAAATATGAATTTTGGCAAATTCAAATTCATCCTAATGATAGATATAAAACTGCTTTTAACACTCCATTTGGTCAATATCAATGGAATGTCATGCCTTTTGGCTTAAAAAATGCTCCTTCTGAATTTCAAAAAATTATGAATGATATTTTTAATCCTTACCGCTAATTTATACTTGTTTACATTGATGACATTTTAGTATTTTCCAAAACAATTGATCAACATTGGAAACATTTATATACATTTCAAGCAATTATCATAAAAAAATGGTCTTGTTTTGTCTCAAAAGAAAATGCATATCTTTCAAACTTCTACTATATTTTTAGGTTTCAAAATCTCTAATCAAACAATCATTCCTGTAAACCGTGTTATTGATTTCGTTGATAAATTCCCTAATCAACTTACTGATAAAACTCAATTACAACGATTCCTTGGATGTATAAATTATTTATCTAATTTCTATAAAAATGCTGCCTTAGACAAAAAACCATTATAAGATCTTCTAAAAAAAAATGCAAAATTTGTTTGGACATCTGCCCATACATCAGCTTTACGGAAGTTTAAACAAAAGGTTAAATCTCTTCTATGCCTTCACTTAGCAAATTCAGCCAATCTAAAAACTATCCAAACTGATGCATCTGATCTAGGCTATGGTGGCATTCTCTTACAAAAATCTCCTTCTGGTCAAGAACAATTAGTTTGCTTTACATCCAAACTTTGGAATCCTACCTAGCAAAATTATGCAACAGTTAAGAAGGAGGTTTTAGCAATTATTTTATGTGTTCAAAAACTTCAAGCCGATGTTTTAAATCAAAAGTTTTTAATTCGTGTTGATTGCAAGGCCGCTAAAGAAATTCTTTTGAAAGATGTTAAAAATTTGGTTTCAAAACAAATATTTGCTCGTTGGCAAGCAATATTAAGTGTCTTTGATTTTGATATTAAAGGTACATCTAATTCTCTTCCTGATTTCTTATCTCGTGAATTTCTTATATCTCCTCAAATTCATTGCCTACAGATCACCATGACTGACAAAGGCAAATCTCCAGCATCATCCAATAAATTCTCTCTTTTTAATTCCTACAATCAAGCTGATATAAAATAAATCTCTTTATAAATTCAGCAACCGACATTTAGTCATCCTTCTTGATCATCATCTTCTTCAGAAATCATTAGATACTCATGTAAAACTTGTCATGCCTCCTTCATTGCATTTTATACCTAACCGTTCCAATGTTACCATCAAGTTTTATGAAACTCTATTGACTACAACTCAATCAGTACTCATTGAACATTTTACAAAGCTTAACTCTGAAGAAATTGCTTATTCGAAATTAAAAATTCAAAAGGTTCTCTCAAGTGCTGAATGGACTCAGCAACAATCTATGCAACAAAGTCCGTTCATTTATCAAGCTTTGACATTGGTTACTGATCGACATCCAGTTCAAGTAAATTATAAAGATTATATTGATGCATGGCGAAATATATTATTCTACAAAGATCCTACTTCTGGCCATTCATGGTACGTCACATTAAAAAAATCTCTGAAGGTTAATCTCCTGCCTGGTTCATGGCAGAATGGTGGACTAAATTTGGCCCTCATATGGGTTTCTTTCCAAATGAAGTTTTCAAGAAATATGAAGCCGAAAAGTTATCACTTTTCAATTTATGCATAAACATTCCATCCCATGGATCCTCAAATGACAATATGGAACTCACAACATCACTACTGCTCATAATATCACTTATACTTATCTTTCTTAAGAAATTAAGTGTAAATGGTGGATAAATTCGACATTGAATCTATTGACACATCCAACCTTCCACCTACACCAATTAAATCTACAGAATTCAGACGTTCTACCCAACCGACAGAATTCAGTAAACCACATGATTTTCCTCCTCTTGTAAAAACTTATAAAGATGCAAGTTTACCCTCTCCTCCACAAAAAACTCCTATTGAAGACTCCAGTTCATCCATTAATACAGATTTGGCCCAAACTAAACTATAATTCAACAACTTCAAGAAGGGTTTCAGCAGAATTTTCAGCAAGGATTTCAGAATATACAGAATCATTTTGAAGATAGATTCAAACAATTTGAAGCTAAATATTCCACTTCCTCACAGACACATTCAGAAGATAATACGAATTAAGCTCATTCTGTAGATTCGATTGATTTATAAATGAAGACGCTAGCTCGGGCATTACGTCATCTAGCCATTGAGCAACCATGAATTGATTATATTTCTAAAAGATTTATTCCTAAATGGTGTTGATATGATCTGGAATTACGCTATACAGAAAGATGAAATATATATTTTTGCCTGTCAATCACTTCTTCGGTCAGCCGAAGACGCCCATATCATTCTCAGCCTATGGTATCTCCTCAAGCAGCCTCCCATAAGAGTTTATATCACCTATCTAGATATATATATATATATATATATATATATCGATATACATATTATGTTCATTATCGCTTATGGAGAGTTCTTCGCACCGATCCAATACGGTATTACTGTGAATATCACAATAATTAATATACAGACCCATGCCATAAAATTTTATCAAACCCATGCTTCCTGGTGTTTTACCAGCCATTCAGGCCCATGCTAAAAGTCTTATCAAGCACATGCTTCCAGGTCATTATTGCCTGCCTTATCAAGAGTCTTATCCTCTTTACTTTCTCTCAAAACAAATCGAGTTTATTTTCCAGCTATCAGCTTATCCGCAATGCAGCGTAAAGTGCAACAGTATAAAGTATGCTACAGTAGTATAAAGTGAAGCAAGTTGTTTTTGCTTTTGTCTTCTCAAGTTAAAGTTATTTCCTTTTGTCATGTCAGGTTTGTCGTTTGTAGGACTACCTTTCCACGGTAGCGCGTCTGTAAATTATTGGGTTTTGCTTTTCAAGTCTAGAAATACTAAGGTTGTAAGGATGCAAACCATCGAGTAAGCATTCCTTCAAAGTTTAAGTTTGTCTAGTGTTCAGTAAGTCCAGTTGTAATCTTATGTGAGTTTCTCCAGTTTGCAATAATAGATCCTTATTACTATCTATTTTGTTCCAATTATTATTTTGCAATCCTTCCATGTACCACTATTCCTCCTACCATTTTGCATAATTTTTCGAGTGGGCATCACATATTACATAATTTCGTATTCGGGCGCTCAATTGGTATCAGAGCCATAGATCATCATAAAGCTACTGTAAGTATTATGTCTTGCTTATATTTTATCATTCTTTGCACATTCTCTGCAGTGGCAGAGCTAAAAGATGAGATTCTTCAAGATTCACATCGTTCCCGATTCACTGTTCATCCAGGTATGACCGAAATTTTCGAGGACATGAAAATACATTTTTTAGTGGCTTGGTATGCAGGAGCAGTATGGTGCATGCCAACAATTTAACACAACCTTTCATCCTTAGACTTATCAACAGACTGAGAGGTTGATTTAGACTCTCAAGGATATGCTTAGGGCTTGAGTACTAGAGTGTGGCGGGATCATGGGATGAATACCTATCATTGTGTGAGTTTGCATACAACAACAATTATCAGGCTAGTATCGAGATGGCACCATTTGTGGCTTTATATGGAAAACCGTGCCGCTCACCATCTTGTTGGGCTTAGCCAGAGGACTGGGACATTGTAGGGCCAAAAATTGTTGTTGATCACACGAAGAATGTACAACAAATTCGCCAGAGGCTTAAGGGATCCTAGAAGAGGCAGAATAACTATGCGGACATGTATCGCAGCGATCTCGCATATGATGAGGGAGCCTGGTGTATCTTAAGATTTCTCCTCGAAAGGTTTTTTAACATATTTGGTATGAAAGGCAAGTAAGCACCTAGATTTATCGGCCCAAATAGCTAATCTTAGTTTAATTTGTTAATCAAGATCAAACGACCAGTGACGTGGGATGCGACAGTGGGATATGCGTCATTACTGAAGCTAGGTGGTTGAGGTAAATGTTTTATTTGTGGTGATGTATGCCTAGTGTATTGTATGTGTCGACTGCTAAGTCATTTCTACTTACGTATAGGTGTTGTGGCATAACCGGAGACACGCCTTGATATGCATTAAGGCGTGGGGCCGAGTTAGAGATCAATGTTGTGAGTTGGTATAAGCTTTATGTTGGCTTTACAAGTGAATTAAATGGGCTATAATTGATTTGGTATTAAAATACCAAAGTTACTAACTTAAAACCTAAGCCACTTGATATGCCTCAAGATACGAGTTGACATGCTTCAACACCAACGGAGTTAGTGTTTGGTGTCACATAGGCAAGAACTTGTGGACAAGTATGAGTAGGAGGTCTACTAATTAGGTTTCGAGTTGCGTTTGCACAAGTGAACAAGGGGTATCATTCAATTCTATCCAACTTAACTATATAAAATTGATCAACTCAAGCACCTCTCACATACACTCATTCAATTTCTTAATCAAGAAGTAAAGGTTTGCTTGAGTGAAGAACTGTTGGAGAAGGAGAAGAACTAGGAATCAGTGGTTTAGTGGAGAAGAAGATAAAGTTCAGCTGGTTATAACAAGCTAGGTAACTTCTCTACTACCTTAGCTCTTAGTTCAATTTAATGAATTAATGAATTTAATGATTGTTGTTTTATATTATAAATGGTGTCTTGGAACTCTAGAGGTGTGTATGAGGGTTCTTAAGCATCAACAGAGCCCATGTGTTGGGAAAACTCAAAATTCTGATTGCAGAATTGTGGGTTCTACAACACATAGCACGCTATGTTAGTCATTAGTACGCTACACCATTAGCGCGCTAAATGCTATAACAGTAGAAAAACCAGTAAGTCTCAAGAAGTCCTTAAACACTATAAATAAGTATAATATGCTAGGTAAACCTCCAAACACACTTAAAAACATATAATGTGATGTCAGAAACCTAAGGAATAGTTTTGGGAGCACAAACATGAGTTTCGAGGCATTGGGGGCTGGAGTAGCATAGGAAATTGTGTCCGTATGTAAGTAAATTGATTGAGAGATTTCTTTACATTTCATTCCTATTCATATGTTCATTTCTAGTAATTTGGACTGAATTGCCTTTGTACTTCATGTGCCATGACTTGTTGTTCATTCTCATTACATGAGGTTGTTTCTTGGCATAGTTTGTTGATAAAATGATTTCATTGACTCCAATTCATGTGCTATGTCATTATTGATTGTTATTACTGGCGATCAGTGAAATAGCATACTATTAGGTAGTTTTGCATAGTGTAGTGAATCTTTCTCCTTTGTGCATTAGTTATGCAAATGCAATAGACTAGGAATAGTGATCACAATGATCATTGGTTTACAAATTCAACAATTTTGAAATTTTTACTATAATTATGCATATTTGCAAATGGTTTACAAATGCGAGCTTGAAATGTGTTCGGGGGCTTGATTATAGTTTTATTTTAGTTTAAGTTGCTATGATTTTGAAAAGAGTTACAATTTGTCACCAAATTGCATCAATATATTTAGAAAACCAATTTTAAAGTTTGCATTTTATCTATCACTTCGATGTCAAGACAATTTTACATTGACAACGAATTTCAAACTAGTTTTCCAAATAGATTTCTCCTTTTAATAAAGTCTTGAATTTTACTGAAATATTTCCAACAAAGTTTATTCTATCATTTACAGGTTTCTAAGTTTTCGAACTTGTGATTTTTGAAATCCAAAACAATAGCCAAAGGAGGAAAAACCCAAACAAAAACCCAAATCTCCACCCAAACCTATTAGGCCAACTGATAAATGATTATTTATACAATACATAGGGTTAGTTTAGTCATATATTTAGTACAAATATCCTCAAATGAACTCTGAATCATGTTATTATAGCATTTTCAGGGAATTAAGGTGTAAAGAAAGGAATTGAGGAAAAAAATGAAGAAATGGAGGAAAAAGACTCATAAAAACACACTTAAAGTCGTGGCTATAGGTGTTGATGTTGTGGGCATACAAGGCACAACGCAGGAAGGAAAGGGACTGTGTGGGAGAGAAGAAAGAGTGAAGAAAACCAACTCTGGAAGTCAGGCCCAATGGGGGAGCTGTGGTGCACAAGGGACGACGCCGAGTATGCAGGTGACAGCGCCGAGACACTAGGATGTGAAAAAAACATTTATGCAATGGCGACACAATGGTGGCGCAGTGGACTAAAGGGCACAGCGCAAGGCATTAAGTGATAGCGCTAGACACGAATGAAATAGAAAGTAGAGTTTTAGTTCAAGTAAATCATAATGTAGGGTTTTTACTTATTATTAAGGAGTATAAATAGATATTAGGACGTGGTTGATGGGGCATGATAGGGCATGTGCCCTAGGTCAATCCATTAATTGTCTTTATGAATACTTTTAGTTAATAAAATAGAGGATTTCATTTGCTGTTTATTATAATTAATTTGCATGTTTACATTATAATAAAATCCATGGGTATTTACATAAATATCCTAAATGTCTCTAGTCGATCATTATACTGGGAACTATAATGAATTAAGACTAGTGTGAGTCTTGATTGATGATCATATGATGATTATGCGTATAGGGATACGAATCAAGATCACGAGTACTTGTTAGGGAACAAAGTACTGGACCGACCCGCTATAAGAACATCACATGGATTAAGTCATAGTTGTTTCTCATGATAGGTATATTTTTCAGTCCTCTGACTTGAGATTGCCAGAGACTTCAACATTATGAACACAGTAATTTGACTCAATCAAACGTTGTCTTTAACCGGACAATTATAAAGGTTGTGATTGGTTACTGTGTGAGCAATGTGATGAAGTTGTGTAATCGAGATAGAATTTGTCCCTCTCATATAAAGAGATATATCTAGTGGATCCCTCGATGTGTTAGACTGTTAAAAGGCCTAGTCTAAGTGAATTGATATTGATCAATGTCACTTGGATTTTTCATTCTACCTAGAGATCGAGACTAGTACGATTGAACATGTTGGATGACAATTCCATGCCTTATGTTTGATCAAAAGGATATCGTGTGACAAAAGGATGTTATATACACTATTGATTAGGTTGTATCGATTTGATATTTGTACAACTTGGGTAGTCATAATGTCTTGCTAGAGACTGCTTATGACTTGTATACCAAAATGTGTTTAGGTACACTGCCAACGTTGTATGAGCCTATTGGGTCGCACACTAAGAATGGTTTTGCGAGATTTTAAGATGATTCAGAAAAATGAATTTTACGTGATAAAATTCATGACAAAAACGTCCTTGTGGTGTATTACACTTATACTTCTTTAAGTAAGGGTATATGTGTAATTTACTTAACCGTCTATATACAAGGGTTGTATAAATAGACGCTTTAAGTTAGAACACAGGTACAAAAGAAAAAAAGGCCGAAACTCTATTTTCGTTTTAGAAACGACTTAGGGTTTTTGATATGCTTTGGATCGTTTTGGAGAGAAACAAAAAGGTTTGGTATTCTCTCGAAGCTAGCACTTCAAATCACGGCCGTCGTTCGTGTGTGGACTATTGATAGAGGGCGTTCGTCGTTGGCAGCGCCTTAGAGATCGATCAACCTTCAGAAAGGTATATTGCGATTGATGTATGATTAAGTTTTTCATGGTTTAAATATTTTTAATGGAATTAGATTCGGATCCTATTGGGGTTTTTGTCAAAACTGTTTTGTAATCTCCGCTGCGTATGAATCCCAAAATCCGAAAGCGGTATCAGAGCCTTCGAGTTCGATTCCATTAAATTCATTGCATGTTTTCTTCCGATATATACATGATATATGATTGAAAGCATGTTAATAGTCGATGTATATGTGATATACATAAGTTTTCTGTGAGATTTATTATCATGTTTTGTGTATACGATACACATATTCGTGATTTAATTAAAATCAGTTTCGTACATGCTAGTAACCATGTTAGGTTAATTCAAATAATTTTAATGAATTGAGTTTCGTGTTCTATGATCCATGACACCATTAGGTTCGATTTGGATAGTAGTTCATGATTCAATTATATCTATTTTGTTACATGTTTTGTTATGAAGTTTCTATTTGATTGAACAAATCATTAAAATATATGATATTTCATTGTTTACATAAAATCACTAAAACTGAATAAAATCCCTCTATTAAATTTTAAGTCTCGTGCCATCCATTTTAAACACTTGTCAAGGCCTCGATCACACTAATATAGTTTCAGCCATAGTTGAGTGTATTGTGTTATCTTGGTGAGACAAGTTGGGTAAGAGTTACCTTAATGTTTAAAATGGTCCGACTTAATAAAGCCATCAAAATAATTTTGAGCTTTAGGCAAATGATGAGATAAAAACATGCTAAGACATAAGATCTCCTATATCTCATAAAAGGATCTAAAAATTACATAAGATGTAATTGGTAACTGTTACCTACCTAAATAATCTAGTTATGTGTTTCATGCCATAACTGTCACAGAATTAGGTGAAATATGGATTTTAGTCCCCTAAATAAACAGTACGTTTTAGGAGGGTTGTTAATTTAGTGGGAGTCTATTCCTCTATACTAAAATAAACTTTGCATAATCTTTATTGTAGATCAATGGCCTCTTCAAGTAACAATAATCCCCTGTCATCGCGATCCATCCTTGAGAAGGATAAGCTATCCTGGGACTAACTTTCTTGACTGGTTCGAAACTTGAGAATTGTTCTTAAGCATGAACGCAAGTTGTATGTCCTGAATGCTCCAATCCCTGAGGACCCACCAGCCAATGCTACGAAAGTTGTGAAGGATGCGCATAATAAGCATGTCAATGATTCTACTGATGTTGCATGTATTATGCTAGGAACTATGGTTCCCGAACTTCAGAAGGTCATGGAACTAATGGAAGCCTACGACATGGCCGTAACGCTGAAGGAAATGTTCCAACAGCAAGCTTGGCAATAAAGGTTCGAGACAGTCAATAACCTACATTCTTGCAAGATGACTGAGAGTGCGTCAGTTAGTCCTCATGTTCTGAAGATGAAGGGCTATGTTGACCAGCTTGATAGACTCGGAATTCCCATAAGCCAAGAGTTGGCTATGGATTTGATCCTGAATTCATTACCAGAAAGTTAATCACAATTTGTGATGAACTACGATATGAATAATATGGAGAAATCAATTTCAGAGTTGCATTTGATGCTCAAAACTGGCGTGAACAAAATATCAAGAAACCCTCTAGTAATGTGTTGATGGTCCAAAAGGGAAAGGGAATGAAGAAGAAAGGCAAAGGCAAGGCTAGAGTTGCCAAGGCTGTTGCTACACCTGTCGCAAAGCCTATGGAACAAGTCAAGACCCTACTGTTCTCGCTTCAAAACACCCAAAAGAAAAGGAAGAAAATTGTCATTTCTGTAATCAAACCTATCTTTGGCATTGTCGTCTCGGGCACATAAATGAGAAACGCATAACGAAGCTCCATAAAGATGGACTTCTAGATTCATTTGATTTAGACACGTATGAAACGTGCGTATCTTGTTTACTGGGCAAGATGACTAAAAGTCCCTTTACTGGACACAGTGAAAGGGCAAGTGATTTATTGGGTCTAATACATACTGATGTATGCGGTCCTATAAACACAATGGCTAGAGGAGGTTATAAGTACTTCATTACATTTACTGATGATTTCAGCAGATATGGTTATGTATATCTTATGAAACATAAAGCTGAATCATTTGAGATGTTTCCAACGTTTCAAAATGAAGTGCAAAATCAACTTGGTAAAACTATCAAAACACTACGATCAGATCGAGGTGGTGAGTATTTAAGCCAAGAATTTGATGATCATCTTAGAAATTGTGGGATTGTCTCACAATTGACTACACCAACAACTCCACAATGGAATGGAGTTTCTGAAAGGAGAAATCGAGCCTTATTAGATATGGTTCGATCTATGATAAGTCATGCATATATTCCATTATCCTTTTAGGGTTATGTATTACAAACTGCAGCTTTCCCTCTAAATCGAGTTCCTTCTAAAGCGGTTGATAAAACACCATATGAGATATGGTACGGGAAGAGACCTAGTTTGTCTTTTCTTAAGATTTGGGGTTGTGAGGCTTACGTAAAGCGACAAGTCTCAGAAAAACTAGCACCTAAATCCGATAAGTGTTTATTTGTGGGGTATCCTAAGGAAACAAAAGGATATTACTTTTATAATCCCGCTGAGAACAAAGTGTTTGTTGCTCGGTCTGGTGCCTTTATGGAAAAACAGTTTATTTCAAAAGACACTAGTGGGAGAGAAATAAATCTTGAAGAAGTTCAAGAATCACAGGTAAACACTGAACCGCTACTGGAAGTTCCACAATGTTCCGAACCAGTTGAACCACCACAAGTGACACAAGGCCCACGTAAATCTAGTAGGGTAAGACATGAGCCAGAGAGATTCGGATTTCTCATTACTGATAGTCGTGATGTGTTGCTTATAGACCAAAATGAGCCCACCACTTATCAGGAGGCTATGTCTGGACCAGACTCAGATAAATGGCTAAGTGCCATGAACTTTGAGATGCAATCCATGTATGATAACCAAGTTTGGAACTTCGTTGATTTACCTGAAGGTGGTAAGACCATTGGATGTAAATGGGTTTTCAAGAAGAAAACTGACATGAATGGCAAAGTGCATACTTTTAAAGCAAGACTTGTAGCAAAAGGTTTCAGCAGACTCAAGGTGTTGATTATGATGAAACTTTTTCGCCAATAGCCATGCTTAAATCCATAAGAATTTTAATTGCCATTGCTTTGCATATTATGACTATGAAATATGGCAAATGGATGTAAAAACAACATTTCTTAATGGAAAGTCGCTAGAGGACGTGTATATGACACAACTGAAGGTTTTGTACATCCTGAGAATTCTAGGAAGGTATGCAAGCTTCAAAGATCCATTTATGCATTAAAGCAAGCTTCTCGAAGTTGCAATCTTCATTTTGATGAAGCAATCAAGGATTTTGATTTTATTAAGAACGAAGATGAGCCTTGTGTATACAAGAAGGTCAGTGGGAGTGTAGTTGTTTTTCAGTCTTGTATGTTGATGATATATTACTTATTGGAAATGACATCCCAACATTGCGAGAATGTCAAGTCTTGGTTAGGGAAGTGTTTCTCAATGAAAGACTTAGGAGATGCAAACCTATATCCTAGGGATAAAGATCTATAGGGATAGATCTAAGAGGCTAATCGGTCTAAGTCGAGTGCTTACATAGACAAAGTGTCGAATAGGTTCGCTTTGCAAGACTCTAAAAGAGGATTGTTGCCAATGTCTCATGGCATAAGTCTTAGCAAGACTCAATGTCCTAAGACAAATGATGAGCGAGCCCGTATGAATAAGATTCCATATACATCGGCTATTGGATCTATCATGTATGCCATGTTATGCACTCGACTCGATGTATCATATGCTTTGAGCACTACAAGCAGATATCGGTCAGATCCAGGTGAGAGTCACCTTTGGATAGCGGTAAAGAACATCCTTAAGTACTTAAGAAGGACTAAGGAAGTGTTATTGGTCTATGGAGGTTTTGAAAATGATCTAGTTGTAAATGGTTACACAGATGCAAGTTTTCAAACCGATATAGATGATTTTAGATCGCGATCTGGATATGTGTTTACTTTGAATGGGGGTGCGATAAGAAGTGGAAAAGTTCGAAGCAAGAAAGCGTGGCGAGATTCTACAACATAATTTGAGTATATTGCGGCGTCCGATGCAAAGAAAGGAGGCGATTTGGATCAAAAAGTTCATTTCGAACTAGGTGTGGTTCCAAGTATTGCTAACCCTGTTTGTTTGTATTGTGACAATAACGGGGCAATAGCACGGGCCAAGGAACCTAGATCACACCACAGATCCAAACATATACTCAAGCGTTTTCATCTCATCAGAGAAATTATTGAGAGGGGAGACGTAAAGATTTACAGAGTACCTACTGAAGACAACATTGCGGATCCATTGACAAAAGCTCTTCCACAAGCAAAACATGATGGTCATGTTAGATCATTAGGCATTAGATGCATGTATGATTGGCCCTAGTGCAAGTGGGAGATGATGGGGCATGTGCCCTAGGTCAATCCATTAATTGTCTTTATGAATACTTTTAGTTAATAAAATAGAGGATTTCATTTCTTCGTTTATTATAATTAATTTGCATGTTTACATTATAATAAGATCCATGGGTATTTACATAAATATCTAAATGTCTCTAGTCGATCATTATACTGGGAACTATAATGAATTAAGACTAGTGTGAGTCTTGATTGATGATCATATGATGATTATGCGTATAGGGATACGAATCAAGATCACGAGTACTTGTTAGGGAACAAAGTACTGGACCGACTCGCTATAAGAACATCACATGGATTAAGTCATAGTTGTTTCTCATGATAGGTATATTTTTCAGTCCTCTGACTTGAGATTGCCAGAGACTTCAACATTACGAACACAATAATTTGACTCAATCAAACGTTGTCTTTAACCGGACGATTATAAAGGTTGCGATTAGTTACTGTGTGAGCAATGTGATGAAGTTGTGTAATCGAGATAGAATTTGTCCCTCTCATATAAAGAGATTAGGGGTGGGCAAACCGCGGTTTGGTGGTGAAAACCACCAAACCGCGGTTTGTCAAACCGAAGGTATGCGGTTTGGTGATTTTCCAAACCGCAACCAAACCGCGAAAGTTGAAAACCGAACCAAACCGAACCGCGGTTTCCACGGTTTGGTCGGTTTGGTTTCGCGGTTTTCAACTATTCATACACTCTATTCAAAAAAAAAAAAAAAAAAAAAAAAAAAAAAAGCTTAAAAGTTCAATGTAAATTCAGCATTCCACTTCAATAAAATACCACTAAAAATCATCCATCATCAATTTTAATTTGTAGATCAGATGGATGGGCAAGTGCTGATCCAAAATTGAGGAATAGTCATCAACATGGAAAGCCTAATAAATACACTAGCTTAATCTCATACATGACAAAACTGTATTTTGGCTAACTGAAATTGATAGTAATACAACAACAGTTAGTTGAAGCAGTCCATCTTCACGTCAATGACATCAAGTTGCAGTATCTCAGCTCTACATCCTCGGATGGGTGCGTCCAAAATCTCCGTGAACAAATTCCTTTATGTAGGTTCCAGCCTGCAAGGAAACAAAGAAATTAAGAACTAAATATTAGTGATTTTGGTTGGTTTTTAACAAGTTGGGGTAGCAGCGCGAGCTACATACAAATTTTTCCATATATAAATCACATGAATAAACAAAAAAAAGTAATGGCGTGAGGTAGAAAAAATCAAACAAAAACGGGATTTCAAACTTATATGCACAAGGAACCTTCATTGACCTTGGTTGCATGTACATATATTGATTTCACTCAATAGTTGTTCAAGTTTTCAATCGCTATGTGCATAAAAAATTAAGATAAAAGATGAGCAGAATGAAACACTTTACTTTTTCCTTCAGGCTTTTTTTCCCAAATTGGTGCTGATGGAGGAATCAAAGGAGGTTCAAGGTTGTGAACCGATTAATGGAGATTGTCAAAGAGATTTCTGGATTTTCGGCAAGAGATCTCCTTCGAAGAAGCTCTGCTCAAATCTCTCGAGGAGGATGAAGCTCTTGATCGCGTTTGAGGCGGCAAGAGATCTTCGAGCTCTGCTGTCACAGCAGTGCTGTGTATGAAGATCTGCGTTTGAGGCGGCAAGAGATCTCCTTCGATCGCGATGAGGAATTGAAGGATAGCGATGAGGTTCTTGGTGATGATGATGTTCGAGCTCTGCTGTCACAGCAGTGCTGTGTATGAAGATCGCGTTTGAGGAGGCAAGAGATCTCCGAGCTCTGCTGTCACGGCAGTGCTGTGTATGAAGATCGCGTTTGAGGCGGCAAGAGATCTCCTTCGATCGCGATGAGGAATTGAATGATAGCGATGAGGTTCTTGGTTATGATGAGCGCGAGGAGGCAGAGCGCGAGGAGGCAGAGGAGGCCGAGCGCGAGGAGGAGGCAGAGCGCGAGGAGGAGAGCAGAGGAGGCGAGAGGAGGGAGGAGGAGGCGCGAGCGAGGAGGCAGAGTAGAGTGAGCGCGAGGTAGAGGAGGCAGAGCGCGAGAGAGGAGAGGAGAGTGAGAGCGCCGCGAGGAGGAGAGAGTACTGATGAAGAGTGAGCGCGAGGAGGCAGGGAGAGTGAGAGCGCCGCGAGGAGGCAGTGAGAGCGATAGTTATTAGTTTTGTTTTAGGGTTTTTGATATATGTTGGTTATTTACCAAAATGCCATCGGTTTGGTTAAACCGCGGTTTGTCCAAGACGAAAACCGCGACCAAACCGCAAAATCGCGGTTTGGTCGTTTTCCAAACCGCGACCAAACCGCGAATTTTAAAAACCAAACCAAACCGCGCGGTTTGGGCGGTTTGGGCGGTTTGGGCGGTTTTTCAAAAACCGCTGCCCACCCCTAAAAGAGATATATCTAGTGGATCCCTCGATGTGTTAGACTGTTAAAAGGCCTAGTCTAAGTGAATTGATATTGATCAATGTCACTTGGATGTTTTCATTCTACCTAGAGATCGAGACTAGTACGATTGAACATGTTGGATGACAATTTCATGCCTTATGTTTGATCAAAAGGATATCGTGTGACAAAAGGATGTTATATACACTATTGATTAGGTTGTATCGATTTGATATTCGTACAACTTGGGTAGTCATAATGTCTTGCTAGAGACCGCTTATGACTTGTATACCAAAATGTGTTTTGGTACACTGCCAACGTTGTATGAGCCTATCGGGTCACACACTAAGAATGGTTTTGCGAGATTTTAAGATGATTCAGAAAAATGAATTTTACGTGATAAAATTCATGACAGAAACGTCCTTGTGGTGTATTACACTTATACTTCTTTAAGTAAGGGTATATGTGTAATTTACTTAACCGTCTATATACAAGGGTTGTATAAATAGACGCTTTAAGTTAGAACACAGGTACAAAAGAAAAAAAGGCCGAAACTCTATTTTCGTTTTAGAAACGACTTAGGGTTTTTGATATGCTCTGGATCGTTTTGGAGAGAAACAAAAAGGTTTGGTATTCTCTCGAAGCTAGCACTTCAAATCACGGCCGCCGTTCGTGTGTGGACTGCTAAGAGAGGGCGTTCGTCGTTGGCAACGCCTTAGAGATCGATCAACCTTCAGAAAGGTATATTGCGATCGAGGTATGATTAAGTTTTTCATGGTTTAAATATTTTTAATGGAATTAGATTCGGATCCTGTTGGGGTTTTTGTCAAAACTGTTTTGTAATCTCCGCTGCGTATGAACCCCAAAATCCGACAGTGGTAAACTCACAACATACCAACTATTAGCCATTATTAAAGTAATTTAGCATATGGTTTACATTGAGTTTGAGTATTAAGTAATTTATAATTATAATGAAATTGTATAAGTGTAGAGTACTAAGTCATTTCTACTTACGTATAATAAGACGACGCCTTCTCAAATTAGGTCACCGCCCGGCCTAATCTCGTCACTAAACCCTAATCTCACCATATAGGAGCTAACAAGGAATTAGTCAGCTTTTCTAAAACCCTATTACTAACCAATTATTATTATATACATATTAAATGATTATAAACTTATAACTATCTTACGTCCATTCATAAATCAGAGTTAATTAAAAATTTTACTTATTTAAAATTTTATTCGACAGAAGTCTGAACTAACTAGCGGAAGCTTATAACATACATAATGCCTAACAATTGTGGAAAAACCAAGAAATAAAGGTCACATGCATATATATATATATAATATATATAATGAAATTGCGATATATAACATCATGTGTCTGGTCAAGGTAGTACTCACTCTACCCATAATATATAACCCTAAAAGTATATCATATACATATAAAAATAATACATCAAAAATCAAACCAACAAAATCTGGTGTAGTAGTGCTCCACTGGCTTAGAGATAGTCGCTGATCTTCTCTTTGCCAGTTTGCTACTCGATGGATCCGCACCCACCGTCAAAAACTAGACGGTGAGTACGGGAAAGTAGAAAGTAATACTGAGAGACATTTGTTCACATTCTCAATTATGCAACATGTATCTAAAAGCATGATAATGGAAACTATGCAGTAACGAGAACATGCAAAAAGATACTTCGGCTAAATAACATGAAACTGACACATGACTAAGTAGTAATGATCTAGGGCCAGTCGGCCGTGATCTTCATCCCATCCTCAATAATGCTCCAAAACTAAATTTATGTTCTCAATGAAACTCAATTCATGATTTGTTTAATTGGAGCAAATTAGGAAATTATACAAATTGTTCTCCATATTTTCAAAAAATCTCGGCAGCACCTCACTTAAAACTAGGCTTCAGAAAAATCCACCTAATAGACAACATAATATGGAGAAGCATAAAAGGACTCACAACTCCTTACAATTCATAATATATATATATATATATATATATATCAATTTCAAACATTTAAACTACTTGGAGTCTCCGATCCATTAGTTACAACTTTACAATTTCAAATAAACCCAAATTGGAATACAAACCTCATAATTTACTTTAAACTAATTTAGGAGACTCTCATAACTAATTCGAAAGTATTTCACGACCTATGGTCACCTTGGAACCCAAAACAATACATTAGAACAATATACAACAAGAATAAAACTTTAAAAATTGAAACAATTACCGTAATCTTTGAGTCTTGCCCATTTTTTCCTTATTTTCACATAAAACTTGACATCATCGAAACAACTCAAAGATGTTAGGTATATATACTCCTACATTACTTTGTACTCCTGCAAATGTTAGTCTGAATACATAGAGACATGTAATTGCATTTCCAAATGACAAGAAATTTATATAACAATGTGAAACCGTTTTATTACTATTTGAGGTTCATAAACAGGTATGCTGACCCAAGAATGAACCTAAAACAGTAATAAAAGTCCAATGCATGCTCCATTAAAAACTAGCGTGCCTTGGGTCTTCCATGTTCCAGTCTATCTAGCAAGGAAACCTAGCCTTGAGTCTTGCTCGTGAGCCATAGCACTAACATGCCATCGCTCGGAATAAAATGAATGCATAATCAAGAATAATACGAAATGCAATGCAGACTAAACATAAATGCAGGTACAAAGATAAATTCCATAAATAGTAAAGACCACTGTAAGGTTTACTTGCAATCATACCAACTCAATGTTGGTTGCGAAGCCTCACAAAACGTTCCCCCGGCTTTCACGTACTTCAACAAGTCCTATTAAATCATAAATTCAAGTTTTAGGGTTATAACTCTATTTGAATACTTAAAATTCATATTTCAACTTAAAACGAGATTAAAACTCATTTTCCAATTCATAATGGAGTTCATACCAACACCTTTTTTAGAGCTCATTTCCATATTTTTGAACTCTCAAGTAGAGTCCCAATTTAACAAATTGTATCGCTAACTTAGAGGTTGTATCAAGCTCCGAGCTTATATTTTATTCAAAATATGACAAATAGGAATTCTAAAAAGTCCAACCTTAGTTAATTTAGATAACAAATGCTCATTTAAATCATTACGCAAAGTTGCTAAGTCGCAACTGGATCAATTTGATAGTTTTGAACCATATTAACATGTCATATTATTTTTCATTGATAATACCAATTCCATTGGCCACAACCCGTATTGGTCAAGTAAATCATACTAGGATTTAAACGAACTTATTTGTAAGTCAATTAGAGCCCATTTGATGTCTCAAATCAATGCCTCAACATTCCTACTCAAAACAGTTAAAAAATGACAGTGCAGTCCCAATTTTTAGCCTCCTTTCCGACCTTCAAAACACTACCAAACCTTCTCCAAACCAAAATCCAAAAAAAAAAACTCACCGAAAAATGTCCATTTGATTGCTCAAATCCACAACTCAAAACAGCCAAAAACTAAGAATGCACAACTAATATTTATACAATAATGCAATCAAATTTACCCCAATTGACCCACGAAACTTATACCGAACCTCAAGCGGATTCTTGTGAATCAAATATGGTATATAAGCATCAATTTCCATTGAAAATCCAAAATAAAAACCTTCGAATTAGTGTCCGAAATCAATGCCCATTATAAGCCAGAAATAGGACTGTATAACTGTCAAAACATATTTTTGCAAAACATCTAAACATACAACAACAACTCTGATGTCCCTCTCCTTTTTTATCGATATATATGTTTTAAGCCCAACTAATACCACATCAGTAAAACGCACACGCATCTCAGCACAGTCCCTCTTTTCACCATCATCGATTCATAACTTGCCTTTGCCAGCCGAATTAAACCTCAAACAATCATCAACAACACCAACAACAAAAAGAGCCACAGTTCTCCCACGTTTCTTTTGGCATCCACCTCTCTTCCTTTTTTTTTAGTCAATCAAACAACCAAATTACCCTCACTTATCTATTCCCCTTCATATTTAATTGCCCTTATACGTCATTTCACATTTTAAAAAAAAAATTATTTATGTTTATCTTCAATTTTTTGCCCAATTTAAACTTCAAAAATACCTCAAATTCAACAAAAATTGGGTAAATAACCCAACGCACTCTGATACACGCCGACACCACATTTAAAGACCAATCCAACTATGTATCACAACAAATAAAGTATAATACACAAATTAGACACATAAGGCACAAAAATAATATTTTAAACTTACGATCTCCGGTCCAAAATGCATGAGTCTCACCTCGGATGCTTAATTCCAATTTAAATGTGAAAATACTTAATTAGTTACCTAATCAAGTTTAAAAATTCTTAGATTTCACAAGTAAAACAAAAAATTTATACACTACCATTTTTTCCTTCTTAACTGCTTCAAATTAAAAATTTAAACGATAATACTTGCAGTATTTATCTTATTTCCTAGCCTATCTTACCACTTCCATAATGTGGTGTAGTGTTGATGCCCCTTAACTTAAACCAACCTTGTCCTCATGGTTTAAAAGTAAGTTCGAAATATGAAGATACTAAAACACACAAACATATGAAATAACACAAGTTATAATAAAGTAAATTAAATATTAAAATTAAAAAAACTAAACAGTTTACAAAATATCAAAATGTGGAAAATGTATGAATGGTATCAAAAGCACTCTCAACTCCCTAGGTCTAAAGGAATTCTAAAACATGGACTTCAGGATTGCGCGTCATCATCATCATCTACATCATCATCACCAGCCTGTGATGGTGTCAACGGATGCTCCATCGTCCTGCTATGTACCAAATCCGGATCAAACACGTATGATAGTGCTGCTTGAATGCGAATGACCTATCGGTAGGTCTCAAACGTTTGCTCCTTTTTTATCTAGCTATGGCTCTGTGATGATCAACAACAAATAACACGAAATTACGTTGCCCGTTCCGTCTATGTTGCTCTATCCTCTTCATATCATGATCATATCTCAGCATGGCTTCCTAATATTACACATTATCCTCCTGGTATTGTCTCATAATCTCCACTATTTATAGCCTCTGCTGTCGTGGAGTCAAATTCTCAAGTGGTGGTATAGGTGCCTGTACTGGAGGAGGTGGTGGAAAGACTTAAGGACCATCCAAATCCTATTGTTCTATCTTCGGGTTTACAAACTTGTCACCCTCAGAAAGTCCTTACTGTTGTTGCTCCTCGTCTTCTTCATTTTCTTCATATCCTAGCTTTTGGACTAGTTTTGCTACCGCTCCTGCATGATCCCCTTGCCTCTTGGCTAACAACTCAGCTTCACGTCTAGCTCCCTCAGCCCTCTCTCTCTCTCTCTCTCTCTCTCTCTCTCTCTCTCTCTCTCTCTCTCTCTCTCTCTCTCTCTCTCTCGGTAACCATGTGGTGATTTCAATGTAAGCATGAAAGTTTCATCCATAGTTTGTTGTGCATCTATATCAAATTCTTCATTATATCTCATTCTCACTCCTACCCTTAAGCACATCTGAGTAATCAAAATAGGAAACAAAAATTTGTTGTCCCTTTATAACATAATGGACTCCTTCGAACTGGTGTGTATGATCTCCCCGATGTTGATCTCCCCAAATTTCATAATCTCATAAAGATAATCCGCTTTCAGCTTGTTGATCTCACTCTGCTGAGAAGTGAGGTATAGCGATGCAACAAGAAAATGTTGTCACATTCTACAAACCTTTCTAATGCTCCCCTTCTTATTGGGCTTCAACACATTCTCAGCTCCCATCACTTATCCTTGTTGTCTTGAGACAACCAATGCATCTTCTACGGCTCTAAATAGGTATAGGTTATAGGGCTTCTCATACAATCTAGCCGAAAAACTCGGTGTGAATTCATAAGAGCTTAATTTTTCCAATCCATATAAATTATTCATCAAACGTCTATTGAAGGGAATTAAAACCCCTCTCACCTTCACTGGCTCATCCTTAGCCATGAACTTCGCATTAGCATATAATTCAAAAACAATCTCACTCACTCCTTCAACTTTATTTTTCTTATAGTTTTGAGTGAGTTGCTCCCAATTTCGGTGCCTAATGAAATTGTTCACTCTTTTATTGTATTTGGCTGGCAAATTTATCGCTCTTTCGCAAATGAACTTCCTACATAAAATTTTCTCGTATCGGTCCTTAGCATCTTTACAGATGAAATATTTGGATTTAAAAGGTCTAAGATCTTCTTCAATGGGGTTCCTACAAGTAGATGCCTCAAAGTCATTTGCTCTCATTCGGCTAATTTATTTCCTTATTCTTGCCATTTCTTTCAAATTTCAAGCAACTAACAAAAATGCAACACAACTTGGTTTTCAAATCACCTAAAAATTTGAAATTCATATAACATGGATTATGTATACGCCAAATAAACTCCACCTATGTGGTACACTATGTGCGCTACACAGACGGTCCCAAGTCTGGATAAAGGAGGACTCTAACGCTCATTTTCCATTCTTGCAAAATGGAGGAGGGTTGCGATAGGTTGACAGCCAGCGTAAAACTTTTGTCACTTTTCTTGAAATGGATCAAGCATATATAAATGTTGGGGCGTTCCTACCTAGTAAGGTGCTGCATCGAGTGCCCGGTTGTGGTGAGAAATGAGCAAGGGTGTATTTTGCACTTAATCGAACACAATGGAAAATCTTGATCCATGTAGCCGACCCAAATTAATTTGGGATTGAGGCTATGTTGTTGTTGTTGTATATATATGCCAAATAATGCAAAGATTATCAATTAAGTCTCCATGGTTAATATTAATGCTTACACTCACACAATCTTGCAAAACCTATCCTACAACCTCAAATCCGCAATTTTATACAATATAATCAAAATTTTCAAAATTCAATGCATAGCTAATTGAAATTGTAAATGTACCTCAATGCCGGATTAATATCCGGTGTAAATCACTCCTCCAAGTCTTTTCCAATCCAAGCCCTCTAACTTTTCTCACCAATTAGAACTCTAGCTCTTCTTAAATTCAAATTCCAAGAATTCAAGCCTTAGCCCTTCCACTTGTGCAAATCCAAAATTTGTTTGTATCTTCACTCTAAATCACTAGGAACTCACTAAGCTTACTTTAAAATGATCAAACTTTGGCTTTAGAGGGGTGTATGCTTGGGGGTTTTGGTAGGGTTTAAGTGCAAGTGTGGAGAATGAAGTAAAAATGGGTTTAAAACCCTTGTTTCGACCTCGATGTCATGCCTAAGGCACATCGCCAAGACAGCGCTGACACTGCGTTAACGAAGCAGTAGAGCATTTTTAATTTTTTAGCTTGCTGCCACCTCGTCGCTGTAACTTGTACCTATGGCGCCGTTGGTAATACCTACGACGTTAGTCTCACAGCCCACATCTTCGCGTATGATTTTCACTAATTCTCCTCCACTGCTCCTCTGACTTAGTGTACAACTCACACAAGGTGTAATGACCCAAAAAAATCCATGGGAATATAAAAATTAATAATTTTACCTTTCGATTTGCCCATGCACCTTAACTTCACCACTTCGAACTCCTTTGCTCCTTTTCACTATTTTAATGAGTTCTTAAGACATTTTCATTCTGATTAATGATCACCTGACAAATAGTCTTTCCTGCACATTTGACACAATTTTTTTGAAAGTTAAAACTAAAACTCGTGAATTGTAATTCTTAAATTAAATAACTAACTACTAATTAAAATTCAAAAACTTGAAATTTTAAAACCTCTAGGCTTAATTTATCGTCATTAGCTTGAAGCCTTTTTAGCTCGATTAGTCCGAGTCTAAATCGAGAAGCTCCATCTGCAAATCGAAGATTATGATGTCATTCTCTTTCGGATGTACTTCTTCACCATAAGATAATTTTCACAGCATCATTTGCCTTGTCGATACTCATCGTGATCTTCCTTTCTCTCACGTCCTAACTTGCTTAACCCTTTTAAAAAACGAGTGCCCAAATATAATAAATATGTCATCATTTATATTGTGGTTCATGACCTCGAAACCCACAATGAATGTGAATTTACCTATTTTCACGTGCACATTCAAAACCCTTCATATAGTAGGTATAAAATTATTGTCTGCTACTTGCAAATTTGTGGTATCCGGATGATTAATCTTCAAGTCAGCATGAATCGTGTCCATCGGTGGCGACATTGATCGAGGTTCCCATATAACATAAGACATTTCGGAACTGGTGTCTATCAATGTTTATTGGTATACATTTCTCTCCAAGATCTCTCCTTTTGATAGTTCGAAGTGGCGGGATGAACTCGAGCTTTGGTTTCGATTTCTTTGGAACCAACTTGATGTCATTGTCTTAAGGGTCTTCTTCGAGAAGTCCTTCATCTTTTTTCTTGGCCTTCCATTGTTGTTTCCCCTTCTTTTTCTTCAAGGCATTTATTCTTTGCTTCTTGAAACCATTAAGCTCATTTTGCCTTACTTCCATTTTGTAAAACTATTTAACTCTCTGAGCATTTACGTTAAATGTCGTATCACTATTGGTGATTAGTTATACCACTCCATAAGGCCAAGTAGCAATTGCCTTAAATGGTCCTGACCATCATGATCTTAATTTGACTAGAAATAATTTCAGTATTGAATTAAATAATAATACTAGGTGCCCACGCTCAAAGGATTAATATTCGATTCTTTTGTCATGCCATTGTCTTGATTTCTCCTTGTATCACTTAGCCTAGTATGCTTTATGCTCTAATTCTATCGGTAAGTGACATGCTTTTCCATAAATCAATCAATACGGATATGTGCCAATTGGTATTTTGAATGCCGTCCTGGATGCCCATAATGCTTCTTCAAGGTAGAATGTCCAGTCTTTTCTATTAGTGATTATTGTTTTTTCCAAGATATATTTCATTTCTCTGTTACTTATTTCAACTTGTCCATTTGTTTGAGGAAGATACACCAGCGAGGTCTTATGCCTAAGTCCATATTTCTTTAATAACGTGCCTAAGGCTCTGTTGCAGAAATGTGTACCCTCATCATTGATTAGTGCTTAATGCATTCCGAATCGACAGAATATGTTTTTTTTTATGAACTCTATGACCACTTTTGCATCTTTAGTTACAGTTGCGATGACTTTTATCCATTTGAGACTTAATCCACTACAACAATATATATTGTTTCCCATTTGAAGTAGGAAATGACCATAAAATCTATTCTCCAGATGTTGAAGAGTTCAACTTCTCGAAAAGTGGTTTGTAGAAACTCTTGCCTTCTAGAAATATTTCTTATTTGTTGGCATTCATTGCAAGTTTTCACAAAAATATATGAGTCCTTAAATATATTTGGCCAGTAGATCCCACATTGCAGTAATTTAGTTGTCGTTCTTTGTGCCCTAAAGTGTTCCCCATATGGTGATGAATGACATCCTCTCAGAATGCCTGCAAATTCCTCCTCTGCTACACATCGTCGAATCAATCCATCATATTGCATCTCTTAAACAAATATGGCTCATCCCATAAGTACAACTTCACATCACTTAGGAATTTCTTTCGTACTGCATTTGTTAAATCTTGAGGAAATACTTTGCATGCCAAGTAGATAACATAGTCTGCGAACCATGGTATCTCTTTCTGAACCTCAACCTTTTGCATTTCTTCTGGTTTTTGCATCTCTTCATGCTTGTACATTACTTCGTTCTGTCTTGGCTCTTTTGTTGCCATTGTGCTCATCATGCAAATGAAATTTACGTTCTCCTTTGGATTGGTGAATGTGTTGCTAGGAAACTATCATTATTTTCATGAGTTCAAGGTTATCGCAAGTTGACCAATTTGCCTATCTTAATTCTTGATGGATTGTGATTGCTCATTGTCCATCCTTTTCATGGCTTTCCTTATTCCTTCTAATCTTTCTCGTCCTTCTAATGGCACTCCCTATCTCTCACTTCCATGACTTGCAAATACTTCTCAATTAACTTCAGAGAAAGCATCTCTTCACTCTACACCAACTTCCCAGTTGGACTTGTTATTCGAAGCCTTGAGGTAACTTTAGTGCATTATCAAGATTTCCATACGAGGAGTTACGGTTGTTGTTGATGTATCCTTAATAAAATCATTGAGGAGCCACTCCCCTCGGCATGAAGTTGTTCCCGTAGCCTTAGTTGTTCATGGAGTTGATTTCTTCATGTTCCATTCCCTACTGTACGTCCATCTGGCTAACCACCATGCCTTGGTGATTTATGGGTTGTTGTACTACTTGTGAACCTTGGTGTCCCATCTGAATTTTCGCCATTTGACTACTCATATTTGAAGTTGTGACAAATTGCATCTTGCTAGTCAATCTCGTAGACGATTGCTGATTTCCTGACTGTGGAACGATTATAGGTAGTAGAATTTTGAGACATAAGATCAAGAAGATCCAATGCTCCATTCTCATCATTGGTAAGTAGAGAGCCACCTGATGCATCATCTACTAGCGTTCTTGTGCTATAGTTTATCCCATAGTAGAAAATGTGGAGTTGTGCCCATTTCACGTATTCGTGTCCCGGACATCTCCTCAGCATCTTTTTAAATATTTCCTAAGTTTCGCCAAGAGACTTGGTGTCTTCTTGCTTGAACTGACTAATCTCAAGTTTCCTTTCATTTACCTTCACTGGGAAAAATGACTTGTCTATAAATCTTTCGTCGATTTTTGCCCATGAAGTCATACTCCCTACATTCAGCCCTTGGAGCCAAGATTTGGCTTTTCCACCCAGTGAGAATGGGAAAATTCGAATCATAATCACCTCTTTCGTAACTCCGGTGATGTGGACGGTGTCACACATTTTCAAAAATTCTCAACATGTGCAACTAGATCTTCATTGGATAGACCCCTGAACAGACTATTTTGCACCATATTGATAAGAGACGATCGTAGTTCAAACTTGATGGTGTTGGCTGGAAGCCTCTTCACTTCGCTGTATGTCTCCTAAACTTCTAGCTTGAAGTAGTCACAAAGGCATTCCATCCTTGCATTCTCTCCTACACTACCATATCATCTATGGGTTGGTTATTCTCGCGGCCCTATTGTTGGTTTCTAGATTGCTCTTCAGCCATCTTGACTTCTTTCTTTTTCACTCTTTTGGTTGTTTTCTCAATCTTCAGATCGTAAGAAACTATGCCCTTCTCTCCCTTGTTACGCATGCATTAAGTATCTCTGAAAAGAAACCACAAAAAGATCAAGTGCAGAAAGTCAAACTAAAAGTTTAGCGTATTTTTTATTTTCATTTTTATGAACTGAAAATTAAAGTACTAAAAATAAAAATTAGCAACTATTCAAACTAAGTAATACTAATGGCTACCTATCCTCGGCAACGACACCAAAAACTTGACACGCGCCGCAAGTATAATGGCTCGCTTGTAGTAATAGTTCAATCAACTTATGTCGATCATAAATATCGTCATGAGGGAAAGGTTTTTGTACTAGTTATATATCACCTACTAAACTTGAACAAGGGATTCACTTTCAATTGATTTTATATCTAAACTAAACTATTCTAACAAATCACTTTAAAATTTAGTTAAACTCTAATATTAAGGATATTTTAGTTCTCAACTTCACCTAGGTAATTTAATACTATGCTTTGTATTCATGTGTATATCTCAATATGTTTTATGCAATGTCTAATTAGAATAGACGGATTTCCTTCAAATCTGCGTTAATCTATTATAGTGACGAATAAGATTCTAATGTGCAAACTAGAACTCCACTTATCGGTGTGAACTAGGGGTGGGCAGCGGTTTTTGAAAAACCGCCCAAACCGCCCAAACCGCCCAAACCGCGCGGTTTGGTTTGGTTTTTAAAATTCGCGGTTTGGTCGCGGTTTGGAAAACGACCAAACCGCGATTTTGCGGTTTGGTCGCGGTTTTCGTCTTGGACAAACCGCGGTTTAACCAAACCGATGGCATTTTGGTAAATAACCAACATATATCAAAAACCCTAAAACAAAACTAATAACTATCGCTCTCACTGCCTCCTCGCGGCGCTCTCACTCTCCCTGCCTCCTCGCGCTCACTCTTCATCAGTACTCTCTCCTCCTCGCGGCGCTCTCACTCTCCTCTGCCTCCTCGCGCTCTGCCTCCTCTACCTCGCGCTCACTCTACTCTGCCTCCTCGCGCTCGGCCTCCTCTGCCTCCTCCTCGCGCTCTGCCTCCTCCTCGCGCTCGGCCTCCTCTGCCTCCTCGCGCTCTGCCTCCTCGCGCTCATCATAACCAAGAACCTCATCGCTATCATTCAATTCCTCATCGCGATCGAAGGAGATCTCTTGCCGCCTCAAACGCGATCTTCATACACAGCACTGCCGTGACAGCAGAGCTCGGAGATCTCTTGCCTCCTCAAACGCGATCTTCATACACAGCACTGCTGTGACAGCAGAGCTCGAACATCATCATCACCAAGAACCTCATCGCTATCCTTCAATTCCTCATCGCGATCGAAGGAGATCTCTTGCCGCCTCAAACGCAGATCTTCATACACAGCACTGCTGTGACAGCAGAGCTCGAAGATCTCTTGCCGCCTCAAACGCGATCAAGAGCTTCATCCTCCTCGAGAGATTTGAGCAGAGCTTCTTCGAAGGAGATCTCTTGCCGAAAATCCAGAAATCTCTTTGACAATCTCCATTAATCGGTTCACAACCTTGAACCTCCTTTGATTCCTCCATCAGCACCAATTTGGGAAAAAAAAAGCCTGAAGGAAAAAGTAAAGTGTTTCATTCTGCTCATCTTTTATCTTAATTTTTTATGCACATAGCGATTGAAAACTTGAACAACTATTGAGTGAAATCAATATATGTACATGCAACCAAGGTCAATGAAGGTTCCTTGTGCATATAAGTTTGAAATCCCGTTTTTGTTTGATTTTTTCTACCTCACGCCATTACTTTTTTTTGTTTATTCATGTGATTTATATATGGAAAAATTTGTATGTAGCTCGCGCTGCTACCCCAACTTGTTAAAAACCAACCAAAATCACTAATATTTAGTTCTTAATTTCTTTGTTTCCTTGCAGGCTGGAACCTACATAAAGGAATTTGTTCACGGAGATTTTGGACGCACCCATCCGAGGATGTAGAGCTGAGATACTGCAACTTGATGTCATTGACGTGAAGATGGACTGCTTCAACTAACTGTTGTTGTATTACTATCAATTTCAGTTAGCCAAAATACAGTTTTGTCATGTATGAGATTAAGCTAGTGTATTTATTAGGCTTTCCATGTTGATGACTATTCCTCAATTTTGGATCAGCACTTGCCCATCCATCTGATCTACAAATTAAAATTGATGATGGATGATTTTTAGTGGTATTTTATTGAAGTGGAATGCTGAATTTACGTTGAACTTTTAAGCTTTTTTTTTTTTTTTGAAAATAGAGTGTATGAATAGTTGAAAACCGCGAAACCAAACCGACCAAACCGTGGAAACCGCGGTTCGGTTTGGTTCGGTTTTCAACTTTCGCGGTTTGGTTGCGGTTTGGAAAATCACCAAACCGCATACCTTCGGTTTGGTCGCGGTTTGGTGGTTTTCACCACCAAACCGCGGTTTGCCCACCCCTAGTGTGAACAACGTAAGTTCTACATTGCTGTAAGTCTCAAATCATTGGATTCATAACCAAATAAGTTTACTATCCTCTTTTCTTGTGACGACCCCTTCTCTAATCCAGGGCATCGCCCAGCCTAATCTCGTAATTAAGCCCAAATCCTAATCCCACGAGACTTAACTACGTATTAGTCAGCATTTCTATCCAAATCTCCTTCATTCTCATGTTCAAAATAAGTAACACTCCTATCGTCATATTATTAGATTTCAAAGTAATTTAAAACTTTATATAGTTTAATAGTTATAGCGGAAGACTTAACATATTATGCAGAAGCAATTATAATAAATCCTAAATGTGTGGAAACTAGAAAACCTTGTTCACAGGCATATACAACAAAGTGGCGAATATAAACTGTGTGATGGTCATCATAAGTCATGTAGCTAAACACTCATCCCGATATACAACCCCAAAACATATTAAAAGCATAAGTACTTAATACATGGAATACCAAAACCTTCAAAATATCGAAGCACAGGTATGTCGCTACCTCAGAGGTATTCGCCAATTTTCTCCTTGCCCACCCTGCTCGTCGATGGACTGCACCCACCTTCATAAAAAGGATTGTAACAGTAATCCCTGTTGACCAATTTATTCACATTTCCAAATCAAACTAAATGGTATTTAAAAGCATAAGTTAAACAAGAAATACCACGTTCATGCTTAGCAATACCATAGTTTGACAAATGAAATTGACACTAGGCTAAATAGTTATGATCTAGATCCGGTCGGCCGTGACCTACGTCAGTGAAGCCTTAACCACTATAGGACGTGCGTGGTGTGGCATAGTCTAATCCTCACCAGGGACTCTAACCCCAATGGCATTAGGGACTCTAACCCCAGAATCATTAGTGACTCTAATCCCGTATATGAGCAACCCAATGGACTCTAACCCCGTGTATCGCTCAACTCTAGTGCAATGAACTCTATATTCTATAACTACTTTATAATTCCAAGAATATGACTCATAAAGGAGTTCATGAATTGGCTATGCTATAAAGCACAAAGTTACCAAAGAATGTAAATCCATAAAACCAATCATAATTCCTCAACTCCTAATAGCATGCTATTTACACTACATCCACAATAAACAACAAGAAATGACATAGCACATGAATGGATTCAAAAGAATTGAATTTATTGAAATATCATGGAAACTAAACTCAACAAGTGCAGAATAACCAATAAGTCCACGATATGAGAATACAAAGCTAGACATAGGCAATATAGACTATAACAAACAAGTATAAACTGGAAATGAACTGTAAATAAATAATCAATGGGTATACTCACAACAACAAAGTAAAGTCCTAACTTTACTGGCCTCCCAATACTTCAAATCTTGTATTCACTCTCTCGTATCCTTTTCCTAGGTTCATGATATCATATAACATGTTTGTGGATGTGTTTAAACCTTTACTTAAGGTTTTAGACTCTTTTATAGTGTTTTGAAAATTTCAGAAAATTTCTGATTTTTTGTGCTCTCAAGGAAATTAGCGAGCTACCACGTCTTATCTAGCGCACTAAATGTTAAACCTAGCGCTATGTGCAGTAAAACCCAGAATTCTGCAATCAGAATCTCGAGTTTTCTCTGCACATAGGCTATGTTAATGCATAAGGAACCCTCATACACACGACTAGAGTTCCCCAACATCAACCACAACGCAAAACAATAACTAACAACATCAAATTCATGAATTCATCAAGTTGAACTAAATGAACTGGTGTATATAATTACCTAGTTGATATTTATAACACCTAACTTGATCTTCCTCACCAAAGCTTCTAGTTTCTCCAACTTCTTCTTCCTCCTTGATACTCCAACAAGCTTTCTTCTTGTCTTCTCGATCACTCCAGCAAGTTCTCTTGCTTGGTTAGTTGATGAAATGAGAAAACTTAGCAATCTAGTTTTCATTCAACATATATATGTGAACGGATATGGTTAAACCATAGTCACACACCCATTTTACACACGTATCCCGAGGCATAACTAATGGTATATGTTGAAACACATGTCCCACTACCTCTCCACTAACTAATCCTAAGTGACAACAATTGTAACTCATTTCGTCTCTATATGTGCCAATACGTTTCTCGATGCACATCATGTGGCCATTTAAATAAATCTACTAACTTAGGCACATTAATTATACACTAACCATAGCCACATTAAAGCTACTACAGAATTACATTTAACTCAAATTAAGCTTACCCCATGAATCTCTACCTCGGTTCCACGTCGACCACGACTCGAGGTACGTCTCCACTAACATCTCAACACCTATACACGAGTAGGAGTGACTTAATAGTCTACACATATACAATACACAAGGCATATACCACAACAAATCTAATACGTACCTCGGCCCTTTCACCTCGGTCAATAGACACATCATGGTGTGGGTCCCACGTTACGGGTCGGTGATCCTGATTACCAATAATAAATGAGATTAGAAGTTTTGGCCATGACAACTCCCTAATCAACAACTATTGCTCGATGTTGTGCATTTTACGGTTGTACCATTCATATCCGAATTATATGCTTCAATGGTCATAATAACTCCTAAAGCCTAAGGGTGTGTTGGATAGCAAAGAAGTTTTCAATGAGAAAAAATATTTACTTCAGCAAATTTTCTGTAGTGAATTTTCTTAAGAGAGTTTTCTCATTGTTTTTTCATTGCATGTGAGAAAATCTTGTTTTTTCAATTCTCTACTGTTTGATAGCTAATGAATTTTTTTAACATTTTTCTACAGTACCATGAATTCAGACTGAAATTAAATTAAGTGAAAAATCAATCAAGGTTACGGTCCAAAATTGAATCGGCAACGACTATCTTGACAATCATTAATGAACTCAAAATAATCATTAGTTAATTAATTGATAACAAACATAAATGAAAGAAAATAAATAATGTTTCAACATTCTTAAAAAAGAAAAAAAAAACTTATGGTTTAGCTTCTAAAAGTAATCTAAAATTTCCTCTGCAAATATAAAATCACCCAATCATTCTTCAAGTCTTCATCCAACTAAAAAAATATATTCACATCCTTAACTTCACCTCCCAATAAATGTATGGCACACATTGCGTCTTTTTGACTTAGTTCAAGAATACTACGAAGCTCTTTCTGAAGACTTGCACAGTCTGCATATGCAAATGCATCTGCTAGTCTATAGGTAGATGCGGTTAGACCTTGCTCGGTAGCATCAACCTTACTACTCTTCTTCCTTTTAATTCTCTGGCCATTTGATGTCATACGAGTTGCACTAGATGACGAGTGATTGCTTCATCTTTTTCTTCTTTAGTTGGGAGTAAGTTCTTTACATTTCCTACAAAAAATAATAACAGTAATTAAAACATGGATTACTTCTTCTAAAAATGCATGATTTGTTTATTTACTACAAAAATAATAAAAAAATTGTGAGTAATAAAAATAATAGCAGTAATTATGTAGTGTTGTCATTACACCTAGTTCACAACAAGAATTTTGGAGGTGTCATGAATCGTAGGAGTTGTCGAAGGTTGCAGGATCTTACGCGCATTTCAAATGTTGTTTCAAATTTAAATAAGACAATTTTTATTTTTTCTTGTAATCCAATTTGTTCATAGAAAAGGTCTTCCATGCTTGTACATGTCATTTTGTAATTCAAAGAGTCATTTATAAAGTACTATTTTCTGAATGAAATATAAAAAATTATATTTGTTTAACGTCATTTGTAAACTGCACTAGAATTTCACAAATTGGACCTGATAGCAACTAGAATTCCAAAGCAGAATAGTTGAGTTTCTTATATTGAATTTCTTTCAAATTGGACCTAATTGGTTACATCAAACTCTACAAAAGAATTAATCATTCAAAGTCAATAACATAGATGTACAATAGAAAAGAATGTACAATGAAATCATGTAATATTAAATAATCAATTACTTATTCCACAAAATTTACTCACCCATTTCTTATAAAGAGGGCAATTCTATGTTTGCCTCATTACTAGTCATAACATTCCCTCCAGTAGCTTGATCATCTCTAAATATGACAGATAGCTCATCGTAGTACGACACACTTCCTGCGATATGATTCATTTTTTGGATGTTTTTTTTACATACAAACATACACACCAACATATAAAGAGATATAATTAGTTAATATACATCACTAATACAATTGTATATCCCAACAAAACCAAAATGTACTTGAAGATATTATTTCCATGCCAAAACATCTGCCATGGCAAGCTGTGTATCTTGATCCCATCTGACTCCACTTTGAAATATTACCTCCCTTGCGGTGAAGTAATCGACTTTTAATGTTTTCATTCTAGCCTTCATATTAGCTGGGTGTACTTGTTGTTTTAATTGCTTTAGCAGCTCTAGGCAAACTCGAGTATACACCTCAGCTTTCCATGAATTACCTAAAGCACTGCCAAATCCATACTCTTCCAAAATAATTTCAAGCATGATCTTATCCATGCAGTCATTCCATCTGACTTACCCCTTTGACACTACTTTCACGCTCCCAATTGATTCCTCCATCTCTATTTTTATATGATACTAAAGTTGTATATATTTTTAACAAAAAAATGGCAAATTATATATGATGATATAACATAAGACTACATTTGACAATCCACTAATTAAGAAAAGTTTCAATGAAATTAAATTTAAAGTAATAAAAAATTCATACAAACTATGTACCAAATCATATGCTCAACATTATATATCATTTCATCTAAAACTAGTCAGTAAGCTTGTCTAGGCTAGTGGTACTCATTATATAATTTATTATTATGCTAGTTACAGGACAAACTTAAAAAAAATATCTTAAGAAAATCCATTACCTCAAAATAGTGATACCAAACACTTGGGCTCGATTTTTTGTCTTGTGGAGAATTATTTATATTTGCATTCTTGACTACGCCTTTGTACATACTGATGATAGCACTTGTAACAACGTCGAATTAGCGGCTAACTGTCTCACCGGAACAAATAAATTCAAAATTTGTTCGTCTATTTTGATTATCGTGTCCAACTATCAGCGAAAACATAGCTACTTGTTCTTTTACTTTTACACTGCGTCCGTTAACTAGCCCATGCGTACGAAGAATTTTGCAAAGCTCTTTGAATGTACCTTGTTTCAATCGTAACTTTCCTTTTACTTTTTATCATATTTTTTGAAAAAATGCTTTAATATTAGTTTCCTTTCTTTATTTCTATTGACTCGAGGTTGTTTGTTTAATGAGTTAGGATGTTGTACGTAATTGAGCAGTAACATCATCATCATTATAGCTGCTGTTTTTTTTTTCTATCTTCTTCACTAGGCATCTAAGTAAATGCATGTATACTTAATCAATGAGTAAATGATAGTAAATCAATCCTTAAAACAAACTCTAAATATAAGCTCCATAAGAAGGTTTAAGCATCCTTTTAGTATTGCTACCTATATGTGGATCTAACTTAAACTAAAAAAGTTCAATTCGAATTATTTGTACATTTAAAGTTATCCACTCAAACTATACAAACCTTACTAAAAATAATAATCTAGCTAATTAATGATTCAATGAGTTATGTAGTAACTTGCAAGAAGCTAGGATAATTACTATATTTTTAACATGACTTAGTTTGGTCATTGTAGTATGAACATCACATGAGAAAGCTATGCAGGTCAAAAAACATCAGCAAAACATCTTATTCAAACAAGACAAAATGATGCAATAAAAACATTATAGACACAAAATCCAACAAACGAAGCTGATGATAAATCGATCCAATTCTTAATTTATGAGAATTTCATTAAAACGTTGCACGCAACAAACTTTTAAGCAATGAAGTAAACGTTAAAAACACAAAGCCAAAACTTCAGTTCAAACCATGAGCCAATGCTATCTCCACTACTAGAAATTTAGCGAGACTAGCAAAATCTCTAGAGCTAAGAAATTAGTCACAACAATACTACCAAAAAACTGCAGTAGCAGAATGTTACACAAGATGAATCTAAATGTTTGAGTGAGTTTGGGGTGTCATTGTCATTTCGCTTTCCGTTTTTATTGTTTTAAAGTGTGAAAATGTAATGTTAAACATGAGTACACTAGTACACTGTATAGGTAGATTGGTAACGCTATAATGAAATTGACTTGTGGAATGCAAATCTACCTCTCATTTGAACTACTCTAGAAACTCAATCCATATAATATAAAGTCCTATAATGAAACTGACTCGTGGAGCAACCCCTATAATCTCCTTATTAGCAAAATACAACTTAGCCTAAGATTGAAGCTTCTATTTATTTATTTTTGAATGTTTTTTATGTAATTCAGGTGTGAGTGCTTAGTCATTTTCATCTTTGCATCAATTATTCTTCAATATGAAATTAGTTGACTAACTCATTGGAGACATTTGAGGGAGCAATAAGGACAAACCAAGAGAATGATAACTCTCTTCGATGCGTTCCTTTCATGGTAATTCAAGTATAAATAATTTACTAATTTTCTATTATGAAGTCCAAAATTACTCTTTGTCGTCTTCGTCTCTACAGTGAAGCAGTAGCTCAAGATTCAATCATAAATCTAAATTGTCCTAGCTACTCACATATCAGATATGTTAAACTGCATGTCATCTTCATGAACACAATAATCAGTATTTAGGCATAAGAAGCATGTAAATACTTGGTATACCTTTTGGACAGACTAGAAAAGGAATTCCTAGACCAATGTGTGAAATAGTGACCTTTCATCTATGTAAAACAAACCAAATCTTTTATGCATGAACATGCCAAGAATATAAAAAAATATTGTCTATTACTAATCATTTAAATAAAGTTGAAGTGATGAAGAAGTATGTGAAGCTTATTCACTTTTGCAAATAAAAAAAGTACACATTACCCAAAAAGGAATACAAAACATATTATGTATTTCATTCATGTAACATTTGTGCCTTGATCGGGTATTTTGCTTCTAATATGTTACATTGATTTGTATGTGGGTATGATCACAAAAAAATATTCCTTTGCATATTCAAGAATTTCTTGGAAACTCTAATGGAGTAGGCTGCAAACACCAAGCAAACAAGGTTGCTTTCCCTCTACAAAACTGGGAATGCCCATCTCTAACTCAAACAATACTAGGTGAATTTACCTATATAGCTATAATTCCACTACTCATTTTCAAAACATTTCTTAGAATTTCATCCTCTCTTGTGTTCTTTTATATCGAGTATCGACTAATGAAACCCCCCAAAAATCCATAAGTGATACTTTAGATTTGAATTCTTATGAACTAGTTTTTGTTTTTGCTTGAATTCTGATTTGCGAATGGCGTGGAATATTTCACTTTGTGAGCATTTTTTTATAGACAATATTGTTAAAGAAGCATATAATCAAACACATTCTGTGCAAGATTTTACAACATCAAACAAAATCGTAAGAAAGATCTGTGCAATAACATCTCATAAACTAAAAGGAAGAAATATATGTTGTTTGAAAAACCACAATAAATAGATGAATGTTACCTCTACACACTTTCAAAGTCTTCCAAGAATTTCAAACTCCAATAAGTTGGTATAGCGGTAACAACAGCAGCAACGCAAGACCGAAAGTGTTGAGAATCTTAAGTTCTTGAGTTGGAAGGAGATCGCTGAGAAGGAAGTGAACAACAAAATAAAAAAAAAAAACACGCACAATCAAATAAACAAATAATCCCCCAATCCCTAAAACCCCAAATTCCAGTAGGAGATACAGAATCCAATGAGGAACTCCATGGACCCAAAAAATTTTCCAACAACATGAATGAGGAAACAAAAGAGAAACGCCATCGAATCAATATGACCGAATTGAAGAACCATTGAAGCTCAAATAAGAGAGAAAGAAAAGAGAGATTCATACCTGAGCCCTAGTTTTTAGGGCTTGAGGAATAGCTAGATTGGGGGCAAATACTCCGAAATTGATCTTAGTTTGCAGCAAAGATTGAGACTTTGAAGAGCTAAAGCGCCGGAGCGAGTGCGGAGGGGAAGATAGGGAGACGAGATGGATAGAGGAATTGGGGTTTTGAGAGGAGTTCCGTAGAGGCAAAATGAGAATTGAGAGGATATCGTTGGAGTTTATAAAGGGAGAGATTTGAGAGGCGATTGTTGCAGCGGGTAGAAAAGTTCTTGTTCAACAAGGAATCTGAGTTTTGGTCAAACTCAAAAATGGATTCGTTAAGCACAAAAAATCTCGAATTTTCAAGCAGGAATAAGAGAAAAAAAAACGAGAAAAAATAGGAAGGTGGAGTTTTTCTATTTTTTCTATGCGGTTACAAAGTTTACCAAACACCCAATAAAAATGGTTTATTAAAAAATACATAATTGTCCACAATTTTTTTTCGTTTTCTTTGTCATCAAATACACCATAAGTTCATTAAATACGTGATCAAGATGTCTAGAGTATTATGCTCAAAATCAATATAGATTCTAACCATTGTTTTTTTATTATTACTTTTTATTCCTATTTGAAAGCATAACATTCATATCATATAATCTATTCTCTAAGATAAATAGACTACTCGCACGTCATTGAAACACACACATCACAATTCAATATAGAATTCATTGCAAAACAGAAATGAATATAAATATTATCTTGAATTAATAAGTGAAACCAAATATTGATTGCAAACTGAAGTCTTTAACGTTCCTCCAACAAAAGCTCCTTAATACTCAAACTCAATACTAAATTACTTTAATGGAGGCTAATTTCCTTCTATTTGGTTGGCTCTGTCTTATTTGCCACTTCCTAATACCTATTTATACTCCTTAATAACAATTAGAAACCCTAAATTAAAATTTAACGTGAATTAGAGCTTCATGTTCTAATTTATGCGAAGTTGGCGATGCCACTAACGCCCCAACTCTGTGTGTGTTAACTCACAACGCCGCCATTGTGCCACAACTTTATTGTGTTTTTTGAGTTCATGGGGCCTCGATGCCGTCCCCTTTATGTCCCAGCGATGTCCCTTGTTAGCCTCCACTACACCGGACCTCCTAAGTTGGTTTTCTTCTTTTCTTCTTCTCTTCCACGTCGTACCTTTCATCCCCATGCCATGCTTTGTCTTTCCATAACGTCAATAAATGTTCCCATGACGCCAAGTCTGATTTTGTGGGGTTCTGCTCAGTTTCTTCTCCTTTTCCCTTGATTCATTCCAATATACCTTAATTCTCTAAAAATGCAATAATACCTTGAATTAGCACTCATTTGAGGATATTTATACTAAATATACTATTAAATTAACACTATATATACGTATAAATAATCATTTATCACTAATCTGCACAAAAGTTTGCTAAAATTAGAGGGGTTAGTTTAGTTCTGGTTTTTGTGTAATTTTAGAGGATAAATGAAATCATTTTCAAAATTGGTTTGAAAATTTGGATTCCTTGCAAAAAATGATTAAATTTTCTATAGAGAAGTTTGGAATTTAGAGTTAAATTGACTAAGTTATGATCAATTAATGTAGATATGTTTTTGAGTTTAATAAAAACAATGCATGCCTTAATTTTATTAGCATAGGGTCTTGAATTAGGAGGTTGTGATCAAAATGAATTTAGAAACCTTTTTCACTGATTTTATGAGCTAAATGAAGTATCAAGTGAGTTCTTGAACCTTGATTTTTGAAATTAAAGGTTGTTCGTAAAAAAAAAAAATAGATGTTTTTTTAGTCATGAATTTGAATTTGTCAAATTATGTTTTGAAAAATGTGTTTGATTTTAGAAACCACTTGTATTTTTGAATTCCTCGTTTCGATCTGATAACCCCTCTATTACAACAACAACAACAACAACAACAACAACAACAACAACAACAACAACAACATAGCCTCAGTCCCAAATCAATTGGGGTCGACTACATGGATCAAAATTTTTCAATGTGTTCAATTAAGTGCAATTGATGGGGAGCTTTCCAAACCATTCAAATCCCACCTAATTAATGCATCCCATGTTAACTTTGGTCTACCCCTACCTCGTCGAATTTCTACAGTTTCTATTGAGTCAAGTTTTTTTCCAGTGGAGGCATTTGTAGGCCGTCTTTCCAAGTGACAAAACAACCGCGACTGCCCTTCCCTAATCTTTGTATCAATTGATCTTACTCCTACTTGTCTTTGAATTTCTATATTTCTTATTCTATATTTACAAATTTTACCGCACATCCACCCAAGCATCCTCATTTCTGCTATGTTCATTTTATATAATTGTTATTGCTTTACTGTCCAACATTTACTACCATAGAGAATAGCTGGCCTAATTGCAGTCCTATAAAATTTTCCTTTTAACTTAGTAGGAATATTTTGATCACAAATCACCCCTATTGCACTCCGTCGTTTCTTCCATCCAGCTTGAATTCTATGTGACATCATTTTCAATATTACCATCATTTTGTATAATTGATCCTAGATATCTAAAGTGGTTCACCTTAGAAGCTTTTACTTCCCCTAATTTAACCACTCCATCATCTCGATGTCTATTGTTTCTAAACTCATAGTGCATGTATTCAGTTTTCGTCCTACTAAACTTAAAGCCTTTAGATTCTAATGTATTCCTCCAGAGTTCTAGTTTTCATCCACTAAGACAATATCATCTGCAAATAGCATACACCATGGTATATCATCATGAATATGCCTAGTTAGTTCATCCATAACTAAAGTAAATAGATATGGACTTAAAGCCGATCCTTGATGTAGTCCTATCGTAGTGGGGAATTCTTTTGTAGCTCATCCAAATGTCTTTATACACGTTACTACTCCATCATACATATCCTTAATAGTGTTTATGTATCTAGCATGCACTCCTTTTCTTTCTAGAATCCGCCAAAGAACATCTCTAGGGACCCTATCATATGCTTTTTCTAAATCTACGAATACCATATTAAGATCTTTTTTCTTTTCTCTATATTTTTCTAACAATCGTCTTACAAGGAAAATCGCCTCCATGGTTGACCTCTCAAGCATGAAGCCAAATTGGTTCTATGATATTGTTGTTTCTCTCCTTAGCCTATTATCAATTATCATTTCTCAAAGTTTCATAGTGTGACTTATCGGTTTAACTCCCCGGTAGTTTGAGTAACTTTGAATGTCTCCTTTGTTTTTGAATATTGGCACAAACGTGCTTCTTCTCCAATCCATTGACATCTATTTTGATTTTAGAATTTTATTGAAAATTTTTGTTAACCAAGTCAATCCAATTTCTCCTAAGCATTTTCAAACCTCTATGGGTATTTCATCTGGGCCACATGCTTTCCCTATTTTCATTCTTTTCAATGTCTATTTAACTTCTATAATTATAATATTGCGTGTATAGTTTACATTTCTTTCTTGGTGTGGGTTTCATCTATTATAGTATCAACTCGGCCATCATTAAATAAACTATCGAAATAACTTCTCCATCCCTCCTTAATATCATCCTCGCATGTTAAAACATTTTGATTTTTGTCCTTAATACATCTTACATGACTTAGGTCTTGTTTCGTTTTATCTCTTCATTTGGCTAGCCTATATATATATATATATTTCACAATCTCTATTACCTAACCTTGTATATAGATCTCCCATGAAATTTGTTTTAGCTTGACTAACTACTTTTTAGCTTGTTTTCTAGCTTCTCTATATTGATTGTATGTATCTTCATCTTGACACTTAGGTATTTTCCTATACATCTCTCTTTTAGTCTTAATTGCTTGTTGGACATCCTCGTTCCACCACCATGTTTCCTTCTTTGGTGGTCTCAAACCTTTAGATATACCTAACTTGATTAATCTCACTCTCCTTATGCAACTACTCATTTCTAGCCATATTGTATTAGCATCTAAGTCTCTACATATTTTTCGTTTTAGGTTCCACCACTTTATTCTAGGGTTGCTAACTCTTTTATTCATATTATGCGTCGTTTTTAATTTTTTAGGTTCCACCATTTTCCTTCAGTAGTTTTTCTCTAAACTCTACTCTTTTCTCCTACCCATTTTATCTCTTGGAGGCAAGCAATATTAACTCTCCTTCTAATCGTAGTATCTACTAGTTCTATTGACTTCCCTGTAACTATTCCTAAATGAATTTTTTCTCCCATTTGTGTTTGTTTTCCTTTTATATTTCTATTTTGCGTAAAATATTTAGTATTCGTATTTATGATTTTGTTTTTGTTTTTGTTTTAGTGTTTGTTTTGAACTATCTTCTTTACCTACACCCGTCCTTTGTGTGGGAAACCTTGCTTAATAACCCATCTATTATGAAGTTCCTAATTTGAATTTAAAGTCTAAAGTAAATTTTTTTTGAAGTTTTGTGTTTTCACTAAATTTTCTCAAAACATGTTTAATCTATCTAGCCTAAAACCCAAACGAAGAGTCTAAACACAATCTAATACATACTAAATGATACCAAGAGCCTAGGGAATAGTCTCGGGAGTCCAAATGCGAGTTTTGGGGCGTTCGGAGGCCGATAAAGTTAGGAACTCTTGCATGTAGTGTGAGTAATCCTATTGAGGTCTTTATTTACACTTCATTCCATTTTATCCTTGTTTTGTAGTATATCTTGACTATATTTGTCATTGTACTCTAATATCAAGATTTTTTTTAGTATTCCTCACTTGTTGAGTTTGAATGTCATGATATTGTGATGATTTAATACTCGTTGAATCTATTCATGTGCAATATGTCTTACCTTGCTGTTTTAATGGTATTTACTTTATAAATAGCATGCTATTAGGATTAGATGGATTATGAATAGATTAATGGACTTTGCACCTGTCACGGCTTAAAATGCTAATCAAGGTTTAATCACTTAATTAGGATCAAATGACCCGTGACGTGGGACCTACATGCACGATACATGTCATGACCGAGGCGAGATGGTCGAGGTAATGTTATATTTGTTTTGGTGTATGCCTAGTATATTATATATGTGTAGACTACTAAGTCACTTCTAACTATTTATAGGTGTCGAGACATGAGTGGGAAAGTGCCTCGATGTACGTATTAGCGAGGAATCGAGGTAGAGAGTGATGTGGTAAGTTGGTACAAGCTATATATATAGTTTTATTAAGTTGGTTGTTTGGTTTATGGTTGATTAGGAAATTGATTTACCATAAGCTACTTGATGTGCCTCGAGATACGAGATAACATGCTTCAACACAAATTGACTTGTGTTTGGTGTCACCTAAGCATGAACTAGTGGGACATGTGTTAGGAGGAGGTCCACTAGATATTTCTCGAGATACGTGTGCGCAAGTGATCAAGGGTTATCATTCAACCATATCTACAAACCACTTATATATAACTTGATCAACTTAAGCTTCTCTCATTTCTCTCAAATGGAATTCTTCCTCAAGAAGCAAACTTGCTGGGGAAGGAGAGCTATTGGAGGTGGAAGAAAGCCAGAGGAATTCATTGAATATGTGAAGAGGAGATCAAGTTCAACTAGTTTCTTCAAGCTTGGTAAACTTCCTACTCCATTAACATAGCTCAATTTGCTTAATTTTTATAATTGGTGCTATTGGTTGGTGATTCATGTTGTAAATGATATCTTGGAACTTTTGAGGTGTGTATGAGGGTTCCCAAGACATCAACATAGCCTACGTGTTGATAAAATTCAGAACTCATATTTCAGAATTCTGGGTTTTACTGCACATAGCACGCTAGGTATGAAATCATGCACGCTAATATTGATTAGCGTGCAAGATATGGCTAGATAACGCGCTAATTGTTGTGACAACAAAAATCAACAATTTTCAAAAGTGGCTAAAACACTATAAATGATTCTAAAACACTAAGTATAGGTCCAAACACACTTAAAAACATTTAAATTGATGTCAGGAACTTAGGGAAGAGCTACGAGGACTCAAATACGAGTTTCAAGGCGTTGAGCATAGGAAGTTTCTTGTGTATGTAAGTAAACTGATTTGAGAGATTTCTTTAGATTCCATTCCTATTTAATTCATTCTCAGTTATTTGAACTGAATTATCCTTTTACTCCGTGTGCCATGACTTATTTTCATTTCTCATTATATAAGGTTGTTTCATGGCATAGTTTGTTGATAGAATGATTTCATTGACTCCAATTCTTGTGCTATGTCATTATTAATGTTTATTATTGGTGATTAGTGAAATAGCATGCCATTAGGTAGTTGCACATAGGGTTATAAATCTATATCCTTTGTGCATTAGTTATGCAATGGTACTTGTTGGATTCCAATACCGCATTGTTCCTTGAAAATGAAAGTAGTTCTCGTGTCTAGGGTCACTTATTGATAGAAATCCCGCTGACATAAGGGGGTCACCAGGCTTTCCAAGGTGATCGGAATTTCTCCACTATCTTGCGCAACACACGGGGTATGGGACTCGGGGTTGTTGGCAAGTATACATCCCAGTGATAGACGTTTGGGATAATTAAAAAAGGGCGTATTGTTCTGAGTAGGTACGACCTTCAAAAGATGATGTAGAGCACAGCACTCTGTGCATATATATAGTCGAAATGCTGATGTGATGAAGATCACAGGCGACTAACCCTAGATCATTACTACATAGCCTAATGCAAGTTTCATTTTGTTTAGCTAAAGTATCTTCTTGCATGATTTCCTTTCAGTTTAGTTGTTTTTATTATGCAATTTGATACTAGTTGATTATTAAGGAATGTGAACAAATTTCCCTCAGTATTGCTTAATATTTTCAAGTACTCACCGTCTATTTTGTGACTGTGGGTGCAGATCCGTCAAGTAGGAGACCAGGGAAAGACAAGATCTGCGACTACCTCTGAGCCAATGGAGTGCTGCTACGCCAAACTATGTAGGTTTTGAGTTTTGATGTATTACTGTTATATGTATATGATATATTTTGGGGAGTGATAGACACCTTGAGTAGATACATGTTTTTATATATCGTCGTTTCATTATATATATGCATGTGATCTCAATTTCCTAGTTTTTTTCGCAAAGGTTAGGTTACATATTATAAGCTTCCGCTAGTCGAATTAATAAGACTTTCGCTGAATAACTTTTAAGTTAGAAAATTTTAATTAACTCTGATTTAGGAACCTACATAGGATATGTATATACTTATATCTATTTGAACAATGAAGAATTGATAGGTAATAAGATATTAAATAGGCTGACTAATTCCTTGTTGGGTCCTATATGGTATGGTTAGGGCTTAATAAAGGGATTAGGCCGGACAGTGCCCTAATTTGAGAAGATAGTACCCTTGATTAGCGTACTTCATATAACACTTAGGCTAAACTCATAACGTCAATCTTTAGGTTCTCTCCTTGAACTTATAAAGTAGTTTTAGCCTCTTGGCCCATTGCATTATAAGAGATGCACGACACACGGGGTTGGATACCCGGGGATGTCGGCACTCGCCATTATGGCATGGCACACGGGGCCGGATACCCAGGGAAGCCGGCCTATTGGGGTTAGAGTCCCTAACGATACTTGGAGTTAGGTTGGCTATTAGACTGTGCGATAACACACACGTCTTTTAAATAAAGTGGTTTTAAAGGCCGAGGTAACGTAGCACACAACCAACTGGACCTAGACCACCACTACTTAGTCTTGAATTAGTCTTTTTTGTTTAATTGTGGTATTTCCTACCATATTTTTTATGTTAGTTCTTCTACTATTATCTTATGCTTTTAACTACCATTTAGTCATATTTGAAAATGTAGATAGACATGTCTTCAGGATTTACAGTTATTTTCTTGTACTCACCATTTTTTTTGTGATGGCGGGTGCAGGTTTGTCGTCTAGCAGACCTAACAAGGAAAAAATTGGCGACTACCTTTAAGCCAACAACATGATTTTTACCTTCGAGCCACCGTCTTTTTTTTCTTGTACACACTCTATCACTATGTATCACCAACTTTGCTTATCTATACATGTGATCGTTTATTTCCTGGTTTTCCACACTTGGGATTATTTTGATAATTGTTTTCAATAAATTGACAAGACTTCCACTATACTTAATAAACAATAAATTTTTTTAATTAACTATGAAATTTAATGATAATTTGACATGTGTAATAATTAACTATAATGCATATAACGAGGAAAATAGGCTATGAGGGCTAATTAATACATAGTTAAGTCTTACGTGGCTGAGATTAGGGCTTAATTACGGGATTAGGCTGGGCGGTGCCTTAGATTAGGGAACATGCCATCACATTTACTTTGATTTTGTATATTAAGAAGATTTGTGTGGAGAAAACATTGAAGACTCCAATTTTGCAATTCAAAATTTGTTTCATTGGATAATTGAATGTAATATATTTATATTCATCTTTGATTTTCAATGATTTCAATTATGAATTGTAATGTGTGTTTCAATGAAGTGTGAGTAGTCTATTAATCTTAGGGATCAATGGATCCTAGGTTATGAATGCTATGCTATGAATATGATTAGAAAATAAATATAAGAAGTTTAATGGTTAGAATTTGTATTGATTCTACGAGTATTTCTATAGATATCTTGGCCACACGTTTATTGATATTAGGTTTTAGAAGTTATCACGACCATTGAAGCTTTTAAGCCGGATATGAAGGTACAACCGTATAATACATAACATCGATAAATAGTTGTTGATTAGAGAGGCACGAATAGTAAACCTAGTTGGTTATGAATTTTAAAATTTAGAACATTAAAGCACTATAGAGCTTATGTTATTTACACCGATAGGTGGAGTTCTAGTTTGCACATTAGAATCTTTTCCATCACGACAGTGATTTGAAGTGGATTTGAAGAAAATCTATCTATTCTAATTAGGATTGCACATAACATATTAAGATGTAAAAGTTGTTGAAAAGCATAATATTTCATTACCTAGGTGAAGTTGTAAACTAAGATATTCTGAATATAAGAGTTAAAGTAATGTTTATATTATTTTGTTAGATAGAGTAGTTTAGTATAAAGCCATTTAAAAAAGGGATTTCCTTAGCAATAATCCAAAGTTAAAAATAGGTATTCATCTTGGTGCAAAAACGTTTCCTTGAGGACGATATCCATAGTCAACTTCAGTTGATTATACTATTAGTACAAGCGAGTCATTACACTTGCGTTACACACATTAAGTTTTGATGTCGTGCCGGGGATAGATAGCTACTTAATATTACTTAGTTTGAAAAAGTTTTAAGTTTGACTTTCGACACTTGATCTTTTGTTTTTTCTTTTAAGGGATAAATAGTACATGCGTAACACAGGAGAGAAAAGACTTAGTGCCTTACGACCCTGAGATTGACTGAACCAACAAATGAATGAAAAGAAAATAATTGAGATGACTGAGGAGCAAGCAAGAAACAAACAACTGAACCACGAGAAAAACCAAGTTGCAGGTGATCTGATAGTGCAGGATAGACTGCGAGGATAGAGATGCCTTTGTGACTACTTCAAGCCAAAAATCTAGGAGACTGATAAAGGAGTGATGAGGCTCCCAACCAACAGCATTGAACTCAAACTGAGACTGTCTATGATAAACATGGTGCAAAATAGCCTGTTCAACTAGCTATTCGACGAAGATCTAGTTGACATGTTGAGAATTTTGTAGAGAAGTGTTACACCGTGCACATCACCGGAGCTATAAAGGAGGTGATCAGGATGAGGCTTTTTCCATTCTCATTGGGTGGAAAAGCCGAATCCTGGTTCCAAAGGATGAATGCAAGGAGTATGACCTCATAGGCATAAGTTAATGAAAGATTTCTAGACAAGTTCTTTCTCTAGTGATGGTCGGCGAAAGGAAACTCGAGATTAATCAGTTCAAGAAGGAAAACACCTGTCTCTTGGCAAGGCTTGGAAAAAACTCAAAGAGAAGCTGAGGCGATGTCTAGGGCATGAATACGTGAAATAGGCACATTTCCTGATTTTCTACTATGAGATGATCCACAGAACGTGAACACTAGTAGATTCCACATTGGGTGGCTCTTTACTTACCAAGGATGAGGATGGAACATTGGATCTCCTTGATCTTACGTTTCAAAATTCTACAGCCGATAGTCGTCCCACAGTAAGGAAACCAAAAGGGGTATAAGAGATTGATTCCCAAGCTACAATTATGGCGCAACTATCAAATATGAGCAATCAAATGGTGAAACTTCATATGGAACACCAAGGTCCTTAAGTAGCATAACAACCAAATAATCACCATGCTATAGTAGTTAACCAAACGAACATACAATATGAAATGGAGTATGAGGACATCAATTTCGTGAACAACTATGGCTATGGGAACAACTTTAGGCCGAGAGGAATGGCTCCTCAATGGTTTTATCAAGGATACAACAACAGCAACCACCAAACTTCTTTTATGAAAATCCTGATAGTACACTGAAGTTACCTCAAGGCTTCGATCAACAAGTCCAACAGGGGGAGTTGGGGCAAAGCGAAGAGATGACTTCATTGAAGTCAATTGAAAAGTACTTGTATGCCATGGACATGAGCATTAGGGAGCGCCATGAGAAGTACGATAAATAGATGGAAGGAGTGAAATAAGATATGAAAAGGAAGGATGAGGATAGATCATAGTTTACGAAGAATCTTGATGAGACAAATTGTTCAGCTTACCGGTGCTTGGAATTCACAAAAGGAAGAATAGTTTCTAAGCAACACTATAAATAATCACATGACAAATGCACATGTGTTCCAATTATGGAGTGTCAAAACAACCAATGATCCATTGCATCCAAGAAATACAATAAATGACACAAGGAAACAAATCGATGAGCAACAACAAAGAGATGCAAAACACTTGGATAATGACATCAGTGCCCAAAAAGAAATAATAGCAACAGAAGAATAAGAATTGACTCAAAAGGAAAATAGGGGGAGATAAGCAGAAAAAAGATGTGGAACCGGGGCAGAAAAAAGATGTGGTACCAGGGAGTCGCATTTACAACTAATCTACCACTAATAAATCTACCCTTACCATATCCTCAATGGTTCAAGAAAGATGAGGGATAGTTTAAGAAATTGTAGAAATGTTTAAAAAGCTACACGTAAACATCCCATTCGTAGATGCATTGGAATAGATACCAAATCACACAATTATTGAAGGACATAATGGAAAAAAAGGTGTGACTAGAAGATTACGAAATAGTGAATTTGACTGAAGAGTGCACAACAATCCTACAAAGGAAGTTACCACTGAAGTTGAAGGATCCAGGAAGTTTTTTCATTCCATGCATGATAGGAGTACACTTGTTCGATTAGGTCTTATGTGATTTGGTAGCAAGCATTAATTTGATGCCCTTATCAGTATTCAAGAAACTAGGATTAGGAGAGGTAAAGTCAACTAATATGACATTGCAATTGGCAGATCAATCAGTGACATATCCCAAAAGGAGTGATTAAAGATATATTTGTAAAAGTGGATAAACTCATTTTTATCGTGGACTTCGTAGTATTAGATATGAAAACGATTCAGAGGTACCGTTAATTTTAGAGATACCTTTCCTAGCAATGTGAAATTCGAGAGTTTCATAAACTTAATTGGATGACTAATTGAGTATTATTTTAATTGGAGTTTAGGTATCTAAGGTGGGACCCACGCATTAAGGACCAGAGATCATAAGGTATGATGTTATTTTTTCGATGATGAATGCTTAATGTGCGTATTATATGGTATTTTATCACAAAGTCGGGTACGTTGTAAGTGTTTGTCTGAAGGGCTCAAGTGCAATAACAATTATTGGTCGTTTGAAAACTAATAAACAAGTGTTACGTATTAGGCCAGGATTTTTGCCTTGGTTTACGTTTAAGTTGGTATTGACGGCGGTGTAAATGAGAACGAAATTGGTGCTAAACCTTACGTCGTGCTTTTTGTCTGTTGGCGGTGGTTGAGGTTGAGATTGGGTCAAAATTGGTGCAAGTTTGGTATAGTATGACAAGAGAATTAACATAAACATTCAGTATGCCAAGGACAAAGTTAAAGTTTCTGGGGTGATAAAAACTAATGTTATTGACATTTTATGAAGACTGAATGTTTCGTCGAGAGTTTAGGTCAATTTGGTGAAAAATAGGATCGAAAATGAGCACCGAAAGTCAAAACACCTTAAAATAGGGATTTCAGGAATTAACAAATAAAAAGAAATTACGCTTCTGACAAGCAGCTGAAAACTTACATATAAAAAATAAATAAATAATAATCAAATTAAACTTTCAATTCATTTGCAAACAACTGAACGAACGAGTTCTTCGTTCATTTCTCAACCTTATCAATCGAAAGTTTCACTCTGCATTTTCTTGACGTTTGATTTTTGCCCGCTTTCTTTCTGCAAAATTATAGAGCATTGCAAGATGGCCAGTTCGAGCTAAGTTTTTGTTGTGGAAACAAGGTATTCAGCTTGACATTTGGTAAATTTTCAATTCAGGGCATTTTCTTCAATTCAATTTGTATTTTCGCTATTTCTCGATTTCTTTTACAGTGTTTTGATAGTAATTGATAGGGATTATTGTGAATTGATATACAGTATTGATTTGCGCCAATTTGGAATAAATCCCACTAACATAGGTTAGGGTTTGATGAATTGAATTAATGTGATTCGGTTGATAACTATTTTGGAGATGTTTTATAGTTGATATTAATTTACATTAGGTTTTTGGGTGAATGGATTATCGGTTTTAGTGCAATTTGACTCCATAGGCTAAGGAGATATTTTGATATATGTATTGAGTGGTTTTATGGTGTTTGTTATCGAGTTTTGACAATATCATTGCAAAATATTGATTTGGAGAAGTTTTTCAGTTCAAAATAAATAAAGTTTGTCTAGTTAACATGCCATATTGGAAAATTCATAACTTCTTCATTGGTAATTTGATTTGAGTGTTTTTGGAGTCTTTGGAAAGTAGAAAATGAGTACTAGAAGTTCCTTTTAGGTCACTATGACAAATATTGAGGTTTTCAAGGTTAAAAAGTTACCTCAAATTGGCTAGTTGAAAGCTAGTTGAAATAGTTATATAAATTAATATTTTTGGAAATTGTTCTCAAGCGTACTTTTGCTGCAATTTTCATTAGGTTTCACGACTTGGTTTCACTTGAAGCTTGACCCATAATATAATTAGATATGTAGGGAAGCTATTGGAACTATTTTCAAGGTGATTCGACACTTCGAGAAGCCCTAAAAGTAAGCTATAAGTTGGTTGTAAGTAAACCTTACAATGGTGGTATTTACTATTTATGAAATTTATTTTTGTACCTACATTTGCATTTAGTTTGCATTGTACTTCACATCATTCTTGGTCTTGCATACATGACATCTAGATAAATTTGCCCCTGTTTCGGTGGTTAGAAAGTGAGGTTCTCTACTCCAAGTTAGACGTACTACAGGCGTCTAAGGCGGGTAATGTCAACTTTGAGGTAACATGCATTGAACTCATAGGACTGTTCTAGATTCATCGTGAGTGGGCCCTTTTGTTATGAGCTTAGAACATGAAATGAAGGATCCAACTTGTTATATAAATTCGTTTTTATTTGGAAATGAAATTATGTCTCCATGTATTCGAACTAACATTAGCAGGAGTACAGAGCAGTATAGGAGTTTACTTAATTGACATCTTCGAGTTGTTTTTAATAATGTCAGGTTCTCAATGAAGACCAGATAAAACAAGAAAAGCCCAAAGATTTTTGGTGAATATTTTAAGCTTAAAAGTTTAATTTTCTTGTTGTAATCAATTTATAGATATTGTTTTAGGCTTTGGGGTCAGTATAGGTCGGAAATACTTTTGAATAGGTTACAAGAGTCTCCTAAAATGCTTTGAAGTAAGTTAAGAGATTTATGATGCAGTTTTGGTTTATTTCAGGATTATAAAGTTGTAGCTTAGGTATTAGAGACCTTAAGTTAGTATTTAAACTTTGAGTTTTACATATATTATGAACTTCGGGGAGTTGTGAGTTCTTCTAGGCCTCTCCCTAATTCTACTGTCTATTAGGTGAATTACTCGGTAGTGCACTTTTAGGGGAGGTATTGCCAAAGTTTTTATAAAATATGGAGGATAACCCGTATGACTTTCTAATTTTCTCCAATAAAATAAATCAAGATCCAAAGTCAATTGAGGATATAAATTTAGTTTTGAGCATTATAAGGATTGCAATCAAAAGTGTTTTAAGGTATAAAATTGATTGTATGGGTTATGTGCCTAATTAGGCGAAACTTAGGTTTAGCTCAATTGAGGAAAACTTTGATTAAGAACCAAATGGTGATTGAACGTGATTTGTTAAGAAGCAATTGTGAGCTGGGGTGTTTTGGTTATTGTATTATATTTGTGATATATATTTATGATTACCGCCAGATATACTATAAGAAGTTAATTCTCATTGTCTGTTTGATACTTAACTTGTGAGATATGTCGAGTGAGTTTAGGAAAAATAAATAAAAAATAATAGACTTCTGAAATGACGACTGAATGTGATGAGATGTGAAATAGACTCTGTAAGTCTAAATTCACAAGGGAATTGTAAGTAGTTCGATACCAATATAACTGAGGAAAATAGTTTGTTGTAATAGGAAATTAGTTGAGCAAGAAGTCTAAATGATTTAGGAACTTAATTACTGAACATGGATTTCTTGAAAATCGAAAGTATTAAATATTACAATTATAAAATGCTCGGGAAAGTGCTAGAATGGACTTAAATTAAGTTTCAAACGATTGAGAATCGTTTGGAAAACATGAAAATGAAATTGAGACTTGTAGGAAACACAAGATATGAATGTCTTGGGTTTTAGTAAGAGGTTAGTACCGATTGAACTAGTAACTCAGGAAAACCTACTAAGTACTGGTTGAATTCACAACCAATTGTGAGTTGCATCCAAAAGTATTCTCAATGAAAGAAAAAGGAAACAAGAATTTTGAAAAATTAAAATTGATTAAACAATCTGAGTTTTGAGTGAAAATCATAATGGGATTGTGATATGATCAGTCAAGTTTTCTAAGTTGGTTTCTACTAAAATAATATACTTTGAGACGACGTATTGTTTCCTTTCCATAACAAAACACAAAGTGAAACTAGGAATATAACCATGGTTTAAACAATCACTTGACTTCTAAAAAGTAGAGTATCTTTGATTGTTATTAGTCAAGTTACTTATTTATAAGAGACGTTTAATTTAATGGTTCTATGAATCAAACAAAGTAATGGTAAAACGAAAGGATACATACAAGTTTGAATTAATCTTTGTTAACACCGGATTAGGTGTTGTTATGAAACAAAGATCAATGAAAATTATAACTTAAAATGAAAAGTGCAGTGATAAGATCAACGTGTTAGGTGTTGAGATTAGCTCTTAAAAAAATAACACAAGTGATTGTGTTATGAAGTTTCAAAGTACCCAATAGTCGCTTCTAATCAAATTAAAATTTTGATGGCTATCACTATGACCTTAAATATAACAAATGAAGATATAGATGTACTGATTGATTACAAGTAAGTGATTCGTATAAGATGTCAATATGAGCACTAATCTTGGGAGAATTTTCATTGATATGACTTAAAAGATTGAGATTGTATCCTTTAGGAGTTTGATTAGACGTTAAATTAATCAAAGAGTTTGGAAACTCTATTTATTCTATCTCTCCAGTTGAACAATCACGAAAAAGTGAAATCATCAAAAAGTGAATTGATGAACAGTAAGATACTTTGTTATCGTACATAGTTTCTTGAAAAGTACCGAATTTCTTTTTGAAAAAAAGAGAAGATGGGAAATCTAAGATTAATGGAAACAACTTAAGGCAATAATCAGCTGTTGAACTATTTGAGCTGCAAAACTTCTCTGTTTCAAACAAAGATTAGTTAAGATAGGCTTCTAGTTATCAAAGATCATTAAAAGTTGCAACATCCTTAGCTATATTTTCGAAAAGAGAAGAGATATAAAATTGCCCCTTTTAAGTCAAGATTAAAGTGGTGTAAGTGTTCTAAGTACTAAATGAAGGTATGATCAGTTTGAAAGAGATGCTAATAAGTGAGATTAATGTGCGAATAACTAAGATTGACAAAAACTAAATAGAATAGACTTTATGTATAAAATAAAATGAGACGTTGAGATGACTTGTGACTGTCATAAGTGACACGAATGGACTCCTTTAATCAAGGTAAGACACTGGACTAGTTGTGCATGACCAAAAGTATAAGTAACTCCATTTCATAATCACCATTCATTGACAACATAGAAGATTAGTGTAACGCGTTCACTTGTCTTTGAATAATCGAATGAATTGGTGATAGTCGGAATAATATGTCTATGAAGTTTAGTTGAAGTCAGTTGGAAGCTTAAGTATAGGAAAACAAATGTTTAATAAATTCTAGGTATGGAAAAAGGAATTTCATGCCAACCAGTCCTGATCAAATTAGAATTAAAACCTATTGTATCTTCACAAGGATCTTACAAGAAATCAAATTTCAAAGTTGAAACTCTTGAACCAAAAGTTGTATACAGTTACATAACATGATTAGTCATTGGTGAAGTTTTAAAGCACCAATTATATTAAATTGGAGTTGATGTAAGATACATGTATGACAGTGAACACACAAATGAAATGAAAAGAGACATATAACATACAACTTAATTAGTTAGTATTATCGGTATTAGTTGAAAATATTGAATATAGAACAATGTATCAGGCTTAATATGTTTGAAGAATTGAATATTCTTTCACTTCAATTGAGAAAAGCCAGAGATATGCATTAATTAGTGTTAAAAAGACATATCATATTTGTAACTTGTATGAGATACTAGCTAAAAGTTATTCTATGAGAGTATAGTCAAGAAATATGTGGATTTCTATTAAAATGCATATGCCCACTCAAGTTAAAGATAAAGAACTCTATTAAAGTAATGAGAGAAGTTGGTAAACAATAAGTGATTAAGACGCGTGATGATGTAAAGTCTCAGAAATTGAAAAAATAGTGGAAAAAATTATTAAGCCAATCTGAAAGAGATTGGCAATTGAAGTGAAAGAATGAGGTTCTTGGTAAACTTATGAATAGAGAATGGTCTGACGAAGCTAGAAAAGTCATTAATTTTCTAACCAATCAAAGGAAATGTAAAGTGAATGGGTCGACAAGTTGGAACTGGTAATTATTTTTTAATCCGCAAATCTAAATGATATTGTGAGTAGACATTTAGTAAATGAGTAAGAGTTGTACGATACGTTCGGTTTCATTTCTTGATCGAAATGAAATTCAAGGTCTCTTGTCATCGGATGATAGATGTAATTAGGGATCTATAGTCATGGGATGACTTGTGTAATTCCAGGTTTATGTTGTGCTCAGATATTATTTGCGTCACTATAAAATTTTAGACTGATGGTAGTCTACGAATTGATCAACCAACAATTAAAATAAAAAGATGGTCAGTGATGAGAAAGCTAACTGGGATGTACATACCGGAGTTTGGTGGATAAGGAAAGAATTATCAAGTGTTTTTTGAATTGTATTCAGTTAAGAATGAAAATGGTTTTATTGAAAGCAAGATAGGCTAGATCTTGCTAAATATTAATACATAAATGGGATTCAAGGCATCAAATGAGTAGTAAACAAAAGTAAGGTTATTGGATATTTCATAAAGTAGATCATTTAATTCATAAGAAATTCACAAAATTTCAGGATTGGTAGAGAAGTTTTCATGACTTTAATCAAAACAAGAAAATGGAAATGAAAAGTTGAAATATTTATAATCTCTTCCACTAAGTTGTTCATTACAATGAAAGTGATTGGGTCCACTAAACAGTTTCACTATTGAAATGGGTTTTACAAAATTAGATTAAAAGAGTTGTATATGAAGGATCATATTCTCATATCTCTTTTGTGTAGTAACCTGTAAGTTTAAATCTAGAGGATGAAATTGTTAATTAGTTGGGAAAAGTTCTGAAATATGAGAATTTCATAAACTTGATTTGATGACTAATTAAGTGTTTTCGGATTTTAATAGGAGTTTAGGTTTCTAAAATGAGACCCATGCATTATGGACCGGAGATCAGTAAGATAAGATTATACTTTTTGGATGATGAATGCCTAGTGTATGTATTATATAGTATTTAATCGCGAAGTCGGGGCATGTTACAGTGTATCCTCAGTTTGTCATAATCGGCAATTTAAGTGTGTGTCTGAAGGGCACAAGTGCAATAAAAATTATTAGTTGCTTCAAAACTAGTAAACAAGTGTTATTTTGTCACGCGGGGATTTGCCTCTATTTATGTGCAAGTTCGGATTGGTTGTAGTGCGAATGAGAACGAAGTTGGTGCAAGACCTAACGTCAAGCTTTATGTCGGTTTCTGGTGGTCGAGGTTGAGATTGGGTAAAAATTAATGTAAATTTAGTATAGTATGACAAGAGAATTGGTTCATAAATATTCAGTATGTTGCGGATAAAGTTAAGATTTTTTTGATTTTGGTGTGATTAAAACCAATGTTATGGACGTTTTATGAAGACTGACTATTTTATTGAGAGTTTAGTTCAATTTGGTGAAAAACTGGATTGAAAACAAACAACAAAAGTCAAAACGCATTAAAATAGGGATTTCAGGAATTAATAAATAAAAAGAAATTAAGGTGCTAACAAGCAGCTGAAAATTTATGTAAATATATAAAAAATTCGATAAAAAAATCAAATGAAACTTTCATTTCATTTGCAAACAACAGAACGAACAATTTCGTTCGTTCCTCAACCCTATTAATTGGAACTTTCGCTCTATGATCTCTCGACGTTCGATCTTTGCCCCGTTTCTTTCAGAAAAACTATTGAGAATCACAAGACGGTCAGTTTGAGATAAGTTTTTGCGGTGGAAAAGAGGCATACAGCTCAAAATTCAGTAAATTCTCAATTCGGGGAATTTCCTACAATTCAATTTGAATTCTCATGATTTCTCAAATTTTTTGTAGGGTTTCGATAAAAACTGATAGGGATTGTTGTAAATTGATTGATTTGCACCAATTTGGAATAAATCTCACTAGCATAGGTTAGGGTTTTGATAAATTGAACTAATATGATTCAATCGATAACTATTTATGAGATGTTTTATAGTTGATATTGATTTACATTGAGTTTCTGGATGAATTGATTATTGGTTTTAATCTATTTTGACGCCATGGGTTGAGGAGACGTTTTAATGTTGGAATCAAGTGGTTTTAATGGTGTTTGCTATGGAGTTTTGACGATTTAATTGCAAAAATATTTATTCGGAGAAGTTTTTCAGTTCAAAATAAATAAAGTTTGCCTAGTTGATAGGCCATAATGAAAAATTCATAACTTCTCCATTGGTGATCTGATTTGAGTGTTTTTGGAGTCTTTGGAAAGTTGTACATGAGTACTAGTAGTTTCTTATAAGTCATCATGACAAATATTGAGGCTTTTAAGGTAAAAAGGTTACCCAAAGTTGGCTAGTTGAAAGCCAGTTGAAACAGTTATATAAATTAATATTTTTGGAAACTGTTCTCAAGTGTACTTTGGCTGCAGTTGTTATTGGGTTTTGTGGTTTGATTTCACTTGAAACATGACCCATAATATAATTAGGTCTGCATGTAAACCATACAGTGGTCTTCACTATTTATGAAATTTATCTATGTACATGCATATGTATTTAGTCTAAATTGTATTTTGCATCATTCTAGGTCATGCATACATGAAATTAGGATAGATTTTCCCCTGCTTCGATTGTAAGAGTGTGATATGCTCCACTTCGGACTAGTCGTACAACATGCGTATAAGGCGGGTAATGTCGACTCCCATGTAGTATGCATTGAACTCATAGGATTGTTCTAGGTTCATCGTGAGTTAGCCCACTTGTTATGAGTTTAGAACAGGAAATGAGGGATCCATGTTATATAAATTTGTTTTTATTTGGAAATGCAATTGAATATCTCCATGTATTCGGACTAACATTTGCAGGAGTATAGTGCAATGGAGGAGTTTACTTATCGTTCGAGTTGTTTTTTGTCATGTCATGTTCTCATTGAAGACCAAATATTGGAAAGGCTTGAAGATCTTCGATGAATGTTTTAAATCTAAAAGTTTAATTTTCTTGTTGTAATCACTTCATATATATTGTTTTGGGATTTGAGATGAGTGTAGGTCATGAAATACTTTTGAATAGGCTATGGGAGTCTCCTAAATTGTTTCGAAGTAAGTTAAGGTTTATGATGTACTTTTGGTTTATTTTGGGGTTATAAAGTTGTAATTAAGGTATCAGAAACTTTAAGTGAGAATTTAAAGTTTGAATTATATATATTGAGCTATTGGGAGTTGTGAGTCCTTCTAGGCCTCTCACCAATTTTGTTGTCTATTAGTTGAGTTTTTAGGCAGACCACTTTTAGGGGAGGTATTGCTAAATTTTTATAAAATACGGAGGATAAATCGTATGATTTTCTAATTTTCCACAATAAAACAAATCAAGAATCAACGTCATTTTAGGAAATATGTATTAGTTTGGAGCATTATAAGGATTGAAATCAAATGTGTGTTAAGGTGCAAAGTTGATTGTATGGTTTATGTGCCTAATTTGGGGAATTACACTATGTTAGGACTTAGTGAGACGGGCCCTGACAAGTAACTGAACGAACATTGATATAAGTATAAGAGGGAGAGTTAAGGTTACGAGTAAATCATAAGGAGTCATGTTCATTATCTAGAAGACCATGAGATTTCCGAGTGAGGGAGAGCAGTGCAAAAGCATCAAAGTCAGAGATGTAATTTCTGATCATGTTACTGAGATAGCCCCGAAGTATACGCCAGATGATCTGCTGGAGCAATATCTAGTCCAAAGCATAACAACAAGTTCTGCAGTAAAAGGTGAACTCCATGAGGCAGTAAATGCTTTAGCTCCAATAGGACCCCCAAAGGTTCATAAAAGTTTTGAGAAACTAGAAATGGAGAGGGAAAGTGCAGTTATCGATCCCATAATGAATTAAAGCCTTCGCCAAGGCATCATAGATATGTGTATTTAGGAGAATATTCATCATATCTTTTGATTGTTTCAACAGAGTTGACAGAGTTGGAAGAAGAAAAATAACTTCGAGTTTTGAGAGTGTATAAGTCAGAATTGGGATGGACAATCAAGGACTTAAAATTAATAAGCCCAACGGTTTGCATGCATAAGATCTGAATGGAAGAAAATCATAAACAATTAATTGAAGCTCAATGGGGGTTGAATCCCGTAATGAAAGAAGTGGTGAAGAAAGAGATCTTAAAATGGTTGAATACTAGAATCATCTACACCATTTCAGACAGTTCATGGATTTCACTTATATATGTGGTACCAAAGGAGGAATGACCATTACTAAAACTGAAAAATGGGGAAACCTTGTCCATGAGAACAGTAGTTGGATGGAGAGTATGCATTGATTATAGAAAGTTAAATAAAGCTACAACAAATGATCACTTCCCTTTACCATTCATTGATCAAATGTTTGACATACTAGCAAGATACGAATACTATTGTTTCCTAGATGCGTACTAGAGATATATTAAAATTGACATAGCACTAGAAGATCAAGAGAAAATGACTTTTACTTGCCCTTATAGAACATTTGCATTTTGACGGATGCCATTTAGATTATGCAAAGCGCCATTAACATTTCAACGGTGTATGATGGCTATTTTCTTTAATATGGTCAAGGATATAAAATTACTAAATCATTGTGCACATTTTTAGAAAAAGATGTTACATTTGAAATGAGTCTGACATGCATACAAGCATTTGAGACCTTGAAACTAGCTTTGGTTTCAGCACCAATAGTGGCAGTACCAGATTGAGATTATAAGTTTGAAATAATGTGCGATACAAGTGATTATGCAATGCGAGTAGTGTTAGACCAATGGAGAGATGGAATGTTTAGAGCTATATACTACGCAAGTAGAACACTAGATCACTACTACAGAAAATGAGATATTGGCAGTAGTGTTTACTTGTGACAAGTTTAGAGCTGACATAGTTGATCCAAATTCACTGTGTACATGCAGCAATCCGCTACCTTTTTCGCAAAGAAAGATGCCAAACCAAGGTTGATTAGATGGTTATTATTATTGCAAGAGTTTGAGTTGGAAATCAAAGATAAGAAAGGAAATGAAAATCTGTTTGCAGACCATCTATCTAGTTTACCTAAAAAAAAAGGTGATACATGGAAGCCACTAATCGAACTATTCATTGAGGAGAAATTATTTTAGATCTTCGATCTACAGATGAAGTTTATTGATTTATACTAGGACTAAACAAGCTAAAAAGGCGTTGGACTAATGATGTTAAATTAAGCGCGACTAGGAGGCAGCCTAGGGGTTTTAAGTTCTAAGTTTTTAAATTTTTAGTCAAGTTAGTTATGTATTTTAGTTACTTACAATTCAAAAGTTATGGTTTCTCACCTTCGAGAATTTTGTGTCCAATGTGCAGGAAATACCATTTTCCGGGGATGATTCATCGGAATGGATAAGTCTCAAGATTTGTGCTAAGTCATAACACATCAAGGAATTTCATTTGGGATATTTTGTTTATTTATATAGTGATTTAAATTTGCATGTTTATTTTATACTTATATATTGTATTATTGTTATATTTGTGTGTTTTAGTGTTTTTATGTTTCAGACTTATTTTAAAACTTTGAGGATAAGGTTTGGTTTAAGTTTGGGGCATCAATGCTACACTACACAATGGGAAGTGGTAAGATAGGCAGACAAATAAGAATAAACACTGCAAGTATGATCGTTTAAATTTTCTTTCGATGCAGTTAAAGAGGAAAGTATTGTAGTGTATAAATTGTTCATTTTCTTTACTATTTGAATGTTTAAGTTGCATATATTAGGTTATATATAGTAATATGTAATAAATAAGTAGTTTATTTGCATGTTCCTGCCTTTAGTTGAGGATGAGTAGATTACAAGTATCTTGGTAATATGAAAATCAAGAGAGTGTTTTTAAATTTTTCAGAAAATAAGGAATTGTAGCAAACAAAGTTATTATTCCATGATTAGAAACCTAGAGTTAGGGAATACCTTGAACTCGAAAAAAAAAAGCAAGAAATTATTAGAATGATTTTTGTGGAAAAATTTAGATCTCTACGGATTTTATATTAATTGTTAATCTTACTTGATAGTACAAAGCAAATAAAGACTTAGTGCAAAGAAATAGGCATTGTAAATGAAAAGTTGGAGTTAACTTACTCGATTAAGTGAAAGTGAGAAGTGCCAACTAGAGTTTTAGAAGTATAAAAAAATTAGAGAATCCCAAAAGTTCTATAGGAAATGGAGCAGAGAACTTGATGGCTGGAAAATGTGAGAAAAAATAGAGTCCATTGGAAAAGGAGATGATGAAGAATTAGAGAAAAACAAAATAAAGAAAAAAGGTGGAATTAAAATAAAACTCTTCAAATAAAAGATTTAGCTAGAGTAAGAGTAGCTAATTGAGTTAAGTTTCATTTCTAACTATATGAAGTTCTATAGACTCTTGAAATGCTAAAGTTTACCAAAAATGAGTATGATTTATGCTTATTTGTGAATTCCTTAACTTAATGAGAAATCATGATATTTCACACTTTCTACTTGAGTGTTGAGGTGAAACAAACTTGTGAGTAGTGATGGTTTTGGTTGTGATCTACTTTGGTGTTTCGAAAGTGAAGTTATATGTGTTGTTAAAGCTACATATCTTAAAATATAAGTTTTTGCAAAGAAAAACACTTAAGTAGATAATTAATTTAAAATTTAGTGAATTAAAGGATACTCCATGAACAATGTAAAATGAATGAGAACAAGTTATTAGGAGACTTTGTAAAATACGCTTTTGCTCAGAACGTGCAAAATCCTAAGTTTGAGGGTATTTGATAAGTTTTTATTTAAACCTATATATAGGTTTAGTTTAGTAGTATATTTAGTATAAATATCTGTAAATGAGCTCTAATTAATGATTTTTATGCATTTTACGATCATTAAGGTGTAAAGGAAGGAAATGAGCAAAATCGAGAAGAAACGAAGCAAAAACCCACCAAAGTGTCGTTGGTGCCATGGCTAAACATGGTGGCGCTGTGGGTATATAAGACACAGTGTGGAGGACTTAGGCACGACGTGGGAGAGAAGACAAAGTGAAGAAATCAAGGTTATAGGCTTGGCGCTGTAGAGAGTGAGGGATGACGCCGGGTACTTAAGGCAGGGCACCAAGGACGCAGAAGATGAGAAATTGCACACATGAGACAGTGAAGTGGAGACGCCATGGCAGAACACACACAACGCCTGGAGATAAGTGACATTGCCGAAATGGAAGAAATTAGAAAGTTAGAGTTTTATTTTGAGTGAAATTATAAAGTAGGGTTTCTAATTGTTATTAGGAAGTACAAATAGATGTTAAGACGTAGTAAACTCACCACATATCAACCATTAGCCGCCATTATAGTATTTTAGAGTATGTTTACTTTAATTTTGAGTATAGAGAAGATTTGTGTGGAAAAAACATTGAAGACTCCAATTTTGCAATTCAAGTTTGGTTTCATTGGTTTAATTGAAAGTAATATATTTATATTTGTCTATGATTTTCAACGATTTCAATTATGAATTTTAATATGTGTGTTTCAATCAAGTGTGAGTAGTCTATTAATCTTAGGGATCAATGGATCATATAGTATGAATGCTATGCTATGAATATGATTAGAAAGTGAATATAAAAGTACAATAGTTAGAATTGTATTGATTCTGCTCGTAATGCTATTGACATTTTTGCCACAAGTTTATTGATATTAGGTTTTAGAATTTATCATGGCCATTGAAGCTTTTAAACCGAACATGAACGGTACAATCGTAAAATACACAACATCGATAGAAAGTTGTTGATTAAGGAGACACGGATAATAAACTTAGTTGGTTATGAATCTAAAGATTTGGAGCATTAAAGCAATGTGGAGCTTATATTATTCACACCGATAGGTGGAGTTCTAGTTTGCATATTAGAATATTTTCCGTCACGATAGTGGGTTAAAGTGGATTTGAAGGAAATCTGTCTATTCTAATTAGGCATTGCACACAACATATTGAGATGTAAAAGTGGTTGAAAAGCATAGTATTTCATTACCTTGGTAAAGTTGTGAACTAAGATATTATTAATATAATAGTTAAAGCAAAGTTTATATTGTTTTTTAGATAAAGTAGTTTAGTATAAAACCATTTCAAAAAGAGATTTCCTTAGCAATAATTCAAAGTTAAATAGGTATTCAATTGGGTGCAAAAACCTTTCATTGAGGATGATGTCCGTAGTCAACATAAGTTGATTACACTATTACTAAAAGTGAGCCGTTATACTTGCGATACACACATCAACATTCTTCCTAACTAATAAGAATCTCATCCTAAAAACTCGATTTTAACTCTAGCTCATTCTTACCTAATGCACATAGCAAGTACTAATTTACTGATCCATCCACCTTTCCTCACGTGGAGTTGTTCAAACGTGATTAAGTGAATTTACACACCCTATTAATTATGGGTCCATGGCCGCTTCAAAAAATGCAGAGTGTTCCCTATCAAACTACTGTCTTAACAAATTGCTTCTGGCAGCTTGAGTGGACATGAACTGCTGACTCATTCAGAATCGTTTCAGACAGCTCAATCTCCAAATATAAATGGTAGATTCGTATAGAGTCGTTCTAAACCGCTCGAAATTCTTATATGAACCGCGCATGTAGGATACCTTCAAACAGGTCACATCCCAAGTTTTATCAAACTGTGGGTTTTTCCACTTCTAACTGCTTGACTCCTAATGACTTAACAGACTGTATGTCATAGCCACATCCAAGAGTCTGATTTCTCTAACTCAATTGCGGACCTAACCTAGCCTCTTCTAAATAGCTCATATTAAATCCTTACTCAAAAGAATAATGGAAATGTCATCAATTTATATCGTAGGTGTCTCCCATTAATACATTACCTAGTAACCACAGTGTAAAACATTTCAATCGCGACTCGAACATTCTAATCGTGATTACCTTGCCAACCACTTGCGTCTCAAATGTAAGTCTATAAACCATTTCTCAAAAATCCGAGAACCATGTCAGTTGTCAATACTTTTGACAAACAACTATCAATTGTTAACTCTCATTCATACTAAGTAGAGACAACTACACTTTAGTCAAGATCACAACAAGACCTAGGTAGTAGAAAAGTTCAACAAAATTGCAACCACGACCATCATGAACACGTAGTGTTCATGGATCATATGATAAATCATAACTTGTCTAATCATACCTCTCTTTAGGTTTGTTCAAGGCAAGGTTTGGTATCCCATGTACCATAACCTTGTTGGGGCATGTGCCCTAGGTTAAACATTATTTCTTTTATAATTTTAGTTAATGAGATAGAGGATTCATTTGTTGTTTATTATAATTGGTTCGCTTGTTTAAATTATAATAATATCCATTGATGTTTATTGAAATATTCTAAATGCCCTTAGTTGGTCATTATATTGAGAACTATAATGAATCAAGACTGGTGTGAGTCTTGATTGATGGTCATGTGATGATCATGTGTATAGGGATACAAATTAAGATTATAAGTACTTGTTAAGGAACAATGTACTTGACTGGCTTACTATGAGAACACGACATAGATTAAATCATAAGTGTTACTCATGGTAGGTATAGCATTTAATTCTTTGATTTTAGATTACTATAGACTTCAACATTAGGAGCATAGTGGTTTGACACAATCAAACGTTGTATTTGATGGGATAATTATAGAAGTTGTGATTGGCTATTATGTGAATAATGGGTGAAGGTGTTGTGATAGAATTTTTCGCTCTCATATAAAGCGAGATATCAGTGGATCCCGTAATATGATAGATTGATAAATGGTCAGGTCCAAGTGAATTGATAAGATCAATTTTTCTTTAATCTTTCCAGTCTACCTTGAGACCGAGACTGGTACGATTGAACATTAAGGATGACATTTCCGTGTCTTAAGTTTAATCAAATAATATCGTACAACAAAGGGATGTACACTATGATTAGGTTGTATTGATTTTGATCTTCGTGGAAATTTGGTAGTCGTGATGCCTCACTAGAGACCGCTTATGACTTGTGTACCAAAAAGGGTTTTGGTTTACTGCAAACGATGCATGAACTTATTGGGTCGCACATAAAGAACGACTTTACATGATGTCAAGTGGTCTAGATTAATGGGTTTTATAGGATAAAATTCATATAAGAGAAACTTTTACATTTTACTATATTACTGCTTATTTAAGCAGGGGCATATATGCCATTCACTTGAAAAACCCTAAATACAATAGTTATACAGATAGGTGTTTAAGTGAAAGCATAATATACGTAGAAAATAGGCTTAAATGCAAAACGAGTTAGTATTTATGTTATGGGTTTTTGTAAGTTTTCTAGACTTTGGGGAGAAAAGAAAAACGTTTTATAGGTCTCCCGAAGTTGGTGATCCAACTCATGGTCGCCATTGGTGCGTGGATTACTAATAGAGAGCATTCGTCTGAACGTCTTTAAGATCGATCAACAAAAACATTAAACCATCATTCAAGGTTTGGTTTCAATTATGATAAATAGATGAATGGATTTCGTTTGATCCTATTCGGGTTTTGAAAATAAAATTTAGAACTCCACTGTGTTTTCGAACCCTGAAACCCAACAAACCTACGAAAAACTTACACTCATCCTAAACTCTAAACTTAAGTTGGATGTTTCTCGTCCTTGACTGTCCTGTAAAGGTAAAGTAATACTACACCTAGTAGGCGTTAACAATAACTCTATCAACCAACATCTGGAAGTGCAAGCTAAAGCTCAAATTTATCAACCCATGCATAATACTAGATCCTTGATATAGTGATGAATAAATGTGCTTCATCCTAAAATGTTGAATTTGATTCTTCGAAATATCAATTACGCTTTTATTATCATAGTAGAAGATCAACTGAGATAACGCAATACCATAATCTATGAGCATTTGGTGCATCCATATTAACTGTGCACAACAACTGTCAGTAGCAATATATTCGGCTTCAGCAGTAAAAAGCAAGATGCAATTCTATTTCTTGCTATTCCAAGTAACAAGATTGGAACCCATGTAGTAACATCCACCAGTAGTACGCTTTTGATCATCGATATTTCCAACCCAATCAACATCACTATACCTGATTAAGTCACTGGCACGAAGTAAATAGAATACCAAAGTCAGTTGTTTTGTACACATATCTCATAATCCTTTTTACAACAACCAAATGAGGCTCTTTTGGACATGCCTGATAGCGAGCATAAATACCAACATTGAAAGCAATATCTGGTCTGCTTGCACTAAGATATAATAAGCTACCTATCATGCCTATATATAATGTAGGATTGACATCAATACCTTTTTCATCCTTATAAATATTCTCACTAGAGCTCATTGGTGTTCAGATGGACTTGGCAGTGTCCAATTTGAAATGCTTAACAAGAGATTTAGCATATTTATTTTGAGGTATAAATATACTATCTTAAGACTATGTAATCTACAGACCCAAGTATGACCTCCAACCATGCTCATCTAAGATTATTTTTATCAAATCAACAAACTTTGAAACTAGCTTTACAGATGTAGCTTTGAAAATAATATCATTGACATAAATCTATGCAACCACAAACTGGTTATTCTATTTTTTGAGAAACAAACTCTTATCAGTAGACCCTATATTTACCCATTCTGCAGCAAATAGGTAGTCAACTTTTCATACCAAGCTCGTAGTGCTTGCTTCAGACCATAAAGTGTCTTTTTTTAGATGATAAACTTCTTCTTGCAAATTCCTATTTTCGAAATCAGTTTTGACATCCATTCGCTATAACTTGAAACCTTTATTACAAGCAACGGCTAACAATAGATGAATAGATTCCAATCATTCAATTGGAGCAAAACGTCTCATCAAAATCAATACCTTCAACCTGTATGTATCCTTGTGCAACTAGTCTGGTTTTGTTGCAAACAATATACCATTTTCATCTGTCTTATTGTGAAATATCCACTTAGTACCAATGATATTAACATTAGTAGTTCATAGAACAAGCTCCCACACATCCTGTTTGACAAACTCGTTATGTTCCTCTTGCATAGCGTTCATCCAATGTTCATCCGTAAGAGCCTACTTGAAAGTTTTTGGCTCGATCTGAGATGTAAAACAAGCAAAGTGTGCCATGTTTCTGTAGTAACCTTGAGGAACCTCTCTAGTTTTCAATGGATCATTAATTGAGTGAATAATTTGCTCAATCGAATGATATTTCACCATCCTTGACTGTGGAGCAACATATGTAGAAGTATAACCAGGTTCTGTAGTAGATGATTTTGTGTCATCATCATCATTATCATCTTCATATTCGGATGGAGTAATGATATCTGAATTAGATATTTTTGCAGTAGGCTAAGTAATAGGTGCTGAGCTAATTAGTGTTGACAACTTATCATCATCATCCTTTTGAGAGGAGAATTGTTCAGTTTTTGCACAATCATCAACCATTACCTTGATAGATTCCATCACAGACATAGTTCACTTATTATAGATTCTATAAGCTTTAATATTATGAGAATATATAAGAAAAACCCAAAGATTGATTTTTGAATCAAACTCGTAGGTGATATCTATCGTTCAAAATGAAGCAGGTACTACCAAAAACATAAAGATGTTTGACGAAAGGCTTTTTGCCTATCCAAATTTCATTCGGAGTCTTTGTAGTCAATAGCCTGAAATAAAGCATGTTGATGTTGTAGGCAATAGTGTTTAATGCTTCCCCCCAAAGATTTTTAGGCAGATACTTCTTAGCTAGCATGACCCTCGTCCTCTCCTAAATTGTGTGATTTTTCCTTTCAACAACACCCTACTTTTATGGTGCCTTACGAGCACCAAATTCTTGCTTAATCCTAAATTAAGCACAATAATCAGCAAATTGTTGATTCTCAAACTTTCGTCCATGATCATTGTGTAATTGATCATTAGATACATCCTCATTCTTTTTCTCATTCAAAAGTCGAACAAATAACTTCTTAAACTCATCGAATGTTTCCCTTACAACATTTTGAGAGAGCAATTTCTAATGTTGGTTGAAATTAAGATGACCTCGCCTTCTATGCCACAGCTATGTATTAGATAAGGAAATAGAGTTGCACATAACTTGCTACTTGTGAAGTGATACAAAATGTTGAAGAAACATATTGCAATTGTCTGATGTCCAGATCCCATACATAATGCATTGTCTTTTTTCATTGATTATTTGAAAATAACCTTTATTGAAGTTGACAAATAATTGGTGATCATAGAACTGACTGATGTTGATCGAATCAAATTTCAACCTATCAACATACTGAACTCCTTTCAGATTAGGCAGTTTGGCAACATTAAGAGTTCCTTTTTCAACGACCGTGCCTTTCTTTCTGTCACCAAATGTAACAACACCTTCCTTATATGATTAATAGTTCTTAATGTTGCGGAGTATGCAGGAGCAGTATGGTACACTTATATAGTTTAGCATAGCCTTTCACCCTCAGACGGATGGGCACACTAAGAAGTTGATTCAGACTCTCAAAGATATGCTCAGTGCTTGTGTACTTGAGTTTTGTGGATCTTAGGAGGAGTATCTACCGTTGTGCAAATTTGCATACAACAACTGTTATCAGGCTAGCATTGAGATGGCGCCATTTGAGGCATTATACGGCAGACCATGTAGCTCACTATCTTGTTGGGCTGAGCCAGAGGACTGGGACATTATAGGGCCTGAAATTGTCACAGATCACAAAGAGAAGGTACAACAGCTTCGCCAGAGGACTAAAGGAGCCCAAGAAAGGCAAAAAAAAAGTATGCAGACACGTATCACAGCGATCTCGCATATGACAAGTAAGCTTTAGTGTATCTAAAGGTTTCTCACATATTTGGTTTGAAAGGAAAGTTAGCACCAAGATTTATCGGGTCTTTCAAGATCAAGAAACTGGTCGAAAAGGTCGCTTATGAGCTTGATTTACCTCCACAGATGTAGGAGATTCATCCATTGTTTCATATTTCTATGCTTCGATTAGCCAAGTCAAAGGCAGGCGAGAGACCGATAGTGGACTTGAGTCAGATTGACTTTAGTAAGGATATATCATATGAAGATTACAGATCTAAGAAAATAGGGTACAACAGTTAAAATGCAAGTCTATTCCGAAAGTGTTAGTCAAGTGGCAGTTTCATGAAGGCTCGGAACTCACTTGGGAACGAGAAGACTATATACGATATAGATTTCTGTACCTCTTCAAGTCATAAGAGTTTGAAATACCTTTTCACACAAAAAGTGAATATGAGAGAGCGTCGATGGTTGGGATTCCTAAAGGACTACAACTTTTCTTTAGAATATCATTTAGGAAAAGCTAATGTAGTTGCAGATGCACTGAGTAGAATACTGATTGGAGACGCTGAGATTGTTAGATGTCATATGACTTATGAGTGTGGACACTAGGTAGTCGCGATGAATACTCAGTCAGATATTCCTACCGATACTCGAGTGATGATTTGCGCACAGATAAGGCTTCGGTCATTGTCTACTCAGAGGGTGCAAGAGGGACGGATATCCAACTTCTTATATCTGAGATTCGGTGAGTTCGCCCAAAGTCCTGATTGTACCGACTGGAATGATATGGCGGATCAGTGTCTCAGATTTAGAGGCAAATTGTGGATACCGGTAGTAGCAGAGCTCAGAGATGAGATTCTTTAGGAATCACACAGTTCTCGATTCACTGTTCATCCAAGAAGAACCAAAATATACCATGACATGAAGAGACATTTTTGGTGGCCTGGGATGAAAGCAGACATATCGAAGTTTATAAGGAACTATGGGATCTGCCAACAGGTGAAGGCAGAGCATTATAAACCTGGAGTATTGTTTCAGCCGCTTCCCATTCCACAATGGAAGTAGGAAGATAATGCCATGGACTTTGTTAGAGGATTACCGAGGACCGTCCGTCAACATGATTCCATCTAGGTGACTGTGGACGGATTCACGAAATCTAAAATTTTCATACCAGTTGCAACTCATTACACATTTGACTAGTTGAATGTATTATTCAAGAGAGAGATTATTAGGCCGCATGGGGTACCATTGACTATTACGTCAGATGGAGATGCTATGTATTCGTCAGGATGTGGCGGAGTATGCAGGAGTAGTATGGTGCGTGCCTATAGTTTAGCACAGCCTTTTACCCTCAGATTGACGGGCTGATTGAGAGGTTAATTCAGACTCTCAAGCATATGCTTAGGGCTAGTGTACGTGAGTTTAGCGAATCATGGGAGGAGTACTTATCGTTGTGGAGTTTGTATGCAACAACAGTTACCAGACTAGCATTGAAATGGCGCCATTTGAGGCATTATATGGTAGACCGTGTCGCTCACCATCTTGTTGGGCGCCAGAGGACCGGGACACTATAGGGCCAGAAATTGTTGTCAATCACGCAGAGAAGGTAAGACAGATTCGCCAAAGGCTTAAAGTAGCCTAGGAGAGGCAAAAAAAGTATGCAGACATGTATTGCAACAATCTCACATATGACGATGGAGCTTTAGTGTGTCTGAAGGTTTCTCCTTGTAAGGGTCTTCATAGATTCGTATCATTACCGAGGCTAGGTGGAAGATGTAAATGTTATATTTTTGGTTATGTGTGCTTAGTGCATTGTATATGTGTAGACTACTAAGTCATGCTTACTTGTTGATAGGTGTCGAGTGGTGTGTAGGGACTTGTCTCGATAAGTGTGCCGATGTGGAACTGAGGTAGAGAGTGATAAGGTAAGTTGGTACAAGCGTTATATGGTTTTATTAAGTGAGTTATATGGATTATGGTTGATTAGGTGTGATACACCTAAGTTTGTAAGTTAAAACATAAGCCACTTGATATGTCTCGAGACACGAGTTGACATGCTTCAACACCAATATAGTTATGGTTTGGTGTCACTTAAGCATGAACTTGTTGGACATGTATGTGTAGGAGGTCCACTTGTTAAGTCTCGAGATACGTGTGCAAAAATGAACTTGCTAGAGAAGTGAAGAGCTGCTGGGAAAGAAGAAGATCAGCAAACCAGTGGAGTTGGTGAAGAAAAGATCAAGTTAAGCTAGAATTCATCAAGCTAGGTAACTTCTCCACTTCATTAACATAGCTCAAATCCATGAATTCATGTATTTGATGTTGTGGTTTGCTGATTTATGTTGTAAATGGTGTCTTGGAACTCTAGAGGTTTGTATGAGGGTACCCAAGACATCAGCATAGCGCGCATGGTATGGGATCTAGCGTGCTAATATTACCGCGCTAAATAAGGCTAGATAATGCGCTAAGTTAAAAATTAGCGCGCTAATTACTGTGACAGCACAAAAATCAGCAATTTTTAAAAATGACTTAAATACTATAAATGTTTAAAAAACACTAAGTAGAGGTCTAAACACACTCAACAACATCTAATGTGATGTCAGGAACCTAAAGAATTGTTTTGGGAGCTCAACCACGAGTTTAGAGGCGTTGGGAGGCCGAAGTAGCATAGGAAATTGCTTGTGCATGTGAGTAAACTGAGTGACATATTTCTTTACATTTCATTCCTTTTGGATTATGCATTCTCAGTCATTTGGACTGAATTGCATTTGTACTCCGTATGCCATGACTTGTTTTCATTTCTCATTACATAAGGTTGCTTCATGGCATAGTTTGTTGATAAAAAGATTTCATTGACTACAATTCATGTGCTATGTCATTATTGACTGTTATTACTAGTAGTCAGTGAAATAGCATGCTATTAGGTAGTCTTACGTAGTGTTGTGAATTTATATCCTTTGTGCATTAATTATGCAATTCTATTTGTTGGATTCCAATGTCGTGTTGTTCTTGAATATGAAAGTGGTTCTTGTATCTAGAGTCCTTGTATGATAGAAATCCTTTTGACATACGGGGGTTACTAGACTTTCCAGGGTGATTGGTATTTCTCCACTATCTTGCACAACACACGGGGTATGGGACTCGGGGTTGTTGGCAAGCATAACTTGGGTGGCTTCACGAGTTGTAAGACTCAGGGTTGTTGGCAAGAAAACATCCCAGTGATTGACATTCGGGATAATTATAAAGGCGTATTGGACCGTGTTAGTACGACCTTCAAAACAGATGTAGAGCACAGCTCCATCCATATACAGTGGAAAGGCTGATGTGATTAAGATCACGGCCGACCGACCCTAGATCATTTTTCATTCTATTTAACTAAAGTATCTCTTTGCATGACAATCTTTCAACATAGTTTCTAATATTATAATCATTTTCAAGGTAAAATGTTAAGTGGACCCAATCACTTTCAATCCAAAACCGTAAAACAATTTTCAAGGTAAAACGTTAAGTGCACCCAGTCACTTTCATTGTATTCAATAACTCGGTGGTAGAGATCATAATCATTTCAACTTTTCATTTCTAAATCCATAGTTTAATGAAAAGTTATCTCTGTTACTTTGCTAATACTGACAATTTGTGAATCTTTGATGAATTAAACAATTAGCTTTGTGGAATATCTAATAACCTTACTTTACTTCACATTCCATGCCTTAAATCCCATTCAAGCATCAATACTTAGCAAGATCTACTCTATCCTGTTTTTCATAAAACAAATTTCATTCTTAATTGAATGCTATTCCATAAACCGTTGATAATTCTTTCCATATCCACCTAAACGCTGGTACACATCCTAGTTTACTTTCTCATCACAAATCATCCCTTATAAGAATTGTCGATCGATTAATTCTTAGACTGTCATTAGTCTAAATATACAATGATATAAATAATATTTAAGCATGACAATAGAAATCTAGAATTACATAAGACAACCCATGACAATAGATCTCTAATTACTTCTATCAATCACATGAAAAAAGTAATCGAATTACAATCTGATCAGAAAATGCAACCTGAAACATCGTGCAACTCTCACTCATTCTTTAAATGTCTACTCACAATATCATTTGAATTTGTGGACTGGAAAGCAATTACAAATTTCAACTCGTCAGCTAATTTACTTAACTTTTCCTTTGACTAGTTAAAAAATAAATTGATTTTTCTAACTTCGTCAAATCATTATCTATTCATGAGTTCACAATGAACCTCATTTCCTTTTACTTAACTATCAATCTTTCAAAATTGTCTTGATAAGTTCTCTGATTTCAATCATTCCTTCGATTTTTGAGACTTCACTTCATATTAATCATTATTGTTTACTAGACTTCTCTTATTACCTTAATAGAGACAGTTGTCTTTAACTTAAGTAAATATAAGCTTTAATACATAGATATCAACATATTTCATGATTAGACTTTTATAGGTGTAGACTACTAATTCATGCTTACGTTTTGATAGGTGTCAAGACGTGAGTAGGAGCTTGTCTTAATAAGCGTGCCGATGTGGGACCAAGGTACAGAGTGATAAAGTAAGTTGGTACAAGCGTTATATGGTTTTATTAAGTGAGTTATATGGATTATGGTTGATTAGGTGTGATATACCTAAGTTTGTAAGTTAAAACATAAGCCACTTACTATGTATCGAAACATGAGTTGACATGCTTCAGCACCAATGGAGTTATGGTTTGGTGTCACTTAAGCATGAACTTGTGGGACATGTGTGTGAAGGAGGTTCACTTGTAGGTCTCGAGATACGTGTGCATAAATAATCAAGTGATCTCATTCAACCATATCCAATTCAACTATATAAAGCTTATGATCAACAAAAGCACATCACGCTCTCTTGTTCAATTGCTTAGTTGAGACGCAAACTTTCTGGAGAAGTGAAGAACTGCTGGGAAAGAAGAAGGTCAGCAAACCAGTGGAGTTGGTGAAGAAAAGATCAAGTTCGGCTACATCAAGCTAGGTAACTTCTCTACTCCATTAACATAGCTCAAATCCATGAATTCATGTATTTGATGTTATGGGTTGTTGATTTATGTTGTAAATGGTGTCTTGGAACTCTAGATGTATGTATGAGGGGTTCCTAAGGCATCATCATAGCCTGATAAAATTCAGAATTCAGAATGCAGAATTCTGGGTTTTATCGCACATAGTGCGCTAATATTGATTAGCACGCTAGATAAGGCTAGATAGCGCTCTAAGTTGAAAATTAGCGCACTAATTCTAGAATTAGCTCACTAATTGCAGTGATAGCACAAAAATCAGCAATTTTTAAAAATGGCTTAAATACTATAAATGGTTCTAAGACACTAAGTAGATGTCCAAACACACTCAAAAGCGTCTAATGTGATGTTAGGAACCTAAGGAATTGTTTTGGGAGCTCAAACACGAGTTTCGAGGCATTGGAAGGCTGGAGTAGCCTAAGAAATTGCGTGTATGTAAGTAAACTGAGTGAGATATTTCTTTACATTTCATTCCTATTGGATTATTCATTCTCAATCATTTGGACTGAATTGTATTTGTACTTCATATGCCACGACTTGTTTTCATTTCTCATTACATGAGGTTGTTTCATGGCATAGTTTGTTGATAAAATGATTTTATTGGCTCCAATTCATGTGCTATGTCATTATTGACGGTTATTACTAGTAGTCAGTGAAATAGCATGCTATTACGTAGTTTTTACATAATGTTGTGAATCTAAATACACTTAAGTGAATAAGTTAAAACAATAGCCTCTTGATATTCCTCGAGACACGTAATTTCAACACCAATTGAGTTACATATTGGTGTCATTTGGCATGAGTTAGTGGGATATGTGTGAATAAGTGTACCATTAGATAGGTCTTGAGATACGTGTGCACATTAGGATGAATGGCTATCAATAAACCATATCCAGTTCATGATTATAAAGCTTTTGGTCAACTCAAGCAACTCAACTCTTTCATTTTCATTTGCTTAAGAGAGAAGCAAAGTTGCTAAAGTAGGAGGAGCTATTGAAGAAGAAGAAGATCAACAAAAACTTGGTGATTTAGTGAAGCAGAGATCAAGTATAGCTAGTCTTCATCAATTTAGGTAACTCCTATACACCATAGAGTTAGCTTAATCCAATTAATTCATGAATTTGACATTGTGGGTTGTTGTTTTATGTTGTGGTTGATGTCATGGAACTCTAGTTGTGTGTATGGAGGTTCGTTAGGCATTAACATGGCATATTTGTAGAGAAAACTTGACATTCTGATTACAAAATTATGGGTTTTACTGCGCATAGCGCGCTTTATGGTTTAGCTAGCGCTCTAACTTGGATTAGCGTACTAGGTCAAGATTGGTAGCATGCAAATGGGTCATTAGCGCGCTAGGTCTATGATAAGATAAAAACCGCAATTTTCAAAAACTCCTTAAACATTATAAAATAGTCTAATAGCCCAAGTAAAGGTCTAAACACACTCAAAAATCTATAATATGGTATCAGGAACCTAAGGAAGAGCTACGGGGATTCAAGTACGAGTTTCGAGGTGTCGGGAGGCCGAAATAGCCTAGGAAATTACATGGATTGTAAATAAACTAATTGAAATATCTCTTTACATTTCATCCCTATTCATATGTTCATTTCCAGTCATTTAGACTGAATTGCTCTTGTACTTCATATGCCATGACTTGTTATTCTTTCTCATTACATGAGGTTGCTTTCATGGTATAGTTTGTTGATAAAATGATTTCATTTACTCCAATTCATGTGCTATGTCATTATTGATTGTTAATACATTCAGTGAAATGTGCTATGTCATTATTGATTCTAATAATGACATAGAAATTCGGAAGACATACGAGGGTCACTAGACTTTCCATGGTGATCGGGATTTCTCCACTGTCTTGCGCAACATACGAGAAATGACTCCCGGGGATGTTGGCAAGCATAATTGCGCAACACACGGGGAATGGGACTGGGGTTGTTGGAAAGTATATATCGCAGGCGACTGGTACCAACGAAAGGTTATAAAGGCAAAAGCACTGCTCAAACCTTCACATTGATGTAAAACTCAGCTTCATCCTCATATAGTGGAAAGGCTAATGTGATCAAGATCACGGTGATCGACCCTAAATCATTACTACTTAGCCATGTATTAGTTTTATGTTGTTTAGTTGAAGTATCTCTTTGCATGTTCTCATTTCAGCATAGTTACTATTATCATGCTTTTAGATAATGTTGCATATTTGGGAATGTGAACAAATGTCTCTTAGTATTACTTTCTACTTTCATGTACTCACCGTCTAGTTTGTGACGGTGGGTGCAAATCCATCGAGTAGTAGACCAAGTAAAGAAAAGATCGATGATAACCTCTGAGCCAATCGAGCACTGCTACATTTGATTTTGTAGGTTTGATTTTGATATATTACTTTTATATGTATATGATATATTTTTGGGGCTGTATATTATGGGTTGAGTGAGTAGTACCTTGACCAGACACCTGATATTATATATCGACATTTCATCATATATATGCATGTGATATTTATTCCCTGGTTTTTTTCATAATTATTAGGCCTCATGTTATAAGCTTCAGTTAGCTTGTTAAGACTTATGCTGAATAAACTTCTAAGTAAACAAATTTTTAATTAACTCTGATTTATGAATTGACATAGGATAAGTATAGGTCTATATTCATAATAAATAATAAATTATAAGTAGGTAAAAGGTTTTGGATAGGCTAACTAGTCCCTTGTTAAGCCCTATATGGTGAGATTATGGCTTAATAACAGGATTAGGCCGGGCGGTGCCCTAATTTGAGAAAGAGTCGTCACTAGGCAACACTTGTGCACTTAATGTCTCCAAATTAACAATTCTTACACATTTAGCGTCCTTAAATTGATAACACTTGTACACTTAATGTCTTCAAATTATCAACTTTTACGCGTTTGGTGTCTTTAAATTGACAACACTTGTGCACTTAATGTCTTCAAATTAGCAACATTTACAAATACAAGACATTAATATCCTTCTATTATTATTATTATTATTATTATTATTATTATTATTATTATTATTATTATTATTATTATTATTATTATTATTATTATTATTATTATTATTATATAAATAAACACAAATAGAAATATATACAAAGCAATTAATATACTTATCAATTCAAAAGAGGAAATATATATATATATATATATATATACTCATAAATAAATTTTTATTTATAAAGTAAATGCCACATTGAAATGACATGAATGGAGTAACCTACGAACATCTCACATAGAAGGTCTTAAGAGATATATTTATTTAATTAAAATGAGGGTAGAACATGAACGGGTGCGGCTATGCAAGAAAGTTACATATTCAAAGCTAATGAAAGTGAAGCCAGCAAATCAAACTAGCAATACTCATAAGCATGTAATGAGTTTGGTGAATTCCTCAAACTAATCCAAATGGTTCTTCAAATTAGTTCCTCTATTTTGTCAGAATCAAAGCATTACTTCCTCTACTTCATCAAAATCAACACATCCAAATGAACTTCCATCAAATATGATTATGTAATCACTGTCTCAGATATACATATTCATCATTCCAAGTAACACATTTTTGAGTTCATTAACAAATTTTGATTTACTAATTAAGTCAATGCAAGTTATCAAGCACATAATCTCAACACATATATAATGGAAAATCAATGATGTAGAAGTTTTTGTTCTTCTTCAAAGTAATTCCTCTCAATTACTACAACAACATTGGTTGGCAAAATGAAGAAACTGAGTTGAAAGCACTAAAAGTAAAACAACAAACATAGTCAACAAACGCGAGCGACCTGGATTAGATCTCTGGCAACGGTGCCAAAAATTTGACACGAACTCTAGGTGTAGAGCTTCACGATAGTACTAGCAACTCTATCTAATGATTGAATTGTAGATATCAAATCCAAGGGACAGTCAAATCTAATCGTTTGTTCAATTAAGAAATAAAGTTTGGCAATAATAAGTTTAATTTTTGTAAAGAAAATTAACAACTAAGTTAATCTATCTAATTGCAAGTAATTAAATATGGTTTTAATCTATTGAGAGAACATCATAGGAAATCTAATTCACCCAAATTGTATTCTTCGAGTCCAATGTAATTAGAAAGTCTCTCAATTCATGTGATGATAGGCGAGTTTTCTAAATTCACGTCATCCTGAGGTCTCGGTGATGGAGATTCTACTGCTTCACTCAGACTCCACTGGTCGGCGTGAATAACGTAAATGAGAAATCACATTAAACACCAGATTCAATTGCCTCCCTAGTCCATGACTATTGGTCGATGCACCATATGTTCTAAGATTGTGTTTTCCCAATTTTAGGTCCAAAAGCCCCAATGGTCATGGTGGCTTTCAAACCCTAAGTTCTACACTTACTTGATCAAGGTAAGTATAGCAAATCACACAAAAATACACGAATCAACACATTGAATTGAAAGAACTAACACATTCACATTGAAATCAAAAGTAATCCAACTTGTGGTCCAAAGACCCATAGAACAAAAGGGATTACCCCATGAATGGGTAAGAAACAAGATTATAAATGATGAAAACTAAAAAAAACATCAAATCAATGCCTAGAATTCCAAGATGAATCACCAAGTTTGATCTAATACCCTAGCTTCCCAAAGTGTTTTCTCTTAGTTCTCCAAAGCAAAAGTTGTTTCTAACATAGTTTTCAAGTATATTTATACCCCTTGGGGCAATTTCGTCCAAAAAATGGTCTAAAATCCCCAAAAACTCGTAATATACATGTCCTAGCCACACTGGGTGCCTACCCTAGCGCAGACGAGCCAGGTTCAGCACCCACCGCAATTCCTCGTTGCTTTGGGCGCTGGGGGTGCCAAGATCAGAATCCTGGGCACATACTTCACTTTGTGATACCATTTTGGATCATTTAGAGGCTGAATTTGAGAAAGCTTATGAGACATGAAATTGTTCAACTTTGAGTATACTTTCCGATGCCAAAAACTCCAGGTCATTTGGATTTGAAACAAGAGAGATATAGCCAAAATACTGAAGCTTGTTCCAAATGGACTTCGACGAAATTTAGCTAATTTAATGTCGTTCTTGCCAAACATTGTACCGTTATCTTGAAACCTCCAAATATATTCGAAACACATCGAGTCATGTGAAATATCATCCTTCAGTCACTCTTCTCTGGTCTCGCTTTCTTTCTCCTCTTGATTAGTGCCAACGCCCCCCTTTTCGAGGTAATTCTCATCGGATCTTAACATAAACTCTAAATGCTCTCACTTTGGTTTCCTCACCTAAAAACCAACAAAATACATCGGATAAGCAGGAATTCACTTATTAATGACCTAAATTATTAATCAAATGCTACTTGTAAAGGTACTAAAATATGTTATGCATCAAACATGCAAACTAGATTTTCGTTGAATTCGAGTCAAAAACTAGGTTTTCGTTGAATTTGAGCACCAAAACACAGAAAATCAAACCAAGCTAGAGCGTAGAAAATCCTAATTGATCAAAGATTGAACACTGAGGATCGAGAGAGATCGTATTGCCTACTTGCGGTGGAGCTTGATCAAGGTGGAGTGGTGGCACTTGCAGATCTCCGACAACACGCGACAAAGCTCCAACATTTCGATTGAATAGCAAAACTTCCACTCGATCACAACCACCTTCTTGCCTTGGATTATGCATAGCCACGACTGAGAAGTGGAGAAAGATGAGACTCTCTTGGTGAGGAAATCGTGGTCATTTTGTGGATATGGGAGAAATCGTTGATGTTAGGGTTTTCGAGGAGGGAGTTGCGGAGGCTGGTGAAGGAGGGTCTGCTCGAACAAAAGGAAGTGTCGGTGCTATTTATGTTTGTGTTGTTGTTGGTGTTGATTTTGTAGCTCGTTTATAGTTTGGTGTGCTTACGAGAGCGATCAGAGAGAGGAATCCTAATTCCTCTCTCGCGATTTCTAGGATTCTTGAGTGATCAACGATGAGAGCGTGAGATTGAAACAGTGAGAGAGAGTCATTTGGGTCATCTAAAATAATGAAACAATGAGAGGGATGAAAGACCTCTAATGAATTAAGGCGAAACAATAAGAACGATGAGTGTGGGTCGTGTTGGGTCGATGTTTGTTGGTTTTTAATGGCCTAATACATAGAGTTTAGTAAAAACCCTATAATTTAGGTGTTATAAAAAACCAAAATTGTACAAGTGACTGGTCCAAATTCCTTTAACAATCACCAAAACAACAACAGAGAACTTCAGAAAGTAGTAAACCTATGAGAAAATCCTCAAAGAAATCGAAATGAGAGGGATTTGAACATGGAGAGGCGGAAACTACATGGATGGAGAACTTGTTTGAAAAGCTTCATTGAGGAGCGGATGAGTTTGGTCCAGGTACTCAAATCGGGCTCTGACACCTTTGGATCTGCAACTATTGTTGAAGATCAAAAACAAAGAAGATGAGTTGGTAGAATGCAAAAAGTGACAAGTATACAATTGGACTGGACTCCAACCCGACTCTTATTCTAGTTTTTATCTATTCGAAAGTCAGAGATGCCCTAGTAATGGCGCTAGCGTACGTGCCGCAGTCAATGAATTCAACACCCTTTAAAGCTTAAACAACTCCAACCTATTACCTTAAGAATAGCTTCCAAATCGAAGCTCTAGCGATGAGGCCTAACAAGCTATCGTCTATGGCGCGAAAGAGATGGTAGAGGAGTGGAGTAGCAAGGTACAACGAAGGAGATGAAATTAGAGCTTTCACTATGAGAGGTCGAGCTTTGATCGCGAGAGTTGAAGAGGAGATGAGTGAAGGAGTTGTTAATTGGACGAAACCGTAATAGCTCGATAGAAGGTGAGAAAAAGCGGCAAACGCGAGTAGGCGTAATTTCGTTGAATGCAAGAGGTCACCTTTTTTTCTTTTCTTTTTTATTTCAAAAAAATCGGTTGCTAACAAATAAGTCATGTAAATTTTTATTGACAATTAAGAAAAGTTATTAATGATTAACTAATCTGTCACTATCTAAAATTTTTAGTTCTACAGTAATTCTTATGACATTTTTATGACATTTTATTTAAAATTTGTCATGTTTAACCTAACTTTAATGACAAATTTTGATTTAAAATTTACCAAAACTTGTAAATTATGTGTTATTAGATTTGAAATTTAACAACACTTATAAATTGTGTCCTTGTATTTGAAATTTAACAACACTTTTAAATTATGTGTCTTTAGATTTGAAATTTAACAACACTTGTAAATTATGTGTTTTGAGATTTAAAATTTAACAACATTTATAAATTATGTGTCTTGAGATTTCAAATTTAACAACACTTGTAAATTATGGGTCTTTAGATTTAAAATCTAACAACAAATGTAAATTATTTGTCCTTAGATTTGAAATCTAACAACATTTGGAAATTATGTGTCCTCGTGTTTTTAGATTTAAAATCTAACAACACCTATTAAATTATGTGTCTTTAGATTTAAAACCTAACAACACTTATAAATTATGTGTCCTTAGATTTGAGTTTTGATAACACATATAAGTTAGGGTCCCCAAATTTTAAATTTGACGTCACTAGTTTACCAAGTGTCTATAATATAGGAGATGTTTATATATTAAGCGTCTCTAAATATTAAAATTGACAACACTTGTTGTTTCTATCCTCAATTTTAACTTTAGCGACACTTATAAATTATGTGTACTTAGATTTGAAATTTGACAACACTTGTAAACTAGTGTCTTTAAATTTTAAATTTAGCGACACTTGTTTACCAAGTGTCTATCCTTTATTTTGAAATGCTTCTACATTATACGTCTTGATGTTTTAAATTCGGCAACGTTTTAATATCAAGTGTCCTTATTTTGGAGGCTCTTGTATGTTACGCGTCTCAAAATTTTAAATTTGAAAATGCTTGTATGTCATGTGTCTCTAAAATTAAAAATTGGAGACGCTTTTTATTAGCATTGGCAACAAAAATGTTGTTATAAACCCACTTTGTTGTAGGGATGTACATGGCCAGGCTTAGGCTTACCCGACCTTTAAATTTGAATTCACCTAAATGTCGGGCTTCCACAAACTCAGCCCGTTGGAAGCCCGACAATGGGTTTGACAAACCCTTTGCCCGCCCTTGTCCAATGAACGGGTGGGCCGAGCACATGCACAACATCCTCTTCAGCACAACAGCCACTTCGCCTCAACACAACACGCTCTTTTTTGAAAAGTTTCAAGTTTCAGTGCTTACTAACCACCCTCTTTTTTTTCTTGATTAACATATGCAAAGCTCGCCTTAGTATATAAATATAAGATACAAGTATGAGGTATATATGTACAAAAAAAATAAAAAGATGTATACCCATGTGACATAAGAAAACCATAAGACCAAAAGGGTGCAGTAGCCACTAGCCAACCCCATCCTTGTGCCATTTCCATCAGTCCAACTATCCAAGCAAATCAGAGGGCAAAATAACAATACCATAAGAACCATAAAACTGTGATGAGGCCATGCAGAAGCCAACTTCATCCCAAATATACTATAGATGCACACAATACACTACATAAATATGAAGTGTAACATTAAACTAGTAGAGTATGCATGTAATGTTATAATATTAATAGAAGTAAAATACCCATCAAACTCTATTCTAAAGGAAGTTGCAAGTTCATAAAACAAAAATAGTAAGTTCAAAGATCTTATAATAACACTAAAAGTCTAAAAGCATGCACTATTAAAGAAGATCCAAAAGGCTAAAAGCAAGTTCGTCCATCTGGTTCACACCCTTTGACCTACAAAAAAAAAAGAATAATTATATTTAGTCTCATTTCCTTATAAAAACAACATGACCACTAATAATTAACAATGTAATGAAGAAACATAAAAGTAATAGTTCATTGTGTTTTCATGACTCTTTTGACTTACAATTTGATTCATTCAGTGGAATATGATGGGTCATTTAACGGATCAAAAGACTAGTGGCTCCTCTTCCCATGGAAGTTCTTCAATGTGACAAATATTTCAAAAGTTAGAACAAAAAATAACAAATAAATTGGTAAAAAGTAATTTAGTTAAGCAAGCCTTCTAGAAAAAGAAAAAAAAAAGTAAAACAACTTATTAATTATTCAAGTAAAGCAACAAGCTTAATAAAAAATGATGAAAAGATAAAACAAAACTTGTTCAATTTCATTGAGTCTTTCCAATGCTTCATTAAGATTAATTGATATCTTGGAAGATTTGAGCCAATTCTTGAGTACAAATGAGGGCCTCAACGGTCCTTGAACTCAAAGAACTACAAAAAGGATCCAAAGTGTGTCATCCCGTACTAAACGCCAACTCTTATGCAATTGTAATTGAAACTGCCAAAATGTATTTAGCCATTTTTTATAAAACTTTGTACCATGATGAGTTGACATTCCACCAATTTAATGTATCGAAGTATTCCGTTTGCTTTTCACAACTTTCTAGTAGATACTTGTCGATCTCAGTCTTACTCCCAAGCTCATCATCATCGTACAAAGATGTGTTATATGTCTGAATGCCATTATGTCATCTATGTCATTATTTTATGCATGCCTCAGACTTGAAGGTTGGACAGCTAATTCCTCTTCATTTTCATCATTAGCAACATTCTTGTATTCATCATACAATTTTTTTAATATATGCTCCACTTTTTGTGACATAAATTTGCTCTCTTTAGGCTCATTCATAAGGTTATGATAATATGAGACGAGTTTTAACTTGTGCCTTGGGTCAAAAAACAACGGCAATATACAAAAAAAATGTTCATTTTTTCCTCATTTCTCCAATATTTCTCAAACTTTGTTTTCATAGGCCTAGCCATCACAATCAATAATCATCATTAGAACAAAGAAATTTCTCAATATAAGAATGAATTGAGAAAATTTGCTCAAAGTATATGTTAGAGGTAACATACAAAGAGCCATAAATCTTTTTTATCTCATAAAAGACTTTCAAAAACTTCACGAAGATCTTAACTTTTTTCTAATCTTCAAGTGAAGGTGGTGATGTAGGTTTCTTTTCCTTATGTGATTTTTTTTTCTTCTCCTTCTCACTTGGTTCAAGGGCTCCATTCTCTTTTTCACTTAGCAATACTTTAAGATAGTCATGGTCCTCATACTCCATCATTTCAAAGATTTTTTGAAATTTCATTGATGTTTCCAACATCAGATAAGTCGAATTCCACCTAGTTTCAACATCAAGGCAAATATAGTTTCGGTACATAATTTGCGCTATTTCACACATTGTTTAAGTTTTTGTGAATGTCGTGGAGATGATCTCACATACCTAATTACCCCTCAACTGTTAGCAATGACCTCTTTCAACTCTTGTAACCTATCTCTAACCACATGGCTCAAAATATGAGCAATGCATCTGACATGCATATGTTCGCCCTCCAAAGCAACCCATTTTAATTTCTCACTTTCTTCTTTAAATAAGAGACTGCTAAACCATTAGAGCTCGCATTATCAACCGTAATTGTGAACACTTTATTGATCCCCTACTCAAGCAAACATTTTTCAATCGCCTTCCCCAAAGTGTCTCCTTTGTGTTTGGCAACTTGGCAAAAGCTGAGAATATTTTTTATGTAATTTCCACATGTCTTCAATAAAATGTGCAGTAAGTACCATATAGTCAATATTTTGTATGCTTCTCCAAGTGTCTGTAATAAGACAAACACGCAATTTCATCTTTTTGAATATCATATTCAAACTAGCTTGCTCAGATAAGTACATATTTTTGACCTCTCTTTCAATCGTAGTCCTCGATGGAAAATGAAACTTAGGCTACAAACCGTTCAAAAAATCAATGAAACTATCCTTTTCAATAAATATAAAACGCAACTCTTAAATGATGATTAACCTCACTAGCAACTTCTTATAGTTATTTGCGTTATATGATGGATAAACCGAATTATTAATGACATCACCATCTCCTGATTTCCCTGAACTTCTTTAAAATTAAAGCACCGATTGCTTTTTCTTTCTCTCTCTGTGCAAACCTAAGGGGATGTTTCTGACCTTTTTCCATATGGTAGTTAAAATTCCTAGTGTCATGGTCTTTAAGGTGGCATAAATATTCTTTTCCACAGTAGTTACATGAAGGTCAATCTACTAACATCGTTTATCTTATAATTTTGGTTAATAAAATTGAAGTTTTTATTTGATGTTTGATTAAAAATGATGGCGTGTTTTCCTTATAGTAAGATCCATGGGTATTTGTTGAAATATCCTAAATTTTCTTAGTCAATCATTATGCTGGAAACTATAATGAATTAAGACTAGAGTGAATCTTGATTGATGGTCATATGATGATCATGCGCATAGGGATACAAATCGAGATCATAAGTACTTGTTAGGGAACAAGGTGCTGAACTAACCTGTTATGAGAACACCACATTGATTAAGTCATAGGTGTTACTCATGATAGATATATCATTTAGTCCTCGACTTGAGATTATCATAGACTTCAATATTAGGAACATAGTAATTTGACATAATCAAACGTTGTCTTTAACCAAATGATTATAAGGATTATGATTGGTTACCATGTGAATAACATGTGAAGGTGTGTAATCAAGATAGAATTTGTCACTCTCTTATAAAGAGAGATATCAGTGGATCCCTCGATATAATAGATTGATAATGGTCAAGTCCATGTGAATTGATATGATCAATGTCACTGGATGTTTTCGGTTTACCTAAAGGTCGAGACTAGCACGATTGAACATTAAGTGTGACTTTCCGTGTCTTATGTTTAATCAAAGGATATCACATGACAAAAGGATATGATATATGTTGTTCAATAAGTTGTATTGATTTTGATATTCATACTACTTTGGTAGTCATAATGTTTTGCTAGAGACCGCTTATGACTTGTGTATCAAAATGGTTTTGGTTCACTGCTAACGTCGCATGAACCTATTGGGTAATACAAAAAGAATGGTTTTGCGTAATTTCAATTAGTCTAGAGTAATGAATTTTATATGATGAAATTCATGATAGAAAAGCCCTTACGACTTGTTATATGATAACTTATTAATAATGGCGTTTGTTTAATTTGCTTAAACTGCCTAAATACAATAGTTGTATTATGAATAAGAATTTAAGTGAGGGCTTTTCTACACATATAAATAGAACTTGAAACCTTAAAAAGTAATAAGATTTTCCTTTTTACAAATTTGGAGTTCTCTGAATTTTGGGAGAGAAAGAAAAACGTTTTTATCTCTCTTAAGGCTAGCACTCTAAATTGTGGTCACCGTTCATGTGTGGATTTCTGATAGAAGATGTATACTTGAACATCTTAGAGATCGATCAATCAAAGAAGGAAATCACGCAATAAGGTATGGTTTACTTTTGTAGATCAAGTTTAATGGAACTCATTTTCGATCATGTTGCAGTTTTCAGAAATTATTTTGAATTTTTCACTGCGTATGAACCCCCAAACCCAACACAATATTAGGATCATCCTTCAACCTCTTTAAATGATCCCAAGAAGTAACCTTCTCTTATTAGTAGTGATTTTTCTCTTTTTAGGCAATGATGGTATATCGTTAGCATTTGAAAGCATAGAGGGATCAACATGTGCACTAAGAGTAGGAGGATCTCCATTAGAACCTTCATGACTAGTTCCACCAACCATGTTTAATATCTGAAATAAAAATACAAATAAAGAAACAAATATTCAATTAGTGAAGATTAAATAGATAAGTTTTCATAATCTACTACATTAAAAATAAATTAACATGGATTTTAAGAGCTTCATGTTCTTTATTATTAAGCAACTAGTAATAACCATGAATCTATTATTTATTATTTAAAGTTTAAAACTTTATTGGCGATGAAAACTAATTAAAAAACAACTTAATAGAGTAAATTAACATATATAAAAATAAAGCTAAATTAATAGAGCCATCCATTATCCTAAAATAGAACTTATCAAATTATAATTGAATTAAATAGAGCTAACATTGACAAACATCCCTCATCAAACAAGTAGTGATGGAAACTAATTAAAAAAGATAGCCAAATTAATAAGGTAAGTTAATAACTTAATTGTGGCGGCCCCAAATCCCGAGGTCGCCACGTGGGGAGGCGCTGCCCCAGCGGTCCCCTCCGATCCTTGACTCGCTGGGTCCCACGCCCCACTGACGCCATTTCCTACAACACGACTCCTCGATATGCGTGTTAACTCCCTTCGTTAAGCAATTTAGTTCGACGGTTTAATCATTAAAACAACAACGAAAGTCTTAAATTTAAAACAAGTAAAACAATTAAATTTATTATCGTATAAAACACCATTTTAAGAGCAACACCTATTGTGGAAAACCCGAAGAAAATACTCTGTATATACGCGACAATAGTTAACAGTAATATATACAAGTACAGTGTCTATTCAGTCTCCCATTTCCCAAAAGTAAAGCAAAATATCAAAATCGTACGTACTAGTAGGTCCTTGACCGCGGGCAATCAGATAAAGTCCCCTAAAATCTCCTTGCACCTACTAGTAGGGTCTGCACTCGACCATCACAAAAAGCCAGATGGAGAGTACAGTTAGTAAGATTCGAACAAAGTACACCGAGCATTTATAGGAGCATAAACAGATATCAATAACCATGTCAATTAATCATGCGGAAACTAAACAGACAACTGTGCTAAGATCATCACATGAATAAATAACACGAGAGAAACAAACCGTGTACTCCTCCCGGTCACGCTAAACTGTACGTCGAACCCCGAGGATCCTTTCGGTGGGTGCCCCACTTCCTTTCACCTAGTTTCCATACCCCCAAGATCCTTTCGGTGGATGCCCCCACTTCCTTTCACCTGGTTTTCCCACGTACAGCCTAGTGTGCCATAAGTACAACACGAATAATCAAGTGTCTCGACCCCAACCCAAATGCTCCACGAAAATCAATAACAAGGAATAGGGGGAATAACATCCAATAATCACGAACATGAAATCAATGATAGAAAATTAAACCCTCAATGACTTTTAGATGGAATCTTACTTCCTCAAAAACGTACTCGCACGCATCTCGATGTGCGCACCCGACACCTGACTATAGCATCATATGTCCCTGTGTCCATTTGTACCATTTAGCTAGTAAATCATGCAAATCACAATTTAAAATTAGGTGAAATACACCTCACCTCCATCGCGTCGTCGACATTCGTCGATTCGCCTCCGATTAGTCCGACAACGCCATCACGTTGTTCACCGCAACGTTGTCGCTGCCGACACGATGTCGCTGCCGCGCCGACGTCGTCGTCGTCACTGCGTCGCTGCCGGCTCCACCGTCGCGCCACAGCTGCCCTCGCCGGCGCTGCCAGCTCCGCCGCGCAGTGAGCCCCGCCGCAAGCCGCTGCGCTGGTCGTCGTCGTCGCGGCACCACCGCGCCTCCTCGTCGGCCACTATTGGATCCTGTCGCTGCCCGCGCCGCTGGCCGCCGCTGCTCGCGCCGCTGGTCCTGATCTCGCCGTCTCCGCTAGCCGCTGCTGGCCCGCTGCTGAGTTGGCCGTCCGTCGTCACGCAGCTCTGCCGCCGGCCACCACTGCCGTGACTCCTGCCGCTGCGTCGCGCCCGCCACCGCTGCCACTGCTAGGCTGCTCCGCCGCCGTCTCCCGCCGCTTTCTTTCTTCCCAATCTCACTCTTTCCCCCCATTTCCCTCCTCTCTCAGATCTCTTTTTTTTTCTTCTCTCTCTGTCTCATTTTTCTTTTCTTTTCTCTTTCTTCTTTTCTTACATATATATGTAGTAATATATATATATATATATACATTTTCATTTTTGATTTCAAATCAAAAGTGTCCTTGAGATTCGTGCTGCACGAATATCGAGACAACTTCAATAATTTCACATCTTTGTCCACTGCCTCTATGCTTGACCAAAATTGTCTCGAGTCTCGAAATTTCTAAACAGTGCGCATCTCGAGGCACCAACCCGCCTCATTTTCAAAATTTCGATACTCGCGCTTCGCGCATCACGAGGCGTATCCAATGTACACATTAGAATCACATAAAACGATTATCTCGGTCCCACGTTGGCACGCGACTCGAGACTCGTCCTCGTTCGTGTTTTGGCTCACCAAATTTCTCGCGTATACCAACTCATACAACAACTCAACATTTTGCATTATAATCTCAAATTGGATATTACACATTTCCTCGAAGTCTCCACCCAAGATTTGGACATACGTATTCTGGCAAGTAGGTCCCACATACGACCCTAAAATGACACGTGGTACGAGTCGAATTTTCGGGCCGTTACATTAATGCATCACTGTACCAACTTTCAAGTATCATCGTAATATCATATATATTATATAATATATGATGAGGTGATGGTGACATCACTGACAAGTCGGACTTGACATATCCTCTTCATTCATGCAAGATTTGACACTTTAACTGTTTAACCCCCGACACAACAATTAGACACCAATAAAATATAAATAAAAAAACTAAGTCAAGATTGAGCATCAATGAGCATACAAAACAACACATATGCTGAGGAACCATCATATAAAAAAAACAACAAACTCATTAGTGATGAGACTTAACACAATTAAAGTATAGAAACCAAACAACAAAATTAAAACCAAGTTCATCTTCATCATCAATGACTCAACAGTCAACATGTTCATCTTCATCATCAATGACTCAACGGTCAACATATAACAATCAATAAAGAGATGTTCATCAACATAAAACCTGCGAGTGCGACCTGCGAGTACAACCAGTGAACACCGAGCACGAAATGCAGTGTCACGAGAAGGAATCAAGAAAGAGGAATCCATGAAGGTGGGGAGAAATAAGGCGAGCCGATTGGGGCAAAATAGAACTTAGAAAATAAAGTTGCACAAAGGTAGAGAAGAAAATTGAGAAAGCGAAGATGAACAGTCTGTTCAAACTTTGAACCATAAGATGCATTTGTGAATGTGTAGGGGCAAAAGAAATGGTAGGGTATGCATATATATTAGGTTTTTTTATTTTCATAGTATGTCGGGTCGGGTTAGGCGCATGAATCCATCACACATATCGACCTGCTATCGACCCAAGACACAGTTGAGGTGGGCAGGCTGAGGCCCGACACTTTTTAGGCTGGATCTAATCCCGTCTATAATTAGGATATGGCTTAACAGGTCGGGCGGGCCCAGCGCACTGGAAAAATGTGCACGAACCTACTTCGTTGTAGTGCAAGGAAGGATAGATTTAAGGTGGACTCTAGGATCATCCTAGTACTTAAATCCACTAAGATGAGATGTAGGGTTGTTATTTGGTCAACTAAAACCTAATCTCATTAACTAGGTATTTAAACCATAATTAGGGCTTCATGCCACTTTTAGTTTGAATTCACTACGTAGAGAAATTTAGGAGGAACCCTAGAACACTTGCTTGGTAGATTTGGTGGAGGAAAGGGAACTTTCATCAAGATATCATGAAGCAAGGCAAACAACTTGTATCATCTTCTCTAATTTTCTCTATTTGGTTCACATATTCAATTTTGATGGAAATTATGATTTCTCTTGGAGTTTCAAGATGGGAGAAGAGCCACTATGTTTTGATTTGTGATTTGCGTAATCTCCATCTTATCTTCTTTGGTTTATTCAAAAGAAATTGCAAAGTATATGTTTTAATGGTGGATTTGTGTCTTGAATACTTTCTTTGATTGAATGAAAATGATCTTGTGGTTTCAACAAACGATGTGGTTATGACCGTTTTGATTGGCTTTGGACCTTTGGGGTCGAAGTGAGTTGTTTGGGAATTCAGAATTAGTTTGAGTTTTTATCGAAGCCGACAATTTCACCCCAGCACCTTGTAGGTAAACCTACGACGCTGGGCTGGCGCTGGACATTTTTCAAGAATTAAATTGATTTCTTCGAGATATAATGTCGGGATAAGGATTAAGGAAGTGGTAACTAACCCTGAAAACTTTTGCCCCTGCAACGAAGGCGCTCCATTATTCGAAAAGGGTTTTATATCATTCTCTAGATATTAATACGAATTGAGTAAACTTACGTTAAACTAAACATGTTAATAATGCATACATGAACCTATAACAATGTAGAAATGAGGTGAACCATTTAGGAATTTTCAAGTTATGATTGGATAGTATAGCAACTGTTCGATATAAGTCGGGTTTACTTTATCTTCAATCATTGCATGTTATTAGTTCCACTAGGATTCATGGTAGTGAATGGTTGGTCTCTTGCTTGGAATCGAATTGAATATATCTTGTTGTTTCCACTTTATCTTATCATTTTGAGCTCTCTATTTATGAATGCATGTGGAACTAATATGTTTGATATGAAAATGGTACCTTGGATTGGAGAGCCGTCAGCCGCCGATCATCTCCCTCCACTATAATATGATACCTTTGAGGGTCAATCTATGGCAGGCAAGATCATAATGATGCTTAAACACCAATTTATTAATGCAGGATCATATTTTGATATCTTCGAAGCTAATTGGTTGTCACATCACACACTTTATTTCGAATTTCCACTTTATTGATTTTATGGCATTCATGTTATCATTGTTATCTTGTTGACTATCTTATTTGGGCTTTGTTTTGTTGTATCTTGGATTATATAGTACACTTACTATGTTATCTTTTCATGCCCGAAATGGTAGTAGGATTGGTCAAAAACTTTGTTCATGCTAGTTATTACGCATTAAATATTACTTGGATGATTTAGGGTAAAACAGGCTTCTGCTTTACTGAGCCCGTTGAAATATTGCTCACCCCTGTACTTTTCCCCCCTTTAGGTATCTCAGTTGCAGCTCATGATAGAGGAAAGAGCAAGGTCATAGCATAGAAGCTTTTTTCTCATTTTCAAGATTTCTTATTTATGATTATTTGGTTTCGAGACTTTATGCAATAAACATGTGATTTATCATGGGTAGAACTTGTGAAACCCATAGCCTAGTTGTTTAATCTTGTAAGACTTTCTATTTTATCTCCGCTTCTAATAGACTCAGAGGACTTTTATTCTGCACTTATTATATGTCTTAGTAGTCCATTTGTAGATTTTCTTATAGTGTTTCCGTAGGTTAAGGCTTAGTAAATCATCGCCCAACTCGTTAGGTCATCTTGAGCGGTTTGGCGATGTTTACACCAGGTGGCCATGGTAGTAGGAATTAGGGTCATCACACGTATAATGGTAATTCACTTACTTGACTTTATACAGGGGTGTATAAATAGGCTTGTTAAGTGAATTCACATTACAAAAGAAATTAGGATTGGAATCTAATTTTTGTTTTTAGAAAACGATTTAGGTTTCTCAGTCGTTCTGGAGTTTTAGAAAGAACATAAATTTTTTTTTCATGTTTCCTCTCAAGCTAGCACTTGGAATTTTAGTTGTCGTTCGTGTGTGGATTCTTGATAGAGGATATTAGTATCTGGCAGCATCTTAAACACCGATTAACATACTAGCGATGAGGTACAATTTAATTTTGTTAATCAGTTCAGTAGAACTCGGATTAGATCCTATCAAGGTTTTGAAAATAAAATTTTAAATATTTGCAGCGTTTTGAACCCTAAAAACCTAACAGTGGTATCAGAGCCTTCGGGTTCATTTCCATTAGATTTGATGCATGAGTTATATTTAAGATACACATAATTCTGTGGTGATTATTGGCATGTTCTTGAACAATGTGTGAGATACATATATTCATGATTTGTGTGCAAATAGGTTTGTTGCCATGATATTGATCATGCTTAGGTTAATTTGATTAACATATTTCATTTTTAGTGAATTTTGTGTTCTATGATCCATGCTACCATCGGGTACAATTGTTACTTTTTGTATATTGAATCCGTGGATGAAATCTTTATTTTTTGGTATACAAGTTTAGGCTAACTTGTTATATGATTTCTTAAATTATTTGATTCCAAAGATAAACTTGAAACTAATATGATTAGGTTCGATAAGAGTCGTGATTCATGATTCAACTACATATTTTTTATTGATATGGATGAGAACCGAAAGCAATTTTTGATTATATATTTCGTTGTATTTATCTGTTAATATTTATTATGTTTTTATATTCTTATTAGATAGGATATAGACATCTAATTAGATAATACTTGTAATTCGGATAAGATAGGAGAGATATATAACAAATCCAAAATTGATTAGAATCATATTGGATATGGTTTCAATCGTAATTGAGATTAGTTAGGATTTTTAAATATCTTAAATTCTAATTGGATTAGGATATGATATTTAGTTAAACATAAGCCTAAGTTAATTAAAAATGTTTTAACTAATTTAACTACCAATAAGGGGTTATTTTGGTCTATCAAATTGATAAAATAATGATATATTTTAAGCATATTCGCGAAACCACCGCCGTTGATCGGCCAGCGAAACTGTTGCTCACCGATCGATTAGTGGGATCGACATCTAACTAATCATAGCACAAGGAAATTTGTCTATAGTATTTAAGTTTTCTAACTTGTTTACTAATTCTACAAACATGAAAAATATATGATATTTAATTGCTTGACTCAAGTTACAAGAATCATAAAACCTAATATAAAATCACTCTTCAAAATTGTAAGTCAAGTGTTGTCCATTTTCAAACACTTATTAGAGCCTTGATAACATCAATATGTGCCTCCGCATGGTGTATTGTGTTATCTTGGTGAGGGTAACAGTTACTCTATTATTTGAAATAGTAAGACTTAATGAAGCTATCAATACGGTTTTGGGCTTTAGGCACAAGATGAGATAAAACATACTAAGACCTAAGATGTCATAATCTCATAAAAACAAGTAAAAGTTACATAGGATGTAATTGGTAACAACTACCTACTTGAATAGCTTAGTTCAAAGTATCATGTCTTAGCTATCTTGGAATTAAGTGAAATATGGATTTTAGTCACCTAAATTAACAATGTATTCTAAGAGGATAGTTGATTTAGTGGGAGTGTATTCCTCTATACTAAAATGAAATTTGCATAATCTTTGTTCTAGATTTATGGCCTCCTCAAATTACACCAATCCCTTATTACTGTGATCCATCCTTGAGAAGGATAAGTTGTCTGGGATAAACTTTCTTGAATAGTTCAAAAATGTGAGAATTGTTCTTTAAGCATGAACACAAGTTGTATGTCTTAGATGATCCTATTGCTGGGGAACCACCAGCCAATGCATCAAGAGTTGTGAAAGATGCACATAGTAAGCATGTCAATGATCCAACAGATGTTGCATGCATTATGTAGACTACCATGACTCCTTGTAACAACCCGAAATTTACTAATAGCAAATTAGTCCCTAATCAGGGTTGCCGACTGTGACGTGGCCCGAAAATGGGTACACGATCTCGATATTCGGCGTGAGGACTAAGAAATGTATTAATTTTGAGTAATGGATACCTAGTGTGATGTATATCTGTACACTATACCCAGGAATATTTATTTAGTGTTAAGTTTTGAAAGTTTGGCATGCAAGCGGAGATACGCCTCGAGATGCATTTCACTGTAGGACTGGAGTAGAGAGTGATGTGGTAATTTCTAATTTAGTTAAATGTGATTAAATAACTAACCTAATGTACCTATAGTTGGATTTATATTAATGTGGCCTAAGTTAGGAAAATAAAACACTAAGCATTGATATGCGTCGGGATACTTTTGGTAGCATCACTTGGTAACCTAGGTAAAAATGTATGTTAGCAAGGATAAGTTAGTGGATTGCAAGACCAAGTCATGAGCTATTAGATTGTCCTAGAGATGGTTTTTATATAAGATCAATGGTCACAAATGCATCTCATCACTATATAAGTGGAACGTAGTGGAAAATCTCAAACCAAACCATTTCATTTGCATGCAAAGAGAGAAAAAAAGATATGGAGAAATGATGCCACATTAAGCTGGGAAAACTTAGAGAGTTAAGGTGTTTGATCAAATTAAAGAAGCTTCAAAACTAGGTAAGCTAATCTACAACTATAATTTGTTAAATTCAACAAAGAATTGTAAGTATTGCTTTAGTTCTAGTTTTTCAACAATTTTAGTGGGCAAATGATTTTGTTTTCAAAATATAATTCCATATTTGGACTTCTTGTCGAATTCAACTGATTTTTACTATAAAGAAGTTCTGGATTCGCATTTGTTTTTAATAATTTATGAATTTTTAAGTTCAAGAAATTGTAAAACAAAACTAGAAATCTCGCATGTTGTTATTATGAACCAACCTATGTAATTTGGTCATAACTTCCTCATTTTAAATCAAAATGGACCAATTTTTATGGCATTTGAAAGCTAACTTAAAGGGGAACAACTTTTTCCACTGAAAGATTTTGAGATTCAAATGTTTTATGTCTAAAAATCCTTTGCAACTTTGGTAATGAATCTATAATTTTTGGGTTCACAGTTTTGCTAATGTCCTGATATTTTTAGCATAACTCCCTCATTTCTTATTGGATTGAGCTCATCTTTTACTATGATGTTTAGGATATATTTTTAGGCTTTAGTAAAAAATCATGATTCTTAAAGCCTTGGTGCAGGAGAAATGAGATTTACAAAGTTGGTTGTTGGAATCTAAAACTGTTTTGAGTCTTTATGGTTAAACTTTCATATCTCCTTTGATTCTTATCGAAATTGCGCAAAACTAATAGTTCTGGAAAGCTAAGACATAGCTCTAAAAACTTCTCTTTATTCTAAAATGCATAATCTTAACGTTTTGGTAATATAAATCAACTCATAAGTTGTTGCACCAAAACCGCCTTTATTTATTAAAGTAAATTTAACATAACCAACTTATTAAGGGGACTAATTGTAAAACATTACAATTTAAGACCATTTAACCAAACTAAAAAAGTTAAATTAAATTCTTATGACACCTCAGGAGCTTAGAGAGGACTTACGGGGTGTGAAACACGAGTTTGGCAGTCGAGAGCTGGTATAGGCTAGGAATTGCGTGCAATTGAGGTAAATAAACATGTTGAGGTAATTCTTTTCATTTCATTCCATTATTGAGTTAATATATAGTCATTTTGACTATTTTAATGGTGATCTTATATTCCTAATTTCATACCTTGTATAGACTTTCGTGTGTACGATTTCTTTTGTTATAATCGCCATGTAATGACTTGTTGCATGACATTCCTTGTTTTGGTTTCGTTTTATGATTGGATTCCTTTATTGTTGTTAATCTTAGAGCTATTAAAATGTCTTCTTAATAACATGCTATGATTTGTTTGACTCTCTTATTGGTGTATGCACATACCCATATCAATATATTTGTTGTGTGATACTTTATGCAATCTTCAACATGAACTCTTCGATAGGCATGAATTAAGGAGCTCACCTTTATAGGTGCCCTTACTTTATTGGTTGCACGATACCTAAGGTTAGAGTCCATGGAGATGTCGACATTCAACATAGCTGATGTTTTACTTAATTCATAAGTAGCCCGGCTCACAGGGTTAAAGTCCTTGGGGATGTTAGCATTCCACACTGCTGATGTTATTAACCCAAAACACGTTAAAGTCCCTGGGGATGTTAGCATTCCACACAGCTGATGTTATTAACCCAAAACACGTTAAAGTCCCTGGGGATGTTGGCTAACCAAATCTAGATATGAATGATCATTATTTCTAACATTCCTTGTAAAAACTTGTCAACTGTTTACATACCTTCATTTCGACATCTTCTTATTCATAGCTATTGTATGCTTTCAGTTATCGTTCTTTGTATATTTTAGAAATATGAATGAATAGCCTTCAGGATTTACTTTCTTCTTACTGTAATCACCTTCCTTTTATGTCAATAGGTGCATATCTATCAAGTAGCAGGCCGGGGAAGGAGAAGATCGACGACTACTTCTTAGCCCTCGGCTAGTGGTTTTTGCTACTTTTGTAGGTGATCATTTTGTATATTTATTATTTACATATTTACATACTTTTTGGGCCATATATTAGGTTTAGAGACTAAATTTCATGACTGATGCATGTATTTCTATGTTTGGTTTATGTGGTCGTCTATTTACCTAGTTTCTATAATGCTTTCGCAAATTTTATTAAGTCTTCTGCTGATAATATTAAAATGATTAAAAATCTTTAATTAACTCTAAAAAGCACAACTAATGAGTAATAAATAATACTTATCCTAAACACATATAACAAGGTGAATGAGACAAAAGGCTGACTAATACGTTGTTAAGTCTTACATGGCTAAGATTAAGGATTAAGGACGCGATTAAACTAGGTGGTACCCCATTTTGGGTACGGGTCTTCATTGTTGGTATTAGAGCATAGGTACTAGAACCTTAAGGACAAATTATACAGTTGTCTGAAGTTGTTATACCAACGTCACAGTTGGTATCAGAGCATAAGTTATATGAACATTGTGGTCGATGTGGTTATGACATCAATACAATTGTTATCGGAGCCTAGGTTGTAGAGCCTAGGCGATAGAGTATTAGTTGATGCTATAATATGATACTAACATCACAAATGGTACTATGTTGTCATTAAGTACGAAATAAAACTTGAATGAAACACAACTTTTATATGTAGAAACCAAATGGTCCTTGCCTAAAAACTATTAGTTGGGAGGTGAGTGAATGTGAGTTGGGGATTGTTTATTTACATGTTACGTTTTATTATGTATATATACATGATATTTACATAGTAGCTAATGTTGTGATCGCTATCAACATGTAATCTAAGATAACAGATCAACGCAAAGGTGCAAATGGTAGTGCCAGCAGTAGCCACCAGACTTTATCAGGTAAATACTTTCAGAGGTCATCTGATAGAGTTGTGACATAAGGTTAGCAGTTGGCTGATTTCATATCTTTTATGATGGCACACATTCCCACATTTACACACGTTGCCACCACCGCTATTATCTCGAGTGTAGTGCTTTCAGCACCAAGCTAAGCTTCCGAGTATACTGGCTATTACCACTACTGTACTGCGAGTACTCGAGCCACATGAAGGACCGGTAGTACCCTACTTCACCAGAGATGCCTTCCGCGATAGTGCCAGCAGTGACTCCTGTTGTGGCAATACCCACTCTAACATAATAGAAATAGAAATAGAAATAGAAATAGAAAGAGAGGCAATAGACGGAATAGAATGAATGAGGGATCCAGGGCATCTGGATTGGCGATACCGACCACTGTAATAGAGCAAATCAGACATGCAACATATTTCAGAGGTGATCAAGAGGGACACAACATATGCCTACAGTTAGTGAATAGGTCTTCCTTACCAACTCTAGTAAGACATGCACTATCTCTATTGCAGATCAGGCAGACATTAGGGGACAAAGGCCGAGATGAGCCGAAACCAAAGCAGATCCCAATACAGAGCCAAACTATGGTTACAATACAGATGAGGTAGCCAAATTGCTTCATAGACCATCAGATTGGACACATTAGTCGATAGTGTCAACAACTTGCAGATTCCCTCCAATAGAGGAATAAGAGCAGAGTCAGCGGTAGTAGTATTAGTTTACAAGATCAAAAGGAAAATGAAGATCCACATGCCCCACTATAGAGATAGAGGTCGAAGCATAGTTAGTCAGTCTCGACACCGCCGAGTAGACTAACGGCATGTTACAGATGTGGACAGGTTGGACATAAAGTTAGAAAGGTTCCAAAACTCTCGAGCTTGGAACAATAATTGATATAGCCATAGGCTAGAGAGAGCCCAAGTACAAGCAGAGCAAGTGTCGGTCCCCTCGTTATTAGGACGACTGACAAGCCTAAATTACCATAATTCCCTGATAATTTAGTTAGCGTAATCCATTCGTTTAACTTTAACCTTAAAATGATTTTTATTTCAATCCTTAATAAGGCTCAATACTACATTTATATCCTCAATGATAGTCAATTCATGATTTTTTCAATTGGAGCAAATTAGGAAATCATAGGGAATATTCTTCGTATTTTGTAAAATTTTGGCAACACCTCCTCTAAAAGTAGTTAGCCAGAAATTTTTCGCCTAATAGGTAGCAGAATCAGGGAGAGGCCTAAAAGGACTCACAACTCCCCCCACTTCACAATTTATGTCAAATTCAAATTTATAAACTAGTTTAGAGTATCCGATAGCTTAATTACACCTTTACGATCTCAAATAGACCAAAACTGAAACATAACCTCTTAACTTATTTTAAGCTAACTTAGGAGACTCACATAACCATTCGATGAAACTTCATGTCTAGTTTAAAGAGAGTCCTGCTCTCACTCAAATCCAAAAATATAGATTATATTCATAAAACTAATTCATATAAAAAGAAAGTAAGCTCTAAAGGGAATTACAAAAAAAAAAACTTCAAGCTTTTCATTTCCCTTTTAGTGCAAGATGAACTTGTCACCATTACAACAAATAATGATGTCAGATAAGTAGACTTTACACTATCCACTCCATTTATGTTTCCTAACTATAATCAGATATTGAGTTCCAAAAAGAGTATGGAAACCGTATTAAAAGCTTATGAAATTCAGAGATAACTTGTTGGCGTTTGACTTCTGAACAAGTCTCACTAGCCGGCGTTTGACTCCGAAACTAATCTCACTAGCTGAAGTTTAAGGTACGATCGAAATAAAATTTCAAGCAAACTAGACTCTACAACAAGCTTATCTTCCTCTCCCCATGCATGCTTGACCAATATTGAATGCAATTCATGCAAATAGATAAACCATATCAATGTGAGAGTCACTGTAAAGTTTACTTATTATCAAACAAACTCAAGGTTGGTTGTGAAGCCTCACACAATGTTCCTTGGCTTTCACGTACCTCCACATATCCTATAAAATCATGAAAATCATTATAAAAGAGTTGTAACTCAATCCTAACATTTACAAATCATTTTTTACGTCACAATACTTAATTCATGTCTCCAATTCTCGTCAAAAACAACTTAATTGGTTTTAAAAGTAATTTACAAATCTATTATGAATCTTTTTGGGATTTTAACTTAATTAAAAATTTTAATCTTGCCAATTCCATATTTCAACTTTAGAACTTTTAACAAATCTCAATTTACTCATTTTATCAAATTTTGGAGTCCATTCCTTTGCCAAAACACCTAAACATTACATTGAAGTTTTTATATGTGTCTCTCATTCATATTTATAATCAAAACTACCCTGAAATAATCATTCAACACTTCATCAAATTATAGGTAGTTTAGATTTTTCAATAGCAAGACCATATGTTCAACGCTAAATTTCAACCTCAAAACCAATGAATTTCACTACAAACTCAAATGGCCATTGAAATAGGATATGCCAAGATTTAAATGAACCTATTCGAAGTATTTTGGATGTCCATAGTACCATTGAATCATTCGTCAAACATGGCTACTCGCAACTGTCAAAATTGTTCACAATTTTGATAATGGCTTGCAGGCTACCAAGCTACCTTTGCATAACTTTTTTTACTGCCAAAACAAATGATTCTAAGTTTTTATCTTTACATTACATAAAATATGATAGAAAAGGGTTAAAATGAGCTTAAGCCCATGTAATTTGGATGACGTTTGATGCTTTATCTTATCGACCCAACTCACTTACTTGCAAGCAGTTTTATACTTAGCTAAATTTTGGGACTTTTGAGCAGTTCAAAACTAAGGTTCTACTCCCTATTCAAATTTCCAAAACTCCACCCACATTTCTCCAACCTTAAAATTGAGAATTTCATATAAAAATAGATTATATGGAGTACCAATCCACTAAATATCATCACCAAATACTAAGATTTGAATAAATTAACCATACCCGACTTTTTCTATCTGCGCATAATCCAAAAATTGAATTTCATGAGTTTTGATTCAACAAATCAATTGAAACATACCCAATTTGATTAAATTCACTTCATAAATAAGGAAACCTGTTCAGATGTGTGCACTAAAATAACAGTCCCACATCGGATATGAAACTTCATAATGAAGTATATAAGTGATTATATCCCCTTAACTAACATCGAGGTCTTTTGAGATAAAACCCCACTCGTAAGAGTTGAAAGATGGTTATGTTAGGAGAAATATCGATACTATAGTGGAGAATATAGGCTTATGGAGAAGTGTCGCATGTGAGCCACTTGCGGATAATGTGCCGCATGCAAGGAAATCTCACATGGTATCAGAGATGATGGTTTGATTGGGACCTGTCGAGAAAAAACCCCTTGGATGGATTTCAGTCGAAGGTGGAGTGTTGAGATGTGAAGACCGAAATAATAGTCCCACATTGATTAAAGGAAACTTCATAATGAATTAAATAGGTGATGATCTCCCCTTAAATGAAACCGAGGCGTTTTAAGTTAAAACCCCAAACCTTAGAGTTGAAGGTGGTTAAGTTGGGGACAATATTTGTGCTGGTGAAGATCGCAAGCTCGCGCATATGTGTGCGGCTTGGCGGAGAAAGCTTCACACATTAAAATGTACCTAACCTCATTGATTTCAACTAAAGTCTCATAAGTTTTCATCGAAATTCATCAAAATCTATTTGAGCTAACGATTTCAATTGAAACCCATATTCATTCCCCAACAGTGTATTACAACGGCAACACCAATTCATCCTTATCCTCACAAACAAATCTAGTCATAGAAATTAAAAAATCATCAAAATTTAATCAACTCACCTTACCACCACAAGCTTCCCAGTTTATCTTCATAAAGGAATGTAAAAGACAATGAATCCGTTGTGAATTGAGAGGGTGAGGAATCCGTGAGATGAGAGTCCGTTGAGATGATGGATTCGCACTACATAAGAGAAGAGGATGAGAGGGAAATGAAGTTTGAGAGTAAGTGTCAACTGAGAGAAAAGAAGAGAGTCTCGCATTGAGGAAGACGTACGCTATGGGGGGAAGGGTTTGATCAAAAACCTTTTCGTTTAAACTAAAATGGGTTTAGGTTGCTAATTGACCCTTTTACCCATGCCCTTATGGGTCATTTCATATTTTCTTTTTATTTTTTTCATGTTTATCTTCAATTTCTATACCAATTTAAACCCCAAAAAATACCCCAATTTCGTCAACAATTTGAAAAAATCTCCAAGCTCTTCAAAATATGCGAATATCGCGTTTCGAGTTCAACTTAACCCTATTTCGCGTTGAATAGATTATAATACATCCACTAGGCACATGATACGCAAAAATAATATTTTAAACTTATGATCTCTTGTCCGTAATGCGTGGTCCCACCTCGGGTACTTAAATCTCAGTTTAAATTCGAAAATACTTAATTAGTTACCTAATTTATTTAATGAAATTATCGAATTTCATAGCAAGACCCAAAGGCGGCACGTGACTGTATTAAGGGTAAGCTTCTATTTATTTTGGTATTATCCATGTATTGTCATGCTTAAATGCAACAGTAGCTTGCACAAATTGATTTGTAGGAGATTTGATGATTAAATGATCGAGAGCGACTTAACATAATCCATGTTTTATGAGTTAGGTTATTGGGATAATGAAAATAGTGTTGCCTGATAAGCACACTCAAAACTTGCAAAAGAAAATTATATCTAGTAAGATTTCTTTTGAGTACTATTACCAGATTGTTGTTTATTGTGATAATGTATATGTGGTAGCTGAGCATGGACTCGCCCAACGTAATATTTGAAACCAGGTTATATGGTCAGCAGATCCACATGTGGTAATTGAGAAGTATGGGCTTTGGGGCGAGTATCATTTGAAATTTGGCTAGGGTGATTATAATGAGAATGAAATTGAAATAAATTATTCCATATTCTTTAAATGATAAAGAACTAGGCGTCGACTAGCGAACGACTCCACTTTTAGGGATATGACTAAATTATGAGATTAATCATAAAGATTTAGTTGGATTTAAATTTCGAGGACAAAATCTTTATTAGTTGGAAAGATTGTAACAGCCTGAAATTTACTAATAGCAAATTAGTCCCTAATCAGGGTTATCGACCCGTGACGTGGCTTGAGAATGGGTACACAGTCTCAATACTCGACGTGAGGACCGAGAAATATATATTTTGAGTAATGGATGCCTAGTGTGATGTATGTGTGTACACCATACCCAAAAATACTTATTTAGTGTCGTGACAAGTCAATAATTAGACACATTTTATAATATAATTTAAATTGATTTTTGGTATAAATGATGATATTACACTAGGTATTCTCTTATTTTTGTGATTTTAGGTTTTAAATAGGAAAATGAAGAAATGGAAGAAAAGAGAAAGCAAAGCAAAATAGTCAATTTAAAAACAACACCAGTGATTAGTCAATAATTTGGAATAACAATAGGAATCGCCATATAAAGAGGCAGCAGTAGAAGGCCGGTGAATCCACATAAAATTGAAGAATAAACAAGAAATTGCCAGCTGGATCGATGGAGTACTAAGAGCTAAACTTAGTTATTTTCTCGGCGATTTATGCATAATGAAGGAATCGCTTATAAATCGCTGAGATCATTGATGATTTTTTAGATTAATGTGAAGAATTTGTATTTATCTAGAATATGTATTCTTAGGGGAACCATATATAGGACCAAAAAGATTCAAAATAACTATACTTTACTTTTTCTTTTCTCTTTTATTAAGTTATATATGTGAAGCAACATTGGAGCGTCGATTTAAAAGTATTTATTTACTTAAATGTCTTTAAATTACCTATTAGCATTGTTTATTTTCAGTATATGTAAGTAGTCTATTAATCTAAACAAACCCTAAGCATGTAATATACTTTGGATTGTTATGTAGTTATAATTATGGAATCACATATTTAATGTTGTAAATCGATTCATATACGTCAATCACGGATAAAAACAAGTTGTTTCGTGTATTGCAACTGACTGCTCAACTCCTCCAACTCTCTCAGAGCCATGGGGTTTGGTGGTATAGATATAGGTCTAGTGCCCAATACCAACTCAATGATAAAATCTATCTCTCTCGGTGGTGGTAAACCAGGTTAGTCTTCCAAAAACATGTCTGTAAACTCGCACAGAACCGAAATCTCATCAAGTCTGAGTCCCTAACTCTCTACAATAGATCGAGACTAGTACGATTGAACATTAAGGGTGACTTTTCATGCCTTATGTTTAATCAAATGACATCACACAACAAAAGGATATGATATATGTTATTCATTAAGTTGTATCAATTATGATATTCGTACTACTTGGGTAGTCATAATGCCTAGCTACAGACCGCTTACGACTTGTGTACCAAAATGGTTTTGGTCATTGCCAACTTTGCATGAACCTATTGGGTCACACACATTGAATGTCTTTGGGCAATTTCAATTGGTCAACAATAATGAATTTTATGTGATAAAATTCATGATATAAAATCCCTTACGATTTATTTTATGATAACTTATTAATAGGAGCATTTGTGTAATTTGCTTAAATTGCCTAAATACAATACATGTATTACAAATCGATTTTTTAAATGAGCTTACCTACACATATAAATAGAGGTTGAACCCCAAGAAATTATAAGATTTTCATTTTATTATTTCAAGTTCTCTTGATTTTGGGAGAGAGAAAAATATTTTTAATCTCTCTTGGGGCAAGCGCTTCAAATTGTGGTCACCGTTTGTGTGTGGGTTACCAATAGAGGACATTCGCTTAAATGTCTTAAAGATCGAACAATCGAGAAAGAAATCACGGATTAAGGTTTGGTTTACTTTTGTAGATCTAGTTTAATAAACTTATTTTTGATCTTGTTGGGGTTTTTCAAAAAACTTTTTGAATTTTTCCCGCTGCGTGTGAACCCCAAAAACCCAATAGATTCATTAGTTCAAAATACATAAAGCTTGCCTAAGCAACATGCTATATTGGGAATTTCTTAACTTCTCTATTAGTGATACAATTTAAGTGTTCTTGGAGTCTATGGAAAGTATGAAATGTGCTCCAAGTTACCCAAATTAGCTAGTTGGAAGGTAGTTGAAGTTGTTATCAATTATTATTTTTGGAAATAGTTATGGAGAATGCTTTGGTTGTTGTTTTCTTGGGGTTTAATTAGTTGGTTTCACTTGAAGCATTACAATTGGGAATGTAGAGAAGCTATTGGAGCCTATTTCAAGGTGATCCGAAGCTTTTGGAACCCCGAATATTTAGCTCAAAGCAGATTGATTGTAAGTAAATCTTATAGAGATCACTTTCTCACTATTAATAATATTATAATATATTTAACATCATGTAGTCATGCATCAAGCGTAATGTGGGTCAAGCAACCGAGTCTTAACACTGAAAGTTGGTTCTTCGTTGGGTATGTTTCTTGTGGCATCCGGAAGGAGTTGTCTGAAACCGAAACAACTCGTGTGGGTTGACTTAACGCAGCTTGAAAATTATCCTCATATAGTGCATTAGAAGTTCCTTCTAATTCTTTTTCATTTTGCTCATTTACTTATTTGAAATCGTTTTACCTTCTATTGGCGGTTTCAGGTTGTGAAGTCCATGAAAAGATAAGAGGTGCTGGGTATTAATGTAGCATATCGTATCCCGATTTGGGCAATACTCGGCTTGAAACCCTAATTAAGCCTCGATAACCCAACGACACTTAAATGGAGTCAACAACCTCTCATTCCGTACCTGATAAACTCAACCTGTATATCAATTCGAGTTAAGAATTCAAGATATACGCAGCAAAAAATTAAAACTTTATTTAATAATTGAAAATGATATAGATAAATACCGAGTTTATCAAAACCCATAACTCGATTATAAAACCTCCTAACCCTGTTCATTTCCAACAAAGTAACTCAAACAACGTATATATATGCAGGAAGGGTCATTACATCATAGAGAAGATAGTAAGACTCATAAATCTTCTCTTTTCTCTTCGCTGAAACCCTAGGCTAAGAATTTGAAATATTAAATTTGGGATAAGCGCTCCAACTTGCTCAGTAAGTAAGGATATACAAAGGCATCAACATTCCATATAATAATCAAGAGTAATACACTATAATGATATGCACCAAAGATAACTAATATAATTATGAAAAGCAAATAATTCAATAAATAACAGATACAAGTCAAACTGTCAAAGACTATTGCACTGTGATTCCCATTTCATATCTAAATCTAGGGTCGAATACCCACTGACACCATTAATACGATTGCTAGACCAACACATTGGCCAATGTGTTGTTTAGCCAATCCATTAATGCTCAATTATTCTATCTCAAACCTTATAGCAAATATGTTGAAACAACCCCTTCTTGAATTAGGGAAGCACCCGACCTAATCCTATCATCAAGTCCTAATCCCATCATATAAGACTTAATAAGGAATTAGTCAGCCTTTCAAAAACTACATTACTTACCCATTATTTTTCAAATAGATATTTACCTATCCTGTGTCAATTCATAAATAAGAGTTAATTAAAATTATACTAAAAATTCTATTCGGCGAAAGTCTTCACAAATCAGCGGAAGCTTTTAATGTGATTCCTAATAATTGTCGAAAAAACCAAGGAAATAATGATCACATGCATGTATTTATGTATATAAAAGACGACGATAATATATCATGTGTCTGGTGAAGATAAAAGGCTCTCAACCCATAATAAACAACCTCAAAAGTATATGAAATACATATAATAGTAATACATCAAAACCAAAACCTACAAAATCAGGTATAGCTGCACTCTACTAGCTCAGATGTAGTCGTCGGTCTTTTCCTTACCTGGCCTGCTACCCGATCGATCTGCACCCACCGTCATAAAATGGACAATGAGTACAGGAAAGTAGAAAGTAACACTAAGAGGCATTTGTTCAAATTCCCAAATATGAAACAAATATCTAAAAGCACGATAATAACAACTATGCTGAAAAGAGAACGAGCAAAAAGATACTTTAGTTAAACAAAATGAACAGACACTCGGCTAAGTAGTAATGATCTAGGGTCGGTCGGTCGTGATCTTCATCACATCAGCCTTTCCACTATATAAGGATGGAGCTGAGCTATACATCAATGTGAAGGTTTGAGCAGTGCACTTTGCCTTTATAAACTTTCGCTAGTGCTAGTCACCTGCGATATATACTTGCTAATCACCCTGGGTTCCATACACCATAATGTCACCCAAGTTAAGCTTGCCTACAACCCTAGGACTCGTTTCTCGTGTGCTGTGCAAGATAGTGGAGAGATCCTGATCACCCTAGAAGTCTAGTGACCCCGTATGCCCGCATGATCTTTATAGTGTAATGGCCCTAAATACAAGAACTACTTTCATGCTTCGAGGAGTGACATGGTTTTGGAATCCGATAAAACAATAGCATAACTAATGCACAAAGGAAATAGATTATACAAATACCATAAACCGACACCTAATAATATGCTATTTCATTCACTATATGTATCAACATTCTAAAATGACATCTCACATGATTTGGAGTCAATCAAGTCATTTAATCAACAATCTATACCATGAAAGCAACCTCATGAAATGAGAAAGGACAACAAGTCATGGCATATGGAATACAATAGCAAATCAGTCCAAATGTCTGGAAGTGAAAATAAACATCTCAATCAGTTTACTCACAATCCACGCAATTTTCTAACCTATCATGGTCTCATAACACATCATATCACGTATACAAACTCCCGAAACTCTTCCTTAGATTCCTTAACCAAAAACAAACCCTTAAGACTAAACAATATTGAAATTTTGGTCCTATATTACAGTGCACTTTTAGGCATAAAATTGTAGAAACCTCAATGTCTTCCCTTGTACAAAGTTTTTGGTCTCTAACATAGCTTTTCTAAAAGGTTTGGTTTGCATAATTTCAATTTAAAAAGAAAGGGATATCACAATTTTACTAAATATAGCTCAAATTGGAACCTAATCTAACATGCAGACTTAGAAAACTCATTTATCCCAATCTATAGTTTCAAAATTCGTGACTTTTGGTAATAGCAAATAACAACATACTAAAAGATGAGTTCATTTGGATGAGTAATTTGGGAGTTGTGCCATTTAAAAGTCTAGTTTAAAAAATCTCGTAATGTATTTAATCACCTATTTGTAGAGCACTTTTGGACATGAAAATATTTGAACTACAAAATTGTAGTTGGACAAATTTGTTCCCCCCTTGATTTAACTTTCGAATGCCACCGGATTGAGTTCATTTTGATTTAAAATGAGCAAGTTATGACTAAGTGACATAGGTTGGCTCATAATACAACAAGCAAAATTTCCATTTTGGACTTAAAACTTCAAAAACTCATATCTTTTTGAATTTGAAAACCAAATTAAGAACTTCGTAATGGCTGGATTATTAGCTTGAAATGAGGCATTCAAATATATCAACCAATTTCAAAGACTTAATCATCTAACCTCTAAAAATGGCCGAAAACTAAAACTAGTTTCAAACTTAAATAGAGAGATTTGTACCTAGTTTGATGGACACCTAGCTTTATCAACACCTCCTACTCCAAACCTACTGATTTCTTCTTAATCTTCTTAAGTTTCCCTTCTTCTCTAGCAATCTTTTCTTCTCCTAAGCAAGCTTACATAGCTTCTAAGTTATTGAAATATTGATGGTTTGATTACATTAGTTGATCTCTAGCTTTTTATATGAAATGGATATGGTTGATTAATAGTCATTGATTCTCATGTCCACATGTATCTCGATACCTATCGAATGATGTACATATTGACACATTTCACTCATTTGATTCACTATTTAAGTTACATTAAGCCTAAATAAACTCACCACTATCACTCTATATCACAGTTCTACATCCATACGAATCTCGAGGTGGGCCTCCACTCACGTCTCGACAGCTATACACAGGTAGGAGTGATTTAATAATCAACACATATACAATAAATTGGGCATACACCACAACAAATATAACATATACCTCGACCCTCTCGGGTCGGTCACAACATGTATCTCGATGCGCGTCCCATGTCACAGGTCACTGAACCTGATTAAGAGATTAAACTATAATTTAAAATTTCAAGCCGTGACAATTCTTTCCAACTAATGGAAATCTCGTCCTCGAAATTAAACTTAAACTAAAACTATGCCTGTTCGAAAAGGTGCGGAAACCCATCTTGCATAGAGTTTTCCCGCTCCCAAGTGAACTCCGAATCTCCATGGAATTGCTACTTGACTAACACCTTCAAGATAGACTTGCCACTTAGCTGTTGTATCCTCTGGTCTTGAATGTGTACTAGCTGCTCCTTAAAGGACACATCCTCGATCAGGTCAATCTGACTTATGTCAATTGTCGGTCGCTCACTTGCCTTCAACTTGGCCAGTTGAAGCATAGAAATATAGAATATTGGAAGAATCCCTGGCATCTATGGAGGTAACTCAAGCTCATAAGCAACCTTTCCAACCTATTTCTTGATCATCAAAGGTCCGATGTATAACGGCCCGAAAATTTGACTTGTGCCACGTGTCAAGTCAAGGTCGTATGTGGAACCACTCGTCGAAATACGTATATTTGAATTAAATTTAAGATGATATGCTAATTATGCGAGGGAATTCGGTGAGCCGAAACACGACTTGGGATCGAGATGTTGGTTTTATGTGGTTTTAAAGATATACATTGGATATGTCTCGTGATGCGTGTAGCGCGAGTATCGAGATTTTTAAAATGAGGCGGGTTGGTGCCTCGAGATGCGCATTGCACGAATCTCGAGGACATTTTGATTTGAAATCAAAAAGATAAAGTTATGTATATATAATATATATATATATATATATAAATATAAAAGAGGAGATAAGGATGGAAACAATAAGAAAAAAAAAAAAAAAAAGAAAAGAAAGAGAGATCAGGAAGCTCGGGAGAAAGAAGAGAGGGAAGAGGAGAAGAGGCGATCGAACGGTGGCGGCGGCGGCCAGCTGCAGATCGGCGGCGGTGCAGTGGAAGCTGGCGGTGGTTCGCGGTGGTGGTGCCGGCCGGCGGAGGCGGACAGCACGACACGGGAGGAGCGACTCGACTGTGCGGACGTCGCAGCGCGAGCAACGCAGCGGCGCAGGCGGCGCTCGGCGGCAAGGCGCGGTGGCAGTGGGTCGGATCCGACGAGCAGGCAGTGGGTCTGATCGCAGCGATGGCGCGATGAGCAGCGGCAGCTGCGGCCAGTGGCGCAGCAGCGCGGAGCGCGGGCCGGACGGACCAGCGAAGGCGCGCAAGCGCGGCGCCGGCGGTGGCCGGCGGGAGTGCCGGCGAGCGACCGCCTGCGGCGGCGCCGGCGCCGGCGAGGCAGCAGCGCCGATGGCGCGGTGGCGGGGTTTTGATCGGTCGGCGCGGTGGCGCGGTTTCACCAAATTTCATTTTTTGTGTGAATAATTTGAATTAAAATGGGCTTAAACTGTCGAAATTGACACCATCGATTAGGAGTCGGGTGTTGGGTGCGCAAATCGAGACGCGAGCGAGACATTTCAAGGTTCGCATTTTTCGAGGTAAGTAAATCAGCTAGGGACCTATACAATATTTCATGTTTATCCATTGACTGTTGTTATTTACTGTATTGTGATAATTTATTGTTGTTCACCGCAAAATTATGCCCAACTATGCCCATATGTGTAGTTCGCTGGGGTTAACTCGCTCGCACGCACATATGGGGGAAACATAGGAGATGTATATGTCTTTCAGAGTAATTGGGGAGACACATACATCTACATTGGGAGTGAAAATACTATGCCCATATGTGTAGTTCGCTGGGGTTAACTCACTCGCACACACATATGGGGGAAACATAGGAGATGTATATGTCTTTCAGAGTAATTGGGGAGACATACATCTACATTGGAAGTAAAAATACTATGCCCATATGTGTAGTTCGCTGGGGTTAACTCGTTCGCACGCACATATGGGGGAAACATAGGAGATGTATATGTCTTTCAGAGTAATTAGGGAGACATATACATCTACATTGGGAGTGAAAATACTATGCCCATATGTGTAGTTCGCCGGGGTTAACTCGCTCGCACACACATATGGGGGAAACATAGGAGATGTATATGTCTTTCAGAGTAATTGGGGACACATATACATCTACATTGGAAGTAAAAATACTATGCCCATATGTGTAGTTCGCTGGGGTTAACTCGCTCGCACGCACATATGGGGGAAACATAGGAGATGTATATGTCTTTCAGAGTATGCCCATATGTGTAGTTCGCTGGGGTTAACTCGCTCGCACACACATATGGGGGAAACATAGGAGATGTATATGTCTTTCAGAGTAATTGGGAAGACATATACATCTACATTGGAAGTAAAAATACTCTGCCCATATGTGTAGTTCGCTGGGGTTAACTCGCTCGCACGCACATATGGGGGAAACATAGAAGATGTATATGTCTTTCAGAGTAATTGGGGAGACATATACATCTACCTTGGGAGTATCACTCATTGATGAATTGTTTAGAGTCTTGTATATTCATGCGTGTTTATTTCTTTCGTTTTGCATGAATTTGACCGCTTTGGGATATCATGAACTGTTGCTTTGGATGTCATGAAACTGTTGCTTTGGATATTGTGAAATGTCGTATATATGTCCTCTTTGGATTTACTTACTTGGGCTCGTCATTTTTATTTTGTGAGTGCGAGAGTGCATGAGACAAGTAGCGAGAGGAAATGCTTCATGGCTAGGTGAAAATTTTGTATAATTGTATTTACTCTCCTCTGGATGATATTTCTTGGGTTCCACAATTAGGTTGCCTAACTCCCGATTTTTATTTTTGTTGAGTTATTAAACTTATTAGTTGCTTCCGCTAAAATTGTAAAACTCGAAAAATATTAATAACTCAGCTGTAAATGTTGAATGTACTGATAATGATGGATTGAAAGGCTGACTAGGCTGACTAGGCCTACGTCGACCTTGCGAGACTGGCTTGGGGGTCCACGTGAGCTTAGGCCGGGCGGGGCCCAATTCGTGGAAAAATTGGGGCCGTCACACGATGAATCTCAGTGCTAACTTATCTTTTAGACCAAATATGTGAATATCCTTTTCGGGTGAAACATTTAGATACACTAAGGCTCCCTCATTATACGTGAGATCACTGCGATATATATCTACATACTTCTTTTGCCTTTCTTGGGCTCCTTGAAGCCTATGGCGAATTTGTCGTACCTTCTCTAGGTGATCAACAACAATTTCAGGCTGTACAATGTCCGGGTCCTCTTGCTCAGCCCAACAAGATAGTGAGCAACACGATCTGCCACTCTGCCATCTCAATGCTAGCATGATAACTATTGATATATGCGCTCACACAATCGTAGGTACTCCTCCCATGTTCCGCCACACTCAATTACACAACCCCTGAGCATATCCTCGATAGTCAAAATCAATCTGTCACTCTGCCATCATTCCAAGGGTGAAAGGTTGAGCTTAACTATAGGCGCGAACCATGCTATTCCGGCATACTTCGCCACATCCTGGACGTATACATAGCATCTCTACCCCATCATTTTGAGAGTCAAACGTGTAGTGAGCTGCAGCTGGTATGAAATGGGTAGATTTCGTCAATCTGTTCACAATTACCCAGATAGAATTGTGACGACGGGCAGTCCTTGGCAATCCCCTAACTAAATCTACAGCTATGTCTTCCCACTTCCATTTTCATGGCCCAAATATTTAATTTGACTTTAATCTTTTAATCAAGATCAAATTACTCACGACGTAGTACCCGTTTCGATATACGTTTTGCAACTGAGGCGAGATGGTAGAGGTAAATGCTATATTTGTAAAGATGTATGCTTAGTGTATTACATATGTGTAGACTTCTAAGTCATTCCTACTTGTGAACAGGTGTCGAGACTTATGTGGGAACGCGCCTTGAGTTATGTGACGCGTGGGATTGAGGAAGAGAATAATATGGTGATTTGGTATAAGCTTTATATTGCTTTTATAAGTACTATAAGTGGGGCTATGGTGGATTAAGTATTAAATACACTTAAGTTAGTAAGTTAAAACAATAGCCAATTGTTATTTCTCGAGACACCTAATAACCCATCTCAACGCCAATTGAGTCACTTATTGATGTTGTTTGACATGGGTTAGTGGGACATGTGTTAATACGTGTACCACTAGTTACGTCCCGAGATACGTGTGCACAATAGGATCAATGGCTATCCATCAACCATATCTAATCGATGTATATAAGCTTTTGGTCAACTCAAACAACTCAACTCTTTCAATTCATTTGCTTAAGAAAGAAGCAAAGTTGTTGGAGAGAAGGTGAGTTGTTGGAGAAGGAGATCACCAAAAATAGTGGATTGGGTGAAGGAGAGATCAAGTTTAGTTAGCGTTCATCAAGTTAGGTAACTTCTCTACACCATACAGTTAGCTCAATTCAAATGAATTCATTTATTTGACGTATGGGTAGTTGTTTTATGTTGTGGTCGATGTCGTGGAACTCAAGAAGTGTGTATGGAGGTTCCCTTAGGCATTAACATGGCCTATGTGTAGAGCAAACTAGGAATTCCACTGCAGAATTCTGGGCTTTACAGCACATAGTGCGTTAGGTGGATCAGCTAGCGCGCTAACTTGGATTAGCACACTAGATAAGGATTTTTAGTATGTTAATGTGTCATTAACACTCTAAACGCAGACATTTGCGTGCTAGGTCAATGACAGCATAAAATCGCAATTTTCAAAAATTCTTTAAACATTATAGAAGAGTCAACAATACCCTAAGTAAAGGTCCAAACACACTCAAAAACCTATAATATGATATTAAGAACCTAAGGAATAGCTACGGGGATTCAGAAATGAGTTTCGAGGTGTCGGGAGGTCGAAATAACATTGGAAATTGCGTAGATTGTTTTGTTTTTGTGTAATTGAGATATTTTTTACATTGTATTCATTTTCATATGTTCATTTCAAGTAATTTCAACTGAATTGACTTTGTACTTCATATGCCATGACTTCTTATTCTTTCTCATTACATGAGGTTGCTTTCATGGTATAGTTTGTTGATAAAATGATTTCATTGACTCCAATTCATGTGCTGTGTCATTATTGATTATTAATACATGCGGTCAGTGATATAGCATATTATTAGGCAGGTATTACATAGTATTGTTATCTATTTCCTAGGTGCATTAGTTTGCATTGTTTTGTTGGATTCCATTACTGTATTGTTCTTGAATATGAAAGTAGTTCTTGTATCTAGGACAACTTTACGATAGAAATTCGGCGGACATACAGGGGTCACTAGACTTTCCAGTGTGATTAGGATTTTGGCACTATCTTGCGCAGCACAAAGGAAATAAGTCGTCGGGGTTGTTGGTAAGCATAACTTGCACAGCACCCGGGTCTCGGGACCCTGGGTTGTTGGCAAGTATATATCGCATTTGACCGGCACCAGTGGAAGGATATAAAGGCAAGAGCACTGCTCAAACTTTCACATTGATGTGGAGCTCAACTCCATCCTCATATAGTGGAAAAGGCTGATGTGATGAAGATTATGGCAAACCAGCCCTAGATCATTACTACTTAGCAGTGTGTCAGTTTATGTTGTTTAGTTGAATTATCTCTTTTTATGTTCTCCCTTTCAGTATAGGTGCTAATATCACGCTTTTAGATATTTGTTGCATATTTGGGAATGTGAAAAAAATATCTCTCAGTATTACTTTGTACTTTACTGTACGCATCGTCTACTTTGTGACGGTGGGTGCAGATTCATCGAGTAGCAGACAAGGCAAAGAGAAGATCGACGACTACCTCTAAGCCGGTGGAGTCCTGCTGCCCCAAATTTTGTTGCTTTTGATTTTTGATGTATTACTTTTATATGCCTATCATATACTTTTGGGGTTGTATATTATAAGTTGAGTGAGTAGTACCTTGACCTGACACATGTTATATATCACTGCTTTCTTATATAGATGCATGTGATCTTTATTCCATTAAAAATAATAATTGGTATGTAACAAGGTTTTTGAAAAGCTGACTAGTCCCTTATTTGGTCATATATGGCGAGGTTAGGCTTAATAACAAGGTTAGGCTGGATGGTGCCTAAATTTTAGAACGGGTCATCACAGTTGGTATCATAACCTAATTTCTAGAATATTATGTACACTTTAAGGAATTGTCCGAAGTTGGGATATCATAACCACATGCGGTATCATATTCTATGTTTATAAAGCTTAGGATAGCCTAAGTTTATAGAGCTTAGGATTGTGGAAAATAGTCATTCCACAAGATGATACCAAAGCTACAATGCGTAGCAAAATGACTAAACTTTCTAATATGTAACAAAAAAAATTTAAACATAAAAAATAAATCTTAGTTATGGAAAACTAGATGATCTTTGCCTAGAAGTCATTAGTTGGAAAGTGAGTGAAAGTGAGATGAGGATGTCTTATATGTATATATGTAAGTTTTGCATATGTATATGTGCATTATCTACATAGTAGCTGATTTGTGTTCGCTATAAACTTGCAGATATTGATGGCTCATTCACGGCATAGCGAGGATGCAGGTGCGAGTGGCAGCCAGCCTCCTATTCCATCAGCAGATGATTTTCAGAGGATATCTGATCGAATAGCTGCTCAGGGATAGCAGTTGGCAGAGTTCATTGTCTTGAAGACTTCACAGTTCACTCCACCAACACAAACACTAGCCCCTACTACTACGACTATTTCCACATTACCGATAGCAATGCCAATAGTACATACCATAGCTATAGTGACACCTCCAATCATAGAGACAGTTTTTACACCGTCTTTTACACCGCCATTTTCTAGCTCGACAGCAGAGGTTATGTCGGTGAAAGATTTCATCAGACTAAAGCCAGTATACTTTGATGGTCAGAGATATTTCAAGAAGATCAGAAAGTGGGAACTGGCTCAGGAGAAATAGCATCGAGCCTTAAGGATTGAAGACAGACTCCGAGCTAAGATTTCGTCGTACACTCTATAGAGAAATGCTGATGTGTGGTGACATGCGATGATAGCTTTTGAGGGAGAGTTTGAGTCATAGGATGCCTTCAAGATGAAATTTTACCAGCTGTACTTCCCACCGACAGTGATGAAAAGGTTCAAGAAGGAATTCAAGAACCTAAGACAAGGAGGTAATGAATTGGTGATGAGCTGAAGAGAAAGATACTGCTATTTGAGGTAGTTCGTTGGAGATTTAGTGAGAGAGGATTTAGATGATGTGTACCACTTTGAGAATGGACCGAGGCCTAATATTGGATGTTACGTAGTCAGTTTAGGTTTCGGGACTATGGGTGAGAATCACGATCATGCACTTCTCACGAGACATATTATTTGGGTAAAGTTGCCGATGGGACACCGCTAGTACCAGCATTAACACCTGACTGGGTAGCGGAGTTTGAGAGGAGGAGATAGAGGGGCAAGAGACTGAGGAGATGGGATATAGGTACCTAAGGGTCAGGGACATCTACAGTAGTTGTACCCTTTGTACCATCCCCTACGCCATTGTTGGCTACTATTGGTAGACCTCCCTTGCCACCACCATTTAGACCTACAATACTAGCTACTAATACTTTGCCAATTCTACCAGCACTACCAACACGTCAGGAGCAGCAAGGTGGTAGAGGTCGTGGCAGAGGTAGAGGTTGAGATATTTCTCGACAGGGCTAGAGACATTCATAGGTCTAAGATCAGGTTCAGGGTCAAAATAGACCTATCACATGTTATAGGTGTGGTTAGGTTGGGCACGGGATTAAAGATTGTCTACAACCAGTAGCCGTGTTTCCACCGCAAAGTCGAGAGGGTGTACACATGGTAGCACTGCCCGATACAGACGCCACACAAAGACTCATTGAGGTTGTGGTTTTCATTTGTGGTAGACATTTATATGTTTTATTTCATTTGATTTCTCCAGTATCCTTCATTTCTATTCATATGATAGGCATCTTAGGGTTGACACTGGTTAGAGTTAGAGTACATTTAATTTTGAATACCATAGTCGGAGATAAAGTTTACCCCAATTGTTTTGTTGAGGGATGTCCAGTAGAGATTGGTGGGGAAGAGTTACATGCAGACTTCAAAGTTCTCGAGTTCCTAGATTTTGACGCGTTCTTAGGGATGCATTGACTAGCAGCGTAACATGCTCATATCGACTATTTCAGTAAGACAGTGATATTTGAGACCCCAAGGCGTATGATATTTCTGTCTAGTGGTAGTACACCGAGAGACGAGGACATCAGAGGTCGACTTGAGACTAGGGGAGAGATGGTGAATCTGGTGTAATTATACCCGAAGTAGAGAGTCAGGGACCCAGAGTTGACGACATTCTGGTTGTGTGCGAGTTTTGGGACGTGTTTCCGAAAGACTTACCTAATTTACCACCACCTAGAGAGGTAGATTCTATCATTAACTTAGTGCTAGGCACTAGACCTATATTTATACCACCATACCACATTGCTTCGAGAGTTGGAGGAGTCAATTACAAGATTTGGGATAAAAGAGACTCATCACACCTTCTATGTCATCACGAGGAGCACCGGTCATGTTCGCGAAGAAGGACAGTACTTTGAAACTGTGTATTGATTATAAACAGTTGAACAGGGTCATAGTAAAAAAATATCCCTTACCACTGATTGATGACTTATTTGATCGGCTGAGAGGACTACAATATTTCTCAAAGATAGACCTACATTCAAGGTATTATCAACTTAGGATCAAGGATGAGGATTGGTCTAGGACGACATTCAGTACCAAATATAGACATCATCAGAAAGATATTGCAGACTTTAAGGGAGCATCGACTCTATGCCGAGTTCAGCAAGTGTGAATTTTGGCTGTCAGAAGTCAAGTTTTTAGGATATGTTGTTGGAGTAGTGGGCATTGCTGTAGATCCAGCCAAGATTCATGCTATTATGGATAGGCCTACGCCGAAGTCAGTTACGGAGATCATGAGTTTTTTGGTGTTAGCAGGATATTACCGCAAGTTCGTGAAGGGTTTCTCGAAGATCACTTCATTGATTAATAGATTGACTTAAGAAGATGTCAAGTTTGATTGGTTCGAGGAATGCGAGGAGGTATTTGCTCAGCTAAAGAGATTGTTGACTACCGCACCCGTATTGATATTGCCAGAGGCTCGATAGGGATTTCTGGTAAATACAGATGCTTCTCATAGAAGTCTAGGTTACGTGGTGATGCACGATAAAGGCATGATGACTTATGCATCCAGATAGCTAAAACTACGTGAGAAGAATTATCCCACTCATGATTTAGAGTTGGCAACGGTAGTATTTGCTCTGACGATATGGAGACATCATATGTATTGAGAGAAGTTCACGCTCTATACTAACTATAAGAGTTTGAAATACCTTTTCACACAAAAACAGAGCTTAACATGGGACAATGCCGATGGTTGGAATTTCTGAAGGACTACAAATTTCTCTAGAATATAATATAGTGAAAGCTAACGTAGTTGTTGATGCACTGAGTAAGATATCGACTGGTGATGCCAAGGTTTTTAGATGCCATATGATGCATGAGTATGGATTACTCGAGGCAACACCGATGATGATTCGGTTAGATATTCCTACCAACCTCTTAGATGATGATTCGTGCACTGATGAGGCTTCAGACAATGTCTACACAGGGAGTGTTATAGGGTCAAAAAGTCGATATTCTATACTCAAGTTAGTGAGTTAGCCCCGAGTACTGATTGTACTAACTGGACTGAGATGGTGGATCAGTGTCTGAGATTTAGAGGAAGATTGTGGATACCGATAGTGGCAGAGTTGAGAGATGAGATTCTTCAGGATTCACACCGCTCTCGGTTCAATGTTAATCCAGGTTAGACCAAAATGTACTCTGACAAGATGAGATATTCTGGGTAGCTTGGGATGAAAACTAACGCATCAAAATTTATTTGGAATTGTAGGATCTACCAATAAGTGAAGGAAGAGCATCATAAACGTGGAGGATTATTACAGCCACTTCCCATTAGATAATGGCAGTGGGAAGATATAGCCATGGATTTTGTTAGAGGACTACCAAGAACTGCTTGTCGACATGATTCTATTTGGATGATTGTGGATAGACCGAGAAAATCTGCCCATTTCATACAAGTTGCAACTCATTACACGTTTGACCAGTTGAGTGTATTGTTCGAGAGGGAGATTATTAGGCAGCACGCGGTACCATTGACTATTACGTCATACAAAGATGATATGAGTAAGTCCAGGAAGTGGTGGAGTATGCAGGAGTAGTATAGTACGCGCCTAGTTTAGTACAACATTTCACCCTCAAACTGATGATTGATTGACTGAAAGGTTGATTCAGACTTTCGAGAATATGCTCAGGGCTTGTGTACTTGAGTTTGGCGGATCATTGGAGGAATACCTACCATTGTGTGAGTTTGCATATATCAACAATTATCAGGCTAGCTTTAAGATTGCGCTATTTTAGGCTTTATATGGCAAACCGTGTCGTCGAGCCAGTGGAGTGGGACATTATAAGGCCTGAAATTGTTGGCGATCACAGAGAATGTATGACAGTTTCATCATAGGCTTAATGGAGCCCAAGAGAGGTAAAAATGGTATGCAGACACATCACAATGATCTCACGTATGACTTGGAAGCTTTAAGGTATCTAAAGGTTTCTCCTGGGAAGGGTCTTAACAAATTTAGTCTGAAGGGCAAGTTAAGACCGAGATTCATCGTGCCTTTCGAGATCAAGAAATGGGTCAGAAAGGTTGTTTATGAGCTGGATTTACTTCCACAAATGTCGGGGATTCGTCCTGTGTTTTAATTTTCTATGCTTGGACTAACCAAGTCGAAGGCAGGCGAGAGACTGACACATGAGGAGCAGCCAGTACATAATCTAGATCGTAAGGAACAACAGTTGAGAGATAAATCTATTTCGAAGGTGTTGCTCTAGTAGTATTTCCGAGGAGACTCATAACTCACTTGGAAATAAGAACACTATATGCGCGATAGGTTTCCGTACCTCTTCGAGTCAGGTAAAACTCTAGGTTAAGTTCAAGGATGAAGTTTTCATTAGTTGGGAAGAATTGTCACGGCCCAAATCTCTAATTTGACTTTAACCTTGTTGGGTTTTGGGATTCATACGCAGCGGAGATTACAAAACAATTTTGACAAAAACCCCCAACAGGATCCGAATCTAATTCCATTGAAAATGTTTAAACCATGAAAACTTAATCATACCTCAGTCGCAATGTACCTTTCTGAAGGTTAATCGATCTCAAAGGTGCTGGCAACGACGAACGCCCTCTATCAGCAGTCCACACACGAACGGCGACCGAGATTTGAAGTGCTAGCTTCGAGAGAATACCAAACCTTTTGTTTCTCTCCAAAACGATTCATAGCGTACCAGAAAACCCTAGTTCGTTTTAAAACGAAAATAGTGTTTCGGCCCTTAATCTTTTATACGTGTGTTCTAACTTAAAGCGTCTATTTATACAACCCTTGTATATAGACGGTTAAGTAAATTACACATATACCCCTACTTAAAGAAGTATAAGTGTAATACACCACAAGGACGTTTCCGTCATGAGTTTTATCATATAAAATTCATTTTTCTGAACCATCTTAAAATCTCGCAAAACCATTCTTAGTGTGCGACCCAATAGGCTCATACAACGTTGGCAGTGTACCAAAACACATTTTGGTATACAAGTCATAAGCGGCCTCTAGCAAGACATTATGACTACCCAAGTTGTACGAATATCAAATCGATACAACCTAATCAATAGTGTATCCTTTTGTCACACGATCTCCTTTCGATCAAACATAAGGCATGGAATTGTCATCCAACAAGGTCAATCGTACTAGTCTCGATCTCTAGGTAGACTGAAAACATCCAAGTGACATTGATCAATATCAATTCACTTAGAATAGGCCTTTTAACAGTCTAATACATCGAGGGATCCACTAGATATCTCTCTTTATATGAGAGGGACAAATTCTATCTTGATTACACAACTTCATCACATTGCTCACACAGTAACCAATCACAACCTTTATAATCGTCCGGTTAAAGACAACGTTTGATAGTGTCAAATCACTGTGTTCCTAACGTTGAAGTCTCTGGTAATCTCGAGTCAGAGGACTGAAAAATATACCTATCATGAGAAACAACTATGACTTAATCCATGTGATGTTCTCATAGCGGGTCGATCCAGTACTTTGTTCCCTAACAAGTACTCGTGATCTTGATTCCTATCCCTATACGTATAATCAACATATGATCATCAATCAAGACTCAAACTAGTCTTAATTCATTATAGTTCCCAATATAATGATCGACTAGGGACATTTAAGATATTTCTTTAAAAACCATGGATCTTATCATAATGTAAACATGCAAATTAATTATAATAAACAACAAATGAAATCCTCTGTTTTATTAACTAAAAGTATTCATAAAGACAGTTAATGGATCGACCTAGGGCACATGCCCCAAAAAACTTTATAATCAGGACGAAATGACCCGTGATGTGGAACCTGCTTCGATATGTGTCTTGACTAAGGCTTGATGGGCAAGTTAAATTTTATATTTGTAATAATGAATGCCTAGTGTATTCTAGATGTGTAGACTACTAATTTATTCCTACTTATAGATAGGTGTCAAGAAATGTGTTGGTCTACGCCTCGAGTTGCATGCTGTTGTGGGACCGAGGTAGAGAACAATACGGTAAGTTTTTATAAGCTTTATATTGCTTTAATAAGTGAGATGAGTGGGGCTATGGTTGTTTAAGTATCAAATACACTTAAGTTAGTAAGTTAAAACAATAGCCACTTAATATTTCTCGAGACACATATTGACCCATCTCAACACCAATTGAGTTACTTATTGGTGTCATTTGGCATGAGTTAGTGGGACATTTGTGAATAAGTGTACCATTAGATAGGTCTAGAGATACGTGTGCACATTAGGATCAATGGATACCAATCAACCATATCCAATTCATGATTATAAAGCTTTTGGTCAACTTAGGCAACTCAAGTCTTTCATTTTCATTTGCTTAAGAGATAGGCAAAGTTGCTTGAGAAGGAGCTGCTGGAGAAGAAGAAGATCACAAAAACTTAGTGATTTAGAGAAGGAGAATTCAAGCATGGCCAGTGCTCATCAAGTTAGGTAACTCCTCTACACTACAGAGTTAGCTTATTCCAATGAATTCATGAATTTGATGTTGTGGGTTGTTGTTTATTTTGTTGTGATGCCATGGAAATCTAGTAGTGTTTATGCAGTTTCACGGCCCAAATTTTTAATCCTAGTTTAATCTCTTAATTGGGATCAACGACCTGTGACGTGGGACCCGCAGCTAGATATGTGTCATAACCGAGGCTAGGTGGTCGAGGTAAATGTTATATTTATTATGATGTATGCTTAGTGTATTGTATATGTGTAGGCAACTAGTCATTTCTACTTATGATAGGTGTCGAGGCATGAGCAGAGACGCACCTTGATATATAAACTGGCGTGGGACCGAGTTAGAGAGCAATGTGATGAGTTGTTATAAGCTTTATAGTGGTTTCATAAGTGATATAAAAGGGGCTATGATTGGTTAATTATATAATATACTTAAGTTAGTAAGTTAAAACAATAGCCACTTGATATTTCTCGAGAGACGTGTTGGCGCATCTCAACACAAATTGATTCACTCATTTGTGTCACTTGGCATGAGTTACTAGGACATGTGTTAGTAGGTGAACCATTAGATAAGTCTCGAGATACGTGTGCACATTAGGATCAAGGGCTATCAATCAACCATATCCAATTCATGACTATAAAGCTTTTAGTCAACACAAGCAATCAACTCTTTCATTTTGAATTCTTAAGTGAGAATCAAGCTAATCTAGTGTCCATAAAGTTAGGTAACTTTTTTACACCATAAACATAGCTCAATTCAACGAATTCATGTATTTGATGATATGTATTGTTTTGTGTTGGTAATGATGTCTTGAAACTTTGAAGTGTCTATGGAGGTGTTCAAGGCAATAGCATAGCCAATGTGTGGAGAAAACTCAGAATTTTGTTTGCAGAATTCTGGATTCTGTAACACATAGCGCGTTATGTAAGATAGGTAGCACACAACATGCTATAACAGCATAAAAAAATCAGCAAGTCTCAAAAGGTCCTTAAACACTATAAATGAGTCTAATATGCTAAGTAAAGGTCCAAACACACTAAAAAACTTATGATATAATGTCAGGAACCTAAGGAAGTATTCCTGGGATTGAAATGTTAGTTTCCAGGGTGTTGGGAGGTCGGAGTAGCATAGGAAATTACGTGGATTGTAAGTAAACTGATTGAGATATTTATTTAGATTTCATTCCTATTCATATGCTCATTTATAGTTATTTGGACTGAATTGCCTTTGCACTCCATATGCAATGAATTGTTCACTCTCATTACATGAGGTTGCTTTAATGGTATATTTTGTTGATAAAATGATTGCATTGACTCCAATTCATGTGCCATTATTGATTGTTAATACACGTGGTTAGTTAATTAGCATTCTATTAGGTAGGTGTTACATAGTATTGTAATCCAATTCCTTTGGGCACTAGATATTAAATTGCTTTATTAGATTCTCAAACTATGTTGTTTCTAGAAAATGAAAATGGTTCTTATATCTAGAGTCATTACATTATGGAGGTCCGTCAGACATACGGGGTTATTAGACTTCCAGGGTGATCGGGATCTCTCCAGTATCTTGTGCAGCACATGTGAAATGCTTCCCGGGGTTGTTGGCAAGCATAACTAGCGCAACACCCGTGGTATGGGACTCGAGGTTGTAGGCAAGTATATATTGCAAGTGATTGGCACCAGCGAAAGGTTATAAATGAAAGAGCACTGATAAAACCTTCACATTGATGTAGAGCTCAGCTCTATCCTCATATTGTGGAAAGGCTGATGTGATGAAGATCATGACAAACTTGTACTCACCATCTAGTTTGTGACGGTGGGTGCAGATCCATCGAGTAGCAGACTAGGCAAAAATAAGATTGGAGATTACCTTTGAGCTAGTAGACCACTACTACACCCAATTTGTATGTTTGTTTTTTTGATGTATTACTTTTATATGTATATGATATACTTTTAGGGTTGCTTAAATTGGGTTGAGTGAGTAGTACCTTGATCAGACGCATAATCTTATATATCGACGTTTCATTATATATATGCATGTGATCTTTATTCCCTGGTTTTTTCCATAATTTGTTAGGTCTCATGTTATAAGCTTCTGTTAGATTGTTAAGGCTTCAGTTGAATAATATTTTAAGTAAACAAAGTTTTAACTAACTCTGATTAATGAATTGTAATAGGTTAAGTATAGGTTTATATTCATTTAAAAAAATTAATTGCTAGGTAACAAGGTTTTGGAAAGGCAGAATAGTACCTTATTCAGTCCTATATGGAGAGGTTAGGGTTTAATAAAGCGATTAGGCCGGGCATCCCTAATTTGAAAATTGGTTGTCACACTATTAGTTCATAGTCATGTCGTTTGGTTTGATTAATGCTCCTACCGTGTTTATGGATTTGACGCATGAAGAAATGAGGCCATTTCTTGACTATTTTTTGATAGTTTTCATTAATGATATATCGATATACTCAATGATTTAAGAGGATCACGAGCTCCACCACAGAGAGACATTGCAGATTTTAAGGGAGCATCAACTTTACGTCAAGTTCAACAATTGAATCTTAGCTGTTAGAGGTCAAGTTTTTGGGACATGTTGTTGAGCAGTAGGAATCACTGTAAATCTGACCAAAATTCAGGCTATTATGGATTAGCAGGCACCAACTTCAGCTACAGAGATCATGAGTTTTCTGATATTAGCAGGGTATTACCATAGGTTTGTGAAGGATTTCTCCAAGATTGCTTCACCGATGAGCAAATTGACCTATAAAGATGTTAGGTTCGATTGGTTTTGGAAATGCGAGGAAGCATTTACTCAGCTGAAGAGATTGTTGACTACCGCACTAGTGTATGGAGAGAGGTTGGCATTTTACATTGACCATATTAGTTTGAAATACCTCTTCATAGATAAAAGCTGAACACAGACAATGCAAATGGTTGGGATTTTGAAGGACTATGACTTTTCACTACAGTATCATCCAAGAAAAGCTAATTTAGTTGCTGATGCGCTGAGTAGGATATTGGCTGGAGATGCTTAGGTTGTTAGATGCCTCATGACGCATGAGAAGGAAGTACTCGATGCAGCAGCGATGATGACCCAGTCAGATATTCCTATCAACACTCGTGTGATGATTTGTGCACAGATGAGTCTTCATACCGTGTCTATACAAAGAGTGTTAGAGGGTCATTGAACTGACATTCTTTACCCGAGGCTTAATGAGTTAGACTAGAGTACGGATTGTAATGACTAGCTTGAGACGGTCGATCAGTGTCTCGAATTTAGAGGTAGATTTGGATACCTGCAGTGACATAGCTGAGAGATAAGATTCTTCAAGAATCGCACGGTTTTTGGTTCATTGTTCATTCAGGAAGGACCAAATGGTACCATGACATGAAGAGAGATTTTTGGTGGCCTGAGATGAAAGCAGACGTATCGAAGTTTATCAGGAATTGTGGGATCTGCTAACAGGTGAAGGAAAGCATCATAGACCTGGAGGATTGATCCTGTCGCTTCCCATTCCACGATAGAAGTGGGAAGATATTACCATGGACTTTGTTAGAGGATTGTCGAGGACTGTCTATCGACCCGATTCCATCTGGGTGATTGTGGACAGATTGATGAAATTTGCACATTTCTTATCAGTTGCAGCAAATTATACATTTGACCAATTGAGTTTATTATTCGAGAGAAACTATTAGGCCGCATAGGGTACCATTGACTATTACGTTACATAGAGATGATATGTATACATCCAACATATGGCGGAGTATGCAGGAGCAGTATGGTACGCGCCTACAGTTTAGCGTAGCCTTTGACCCTCATAATGATTGGTAGATTGAAAGGTTGATTCTGACTCTCGAGGATATGCTCATGGCTTGTGTACTTGAGTTTGACGAATCATGGGAGGAGTACCTATTATTGTGTAAGTTTGCATACAACAACAATTATCAGGTTAGCATTGAAATGGCACCATTTGAGGCATTATATGGCAGACCGTGTCGCTCACCATCTTGTTGGGTTGAGCCAGAGGACCGAGACATTCTAGGGCCTGAAACTGTTGCCGATCACATATAGAGAAGGTACGACAAATTTGCCAAAGGCTTAAAGAAGCCCATGAGAGACAAAAGAAGTATGTAGACACGCATCACTGCGATCTCACGTATGACGAGGGAGCTTTAGTGTATCTAATGGTTTCTCCTCATAAAGATCTTCATAGATTTGGTTTGAAAAGAAAGTTAGCACCGAGATTTATCGAGCCTTTCAGGCTCAAGAAACGGGTCAGAAAGGTTGCTTATGGAGCTGGATTTACCTCCAAAGATGTCGGGGACTCATTTAGTGTTTCATATTTCTATGCTTCAACTACGCAAGTCGAAGGCAAGTGAGAGACCGACAGTAGACACGAGTCAGATTGACTTGAGTGAGGATTTTATCATATGAAGAGCAGCCAGTACAGATCCTAGACAAGAGGGTACAATAGTTAAGAGGCAAATCTATCTCGAAAGTGTTAGTCAAGTGGCAGTTTCACGAAGACTAGGAACTGACTTGGGAACATGAAAACTATATGAACAGTAGATTTATGTACCTCTTCGAGTCAGGTATAGTTTTAGGTTGATTTTAATTTCGATGACGAAAACTCCATTAGTTGGGAATTATTGTCACGGACGAAATAGCTAATCTTTGTTAAATTTGTTAATCGGGATCAAGTGACACGTGACATGGGACCCACAGTGAGATACGTGTCATTATGAGGCTAGGTGGCCGAGGTAAATGTTATATTTGTGGTGATGTGTGCTTAGAATATTATATATGTGTAGACTACTAAGTCACGCTTACGGGTTGATAAGTGTCGAGATTTGAATTGGGACTCTCCTCGATATGCATGTTGGCGTGGGATCGAGGTAGAGAATGATAAGGTAAGTTGATACAACCTTTATATGGTTTTATTAAGTGAGTTATATGGATTATGGTTGATTAGGTGTTGATACACATAAGTTAGTACGTTAAAACTTAGCCATTTGATGTCTCTGGACACGAGTTAAAATGCTTCAACACCAATTGAGTTATTGTTTGGTGTTACTTAAGAATGAACTAGTGGGACATGTGTGTTTTGGAGATCCATTGGTTAAGTCTCGAGATGCGTGTGCACTATGTGATCAAGGGCTATTATTCAACCCTATCCAATTCAAGTATATAAGCTTGATCAAATTAATTACCGCTCATACTCTCATTACCATTTCTTCATCGTGAAGCAAGGCTGCTGGAGAAGTGAAAAGCTGCTGGAGGAGGAAGAACACAGTAAGGAACCAGTGGAGTTGGTGAAGAAGAGACCAAGTTAGCTAGTGATCAAATTAGGTAACTACTCTACTCCCTTAACATAGCTTAATTTCATCAACTCATGTATTTGATGTTATGGGTTGCTGTTTGATGTTGTGAATGGTGTCTTGGAACTCTAGAGGTGTGTATGAGGGTTCTCAAGACATCAACATAGCCTATTTGTTGAGAATAATCGGAATTCTGATTTCATAATTCTAGGTTCTGCAACACATAGTGCGCTATGCACGATGGGTATGTTGGTCATTAGCGCGCTACACATGGTCATTAGCGTACTAAATGCTCTGGCAGCATAAAAATCTGCAAGTGTCAAGAAGTCTTTAAACGTGAGACAAGATTCTAATCCAAACACACTCCAAAACATATGATATGATGTCAGGAACTTAGAGAAGTATTTAAGAGATTCAAATACGATTTTCGAGGTGTTGGGAGGCCGGAGTAGCATAGGAAGTTTCGTGGTATTTAAGTAAAATGATTGAAAGATTTCTTTACATTTCATTCCTATTCATATGTTCATTTCTAGTCATTTGGACTAAATTGCCTTTAGTACTTCATGTGTCATGACTTGTTCATTCTCATTACATGAGGTTGTTTCATGGCATAGTTTGTTGATAAAATGATTTCATTGACTCCAATTCATGTGCTATGTCATTATTGACTCTTATTACTGGTGGTCGGTAAAATAACATGCTATTAGATAGTTTTTGTGAATCTATATCCTTTGTGCATTAGTTATGCAATTGTATTTATTGGATTCCAATATCGTGTTATTTTTTAATATAAAAGTGGTTCTTGTATCAGCGTCATTTTACGATTGAAATCTAGCTGACATACGGGGGTCACTAGACTTTTCAAGTTGTGAACGGGATTTCTACACTATCTTGCGCAACACACGGGTTATGTCACTCGGGGTTGTTGGCAAGCATAACTTGGGTGACTTCACGAGTTGTAAGACTCGAGGTTGTTGGCAAGTATACATCCCAGTGACTTATATTTGGGATAGTTATAAAGGCGTATTATACCATTTAAGTACGACCTTCATAGAGATGCAGAGCATAGCTCCATCCTTATATAATGGAAAGGCTGATGTGATGAAGATCACGTCCGACCAGGCCCTAGACCATTGCAACTTAGCATAGTTGCTATTATTATTATTATGATTCTTCATATTTATTGCATAATTGGGAATGTGAACAAATGTCTCTTAGTATTACTTTCTATTTTCAAGTACTCACCATCTAGTTTGTGAACCGAGTAGCAAGCCAGGAAAAGAGAAGATCGGCGACTACCTCTGAGCCAATGGAGCATTGCTACACTAGATATTGTAGGTTTTGCTTTGATGTATTACTTTTATATGTATACGTTATTCTTTTGGGGGTTATATATTATAGGCTGAGTGATAGGTACCTTGACTAGACACATGATGTTATATATCGCCGTTTCATTATATATGTGCATGTGATCTTTATTTCTAGGTTTTCCCCAAAGGTTAGGCTACACGTTTATAAGCTTATGCTAGCTAATTAGTTAAGACTTTCGCTACATAACGCTTAAGTTAGTAAATTTTAATTAACTCTGATCTATGAATTTACATAGGATAGGTATATGTTTATATCTATTTGAAAACTAAATAATTGGTAGGTAATAATAAAGTTGTTGAAAATGATGACTAATTCCTCGTTAGGTCATATATAGTGAGACTAGGGCTTAGTAATGGGATTAGGCCGGGCGGTGCATATTTGATAGCCATGAATTTTGTTAGAGGATTGCCTAGGACTACTCGTCAACACGATTCTACTTAGGTGATATTGGATAGATTGATGAAATCTACCCATTACATACGTATGGCAGCTCTCACTACATGTTTGACCAGTTGAATTTATTCTTCGAGAGGGAGATTATTAGGCTACATGGGGTACCATTGAGTATCACGTTAGACAAAGATTCTATGTATACATCCAGGATGTGGCGTAGTATGCAAGAGCAGTATGGAATATACCTACAGTTTAGCATAGCCTTTCACCCCTAAACTTGTGAGCAAATTGAGAGGTTGATTCAAACTCTTGAAGATATGCTCAGGGCTTATGTACTTTAGTTTGGCAGATCGTAGAAGAAGTACCTACCGTTGTGTGAAATTGTATACAACAATAGTTATTAGGCTAGCAATGAAATTATATAGCATACCATGTCGTTCACCATCTCGTCGGGCTGAGCCAGGAGAGCTATAGTTGATAAGGCTTGAAATTATTGTTGATCACACGAAAAAGGTATGATAGATTCGCCAAAGGCTTAAGGAAGCCCAGGAGAGACAGAAGAATAGGTAGTTACATATCGCAGCCATCTGATGTATGATAAGGGAGCCTTTGTTTATCTAAAAGGCAAGATAGCACCGAGATTAATCATACCTTTCAGGATCGAATGGCGGGTCGAAAATGTTACTTATGAGCTTGAGTTACCTCTACTCATGTCGGGGATGCATCCAGTTTGCCATATTTCTATGCTTTAACTAGCTAACTCCAAGGCAAACGTACGACCAACAATTGACTTGAGCCAGATTTCTTTGAGCGAAAACATATCATAAAAGAAGTCTCCAGTAGAGATCATAGATCGGAGGGTACAGTTGTTGAGAGTCAAGTCTATTCCAAAGGTGTTAGTTAAGTGGCAATTCGATGGACACTCTGAGCTCACTTAGGAGCCGGAAGACTATATACAAGACAGGTTTTCGTAGCTCTTTGAGTTAGGTATAACTTTATGTTAAATTTAATTTTGAAGACGAAATTTCCATTAGTTGGAAAGAATTGTCACGGCCCGAATTTCCAAATCCAAGTTTAATCTCTTAATCAGGATCAAGTGATCCGTGACATGGGACCCGCATCAAGATACATGTCATGGTCATGGCAATGTGGCCGAGGTATATGTTATATTTGTTATGGTGTATGCCTAGTGTATTGTATATGTGTTGACAACTAAGTCATTTCTACTTGTGTATAGGTATCGAGATGTGAGTAGGGATGTTCCTTGAGTTACGTGCCAGCATAAGATCGAGGTAGAGAGTAATAATGTAAGTTTTATGTATCATGAATAGTGATTTCGATATGACTATGGTTGAATATAAAGTTAATGTGCCTAAGTTAGTAAGTTAAAAAAATAGCCACTTGATATTCATCGAGATACATATGGACACATCTAGACATCAGGTGAGCTACTCATTGGTGTTACTTAGCATTAGTAAGTGGAGAGTAAAAGGGACATGTGTTAGTATGTGGACCACTAGATAGGTCTCGAGATACGTGCGTACTTGAGGATCAATCGCTATTAATTAACCATATCCATTTCCTATATAAAGCTAGTGATCAACTTAAACAACTCAAACCAAATTTATTTCGTTTTTTAACTTGGAAGAAAACTTGCTAGAGAAAGAGAAGCTGCTGGAAGAAGAAGAAGAAGACCAGCAACTAAGATAGTTTGGTGTAGGAGTTGATCAACTAGGTGGTTCACATCAAGTAGGTAAATTCACTACACCACAAACTTAGCTCAATTCAATGAATTCGTGAATTGGATCTTATATGTGGCTATTTCAAGTTTTTGTGGATGTCTTGGAATTTTGGAGGTGTGTATGGGGGGGGTTCCTAGGGCATTGATATGGCTTATAGGTGGAGAAAACTCAAATTTCTGATTGCAAAATTTTGGGTTTTCCTGTATATAGCACTAGGTAGGGTAATTAGCGCGCTAGAGAAACTTGTTAGCGTGTTAATGACCTCAGTAGCGCGCTAATCAAGGTATTTAGCGCGCTAGGTATTATGACAGCATAAAAATTTGCAATTCTAAAAAAATATGTAAAACGCCATAAACAAGTCAAATACCTTAAGTAAAGGTCCAAACATACTCAAAAACATGTTATATGATATCAGGAACCTAGGGAAGTGTCTCAGAGGCTCAGATACGAGTTTTGTGATGTCGGGAGGCCAAAATAGCTTAGAAAATTGTGTGGATTGTAAGTAAACTGATTGAGATATTTATTTACATTTCATTCCTGTTTATTTGTTATTTTCTAGTCATTTGGACTGATTTGTCATTGTATTTCATATGCTATGACTATTTGCCCTTTCTCATTTCATGAGATTGCTTTCGTGTTATAAGTTCTTTTCTAGTCATTTGGACTGATTTGTCATTGTATTTCATATGCCATGACTATTTGCCCTTTCTCATTTCATGAGATTGTTTTCGTGTTATAGATTGTTGATTAAATTACTTCATTGACTCCGGATCATGTGCTATGTCATTTTGATTGTTAATATATGTGGTAAGTGAAATAGCATGCTATTAGGTAAGTGTTACATAGTGTTGTGACTCTATTTCCATTGTGCATTAGATATGCAATTGTTTAGTTGGATTCTCAAATCGTGCATGATATTCCTTGAAATATGAAAGTAGTTCTTGTATCTAAGGACCATTTTCGGCAGACATACGAGGTCACCAGACTTCGAGAGTGATTAGGATCTCTCCACTATCTTGTGCAGCATATGGGAAATGAGTCCCGGGGTTGTTGGAAAGCATAACTTGTGTTGTACACGAGGTTTGGGACTTGGGGATGTTGGCAAGTATACATCGCATGTGATTAGCACCAGCGAAAGATTATAAAGGCAAAAAGCATTGCTCAGACCTTCACATTAATGTAGAGCTCAGCTCTATCCTCATATAGTGGAAAAGGCTGATGTGTTGAAGATCATGATCGACCAGCCCTAGATCATTACTACTTAGCCATGTGTCTGTTTCATTTTGTTTAGCTAACGTATCTCTTTGCATGTACTCTTTTCAGCATATTTGCTATTATTATGCTTTTAGATACTTGTTTCATATTTGTTAATGTCAACAAATGTCATTTAGTGTTACTTTCATTCCTGTACTCACCGCCCTTTTTTTTGACGATAGGTGCAAATCCATCGGTAGCAGACCATACAAAGAGAAGATCAGCGACTACCTCTGAGCCAGTGAAGTGCTGCAGCATCGAACTTTTATATGCATTTCATATACTTTTGGGGTTGTATGATATGGATTGAGACACTAGTACTTTGACCATACACGTAGTGATATATTATTGACGTTTCATTATATATATAAGCTTGTGATTTTTGTTTCCTAGTTTGCCCACAATTGTTAGGTGTCATGTTATAAGATTCCACTAATTGGTTAAGACTTCCATTGTATAAATTTTTAAGTAAGTAAATTTTATTGAACTCCAATTTATGAATTGGCATAAGATAGATAATTGTTTATTTGAAAAATAAGTACTTGGAATGTCATAGTACTTTGGAAAGGCTGACTAATCCCTTGTTAAGTTTTACGTGGTGAGATTTGGGCTTAATGACGGGATTAGGCAAGGCGGTGCCCAATTTTGAGAAGGCCTCGTCACATATTTCCCTGATTTTTCCACAATTATTAGGTATCACATTAAAAGCTTCTGCTAATTTGTTAAGACTTCTACTCGATATACTTTTAAGTAAAATCTTAATTAACTATGATTTATGAATTTACAAAGGATAGGTAAATGTCTATTTGAAAAATAACGGGAAAGTACTGAGGTTTTTGAAAGGCTGAATATTCCTTGTTATGTCCGATATGGTGAGATTGGGGCTTAGTGAAGGGATTAGGCTGGGCGGTGTCCTAATTTGAGTGGAGATCGTCTCAGGTGATATTAGAGCCTAAGGTTATAAAGGCTAGGTTACAGAGCCTAAGTTTGTAGGGCTTCTTAGGTTGTGGAATATGGTTATTCTACAATGTGACAATAGAGCCACGGTTTGTATTAAAAGCCTAACTTTTCTAATAAGAAACAAATAAAATTTAAACCATAAATCATGAATTTTAGCTGTGAAAAACTAGATGGTCCTTGCCTAGAAACCATTAGTTGGGAAGTGAGTGAAAGTGAGATGGGATTTTTTTATATGTACATGTTAGTTTTCTAGATGTATATATATGCGTTATCTTGTAGTTTATTCACATTCGTTATTGATAAATAGACACTGATGGTTGATTCACGTAATAGCGGGGATGCTAGTGCAAGTGGCAACCAGCCTCCTATTCCATCGGTTGATGATTTTTAGTGGCTACTGACAAAGTAGCTGCTTAGGGACAATAGTTGGTGAAGTTAATTGCCATGATGATATCACGTTTTGTTCAACCAGCTCAAACACCAGCCCCTACTACTACGACTACTCCCACATTAGTGACAATAGTGTCGATAGTACATATTATACTGGTAGTGACACCTCCACCAATAGAGGCAATTTATACACCGTCTTTCACATCCCGTCTTCTAGCTCGACTGCAAAGGTTCAGTTGTTGAAGGATTTCATCAAACTGGAGCTAGTTTACTTTGACAGTTAGCAAGACTTTGAGCAAATTGAAAAATGGGTGTTGTCTCAGGAGAAGTTGCACAAAGTCTTGAGGATTGAGGATAGACTCCAAGCTGAGATTTCATCGTACACGCTATAGAGAGATGCCGACTTTTGGTGGCATGCGACGAGAGCTTCTGAGGGAGAGTTTAAGTATTATGATGCCTTCAAGAAGAAGTTTTATCAGCATTACTTTTCGCATGCATTGATGAAGAGGTTGAGGAAGGAATTCATGAATCTGAGACAGTGAGCTGACGATTCGGTGTTGAGCTATAGAGACAGATACGGCTATCTGAGGCATTTCGCTGGAGATCTAGTTAGAGATGATTCGGAGGATTTGTACCAATTTGGAGATGGACTAAGGCCAGATATAGGAATTTATGTGCTCAGTTCAATTGCTAACAATTTGGGTGAGATTTACGAGCGAGCAGTTTCTTACGAGACCTATTTTTGGGCAGAGTTGCCAACGGGACATCGTCAGTACCAGCGTAGACACCTAATCAGGTTGCGGAGTATGAGAGGAGTAGACAGAGGGGTAAGGGACCGAGAAGAAGGGAGCGAGGTTCTCATGAATCAGGCACAGTCTCTTCAGTTGTGCCCTACGTATTATCTCTTACGTCATAACTATAGTTGGTAGAACTCCTTTTCCACAACCAGTTAGACTTGCATTGTCAGCTCAAACTATTTTTCTAGCTCTACCAGCACCGAAAGCTCCATGTCAACAGCAGCAGGGTGGTAGAGGCCAAGGCAGAGGTAGAGGGAGATCGAGATAGTTCTCGACAGGGACAAAGACATGCACAGGCCTAGGATTAGGTTCAGGGTCTGCATAGGCCGATCACTTGCAATAGATGTGGTCAGGTTGGGCATGTGATTAGATGTTGTCCACAGCCAATGGCCGTGGTTCCACCTCAGAGGTGAGAGGGTAGTCACATGGTTGCACAGCGATATGTCGATGCTACACCAAAACTCATTGAGGGTATGGTTTACATTTGTGGTAGAAATTTATATATATTGTTTGATTCGAGTTCTACAATATCTTTTATTTCTGATTGCATGATAGCGTATATTTGATTTTAAGTGTCACATCCAGGGATAGGGTTTACCTTAATTGTCTTGTTGAGGTAGATTTACCCGTAGACTTCAGGGTTCTTGAGTTCTTAGAAATCGACGCATAGTTTAAGGAGGGATTGGTTAGCAGCGCATCATGCTCGTATCGACTATTTCAGTAAGACATTGATATTTGAGATTCCAAGCCATTCGATGTTCTCGTATAGTGGTAGTATACCTAGAGCCGAGGGCACTAGAGGTCGACATGTGACTAGTGTGAGAGATGGAGACTCTAGTATCATTATACACAGTAGTAGAGAGCCAGGGATCCAGACTTAAGGAGATTTTATTATTAAGTTTGTACTAATTAATCGACCAATATCTATACCACCAAACCGCATGGCTCCGAGAAAGTTGGAGGAGTTAAGGAGTTAGCTACAAGATTTGGGATGGAAGGGATTCATCACACCACTTATGTCGCCATGAGGATCACCGATCCTATTTGTGAAGAAAAAGGATGATACTTTGAGCTTGTGTATCGACTACATACACTTGAACAAGGTCTTAGTCAGAAAAAAGTAACCATTACCGCAGATTGATGACTCATTTGATCAGTTGAGATAAGCGCAATATTTTTCCAAGATAGACCTGCGATCAGGGTATCATCCGCTTAGGATCACGGATGAGGATAGGTCCAAGACGACGTTCAATACGAGATATGGACACTATTAGTTTACGGTCATCCGTTTGGTTTGATTAATGCTACTGCCATTTTTATGGATTTGATACACCAGGTAATGGGTCATTTCTTGAATGTTTTGTGATAGTTTCATCAATGATGTATTGATATACTTGAGGACTCGAGTGGATCACGAGCAGCACCTCAGGGAGACGTTGCAACCTTTGAGGGAGGATCGACTTTACGCCAAGTTCAGTAAGTGTGAATTTTGGCTGTAAGAGGTCAAGTTTTTTGGACATGTTGGAGCAGCAGACATCGCTGTAGATCGGACAAAGATTCAAGCTATTATTGATTGGTTGGCACTGATGTCAGTTATGGAGATCAACAGTTTTCTAGGATTAGCATGGTATTATCGTAGGTTCATGAATGATTTCTTGAAGACCGCTTCATCGATGACAAAATTGAGGTAAATGGTTTTATGATAATGGAGAGATTAGGGCTTAATAATAAATAATAAATAATAAATAATAAGTAGGTAAATGGTTTTATGTATTAAACCTGACTATTTCTTGTTGTCCTATATGGTGAGATTAGGGTTTAATAATGGGATTAGGCTGGGTGGTGCCCTAATTTGAGAAGGGGTCGTCACATGCAGTACCGGCTTCTATTACTTTGCCAGCTCTACCAGCATCACCAGCGCCACATCTGCGGCAGCAGCGTGGTAGAGGTCGAGGAAGAGGTAGAGATAGAAGTCGAAATAGTTCTCGACAGGGGTAGAGACAGGAAATCGCCCAAGATTAGGTTCAATGTAAGCGTAGACCTATCACATATTAAAGATGTGGTCAGGTTAGGCACGACATTAAAGATTGTCCACAGCCAACAGTCGTGATTGCACCGCAGAGTTGAGAGTTTGTGCACATGATAGTACAACCTGATATTGATGCCACATGGAGACTCATTGAGGGTATAATTTCTATTTGTGGTAAAGATTTATATGTTTTGTTTCTATTTGAATCCTCGTAGATCTTCCTTAGGTTTCTAATATCATATTATAAGTGTTTAAATGTGTTTGGACCTTTACTTAGGGTATTAGATTCTTTTATAGTGTTTACGAAGTTTTTTGAAAATTGAAGTTTTTATGCTTTCATAGACCTAGCACGCTAATGTATGGGGTTAGCTCGCCAATGACACATTAGCGCGCTACCAATCCTTATCTAGCGCGCTAATCCCAGTTAGCACGCTAGTTGATCCACCTAGAGTGCTATGAGCAGTAAAACCCATAATTTTGCAATCAGAATTCCGAGTTTTCTCTACACATAGGCCATGTTAATGCCTAAGGAACCTCCATACACACTTCTAGAGTTCCATGACATCAACCACAACATAAAACAAGAACCCATACATCAAATTTATGAATTAATTTGAATTAAACTAACTCTATGGTGTAGAGAAGTTACCTGAATTGATGAACACTAGCTATAGTTGATCTCTCCTTCACAAAATCACCAAGTTTTTGTTGATTTCCTTCTTCTCCAGAAAGCTACCTTCTCTCTTAAGCAAATGAAATGAAAGAGTTGAATTGCTTGAGCTGACCAAAAGCTTATATACATGAATTGGATATGGTTGATTGATAAAAAATAACCCTAATAAGTGACTCAATTGATACTAAGATATGTCAATACGTGTCTCGAGAAATATCAAGCGGCTATCATTTTAACCTACTAACTTAAGTGTATCTGATACTTAATCAACCATAGCCGCACTTATATCACTTATAAAAGCAATATAAAGCCTATACCAACTCATCATATTGTTCTCTACCTCGGTCCCATTTCAGCACGCAACTCGAGGCGAATTCCCACATACGTCTCGACAACTATTCAAAATTAGGAATGACTTAGTAATCTACACGTATACAATACGCTAGGCATACATCATTACAAATATAACATTAAGCTCGGCCATTTTGCCTCGATTGCGACATGTATATCGAAGCAGGTCCCAAGTCACGGGTCAATCGATCCTAATTAAAAGATTCATGCCAAATTATATATTTAGGCCGTGGCAATTCTTCCCAACTAATGAAAATTTTGGCCTCAAAATTAAACTTAACCTTAAGTTATACCTTACTTTAAGAGGTATGAAAACCTATCGTGCATATAGTCGTCACGTTCCCAAGTGAGTTTCGAGTCTCCATGGAACTGCAACTTGACCAACACCTTCGGAATAGACTTGCCTCTCAACAATTGAAAACTACAATCTTGAATGTGTACTGGCTGCTCCTCATATGATATGTCCTCACTCAAGTCAATCTGACTCAAGTCCACTATCGATCTCTCGCTTGCCTTCGACTTGGCTAGTCAAAGCACAGAAATATGAAACACTAGATGAATCCCGGACATTTGTGGAGGTAAATTCAGCCCTTATGCAACTTTTTCAACCCGTTTCTTGATCTTGAAGGGCCTTGTGAATGTCTATGCTAACTTGCCTTTCAGACCAAATCTATGAAGACCTTTCCAAGGAGAAACCTTTAGATACACTAAGGCTCTCTCGCTATACGTGAGATCACTGCGAAATGTCTTTACACTACTTTTGCCTCTCCGGGCTCCTTTGAGCCTCTGGCTAGTTTGTCGTACCTTTTACGTGTGATCAACAACAATTTCAAGCCCTATAATGTCCCTGTCCTCTGGCTCAGCCCAACAAGATGGTGAGCGACATGGTCTATCATATTGTCACAACCCAAATAGCTAATCTTAGTTTAATTTGTAAATCAAAATCAAATAAACCATGACGTAGGACCCATAGTGAGATACATGTCATTAATGAGGCTAGGTGGTCGAAGTAAATGTTATATTTGTAGTGATGTGTGCTTAGTATATTGTATATGTGTAGAATACTAAGTCACGCTTACGTGTTGATAGGTGTAGAGACGTGAGTAGGTACTCGTCTCAATATGCGTGCTGACGTGGGACCGAGGTAGATAGTGATAAGGTAAGTTGGGCTATGGCTGATTTGGTATTAAAATACCAAAGTTAGTAAGTTAAAACATAAGCCACTTGATATGTCTCGAGACACGAGTTCACATGCTTCAACATTACTAGAGTTATTGTTTGGTGTCACTTAAGCATGAATAGCGGGACTCGTATGAGTAGGAGGTCCACTAGTTAAGTCTCGAGATACGTGTGCACTATACGATCAAGGGCTATCACTCAACCCTATCCAATTTAACTATATAAACTTGTGATCAACTTAAACACCTCACATTCTCTCATTTCAATTTCTTCATCGAGAAGCAAGGGCTGCTGGTGAAGTGAAAGGTTGTAAGAGGTGGAAGAAGACAGCAAGGAACTAGTGGAATTGGGGAAGGAGAGACCAAGTTCAGCTAGTACTCATCAAGCTAGATAACTTTGAACTCCATTAACAAAGCTCAATTCCATAACTTCATGTATTTGATGCTATGGGTTGTTGTTTGATGTTGTGAATGGTGTCTTCGAACTCTAGAGGTATGTATGAGGGTTCCTAAGGCATCAGCATAGCCTATGTGTTGAGAAAACTCGGAGACTCATTGAGGGTACGATTTCCATTTATGGTAGAGAGTCATATGATATGAGATAGGACAACAAAGTCATGACTTCATGAGTACGATAGGTATATTTGTCCAAATGACTATAAATAAATGCATCAATAGGAAATAAAATGTAGAGAAATATTTTAATCAGTTTACTTACAAGTCACGTAAACTTCCTAGCTTAACCAACCTCTCAACACCTTAAAAGGCATACCCAAACTCCCGAGAATCTCTTCTAAGTTCTTGAGGTTAATTAGGATGTTTTCGAACTTGTACAAATTATTAGAGTTGGTAAAAGTGGTTGTAAATTCCATTTATTCAAATCAGCCCCATTATTAAGTTGTTTATGCCCAAATCTACTTTATTAAAAACATGATAGTTTTGGTACAACAACTTGTATGATGACTTCAATTATCAAAACGTTATAATTATGTATTGTAGCTCAAAGAGTAGTTTTTAGCTTACCAAAATTATAAAGTTTATGCAATTTTGATAAGAATCGAACGAGATATGAAAATATTACCAGAATGGCTTAAAACAGTTTTGGGTTCGGACAAGCAACTTTAAAACATCCATTTCTCCTAAATTGTAGCTTTAAAACTCATGATTTATTTTATTGAAGCTTACTAACATATCGTAGATCGTCATACTAAAAGATCAGCTCAATCCAACAAGAAATGAGGGACTTATGCTCAAAACAGCAGGACATAAGCAAAACTGTGAATCGAAACATTTCATATTCATTATTAAAATTGCATAAGATTTAAGACATGAAAACATTTGAATTCAAAATATTTTAGTAATTAAAAGTTGTTCCCCTTTGAGTTAGCTTTTAAATGCCACTGGATGGTCCATTTCAATTTCAAATGAGGAAGTTAGTACCAAATTGCAGAGGCTGGTTCATAATACAAGTAGAATATCAAATTTTGTCTTACAACTTCAAAAATTCATAACTTTATGAAAATGAATCCGAATCCAAAACTTCTTCATAGTAGAATTAGTGTATTTTCGCAAGGAATCCAAATATGTAATTAGATTTTGAAAAAAAAAAGTCATTTTTTCAATGAATTTGCTTAAAAACTAGAACTAAACCATTACCTTTGATTTTTTTTAAATTGCACAGATTAAAGTGTATACTAGCTTACCTAGTTGTAGATCCACCTAATCCTTGACCTCCACCTCCAATTCGCCAAAATTTCTTCACAATAACTTATCTCTCTCTAGAGATCTTTATCTCCTCTTTTGGTTACAAATGAAAGTGATTTGCATGAAATCTCATCTAACCTTCTTGTGTATAATATATATAAGTGAAGTGAATTTGAAGCCCTTAATCTTCATGTATACACCCATCTCTTGATCAATCTCACGGCTTATAATATGACCTAACAATCCATTATCCCTATATTTACTCACCTCTACTAACGCCATACTTAACTCAATTTGTCTAGTGATGGTATGCACACGTAACTCGAGGAACATCCTTGGCTATTGTTTCATTTTTCTAAGTAAGTTTATATTAATATCAATTCAACTATAACCACATCAAATTAGCTACTTAAGCGACACTAATTTAAATTGACTTACCACATCACTCGCTACCTTGGTCCCATGTTGACACACATCTCGAGGCATGTCCCCGCTCACATCTCGACTACTGTATACAAGTAGAGATGACTTAGTAATTTACCCAAATACACTACACTAGGAATACATCATATCAAAACTAATATATACCTCGGCCATATGCCTCGATTAGTGCATTTATCTCGATGTAAGTCCCACGTCACGGGCCGTCACAGTTGTCTACTTTCTTATGATTGGATTTTATTGATTTAAGATACTTTATGACAATATTAAAGTATGTTTATGATTATGATTTAAGTAATATGTTTGGATGCAAAACGAATTAATGTTTTATTGTTTTGGATATTTATTTTAGATGTTTATTTTATATTGTTTTATATTGAATTGATTTGATTTGAATTTAATAACTTTTATTTGTGTTAACTAAGTTAGTTTCGTAAGTTTAGCTGGTTATTATATTTGAAGTTATTAATTTAGATTCTTATTTTAATTAAGTTAATTAAATTTAAGTAAAAATAATAAAAAATAATAAAATCCTTTTTTCTTAAGGAGTTTGCAAAATGCACGTGGAGACGATCACACTTATCACACTTAAATCATTGTGAATCTCTAGGTTGGATCTCAAGAATTTTAGATAAGTACAAGTTGTTTGAGTTGTTTTGGGATGTTTACTACTTAGAATACTATAAATACTAACTTAAGGTTACAAAATTAATTGCCCTTGATCCTACTTTGAAGCCCTAGGAGCCTTGGTTGTTCATGGAGCCATAATCTACATAGTTTACGTACATTATCTATATTTTGAAGATTCAAGTATTTTAATTAGTTCGTATTTTCAATTATGTCTTTTATTTATATTATTGCAATGATGTTTTTGGTTACGAGTGAGTCGTTTGTTTAATCTAAACCAAGTTTGAACGTGAACTACATTTGTTTTGCAAAGTAGTTATGATGAGATGAATATGTGCAAAATGCTTCAAACTTAATTGCATTCTTTGATTTACTTATTTAATAGGTTAATAATTTTTATTTTACTCAGATTTCAGTATTATACGCATAGTCTAGAATGTGTATGTGATATTTGGTTTCATTATCTAATTGAAGTAGTTACTTGGACTATTTGAAAAGCAATGTAATGGTCCATAATATACTAATTGTTAATTAGACCCATGAGGTGTCGAAAGCGGGTGCACATTCCTAATACTTGGCACAAGGATAGAGATATATGTCAAATTCGATATGGTGTAATCTTAGTATAATATATATGTGTGTCATTAATCTACTCCTACTTGTATATAGATGTCGAGACATGAGCGGGGACACGCCTCGAGATATGTGCTGACATGAGACCGCTATAGAGAGTGATGTGGTGAGTTTTTACTTAAGTTAATGTGACTTAAATAGCTAAATTAAATGTGCCTATAGTTCAATTTACATAAATAAGGCCTAAGTTATAAAATAAAATATTAGTCATTGATGTTCCTCATGATACGTATGGGCACATCACAAGACAAATTGAGTTAAAATTGGTGATATCAAGGGTGAGTTAGTGGGTTATAAATAAAGGTGTGAGCCATTAAACTAGCCTCGAGATGAATGTAAACATTAAGATCAAGGGCTATAATCAAATCTTATCAATATATATACATGATGGATCAGATGAACATGCAAACATCTTCATTTATAAATCATAACGGGAGAGAGAGTTGTTGAGAGTGAGATCAAAATATGGTGAGGGAAAATAGAGAATTGGGAAGGTGATGATCAAGCTAAGGAACTCAGTCCAATAGGTAAGCCAATCTACACAACTATTTAACAACGTTTTTGTCACTACCGAAATCTTTAATTTGTAATGATGTATGCCCATTTTATTGTATATGTGTAGACTACTAAGTCATTCCCACTTGTGAATAGCTGTTGAGATGCGTGTGGGAACGCCCCTTGAGTTGTGTTCTGACGTGGGATCGAGGTAGGGAACAATATGGTGAGTTGGTAAAAGCTTTATATTGCTTTTATAAGTGATGTAAGTGGGGCTATGGTTGATTAAGTTTCAAATATTTTTAAGTTAGTAAGTTAAAACAATAGTCACTTGATATTTCTCTAGACATGTATTGAGATATCTCAACACCAATTGAGTCACTTATTGGTGTCATTTGGCACGAGTTAGTGAAACATGTGTTAATAGATGTACCACTAGTTAGGTCTCAAGATGCGTGTGAACATTAGAATCAATGGCTATCAATCAACCATATCCAATTCATGTATATAAGCTTTTGGTTAACTCAAGCAATTCAACTCTTTCATTTCATTTGCTTAAGAGAGAAGGAAACTTGCTAAAGAAGGAGGAGCTACTGGAGAAGAAGAAGATGAACAAAAACTTGGTGATTTTGTGAAGGAGAGATCAAGTATAGCTAGTGTTCATCAAGTTAGGTAACTTCTCTACACCAAAGAATTAGCTCAATTCAAATGAATTCATGAATTTGATGTATGGGTTGTAATTTTATGTTGTGGTTGATGTCATGGAACTCTAGAAGTGTGTATGAGAGGTTCCTTAGGCATTAACATGACCTATGTGTAAAGAAAACTCAGAATTCTGATTGGAGAGTTACGGGTTTTACTGTACATAGTGCGCTAGGTGGATCAGCTAGCACACTAACATGGATTCGGGTGCTGATAGGGATTGTTAGCGTGCTAATGTGTCATTAGTGCGCTAGCCCCAGACATTAGCGCCCTAGGTCTTTGATAGCATAAAAACTACAATTTTGAAAATGTCCTTAAACAATTTAAAAGTGTCTAATACCCTAAATAAAGGTCCAAACACACTCAAAAACCTAAAATATGATATCGAGAACCTAAAGAAGAGCTATGGGGATTCAAATACGAGTTTCGAGGTGTCGGGAGGCCGAAATAGCATAGGAAATTGGGGATTGTAAGTGAACTGATTGAGATATTTCTTTAAATTTCATTCCTATTCATATATTCATTTCCTGTCATTTGGAATGATTTACCTTTGTATTCAACATGCCATGACTCGTTCTTTCTCGTTACATGAGTTTGCTATCATGGTATAGTTTCTTGATAAAATGATGTAATTGACTCCAATTCATGTGCAATGTTATTGTTGATTGGTAGTACATGTGGTCAGTGAAATAACATGCTATTAGGTAGGAATTACATAGTATTGTAATATATTTCCTTTGTGCATTAGTATGCAATGGTTTTATTGGATTCCATTAATGTGTTGTTCTTGAATATTAAAGTCATTCTTGTATCTAGGACCACTTTATGATAGAAATCTGGCGGACATACGGGGTCACAAGACTTTTCAGGGTTATATGGATTTCTCCTTTATCTGGCATAGCACACAAGAAATGAGTCTCGGGGTTGTTGAAAAGCATAACTTGCATAGGACACAAGGTATGGGACTTGGAGATTTTGGCAAGTATATATCGTAGGTGATTGGAACAAGTAAAAGGTTATAAGAGCAAGAGCACAGCTCAGACCTTCATATTGATGTAGCGCTCATCTCCATCCTCAAATAGTGGAAAAAACTAATGTGATGAAGATCACTACCGACCGGCCTTAGATCATTAGTACTTAGTTGTGTGTGACTAATTCCACATTACTAATAGTAGTTGCTCAAGGACAACAGTTGGCGAAGTTCATAGCCATGATGACTTCATGTTTCGCTCCATTAGCATAAACACCAGCCCCTACTACAATGACTAATTCCACATTACCAAAAGTAGTGCCGGTAGTATAGACTATACCGATAGTGACATCTCTAGTTGTAGAGATAGTCTTTACATCGTCTTTCACACTTCATCTTCTAGCTCGACAGTAGAGGTTCGGTTGGTGAAGGATTTCGTCAGACTAAAGCTAGTCTACTTTGATGGTCAGAGAGACTTTGAGAACATCGAGAAGTGGGTACTGTCTCAGGAAAAGTCGCACTAAGTCTGGAGGATTGAGGACAAACTCCGAGTTAAGATTTCGTCATACGCTCTACCGAGAGAGGTTGATGTATGGCGGCGTGCGACGATAGCTTATGAGGGAGAGTTTGAGTTATGGGACGCTCAAGATGAAGTTTTACCAGCAGTACTTCCCACTAGCAATGATGAAAAGGGTTGAGGAAGGAAATCATGAACCTTAGAAAGGGAGCTGATGAGTCGGTGATGAGCTATAGAGATAGATAAGGCTATCTGAGGCAATTTGGTGGCGATTTAGTGAGAGATGACTCGGGTGATGTGTACCACTTCGAGGAAGGACTGAGACCAGATATTGGATTTTATGTGATCAGTTCAGGTGCCAAGACTTTGGGTGAGATTTACGAGCGTGCACTCTCCCACAAGGCCTATTTTTTGGGCAGAGTTGCAGATGGGACACTGCTAGTAGCACTGTTTACACCCAAGAAAGCTGCAGAGTTTGAGAGGAGGAGACAGGGGGGCTAGGGACTGAGGTGATAAGACAGAGGTACCCAGGGGTCAGGGGCATCTGCAGCAGTTGTACCCTTCATATCATCCCTTACACCATTGCAGACTATTGTTGGTAGACCTCCCTTGCCACCACCATTTAGACTGCAGTACCAACTACTACTACTTTGCCAACTCTACTAGCACCACGAGTATGTCTCCACTCGCTGAAGAAAGAGTCGTCGGTGTTGTCGATGCTGCCTCAGATTTCGCCAGGCTCTCACGACTTTTTTTTTTTTTTGATTTAATTTATATTTAAAAGTAGTAGAGGCCTCTATTAATTATTAGCTAGACATTATTTCTTTTTTGTTCACGTAATTGTCTTTAGATTAGGAAAAAAAAAATGTAATGAGGTGAAAAGGTAGAGGTTGAGAAAGTTCTCAACGGGGCCGTATGGAGACATGCACAAGCCCGGGATCAAAATAAGTGTTCGGGGTCACCCTCTACTTCATATCATCCCTTACACCTGCGTAGAGACCTTTCACATGTTATAGGAGTAGTCAGGTTGGGCACGATATTAGAGGTTGTCTCACAGGGGAGAGACATGCACAAGCCCTCGGGGCCTGCGTAGACCTTTCACATGTTATAGGAGTAGACGGGTTTCCACCGTAGAGTCGAGGGGGTGTACACATGGTAGCACAACCCAGTGCAGATGCCACACAGAGACTCATCGAGGGTATGGTTTCCATTTGTGGCTGACAGTTATATGTTTTGTTTGATGCAGGTTCTATAGTATCTTTAATTTCAGGTCGCAAGATAGGCCTTTAGGGTTGACGCTAGTTAGAGTTAGCGTACATTTTATTTTGAGTATTGTTGTCGGGGATAGAGTTTACCCTAATTGTCAGGTTGAGAGATGTCCGGTAGAGATAGGCAGGGTAGAGTTACCTACAGACTTCAGGGTTCTTGAGTATTTAGATTTTGACTTACTGTTAGGGATGGATTGGTTAGCAACGGCGTATCACACTCATATCGACTATTTCAGTAAGACAGTGATATTTGAGATCCCAAGGCGTTTGATGTTTACGTATAATGGTAGTACACTGATAGCAGAGGGCATTAAAGGTTGACTTGCGACAGTGGAGAGAAGGAGACTCTAGTGTCATTATACACCATAGTAAAGAGTCAGGGACCCAAACTTGAGGAGATTCCGGTTGTGTGTGAGTTTTTGGATATGTTTACGGAAGACTTACCTGGTTTTGCAACATCGATAGAGAGATTTTATCATTGAGTTGGGGCCAAGCATTATACCTATATCTATACCACCATACCGCATGCCTCCGAGAGAATTGGAGGAGTTGTGGATTCAGTTGCAAGATTTGAGAGAGAAGGGATTCATCACGCCTTCTATGTCACTATAGGGAGCACCGATTCTGTTTGTGAAGAAGGACGGTACTTTGAGATCGTGTATCGATTGTAGACAGTTAAACAAGGTCATAGACAGAAACAAGTATCCATTGCCACGGATTGATGACTTATTTGATCAGCCGAGAGGAGCATAGTATATCTCCAAAATAGACCTGCGATCAGGGTATCATCTGCTTAGGATAAGGGATCAGGATAGGTTTAAGACGACATTCAGAACAAGATATGGACACTATCAATTTATAGTTATGTCGTATAGTTCGACTAATGCTTATGCCTTGTTTATACATTTAATGTATTGAGTGATTAGACAATTTCTTGACCGTTTCGTGATAGTTTTCATCGATGATGAGAAGATAACGAGCAACACCAGACGTTGCAGACTTTAAGGGAGTACAAACTATGCGCTAAGCTTAGTAAGTTTCAGAGCCCGAATCTCTAATCTTGTTTATTATGTGTAAATAGGATCACTAACCCGTGACGTGGGACCCATACCGTGATATCTGCATTGACCGAGGCGAAAGGGTCGAGGTATATGTTAGATTTGTTGTGATGTATACCTAGTGTTTGTATATGTGTAGATTATTAAATCCTTCCTACTCATGTATAGGCGTCGATATGTGAATGAAGACGTACCTCGAGTTGCGTGTCAATGTAGGATCGTGGTAAAGATTTATGGGGTAAGTTTAATTTGAGCTAAATTTAATTTTATAGTAGCATTAATGTATACAATTAATGTGCCTAAGTTAATTGGTTTAAATAAATAGTCACATGATGTGCATCGAGACACGTATTGGCACATATAGAGGCAAAATGAGTTAACTATTACTGTCACTTAGGATTAGTTAATGGAGGTTAGTGGGATATGGGTTCTAATGTGTGCCATTAGGTAGGTCTCGAGATACGTGTGTGCAAAAAGTTGTGTGGTTATAAATCAATCAAATCCATTCATATATATAGCAATGAATCAACACATACAAACCAAGTTTTCTTATTTCATTAACTTCACAAGTAAGAAAGCTTGCAGGAGTGATCTAAGAGGAAGTTAAGTTGTAGAAATAACTGGGTTTAGTGAAGGTAGTGATCAAGCTTAGTGTGTTCATCAAGTAGGTAATTTACTTACACTAGTTTATTTAGTTCAATTTGATGAATTCATGAATTCAATGTTATACATGGTTGTTTATTGTTGTTTATGATGTCTTGGGGTTTTGGATGTGTGTATGGAGATCCCCAAGGCTTTGATAAGGTCTATGTGTGGTGTAAACTCAGAATTCTAGGTTTTACCGCACATAGCGCTGTAGATAAGGCTTGGTAGCGTGCTAATGGCCATGAAAGCACAAAAATCTGCAATTTTCCAAAATTTCCAAAACACTATAATTGAGTCTAAAACCTTAGGTAAAGGACTTTACACATCCAAAAACATGTTATAAGTTATCAGGAACCAAGGCAAAGGTTACAGAAGTGTGAATATGAGATTTAAGATATCGGGAGGTCAGTAAAGCTAGGACTTTACATTGTTTAATGTGAGTATACTTGTTGGTTGTTTATTTACATTTCATTTCCAGTTTGAACTTGTTAATTATTGTCTATATTGACTATGTCTAGCTTTGTACTCTCATATCATGGACTTGTTTGTAATTCCCCACTTGTTGAGCTTAATTTCCATGATATTTTGATAAATTGAATTCTTTTGAATCCATTCGTGTGCCATATGTCATTTCTTTTTATTTTACAGTAAATGAGGTATAAATAGCACGCTATTAGGAATTATAAAGTTATGATTGGTTGTGTGGACTTGTAATCTTTAGTGAATTTGTGCCTTGTAGCATAGCCAATTCTTAGATTCCTTTATGTGTCATTTTCTTGGAACTATAAAGTAGTTATAGAATCTAGAGTCCATTGCACTAGAGCTGAGCGGCACACAGGGTTAGAGTCCCTGGGGATGTTGACCCTCGCCACTATGATGAAGCACACGAGGTTAGAGTCCCTGATGATTTTGGGGTTAGAGTCCCTAATGATTTCGGGGTTATAGTCCCTGATGCCACTCGGGTTAGAGTCCTTGGTGAAGACTAGACTGTGCGACACCACGCACATCCTATAGTGGTGAAAGGTTTCACTGAAGCAGGTCACAGCTCACTGAATCTAGATCATAACTATTTAGCGTTGTGTCAGTTCCACTTGTTTAATTGTGGTATTTCTTAGCATGAGTGTGGTATTAGTCTTTCGTTATTTAACTTATGCTTGTATATATCATTTAGTTTGATTTGGAAATGTAAATGAATTTATCAACGGGGATTACTGTTACATTTTATACTCAGCTTCCTTTTTATGACGGTGGGTGCAGAGCCGTTATCGAGCAGGACGGGCAAGGAGAAGATTAGCGACTACCTTTAGGCCAGCGGCGCACCTGTGCATTGAGATTTTATAGGTTTTGGTATTTTATGTATTATATACTTAAGTGTTTTGATATGTTTGGGGTTGTATATTGGGATGAGTGCTTAGTCCATTGACTAATGATGACCATCTCATTGTTTATATTCGCTACTTTATTATATATTCATGTGATTATGGTTTCCTGGTTTCCACACCCTTAGGACTTATAATAATTGCTTCCCCAACTAGAAAACTTGACTCAATAGAAACTGTAGAAAGTCGACGAGGTAGGGGCAGAGTAAAGTTAACATGGGATGCATTAATTATGAGGGATTTGAATAGTTTGAAAAGCTCACCATCAATTGCACTTAATCGAGCACAATGGAAAAGTTTGATCCATGTAGCCGACCCCGATTAATTTGGGACTGAGGCTATGTTGTTGTAGTTTTTGTTGCTTTCGCACAATATATTAAGTCTTCCGCTAAATTTTATAATTGTTAATAAGAATTAATCAACTCTGATTATAAATTTTAAAATAATGTGTTTTACTTATTTTGAACATGAGTTGGAGTAGATTTGGATAGAAAGGCTGACAAATACGTGATTAAGTCCTATAGGGTTAGGATTTGAGCTTAATTACAGGATTAGGCTTGGCGGTGCCCTAGATTAGGGAAGGGGACACCACAGCAGGTATCAGAGCCATGCTCTCAATAAGTAAGATACAAAACTTGAATAAAAGACAAATCGTAGATGTGGAAACCATATGATCTTCGCCTAGGAATTTTTAGTTGGGAAGTGAGCAAATGTGAGCTGTGGGTTATATTATGAATATGTTGAATTCTATATGTATATATCTACAAGTTATGCCACGTAGTAGCTGATTCGCGTTTGTTATCTACCTGCACAAATCAATGGCAAACACACGCGATGGCTAAGATACTAGAGCTAGCGGCAGTCAGCCTCATACTACTTCAACTGATGATTATCGTAGGCTATCTTACAGGGTAGTGGCTCAGGGGCAACAATTAGCTGACTTCATTGCATTCATTAGAGAGCACATAGCGGCAGTCACACCAGCTCTTCTCTACACTCAGATTGATACAATGACACCCTAGATTACTGGGACTGAGACTGGACCTGACACAACTACTTCTTGACCTCGAGCACTCGCACCACTAGTGCCACGACCACGTATAGATCCCATAGCACCACATCCACCAGAGTTATCGATAGTGACTGTATAGGAGATAGCTATAGCTGGGGACACATCTAGTTCTATGCCTACTCATTTTGAGGCATCAGCACTATCGAGGGATGCCAGGAGTTCATTAGGCTTAGACCAGTTTTCTTTGTTGGAGAGTGAGATCATGAGAAGATAAAGCGGTGGATTCTCTCATAGGAGAAGTTACATCTACCATTTGGAGTTGAGGACAGGTTTCAACCCATTCTCTTTTACTACAGCCTAGAGAGGGGTGCAGATGTTTGGTAGAGGACCACAATGTCGAGCAGAGGTAGTTTTTCATCATGGGATAATTTCAAGAAAGAATTTTTAAAGCAGTATTTTCCTGCTTCTATGCTGAAGAGAATGAAGAAGAGGGTCATGGCACTAAGACAGGCTGATGGTGAAATAGTGATGAGTTATAGAGATAGATATGGCTACTTCAAATAATTTCCTAGAGACTTAGTTACAGATGATGCTAATGATGCTTTCTATTTTGGTAATGGTTTGAGACAAGATATAGCACGATCTGTTGTGAGCACCAGAGCCAGATCTTTTCGGGACATGTACGAGCATGATCTCTCTCATGAGACATATGAGTTGGGTAGAGAGGAGGATGGACGTGCTGAGTTAGCAAAGACAGGAGATGATCATAAGCAAAGAGGACCGAGGGGTAAAAGAAAGAGGAGAGGAGATAGACGGTTCCAGAAGGGTGGAGCATATGGTTCGTACGTACGTCCATTAGCACATGCACCTCCACCAGCCCTCATTCATGACATACATGGTTGACCGCCTTTGCCTCCTCTCGCTAGGCAGGCATTACCATCACCACCAACACGTTGACAGTAGCAATAGCAGCAAGGTAGAGGTCGAGATAGAGGCCGAGATTTTGGGTAGAGACAAAGGCAGGCACCGGGATATGTTCTGGATGATTAGGGACAGGGACAACAATTTGGTCAGTATGGACCCATTACATGTTGGAGATGCGATTAGGTGGGACACATGTCTCGGGAGTGCACACAGCCAGCGATATCTTATCCACAGCAAGGCAGAATGGGAGCCCACATGATAGCATAGCTAGTTCCCGATCGAAATGAGATCTTATTAAGGGTACGGTTTCCATTCTTAGTAGAGAAGTTTATGCTTTTTTTATTTCTATTCTACAGTTTCATTCTTTGTTGGTTGCATGGTAGATATCCTAAGGTTGACACCCATTACGCTTAGTGTACATTTAATTTTGAGTACTGCAATTTGTAATAGGGTTTACCTTAATAGTTTTATTGAGGGATATCCGGTTGAGATGGGTGGGGCAAAGTTACCTGCTAACTTTAAAATCCTCGGGTTTTTAGAGTTCGATGCGATTTAAGGGATTATCAGCATACCACACACATATCGACTGTTTTAGTAAGATTGATAGTTGAGATCCCAAGGAGTCTGATCTTCATCTATAGAGGCAGTTCAGCAAGGACAGTAGGTAGGAGAGGCCAACCTGTGACTAGTGAAGATATGGAGGCATTGCTTTCACTATACACAGTACCCCAAGATTTAGCGACCTAAGCTTGTGGATATACCGATCGTTAGAGAGTTTTTAGATGAGTTTCTAGGGGATTTACCAAGACTACTGCAGCCTCGAAAGGTCGATTTTATTGTTGAGTTGGTATCAGGCACTAGATCGATCTCCATACCAACATACTGCATGGCACCATGAGAGTTAGAGGAGTTGAAGACTCAGCTTTAGGACTTGGGACAGAAGGGATGGGGTGCACCCTTCCTTTTTTGGAAGAAGACGGATGGTACATTGAGACTTTGTATCGACTAGTTGAACGAAGTGATAATCAAGAATAAGTTTCTATTGCTGAGGATTGATTATTTATTTGATCAGCTTGAGAGGAGCACAGTTTTTCTCCAAGATACACCTGCGAATAGGGTAACTCAGGTAAGGATCACGGATGAGGATAAGTTTGAGATAGCTTTTCGCACACAATATGGATATTTTCAGTTCACTGTTTTGCTATTTGGGCTGACCAATTCTTCCACGATGTTTATGGATTTGATGTATCAAGTATTCAAACAGTTTCTTGACTGTTTTGTGATAGTCTTCATCGATGACATACTGATATATTTGAGGACCAGAGAGGATCCCGAGCAGCACTTCAGAGAGAAGTTGCAGTCTTTCAGGGAGCATAGACTTTATGCAAATTTCTACAAATGTGAGTTTTGGCTTTAAGTGGTCAAGTTTTTGGGGAATGTTGTCGGAGCAGTAACGATAGTAGTGGATCTGGCCAAGATTCAAACAATTATGGATTGGCCAGCACTAACTTTACTGACTGAGATCATAAGTTTTTTTAGTTTGGTTGGGTATTATCGTTGGTTGGTGAAGGTTCTCTTAGAGATTGCTTCCCCAATTACCAGGTTAACCCAGAAAGATATTAAATTTGAGTGGAGTGAGGAACACAAGGAGGCATTCGCTCAGTTGAAGAGGTTTTTGACTAAAACACCAGTGTTAGTGTTGCCATAAGCTAGATAGGGATTTTTAGTATACATTGATGCTTCTCATATGGGTATAGGTTGCGTGTTGATGCAGGATATTGGTACAATAGCTTATGCCTCCAAATAGTTGAAGCTACATGAGAAGAATTATCCGACACACGATTTGAAGTTGACAGCAGTAGTGTTTGCACTGAAGATATAGAGATGTTATCTGTATGGAGAGGAATTCACACTCTTTACTAATCATAAGAGTCTGAAGTATCTCTTCACATAAAAGGACCCGAATATAAGACAACGCGGGTGGTTGGAGTTTCTGAAAGATTGAATTTTTTTGGGGTATCATCCAGGAAAAGCCAACGTAGTCACACATGCATTGAGTAGGTTAGAGATACTGAGGTTTCTACAGGTACTCGGATTGAGATTTGCGCATAGTGGAGAGTACAAACTGTGTCTACACAGAGAGTGGCAGAGGGTCAAAGGACCAATAGGTTATACTGAGGTTTAGTGAGTTGGCGCGGAGTACAAAGTGTGTTGAGTAGACGGAGACAGCTGATCAGTGCCTGAGATTCAGAAACAAACTGTGGATACAGTCAGTGCCAGAGCCTGAGAGATGAGATTCTTCACCGTTCTCGATTCACCGTTTATCCAAGTAGGACAAAAATGCACCATGACATCAAGAGGCATTTTTGGTGGCCTGAGATGAAGGCGGATATATCTAAGTTCATCATGAACTATGGGATTTGTCTGCAAGTAAAGGCTGAACATCCCCGACCTGGTGGATTGCTACAGGCTCTTCCCATTCCACGATGGAAGTAGGAGGACATCTCTATGGATTTTGTGAGAAGATTGTCGTGGACGCCCTACAGACATGATTCCATCTGGGTTATCGTTGATAGATCTCCAAAGTCTGCTCGTTTTCTACCAGTGGTCGCACAGTATACGTTTGATCGGTTGAGTATACTGTTCGAGCAATAGATTATTAGGCTGCAAGGAGTACCATTGACTAGTACGTCTTATTGTGATGCTATGTATACGTCCAGGATGTGGCAGAGTATGCAGGAGCAGTATGGTACCCGCCTACCATTTAACATGGCTTTTCATCCTCAGAGTGATGGGCAGACTAAAACATTGATTAAGGTTCTCGAGGACATGTTACGGGCTTGTATTTTAGAGTTTGGCAGATCGTGGGAGGGGTACCTACCGTTGTGTGAGTTTGCTTGCAACGATAGTTATTATGCCAGTATTGAGAGGGCGCCTTTTGAGGCTTTGAATGACAGACCGTGTCGCTAGCCATCATGTAGGGTTGAGCCAGAGGAACGAGAGATTATGGGGCCTGATTTTATTGTTGACCACACGGAGAAGGTCAAATTGATCCTTCAAAGACTCAAGGGACCCTAGGATAGACAACGAAGGTATGTAGATAGATATCGTATTGATCTCACGTATACCGAGGGAGCCTTTGTATATTTTAAGGTTTCCCTTCGGAAGGGTCTTCAAAGATTTGGAGTGAAAGGTAAACTTGCACTGAGGTTCATCGGGCCTTTTATGATTGAGAAATGGGTCAAAAAAATTGTATACGAGCTTGAGTTGCCGCTAGAGATGTCAGGGATTCACCCTGTCTTTCATATTTCCATGCTTCGATTAGCTAAGTCGAGAGCAAGTGATCGACTTACTGTGGGTTTGAGTCAGATAGACTTGAGTGATGGCATTACGTATGAGGAGCAACCTGTTCATATCATGGATCGAAGGGTACAACAATTGATGAATAAGTCTATCTTGAAGGTTCTTGTCAAGTGGCAGTTCCACAATGATGCGGAACTCATTTGGGAGCGGGAAGACCATATGATGGATAGATTTCCATACCTTTTCGAGTCAAGTATTAACCTAATCTAAATTCTAATTTCGAGAACAAAATTTCCATTAGTTGGGAAGAATTGTCACGACCCAAATTTCTTATCTCGTTTATTACCTGTAGATAGGATCACTAACACATGACATAAGATCCATATCGTGATATGTGCATTGATCGAGTTGAGAGGGCCGAGGTATATCTTACATTTGTTGTGATGTATGCCTAGTGTTTGTATATGTGTAGATTACTAAATCACACCAACCTGTGTATTGGCGTCGAGATGTGAGTGAAGATGTACCTCGAGTTGCGTGTCAACTTGGGACCGAGGTAGAGATTTATGGGGTAAGTTTAATTTGAGCTAAATATAATTTTTATTAGCTTTAATGTGGCTATGGTTGGTATACAATTAATGTGCCTAAGTTAGTTGATTTAAATAAATAGTCACATGATGTGCATCGAGACACGTATTGGCACATATAAAGGCAAAATGAGTTAACTATTAGTGTCACTTAGGATTAGTTAGTGGAGATTAGTGGGACATGGGTTCTAATGTGTGCCATTAGGTAGGTATCGAGATACGTGTGTGCAAAAAGATGTGTGGTTATAAATCAATCAAATCCATTCATATATATAGCAATGAATCAACACATGCAAACATAGTTTTCTTATTTCATTAACATAACAAGGAAAGCTTGTTGGAGTGATCAAGGAGGAAGAGAAGTTGGAGATCAGTGGGAGTAGTGAAGGTAGTGATCAAGCTTAGTGTGTTCATCAAGTAGGTAATTTACTTACACTAGTTTATTTGGGTCAATTTGATGAATTCATGAATTCAATGTTATAAATGGCTATTTTTGGGTTGTTTATGATGTCTTGGGGTTTTGGAAGTGTGTATGGAGATCCCCAAGGCTTTGGTAAGGTCTATATGTGGTTTAAACTCAAAATTATGGTTGTAGAATTTTGGGTTTTATCGCATAGCATGCAAGGTAGGGCACTAGTGCACAAATATTGATTAGCGGGCTAGATAAGGCTTGGTGGTGCGCTAAGTAAGTCATTAGCACGCTAACCATAGGCATTAGCACCCTAATGGCCATGAAAGCACAAAAATTTGCAATTGTTCGAAATTTTCATAACACTATGATTGAGTCTAAAACCTTAAGTAAAGAGATAAACACATCCAAATTCATGTTATAGGTCATCTTGAAACTAGGAAAAGATCACGAAAGTGCGAATACGAGATTTGAGATGTCGGAAGGTCCGTATAGCTAAGATTTTACATTGTTTGATGTGAGTATACTCGTTGGTTGTTTACTTACATTTCATTTCCAGTTTGAGCTTGTTTATTATAGTCTCTATTGAATATATCTAGCTTTGTAGTCTCATATCATGGACTTGTTCGTTATTCCTCACTTGTTGAACTTGGTTTCCATGATATTTTGATAGATTGAATTCTTTTGAATCTATTCATGTGAAATATATCATTTCTTATTGTTTTACAGTAAATGAAGTATAAATAGCATGCTATTAAAATTGTAGAGTTATTACTGGTATAGCCTATTCTTGGATTCCATTTTGAGTCATTTTCTTAGAACTATAAAATTGTTATAGAATCTAGAGTCCATTGCAATAGAGCAAAGTGGCACATGGGGTTAGAGTCCCTGGGAATGTCCATACTCGCCACTATTATGAGGCGCACGAGGTTAGAGTCCTTGAGGTTGCCCATTATGTGGTCAGAGTGTGACGACCTCTTCTCAAATTAGAGCACCGCCCAGCCTAATCCTATTATTAAGCCCTAATCTCAACATATAGGACCTAACGAGGGAATTAGGTCGGGCGGTGCCTTAATTTGAGCTTAAGTTCTAGAATATTTGGACAGTTTATGGAATTTTTCAAAGTTGGGATATCATATTTTATGTTTATAAAGCATTGGAGAACCTAAGTTTATAGAAAATGATGCCCAACTTTTCCAATGAGTGACAAACAAAGATTTAAACAAGAAAACATAAATCTTAGTTGTGAAAAACCAGATGATCCTTGCCTACAAACCATTAGTTGGGAAGTGAGTGAAAGTAAGATGGGGATGTCTTATATGTATACATTTTAATTTTCTATATAAATATATGCACTATTTACATAGCTGCTGGTGTTGCAACATTGTCAACTTGCAGAGCACAATGGCAGATCCACAAGATCTAAGATTGTAGCAGCTCCCGTGGTGCACACTCTTCCAGTAGAAGAGACATCTAAGACTACCGTTTTCCCACGCCCACATTTTCTAGAATATCAGTAATGGTCTAGCTTGTCAAGGACTTCATCAGACTCAAGCTAGGCTACTCCGATGGAGTGAGGAACATTGAGAAGATCAAGAAATGGGAACTATCTAAAGAGAAGCTTCGTAGGATTATGAAGGTTTAGGCAAAAGTGGGGAAAGAGGTCGAGATAATTCCTGATAGGGGCAGAGACAGGTACAAGCCAACAATCAGGTTCAAGGTCAACGAAGACCTATCACTTGTTATATGTGTGGTCAGGTTGGGCACAAAATTAGAGATTGTCTACATCCAACAACCGTGTTTCCACCGTAGAGACGAAAGGGTGTACACATGGTAGCACAACTCGATGCAGGTGCCACACGGAGACTCATTGAGGGTATGGTTTGCAATTGTGGTATACAATTATATGTTTTGTTTGATTCAGGTTCTACAGTATCTTTCATTTCCAATAGATATAAACATATACCTATCCTATGTAAATTCATGAATTAGAGTTAATTAAAACTTACAGACTTAAAATTTATGTAGCGGAAGTCTTAACTAATTAACTAACATAATCTTATAAATATGTAGCCTAACCTTTGTGGAAAGACAAGGAAATAAAGATCACATGTATATATATAATGAAACGGCGATATATAACATTACGTGTATGGTTAAGATACTACTCACTCAACCCATAATATATAACCCCAAAAGTAATACCGTATACATATAAAAATAATACAGAAAAAAATAAACCTACAAAATCTGGTGTAGCAGTGCTCCTCTGGCACAGAGGTAGTAGCCGATCTTCTCTTTGCCCGGCCAGCTACTCGATGGACTTTCACCAATCGTCACAAACTAGACGATGAGTACTTAAAAATAGAAAGTAATATTGAGAGACATTTGTTCACATTCCCAATTATGCAACAAATATCATGCAAAGAGAAAATTTAGTTAAACAAAAGGAAACTGACACTAGGCTAAGTAGTGTGATCTAGGGCCGGTCGGCTGTGATCTTCATCGCATCAGCCTTTCCACTATATAAGGATGGAGCTGTGCTCTACATCTCTGTGAAGGTCGTACTTACACGGTACAATATGCCTTTATAATTATCCCATATTTAAGTCACTGGGATGTACACTTGCCAACAACCCCGTGCATTGTGCAAGATAGTGGAGAAATCCTTATCACCCTAGAAAGTCTAGTAACCCCGTATGTCAGACAAATTTCTATCATAAAATAATACAAGAACCACTTTCATATTCAATGAACAACACGGTATTGGAATCCAAAAATACAATTACATAACTAATGCACAAAGGATATAGATTCACAACACTATGTAAAAACTACCTAATAGCATACTATTTCACTAACCACCAATAATAGCAATCAATAATGACATAGCACATGAATTGGAGTTAATGAAATCATTTTATCAACAAACTATGCCATGAAACAACCTTGTGGAATGAGAATGAACAAGTCATGGCACATGAAGTACAAAGGCAATTTAGTTCAAATTACTAGAAATGAACATATGAATAGGAATGAAAAGTAAAAAAATCTCTCAGTTAGTTTACTTACAATCCACGCAATTTCCTAAGCTACACCGATCTCCTAACACCTCGAAACTAGTATTAGAATCTCCCAAATACTTTCCTAAGTTCCTGACATCATATCCTATGTTTTTTAGTGTGTTTGGACCCTTAGTTAGCATGTTAGACTACTGTGTAGTTTTTAAGGACTTCTTGAGACTTGCATATTTTTGTGCTGCCATAGCATGTAGCGCGCTAATGACCCTGTGTAGCGCGCTAATAACCAACTTTGCGCCCTACCTACAATGCATAGCACGCTATGTGTTGCAGAACCATGATTTCTACAATCATAGTTCCGAGTTTTCTCAACACATAGGCTATGCCGATGCCTTAGGAACCCTCAAGAGATGGGTGTATACATGAAGATTAAGGGCTTCAAATACACTTCACTTATATATATATATATATATATATATATATATATATATATATTATACACAAGAAGTTTAGATGAGATTTCATGCAAATCACTTTCATTTGTAACCAAAAGAGGAGATAAAGATCTGCAGAGAGAGATAAGTTATTGTGAAGAAATTTTGGCGAATTGGAGGTGGAGGTCAAGGATTAGGTGGATCTACAACTAGGTAAGCTAGTATACACTTTAATCTGTGCAATTTAAACAAAAATCAAAGGTAATGGTTTAGTTCTAGTTTTTAAGCAAATTCATTGAAAAAATGACTTTTTTTTTCAAAATCTAATTACATATTTGGATTCCTTGCGAAAATACACTAATTCTACTATGAAGAAGTTTTGGATTCGGATTCATTTTCATAAAGTTATGAATTTTTGAAGTTGTAAGACAAAATTTGATATTCTACTTGTATTATGAACCAGCCTCTGCAATTTGGTACTAACTTCCTCATTTGAAATTGAAATGGACCATCCAGTGGCATTTAAAAGCTAACTCAAAGGGGAACAACTTTTAATTACTAAAATATCTTGAATTCAAATGTTTTCATGTCTTAAATCTTATGCAATTTTAATAATGAATATGAAATGTTTCGATTCACAGTTTTGCTTATGTCATGCGGTTTTGAGCATAAGTCCCTCATTTCTTGTTGGATTGAGCTGATCTTTTAGTATGACGATCTACGATATGTTAGTAAGCTTCAGTAAAATAAATCACGAGTTTTAAAGCTACAATTTAGGAGAAATGGATTTTTTAAAGTTGCTTGTCCGAACCCAAAACTGTTTTAAGCCATTCTGGTAATATTTTCATATCTTGTTCGATTCTTATCAAAATTGCATAAACTTTATAATTTTGGTAAGCTAAAAACTACTCTTTGAGCTACAATACATAATTATAACGTTTTGATAATTGAAGTCATCATACAAGTTGTTGTACCAAAACTATCATGTTTTTAATAAAGTAGATTTGGGCATAAACAACTTAATAATGGGGCTGATTTGAATAAATGGAATTTACAACCACTTTTACCAACTCTAATAATTTGTACAAGTTCGAAAACATCCTAATTAACCTCAAGAACTTAGAAGAGATTTTCGGGAGTTTGGGTATGCCTTTTAAGGTGTTGAGAGGTTGGTTAAGCTAGGAAGTTTACGTGACTTGTAAGTAAACTGATTAAAATATTTCTCTACATTTTATTTCCTATTGATGCATTTATTTATAGTCATTTGGACAAATATACCTATCGTACTCATGAAGTCATGACTTTGTTGTCCTATCTCATATCATATGACTCTCTACCATAAATGGAAATCGTACCCTCAATGAGTCTCCGTATGGCATCTACATCAGGCTATGCAACCATATGTACACCCTCTTGAATCACGTGTCCTACCTAACCACATATAACATGTGATAGGTCTACGCTGACCTTGAACTCGATCTTGGGCATGTGCCTATCTCTGCACCTGACCACACCTCTACCACCCTATTGATGCTAACGTGGCACTGGTGATCCTGGTAAAGCTGGCAAAGTAGTAGTGGTGGTGGTAGTAGTAGTAGTAGTAGTAGTAGTAGTAGTAGTAGTAGTAGTAGTAGTAGTAGTAGTAGTAGTAGTAGTAGTAGTAGTAGTAGTAGTAGTAGAGTAGCAGTAGTACGTAGTTTGAGCAGGCAATGTAAGTCTAACAGGTGGTGGTAAGGGAAGTTTACCAACAATAATCTGCGAAGGCGTAGGAGATGATACATATGGTACAACTACGGTAGATATCCCTGCACCCTAGGAACCTCTATCCCATCTCCTTGGTCTTTTGCCCTTTTGTCTCCTCCTCTCATACTTTGCAACCTAGTCAGGTGCCAATGCTGGTACTAATGGTGTCCCATCGACAACTCTGCCTAAATAATAAGTCTCACGAGAGAACGCACGCTCATAAATCTCCCCTAATATACAGGCACCTGAATTGACCACATAAAATCCAATGTCAGGCCTCAGTCCATCTACGAAGTGGTACACATCATCAGAATCCTCTCTCACTAAATCTCCAACGAACTGCCTAAGATAGCCATATATGTCTTTATAGCTCATCACTGACTCATCAGCTTCCTGTCTCAGGTTCATGAACTCCTTCCTCAACCTCTTCATTACTGCAGGTGGGAATTACTATTGATAAAACTTCCTCTTGAATGCATTCAAATACTGAAACTCTCCCTTAGTAGCAATCGTCGCATGCCACCAAACATAAGAGTCTCGCTGTAAAGTGTACAATGAAATCTCAACTCAGAGTCTATCCTCAAGACTCTATGCAACTTCTCTTGAGACAAAAGCCACTTCTTGATCTTCTCAAAGTCTCGCTGACCATCAAAGTATATTGGCTTCAGTCTGATTAAATCCTTCACCAACTGAACATCTGCCAACAAGCTAGAAGTTGGAGGTGTAAAAGGCGGTGTAAAAATAGTCTCTGTGGCATGAACCGCTATATCTGGTACAGTCTGCACTATCGACACCACTGTTGGTAATGTGGATGTAGTTGTAGTAGTAGGGACTGGTGTTTACGCCGGTTGAGCGAAACGTGCAGTCATCATAGTGCTTAACTCTGCAAACTGCTACCCCTGAGCAGCAACTCGATCAGATAGCCTCTAAAAGTCATGTACTGATGGTAAAGAAGATTGGCTGCCAATTGCACCGGCATTACCGCTTTCGCATGAATCTGCCATCGATGTCTGCAAGTTGATAGCGATCACTAATCAGCTACTACGTAGATAACACATATATACATATAAAAAAATTAACATGTACATATAAGACATCCCCAACTCACTTTCACTCACTTCCCAACTAATAGTTTCTAGGCAAGGATCATCTGGTTTTCCACAACTAAAACTTCGATTTTTCAAATCTTAAATTTTCATTTGTTACTTATTGGAAAAGCTGAGTCTTTGGCTACACACTGTAGCTTTGGTATCATCTTGTGGATTGACTATTTTCCACAATCTTAATGTTGATAAATTTGGATTTTGTAACCTAGGTTTTTATAAACATAGGCTCTGATATCAACTATGACAACCCCTTCTCAAATTAGGGCACCGTTCTGCCTAATCCCATTATTAAGCTCTAGTCTCGCCATATAAGACATAACAAGGAATTAGTCAGCCTTTTCAACAACTTTATTGCTTACCAATTATTTAGTTTTCAAACAGATATAAACACATACCTATCCTATGTAAATTCATAAATCAGAGTAAATTAAAATTTACTCACTTAAAAGTTATGTAGCGGAAGTCTTAACTAATTAGCTAGCAAAAGCTTATAAACATATAACCTAACCTTTATGGAAAAACCAGGAATTAAAGATCATATGCATATATAAAATGAAATGGCGATATATAACATCATGTGTCTGGTAAAGGTACCTATTACTCAACCCATAATATGAACCCCCAGAAGAATATCATTAACATATAAAAGTAATACATAAAAAATCAAACCTACAAAATCTGGTGTAGCAGTGCTCCTTTGGCTCAGAAGTATTTGTCAATCTTCTCTTTGTCTAGCCTACTACTCGATGGATCTGCACCCACCTTCACAAACTAGACGGTGAGTACTTGAGAATAGAAAGTAATAAAGAGAGATATTTGTTTACATTCCTAATTATGCAATAAGTATCAAGAAGCATAATAATGATAGCAACTATATTGAAAGCATATAATGCAAAGAGATACTTTAGCTAAACAAAATGAAACCGATACTGGGATAAGTAGTAATGATCTAGTGCCGGACGACCGTGATCTTCATCACATCATCCTTTCCACTATATAAGGATGGAGTTGTGCTCTACACCTCTGTGAAAGTCGTACTTACACGGTACAATATGCCTTTATAATTATCCCAAATTTTAGACACTGGGATGTACACTTGCCAACAACCCCGTGTGTTGCACAAGATAGTGGAGAAATCCTGATCAACCTGGAATGTCTAGTGACCCCCGTATGTCAAACGGATTTCTATCATAAAATGACCTTAGATACTAGAACCACTTTCATATTCAAAGAACAACACGGAATTGGAATCCAAAAGTACAATTGCATAACTAATGCTCAAAGGATATAGATTGACAACACTATGTAAAAACTAGCTAATAGCATACTATTTCACTGACCACCAGTAATAACAGTCAATATTGACTGAGCACATGAATTGGAGTCAATGAAATCATTTCATCTACAAACTATGCCATGAAACAACCTCATGTAATGAGAATGAACAAGTCATTGCACATGAAGTACAATGGCAATTCAGTTCAAATTACTAGAAATGAACGTATGAATAGGAATGAAATGTAAAGAAATCTCTCAATCAGTTTACTTACATACCACACAATTTCCTATGCTGCTCCGATCTCCCAATGCCTCGAAGCTCGTGTTTGAATCTCCAAAATACTTCCCTAAGTTCCAGACATCTTATCATATGTTTTTGAGTGTGTTTGGACCCTTAGCAAATTAGACTTTTGTGTAGTGTTTAAGGACTTCTTGAAACTTGTAGATTTTTATGCTGCCATAACATGCAGTGCGCCATAGCATGTACCGCGCTAATGACAAACATAGTGCACTACTTATCTTGCATAGTGCGCTAATTGTTGCAAAACCCATAATTCTGCAATCAAAATTCCAAGATTTCCCAACACATAGGCTATGTTGATGCCTTGAGAACCCTCTTACACACATCTAGAGTTCCAAGACACCATTTACAACATAAAACAACAACCTATAACATCAAATACATGAATTCATGGAATTGAGCTACTTTAATGGAGTCAAGTAGTTAACTAGCTTAATGAGTACTAGCTAACTTGCTCTCTCCTTCACCGATTCCAATGGCTCGTTGATGTCTTCCTCTTCCTCCACCAACTCTTCACTCTTAAGCCTTACTTCAGGATGAAAACAACGGAAATGAGAGTGTCAGGTGTTTGAGTTGTTCACACCCGAATTGGATATGGTTGAATGATAGCCCTTGATCATACGTGCACACGTATCTCGAGATTTAACTAGTGGACCTCCTACTCACACATGTCCCATTAGTACATGGTTAAGTGACACCAAACAATAACTTAATTAATGTTAAAGCATGTCAACTTGTGTCTCGAAACATATCAAGTGGCTTATGTTTTAACTTACTAATTTTCGTATTTTAATACCAAATCAACCATAGCCCATTCAATTCACTTATAAAACCAACAAAAAGCTTACACAAACTTACATTATCACTCTCTACCTCGGTCCCATGCCGTCATGCATATCAAGATGAGTCCCTACTCTCGTCTTGACACCTATCAACAAGTGTGACTTAGTAGTCTACACATATAGGATACACTAAGCACACGTCGCAGGTCATTCGATCCTAATTAACAAATTAAACTAAGATTAGCCATTTGGGTCGTGACATAAATAATCTGAAAGTTTCTTAAGTTTTAATTGACTTTGAATTACTAATAAATATGAGAATAGTGAAATGTTTATTTAAAATGCAACTATTGGGGAGAAATGATTGGAAAGGCTTACTAATACGTTCTTAAGTCTTACGTGATGAAAATTAAGGCATAATGACTGGATTAGGCCGAGCGACGCCCTAGTTTAAAGAATAGGTCATCATAGTTGTATTAGTGCCAACTTTTAAAATAAGCAACAAACAACTTCAATAAAACACAAATCTTAGTTGTGGAAAGCAGATCACCTTACCTAGAAACCATTAGTCGAAAAGTGAGTGAAAGTGAATGAGGGAATTCTTACATGTACAAGTTAGTTTATATATGTATATTTACACCTTGTCTACATAGTAGCTGATTCATGTTCGCTATCAACTTGCAAACATAGATGTCTGATTCATGCGACAGCACGGATGCGGTGCTAGTGGCAGTCAGCTTTCTACTTTTGCTAATGATCAAGTAAGATTGTGTGATTGGGTATCGGCTCAAGGACAGTAGTTGACCTACTTCATCGCCATGATGATAGCTTGTTTTGCTTCCTATTATGACACTAGTAGCTCTGGTAGTATAGACAATTCTGATTTTGATAGTATTGTCTCTGCGGTACCTTCTCCCACTCCCAGATCTTCTAGTACATCGGTCAAGGTTCAATTGGTGATGGATTTCATCAGATTGAAGCTAGTTTACTTTGATGGATATAGAGACTTTGAAAAGATGGAGAAGTGGATGTTGTCTTAAAAGAAGCTTCGTAAGACTTTAAAGATTTAGGATAGATTTTGGGCGGAGATCTCATCGTAGACACTACAGAGAGATGCATATGTTTGGTGGTGTGCAATGATAAAGATTGATGGAGACTTTTAGTCTTGGGATGCATTTAAGAAGAAGTTCTATCAGCAGTACTTCTCACCTGTGGTGATGAAGAGGTTGAGGAAGGAGTTCATGAGTCTAAGACAGAGAGTTGATGAGTTAGTGATGAGCTATAGGGATAGATACGGCTACTTGTGTGTCACGACCCGAATTTTTTCTGGCTTATTATTCGTAATTAGGATCACCGACCCATTACATGAGACCCACACCGTGATATGTGCATTGACCGCGGTGAGATGGCTGAGGTACATGTTAGATTTGTTGTGGTGTATTCCTAGTAGGTTATATATGAGTAGACTATTAAGTCACTCTTACTCATTCATAGGTGTCGAAACGTGAGTGGAGACGTGCCTCGAGTTGCGTGTCGACGTGGGACCGGATAGAGAGTGTTGTGGTAAGTCTAGTATAGCTTATATGGTGGTTTTAACGTGGCGATATTTGATTTTTAATAAAATGTAACCTGAGTTAGCATTTTAAAATAATAACATTGTGATTCGTATCGAGACACGCATTAGCGCATCTAGTTTCTAGAAACCAATTAAGTCACACATTGGATTTAGTTGGCATGAATCAGTGGAGGTAAGTGGGACTTTTGTTAAGAGGTGTACCACTAGATAGGTCTAGAGATATGTGTGTGTAATCAGATTAATGGTTGTCCTTCAACCATATCCATTTCATATATATAGATAGAGATCAATTAATGCAAACCAAACTTTTCATTCCCATGACATAGCAACTAAAGAATATCTTGCTTGAATGATTGAGGAAGAAGAGAATTAGGAGAAATCAGTGGCTTTGGTGAAAAGGATCAACTAAGTTGGTGTAAACATTAACTAGGTAATATACATACACTACTTTATTTAGTTTAAGTGGATGAATTCGTGAATTGTTAGTTTGTTTGATTGTTTTTATGTTGTTGATGATGTCTTGGATTTTGAGGTGTTGACGGATGTTCCCATGGCATTTGGGTTGCCTATGTGTGGAGAAAACTCGAAATTATGATTTCAGAAGTCTAGATATTATTGCATATAGGGCGCTATGTAGATCAGTTAGCGCGCTAATTTTAGTTAACGTTCTAGATACATTGATTAGCGTGCTAATGAGGCCACTATCGAATTAAACAAATCACATAGCGAGCTAATTGCCCTAACAAAATAAAAATCTGCAATTTTCCAAACATGCCAAAATACTATAACTGAGCCTAAAACTCCAAGGAAGGTCTTACAACATCTAAAAACATGTTATGTGATATCAAGATCCTATGACAGGGTTACGGGGGTTCATATACAAGATTGGGAGTGTCAGAAGGTCGGAAAAAGCTAGGACTTTACATTGTTTGTGGTGAGTATACCCGTTGATTGTTTATTTACATTTCATTTCCAGTTTTAACTAATTTGTTGTAGTCTATATTCACTATGTCTAGTATTGTACTCTCATATCATGGACTTAATTGTTATTCCTTACTTGTTGAGCTTGGTTTCCATGATACTTTTATAACTTGAAATCTTTTGAATGCATCCATAAGCTATGTCATTTCTTGTTGTTTTACATTAAATGTATTACAAATAACATGCTATTAGGAATTGTAGAACTATGAATGGTTTTATGGACTTGTATTCTTTCGAGAATTTGTGCTTTGTAGCATAGCCGATTTTTGGCATCCTTTAATGTGTCAATTTCTTAGAATTATAAAGTAGTTATAGAATCTAGAGTCCATTGCATTATGAGTTGATCGGCACACGGGGTTAGAGTCCTTGAGGATGTCGGCACTTACTACTATTATGAGGCACACGGGGTTAGAGTTCCTAGGGTTGCCCTTATATGAGGTTAGAGTCCCTGATGACACTAGGGTTAAAGTCCCAGTGATATTAGACTGTGTGAAACCACGCGCATTCTATAGTGGTTAAGGCTTCACTGACATATGTCACGGCCGATCGGATCTGGATCATAACTATTTAGCCTTGTTTTAGTTTCTCTTGTTTGACTGTGGTATTTCTTGGCATAATTGCGGTACTGTTCTTTCTTTATTGAACTTATGCTTTTAAAGACCACTTATTTTATTTTGGAAATGTGAATAAATTTGTCAGCAAGGATTACTGCTACTTTCTCTACTCACCATCCTTTTTATGAAGGTGAGCGCAGATTCGTCGACGAGTGGGCCAGGCAAGGAGAAGATTGACGACTACCTCTGAGCCAGGAGTGTACCTTTGCATTGGTATTTTGCAAGTTTTTGATATTTGTGTGACATACAATTTTATTTTGATACACTTTGGGGCTGTATATTGGGTTGAGCGTTTAGTTCCTTGATTGAAAATGACATCACACTTTTTATGTTCGCCACTTTGTTATATATGCATGTGATCGTTGTTTCCAGGTTTCCACACTTTTTAATTACTCTGAAATTTAATTGTAAAATGATATGTGTTTTATTTATCTCAAACAAAAGTAGTTGAGGAGATTTGAATAGAAAAGTTGACTAATACGTAGTTAAGTCTTGTATGGTTAGGATTTGGGCTTAATTACAGATTAGGCCAGATGGTGCCCTAGATTAGGGAAGGGGCCATCACAAGAAGGCAGTTTGTTGGAGATTTAGTGGGAGATGACTCAGAGGATGTGTATCAATTTGGAGATGGAGTGAGGCAAGACATAGGGATATGGTCAGTTTAGGTGCTACGACACTCGATGAGATATATGAGCATACAATTTCTCACTAAACTTGTTATTTAGGCAAAGTCACCGATGGGACACCGTTAGGACCAACATTGTCATCTGACCATGTCGTAGAGTTTAAGAGCACATAGGGGCAAGGGACATAGTAGATGGGAGAGATTTTCTCAAGGATCGAGGGCAGCCACATCTTACACACCAGATATGCCCCATGCATCTAACTCAGCTCCAGTTCAGAGTATAGTTAGTAGACCTCCCTTGCCAGCTCTTGTCAGACCATTGTTACCAGCTCCTATTATACTAGTTCTTCGATTACCATCAGCGCCACGACAAAAGCAGCCAGGTGGTAGGGGCGAGATTGTTCCCGACATGGACAGAGACACTCATAGGGACAGGCTAAGGATCAGACACATGGTAAACATAGGTCGATCAGTTGCTACAGGTGTGGTCTGGTTGGACACTTAGTAAGAGATTGTTCGCAGTCGGCAACAGATTACCAGCAGCAGAGCCATGAGATGCATATGCCACACAATGTCTCATTGAGGGTATGGTTTATATTTGCGATAGAGTGTACTATTTGATTTAGGTTCTGCTATACATTTTGTTGTTTGTAACATGATAGGCATCTTAGGGTTGACACCAGTTAGGGTTAGTGTGCATTTAATATTAAGTAATATGTTTAGGGATATGTTTTTACCCTAATAGTCTAGTCGAGAGATATCCCAATAGAGATAGACGGGGTAGTTTAAGTTCTTAAGTTTTTCGACTTCAACGCATTGTTAGGGATGGATTAGCTAGCAGCATATCATGCTCATATCAATTGTTTCAGTAAGATAGTGATATTTGAGATCATAGAGGTGGTACATAGAGAGTCGGGGCACTAGAGGCCAACTTGCGACTACAGGAGTGATGGTGTCACGACCCAAATTCTGAAATCCTTGTATAATTTCCTTAATCAGGATCAGTAACCTGTGACATGGGACCTGCATCAAGATACGTGCACTGACCGAGGTGAGTTTGTCGGGTATATGTTATATTTGATATGATGTATGCATAGTATATTGTACATGTGTTGACTACTAAGTCAGTCCTACTTGTGTATAGATGTCGAGACGTTAGTGGGGATGTGCCTTGAGATACATGCACATGTAGGACCACGGTAGAGAGTGATGTGGTAAGTTCATTTAAGCCTAGTGTAGTGTAAATAGTAATATCAATCTGACTTAGGTAGATTTTATATTAAATGTAACCTAAGTTAGCAAATTAAAATAATATCTATATAATGATTCTTGAGATACGTGTCGACACATCAATGGACCAATTGAGTTTGATATTGGTGTTAGTTGAAAGAAGTTAGTGGAGAGTTAGTGGAAATTGTGACAAGATGTAGTATGACGACCCCTTCTTTAATCTAGAGCACTACATGGCCTAATCCCGTAATTAAGCCCAAATCTTAAACCCATAAGACTTAATCACATATTAGTCAGCCTTTATGTCTGAATCTACTCCAACTCATGCTCATAATAAGTAAAACACATATCATTTTACATTTGAAAATCAGAGTTATTTAAAACTTATTAACAATTATAAAATTTATCAGAAGGCTTAATATATTATGCGGAATCAATTATTATAAATCCTAAATGTGTGAAAACTAGAAAAACCATGATCACATGCATATATAACAAAGTGGAGAATATAAGCAACGTGATGGTTATCATAAGTTAGGTAGCTAAACACTCGTCCCAATATACAACCCCAAACCATATAAAAACATAACTATATAATACACAGAATACCGAAACCTATAAAATGTCGATGCACAGGTATGGCGCTGGCTCAGAGGTAGTCGCCAATCTTCTCCTTACTCGGCTTGCTCGTCGACGGTTCTGCACCCACCGTCATAAAAAGGATAGTGAGTACAAAAAGTAACAGTAATCCTTATTGACAAATTCATTTATATTTCTAAATCAAACTAAATGGTATATAAAAGCATAAGTTAAATAAAGAAAGGCAAGTACCACACTCATGCCAAGAAATACAATAGTTAAACAATTGAAATTGACACAAGCCTAAATAATTATGATTAAGATTCAGTCGGCTGTGACCTACGTCAGTGAAGCCATTAACCACTAAGGAATTTACCTGTCTCACACAATCTTCCTCGCTAGGGACTCTAGCCCTAGTGGCATCAGGGGCTCCAACCTCGGTATCATCAGGGACTCGGACCCCATATATCATCGGCAACCACAAGGACTCAAACCTCGTGTGCTTCATCCCAGTGGCGAGTTCCAAGATCCCTAGGGACTCTAATCCCGTGTGCTAATCTAGTCATTGTGCAATGGACTCTAGAATCTATAACTACTTTATAATTTCAAGAAAATGACTCATTTAGGAATCTATGGATTTGGCTATGCTATAAAGTACAAGTTTTTCCAAAAAGTACAAATCTATAAAACCATTCATAAACTCATAAATCCTTAATAGGTTGCTATTTATACTACGTTACTATGAAACAGCTAGAAATGACATATAGCACATGAATGGATTCAAAAGAATTCAAGTTATCAAAATATCATGGAAACAAATCTCATCAAGTGAGGAATAAATATAGACTGTAGTAGACAAGTTAAAACAGGAAATGAATTGTAAACAAACAATCAACGGGTATACTCACATCAAACAATGTAAAATTCTAGCTTTACCGACCTCCAGACATCTCGAATCTTGTATTTGCACTTCCATGACCTTTTCCTAGGTTCTTTATGACCTATAGCATGTTTTTTGATTTGTTCATGCCTTTACTTAAGGTTTTAGACTCAATTATAGTGTTTTGAAAATTTTGAAAAATTGCAAATTTTTGTGTTGTCACGGCAATTAACGCGCTTACAAAGTGGATTAGCACACTAACTACTGTCTCTAATGCGCTAAACTAGATTAGCGCGCTAAATGTTCACCTAGCGCGTTGTGTAGAAAAACCCATAATTTTGCAAATAGAATCCCAAGTTTACTCTACACATAAGCCTCACCAATGCTTTAGGGATCTCCATACACACTCCCAAAGCCCCCAAATCATCTTCATCATCAACAGAAAAACAACAATGTATGTCATTAAATCCCTGAATTCATCAAATTGAATAAATGAACTAGTGTAAGTTACCTAGTGGATGTGCACTAGTATGATGAAGCTCCTACACACCTACTCCTCCGAACCAACTGTTTTTCTTCCTCAAACACTTCAGCAAGGTTTATCTTCTTGATTTACAAATGAAAATGATTTGTTTGGTTTGCATGTATTGAACCATGGCATTATATATGAATAGATATGATTGAATGATAGCCACACATCTTGTTGTAAACACCTATCTCGAGACCTATCTAATGGCACGCATTAGAACGCATGTCCCACTAACCTCCACTAAGTAAACCTAAGTAACACAAATGTCTAACTCAATTGATCTCTAGCTATGCTAATACAAGTCTCGATGCACATCATTTGGCTATTGAAATTAAATCACTTAGGCACATTTAATTATTATGATTAAAACCAATTTCGATTCTTATTCATACAAAAAAAAGCAATTGAATTAAGAAATGAGATATTAATCATGCATTCAACACTAGAATCATATTGAAATAATCACATTAACCTAATCATGATTTCTATCATGGAGACATACATAATTATTGAACAAAAATAAAATATGTATTCAACACCAGAATCACAGTAATCGAAACATGACTTGTACCATGAACATACAAAATTCGCATCGTTCAATATTAAAAAACATATGTTAATTGAAATATTCTAAACATAAATACTATCGTTGAGTCAAATCATGTGTATGTATCAATATACATGAATTGACAACATGCTTTAAAACTAATTCTTTAAAACAGTTATTACAGAGCCTATATTTTCATCATATATACATTAATCAAGATCATGTTTTTCACACATATATCATATACACACATTAGAGAAAACATGCAAACATTTGATAGAACTGAACCTATGTCTCTGATATCACTGTTGGGTTCATACGCAACGTAAAATTCAAAAAAAAAATTAGAAAGGCCCCAACAGGATAAAAAATAATTCTATTAAACTTGATCTACAAAAGTAAACCATACCTTAATCCATGATTTTCTTATTTATTTTTTCGATTTCCAAGACTTTCAAGTATTCATCCTTTATCAGAAATCAACATATGAACGATGACAACAATTTGGAGTGCTAGCCCCGAGAGAGATAGAAAAGTTTTTTTCTCTATCAAAATCCAGAAAAATTGAAAAATAGAAAAAATGAAAATCTTATTTGATTTTAGGGTTTCAACCTCTAATTATGTAGATAAGCTTATTTAATACACTTATTTATAATACAACTATTGTGTTTAGGCAATTTAAGCAAATTATACAAACACGACTATAAATAAGTTATCTTATAACAAATCGTAAGGGCCTTTATGTCATGAATAGTTCATTACTCTGAACTAATTGAAATTGTGTAAAGTCATTCATTTTGAGAGACCCAATAGGTTTATGCGACGTTGGTAGATAACCAAAAATCATTTTGGTACACAAGTCATAAAGCAGTCTCTAAAAAGGCATTATGACTACCCAAGTGGCATGAATATCTAAATCGAAACCACCTAATGAATAACCTACACCATATCCTTTAATTAAACATAAAGCATAGAAAGTTACCTTTAACGTTCAATCATACTAGTCTCAATCTACAAACAATGTTTATTTTAAAATTTTAGTCAATAAAATTAAGGCTTTAGTTTATTGTTTTATTATAAGTGATAACATGTTTACCTCACATTAAGATCCATGGGTATGTTCAAATATCCTAAATATCCCTAGTCGATCATTATACTAAGAACTCTAATGAATTAAGGCTAGTGTGAATCTTGATTGATGGTAATGTGATGATTATACGTATAGGGATATGAATCGAAATCTTGAGTACTCGTTATGGGAACCATGTACTGGACTGACCTACTTTGAGAACGCCACATGGATTAAGTCATAGTTATTACTCATGATTGGTATTTCATTAGTACTTCAACTGAGATTACCATATACTTCAATATTAGCAGCATGATAATTTGACACAATTAAATGTTGTCTTTAACCGAACAATTATAAAGATTGTGATTAGCTACCATGTGAATAAAATATGAAGGCATTTATTCAAGATAGAATTTGCCCCTCTCGTATAGAGAGAGATATCAATGGATCCCTCGATATGTTAGACTATTAAATGGCCAAGTCCAAGTGAATTGGCATGATCAATGTCATTTGGATGTTTTAATTCTACTTAAAGATTAATTGACTTTTCATACTTAATGTTAAATCAAAGGATATCGCAAAACAAAAGGATATGATATATATTATTCATTAAGTTGTATCGATTCTAATATCCATGCAACCGGGTAGTTATAATAGCTTGCTAGAGACTGCTTATGACACCAAAATTGTGACATCCGAGAATTTCTAAACTTAATCAGGATGCTGATTAAGTATTTTTAGATTTTAATTAGAGTTTAGGTATATAAGGTGGGACCCACTCATTACGGACCGAAGATCATAAGGTAAAATATTATTTTTTTTGTTAATGAAGGCATTTTTTTATCGCGATATGTTGAGGTGTATCCTCAGTTTTTCATACTCGGGGTTGTAATTGTGTTTGAAGGGCACAAGTGACATAAAAATTATTAGTTGCTCAAAAACTAATTAGTCAAGTGTTAATCCTTATATGAACATTTGCCACAGCTTGCATGCAAGTCCGGATCAATGGTATTGTAAAATGAGAACGAAGTTGGTGGAAGACCCTACTTTGAGCTTTATGTTAGTTGACGGTGGTCTAGGTTGAGATTGGGTCTAAATTGGTGTAAGTTTGGATAACTATAACAAGATAATTGGTCTATAAGGGTTATGTATTTCATGGATAAAGTTAAGATTTTTGGAGTTTTGGTGTGATCTAAACTAGTGTTATAGACGTTTTATTAAGATGGAAAGTTTTATCGAGAGTTTGGCTCAATTTAGTGAAAGATCAGATAAAAAATGAGCACAAGAAGTGAAAAGCACATCAAAATAGGGATTTCAAGAATTAACTAATAAAAAGAAATTAAATTGCTGACGAGCAACTGTGGGTTTATACATAAATATACATAAGATCAAATGAAATGAATGTTTCATTTGTTTCAACAGAATCGATTGAAAATGTTTTCAACCGAACCTTCTAAACTCAGGTTTAAGCTCTGCGGCCTCTCGGTGTTTGATTTTCGCTCAGTTTCTTTTCACAAAATTATATAACATCGCAAGTTGGTCAGTTTAAGCCAAGTTTCTAAGGTGGAAACAAGGTTTTCGGCTCACGATTTATTAAATTCTTAATTCACGACGTTTTCCTCAACTCAATTTGAATTCTTGCAATTTTTTTATTTATTTCGCTAGGATTTTTATAGGAATTGCTATGGATTGTTAAAAATTGATGTATATGGTTGATTTTGATCAATTTGGAATAAATTCCACTAGTATAGAGGTTAGGGTTTTAATGAATTGAACTTATGCAATTTAGTTGATAACTATTTTGGAGATGTTGCCTTGATTGAACCTCGCAGTTCTAAACTAGTTCGGCCACGCACTCAAAAAGTGATTGCTATTCCAGAAAGTGATTACTCGGCCATGCACTCAAAAAGTGATTGTCTTATTCAGAATATCCATGATAGCTTGCGAAGTGACTTAGAATGGTCGTCCTAAAATTAATGGAGAATCTTCGTTGATGAAGTATGGCATTACCAAAAAGTTTGTAGGAATAATGTACTTGTCGATTTGAACTGGTACATTAGTGACCACACCTATTGGTTTTATCGAATAACCTTTTGATAGAGTTACTTTTTCAGAAGCAAGTACATTCAGTTCAAGTTGAGTGTGAAGAAAAAACTAAATCGGCATGTAGTTTGCTCTAGAACCCGTGTCACAAATAGCTTTAAAATACCAATCCCATATATATATATATATATATATATATATATATATATCTTCTAGCTCATCGAGCTTGACATTTGCTGGAGTCTTTTTTTTCTTCTTTTTATTATTTGTACATTGAAATTCCTCCATATTATTGTTCTCAACATTGTTTGGTTGCTTAACCCTACATTGTCAAGTTATTTTCTTTTGATTTGAAGTATCTTCGGCGTGCATATTCTTGGTCATATCATTTTTATATTCCATTATTACTGCATTAATAGAACATACTTCAGCTCATGAAGATTTAATTTTAAAAATTCATTATCATTAATTTGTTCATTATCAAATTCATCCGAATTTCAATAGCTAGCTTCATTATTGAAACCGAAAGTGATAATCTTGTTTTCAAATTCCATAGACATTGTTCCTTCAAAGATATCTAACTTTGTTTTAATTGTTTTAAGAAATGGTCTTCTTAAAAGTGTAGGTTGGGACTTAGTTTATATTAAGTTTTCCATTTCCATGACATAAAATTCAGCTAGAAATACTAAGTCATTTACTTTGAATAAGATATATTCTAGTAAACTAAAAGGTTTAATAATTATGTTGTTAGCTAAGGTTAGATTAATAGGTGTATTAGTCAATGAACCTATTTTCAATGACTAGTATAGTTTAAGTAACATAACATTTATTGTGTTTCCAAGATCACAGATGGTAAAATATATTAAAGAAGTACTTATTGTAATAGGAACTTCAAAGATTCCTGGATCAAAACATTTCTCAAGTATTTTCTTTTTAATTAAAGCAGAGATTTTTTCCCTAAGTTTTCTTTAATTTCTTCTAAAAATTTATAATTTTATTTAGAAAATTATTTCAAAACTTCATCATGATCGAAAAACTGCATTTTTGATTCTATCAATGATTTATTGATTTCTATTTCCTTAAATGTTTCAAGAATGTCTTCATTGTTTTCTTCCTCCCTAGAATTAGCTAATCATTGTGGAAAGATAGAATATGAACCCATATCTTCATTCAAATTACCAAAAATCTTATCATTTTTATCTTTATCCATTAATTTGTATTTTTGTAAAGATTTTTCATATGCTTGAACTCTGGCTAAATACCAAGGGTATAGTCCTCCTAGAAAATGTGTATATTTCTGTTGTTCAGCTATCTATTATCTAGTAGGAATGAAATAAGCCATCATTTCTGCTTTTTCTTCTTCAATGGTCTTATTAACCTTTTTTTATTAATCTTGTTAAGTATCTTCCCAGTTATAGGTGCGTTTTTCTTTTGATTGAATAAAGCATTAACTTGTGCTTGATTCGTAGAGGCAACATTAGCTTGAGTAGTGCTTTAACTTGATTACTTTGTTGAGTACTTAACCCATTTATTTATAAACTCATTTGACTTAACTAATTTTTAAATTCATTAATATAGTATTAGTCTTAATTTGATTTTGAGAAATTTGTATAAATTTTTGATGACTTTGACTCATAAAGTTATGCAAAATTTGATCTAAATTTAGATTTATAGGTTTAGTATTTTGTTGAGGTTGTTGATTAGGTGCAGATTGCATCTGAGCGTTTGGTATATAGGTGTTATAATTTTGATGTTGAGGACCATAACTAAGATTTAGATTTAGTCTTCCAGGATAAGAAGTATTATTAAATTGATTTCTTAGGGAACAAAAAATTAATTTATTATTGCATTAACCTCTTTAGTAATTTCTTTATGTAAAGTAGGACATGCATACATATGATTTGTAACATCATTACAGAATCTATAAGCCTTAACTTGATTAGATCTATATTTAACTAATAGGTTAACCATTTTAGATAATTCATCAATTTTATCATCAGAGGCATTATTTCTTTTATTATCCACTTCATAGAGTTTCTTTCTTGAGGATTCAACTTTTTCACTATATTGCTTAGATTGTTTTGCCATTTTATTAATTGTTTCTTTCGCGAGAGCAGGTGTTATCTCAAATAAAGGTTTAACACATACTATGTCTAATAATCTTGTCCAAAGTAATTGAGTTCTTCATAAAAATATTCTAATAAAGCTCTTCGGGTATATCTATGTTATGGACTAGACGAAATTAGTTTCTAGAATATATCTTAAAATTCATTTAAGTTTTCATCGTCTTTCATCTTTGCAACTGTGATTGGCTTTCTATAGGAACTAATTTTTCTAGTAGGCATATAATCATCTAGGAAAGCTTATAACATTGTGTCCATGTAGTTATTGAATCTTATGGGAGCTAGAACAACCAATCTTGTGCTTGATCTTTTAATGCAAAAGTGAGAGTCTTGAGTTTGACTTGTTCTAAAGTACCTTCATTTGACTTCATCACATTAACTTTAGGTTGATACTCCTTTATGAGTTTTTGTGGTTCTTCATTGTCTTTACCATAGAAGTTAGGCAAGGCACTAATAAATCCATATCTAAGTTCAAATCCAGGAAATCCATCTTGGTATGCGATGCACTTAGCATCATATGTTGTAACATTTTGATTTGCTTGTCAAAAAGTGAGTTCTCTATTATTCTTATTATTATTGAAAACTATCTTCTTGTTATTATTAATGACAATGTCATTAATATCATTATTGTTGTTTTCCATCCCATTAGCTAACTAGACATATTCAAGAGGATGTACAATGGCGTATGTTATTTACAGATGATATTGTCTTAGTGGATGAAACCAAAGATGGAGTGAATAGGAAATTAGAACTCTGGAGGAATACATTAGAATCTAAAGGCTTTAAGTTGAGTAGGACGAAAACTGAATACATGCACTGTGAGTTTGGAAACACTAGGCATCGAGATGACGGAGTGGTAAAATTAGGGGAAGTAGAAGTTCCTAAGGTAAACCACTTTAGATACCTAGGATCAATCATACAAAATGACGGTAACAACGAAAATGATGTCACACATAGAATTCAAGCTGGATGAAAGAAATGGCAGAGTGCAACAGGGGTGATTTGTGATCGACATGTTCCTACTAAGTTAAAAGGAAAATTTTATAGGACCGCAATTAGGCCAGCTATGCTCTATGGAAGTGAATGTCGGGCGGTAAAGCAACAACAATTACATAAAGTGAACGTAGCAAAAATGAGGATGCTTAGGTGGATGTGTGGTAAAACTCGTAAAGATAGAATAAGAAATATAGAAATTCAAAGACAAGTAGGAGTAGCACCAATTGATACAAAGATTAGGGAAGGGCGGTTGCGATGGTTTGGTCACCTGCAAAGACGGCCTACAAATGCCCCAACTAGAAAACTTGACTCAATAGAAACTGTAGAAATTCGACGAGGTAGGGGCAGACCAAAGTTAACATGGGATGCATTAATTAAGAGGGATATGAATGGTTTGGAAAGCTCACCATCAATTGCACTTAATCGAGCACAATGGAAAAGTTTGATCCATGTAGCCGACCCCAGTTAATTTGAGACTGAGGCTATGTTGTTGTTGTTGTTGTTGTTGTTGTTGTTGTTGTTGTTGTTGTTGTTGTTGTTGTTGTTGTTGTTGATGTCATAAACTCTTATTAAAAGTTCTATCTATTTTAGAATCAAACGGATGTAAATATCCTAATGAATTAACATGACTAAGTGTGTAGACCATATAATGACTAAAATCTTTAGAAATCATTTAAAAATTCCTGCAACGACACCAGAAATTGATACGTTTCGAGCGTGCACAATAGTTTCCCGTATTCTCCTATTATTTTTAGTGGTGGTAAATGGGATATCATCTCTACATGGATTTTTTTAATCTCAAAGGAAAGTATTTCTATTTTTTTTATTAACTTATTTCATCTAATTAAACAAGAATGAAAATACTATATAACTGAAATCTCAAAATACAAACTTAATTAACCAATTAACTAACTTAATTTAACAGGGGTGTATTCAATTGAGATTTTAATAGACTTTTGGTTACTTTTATAAGTGAATGACTTTTATGAAGTTGTAGATTTTGGTAGACTTTTAAAGACTTTGATAAACTTTTATGTAGATTTCATTATGTTGACTTTTATCAACATTTAAGATTTTTTGTGACTTTTATGAACTTCTTAAACATGATTTTGATGATACTAATAGATTATTGTGATTTTTAAAATGAAACAAATATTTTGCACTTTATTATATAAAAAATAACTATATTTTTTTCTTAAGAACTATCGCTAATTTTTTAAAAATTATTTTTATATTTTAGTAAAAAAAACGTATAGACATATTAGTGAATTACTATCAAGGTAGTAGCATAACAAATAAATAAATAAATATCAATATAAGAAATAGGTAAATAAATTAGCGGTAGAAAAGAATCAAGTAGATCATTGGAAATATTATTGTAAAAATTTTGCGCTTTATTTTTTTGTTTGACTTAAGCAAAAAAAGTATATTGTTTCCTTAATAATGATAGTTTAAATTCTAAAAAATACACTTCTTGCATTTTAAAAAATTATACAATTATTTTCTTCTAAAATAATAATACTACACTTTTTGATATTATAATAATACACTAAATAAACAAAACTTCTTTGTAAAAAAAAAAACTATCAAAAATGTATGGTGATGCAAGAAAGAGATTTTGTTGATAATGACATCAATCCATTTTCATTAACATAGATATTAGAGTATAATGGGTGAGCAATGAAATCCAAGAGTTGTGGAGTGATTGGAGAAGTTGATAAAACTAATTGATAAGAAAAAGACCTTTGTGAACAATGAAGTCCTTATTGAAGAGTGTAATCAACAAAAATTAGAAGTCTCTAAAAGTTTATGGGTTGAGATGAGGAGAAGTTGAAGACTTCTTTATGTGTATTTTTATATAAAAAGTCTACAAAAGTCAAGATTTGTAACCAATCTACAAAAGTCACCAAAAAATTAAATACGTCTTACTTTTATGAACTCTCTAAAAGTTTAAATTGAATACTCCAAAACTTTTGTAGACTTTTTAAAAGTCTATAAAAGTCCACATTGAATACACCTTACTTTTATAAACTCTCCAAAAGTCTTAAATGAATACACTTTAACTTTTTTAGTCATTAAAAGTAACCAAAAGTTTATTAAAATCTCAATTGAATACACCCCTATAAACAATTCAACTCAAATTAAATTAAACAATACTCAAATTCAATATAATTCAAATATCTTAAATAAACATCTAAACAAACCCCACTCAACAATGTAATATACTAGGATTGCTTTCAAAAACTAGAACATAACATCACTTCATGCTATTGCTATAATTATATCATATGAAATATAACCACCTGTAACCTTATGTCAAATCTAAAAGTTTTTAATTCAATAATTATGACTAATCTGGGATTACTGAATCTAAATTATGGTTTAGGCTGCGAGTGGGGAGCTGAGGACTGGTGAAATGAGATTTATAGTTAATTTTACTTTTGCATGATATTTGCTTTATGTTGTGTATTACATATTATTTTATTTTGAGAAATTCAATTTGATTGAGTAAATTCGAGATTCACGTGGCTTTGTCTCGAGATAAGCGTTGGAATGAGTTACGTGAAAATTAAAATGTTAACCCAAGCTATTATTTCGATTTTCGTGAAAAATATATGCAATTAAGTTTAAGAACTCAATTTTTGGACTCTAAATGGACTTAACGAGTCGACATAGGTCCCACTCCTCGAATTGTATGCAAGATGAGTTATTCGGGAGTTTAGAGAGCTTTTTAAATTTTGCAATTTTTGGTGGAATAGGGGTACTTTTTAGGGTTTAATTTGGACTCAAAATGAAGAGATAATTGTGAAAATAAATAAAAAAAGGCTAATTACGTATAAGGGTATTGATGCTATAAAGTAGAGGATAACGAGGGGTATTTCATTCATTTGGCCATTTCTTTGTTTGAAATAGAAATGAACGGGGGAAGTGTATCCATTGTTCATCATCTACCTCTTCTCATCGTAATCTTTCCCTTCTTTTTGCGTTCTCATAGTTTCTCTCTCTCTCTAGTGTTATTTTTCTCTCTCTGTTCACAATTTCTTTTGATTGAGAGACTATCTATTGTGGTGAACTATGGGGAGGTAATCGTATTTTGGTTTTTCTATTGTAAATTTTGATTTATGGAAGTTGTGTGTGTGGGTTATCAATAGAATATTGGATTTTGGATTTAAAAGATGATGTGGATGTGATTTAGACCATGTCGTTGATGAAGGAAAAAATATAGGGGGTACATCAAACTCTTTATTTTGATCTCCATAAGAGGGGAGGTTGGGGATGAACCTCGAACTAGGTTCGGCTCAGTTGAGCTGAACAGGCTCGGTTTGAGGACCAAACCCTCCCCTAATTAAAAAAAGGTTTTATAGTCAAATATATATATAATAATAAATCCTTGAAAATTAGGAAAAAATAAGAAAATGATTTTTGGACAAGTTAATGCAAATTGATGTTTTTTTATTAAAAATGAGGTTTTTTGGATTTTATCGATGATTATATTGGGGATTTTGCTTTGTAATGCGTGTTATGTTACCTGAAAATATTCTAAATTTGTAAAATTATTTTAAAGCCCAATCTAAGTTAATTTTTTTTTATTTTGAAACATAATTTGCAGTCAAAATCGAGACCCAGACATCCGAGGATTTGACTTGGTGTGATTTTGGATTTTTAAGTCGAGAGGAGACTAATTAAAATAAATAAATTGGAGAGAAATTATTGAACGATTGTGGAGTCTTACCAAACTTGAAATGAATTGTAGGACCACAATTGGAACCCTATGTGGACTATTTTACGAACATGGCGTATAAGAAGCAATGGTATCACGTTTGTAAGGTTAAGTAAATCTCATAGTAACCGTTACATTGTATGGTTATTTCATAGAAATTGCATTGATCCTTGATATTACATCTTTTTGTACATGCATACATGGGTAAAGAGGATAACGTTGAGTCGAGTCACCTTATAGTGTTTACCTGACTGTATGTACATGGTAGAACTATATATTATCTACTTGATTGTGTGTACAGGGTATATCAAGCTACTTGAATGTGTATAGTAGGTAGAACTATATAGTGTATTCCTGACTGTGTACAGGGTAAACTATATTATGTTTGAGGGGCTAGAGTCACTGATACTTTGCATCAGGTGGTTATCATAAGAACACGTTGAACTAGATCATACTTTAATTGACTCGAGGAATGAGACTCGTTTGGTTATCCTCTTTGGGCATGAGTCCTTACTACTGTTTACTTACAATTTTTAGAGAACGTTATCTAATAATAGTTGGATAACAAAAATGGGATGGATTCACAATTATATTTAAATTCCTTGAATTATATTGTTTTTTAATCTTTTAGATTATTATGCATTTGATTATTACAGGTGTACTGGATAGCGTGGGATTTACTTATCTGACATTATCAAATTTTATAATTGGATATTCATAGGTTCGAGCGGTGACAAGGGAAAGGGGAAGCTATCAGATTTTCTAAGATTTCATTAGTTCATTTTTATCTATGTATTTATTGTTTCGAATATTATATATTATATAAATGGGTGATTTTGGTTCATGTACGATTAGGATCTCTTTTGAGATTATTGTAATGGTTTTAGGATGAAATGGAATGCTTTAGAGTTAAGGTAAATAGTTTAGGGATTTTGAAAACTTGAAATAGGTTAGAATGAATATATAGTTTTTATTAGTGCAATATATATTGTTATGGGTGGATTGTAAGTCCTTCAGCATTTCAACCAAGTTAAGCAGGTTTTGATAATGATTTTCGATGGTCGAGTTTTCTGGTGTAGGCTTAAAAATAGAAGACATGTTGTCGCAAAAATTTTATGAAATTTTGAATATAAATTAATTAGTCTACATGAATTTATGAACTTTGAGGTTTAAGATTTACTTTTAGAATTTGTTATGGTTTATAAAGTTTCATATTTGATGATTACGATATCTTTATTTTATTTATTTATTGATGGTGAGATTAAGGCTGCTAGATTATCAGTGAATTAAGGTAATCTTGGCCAGTCAGATTCCCTAAATAGATGGGGTCTAACAATATTGGTATTAGAGCTTAGGATTCTAAGAGAATCTTGTTGATTGAGGTAATGTGCGTGATTAGTTAGGAAGTAACGCGACGGAATGGGGATTAAAAAGTTTAAAAACTTTCTAATTGTGTTATTTGTGTTTTATTTAATCGAGATATCGATGGATATATTTATGTTGAGCCATTTTTCTTGCAATTTTCGGTTGTAGAATATTATGAGTGGACAACAAAAGTCGGGTTAGGTACCTAGCAAAAGCAATAGGGATCCACAATGTGTGGATCTAAATGTGTTTCAGAACCTGGTAGGACAGATGGTGGAGTAACTAAATATCTTACGAGCATTAGTGGCAGCTCATGCACTTGCGGTTCGTATTGCTCAGGAAGTTCCTATTGCTATTCTAGCCGCTCAGAAGGAGCAAGCTACCTCTACAGGTTGTTCCTCGAGCGAACCGATTGTTGCAGTTTCGGTTTGAGCTGATGAAGTTGTTGTTAGTGGAATGCCTAGGGAGGAAAGGAAGATGAGAGAGTTTAGGAAGTCTGTTCCTATATACTTCTATGGTGATTTAGATTTGAGGACTGCAGATACTTGGGTTCTCAATTACGAGAAGCTTCATAAAATGTTGGGTACTGATGAATATTTGAGAGCTTTGATATCTTCTTACTATTTACAAGTAGTTGCCGACATTTGGTGGAGATCTCTTCATGATGGACATCCTGTATTCGAGACTTAGGCGGCTTTTCTTGAGGAGTTCATACAGTAACACTTTGATGAAAGTCTGATTTTGTAGAAGAAACAAGAGTTTGATCATCTAGTTCAGGGAGACGTGTTATTGGCCCAATATGATGCTCAGTTTAGTTGTTTTTAAGGTTTATCGAGGAGTCAAGAATGACAAAAGGAGAAGATGAGCAAGTACATGTATGGGTCACAGAAGGAACTTGGAACTACCATATCGGCAAATAAACCGAACACATTGCGGGAGGTTCAAGATAGGGCCAGAGCTTATATAACTACATAGAATTTTCAGTATGAATCATGTTGATATCAAGGCATCGTGGACTTAGGATAGAGCTCAAGTACCGAAATCAAGAAAAGGATTCCATCCCGATTTAATCCGAATTTTCAGAAGAAAAGGAAGAGTGGAGGACCACCATTTATACCTACGACACTTGTTGCTCCATCATATGTACATTATAATCTTTTCCAAAGAATAGGAAGTAGACCATCTGAGATGACATCGACTGACTTAGGACAGACTCGACCACAACCTTTTTTAGCCTTCAAGTCCATACAAGTACATTTCAATTGTTGATGAGTGAGGGTAAAGGCAGAGGATCTCAGGGATTTGATACAAGTTAGAGACCAGCACCTAGTCAGGCATTTACTGTAGGCAATAAGCCCATAGCTATTTGTTTCAGTTGTGGGTAGCAAGGTCATTTTAATTGGAATTATCCAGGGTATTCGGGGTTAATTGTTTATTATAAGTGTGGGAAGAAAGGACATATGCAGAAAGATTGTCCACAACTTGGAGGATCATCCTCTGCCATATCCTATCATCAGCAGCGGACTAGGAAATAGGTACAGGTGATTGCCGAACAAGATTCTGAGGTGAACCGTATTCTTATTGAATGTTCGCAACTAAGCGCTTCAGTGAAGAGAAAAGAGAAGATTTAAGAGTTTGTTAACTTCTCTCAATGTAATGAGTCTTCATGTATATATAAACTGTTTAAGTTATTTTGTTGTATATGAATAGGGTAGAGAGGCTTACAAATGATGTTTTGGTTTTTGATAAACTTTGTATTTATGTATATCGTTTGATTATTGAAATTTTTTTATTTTTCGCTTTTTATATTTAGTATTATTTATTCGATATGGATATATAGGTTCAGTTTATCGGGTACAGACAGAGATGTTGTAGTCTCTAGTTAAGTATGGCTGAGTTACAGAGGCTTACATAAGGTTTCAGGTCTAGTATCACCAAAATTGGGATAAGGGACGCTAAAGCTTGGTATTGGTGTAGAGAGTGATATGGTAAGCTTATTTAGGCTCAGTGTAGCTTAAATAGTAGTATTAATGTGGGTATGGTTGATGTTATATTAAATACACCTAAGTTAGCAATTTAAAACAAGTAATTTGATGATTTTCAAGTTATATATTGGCACATCAAAAGAAAAATTGAGTCTCAAATTGGTGTTAGCTAGTTGGAGATGATGGAAGTTAGTAGGAATTATGGCCAGGTGTAAGCCATTGGATTATTCTCGAGATATGTGTGTACATGGAGATCAATGGCTATTAATCAGCCTTATCTCATTCATACATATAAGGAATAAGATCAACTTTAGCAATTCATGTTATTTTCAAAGCTTAGTTAAGAAGAAAGCTTATTGAGAAGAAGAAATCAGTGAAGATCAACAACTTTGGAGGAGATCTTGTTGGTTTAGGAGGTGTAGATCAAGTTGTTGGTGTTCATTAACTAGGTACCTTCACTTACACCATTAGCTTAGCTTAATTTGATGACTATATGAAGTAAATGAAGTATGGTTGATCTTCTGGTGTTGGTGAGTGTTTTGGGGTCTTTAGTAGGTGAGGGAAAAGATCGTAAGGTGTAGGAGTAGTCTATATGTGGAGAGAACTCAGAATTATAAGTGCAGAATTATGGGTTTTCCTGCATATAGGGCGCTAGATGGTAGAGCACTAATCAAGTTGACTAGGGCACTAATGAGGTCACTAGTGTGCTAGGCAGAACACCCAACACACTAAGTGCTCTGACAGTACAAAATTAACAATTTCCTAATTTCAACTTAAACATTTTAAATAACTGTAATACCCTAATTCAAAGTCTAAACACACTTTAAAACCTATGAAATGATATTAGGGACCTAAGGAAGAGTCTCGGGAGTTTGAATACGTGACACGAGGTGTTGGAAGGCCGAATTAGCATAAGACATTGCGTAGATTGTAAGTAAATTGATTAAGATATTTATTTACATTTCATTCCTATTTTATTATTTATTTATAGTCATTTGGACTGATTTGCCTTTTGTACTTTATATGTCATAACTTCTTGATTCATCTCATTCCGTGAGTTTACTATCATGGCATTGTTTGTTGGTTAATTCTTTCATTGGCTAGATGTTTTATGCCATTTTTTATTGTTGAGACATTTAGTCAAAAGAAATAGCATGCTATTAGGGAATGTGGTACGGTATTGTAAATTCTATTTCCTTTGTGCATTAGATATGCAGTCCTATTGTTGGATTCCAAAATTGTGTCTTTCCTTGAAATGTGAAAGTAGTTCTTCTATCTAGGACCATGAGATGATAGAGATGGGCATGACACTCAGGGGTCACTAGAATTTTACGGATGTTGGGATCTCACCACTAACTTGTGTAGCACACAAGGTGTGGGACTCGTGGTTGTTGGCAAGTATACATCAAAGGTGACTGGCATTTGTGATAGATTATGGAGGCGTAAGGCTCAACTTCGACCTTCAACAGGGAAGTAGACCTCAGGTCCATCTTGAGATAGTGGAATAAAGGCATTTGTAATAGGAATCACGACCAACAGGCTCTAGATCATTACTACTTAGCCATGTGTCAATTTCATATTGATCAATTGAAGAGTCTATAAGCATGATCTTATTTTCAGCATAGTTGCTATTATTATGCTTTTAGATTCTTGTTGTATATTTGGAAATGTTGATAAATGTCTCTCAGTGTTACTTTCCACTTTCTTGTACTTACGTCCTTTTTATGATAGTGGGTGCAGATCCACCGAGTAGTAAAAAAGGCAAAGAGAAGATCGATGACCACCTCTGAGCAAATGGAGCACTGCTACACTGGATTTTGTAGGTTTTTTACTTAGTTGTATGACTTTTATGTCTTTCATACACTTTTAGGTATGTATATATTATGGGTTGAGAAATAGCACCCTAACTAGATATATTATTATTGTTTTGTTATATATTTATTCATGTGATCTTTCTTTACTGGTTTTCCACATTCTTAGGTATCATGTAGAAAGATTTCACTAAATTGTTAAAACTTCCGCTAAATAAATTTTATATTTTAAAATTTTTATTAACTCTAATTTACTAACTGACGTAAAATAAATGATGCTTATTTGAAAAATTAATTAGTAAGAAGAATAGTTTTGGAAAAAGGCTGACTGATTCATTGTTAAGTCCTATGTGCCAAGATTAGGGCTTAATGATCGGATTGGGCTAGGCGGTGCCCTAATTTGAGAATGGATCGTCACAAAAAATGAAAATGGAAATGTTGTTATACGTTATTTGCTGCACTTATTGTTATTTACTGTATATATATGATTTCCTTGTTCTCTCTGAATGTTACCTAATGATTTTGTCTCTCCTTTGACTTTAGAATCTAATAGTGGATCAAGGAGAAGGTTCATAGAGACCTGGATCTTAGGGTAGTAAAAAAACTAAAGATTAATAGAAATCTAAAATAGAGCATCAAAGGAAGGAACTTATGGAGTCTCAAGAAATACTTATGGCTATGATGTTGGCTCACATGTGACCACCAGTACAATGACCTAAGGCACAACCCGCAACCAATCTTGAGGTTAGCAAAGATGAGAGAGGAGCTGAGACAGTGGCAACTCTGGCTAAATCAGTTTTAGAATATATTCAGGTGCCTATGACAGTGCCGTGGTGCCACTGGATTTTGAGAAGGCCACATTTCATAGAACCCGCAATGAATTTATGAAGTACGATAATATGATATCCAACAAAAAAATGGAGGAAGGTGTAGTTGAGACCTGGGTACTAGAGATGGAGCATCGATTTGTTTCTGTGGATGTGGAGGAACTATTCACGGTTAGACATGTCACATTTTTATTGATCGAATCTACATGGAAGTTGTGGAACTCCCCAAAGAGAGGGGAAGATTGTCATCACCCGAACAAAGTTTTGGACTATGTTTTACAGGTAGTATTTACTGAAATCATTCAGGAACGGGAAGAAGACTAAGTTTATTAAGTTTAGTAAATTCACTCCAGAGATGGTTGAGTTTGAGTAGGTTGAATTATGAGATTCGAGTTATGGTTTCCTCTTATCCTCGTACTAGCTATGCTTTTATATTTGAGAGTCCGATGGAGGTAGAAGTCGCCATAATAGCTAGGCCCTCTGAAATAGTACTTATGCCACCACCAATACCACATTTTCCTAGGAGTCAGAGAATCAAGCAATTTTCTTCTTCGAGTCCAAATAAGAGGAAGTGGAATGTAGCTGGAACAACTACACAGTTATGGTATGTGGAGATGACATTTATTAGTGCACCGGTTCTACCAGTTTCTTAGGCTTCATAAACCAAACCACTTTTGCCACCATATCAATCTAGAGGTTAAGGAAAGAGTAGAGCTCGGTCATCACAGAGATCAAGTGGATCTGAGCATGTTACTTAGGTGAGTGGTTCTTCTCATAAGGCTTCCATGATATGCTATTGATGTGGACAAACATGGACTATTCAAATAGAGTGTTCTATGCCATGACCCCCATCGATAGGCAGTAGAGCACCACAAATACGAGGGCAGACACATATATTGGCTTAGGTAGATCTAAAGGCTAATAGGAGGCATATGAAAGGTATATTAAACATTTATGGTCGAGATATGAATGTTTTGATTGATCTTGGTTCTACAGTTTCCTTTATTGCTGGTGCAATGGTTAATGAGTTGCAATTGAAACCTGTTAGAGCCAATACGTTGTTGATTTTGATCACTGTAATGAGTGATAAGGTTTTTCCTAACCTGATCTGCGAGGGATGTGTAATCAAAATTAAGGAGAATGAACTCCCAATTGGTCTTAGGTTAATGGAGTTCCTAGAGTATGATGCATTATTAAGGATGGATTAGTTATCAGCACATCGTGTTAGTATTAACTATTTCCATAAAAGGGTAATTGAGATCCCTAACCTTTCTAAAATTTTAGTGTATAAAGGCTATAATCCTTCATGACTTGTGATTCGTGGAAGGGAAGCTACTAATCGAGATTTAGATGTTATGACAGGAATAATCGCATTTGGAGAACCAAGTTGTGAACTTAAGGTTAGTTACAAACCAGTGGTTTATGAGTTTTTGGAGCTCTTTCCATCCGACTTATCTGGACTTCCATCGCCATGTGTCATTGATTTCATCAATGATCTTATTCCTGATACTAAACCTATATCTATTCCTTCGTACCGTATGACACCGAAAGAATTACGTGAGTTGTAGACTAAGCTTGAGGAGTAGTTACATAATGGGTTTATTAATCTTAGTATGTCATTGTGGGGAGCACCAGTTCTTTTTATAAAGAAAAACGATAGAAACTTATGTTTGTACATTGATTAATGACAACTGAATCGGATGACTATTAAGAAAAAATTCCCATTGCCAAGATAGATGATTTGTTTGATCACTTGAAGGGTGCTATCATCAACTGAGGATCATGGATGCAGATATCTCGAAAAAGGCTTTCAATACTTGCTAAGGGCACTTCGATTTTACAGTGATGTTGTTTGGGCTTAATAATGCTCCTGCTATGTTCATGCACTTGATACATAGGGTATTTAAACCCTATCCTACTTGAAGAAACTGGAAGAAAATTCACACCACCTCATAGTTACATTGCAAACTTTAAAGGATAATCGATTGTATGCCAAGTTTAGTAAGTGTGAATTCTAGTATTTAGATGTCAAATTTCTTGGATATGTGGTTAATCTTTACGGTATATCTGTTGATCCATTAAAGGTTGAGGCAGTCAAGGATTGGCATACTCCTACAATAGTGTCAGACGTTCAGAGTCTTCTGGGATTAACGGGTTATTATAGACGATTTGTCGAGGGTTTCTCTCGTAATGCTCTACCAATGACTCGGCTAACATAAAAGACATTGACTTTGTTTAGTCTGATGAGTGCAAGGTTGCCTTCATAGATTTGGATTATAGTTTGACTACGACGCAGGTTCTTACATTACTTGAATTGGGGATAGAGCTAGTGATTTGTACAGATGCTTCTCATTAAGGCTTGGGTTGTGTGCTAATGCAGGAAGGCAGGGTTGTACCTTGTACTTCAAGGAAACTCAAGGTTCATGAAAGAAATTATCATGTTCATGATCTTGAGCTAGTTTCTATTGTTTTTGCCTTATTGATTTAATGGCACTACTAATATGATGGGAGATTTATTGTATTTTTAGATCATAAGAGTTTGAAATACTTTTTTACTCAAAGTGAATTAAATATGAGGCAACACAGATGGCTCGAGTTTCTCAAGGATTATGATTTGACTTTGGAGTACAATCCAAGAAAGGCAAATATGGATGTTGTTGCCTTGAGTAGGAGAAGAATGGGCAGAGAAAACGTACCAACTGTCAGAGCTTCTTAGTTTATGCTTCTTAAGGAAGCTTTAGTGATGATGTTTTATAAAAGTTCTACAGGCTCATCATCAACTAAGATAGCTAATTCATGAGCTACTAATATGTTCTTCTGTGCTCAGATTCAGGCTGAACCAGTGATGATTCAGCAGGTGATTGATTGTCAGAAAACTTATTAGTATTATATAGCGCTTCAGAGGTTATCGACTAGTGTAGATCATCTCGATTGGTCTTTCTTGATATTAGTGCATTATAGTTCATGGATCGATTGTGGATTCCAACTCATGATCAATTGAGGCAAGATTTGCTACTGGAATCTCAAAGATCTTTTTACTCTATTCATCTGGGTAAATCTAAGATGTATCATGATAAAAGGTGTGTTTATTGGTGGCTTGATATGAAAACTGATATTGTGAGTTCGTCATGAGATCTAAGATATGAAAGCAAGTTAAGGCTAAGCATAGGAAACCTAGAAGGTTATTGCACTCACTACCTATTCCTGAGTTGAAATGGGAGCATATATTGATGGGTTTTGTTTGGTCTACCTTTGGGTAACCAGAAGCATGATACAGTATGGGTTGTAGTTGACAAATTGATGACGTGTGCGCATTTCTTACCAGTCTCAAAGTGAGATCCTCTTGACCGATTATGTGATATATATGTAGGATAGGTGTTGAGATCTTATGGAGTTCTAGTGTCCATTGCTTATGATAGAGATTTGAGATTCACATCCAGACTATAGAGAGCATTATAAAGACAGTTGGGAACATGTTTTTAACCTCAGTACAACATATCATCCGTTGACTGACGGATAGATTGATCAGTTGATATTAGTGCTAGAAGATATGCTTCGAGCTTTTGTCGTAGAGTTAGCGGTAAGTGGAAGAAATACATTCCTTTGTGTCAGTTTTCTTATAATAATAGCTACTAAGTTAGCATTGGAATGGCTTCTTTTAAAGCTCTATATGGTCTGCCTTATCATTTACCTGCATATTGGGTAGTGGTTAGAGATAAAATTTTGTTGGGGCCATAGTTGATTCAGAATTTCACAAAGAAAATTCAATAGATTCGCTAGCCTTTAATTATGACATAGCTACGACAAAAGAGTTATGCTGATAAACATAATTGATTCTTGGAGTTTTTAAAGGATGATCTCTTCTTGTTAAGAGTCTCACCTATGAAAGGATTGTATAGATTTGGATTGCGAGGTAAGCTACCTTCAAGGTACATTGGGTCATTTCGAGTACAAAAAAAGATTAGTCTTATTGCTTCTAGGTTAGAGTTACCTCCATAGCTAGCCGGAGTTCATAATGTCTTCTACGTGTCTATGCTTCGTAAGTCGGATACTCAGTCCACTCCAAGGACTGATTGGAATGAATTTAATCTTCGGGAAGACATCTTACGATAAGTAGCCGATTAAGATACTTGGTGCAAATATTCATAGGTTGAGAACCAAAGAGACTTCCTTGGTTGAAGTGAAATGGTAGTTTCACAGAGATGAGGAACTAACACGGGAGCGGGATTTATATATGAAGGAGTAGTTTCTATTTCTCTTCGAAACTACAGGTAATTTTACTGTACTTTAATTTCGAGGACGAAATTGCTTAAAATTGGAGATACTGTACTGACCCACTACCTTAAGCTGGTAATTTATGTTAATTTGAATCTTAACTGACGCGAGTTAGAATCATGGTTAAGTCTGGCGTACCTCGATTAGCATGTGTGTGGGTTTATATGATGGTTTGGGTTTGTTTGCAATGTTTAATAAATTTTATAGGTAGTAGTATAAAAGAGAGTTTATATACAAGCCTATAATCCAAAAATAAGTAGATAAACAATAAATAGTCGGTACACCAAGTGCGACGAGGGAGTCATGAAATGAATATTCCACCCGAGAATACTCGTAGGCATGTACGGTGAATTTATTGGCAAGAAAATACACGAGGTACATATATTTTATACATATTTGACATATAAATATATATATATTATTAAAAACTATAAGTTTAGTGTGAATTATATGGATCATCTGATCGCTTAGAGAGGAACGTTAGTGTTGATGGTGTCAACAAGTTTGTCGCTATAGGAGTATCATGTAAGCAAAAAAATAATTCGATCAGCCTTAAGATAGCACAATGCGTATCTCGAGAAAAATCTATATATTTAAACAAAAACTTCACTTTTATCCTCACAATTGATCGAAAGTGAGGGAGAAGCTGAGGGTTTAGTGTTTTGATATTGAGGAATCAATCTAAAGGAGATTTGAAACATGAATTGAGGAGCTTAAACGACTAGAAATCTAGAGATCATCATTATGGTAAGTTTTGTTTTGAGATTTTTGAAGTTTAATTTGATAGTTGATAATGATTTCTCTGTGAATTATTGTTGTTGTTGATATAAATAGGTTTATAACTCACTAGAGTTCATCCCCGATGTATTTTGGGAGTGTTTAATGTTGTTGTATGGATTTGTGGATGGAACAGTGGTCGTCACCTTGTGTACTGTTGAGACGGTACAGGGTGGAGTGCGCACCACCTAGCCAAGGAGAGCGCTCCCTTCATAAGTTGAAATGAACACAAATGATAGAACGCGCTCAACCCAGTGAGGGAGCATGCTCCCACCATATAAAACAACAACTCTTCTATAAGTTGGTTAGAGTTTCTTGAGGTCTTGAGGACTAAACTAGGGTTCTAAACATAGGGTATTAGACTTATATTCATCACAAATGGTTTGTAATAGGTGTTGAATCATCGAGAAAGCGTGAGTGAATTGGGAGTTTAATGAATTCTTAACAAATACTGAAATTGACGTAAGTATGGAATTGCTTATTTATTAATATTGCTTGGCTATCTTAGTATATGTAGTTCATGTAGTTTATGGACTTATTGGGTGGACTATTTACACTGTAAGGGTTTTAATAAATAGAAAATAGTGATTAATGCGATTCACGTGAGTAAATTACTGGAATCGAGACCAGGCTATATAGGAGATGGGTTTCCTTCATGACCTATATGTAAATTCCAACTCGGTTATATAGTTTGGGTGGATTATATGTTGGGGGTTCATACGCAGCGGAGATTACAAAACAATTTTGACAAAAATCCCAACAGGATTCGAATCTAATTCCATCAAAAAGTTTAAACGAAGAAAATTTAATCATACCTCGATCGCAAAATACCTTTATGAAGGTTGATCAATCTGTAAGGCATTGCCAACGACGAACGCCCTCTACCAGCAGTCCACACACGAACGGCGGCAGAGATTCAAAGTGCGAGCTTCAAGAGAATACCAAACCTTTTTGTTTCTCTCCAAAATGATCCGGAGCATACCAGAAAACCCTAAGTTGTTTTTAAAACGAAAATAGAGTTTCGGCCATTAATTTTTTGTGTGTGTTCTAACTTAAAGCGTCTATTTATATAACCCTTGTATATAGACGGTTAAGTAAATTACACATATACCCCTACTTAAAGAAGTATAAGTGTAATACACAACAAAGACGTTTCTATCATGAATCTTTCATATAAAATTCATTTTTCGGAACGATCTTAAAATCTCGCAAAACCATTCTTAGTGTGCGACCCAATAGGCTCATACAATGTTGACAGTATACCAAAACACATTTTGGTATAAAAGTCATAAGCGACCACTAGTAAGACATTATGACTACCCAAGTTGTACGAATATCAAATCGATACAACCTAATCAATAGTGTATATAACATTCTTTTGTCACATGATATCCTTTTGATCAAACATAAGGCATGGAATTGTCATCTAACATGTTCAATTGTACTAGTCTCGATCTCTAGGTAGACCGAAAACATCCAAATGACATTGATCAATATCAATTCACTTAGTCTAGGCCTTTTAACAGTCTAACACATCGAGGGATCCACTGGATCTTTATATGAGCGGGGCAAATTCTATCTTGATTACATAACTTCATCACATTGCTCAAACAGTAACCAATCACAACCTTTATAATCGTCCGGTTAAAGACAACGTTTGATAGTGTCAACTCACTGTGTTCCTAATGTTGAAGTCTCTGGTAATCTAAAGTCAAAGGACTGAAAAATATACCTATCATGAGAAACAACTACGACTTAATCCATGTGATGTTCTCATAGCGGGTCGGTCCAGTACTTTGTTCCCTAACAAGTACTCGTGATCTTGATTCGTATCCCTATACGTATAATCTTCATATGATCATCAATCAAGACTCACACTAGTCTTAATTCATTATAGTTCCCAATATAATGATCGACTAGGGACATTTAGGATATTTTTGTAAATACCGATGGATCTTATTATAATGTAAACATGCAAATTAATTATAATAATCAGCAAATGAAGACCTCTATTTTATTAACTAAAAGTATTCAAAAAGACAGTTAATGGATTGACCTAGGGCACATGCCCCAACATCTCCCACTTGCACTAGGGCCAATCATACATGCATCTAATGCCTAATGATCTAACATGACCTGATTGTTTTGCTTGTGGAAGAGTTTTCGTCAATGGATCCGCAACGTTGTCTTCAGCAGGTACGCTGCAAATATTTACGTATCCCCTCTCAATAATTTCTCTAATGAGATGAAAATGCCTGAGTATATGTTTGGATCTCTGGTGTGATCTAGGTTCCTTGGCCTGTGCTATTGCCCCGTTATTGTCACAATACAAACAAACAGGGTTAGCAATACTTGGAACCACACCTAGTTCAGAAATGAACTTTTTGATCCAAACTGCCTCCTTTGTTGCATCGAACGTTGCAATATACACAGCTTCTGTTGTAGAATCTGCCATAGTCTCTTACTTCAAACTTTTCCGGCTTACTGCACCCCCATTGAAAGTAAACACATACCAGACTGCGATCTAAAACCATCTATATCAGTTTAAAACTTGCATCTGTATAACCATTTCAACTAGATCATTTTCAAAACCTCCATAGACCAAGAGCACTTCCTTAGTCCTTCTTAAGTATTTAAGGATGTTCTCTACTGCTATCCAGTGACTCTCACCGGGATCTGACTGATATCTGCTTATAGTGCTCAAAGCATATGATACATCAGGTCAAGTACATAACATGGCATACATGATAGATCCAGCTGATGCATATGGAATCCTATTCATACGGTCTCGCTCATCATTTGTCTTGGGACATCGAGTCTCGCTGAGACTTATGCCATGAGACATTGGCAACAATCCTCTTTTAGATTCTTGCAAACTGAACCTATTCAGCACCTTGTCTATGTAAGCACTCTAACTTAGATTGATTAGCCTCTTAGATCTATCCCTATAGATCCTTATCCCTAGGATATAGGCTGCATCTCCTAAGTCTTTCATTGAGAAACACTTCCCTAACCAAGACTTGACATTCTGCAATGTTGGGATGTCATTTCCAATGAGTAATATATCATCAACATACAGTACCATAAAACAACTACACTCCCACTGACCTTCTTGTATACACAAGGCTCATCTTCGTTCTTAATAAAACCAAAATCCTTGATTGCCTCATCAAAACGAAGATTCCAACTCCGAGAAGCTTGCTTTAAATCCATAAATGGATCTTTGAAGCTTGCATACCTTCCTAGAATTCTCAGGATGTACAAAACCTTCAGGTTGTGTCATATACATGTCCTCAAGCAGCTTTTCGTTAAGAAATGTTATTTTTACATCCATTTGCCATATCTCATAGTCATAATATGCAGCAATGGCAATTAAAATTCTTACGGATTTAATAATGGCAACTGGCAAAAAAGTTTCATCATAATCAACACCTTTAGTCTGCCTGAAACCTTTTGCTACAAGTCTTGCTTTAAAAGTATGCACTTTGCCATCCATGTCAGTTTTCTTCTTGAAAACCCATTTATATTCAATGGTCTTACCACCTTCAGGTAAATCAACCAAGTTCCAAACTTGGTTATCATACATGGATTGCATCTCAGAGTTCATGGCACTTAGCCATTGAGTCTGCTCCAGACATAGCCTCCTGATAAGTGGTGGGCTCGTTTTGGTCCATAAGCAACACATCAAAAGTAATGAGAAATCCGAATCTCTCTGGCGCATGTCTGACTCTACCAGATTTACGTGGGCCTTGTATCACTGGTGGAGGTTCAACTGGTTCAAAACGTTGTTGAACTTCCATTAGCGGTTCAATGTTTATTTGTGATTCTTGAATTTCTTCGAGATTTATTTCTCTCCCACTAGTGTCTTTTGAAATAAATTTTTTTCCATAAAGGCACCATACCGAGCAACAAACGCTTTGTTCTCAGCGGGATTATAAAAGTAATATCCTTTTGTTTCTTTAGGATACCCCACAAATAAACACTTATCAGATTTAGGTGCTAGTTTTTCTGAAGCTTGTCGCTTTACATAAGTGTCACGACCCCAAATCTTAAGAAAAGACAAACTAGGTCTCTTCCCGTACCATATCTCATATGGTGTTTGATCAACCGCTTTAGAAGGAACTCGATTTAAAGTGAAAGCCGCAGTTTGTAATGCATAACCCCAAAAGGATAATGGAAGATCTGCATGACTCATCATAAATCGAACCCTATCTAATAAGGTTCGATTTCTCCTTTCAGAAACTCCATTCCACTGTGGAGTTGCTGGTGGAATCAATTGGGAGACAATCCCACAATTTCTAAGATTATCATCAAATTCTTGGCTCAAATATTCACCACCTCGATCTGACCGGAGTGTTTTGGTAGTTTTACCAAGTTGATTCTGCACTTCATTTTGAAATGTTCGAAACATCTCAAATGATTCAACTTTATGTTTCATTAGATATACGTAACCATATATGCTGAAATCATCAGCAAATGTAATGAAGTACTGATAACCTCCTCTAGCCATTGTGTTTATAGGACCAGTATGTATTAGACCCAATAAATCACTTGCCCTTTCACTGTGTCCAGTAAAGGGACTTTTAGTCATTTTGCCTAGTAAACAAGATACGCATGTTTCATATGTTTCTAAATCAAATGAATCTAGAAGTCCATCTTTATGGAGCTTCGTTATGCGTTTCTCGTTTATGTGCTCGAGACGACAATGCCAAAGATAGGTTTGATTCAAATCATTTGACTTCAATCTCTTTGTATTTATGTTAATGATTGGAGTATCAGTGGACCTTTTCATGCTTAGAATATAAAGACCATCACACAAATCAACATTTGCATAAAATATACCTTTACGAGAAATGGAACATCTATTATTCTCAATAATAAAATCAAAACCATCCATATCCAAGCATGAAACATAAATGATGTTTCTGCTCAAGGCAGGTACAAAATAACAATTATTTAAAGTTAAAATAAGTCCACTAGTTAAGACTAAGTCATATGATCCAACAGCCAGGGCAGCAACTCTTGCTCCATTCCCTACGCGGAGGATGACTTCTCCTTTCTTCAACTTTCTACTTCTGGTGAGTCCCTGCACATTAATACAAATGTGAGATCCACATCCGGTATCTAATACCCAGGAATCACTTGTAGATAAATTAATTTCAATAACATAAATACCTGTAGTAGTAGTTGCACTACCCTTTTTTCTTCTTTAGATCTTCAAGATAGAGTTTGCAATTTCTGAACCAATGTCCAAGTGCATGACGGAAATGACAATTTCCTTCCTTTCCTTTTGGGTGTTTTGAAGTAGGAACAGGCTGGGGCATGACTTGCTCTACAGGCTTTACAATAGGTGCGGCAGCAGCCTTGACAAATTTAGCCTTGCCTTTGCCTTTCTTCTTCATTTCCTTTCCCTTTTGGACCATCAACAGATTACTATAGGGTTTCTTGATATTTTGTTCAGCAGTTTTGAGCATCAAATGCAACTCTAAAATTGATTTCTCCATATTATTCATATTGTAATTCATCACAAATTGTAAGTAACTCTCTGGTAATGAATTCAGGATCAAATCTGTAGCCAACTCTTGGCTTATGGGAAATCCGAGTCTATCAAGCTGGTCAACATAGCCCTTCATCTTCAGAACATGAGGACTAACTGACGTGCCCTAAGTCATCTTGCGAGAATGTAGGTTTTTTACTGTCTCAAACCTTTCTTGCCTAGCTTGCTGTTAGAACATTTCTTTCAGCGTTATAGCCATATCGTAGGCTTCCATTAGTTTCATGTCCTTCTGAATTTCGGGAACCATAGTTGCCACCATAATACATGCAACATCAGTAGAATCGTTGACATGCTTATTATGCGCATCGTTCATAGCTTTTCTAGCATTGGCTGGTGGGTCCTTAGGGATTGGAGCATCCAGGACATACAACTTGCGTTCATGCTTAAGAACAATTCTCAAGTTTCTGAACCAGTCAAGAAAGTTAGTCCCAGATAGCTTATCTTCTCAAGGATGGATTGCACTGACAGGGGATTATTGTTACTTGAAGAGGCCATTGATCTACGATAAAGATAATGCAAAGTTTATTTTAGTATAGAGGAATAGACTCCCACTAAATTAACAACCCTACTAAAACACATTATTTATTTAGGGGACTAAAATCCATATTTCACCTAATTCTATGACAACTATGGCATGAAACACAGAACTAGATTATTTAGGTCGGTAATAGTTACCAATTACATCTTATGTAATTTTAGATACTTTTATGAGATACGGGACATCTTATGTCTTATCATGTTTTTTATCTCATCGAGTGCCTAAAGCTCAAAACTATTTTGATGGCTTTATTAAGTCAGACCATTTTAAACATTTAGGTAACTCTTACCCTACTTGTCTCACCAAGATAACACAAAACACCCAGCTATGGCTGAAACTATATTAGTGTGATCGAGGCCTTTGACAAGTGTTTAAAATGGATGACACGAGACTTAAAATTTAATAGAGGGATTTTATTCAATTTTAGTGATTTTTATGTAAACAATGAAATATCATATATTCTAGTGATTTTGTTTTTTAGAAGACGAATTTCAATTCCGAAAATTAAAATTCCCTATAGAAAATTATATTTTTCGCTGATTTTATTATCCTAAATTAACTCCTTAATTTATCTAAAATTAGGTCAATTAAAATATTTTAATTAACCCGGGCCCACATCTAACTAATCATCTTATCCTAATCCAATTATGACTTATGATACTTGAATCCTAGCATATCACCAATAACAAGATTCTCGATATGTATCTCCTATCCAATAGGGATAACGAAACCGATTTTGCTTATATCTCATAATCTAATTTGTTATCTATCTTTATCAAATAGAAACTTCATAACAGAATAGATATAACAAGATAAATTAATAATTTCGAAAATTAATTATTCGCAATTTCGGTCCTCATCCAAATAATCACAAACATGTAATTGAATCATGAACTACTATCCCAATCGAACCTAATGGTGTCATGGATCACAGAACACGAAACTCAATTCATTAAAATTATTTGAATTAACATAACATGGTTACTAGCATGTACGAAACTAATTTCAATTAAATCACAAATATATGTATCATATACACAAAACATGATAATAAATCTCACAGAAAACTTACGTATATCACATATACATCAACTATTAGAATGCTTTCAATCATATATCATGTATATATTAGAAGAAAACATGCAATGAATTTAGTGGAATCGAACTCAAAGACTCTAATACCACTGTTAGGTTTTGGGGTTCATACGCGGCGGAGATTACAAAACAATTTTGACAAAAACCTCAACAGGATCCGAATCTAATTCCATTAAAACGTTGAAACCAAGAAAATTTAATCACACCTCGGTTGCAAAATACATTTCTGAAGGTTGATCGATCTCTAAGGCGCTGCCAACAACGAACGCCCTCTACCAGTAGTCCACACACGAACGGCGACCGAGATTCGAAGTGCTAGCTTCGAGAGAATACCAAACCTTTTTGTTTCTCTCCAAAAAACCCAGAGCGTACCAGAAACCCTAAGTCATTTTTAAAATGAAAATAGAGTTTCGGCCCGTAATCTTTCGTGTGTGTGTTCTAACTTAAAGCGTCTATTTATACATCCCTTTTATATAGACGGTTAAGTAAATTACACATATACCCCTACTTAAAGAAGTATAAGTGTAATACACAACAAGGACGTTTCTATCATGAATTTTATCATATAAAATTCATTTTTCTGAACCATCTTAAAATCTCGCAAAACCATTCTTAGTGTGCGACCCAATAGGCTCATACAACGTTGGCAGTATACCAAAACACATTTTAGTATACAAGTCATAAGCGGCCTCTAGCAAGACATTATGACTACCCAAGTTGTATGAATATCAAATCGATACAACCTAATCAATAGTGTATATAACATCCTTTTGTCACACGATATCATTTTGATCAAACATAAGGCATGGAATTGTCATCCAGCATGTTCAATTGTACTATTCTCGATCTCTAGGTAGACTGAAAACATCCAAGTGACATTGATCAATATCAATTCACTTAGACTAGGCCTTTTAACAGTCTAACACATCGAGGGATCCACTGGATATCTCTCTTTATATGAGAGGGGCAAATTCTATCTTGATTACAAAACTTCATCACATTGCTCACACAGTAACCAATCACAACCTTTATAATCGTCCGGTTAAAGACAACGTTTGATAGTGTCAAATCATTGTGTTCCTAATGTTGAAGTCTCTGGTAATCTAAAGTCAAAGGGCTGAAAAATATACTTATCGTGAGAAACAACTATGACTTAATCCATGTGATGTTATCATAGCGGGTCGGTCAGTACTTTGTTCCCTAACAAGTACTCGTGATCTTGAATCGTATCCCTATACGTATAATCATCATATGATCATCAATCAAGACTCACACTAGTCTTAATTCATTATAGTTCCCAGTATAATGCTCGACTAGGGACATTTAGGATATTTTCGTAAATACCCATGGATCTTATTTGAATGTAAACATGCAAATTAATTATAGTAATCAGCAAATGAAATCCTCTATTTTATTAACTAATAGTATTCATAAAGATAGTTAATGGATTGACCTAGGGTACATGCCCCAACATTATATACTCACTAGATGGTTTATGATAGAACACCATTGAACATTAATGGCTTGACAAGACAATGCGTTAGCCAATGTGATGGTCTAGCAATTGCATTATTGGTGTCAGTGGGTAATCACACTTGTTTTATAAATAAAATGGGAATCAAAGTATATTAATCATTTACTGACGGACTTACATCTGTTATGTATTGAAAAATATTCTTTTCATAATCCTGTTAGTTAACATTGGTGCATGTTTTTATTGCATAATGTTTTTGATTGTTATATAAACTGTTGATGGCTTTATAAATTTTTACTTACTGAGCAAGTTAAAGTGCTCACCCAAAATTTAATATTTTGGGCTTATAACTTAGTGCTTCAGGGAATGGAAAGGGGAAGATTTAGGAGTTTCGTTATCTTCTCTCGATGTAATAAGTCCTCATATATATATACACACACACTGTTTGAGTTATTTTGTTATATATGAATAGGAGTGGGAGGTTTATAAATGAGGTTTTAGGTTTTGATAAACTATGTATTTACGTATATCGTTTAATTATTGAAAAAGTTCTAATTTTTCATTGCGTATATTTTGTATTATTTATTTGATATCGATATACAGGTTAAGTTTATCAGGTACAAACAGGGATGATGTTGTCTCTAGTTAAGTTTGATTGGGTTACCTAGGCTTAATTAGGGTTTCTGGCCAAACATCACCCTAATCGGGATAAAGGATGCTACAGCTTGGTATCATAGCCTAAGGTTTATCACTTTCGAATTAAGTGGTAACTCTTATATAGATTGATATCATAGATAAGGCTCTTACCTCGTTTTAACTTTCCAATTGTTTTCTAAATAAGTGCTATCTTATTTCTTTGTACCGGAGCCTAAGTTAATTGACTCTAAGAGTTGTCATGAATTATGAATAAGCTTTGGGTATGATAAACAGTCTTCATTGTGTTTTGTGGGGGAAATGAAAATAAAAATATTATTATATATTATTTGTTGTATAGATATGATTTCCTTGTTCTCTCTGAATGTTACCTAATAATCTTGTCTTTCCTTTGACTTCAGAATCTAATGGCAGATTAGGGAGGTTTACATAGACTTGGATCTCAAGGTAACAAGGAAACTAAGGATCAATGTACATCCAAAATGGAGCAACAAATAAGGGAACTTATGGAGTCACAAGCGAAACTTATGGCTATGTTGATGGCTCATATTGGGCCACCAGTACAGTGAACTGAGGCGCAACTTGCAACCAGTCCCAAGGTTAGCAGAGCTGAGGTAGGAGTTGAGACAGTGCCAGTTCCAGCTCAACCAGTTTTAGCACTTATTCAAGTGTCAGCGACAGTTGTTATGAGGCTAGTGGATTTTGAGAAGGCTGCATTTCTCAGTACCCGTAAGGAATTTATGAAATACGATATTATGAGATTCAACGACACATTGGAGGTGTTAGGTTTCGGCGATCAAGCGCAGCAAAAGTTTTTGAAACCTTTTCGAAAGTCCCTGAACCGAAATCTTGTCGATTCCATTATATTGATGTACCAAGAGAGAAAAGTCCTACCTTAACAAGAACAACTGCATATCTGCATTGTTTGGTGTTGATCGATTCCTTTAAGACGCTGCCATAAATGAACGTCTTCTATCACAAATCTACACACGAACAGACGATCACGATCCATAGTGTTAGCGCCTAAAAATCTAGAGCTAAGATTCTAAAAAATACTATCTAGAAAAACCTCTACGACAACTGTGGCCTTAATGTCATATTTATAGTTTAATAGGTCAAGTTGTAAAAGAAGTCCATCTCCTTGTCATACTCAAATTAAAGTCTTAGATAAAGTCTAAGTCTAAAAAGGATAGAGTCATAAATAATCTACAATTACTAATCTAACATGAGTTGTGATTTATCTAAAACTAAAATAAGAATTAAAGTCATACTATAAATCAAATTAGAGTCAAATTCAAAATAGGATTTACTTACTAAGAGACAAAAGATTTCTACTCATAGTAGAAATGTAAGAGAATTTTGAATCCTAGTCAAACTAGGACACTTAATGAGAATTTTCAAAATGGATTTTATCCAATAAAACTCATCAACCTAAACAATATTAAATCATGCAAATCCGTTCTTTGTGTGCGACCCAATAGGTTTATACAACTTTGGCAGTGAACCAAAATCCTTTTTGACATAAAAATCATAACCGTCCTCTGTAAGACACTATGACTACCCAAGTTGCATGAAGATCAATAAATCAATAGAACCTAATAGAAAATGTATATCATATCCATCTGTCACGTGATATCTTTTGATTGAACATAAGACATGGAATGTCACCCTTATAGTTCAATCTACTAGTCTCTATCTCCAAGTAGGCTAAAATTGTCAAGTGACATTGATCCAATCAATTCACTAGACATGACCATTTACAGTCTAACATATCAAGGGGCCTAATAGAAATATCTCTCTAAATGAGAGGAACAAATTCTATCTTGATCACAAAACATCTACAAATTAGTCTGACAATGACCAATCACAAATTTTGTACTCATCCGGTTAAAGATGACGTTTAATTTTATCAAATCATTGTGCTCTTAATGTTAGAGTCTCTGGTGTCTCAAGTAAAAATACTAAATGATATAACTATCATGAGAAGCACTTATGACAAATACCATGTAACATTCTCATAGCGGGTCAGTCCTGCATTAGTTCTCAATAGATACCCATGATCTTGATCCATATCCATATACACAATTATCAATTGACTATCTATCAAGACTCATACTAGTCTTAATTTATTATTGTTCCCACATTAGTAACTTGACTTGGAACGTTAAGAATAATACAATAATTATTCAGGGATACTATTATAAAAGAAACATGCATCTACTTATAATAGTTAAACAACTTTTACAGAATTAGCATAGGGCACATACCCCAACATCTCCCACTTGCACTTGGTCCAATCCCACATGTATCCATTCCTGTGTAACCTAAATGCGTTCTTAGTGGAAGAAGTTTATTTATGCATCTGCTACATTACTTAATATTGGTATTCTGTAAAATTTTCACGTCCTTTCTCAAATGAGACAAAAATTCTCAAGTGATTGTTTAGATTGTAATGTGATTTAGGTTCCATAACCTAAATTTGTCCATTGGTTTTAGAATAAAAGCTAACCTTGTATTTTACACTTGGAATCACATCTTATTCAATCATTCACCTTATAATCTACACATTTTCTTTGGAAGCATCGAATGCCGTTAAAAACTAAGTTTATGTTGTTGAACTTATTAGAGTGAGTTTAGAACGTTTCTAACTCATAGCATCTTCCTACAAAGTTAACACATATCCATATTACAATCATTAATCATTTATATTTGTTGGGGCATGTGCCCTAAGTCAATCCATTAACTATCTTTATGAATACTTTTAGTTAATAAAATAGAGGATTTCATTTGTTGTTCATTATAATTAATTTGCATGTTTACATTATAATACGATCCATGGGAATTTACAGAAATATCCTAAATGTCCCTAGTCGATCATTATACTGGGAACTATAATGAATTAAGACTAGTGTGAGTCTTGATTGATGATCATATAATGATTATACGTATAGGGATACGAATCAAGGTAACGAGTACTTGTTAGGGAACAAAGTACTGACCGACCCGCTATGAGAACATCACATGGATTAAGTCATAGTTGTTTCTCAAGATAGGTATATTTTTCAGTCTTCTGACTTGAGATAACCAGAGACTTCAACATTAGGAACATAGTGATTTGACACTATCAAACGTTGTCTTTAACCGGACGATTATAAAGGTTGTGATTGGTTACTGTGTGAGCAATGTGATGAAGTTGTGTAATCGAGAAAGAATTTGTCCCTCTCATATAAAGAGAGATATCTAGTGGATCCCTCGATGTGTTAGACTGTTAAAAGGCCTACTCTAAGTGAATTGATATTGATCAACGTCACTTAAATGTTTTCAATCTACCTATTGATCAAGACTAGTACAATTTAACATGTTGGATGACAATTCCAAGCCTTATGTTTGATCAAAAGGATATCGTGTGACAAATGGATGTTATATACACTATTGATTAGGTTGTATCGATTTGATATTCGTACAACTTAGGTAGTCATAATGTCTTGCAAGAGGCTACTTATGACTTGTATAATAAAATGTGTTTTGGTACACTGCCAACGTTGTATGAGCCTATTGGGTCGCACACTAAGAATGGTTTTGCGAGATTTTAAGATGGTTCAGAAAAATGAATTTTATATGATAAAATTCATGACAGAAACGTCCTTGTGGTGTATTACACTTATACTTCTTTAAGTAGGGGTATATGTATAATTTACTTAACAGACATATACAAGGGTTGTATAAATAGACGCTTTAAGTTAGAATACACGCACGAAAGAAAAAAAAGGTCGAAACTTGATTTTTCGTTTTAGAAACGACTTCGGGTTTTTGGTATGCTCTATATCGTTTTGGAGAGAAACAAAAGGTTTGGTATTCGCTCGAAGCTAGCACTTCGAATCTCGGTCGCCGTTCGTGTGTGGACTACTGGTAGAGGGAGTTCGTCGTTGGCAGCGCCTTAGAGGTCCATCAACCTTCAGAAAGGTATATTGTGACTGAGGTATGATTAAGTTTTTCATGGTTTAAACATTTTTAATGGAATTAGATTCGGATCTTGTTGGGTTTTTTGTCAAAATTGTTTTGTAATCTCCGCTGCGCATGAACCCTAAAATCCAACAGTGGTATCAGAGCCTTCGAGTTTGATTCCATTAAATTCATTGCATGTTTTCTTCTGATATATACATGATATATGATTAAAAGCATGTTAATAGTTGATGTATATGTGATATACATAAGTTTTCTGTGAGATTTATTATCATGTTTTGTGTAAATGATACATATATTCGTGATTTAATTGAAATTAGTTTTGTACATGCTAGTAACCATGTTAGGTTAATTCGAATAATTTCAATGAATTTAGTTTCATGTTCTGTGATCCATGACACCATTAGGTTCGATTGGGATAGTAGTTCATGATTCAATTACATGTTCGGGATTATTTGGATGAGGACCAAAATTGTAAATAATTAATTTTCGAAATTATTTATTTATCTTGTTATATCTATTCTGTTATGAAGTTTCTATTTGATAAAGATAGATAACAAATTGGATTAAGAGATATAAGCAAAATCGGTTTCGTTATCCCTATTGGATAGGAGATAAGTATGGAGAAGTTTGTTATTGGTGATATGCTAGGATTCAAATATTTTAAGTCCTAATTGGATTAGGATAAGATGATTAGTTAGATGTGGGCCCAGGTTAATTAAAAATGTTTTAATTGACTTAATTTTGGATAAATTAAGGGGTAAATTTAGGATAATAAAATCAGCGAAAAATATGATTTCTCTAGCAAATTTTAATTTTCGGAATTGAAATTCGTCTTCTAAAAAAAACCCGGGGGCGCTGCCCCTGGTACCCCCATCCGCTAACCGGTCAAGCGGAACCACCGCCCGCTGAGCGATCAGCGGGACCGCCGTCTAACTAATCCTAGCGCACGGAAATTCTTTTATTAGTGAACAATATAAAAATCTCCAAATTGTTTAGTGATTTAACAAATCAATAAAATATATGATATTTCATTGTTTACATAAAATCATTAAAATCGAATAAAATCCCTCTATTAAATTTTAAGTCTCACGCCATCCATTTTAAACACTTGTCAAGGTCTCGATCACACTAATACAGTTTCAGCCATAGCTGGGTGTATTGTGTTATCTTGGTGAGACAAGTTGGATAAGAGTTACCGAAATGTTTAAAATGGTCCGACTTAATAAAGCCATCAAAATAGTTTTGAGCTTTAGGCACATGATGAGATAAAAACATGAAAAGACATAAGATGTCCCGTATCTCATAAAAGTATCTAAAATTACATAAGATGTAATTGGTAACTGTTACCTACCTAAATAATCTAGTTCTTTGTTTCATGCCATAGCAGTCATAGAATTAGGTGAAATATGGATTTTAGTCCCCTAAATAAATAGTGTGTTTTAGGAGGGATGTTAATTTAAGAAACTTGAGAATTGTTCTTAAGCATGAACGCAAGTTGTATGTCCTGGATGCTCCAATCCCTAAGGACCCACCAGCCAATGCTACGAAAGCTGTGAAGGATGCGCATAATAAGCATGTCAACGATTCTACTGATGTTGCATGTATTACGCTGGCAACTATGGTTCCTGAACTTCAGAAGGACATGAAACTAATGGAAGCCTATGACATGGCAATAACGCTGAAGGAAATGTTCCAACAGCAAGCTAGGCAAGAAAGGTTCGAGATAGTAAAAAACCTACATTCTTGCAAGATGATTGAGGGTGCGTCAGTTAGTCCTCATGTTCTGAAGATGAAGGGCTATGTTGACCAGCTTGATAGACTCGTATTTCCCATAAGCCAAGAGTTGACTACAGATTTGATCCTGAATTCATTACCAGAAAGTTACTCACAATTTGTGATGAATTACAATATGAATAATATGGAGAAATCAATTTCAGAGTTGCATTTGATGTTCAAAACTGCCGAAAAAAATATCAAAAAACCCACTAGTAATGTGTTGATGGTCCAAAAGGGAAATGGAATGAAGAAGAAAGGCAAAGGCAAGGCTAAAGTTGTCAAAACGCCGTCGCACTCAGCCGCAAAGCTGTGGAACAAGTCAAGCCCTAGACTGTTCCTGCTTCAAAACACCCAAAAGAAAAGGAAGGAAATTTTTATTTCTGTCACGCATCTGGACATTGGTTCAGAAATTGCAAACTCTATATGGAAGATCTGAAGAAGAAAAATGGTAGAGCTACTACCACCACAGGTATTTATGTTATTGAAATTAATTTATCTACTAGTGATTCCTGGGTATTAGATACCGAATATGGATCTCACATTTGTATAAATGTGCAGGGACTGACCAGAAGTAGAAAGTTGAAGAAAGGAGAAGTCATCCTCCGCGTGGGGAATGGAGCAAGAGTTGCTGCCCTAGCTGTTGGATCATATGACTTAGTCTTAACTAGTGGACTTATTTTAACTTTAAATAATTGTTATTTTGTACCTGCCTTGAGCAGAAACATCATTTATGTTTCATGTTTGGATATGGATGGTTTTGATTTTATTATTGCGAATAATAGATATTCCATTTCTCATAAAGGAATATTTTATGCGAATGCTGATACGTGTGATGGTCTTTATATTTTAATCATGAAAAGGTCCATTGATACTCCAATCTTTAACATAAATAGAAAGAGATTTAAGTCAAATGATTTGAATCGAACCTATCTTTGGCATTGTCGTCTTGGGTACATAAATGAGAAACGCATAACGAAGCTCCATAAAGATGGACTTCTAGATTCATTTGATTTAGAAACATATGAAACATGTGTATCTTGTTTACGAGGCGAGATGACTAAAAGTCCCTTTACTGGACAAAGTGAACGGGCAAGTGATTTATTGGGTCTAATACATACTAATGTGTGCGGTCTTATAAACACAATGGCTAGAGGAGGTTATCAGTACTTCATTACATTTACTGATGATTTCAGCAGATATGGTTATTTATATCTAATGAAACATAAAGCTGAATCATTTGAGATGTTTCGAACGTTTCAAAATTAAGTGCAGAATCAACTTGGTAAAACTATCAAAACACTCCGGTCAGATCGAGGTGGTGAATATTTGAGCCAAGAATTTGATGATCATCTTAGAAATTGTGGGATTGTCTCCTTATTGACTCCACCAGCAACTCCACAAAGGAATGGAGTTTCTGAAAGGAGAAATCGAATCTTATTAGATATGGTTCGATCTATGATGAGTCATGCAGATCTTTCATTATCCTTTTGGGGTTATGCATTACAAACTGCAACTTTCACTTTAAATCGAGTTCCTTCTAAAGCGGTTGAGAAAACACCAAATGAGATATGGTACGGGAAGAGATCTAGTTTGTCTTTCCTTAAGATTTGGGGTTGTGAGGCTTACGGAAAACGACAAGTCTCAAAAAAACTAGCACCTAAATCTGACAAGTGTTTATTTGTGGGGTATCCTAAGGAAACAAAAGGATATTACTTTTATAATCCCGCTGAGAACAAAGTGTTTGTTGCTCGGTATGGTGCATTTATGGAAAAACTGTTTATTTCAAAAGACACTAGTGGGAGAGAAATAAATCTTGAAGAAGTTCAAGAATCACAGGTAAACCCTGAACCGATACTGGAAGTTCAACAACGTTCTGAACCAGTTGAACCTCCGCAGTGACACAAGGCCCACGTAAATCTCGTAGGGTAAGACATGAGCCAGAGATATTCGGATTTTTCATTACTTATAGTCGTAATGTGTTGCTTATGGATCAAAATGAGCCCACCACTTATCAGGAGGCTATGTCTGGACCAGACTCAAATAAATGGCTAAGCGCCATGAACTTTGAGATGCAATCCATGTATGATAACCAAGTTTGGAACTTGGTTGATTTACCTGAAGGTGGTAAGACCATTGGATATAAATGGGTTTTCAAGAAGAAAACTAACATGGATGGCAATGTGCATACTTTTAAAGCAAGACTTGAAGCAAAAGGTTTCAGGCAGACTCAAGGTGTTGATTACGATGAAACATTTTCGCCAGTAGCCATGCTTAAATCCATAAGAATTTGAATTATCATTGCTGCATATTATGACTATGATATATGGCAAATGGATGTAAAAACAACATTTCTTAATGGAAAGCTGTTTGAGGACGTGTATATGACACAACCTGAAGGTTTTGTACATCCTGAGAATTCTAGGAAGGTATGCAAGCTTCAAAGATCCATTTATGGATTAAAGCAAGCTTCTCGGAGTTGGAATCTTCGTTTTGATGAAGCAATCAAGGATTTTGGTTTTATTAGAACGAAGATGAGCCTTGTGTATACAAGAAGGTCAGTGGGAGTGTAGTTGTTTTTATGGTAGTGTAGTTGATATTTTATGAAATGACATCACAACATTGCGAGAATGTCAATGTTAGGGAAGTGTTTCTTAATGAAAGATAGGAGATATATATCCTAGGGATAAGAATCTATAGGGATAGATCTAAGAGGCTAAAATGACATCTTACATAGTCAAGGTGCGGAATAACATTGCATGACTCTAAAAGAGGATTGTTGCCAATGTCTCATGGCATAAGTCTCAGCAAGAATCAATGTCCTAGGACAAATGATGAGGGAGACCGTATGAATAAGATTCCACATGCATCGGCTATTGGATCTATCATGTATGTCATGCTATGCACTCGACTTGATGTATCATATACTTTGAGCACTACAAGCAGATATCAGTCAGATCCTGGTGAGAGTCACTGGATAGCAGTAAAGAACATCCTTCAATACTTAAGAACGACTAAGGAAATGTTCTTGGTCTATGGAGGTTTTGAAAATGATCTAGTTGTAAATGGTTACACAGATGCAAGTTTTCAAACTGATATAGATGATTTTAGATCGCAATCTGGATAAGTGTTTACTTTTAATGGGGGTGCAATAAGCTGAAAAAGTTCGAAGCAAGAGACCGTGGCAGATTCTACAACAGAAGCTGAGTATATTGCAGCGTCCGATGTAGCAAAGGAGGCGGTTTGGATCAAAAAGTTCATTTCTGAACTCGGTGTGGTTTCAAGTATTGCTAACCCTGTTTGTTTGTATTGTGACAATAACGAGGAAATAACACAGGCCAAGGAACCTAGATCACACCACAGATCCAAACATATACTCAGGCGTTTTCATCTCATCAGAGAAATTATTGAGAGGGTCGTAAAGATTTGTAGAGTACCTACTGAAGACAACGTTGCGGATCCATTGACAAAAGCTCTTCCACAAGCAAAACAATCAGGTCATGTTAGATCATTAGGCATTAGATGCATGTATGATTGGCTCTAGTGCAAGTGGGAGATGTTGGGGCATGTGCCTTAGGTCAATCCATTAACTGTCTTTATGCATACTTTTAGTTAATAAAATAGAGGATTTCATTTGTTGTTTATTATAATAAATTTGCATGTTTACATTATAATAAGATCCATGGGTATTTACATAAATATCATAAATGTCCTTAGTCGATCATTATACTGGGAACTATAATGAATTAAGACTAGTGTGAGTCTTGATTGATGATCATATGATGATTATACGTATAGGGATACGAATCAAGATCACGAGTACTTGTTAGGGAACAAAGTACTGGACCGACCCGCTATGAGAACATCACATGGATTAAAGTCATAGTTGTTTCTCATGATAGGTATATTTTTCGGTCATCTGACTTGAGATTACCAGAGACTTCAACATTAGGAACATAGTGATTTGACACTATCAAACGTTGTCTTTAACCGGACGATTATAAAGGTTGTGATTGGTTACTGTGTGACCAATGTGATGAAGTTGTGTAATCGAGATAGAATTTGTCCCTCTCATATAAAGAGAGATATCTAGTGGATCCCTCGATGTGTTAGACTGTTAAAAGGCCTACTCTAAGTGAATTGATATTGATCAATGTCACTTGGATGTTTTCGGTCTACCTAGAGATCAAGACTAGTACGATTGAACATGGTGGATGACAATTTCATGCCTTATGTTTGATCAAAAGGATATCGTGTGACAAAAGGATGTTATATACACTATTGATTAGGTTGTATCGATTTGATATTCGTACAACTTAGGTAATCAAAATATCTTGCTAGAGGTCGTATGACTTGTATACCAAAATGTGTTTTGGTACACTGTAATCTTTGTATGAGCCTATTGGGTCACACACCAAGAATGGTTTTGCGAGATTTTAAGATGGTTCAAAAAAATGAATTTTATATGATAAAATTCATGACAGAAACGTCCTTGTGGTGTATTACACTTATACTTCTTTAAGTAGGGGTATATGTGTAATTTACTTAACCGTCTATATACAAGGGTTATATAAATAGACGCTTTAAGTTAGAATACACGCACTAAAGAAAAAAAAGGCCGAAACTCTCTTTTTCGTTTTAGAAACGACTTAGGGTTTTTGGTATGCTCTGGATCGTTTTGGAGAGAAACAAAAGGTTTTGTATTCTCTCGAAGCTAGCACTTCGAATCTCGGCCGCCGTTCGTGTGTGGACTACTGGTAGAGGGCGTTCGTCGTTGGCAGCGCCTTAGAGATCGATCGACCTTCAGAAAGGTATATTGCGACTGAGGTATGATTAAGTTTTTCGTGGTTTTAATGTTTTTAATGGAATTAGATTCGGATCATGTTGGGGTTTTTGTCAAAATTGTTTTGTAATATTCATTGCGCATGAACGCAAAAATCCAACAATATTAGCATAAAAGTTTGCGTTTTGTAACCATTTACAAGACTCATATCTTTCAAACCTTTGCAAAGCAAATAACTTTTCTCAAGTGCTTCTGAACTACTTAATAATGTTATCAATTAATATCCAGTGACCTTCACTAAAATCTATGAGACATATCAAGCTGAATGCAAAGTATAATATATGTGATGATTCTCATAGCTAATGTGTATGGAATCATATTCACATTGTCTTGCTCATCTTTTGCCCTAAAACTTTAAGTCTTGCAGATACTTATATTATAAGACATGAGTACGAATTCTTTTAAGAATCTGGCATAGTGAGACTTTTTCAATTATTTGTCTATTTAAGCACTCTAATTTAGACCAATTAGCCTCTTATATCTATCTCTATAGATCTATGTCAAAAGGATATATGCCTCATTGTCTAAAAATCTCATTGAGAAATTTCCTTATCCAAAGGCTTGACATTTTGCAAGGTTAGGACATTGTTTCTAATGAATAATATATCAACATACAGATTCAAAAAGAGAATTACACTCCCACTAACCTTTGTGTGTACACAAGGTTTATTTTCAATTCAATGAATTTACTTCATTAATTATTTCATCAAAACGAAGATTTTAACTCTGAGAAGCTCACTATAATCCATAAATGGATCCATTAAGCTTGCATACCATTCTAAAATTCTCAAGATAATAAAAAAATCCTTAAGTTTTGTCATACATATCTTTACGGAGCATAGAGCAATGTTATTTTGACAATCATTTTTCATATCTTATAGTCAAACTTTGAACTAATGACAATCAGAATTCTAGAACTTAAGCTTAGCTACTAGTGAAAAATATTTTCGTAATCAACACGTTGATTTAGATTGAGATTTTTCTATAAGTCGTGCTTTTAAGTGTGCAAATTTTCTTTTTCATGATATTTTAAATCATTTACAACCAACGGTCATACTACTTTCAAGTAATTAAATCAAGTTCCAAACTTGAATAACATATATGAATTAAGATTCAGAGTTTATTAACACTTGGACATATAACGATGTTTTATTGTGAAATGAAGTAGTTTCTAAAGTATAGTCTTAATAGGACATCATAGGAAGGTTTGTACGACACATCATAAATCAAATTATATCCTATATAGTTTGATTCTCCACTTAAAACATCATTTCTCAAATGATGTTCCTAGTGGGGTTGATTACAAGACAATCCCACAATTTGAAAGGTGGCCATTTAAACTCTTGGGTAAAATATTATCCACATTGATCTCATCAAAGTATGTTAATAGTTTGTCAAGTGAGTTTTTTATACTCATTTTTAAATGTTTGCAATAGTCCAAAATTATGTCCTCCTAATAAGACTTGTAATTATAAAATGGAAAATTGGATTCTATGAATGGCTAAATCCGTTCTTTTAGGCTTATCTTTAAAACTGGGCAATGTCTAGCTCACGACTAAGGTTTTGGTGTCCAACACAAACACCTTTTGTAGCTTATACCTTATCTTTCTTTACTAAGTTCATTTATGTTACGAACCATCAAATATATGTCTAAGGCCTTTTTTTTAATATTTTGCCTTACAGTTTTAGACACCATATGGAACTACAAACACAAATATCTCTATGTCACTCATATTATATAGTTCAAAACTATTTTGATGAATTGTATATCAAATCTACTACTAACTTTTAGCACATAAAGATTTTAGCGCTTTGAGATAATTAATATAGTCATTTCATGTCCCAAAGATAACGACATATTAACAAGTTCTCAAACATTTTACAAGAATCTAGGAATTTTGTAATCTTATACCCTTCCCATGTGACTTAATGTTGGAACATTGCCTTCAGTGCCACTGTCATGTCATTAGTTTTCACGGTCCCGAATCTTTCCTAAAGTCTGATTTTATATTTGCTAACATGATATATAATCCTTGTACTAATAAATGGTAGTTTAAAAGGATCCTTGTTTTTATGATTGATAACATTTATTGATTTTCTAATCAAAACAAAGAAATTAGCCTTAAAAATTATTTTATCCTTATCAAGAATTGATCGCAATTACTCTTGATCAGTGTTACTAGGAGTTTAATATCTACACCTAGAAGATTATGCAGAATAATTTATTAGTGAGTAATTAAGCTCCCACTAAATCAATAACCCTCGTATATATTGATTTAGTGGACTAAGATCCATATTTCACCTAATTTTAAGACTGCTAAGGCATGACACTCAAAATCAAGTTATTTAGGTAGGTAACATTTACCAATTGCATCACATGCAACTCTTAAGTTCTTTATGAGACCTAGACATCATATGTCACAACATGTTATGTCTCGTCTATGCCTAAAGCCCAAAACTATTTTGATAGCTTTATTAAGTCAAATCAGTTTAAAACATCCACGTAACCGTTACCTAACTTGCCTCATCAAGATAATACAATACGCCCTGCGGAGGCATACCCATATTGATGTGATCAAGGCCTTGAAAAGTATTTTAAAATTGAGTGGCATTAACTTAAATTTTAATCAAGCAATTTTTTTTTTAAAAAAAATTACGATCCCTTTTGTATTTGATGATAATTAATTCTAGCATCATTTAATCATGGAATATCCTATATACCTAACATACATGTATAGAATAAAGATCATAAAATAAAATAGGAAACAATTTCATGTACATAACCATCATAAATCAATAAAACAATACTTCAATAGAAAATATTTCCATGCACCATATAATTAAATAAAGGGGTGGTAATACTAATAACTTAGCGAGGCAAAGTTCTTTTAGTAGTGAACCTCAAAGGTTTATATAATTTACTACCTCTTATTGATAAAATTAACCCCAAAAATATTAATTTATGTAAAGACATTTTAATTAAATTAATATTTATTAAATCATATTGCCCATAAAATTTAACTTTATTTATAACGTCCTATTAAAAAATGAACTCAGTCATCTGCAAAAGACGTGACGTGGAATCCCTTAAAATTTGGCTTTTCGTTAAATACTTACTAAAATATGCCCCCACATGACACGTAATGCAGCAAAATAAAATTGATTCCGTAATTAAGATAAAGTGAAATACCAAACCAAAATTATCTATGCAAATCTAATTCAAAAGGGAATCAAATTCATAAGGGATTCGAATATATCATGGGGTGGTTAGACTGATTGCCACGGGCTGTCTCACAAAGACACGTCCGATAAAGGAATCGACATCCCTATGTAACATGACACATGAAGAGAAACAATGGGTTTCTATTGCAATTCTATATCAGCCCAACATCATAATATAGTTTCAATAATGATTGTTTAATCATGAAAAATTCCAACAATGATCAGTGCATCATCTTAAATTGAATAGAATAGTGCGATTTTAACTCATATATGTTGATTACATGAAAAACAGACTATTCATAATTCAATCAAAACCATGGCCAACCTCACGTGTACGTGCACAAACCAATGTACTCCAACTATGGTCTCAGATGCACAAAGAACACTTCCAATGCATTCAAAAGCCATATAAACGAATTTGCACATTAGTTTAATAGAATCAAACCAAACCTTGCTTTAATATCATTGTTACGTTTTAGGGATCAAGTGCAACGGAATTTTTCGAAACCTTTTCGAAAGTCCCCGAACCAAAATCCTATCGATTCCATTAAACTTATGTATCAAGAGAGAAAAGTCATACCTTAACAAAAACAACTCCATGTGTGCCTTGTTTGGTGTTGATCGATTCCTTCAAGACACTGGTAGAGATGAATGTCCTCTATCAAAAACTCACACACGAATGGATGAGGATGATCACGATCTGCTGTGCTAGCACCAAAAATTCTAGGGCAAATATTCTCACAAAATAACTCTCTAGAAAAATCTATACAATTGTGGCCCTAATGTCATATTGATAGTACAATAAGTCGAGTTGTAAGAGAGCTTCATCTCTTAGTCACACTCTAAATAAAGTCTTAGATAAAGTCCAACTCTAAAAGGATAGAGTAATATAGATAATCTACAATTACGAATCCAAGAAGAGTTGTAATTTATCTAAAACTCAAATAAAAGTTAAAGTCGTACTATAATTCAAATTTAGAGTCATATTCAAAATAAGATTTTCCAAGAGACAAAAGATTTCTAGTAACACTAAAAATGTAAGAGAATTTTGAATCCTAGCCAAACTAGTACACTTAACAAGATTCTTTAAAATTAATCTTAATAAATAGAATTGATCAACCTAGACAACATTAAATCACGTATATATGTTCTTTGTATGCGACTCAATAGGTTCATATTACACTGGCAGTGAATCAAAATCCTTTTTGGCACACAAATCATAAGCGGCCTCTAGCAAGACATTAAATCTACCCATGTTGCCCGAAGATCAATAAATCGATACAGCCTAATAGACAATGTATATCATATCCCTTTGTGACGCGATATCTTTTTATTGAACATAAGATGTGAATTGTCTCCCTTATAGTTCAATCTACTAGTCTCGATCTCTGAGTAGACTAAAATTGTCAAGCGACATTGATCCAATCAATTAACTAGACATGACCATTTCCCAGTCTAACATATCGAGGGGCCCAATAGATATCTCTCTCAAAAAGAAAAGGAAGATTTCTATCTTGATTACACAACATCCACACATCAGTCGAACAGTGACCAATCACAACTTTTATAATCATCCGATGAAAGACGACATTTAATTTTGTCAAATCATTGTGCTCCTAATGTTAGAGTCTTTGGTGATCTCAAGTGAAAGGACAAAATGATATAACTATCATGAGAAGCACTAACGACATTGACCATGTAGCATTCTCATAGCGGGTCGGTCCAGCATCTGTTCCCAATAGATACCCATAATCTTGATCCGTATCCATATACCCATAATCGTCACATGACTATCAATTAAGACTCAGACTAGTCTTAATTTATTATTGTTCCCATAATGATAACTTGACTAGGGACATTTAGAATAATAAAATAATCATTCATGGATACTATAAAAAATATGCATAAACTTATAATAGTTAAACAACATTTATAGAATTGGCCTAAAGCACATACCCCAACAGGAAGAAGGGATAGCTGAGACCTGAGTACTAGAGATGAAGCGATGATTTGTTGCTATGGATGTTAAGGATCGGCTTAAGGTCAAATTGGTCGCATTTTTGTTGATTGATTGTACACGAATGTGGTGGAACTCCCTTAAGAGAAGGGAAGACTGTCACCACCTGGTCATAGTTTTGGACTATGTTTTGCATGAATATTTCCCAAAATTAGTCAGGAGCATGAAAAAGATTGATTCTATTCAGCTGAAATAGGGACGGATTTTTGTACGGGAATATGAGAGGGGGTTCACTAAGTTGAGTGAATTCACTCTAGAGATAGTGGATTTAGAGGAGAACAAAATAGATTTGTTTCTTGGTGGACTAAATTATGAGAGTCGAGTTGTGGTTTCCTTTCATCCTTGCACTAGTTATGCTTTTATATTTGAGAGTGCGAAGGAGGTGGAAGCGGCCATATTAGCTATTCCCTCTGGAACAATATTTATGCCACCACCAATACCGCAATTTCCTAGTAGTCAAAGAATCCAAGAATTTGCTTCTTTTTGGCTAAATAAGAGGAAGAGGAATGTAGCAGGAATAGCTACACCATCAGGGTCTACGGGGATGACATTTGTTAGCGCACTAGTTCCACCAGTTTCTCAGGCTTCAGTAGTCAAACCACCTTTGCCACCACCTCAGTCTGGAGGTGAGGGCAAGAGTAGAGCTTAGCCATCACAGAAACAAGTGGATCTTCGATAGATTCCTCAGCCCAGTGGTTTTTCTCAAATGGCTTCCATGATATGCTCTCAGTTTGGATAGACAAGGAATATTCCAATAGAGTTTTCTTTGCAACCAGCCACATTGGTAAGTAGTACAACACCACCAGTATAAGGGCAGACACATATAGTAGCTGAGGTAGATTAAGAGGCTAATAGGAGGCTTATGAAAGGTATATGAAACATTTGTGGTAGTGAAATGCATGTTTTGATTGATTTTGGTTATACAGTTTCCTTTATTGCTAGTGCAATGGTTGATGAGTTGAAATTGAAACCTGTCAGAGTCAGTTGTTGGTTTTAAGCACAACAGTGAGTGAGAAGGTTTATCCTAGCCTAATCTGCTAGGGATGTATAATCTAAATTGGGGAGAATGAACTCCCAATTGAGATGAGGGTAATGGAATTCTTAGAGTGTGATGCATTACTTAGGATGGGTTGGTTTTCAGCACAACACGCCAATATTAACTATTTCCATAAGAAGGTAATCTTTCATATCGCTAAATTTTTTGAAATTATAGTCCATAAAGGCTATAATCATTCACAACTTGTGACTCGTGGAAGGGAAGCTACTCCTCGAGATTTAGACGTTATGGCGGGGGTTGTCACATTTGGAGAGCCTAGTCAGGAACTTAAGGTTAGTGAGATACCCATGGTTTATAAATTTCTAGAATGACTGTCATTCCATCTGACTTGCCAAGACTTCAACCGCCATGTGTCATTAATTTCATCATCAATCTTATTCCAAGTACCAAACCTATATCTATTCTTCTATAACATTTGACATCAAATGAATTACATGAGTTGCAGACTCAGCTTAAGGAGTTGTTATTTGTCCATCCTAGTATGTCTCCTTGGGGTGCACTAGTTCTTTGTGTGAAGAAAACAAACGAAAGCCTACGTTTGTGCATTGATTATAGAAAGCTTAATCTGGTGGCTATCCGGAATAAATATCCGTTGCCCAAGATAGATGATTTATTTGATCACTTGAAGGGTGCCTTATATTTCTCAAAGATCAATTTGAGGTCTGATTACTATCAATTGAGGATCAAGGATGAGGATACCTTGAAGACGGCTTTCATTACTCATTTTGGGCACTTCGAGTATACAATGATGTCGTTTGGGCTCACTAATGCTCCTGCTATGTTTATGGACTTGATGCATAGGGTGTTGAAACCCTAACTTGACCAGTTTATCATCATATTTTTCGATCATATTTCAATATACCCGATGACGCTTGAAGAACATTCGCACCACCTCAAAGTTACATTGCAGACTTTGAAGGAAAATCGGTTGTATTCCAAGTTTAGTAAGTGTGAATTGTAGTCTTCAGGATCAAATTTCTTGGACATGTGGTTAATGCTAAAGGTATATCAGTTGATCCAGCGAAGGTTATGGCAATCAAGGATTAGCCTACTCCTACCACAGTGTCAGATGTTCAAAGTTTTCTAGGATTAGCAGGTTATTACGGTCAATTTGTTGAGGGTTTGTCTCGTATTACTTTGCTAATGGCTCAGCTAACACAGAATGATGTTGACCTTGTTTAGTCTGATGAGTGCAAGGCTACCTTTAAATATTTGAAGGATAGTTTGACTACGATGCCTGTTATTACATTACTTGAATTGGGGAAATAGCCAGTGATTTATACAGATGCTTCTCATTTAGGCTTAGGTTGTGTGCTAATGCATGAAGGCAAGGTTATAGCTTATGCTTCAAGGCTACGTATGGTTCATGAAAGAAATTATCCAGTTCACGATCTTGAGCTAGCTGCATTTATTTTTGCCTTAAGGATTTGGAGGCACTACTTTTACGGTGAGAAATTTATAGTATTTTCAAATCATAATGGTTTGAAATACTTGTTTACTTAGAGTGAATCGAATATGAGGCAGCATAGATGGCTTGCTTTTTTTAAGGAAAATGATTTCATTATGGAGTACTATCAAGGCAAGGCAAATATGGTTACTGATGCCTTGAGTATGAGAAGAACATGTTCATACAACATAGTTACTACTAGAGCTTCTCAGTTTAGACTTCTTAAGGAAGCTTCAGTGATGATGATTCATGAAAGTCCAGCAGGAACATTATAAATATGAAAGCTAATTCCAAAGCTACTAATCTATTATTATGTGCACAGATTTGAACTACACCCTGGATGATTTAACAAGCGATTGATTATGAGAAAACTGATCAAAATTATATAGCGCATCAGAGGTTAGCGGATAGTGTAAATCATCCTGATTAGTTAGTTTCTGATTATGGTGTGTTACAGTTTAGGGATAGACTCTATATTCCAACTCAGGATCAGTTGAAGTAGAATTTACTACATGAATCTAATAAATCTTTTTCCTTTACTCATCTAGGTAACAATAAGATTTATCATAATATGAGGTGTGTTTATTAGTAGCCTGAGATTAAAACTAATATTGTGAAGTTCGTAAAGAGTTGTAAGATATGTCAACATGTTAAGGTTGAGCATAGGAAACCTGGAGGGTTATTGCATTCACCGCCTATTCTTTAGTAGAAATGGGAACATATATTGATGGATTTTATTTTTGGTCTACCTCAAAGTCAGTGTAAACATGATGGAGTATGGGTTGTAGCTAACAGGTTGACAAAGTCTTCCCATTTCTTGCCAATTTCCATGTGAGATCCTCTTGAACTATTATGAGAGATATATGTACCTGAAGTGTTGAGATTTCATGGGTTTCCAATGTCGATTACTTCGGATAGAGGTATGAGATTCACGTGTAGACTATAGAGTGAACTATAGAGACAACTTGGAATTGTTATTAACCTAAGTACAGCATATTACCCGCCGACTAACAGACAGACTGAGCGGTTGATATTAGCGCTAGAGGATATGCTTTGAGCTTGTGTCTTAGAATTTGGTGGTAACTAGGAGAAATACATTCATCTGTGCGAGTGTTCTTATAATAATATCTACCAGGATAGCATTGGAACGACTCCTTTTGAAGTTCTATATGGTTGACCATGTCATTTACCTGTGTGTTGGGTAGAGGTTAGAGATACAGTTTTGTTGGGACTAGAGTTGATTATGATTACACATAGAGAATTAAGTAGATTTGTCAGTGTTTAACAATAGTATAGCTAAGACGAAAAGGAAATGTCGATAAACATCATTGATTTTCAGAGTTTTCAAAGGACGATCTTGTCCAGTAGAAAATTTTACATATGAAAGGATTTTATAGGTTTGGATTGCGAGGTAAGCTAGCTCCAAGGTACATTGGGCATTTCAAGTATAGGAAAGAATTGGTCTTGTTACTTACTGGTTAGACTTATCTCCTATGCTAGCCAAAGTTCATAATGTCTTCCACGTGTCTATGCTTTGCAAGATGAAGACTTAGTTCACTCCAAGGATTGATTGGAATGAATTTGATATTCAGGAAGACTTATCTTATGACGAGCAGTCGATTCAGATATTGATAGTAAGATTTATAGGCTAAGAACCAAAAAGATTTATTTGGCTAAAGTGAAATGGCAGTTTCACGAAGATGAGGAACTAACTTGGGAATGGGAGTTATATATGAAGGAGCAATTTCCATTTCTTTTCAAAACTACATTTAATTTTAAGTTTACTTTAATTTCGAGGATGAAATTGCTTTAAATTGGGGAGACTGTAACACCTCATTACATTAAGCTGGTGATTAATGTTAATCCAAATCTTAATCAACTCAAGTTAGGCATGTGGTTAAGTCCGACATACCTTGATTAGCATGTATGTGGATTTGTATGATGATTTGTGTTTGTTTGGAGTGTTTAATGAATTTCGTAGGTTGTACTATAAAAGAGAGTTTATATAGATGCCTATAATCGAAAAACATGAAAATTGTTGTAAATTGGATGACCCTTTAACCAAGCTTATGAATGATCACATTGTCAAGCATGACTCTCACATTGAATTGTAACATCAAGCATGACTTCTACATTAAATGTAAATTGTACACTCTACATAACTTGTATTCAACTCCAATGTATAATCACTTATCCTTGTATTGTCATGTAACTTGTAATCCTTCCTCTCCAATGTACGCCAACTCTTCCATGTATTGTCTATGTTGCTTGTGGTGTATGTATAAATTGTACATATTGTATAAGTACAATTATTATCATCATCAAATGACCTATATAAAGAGTGCCAACCCCATTGTAATTCACACACCAATGTGTGAATGAAATCTCTACATTCTCATATCTAGCTCTCTTCTCTCTTGTCTCATCTTCTCTACTTGTTCTAGTATTTCTTAGTTTATGCCTTCTATACTTAAGTCTCTAGAAAGTCCAACTTAAGTTCTAGTTGGCTTACAACTTAGTTTACAACAAGCTATCAGCACGAAGTTGCTCTACAAGAGGAGGTCTTGAAGATAAAAAAGCTTTTCAAAGATATAAAGCTAAGAAGGTATGATTTTTATTAATTTAAATAAGTTTAGTTTATTTCTATGTTTTCATGGTTAATTTCTTTTTTGTTACATGCATATTTAATTATGTAAACATATTGTATTCATACATTATGCATTGTAACGTCGCCGACTACGAAAGTGTGCTCTGTAGTTGCGTCATGTACTATCTTCTACATCAAAAATCAAAAGTCAACGTGTGACATATAGTTTTTCTCTTAAAACTACAAACGATTTGATTTTATAGTACAAATAATGCTATAAGTTTGAGTTCATAGTGGGTAAGCCTTGTCCCCAGTAAAGCTAAACATTGAAAGGGGGACGGGTTATCCCATTCGAGGAGGCATGATATTAAGTAGACTATGTCTCGCCACCCCACCTAGAGGTTGTCCCACCGACTCATACGAATAGTACATTTTATGTATTAATGAATTAAGTTGTGAACACATATTTAATCATATGTTATGTTTTTACATAAAAAGGGGGAAAACTATTTTATATTAAATTTATTTTCAAAATATTATTCAACCATAGTTGAACTTGTTGTCATATTATATTACCGACAAGAATTAGTTGTCATGACAATTAAATACTATAATTTGTTAATAAAACATTTATGCAAGACTATGTTGTGTTATACAAAATTTAAATCATTTGACAATATCTCTTTAGAGATTTGAAAAGTGAATATTTCACTTTATATACATTTTCACCCTATGGAGTTATAAATATATAAATACCAAAAAAAGGTAATGCTTTAAAAGCTCAAAATGAGCGATTGAGTCTCAAACAACAAAATTTAATAAGTCAAATATGAATTATAATTCCACAATTTTAATTACTTCTATGTTGAGGCTATGTGAAAATATGACTAATGAGACAGTAAAAATATGGTCACGTGGCCCGCCTCGATTTATTGCTACAACAAATATTGAGTGCACGCGTCAATCCAATAAATATTAAGGATTGATTTCTTGTCTCACGGTAATTGAGTAAAATAATGAGATATTATAAATATAATATATCGCTCCCGTCCAATTAGTTCAGCTTCAAATTAAGAAGCATATGTTGCATATAATGATCATGATCGCAATAATAAATTTATGGACGTGGAAAAGTTGAAAAATATCAGGTAAAGGTCGTATTGACAATTCCACCAAAAATTAGAACAAAAGTGGTGCACCACTACAAATGATAAATAATTATTGACAATGAGCGCCCATAATTGTGACATTTTTTGGTTATATATGAGATGCTATTTTGCCTAAATATTGTCATATATATACCCGAATATTTTTGTGAATGTACCATGCCTTCAAAATAAAAGGCAAAATATTATGAGTTTTATCATTGAAAATGGTTCGATAAAACAAGCACATAGAGATATGTTTAAATCGTGATCTAAATATGGGCGATGAGTTTATGTCTTGTGTATCGTGCTACATACATGTACATTATAATATAAAACTGTATATTTCTTGAATTCGAACTTAGCGAAAGCTAATGTTCAGACAATATCGGGTACAACAATTTTATTGTTAATGTCTTGTTCAGAACAAGTTTACTCAGAATAATAAAGAATTTATATATATGAATATGATTTAATATGAGTATAATATTCCCGGCTTTAACTTCTGGAATATATAAGGGACATTAAAAAGAATTTCGTCATAAATCAAATGATATTCATAATGTGGAAAGATCTATTTGATTCTCCATAATTATCAATAATGCTAAAATATCGTAAATTCTCACAGGCATTCTTTATCGTACTGTATTTTTTATCAGGTGTAGATTATCTCAAGGCAAATCAATAGGAGACTTATATTGATTTAATTCTCCATTAATCATGTTATAAGATGTCTTGGATCCCTGATATGGAATTTATTTATAGCAAGTCTTGCTAATTGTCACTTTGATGAAGCAATTTTTCCACCATCAATGGGAGATATAAGCCAATCCAAAAGGAATGACGTGAAATTGTTTTAAACGCATCAAATTGCATTAGATTTGTTGTATTACGATCCATGTATAAATTAATATGAACTCGAAGTTCAAAGGATCATTCAGTAGCAACAAGTTATGAATCAATTACTTGATGCAAGTACTATATACAAAAGAGTGGCAATCATATGCTTCAACATTAAATGGTTCATATAGAAAACGATGTCCATGTGCAACAAATGCACAAGATGTCTCACCCATGTGAACATGAGGGGGAGAATCAAAATGAGTTATTGGTTAGTGTATTGCACTTTTTTCCCTTTGCTATGGTTTTATCCCACTGGATTTTCTTTGCAAAGGTTTTTAATGAGATTATTCTAACAATATTAAAACTCTTTATCAAGGTTGATTAGTATATTGCACTATTTTCCTTTCGCTATTGATTTGATCTCACTGGATTTGCCTAGCAAGGTTTCTTAAAAGGCAATCCTAACATTATTATACTCCGTATAAAAAAATTATGAGAGCAATGTACTCTTTTTCCTATACTAGATTTTTTTCCTACAAGGTTTTTCTAGTAAGGGTTTTAATGAGGCATATATATTCTCTCAAAGTGTATCAATGTGTTGCACTCTTTTCCTTAGCTTTAGTTTTATCCTTCTGAGTTTTTCCTAGCAAGGTTTTTAATGAGGCAATCAATAATATTATACTACAAATCAAGATTGATGAGAACATTGTACTCTTTTTCCTATACTAGATTTTTTCCCATATGGTTTTTCTAGTACAGATTTTAACGAGGCATATTCTCTCAGCAAGTGTCATCCAAGGGGGAGTGTCGTGAATTGGATGACCCTTTAACCAAGCTTACGAATGATCAAATTGTCAAGCATGACACTCACATTGAATTGTAACATCAAGCATGACTTCTACATTGAATGTAACTTGTACACTCTACATAACTTGTATTCAACTCCAATGTATAATCACTTATCCATGTATTGTCATTTAACTTGTAATCCTCTCCAATGTACACCAACTCTTCCATGTATTGTCTACGTTGCTTGTGATGTGTTGTATGACTTGTGGTGTATGTATAAATTGTACGCATTGTATAAGTACAATTATCATCATCACCAAATGACCTATATAAGGGGTGCCAACCCCATTGTAATTCACACACCAATGTGTAAAAGAAATCTCTACATTCTCATCTCTAGCTCTCTTCTCTCTTGTCTGATCTTCTCTACTTGTTCTAGTAGTTCTTAGTTTATGCCTTCTATACTTAAGTCTCTAGCAAGTCCAACTTAAGTTCTAGTTGGCTTACAACTTAATTAACAACAAAAATAAACAATAAATGGCCAATACATCAAGTGCGATGAGGGGGTTGTGAATTGAATGTGTATACCTGAGAATACTCGTGGGCATGTCCAGTGAATTTATTAGTGAGAAAATACATGAGTATATATATATATATATATTTGACATATAAATATTTATATTAAAAACTATAAGTTTAGTTTGAATTATAAAGATCGTCGGATCGCCTCGAGATAAGCGTAAGTGTTGATGGTGTCAACATATGCATCACTTTATTTTGTTATGTTAGCACATCAGTCATTCGATCTCTAACGGCCCCAATTTCCAAAAACTGGGACTTGCCCCGCCTAGACTTATGTGGACTCCCAAGTCAATCCTTGCAAGGTCAATGTAGGCTTAGTAAGCCTCAAATTCCATTATTTTAAGAAATTTCATATTTTAGAATTGGATTAATACGCTATGAAGGTTTTAAAATAACTACATAGGAAGTAAACTTAAAAGAAATTATTAAAACTCAAGAAAATAGAATCAGGACAACCTAAGGCATGAAACCCTGAAAATATATAGATAGTCTTGCATATCTTGCGACAAATAAGTAAGTAAGTGCGATAATACATGAGTCTGAATCTCTCAACCCCAAAATACTCCAAGTGTTATTAAAATAGTATATATACATAATACAATAGATGATCACGTGTCGTGCGTGCCAAATATAACCGCAATCGAGTTACCAACCACAAGGGTGTAGTAGTGGTAAATACGAGGTCGAATCCACAGGACTTGAGTTTACTCCGAGTTAACTAAAAATGGGGGGTTTTCAAAAAATTCAATAACAAAAATAAAAAGTTCGCAAAAATCAATATCAATAATGAAAAATCACCTAAATCTCCAATACCACAAATCAAAATCAAGATTCAATAGCATTCAATGGTCCTCGATCCTTCCCAAATAAATTATTAATTTAATTCTCCTAGAAGCCATGGAAAATTGACATCCGCCAGAAATTCATAATTCCCCTAATTCAGATAGTCAGGACGTCTGCCACTAACTATTTCTCTAATTAATGTATAACCCTAGACATCCGACAATCAGGTTTAACACACTAATCGCAGTAATATAGATCTGTGGGAAAACTAATCATAAATAACCGGGTCACAACCGCTACCGATTTAACCTAGATTCAATTGTTGTACATTCAAGAACCGAATGGGTTTTACGGCAAACGGGTGAATGTTTGTTACTTTATTGGTCTAAAAGAACAATGACATAGATACTAATATTCCAAATAACAGTAGATTGTCCATCTAAAAGCATGCATCGGCCGCATACATACCCTAGATCTAAATCATAATAATTAAATCAACAACAATAAAATAGGAGAAATTAAATTAATTAAATAATAAAATAAAAAGATCTCACATAATATGTTTTGAATCCATGATCCCGACTTGCTTCCCCTTCGACTTAGGCAAGAAATTGATTAGCCGGACATCATCTTCAAAAATCACTACTAAAAATATTAATTGATCTCTAAAAAATACTAATTGGTTGTTTCTCTAATAATACCAATGTTTCTTATATATAAAAGTACTCCAAATTGGTCTCGGATACTAATTTTAGGGGTTAGGTAGGTGACTCGTTCGCCGAGGAGCATCGTAGGAGGGTTTTTAGATCAAAATTTCGACTCTGCGATGTGTCAAAGCCTGATTCGCTATTTTTTCCTACCCGCGCCACGTGTCATCTCTGGATTGGGCTGCTGCTGCACCGCCTCTGATGTGTCACCGCATCAGTCGCCGAAAATTGTGCGTTCCGTTGTGTGTTTGGCTGAGTCAGCGCCACGTGGCACGATTTGATTGGAGGAACCCGTTGCTTATGACGTGATGGCCGAATGAAAGCTCGCCACGTGGACGCACACTAGAGTCGCTGGAGTCGCGCGAAAATCACCGAAATTCTGGGAGTTTGTGTGAGAACGCATCCCAATCGATAGGATGCTGAAGCGAGGAGAAATGTCTTGCAGGTGACGTGGCTTCTCTGGTGACGTGGTGACGTATGGCATCTCCTCATTGGTGGTTGGAGTTGCGGTGCTGACATGGCGACGCTGGATTGGTGGAAATCGTCTGGACGACGCAGTTGTTGTTGAATGTCCTCGTGGCAGCGTATCATTGGTCCATAGTGGCTTTTCACGCTGACGTGGCATCACCTTATTGGGTGAAATATCCTGTCGGTATTCGACACCCTGTGCAACGCATATTTCGAAGCAAACTATCCGGCATCTGATCACTGCAAGTAAATACTCCATTTTGAGTATTTTTCCGCTACGAATTCAACCGCTCACTCCGTTTCACCTAAAAATAACCAAAAAAATATAATTAAATATATATTTTAAATACTTTTAATAATTAAATATACTAAAATAAACTACTAAAAACCTATAAATACTGACTTATCAAATACCCCCAAACTTAAGACTTTGCACGTCCCGAGCAAAGGTATAAATGACTACACAAACTAAATTGGACTTCTAATATAATAATACTAACTCAACTAATCATATACCCGACCCAAATTCATGGAGTTCCTTTGGTTTACATAGTCACCAAATTAACGAGTAACTCAGAAAATTTCAGAGTTATAATATATCAAGTCTCGCAACCCAAACACAATTAAGATCACACTTTCAAAACATAGAATCGGTCAATACAAAGGCCATCAACTAATCACAAGTTTTATTGGTCTATACAATTAAACCACGCAAGTTCAAAATCTTACTTAATACAGTGAAAGCACTCAAACTAAATATTTTATTTGAGGGGTTTTACAACTTCCACCTTCTTCTTTTTTGCGTTTTTTTCATCAACCTCTTCTTTTTTTCAAGTAGTACGATCCCTTCTCTGTTTCATGTGAACCGCTTTTCTCACTTTTTCCCTCCACAAGATTCCCTGCTCCATTTCCTGCGGAAACCTGCGGAACTCTCTTTTTTATTATTTTTATTAGAAAAACTCATGTTAGTACTTCTCACTTTCGCTATAATCAAGCAAATCCCCCGATGTGGGTTAAAATAATATAACTTGCATAAATTTGACTGTTTGCTCACTTTCGTTATCTAGCACTAAGTTTAACCATCATCTAAGTCTCCAATCATGAAATCATAAAAATGCTGAGTTGCGAACTTGATTAAGTGTTTCTCCTAATTTTCTCTAAGTTTCAAGTTAAAAAGGCAACTATCGTTTACTCATCCACAACCAAAGGCATGAACAAAGTTTCGGGTGACTCTAAAATAAATAAAACATACTAAATATATACATGAAAGTGTATCAATTCCTAAGGAAATGAGAAAGGAATATGAATAGAAAAGAAATGAAAGAAATGGAAGAAATGATATAAAACACCACCATTACCATCCAATATCCGCATATAACCGCATTAAAAAAAATTAAACGATCTCACCTGCGGTCTTTCGCAATAGAATCCATCCAAAACAATCTACAATCCCTAAAACACACCCCAAACTTATTCCGAACCTTGTCCACAAGGATCAAAACAAGTCAAGAGGTTCACACATATAAAACAAACAAGATGGCGAAAGAATATGATAAAAATAAAAGGAAGGAAATGATACAAATTCACGCAAAATAATAAAAAAACATGAAAATAAATAAACTAAATAATACTTATCAAAGTTTGGGCTGCCTCCCAATAGCGCTTTTGGTTAAAGTCGTTGGCTCGACTTGGTCGGAGGCTGTCAATCAATATAGATCGGTGTTGCAAGTGAAAGGACCTCCACATCATGGCTCGGGAAGTCTTCATAGAAGATCTTCAATCTGTGGTCGTTCACCTTAAATACATTACCAGTCTCCAGACTTTGAATCTCCACTTCTCCGTGATCATACGCCGTAGTCACAATATATGGTCCTGTCCACCTCGATCTCCGCTTACCTGCAAAAATCTTAAGACGTGACTGAAATAAAAGCACTTTCTGACCAACACGGAATACTTCCTAGAGAGATTGCTATCATGGAACGCTTTAGTTTTTCTTTATAAATCCGCGCATCTTCTTTCGAATCGTTCCTGATTTCCTCCAACTCTTGGAGATTGAGCTTTCTCTCTTTTCCAGCTTCATCGAGTTTCATATTAAACTGTTTCACAGCCCAGTAGGATTTATGCTCAAGCTCGACTGGCAAGTGGCAAGCTTTACCAAACACGATGCGATATGGGGACATCCCAATTGGCGTTTTAAACGTCGTTCGGTAAGCCCAAACCGCATCATCAAGACGTGCACTCCAATCTTTACGAGTAGGATTCACCGTCTTTTCCAAGATTGATTTGATCTCTCTATTAGAGGCCTCTGTCTGGCCACTCATTTAAGGATGATATGCTGTAGACATTCGATGAGTGACATTATACCTCCTCAGAAGACTTTCAACCATACGGTTACAGAAATGAGTGCCTCTATCACTGATCAGGGCTCGTGGGGTACCAAATTTTGTGAAAATCCTTGATTTAAGGAATTCACATACCACTTTAGAGTCATTAGTGCGCGTAGCCTTAGCTTCCACCCACTTAGACATGTAGTCCACTGTCGAGAGTATGTAAACATTACCAAATGACACTGGAAACGTTCCCATAAAGTCTATACCCCAAACGTCAAATATCTCGCAAATATGAATCAGGGTAAGTGGCATTTGGTCTCAATGACTAAGATTACCAGATTTCTGATAGTTTGGACAAGTCTTGGTAAACATGTATGAATCATGAAAAATTGTGGGCCAGTAAAACTCACTCTCAAAACTTTCCTAGCTGTCCGACGGGGACCGAAGCGGCCTCCGCTGGCGTAAGTATGAAAAAAAGCCAATATGGAATGACTCTCGATCTGAGGAACACAATGCCTGAAAACCCCACTCTCTAGAACTTTCCTAGCTGTCCGACAGGGACTGAAGTGGCCTCCGCAGGCGTAATTATGACAAAAAGCCAATATGGAATGACTCTCGATCTGAGGAACACAACGTCTGATAACCTGGTTGGAGCAAAATTCCCTTAAGTACGGGGCATCCCATACATAGTACTTAGCATCGCTCTTTACTTTATTCTTCTGAGCCTTCGAAAGGTGAGGAGATAGCTCACCCGAAATGACATATTTCACCAAATCGGCGTACCAGGGAGATAGTCCATAACACCATAGATGTGCTCGTCAGGGAAATCATCCATAAGTGGGGTAGGACTCTCGCCATTTTTAATTCTGCTGAGATGGTATGCGAATAGATTCTCTGCACCACTTTTATCTTTGATCGTGATGTCAAACTCCTGAAGTAGAAGTATTCATCTAATGAGCTTAGGATTGGCATCCTTTTTACTCATCGGGCACTTCAAGGCAGCGTGATCAGAGTAAATGATAACCTTGGTTCCCAAAAGGTAAGGCCGAAACTTCTCAAGTGCGAAGATAACAGCAAGGAGCTCCTTCTTAGTAGTGGTGTAGTTCGTCTGAGCAGCGTCTAGAGTACGAGAAACATAGTAAATGACATGTGAAGCTCTCACGACTCTCTGTCCTAAGACTGCACCCACTACATAATCACTAGCATCACACATAATCTCAAATGGAAGCTCCCAATTAAGGGTTTGAATCACTGATGTGCAAGTAAGCGAGTCTTTCAGTGCATCAAATGCACTCTTACATGCCTTATCAAACTCAAAAGGTATGTCCTTTTGAAGTAGACGGCATAGAGGTTGTGTGATTTTTGAAAAGTCCTTGATGAAACGACGGTAAAAACCAGCGTGTCCAAGGAAAGATCTAATCTGCCGCACATTCGTAAGGTAGGGAAGTTTCTTGATAATATCAATTTTAGCTTAGTCTACCACTACGCCTCTGGCTGAGACAATGTGTCCCAAAATAAGACCTCGGTCCACCATAAAATGACATTTTTCATAGTTCAGAACCAACTTCTTCTCGATACACCTGCTGAGAACTTTCGTCAAATTGCTGAGACAACTATCGAATGAATTACCATAAACGGTAAAGTCATCCATGAAGACCTCAATGAAATGCTCAACAAAATATGAAAAGATACTCACCATGCACATTTGAAAGGTGGCAGGGGCATTACAGACAAGTGAAAGTCGTATTTTCCTAGTCTTCAGGTGCTACCGGTATCTGATGAAAATTGGAATAATCGTCAAGACGGTGGTATTGAGAACGATCAGCGAGTCTCTCCAACATCTGATCAACTCATCATGTGAATTGGTGACTACTGTGACTCCCGTTTTCTTAGGAACCATCTGGATAGGGCTTACCCATTTGCTATCAGAGATGGGGTAAATCACACCAGCATCAAGGAGCTTCAGTATCTCCTTCTTCACTACATCCATCATAAGCGGATTGAGCCTCCTATGGGCTTCTCTCGTAGGTTTCGACCCTTTTCCATATATATATGATGCATACAAGTGGAAGCTCAAACCTTTGATATCCGCTATGGTCCACCCAATAGCTTGTTTAAACTCCCAGAGTACTCGAATGAGCCTCTATTCCTCCAAATGTGTAAGTTTGGCTGAGATGATCACAGTGAGTGTGTTATTCTTACCTAAAAAATGTACTTTAAGTGCTTAGGTAATGGTTTCAGCTCAAGTGTGGGAGCTTTAACCAATGGGGGAGAAAGTTCAAAGTTAGAAGTAGGTAACTTCTAATAATGGACATTTGGAGGCAGGGGTTTGATTGAATCCAACTCGAAAACAACATCTTCGACATCGGTATCGAAGGTCAGATCACTCTCGTGGATTTGAGTAGCGTCGAGATGATGCTCTAACACTACTTTAACTTCATCATCGCCACTCGTGAGTAAGGTTCGCTCAACGAGTGGATCCACACAGTCCGTGGTACACACCACAAAAGACACATCACTAGGGTATCGCATCGCATCGTAGATGTTAAACTTGATGACTTCACCGTCGAACTCTATGGTAAGAGATCCATCATCAACATTTATCTTCGTCTTCGTCGTTTTCAAAAACGGACGTCCAAGGAGTACTGATGAAGCATTGGGGAATGGCTCCTCTTTCGTATCGACCACATAGAAGTCAGCAGGAAACACAAACTCTCGTTCACTCGACGTCCTCGAGAATACTGACAGGTCTGACAACGGAACGATCCGCTAACTGAATGAAAATACCAGTCTCCTCCAATGGGCCTGCATGCAAGGTCTCGTAAATAGATAATGGCATAACATTAATGGAAGCGCCAAGGTCGAACATAGCTCTCTGAATGCTTACATCACCTTGAACACAAGGTACTGAGAACATCCCAGGATCCTTGCATTTAGGAGGCAACTCCTTTTATAGGATAGCCGTGACGGTTTCTCCCATTTGGACTTTTTCGTTGCCTTTTAGTTTTCCTTTGTTAGTGCATAGTTCCTTAAGAAACTTTGCGTACTAGGGACTTGCTTTAGAGCGTCGAGGAGTGGAATATTGATTTCCACTCGCCGAAAGGTCTCGAGAATTTCTTTCTTTTCCTCCTTTTTCTTATCTAGGATGAGTCATTGTGGAAAATGAGGTTTGACCTTAAATGTGGGTGGTGCTTCCTTTTAAGTAGTTACCATTGGAGTCACTACTACCTCGTGTTCTTCCTCATTTGCCTGGTCTTGGGCATTAGATGACCTATTGTACCTTTTGGGTCCCTCCAGCTCTGTACCACTACGGAGTGTAACTGTGTTAGCACTCGCGTTAGGATTCGGGTAAGGTTGCGAAGACAACTTTCCCTTATCCTCGAGACGTCCAATCTGATGTGCCTGTTGGCCCACTTGAACTTGAATAGTTCGAACCGTCGATTTGAGTTCGATGAAGGATTTCTCGGTGGGAGCCCTGAATTGGTTCATTTCATTCATAAATTGGCTTTGTTGGCTCATAAGGGCTTTAATCATATCCTCAAGTGAAGAGGAATTATTGGAAGGTGCAGGCAACAGTTGACCTCTGGGGATAAAGGTCTGATAATTCTGATTATAAGACTCATAACTGAAGTTTGGGTTATTCCTAATCGTGTAATGATTATAAGTATTCCCGAATGGGACTCTAGATGGCCCTTGGAACTGATTACCCATGGCATTGGCCTGTTGATCATCATCAAAGAGTGTAGGACATTCATCTGTTGCATGATTTGTGGCAGCACATAAGCCACAAGCTTTGGCATTCACTTTACTGGATGAGAGGAGACGTTCCATCATAGAGGCTATTTGGTCAATTTTCTGGTCAGTGGAACTCGAGATATTGCCTGTAGTCAGACTTCGGTAAGCAGTAGCATCGAGATCACCATAAAGGCGTGACTGCTGTGCGATGTCCTCATACAGTTGCTTCATTTGGGCTGGAGTTTTGTCTCGAATGTGACCCCCACACGCATTATCGGTCATGTGTCGTTCCATTGCGACATGCCAACATAGAAGAATCAAGCTATGGCCTTCTCAAATTGGCCATGTTGCGGGCATTTAGCAATCAATCGCTTATAACGATCCCAATATGCGCGAAATGATTCGTCTGGCCTCATTTTGATGCTACAAATTTCCTTGATGAGCTGAGCAACTCTATCTTCAGGGAAATATTCATTCAAAACCGCGATTGCCATATCATTTCAGGAATTAATGCAGCCATGCGGAAGGTAGAAAAGCCATTCCTTGGATTTGTCTTTAAGGCAGAACGGAAAAGATCTGAGCTTTAATCGTTTCCTCGTCCGCATTGGAGGGTTTCATCGACTTGCAGATAGTATGAAACTCCTTCAGGAAAGTGATAGGATCTTCATTCTCGCCACCATGGAAGGATGGTAGGAGATGAATGAACCCAGACCTCAACTCAAAGTCTCCAGCATTAACCGGATAGTTGATGCAGAGGGGTTGTTGCGCCAAAAGAGCTTGAAGCTCATGATTGGCGTGACCCATGGTGATTTGGCGATTTGCAGCCATGTCCAAAGGATTTTGGCCTTCCTGTTGCCTAAGTTGGGTCTCTCTAATCCACTTATGAAAAGTTCTCTCTGGTTCAGGGTCGAAAGGTAATAATGAACCGGCCAATTTTGACCAAGTGAGGGGTGGTAGTATAAAACTAAAATAAATAAATAAATAAATAAAGTAATAATAAAAAGAGAAAAAAGAAAAGAAACCTAAATTCAAAGTAAATAAAAATAAAATTAACTAAAGTAAACTAATAAAAAAAATTAATTACTAATCTAACTAACAAAATAAAAATAAATTAACTAAACTAATGTTAAAAATAATTAATATAACTAACTAACGCCTAAACTCAGAGTAAAGACTAAGTCCCTGGCCACGGCGCCAAAATTTGATCACGTGTCGTGCGTGCCAAATATAACCCGCAATCGAGTTACCAACCACAAGGGTGTAGTAGTGGTAAATACGGAGTCGAATCTACAGGACTTGAGTTCACTCCAAGTTAACTAAAAATGAGGGGTTTTCAGAAAATTTAAGAAAATAATTAATTAAATTAACAAAAATAAAAAGTTCGCAAAAATTAATATCAATAATGCAAAATCACCTAAATCTCAAGTTCCACAAATTAGAATCAAGATTCAATAGCATTCAATGGTCCTCAATCTTTCCTAAATAAATTATTAATTTAATTCTCCTAGATTACCCATGGAAAATCGACATCCGCCAGAGATTTCTAATTCCCCTAATTCAGATAATCAAGATGTCCGCCACTAACTATTTCCCTAATTAATGTATAACCCTAGACATCCGCCAATCAGGTTTAACACACTAACCGCAGTAAAATAGATCTGTGGGAAAACTAATCATAAATAACTGGGTCGCAACCGCTACCGATTTAACCTAGATTCAATTGTTGTACATTAAAGAACCGAAAGGGTTTTACGGCAAACGAGTGAATGTTTGTTACTTTATTGGTGTAAAAGCACAATGACACGGATACTAATATTCCAAATAACAGTAGATTGTCCATCTAAAAGCATGCATCGGCCGCATACATACCCTAGATCTAAATCATAATAATTTAATCAACAACAATGAAATTTGAGAAATTAAATTAATTAAATAATAAAATAACAGATCTCACATAATATGCTTTGAATCCATGATCCTGACTTGCTTCCCCTTCGACTTAGGCAAGAAATTGATTAATCGGACATCATCTTCAAAAATCACTACTAAAAATAATAACTGATCTCTAAAAAATACTAATTGGTTGTTTCTCTAATAATACCTAGGTTCCTAATATATAAAAGTACTCCAAATTGGTCTCAGATACTAATTTTAGGGGTTAGGTAGGTGACTCGTGCGCCGAGGTGCATCGTAGGAGGGTTTTTAGATCAAAATTCTGACTCTGCCATGTGTCACATCGTGATTCGCTTTTTTTACTGCCCGCACCACGTGTCATCTCCGGATTGGGTCGTTGTTGTACCGCCTCTGATGTGTCGCCGCATCATTCGCCTAATTAATGTATAACCCTAGACATCCGCCTCTGATGTCATCTCCAGTCAGCGCCGCGTGGCACAATTTGATTGGAGGAACCCCTTGCTTGTGACGCGCTGGCCGAATGAAAGCTTGCCACGTGTACGCACACTGGAGCCGCTGGAGTCGCGCGAAAATCACTGAAATTATGGGAGTTTGTGTAAGAACGCATCCCCGAGGTCAATCGATAGGCTGTTGAAGCAAGGAGAAATGTCTTGCAGGTGACGTGGCTTCTCTGGTGACGTGGTGACACATGGCATCTCCTCATTGGTGGTTGGAGTTGCGGTGCTGACATGGCGATCGCTGGATTGGTGGAAATCGTCCGGATGACGCAGTTGTTGTTGAACGTCCACGTGGCAGCATATGATTGGTCCAGAGTGGCTTTTCACGCTGACATGGCATCACCTTATTGGCTGAAATATCCTATCAGTATTCGACACCCTGTGCAATGCGAATTTCGAGGTAAACTATCCGGCATCCAATCACTCTAAGTAAATACTCCATTTTGAGTATTTTTCCGCTACGAATTCAATCGCGCACTCCGCTTCACCTAAAAATAACCAAAAAAATATAATTAAATATATATTTTAAATACTTTTAATAATTGAATATACTAAAATAAACTACTAAAAACCAGTAAATACCGACTTATCAATAGACTAAAAGTGTTAGAAACTTACAAGTGAACAAGAGGAGGAGCCACTCTGAGAGTCCCCAGACAAAGTCACCAGTCATCAGCGTCTTACTTTTGATCGTCTGTGAATTTGCACTCAAGTCATCAACATGAGAATGACGTATTCAGTAAGTAAAAGCCAGTAGGATGTAGATAGTATTTCATGAATAAATAAAGCAGTCTAGATATCATGCAGAAATTTAAAAGATAGATAAGTAAATGAAAGTGCATGATGAATGGACTGGAAAGTAATACCACTGATAAAGAGTGTCTTGGAAATGAGGGAAGACAATTAAGTAGTTTGAATCCATCGATAGCGTGTGCCACTACTCGACTTCCTACAATTGCGAGTCTACAATAGGACAATTCAATTCAGTGTAATTTTGGAGCATCAACGGTGCCCCAAATATCTCGCCCACATTTGTAACCTACAATCAGTACCTAAGGTAAGGTCGCATTTGTCCATCTAGCACCAAACCCGGAGTACCTTTCTGACACACTTAGATCTTAGATACTCAAAAATATAGAATAGAGTCAAAGTAAATGGAATAACAACAAATAAATTCAAGAACATGATAATGAATTACTAAATATCACTTATTTGATTTTACCTACCTTGGATCGCGTTAATACACGTAGTCTCGTGGCTCCAACATGCTCCACAAACCAATCCCGATACTCAAACTAGTATGCTAAGTCCCTAGTAATCATTTTAATTAATTTATATCGTGTTAGAGTCTGTTTGTCTTACTAATTCTCTATTTAGTGTAATTCAGTCCATAATATTATTTTCTTTACATTATTATTCTTATATTAAATATATATAGGTGTAGGCAAGGTTATACAAACACAATATCTTGTACAATATATATATATATATACACCACTTAATGCATCAATAGATCTCTACAAACTTATTTTAGGAATTTTATTATTATTATTATTATTATTATTATTACTATTATTATTATTATTATTATTAAAATTATAATTTTAACACTAGATTAATATTTTGTCACATAAAAATCCACTTTTACTTACAGTAGTAAATTCTTTGATTATCTTACTTAGGTACATCAAACTATCTTATATACCCATTTTTGTCTTAAAATCAACTTAAGCATTTTATTTCAATTAAATTCAAGCCCTCTAATTTATTTAAATGACTAAAGTGTAATTATTCCATTAACTTATTAAAAGTCTTTAATTTATGCAAGTAAATTAACTCAATTGTCTTTAGGCCTTATCGTTTTTATTTCACAACTTATGTATATTAGATAAATAGAATTAGCTTAATTCATTTATTTGACTTAGGTACTTAAGTATTTCTAATTAATACCTAAATTATTAGCTAACTCAATCTTGTACCCAAATTATCAATTCTCAAATAATTTAATCTTAGCTAATGAATATGCCCTCCATCTATGCACCATTTCTTTTATTAATACACATTATAATTACAATTATTATTTTCATTCTTCTTAGCCTTATTCATATCAAGGTTCCAATACATTAAGGCTAACCCAACAATGTTTTGTAGCCATTAATTTTGATCAACCTTAAATACTTAAGGAAACAATGCATTTATTTAGTTGATTAATATACATAAGTGTGTGTTGTTGATTAATTAAAGGGGATGCAAGCAAGATTAAGGAAATAAGAGTATGAAGAAAAAGTACCTTGCATGAATAAGATAATCATAAAAAAAAACCAATAGGAATCAAAAGCATGGATAAGAATTGAAATATAAGAAATTATTAAGGAGAAGGTGTAGAACATGCCTTGAGACTATATGATTTTTTAACTCCTTGTTGTCTTCAGGCTTTCTCCAACTCCATTAATGGTGGGATTCCTTCAAGTTTCCACTCTAGAGCTCTTAGAAATTAATTTGAGTTAAGACCCTAATGACCTTTACCCTTTATATATTTATTAGAAATTCATTAGTGATGGATTAATTAAGCTAACCTAGCTTAATTAAGTCTAAATCGAAGCTCTCCATCTCAAATCTACATACCAAGTGTCTTACAAAGTGTAAAATGACGATTTCGCCTTTAATTCATCCATGTATGTTTTTCAAGCAACCAAAACATTTACATAGATTAAGTAACCTTATTTTTCAACATGTTTACGAAGCATACCATAGGCCTTTCGATTTCTTAGTCAATTAGTCTAATTTTCATTTAATATTTGACCTCATTAATTCACTTATGTACTTAATAAATTTAGTTATTTTTTCATCTAGCCTAATTAGGCATTTTCATTATTTCCTTAATTTAGGCTAGATAAGCAAGCCTCATTCCATAACTTAGGCACATAGATTTTAAATAAAAATGAGAACTTAAGTTATGAATCAATCTAAGTCTCAATGTTACACTGATCTAACCAACGACAGCGCACACTTATCGTAAAGAAAAATCTCTCGAAAATCGACGACTAAATAATTAACTGTGCCTATAAGTCTAAATAGGTTATACATGTCATCATTAATTAATAAAATATTTTTGGGCCATTACACGATCAACCACAAGATAGCGTAATGCGTATCTCAAGAATAATCCATATATTTAAATAAAAACCTTCAAACTTATCCTCACGATTAATCGAAAGTGTGAGATAGCAGCTGAGGATATAGCATTTCGATCTTGAGGAATAAATCTAGGGGAGATTTGCAATGTGAATTGACGAGCTTAAACAACTAGAAATCCAGAGATCATCATTGTGGTAAGTCTTCTTTTGATATTTTTGAAGCTCAATTCGATAGTGGATGATGATTTCTTTGTGAATTGTTGTTGTTGATATAAATGGGTTTATACCGCATTAGAGGTCCCCCGTAATGTATTTTGGGAGTGTTTAATATTGTTGTATGGATTTATGGATGGAATAGTGGTTGTTTGCCCTATGTACTATCGAGACAATATAGGGTGGAGCACGTTGCACTAAGCTGAGGAGCATGCTCCCTTCATCAATAAAGATAAACTCAGCTGATGGAGTATACTCCACCAAGTGAGGGAGCTCGCTCCCACCCCATAAAACTGCAACTCTACTGTAAATTAGTAAGAATTTCTTGAGGTTATAAGGACTGAACTAGGGGCTCTAAACATAGGGTATTAGACTTATATTGATCAGAAATGGTTTATGATAGTTTTTGGATCATCGGGAAAGCGCGAGTGAACTGGAAAGTTAGGGAACTGTAAATGAAAATTTAAAAATGATATAAGTGTGGATTTGCTACTAAGTTAAAAAAAAAATTTATAGGACCGCAATTAGGCCAACTATTCTCTATGGAAGTGAATGTTGGGCGGTAGAGCAACAACAATTACATAAAGTGAACGTAGCAGAAATGAGGATGCTTAGGTGGATGTGTGGTAAAACTCGTAAGGATAGAATAAGAAATATAGAAATTCAAAGACAAGTAGGAGTAGCACCAATTGATACAAAGATTAGGGAAGGGCGGTTGCGATGGTTTGGTCACCTGCAAAGACGGCCAACAAATGCCCCAACTAGAAAACTTGACTCAATAGAAACTGTAGAAATTCGACAAGGTAGGGGCAGACTTTAACATGGGATGCATTAATTAAGAGGGATTTGAATGGTTTGCAAAGCTCACCATCAATTGCACTTAATCGAGCACAGTGGAAAAGTTTGATCCATGTAGCCGACCCCAGTTAATTTGGGACTGAGGCTATGTTGTTGTTGTTGTGTCTGGCTATCTTAGTAGATGTAGTTCATATAGTTTTTTAACCGACTGATGGGACTATGTAAACTATGATGGTTTTAATACATGGAAAAAATTGTTCAATGTTATTCATAGGAATAAGTTCCTAGAACAATGACCATGTTATATAGGAGATAGTTACCTTCCTGACATGTATGTAACTTCCTACTCAGTTATATAGGTTGCGTGGATTACATACTATAGAGTTTAATATAGAACTATTAGAAATTAGTGGGCTGACTAGAAAATACATTAGCCAATGTATTTGTCTAGCAATCGCATCAATAGTGTCGGTGGGTAATCGACCCTAATTTTATAAATGAAATGAGAATCACAGTGTAATAGTTATTAACGGATGGACTTGCATCTGTTATGTATTGAAATATATTATTTTCATAATTATGTTAGTTAATATTGGTGCATGTTGTTATTGCATAATGTTCTGGAATGTTGATTATTTTGTGAATCCTTAATTACTGAGCAAGTTGGAGCGCTCACTCTAAATTTAATATTTCAGGTTTGCAACCTAGTGCTTAAGCGAAGGGAAAGAAGAAGATTTATGAGTTTTGTTATCTTCTTTCGATGCGAAGGGAAACAATAAGATTTAGGAATTTTGTTATCTTCTCTCGATGTAATGAGCCTTCCTATATATATAAACTATTTGAATTATTTTTTTGTACATGAACAATATTGGGAGGTTTATAAACAGATTTTTGTGTTTTGATAAACTCTGTATTTGTGTATATCTTTTAGTTATCAAAGTTTTTTTAGTTTTTCACTGCGTATATTTTGTATCATTTATTTCATCTCGTTATACAGGTTGAGTTTATTAGTTACAAATGGAGAGGCCGCTGGCTCTAGTTAAGTCTGGCAAGGTTACCAAGGCTTAGTTTGGGTTTCAAGCCAAGTATCGCCTTACTCGGGATAGGTGATGTTACATGGAATCTTGGAATCTTTAAATCCTACTTCATAATAGGTTTATAACCTTTAGCCAGCCACCAATTTTCGTAAATTTAATAGAAATGCCATATTCTTATCACTATAAATCTACCTATTAGCTAAAGTGCAACACTGTAGAAATATGATAGCACTATACTCCATGAAGTTCATGCCTAATCTTAGCCAATATTAAGTGAAGCCACAAAATAAACAACTTATCACATAATTATATAAAACATCTACTTTGGAAAATCCCTATAAATTAATCCTACCTATTACTTTTATGATTGTTATCATTAACTATAGACATAGAATCAAAATCAAAATTCCAATAACACATTTGCAACTGTATGCAATATTAATCTTCTTTAGTTATAATACGCAAAAACAACTTGTTAAATTCGTGATTGACATTTATGAATAGATTTAAAGCATTAAGTTCATGATTCCTTAATTATAACTATCTAACAATCCAAAGTATATACATGTCTAATATTTGTTTAGATTGATAAACTACACACTAATGCTGGAAATAATTAATGTGAATATATAATTAAAAGGAATAATGAATAAATAAATAAATACCTTAAAACAAATCAAAGCTCCAATGTATCTTCAAACGTAACCTAAAAATATAGAATAAGTAATAGAAATAATATAGAGCAAAAGGAATAGAGTTATTTTGAAGCTCTCTAGCCTTTTTTATAGTCTCCCTATGTATACATATCCTAGATAAACTCAAATTCTTCATATTAATCTAAGAAATCTATAACCGACCTCAGCGATTTGCCAATGATTCCTAAGTTGTACACAAATCACTAAGTAAATAACTAGAAATAGCTCTCTGTGCTCTGGTGATTTAGCTTCGAATTTCCAGTTGATTCCCTAATTCGCTGTGGCTTCGCTGGATGTTCCTACTGTTGATTTATGTGGCGATTCGTAAAGTAAACACAAATCGCTAGCTAATCCCTGAACTTTTTCTTCAATTGACTGCTTTACTTTTCTTCATTTTTTCTTCTATTTCTTCATTTTCCTATTTAAATCCTAAAATCACAAAAATAAGAGAATTCCTAGTGTAATATCATATATATATATGAAATCAACCTAAGTTACACTATAAAATGTGTCTAATTATTGACTTGTTAGGTTTACAATCATGTTCATAATATTGTTTACAATAATACACCACTCACACTTATTAATAATAAACATCGCAATAAACAAATAATTGAAAGAAATTAACATAAAATACCTCTATTAAATAAGTCTTGAATCTTCAAAGACTATAAAACTAATAATAACTAATTGAAGGCTTTAATTTTGAAGCCCTAAGGTCTTATATATAGTTTTTTTACGTGTACAAATCATTTATAAACTCAAATTCCTGGGAGTAATCCAAAAAACTAGTTACTGATCTCAATGATTTTTCAACGATTCCTTTATAAATTTTAATTCATTGGCTTATCGTTAGCTCTTCTCTGATTTTGATTTAGTTAGCGGTTCATGTGTATTCTCCTATTGTTGGCTCATCGCTGGACCTATTCTCCAGTAAACTATTTCTACTTTTCTTCTTCTTTTTCTTCCATTTCTTCATTTTTCCTAATTAAATCCTAAAATCACAAAAAATAAGAGAATACCTAGTATAATATCATCATTTTCATCTAAAATCATCCTAAATTTCACTATAAAATATGTCTAATTGTTGACTTGTCAAATACCTCCAAACTCAGCACTTTGCTATCTTGAGCAACGGAATACTCTACATCATATTCTTTTTTCATTCTTTATATACTGATTTCAATCTAAGTCATTTTAACTTTCAATAGTAGAATGTTTTAAATAGAAGTGACCTTCAAATATAAATATATTACCCCATAAGTAAATGGAAGTTATGATAGAATATAATGATTTAGAAAAAATGAGCCATCCTTTAATGATAACTCAACCACCCAATGCAATACCCCTAAGAACTTAACGTTTAATCGATACAAAGGCCATTACACAATATAAGTTTTCTCAATCTCCACGAGGATACAAATGGGTAGGAGAATATCCATGGTGATAAGGATTTACCCTAAAGGGTCCATGGGGATTTTAAATGGGGATGGGGGTGGGGATTGGTACAAAATCTCATACCCATGCAAGTATAGGTAATAAAATATATCCACTGGGATACCTACGAGTAATCCCCAAGAGGATACTCACAGGTAATTCCCACAAAGATAATCCCCACGGGGATACTCATCTACCTATAGGGACCCCATATATCAATTTATACAATATATGATATTTATTATATATATACCATATGATATTTATATATAAATTTACATAATATTACATAGTTTCCACTCTGAAACACTCATATATATAACAAAAAACCTCTTAATGAAATTTATAATTTTAGTTTATTTGGTTAATTAATAAATAAATGTTTTGTTTTGAATTATTTGCAACTATATTTATATTTAGAATTTTAGGATCAAAAGTACTAAAAGACTTGATGACTTATCGGTTTAAAGAGATAGTGACTTTAAAGAATATTTTGAATTTGAATATTTTGTTTTGCATATGCCAATGATTTTGTAGAGACTTAATTATAAGTGTTATCACTTACTAGTTAGAATTTCTTTTTGCATGAAATGCTGATTTTTTTGTTCGAGTTTCAATAATTGTGTTATTATGTATTCATATTCGACACCTTATTTGTTATAGTTCTTTTTTGAAAATCCCTGTGGGTATCCCCAATGGATAATTGAATGGGACAAAAAATCTCCAACAGGGATTTTCCATCCTCGCAAAAAATTTCATAAAAATCCCCATTAGGATCCCTAATGGAGAATGAAATGGGTAAAATATTCTACCTATAGGGATTCCCTATACCCATGAGGATTTAATGGGTATGGAGATGGGTATGAAAATTCATCCCCAGATATAGGTATGGGTATGGGTGATACAGTTTTAGTGTGTATGAATATGGGAATGGGGTCCCCATCCCCTACCCTACCCATTTGCATCCCTAATCTCCACTGATAAGCATCGAGATTACGATGACTAGTATATAATCTCAAAACACAAAAACACTAAATTAATCTTAATTTTAGAAAATATTTAATAATAGAACCACGATCAAAATCAATAAAATTTTTGCCAAGATACCAATGAATATGTCGTTTAAAACATATTAGATTAAGAAATAATTCACTTAATCTTAGCTTCAAGCACTTGAGCTAAATTTTTTCTTTGAAGAGTTTAAGAACATCCTCCTTTTCATTTCTCATCTTTTTCTACTTCATCCTAATTATTATTTCTTATATTATTTATATTTATTTATTTTCATTTGACTTTAGGTTCTGCACCATTTTCTTTAAACATTATCACATTTTCCCACTATAGATTCCCTGCTCCATTTTCTATGGAATCTTTAGGACTCTATATATATTTATTGCTCTTGTTAGCAATTCTCACTATCCACTAAAGTAGAAAAATGTATTCTTTCTAACCCATTTCTTCTTTTAATTGTGACCTAATAACTTTCTATACATGCGCTATAAAAATACTTAATCAATAGCCTTTGTATCATAAGATTCTTAGAAATCTCTCTTGTTCATCTTGCACTATTTTTTAATCTTCTACCCATTGTCATAACTAACACAAGGCAATTAAGTGCATACATCAACTAGTAAAGTTAATAAAAAATGGTATAAATAATACTTTGATTCCTTCTATCAGAGAATTCACTTGGGTAATAAAAATATCACTTCCATTAAAAAATTTATTAAATATATATTCATTTTCATTCTTTTCCTCACTAAAAATAAAGTAAAATGAAATTCATACTTACTTGAATTAGGAAGAAATTTTGAAAAATTTAGATCAATTCTTGAACTTTATTATCTACCTTTCTTTTCTTTCCTTGCTTTCTTTGCTATACTTGTTATGCTTCACCTAAAATACCCCCAAACGCATTCCAAACTTTATTCCCAAGGTTAGAAAATTAATTTGAGTTTCAAACAAAACAAATATACCTCATGAAGCATAAAGGAATTGATATGTATAATAAAGAAATTATAACGAAATAGATAAATGTGTCGTTCTATAAACTACAAATGAATATAATGCAAATGGAACATATTTCGTTCTTAAGGAAAAAGTAATGTTAGAGAAATACAATTAATTATTCATTCATTTATTTCATACAAAGGAAAATAAACTACATTAGAGAAATACAATTAATTATTCATTCATTTATTTCATACAAAGGAAAATAAACTACACAGGGCGGTGTCTACAAGTAAATTCATCGTTATCTTCATCATCTTCATCCGTTCCTATAGAAGGTTGTGAAGCATAACTATTAGTTGGGTTGATTCCTAGCTAGAAATTACAACTGCAAAGGTAGAATGTCGATACTTCTCTTCCAATCTTGCAAACGACTGTCATGCCTTCTCTCAGACATAAAATGATAACGTTGTAAAGTCCTCTCATTTGCTGCTATCATTTCTTCGTTTCGAAGAATTATTGTTTGGCTACACATAAGTGAAGCAAATGTGGTCCGAAAAGATCCTCACGTCCTAGGCTGTGGCGATGATAGTGTCAAACTTGTATCAACACTTGGCACATTCACTCGAGCCATTATTCTTACCGCTTTCGTGCATTTTTTTTGTTTTCCTTCTATTTTCTTTGATATTTTTCCTTCTTACTTCTCTCACATTTATTGAATAAAATGATTCTCTTTCATCTTACAAGTCATTGTATCCTATCACTTTCTTCATTTTTGCACTCCCACATCATTTATTGTCTTCTCGGGTAATACATCGAATTCAGTATCTAAACTCACACCTACTTGCCAACACAATTGAGTGATCAAAATTAGGAAATGTAGTCTTTCGTTCTTCATAGCCTTCATTGCAAACATTATAGAATTGTTTATAATTTTGCTAACATTGATGTAACCCTTCTTTATCACTATATAGTAAAGTAAAGCAGCTCTAGGGTTCTTCACATCAAAGTGTTGCCTGGTTGGATAAATGACTAGGTCATTTATCATCTCTGTAAAAAGTTATAAGGAACTAAATGACTGAGGTCTGGATTTTCAAAATATTCTTCCTCAATAGATCACAATAGAGATTTTTCTCTAAGCTCAACTCTTCCTGGTCTAGGTTCTCTAATACTAATCACGGTAGGTATTATATTCATTAGGCTACCTGCATTTTTTTGCTTGGGTTTTCTTGCACTACCCCTTCCCTTTATCTTGCTTATTACTCATACCTCATCTTTTACCTCCTTCTGCCACAGAAATACTAAACTATGATGAAATAGGTGAATTGAAATCCTGTATTTAAAGATTTCAAGCTATAAAGGTATGGATAATAACATATTGAAAAGGTTTTATCATTAAATCTTGAAAGAGTTGAAATTAGTACGTCCAAAATAATCTCATCGACATATTCTTATTATGATTACACATATATTAGAGAAATTCATAAAAATCCTATACGCATTTGAAAAACAATATCCAAATCGAAGATTTGTATCTAAACCTATTTTTCAAAAAACAATTTTGCAATAAAAATTCATCAACCACATTTGTCGAAAATCATTAAAATTGGTTTTTTTCAAAACATCAAAATCAAAAGAATGCTAGAGAATTGATTTATTAAATTCTTGAGAGTGATTCCCTAAATAATTTGCTCTATTAGCTCATAAGACTCCCTCTCCAAGTATTAAAATTCAAAAAATAACCACCCAGGCCCTAACTTGGTTGTATGAACTTGATTTAGAAATTTTTAAGGTTGAATTGCTCCTAAACAAGGTGGTATGCACTTAAATAAGTTATAATTTAAGCATTGAAGAGACAAAAATCGATTAACAATCGAATGGGTGTAAGGGTTTTTAGTGTGAAAGGATTTATGATTTGGCAATTTGGGGTTTTATAATTAAAAATGCATATTCGTTCTCAGCAAGTCAGATTAAAAGGATTCGCTGGGAAATCACTGCCTTAATCGCTGAAAATTAGCCTAAATGGCTCACCAACTAGTTCAACAAATCCTAGTTATAAGTGCGAATTGCTAATAAATCGCTTACCTGAAATTACACTAGAAGTTCTGCAAACTTAGACCAATTCTCGAAGCGAGTTCCTGTACAAACTAGAATCGCTAGCCTATTTTAACTTTTTTTTTCAATTTAATTAATTTTCCTATATATTTATCACATGTATGTCCAATAAAAAGGTCGAATTATTCAAAATTATCATAATTTAATTATGATTTGTACTGTACAATAATTTCATTACTATAAATAACCGACTAACCTAAAAACTAATGCATAGATATAATGTAATCCATAAAGACATTAGCTCGATCAACCCCTTTATATGATATTTTTCCAAAATCAAATTCCTAAAATACCCCCTTTGTAAGAGTCAAAAATTTAGATAATAAAAACAACTAACTAATCATAATACTAAAATCGAAATTAAAGATAGAGTATGGGTTGCCTCCTATAGAGCGTTTTTCTTTATAGTCATTGGCTCAACTTGATGGATAGGATCACTCGTCATTCAGCTTTAGCGAGTCAAACTAACCATCAACTGACTCTTCATCATTCTTAACATCTTCAGCTTCATTACCACTCTCAACATTCGGATAACGTCTTTCGGTAGGCCTGCTAAACTCATAGAAGTTGTCTTCTTCATGGTAATTGTCACGGTAGAAACTCTCCCCTTCATAGCCATCGCCATAATTTATGTCTTTGACATAATCTTGATCTCATAACAATCTTGATTGCACATTTAATCAATTTCCATTTTAAGTGTAACTATACATTTATGTACATCGAGAACAGCTCCTGCCTTCTTGAGAAAAGTCTATCCCACCAATATCATGTCATCCTTTTCAATCTTTGGTACCACTTGGAAGTTGGTATGGTACTTGAACCGTCTCACTTGCACTGGTACATTCATCGCTATTATTAGTGGAAAGATTTTATCATCATTTGGTTTATTCAAAACTAAAGGTGGTATGAAATCAATTTTCAATTTAGCCTTTCTGAACTATTGTTTTGATAAGATATTCATACTAGCTCCTGTGTCAAGTAAAACATCAGGAAAAATGACTTCATTGATCAGCAAGGGGAGGAAAAGTTTCCTTATATCATCTTTGAGATTTTCAATTATACGTCCTAGATCTTGAAGCTGTAGTTGCTCATCCATAAATTTTTCTTTCATAGTTGTTTCTATTCTTGTTATTATATTTCAGGTTGTGGCTCTTCAGGTAGCTACTATTGGGGCATGTGCCCTAGGTCAATCGATTAACTGTCTTTATGAATATTTTTAGTTAATAAAATAGAGAATTTCATTGCTATTTATTATAATAAATTTGCATGTTTACAATATAAAAAAATCCATGGGTATTTATAGAAATATCCTAAATGTCCCCAGACGATCATTATATTGGGAACTATAATGAATTAAGACTAGTGTGAGTCTTGATTGATGATCATATGATGATTATACATATAGCGATACAAATCAAGATCACGAGTACTTGTTAGGGAACAAAGTACTGGATCGACCCGCTGTGAGAACATCACATGGATTAAGTCATAGTTGTTTCTCATGATAGGTATATTATCTCAGTCACCTGACTTGAGATTACTAGAGACTTCAACATTAGGAACACGGTGATTTGACACAATCAAACGTTGTCTTTAACCGAACAATTATAAAGGTTGTGATTGGTTACTGTGTGAGCAATGTGATGAAGTTATGTATTCAAGATAAAATTTGTCCCTCTCATATAAAGAGAGATATCCAGTAGATCCCTCGATGTGTTAGACTGTTAAAAGGCCTAGTCTAAGTGAATTGGTATTGATCGATGTCACTTGGATGTTTTCAGTCTACCTAGAGATCGAGACTAGTACGATTGAACATGTTGGATGACAATTCCATGCCCTATGTTTGATCAAAAGGATATCATATGACAAAAAGATGTTATATGCACTATTGATTAGGTTGTATCGATTTGATATTCATACAACTTGGGTAGTAATAATGTCTTGCTAGAGGCCGCTTATGACTTGTATGCCAAAATGTGTTTTGGTACACCGCCAACGTTGTATGAGCCTATTGGGTCGCACACTAATAATGGTTTTGCGAGATTTTAAGATAGTTCAGAAAAACGAGTTTTATATGATAAAATTCATGACAGAAACGCCCTTGTGGTGTATTACACTTATACTTCTTTAAGTGGGGTTATATGTGTAATTTACTTAACCGTCTATATACACGGGTTGTATAAATAGACGCTTTAAGTTAGAACACACGTACGAAAGATTAAGGGTCGAAACTCTATTTTCGTTTCAGAAATGAATTAGGGTTTTCTGGTACGCTTTAGATCGTTTTGGAGATAAACAAAAGTTTGGTATTCTCTCGAAGCTAACACTTTAAATCTCGGTCGCTGTTCGTGAGTGGAACTTTATCTCCTACTTGAAAATTTTGGGAACTAATTTTTATTATGAAATGCTTTGGTTTTATATTTATAAATTGATGCATCTTCACAAGTGTCATTCCTAAATTTTTCTAATTCTTGATTACTCAACTTAATTACGTTTCTTGTTTCATTATAACTCATGCTACATGCTTTTATTGCCAATAGGCTTTATGTTCTAGTTCTACTAGTAAATGACATGCTTTTCCAAATACTAACCTATAAAAAGTGTCATACCTTTAAGTGTCTTAAGTTGTGTTCTATAGGTCCATATTGTGTCTTTTAATCTAAGACTTAAATCCTTACGTGTTGGATTAACTATTTTTTTTTAGTATTGACTTAATTTCTCTATTTGAAGTTTCAGCTTGTCTACTAGTTTGAGGGTGATATGTAGTAGATGTCTTTTGTGTGACGTTGTACTTAGCAAATAGATTAGCAGCTAATAGATTACAAAAATGTGAACCCTCTATCACTAATAAGTGATCTAGGTGCTTCAAAAACAGCAAAAAATCTTTGATCTAAGAAAACTAACCACTATTTTTGGATCATTAGTTTTAGTAGTTTTTGCTTCTACTCATTTAGACACATAATCTATAGCAAGTAAAATATAAGCATAACCATTTGACGGTGAAAAAAGTCCATGAAATCTATACCCCATACATCAAACACTTCACAAAAAGAATAGGAAGTAAAGGCATTTAATTTTTTAGTCTTAAATTTCTAGTTCGTTGGCAATTTGGACAAGATTTTGTATAAAGGAAACAATCAGGAAATAGAGTAGGCCAAAAGAATCTGGATTTTGAAATTTTATGAGCAGTTCTACGTGGACTAAAATGTCCTACACAAGCATAAGTATTGCAATGAGATCTAATTGATTGTACTTTAACTATGGTAAGCATCTCCTAATATTTGGTCAGTAAAAAACTTCCACAAATAGGGATCGTCCCATAAGTAATGTTGAGAATCCTTTTAAATTTTATTCTTTTGAGCTCTCATCAAATAAAGTGATTATCTATTGGTGGTAAGATAATTAACTATATCAGCATAACATGGGCCATCAATCTTTATACTATACAAATGTTCATCCATAAATTCATCCCTTAATGGTATAGATGGTTCTCCATTTCTTAATCTACTTAAATGATATGCTACTAGGTTTCCGGCTCATTTCTTATCTTTTATAGTAAAGTTGCATTCGTGTAGAAATAATATACATCTTATTAGTCTTGGTTTTGAATCTTGTTTTGTCATTAAGTATCACAATGCCCCATGATCTGAATAAACAATCATTTTTGTTCCTAATAAATAAGGTTTAAATTTTTTTTATGAAAACACTACCACTAAAAGTTCATTTTAAGTAGTGATATAGTTCTATTAGGCTAAATTTAGTGTCCTATAAGCATAATATATTATATGAGAATATTTTCCTACTTTTTGATCTAAAATAGCTCCAACTGCATGTTACTTGCATCACACATTATTTCAAAAGGTAACGACCAATCTGGTGATTTGATCACAGGTGTGGTTGTTAAAGAATCCTTTAATTTATTAAATTTTATCTTGCAGTTATTGGTAAACTCAAAAAGAAATGTCATTTTGTGAAAGTTTGCATAAAGGTTGTGTTATTATGAAAAAATCTTTCATAAATCTTCTATAAAATCCTGCATGGCCAAGAAATGAACATATTTCTCTCACCGTAATGGGTAAGGTAATGTTTTATTACTTGAATTTTGGTTGGAGTTACCTCTATTCATTTACGTGACACTATGTATCCTAATATAAATCCTTGATCTACCACGAAATGACTTTTTCATAATTCAATACTAAATTCTTATATATGCATCTCTTAAGCACTTTAGTTAAATTAACTAAACATTCATCAAAAGAATTACCATAAACAGTAAAATCATCCATGAAGATTTCAATAAAAGCTTCCACAAAATCAGAGAAAATATTAACCATACATCTTTGAAAAGTTGCAGGTGCATTAAATAAATCTAAAAGCATATGTCGATAAGAAAATGTACCAAAGGGGCAAGTAAAAGTTATTTTATGATATTTTTGGGCTATATGTATTTGATGAAATCCTTAATAACCATCTAGACATCAATAATGAGTTTTTTCAGCTAATATTTCTAACTTCTGATCTATAAATGAGAATAGATAATGGTTCTTCGTAGTTGAGGTATTCAACTTCCTATAATCTATCCATACCCTCCAACCATTTTGGATTTTAGTTGGAACTAACTCTGCATGCTCATTCGTTATTAATGTTGTTGGGGCATGCACCTTGGTCAATCTACAAATATTGTTTATCTTATAATTTTAGTTAATAAAATTAAGGTTTTCATTTGTTGTTTTATTATAGTGATTACATGTTTACCTTATAATAAGATCTATGAGTATTTATTGAAATATCTTAAAAGTCTCTAGTTGGTCATTATACTAGAAACTATAATGAATTAAGACTAGTGTGAATCTTGATTGATGGTCATGTGATGATCATGCATATGGGGATACGAATCGAGAACATGAGTACTTATTAGGGAACAAGTTACTGGATTGACTCGCTATGAGAACACCACATGGATTAAGTCATAAGTTTTACTCATGATATGTATATCACTTAGTCTTTCGATTTGAGATTACCATAGAATTCAATATTGGAAACATGACAATTTGACATAATCAGACGTTGCCTTTAACTGGATAATTATAAAGATTATGAATGGTTACCTTGCGAATAATATGTGAAGGTCTGTAATCAAGATGTATTTTGTCGCTCTCGATATAGAGAAAGATATTAGTGGATCCCACGATATGAGAGACTAATAATGGCCAATTCACTGTGAATTGATATGATCAATGTCATTTGGATGTTTTCGATTTACCTAAAGATTGAGACTACTATGGTTTAACATTAAGGGTGACTTTCCATGCCTTATGTAGGATATCGCACGATAACAAAAAATGATATATGTTATTCATTAGGTCGTATCGATTTTCATATTCATGCTACATGGGTTGTCATAATGCCTTACTACAAACTGCTTATGACTTGTGTACCAAAATGATTTTGGTTCACTGACAACGTCGCAAGAACCTATTGGGCCGCACATAAAAAATGTTTTTGCGCAATTTCAATTGGTCTAAAGTAATGAATTTTATATGATGAAACTCATAACATAATAGCCCTTACAATTGTTATATGATAACCTATTAATGGTGGTGTATGTGTAATTTTGTTAAACTGCTTAAACACAATAGTTGTATTATCAATAAGATTTTAATTAAGGGCTTATCTACACATATAAATTTTGAAATCTGAAAATGAAATAAGGTTTTCATTTTTGCTATTTTCGAGTTCTTCAGATTTTAGGAGCGAAATAACATTTTCTATCTTTCTTGGCACTAGCTCTCCAAATTGTGGTCATTATTCATGTGTGGATTTTCAATAGAGGATGCATGCTTGAGTATCTTGGAAATCGTACAATGAAAGAAAGAAATCACGAATCAAGGTAAGGTTTACTTTTGTAGATATAACTTAATGGAACTTATTTTTGATCCTGTTAGGGTTTTCAAAAATCATTTTGAGTTTCTCGCCACGTATGAACCCTAAAAACGTAATTCCTATCTTTTTTGGAACTACTTGGAATGGGCTTACCCAATTGCTACCAGCTATTGTAAATATCATTCTTGCATCTAATAATGTAAATATTTTAGCTTTTACTATGTCCATCATTGGTGGGTTTAATCTACATCGATCTCATCCAGAAGCATTTGTTTCTGTTTATAAATTATCCTATGCATAAATGTTGCTGAACTTATTCCTTTAATATCAACTATAGTCCATCCTATTGCTTTAAATTCCTTATGTACATTTATTAATCTATTTTCTTCTAAACTTGTTAGTTTATTAGAATTTCTCACTAGTAACCTATTATAGTCTCCTAGATAAACATATTTCAAATGATCTGGTAAAGTTTATATCTAATTCTGGGGCTTTAAGTAAAGAAGGTAAAAGTTTCGAGTTAGATCTAGAAAAAGTTAAGTAATAAGTAAGTTCTGATAGTTCATTATATGATCCCAAAGTACTTATTATCTATTTTGTCTCTTTTTCTTTAGTCTAAATCTTCTATTACCAATTCCAACTTATTTGTTTTATATTTGTTGAAAAGATTTTTCTATTAATAGGTCTATTATATCTACTATGAATAAGGTAGAGACATCTATTGAGTATTTCATTGCGTCATATATATTAAAACTCACTATATCGTCATTTACTTCTATTTTTAATATTTCTTTTGAAACATCAATCTTTGCTTTTGTTGTTTACAAAAATGGTCTTCCTAAAATATGAGAAGTTATATTAGAGAAGTTATCTTCTTTCATGTGTAAAACATAGAAATCTACTGGAAAGACTAAATCATTAACTGTAAACAATACATCTTTTAGTTCCCTATCGATTTAACAGTGGATCTATCAGCTATTTATACCACTATACTAGTTTCTTCTAGATGTGCATACATCATTTGCAAATAAATAGAAAAAACATAACATTTATGGAGGTTAACAGATCACACAATACTTTAGAAATTCCTATATTCTCACTCGTACATGGAACAAAAAAATAATCTTGGGTCAAAACATTTAGGAGGTAGTTTTTTAGAATTAGTGTTGATATGTGTTCTCCTTGACTCACCTTTTCATTAGCCTTAATCTTGTTAGTGCATAAATCATTTTTAAACTTTTGATACTTTGGTGCATCTTGAATGACTTGAAACAGAGATATATTAACTACTACTTTCTTTAATGTACAAGAGATTTGTTTTTTTTCTTGCAATTTCTTAGCATTTTTATTATCTTCCAAACGATGAGGAATAGTGGGTTTATATTAATTGGTCTGTCTTTATTAGGCTTATCACCTTTTTCGTTGGGAGTCTTATTACTTATTACTTTAATTTTGTTCTCTAATTTTGCTTCTATTTCTTTTCTTAAAACTAATTGATTTAGCGTTTTAGGTTCATCCATCTGCTTACCACTTCTTAATGTCATGATTGTTGTTTTTTTCATATAAAGTAGGATAAGGTTGCAATGGTAACTTCCCTTGATTTAAAAATCTTCACTCATTTGTGTTTCCATCTGGCTTAATTGGTTTTCAACTTGTTCATATCATTTTGTAATGTTTGAATTATTCGATCTTTTTCTCTTTTTGAATTATTCGATGTACCTTTGAGAACAGTAATTGTTAATACAATTACCTATATTTGGTTGTGAGTAATTTTTATAACAATTAAAGTTATAAGTGGGATCAACGAAGCCATCATATTGCTTCATTATAGCATTAGCTTCTTCTATTTTGGTTTGCTGTCTTAAAAGCATTCATCATAATAATGAACTTAATTCATTACAAAAAAACACTAGATTTTACCTTGCTTGATCTATCCATTAGTAATAAGTCAACCATGGCTTTAAGCTCATCTCATCATTTGATGTCTTATATGTCCTATTCATTTCACTTAGACTTTACTTAGTCAATTCATTCTTCTTACCATATTGCTCAAATTGTTTAGCCATTTTATGTATAGCTTTTCTTGCGAAAGTTGGTGTTGTGTCGAGCAAAGACCCTTGACCTACTATGTCTAAGAATCTTCGTTCTGAGTGATTTGATCCTTCATAAAAAATATTGCATCAAAGCTTTTTCTATAAATCCATACATTGCACATAATGAAATCAATCTTTGATACCTATCCAAAACTCATCAAATGTTTCTCTAATTTCTATCCTATCATTACTTATTCTTTGTCTATATAGACTAATTTTTGTCACTGGGACATATTGATCAAGAAACACTTATAGCATCTCTGATTAATTGGTTATGAAATTTTGAGGGTGGTAAAATAACTAATTTAAAGCTTCGCCTTTCAATGTAGAAGGAAGAGGTTTAAATTTAACATAATCTATTTCTATATCCTTAGGTTTCAACGTGCTTATTTTGTGTGCTAACTCTCTAATAAACGTTTGAGCATATTCATTATCTTTACCATAGAAACACAGTAAAGAATTTATGAATCCAAACTTCAATTCAAATTCTAAAAATTTTGTTGTAGAAGTTATGCACATAGGTTCATAAATCATGACATTTCTATCAGATTGCCTAAGAGTTAGTTCTTCCTCATCTTCAACCATATTATATGACATTCAACAAGAAGGTTTCCAAGAGATTATTTTAAATTCCTCGATAATGGTGCTAAAATTGACATGTGTCGAGCATGCACAATAGTTTTTGTATTTTTCTATTATTTGTAGTAGTGGTAAATGGGATATCATCTCCATGGGGATTTTGCAAATCTCTTCAGTACTAAGGGTACCTTAAAGTTTTATTGGATTTAATTTACTTTAATTTAACTAAATTGATTAAAATATGAATTAAACACTATCAATCTAAAAATGAAACAATCAATTAATTAAAATAATTACACTATAAGCAATTTCAAGTCAATAAACTAATATAATTCAATTAAAACAAACAATCCATAAATCAATATAAATTAAATATATAAACAATACAGCTTAAACAATTATATGCAAAATGGCATATCTGGACATTTTCATTAGAGCATAATCATAATCAAATCATCATATTTATATAATGATCCTAAATCAATAAAATCTGAGCACGATAGGTTGAAAGCCTTTAGCAAACTATTGACATTTCTATATTCAATGGAAATAAGTCGTATACGTACCCTTGTAATTCTACTTATTGGATAAAACACAATAAACTTGGACTATAATAACATTAACACGTAATAAGAATCATACCTAATTCAAACTAAATAAAAACTAGAAATATGCTTGTTATTAAATAACTTAAAACACAATCACCTATAACATCCACTCGGGTAATTTTGCCCTATGGATTACTTCTAATTACTACTTCTATAATTATTGTCAATAATCATAGACATAGATTTAGATACTCTATACTAAGAAACATATTAGCCACCATGCACTTAATACAAAGAATCATTAGTTGTAATAGGCAAATATAACTTATTAAAACCTTGATTGACATGTGCGATTGGTTTAAAGCTTTAAGCACATAAATTATGCATTATATCTAAAATGATGAACTATTTACAATCATGTCTAGAGTACTGTTTAGAATAATAAACTACTCACACATATTGATAATAAACATCGCAATAAACAAATATTTGAAGGGCATTAATATAAAATACCTCTATTAAATAAGTCTTGAATCTCTAAAGAGTCTTTAAAAGAATGAATAATGAATTAAATTAAAACCTAATTGAAAAGACTCTTAAAACTAATAATGTTTAATTGAGGGCTTTAATTTTGAAGCCTTAGGGCCTTATTTATAGTTTCTCCAAGTGTACAAATCATAGATAAACTTAAATTCCTCGTAGTAATAATATGAGTCGTCATCGACCTCAATGATTTGTCGGCGAATCCTACGTTGATCACAAATCACTGAGTAAATCACTATAAATATCACTTTGTGCTCCACTGATTCATCCAACGATTCCTTTGTAAATCCCAATTCGTTGGCCCATAGTTGGCTCTTCTCTGCTACCGATTTAAGCAACGATTCTTGTGTATTCTTGTAACGCTGGCTTATCGATGGACTTATTCTCTTGTTGACTATTTTTGACTTTTCTTCTTCTTTTTCTTCCATTTCTTCATTTTTCTAATTAAATCCTGAAATCACAAAAACATGAGAATATCAAGTGTAATAATATCATCTTCATAGAAAATCATCCTAAATTACACTTTAAAAAATGTCTAATTATTGACTTGTAAGGGGTCATTTGAAAAAATGTTTCAAAAACTTTCGCTGCACTTGATCTTCGAAACTTAACTGTGGTATCGGAGTAAGGTTGTTTTGATTCCATTATACTTTAATAGATTGCTTTATTTACGTATATGTGATATACTTGATAAAGCATGCCTATATAATGGTTTGGAAATTGAAATATATATTATATATTTTGAATTCATTTATTTATGTTGGTCACATTAGCACTTTGAATTCTTATGGTTTTTTTCATGAAAGCTTTTTCCCAGAATTTTCGTGGCAGCCCATTTGATGGGTGGCATGGCTAGGCCGTAGGAGACTAGCATGCATGCCATAAGCAGATGCTAGTGCGACATGCATTGAAGGTCGCAAGCGTGGTAATAAAATCCCACACGGTTGAACACATATTTGAGTTGATTGAGCTTATGACCTTTTTTGTTTCGATAAAGTTCTTGGTGACGAGGTGCCACTAATCACTCACGTGGCATGAGTACAATTCCATTGGAGTTCTAATTACAACCAATATTGTGGTGCTAATGGGTAAGATACGCGGTTATCATATGTGACTGCCCGGTTCCCCATATCGAGTACCACCTGTAACGACCCAAATTAATTAAACTCGTATTAGCATTAATCTCAAAGATTAATAGTTGTAATTCGAACATTACGTGGTAAGTACGATTGGATCTGACACGAGAATCGAGAAAATATGTTATTTATGGATGGTGGTTGTATATATATGGTGTTTAAAATTATTATTATATTGCACCGCATGTGTGTATGTTGCTATCGGACGAGTTTGTGTGACAGGTGTGCACCTCGAAAGGCATCCCAATGTGGATATCGGGTAGGCGAACTAAGGGTACACTAGGAAACTCGACTAATCACGTTAAGTTGAATAGTTAAATAATTAAAATGAGTAATGTAACCATAGACTAAGTTGATTAAATTAAAATAATATGCTATGGTTTACCTTGAAGTGCGTGCTGAGACGTGGGGCAATGGGTGTCGAGTAGTTGAGGGTTAGTGGGATCACAAATTTGTCAATTTGGTAAATAAAAACACTAACTAGATATATCATAATGGGCCTAAAGTAGTTTAATTAAATTAAATAAATCAAGGTATGTAGTTTGGTTAATTAATTGAAAACCATATGATTTACCTAGAGATACGTGTTGACACATCTAGGAATCATGTAAGTAGCTTATTAGTGTCACTTAAGTTTAATTAGTGGAGTGTAAGTGGGAAGAGATGTGCCATTAGATGACCCTCGGGATAGGTAAATGCATGGAGATCAATGGCTAGAAATAAATCTCACTTTGATATATATAGGATGATTGCGCAACACATGCAAATGAAACCAACTACATTGTGGAAAATCGTAGAGAAGAGAGATGTTTAGAGCTGAATTTATGGAATTTGGAGGTAAATTGGTGGATAATACATAGGTAATCTTCTTGTTCATCTCCTACATTTTCGTTTGAACCCAAATTTGGTGTGTTCATGATAAAATTTGAATTAGTGGGTTAGATCTCTGGTTTTGATGAAAGCTTGATTAAATATATGTCATGTGATAATTTTTACTAAGGATTTACAGCTGGTTTTGAATAAATTGGTGTTTTGTATGAAATTGGAAAAACTAGTGAATTTATGAGATTTGAGGAAATTGACCAAATTGTTGTTTTTAGGTCAATTTGATATGGAGAGGGTGTTAAATGGGTATAGTTAGCTAATTGGGGAGTTTGGGACAGACTTCTCGAGTTGGGAATTCTATCACGAAGGGTAATTAGCGCGATAACTAGGCTGGTTAGCGTGCTAATGATTATGGGCATATAATTATTTTTCAAAATGAAGAATAGTAGCACGCTAGACAAACCCCCCTAGCGCGCTAACTCCTCCTAGCGTACTTAGTAGACCCATTAACACGCTAATACCAGATAAAAACTTAATTTAAGGGACTATTTGGGGTTTTCAACTTTATACATATCCCGGGACCTATAAACATACTAAATATGTAAAATTGAACTTCGGGGACTTAGAGGACCGTAGCTCAGGTATCCGGGACCTAGTCGGGTCAGATTTCAGGAGTCCGATGAAGTTGGAGTGCGGATTGAGGTGCGTAAACCCATTGGAATGCCTCATAAAATTCTTGTTTTGTTTTACCAATTTTGGATTTCATGTGTGACTGTTGGGGGGCGTACATGAGTTTTCCCTCCTATTTCAATTTGTGTATATATTAGTTGTGGCTAAATCGCTTGCATGGGTTACTTGTGATAATGCTCATGTCGATGGTAGTAGGATATACTTGCTACCATCGAGAGGCATTAGGGTGGGCTTGATGTGTGACAACATCAGGAAGGAACCATGACGTTTACTGAAGTTGGGATTTAGTCACTGTAAGCCTGTAAATATATAAGTGGTTCCTATTCGATTTATCGATTACAAGCTGGTGTACGTTGGGTTTTCTCGTCATTATATGGATGTTTACTGATTAATGCTTTATTTTAGAACTGGTTTAGTTGGTATATGTTGTTTATTCATTTCACACTACCGCTTTTGTTTGTCTTGTGCTGCCTACATTTATGGGAATATGACATAGTGTTTTTAGGTGTTACATTCGCATGTCTCGTATATTAACAGTTTTATTTCATGAATATTGTATAGAATTCTCTTGGGATTTTACTCGCTAGACTCGTCACTGTATTTGTTCGGTAACTGCGTGCAAGTCCTTCGACGAGCAAGGGCAAGAGCAAGAAGGTACTGGGCTACTACCTCTAAGATTGTGGAGCCAGCTCGTGTGTGATATTAGTATGTATTTATTTTACTTTTGTTGGGTTTTGGGGACTATAGAACACTGATTGCATATATATGAAACTTTTGTTATATTTATCTTGCCTTGATATATATGGTATCTTTTGCCGGGTTTTCTACTACTTAGGATTTTAAATACTGAATAACTTAATTTAATACTTCCGTTGTCAAATCGTAAAATAACTTGATAAAATGAACAACACGCTAACTAAATCATTAATACTTTTATAGAGATTAATTAGTGAAGCAAAAGGTTAGCTGGAAAAGTGTAAGCAGTCGAGTAGGTTGAAGGACGTCAAGGATAAGCGGGCCATGACGTGGCGAGGCATGGTGATATGGAATGCGACGTGGTGGGTCCCAGGGGGCTCGGGATTTGGAGCCACCATAGTTTGGTATCAGGGCGAGGACGAGTCTATGAGAGGAAGCGTAGTAGTTCTTTAACTTGGAGAGATACTAATGCTACAGTTAGTGTTAAAGCAAGGTCGATAGAGCTTAGGATGAAGATTTAAAGGAAAGAGAAATAAAACTTAATAAATAAACCTTAGATGTGGAAACTCAATGATCTTGACTTAGAAACGTAGTTGGGAAGCAGATTTTTGATGGGTAGAGATAGGCTTACAGACGTGTTATATTTTGTTATATATATGATATACGCATATATATATATATATCGAGGTTGATCTGGAGCACGCTACTTGATGCAGATCATGGACAAACAGTCTACTATGCCTTGTAAGACTAGACAAACTAGCTATGTAGCTAGGGATTCTCTTGTTACGACGAGTGTAGAGGATTGAATTTTGTCTCAAGAGACTTATATGGCTGAGGTATTGTTGTTGTTACAAGATCAAACCGCCGCACTAACGACACTTGCTATAATGGTTGCAACACCCCGAGACTTTGAGTAGTTATAGCACGTACGGGGACACCGTCACCTCGGTAGTTCCCTAGACACCAGTAGAGATTAGCTATGGAGACATAGGCAGAGAGAGCTATAATTGTTGTTCTTCCACTGGAGATGTCGACACCTAGGCCTCCACACACGACGTAGATCAGACGACTACTATTATGTCAGGATTCATCTTGGCTCCATATGAGAAGATGTTGAGGGAGTTCATGAAGTTTTAGCCAAGCTTTTTCTTTAGAGTTGGTGACCCTAAGGCTGCAAGGAAGTGGATCGTGTCCCATCAGCAGTTTCATTAGCTGATGGGAAACAATGAGAGTGTCCAAGCTTGACTATCCAAATCATGTTTGAGAGGCCATGTAGCAGTCTGTTGGACTACATATACGGATACCCATCTGAAGCCGACGACATGGGCTGAGTTTTGAGAGTTATTCTACGACCTGTATATACCCATGAAAGTGAGGTTGAAATTGAGGGATGCGTTTTTCACCCTGAAATAGGGTAACTGGACACTGATACAGTAGATGCAGCTATTTTGGTATCTACTTCAGTTCGCTATGGACGTGTGTGGGACCGAGTGACTATAGATGTACTATTCCACATGAGGGGTTGATGACAGGATTGTTGAGGCTGTAGTGGCATCTAGAGCTCATATTCCGAAGGAGATATTTGATCAAGCATTGGCACACAAGACTTTCTTGATACGAAGAAAGGGTAAGCATATTACTGGGTCAAAAGTACAGACTAGACAGAGTTCTAGATAGAAGAGATAAAGAGATTAGGATGACATAGAGGACATACAGTACATTCGAGACTATATAGATGATGATTAGGTAGCTAGAGCTTATGTTGTACCCACATTACTAACGCTGCCACTAAGACAGGTACAGGACTAAGGAGGTAGGGACGGGAGATCGCAGGGTCAGGGTTGAAGGTCTAAATATGGTTATTCGACAGCTTGTTGGCAGTGTGGGCAAGAAGGGTACATCAATAGGGATTGTCCCAAGAGATCAGTGACTCCATCAGTGGTGACACTGGTGCAAACTTGATAGCCATGCACATGGTGAATAAGTCAGGTCAGGAGATGTCCCAGCAGTAGGTTCAGTGTATGTGATTTGTAAATTTGTAATACATGCATGGTGGTACTATGATGATACCATGGTAGATCATAGTGGTATTGTTGTAGATTATTAAGTTATGATATATGATTGTCATGGTGAGTAAGGATAGGTCGTGGCATTGCGTGGGATTGTCATGGTGAGTAAGGATAGGTCGTTGTATAACACGAGATTGTCTTGGTGAACTAAGGGAGGTTATGGCATAGCATGGGATTGTCATGTTATGTGATGGTTGGTTAGGACTATTATGTTAGGATATATGATAGGAGAGGTTTACAATTACTGGTGTTAGGTAACTGGGTTAGGGAGACTTGAACACAAAAATCGAACTGAGAATAGATTACGAGGATGTTGGAAAGAGAGTGACGGATTTTGTTCACCTCGACAACATGTGCCTATGTCTCAGGGTAACACTACGTTCCCTGTGATGGGAGTAGTGGGAGTGTTCAAAGGACAGTAGAAGGGTACTATCAAGGTGTGAGGTTTAGTCACACGAGGATAAGTAAGATGCACAAGAATTTACTTGAGATTTAAATTTCGTGGATGGAATTTCTCCTAGTTGGAAAGCATTGTAACGGCCCAAATTAATTAAACCAGGATTATCATTAATCTCGAGGATTAATGGTAGTAATTCAGGCGATACGTGGCAAGTTCGGTCGGAATGGACACGAGAACCGAGGAAATATGTTATTTATGGATGGTGGTTGTGTATATGTGGTGTTTAAAATTATTATTATATTGCACTGCATATGTGTATGTTGCTATAGGGCGAGTTTGTGTGACGGGTATTCACCACGAAATACATGCCAACACGAATATCGGATAGGCGAACTACCGATACACTAGGAAACTCGACTAATTCACATTAAGTTGAATAGCTAAACAATTAAAATGGGTAATGTAACCATAGGCTAAGTTGATTAAATAAAAACAATAGGTCGTACCTCGAAGTGCATGCCGAGAAACAGGGAATTAGGTGTCGAGTAGTCGAGGGTAAGTGAGACCATAATTTTTCAATATGGTAAATAAAAATATTAACCAAGTATATCATAATGGGCCTAAAGTAGTTAAATTAAATTAAATAAATCAAGGTCTATAGTTTGGTTAAATTAATTGGAAACAATATACGTGTTGGCACATCTAGGAGTCATGTCAGTAGCTAATTAGTATCACTTGAGTTTAGTTAGTGGAATGTAAGTGGGCTAAATGGGAAGAGATGTGCCATTAGATAAACCTCGGGATATGTAAATGCATGGAGGTTAATGGCTAAAAATAAGTCTCACTTTGATATATATGGGATGATTGATCAACACGTGCAAATTAAACCAACTACATTGCTGGAAAATCGGAAATAATAGAGAGGTTTGGAACCAGATTTCTGGAATTTGGAGGTCAAATTGGCGGATAAAACTTAGGTAATCTTCTTGTTCATCTCCTACATTTTCATTTGAACCCAAATTTGGTATGTTCTTAATAAAATTTGAATTAGAGGTTTAGAACCCTGGTTTTGATGAAAATTTCATGAAATATATTTTTTGTGATCATTGTTTTAAGGATTTATTATTGGTTTTAAATAAATAGGTGTTTTGGATGAAATTGGAAAAACTAGTGAATTTATGGGATTTGAGGCAATTGATCAAATTGTTGTTCTAAGGTTGTTCTAATTGTTTTCTTGGGTCAATTTGGCATGAAGAGGGTGTCAAATAGGTCTAGTTAGCTAATCGGGGAGTTTGGGATAGAAATCTCAAGTTGAGAATTCTGCCATAGAGGGTAATTAGCACACTAACTAGACCGATTAGTGTGCTCCCCTAGTGCGCTAACTCCACCTAGCGCGCTAGGTAAACCCATTTGTGCCTAATGTCAGATAAAAACTAAATTTAAAGAAGTATTTGGGATTTTCAACTTAATACATATCCCAGACATCTATAAACATACTAAATATGTAAAATTGGACTTAAGGGATTTAGGGGACCGTAGCTTAGGTATCAAGGAGCAAATCGGGTCAAATCTCGGGAGTTCGAGGAAGTCGGTGCACAGATTGAGGTGCATAAACCCATTGAAATACATCAGAAAATTCATGGTTTGTTTTACCGAAGTCGGGATTCATGTATGACTACTAATGGGCATACATGGGTTTTCACTCATATTTCGGTATGCAATATATTGGTTGTGGCTAAATCACTTGTATGGGTTACTTTTGATGGTGCTCGTGTCAACATTAGTAGGATATACTTGCGACCGTCGGGAGGGATTAGGGTTGTTCTGATGTGTAACAACGTCGAGAAGGGACCATGCCATTTACTGAAGTTAAGATTTAGTAACTATAAGCTTGTAAGTGTATACGAAGTTCCTATTCGATTTATCGATTACAGGCTAGGGTAGGTCATAGTTTTCTCATGATTATACCGATGTTTACTAATTAATTCTTTATTTATGAATTGGTTTAGTAGGTATATGTTGTTTATTCATTTCACGGTACTACTTTATCTTATCGTATGTTGCCTACATTCATAGGAATATGACGTACTGTTGCCAATAATATATTTGCTTGTTTCGTAGTTTATCATATTTTATTTCATGAATATTGGGTGCACTTCTCTTAGGATTTTACTCACTGGTCTCGTCACTGTATTTGTTGGGTGACTGAGTGCAAGTTCTTTGATGAGCAAGGGAAATGAGGTACTGGGCGACTACCTCTGAGATAGTAGACCCAGCTCGTGTCGGTATGTATTTATTTACTTTTGTTGGGTTTTGGGGACCATAGAACACGGATTACATGTATATGGAACTTTTGTTACACTTATCTCGCTTTGATATATACATGGTGTTTTTTGTCAGGTTTTTCACTACTTAAGATTTTTAAATACTGCATAACTTAATTTAAGATTTCTACTGTAAAATCATAATATAACTTGATAAATTGAATAACGGGCTAACTAAATCATTAATACTTATATAGAGATTAATTAATGAAACAAAAGGTTAGCTAGAAAAGTGTAAGCGGCCAAGTAGGTCGCGGGATGTCAAGGATAAGCAGGACATGACATGGCAAGGCTTGGTGACGTGGAATGCGACATGGTAGCTCCCAAGGCGGCTTGGGATTTGGGGCCACCACACCACCTGGCCTAATCTCATCATTAAGCCCTAACCCACGCCACGTAGAACTTAACAACGAATTAGTCTGTCTTTTCGTCTCCTTCGCCTCATTACACATGTTTCGAATAAGTGTTGTTCATTTTATTCTTATTTGTGGTTTCAGAGTTAATTAAAACTTTATTTCATTTCAATATTATATGTAGAAGACTTAATAAAAGTTACAGAAACATTAATAAAAATATCTACTATAGAAACCAAGTAAATAGACGTTCACATGAAACTAAATAAAGTAATACATGCATTAGGAGGGAATTCTAATTTTTCAGCCTAATATAAAACCTACAACTATACAAAAAGATGAAAGTAATAAATACAAAAAATAATCACCTACAAAAGTAGGAAGAACAATTCACCGACAGCTCAGAATTAGTCTTCAATCATCTCCTTCCTTGGTTTGCTACTCGAATTGTCTTTACCCACCGTCATAGAAAGAACAATGAGTATAGTAAAGTAGAAAGTAAAACCTGAAGGCTATTCACCAACATTTCCAAGCTATATAAAGAATAGTAACTAAACACATACAATAGCTATAAAGAAAAACAAGTTGAAAGGAAATTATGCAAACAACTACCAAGCTTCTACAATGAATAAGAAACAGATAAAATATGCAAATTAAGGTTTAGGTCGGCCGACATCTCCAGGGACTCTAACCCAGTATGTCGCATTAATAACATCAATCGTGAGGAATGAAGATACCCCAGGGACTCTAACCCCGTGAGTCGCGCATCTCATAAAATAGAACTAAATCAGTTGTGTGGAGTTCCAGCCGATTACTCTAGGGACTCCAACCTAAGGTATCATGCAACTCATAAGGTTAGGCACCTACAAAGAAAGGCTCCTCATATCATGCCTATCAAAATTGTTCATGTTGTAGACTATACAAACAAGTATCAAAATTGTTCATGTTGTATTGACTTCATTCGTGTATACATACACCAATAATAGAGTTAAACAAGATATATCATGCTATTTAGAAGACAATTAGATAGCTCATAATTCAACAACACTAGAGAAATCCAATCATAGAATGAAGTCAATACAAAGAATGCCATGCCGTTATTATAACATAACATTTATAGCCAACAAAATTATAGACACGAATACATATACAAGGCATGGCATTAGAAACATATGATTAATAGTGAATCAATCCAAATGACAGAATATCTTCAAATAATGGAATGAAATGGAGAGAATTGGCTCAAAAGGATTACTTACACAAGCAAGCAAATTTCCTAGCTTAATCCATCCTCCCGACATGCCAAAACATATACTCGAACTTTCAAAACTCTCCCTTAAGTTTTTGGTATGTTTAGATATGTTTTAGGGTGTATTTGAACCATTAGATAGGGGCTTAATTTAGGTTTTAAATCAATTAAATTTAATGTGCAGAAATTCTGCAGTTTAGGGCCAGTAGCGTGCTAGCATCGCTAGAATCCGTAATTCTGCAACAAAATTTTAGGTTTCCACTCGTGAATTGGCCTTCTTTTTCGCCTGGAGTCCTAGTTCTCTACCACAAGGGACCCAATACATCCCCCGAATAAAACCTACACTTCTTATATGATTCATCAAACCATCAAATTATACATGGATTTTCATAAAACTTAAGAACATATATTTACTTCAAAAGTTCACAACAATTTAATTTCAAACTCAAACTAAAAACTTCTGAATAGCTGATTGTTAGCTCAAAATGAGAAATTCAAAAATGCTATTAATTTTTTATAACAAACACATCTTCAAATTAGAATTTGAGAAAATTAGTTTAATTAATTGAAAACCCAACTTTGAGCAAAACTTTAGAAATTCAAAATTTGGACTTGGGAATTAGATTTGGGTGTTTTTTCTAACCAAAAAATAGTTTATTATACTCATCTGAAACTTTGAATTCATAAACACTATGGTATATGCCTATCAACTCTTAGTTACCATAAGTGAATCCACTAACCATTTACCATGAGTTCAAATATTATGGTGGGCGAGTCCATGCTTAATTACCACTTACACATTATCACAATATACGACACTCTGGTCATAGTACTCAAGAGAAATCTTGTCATGCATAATTTTCTATTTTTGAAAGTTTTTAGTATGCTTATCAAGCAAAACTACATAAATTATTTCATTAACTCACGTGATATGAACTTATTCGAGTCATTCTCATCAGTCTAGTGATCAACTTTGACTCCCTAATAACTAGTGCAGTTACTATTAAACCTAAATCAAATAGTACATGAATAACATAATAATAAATAAATGTGTACCTTTAGTAGGGTCACGTGCTGCCTCTAGGCCTAGCTTTGCAACTATGTTGGCTCTCTTTCATATGGCCACATTTTAGCAAGCTTATAGATATGTGGCTACTGACATCGTACGACGATATGTCCAATCCGTTCACATCTGTAGGAAGTCGGTCATCCACTCGATGATGTAGAGGCTAATAAATGGTATGTCCACCTCTGTGTTCTTGATGTTATGGAAGGATCTCCACTTTCCCTCTGTCTCTATGGACTGATACTACTATCTTTGACTCCGTTCTCTATACCTTACTTAAAAAAATTTGTAATCGCCCACATTAATTAAACTAGGATTAGCATTAGTCTCGGGGATTAACGGTCATAAGTCGGGTATTACGTGGATAACTCAGCTGATTCGGACACGAGAATCGAGGTAATATATTATTTAGGGATGATAGTTGTGTATATGCCGTGTTTAAAATCATTAGTAGTGTATTGTACCGCATGTGTGTATGTTTCTATCGGGTGAGTCGGTTTGACAGGTGTTTGTGTCGAAAAGTGTGTCAACGCGGGTATCGAATAGGCGAACTATGGGTACACTAGGAAACTCGACTAATTCAAGTTAAGATGACTAGTTAATCAATTAAAATTGGTAATATAATCATAGGCTAAGTTGATTAAATTAAAACAATAGGCTATGAGTTACCTTAAAATGCGTGTCAAGACGCGGGGCATTAAGTGCCGGTAGTCGGGGGTTAGTGGGATCACAAATATTGTTAATTTTGTGAATAAAAACACTAACCATAGTTATCATGATGGACCTAAATTATTTTAACTAAATCAAATAAATCAAGGTCTATAGTTTAGTTATTTAAATTTAAATCATAGGATTTTCCTAGAGATATGTATTGACACATCTAGGAACCATGTGAGTAGCCAATTAGTGTCACTTGGATTGAACTAGTGGGAGTTAATGGGATAAGTGGCAAGGTGTTGACCTTTAGATGTGTCTCAAGATACGTAAACACATGAGGTTCAATGCCTAGAAATTAATATAACCTTAATATATAAGAGGACTTGATGAAAACATGCAAACTAAACCATATTTTCATCAAAAATCTTCTTGGAGAAGGAGTTTGCAAGAGAAAAGGAATCCATGGGAGTTGGTGGGAAATTCTCAAGCTAGGTGGTACATCAACTAGGTTATCTTACTACACTAGTAAATGAACTCAATTTGGTGTTTTGATGTAAAACTTGATGATTGAGCATTTAGGTTACTAATTTTGACAAATGTTTAGAGAATTTCAAGTGTGGTGAACCTTTCCATTAAATTTTAAATTGGTTTTGATAAAAAGTAGGATCTAGTGAAATTCGAAAAAACTAGTGAAATGCATGAAATTGATATAGTTGATCTAATTGATGTTTTTGATTTATTTGGGATGATGTTTTGGAGTCACCATGGAGTGGAGAATAGGTTTATGAGGCTTAATTGGCTGATTGGGGAGTTTGGGACAGAATTCTCGAATTGAGAATTTTGTCACAATGGGCAATTAGCACGCTGACTAGGCCGGTTAGTGCTCTAATTGCTTTAAAAATGAAGAACAGTAGCGCGCTAGACAGATCCTCTAGCGCGCTAACTCCACCTAGCGCGCTAGGTAAACCCAGTAGCGTGATAATGATAGATCAAAAATTGAATTTAAAGGCTTGTTTCGGGGTTTTGACTTAATAAATACCCAAACACATAAACAAACTAAATATGTAAAATTGGACTTCAGGTACTTAGGGGACTGTAGCTCGGGTATCATGGAGCTAGTCGAGTCGGATACGAGAGTCTGAGGAAGGCAGAGCACGGATTGAGGTGCATAAACCCATTGGAATACCTCATAGAATTCAATGTTTTTTATTGATATTGAATTTCATATGTGACTATTGTTGGGCACAAATGGGTTTTCTACTCTTATTTAGGTTTGCGTATATATTGGTTGTAGCTAAATCGCTTGCATAGGTTACTTGCGTTTAATGCTCGTGTAGACAACAGTATAATATACTTTTACGACTGCCGGAAGGGATTTAAGATGTTTCCTTGACTTGAAATAACATATTAAGCGGTTCATCCATTAAATGAAGTTAAGGTTTAGTCATTGTAAGCCTGTAGTATATACATGATTCTTGTCGTATTTTATTGAGTAGTAGCTTGTTTAAGTTAGGGTTTTCTCATGTTTATATGGCTGTTGATTTAATAATGATTTAGTTACGAGTTTGTGTATTTAGTATATGTTGTCGATTAGACATTGCTATTTTTGCTTGTCGTATACTGCCTACATTTATAGGAATATGACGTATTGTTGCTAGGTGTTATATTTGCATGTCTCGTAGTTTATCAGTTTTATTTTACAAATATTATGTGGACTTCTCTTCAAATTTTACTCACTGGACTCGTCACTTTATTTTTTGGCGACCGAGTGCATATCCTTTGAAAACAAGGGCATGGGCAAGGGTAATGAGGAATTGGGTGACTACCTATGAATAGTGATGCTAGCTCGTGTGTTATCACAATATGTAGTATTTAGTTTTTGTCGGGTTATGGGGACTATAGAACACTTAAACATATATATGGAACTTTTTTTATACTTATCTCGCCTTCGATATGCAAGAGGTATCTTTTTGCCGATTTTCCCACTACTTAGGATTGGTAAATACTGTATAACTTAGTCAATTTAAAGACTTCCACTATAAAATTGTGACATAACTTGATAAATTAATTAAATGGCTAACTAAATCATTGAAATTTATATAGAGATTAATTAACGAAACCAGTGTTAGCTGGAAAAGTGTAAGTAACCAGTTAGGTCACGAGGTGTCATACGTAGCCGATCTATGACGTGGCAGGGCTTAGTAATATGGAATGCAAAATGGTGGGTCCCATGGCCACCTCGAAGTTTTTAGCCGCCATAGGTTGGTATCACAGCGAGGTTCGATGGAGCCTCGGGAATAATTTACAGAAATTGAATAAAACTTAACAAACAAACCTTAAATGTGGAAACCCGAAGATCCTGACTAATGATCCTAGTTAGGAAGCAAATGTGAGTTGGGTAGCAATAGAGTTTATATATGTATTATGTTTTTGATTGTATATATTATATACACGTATATGGAAGGTGTTTTGGCGCACGCTTATAGATGTAGTTTGTCATGATGGAAGGCTAGCCGACTCTACCTACTACAGATGTTGGTCATATGAGTGATTAGATTAGAGATGAGGGTTTAGATCCGTAGCCGCGCAATTAACTGCTCATGAAAGGCAGTTTGAGCTATTAATGGATAGTATCCACGTACGGACAGAAGCGATTACATCACTCATCGCCGCCTGGGTACAGAGTACGATAGAGATGACAGTTGCACCAATAGTTCCATCGACTATTTAGTCTATACCGACGTATGTCGTGGTACAGGAAACTACGACAATAGTTGCTACACCGACAGTAACACTGATTGAGACTTAGACTGCTATGCTACCATTGACGAATATGTTTGAGACTTCAATGATGGCATAAGTCAAGTTGATGAGGGAGTTCATCAAATTCGATCCCAGATATTTTCATGAAGGTAGAGATACGAAAGCAGCTGATTGCGCATCAGAGGTTATACAAACTAATGCGAATTCAAGAGAGCATACAGGTCAGGATATTCGAGCATATACTGAGAAGAGGTGTTGTTGTATGGTGGACAGCATAAGCAAATACTCATCTAGAGCCGACGATATGGGCAGAGTTCAAATAGTTGTTTTATGATCAGTATAAACCCATGGAGGTGAGTTTTGAGATTGAGATAGGAGTTTCTAGCTTTGAGACAATTTGCCACAATTTGCCACAGACGTCGTAGGCATAGATAGATATCAGTACTTGATACAATTTGCCACAGACGTCGTAGGCATCGAGAAACTACAGATTTATTACTTCGTCCAAGGTTTGATTTAGAACATAACCACTGCCATTATTTCCTCCAAAGCTTAGATACTACAGGAGATGTATGATAAAGTGCTTACCCATTAGACACATTTTAAGTAGATGGCCAGCAAGCACTCATCTACTGAGACGGATAGATAGACTGGACAGAGTTCTAGGCAGAAGAGATAAATAGATTAGAATGATAGAGAGGATAGGCGGTATGGTCAAGATGATGATCGGGCAGCTAGAGCGTATATTATACCCGTACTACCAGCGTCGTCGCGGAGACAAACTCTGGGAGGCATGAACTAGAGATCATAGGGTCAGGGCTAGTGGTCAGGGAGTTAGCGGGCAGGACCAGGATGGAGGATCAAGTGTTGGTGATATGGACAGGAGGGTCACGTTAGGAAGGACATTTCATGGAGATCGGCGACTCCAGCAGTGGTGACACCGGCGTAGACTCGATAACCGGTGCATGTAAAGACTGAGCCAGGCCGGGAGACGTCCTAACAACAGGTTCATTGTATGTTATTTAAAGTTTTGAATAATTACAGTTAAGGTTCATGCATGCATGGTAGATTATAATGGTAGATGATGGTGGACTAAGGTAGACTATGGTAGGTCGGGGTATGACATGGGATTGTCACAGTGGGTGAAGGTAGGTTATGGTATGGCATGGGATTGTCATGGTATTCCATGGTTGGGTAGGACTATTATTATATTGTGATACATGACAAGAGAGGTTTACCGTTACCTATTGTTAGGTAACTGGGTTAGGGAAACTTGGGCACGGAAATGAGCTAAGAGTAGGATGCGAAGGTGTTGGAGAGCGTAACGGATCATGATCACCTCGGCAGCATATGCCTATGTCTTAGTGCAACACTATGTTACCTTCAATAGGAGTAGTGAGGTGTTCAAGGGACCATAAAATGTTACTATCAAGTTGTGAGGCGTGGTCACAGGGGATATGATAGCTACACTAGAGTTTCCTCGAGATCTAAATTTTGGGGATGAAATTTCTCCTAGTTAGGAAGAATTGTAATAGCTCAAATTAATTAAACTAGGATTAGCATTAATCTCAAAAATTAACAATCATAATTCGGGCATTACATGGATAACTTGATTGACTCGGACACGAGAACCAAGGCAATATGTTATTTATTGATGGTGCTTATGTATATGTGGTGTTTAGAATCATTAGTACTGTATTGCACTGCATGTGTTTATATTGCTATCGGGTGAGTTAACGTGATGGGTGTTCGCCTCGAAAGGCTTGTCAATGCAGGTATCGGGTAAGCAAACTACGGGTACACTAGGAAACTCAACTAATTCACATTAAGCTGACTAGTTAATCAATTAAAATGGGTAATGTAACCATAGGCTAAGTTGATTAAATTAAAATAGTAGGCTATAGCGTACCCTGAAATGCGTACGGAGACGCGGAGCATTGATTGCGGGGTAGTCGAAGGTTAGTGGGATCATAAAATTTGTTAATTTTTGTGAATAAAAACTCTTACCATAGGTATCATGATGGACTTAAAGTAGTTTAATTAAACCAAATAAATCAAGCATACAGTTTGGTTATTTAAATTGGAATCATAGAATCTTCCTAGAGATATGTATTGACACATCTAGGAACCAAATGAGTAGCCAGTTAGTGTCATCTAGATTGACTTAGTAGGAGTTAGTGGGATAAGTGGCAAGATGTGGACCATTAGATGAGTCTCAGGATACGTAAACACATGAGGATCAATGGCTAGAAATTAATATCACCTTAATATATAAGAGGACTTAATGAACACATGCAAACTAAAGCATATTTTCATCACAAATATTCTTGGAGAAGGAATTTGTTGGAAAGAGAAGGAATCCATGGGAGTTGGTGGGAAATTCTCAAGCTAGTTGGTAATCAGCTAGGTAATCTTACTAGACTAGTAAATGAACTCATTTGGTGTTTTGATGTAAAATTTGATGATTGAGGATTAGGTTACTGATTTTGATAAATGTTTAAGGAATTTCAAGTGTGATGAACATTTACATTTAATTTGTGAATTGGTTTTGATAAAAAGTGGGTTTTTGTGAAAATTGGAAAATTAGTGAAATGCATGAAAGTGATGTATTTGATCTAATTGTTGTTTTTATTGATTTGGAATGATGTTTTGGAGTCACCATGGAATTGAGGATAGGTTTGTAAGGCTTAATTAGCTAATCGGGGTGTTTGGAACATAATTCTTATGTTGAGAATTCTATTATAGAGCGCAAATAGCGCGCTAACTAAGCTGGTTAGCGCATTAATCAATTCAAGCACTAAATTGCTTTTCAAAATAAAGAATAGTAGTGTGTTAGACATATCCCCTACCATGCTAACTCCACTTAGCGCGCTAGGTAAACCCATTAGCGCACTGATGAGACAAGAAAATTGAATTTAAAGGGTTGTTTTGGATTTTTGAATTAATAAATACCTAACCACATACAAAAATACTAAATATGTAAAATTGGACATGAGGGACTTAGTGGGACTATAGCTTGGGTATCCGGGTGCTAGTCGGATCAGATTCAGGAGTCTGGGAAAGCGGAGTGCGGATTGAGGTGTGTAAACCCATTGGAATGCCCAACAAATTCACGGTTTGTTTTATTGGTAACAGATTTCACGTGTTTGTTGGTGGGCACATATGGGTTTTCTACTCCTATTTCGGTTTGCTTATATATTAGTAGTAGCTAAATCGCTTGCATAGGTTAGTTGTGTTTAATGCTCGTATCAACGGTAATATATATATGAGACTATCGGGAAGGATTTAAGATGTTCCCTTGAATTGAAATAGCGTTTGAGGGGTTCATCCGTTAAATGAAGTTTGGGTTTAGTCACTATAAGCCTGAAAGTATATACGTGGTTCTTGTCTTGTTTTATCGATCACTGGCAGGTTTAGGTCAAGGTTTTCTCATGATTATACGGTTGTTCATTTAATAATGTTTTTGTTGATTAGAGGCTACTGTTTTTTGCTTGTAGTATGCCGCCTACATTCATGGGAATATGATGTACTGTTGTTAGGTGTTATATTTGCATGCCTCGTAGCTTATCAATTTTACTTCGTGAATATTATGTGGACTTCTCTTGAGACTTTACTCACTTGTCTCATCACTGTAGTTATTGGGTGACCGAAGTGTTGGGTGACTACCTCTGAGATAGTGACGCCAACTCGTGTGTGATTACAATATGTATGTATTTATTTTTTGTTGGGTTTTAGGGACTGTAGAACACCGAATACATGTATATGGATCTTTCGTTGTACTTATCTCGCCTTTGATATATACATGGTATATTTTTGTCCGGTTTTTCATTACTTAGGATTGCCAAATACTACATAACTTACTCAATTTAATGACTTCTACTGTAAAATTGTGATATAACTTGATAAATTAATTAAATGGATAGCTAAATCATTATTATTTATACAGAATTAATTAGTGAAACTATTGTTAGCTGGAAAAGTGTAAGCAATCGGTTAGGGCAAGAGGCATCATCGGTAAGCAGGTCATGGCGTGGCAGGGCTTGGTGACGTAGGATGCAATATGGTAAGTCACAAGGTTGCCTCGAGATTCGGGACCGCTACGAAATCTACGGGTTATAGACACATACGAACTATGTGTCCAATCTGACGACACCGATAACATGTCGGTGGTCTCCTCTGCTTTGTAAATGCGATTTGTATCTGCCTTTATCTCACTACATTTTGACCTGTCATCCGATGTCTGCTGGATGCAAAGGTAATAATGCTAGTCTTGCCAAAAATGGCAAAAAGAATCTACGCATTGACTATAGATCGCAACTCATAACCTATCCCTCTTGAACACATTGAAAACATATTAGAATTCTCCTTTATTCTTTCTACTCAATCGAACTCTGAGCTGAACTCTGCCTTTACCTCAATGCAAATTGGTCTCTGTTACCATTGAACTTGTTGAGACGGTTCTAGTGGTTGCACTATCAGAGATGGTTGGTTGGCAAAGATAATAATGAATGTAGGTGGACCCATTAAAACTTAAGATATGGATTGAGGTCTACTCACCATCGCAGGTGCCAATAGAGGCGTGTACGCACGATACTATTGTGGTGAGTGGTATCTATAATCTATAAGAACCATTTCCTTCAGAAGTCTTCTTTAATCCCTTGCCTCTCTTACTCTTCTTATTGTTCTTGGTTAATGTGGATGTGGCGTCAACTGAAATCTCGTAACGGATAGCCTCTGAAAATCCTTAGCCAATATCGTGTGCTGACTATTTGCTAGCACTACCATCTGGGCCCTCCCACTGGTCTATCATCGTAGTACGCATGTTAATAACTACTACGACTTCAGTTACTACGTAAATATCATGGTATACACATATAAAAGATAACATACACACATAGCAATCCCCAACTCACATTCGCTCACTTCCAAACTAATAATTTCTAGGCGAGGACTGTCTAGTTTCCACTTTTGAGATTTGTATTTTATTCAAGTTTCGTTATGTACTTATCAAGAACTTAGATCCTCATATTAACTATGATGCTGGTATCACGTTATAGAATAAACCATCCTACATTGCCCAGGCTCTTATACAAACTGTGATGGTCAATTCCCAAAATCGAGTACCGCCCTGCTTAATCTCATCATTAAGCCCTAACCCACACCACGTATGACTTAACAATGTAATAATCAACCTTTTGTCTCAATCACCTCATTACACATGTTCAGACTAAGTGTTATTCATTTTAAAATTATTAGTGGAAGACTTAATAAAATTCACGAAAGCATTTCTAAAAACATCTACTATGGAAACCTGGTAAATTGACGCTTACAAGAAACTAATCAAAGTAATTCATGCATATGTAAGGAAGTCTTATCTCTCAGCCTAATATACAACTTGAAGCTATACAAAAAGACGTAAGTAATAAATACACACTTTGATCTGCTATAAAATAGCAAGAACTATTCCCTGATAGCTCAGAATTAGTCGTTAATCTTCTTTTTCCTTGGTCTGCTACTAGAAGTATCTACACCCATCATCATAAAAAGTATAGTAAAATAGAAAGTAAAACCCGAATATTATTCATTCACATTTCCAAGATATACAAAGAATACAAATTGAAGACATACAATAGCAATGAAGAACATCCATAGAGACTCTTACCCTATGTGTCGCGTTAATAAAGCCTCGTGCAACTCATAAGATTAAGTCATTTACAAACAAGTATTGAAATAGTTCATGTTGTAGACTATACAAACAAGTATCACACAACAAGTATAATGAAGTAAGTGTATACGTACACCAATAAAGAGAGTCATACAACTCATAGCATGCTATTTAGAAGACAACTCGATAGCTCAGAGTTCAACACCAGAGGAATCCAATCATAGAATGAAGCTAAAACAAGGAATGCCATGCGAAGAATCATCAAACAACAATTATAGCCAACGAAATCATATACATAAATAAATATACAAGGCATGGCATTATGAACATATTACCAATAGTGAATCAGTCCAAATAACTGAATATCAATACTCTCCCATAAGTTCCTCATATGTTTACATATGTTTTAGGTTGTATTTAAACCATTAAATAAGGTATTAGGCTTAGTTGAGGTGTTAATTTAATTAAATTTAAGGTGCGTAAATTATGTTGTTTAGGCCACTAGTGCACTATGCACCGTATGTGTCATGCTACTAGTGCATAGCGCGCTATAGGAGACGGTTAGCGCGCTACCTGTGGGTAGCGCTCTACTGAACCTACCTATGCGCTAGCTGCACTAGAACCCAAAATCCTGCAACAAAATTTTGGGTTTCCACTCGTGAACTGGCTTTCTCTTTCGCATCAGATCCTTGATTTCCACCACGAGGGACTCGATACATCCCTAAATAACAATAACAACCTACACTTCGTATATGATCTATCAAACCATCATTTTATACATGCCTTTTTATAAAAACTTAAGGATCATACATTTATTTCAAAAATTCATAACAATTTGATTTCGAATTCAAATTAGGAACTTCTTAATAGCTAGACTATCAGCCCGAAATGAGGAATTCGAAAATGCTATTAGTTTTTGAAAACAAACACATCTTAAAATAAGAACATAAGAAAATTAGTTTCATTAATTGAAAACCTAAATTTGAGCAAAACTTTATAAATTCAAAATCTTGACTTGGGAATTCAATTTGAGTGTTTTATCTAGCCAAAAATAGTTTGTAATCCTCCTCTAAAACTCTGAGTTCAAAAACCCTGTGGTATATGCCTAACAACTCTTGAATTTGCATGTAATGAGAAATAGGAACATTACATAGGAGTATAAATTACATGCGATGTTGGTGATTATGCTTGAGTTGTAAATTATTGGTCCCTAGACATCAAAATTCCCAACAACTCAAAGATCGCTCCAACTCTAATTTCTCATTTTTATCTTGCTTGATACGATGATTTGTAGCCAAGTGTTGTTTATATATTGTTTTAACTTTTAACCATAGCCATCCATTTTATGATAATCTCTTCATTTCCTAAGTAAATCAAAGGCTATAAATCACTCCATCCTTTTTACTAACTCACATTTTACGCTAAGTAGCCCATATCTCGAGGTATGTCTAATGTTTGTAGATTTATTTCACGACTTATGTCACATTTTTCACAACCCTTCTACAGACAAATTTGATTAATATACTAAGTATACAAACTATTTTGATCTCAATTAAATAAATTAGGACTCTGCATATGCTCTCTACCCCGATCTCACATCGCACACATTTTAATGCGTGTCCCCACTCGCGTGTCAAACTAACGAACTATTCAAACCAATAAAACATTCAAAGTACAACGTATACACATACATTACACTAAGCATCCATCACTCAAAGTAATATATTTGTCGATTGTTACACTAAGTGATGGGACTATGTAGTCGTTTTCAGGCCACATTACGTTTCAGTGTCCCATAATTACGGACAAATTTACTATTAGAAATTCGGTTTGTTACATCATAAATCAATAGATTCTTCGATAATTAATGGTGCACTACTCCTTTGTGATTATCATTAATCCTAGAATTTAGGTGATTCACTGTCACGACCCGAATCTCTAATCTCATTTATCTGTAATCAGGATCATCGATCGTTGACATGGGACCCACACCGTGATATACCTATAGATTACAAAATCACTTCTACTTGTGTGTAGGTGTCAATACGTGAGTAGAAATGTGCCTCGTGATGCGTGTCGATGTGGGACCGAAGTAGAGAGTGATGTTGTAAGTGTATTTTAAGCTAAATGTAAATAATATAGTGACTTTAAATGGCTATGATTGATATAGAATTAAATGTGCCTAAGTTAGTGATTTAAAACAAAATTCATATGATGTGCATCAAGATACATATTAGCATAGCTAGAGACTAATTGAGTTAGTCATTTGTGTTACTTAGGTTAGTTAGTGGAAGTTGATGGGAAAAGTGTCTTAGTGTGTGCCACAGGATAGGTCTCGAGAAACGTGTATGCAATATGATGTATGGCTATTAATCAATCACATCCACTTATATATAAAGTTAGAGATTTAGACATGGAAACCAAACTTATCATTCTAAACAACCTAGCCATTAGGAAAGCTTGTTGAAGTGATCGAGGAAGAAAAAAAAAGAGAAATCAGAAGCTTTGGTGAGGAAAATCAATTTAGGTGTTGTGCACATCAACTAGGTAATTGCATACACTAGTTTATTTAGTGTAATTTGATGAATTTCTGAATTTGATTGTAAACATGGCTGTTTTTGTGTTATTGATGGTGTCTTGGGGTTTAAGGAGTGTGTATGGAAATCCCCAAAGCATTGGTGAAGCCTATGGATATAATAAACTAAGAATTATGGGTTTTCCTGCACATAGTGCACTAGGTCAAATAGTAATCGTGCTAGAGATAGTAGTTAGCATGCTAACGAAGTTATTAGCGCACTAATACACTTTATTAGCACGCTAATATCCCTGATAGCACAAAAATCAGAAATTTTTCAAAACTTCCAAAACACTATAATTGTGCCCGAAACCTTAAGTAAGGGCCTGAACACATCCAAAAACATCTTATAGGTCCTCAGGAACCTAGAAAAGGGTTACGAAAGTGCGAATGCGAGATTTGAGGTGTCAGAAGGTCGGTAAAGCTAGGACTTTACATTGTTTGAAGTGAGTATACCCGTTGATTGTTTGTTTACATTTCATTTCCCATTTTAACTTGTTTATTATAGTCTATATTGACTATGTCTAACTTTGTACTCTCATATCATGGACTTGTTTGTTATTCTTCACTTGATGTGATTGGTTTCTATGATATTTTGATAACTTGAATTCTTTTGAATCCATTCATGTGTATTTCATTTCTTGATGTTTTATAGTAAATATAGTATAAATAGCATGCTATTAAAAATTCTTGAGTTTATAAATGGCTTTATGGACTTGTACTTTTTAGCAAAATTTGTACTTTGTAGCAAAGCCAAATCCTTGGATTCATTAATGAGTCATTTTCTTGGAATTATAAAGTAGTTATAGAATCTAGAGTCCATTGCACTGTGAGTATATTAGCTCACGGGGTTCGAGTCCCTGGGGATGTTTGCACTTTCCATTAGGATGAGGTACATGGGGTTAGAGTCCCTGGGGTTACTAATGATATACAGGGTTAGAGTCTCTGATGATACCGGGGTTAGAGTCCCTAATGCAATTGGGTTAGAGTCCTTAGTGAGGTAGATTGTGTAAGACCTGTACATTTTTTAGTGATTAATGGCTTCACTGACGTAGGTCATAGTCGAATGAATCTAGATCATAACTATTTAGTCTTGTGTCAGTTTCACTTGCTTAACTGTGGTATATCTTAGTATATTGTTGTTACTTATCTTTCGTTATTTGACTTGTGCTTTTAAATACCATTTAATTATTTTTGGAAATGTGAATTAATTTTTCAATGGGGGTTATTGTTACTTTTTGTACTCACCCTCTTTTTATGATGGTGGGTGCAGATCCGTTGATGGGCAGGTTTGGCAAGGAGAAGATTGGCGACAACCTATAAGCCAGCGACGTACCTGTGCATTGACATTTTATTGGTTTTAGTATTCTATGTATTATATACTTATGTTTTTGATATGTTTGGGGTTGTATATCTGGATGAGTGCTTAGTGGGATAATAATTGCTTCCACTTTATATGTTAAGTCTTCCGCTATAACTAAGAAACTATATAAAGTTTTAAAATTACTCTAAAATCGAATAATATGTTGACAGGTGTTTTACTTATTCTGAACATAAAATAATGAAAGAGATTTAGATAGAAAGGCTGACTAATACGTAGTTAAGTCTTGTGGGATTGAGATTTAGGCTTAATTATGGAATTAGGCTGGGCTGTGCCCTGGATTAGGGATGGGGTTGTCACAGTTCGTATTAGAGCCTTACTCTTAATAAGTAATACATAAAACTTGAATAAAACACATATTGTAGATGTGGAAACCAGATGATCTTTTCATAGAAACTATTTGATGGGAAGTGAGTGAAGGTGAGGTGGGGATATCTTATGTATATGATATATATATATATATATATATATATATATATATATCTACAAGTTACACCACATAGTAGCTGATTCGCATTCGTTATCCACCTGCAGACATCGATGGCAGACATACGCGATGTCGAAGATACTAGAGCTAGCGACAGTCAGCCTCCTACTACCTCAGCTAACGATTATTAGAGGTTGTTTGACCGTGTAGCGGCTCAAGGGCGACAATTACCTGACTTTAGTGCATTCATGAGAAAGCACATGGCAGCTGTCACACTAGCCCTTCTCGCCACACATACTATTACTACGGTGACACCTAGACCACTAAGACTGAGACTGTAGTTGACACTACTACTTCAGGAGTTCATCAGGCTTAGGTGAGTTTTCTTTGCCGGAGAGCGCGATCACGAGAAGATCGAGCAGTGGATTCTCTCACAAGAGAAGTTACATCTACTATTGGGAGTTGAGGATAGGTTACAACCCATTCTCTCTTCCTACACCCCAGAGAATAGTGTAGATGTTTGGTGAATGGCCACAATGGCGAGCAAATGCAGCTTTACATCATGGGATGATTTCCAGAAAAAAAATTCTCAAGTAGTATTTTTCAGCTTGTATGGTGAAGGGAATGAAGAAGAGGTTCATGGCACTGAGACATGCCGAGGGTGAGAAAGTGATAAGTTATAGAGATATATATGGCTCCTCAAATAGTTTGTCGGGGACTTAGTGACAGATGTTGCTGATGATGCTTTCTATTTCGGTGATGCTTTGAGACGAGATATATCACGATCTTTTGTGAGCACCAGAGCTAGATCTCTTCAAGAGATGTACGAGTGGGCTCTCTCTCATGAGACATATGAGTTGGGTAGAGAGGAGGATAGACGTGCTGAGTTATAGGAAATGGGAAATGGTTATGAGTAGAGAGGATAAAGGGGTAAAAGATAGAGGAGAGCAGAGAGACATTTTCAGAGAGTTGGAGCACATGGTTCTTACGTTTGACCAGGAGCACAAGCACCTTCACCAGCCCTCGTATATGACACTTATGGTAGACACTTTTTACCTCCTTCCTTTAGGCAAGAATTACCAGCACCACCAGCACCTCGATGCAACAGTAGCAAGGTAGAGGGTGAGGTAGAGGTCGAAATTCTAGACAAGGATAAAAGCAGGCACCAGGATAGGTTCAGGATGATTAAGGACAGAGATAACAATTTACTTAGTGTGGACTTATTACATGTTTGAGATGCGATCAGGTGGGACACGTCTTGAGAGTGCACACAGCCAGCGACAACTAATCCACAATAGGGTAGAGTAGGAGCCCACTTGACACCACAGCCAGATCCTAAGTCTACACTAGATCTTATTGAGAGTACGGTTTCTATTTCTGGTAGAGATGTTTATATGTTGTTTGATTCTGGTTTTATTGTTTCATTCATTTATGGTTGCATGGTAGACATCCTAGGGTTGACACCCATTATGCTTAGTGTACATTTTATTTTGAGTACCGCGGCTAGAGATAAGGTTTTCCCTAATAGTTTTATTAAGGGTGTCCGGTCAAGATAGGTAAGGTAGAGTTTACCTACTGACTTTAAAGTCCTCAAGTTTTTAGAGTTCGATGAGATTTTAGGGATGGATTGGTTATCAGTACACCAAGCTCATATTGACTATTTCAATAAGACATTGATATTTGAGATCCTAAGGTGACCGATCTTCATCGACAGAGGCAGTTTAGTGAGGACGGTAGGTACGAGAGGTTGACCTGCGATTAGTGAGGAGATGGAGGCATTGATTTCACTATACACACTACCAGAGAGTCGAGGACTTAAGCTTGAGGATATATCGGTCAATAGAGAGTTTCTATATATGTTTCCAGAGGATTTACCGGGACTACCACCACCAAGAGGTTGATTTTATTATTGAGTTAGTACCGAGCACGAAACCAATTTTTATACCACCATACCACATGGCACCATGAGAGTTGGAGGAGTTGAAGACTCAGCTTTAGGACTTGGGATGGAAGGGATTCATCACACCTTCTATGTCACCGTAAGGAGCACTCGTCCTTTTGTGAAAAAGAAGATGGTACTTTGAGACTTTGTATTGACTACAGACTGTTGAACAAAGCCACAATCAGGAATAAGTATCCACTACCGAGGATTGATGATTTATTTAATTAGCTGAGATGAGCACAGCCTTTCTCCAATATAGACCTGCGATCAAAGTATCATCAGCTTAGGATCAGGGATGATGACAGGTCCAAGACAACTTTTAGCACGAGATATGATTGTTTTTAATTCACGGTCATGCCATTTTAGCTGACAAATTCTCCCGTAGTGTTTATGGATTGGATGAATCAGGTTTTCAGACCGTTTCTTGACTGTTTTGTGATAGTCTTCATTGATAATGTACTGATATATTCGAGGACTCGAGAGGATCACAAGCTGTTGGGATATGTGCCCTAGGTAAATTCTATAAATGTTGTTTAACTATTATAAGTAGATGCATGTTTTTTATAATAGTATCCATTGATAATTATTATATTATTCTAAATGTCCCTAGTTAGTTATTATTGAAGGAGCAACAATAAATTAAGACTAGTATGAGTCTTGATTGATAATCATGTGATGATTATGCATATACGGATACGTATCAAGATAATATATATCTATTAGAAACAGATGCTAGACCAACCCGCAATGAGAACACTACATGATCAATGTCATAAGTGATTCTCATGAGAGTTATATCATTTAGTCCTTTGACTTGTGATAACAAGAGACTCCAACATTAGGAGCATAATGATTTGACACAATTAAACGTTTTTTTTAACCGTATGATTATAAAGATTATGATTGGTCATTATTCGACTAATGTGTGGACGTTGGTGATCAAGATGGAATTAAGACTCATATGGTGTATTGTGTTATCTTGGTGAGACAAGCTGGGTAGCATTTACTTGGATGTTTTAAATTTGTTTGACTTAATAAAGCTATCAAAATGGTTTTAGGCTTTAGCCATAGATGAGACATAACATGTTGTGAGATATGATGTCTAGGTCTCATAAAGAACCTAAGAGTTACATATGATGCAATTGGTAATAGTTACCTACCTAAATAACTTGATTTTGAGCTTCTTTCCTTAGTTGTCTTAAAATTAAGTGAAATATGGATCTTAGACCACTAAATTAATATTTACGTGGGTTATTGATTTAGTTGTACTTTAATTACTCACTAATAAATTAGTCTACATAATCTTCTAGGTGTAGATGTTAAACTCCTAGTAACACTAATATAGAGTAATTGCGATCAATCCTTGATAAGGATAAAATAACTTATAAGAACTAATTTCCCTGTTTTGATTAGAAAATTGATAAATGTTATCAACCGTAAAACAATGATGTATGTCTTAGATTAATGGTTCCTTTAACCTACCATCTATTAGTACAAGGATTATGTCATGTTAGAAAAGATATAAAACTGGACTTTAGGAAAGAGTTAGGATCATAGAAACTAATTACACGATAGTGACACTGAAGGAAATGTTCCAACAATAAATGACACGGGAAGGGCATAAGATTGCAAAATTCCTAGATTCTTGTAAAATATTTGAGAACCTATTAATATGTCTTTATGTTTGGAACATGAAAAAACAATACTAATTATCTCAAAAGGCTTGAATCTTTATGAGCCAAAAGTTGGCAATAGATTTGATCTATAATTCATTAAAATAGCTTTAAACTATATGAATGACATGGAGAAATTTATTTAGAGTTGCATATGATGTTTAAAATAGTAAGACAAAATATTAAAAAAATGGCCTTTGATATATATTTGATGGTTTGTAACATAAAGGAATTTAATAAAGAAAGATAAAGGGAAGGTAAAAGTTACAAAAGGAGTTCGTGTCGGACACTTAAACCTTAATTGTGAGCTAGACTTTGCCAAGTTTTAAGGAAAGTCTAAAAGAACGGATTTTATTTTTCATAAAATGAGATTGTTCATTTTATAATGAATTACAAATCCTATCAGGAAGACATAATTTTGAATTGTACGAACATTTCAAAATAAGTATAAGAAAAAAAATCACTTGACAAACTATTAACATATTTTGATGAGATCGAGGTGGATAATATTTGAACCAAGAATTTAAGTAACCATCTTTAAAATTATGAGATTGTCTCGCAATTAACTCCACTAAGAACCTCATTTGAGAAATAATGTTTTAAGAGGAGAAATCGAACTATATAAGATATAATTTGATTTATGATATGTCATACAGACTTTCCTATGATGTCTTATTGAAGCTATACATTGGAAAGGCACTCGCACTAAACCTTATTTTCATTAAAGTGGTTAATAAAAATCCATATATGATATGGAATAAAAAAGGACTTAGTTCTTCTTTTCTTGAGATTTGAGGCGGTGCGACTTGCGTAAGAAGTTAAGTCACATAAAGTAAGATACCTAAATCTTTTGCACCTAATTTTGGTTGAACGCTATGATACTATTTTATACAATTGAGAACAAATTGTTTGTCGCTCAAAATGATGTCTTTCTAAGTAAAGAGTTTATTTTAAAGACACCATTGAGAATAAAATAAATCTTGAAATGTACAAGTGCCACAAATGAGAACCGAACAATTTTATGAAAATCAACAAGGTTTTGAACTAGTTGAGTATACACAAGTAACATATATCTCTTAAAAATCTAGAATAATAAGAAATTGGCCAAAGAAGTTTAGAATTTCTTATCATTGATAGTTGTGATGTATTTTCGATACTGGATCAGAATAAATCACTAATCAAGAGACATGTCTCGTCTAGATTGAACGAAGAAACTAAATACTATTAACTCTAAATTTTTATTCATGTATGTTAACCAATATTGAAACTTGAGTTATTTTCCTGAAGATGGTATGAACGTTAAATGTAAACGATTTAAAGTGACATGAAAAAGAAAATATGCATACTTAAAAGCACGGCTTATCAAAAATTTCAATCTAAATTAGGGTGTTGATTATGATAAGATTTTCACTGGTAGCTAAGCTCATGTTCTAGAATTTTATTGTCATTATTTCATAGTTTCACTATAAGATATGACAAACGGATGTCAAAAATAACATTGTTATATGCTCCTTAAAGATGTGTATGATACAAATTAAGGGTTTTCTATTATTTTGAAAAAGTTATGCAAGCTTAAAGGATACATTTATGGATTTTAGTAAGCTTATCAGAGTCGGGATCTTTGTTTTGATGAAATAATTAATGAATTACATTCATTAAATCAAAGATAAACCTTGTGTAAACATAAAGATTTGTGGGAGCGCAATTTTCTTTCTGAATCTGTATGTTAATGATATATTATTCATTTGAAACGACGTCTTAACCCTGCAGAATGTCAAGTCTTGGTTAAGGAAAGTTTCTCAATGAGATTCTTAGCTAATTAGGCCTATATCCTTATGATATAGGTCTATGGAGGTAGATGTAAGAGGGTAATTGCTTTAAATAAGAGTGCTTATATAGACAAATAACTAAAAAAGGTTTCAGTGTACGAGGTTCTTGAAAGAATTTGTATTTATGTCTTATAATATAAGTCTCTGTAAGACTCAACGTCTTAAGACAAATGATGAGCTGGACAATGTGAATAAGACTTCATACGCAAAAGCTATGAGAGTCATCACATATGTTATACTTTGCACTCAACTTGATTTGTCATATGCTTTGGGAAAAAACATACATACATCTAATAGATTCCAATGAAGGTCATTGGATATTTATTAATAATATTCTAAAGTACTTCAGAAGCACTTGAGAGATGTTATTAGATTTGCAGAGGTTTGAATGATACGAGTCTTGTAAATGGTTACACGATGCAAACTTTCAAATTAATATAAAAGATTAATTATCGCAATATGGATATGTGTCAACTTCGTAGGAATGAGTTGGAAATGTTATAAACTCACTCCAACAAGTTCTATAATGTAAAATGAGTTTTTAGCGGCATTTCATGCAGCCAAAGAAAATGTTTAGATCGTAAGATTCATGATAGAATAAGGTGTGGTTCCAAGTGTTGGAAATAATGTTGGCTTTTATTGTAAAACCAATGGACAAATTTAGGTTATGGAACCTAAATCACACTATAGATCTAAACAATCACTTGAGCATTTTTGTCTTATAAAAGAGAGAATGTAACGATTTGCAGAACATCAATAACAAATAATGTAGCTGATACATAAACAAACTTCTTCCACTAAGAATGCATTAAGGTTACTCAGTATTGGATTTGTGTAGGATTGGACCTAGTACAAATGGGAGATGTTAAGGTATGTGCCCTAGGCCAATCATGTAAACGTTGTTTAACTATTATAAGTAGATGCATGTTTCTTTTATCATAATATCCATGGATAATTATTGTATTATTTTAAATGTCCGTAGTCAGTTATTATTGTGGGAGCAATAATAAATTAAGACTAGTATGAGTCTTGATTGATAATCATGTGATGATTATGCATATACCGATACAGATCAAGATAATGGGTATATGTTGGGAACATATGCTGGATTGGTCGCTGTAAGAACACTACATGGCAAATGGCATAAATGATTCTAATGAGAGTTATATTATTTAGTCCTTTGACTTGAGATCACCAGAGACTCCAACATCAAGAGCACAATGATTTAACACAATCAAACATTGTCTTTAACTAAATGATTATGAAAATTGTGATTGGTCATTGTTCGACTAATATGTGGATGTTGTGTGATCAGGATGGAGTTTGACCTTCTCTTTTAGAGAGAGATATCTATTGGGCCCCTCGATATGTTAAACTGATAAGTAGCCATGTCTAGTGAATTGATTGGATCAATGTCAATTGACAATTTCAGTATACTCAAAGATCGAGACTAGTAGATTGACCTATAAGGGTGACAATCCATGTCTTTTGTTCAATCAAAAGATATCGCGTGACAAAGGGATATGATATACACTGTCAATTATATTGTATCAATTTATTGATCTTCATGCTACTTGGGTAGTCGTAATGCCTTGCTAGAGACCATTTATGACTTATGTACCAAAATGGCTTTGGTTCACTGCCAACATTGTACGAACCTACTGGACAAAGAACGGATTTGCGCGATTTAATATTGTCTATGTTAATGAATTTTATTTGATAAAACTCATTTTGAAGATTCTCATTAAATGTCCTAGTTTGACTAGGATTCAAGATTCTCATACATTTCTAGTGTGACTAGAAATTTTGTCTCTTAGTAAATCCTATTTTGAATAGGATTCTAATTGGAGTTGTAGTACGACTTTAATTCTTATTTAAGTTTTAAATAAATTACAACTCTTATTGGATTAGTAATTGTAGATTATCTATGCTCTATCCTTTTTAGAGTTGGACTTTATCAAGGACTCTATTTGGAGTGTGCTAGGAGATGGAGTTCTTTTACAACTCGACCTAGTGTACTATAAATAAGACATTAGGGTCACAGTTGATGTAGACAATTCCCGAGAGAGATTTTTCTTAGAGAGTTTTTGTCAGAGTTTTTGTCTTAAGATTTTTGTGGCTAGCACTCCGGATCGTGACCGTCCATTCGTGTGTGGGTTTCTAATAGAGGACATTCATCTCTGGCTCTTGAAGGAATCGATCAACAGTAAACAAGGCAGACATGGAGTTGTTCTTGTTAAAGTATGATTCTTTTCTCTTGATACATCAGTTTAATGGAATCGATAAGATCCTAGTTCGGGGATGTTCGAAAAGGTTTCGAAAACTTTTGTTGCACATGATCCCCGAAACCCAACATGAGCAGCACCTCAGAGAGACGTTGCAGACTTTAAAGGAGCATAGAACTTATGCCAAGCTTAGCAAATGTGAACTTTGGCTTTCAAAGGCCAAGTTTCAAGGCCATGTTGAAGCAGCAGGGATAGCAGTAGATCTGGCCAACATTCAAGCAATTATGGATTGGCTAGCACTGACTTTAGTGATAGAGGTCCGGAGTTTTCTGGGTTTAGTAGGGTTTAGCAGGGTTTACTAGGTTGACCCGGAAAGATGTTAGATTTGATTGTTTTGAGGAATACGAGGTGGTATTCGCTTAGTTGAAAAGATTGTTGACTACTGCACCAGTGTCGGTGTTTCCAGAGGCTAGACAGGGATTTTAAGTATACACTAATGCTTCTAATATGGGTCTGCATACATGTTGATACAAGGTAGTGGTACAGTAGCTTATGCCTCCAAACGTTGAAGGTACATGATAAGAATTATCCGACATATGATTTGGAGTTGGCAGCAGTACTGTTTGCACTAAAGATATGGAGACATTATCTGTATGGAGAGAAATTCACAATTTTTATTGATCATAAGAGTCTGAAGTATCTATCCACACAGAAGGAGTTGAATATGAGACTGTGCAGGTGGTTGGAGTTTCTAAAGGATTACGACTTTTCTGACTATCATTCAGAAAAAGCTAACGTAATCGCAGATGCGCTGAGTAGGATACCGCTTAGAGATACTGAGGTTCTATAGGTACTCAAATTGAGATTTGTGCATAGATGAGAGTATAAATCGTGTCTATATAGAGTGTGTCAAAGGGTCAGAGGACTGATAGGCTATACCCAAGATTTAGTGAGTTAGCGCAGAGTACAGATTGTGTTGACTTGACGGAGATGACTAATCAATGTTTGAGATTCAAAGAAAAACTGTGTATACTGTTAGTGCTAGAGCTAAAAGATGAGATTCTTCAAGAGTCACACGATTGCCGATTCACCGTTCATCCAAGCAAGAGCTAAATGTACCATGACATTAAGAGGCATTTTTGGTGGCCTGGGATGAAGGCAGATGTATCTAAGTTCATCAAGAACTGTGGAATTTATTAGCAAGTGAAGGCTAAACATCATAGACCTGAAGGAATGCTACAGCCTCTTCCCATTCCACGATGGAAATAGGAGGACATCTCTACGGATTTTATGAGAGGATTGCCAAGGACCACCAGGAGACATGATTCCATCGGTTTATCATCGAAAGACTTACGAGGTCTGCTTATTTTCTACCAATGGCCACACGCATTACACGTTTGATCAGTTAAGTATACTGTTCGAGCGAGAGATTATTAGGGTGTATGGAGTACCATTAACTATTACATCTGATTGTGATGCTATGTATAGGTCCAAGATGTAACGGAGTGTGCAAGAGCAGTATAGTACGCGCCTACATTTTAGCACTTTTTTCATCCTCAAACTGACGGGCAGACCGAGATATTGAGTTAGGTTCTCGACGATATGTTGCAGGCTTGTATTTTGGATTTTGGTGAATCATAGGAGGGGTACCTACCAATGTGTAAGTTTGCTTACAACAACAGTTATCAGGTCAGTATTAAGATCGCACTTTTTGAGGATTTGTATGGCAGACCGTGTCGCTCGCCATCATGTTGGGCTGAGCTAGATGACCGGGAGATTGTAGGGCCTGAGATTGTTGTTGAACACACGGAGAAGGTCGAATTGATCTGTTAAAGACTCAAGGGAGCCCAGGATAGACCGAAGAAATATGCAGACATATATCGCGGTGGTCTCACTTATACCGAAAGAACCTTTGTAAATTTAAAAGTTTTCCCTCGGAAGGGTCTTCAAAGGTTTGAAGTGAAAGGTAAACTTGCATTGAGGTTCTTCGAGGCCTTCATGATAAAGAAACGGGTCAGAAAAGTTGCACATGCACTTGAAGTGAAAGGTAAACTTGCACTGGGTGATAATATTACGTATGAGGAGCAGCCTATTAAAATCGTGGACTGAAGGGTACAACAGTTAAGGAACAAGTCTATCTCAAAAGTTCTTGTCAAGTTGCAAATCCGTAATGATAGAGAACTCACTTGGGAGCGGAAAAACTATATGATGGATAGATTTTTGTACCTCTTCAAGTCAGGTATTAACTTAATCTAAATTCTAATTTCAAGGATGAAATCTTCATTAGTTGGGAATAATTGTCACGACCTAAATTTCTAATCTATTTTATTATATGTAATCAGGATCACCAACCACTGACATGGGACCCACACCATGATATATGTGCATTGATCAAGGTGAGATGGCCAAGGTATATGTTAGATTTGTTGTGGTATATGCCTAGTGTATTATAATGTGTAGATTAAGAAATTACTTCTACTCATGTATAGGTGTCGAGATGTGAGTGGAAATGTGCCTCATGGTGCATGTTGAAGTGGAACCGAAGTAGAGAATGATGTGGTAAGTTTATTTAATGCTAAATTTAAATAATATAGTGGCTTTAATGTGCCTAAGTGATTTAAAGCAAAAGCCATATGATATGCATCGAGAAACGTATTAGCATAGCTAGAGACTAATTGAGTTAGTCATTTGTGTTACTAAGGTTTAGCTAGTGGAAGTTAATGGAAAAAGTGTCTTAGTGTGTGCCATAGGATAGGTCTCGAGATACGTGTATGCAATAAGATGCATGGCTATTAATCAATCATATCCACTTATAAATAAAGTTAGAGATTTAGACATGCAAACCAAACTTTTCATTCTCAACAACCTAGCTATTAAGAAAGCTTGTTTAAGTGACTGAGGAAGAAGAAAAGTAAGAGAAATCCGAAATCCGAAGCTTTGGTGAGGAAAATCAAGTTAGGTGATGTGCACATCAACTAGGTAATGCATACACTAGTTTATTTGGTGTAATTTGATGAATTTGTGAATTTGATTGTAAACATGGTTGTTTTGTGTTGTTGATGGTGTCTTGGGGTTTTGGGAGTGTGTATAGATATCCTAAAGCATTAGCAAGGTCTATGTAGGAGTAAGCTCATAATTCTGTTTGCATTGGGTTTTCCTGCACATAATGCGCTAGGTGAAACAGTTAGGGAGCTAATCTTGTTTAGTACACTAGAGACAGTAGTTAGCGGGCTAACCCACTTTATTAGCGCGCTAATTGCCCTAACAACACAAAAATTCGCAATTTTTCAAAACTTCCAAAACACTATAACTGAGCATAAAACCTTAAGTAATGGCATGAACACATCCAAAAACATGTTATAGGTCATCAAGAACCTATGAATGGGTTACGGAAGTGCGAATACGAGATTTGAGGTATCAGGAGGTCGGTAAAGCTAAGACTTGACATTGTTTGTGGTGAGTGTACCCGTTGATTATTTGTTTACATTTCATTTCTTGTTTTAACCTATTTATTATAGTCTATATTGAGTATGCCTAGCTTTGTACTTTCATATCATGGACTTGTTTGTTAGTCCTCACTTGATGAGATTGATTTCCATGATATTTTGATAACTTGAATTCATTTGAATCCATTCATGTGTTATATGTCATTTCTTGTTATTTGATAATAAATGTAGTATAAATAGCATGCTATTAAGGATTTTTGAGTTTACAAATGCTCTATGGACTTGTACTCTTTAGAAAGATTTGTGCTATGTAGCATAGCCAAATCCTTGGATTCTTTAATAAGCCATTTTCTTGAAATTATAAAGTAGTTATAGAATCTAGAGTGCATTGCACTATGAGTAGATCTGCACACAAGGTTACATTTTTTGGGGATGTTGGCACTCGCCACTAGGATGAGGCACACGGGGTTAAAGCCCATGGGTTGTTGATGATATATGGGTTTAATGTCCGTGATACCACTAGGGTTAGAGTCCCTAATGAGTTAGATTGTGTGAGACATGTACATTCCTTAAAATTTGTCAATAGGGATTACTATTACGTCCATGATACCACTAGGGTAGTTGTTGTCGATGTAGGTCACAACCGACCGGATCTAGATCATAACTATTTAGCCTTATGTCAGTTTCACTTTCTTAACTATGGTATTTCTTATCATATTGTTGGTACTTGTCTTTCTTTGTTTGATTAATGCTTTTAAATATCACTTAGTTAGTTTTGGGAATGTGAATAAATTTGTCAATAGGGATTACTATTACGTTTTGTACTCACCATCCCTTTTATGATTGTGGGTGCAAAGCCATCGACGAGCAGGCCATGCAAGGAGAAGATTGGCGACTACCTCTGAGCCAGCGGCATATCTGTGCATCGACATTTTATAGGTTTTGGTATTCTATGTATTATATACTTATTCTTTTTTATATGTTTTGGGGTTGTATATCGGGATGAGTGCTTAGTTCATTGACCTATAATGACCATCACACTATTTGTATTTGCCACTTTATTATATATATATATATATATATATATATATATATGTGATCATGGTTTCTTGGTTTCCACACATTTACGATTTATAATAATTGCTTCCGCTTAATATGTTAAGTCTCCCGCTATAACTAAGACACTATATGAAGTTTTGAAATTACTCTTAAAACTAATAATATGTTGACAGGTGATTTACTACCCATTTCAGAATGGAATGGGATGGAATAGAAATCACATGAAGCGGTATAGGGTCAGTTTCTTTTTGGGGGGCTTTTATTTGTAGGTATTGGTATTCGCCACTTTGTATACTTATGTTTGGGGTTGTATATCGGGATGAGTGCTTAGTTCATTGAACTATGATGACCATTACACTGTTTGCATCCGCCACTTTGTTATATATGCATGTGATCATGGTTTCCTGGTTTCCACACATTTAGGATTTTAAATAATTGCTTCCACTTAATATGTTAAGTCTTTCGCTATAACTATATAAAACAATGGAGGATATTTTTATAGAAAGGCTGACTAATACGTAGTTAAGCCATGTGAGATTAGAATTTGGGCTTAATTACGAGATTAGACCAGCGGTGCCCTGGATTAGGGAAGGGGTCGTCACATTCACACCACCTTATGCCTTGCATTTCATACAAATAATGAAAAAATGTTATTTTTTTTATACGGTGACACGGTCTCATGTAATAGGAATTATAATGTATATCTAACAATCTCACTAATCGTAATGTGGTGTCAGACCAAGAGTTACGGGATAGCATGTCGAACCACACTCCTTTTAGATAGGGATCAATTTCATTGACAGTTAATCATATATTATCGACGTAACTAACGGAGATTCGCAATATCTTTTGACTTTTCCCCTGCATGGGGTTGTTGCCCTCCTCTATGAGGATGTTGTTCTGAGCTTCATAGCATGTATTTTCTATTAGTCTTGTTGTAATAGATTGTTGTACCCTTCATGGGTGTTAGGAACATCAATACAACACACTTTGACAAAAAAAAAATATCTTTTGACTTGTTTAATATGATTAACTTATGAAATGTCTTAAAGTTGTAATTTTATTAATTCATCTCTAAAACATGGACATCAAACGTATATGTATGAATCATACATTTTTTGTGGTGGGTCCCACGCGTGTATGATAATACCACAGTCACTATATAATCACAAAATTAGATACATACAAGTCGATTTCATGCGCTTTCCGCATGAGTTATTAAAACTTTAAGATAAAGTTAATAAATTAATTTACATGAATATATTATAATATTTCTAACAATTAAAATTACAATTAACAATAATCAACCATATTTTTTAGAAAAAAATATACAATAGAGGGTTTAAAAAATATTTACTTATAAATCATTGAAGTAACCATTCATTAACAAAAAAAAAATCGAATGAACTTAATTGTTGTTTCGGTGCCCTAAACAATATATATAAATAATGTTGTGGTAACCAAATCGATGGTATAAGATTCGAAACAAAGAATATGAATACATCATTAATTAGACGGTTGTTTAGTTGTTCAAAATTGGATTTTTCGTTTTTCAAAAATATGGGGGAATGAATATATTTTAAAACAATAAAAAACAAAAATATATAAATATCTATTTTTTTCGTTTTTCAAAAATATGGGGGGATGAATGTATCTTAAAACAATAAATAACATAAATATATAAATATCTTAAAATAAAAAAAATAAAAAATTAAGAAAATCCTAAAAATGATATGGTAGAAGGAAAGAGCATGTGAAATTTTTTCTCCCCTTCAACTTTTATATATAAATATATATAGATGGTGGTGGGTCCCACACGTGTATGTATTAATTGGATTATTTAATAGAAAGGTATTAACTAAAGGAACTCCAATTAATATAATTGTGGCGTTGCTTTTATCAATTTGACTGGTGAAAATTAAAATAATAGGATTTCTATATATGATGCTTGTGTACGTGAAATTGTTTTTTCTTTTTTATTTATGATTTTTATTCTTTGTATATTGACTATATAGGGTATTCCATTATTAAATAGGTGCTATTAGAATTCATTATCATAAAATACAAAGGTCATAAAACTTAATAAAAGTCCCTCGATTAAATAGATGCTATTAGAATTCATTATTTTAAAGCACTTGTCAAGACCTCGATCATATTAATAGAAGTTTGCCTTCGCAGGGTGTATTATGTTATCATGGTGAGGCAAGCCGGGTAACGGTTACGTAGAATTTCTAAATCTAAGAGTTGCATGTGATGATGGTTACGTACTTAAATAACTTGATTTTGAGTGTCATGCCTTAGTTGTCTCAAAAATTAGGTGAAGCATGGATCTTAGTCCACTGAATTGATATTTACGATCGATGGTTATTGATTTAGTGGGAGTATAATAACTCGATAATAAATTATTCTGCGTAATCTTCTATGTGTAGAAATTAGAATCCTTGTAATACTAATCCAGAGTAATTGCAATCAATCCTTGAGAAGGATAAAATTATTTCTACAAGTAATTTCTCTGATTTGATTGAAAATTGGTAAATGTTATCAACCATAAAAAAACAAGGATGTATGTCTTAGATTAATGGTTCCTTTAACACTACCATCTACCATTACAAGAATTATGTGTCATGCTAACAAATGTAAATTGGACTTTCGAAATGATTCTGACAAGTCAATAATTAGATATGTTTATAGTGTAATTTAGGTTGATTTTAGATATAATTTTTTGTGATTTTTGGATTTAATTAGAAAAATAAAGAAATGAAAGAAATATAGGAAAAAGAACGAAACAGTCAACAAGATAAAAGTTCAGCGATTTCCCAACGATATGAAAATACAAAGGATTCACTACATAAATATGTAGCAGAGAAAAGCCGGCGAATACCCATCGAATTGAGATTTAAAAAAGGAGTTGCCAGCTGAATCAATAGAGCATAGAGATATTTTCAATGATAAACTCGACAATTTGTGAACAACATAGGATTCGGTGACAAGTCGGTGAAGTTGGCGATGAGTTTTTTAGATTATTATGAAGAATTTGAGTTTATCTATAATTTGTATAGCTTATGAAACTATAAACATGACCTTAGGGCTTCGAAATTAGCACTCTACAAAGCCTTCTGTTATTAAGAGGTGTGAGAGCCATAAGTTTGTTTTTACTGAGTTTATGTTTAAAGCAACATTGGAACTTGGTTTATTTTAATAAGAGGTATTTATTAAATTATGTCATTTAATTATATTGTCGTATTATTTATTTTTAGCATGATTTAGTAGTTTATTAATGTAAACAAACCCTAGACATGTATACACGTTGGATTGTCATATAGTCATAATTAAGGAATCATGTACTTAATGATTTAAATCTATTCACACACAACAATCAAGATTTTAATAAGTTATTTTTGCATATTACAACTAATAAAGATTGATATTGTACGCATAGTTGCAAATATGTATTCTAATATTCAATTTTTTGAATTTATGCCTATAATTATTGACAACAATTATAAAAGTGATAACTAGGATTAATATATACTGTCAAATTACCCGAGTGGATGTTATAGGTGATTGTGTTCTAAGTTAATTATTGATTGACATATTCTAACTAATATTTGGTTTTGATTATGCATGATTTTCATTGAGTGTTAATGTTATCTTATTTCTATTTTATTGTGTTGTATCCATTAAGAAGATTTATAATGATAAGGATAATGCTATTTTCCATTGAATATAGGAAATATCGATGGTTTACTAAAGGCTATCAACCTAATGTGAATTAAGATTTAATGATTCCAAGATTCCATGTGATATAATTACAACTAGGTTGTGAGGTAATGTTATTTTTATTGTTTGAATACGATTCAAGTATATTACATTATTTAGTAGGGGTTTGTTTAGATGTTTGTTTAGATATTTTATTGAATTTGAATTTCGTTTAACTAAGTTTGCATTGAGTTTTTTGAATTAGTTTAGTTAATTTGGTTAATCAAGTTAGTATTCATAGTTTATAGTCATTTAGTATTTCAATTCCCGTTTAATTAGATTACTCAAATTAAAAAAAACAAGAAAAAATACTTTCCTTAAAAGTTTGCAAAATCCCTATGGATATGATATCTCACTTATCACTACTATAAATAATAAGAAAATACAAGAAACTATTGTGCACACTCGACACGTGTCAGATTTGGTATCGTGGAAGCTAATAACATAACAATGACGACACTAAAGGAAATGTTCCAATAGTAAGTCACAATGGAAAAGGTATAAGATTACTAAAATTCCTAGATTCATGTAAAATGGTTGAGAGCCTATTATTATATCTTTATTTTTTGAACATGAGATGACTATATTAATCATCTCAAAAGGCTTGAATCTGAATGTACCAAAGGTTGGCATTAGAGTTGATCTATAATTCATCAAAACAGTTTTGAACTATATATTATGAATGACATGGAGAAATATGTTTACAGTTGCATATGATGTTTAAAACTATTGGACAAAATAGTAAACAAAGTAAAGAAAAAAAGGTCTTAGACATGTTTTTGATGGTTCGTAATAAAAAGAATTTTAATATAGAAAGGATAACAGGAAGGTAAAGGCTACCAAAGGCGTTTATGTGTCAGACATAGAAATCTTAGTTGTGAGCCATAATTTTTACCTAGTTCTAAATAAAAGTCCTAAAAGACAAATTTTGTTATTCATAGAATGAAATTGTTCATTTTATAATGAATTATAAATCCTATCAGGAGGACATAATTTCGAATTGTTACGAACATCTCAAAATGAGTATAAAAAATCACTTGGCAAACTATTAACATACTTTGATGAGATCAAGATGGATAATATTTGAGCCAAGTGTTTAAATAACCATCTTTGAAATTCTGGGATTATCTTGCAATTAACTCCACTAGGAACGTCATTTGAGAAATGATGTTTTAAGAGGAGAAATCAAAATATATAGGAGAAATCGAACTATATAGGATAATATTTGAGCCAAGAGTTTAAATGACCATCATAATTCAATTTATGATGTTTTAAGAGGAGAAATCAAATTATATAGGATATAAAGCGAACTATATAGGATATAATTCGATTATCTATGATGTCCTATTGAGGCTATACTTTAAAAACTACTGCACTTCGAACTAAATCTTATTTTCTTTAAAGTTGTCGATAAAATTTCATATACAATATGGAATAAAAAGACCTAGCTTGTCTTTTCTTGAGATTTGAGGCAGCAAAACTTGAGTAAGACACTAAATCACACAATGTTTGACGCCTAAGTCATTTGTGTCTAATTACAGTTAAACATTATGATACTATTTTATACAATTGGGAACAAATTGTTTGTTGCTCAAAATGATATCTTTCTAAATAAAGAGTTTATTTCAAAGACATTGTTAGGACTAAAATAAATATTGAAATGTTCGAGAGCCACAATGAGAACTAAACCACTTTAGGATGCTCAACAAAGTTTTGAACTAGTTGACTATACATAAATAAATATATCTCTTGAAAATCTAGAATAATAAGAAATTAGCCTGAGAAATCTAAAATTTCTTATTATTGATAGTTGTGATATATTTTTGATATCGGATCAGTACAAATCACTACTAATTAAGAGTCATGTCTCATCTAGATTAGATGAAGAGATTATGTGTTAATGAGCTCTGAATTTTAATTCATGTATGTTATTTAAGTTTAGAACTTGATTCATTTACTTTAAAGTAGTATGACCATTGGATGTAAATGATTTGAAATGACATGAAAAATAAAAAGTACATAGTTAAAAGCATGGCTTATCAAAAATCTTCAATCTAAATCAAGGGGTTGATTATGATAAGATTCACTGGTTGCTAAGCTCAAGTTCTAAAATTCTTATTCATTACTTCATAGTTTGGCTATAAGATCTAATAAACCAGCGTAAAAGTAGAATTGCTTTATGCTCATTAAAGATGTATTAGAAACAACATAAGGGTTTTGATTATCTTGAGAGTTTTAGAAAGGAATGCAAGCTTAAAGGATCCATTTGTAGATTATGGTAAGCTTATTAGAGTTGTTGTGTTTATATTGAATAAAAAATTAAACCTTGTGTGTATACAAAGCTTAGTGGGGGCGCAATTATCTCAATCTGCATTTTGATGATATAATGTTCATTAGAAACGATGCCCTAACCTTACATAATGTCAAGTCTTGATTTAGAACAAGTTTCTCAATAAAATTTTTTGACAATTAGACATATATTCTTGTGATATAGATTTATAGAGATAGATCTAAGAAGCTAATTGGTCTAAATTAGAATGTTTATATAGACAAATAACTAAAAAGGTTTCAGTGTGGAAGATTCTTAAAAGAATTCGTACTTATGTCTTATAACATAAGTCTCAACAAGTGTGACGGCCCCAATTTTTCACAAACAGGGCTCCGTCCGGCCTAAGCCCACGTGGACCCCCTAGCCAGTCTCGCAAGGTCAACGCAGACCTAGTCAGCCATCCAATCTAAGTAAATTCAAACTTTTAAGTTGAGTTATTAATATTTTTTCAAATTTTACAATTTAGTGGAAGCAATTACTATATCAAATAACTCAACAATATTATTAAAAGTGTTTGACAACCTAATTGTTGAACCCCGTAAATATGTACCTACATGTATATCTTGTGTCAAGTGTTATAAACAAGCAAAAATGATATACCAGTCGTGTGTATCTCTCAACCCAAATAAGTATCCCAAAATGTGATAACAACATATATATATTATAAAAAATTTAAAAACCTACAAAAGTGTGCAGAAGTAGGCCGCTCCGATATCCTCAGAGTAGATCGCCAAGTGTCGGCGTCTTGCCCTTGCTCAGTTGCGGATGTGCACTCGGTCAAACCCAAGAATGCCGAGTCCAGGTAAGTAAAAGCCAGTAGGATCTAAACAATAATTCAAGATAAAATAAAGCAGTCTAAAAGTCATGCGGATAAAAAGAAAGTTGTATGGAATGCATGATAATAAGACTGTAAAAAAATGGAAGTACAACAAGAAATTAGTGTCAAAGGAAACAATATAGAGAGGTGCCCAAGTAGTTCAAGACCACCGAATGCGGGTGCCACAAGGTCAGGGTCACAGAGTCGAGGCAACGCCAAGCAGACTTGGGTCATAAGATACGGCATCATCGTACCTAGAATGTCGCGAATTAGGGATATCAACGGTGCCTCGGATAAAACACATCTCATTCCAACCACTCAAGTGACTCGAGGTCATGGCCCCGGTTGCAAGCCCGGCAACCACTCCAATCAGAGACACGAGTATGAATCACTTGGCCTTCGAACACTCATAAGTAGGTAGGAATTCCAATGAAAGGACACAGTACAACATCAATAAAATATAAGCTCAAATAAAAATACTATGCATTTCCTAGCTGATTTTACTTACCTCGAGAAATCGTAAATCGTCCTCAAACATCTCGTTCACGCCTCGATATGCGCACTTGATACTCGACTATAGCCTCCTAAGTCCCTGGTGTCCATTTATAGCATTTTAACTGTTTTAGAGTCACATTACACCATGGGATCATAGATTTGTAATTTTATTTTCAAAAAAGATTTGATTTTTTAGCACCCTTTTTAAATTATACCGGGGGTGTCAAATGCCCAAAAAAACCTCGAACTCATTTTTTTTAGCTTCCTTAATTTTTTCATATTTTTCAAGAATTTTCGAATTTTTTCATGATTTTTTATTAATCTATTTTATGTAATTTAGTTTAAAAAAATAGTTTAATTTAATTCAAATATTAAATACATTTATTTGGGGTGGGTCCGGGTTGACCTGGCCTCCTTGGGGCTCGGCCCGGGTCGGTTCGATCCGACCCGCACAGTCGTCTTCTTCCTCACGAAGAAGGGGCTCTGTTTTCTGAAAAAAAAAATTTCTTCTTCTTCGCTGGGGTTGGGCTTTCATCCCCAACCCCAAGTGGAGTTCGCATGCAGGGGAGACTACTCCCCTGCCTTTCGTGAAAGTTCGTCCGAGTTCGTCACCCGAACACCAAACACGACCGACACAACGACAACAACAATCGACACAACAATAAGGAAATCCACTCACCTTGCTTGAGCTCGATCTCTCTCTCTCTCCCCCGGTCACTTCTTCTTCTCTCCTTCTCCTTCCCTGTTTTCTCCTCTGTCGCCACTATTTTTCTTTTTCACTTTTTTTTTTCGAATGTATGGATAAAAATCACACCTTATCCATATATATCTATCATATATATATAAGCACGAATCACAAATTTTTGAGTGGTAATGAAATTTACCTATTTGCCCATACTTCTTTTTTTTTCATCTCCAAATCAACCTTTTCTTTTTATCCAAATCAAACTCTAACTCCTTATCAATCAACTACACGTTTTTTTTTTCTTTAATTCCAAATCAATCATGAACTCATTCTCATCAATCCAACACACTTTTTTTGAGGAAGTAATGTCCTCGCATGATTAGCTTATTTTTTCATTCACATCTTATCTCAATCACATTATAAATATTGATAAACTAAAAAAGGTACTTATATTTCTAATTTTTAAATTTTAATTACAATTTTGAACTTTAAATTTTATATATATCATATATATATATATAAAAGCACGAATCACAAATTTTCGAGTGGTAATGAAATTTACATATTTGCTCATAGATATCTCTATCATATATATAAAAACAACTATATATAAAAAAGCAACGTTCTCCCAATGGTATATATGCAATATATATATATATATATATATAAATAGTGAAGAAGAGAGAATCTGATAGGGAAAAGAATAAGGTGGTTTGAAAAAGGTGTTGGGGAGGGAACAAACTTAAAACCCATAAGAAATTTTAATGAGAAAAATTCTGATTGAGCATGTGAAAAAAAGGTGTCTAAAGATTTAATCCCAACTAATTCAATTATTTACATTCATAATTTCAAAGTTATCCTTTCTATCTATAGAGCTTGAGGTAAAGATTGAACTTTATGTACAATTCTACGGAATCTCCACAAGCAAGTGTTCACAAATTGATGGGCCAAACCACTTGTGTTTTTTTTCCTTGTTTCCTTTTTTTTTTTTTTTTTTTTTTTTTTGAGGAAGTAATGTCTTAGCATGACTAGCTTGTTTTTTCATTAGCATCTTATATCAATCACATTAGAGAATATTGATAAGCTAAAAAAGGTACTCGTATTTCTAGTTTTTAAATTTTAATTAAAATTTTGAGTTTTATTAAAAAATTCTTAGAAATTAATTCTCGCGAGCGAAGCAAGTGGGTCAATTGTGCGTAGCACGTCCTGAAACTATTATATATATATATATATATATCTATAATATGTAAATTTATGCTAACCACTCATTTTATTTATTATTATTATATTTTTTTTACTCAAATCCATTAAGCTTACCCATATGTCGCTACCTCGGTCCCACGTTGACACGCGACTTGAGGCGCATCCCTGCTCGCCTCGACACCGTTATGCCCTGCGAATACCTTTCTCGCTCATGACCGAATTTCATTACTTTAATTTGTTCAACCTTTAGTATAAGATTTAATACGAGCATCAAACCAAAAATAACATACCTCGGTGTTGACTCCCGAGATTTTGACATGTGTATCACGACAAGTGGGTCTCATGCACGTCCCTAAAATGACAAATGGCACGAGGTAGATTTTTAGGATCGTTACAATCTTCCCAACTAATTGGAATTTCATCCTCAAAATTAAAATGGTTTGGGCTAAGACTCACCAGATTCAAAATAGATGTGGAAAGTGTGTGTTCGCGCGTATAAGACTCTAGTTCCCAAGTCAGCTCCTCGTCCCTGTGATATTGCCATTTAACGAGGACTGACGGAATGTTCTTATTCCCCAGTCTCTTCACCTGACGGTCCAAAATCTGAATAAGCTGCTCCTCGTACGTGATGTCTTCCCTCAAATCTATCTGACTCAAATCCACCATCAGTCGTACGCCTCCTCTAGACTTATCTAGCCGAAGCATCGAAATATGAAATACGGGGCGGATCCCGATCAACTGGGGTGGTAATTCTAACTCGTATCCAACCTTGCCAACTCTCCTCTTGACTTTGAAAGGACCCATTAATCTCGGCGCAAGTTTTCCTCTGATTCCAAATCTCTTGTGACCCTTTAAAGCTGAGACTTTCAAGTACATGTAAGCTCCCTTGTCATACTCTAACTCACTATGGTACTTGTCGTAAGGTTTCTTTTGTCTCTCTTGCGCACCCCTCAGACGTAATCTAATCTGTCATATCTTCTCTATGTGATCTACCACAATCTCTAGCCCAAAAATTGCCACATCCTCGGGCTCTGCCCAACACGATGGAGATCTGCATGGTCTACCATAAAGTACCTCAAACGGTGTCAGCCCAATACTGGCATGGTAACTGTTATTATAAGTAAACTCACACAGATGAAGATACTCTTCCCAAGAACCACCATACTCCAGCACACCACATACGAAGCATATCCTCTAATACCTGAATTAACCGCTCCGACTATCCGTCCGTTTGTGGGTGATAAGCTGTACTCAAATCTAATCTAGTGCAAAATAGTGCCTACATGCTCTGCCAAATCTGCGATGCAAACTTTGATCCTATATCTGACACGATAGATAATGGAACTCCGTATAACCTGACAATCTCTCGTTCGTATAACGCAGCTAATGTATCCACCCTGTGTGTCATCGATACTGGTAAGAAGTGCGTAGACTTAGTCAGCCTATCCATAATCACCCAGATGCTATCATGGCCGCACTGAGATTGAGGTAATCCACCGACAAAATCCATGGCAATATGCTCCCACTTCCACTGAGGAATGGGAAGTGGCTGTAATAATCCTTCGGGTCTTCGATGCTAGCCATAACTCGCTGGCATATCTCACACGCTCGAACGTAATCACTAACATCGGTCTTCATCCCCGGCCATCAGAATAGACGATGAATATCCGCATACATCTTGGTCTGACCTGGATGAACCGTAAAACGTAACCGGTGAGCCTCCTGAAATATCTCATCACGTAACTCTGCCACTGATGGAATCCATAGTCGACCTCTAAATCTCGGGCATGAGTCTGTCGACTGACTCCAATCTGGGTGATCCGGACTCTGAGCAAACTCCAAAAATCTCAGGTACTGCTCCTCTCCGACTCAATGCATCCACTACGACATTGGTCTTCCCTGGATGATACTCCAAAGAGAAATCATAATCTTTAAGGAACTCTAGCCAACGTCTGCGTCTCATATTCAACTCCTTCTGAGAAAATAGGTACTTCAAACTCTTGTGGTCAGTAAATAACACAAACTTTTCTCCATAGAGATAATAACGCCAAATCTTCAATGCAAAGACTACTGCAGCTAACTCCAAATCATGGATAGGGTAGTTCTTCTCGTGAATCTTTAGCTATCGGGACGCGTAGGCAATCACTCTACCGCCCTGCATTAAAACACAACCCAAATCGACCTTAGAAGCATCGATGTTCACCTCAAAACCCTTCCCTGATTTAGGTAGCTCCATGACTGGCGCAGTCCTTAATCGTTCCTTCAAAGTCTGGAAAGCCTGCTCGCAACTGTGATTCCATTGAGATTTGACTTCCTTCTTCGTTAATCGTGTCATCAGCGCAACAATTTCAGAAAAATCCTAAACAAATCGTTTGTAGTAGCCTGCCAATCCTAGAAAACTGCTAATGTATGTCACTGATGTCGGTGTAGGCCAATCGATCACATCTCTAATCTTAGCAGGGTCCACTGACACTCCACTGGCTCCGACAATATGTCCAAGAAATCCAACTTTAGTGAGCCAAAACTCACACTTACTGAACTTAGCATACAATCTATGCTCCCTCAAAGTCTGTAAGATAGTCCGGTGGTGTCCCTTGTGATCCTCACGAGTCTTGGAATAGATTAGAATGTCATCGATGAATACTATCATAAATCTATCCAAGTACTCTCTCGATACTCGATGCATTAGGTCCATGAACATCGTTGGGGCATTCGTCAGCCCAAATGGCATGACAGTAAATTGGTAGTGCCCATATCTCGTGCGGGATGCTGCCTTCTCCCTATCCTCATCTCGAATCCTTAATTGGTGGTATCCCGATCTCAAATCAATCTTAGAGAACCAGTGTGCTCCTGTCAGCTAATCGAACAAGTCATCAATACGTGGAAGTGGATACTTGTTATTCACTGTGACTCTGTTAAGCTGTCGGTAGTCAATACATAGTCTCAAACTACCGTCTTTCTTTTTGACAAACAATACTGGTGCACCCCAAGGTGACATGCTCGGATGTATGAATCCTAACTCTAACAACTCGTCTAGTTGGGTTCTCAACTCCTGTAATTCCTTAGGAGCCATCCTATACGGTGGAATCGAAATAGGTTTGGTCCCTAGGGCTAAATCTATAATGAAATCGATCTCTCTGATGGTGGTAATCCTGGGAGCTCTACAGGAAAAACATCCAAAAATTCATATAGAATGGGCACCTCTTCTATCTTCGTCTCAACTCTATCGGTTGTACTCAAAACACTAGAAAATGTCTCAAGATCTGAACTCGTGGCCACTCTGGCATAGGGTGATCGGTAACGTGGTCGAAGTCCCCTGAAAGCTAAACTCTGCTCGGTCCGGAAGCGGAAACGTAACCACTTTACTGAAACACTCAAGTTGTGCGTGGTATGCGGCTAACCAATCCATGCCCAATAAGGTATCAAACTCTAAGAACTCCAATACCATCAAGTCTGCGGGCATTTCCTGGTTCTCTATCTTAACTGAGCAGTCAGCACATAGTAAGTTCGGGTATATCTTGTCCCCATTAGCTGTGCCGAGGATCAAGGGTCGGTCTAGCCTAATAAGTCTCAATCCTAACTCATCAACCATACGACGCGAAATAAAAGATACCGTATAACTCGAATCAATCATAGTATGCATAAATCGACTGTAAATGTAAATCATACCCTCGATAAGGTTACGAGTGGCAGGTGGATCTGGTGCAGCGATGGCATGAACTTGCTCTCTGCGCTGCTGTGGCTGAGCCCTGCCTAGTAGTGGACATGCATTGACGAAGTGCCCTGTATGTCCACACTCAAAACATGCTTGATGTGGTCCTGGCCCTAGTGGAATCCGTTGTCCTTGTCCCTGCACCTGACTGGGCCTCTGTCCCTTTCGCGGGTCATATATCTGTCCCTGACCATGTATGCGCCTCTGCCCCTGACCACCTCCTCTCCCTCCACTCTCAGTTCGTTGATCTTGTTGTGGCGGCCTTGACGGTGCTGACTGCTGTGGTGTACTGGCATAGCTCTATGCCGAAATAGATGATACTGACGTTGTGCGCGCTGGATGGGATGGTGGCGCCACGGATCCTGTGCTCTGTGCTTTGTCATTTCTCGACCTGGACAGTCGGTGTCTCTTCATCCCCCTGTAACCACCTGACTTATAATCCAATTGTGTTGGTGCTGGTGCTCAAATGATCTCATCGGGGTGTGTGCTCAGGTATGCCTCTTTGGCCAGGCTTCTCTCATATGCCGCTTGTAAACTCTCTGGCTATGTAGTCACCACGGTGCCTCCGATATCCCTCAACAGACCCTCCATGAAATAGTTTGTCTGATCGGCGTCTATGTCAGCTACCCCTCCAGCATAATCCAATAATTGCAAATACCTGCCCATATACTGCATCACCCACTTCCCAGTGTACTATCGGATGCTAAAAAACGCGGCTCTCTTCTGCTTCAAGACTAAGGCGGGAAGTACTTCGGATTAAATCGCCTCCTAAATTCTGCCCAATCCTTGGGCTTACCCTTAGTAGCCACCATACTGCGTCACTACGCATCCACCTCTCCAAACATCAGCCCTGACGATATACTCGGTCTTATATACTCTGGTGTGGCTAGGATGTCATGTATCTTCTCGTCGCTCTTCATAAATTTCTCTACCGCCTCGAGAATCGTGCCTCGTAGAACTCAACTGGTCTATGTCTCTGGAACTCTCGCGACTGTCTCGCCTCAACTGTCGCCCTAGTGCTCATCTCTAGGGGCGTAGTCGGCGTGGTTTCTGTCGACGCAGGTGATGCAGGCAATACCCTCTCGGTCTGAACTGGTATTATCTAAGCTATAATGGATGTGTCAGTACGATGAGAGCCGCTGGAGTGGTCTGTACGGCAGGCGCACTCCTCTCCTGCACGGCGGGAACTGTCGACGAAGATGGTGCTGGTGTAGCTGTGATCTGTGCCCTGAGTATCCTAAGGATCTCGTACAATCACTGATCCTGAGATGTGACTCTCTGAGTCAATGACTGTACCTCATCAATACTCACAAATTGAGGACCTGTTGCTCCACTATCATCACTTGAACCAGGCCGATCTGCCATTGCGATCTTCGAAAGCCAGCGAGTATCCAATTAGCGTATAGTTATCGGTATGGTATAGTACAATACAACAATTAATTTTTAAAAATTTTCCCCAGCTCGCCCCACTTCCCAACTAAGACTCTAAGTCAGGATAATAGGACTCCACTCTAAGTTCCAACCGTGTCCGAACTCTATTTTTAATTTGTGTCTTATATTGGTTGTGGATTAGTTAAGAGCTATAAGTAAAAACTTAGGCTCTGATACCAATTGTCACAACCCCGATTTTCACAAACTGGGCCCCGCCCGGCCTAAGCCCACGTGCCCGAGCCAGTCTCGCAAAACCTAGTCAGCCTTCCAATCACTCATTATAAGTAAATTCAAACTTTTAAGTTGAGTATTTAATATTTTTTCGAATTTTACAATTTAGTGGAAGCAATTACTATATCAAATAACTCAATAATATTATTAAAAGTGTTTGACAACCTAATTGTGGAACCCTGTAAATATGTACCTTCATGTATATCTTGTGTCAAGTGTTATAAACAAGCAAAAATAATATACCAATCATGTGTATCTCTCAACCCAAATAACTATCCCAAAATATGATAACAACATATATAATATAAAAAAATTCAAAAACATACAAAAGTGTGCAGAGGAGGGCCGCTCCGATATCCTCATAGTAGATCGTCAAGTGTCGGCGTCTTGCCCTTCCTCAGCTGCGGATCTGCACTCAGTCAAACACAAGAATGTCGAGTCCAGGTAAGTAAAAGCCAGTATGATCTAAACAGTAATTCAAGATAAAATAAAGCAGTTTAAACATCATGCGGATAAAAAGAAAGCTGTATGGAATGCATGATGATATGACTGTAAAAAAATAGAAGTACAACGAGAAATTAGTGTCAAAGGAAACAATATAGAGAGGTGCCCAAGTAGTTCAAGACCACCGGATGCGGGTGCCACAGGGTCGGGGTCACAGAGTCGCGACAACGCCAAGCAGACTCGGGTCATAGGATGCGGCATCGCCGTACCTAGAATGTCGCGAATTAGGGATATCAACGGTGCCTCGGATAAAACACATCTCATTCCAACCACTCAAGTGACTCGAGGTCATGGCCCTGGTTGCAAGCCCGGCAACCACTCCAATCAGAGACGTATGACTCACTTGGCCTTCGAACACTCATAAGTAGGTAGGAATTCAAATGAAAGGACACAGTACAACATCAATAAAATATAAGCTCAAATGAAAATACTGTGCATTTCCTAGCCGGTTTTACTTACCTCGAGAAATCGCAAATCATCCTCAAACGTCTCGCTCACGCCTCGATATGCGCACCTGAGACCCGACTATAGCCTCCTAAGTCCCTGGTGTCCATTTATACTATTTTAACTATTTTAGAGTCACATTACACCATGGGATCATAGATTTGTAATTTTATTTTCAAAAAAGATTTGATTTTTAGCACTCTTTTTAAATTATACCGGGGGTGTCAAATGCCCGAAAAAGCCTCGAACTCATTTTTTTTAACTTCCTTAAATTTTTTCATGTTTTTTGAGAATTTTCTGAGTTTTTTCATAATTTTTTATTAATCTATTTTCTGTAATCTAGTTTAAAAAAACAATTTAATTTTATTTGAATATTAAATATTTTATTTGGGGTGGGTCCGGGTTGACCTGACCCAGTCCAAGCGGACCCGGGTAAGTTTGACTCGGCCTCCTCGTGACCCGGCCCGGGTCGGTCTGACCCGACCCAGCGCAGCCGTCTTCTTCCTCCCAAAGAAGAGGCTCCGTTTTCTATTTTTTTTATTTTGTTCTTCTTCTTCTTCGCTGGGGTTGGGCTTCCATCCCCAACCCCCAAGTGGAGTTTGCATGCAAGGGAGACTACTCCCCTGTCTTTCTCGAGCTCGGACGAACTGCCATGGTTGTTCGTCCGAGTTCGTCACCCGAACACCAACCACGACCGACACAACGACAACAACAATCGACACAACAAATAAGGAAATCCATTCATCTTGCTTGAGCTCGATCTCTCTCTTTCCCCCGATCACTTCTTCTTCTCTCATTCTGTTTCCCTGTTTTCCCCTCTGTCGCCATTGTTTTTCTTTCCCACTTTTTTTTCTTTTTTTTTCGAATGTGTAGATAAAAATCACACCTTATCCATATATATATATATATATATATATATACTAGTCGATGAGCACGTGCGTTGCACGTGAGGGAGATATTAGATGTTTTTCAAAAAGTATTGTGTTGGAATAGTAGATAATCTTAGTTGGTGAGCACGTGCTCTGCACGTGAAGTGTAAATAATTACTTGAAAAAATAGATGTGTACAATACTTTTCATATTTTCTAACTTCAGTGAGAGTAGAACCACGATCTCTTTAAAATCTTTATTTCCTTGTAACGCGCATATTTAAGTTATCTTATATAGTTTATATATTTCACATTCGTCACGCACATCACCAAACTAATGGAGTTAAAATTTAGCAGCTTGATGTAAAATGTATCCTAATGAGGTAGCAACACATTTAATTAATTTATTTATTTATTTAAAATTTTATAATTGGTACTGAGGCTATGTTGTTGTTGTTGTTGTTGTTGTTGTAGTAGTATTTAAAACTTTATAAGTTTATATAAATGAATAAGAACGTACAAATTTAAAAAGTTTATTACAACAACAAAGCCTCGATCACATATTACTTGGAGTTCACAAAATTGATTAAACTCTACATTGAGATCGATTTAGCGCAACTGAACCTAAAATATGTAACACCAGCATTATCATTCTTATAAAAAAAATAAACACACGCCTTACCATCAATTTGTTCTTAGCCAATGGCATCAAATACCTGATCAAACCTAAGAAAAATTAAAACCAATTTTAACCCATTTTATCAAACTACTTTACAACACTCTAGCAATTCTACCAAAAAAAAGTACTTGACAAAATTTGTGAACAAAGATCAAATTTTTATCCCTTCTTGATTACAACACCCAAGACTTTTACAAAATAACGAAATACATGGCTATATGAAATACTTATTAATTTATAAAAAAATATGCATAAGTTATTGAATCTTGAATGTAAGTATGAAATTTACATGATTCTTGAAGGTAACTAGAGGTTATAGAAGAGACTTAGTTATCATAGCTGAAGAAAATAGATGGCAGAGGTATCACTTGTCAACTTTGACTTGTGTAAAAAAATAGTTTAATATAAATTGAAAAAATTAAGAACATAAACCCCAACATGCACGACTTTATTTGTATATGTATATCTTTTTAGGTTGATATATAGTAGCGACACTTCCAACGCAAAGTCATGCATGATTCGACCAACTTAATTTAATTTCTCTGACAAAAATATTCTAAAAATCTATATTATATGGATGTGGAGTTGAAATTAGCAAAAGGCCTCCTAATTTGCGAAGGCAAGGTGGCCAAGCACCCAAAAAAAAGAAGGCAGTGCGGTCAAGCATATATAGAAATAACAAATCTGATCAACTAAAAAATCCTTAACTTTTGTTGTTCTCTTTTTTACTTATTTTTTGACAATAATGTGAGATACAAAAGATTAACAAAAAATGAGAGAGAATTCCCACTTTTCAAAGTATGAATGCCATAGCAAAATAGTTCAACTTTACAAAAAAAATTAGAAAAAATTTAAAATATTACAGAAAAAAACCCAATATCAAGTTAGCCATGCAAAATCAAAATGCCTAATATCCTAAGAAACAAACGCATAGACCAACACATGCCACAATAAGTGTTTATGCATAGAAAAAGGTTCTCACACATTCCACCTTAGTCCAACTCCCAAACTTGCACCCCGTCATGAATCATTCCAAGAAACCATTACAACAACAACAACAACAGCAACATAGCCCCACAGTCCCAAGAAAACTATTAATCTTTAAAATTGGTCGTGCCTGCGTCAAAAACGCCCCACAACAGTCTCGAAACAACACATATCAAGGAATACATTGAGTTAGACACCATTCCATAAATACCAGTAGCATTCCTTTAGCATAGAGATGGACTATGCCTACCATACAAAATGGATGGGGATTGCAAAATTGAACACAAAAAATATACAACCAAAATAATCAGGGAAAAAAAAACTTACCTCTTACTACATATGAGATGGTTCATTACGCATGAGACTTACCTCTTATTTCATCATGCAATACACCTTCGACATCCACCTACCCAAAAACCAATCAAACATCAATTAAAACAAATCCAAAAAACCCCCAAACCCTAATCAAATCCTCTCAAAAATTAATCTTTCCAACCAATCAACCTCCCAATCCAACAAATCAGGTCACACATGCACAAAAACAACAACTACGAAACACGATTCACACAGATTTAAGATTCTTACCAATCCATCCACCAAAATCCGAACCTCTGTAACGTCTAGAAAATCAGGTTCTTCGCGAACCGATAAATCGTTCGAAAACGAGATTGATTTGGTGAATAAGGTTCTTCGGGTGCTTGCCGATGTGGCCGTGGCCGGTGCTCACGTGACCGCGCTTCTTCCCGTTCTTCTTCAACCTCGTTGTCGTCTCCCAAATCTCCTCTAATATTCTCTTTGACTTAGTAACTGGTTTATAGGTTTGGAAACTAAAATTCACCACTTTTGTAGGAAAAGGAAACTCTCTACTTTTAGTTCATGGGCATGAAAGGGAAGTGGAGATAATTTAAGAAAAAGTTAAAGTAGATTGATTTAAAAACTAAATTTATTTATTTTCAAAAAATGCCCCCATCAATTATTTGTTAACTTCTTTTTCAACTAATAAGTAAAAAAAAATTAAGGACAAATATGGAGAAAGAACCATGGTGGAACCGTGAGGAGAGAGAAGGGAAGAGAGAACAGTGTGGAAGAGAGAAACGTAGAGGAGAGAGAGAAAAAAAAATCCTCTAAATCCCACTTTATTAGGAAAACCCGCATATTAATTTGGACTTATCAATTAAATTACCAATTTATCCTTAATTTTAATTATTTCTATCAATTCACAGAGTCATTGTTGGGACTTTTAGCAAAAAGGCTTCACGATTAACCGTTTTGGGATTGCTATTATAATAGTATATATATATATATATATATAATATGTAAATTTATGCTAACTATTGTAAATTGAATTGAAACTTGCCAAAAACTAGAGAAGGAAAATAAAAGACTAAGAACTTCTACTACTACGAAGAAGAGGAGAAGAAATGAGATAGTTGGAATGAGAAGTTTTCATTCAACTCGTTGTGCTCTTACAATGAGGTTAGCATCCTTTATATAGGCCATTTGGTATGATGACAAATGTGCCTTAGCAATGTGGGACAATTAACATATACACCCCATGTCATACAACACTTTACAAGTAATCAATGTGGGACAATTAACACATACACCCCATGTCATACAACACATTACAAGTAATTTGACAATACATGGAAGAGTTGGTGTACATTGGAAATGACAATACAAGTTACATGACTACACGATATGTTGGTGTGCATGCATGGTCATCCACACTTCACAACACTCTCCCTTGGATGACACTTGCTTAGAGTTGTGCCTCGTTAAAACTTTTACTAAGAAAAATCTTGTGGGAAAAAAAATAGTAAAAGAAAAAAAGTACACTATTCTCATAAATATTAAGACGGACATAGTATTGTTAAGATTGCCTCATTAAAAACCTTGCTAGGAAAACCCAATGGGATAAAACCATAACTAAGGGAAAAAGAGTGCAATACACTAATCAATAACTCCCCCTCATGTGAACATAGGTGAAACTTGTTCAGTTTCTTTACTTGCAATGTCTTTAAGTTTACGCAAGCCAATACCATATGTAAGCTTTTTAAATGTCGTAGTTTGTAATGCTTTTGTGAATAAATCAGCAAGATTATCACTCGATCGGATTTGCTTGACATCAATTTCACCATTCTTCTGAAGCTCATGCGCATAAAAGAATTTTGGTGAAATATGTTTTGTTCTGTCCCCTTTTATGAATCCTTCACTTAATTGTGCAATACATGTTGCGTTATCTTCATATAATATGGTTGGAGAATTTTTTATTGAAGACAATCCACATGATTCTTGAATATGTTCAATCATGTTTCTCAACCATACACATTCACGACTTGCTTCATTAATTGCAGGTACTTCAGAATAGTTGGAAGAAGTAGCAACCATAGTTTGCTTTACTGACTTCCATGATATAGTAGTATTACCACATGCGAATACATTTCCTGTTTGAGAACGGGCCTTGTGGGGATCAGACAAAAATCCAGCATCAGCATAACCTTGGAGATTCAATTTTACCCCTCTCGAGTATAATAAACTCATGTCACTTGTTCCTCGAAGATATCGAAAAACATGTTTAACCTCATTCCAATGTCTTCGAGTTGGTGAAGAGCTATATCTTGCCAGTAGGTTGACAGCAAAAGCAATGTCAGGTCTTGTACAGTTTGCAAGATACATAAGTGCACCAATTGCACTTAAATATGATACCTCTAGACCAAATAGCTCTTCATCACTTACGTGAGGTCGAAATGGATCCTTATCCACTTCAAGTGATCTGACAACCATTGGAGAGCTCAATGGATGTGCCTTGTCCATCAAAAATCTTTTAATATTTTTTCAATATAATTTGATTGATGGACAAATACTCCACTTGAAAAATGTTCAATTTGCAAACCAAGACAAAGTCTTGTTTTTCCAAGTTCTTTCATCTTGAATTCCTTTTTCAAGTATTCGAATGTTCTAACGATGTCGTCGTTGTTTCCCACTATATTTAAATCATCAACATATACAACAATAATCACAAATCATGTTGATCTTTTAATGAAGACACATGGGCAAAGCGGATTATTTACATATCCTTCTTTCAGTAAATAATCACTAAGGCGTTTGTACCGCATTCGTCCGGATTGTTTCAATCCGTATAAAGACCTTTGTAATTTTATAGATTGCATGTTATGAGGTTTTGATTTTATTTCATCGGATATTACAAATCCATAAGGGATTTTCATATATATCTCACTGTCTAGGGATCCGTATAGATATGCTGTAATGACATCCATTAAATGCATATCAAGCCCTTCAGAGACTGCAAGGCTTATCAAGAATCGAAATGTGATTGCATCTATAACAGGAGAATATGTTTCCTCATAATCGATGTCAGGTCTTTGTGAGAAACCTTGAGCAACAAGTCTTGCTTTGTACCTTGTAACTTCATTTTTCTCATTTCTCTTTCGTACAAATACCCATTTATATCCAATAGGTTTTACGTCATCTGGCATTTGGACAATCGTCCAAAAACCTCTCGTTTCCTTAACGAGTTTAGCTCTGCTTGGATAGCATCTTGCCATTTTTGCCAATCAGGTCTTTTTTGACATTCGTCCACTGATCGTGGCTCTGGATCATCATCATTTTCACATATTTCAAAGGACACATTGAAAGCAAACATATCATCAGGAACAATTTCATTTCGATCCTAAATCTTACCAGAGTTTAAATAATTTATTGAGATCTCATTATTTTCATCTTTTTCCTCTTTTTCTAGAGGAAGTTGTTCATCATTAGAATCAACTTGTTCTGACAAACCCTTATCAAAGGATTATTGTGCTTTCTCATGAGTATTTTGATTTGTATTTATTTTTACTCCTGTTTTCCTCTTTCGAGGAATTGTATCTTTTGAACCAACCGGTATTCCACTCTTTAAGCGTTTCGTTGGTTCTTGTGCATTTTGTTGCACATAGACATCAATTCTTGCAGGAGCATTTACAGCTGGAATTTGTGATTTTGTCACTTGTTTTGCATCATTAAATGCATCTGGTAATTGATTTGCGATTTGTTGCAAATGAATGATCTTTTGAACTTCAAGTTCACACTGATTTGTGTGTGGATCATAATGTGATAAAGTTGATGCATTCCAAATAATTTCGCGCCATTCCTTTTGAATTGACTTCTTATCTCCCCCTAATGGTGGAAAAATTGCTTCATCAAAGTGACAATCAGCAAAACGTGCAGTAAAGAAATCCCCCGTTAAGGGCTCAAGGTATCTTATAATGGACGATGAGTTAAATCCAACATAAATCCCAAGTTTTCGTTGTGGACCCATCTTAGTTCTATTGGGAGGTGGTATAGGAACATATGCTGCACAACCAAAAATTCTCAAGTGTGAAACATTTGGTTGTTGACCTAAAATGAGTTGCATGGGGGAATGTTCATTATATGCGGTAGGTCTATAACGAATGATAGATGCTGCATGAAGGACTGCATGTCCCCAAACTAAAGTTGATAGCTTAGTTCTCATGATTAAAGGTCTGGCAATTAATTGAATGTGTTTGATCAAAGATTCTGCCAAACCATTCTGGGTATGCACATGTGAAACAGAATGTTCAATGGTAATTCCTATAGACACGCAATAATTTTTAAATGCTTGAGATTGAAATTCTCCAGCATTATCAAGACGGATGGTCTTGATTGGGTTGTCAGGGAATTGTGCTTTTAACTTAATGATTTGTGCTAAAAGTCTAGCAAATGCAACATTGCGGGTTGAAAGCAAACAAACATGTGACCACCTAGTTGATGCATCTATCAAAACCATGAAATATCTAAATGGTCCACAGTGAGGATGAATAGGACCACACATGTCTCCCTGAATGCGTTCTAAGAAAACTGGGGATTCCACAACAATTTTACTTGGGGATGGTTTAACTATCAATTTACCTTGAGAACAACTAGCACACTTATAATCACCAGCTGAACATATTTTGTGACTCCTTAAAGGATGTCCATGCGAATTATTAATTATTCTTCGCATCATTGATGATCCAGGATGACCAAACCGGTCATGCCATAAAATGAATGTCTTTGGATCATTAATTTTCTTATTCAAGACGACATTCGTTTCGACATGCCTTATATGAGTAAAATATAATCCAGAGGATAAAGCTGAGAATTTTTCTAACACTTCTTTTTTCCCATTTGAAACCAATGTGACATAGAGAAATTCTCTATTATTTTCGTTCACGGTCTCAATGTGATATCCATTTTGTCGAATATCTTTAAAGCTCAGTAAATTTCTTCTAGATTTTTCTGAGTATAAGGCATTGTCAACATGAATTGTTGTTCCCCCAGGCAACATAATATTTTCTCTTCCAGAGCCATTAATCAAATTGAAGATGTCATATATTGTTTGAACATTAGCCTCAACTAAGTTCAAACTAGAGAAATATTCTCTGTTTTTAAGGATTGTGTGCATTGTAGCACAATCAGCAAGACATATATCGCTCTTATTTGATTCATGATTTGAACACATGATTTGTTGATCCATCTGGACAAATAATATTTGGCAAATTAGAAAGAGTCATATTTCATTGATAAAAATTCATAATATTTTGCCTTTGATTTCGAAGGCATGGTAAAGGTCACAAAAATTTTCGGGTATATATATGACAATATTTAGGCAAAATAGCCTTTCATATATGACCAAAAAAAAAATGTCACAATTATGAGCGCTCATTGTCAATAATTATTTACCCTTTGTAGTGGTGCACCACTTTTGTTCCAACTTTTGTTGGAATTGTCAATCGACCTTTACTTGATATTTTCACCTTTTCCACGTCCATAAACTTATTATTGCGATCATGATCATTATATGCAACATATGCTTCTTAATTTGAAGCTGAATTAATTGGACGTGATCGATATTATATTTATAATATCTCATTATTTTACTCAGCTACCATGAGACAAGAAATCAATCCTTAATATTTATTGGATTGACATGCGAACTCGATATTTGTTGCAGCAATAAATCGAGGCGGGCCACGTGACCTTCTTTTTATTGTCTCATCAGTCATATTTCCACATAGCCTCTCATAGAGGTAATTAAAATTGCAGAATTATAATTAATATTTGAGTGATTAAATTTTGTAGCTTGAGACTCAACCACTCATTTTGAGCTTTTGGAGCATTACCTTTTTTTGGTATTTATATATTTATAACTCCATATGGTGAAAATATATATGAAATATTCACTTTTCAAATATCTAAAGAGATATTGGCAAATGATTGTGGACAACATACAGCCTTGCATAGATGCAAGCTTTATTCATAATTTGTAATATCTAATTATCATTACAAGAATTATAATAAGGTAACAAATTCAACTATGGTTGATTAATATTTTGAAAGTAAATATAATATAAAATAATTTTCTCTTTTCTTTTACGTAAAAAAAACATAACATATGATTAAGTATATGTTCACAACTTGATTCATTAATAATCAAATGTACTATTCGTATGAGTTGGTAGGACAACCTCCAGGTTGGGTGGCGAGACAAAGTCTGCTTAATGCCATGCCTCCTCGAACGGGATAACCCGTCTCCCTTTCAATGTTTAGCTTTACCGGGGACAAGGCTTACCCACTATCAACTCAAACTTATAGCATTATTTGTATTATAAAATCAAGAATAGAACGATAATTAATCGTTTGTAGTTTTAAGAGAAAACTAGTTATGTCACATATTGACTTTTGATTTATGATGTAGAAGATCGTACAAGACGCAACTACAGAGCATACTTTCGCAATCGGTGGCGTTATAATGTATAGTATATGAATAAAGTATGCATATAGATGTGATGCATGTAATAAAAGGAAGCAACCATAATAATATATAAATAAATTGAACTTATTTAAATAACAAAGGTTATACCTTACTAGCTTTGTCTCCTTAACAAGCCTTCTTGAACTTCAAGATCTCCTTAATGCTAGAGCAAGCTCGTGCTGATAACGTGTTGTAAATTGAATTGAAACTTGCTAAAAACTAGAGAAGGAAAATAAAAGACTAAGAACTTCTACTACTACAAAGAAGAGGAGAAGAAATGAGATAGTTGGAATGAGAAGTTTTCATTCAATTTGGTGTGCTCTTACAATGAGGTTAGCATCCTTTATATAGGCCTTTTGGTATGATGACAAATGTGCCTTAGCAATGTGGGACAATTAACATATACACCCCATGTCATACAACACTTTACAAGTAATCAATGTGGGACAATTAACACATACACCCCATGTCATACAACACATTACAAGTAATTTGACAATATATGGAAAAGTTGGTGTACATTGGAAATGAATATACAAGTTACATGACTACACAATATGTTGGTGTGCATGCATGGTCATCCACACTTCACAACACTAACCACTCATTTTATTTATTATTATTATATTTTTTTTACTCAAATCCATTAAGCGTACCCCATATGCCGCTACCTCGGTCCCACGTTGACACGCGACTCGAGGCACGTCCCTGCTCGCCTCGACACCGTTATGCCCTGCGAGTACCTTTCTCGCAGATGACCGAATTTCATTACTTTAATTTGTTCAACCTTTGGTATAAGATTTAATACGAGCATCAAACCAAAAATAACATGCCTCGGTGCCGACTCCCGAGATTTGGACATGTGTATCACGATAAGTGGGTCCCACGCATTTCCCTGAAATGAAACGTGGCACGAGGTAGATTTTTAGGATCGTTACAACCAGACTTAAACTCTTAGAACAAATAATGAGCAGAATAATATGAATATGATTCTATACGCATAAGCTATGAGAATCATCACTTATGTTAATATTTTGCATGCGACTTGATATTTATTGATAACAATTTTAAGTAATTTGGACGTACTTGAGAAATGTTATTGGATTTGTAGGGGTTTGAAAGATATGAATCTTGTAAATGCATACAAAAATACAAACTTTTAAGCTAATATGAATTATTAATGATCGCAATATGGATATGTGTTAACTTCATAAGAAGATGCAATAAGTTGAAAATGTTCTAAAATCACTCTAACAAGTTCTACAACATAAAATAAGTTTTGAGCGGTATTTGATGCACCCAAAGAAAATGTTTAGATTATAAGGTTCATAATTGAATAAGGTAAGATTTCGAGATTTGGAAACAACATTGGCTTTTATTGTAAAACCAATGAAAAAGTTTGGGTTATGGAACCTAAATCACACTATAGATCTAAACAATCACTTGAGCATTTTTGTCTTAATAGATAAAAAATGTGAAGATTTACAGAACATCGATATTAAACAATGTAGAAGATACATGAATAAACTTTTTCCTCTAAGAACACAATAAGGTCACATAGTATTGGATACATATATGATTGAACCTAGTGCAAGTGGGAGATGTTAAGTTATATGCCTTACGCCACTTCTATAAACGTTGTTTAACTATTATGAGTAGATGCATGTTTATTTTATAATAGTACCCATGAAATAGATAGAGATTTTATTCAAAGCTTAAGGCAACATCAACTTAGGGAAAATTTAGCTAATTGGATGGATGATAACAACAATAATAATGACAATGTCATTAATAATAATAATAATAATAATAATAATAATAATAATAATAATAGAATTAATAACAATAACAATAATAATAATAGAGAACTTATTTTAGACAAACAAATCAAAATGTTAGAGCATATGAGCCTATGTGCATAGCATACTCAGATGGATTTCCTTAATTTGAACATTAATCTTGATTTATTAGTGCCTTTCCTAACTTCTATGCTAAAACAATAAAGACCAACATAAATTCATAAAGGAGTATCAATATAAGGTTAACGGGATGAAACCGAAAGAAGGTAGCCTAGAATAAACCAAACTTAAAGTTTTTCTTTTACATTTAAAGATTAAGCATAAGATTGGTTGTTCTATCTCGCCCAGGATTCAATAACTACATGGACTCCAATGTAAGAAGCTTTCCTAGATGAATATATGCCTGCTAGAAAAATTAGTTCCTCTAGAAAGCAAATCATAATTGCAAAGGTGAAATATGAAAATTTTAACGAATTTTGGAATAGATTCCAAAGATTAATTTCTTCTTGTCCACAACTTTGATATACTTAAAGAGCTTTATTAGAATATTTTTATGAATGACTCAATCAATTTGAACAAAATATACTAGATACAATATGTAGTGAATCTTTATTTGAAATAACATCTGCTTAAGCAAAAGAAACAATCAATAAAATGGCTAAACAATCTACGTAATATGGTAAAAAGATTTAATCCTCAAAAAATAAACTCTATGAAGTTGATAATAGAAGAAATAATATGTCTAATGATGAAATTGATGAATTATCTAATATGGTTATGCTATTAATTAAAGATAGATCTAGTGGATTCTGTAATAAGGTTACAAATCCTACGGTTGTGTATCCACTCTACAAGAAGAGAATACTAAAGAGATTAATGCAATGATGAACCAATTTTTTGTTCCTCCAAGAAATTAATATAATAAAAATATTTATTATCCTGGAAGACAACACCCAAATCGTAGTTATGGTCATCAAAATCAAAATTATAATACTTATAGACCAATAGCTCAAATGCATTTTGCACTTATTTAAGAACCTCAACAAAATGCTCAATCTAGGAATCCAAATTTAGAGCAAATCTTGAATAATTTTATGAAACAAAGTCATTAAAACTTTACACAGATTTCTCAAAATAAGATTAAGACTAATACTATTATTAATGACTTGAAAAATCAGTTAAGTCAAATGAATTTACAAATAAATTGGTTTAGTACTCAATAGAGTAATCAAGCTAAAGCACCTACTCAAGTTGCTACTGCTCTTACTAATCAAGTACAAGTCAATGCTTTATTCAGTTATGAAAAAAAAAACAACTATAAGTGGAAAGATACATTAACAAGGAAATAAAAAAACACATAAAAATATTGAAGAAGATGAAGATGAAATAATGGCTAATATCATCCCTACTAGAGGGATGGCTAAACAAGTGAAATATACACCTTATCCATAAAGATTGTACCCGTGGTATTTAGCCAGAGTTGAAACATATGAAAAATCTTTACAAAAGTCTGAAATAATTGATAAGGATGAAAATGATAAGATTTTTGATAATTTGAATTAAGATATGTATTCATATTATACCATTTCATAACGATTAGCTGATGCTAGCATTTCATAACGATTAGCTGATACTAGGGAGGAAGAAAACAATGAAGACATTCTTAAAGCATTTAGGAAAATAGAAATTATTAAACCTTTGAAGGAATCAATTATGCGATTTTTTAATTATGAAAAAGTTTTGAAAGAATTTCCTGAATCTAAAGATAAGTTTTTCGAAGAACATAACGAAAACTTTGAGCAAAAAGTGTATGCTTTAATTAAAAAAAAAATATCTGAGAAATGTTCAGATCCAGGAATGTTTTGAATTCGTATTACAATAGGAACTTCTTTTTATAGATTTTCTTATGTATGCCCTTGAGCATCAATAAATTTGATGTCACTTAAACTATATGTTATTGAAAATAGGTTCATTGACCAATACACTTATTAATCTTACCTCGATTGGCAATACAGTTATTAAACCTTATGGTTTACTAGAATATGTCTTACTAAAAGTAAATGACTTAGTATTTCCAGATGACTTCTATGTCATGCAAATGGGAGAGTCAATATCATTTAAATCTTCACATATAATATTAGGAATACCATTTCTTAAAAAAAAACTAAAACTAAGTTAGATATCTTTGAAGGAACAACGTTTATGAAATTCGAAAACAAAATTATCACTTTTCATTTTAATGAAAAGTATGTCTATGATAATTTTGGAGAATCTAATAATTAAAAAACTAATGTTAAAGTATCTTTATAGTTAAATCATCATAATTTAAAAGTTAGAGTATTATTAATGCAATCAAAATGGAAGACGAAAATGTTATGACAAAAAATGAGCAAGTTGGATATACCTCAAACGAAAAGATAATAAGCAACCGAACAATGTTAAGAATGATCTTAAAATAGAGGAGTTTAATGTTACGAAGAATAAGAAAAGAAAAAGATGAATCTAGCAATTGTCAAGCTCGATAGTCTAGGAGATATACTCGCAAACATAAATGTTAAATGAGCTTGGTATTTTAAAGCTATTCGGGATATGTGTTCTAGAGAAAATTATATGCAAATACACTTCTTTCTTCATACTGAATTGGAGTTGGGTGTACTTGTTTCTAAAAAAGTTCTTCTACCGAATGGTTATTCAGGGAAACCAATAGGAGTGGTTACTAATGTACTAGTTCAGATTGACAAATACATTATTCCCATAGACTTTTTTATTATGCCACACTTCATCAATAAAGATCCTCCATTAATCTTAGTAAGACCTTTCTTAGACACTTTGCTAGTTGTCATAAATACTTTGAACAAGACAATCACTTTTAAGGTGCATGGCCGAGCAATCACTTTCTAGAATGGTACTAGAGTGGAAAATCCTACATTTAAGTTTATAGAACCCATTTAGAACTAGATGGTTCAAGCAAGCCAAGGATAGTAAACTAAAATGCTCTATGGGAGGCAACCCATACTCTATCTTTACTTTCAGTTTTAGTATTAGGATTAGTTAGTTATTTTTCTTTTCTCTCAACTTTTAACTCTTATAATGGGGATAAATTAGGAATTTAGTTCTGAAATAATTTCATATAAGGGGGGTTGATCGAGCTAATGTTTTTCTGTAGTATATAGTCTTTATGCATTAGTTTCTATGTTAATCAATTATTTATAGTAATGAAGTTATTGTTTATTACAAATTATAGCAAAAAAATTATAATTTTGAATAATTCTACCTTTTTATTTGACATGTATGAGAAAAAAACATTATAACTTGCATTAGGAATTTAATCTTTTATAGTGTACTTAAAATAGCAAAATTACCTTATGTAAAACAATGTAATTCTGTATAAGAAAGTATTTTATTTCAAAACAATTTTTTGAAAAACCCTAACATGACCAAAAATAAGTTTCATTCAACTAGATCTACAAAATTAAACCATAATTTAATCTGTGATTTTTTTTTCTCTAATTGTTCAATTTTCAAGATGTTCAAGTGTGAGTCCTCTATTGGAAATCCACTTATGAACAATGACCACAATTTGGAGTGTTAGTCCTACGAGATATTAAAAAAAAAATTTCTTTCTCTACCAAAATCCAAAGAACTTAAAAATAGCAAAAATGAAAGTCTTATTTCATTTTAGAGTTTCAACCTCTATTTATGTGTAGATAATCCCTTACTTATAATCCTTTTCGTAATACAACTATTGTATTTAGGGAGTTTAAGCAAATTATACATACGCCCCTATTAATTAATTATTATATAACAAATTGTAAGGGCTTTCATGACATAAGTTTTATCGTATAAAATTCATTACTTTTGACAAATTGAAATTATGTAAAACTATTTTTTTTTTACCCAATAGGCTCATGCGACGTTGGTAGTGAACCAAAACCATTTTGGTACAAAAGTTATAAGCTGTCTTTAGCAAAGCATATGACTATCAAAGTAGTATGAATATCAAAATCGATACAACCTAATGAATAACATATATCATATCCTTTTATCGCACGATAACCTTTGAATAATAATAAGACATGGAAAAATCATTCTTAATGTTCAATTCTACTAGTCTCGATCTTTAGGTAGACTAAAAAATCCAAACGACATTAATCATATAAATTCACTAGGACTTGGCCATTTAACAGTTTAACATATTGAGAGATCCATGGATATCTCTCTTTATATGAGAGTGACAAATTCTATCTTTGATTACACGCCTTCACATATTATTCATGTTGTAACCAATTACAATCTTTATAATCGTCTGATTAAAGACAACGTTTGATTGTGCCAAATTACCAGGCTCCTAATATTGAAGAATGTGGTAATCTCAAGTCGAAGAAGCCTTCACATATTATTACCATGCTCCCGCAACAAGTTCTCATGATCTCGATTTGTATCCCTACACTCATGATAATCACATGACCTATGACGACCCCAAATTCCGAGACAAATCGAGCACCGCCATGTTGTCGGATACGTCACCAAGCCGTGCCACGTCACATGCACGCCTGTCTATGACGGTCCGCGAACTTACCACCTAATACTCCAACTTAGTAAATTTTGATGATTAAATGATTATCTTAGCAAAATATACCAAGTTATAAAGTTTTATAACTTAATTTATTGATTTTGATTCTCTTCATGTTATTTTTAATAGCGGAAGTCTTAATAACTTGCATATATCTAATTTAAACAAGTTATGCATTAATTAACAACCTATGGGGTGGAAACCCCACAAAAGGATACCATGTATATAAGTTAAGGCGACAAAAATGTATAATATGCGCCAATATATATGTATCAGGTGAAAAGTCTCCCAAAATGATCCCAAAAAGTATGTATACGTAAATACAATCACCTACGAGTAGGCTAGTCCAGGCACTCCAAATCGGAGGTAGTCGCCAATCAATGCCTTCCCTCGGCTCGTCGTATGATATGCAACTTGCCACCAACAAATAATGACAAGTTCCAGGTAAGTAAATTCCATAGAAATTCAGTTAGTATTCACAAGAAACCAAAGAAATGGCTACAATTCATACATATAAAGTAAATGAACATGAACATAAAGCATGAATATAAGTCGTGAGATAATCAAGTATATGGAACGCGAGCATGGTGTATAGCTGTCGAGCCCGGGGACTAAATACTAAACCAAGAAGGCCCTAGAGGTGAGAAAATCCACACCCCCTCTTCACGGTCGAAATGAGGAACTCTGTTGGTCGGAAGGTAGACTTCTGCCCAACGCCTCAAAAGAGAGGAAATCTGTGAGGGAGGTAGACCTCACGTCAACTCGCTCTCGAAATCATCAACTCGCTGAGAGAAATCTCATGCGTATTCTAGGGTATGACCAACATCGTAGCAACAATCGGATCGTCGTCAACGAGAGAGCCGGAAAGGGGTCACACCGTCCCTTCGACCATACACAGACACACGCGGGAATAGAGTAAACATGAAAACTGAACAGGCGAAAAGGAATGTGAAATAAATAATTTATAAGGAAAATAAGTAAATTCCAAACTGACTTTCTCGTGGTTTTACTTAACTCAACAAATCACAAAAATGCCTCCGAAACGTCCCGCTCTCGTCTCGAGATACGTACCCAACACTCGACTATGATAGCCTAAGTCCCTAGTTTCCAATTATACAATTTTTGTCATTTTGGGCTATGTTACTTAAATCATTCAAATCACCATTTAACTAGGTGAAGTAACCTCACCTCCATCGCGTCGTCGAATCGCACCCCTCGTCGATGATCGATCAGTCCGACAGAGTAGGAAAAGGGTCGCACCGTCCCTTCGACCATACACAGACACACGTGGGAATAGAGTAACCATGAAAACTGAACTGGTGAAAAGTAATGTGAAATAAATAATTTACAAGGAAAATAAATAAATTATAAACTTACTTTCTTGTGGGTTTACATACCTCAACAAATCGCAAAAACGCCTTCGAAACATCCCGCTCTCGCCTCGAGATATGTACTCGACACTCGGCTATGATAGCCTAAGTCCCTAGTGTCCAATTATACAATTTTTTATCATTTTGGGCTATGTTAATTAAATCATTCAAATCACCATTTAACTAGGTGAAGTAACCGCAAGTCCATCGCGTCGTCGAATCGCACCCCTCGTCGAGGATCAATCGTTCTGACAGTGCGCCACCGCGTAGTTGCTCCACGCCATTCACCACCACAACCGCCACAACCGCCTCGCCGCCAAGGCTGCCGCGCTAGCATCGTGCGCTTGCGCGTCGGCGCCGACGCCGGCGTTGTCGTCGTGCGCTTGCGCTTGCGCATTCGCCGTGCGTGCGTCGCGGCGCCGCCGATCTTGCCGTCTATGCCGCAGCCCGCAGGAGTCGCTGGAGCCTCGCCACTGCCAGACGCCTCCGCCACCGCGTCGCTGGAACAGCGCCGCTGCCGTCGTCTCCACCGCCTAGTCGCGCAGCCACGCCGTTGTCGACCCGCCCGCCGTCCGCTCCTACACCATCACTCATCATTCCCCAGCCGCGCTATCTCTCCGTCGCTGATGCTGCTGGTTCGTCATCTCCATAGCCGCGTCACCGCACGCGGCCTCCGCTCTCGTCGCCTTGGCCGTTGGAGTCGCGCACCTTGGCTCTCCTCTCGCTCTCTCTCTCTTTCTTGTCTCCGCCGCTTCTCTCTCTCTCTCTCTCTCTCTTCTCTTTCCTCTCTCTCTCTCTCTCCTCTCTTTCTCTCTCTCTCTCTCTCTCTTTCTTTCTCTCCCTTCTCTCTACCCGATTTTAACGGAATTTTTATTTATTTTCATTTTTGGAGAAAAAGAAGTAATGATGATGTAGGGTGATGTGATGTGTGATGTGATGGGTGATGTGATGAGACAACTAAATCCCATACACCCGCGTACACCCGTGTTACGCGCACACCGAGACGTTGTAGACTCTTGCCACTGCGCGCGCACAACGCGACCATGTATAAATCTCAATTAACGTGGCGCAAACTATTAAATAATAGTAAAATAAATAACACTCGCCACACAAAAATAACATATTTCACCCATTAGGCGTGTCATAGACTATTACGCGACGTCCACGTGGGTCTGAGCTTAGGATATTAATCTGTGATTTATAGGTTAATTGGGATTAATTAAAACGGGTCGTTACAATCTTCCCAACTAAAAGGAATTTCGTCTCGAAATTTAAATTTAATTCGATCTTGTCCTTTGAACAAGTGGGGTGTTGCCCTCGCACGGTATACTCTCTCTTCCCAAATGAGGCCTTTTAAGGGTGAAACCTTCAAGTAGAACAGTGGTCTACCTCATAGCTCAGGCCATCGCGATAGTTATTCACGTATTTCTTTCCCCGCTTGCTTAGCAGCTTAAAATGTCGTCGTATGTGTCTGATCCACTTGTGTGACCCCGTGCATCTCAAGGCACAATCCCGACTCAACTTGTCGCTATTATCTAATATCGTATAAGACCTCAATCTGACCTTTACTTGAAAGCCTTTATTTAATTTTTTTTTCCTTTTTGACCAATCAGCGACTGGTAAATATCATTTTAAGCGCTCACACAAATTATATTCTTTTCACATGCCGCTTGACAAAATTGGGTGCCTTGGACTTACACATTAACCTTTGTATCCAAATCTGGAGGTTATCGTGTATTATCGAGATAAAGGTGCTTGCCAATCTGATACATAAATAAAACTTTCGTGGCGATACCTTCGCTCTTTTGTCATTTCTGTTGGCAACCCTGCAACCTACCATTTCCGATTATGTCCTACCCATAAAACATGTCAAGTAACTCGATCATAGTGAAAATATTTTCGGGCACTTCTTCGTCGTTTTGCTTTACTATGATATTTAAGGTGTTCAAAGCTTTTCTGCGATGCTAAGTAAGCACAATTTCCAATTGAACTACGCTCGAACTCCATATATTTAACTTCATATAAAGCTGTGTTTTAGATTCTCGAATGTAGTTGAAACGTGCGTCCCCAGGCCTTAGTTGTAGCGCATGCCTAACTAGGTCATACCTCGCGTGTACAAGGATCTAAAGAGTGCAATAACTCGAATGGCAAGGTTGACCTTTGCTTCTCTTGATTCTCTAAATAGTCGTGCATGGATAGATTTTAGATCTATAGACAATCTGCTTCTTTTGTTTCCTACCAGGATGTCAGATCTAATATTTACAACAATAGTTAACCTACTAACTCCAACTTCGTATCTTAACATCTTCTATTGGACTTCCTGAGTTAAAACTTAACTCTCCATCTTTAACGCGTACCTAGAATCTTCCGTTTCCCTGTTTAAGAATCTAGTCATAATACATCACCTAAATCTTTCTTGTTTCACCACACAACTATTTTTTTTTCTTTTTATCCTTGATACTAATGACTCGCACGCGCTTAGTTAGATTTAAATCACTGTGCTTTCAAGGCTTTCCATGTCCCTTTAGGGCATTATCCCAAACGTTCTGCGGATTGGGTCGGACTGATCATAAGTGCAAAATCTATTACGATCGAGTCAATTCTAGATTCGTGAGAACTTCGCAACAGCTCGTTCCTTAGGTTGGCTTGAGGTCATTTCGGCCTTAAATATATTTGCAAACTCTATTTCGGCTCGTATTCCTAATTTGTTCCCAATCCAATAAGTGGCAGTGTGGCCCCGCTTACCTCATGAACCGCGAACAAATCATGGCGCAATAGTGGAGTTACTCGAACTGTTATTTCTGCAAGACTACTCCAACGCTCTCGCCGAAGCTAAAGGAGTTCGTACTTGCTTTCATGTAGTTTTGAGTCATCTCAACAGTATCTGCTTCCATAGAGTCTACTAAAAATCTATTTGTCCCATGTCTTACACATGTTCCTAATTGTCGACCTGACGATCACTAGAGTCTACTGTGTAGCGTAAGCTAGACTTTTTTTTTTGCTATCACGAATGATTGTCTATGAGCTATACCTCACTCACAAATGTCAGTTATCGTACTGCGCACCTTATAAGTGTCAGCTCAGAAAGAGGTCATTCCTATCTTGCATATGTCATTTCCCTAAAGGGTTCAGACCAATAGTATTTCTTAACTCACAACCCGTAGTATGCATGAAGTAATCGTCAAAATCTTAGTCTCGACAAGATACCAAGGTGTTCTAATATTTGTTTCTATTAATAATTTAAACTTTGCATTAGACTGCCCTTCCTTACTTGTTGCAGTAACCAAACTGGTGGCAGACTAAGTTAGAAAGTCATGACTCACGTAAACATTCTCGGCAATTATCGTTTGCCAACCTAAAATAGGCATCCTATGCCGATTTGGTTATGGTAACATCTTACCTTCGGCTGCCACGCTGAGAATAACGTCTGTGTTGGCTCAAAATATGGTCGAGCCCTAACTCACCTATCATGTAACTAGGTATAAAATGATATAACGTCACCATCTCTAGACATTTATTAATTGAACTAATAATTAAATTGGCATTTTATTTGCTATTCAGACACCACCCGAATTGGGGCTTTGGTATATAAAACTGTGCTAGTATCGATATTATCGTAATTGACACAATTGAGTTTCTACGGATATTTATCCTTGTAACATCTCGGTTATCACACCCGAAGTAACTGATTGGTTGTTTCTCATCTAGTGATATCGTCTGACTACTCAATGGTAATGGTGATGTCAAAGTCGTTAGCCTATACTACACTCTCTTTTTGTTCCTTATGGCTGTACTGGAAACTATTGAGTATTTGTCCTGAAGCTGACTAACTATCCCCAAATCTTCGGCTGCGTTTCCACTTACACCTTTTTATTGCCTCAGTACTTGATGAAGTCCAAGAATTAGCTTGCAAATTCTTGACAGGATGATGATGAAGTCCAAGAATTAGTTTGCAAATTTTTGACAGGATAATGATGAAGTCCAATAATTAGTTGCAAATTCTTGGAAAAATATGAAAAGATATGACAGGATGACATTTTTGTAATTTCGGTGAAGTTCGGGCGTTTGAGTTTCGACGTTCCAAGGGCATGGGTTGATTGGAAACGGCGTGGAGATCACGAGTCACTATTATGCCGTGTCTACGACGTTTTTCGGCGAAATTCCATCATTTTGGCATCAGAAACGGTAATTTTGCTATTTTAGGAAAGTTTTGTTTAGATTATAACTTTCATTAGGAATTTCCCTTTTTATTGCTGTTTGCGGCGTTTGTTTCTATTTTTCGTCTAGTTTCCAATTTATGGCTTTTAGGGCTTTTGGACTTTTTACTATTTTTGGCAAATTTTAGGGTTTCGCTATTTAAGCGACCTATTGGATGTAATTCGCAGTTTTTTTGCTTGAATAAAAGAATTTTTGAACTTGGCTTAAGTTCTGACCTAGATCGAGTTGTTTGTGGATTCGTTCAACTGGTTTAGAAGATATCTGCTGCGTTAGTTGGTATCGAGCCTGCTTCAGCGTGATTGAAGAAATCATGCCGCCGAAAGAGGAACTAGCAGCGTATCAAGGAGGTGTATGACCGTGACAATCTGAATCGACAAATCGGCCAAATAATTGACCAACGCATGGGCGCGGTGGTAGAACTATTAACTGCCATAATCGATCGGTTGTTGGGTCAGAATATGAATCGTGTCCGTAACCATCGAAGGGAACCTGTTGGTGATGAACGTGTAGGAGACTCTTCTACCGAAGGGGAGGATGAGTATGTTGAGGCACCGAGGAGGCGTTATAGCCCGCGTGCAGTTGAGGATGATCGCAGGGGGTGGGAGTCTGGGATGAAGACGGATGTCCCAGAATTTCATGGCACCCTTCAACCGGAAGAACTCTTGGACTGGCTGGCGTCAGTTGAAGAAGTCATAGAATTCAAAGGTGTGCCCGAAGACAAGCGTGTGCAACTGGTTGCGACCAGATTCCGCAACAGGGCCACGGCTTGGTGGCAACAGAAGAAGTTGATGCGGAATAGGAATGGAAAGGCGAAGATCACCTCGTGGGAGAAGATGAAAAAATACTTACGGGCTGAGTTCTTGCCTTACAACTTCCAACGCCTTATGTATCGAGGTTGCGAGAATCCGAGACAGGGGCAAAGTCGATAGATGATTACACTACTCGAGTTTTATCAGTTAGTCACTAGAAACGAACTGCAGGAGACTAACGACCAATTAGTGGCGCGGTATATTGGTGGGCTGAGGATGCAGATCCAAGATGTCGTCAACATGTTTGATTCGGCTTCCTTATCTACAGCGCACCAGCGAGCATTGTTGGTGGAGAAACAACAACATCGGGGTGTGAGTAATGCTTCCAGTAATGTTAGTGTTGGGAGAACCAATACTGGAGGTAATACTGCTGCAATTAACCCTGCTAGTCGCACGAACAGACCTAGCACTAGTGAGATTAAATGCTTCGTTTGTGGTGAAGTTAGTCACGGGAAGTCAGAATGTAAAGGAAAGAATGCTCTCTTTATTGAGAACGAAGAGGAAGACGAAGGGGAAGAGGCCAACATCACAGCAGAACCAACCTTTGATACTTCTGACAACACAGAAGAGGAGATCGTGACTGGAGATGTGGGTACTGCCTTGGTTGTAAGGCATTCTTGTATGACTCCTAGAGCAGTCGCCGATGATGAGCGGCTGCAGAATAACATCTTTCAGCCCAAGTGTACCATCTTAGGCAAGGTGTGCAGGTTCATGATTGATGCAAAAGGCAGTTGCGAGAATATCGTCTCAGTTGAAGCGGTTCAGAAGCTGGGCCTTGCAACTGAACAACACCCCAGGCCCTACAAGCTAGCTTGGCTGAAGAAGGGTGGTGAGGTGAAGGTGTCGAAGCGCGCCTTGGTGACCATTTCTATTGGTGCTAACTACAAGGGTTCAGTCTGGTGTGATGTTGTGGCTATGGATGCTTGCCACTTGTTACTGGGACGTCCTTGGCAGTTTGATAGGGAGTTGTGCATGATGGCAGAGCCAATAAATACACCCTTATGTTCAAAGGAGTGACGATTGTGCTAGTACCCGCTAAGGATCCGGAGGAAGTTAAGCCTACTAAAGAATCTAACAACTTGCTGTCTTTGGCAAGATTTGAAGATGAATTACAAGATTCTGAGATACTTTACATCTTGATGGGAAATGAGGTAGATCGAGATGTTGATGTTCCTGAAGCTGCAATTCCTATTGTGAAGGAGTTTTGTGATGTTTTCTTTGATGAGATGTCAGAAGGACTGTCACCATTGCGTGATATTCAGCATCAGATTGACCTTGAACCTGATGCGTCACTACCTAATAGACCACACTACCGAATGAGTCCCAGTGAGCATGAGGAGTTGCGCAGACAAGTTGAACGTTATTGGCAAAGGGATTCATTCGTGAAAGTCTGAGTCCGTGTGCACTACCAGCCCTCCTTACACCAAAGAAAGATGGCTCCTAGCGGATGTGTGTGGACAGTAGAGCAATCAACAAGATTACTGTCAGGTATCGCTTTCCTATCCCTCGCTTGGATGATTTACTTGACCAATTGAGTGGAGCAAAATATTTTACAAAATTGGATTTGAAGAGTGGGTACCACCAGATTCGCATTAGAGTTAGGGATGAGTGGAAGACTGCTTTTAAAATCAGGGAGGGGCTGTATGAGTGGTTAGTCATGCCGTTTGGGTGGTTAAACGCACCTAGCACCTTCATGAGAGTCATGAACCAGAGCTTGAGACCTTTGATAGGCAAGTGTGTTGTGGTATATTTTGATGATATATTGATATACAGTACTAACGAGGAGGAACACCTCCAGTATGTGCGAGATGTTCTGACTATCTTGCGCAGGGAGAAGTTCTATGCTGCGATGAAGAAGTGATAATTTTTTACACCGAATGTCCTTTTCATTGGATATGTCATTTCTGGAGAAGGGTTGCAGGTTGATGAGTCTAAAGTAGAAGCCATCCGCACTTGGCCTAGACCCGCCACCGTCACGGAGGTTCGCAGCTTTCATGGGTTGGCTTCCTTCTATAGGCGGTTCATTCCACACTTCAGCAGTATCATGGCCCCAATTACAGACTGTATGAAGGGCGTGAAGTTTGGGTGGAGCAACGAGGCAGATAAAGCATTCCAACTGATCAAGGTGCGGTTAACCACTGCACCCATTCTGATGTTGTCAGATTTTCACCTACCTTTTGAGTTGCATAGTGATGCATCCAAGGTAGGCATTGGAGTTGTCTTAAGTCAAAATAATAGGCCTGTTGCCTATTTCAGTGAGAAGCTGTCTGGGGCAAAGTTGAGGTATAACACATACGATGTGGAGTTCTATGTAGTGGTACAAGCCGTGAAGCGTTGGCGACATTATCTTTTCCACAGAGAGTTCGTGTTGTTTACAGACCATGAGGCATTGCGACACTTACATGGTCAGAACAAGGTCTCGGCCAGACATGCTTCTTGGGTGGCCTATTTGGACCGCTTTACTTTTGTGGTGAAACACAAGTCTGGTGTGACCAACAGAGTTGTTGATGCCCTGAGCAGACGAAAAAGTTTGTTGAGCCGCATGACCATTGAGATACCTGGGTTTTCCTCCTTCTCTGATTTGTTTACTACTGATCCTTTCTTTGCTACTATTGTGGAGAAGGTGCGGAGTAGGGAGCGAATTGATTACACACTCCAGGAGGGTTACTTATTTCGAGGCAACCAGCTTTGCATTCCTAATTGCAGCCTGAGATTGCTGATTATTATAGAGTTGCATGGAGAGGGACATGTTGGGCGTGACCGCACTTTGCAGCTGGTGTAGGCCTCTTACTTTTGGCCTACCATTCGCAAGGAAGTGGACAGATATGTGCAGCGGTGCCGGACTTGCCAGCTTTCGAAGGGTACCGCAACTAATGCCGGTCTATATATGCCTTTGCCCATTCCAAAACAGCAAGCATGGATTTCGTGTTGGGGTTGCCTAGAACTCAACGGGGAAATGACTCTATTTTTGTGGTGGTTGACCATTTTTCCAAGATGGTTTCACTTCATCCCATGCAAGAAGACTACAGATGCTGTAAAGGTGGCTCAACTATTCTTTCGGGAGGTGTATAGATTGCATGGCCTTCCTACTTCGATTGTTTCAGATCGGGACACCAGATTCCTTAGCCATTTTTGGCGCAGTTTGTGGGCTATGGTGAACACGCAACTGAAATTTAACGGTGCTTATCATCCGCAAACAGATGGGCGGACTAAAGTTGTCAACCGTTCGTTAGGCAATCTTTTGAGGAGCTTGGTGGGTGAGAATGTCAGGAGTTGGGACATCAAGTTGAGTCAGGCAGAATTTGCACACAACCATGTTGTTAATCGAAGTACCGGGTTTAGTCATTTTCAGGTTGTGTATTCAATGCTACCTCGAGGTCCTGTTGATTTGTTACTAGTGCCAAGTAAGACCAGATGGCATGGCAAGGCAGAAGACTTTGTTAGTAGGCTGCAAGAGATTCATCAATTTGTCAAAGATAACTTGCAGAAGGCTGCTGACAAGTACAAACAATATGCAGATCGGAAGAACCATCACGTGGAGTTTGAAGTGGGTGACTTTGTGTGGGCAGTTCTCACTAAAGACCGATTCTTTGTGGGTGATTACAACAAATTGTCAGTTCGGAAGATTGGTCCTGTGGAGGTTCTATCCTAATGCTTACAGATTGAAGTTGCCAAGTCATATTCGCACGGCTAATGTATTTAATGTCAAACATCTTGTTCCCTATTATGGGGATACGTCTGATGATGACAATTCGAGGGCGAATTCTGTCCACCCTGGGGAGAATGATGAAGTCCAAGAATTAGCTTGCAAATTCTTGACAGGATAATGATGAAGTCCAAGAATTAGTTTGCAAATTCTTGACAGGATAATGATGAAGTCCAAGTAATACCTAATTTATCCCCATTGTTATTTGATTAACATAGAAACTATTTTTTCTTTTAAGGATAGCATAAAGACTATATACTACAGAAACAATAACTTGTAATAAACAATTTTTGTTAGGGTTTCTATGTTAGGGTTTCTATGTTAACTTTTATAGTGTAATCTATGTAAAATTATAATTTATCAGGATAAGTTAGTGTAAAGTAAGTAATGTTTTTTTTATAATTTTGTTAGGTCATTGATTGTGTTTAAGTCTTGATTGGAATTTGGGATTGAAGCACAAGCAAATTTAGTGTTGGTTTTTGTTTTACATAAGTGTTTATGTTTCACATGTTTTTTTTATATCTTTGATCATATACTATTTACATTGATTGAATTAGGAGAATAAAAAAAGTTTTCATGACTTTAATATTTAAGGAGACATTTTTTCTTTTAAGGATAACATACTAGCTTTGGACTAAACTCTATGGAGCGTCATGGTAACAAAAGAACGAAGACAATTTTTTCCTTTTTTAAATCAAGTGGGGAGGCATCTAAGGTTGACAATCTTTCTCCATCAGTTGTTGAGGCTTCATCTTGTGAGGAAACGAGACCTTTAGAATCTCCAACTCGAGAAGTTTATAATGATTATAATTCTCTTGAAAGAGATCCGGGCTTGCGTACTCCAATACGACAATATTCCTTCAATGTGAGAGATGAGATTAGACGAGCATATATAAAGATGGGCCCTTATCAACCTAGGTTGTCAGAATACCCACGAACTCTATTCGGAAATCAATATCGTCGCTTTCAACCAAAATGGTTTGGAGAATTTCAATGGTTTGAGTATTCTCCTTCAAAGGACGCGGTATTTTGTTTCCCGTGTTACCTTTTTGAAAATGGTAATACACCTCACTGCACATTAACTAATGGAGGACTTTAAAATTGGAAGAGAGTTAATCAAGGGGTTAATTGTCCATTCTTGATACATATGGGAAGTATCAATTCGCCGCATAGAAATTCTGTACAATCTGTTGAGAATTTGTCGAATGTTACTCGACACATTGACAGGGTGATAAATGCACAAACTTCAGAGGATGTTCGAAAAAATCGGTTGCGCCTTAAGGTTACAAGTGAGGCTGTTCGATGGCTTAGTTTACAAGGATGCGCAGTTAGAGGTCATCGTGAAGGTTCAACTTCAGAAAATCGAGGAAATCTCATAGAAATGTTGAAGCTTATGGGTAGATTAAATGTTAACATTGAGGACGTTATACTCGACAATGCTCCAGGGAATGCAAAGTACACCTCACCAAATATTCAAAAAGAGATTTTGCATATTATGGCTAACATGGTGAGAAAACAAATTCGTGAAGAAATTGGAGATAAAAAAGTTTTGTCTATTAGTTGACGAAGCCAAGGATGCAGAAGGCAAAGAAGAAATGGCAATTGTGTTGAGATTCGTGGATGGTCAAGGCTCAATTAAAGAGCGTTTTTTTTATATTGTCCAAGTCGAAAACACCGCTGCTTTAACACTTAAGAAAAGTGTATGTAACTCTCTTGCTCGGTATAACTTACTTATAGATGACTTGCGTGGTCAAGGATATGATGGTGCTAGTAACATGCGTGGGGCATGGAATGGGTTGCAAGCTTTATTTCTCAAAGATTGTCCATATGCATATTATGTGCATTGTTTTGTTCATCGACTACAACTAGCATTAGTTGCAGCTTCTAAAAAGGAACCGTCGATTTGGTTACTCTTTTCAAAGTTGTCTTCTATCGTTAACCTTATAGGTTCTTCTCCAAAACGCCTTACTGAGTTGCAAGCCTTTCAAGCTGTAGAGATTGCACGTAAAGTAGGTAGTGGTGAACGTGAAACTGGTAAAGGAGCTAATCAAATCGGAAGTTTACAACTAGCAGGAGAAACACGGTGGAGCTCTCATTTTGATTTTATTTGCAGTGTGATAGATATGTATTGGGAAACGATGCAAGTGCTTAAAAAATGGTTAGTGATGGATCTACTGATGATATTCGTGGTGAAGCAAAAGGTGTTTTAATGATGATGGAAACTTTTGACTTCGTATTCATGTTGCATGTAATGCATAGAATTTTGGGAATTACAGATATGCTTTGCCGAAACTTGCAAGAAAAAACTCTAGATATTCTGAATGCAATAGATTCAATTGCCACAACAAAAGTACTTCTTCTAAAATTACGAAATGAAAGCTTTGATCACCTTTTGATGTGTGTGAATTCGATTTGCATAGAGTATGAAATCGAAACACCCGATATGAATGCTTGGTACAATGAGGGCACAGGTCGTTCTTGTCAGAAAAAAGTCTCGTCACAGTTGAGCATCATTACCACTTTGATATGTTCAATTACGTGATTGACTATCAATTGGAAGAGTTGAATTACAGATTCAATGATGATGCATTGGAAATCCTTAAGTTGAGTTGTGCTTTACAACCAAATGATCAGTTCAAATTATTTGATGTTGATCAAATATGTATTCTTGCAAGAAAGTTCTATCCTGCTGATTTTAGTGATCAAGAAATGCGTCATTTGAGATGTCAATTGGAGCATTATGAGATTGATGTACTTCACCACAAGTGTTTTCAGAATTTGTCATCAACTTCTGAGTTATTGGAGATATTAATTCGAACAAATAAGTCACATCACTACAACTTGGTTGAGAGATTGATTCGTCTTATTTTGACTCTACCTCTATCCACGGCATCAACAGAGCGAGCATTTTCAGCTATGAAGCGTATTAAGACTGATTTACGAAATAGAATGGAAGAAGAATTCTTGACTGATACTATGATCATTCATATTGAAAGAGAATTCGCTCAAAATATCAATATAGATGAAGTAATTGATGAATTCGATTCTTTAAAGCAAATGAGGGCACAACTTAAATAGGTTATTTTTCTTCATATTCTGATTTTTATATAATTTATTATTTAAGTATTATTTTTATTCTTTACCCACCAATATAATTTATATTTGATTCTATATTGTTTGTGTTTGCAGCTGATACATTTTTCATTGATCGAGTCATGTTTGTGACAAGTAGACAACAATTTTTAATTTAAGGTACTTCAGTTGAACTCATTATCTATTGATTTGGTTTCGATTTGATCTATTACAAGTGTTTGTGTTCAAATTTTTTTTTTCTTTGCTTAATAGTTTGTGGCTTAACTTATGCGATAACCATGCTAATTTTATGTTTGTCATGGATGCATATATATATATATATATATATATATATATATATATATATATATATATATATATATAGTGGTATAATTTATTTAAAGTATACATAATAATATATAAAAATAATAATTTAAAAAATATTTATAGCCCAGGGCTATCAAAAATCCTGGATTCGCCCCTGGCTATAATGGAATAGCAATTGGAATAGCGATGGGGAAGCTCGTCACTAAGCACTTCGTCGCTATTTCGACCTCGTTGCTATTTTCAGACCGATTGACAAAAAACCAAAACAACAACAAATCTTACAAAATATACAAAAAACAACAACAAATCTAACAATTAAATCAAGTTTATTTAACAATAACAACTACAACAAAGGAAAATAAAAAAATAGAAACACAAAAAATAAAAACAAATTGAAAATTTACAAAAAAAAAAAACCAGACATCTAGTTTCGCCGTCGACCAGAGGCGGTGCAGTTGGAGAGGAGGAATCGACGAGAAGATTGGTGAGACCGGAGATGGCAGCTGGAGAGGAGGTTGGAGAGGAGGAGCGGCTAGAAAGGAGGCATGGTTGGAGATGGAAGCGTGGTTGGAGAGGAGGCGTGGCTGGAGATGGAGGCGCGGAGGCAGGCACTACTGGAGAGACGGCGGCTCGAGGTAGGGGCCGATGGACAAAGACGACGGAAAGGTCGGTGGACAGGGGGGGCGGAGGAGAGACGTTGGAGAGAGGCGATGGAGAGGGGGAGAGAGTGGTTTATAAGTGGGAGCTAAGGATTATGGTTTGTTTTTAAGTGTGAGAGAGAGTGTGTGTGGGCCCCACTTGCCACATGGGCATAATAAATTTTATTTTTTTGACCATTGGGTAGGAAAAATCCTGCCCAAAAAATAGCGACGAAGGTCGTCGCTATCCCCGTCGCTATTTTGGTCAAAGGGATCACCTCCGTCGCTATCCCCTCACTATTTATCGATGGGGAATAGCCTGTCGCTATTCCCTGTCGCTGTTGGCAACAATTTTTCGTAGTGTACATAATTTTGGTTTTCATGCCACTATCACATAAATGATTTATCAAATAAATTTTTTTGGTAGAAATGTATCAAATAATATAAAATTACTTAAATGATTGTTGAAGGGTACATTATTGAAACTTAATCAATAAATTGTTGATGCATTATAACATGCTAATAATCTTCAAAACTCGCATAAACGATTTATCAAATAATATAAATTAAATGATATACATAGCATGATTGATTTATCACTTTAAGTTGAATTTATTTTAAAAAAAATATCATTTGCTTATGTATTAGTTATCTATACTATATATAATGCCAATCATCTGTACCTTTTTCTATTAATCCAAAAATTAACATTATTTTAATATTGTCCTTAAAAGCATATTTCCTATAGGTCTGAAAAAATATAGAGAATTGAAACTTGAGGGCATTTATGGAAGCAAAATACAGTTATGGTTAGTTTTGAGTTGACCCTATTTTTTGAAAATTTAAACTTAAACTTCTCCTTAATTGTCTCCTTAATTATCTCCTTTAAATGTTCAATGCACTTTCTCTCTCTTTGTGTGTGCATATTTAGATGTATATAGGTCTATTTTTAAATTTTAACATATTACGAGAAAAAAAATATTACGAAAAAATAATATATTTGACTCACGTGAGGAGGACGTGCCCTCAATTACTCGTGTATTTAATAAGCTCTGACAATCTATTTATCACAAATATTGTTTGACGTATAACACATTTTTTTTTAATAGATACGCTTAAAAAGTTTGTGTTCCATGATAGTTGGGAAGGGATGCATGGATTAAGTTCTTTTAATCTTTTGCTTCAAACACCATATTGCTTTGATATTTATAATGAATACAAAGTGAAAAATGTGTTGCAATTTTTTTTTTAAGTGATTGTCGTGAGAAAATACGAAAATTTGTAACACATTATAGACATAAATAAAATGTTTATTCTTCTAGAGTGATTATTTTCTCAACGATAAAACATTAATAGGATTTAGTGCAAGTTAATTCAAATAAATTTTTATTATATTGCAAGAAAGAAACTAATAGTGGAGAAAAGTCAACATAAATTAAATTAAATAGAGACAACAGATAAAAAAGGAAAAATATAAATGTTAATTAACATTTAATAAGAGGTTATATCTCTCCGTTCCAAAGCTCATCAACTGTCTTGTAAGGACTTTTGGTCTTGTGTACAAAAACCTCTCCCCTCATTATCTTTCTTTCCTTTAACGCCTCAATTTGGATTACATCTTCTTCATCTAACCTCAGCTTTAGAGCATTCAAATTCTCCTCCATTCTGTCTTGATTAAAACTCTTTGCTACTACAGTTGTTCCCGTTGATATGCCCCAACTAAGTGCAACCTTTAGGTGCAAAAAAGTAAGGAAAAATTAACAAATTTTAAGGTTTAGAAAAATTAGAGTTAATTTTCACTTTTGTTTTGTAGCTCTACTGGTATGTCATCACTTTTATATAAGGTTGAGGATTTGACTCTCCTAATTTTATAAGATTGAGGATTGTAGTTGGGTAGTATAAAATGTAGGTTTTTTTTTTTTTTTTTTTTAAATAAACTATTTTAAAAAAATATAAATTAATACTTCGAAAAAAAAAAAAAACTTGTTGGTTGACATTAATTAGTTGAAAAATAATTTTGAGCAGTAAATAGTTAAAGACTAAGAGTATTCTCGACTCACTTGAGCAGGAGTGGCGTTGTGCTTGGCTGCGATGGACTGGATTACGGGATTCTCCACCACAACATTTGATCCCCATAGTGTCCTTGGCGCACCAAGTGGTGAGTATGCAGTAACATGGATTCTATTCTCGTTACAGAACTCCCTAAGTTTCTTCTGCCTCCATATTGGGTGCATTTCCACCTGCAATTAATAAAATAGGATTTTTAATTAATTTCAAATTTTTTGGTGGTAATTATTTTCTTACTTTTGAGAATTTTGAGAATGTTGAGATAACTTAAATGTCTATTATAACCTTGTTTGGTTTATTGTGAAACTTTCAAGGTAGTACACTCCCTTGGAAGAAAACTAATTCCTTGATAGTTGACTATTTTTGTTTGAAAAAATTATAAATATATTTGGGGTGTTTTGTAGCATTTTTTCTTGTCTATAGTAGCTTGCCCTTGTTTCGGTATATACACTTAATTGTTGTTACCATATATAGTACTGCGTACTATAATGCTATGAGAGTACCTGGTTAACTGATGGTTGGGAAGATCCATGATCTAAAAGTTGTTCAATCTTCTTGCAAGAAAAATTGCTGACACCAATACCCCTGCAGAGGCCCATGTCCAAACATCTCTCCATTCCAGCCCAAGTGGTCTCCATGTCCAACTTCTCAAAATCATCTTCCAAGGGCACAGGATAATTAGCCCATTCCTTCAGTTTGACTGGCCAGTGTACAAGGTACAAGTCCACATATTCCATCTCTAGGTGCCTACTTACATAAACTCAAACATCAAAATCTCACTATATTAATTGAAAAAATAAAAAAAGGAAGAAGAAAGGAGTTACATGCATGTTATAAGTATGTACAAAAAGTTATTTTTGAAGAAGATCAAAGTGAGATCGAGGAAGTAGTTCTAATTTTCTTTGTCACAATAATATATAAGTAATTCTAATTAATGTGTCTTACTTGAGACTTTGTTTCAAGGCTGAAACAGGGTCATGGTGGTCACACCCCCAAAGTTTTGTAGTGACAAAAAGTTCTTCTCTTGTAACCATCCCATTGTGAATTTCCTCAATTAGAGCTCTTCCCACCGCAGGCTCTGAACCGTATATCTTTGCTGTATCAAAATGCCTGTAACCCAACTGCAATCCACCATTACATATATATGTGACTAAGTTATATTAACACCACATCTATGCCGCCAAAGAAATCGAAAAAACAAAATATATAGCTCCTTATATCTAAATCTATATAATGAACAAACAAGAAATTAATTAATAGAGATAGCGAAATAAAATGAATAGAAGAAGAGATTAACAAAAAAAAAAAAGATTATTAATTAATTTGGGCACCTTGAGAGCCGTCCGTATTGCCATCTCAATCATTTCTCTGCTGTCAAACAGAGATGCAGTGCCTAGACCAAGCACGGGCATATTGGGCATGGTCATGCTTCCTCTATACTTACTCTCAGTCTCTGCAAATTTTGCAATACTGATCCGAGCTCACCAGGATCTGAACCACATACATGCATTTGTGTATTAATCACAGCACTTCTACAAATTAAAGTCAGCTACCACACATGATCCCAGATTAATCAATAATTAGTACTACCTACTTTGATGAAGATCGATGCTAGTAAATCAACTCTGGTTGAACGACTTAATTAATTATTAATTATTAATTTGGTTGATACACACACAGATATATAATATAATATAATAAAAAATACAGATATTTGTCTAAGATATATTACTATTTTCGATAAGTAAGATATATTATTACAAAGTTGCCAATTACCCTTAAAAAAATTTATCGACAAGTTGTGGATCCTCCTAGACACCCATAAAAGTTAACCAGATCATGCACCACATGCATAACAATTAACCACATTTTTCCTTTGATTAACTATGAGTATCTAGATATACTCGCATGATTGGCTAGTCCGACGAGCCCTGAGATTGTAGAAAGAGAGCACTAGTTACTGATGTCTAGTTGAAGTGGGGAATTGAACTTAAAACAGTGCACCTAATCCACACAGTTCCCCATCTTCGCCGTACCACTAGAGCAACCCGTTGGGGTTACCATTAACAACATTTCGCATATATATGTACTTATTAGGTCAATCATAGTTATTGGGCATGCTAATTTGTTTGGAACTCATGATCATCTCGGAATAGGCGGGTACAAAATTAATAGAACTTCTAAAGAATTGTCTAATTATATCAACTTGACTTGTAGGACATGATCAATGGAAGTGGCAATAGATAAAAAATTTCAGTTCTTCCACGAGAGCGCACTCAAATAAAGGAAGCTGATAATTACCAACCAATGTTCTCATCACTTCAACCTACATGTGGTTGAGAACTCGAATCGCCCAATGTGGGATTCAGAATTATCAAAAATAAAAAAATAAAGTGATGCGCAAAATAATTAATAAATTGATCTTATACAAAAATTAATATAAACCCTATTTATCAACTAAGAAAATCTAAAAATAATAATAAAAAAAGAGCTGCCAAATGGACCTCAACTTTTGTTCACTACAAAAATGTACTAGAATAGCAAAGGATTTCCTTGTCGCAATTCTATTCTAGTACGATCCACCGCTATAGGGCTTTAGCGATGTCGCTATTTTTGGGCGACCGGTGTCAGAAATAGCGACGATTACCTATCGCTAAACTCGTCGCCAATCCCGTCTCCTTTTTTGACATGTGAAAGGCATCAACTGTTTTTTTGCCACATCAAAACAATTAGCGTTGGGCCCCGTCGCTAAAGCCGTCGCCATTTACTCCCACGTGGACAACAATAGCGACGGGAAGTCATCGTCAGGCTTGTCGCTATTCTATTAAAAAAATTTTATTTTTTTTATTTTTTTTGAAAATAGATTTCAGAATATATTTTCTTAAATTAATAAAAAAATTATTTTTTTGTCTTTAAAAATAAATTTCAAAATTTATTTTATAAAACATTTTTATTGTTAAAAATTAACTTTTTTTATTAAAATTAATATTGAAATTAACTTTTTTATTTTTAAACATTATAAAATATTTTAGTTATTAAACAATTTTTTGATAAAATAATATATAGCTTTAATTACTAATAACAATTCCAAGTCTGTCCATTAGAGCCTGTTCCATATACGACCTAACCGTCCTCGCATCTCTTGCAATTGGTCATGGTCGAGGGTTTTATCATTGATAACCCTTAAAGACTTATCTGCATCTCTTTAATGTCCCCCTCAGTTGCTTAATGGGCTCATTATTAGCAAACACATAGGCCAAGAAAATCCTACTCCAACTTGTCTATGCCTCGACTTTGATGGTGTCCACCCAAGTCCATATGTTCGCCCTTTGTTGTTACGCTTCATGATAGATAAATACATCTCAGTCTCATCAATCGACGTGTAAGGTTGCAACTGTGTGAGCTCGTTGTGTCTATTGCGTATTGCAGTCAGAATTAAGAATTTAAACATTCACAAGAACCTATAATTAATCAAGCACAACACTAAAGCAGTCGGAGGTCGACCTAATTTTTCCTCCTATAAAACATGTTTAACTAGGATTAAATTTGAGACTTTATAATATTATATATATAAACTTAATTATTATAGCATGACATACCAGTCTCTCAGCATGCTAATAGATGGATATCAAACCACTTGTATGCACAACTACACCTGTACCGGGTCTCCCTGTCTCCGTCTGCCGATTCTTACTAGCTTGCTCTGACTTCTTAAATTCAGTGGTGGACCGCATTTTCTTGTAGTGCTAGAAGATCTCAGTGGATATGTGGCCTGACTTTTTATCTTTCGAAAACATTTTCTAGCCTTCATTAGCCCTAAAGTCTTAATTTCACGGAATATATCTTCTTCCGATTTATTGACTGGTGGCTTGTCTCATACAATTCTATCTTTAAGGAAACAATTTTTTCTTTCCTCATTTGAATATCGTAAAAAGAAACGCCGACGACAATCAATCCAAGTTGCTTTTTTGCCAAACCTCAACAGAAAAACGTTGATATCATCCATAAAATATGGCAAGTTGTCCTCTTGCGCGTGCTCCATCTCGAAAACATTTTGTGGGCTGAAAAGTTTCTTATAGTCCACATAAATGCGGTGTGCATTTGAAAGTTCGTTTTGGTCGATACATCGTAGGTATGCACTTCGTCATACCACAAATCCTGCAATTCTTTCACTAACGATTAGAGGAACACGTCAATTTTTTACAACGGACTGGTCCGTCCATGTACGATCACTATTAAAAGTATCACTTTTTTCTTCATACATATCGACAGATGCAAGTTGTATGGAGTTAAAATCACCGATCAAGAGTATAGTTTGCCGACCATTCCGAAAAGTTGGAACCTATCAGTGCTAACCGGAGTCGAACATTACGAACCTCGGAGCTAAAGGTAGGGCTCGCTTAATTGAAGTGCTTCCAAGCAATGGAACCAGAGCAATGCTGCATATTATCCTCATCTCTAACGTGTTTTGCTTGCCACACGTGTTTCGCAGTAGCTTTCGACACGAACAAACGTTGTAAATTAGGCACCAAGGAAAAGTAAAACATTGTCTTGCGGGCGTTTGTTAGAATTAAACTTAAGTTCTTTGAAAAACTTACAAGACGTATGGTCAAAGTCAGACCCTCAATAAAGCATGCATAATTAGAGACAACAATCGATTCGCTTATACGGCAGACCTTACCAGTGCATTAAACTTTTGCATTTGTAAAAACTGTTTACAAAAAGTTGTCTTCAGGAAACATGTCTTTACAAAACTACAAGATTTCATCGAATTCTTGCTCCAAAATATGGTGATTCGACTTTATCGTTAGCAAACGTATGTCGACCATAAACTTTGAAGCTGCCGAAGGACTCGCCATGTCACATCACACGTCACTAAGCCCTGCCATGTCATGGCCTACTCACCTATGACACCCCGTGACCTAACCGGTTGCTTACACTTTTCCAACTAACACAGTTTAGCTAATCAATCTCAATATAAGTATTAATAATTTAATTAACAAGTTAATCAATTTATCAAGTTATATTACAATTCCATAGTGGAAGTCTTTTAATTGAGTATGTTATGCAATATTTAATAATCATATGTAGTGGAAAACTCGACAAAAAGATATCGTGTATATACCAAGGCGAGACAAACACAACAAAAGATCTATATACATGCATTCAGTGTTCTACAATCTCCAAAACCCAACCAAAAGTAAATACATACATACTGTAGTCACAAATGAGCTAGAGTCACTATCTCAGAGGTAGTTGCCCAATACCTCCTTGCCTTTGCCCTTGCTCGCCAAAGGATCTGCACTCAATCACCCAACAAATATAATGACGAGTCCAGTGAGTAAAAAACCCCAAGAGAAACCCACATACTATTCATGAAATAAAACTGGTAAACTATGAAACATGCAAATATGACCTCTAGCAACAATAAGTCATATTCCCATGAATGTATGCAGCATGCGATAAACAAAAAAGTAGTAGCGTCTAATAAAAAACACATAATCAATAAACAAGCTCGAAAACAAAGCATTAATAAATAAGCAATCATATAATCACGAGAAAACCCTGACCTAAACCAACTGGTAATCGATAAAATAGGACAGGAACCACATATATACTTACAAGCTTACAGTCACTAAACCACAACTACGGTTAATGAATGAACCCCTCCAGATGCTATTTCAAGTCAAAGAAACATCTTATATCCTTCTCGACAGTCATAGATATATTCTATTGCTGTCGACACGAGCACTAAACACAAGTAACCCGTGTAAGCGATTTAGCCACAACCAATATATACGTAAACTGAAATAGGAGTGAGACCCCATATGTGCCCACCATAGTCACACATGAAATCCGATATTGATAAAACAAACCATGAATCCTGTAAGGCATTCCAATGGATTTAAGCACCTCAATTCGCGCATCGACTTCCCTGGATTCCTAAATTTGACCCGACTAGCTCCCCAATACCTGAGCCACTGTCCCTTAAGTCTATGAAATCCAATACTTTTATATTCTTTATGTTTATAGGTGTTTGGGTATGTATTAAGTCAAAAATGTCAAAAACAACCCTTCAAATTCAATTTCATCTCTCATTAACGCAATAATGAGACTGTCTAGTTAATGCGCTAGGTAACCAACCTAGTTAGTGCACTAGGGAATCAATCTAGCGCGCTATTATTCTTCATTTCGAAAAATAGTTAATGACCCAGACTTGTTGGCACGCTAACCTACCTAGTTAGCGCACTAACTGCATTATGTGATAGAATTCTCAACTCGAGATTTTTGTCACCAACTCCCCAATTAGCTAACCAATCATAACAAAACCATTCTTCATTCAATAATGAATCCATAATATCATTCAAACCAAACATAACAACAACAATTAGATCAATTTCATCATATTCACTAGTTTTTCCAAAATTTACCAAAACCTCAATTTCCATCAAAACTAGTTTATAAACTCCATTGAAATGGTAGTTATACTTGTATTTCATCACAAATTCATCAAAAACCAATTATCTATTCCTCAATTAAGAATTTATAGCAAAACACAAAATCTTAGCTCATTTGAATGTGTAGTAGATGGTGAAGATGATTAACTTGTGTTTAATCTTTCAAATTGACCTTCAAACCTTTGAATTCTAGCTGAAATTCTTTTTCTATCCACTCTTAAATCTAGAGTTGAAAATGATTTGTTTTGCATGTATTGATCAATCCAACAATATATATATATATATATATATCAAAGTGGGATTGATTCCTAGTCATTGATCTCTATGTGTTTACGTATCCCGAGATTCATCTAATGGCCTATCTCTTAACACATTTCCTGCTTACTCTCCTCAAATGACACCAATTTGTAACTTACTTGGTTCCTAGATGTACAAATACGTATCTCTAAGACAATCTCATGGTTTCTAATTAAATTAACCAAATTATAGGCCTTATTTATTTGATCTCATTACATTAGCTTAGGACCATTATAATCCATATGATTGGTGTTGTTAGAAACTCCTATGGGTGTTGGGGTATGTGGCCTAGGTCAATCCATTAACTATTTTTATGAATACTTTTAGTTAATAAAATACAGGATTTCATTTGCTATTTATTATAATTAATTTGCATGTTTAGATTATAATAAGATCCATGGGTATTTACAGAAATATCATAAATGACCCTAGTCGATCATTATACTGAGAACTGTAATGAATTAAGACTAGTGTGAGTCTTGATTAATGATCATATGATGATTATACGTATAAGGATACGAATCAAGATCACTAGTACATGTTAGGGAACAAAGTACTGGATTGACCCGCTATGAGAACATCACATGGATTAAGTCATAGTTGTTTCTCATGATATGTATATTTTTCAGTCGTCTCACTTGAGATTACCAGAGACTTCAACATTAGGAACACGGTGATTTGACACAATCAAACGTTGTCTTTAAATGAACGATTATAAAGGTTGTGATTGGTTACTGTGTGAGCAATGTGATGAAGTTATGTAATCAAGATAGAATTTGTCCCTCTCATATAAAGAGAGATATCCAGTGGATCCTTCGATGTGTTAGACTGCTAAAAGGCCTAGTCTAAGTGAATTGATATTGATCAATGTCACTTGGATGTTTTTAGTCTACCTAGAGATCGAGACTAGTATGATTGAACATGTTGGATGACAATTCCATGCCTTATGTTTGATCAAAAGGATATTGTGTGACAAAATGATGTTATATACACTATTGATTAGGTTGTATCGATTTGATATTCGTACAACTTGGGTAGTCATAATGTCTTGCTAGAGGCCGCTTATGACTTGCATACCAAAATGTATTTTGGTACTCTGTCAACGTTGTATGAGCCTATTGGGTCGCACACTAAGACTGGTTTTGCGAGATTTTAAGATGGTTCAGAAAAATAAATTTTATATGATAAAATTCATGACAGAAACGTCCTTGTGGTGTATTACACTTATACTTCTTTAAGTAGGGGTATATGTGTAATTTACTTAACCGTCTATATACAAGGGTTGTATAAATAGACGTTTTAAGTTAGAACACACGTACAAAAGATTAAGGGTCGAAACTCTATTTTCTTTTTAGAAACGACTTAGGGTTTTCTGGTACGCTCTGGATCATTTTGGAGAGAAACAAAAAGGCTCTCGAAGCTAGCACTTCGAATCTCGGCCGCCGTTCGTGTGTGGATTGCTGGTAGAGGGGTTCGTCGTTGGCAGCGCCTTAGAGATCGATCAATCTTCAGAAAAGGTATATTGCGACTGAGGTATGATTAAGTTTTCATGGTTTAAACATTTTTAATGGAATTAGATTCGGATCCTGTCGGGGTTTTTGTCAAAATTGTTTTGTAATTTCTGCTGCGTATGAACCCCAAAACCCAGCGGTGGTATCAGAGACTTCGAGTTTGATTCCATTAAATTCATTGCATGTTTTCTTCTGATATATACTTGATATATGATTGAAAACATGTTAATAGTTGATGTATATGTGATATACAAAGTTTTCTATGAGATTTATTATCATGTTTTGTGTATATGATACACATATTTGTGATTTAATTGAAATCAATTTCGTACATGCTAATAACCATGTTAGGTTAATTCGAATAATTTTATTGAATTGAATTTCGTGTTCTGTGATCCATGACACCATTAGGTATAATCTTTATTTTTCGTGCATTGATGCATGGATGAAATATCTGTAATTCAGTATGCATATTTAGGTTACATTGATTTAAGTTTCTTAAATCGTATAAGTCTGAATATTAATTCGAAACTAATATGATTAGGTTCGATTGGGATAGTAGTTCATGATTCAATTACACGTGTGTGATTATTTGGATGAGGATCGAAATTGCAAATAATTATTTTTTGAAATTATTTATTTATCTTGTTATATCTATTTTGTTATAAAATTTCTATTTGATGAGAGATAGATAACAAATTAGATTAGGAGATATTAGCAAAATAGGTTTCGTTATCCCTATTGGATAGGAGATAAATATCGAAAAATTTGTTATTTGTGATATACTAGGATTCAAATATCTCAAGTCCTAATTGAATTAAGATAAGATGATTAGTTAGATGTGGGTTCGGGTTAATTAAAAATGTTTGAATTGAGTTAATTTCTGATAAATTAAGGGATGAAATCAGCAAAAAAATATAATTTTCTATAGCGAATTTCAATTTTCGGAATTGAAATTCGTTTACTAGCAAAAAAAAAAAAAAAAAAAAAAAAACGGCGCGCTTCGTACTACCCGTCCACGACGAACCACCGCCCGCTAATCGGCCAGCTGGATCACCGTCTAACTAATCCTAGCGCACGTAAATTCTTTTATTGGTGAGTAGTATAAAAAATTTCCAAATTGTTTAGTGATTGAACAAATCAATAAAATATATGATATTTCATTGTTTACATAAAAATCACTAAAACTGAATAAAATCCCTCTATTAAATTTTGAGTCTCGTGTCATCCATTTTAAACACTTGTCAAGGCCTCAATCACACTGATATAGTTTCAATCATAGCTGGGTGTATTATGCTATCTTGGTGAGACAAGTTGGGTAAGCGTTACCTAAATGTTTAAAATGGTCTGACTTAATATGGCTATCAAAATAGTTTTGAGCTTTAGGCACATGATGAGATAAAAACATGCTAAGACATAAGATGTCCCGTATCTCATAAAAGTATCTAAAATTACATAAGATGTAATTGGTAACTGTTACCTACCTAAATAATCTAGTTCTGTGTTTCATGCCATAGCTATCATAGAATTAGGTGAAATATGGATTTTAGTCCCCTAAATAAACAATATATTTTAGGAGGGTTGTTAATTTAGTGGGAGTCTATTCCTCTATACTAAAATAAACTTTGCATAATCTTTATTGTAGATTAATGGCCTCTTCACGTAACAATAATCCCCTGTCACTGCGATCCATCCTTGAGAATGATAAGCTATATGGGACTAATTTTCTTGACTGGTTCAGAAACTTGACAATCGTTCTCAAGCATGAACGCAAGTTGTATGGCATGCTCCAATCCCTGACCCACCAGCCAATGCTACGAAAGCTATGAAGGATGCGCATAATAAGCATGTCAACGATTCTTCTGATGTTCCATGTATTATGCTGGCAACTATGGTTCCTGAACTTCAGAAGGACATGGAACTAATGGAAGCCTACGACATGGCCGTTAAAACTGAAGGAAATGTTCCAATAGCAAGCTAGGCAAGAAAGGTTCGAGACAGTCAAGAACCTACATTATTGCAAGATGACTGAGGGTGCATCAGGTAGTCCTCATGTTCTGAAGATGAAGGGCTATATTGACTAGCTTTATAGACTCGGATTTCCCATAAGCCAAGAGTTGGCTACGGATTTGATCCTGAATTCATTACCGGAGAGTTATTCGCAATTTGTGATGAACTACAATATGAATAATATGAAGAAATCAATTTCAGAGTTGCATTTGATGCTAAAAACTGCAGAACAAAATATCAAGAAATCCTCTAGTAATGTGTTGATGGTCCAAAAGGGAAAAGAAATGAAGAAGAAAGGCAAAGGCAAGGCTAAATTTGCCAAGGCAGCTGCTGCACCTGTCGCAAAACCAGTGGAACAAGTCAAGCCCCAACCTGTTCCTGCTTCAAAACACCCAAAAGAAAAGGAAGGAAATTGTCATTTTTGCTATGCACACCTAGACATTGGTTTAGAAATTGCAAACTCTATCCGGAAGATCTAAAGAAGAAAAAGGGTAGTGCGACTACCACTACAGGTATTTATATTATTGAAATTAATTTATCTACTAGTGATTCCTGGGTATTAAATACCGGATGTGGATCTCACATTTATATAAATGTGCGGGGACTCACCAGAAGTAGAAAGTTGAAGAAATGAGAAGTCATCCTCCGCGTAGGGAATGGAGCAAGAGTTGTCGCCCTGGCTGTTGGATCATATGACTTAGTCTTACCTAGTGGACTTATTTTAACTTTAAATAATTGTTTTTTTGTGCCTGCCTTGAGCAGAAACATCATTTATGTTTCATGTTTGGATATGGATGATTTTGATTTTATTATTGCGAATAATAGATGTTCCATTTCTCGTAAAGGCATATTTTATGCAAATGTTGATTTGTGTGATGGTCTTTATATTCTAAGCATGAAAAGGTCCACTGATACTCCAATTTTTAACATAAATACAAAGAGATTTAAGTCAAATGATTTGAATCAAACCTATCTTGGGCATTGTCGTCTCGGGCACATAAATGAGAAACGCATAACGAAGCTCCATAAAGATGAACTTCTAGATTCATTTGATTTAGAAACATATGAAACGTGTGTATCTTGTTTACGAGGCAAGATGACTAAAAGTCCCTTTACTAGACACAGTAAAAGGGCAAGTGATTTATTGGGTCTAATATATACTGATGTATGCGATCCTATAAACACAATGGCTGGAGGAGGTTATCAGTACTTCATTACATTTACTGATGATTTCAGCAGATATGGTTATGTATATCTTATGAAACATAAAGCTGAATCATTCGAGATGTTTCGAAGGTTTCAAAATGAAGTGCAAAATCAACTTGGTAAAACTATCAAAACACTTCGGTCAGATCGAGGTGGTGAATATTTAAGCCAAGAATTTGATGATCATCTTAGAAATTGTGGGATTGTCCCCAATTCACTCCACCAGCAACTCCACAATGGAATGGAGTTTCTGAAAGGAGAAATCAAACCTTATTAGATATGGTTCGATCTTTGATGAGTCATGCATATATTCCATTATCCTTTTGGGGTTACGCATTACGAACTGCGGCTTTCACTCTAAATCGAGTGCCTTCTAAAGCGGTTGATAAAACACCATATGAGATATGGTACAGGAAGATACCTAATTTATCATTCCTTAAGATTTGGGGTTGTGAGGCTTACGTAAAGTGATAACTCTCAGAAAAACTAGCACCTAAATCTGACAAGTATTTATTAGTGGGGTATCCTTAGGAAGCAAAAGGATATTACTTTTATAATCCCGCTGAGAACAAAATGTTTCTTGCTCGGTATGGTGCATTTATGGAAAGACAATTAATTTCAAAAGACACTAGTGGAAGAGGGATAAATCTTGAAGAAGTTCAAGAATCAGAGATAAACCCTGAACCGCTACTGGAAGTTCAACAACGTTCTGAACCAGTTGAACCTCTACAAGTGACACAAGACCTACGTAAATCTGGTAGGGTAAGACATGAGCCAGAGATATCCGGATTTCTCATTACTGATAGTCGTGATGTGTTGCTTATGGATCAAAATAAGCCCACCACTTATCAGGAGGCTATGTTTAGACCAGACTCAGATAAATGGCTAAGTGCCATGAACTTTGAGATGCAATCCATGTATGATAACCAAGTTTGGAACTTGGTTGATTTACCTGAAGGTGGTAAGACCATTGAATGTAAATGAGTTTTCAAGAAGAAAACTGACATGGATGGCAAAGTGCATACTTTTAAAGCAAGACTTGTAGCAAAAGATTTCAGGCACACTCAATGTGTTGATTATGATGAAACTCTTTCGCCAGTAGCCATGCTTAAATCCATAAGAATTTTAATTGTCATTGATGCATATTATGACTATGAGATATGGCAAATGGATGTAAAAACAACATTTCTTAACAGAAAGCTGCTTGAGGACGTGTATATGACACAACCTGAAGGTTTTGTACATCCTGAGAATTCTAGGAAGGTATGCAAGCTTCAAAGATCCATTTATGGATTAAAGCAAGCTTCTCGAAGTTGGAATCTTCGTTTTGATGAAGCAATCAAGGATTTTGGTTTTATTAAGAATGAAGACTTGTGTATACAAGAAGGTCAATGGGAGTGTAGTTGTTTTTTTGGTACTGTACGTTGATGATATATTACTCATTGGAAATGACATCCCAACATTGCAGAATGTCAAGTCTTGATTAGGGAAGTGTTTCTCAATGAAAGACTTAGGAGATGCAGCATATATCCTAGGGATAAGGATCTATAAGGATAGATCTAAAAGGCTAATCGGTCTAAGTCAGAGTGCTTACATAGACAAGGTGCTGAATAGGTTCAGTTTGCAAGACTCTAAAAGATGATTGTTGCCAATGTCTCATGGCATAAGTCTCAGTAAGACTTAATGTCCTAAGATAAATGATGAGCGAGACCGTATGAAAAAGATTCCATATGCATCAGCTATTGGATCTATCATCTATGTCATGCTATGCACTCGACCTGATGTATCATATGATTTGAGCACTACAAGCAGATATCAGTCAGATCCTGGTGAGAGTCACTGGATAACAGTAAAGAACATTCATAAATATTTAAGAAGGACTGAGGAAGTTTTCTTGGTCTGTGGAGGTTTTGAAAATGATCTAGTTGTAAATGGTTACATAGATGGAAGTTTTCAAACTGATATAGATGATTTTAGATCACAGTCTGGATATGTGTTTACTTTGAATGGGGTGCGAAGAAGTTTGAAAAAGTTTGAAGCAAGAGATCGTGGCAAGCATTCTACAACAGAACTTGAGTATATTGCAGCGTCCGATGCAGCAAAGGAAGCAGTTTGAATCAAAAAGTTCATTTCTAAACTAGGTGTGGTTCCAAGTATTGCTAACCCTGTTTGTTTGTATTGTGAAAATAACGGGGCAATAGCATAGGCCAAGGAACCTAGATCACACCACAGATCCAAACATATACTCAGGCGTTTTCATCTCATTAGAGAAATTATTGATAGAGGAGACATGAAGATTTGCGAAGTACCTACTGAAGACAACGTTGCAGATCCATTGACAAAAGCTCTTCCACAAACAAAACATGATGGTCATGTTAGATCATTAGGCATTAGATGTATGCATGATTGGCCCTAATGCAAGTGGGAGATGTTGGGGCACGTGCCATAGGTCAATCCATTTACAGTCTTTATGAATACTTTTAGTTAATAAAATATAGGATTTCATTTGCTGTTTATTATAATTAATTTGCATATTTACATCATAATAAGATCCATGTATATTTACAAAAATATCTTACATGTCTCTAGTCGATCATTATACTGGGAACTATAATGAATTAAGACTAGTGTGAGTCTTGATTGATGATCATGTGATGATTATACGTATAAAGATACGAATCAAGATCACGAGTACTTGTTTAGGGAACAAAGTACTGGATCGACCTGCTATAAGAACATCACATGAATTAAGTCATAGTTGTTTCTCATGATATGTATATTTTTCAGTCGTCTGACTTGAGATTACCAGAGACTTCAACATTAGGAACACAGTGATTTGATACAATCAAACGTTGTCTTTAACCGGACGATTATAAAGGTTGTGATTGGTTACTATGTGAGCAATGTGATGAAGTTATGTAATCAAGATAGATTTTTTCCTTCTCTTATAAAGAGAGATATCCAGTGGATCCCTCGATGTGTTAGACTGTTAAAAGGCCTAGTCTAAGTCAATTGATATTGATCAATGTCACTTGGATGTTCTCGGTCTACCTAGAGATCGAGACTAGTACGATTGACCATGTTGGATGACAATTCCATGTCTTATGTTTGATCAAAAGGATATAGTGTGACAAAAGGATGTTATATACACTATTGATTAGGTTGTATCGATTTGATATTCGTACAACTTGGGTTGTCATAATGTCTTGCTAGAGGTCGCTTATGACTTGTATACCAAAATGTGTTTTGGTACACTGCCAACGTTGTATGAGCTATTGAGTTGCACACTAAGAATGGTTTTGCAAGATTTTAAGATGGTTCAGAAAAATGAATTTTATCTGATAAAATTCATGACAGAAATGTCCTTGTAGTGTATTACACTTATACTTCTTTAAGTAGGGGTATATGTGTAATTCACTTAATCGTCTGTATACAAGGGTTGTATAAATAAACGCTTTAAGTTAGAACACACGTACAAAAGATTAAGGGTCGAAACTCTATTTTCGTTTTAGAAACGACTTAGGGTTTTCTGGTACGTTCTGGATCGTTTTGGAGAGAAACAAAAAGGTTTGGTATTCTCTAAGCTAGCACTTCGAATCTCGGTCGCCGTTCGTGTGTGGACTTCTGGTAGAGGGCATACGTCGTTGCAGCGCCTTAGAGATCGATCAATCTTCAGAAAGGTATATTGAGACTGAGTTATGATTAAGTTTTCATGGTTTAAACGTTTTTAATGGAATTAGATTCAGATCCTGTTAGGGTTTTCGTCAAAATTATTTTGTGATTTTCGCAGCGTATAAACCCAAAACCCAACAATGGGTACATTAATGGTCCCACTAATCCCTTGACTACTCGACACTCGATGCTCTGCGCCTCGACATTTACCTCAAGGTAACTCCCCGTTACATCAGCTCACTGATAGCAACACACACATGCGATGAAAATACAATAATAATGATTTTAAACACCACATATACACAACTATCATCCATAAATAACATATTCCCTCAATTCTCGTGTCTAAGTCGATCGAGTTATCCACATAACGCCCGAATTACGACTGTTAATCTTTGAGATTAACGATAATCCTAGTTTAATTAATTTAGGCTATTACAATTCTTCCCAAATAGAAGAAATCTCGTCCCTGAAATTTAGATCTTGAGTAATATCTAGTGCATCTAACCTATCCCCGTATGACCATGCCTCACACCTAGCTTGTACCGCTCTACGGTCCCTTGAGCGACCCACTACTCTCGTACCCATTATAGGGGACGTAGTGTTGCACCGAGACATAGATGCATGCTGTCGAGGTGATCATAACCCGTCACGCTCTCTAACACCATCACAACCTACTCTCAGCTCGATTCCATGCTTAAGTTTTCCTAACCCAGTTACGTAACACAAAGTAACCGTAAACCTCTCCTATTATTTATCACAACATAATAGTCCTAACTAATCATGACATACTATGACAATCCCACGCCATACCATAACCTACCTTGACCCACCATGACAATCCCATTCCATGCCACGATCTATCATAGTCTACTATAATCTACCATCGTACTACCATGCACACATGAACCTTAACTATAATTATTCGAAATCTAAAATCATGTACATTTAACTCGTTGCTAGGACGACTCCTGGCTTGGCTTAGTCATCACATGCACTAGCTTTCGAGTTTGCATCGGTGTCACTACTGCTGAAGTTGTTGACCTATGTAAACACTCTCTATTAACATGCCTCCTGCCTATATCGCCAACATGTGATCCTCCATCCTGGTCCTACTCACTAACTCCCTGACACGAACACTGTGATCTCTAGTCCTTGCCTTCTTAGTCTTAAGTCTGTGTCTACGATGGCGCTAGTAATGTAGGTACAACATAAGCTCTGGCTGCCCCTATCATCATTTCTATGGCCTTGGTCGTACCGTCTATCCTCTATGTCATATTGATCTATCTGTCTCTTCTGCCCAAAACTTTGCCCAGTCTAGGTCTCCAACTCAGTAAATGAACACCTATCGCCCCTCTACATCAGATGTGTCTCATAGGTAAGTGCTATATTATATATCTCTCATAGTGTCTGAGCTCCATAGGAAACAATGGCTCTGGCTATATCTTCAATCAAACCTTAAACGAAGTAGTAAATTTGTAGTCTCTTAATGCTTGCAACGTTCGTGGCAAACTGTAACAAATATTTGTATCTATCCTTGTACTATAGTACTAACTGGCTGCCCTGTCTTAAAGTTAGAAACTCCTCTATCAACCTCTGTCGAATCTCGATCGGAATAAAATGATTGTAGAAGACTTGGCGAAACTTGGCCCATGTGGTCGGATATGGACGGAAACATCGCCTCTCAACATATGTCCCGATATCCTAGCATGTATGCTCTCCTGAATCCGCAGTAACTTGTGTAGTTTCTAATGTTTAATCAACCATTTCATAGTTGCCTCCGAGGTCTTCGCCTCTATGAAAATATGTGAGATCGAATTTGATGAAATCCCTCATCAACTTGACCTCCAGTGTCATTGATGTCTCAAACATGTCTGTTTGTGCCGGTGTAGCAGCTGATGTCTCACTTTATGCTATTGTCGATGTAGCAACCACTACCAGAGTCTCCTCTACCACTGTTTGTGTCAGTACAACTTGAATAGTCGATGGAGTTATCATCGAAGCAACTATCATCTCAGTCGTGCTCTATACCCGAGCGGCGGTGAGTGATGAATCGCTACTATTTGTATGTGCATCATATCCATTAATAGATAAAACTGCCTATCGTAAGCTGTGAATCACGCGGATATTGCTGAATCCAAACCCTCATCTCTAGTTTGATCACTCGTCTGACCAACATCTGTCGTAGGTGGAGTCAGTTAGCCCTCCATCATGATCTGCATCAAAAAGCATACGTCAGATCACCCTTCGTATACGTATATATAATATATACAATTAAAAACATAACAAGTATATGAACACTACTGCTACTCATTGCAGTATGCTTTCCAACTAGGATTCTAAGCCAAAATATTTGAGTTTCGATATCTAAGGTTTGTTTATTAAGTTTTATTCTTTTTTCTTTAAACAATTTCTGAGGTTTCATCGAACCTCGCTCTGACACCAAAATGTGGCAGCTCCAAACTCTAAGATAGCCATGGCACCCACCATGTCGCATCACATCTCACAAAGCCCTGCCACATCATGGCTTGCTTGCCTATGACGTCCCATGACCTAACCAGGTTGCTTACGAATTTTCAACTAACACTAGTTTAGCTAATTAATATATATATATATATATATATATATATAAGTATGAATGATTTAATTAGCCAGCGGAACGAGGATGTCCAATGAGCAATTAAGACTAAAAGAGAGATGTATAGGAAAATACTTAAGTGTCAAGATGAAGATGTGAACAATCAATATAGAGAAGCTAGAAAACAAGCTAAAAAAGTAGTTAGTCAAGCTAAAACAAATTTTATGGAAGATCATATACAAGGTTAGGTAATAGAGATGGCGAAATATATATATATATAGGGTAGCCAAATTAAGAGATAAAAAGAAACAAAACCTAAGTCATGTAAGATGTATTAAAGACGAAAATCAAGATGTTTTAATGCACGAGGAGGATATTAAGGAGAGATGGAGAAGTTACTTCGATAGTTTATTTGATGATGGCCAAGTTGATACTATAATAGATGAAAACCTACACCAAGAAAGAAATGTAAACTATACATGCAATATTAGAATTGTAGAAGTTAAAGAGGCATTGAAAAGAATGAAAATAGGGAAAGTATGTGGCCCATATGAAATCCCCATAGAGGTTTGGAAATGCTTAGGAGAAATTGGATTGACTTGGTTAACAAAACTTTTCAATGAAATTTTAAAATCAAAACGGATGCCAATGGATTGGAGAAGAAGTACGCTTGTGCCAATCTTCAAAAACAAAGGAGACATTCAAAGTTGCTCAAACTACCGAGAAATTAAACTTATGAGTCACACTATGAAATTTTGGGAGAGGATAATTGACAATAGGCTAAGGAGAGAAACAATAATATCAGAGAACCAATTTGGTTTCATGCCTGGGAGGTCAACTATAGAGGCGATTTTCCTTGTAAGACGATTGTTAGAAAAATATCGAGAAAAAAAAAAATCTTCATATGGTATTCGTAGATTTAGAAAAAATCATATGATAGGGTCCCTAAAGATGTTCTTTGGTGGGTTCTAGAAAAAAATGAGTGCACGCTAGATATATAGACACTATTAAAGATATGTATGATGGAGTAGTAACAAGTATAAAGACATTTGGAGGAGCTATAAAAGAATTTCCCATTACGATAGGACTACATCAAGGATCGGCTTTAAGCCCATATCTATTTACTTTAGTTATGGATGAACTAACTAGACATATTCAAGAGGATATACCATGGTGTATGCTATTTGCAGATTATATTGTCTTATTGGATGAAACTAAAGATGAAGTGAGTAGGAAATTAGAACTCTGGAGGAATACATTAGAATCTAAAGGCTTTAAGTTGAGTAGGACGAAAACCGAATACATGCACTGCGAGTTTAGAAACACTAGACATCGAGATGACAGAGTGATAAAATTAGGGGAAATAGAAATTCTTAAGGTAAACCATTTTAGATACCTAGGATCAATCATGCAAAATGATGGTAATATTGAGAATGATGTCACACATAGAATTCAAGCTGGATGGAAAAAATGGCGAAGTGCAACAGGGGTGATTTGTGATCGAATGTTCCTGCTAAGTTAAAAGGAAAATTTTATAGGACCGCAATTAGGCCAGCTATGCTCTATGGAAGTGAATGTTGGGCGGAAAAGCAACAACAATTACATAAAATGCTTAGGTGGATGTGTGGTAAAACTCGTAAAGATAGAATAAGAAATATAGAAATTCAAAGACAAGTAGGAGTAGAACCAATTGATACAAAGATTAGGGAATGGCGGTTGCGATGGTTTGGTCACCCGCAAAGACGACCTACAAATGCTCCAACTAGAAAACTTGACTTAATAGAAACTGTAGAAATTTGACGAGGTAGGGGCAGACCAAAGTTAACATGAGATGCATTAATTAGGAGGGATTTGAATGGTTTACAAAGCTCACCATCAATTGCACTTAATCGAGCACAATGGAAAAGTTTGATTCATGTAGCCGACCCCAGTTAATTTGGGACTGAGGCTATGTTGTTGTTGTTGTATATTACAATTCCACATCGTAAGTCTTTAATTGAGTATGTTATGAAATATTTAACAATCCTAAGTAGTGGAAGACCTGACAAAAAATATTGTGCATATACCAAGGCGAGATAAATATAGCAAAAGATACATATACATGTATTCAGTGTTCTACAGTCCCCAAAACGTAACAAAAAGTTAATACATACATATTGTAATCACATACGAGCTGGAGTCTCGCCCAATACCTCCTTGCCCTTGTCCTTGCTCATCGAAAGGTTTGCACTTAGTCACCCAACAAATACAGTGACGAGTCTAGTGAGTAAAATTTAAAGAAAAGTCCACACAATATTCGTGAAATAATACTGGTAAACTGTGAGACATGCGAATATGACATCTGACAATAGTAAGTTATATTCCTATGAATGTAGGCAACATGCAACAAAATAAAACAGTAGTGTCAATCAACAACACATACTCAATAAACAAGCTCAGAAACAAAACATAATAAATAAATAATCTCATAATCACGAGAAAACCCTGACCTAAACCAGCCAGTAATCGATAAAATTGGACATGAATGTATAGACTTACAGGCTTACAGTGACTACACCCCAACTATGGTTAATAGATGAACCACTCCAGACGCTATTTCAAGTCAAGGGAACATATTATATCCCTCCTGATGGTCGTAGATCTATTCTTCTACTATCGACATGAGCATTAAACAAAAGTAACATGTGTAAGCGATTTAGCCAAAACCAATAGATACGCAAACCGAAATAGGAGTGAAACCCCATGTGTGCCCAGCAATAGTCCCGTATGAAATCTGGTATCTATAAAACAAACCACGAATTCTATTAGGCATTCAAATTGGTTTACGCACCTCAATCCATGCTCTGACTTTCCCTGAATGTCGAATCCGACCTAACTAGCACCTCAATACTCGAGCCACGGTCCCCTAAGTCTTTAAAGTCCAATTTTTACATATATAGTATGTTTATAGGTGTTTGGGTATGTATTAAGTAGAATGTCTCAAAAATAGCCCTTTAAATTCAATTTCATCTCTAATTAGCGAGTTAATGGGACTGCCTAACACACTAGATATGATTAGCATGCTAGGGAATTAGTCTAACGCTACTTTTTTCATTTCGAAAAATAATTGAAGGTACAGACTGATTGGTGCGCTAACTGCATTATGTGATAGAATTCTCAACTCGAGAATTTAGTCACCAACTCCCCAATTAGTTAACCAAGCCTAACAAAACCATTCTCTATTTAATAATGGCTCCAAAACATCATTCAAACCAACATAACAACAACAATTAGATCATTTTCATCATTTTCATGATTTTCACTACTTTTTCCCAAATTTAATACAAGCTCAATTGCCATCAAAACCAATGACCTATTTCTCAATCTCGAATTTACAACAAAACACAAAATTTTAACTCATTTGAATGTGTAGGAGATGGTGAAGATGATTACCTTGTGTTTAATCATCCACGTTGACCTCCAAACCTTTGAAATCCAGCTGAAATTCTCTTTTCTTTCCTAAATGAAATCTAGAATTTAAAGTGATTTGATTCGCATGTGTTAATCAATCCAACAATATATATTAAAGTGGGATTGATTCCTAGCCATTGATCTATATATGTTTATGTATCCCAAGATTCATCTAATGGCCTATCTCTTAACACATTTCCTACTTACTCTCCTTAAATGACACTAATTTGTAACTCACTTAGGTTCCTAGATGTGCCAATACATATCTTTAGGAAAATCTCATGGTTTCTAATTTAATTAACCAAACTATAGACCTTATTTATTTGATCTCATTACATAAGCTTAGGTCCATTATAATCCATATGATTGGTGTTCTTAGAAACTTATATGGGTACATTAATGATCGCATTAATCCCTTGACTACCCGGCACCTGATGCCCCGCCTCGACACGTACCTCGAGGTAACTTCTCGTCACACCAGCTCATTAATAGCAACATACACACATGTTGTGCAATACAATAATTATGATTTTAAACACCACGTATACACAACCATCATCCATAAATAACATATTCCCTCGGTTTTCATGTCCGAGTCAACCAAGCTATCCACGTAATGCCCGAATTATGACCATTAATTCTCGAGATTAATGTTAATCATAGTTTAATTAATTTAGGCCGTTACAAAACGTGCCATTGCTAAGATTTTTGTCATCTTCTTGCAACCTGGCCAAAGCAGTTTATTTGCTACGTCAATCATTTCGAATAAATTTTTGGCTTCAGGGTTCGGCTCCTCCTCACGGTCCCAATCGAAACTCGGCCCCGCATGGTCATGTATCATATAATGATATGACGTCAGATATTTGTCTATTGGATCATCACTTTCATCATTTGCATTGTTTAATAAATTCCTCCTCCCCATGCTCAGTCTAATAATAATATTTGAGAATGAATCTCGACTCGCTAGATGAAGCTCTACTATGTTTACATTATAACATTTCTCGTTGCGACGTTTTCGGTAAGGACATCACTTCTTGCTTTGTTTTAGAAAGTAATGCAGTGTTGCATGAAAAATTTTATGAACTCTTTCACGCTATCTACAAACTCCAATCGAGTGTAACCACCTTCATTGCAGTTGTATATCTAATCTCAAGACACAGACATCTTGAAAGACTTAAAGAGCCTTAATCTAACACACATACACACACAAATCACAATATACATTTTAGTCGAATGTTAATTGTAATTAGTTGAATTGGTCGCATTAATTTGCACATACTTCGCATAATATATATTATATATTTTTGTAGAATGTTAACCGTAATTAGTTGATATATTGTAAGTACTATTTTTTGTTTCAATTTTCTTTGTTTTGTTTCGATTTATTTTGCTTCGAATTTATTTTGCTTAATTATGTTTTTTTTTCATTATATACATATGGTAAATACTATTTTTTCATTCATTAAAGTTTTAAGGTACATTAATATAATTGTACATATAGTATAAATTATTATAATATTGTTTCAATATATATAATGTAATTATTAATCTTTAAGTGCTTCGTTTTCTTTTACAAATATATAGTAGAAGTTATATAAATAGCATAATATGTACATCCATAGAGTATGCATAAGTTTTTAAGTGCTTCAATTTGTTTTTAATTTTTTTTGTTTTAATTAAGCTTTTTTTAATTATATATAGTATAAGTTTTATATATATAGTACAATAGTGTTGTTATATATTATTTTGCTCAATCAGTTATATGTTTCCTAATTAATTTTAAAGTGCTTTAAACATATATATATATATATACAATATAATATATATTAGTCCTGATTGAAATGTAATTTGTCTACTTAATTATTATCATTTAAATAAGATTTTATTAGTAAAGTGTACATCATTAATATTTCATTTTACTTTTTTAACAATAATTTTAATTCAACTCAACATGCATGCTCTATAAATATAAATATATATTATTTTATAAATTTTCGAAACTAAATTATAACACATTACCAAGAAAAGTGCATATCAATATTAAAAAATAATACACAAACATCACAAATAATCACAATAAAAATTAAATTACAATCACACATGTATTTTTTCACTAATATAATTAAGAAATCACACAAAACATCACAACTACATATTTCTCAAGAAAAATTACATAATTATAAGATTTGATCCAAACAATTTAATTTTTAAAGCAAATTTATTTTAAAAAATTTATCATTCAAACCATTATAATTAATCATAAAAAATTATAATAATATTTATTCAAACAATTTTTCTCAAAATTACACATTTCTTACCAAAAAATTATACAATTACACATTTTTCATATAAATTTATACAATTACAAATTCCTACACACACACACACACACACACACACACACACATATATATATATATATATATATATATATATATATATATATATATATATATATATATATATATATAATATTTTAATATTTTAATCACAATAAAAACTAAATTACAATCATCATATGCACATGCATTTTATTTTTCACAAAAATTAAATAATCATACATATCAAACAAAAAAAGTTATATACAAATACAAATAAAAAATATTTTTCTCAAAAATTTCATCCAACAATTTCATAAAAATTACACATATATTGATTTTAATTAAAATAAATATATTCAAATCAATCCACAAATTAATAATAAAAAGTATACTTAAGGCCTACGGAATGCGGCACCGATTGGGTGGCTCGGGGTGGTGAGCAAGGGTCAAACGGAGGGAGGAGGGGGGCGATGAACGACTGTGTTGAGATGTAGACAGAGCACAGGTCGATCGGGGAAGGGCTACTGCGATTGACGTCGAGGGAGAGACGAGGGAGGAGTGGTGACGTCGACACCAAGGTGGTCGGAGGCGAGAGAGAGGGAGCATGGGAGGTGGCTAGCTAGGTTTCGGGGGTGGGGGAGAAAATAGAGAGAAGGAGAAAAGAGGAAGAGATTGATGATGATGGAGAGAGGGAGTGGGAGAGACGTTTGATCGAGAGTTGGGTAAGACATTAGCGACGGGGTACGTGGCCCAAGCCAACAAGGCCATGTGGCGGAGCCAAAAGCCACGCAACACATTTGGCCTAGAATTTTTTGCCCAACGATTAGCCATCGCTACCCCCATTGCTAATATGGTCGAAAAGTTATACTACAACCCTCGTCACCAAATCCCTCACCACTTGGTGACGGGCTTATCCCCGTCGCTTATGCCCATCGCTAAATTGACCATTTTTTGTAATGGTTACCCCACTTAAATTCTATAATGGCATTCCATTTTTATGTCCTTGCTCGAAATGACCATTTTACCCTTCATACAAAGGGGAGCACGTAGGGATGCAAATGGGGATGTTAGGGGATTGAGACCATATTCCATCTTCATCCCTGCTTAATAATTCATCCCTCCATCCATAAACCCATCCTCGTGCGAGGATGACTTCCATCTCCATCCCCTTCCTCATCTAATCGCCACGGGGATGAGGAATTTTCGTGGGAAAAAAACTTTTCTTCATTTAATTCTCCATTGGGAATTCCACGTGGATTCTCGCGGAACATCGTCGCGGAAAATATTTCTCCATATTGTTAATAATGTGGATGACTATCCACATTGGAAATGTAACATCAAATATGTATTTACTTGCAATTCCACCATGTGTACTTCTTTGTTTAGCTTGTACACTATGTATTATTTATAAGATTTAAGTTTTTGGTGTAACTTGTACACATTGTATTACTTGTAATCATTGCTCAAAGTACATGATCTTAACATGTTTAAGGGCTTATAAAAGGGGTTCACTACAATAAAGTGGGTCTATAGCAACACTTTTTTGCCAACTCTAATAAAAAATGTCTTCAAATTTTAATTTTAGAGACACATGATATATAAGTGTTGTCAAGTTTAAAATTTTGAGACGCTTAACATACAAGTGTCTCCAAATTAAGGACACTTGATATTAAAACGTCGTCAAATTCAAAATCTTGAGACGTATAATGTACAAGTGTCTCAAAATTAAGGACATTTGTTAAAAAAGTGTTGCCAAATTTAAAATTTGGAGACACTAATTTAAAAGTGTTGTCAAGTTTTAATTCTAAAGACACATAGTTTATAAGTGTTGCTAAAATTAAAAATGAGGACGCAAACAATAAGTGTTGTCAATTTCAATATTTAAAGACACATAATTTACATGTGTTGTTAAGTTTTAAATTTAAAGACACATAATTTACAAGTGTTGTTAAATTTCAAATCTAAGAACACATAATTTACAAGTGTTGTTAGACTTTAAATATAAAAACACATAATTTAGAAGTGTTGTTAAACTTTAAATTTAAGGACATATAATTTACTAGTGTTGTTAAGTTTTAAATTTAAAGACACATAATTTACAAGTGTTGTTAAATTTCAAATTTAAGGACACATAATTTACAAGTGTTGTTAGACTTTAAATATAAAGACACATAATTTAGAAGTGTTGTTAGACTTTAAATTTAAGGACATATAATTTACTAGTGTTGTTAAGTTTTAAATTTAAAGACACATAATTTAGAAGTGTTGTTAAATTTTAAATTTAAGGACACATAATTTACAAGTGTTGTTAGGTTTCAAATCTAATGACACATAATTTACAAGTGTTGTTAACTTTTAAATCTAAAGACACATAATTTACAAGTGTTGTTAAATTTTAAATTTAAGGACACATAATTTACAAGTGTTGTTAGACTTTAAATATAAAGACACATAATTTACAAGTGTTGTTAGACTTTAAATTTAAGGACATATAATTTACTAGTGTTGTTAAGTTTTAAATTTAAAGACACATAATTTACAAGTGTTGTTAAATTTTAAATTTAAGGACACATAATTTACAAGTGTTGTTAGGTTTCAAATCTAACGACACATAATTTACAAGTGTTGTTAACTTTTAAATCTAAAGACACATAATTTACAAGTGTTGTTAAATTTTAAATCTAAAGACACATAATTTATTAGTGTTGTTAAGTTTCAAATTTAAGAACAATTTACAAGTGTTATTAAATCTCAAATCTAATGACACATAATTTACAAGCGTTGGTGAATTTTAAATCAAAATTTGTCATTAAAGTTAGTGTAAAGGCCCGAAAATTTGACTTGTGTCACGTGTCAGGTCAGGGTCATATGTGGGATCCACTCGTCGGAATACGTATGTCCGAATATCCAATTTGAGATTTAATGCTAATTGTTGAGTTGTTTTACGAGTTGGTATACGCGAGGAATTCAAAGAGCTGAAATACGAACGGGGACATGCCTCGAGTCGCGTGTCGACGTGGAACCGAGGTAGTGGCTTATGAGGTTGAGATTGATTGACTGTTGGTTTAATAAGTTGTCATTGTGATTTTAATGTGGTCTCATTAACATAAATATCCATTGGCCTATAGTTTGAACACATAAAATAATGCATTGGATGTATCTCGAGATACGTAATTTGCGAGGCTCGAGACAATTTTGGTCAAACTTAGAGGCGGTAGACAAAGACGTGAAATTATTGGATTGCATCGTGATTCGTGTTGCACGAATCTCGATGACACATTTTAGTTGAAAAACAAAATTAAAAAAAAAGAAAATAAAAAGAGAGCATCGGATAAAAGAAGAGAGGAGATGAGAGAGAGACGACCAAAAGAGAGAGAGAGAGGTGAAGGAGCTGAAGCTCGGCAGCTCCGGCGGTGAACCAGAAGGCCGCGCAGATTCATCGTCGCGGACGAGCGGCGCGGCACTAGCGAAGCCGCGGACGCGCGCGGCAATAGCGGTGGCGACGTCTCAAGCAGCGGGCGACGACGACGGGATCGAGAAGCGGTGCGGCGCAGTGGCGGCAGAAGACCGAGAGGCGCGGCGGGCAAAGACCGGCGCGCATGGCGACTCAAAGCGCGACACAGCCGTGGAAGAAGAAAGCGGCGCGCGGCGGCGGTGAGATGGCGGCGAGGCGCGCGCCCCGCGACAGAGGCGCGCGGGCGCGCGAGCGGCGGCGGCAGACGGCGAATCCGGCGAATCTCATCTTTCGCGTTTCCAAATGGCGACAGCATAATGTTGTTGTTGAGAAGAAGCTGTCGGGGACGAGGCTGCGAGCGTCTCCGATATGGAGATCGGATGGTCCAAGACTCTCTCCGACTCTCCGAGTCGTGCGCGTGCGCTCCATGGCATTGTCTCAGGTTCCTGAGAAGCCTCTCGGTTTGTATGATCCGTCCTTCGATAAGGACTCTGCGGCGTGGGGTTCGTCGCGGAATTGTCCGGGCGAAAGCGATCGAAAAACCGTGAGTACTCTAAATCGATCCGAAGAGTTCGTTCAATTCGGATCAATTCCCGATGATTTGGTTGTTAATTTTTGTTGAATTATTATAGGTGAATGATGCAATGGAGATGTTGGTGAGAATATTGCACAGAGGCGCGTGCGGTTGCGAGACTAACACGGTGATGGAGTGGGATTTTAGTCGCCTTGCGCACGGGTTCTACGCGGAGGCATGAATTCTTTTCGTTTCGAGATTTCGATTGATCAATTTGTGTTTTTCGTGCTACGAGTTTAGTTTTGTGCAGATTGGCTTGCTAATTTGCAGAGTTTCTAACGGAAATTGACAAGCACTGCTCCCATGTCTGTTCAATCTGGTTGAGTTTTATTAGTTTGACTCTGCTTTAGTGGTGAAAGAGTCCAATTTTGCCTTTTGATTGCTAAATCTGATGGTTTGCTTTCCTTGATAGAAGGGTTTTGATCCTCCTCGGTCTTCTCCTCGCGTTCTTTTGGTGATTCGATCTAGCCCTATGGCCGCGCAAGTGCTCCAATCACGATGAAGGAGGCGCTCACGGTGAGTTCTTCCTAGTTAGGTCATTGGTTTCTCTGATGCTAATTCTGGTTGAGCTGAATTTTGAAGGAAGTTGTGATTTTTGGATGCTCTATACTCTTTTTTTATAAGACTACTTGAAAGAGTACTATGAATAATTCCATCACTTGCAAGTTGCTAGAATATCTATTGGTACCACATCAATAGTAATTATGTTTAAAGGACCACTTACCTTGGTCGTAGTATCCTTTGTTGCAGACTTGAAAATTTTAAAGTATTTGTTTGGGTAAAATCTGAGACTTTAAGTAAAGTTGAGGATTATGCAGCCTTGATTATAATGTGATTTTGATGGCTTGATGCTAATGTAGTCTTGTCTCTCTTGCAATGAATGTTTATTTCCTCTAACATGTATTGATCCTTAGCCAACCATCATTGCTATGGAATTTTTGTGTGGATGATACTTTTTGAAAAGTTTTTACTTAAAAACAACTGAATTAGTACAGATCATACTTGCTTCGTCTCAATGTAATTTGTGTTCATCCTTTTGCTATTTCAAATAAAGCAAACTTTATTTCATAATACATCCTTTTTTACATGATTTCTGGCTATTAAGCTTGAAAACTAGTGTGAAGTGTGGCAGTTTATAGGTGACATGAAAGATTTTTGCTACTGTTGTACACAAACACATTTAACCCATATATTACGTGTTTTAGAGGTGTTTCATGATTATTTTTGTTCATGCCTGTTATATACACAGCACATATAACTTATAATTACTGAACGTTTCTTTACATGGTTTATAGCTGTTAAGCCTAAGAACTACCGAGCTAGTATGTCATGTGGCGGAGACATGAAGATTTATGTTGTAGCATGGATGTTGGAAATATTAGGCGTCATTGTGTCAAGATATCTTTGTTTATGATTGTCATTGGTGCGTGGCACATTCTCATGTTTGTCATTACATGCACTACAAAAAAACAACAAATCAGAAACGGAATTAGAAAGGGAAATAATTTCCGTTGCAAATCAGAAACGGAATTAGAAAGGGAAATAAGTTCCGTTGCTAAAAAAAAAAATTAGAGACGGAATTGAGACGGATTAAATTAGAGACGGAATTGAGACGGATCAGAGACGGAAATAGAGACGGAAATAGAGACGGAATTAAATTCGTCTCTAAAAACAGCGCCAACATTCCCACCAAAATCTCGTTTCTTTTGACCGTTCATCAAATCTCGAGATTTGTGCATCAAATCTCGAGATTTGATAAGTATCCCCCCCAACAACCCCAAATCCCACAGTTCTCGCTCTCCCAAAACCCTCAAATCCCTTCTCGTCTCGCTCTCGCTCTCAGCTCGAGACTCGCGGAGTGTGGCGCGCGTCGGCGACTCCAGCTACGCCGCCTTCGCGGCCTTTTTCGCGACCAAAACCCCCAAATCCCTTCTCGTCTCGCTCTCGCTCTCTCCGGCCGAGACTGCGGAGTGTGGCGCGCGTGGCTCGGCGACTCCAGCCTACGCCGCTTCGCGGCCTTCTGCGACCAAAACCCCCAAATCCCTTCTCGTCTCGCTCTCGCTCTCCGCCGAGACTGCGGAGTGTGGCGCGCGTGGCTCGGCGACTCCGCCTACGCGCCTTCGCGGCCTTCCCGCCCTCGCAATCGTCTTGGGATCGTTCATGGGGACCGACGACTCCAAATCTAGGGCTCGACTCGGCTCCGCCCAGGGTTCGAGCTCGCTCTTCGACAAGGCCGTTGTCTCTCTCTTTCTCCGATCTTCTTCGTCTTCGTCTCGCTTCGGCGCTTCGTCTGTTGATTCTCGCTCGCTTCGAACCTCAATTCCACATGTACGAGTTTTCGGTTTTTAGGTTTTTTTTTTTTTTTTTTTTTTTTTTTGGTGTGTTTTGGTTGGTTTTGGGTGTTTTTTGATTTGTGAGTTTGTGAGGTGTTTTGGCTTTGCAGATTTGCGGTTACATGGCGATGATGTGTATTTCTCTTTGGAGGATTTCGGTTTTGGGGTCGGGTTGATGGGGCTCAAGCTTAAGCTCGCGCAAAGATTCGCATTCAAAGGTTCGGTTTTTGGGTTGTTTTGATCTTCTTAGGGAATTCAAAGTGTTACTTTTAGGTAAATGAGATTTGTTTCATTTGTTTGTTAAAAATGTGAGATTTGAATGATTTGAGAGGTTGTCCGCGTGGAGTTCGTCTTGTTTTCTTCGATCTTTCTTTGTTGACTTGTTGGATTGTTAGGCTATGATATCCCAATGCTATAGTGCTTTTGCTCACACCTTTGTCTAGCTAGATCTATTTGGAGGCGATTTCTTGCTAATATCACATTTGGATCCCTGTTTTTAGTGCTATAGATCGCTGGTCCTTTGTGGTTTTCCAGATCGCCGCTCATAGTCTATTATTTGTGGAAATGTGGATTTGTCATGAAAAGTAATCAAGGAATGTGTTCCTGATGTGAGTGACTGTCAAGCGAAGGAGAAGGCCTGTGATTTAGAAGTTGTAAATATAAGGATCCTTGCAAGATGTTTAATGAATGTGTTCCCTACGGTCTATTGAACACTTTTTTTTTTGTGATGTCTACGAATGACTTAGTTGTATTTGCTAATGAATTTTCTTTCCCCATGATGCGGTGTAAACCGATTTTTGTTTCTTTCCTTCGTTTTTTGTTTTTTCCGATAGGGGTACTTTGCTTTCTTTGTTCAAGGTTGGCCATTCTTGCTTTTTCTATTAAAAGCCAAAGACAAAGTTGGTAAGATAATTGTTGCTATCTATCCTAGTTGAATGTTTTAATATGGTATTGATTTGAGATGGGGACATTATATGAACTTAATTAGGACTTCTACACCTAATCCCTTCTATTTTGCAAAAAGGTTGCATAATTTGCACTAATGTCTCTCAAGGTTGGCCATTCTTGCTTTTTCTATTAAAAGCGCAAAGTTGGTAACACGTCTATAATTATTTTGTTTTTATTGCGTACTTGGAAATCACATCGTTTCCTTTCATTGATTGTACAATTTATTTTGCTTTTACCTATCACCAAAGGGGCATATCCTGTTGAATCTTTTTATGCATGTGGAATCAATACTTGTGTATAGATCAATTCAAATCAAAATAAAATTTGATTGAACTTATTACACTTGTATAAATATAGAGTTAGCATGTATACTGCATTTTAGATATACTGCATACTTGTGCGCACTCAAGGAGGAAATTTTTTTTTTTTGTCAAAGGAGGAACATTTATGTAGAAACAATTTACATTCATAAATAAGTAAATTTAGTTTTTAATAGTATTATTAATTTTTAATGTGAGAATGACATGAAAACTACTATGGACCATGACTCTACATTAATTTTTTTTTCAAGCAGATTGTCAGCCATGATACAAACTTGGTACCAAGATGTCGAAGAATGTATGCTCATGCTCATGATTATCATATTAATTCCATTTCAAACAACAGGTCTGTTTGTCACTCTATTTTCTATATCACTTGTCACTCATCCCATCCCATTCGTTTCTTCTATACATGTTGCAAAATGAGTAATTTGAAAAGCATGGATAAGAAACATTGCTAATATGGAGAAGTCATCTTTTAACTATTAACTTGCATTTTTTTTTAACTTTCTTTTGACGTACATGAAGCTGAAATAATGTTGCATGTCGTTGTTATTGTCTTTTTATTTTGTGTTGTTTGTTTTTAACAATTCCATCTTCATTTTGTTTTTGCACTTCTGTTTTTGAATGAATACAGTTTCATGTTTCTCCTCTTCATATTCTATCATATATCTATTTGAAAGTCTTTTTATTTTGCCATATTTTTCTTTCAAATCCTTTGGAAAACCTCGTACGTGCTGAAGGGCCTTCTTAATCATCTTTATTGAAATCATTGTTATTAGTCGAAATATATGAAGATGACTTTATGAAATGTTTGTTACTTCTTGAATTTCACCATTTGTTCACCTAAATGCTAGCCTTTGCTTTGTTATTACTTAATTATATAATCGAATCATGCTGTTTTGGTTTTTTTTTTTTTTTTTTTTTTTTTCTTTGTTTTTTTTTTTTTTTTTTTTTTTGCTTTCGTTTTTCTAATCTATGGGACAATTCAAGAATAGATCTTTAACTTGGAATTCTTGTCTAAAACTTTGTTCCTTTTTCTTACCAAAGCAACTCGCTATGTCCTTGTGAAGTACTTGCAATAACTGCAGAGATAAACTTAGAGTCATGTTGCTAAATCGAAAAAAAAAATACTTATCCCAAGTACGTGAGATAAGCTTTTCTCAAACCAAAGCATTATGCTCTTGCATTCGTTTTTATTGATTTGTTGGTGTCTGTCAACTATCCTCGTCGTCGGCGGATGATAATCCTTTCATCCCTCATAGAGATGATGCTATTACTTGTCCTCTCGCATGATTTGTAGTGTAAATTTGTAATGACTCATAACTTGGTTTCTCTCTCAATTGGACACCGCTCTTCCATTTGTGATGATATCTAGTTTCGATGCTTTATCAACATGGATTTATTGCTTGGACAACATGGGCTAGCTGTGACAATCATGGCTTATATATATATATATATATATATATATATATATATATATATAATATTATTCTCGCACATCTGCATTAAGCATGTGCCATACTGTGCAACTTGAAGACTAGGCGATTGACTAATTGTAAGAAAAATTCAGTTTAGAAGATTGGGTTACTTGGATTAAATTAGATTACATGTTGAAGTTTATGCATGCATATTCTTATGTAAATGGAGATAGTTTTTTTGCAGTTTTGTATTTTTTATCATGAGTTTGATCTATTTTGCAATATTTGCAGAGCGTGACCTTATCAATAGGTGACTGGTTCTTCGATCGAGTGGGAGTTAGTGCCATTGATTGCCCATATCCCTGTGACAATACCTGCCATAATCTGGTTTCCAAGTGAGATATGAGGAAATAAAAACATATGTTGTAACTTTATAGTTGTTTATATGACTTTTAGATTGATAATTCTTTTTGTGCATATTTAGAGGATTGTAAGTTTTTTTTGTGGTTGTTGAACAATAGGATTGATGGTTTTTGTAAATACTTAGAAATCTGGAGCATTTGTTATACTAGACAATTTTTCGTGGATATATAAAGCTTTTTCAAATTTTGAATTTTACATTTTTTTTTCTCTCATTTGAATATTTGTTGATATATTTTGTCGATGTATGAATGTCAAGTTTTGCTTTTTTGGGGATGTTAGCACCCCCAAGGAGTTGTTGGAGGGGGTGCAAAGGCGATGGAGTAGGTTCTATGGTTGTAATTTCAAGTTATAGGTTGGAAAATCAATTGGATTATATTTATGTTTGTAAATTAAACAAAAAGGAAAATTAGAGACGGATTAGCAACGGAATACAGACATTCCGTTGCTATTCCGTCTCTAATTTTTCAGGAAAATATCATTAATCAGCAACGGATCAGAGACGGAATTCATGAATTTATTATTTCCGTCTCTGATTCCGTTTCTGATTAGAAACGGAATCAGAGACGGAATCCAATTACAAATGTACAATTTTGAAAAAAATTCCATTTCTGTTCCGTCTCTGTTCCGTTTCTAATTTCCGTCTCTAAATCCGTCTCTAATCAGAAATGGAATTTATTCCGTCTCTAATCCGTTTCTGATTAGAAACGGAATCAAATTTCGTTTCTGATTGAATTAGCAACGACGATTTCAGAGACAGAATTAATTCCGTTTCTGTTCCGTTTCTGATTTAAATTAGAGACGGAATTTAGGCAAATCAGAGACGGAAAATTCCGTTTCTGATTTGCTGTTTTTTTGTAGTGATGTGGACTTCCTAAGATTTATGAAGTTGTCAAGTATGATATAGAAGTTTTATTTAAACTCAATGGCTTCTCTTAATTTATTTTCTCTTTGGTTTCTATTACAGATTGCCATGAGTAGACTCCAACTTGTTAAGGTCAGGTTCTAATCTGTTGTAAGGCGTGTTACTTATTATCCAACTTCATTAAATGGTTTGGAAATCTTTGGGCATTCTTTTACTAGTTTTTACCTTTCTCTTCATGCCATATCTATAAATTGCGCTTGAGTTTCATGTTTTTTTTTTTTTCTTTTCTTTTCTTTTATTAGTTATCTTAATAGGAATTACTATTCATTCTTTGTTAGCTTTTCTTTAGCAAGATTAATTGTTTCCTATCATCATCATCATTATTTTGTTACTCTTTTTTTGTCTATGTTTTGAAAGAGGAGGAAAGGGGGTTGTTAATTGGTTATATATATATATAGGGATTTGAATGGTTTGCAAAGCTCACCATCAATTGCACTTAATCGAGCACAATGGAAAAGTTTGATCCATATAGCCGACCCCAATTAATTTGGGACTGAGGCTATGTTGTTGTTGTTGTATATATATTTTTTATTTTTTTCCCCCCTTACTTTTTGAATTCCTGGACCCATTTTAGTGAGATTCAACAGAATTTTATACGGACTTGCTTGATTGTTTTCATGTTTTAGGATCTTAAGAAGAATCAAGAGATGAGATCCTCCCCTAAATAATGCCCTTGTTAGGTTATCCAATCAATTTAAATTTGTTAGAGTTGATGTCCTTTTGAGTTTTGAGACATCTATTCAATATGTTCAACACTTCTACTTAGTATCAGTGGAGGTCAACCACATCAAGAATATAAATGCATTGAACTTATGGCTGGTCTTTTTGTCACATTATATTTTATTATTTATGCAAGTTGTCATATATCCAGACCTATGGACATTGGTGAAACAACAGTGCTGATTTGGAAACGAAAAACCATCTCAACTTTGTTGGGATCAGATTACAAACATTCACTTTTCCTAAAGCCCTTGATTGAGAGAATGAACACCCTCTATGCAATATAAATAATATTCGTTCCTTGAGATATTCTCATGTTGATGTTTGGGTCATCTTCTTTATTACAGACTGAGAAGACAAAAATGGAGCAGAAAAAGGAACTTGAGGAGCAAGACAAGGTTAGGTTGAATTTGATGGATTTTGACATTGAGGAGCAAGACAAAAATGGAGCAGAAAAAGTGATGCTGACAGCCCTGTTTTACCGCGCAAAGAATTTAGAGTGATGAGTGTTATGCTTTTGTGACTATCTATTAATTTAAAACGTGATGTGTTTTGGTATTGTTGGATTGAATTTGATGGATTTTGACAATTTTGCTACGTTCTTTGGGGGTTTTTTATTTGAGTTTTTATTTCTTGTATTGATTGATTGAAGGTTCGGGGAGGTGCCAAGTGAAGAATAAAGTAATATTTGCAGATGATGTGGTGGAGTCATCATCCAACAATGAAAAGTATTGAATGATAAGTTCAAGAGTTTTTGTAAGTAGAAGTAAGATTTGCACACGTGTTGATTGAAACATCAAAAATAGAGTTTTTAAAGCCTTGTTTGAACAAGTAAATTCAATTTTTTTTTTTTTTCCTTTCACCTTGAATTTGTACATTTGTAAGTTAAATTTTTGTTCAAATGAAATAAATAATTTTTTTTTCTATTGATAAATAAATCATATTCCTGTAAGTAGAAGTAGAAATTTCTTTAATTTATATATAAAATTTTCTTTCCAATAATATTAATATATATATATATATATGAGACGACGCTAAATATGAATGTGTTGTCAACTTAGAGACACTAAGTGTACATACGTTATCAATTTAAAGACACTAAGTATAAATGTGTTGTCAACTTAGAGACATTAAGTGCACATGCGTTGTTAATTTAGAGACACTATGTGCACATGCGTTGTTAATTTGGAGACACTAAGTGTACATCGTTGTCAATTTAGAGACACTAAGTGTACACGAGTTGTCAACTTAGAGACATTAAGTGCACAAGTGTTGTCAATTTAAGGACGCTAAACTTACAAGTGTCCTTAATTTAGGGATGCATATATAAATAGTGTCTCTAAATTGGAGACACATAAGAAATAAATGTCCTAAAATTAAAGACACATAAACAACAAGCGTCCTTAGTTTAACGACGCTTATAGCAAAAGTGTCCTAAATAAATGTTACCAACGCATACATTTTGTGTCGTAAAAAAATGTGGCGACATCACTTTTACCAACACAAGTGGCAACACTTTATGATGCGTCGGTAAAATTTTTAGAGACACTAATTAATGTCGTTAAATGAGTAAATTAATGTCGCCAAACACACAATGTTTTGTAGTGGTTCTTTCTCTTGTAAAGACATATCAATGTTGAAATGAAAATCTCTACATTTCTCAACTCTAGCTTTCTTTTCTCTTGTCTCCCCCTTCTCTACTTGTTCTAGTATTTCTTAGTTTATGCATTCCATGCTTAAGTCTCTACCAAGTTCAACTTAATTTTCAATACGTTATCAACATGAGGTTGCTTTTGCGAAAGAGGTTTCAAACATAAAAAAGTTTTTGAAAGGAGACAAAGATAGGAAGGTATAATTTACATGAGTTTGATTTGGTGGTGTTTGTCAACTCTTACTTAAACCTCTTATTAAATAAGTCCAACTGAAAAAAAGCTTTTTAAAAGTTTTTTCGAGGACTTTGTTAATTGTGTTATTATAAATATGCATGATCACCTATAATTGCAATACTTTGTTAAATATTATTTTTCATCCTTGCTAGATAATTATATATATATATATATACACACTTGTGGGAATAGTCAAACTTTATTTGTTTTAATTATGTTAAAATTAATTGTTCATTTTATCAATATGCATGCCCTATATGTAGTAATTCTTGTGGGTATAACGGCTGTCTCTTTTTTCGGTATTATTGCCCTAAGCATGCATGGACTTTAGGTAAATACACGTGACATTAATTCTGCATGTGCATGTCATATAGAAGGCTTATTGACGTAAGAAAAATGGATACTCATGTGATGACAAATTAAGAATGCACCTTTCAATATTATGCCATATGTATAACGTTATCAATCTTGGTGCAACACTTGTGTACCAACTTTTAATCACACATACAGAGCGCACCGCTTAAAGTATTTACCTCTATTTAGGAAAAATAAAGATACTTCAGTGCATGAGTAACTTATATGTATATGTTAATGGAAAAGTCATTTTCTATCCAAGTTAATAAGTTCAACTCATTTTCATTTTACTATGGTTCGTACCCTTTTCTTGAGCGCATCATTTATATATATATATATATGCATACACTATTTTAAATTAAAAAAATACAACATTTTCTAAGCGCTAGAAGATGCACTATTGGCTCTAAGTTAATTATAGACAAGTTAATCTCGCATAACAATTTCATGTGTATTGTAATATCAATATATATTATTTTTGCATATGCATTATATATAACGTCATACCAACTGCGAAAGTATGCTCAATAGTTGCGTCACGTACGATCTTCTACATAAAAAATCAAAAGTCAATATCTGATATATATTTTTCTCATAAAATTAGTAACGATTAATTATGCTCTATTCTTGATTTTTATAATACAAATAATGCTATAAGTTTGAGTTGATAGTTAGTAAACATTGTCCTCGGTAAAACTAAATATTGAAAGGGATACGGGTTATCCCATTCAAGGAGGTGGTTGTTAAGTAGATTTTGTCTCACTACCTAACCTTGAGGTTGTCCCACCAACTCATACAAATAGTGCATTTCTATATAATTAATCAAGTTGAGAACATGTGTTTAATCGTATATTATTTATTTTATTGAAAAAAAGAAAAACTATTTGTCTTATCTTTATTTTTCAAATATTATTCAAGCATAGTTGAATTTGTTGTCTTAGTATCATTCATAAGAATTACTTGCCAGGCAACTAGATGCTACAATTAATAAGTAAAGCATACATGTAAGGTTGTGCATCTAACACTAATATCCATTTGTCAATATCACTTTAGAGATTTGAAAAGAGAATATTTCACTATACAATATCTTTTCACCTTATAGTGCTACAAATAACGACCAAAATTGATGATGCACCAAAAAGCTCAAAATGAGCTATTGGGTCTTAGCTACAAAAACTTGTATAAGTCAAATATTGACTATTATTCTGCAAAATTCATCACTTCTACATAAGTTGAGGCTATGCGGAAATATGACTGTGAGACTTAATAAGGTTAAGTGGTTGTCTCAATTTATTACTGCAACAAAATATCAAACGCGCACGGCAATTCAATAAATATTATGAATTGATTTCTTGTTTCATGGTTGCTTAGTAAAATAACGAGATATTATTGATATAATACTATTTTAGTCCAATTGGTTCGATTTCGAGTCATGAAGCATATGTTGCATATAACGATCATGGTCACAATAACAAATTTACGGACGTGGAAAATGTGAAAAGATATGGTAAAGGTCGTATTGACAATTCCATCAAAGTTGGAATACACTAAAAAATGTATAAGAATAGCGACGGGAAAATTGTCGCTATTCTGGTACGACTTGTCACTAAAGACGATTAGCGACTGGGTTGCCCGTTGCTAATATGCTCGTTGCTATTTTTTAAGCGACAGGTGTAAGACATTAGCGATGGGAACCTGTCGCTAATACCCATCGCTATTCTGACACGTGGATTTTGTCGACAAACATGTCTTGCCACGTCACTGAAATTAGCAACGGGAACCTGTCGCTAATCCCATCGCCATTATTGCCACGTGAACTCGTTCAAAGCCACGTTAGATAAAGTTAGCGATGGGAACCGTCACTAATCCTGTCGCTATTTTGGTATAATATTTTTTGAAGAAAACCATTTTGTTTTGAAAATAAATAATTATTTAATAATTACTAAATCAGTAAATTTTTAATAAAAATATTTAAAAATTGATTTTAATAATTTAATAAGTATTTAATTGGTTAGGTTTATTTGAAAAACATTGTGGAACAATTTTAAGTATTTTTATAATTAAAATTAATACGATAATAATTTATTTAATTTTAAACATTATCAAAAATTATAAATAAATATAAAAATAATTTTCTTTGGTGAAAAAATAATTTTTTTGAAGGTTCGTCTCATAAATTAATATAAACAAATTAAATAAAATAATTAAAATGAATAAAAAACTAAATGAAATATATATAACAAAAGAATACACGTATATGTAAAATATACAATGGGAAAAGACACTGCAAAATATGAAAAAGGTATAAAGTCTAAAGTCTAAACAAGTGTATACATCAGACTCAATCATCGAGATCGTGGCCGATCGCTGAGTCATTATCATCAACATCTCGTGGAGGCGCAAATGAAATCCCTAGTCTGTCCATCAGAGTTTGCTCTATGCAACCTAACTATCCCTGCACCACTCGCGGCTCCTCACGGCCTAAGGTGTTATCTTGCACAACCCGTAGAAGATTTTTCTGCATCTCTTTAATGTCCTTCCTCAGCTACTCAATGGGCTCATTATGAGCAGAAATAGGCCTAGAAGATCCAGCTCTAGCATGTCTACACCTTGACCCCGGTAGTGTCCACTCTAATTCATATTTTCATCCTTTGTTATTATGCTTCAAGACGGACAAATATAACATAATCTATCGGTGTGTCAGGTTGCAACCATATGAGCTCGATGCGTCTGTTGCATATCGTCGTCTAAAATAATAATTTAAAATTCACAAATAATCTATGCAAGTCATTTTTACCTCTCATTAATTAACAAAACAATTACTACAAACTATTTTCTTACGGCAATCCTCTCTACTCTCTCATCTAGGAAAGTAATGACGTCATGATCTTTAGTGTGAAAGTATAGGCATAGCTCTTAAGCAGTTGAGTTTCGACCTAATTTCTCTTCCTACAACATATATGTTTAATTAGGATTAAGTAATATTTTATTTATATATAAACTTATTATAACATAGCTTTCCAACCTCTCTGCATGCTGATAAATGGATATGAAACCACTGTTATGCACGACAACACTCGTACTGAGTCCCCATGTATCCGTTCTCCTATTCTTGCTTGCTCGCTCAGATTCCTTTTTGAAGTTAAGGGTTGACCGCATCTTTTTGTAATGGTCAAAGATCTCGGTAGATATATGACCCAGCTTCTTATCCTTGGAGCACATCTTGCTAATGAAGTTGGAGTAACGAGTGGTAATCTGCATATTGTACGCCTCTCTGATAGCCGAATCATCCGATGAATCTCAATCAAATGAAAACTATGTACAAAAATAATGTAATTTAGTTTATATATTCAAATTTGTAAAAGAAGAAATTTAGGGTAAAACGTTGTTACCTTCTATTGATTCCAATATACATCTCGCATGTGTTGGGAACATGCCCCTATGTGTAGCCATCCTTATGCAAGGAGTATTTGTATGCCCTCGTCATCTCTGGTGCAGCTCTATCTGACGGGTGCAACTTTCGTCCATTAAATTGAGAATTTATGTTAGATCTTATTTTGGTCAATTAACGAAACACATTTGAGTTATAAATAAATTACGTATACTTACTATCTATCATCCTTGACAACCAAGAATATTCGCCCCTGATTAGGTAGAAATGTTGCCTCTAGGAGCTCTAGCGGCTTGAGTGCCTCATCGCCGTCTAGTGAGGCTGTGCCAATGGACGGATCGCAAGAAGGATATGGTGTAGAACTCGACGACTATGAGGCATGTAAATCAGATGGGCCTAATCATGTTGTCGTTTGCTGGTTGGGCTGATGCAATGGAGATGCTGATCCCCCCGATGAAAAAGTAGGCTCATAGTATGGCTGCGCAATGATGTGAACCACGATGGGAGGTGTCGGTAGCGAAGATAGGAGTGTAGAGTATATCTGCATGGATGTTGGGTTAACGAAAAATACATATGACTGGGTTAACGAAAAATACATATGACAAAGGCATGATGTACGCTATAGAGGAAGGTGGTGGATATATAAGATGTGGGTGTCTAATGGAAGAAGGGGGCCTACTGAGAGGGTGGAAATGGGTACGAATGATATAAGGGGCCTTACGGAGGGTGGTGCTACTGAGGATGTTGATGCTGGGGATGCTGCCCCTGACTAGAATCTGGAGCAGCATCGTCAGGAGACTGAAAGTCTGAACAATTCGAATGGCGAGATCGACTATCTCTGCTGCCACCGGGCCATCTATTGGAACGTCAGCTGAAACTCTCACCGTGTAATGGGCTTTATTGTCTGCCTGACATGACTTTATTAAAAAATAAAAGTAAGTTAGAAATAGCTATATATAAAGGTTCTACATTTTAGATATTATGTAACAAGACAACAAATATAAGACTATATTATGTATTCCTTTACTTACGGGAAACTAATTATATCATGGTTTGTTGTCATCGTTCCCATCATCCGATGAAAACTCAGAATTATCAGTATCACCATCTTCCTCGTCAAAGTCTGACATTTGTGCACCACTAGGATCACCTAGCGAAATTGCAATAATGTTGTCAATATAAACATCATTATCATGCTCAGGTAACTGCTCTTGAAAAGCGTCTTCTTGGCAGGTGCATTGTCAACATTCTCAATTAAGTTGTGTTTATCGATGAACTTCGGCTAAAGTCTATACGTGGTTTGCCAATTGTTTAACACACTTCTTACACTCGGGTGAGAAAGATAGTACACTTGACTAGCCTGCATTGCTAGTATAAAAGGCTCGTACTTATTCGGTCGCTGATTTCAATGTATGTCAATGAGTTTTAAGGAATGGTGAACTTTTGTCCCCACATTTGGCGCAGGATCAAACCATTCACACTTGAACACCACAGTACGTAAACAACCACCGTATTCGATTTCTATTACTTCTACCAATTGCCTAAGAAGTCGTTATTACATTCCATGTAATTTGTGCCTCTAACGCAATCCAAATGTCCTCCTCTAAGAGATCCTAAAATGCAATCGACAACAATCTTTTCATGAATACACGGCAATTGTGGCTTTTCATTCCAAACATCTTTAACTTTTTAGTGTCTACACAACGCCCGATATTAGATGCTTAACCATCACGGAAGCGTAATTCCTTAATCCACTCGCATAACACTTGTTTTCTCTACTTGATTAAGGCATACATGCTTTTGGATATTTCATAGATACTTGATCGTAATGTAGTTCTAGCCGATGAAAAATATCCTTTAAATCCTCTCTAGACTTCGTGTTATCTTTCGTCTTCCCAGGCACACTCATAATTATGTTGAAAATGTCGTCGAAAATATTTTTCTCGATGTTCATTACATCTAGATTGTGTCTTACAAGGTTCGTCTTCTAATACGGCAAGTCCCAAAGTATGCTTCGTTTTCTCCACCCACTATTCTTCAAGACTTCATTATTTATAGCATTGGATCCAAATTGAATAACCTTCATTAGGCTTAAAGCCTCAATTTCGTGCAAGATATCTTCACCCGATTTATCGGCTGGTGGCTTACTTGACACAATTTTATCTTTAAGGAAACTAAAATTTTCTTTTCTCTCCTTTGAATATCGCGACAAGAAACGCCGGTGACAGTCAAACCAAGTCGCTTTCCTACCAAACCTTAATTAAAAGGCGTCTGTATCATCCATACAAAAAGGCAAGCTGTCCTCATGAGCATGCTCCATCCCGACAACATGGTGTAGGCTAGGAAGTCACTCATAGTCCACATAAGTGCGGAACGCATTTGAAAGTTTTTCTTAGTCGATACATCATAAGTAGGCACTTTGACATACCACGAATCTTACAATTCTTTCACCGACGGTTGGAGAAACATTTCAGTTTTTATGGCGGATTGGTCAGTTTAGGTACGATACCTATTAAGAACATTACTTTTTTCTTCATACACATCGACGGATGCAAGTTGTACAGGGTTAAAATCACCGGCCACGAGGAGTATGGTTTACCGGTCATCCCGAAAGGCTGGAACCCATCAGTGCATAACCCAAGTCGAATGTTACTAACCTCCGAGCTGAAGCTAGGGTTCACTTGATTGAAGTGGTTTCATGCAATGGAATCAGAGCAATGCTGCATATGGTCTTCATCTCTAACGTGTTCTGCGTGCTATCGCATGTGTTTCGCTAAAGTTTTCGACGTGAACAAACATTATATACGAGCGGCCAAGGGAAAGTAAAGCATTGTCTTGTGCGGGTGTCTGTTGGCGTTAAACCGAACTTCCCCGCAAAACTCGCAAGACGTAAGGTTGTAATCAGGTTCCTAATAAAGCATGCTAACTAGGGAGAATAAACAATTTGCTCATAAGGCAAACCCAACCAGTGCATTAAACCTTTACATTTGTAAGAGCTATATACCAAACAGTTGTCTTCTGGCAACATGTCCTCACAGACCGACACAGTTTCATCGAAACTTGCTTTAAAATGTGGTGATTTGAATTTATCATCAATAAACATGTCATTTTTTACGGTTTTGTCAACTTCTCGCAACCCAACCAAGGTGGTTGATTCGCTGCTTCGATCATTTCGAATAAATTTTTCCCTTCAGGGTTTGGCTCCTCCTCACGATTCCAATCGAAACTCTGGCCCTTTGGTCGTGTATCATTTGATAATATGACGTCGAATATTCATCCATTGGATCATTACCTTCATTATCCATATCGTTTGATAATTCTTCCTCCCATTTCTTAGTCCAATAATAATAATTAGGAATTAATCCTCGACTCATGAGATGAAGCTCTACTGTGTTATGTAGTTTAAAACATTTGAGAAGAACTATTAGAGATTGATAATCTCGAGATAGCTTTTTTGGTAGTTGTAACAAATATGAAAGGCATCACTTGTAAATAAGAAGAATGATTTGTTGAGAGTTTTTTAATCATTCTTATAGATTATTGAGTATTTTGGAAGAATCATTAAAAAGCAACCTATAGGTATGAAGACTAGTGGATTGGTATAAGCTATGAATTTCAAACTGTAGAAGTTTGAAAAATGGAATTGTCAGAGTGATAGAAATGGATGGTGTGATAGATACCTTTAATTTCCTAAATGTTAGGAATGCACTTTGAAACATCACTCATTAAGGTAATTGTGATAACAAGGCCTTGAATAGAAAAATAACAGGGGATGTAGTTATGATAAAAACTACTCAATATTGTTTCTTGAATGAGATATATATTGATGAACAATTGAAGTCCTGCATAGGCACATCATCAACTGAGTTGTCTAGATTGATAACTACAAGTTTTTTCTTTGGAGCTCAGATTGGAGCTGTACTAATGATGATTAAATATGTGATGCATTATTGGAGAAAATGATTGAGATGATCTAGTAGGTCAAGATTGACTACTAGTTATTGATATTTTGTATGGATGATTTCATATCAGAATATTGAACATGTAAAGAAAGTTCTTAGAACTCGAATAAATAATGTAGCAGGAATACTACGAGAATCTCATAGATTTCTTTAGAATATTCATTTAGGTAAAGTTCAAAATCATTATGATAAGAATGAGTTCCTGGTGTCCCAAAATAGAAATTGACGGTGTCAATTGTATAAAGAAATATGAGATATGACAGCAAGAGGAAGTTGAGTATTAGTAACTTGGAGGATTGTATTATTCTTGCCCTATACGAATGAAATTTCATGCTCAAAGATTTATGATGGATTAACTTAAGTTGTGTTGATAATTGAATGTTGTTGCTATTGTAATTATAGGACTAATAGATTTTGTAAAATTCTTACTAGTATTATGGTTTAAATTCTTATAGAAAATTAAGTGAGATATATTTGTGTAGAAAGAGTTGAGAGTCATGGAGAACCAAAGTTATTATTTCGGTAAGGAATTGAAAGTATACTTCCCAATAGGAAAGTGATGTATAATAGATGGGAGGGAATTTTCTCAATCTTAACATAATATATCTACAACCGACTTTAGTTCATGAGAATATGATTTCAGAGCTTGAGACTTGGGAAATGATAATTATTGGAAGAAACATTTTGCAGTGTGATTTCTCTGGTATAGATAATATCAAGCTATATATGAAGTTGAGGTGTTTTCCTTAAAATTTGTGTGCTTTACTTCATCGTCAATTAGTGTGGGACAAGAAGTAATGATACAAGTTAATTAGAGCCTGAGTAATTCAGAACAACACAGAAAGGTTTTAACAGATTGTTAATACGCAATTACAACTCAAAAAATGAAAAAAAATATTTGTGAAAATGTAGATGGCTTGAGAATTCTCAAAAGCTACGACCTCACTCTAGAGTATCACTCGGGCAAGAAAAATGGGGTTGCGGATGCCTTGAGCAGGTGAAGAATAGGCATAGAAAATGTAGCTATTGACAAAGCTTCTCACTCTAGACTTCTTGAGAAAGCATTTATGATAATGATTCGTGAAAGTTCACCTAACACATCATCAATTGATAAAGCTAATTCCATAGCTACTAATCTATTCATCTAAGCTCAGATTCTGGCTAAACCAAAAATGAGTCAGCGTCTGATTGATTATCAGAAAACTAATTAGGATTATATAGCGCTAGAGGTTAGCGGCTAGTGTAGATCATCCTGATTGGTCAGTTCTTGTGATGGTCCATTATAGATTAGAGATAGATTGTGGATTCTAGCGTAGGATTAGTTGAGGCAGGAATTGCTATAAGAATCTCATAGATCTCTTTACTCAATTCATCCTGGTAACACTAAGATGTATTGCGATATGAGGCATGTTTACTAGTGGCCTAGGATGAAGACTAATATTGTTGAGTTTGTAAAAGATGTGAGATATGTCAGCAAGTTAAAGTTGAGCATAGGAAATCTAGATGGTTATTGCATTTATTGCCTATTCCTGAGTGGAAATGGGAACATATATTAATGGAATTTATTTTTGGGCTTCCTCTGAATCATCGTAAGCACAATGTTGTGTGGGTTGTAGTTGACAGGTTTATGAAGTCTGCACATTTCTTGCCAGTTTCCATGCGAGACCCTCTCTTGACCGATTATGTGAGGTGCACGTACGTGGGGTGTGAGATTTCATAAAGTTCTAGGTTGATTACTTTGGATAGAGATTCGAGATTCATGTCCAGACTATAGAGTGAATTACAAAGATAACTGGGAACTGTTCTTAACCTCAATACGTTATACCATCCGCAGACTGACGGTCAGATTGAGCGGTTGATATTAGTGCTAGAGGATATAATTCGAGCTTTTGTCTTGAAGTTTGGTGGTAATTTAAATTAATACATTCCTCTATGTGAGTTCTCTTATAGGTTAGAGTTACCTCCTTAGCTAGACATATTTCATAATGTCTTCCGTGTTTCTATGTTTCGCAAAACGGAGAAGCAGTTCGCTCCAAGGATTGATTAGAATGAATTTGATATTGAAGAAGACTTATCTTACGATGAGAACCCGATTCAATTACTTGATCGTAAGATTCAGAGGCTGAGAACTAAAGAGATTCCTTTGATTAAAGTGAAATGACAATTTCACAGAGATGAGGAACTAACTTAGAAGTGGGAGTCTTATATGAAGGAGTAGTTTCCGTTTCTTTTCGAGACTATTGGTAATTTTATGTTTACTTTTCGAGGACAAATTGCTTTAAATTGAGGAGACTATAACAACCTGTTACCTTAAGCTATTGATTAGCGTTAATTCAAATCTTAATTAACTCGAGTTAGGCTCGTGGTTAAGTCCGGCATACCTTGATTAGCTTGCGCGTAGGTTTATTTGATGGTTTATGTTTGATGTTAGTTTTATAGGTTGTAGTATAAAAGAGAGTTTATATACAAGCCTATAACATAAAATAAGCAATTAAAAAATAAATGGTCGGTACACCAATGCGATGAGGGAGTCTTGAAATGAATGTGCACACTCGAGAAAACTCGTAAGCATGTCCAGTGAATTTATTGGCAAGAAAATACATGAAATATATAAATATATATATATATATAAATTTGATATGTAAATATATATAGTAAAAAAACTAATTTAGTTTGAATTATATGGATTGTAAGATCGCCTCGAGATGAGCGTAAATGTTGATGGTATCAACATGTCACTTTAAGGGTGACATGTTAGTACGTCAATCGTCTGATCTATCTCGAGCTAGCATGATGTGTATCTCAAAGAAAATCTATATATTTAAACTAAAAAACATCATGTTTATCTCATAATTCGATCGAGAAAGTGAGATAGAGTTGAGGGTTTTGGTGTCTGATTTTAGGAGATCAATTAAGGAGCTGTTTCAATGTGAATTGAGGAGCTTAAACAACTAGAAATCCAGAGGTCATCATTTTGGTACATTTGGTTTTCATGTTTATGAAGCTCAAATTGATAGTAGATGTTCATATCTCTATGAATGGTTGTTCTTCTTGACTAAAAATGCTTTGTTACCTCACTATAGGTCCTCCATGATGAACTATGAGAGTGTTGGCTGCTGATAATTTGATTTGTGGACAAAACATTGGCTGATGCCTTGTGTACTATCGAGACAGTATAGGGTGGAGCACTCTCTAAATATTAGAGGAACGTGCTCCCTTCATCAATAAAGACAAACCCAGTTGGAGGAGCATGCCCCACTAATTGAGGGAGCACGCTTTACCTATCAGAGGAGTATGCTCCCTTCATCAATGGAGACAAACCCAGTTGGTGGAACATGCCCTACTAATTGAGGGAGCGCAATCCCACCACAGAAAACAACAATTATGTTGAGTTTTGAATATAATTTCTTGAGGACTTAGGGACTAAACTAGGGTTTTAAATATAGGGTATCACACGTATATTGATCATAAATGGTTTGTGATAGGTGTTGGATCCCTTAGAAAGCTTGAGTAACCCATAAAATTAGGGAATTGTTAATAAAAACTTGAGCTGAGGTAAGTATGGATTCGCTTATTTATCAATGTTGCTTGGCTATTTTAGTATATATAGTTCATGTAGTTTATGGGCTGAATGGGGGGACTATATACATTATGAAGGTTTTAATAAATGAGAAACGATGTTTAATGTGATTCACGCGAGTAAGTTCCTAGAACTCAGACCAGGTTATATAGGAGATGGGTTACCTTCTTGGCCTATACGTAACTTCCTACTTAGTTATATAGGTTTCGTGGATTACATACTCACTAGAGGGTTTCGGATAGAACTAGTAGACATCAATGGATTGACTAGACAACACATTGGTCAATATGTTGGTCTAGCAATTGCATAAATAGTGTCGGTAGGTAATCACCCCTTGTTTTATAAATAAAATGGGAATGACAGTGTGATAGTAATTGACAATTGACTTTGCATATGTTATTTATTGAATTATATAATTTTCACATTCCTGTAAGTTAACATTGGTGCATATTATTATTGCATAATGTTCTTGATTATTATAGGAATTTTGATGGCTATGTGAGTCCTTACTTACTAAGCAAAATGGATTGGTAACTTAAAATCTAATATTTCAAGTTCGCAACCTAGCGCTTAAGAGAATGGAAAGGAAAAGATTTAGGAGTTTTGTATCTTCTCTATGATGTAGTGAACCTTCCTGTATAAATATACACTGTTTGAGTTATTTTGTTGCATAAGATCAGGGTTGGGAGGATAAACAAGATTTTGAGTTTTGGTAAACTCTTTATTTCTGCATATTGTTCGAAGAAGTTTTAATTTTTCCTTGCGTATACTTTGTATTGTTTATTAAATATCAATATGCAGGTTGAGTTGATCAGGTATTGACTGAGAAGCTATTGGCTCTAGTTAAGTCTTGTTAGGCTATTGAGGGTTAATTAGGGTTTCAAGCTGAGTATCGCCCTAATCATGATAGGGAATGCTACAGCCAAGATGGTTGACGCTATAGGAAAAAAGGTGGATAACACGGGAGATGAAAGAAAAACATGGAAGACCAAGGAGAGGAGAAAAATAACTCAGCATGGTTGGCACAGTGGTGACGCCATGGGAGATAAGGGATGGCGCTGGGAGAGGATACACAGGACGCCAAGTCTACTGAATAAGGAAAAAGCACATAAAGTGGCTGAAGCTGTCACAGTGCCATGGCATTACACATACATTGCTGGATTATAAGTGACAGCGATGAGACTAAAGAAAATAGAAACTTAGAGTTCTATTTTAAATGAAATTGTCTATTAGGGTTTCTAATTGTTTTATGATGTTCTTTTGGAGTATAAATAGGTATTAGAATGTGGTTGTAACGAACTGAAAATCTTAACTCATGCCACGTGTCAATTTAAGGATAGTGACGTCGACCCAACCTGACGTGACTAGAATGGTCAATCTTTGGGAGTCGACATCAATGTATAGTATTTATGTGTTGTGTATGTAATACCTATTTTATGCTCAAGAAATGTCAATTTTCAGTAAATTATTGGTCCGATTGCGTCAGATTGCGTGAAAGAATTGCACGAGTTGCATGCGACACGGGTACAGGGCTATTTAGAACAGAATAGCTTATATGTACAAATTACTAATTTATATAACAAGATACTAAGCTAAGTAATTAACAAACTTGACCAAGTCAAATAAAACACCAATAGGCCGAATATGGACCTGACATGCCTCGAGATGCGTACTAAAGCGCAGGTCACCTGATGTCGGGTAGTCAAGATCTAGTATGGGGTCAATACACTGTGATAAGTCATTAATAGACTACCCAATTGAGTTTATGTGCCTAAGCTTATCTAAATAAAACTAAGAAATTACATAAGCCTATAGTTGGGAATGATTTATTGTGGCATTCGACCTTCTTGAGATGATCCTTGGAAGTGTTCTACTACGCAATATAAGTTAGAAATGATGTCAATTAAGTTTAAGGCTAAACTAAATAAGGGCCCTTGTAAGTTATAGGGATTAGGAACCTGATTGAGGATGAAATTAAATAGTATAGAAGCGGGACTTAACTCATTTGAGCACACATGCAATTCAAAAAAAAAAAATTCAGCCCTTTTAAGAAGGTGAGACTTGGTGAACTTCTTAGAAATCAAGGGGAGATTGTTGAGAAATTAATAGTCCTAAGCTAGGTGGGGAAGAAATCAAACCTATGTAACCCTTATTTCTGATTTTTCATGCTAAAATTGGGTGTTTTCTTTGATTCATAGTGAGCTAAACTTTTAGGGATTTTACTCTCCATCTCTAAGTGAGATAGTAATCTAAAATATAATGGTTTCAAGCTCTTCAAAGACCCAAGTAATGGTGTCCAAGAATTATCGAGAAACTCAATGCTTTTATGTCTCAATTTGGGGTTTTTAGTGTTGAATCATGCATGAACTCACTTTGTTACTAAAAAGAAGTATTATGCTTAAGTTTTTTTTTTCTTTTTTCCTTTTTTACTTTTGTATGCGTATCTCAAGTTGTTTTATAGTGCTGGAAAGAATTGGAATGAATTCATGTATCATGTTCTTGGTGTTCTTGATGATGATAATGGGATTAGTTTAAATTATTGATGGGTTAATTCCTTGTGTTCTAGATGTCTAATGATTGAGATTTTACTCCTATTTTTAAATGGATTTTTTAATTATGGACAGAATTTGTGTGGATTAAATCAATGTTAGTTTCAAGAGGTTGCATCTCAATTGTTTTATAAAATGCCAACTAAAAGAAATGGACAATTTTGGATAGATTTTTGGCAAAATCTTATGACCTTTTCTTGGGGACTGCACTAGTCTAAAACTCATTAAAATTGGCAAAGAAAATTAACATACTACAAATTTGATTTCCCAAGATATTCAAGTGATACGAAGAGTTTTGAATAGTTTTCGAAAATGTTTTTAAAATAGGAAAAAAGGTCATTTCCTAATTGAGTTGAATTTTATTTGAGTACATCGTGGGCAACAAATGATGCTAGAATTAGACCAAACTTTCTTGATCATATATTTATGTTTTAGGAAAGTTTTCCACTAGTTTTTGAAATTTTGAGGTGTTTTGAGTTATTTCCTAAATGGGTTTTGAAGCTGGTGAAATTTACTCACTTAATGACCTGATTTTTTACTTAAGATATTCTGGGTATCAAATGATGTCAGAATAAAACCAAGACTTCCTAAAATATGTAAAAAGATCATAATAATAGTGTTCGTGAAATTTCATGATTTTTCAGTGTCTCTAACTCAATTTTTTAAGTCATGTTTCTAAAAAATGATTGACATTTATAAATAAGGACTTGAAGTTTTACTTAGAGTCTCAAATTTGGCTATTGATCATATTAATGAAATTTTATTACTTGAAAACCTTAGTTTCAAGTATTTGGACTCATAAAACCAACCCAGAGAAGTTTAGAAACTTCAATTTATTTTTAAGCTATTTTTTAAGTTGTATGAAAACTTACTTTTAAATATTTATTTAAAGGTCCTTAAGGGACTGTTTTGCAAAATAATATTGTACACCAACTTAAATTGAGTTTTAATGATCTTAATCAGTTCAATAACATATAAAATTATAAGAAAAGTGTGTTGAACATGTTAAGCGAGTCCGAATATTTTTAGCTAAGCTAAGTGCCCAATGAAGGCTTGAAATTTGAAACGGAGTAATTACACAACCAATTCAAATCTAAATTATTTTGAAAGACTTTAACAAGAGTATAACCAATCAAACGGACACCAGGGACCTAGGTAGCTAGATTTGTGCATCGGGGATTGATTTGGAGACATGTCAGAGTTGCGTGATCATATTAGTGTTAATCCGAGGTAAGTAAAACCATATACGGAATACACAGTAATTCATACTTGCCTCTATATTCTTTGAATTGTAACTTTCTTTTTTAAGAGCTTAAATTTAGTCTTTAGGTGTTTGAGGACTAAATGATTCGGGAAGGTGGCTTTGTGGTTATAGTGGCTGATTAGCTACCGATACTACACCCCAAGCCACTGGAATTGAACTAAAAGAGTATGAGATATCCATAGTAAACTGTAGGTACCCCTCATCTAGGGTTATATACATTTAGATGATTTTGTCGCATTCCGATATAATGAGTTAGCTTGGCTTTGCTGCAACACAGGATTGTCGTAAGGCCATTTTAGTCTTGATGGGTTTGGATGCACTTCGATTCCTCATTTGACTCCATAAACACCCATGTATCGTTGTATGCTATTCTAGTCTCACTATCATGTGATTATTATTTCAGTTTCATTTACAATTCTACATGATCCTTCTGACTGTTCTATTCATATCTTGAATTACTATTTAGACTCTACTATTTTTTTTGCTTACAGGGGCTTGTTTATTATGCATGATGGCAAACTGCAGATCCACATACGAGCAAGGGCAAGGCGTCGGTGATTGATGATCTACTTTGAGACATCGAAACGTCCTTGCTCTTATTCTGGAGGTTTCTTTTTTGTATTGTACTCATCTACATATACACTTTTTGATACACTCGGGTAGACATATTTTAGGCTCTACGAGAGACATGGATGATGTATAATGTACTATCTTGCACCATTATCACCAGATATGCATGTTGTTCCATTTTATATAGGGTTCCACACTTTAAGATGTCCCAACTTTATATTATTGTCTTAAAAATTTGTTAAGTTTACTTTTTGTTCTAAAGCACTTTTAAAACTTGTAAAATTAATTAAATCAACTTAAAATTCCAAGTTAAGGATAATAAAAGGATAATTAGATTAATTAGGGTTGCATTGATTCCGTGGGGGTCGATTCAGGGATCCACATGGGCTTAGGCCAAGCAGGGCACTGTTTGTTAGGAACTAGGACGGTTATAGTAGTAAATAAGACCAATACTGTCCATTAGCAACTATTATCATAGATTGGTATATGTTTACTTTATTCTTGAGTATTAAGAAGATTTGTGGAGGCGAAGACTTTGAAGATTCACGTGTGGTGATTCAGGTCACTACAAAAAAACAGCAAATCAGAAACGGAATTAGAAACGGAAATAAGTTCCGTTTCTAAATCAGAAACGGAATTAGAAACGGAATAAGTTCCGTTTCTAAATTAAAAAGTTAGCGACGGAATTGAGACGAAAACATTCAGAGACGGATTTGAGACGGATCAGAGACGGAAATAGAGACGGAAATAGAGACGGAATTAATTCCGTCTCTAAAAAATAGCGCCAACATTCCCACCAAAATTTTCATTTATTACAACCGTCCGTTACGTCTCGAGATTCGTGCGTGTTTCGATCTCGATAATTCAAAAATGGGGACCAAAACTCTCTCTCTCCCTAAAATCTCTCTCCCTCACCGCTCTCTCTCTCTCTCTCAACGAAACCTCTCTCCCTCACCGCTCTCTCTCACCGTCACCGCCGCTCTCTCTCACCGTCACCGCTTCTCTCTCTCTCTCTCACCGTCACCGCTCTCTGCTCTCTCTTTCACCGTCACCGCTCTCTCTCTCTCTCACCGTCGCCGCTCGCTCTCTCTCTCTCTCTCTCTCTCTCGCAGCTCTCTCTGCTCTCACTCTCTCCGTCTCAAATTCCTCTCTTCGTCCGGGATTCGGTTTTCGATTCGTCTCGAACCTTCGCGTTGATGAAATTTCGGTAAGCATCTTCAATCGATGCTTCTATCGAGATTGTTGTCGATGCCCTAGCTAGTTGTTTGTGCCTTTTTTTAGGGTTTCAATTTCTGCGTTTCCGATCGTCTGTGTTGTTTGATTTTTCATGCGATTAGGTTGTTTGGATAGATGTTAGGTTGAATGTCGAACCTTGAAATTTGTTAGAGGTTTTGTTGATCTTTGGGGTTTTGTTGATCTTTGGGGTAAGAGCAACGAATTCAACGAGCAAGGGAGCTAGCATCACAACACGCAAAGCTTGCTCGCGTGGCTATTGAATCACTTTTTGCTATCTTGTAGCAACATTCAAGAGTTTGATGAGCGATTTCGGGTAGTTTTTTATGTGGTGTGTACACGCGGCAACGCCCTTTTTAATTAGCTACATTTGATTTCAAGTATAACATGGGGCAAAATCAAATTATGTGAAGTCTATTTAAGTTTTCAAGTGTAGTTTTGTACCATGTTGAATTGCTTCATTGAACACCTCAAAAAGGTCATTTCTTTGGAGCTCCATGGTGCAAGAATGCAAATTATAATTCTCAAAGTGTTGGTAAACTATAATTGTCTTGTTGAAACTGATGAGGCACATGGTTTTATTTTTTCACTTTCATCTTTTATGTGTACTTGTGGTTACTTGTGGTTAAGAGTCTCTTGCCAATGAAACAAATTGTGAGCTAAATAAGCTGTGAAGTCAAAATCTTTTTTTCTTTTGCAGTTTGTTCTTTTGTTCATCTCTCTTTTATCTTTATCTTCTTTTTTTCTTTGCACATGCTCTTGGCTTTATCTTTGTGGTACAGTTGTCTCTTTCGATTATTTTGGCAATGAATCAAATTCTCTTCTCTGTACTATGCTTCATTTTTTTCTTGTTTTACGTTTCCTTTAATTATTTAGTTTTCATGAAATCTTTAAGGGTTTTTTGTAATAATATTTTATCAGGGGTCAAGCTGAGAAGGAGTTTAGAGTCGAAGTAGAGGCAATAGGCGTGTTAGGCACAAAAATCGGTCCGGTTGCTTGGTTACTGCATGGAGGGTGCTTACAGGTTTTCGCCTTTTATTTTTTCATTGCGTTATTTTTATGTCATTGCAATACTGGTAATCATGATTTTCTTGCTCTATCTGTCATATGTCTTCTATTAGGATGCTTGTTTATGAGTACATAGATAATGGTAATCTTGAACAATGGCTTCATGGAGATGTCGGACTAGTAAGCCCACTTACATGGGAGATTCGAATGAACATTATCCTTGGGACTGCAAAAGGGTATGACAACTTGGATTTATGACTAGATGAATTCGTTATAGTTTGTGTATTCGATTCAAAGAGAATTTTGCTCTGCAGCTTGGCCTACCTTCACGAGGGTCTTGAACCAAAGGTTGTTCATCGAGATGTAAAATCTAGCAACATTCTCTTGGACCGTCAGTGGAATGCTAAGGTATCAGATTTTGGACTTGCTAAGCTCTTGTTTTCGGAAAGGAGTTATGTTACAACTCGTGTGATGGGAACATATGGGTTAGTGTATTTCACTGTAAAGATTTTTCATCCTTGTTTGTGTGCATTCTTACCTACTTCATTACTAACCAAATAATTTTTTTGCAACTACGTAGCTCCTGAATATGCTTGCACTGGCATGTTGAATGAGAAGAGTGATATTTATAGCTTTGGAATACTTATTATGGAGATAATTTCAGGCAGAAACCCTGTTGATCATTTTATGGATTCTTTGTTTGATGCATAATGGATTTTCATAGTTTATGAGCCCACATTCCTATTCTCTTAAATATCCACATTCCGAAGATCACAGATTTTGGTATTAGTGCCGGTTTAGAGAATTCAGTGGCAATGGTATGTTAGATGTTTCTCTTTGGTTGTTTTTTAGACTAACTATTGATGTGAATTTGAATCATTCTTTTTCCTTTTAGGGACTTGAAAATGGTTCTATTTATCGCACTTTTCTCACTGTTTTTCCTTCTCATTCTTTTTGCGCTTGTTGGGATCCAGGTTCATGGCTTGTAGGTATGCGTTCATATCTAGAAGCGACCTCTCAACAACGGAACAAGACTCGATACATTGAACCATTCCCAAACATAGTAATGATTGGGTACCATTCATTGAGTAAGTTTAACACCGATTCTTTCTGTTTGTTTCCTTCTCCTTGCATTTTTATGGTTTTATTAATTTCGGTTTCACCCTTTAGTTTGCATGGATGACTCACTGCTAGAAATTAACTTTCTAATAGCATCTATATGATTGCACTCTCACTGCTAGAAATTAACTTTATGCGGAATGATTCTAGTTGTTTGATATGAGAAGGAACCAAATCGGACCTTCTAAGCTTTTTTTCACAGCCTGCAATGTAAAGTTTTCAAACTTAAAAAAGTTGTAGAACATATTTTTGTTGTGTGCATATCTGTGTGTTTAAAATAGGTTAATGAAAGCTTGTTTCCAATTGTTCCTAGTTCTATTTGAGGTTTTAAACCACATCTTGTGAAAACAAGGTCTCTAGTGATACATCGACATCCATGGTTTTGTTGTGATTTCTAAAAGTTGTAAACAAGTCTTAATTTTATTTTATTTTTATAAGAATAAACTAGTCGACTCTAATTAATTAATTTGCAATTTAGGTTTTATTTTCTTTGTTGTCGAGCATAAATATTTTTCTTTTAATTTTAATTCTTAAACGTAATCATGCATGATAGGTTGTGTATGTTGCAGTCTTAAATATTGATCATGAAACATCAAGACTATATATATAAGCATCACAAACCATTGCTATGTTATAGTTTGGAGCGAGAGATAATTTGCTAAATAACACCATGTTCCTTTACGGATAATGACGAATTTCTTTTTCTTTATTACTTTATTTATCTTTGTGTTTATATTCCATAATATTGTTTATATTCCTATTATTGTTTGTATAATTTAGTGATTTTTTTCTTTTTGATCTTTTTTCGTGTGTTTTGTACGAAGTCAAGTATTATTTGAAGCACAATCAACTTTATATAATCTCGGAACACTTCATTTTTTTATTTTTTTTTATTTAGAACAATTTTTGCTTTTACTTTTGTAGAAAGATACGATATAGAAACTTTTTAGAATGTTTTTGTTGTTTCGTGTACAGTACATTGAGAAAAGATAATGTTAAGGATATGATAAGTTTATATAAATTGTGTAATATCAATATATTATTTAGCTATGATTTTTATTATATATTGGCGAGGTTAAATGTGCTTGGATTGAGACCTATATATGTAAGACTTTAAAAACTAAACAAAAATGAAAATTAGAGACGGAAATAGCAACGGAATCTTTGGATTCCGTTGCTATTTCCGTCTCTAATTTTCGTTTATGTAAGATACATAAATCAGAAACGGATCAAATTCCGTCTCGATCCGTCTCGATAGCAACGGATCGGATCGAGACGATCGAAAAGCGAAAATAATCAGAAACGGAATTTATTCCATCTCTAATCAGAAACGGAATTAGAGACGGAATAAATTCCATTTCTGATCAGAAACGGAATTTATTCCGTTTCTGATCCGTCTCTAAATCAGAAACGGAATCGCATTTCCGTTTCTGATTGAATCAGCGACGTCGTTTTTAGAGACGGAATTGATTCCGTTTCTGTTCCGTTTCTGATTGCAATTAGAGACGGAATTTTAACAAATCAGAGATGGAAATTTCCGTTTCTGATTTGCTGTTTTTTTGTAGTGGGTATTTTTTTATTAATTTAATTGAAATTATTTGATTATATCTTTAATTGCAATGAATACCACTATGTGCATGTTTGTTTCAACAAAATGTGAGTAATTCATTAATTTTAGGAATCAATGGATCCTATGGTATGAATGCTATCCTATATACATGAATAAATTATAAAGTCTAAAAGTGGAATGGTTAAAATTTGTGTTGATTCTGAGCGTAATGTTATGAATATCTTGATCATGTGTTTGTTGATAATATGTTTTAGAAGTTATCATAGTCATTGAAGCTTTTAAGCTAGATATGAATAATACAACCATAAAATACATAACATCGATATATAGTTATTGATTGGGGTGGCACATATAGTAAACTTAATTTGTTATTTAATCTAATGATTTAGAACTTAAAGTAATGTGGAGCTTACGTTATTCACACAAATAGGTGGAGTTCTAGTTTACACATTAGAATCTTTTCTGTCATGACAGTGGGTTGAAGTGGATTTGAAAGAAATCAGTCTATTCTAATTAGACATTGCACATACATAATGAAGATGAGAAAGTGACTTGAAAAGCACATTATTTCACTACCTAGGTGAAGTTGTGAACTAAGACATTCTTAATATAAGAGTTTAAAAGTAATTTACATTGATTTGTTAGATAAGATTAGTTTAGTTTAAAAATCAATTAAAAAGGATTTCCTTAGTAATAGAGTAAATTTGACTGGGTAATACTGAGTGCATACACCTTTCTTTGAGGATGATATCTGAAATCAACGTAAGTTGATCACACTATTACTACAATCGAGTCATTATACTTAAGTCCACGATCAAATTCTAAGACTTTTATCTCCATTTACACACTATAACCTCAATTTTTATATTTTCAGGGTAAATGCAGGCTGTTGGACAAAACGAAGTGATTTCCCACTAAAAATATCAGTCAAAAAGTTAGATTTAGGATCAATGCCTTACTAACGCCTTCAACAATACAGAAGTCACCTAGGAATCGTTGGACAAAACTTGACTGGACGAAAAGAAACTCACAAGAGTCATTGCGCATGAAGCCTTGTGAAGACCCATGAGAAAAAACAGAGCTTAAGTTCCCAGAGGAAGGTCAACGCCTTATCAGTGCCTTGGAAGTATACATACGACGTTTGACATGAGTCAGGACACAATCAAAGGAAAAATAGAGTATCATAGCGCATTCTCAACAATTCTCAACGCCGTGATATTTAATACATACATTGCATGACAAACTCGAAGATTGGCAGTTTTGTGTTTTGCTGATTTTCAAGATTCGAGATCAGATTACATCTTATCACGCTTCTACTATAAACAGAAAACCCTAAACGACTTTAAATGACTCTTCCAATTCTCTTCACTCTCACTTTTGAATAATCTCTCAAAGGAGGAGGGAAGACTTCTTTTAGGTTTTGTTAGTAAGTATTTATTTATTTTTGCATTTTTTTCCATGTCAATGAGTTGCTAAGTTCCACTTTCTAGACCAATATGAATGAGTCCCAGGAATTTTAAGGATTCAAGAGTTTTAGTGCTTTCAATTCCAATATTGCTTAATTCTAGTTTTCGTATTCTCGATTACATTATTTTTATGATGTTTTAAAAATTTTTCTTTGTCGTGGTGTAAGTGCACGTGCAATATGGTTTGGGTCAAAAGCTATCGCCAATGATCTTACTGCCGCTTGGTAAAGGGATCACGTTAGGTGGAAAGTAGGACCTTATATATTGGCAATCGATATGCCTTTATGTCGTTGAGATATGAGAAGGGTAGCAGTGAATTGTAATCTCCACATGATAGGTGGAAGAATTTGATGCTAGTTACTACTCATGGTAGGTGTTCTTAAAGGTTTTAATGCTGCTAGTCCATTGAAAAGTTATGGAAAGCTTGGAATTTTTTACGTCTAGTTAGTAGGAGTTTTTGCTTGATTAGTACATTTAGGGAATAAATGTATCAACCCAACACACCCACCAAAATATTTTCAAAACTAACACACTTTTGGCCATGTCACCGCCACATCACACGCCACCTCAATGGTTTGGTGTGGTCACTGGAAAACGTGACTTAAAGTCACATTTTCCAGCGGATGGAAGTCGTGACTTGCAGTCACGACTTCCTTCTGAATTTTTTTTTTAATGTTGGCAGGGAAGACCAGATTGATGCTCAACTAATCTCTCGGTAGTCCATAATTACCTCTCTAAACAAGATCACTTGAATGACTATGAGACTAAGATATTTTTTGAAATATTATAGTTTAATATATTTATGTATAACTTAAAGGGCATCCAAACATTATTGATGTGCCCTTTTTTTATAAAGTGGAACCATGAAGTGTGCTCAAAAGTGAGAGAAATAGAAGTAGCTCTAAGATTTTGTGATGCAACTACATATGTGATGGGCTTACACTTCAATAATGGACTTATGTCTTGTTTGTGAAAGCGATGACAATTATATGATAAGTTACATTGTAGGTCTAGTGAACAAGTACAATTTATAGGTGGTAAGTTTTGCATAATTATCTTGCACTAATAGCTGGAGTTTTTGCTTGATTAGTACATTTTGGGAAAAAATTTATCAACCCAAAACACCCTCTAAATTTTTTTAAAAGTAACACACTTCTGGCCACAAAATTCTCCTCCATCTCAACTATGAAGCTTTCAAATGATTTGAAGGTAGAGAACATCGACAAATAGTAAATATGGGAGTGCAAGGTTAAATGGAGCTGTTGTTTCCAATAATAGCATACACAAAGTTTCAATACAAGAGGTTCAACACATCAAGAAAAAATAAGTTAAAACCCATAAAAAATGAAGGACTTGAAAGTTGAATTGCTATAAATGATGAAATTGGTAGGTGATCAACTACAAAGCAAAAACGAATAAGGAGAAAATGTCTTATAACTGTTTAGAAAAAGTCCTAGTCTGACCCCAAATAATGACTTTCAGTCCCACACCGTGTTCTCTTTACGACTCGGACATTACAGTTTAAAGCTAGTGGAATATCCGAATGACCCACATCAGCCAAATTTTGAGCATCTTCTCTTTGAATATCATCGATGTCACGCATTCCGCCATCATGAGTACTTGTACTCCCAGAGAAATTCATCATTATTGGACTTGCATGAAAATGGCGCGACGATGTAGGTGCCCTATCAAATGGAAAGGCTTCCATAGCCTCGAATGTCATGTTTGGAGGAACCGATGGAGTATGTGGAGTCCCAAACTCGTTGAGAGGCACTGATGGAGTATACACTGGAGTGTCATGCCTCGAAGGTGTATCAGCATGGGAAGAATGATGAGAAGCTTGAAATGAACTAGGCATATTATGCATTCGATAATCTGCGTGTACTGCAGTCAAAGTCGATGAAGCTACATCTCTAATACGTGCAATAGATACATCATCACCCAGTGTCAACTGATGAATTGAAGTAATTCCATGTGCCTACATATAAATATTTATGAAGTTTTATACGAAAGTACAAAGAAAACAACTATTCGAAAGGCTTCATGACTGAAAAAAATGAAATTGTACTTACCAAGGCCTCAACAATAGCTCCACGGGGAGACATGAATCGTCGTGTAATGCGACGATACCATAGCATATACGGGTTGTAAAAGTCCATTGGCTCCTCTAATATTTCATCAGTTGCAATATTGGAGCCACGTTCGTTTCAACATGTAGACATAAACACTATGTTCTGTGCTCCAATCCTTATCCGTCTTCTCTCTCAAGTCAATCTTATGTAGCTGCATGCTTGTGCTCTGTAAAGGTGGTATCCTTTGTCTCAAACCGAATTGTCGCATGACTCTATCGAGATTATACATTTCGACAACACAGAAGAAAAGCAAAGGTGCCCTCATTCGCCAAATAGCACGACCACTGCTACAGTACGCAGGTAGGTCCATTATCACTGTCTCAGGATATGGTTCCCATATTACCTGTAGTCATTAAAAACAACTTGAAATGAATAAAATATGCATTTTACATGATGTCGACATAAGCACTAGGTGGAAAAAATAATTCTGTATATCTCTTACTTCATCCGGTGCTTGCATGACAATCATTTCTCTGTACTTTGTCAGCACGTGCATTGATGTTCCCGTGGTCTCCAACGCACGTCTCCACCTGTACAAATGAAAAAAATAACACAAAGCATTCATGACAGCACATGTAGATAAATAAGAAGAAATTGAAATTATTAGGTGAGAAAATACTAATTACCTATGACCAAATGGAGGAGGTGGAAATAATTCTTCGTTTTGTATGATGTTGTCTCGAAGAACGTTTCCCATTATTGGTGCAAGAAACGACAACCTATCCCATGCCCATAATTGCAATAAGATGACCGGACCTGCAATCTCTGCTCCATCAATGTCGGCTGCAAGACATAATTGTCTATATAGGTGAGCCAGAGTTGCACTACCCCAACTATACTGTCCAGCCGCCTCGAAATCCTCCAAAAATTGCAAGTACGTGATGTGAACGAGGTTGTTAGACTTGTCTGCAAATAAAGTTCCTCCTAGAAGTTGTAGGATGTATGTTCTCGCATAGCGTTGCACTTCCACATCATTAGCATTATTTGGGAGGTTTGGAAACCATCTTGAAAGTTGGCGAATTTGAATCCGCCCTCCAGTCCTATTATTTTCGGGGAATGGGAATCCCAGTTGTGTCAAGCATAAGGCATCGTAATCTTGCTCGACGCGACCAGTGATTGGTAATCCATCGACAGGCAACCCCAAGATGATTTGTACATCTTGGAAGGTTATAGTCATCTCGCCAACGGGGAAATGAAACATGTGAGTTTCTGGCCTCCACCTCTCTACAAGGGCAGTTATGAGATGCCAACCAATTGATATAAAGCCTATTCACGCTGTCCCATAAAAGCCAGCTTCCTAAAGATGCCCAACTATGTGTTCATCCAGTGGGACCAACCGATGAAGTGCAGCTGAATTACGCCTGATTGTCAATATACCAGGCTCCTATGGAGATACAAGATTTAAGTGAAATTAGTTAAAATGTAGCTACGCGGCGATAAAACTAGAGAAACAAGCGAAAATAAGTACTACCGGTCCATTCCAAACGCGAGTAGATCTATGTAAAGCTTGCATAGTCAACACCGAATCATCTATAGGGCTAGGATCCATATCGCGCTTGAACCCCAAATCATTAGTAACGTAGTCATTAATTCCATAAACCAATGAAGAAACAATGGTAAAGAAGATACATTCCATTCAAGAACGTCAAAGTAGTTAAAACAACAGTGTGCGAAAAAATAAGAAGAAGAAGAAGAAAGCAAGTCACTATTTAAATTGAAAGTAAGTTCATGTACCAAAAATTCATAAGAAAGTGATCAAATACAAGGAAAATATAAGTGAGTGCGAAACATAAGACTTGAAAGGTCTTTCACTATGAAGCATTAGACGGTTGTCCTTGCTGACGACGACTGCAAGTGCGTCTATTGTGTCCATCCTGCTTACACTTACATCGCAGCGTTGTTGGAGTTTCTCTCCATTCCTTCTCTCGCTGCATATGCTGTGGCTGTTTCTGATTGCCTCTCTAATCCATCTCAGTGCGCAAACGGCTAGTTTGAGGACGACCTTTTTTGAATCGCTTTCGATATGGACCAGGCAGCAACGTATGTGGAGCTCTGGCGTTAGGCCAATAATCTTCGTGAGGAATGGGTTGGAAATTCGCAGCATAACATTGACTGTACACAGACAATCTGTAGTATGACTCGATGTACTGACAGTGATCTATGGCAACACTAGCGCAAACTGCTTGAACATGGGAACATGGAATGCCAAAACACTAGCACTTCATACAAGTGCATCTACGGGCCTCCAATTTCACAACTTGCTTGTTAGACCCTTTTCTCAAATGATAGCCACGTGGTGCAGTGATGACTTCAAATGTACCATTCTCACGATTTACTAATGTCACATTGTGCCCTCCAGCCACCTTTCCCCAATGTGACAACTTATTCATTGCGTACCTTGTGTACATTTCGCCCCTTCCTAGGGCTGCACCTATTTCGTCGCGTCTTTTGTTAAAGTACGCCATGACATGACAAAATGTAAGTTGCACTAAAGCGGTGATGGGGTAAAATCGCGCACCTTTAAGGACCCCGTTAAAGCATTCTACTTTTGTGACAAAAAAATCCATATATGTATTAGCTTCTAAACGTAATAAATCAAACACATTAAGTAATAGTAACAAACGTAATAAATCAAACGTAATACCCGCGAGATTTGTAGTCATCTATCCGTATCGATAACCATTGTCGTATGCGTTTGTCCATTGTGCTCGATCTAGGTCAGTAAACCACGCAATACATTCGGGATTCATTTGATGGAGTTCTTTCATGGATGCCTTAAGTTTTCGTGGTTGATGTTGTGCACCCGCTAAGTACACCATATCCTTCAATTCTTTCCTCCCGAATCTCATGTTGAAATTACTGCATATGTGACGGAGACAAAATCTGTGTTGAGCTCTTTCATGGGTCCATCCATTTTGAGGATTGTTCATTGCCAACAATATACCAGGGTGTCGATCAGAAATGACACATATACCATCCCTATTAGTCACATGATGTCGCAAACAAGCCATAAACCATCCCCAACTGTCTTGACTTTCCTCATCAACAATGGCAAATGCTAAAGGAAATACATGACTATTACTATCAACAACAGTGGCCATTAGGAGTTTTCGTTTGTATTTTCCATACAAGAATGTGCCATCAATTTATATCATTGGTTTGCAATGTCTAAAGCATGCAATAGAAGGTGCAAATGCCCAAAAAACCCATTTGAATATAACCTCATTGTTGGCATTAGGCTCGCCATGCCGCCATTCCACGCGTGTCCCTGGATTGCTTTCTTGAAGAGCAGTCATCCACCGCGACAACATTTTGTACGATTCTTCCCAATCTCCAAAGACTTTAGCAATTGCTTTCTTCTTCCCCAACCAAACTTTCTTATAATGAACGTCATAAATGAATTTGTCCTTGATAATCTGATGAAGCACTGGAACTGAGATGGACAGATCTCTTCTCACCACATTTTCTACCTCATGGCATATAACGGTGGAGTCCAACTGCGAATGATCCTTGGACAGTTTAGCATAGATGCATGTATGTGGTCCTGCATATGTATTGATCTCAAACATTCCATGCGATTTTCTTCTCGAACACCGCAACCTCCAAGTACATCCATCTAAATATTTCTTACAACGAACAATCCATACATTAGGTGTAGAATGAATCACCACAAATCGCCTGTGTCCTTTGATGCTATACAATTTCAGGGCATGTTGGATATCTACTTTACACATGAACTGCATTCCTTTCTCAAATTCTGATGCCTCATTCCATAAAGACCTAGAAGGGATCATTGCATTCTCATGGATAGGTTGCATTGCCTCACTACTCAATTCCATAAATACAAATGAAGGTACGACAAATTCACCTACACCCACGTGCGCACCATCAATTCCAGCAGCCACTTCATCGAAAAAATCATCGTTCCCAATTTCGTTCGAAATCGGAGGACAAGATAATGAGCCATCATCGGCTATGACTCGATTTAATGTATATCGAATCATGCCATCATTAACGTGATGACCATCATCCCCTTCATCGTCTACATCATCATCGCTACTCTCTTTACTAGTATCCACGTCACTATTGCAATAGTCATCATCTTCACTAGTATTCAAATCATCACAGGAACGAGGTTCCTTGTCCATTTCGGGATTTGCGATCATCAAAGGCGATTCACAATGACTATGTTCATAAATTGGTTGCGTGCTAGGTCCGGCTCCAGAATCTAACACTATATTACAATTGGAACTATTGTACGATTGCCTCGGAACTAAATCGATATAAAGCTCCATGCAATTTGGTGGTGGTAATTCTGCCACAATCTGCCAAGCATCTTTGAGACTCGACTCATCATCTATTCGCAAAGGGATGTAGTTGGCCGTCCCACTTCCAATGTACGCTGGATATCGATATGACATGTTTAATCTCTGTAATTCATTATCTATCTGCAATGAATTACAGATACAACTCACAAGTTCATCGAACCTTAAACCCATCTTCGATCTGAGATGTCGAATAGGCGGTTTCGTGTACGAAATCCCCGATGGTCCATCAACCATGTCTCCATTCATATAACACAACAACGTTACTCTTCGATCAACCATTCTTGAATCTATATATGTAGAATATAATTGTTACTCAATAGAAGTGATGATAATGATAACACACACTTGGCACAAATATATGTAAAAACCTCTTAAGACAGGTCGAGGGTGGCGCGACATGTTGTCTCGAATTGCACGTGACACAAGCCGCGATATCACTTGCCAAGGACTAAATTTCTACTATATAGTGTATTTATAAGTGTATCACATATCACATTCAGTTAATTATGAGGGATTCCAACATTACACAATTCACAAAAATGTGGACCATTAATATTATTTGTCATAATAAGAAAATTATAATGATTCAAGTGCCCCCTAAAATCTGGACTTAGATTGGACTACATTGTACTCTAATAAATATGTATAAACAATATGTGAACTGTCTTTTGTTGGTTATAGTATAGATATATGGTACTGTTGTATAACATGATTAATTTGCATAATTGAATTGTTGATTAAGAGATTTGATCTTGTGTACAAATATTTAAATATATACAAGTGGGCTTCATTCCTTCTTTTCGTTAGTCATCATAAGTGAATGAACTTTAATTTCAAAATCTTAAACATACGCTATATGATTTTATTTTGAATCGTCAAGTAATTGGCAAAAAAAAAGAAACAAACGGATCGAATTATCATCAAGTAATTGGCGAAAAAAAAATTCCGGATATAAATAACATCAAGTAATTGGCAAAAAAAAAAACATAAATACCGGATAGAATTAACATCAAGTAATTTGGCAACAAAAGAAACAAAAATAACAAGCGTATAAAATTAACATCAAGTAATTGGCAAAAAAAAAGAACAAACCCTGATAGAAATCACATCAACTAATTGGCAAAAAAAAACAAAATAACAGCTGGATAAAAAAAAAAACAGCCGGCTAAAAATAAAAAAAATAGCCGGATACAAAAAAAAATTTAACAACCAACTGTACATGAACCACAAGAAGCCTAAACAAACAAACAAAATCCCCAAATAGGTTGATCTTACAGAGTTGTATACACAGATTGAGTTGGGGTGGGTTGCGGTGCGGATCTGGACTTGAAGATGGAGAGAAGATCTGCACCAATGGAGCCAATCTGGGGTCGTGACCTCGGGTCCGATGGAGTTGAAGGAAGAGCGGAGTTCGTTCAGTTCGGGGAGTTGAAGGAAGGAAGAGTGGAGCTGATCGGGAGTTGAAGGAAGGAAGAGTGAGTGGATCTGGATCTGCGAGTATGTGTTATGTTCGGTGGAAATCGTGACCTCGGGTCACGATTTCACTTAAACGGAAATCGTGACCCGAGGTCAGGATTTCCCGATTTCTTAACAAACTGCCTTGTGGAAATCGTGACCTCGGGTCACGATTTCCTTTTAAGTGAAATCGTGACCCGGGGTCACGACTTCTCTCCATATAAGAAAAAAGAAGTCACCGTGCCACCTCCCGCGTGATGTGGCAGTGACGTGGCCAAAAGTGTGTTAGTTTTGAAAATATTTTGGTGGGTGTGTTGGGTTGATAAATTTTACCCCTAAATGTACTAATCAAGGAAAAAAGCCTCATTGTATCGCACGTTCCTTCCATTGACATGAGGAGAACGAGGTAGCGAGAGTCACTATAAGCCTAGCTGTAGAAATTAGTACCAAAGCAATCTTTTAAAATCGACAAACGAATCCGAATACCTTGAATTTCAATTCACATTATGTTCTGGAGTTTTCTATTTCTTGATTTCCATTTTCTTAGCAATTGAGTTTTTTTTCTTCGCATTTAATTCTTAGTGCAGCTAAGTTTTATTTTCCAAGAAATCTAATTTTTACTTAATCTAAAAAAGAACATCCCAATCTCTTTGGGTTCGACTTTGTACTTGCCTCACTACAAATCTAAGGTAGTTCATGAATTTGAGGCTATTATTGGTGCCTTCGACGAGGCATACCTTCAAATAATGCTTACCTTAATTGTTGTACAACATACATGGTCTGCCCCATCAAAGAGGTAAATAATAATCTCGAATTCACCGACTATGTTAGATTTGTAGTGAGGTAAGCACAAGGCCTAACCCACATGGATTGGGATGTTCTTTTTTACAATTGATAAAAATAGGGTTTCCTGAAATAAAAAACTTAATTACACAAAGAATTAAATGCGAAGAAAACAAAACTCAATCGCTTAGAAAATGGAAATCAATAAATGTAAAAACTCTAGAACACATTGTGAATTGAGATTTAAGGGAATCTGATTTGTTCGTCAGCTCTAAAAGGTTTATTTGGTACAAATTTTCATAGATAGGATTAAAGTGAATGTCGCCACCTTGTTCTCCTAATGTCAATGGAAGGAACATGTAATGCAACCACATACTAACTACACCCACAAAATCCCAAGAGCTTCGCATATTTTCAATGGACTATCATCATTAAACTCTATGAGAACACCTATCATGAGTAGTAACTAGAGTTAGATTCTTCCACCTATTATGTGGATATTATGATACGCTGCTACCCTTCTCGCATCTCAACGACACAATGGCATATAGATTGCCAACAAATAAGGCCCTACTTGTCACCTAACGTGATTCCTTTTATCGAGCAATGATATGATCACTGGCGATAACTTTTAACCCAAATTGGAGTGCACGTTCAGTTTCGCCATAAGAAAGGAAAAACTTAAGGTTAAATACTGTAACCAAAAACTTCATAAAAATAATGTAGCGAAGAATACGAAAACTAGAATTAAAAAATATTGGAATTGGAAGCACAAAACCTCCCAAATCCTTAAAATTCATTAACTCAATCTCATTGGTCTAGAATGTGGAACTTAGCCATTCATGACATAGAAAACAATGTACAAATAAATAAAAAAAACTTACAAACAAAACCTAAAACAAGTCTTCGCCCTTTCTTGGAGTGTTTAGATCTAAAAGCTTATGAGAAAAGAAGAGAGATCTAAAGTCGTTCTAAGGTTTCCTATTTATAGTAGAAGTGTGATGAAACATAATCTAATCCCGAATCTTGCAAATTCGTAAAAGACGAAACTGCCAATCTTCGAATCTGCCCAGCGCCATACGTTGTAACACTAAGTGGTTAGAAATCACTAAGAAAATGCCACAATACTCTATTTTTCCTTTGATTATTTCCCGATACGTGTCCTGCGCCGCGCTAGCGCCATATGTACACTCCAAGGCACCGTGAAGGTGATGGGCTTCTTCTTGAAATTTAAGCTTCGTTTTTCTCCTAGGTCTTCATGAATCTTCATACACAATGTTTCTAGTGAGTTTTCTCTGATGAAGTCAAGTTATGTTTAGCAATTCCCTAGCGACTTCAGTACACTTGAAGGCGCTAAGCCTATGTCCATCTTTTTGACTGGATTTTTGTAGGAACTCACTCCTTTTTGTCCAATAGCTTGTATTTACCCTGAAAATACAAAAAACAAATTTAGAGTATAAATGGAGATAAAATTCTTGGAAATCATAGTAATATTGCACAAAAATATAGCACAATCGGCGACTTATCAAATACCCACAAACTTAAATAATTGCTCATCTTGAGTAATGAAGTATAAAACATTCAAATTGCATTCTCAAAATTCGTTCCTGCTTCGTTAATACCTAACTCTAACTTAAATGGTTTTGTCCAATTTTCACAAATTTGCCAAATGAAAACAAGAACGCTAAAGCAAACCTAGGTTGCTTGAGTCAAGATAATTTGGCTACTTTCCCAAAGAATACTCTGCAAAACAACAGGCTTCGTCGAGACTAAAGTCATCAATTAAATTACGAGTTACCTTGACACTTTTAACAAGACAAAAACTTGCAATCTTTAAATAGAGCATTAATACTGAGATTCCATAAATAGAACTTATACAACCATTCCACTGACACATTCAATACATTGTTTAGAGTCAATAGGACATTCTTTTAGGTTCTAATGGCTGGGTTTGAGTGATAAAGAAAAGTAATTCATGGATTCAAAATTTTGGAAAACTTTACAATTAGACTTGTCAAAATATTTTCAGAGACATGAAATGGTTTACACTGCACTTAACTTAATTTTTCTTTTTTTTTTCCAACCATCAGTCTCCGTGCTCCATTTCCTGTGGATATCATTTTAGATGGGATTATATTTTTATTCTAACCACAACTCCCTGCTTCATTTCATGTAGATACATTTTTTAGGTGAAACTCTTTAATCATGACTTGATTTCTTTTTCATCATGATAAATTTCTCTTATTTTGGGCATATAAACAATATTGCACTCTTATAATCTTTTTCTTTTTTTCATGTCTATTTTTAATGATTTTATGTCTATGACTAGCTTCCAACAAAGTAAAACATTATAAGCTAATGGGTTATGGGTATCATGATAGGTGATGTAACAATTAAGTTGTGTTGGCTCAAGTGAGCTAACTAGGGATAACTTAATAGGTGGGTTAAAGGCTTAGAGATATAAACAAACAAGGCCTATATCTTTCCCCTAACTTATTCTTAAGTTATTGATAAGTCGCCAATTATGCTATATTTTAGTATGATATTACTATGAATTCCAAGAATTTTATCTCCATTCATACTCTAAAACCTTTATTTTTGTATTTCAGGGTATATATAGGCTATTAGATAAAAATGAGTGATTTCTCACAAAAACCAAGTCAAAAGGTTAGACAGAGGCTCAACACCTCCATTTCACCCTCAGGTGTACTGAAATCGCCAAGGAATCACTAGACAAAACTTGATTGGATCAAAGGAAACTCACTGGAGACATTGCATATTCATCTTTGCGAAGATCCAGTCAAGTTTTGTCCAACACCTCCACAACACCCTGGGTACATATAGAGCGCAAATTCCAAGAAGAAGCCCAACGCCTTCACAACACCTTGGGATGTACATACGACATTGGCGCTGGACATGTATGAAGATAGAATCTAAGGAAAAAAGATTATCATAGCGCCTTCTCGGTGATTTCCAATGCCATGGTGTTTACATAAGGCGCTAGACATATCTGAAGATTGACATTTTTGTATTTTGCGGATTTGCAAGATTCGGGATCAAATTTCCTTTTATCATACTTCTACTATAAATAGGAAACCCTAGAATGACTTTAGATTTATTTTTCTCTTTCACTTTTAATTAGTTTCTTAACTTTCAGCCCTCGGAGGAGAGGAGAAGACTTCTTTTAGGTTTTGCTAGTAAGTTTTCATTTATTTTTGCATTTTCTTCTATGTAAATCAATCACTAAGTTCCACGCTCTAGAACAATGTGATTGAGTTATAGGGATATTAAGTATTCAGAAGGTTTTTTGCTTTCGATTACAATATTGTTTAATTCTAGTTTTGTATTGTTTATTACACTAGTTTTATGAGGTTTTTTGCTATAGCAATTAACCTTAAGTTTTTTCTTTCTCATGGTGTAAGTGTATGTGCACTTTAGTTTAGGTTAAATGCTATCGCTAGTGATCTTACCGTCGCTCATTCAGGGGGATCACATTTGGTGGCAAGTGGGCCCTCGTTAGTTGGCGATCGATGTGCCTTTGTGTTATTAAGATATGAGAAGGGTAGTAGCGTATTATAGTCTCCACATGACATGTGGAAGAGTTTGACGCTAGTTACTACTCAAGTTAGGTGTTCTCACTGAGTTAAATGGTGCTAGTTCATTGAAATTTTTTGAATCATTTTTGGATTTTGCATGTCTAGTTTGTATGTAGTTGTGTCGCACGTTCCTTCCATTGACGTGAGGAGAATGAGGTAGCGGGAGCCACTATAAACCTATCTATGAAATTGGTACCAAAGCAACCTTTCAAAACCAACGAACAAATTCGATTTCTTGAATTTCAATTCACATTGTGTTCTATAGTTTTTCCATTTATTCATTTCCATTTTCTAAGCAATTGAATTTTGTTTCTTTCGCATTTAATTCCTAGTTCAATTGAGTTTTTGTTCTCAACAATCCCAATTTTTATCTAATCTAAAAAGGAACATCCTTATCCCTATAGGTCAATCTCGTCTTACCACAATACAAATATAAGGTAGTTAGTGAATTTGAGACTATTGTTGGTGCTTTTGACGTGACACATCAATTTTTGGCGTCGTTGCCAGGTATTGGTGCTAATTTGTTTTCTTTTTAGATTTTTATTTTTATGGTTGCAGGTCACCGACGTTCACTTTCTGCAGAAACTTTGGTTCCACTCGATCCGGAAGTTGACTTGACATAAAAAAAGAGGAACAATGATAACAAAAGGAGAGAAAAGTCACAGGTGATTATGGATTTAAACAATAGAGATCAAGATCTTCCAATTGCATAGGATATTGGGCATAACAACCAGCAGTATGCAAGGCATGAACCAAGGCAGGAAAAAGAGCTCACATTTGGGGAGGCGAGTCAACACCATGAAGGGTGGTTACCCTTATATCGATATGCCAAAGTTGAATTTGAGCTTAAATTAGGGTTGATACACAAATTTCCTGATTCTCATGGAAAGGAGAACGAGGATCATTAGGAGTTCCTTACAGAATTTGAGATGGTGGTAGTAGGCATGATGCTTGCTACAGTAGATGCTGACTTAGTAAGCTGAAGGCATTTCCCTTTTATCTTAAAGATGTTGCACAAGATTTATTGTTTCACTTGCCAGCCGGTTCTATTAGGAATTTGAATGAGCAAAATCAACAATTTTAAGATGATTTTATGCTGGCCATGAGGATTACTCAGCTCAGAAGTTGGATATCTCATATTGTTATGAAAGATGGTGAATCATTATCACAATATTGGGAGAGGCTTGAGAGATTGTACATGGCGAGCCATGAGCACGGTTTCAGTGTGAATTCCTTGATAGAAACTTTCTATGAGAAGGCTGACTTATAATGAAAAGAGATGACTCGATACAATGTACAATGGGAGTCTTACATATATCATACCTACAAAGGCTAGGATGTACATTGAGAAAGTACTTAATCAATCTAAGCAGTATGGTTCGATTAGTGAGAGAGGACGAGCAACAACATCTTTAGGAAGAAGCCAACTTTAGAGTTATTTGTTAGAACTCAAATCTATAGTGAAAAAATGATAATTTTCGTAAGGACAACAAAAGCTAGTGGCATACGTTCATACCGAAACCATTTCACAGATAAATGTCCTCAACTTTATGACGATATTGGAAAAGTCAAAGTGACCGAGGGAACGATAGAAATCTTAACCTCAAATATGCAATAAGAAACCCTAACTATCAGAACTTTGTACTTAGAGGACAGTCGATGCCAGTAGCTCATCAGAATCAGAAACCTCATCTACATGATCCTACTCTAGAAGGAATGATGAAACATTTAATTTTATCTCAGCAGCTATATGAAGCCAGAACCGAGGCTTCAATTAAAGAATTTTAGGCCAGGATGTTAGATATATCAGCTCAGATAGTCCAAGCTAACAATCTAAGGAAACTACCATTATTGACTATTTCGAATCCTAATGCACATGTAAATGCAACTTCACATATTAACGCCATTTTAATGGCCGAGACTGATGCAAAGCTTGAGATAGGAATTTGTAAGAGCAGTAGAACAAGAAAAGTCTGAAAAGAAATAAAATTAAAGGATCAACTCAAGCAAGGGATGGATGAATACCATTAAGCACAACAACGCACCATTTCCTCAAAGGTTATATCCATAAAGATTTGCAAACATGTTCAAGGATCGCAAATAGTCCGAGGCTAAAAAAAAAGATCACAAATAGTCCGTGGCTCAAAAAAAGGAAGCTATGAAAATTAAGGAAGTAGTTAAGAAAGTTGAAAAAGCGAAGCCAAAAGTTGAAGTTCCTTGTGAACCATTCAAAATAGCAAGATTGTTTGAAAAAGAAGAGGAAAACTTCTACGCAGGCATCGTAGATGTCTTGAACAAGTGCGAGGATCTAGGTATTTTTAGTATTTCTTGCATGTTAGGAGATATGCATATTGAGAAAGCTATGTTTGATGTAGGAGCATCCATTAATATCATTTCATCACCAATTTTTGTGTCTATGCATAACCAATTTTTCAAGCATTCCGACATCATCATTCAATTAGTAGACAAATCTTCTATTTGACCAATCAGGATTTGGAAGTCGTGAATATTTGCATAAAAAATTTGGGTTTTCCCACTGATTTACGTGTCACTAACATGAAGGCTACACATGTGTCATGCCTCTGTTGTGCTAGGTCAGCTGATCATAACCGTAGTGTAATAGTTCAATTGTAGTAATAATGTAATTAATAAAAAATGATTGTAACTTGATTTGCATTGTTTTTATAGAATAGATTAGTTTTAGTTTAAATCGAACAAAAAGAGACCTTCTTAACAATATAGTAAACTTAAGTAATTGTGTCCATATACACCTTTCCAAGTTGTTAGCCTTCATGTTTGTTCGATTTAAACTAAAACTAATCTATTCTATAAAAACAATGCAAATCAAGTTGTATTTTTATATTTAGAAAACTCTTAGATCACAACTTTACCTAGGTAATGAATTACTATGCTTCCTATATCTAACTTCCTCAATTTTTTATGCGTGTGCAATGTATAATTAGAATAGATAGATTTTCTTAATATTCATTTCAACCCTCTTATCATAGTGAAAAAGAACTTAATGTGTAAACTAGAACTCCATCTATCAGTGCGAATAACGTAAGTCTCACAAAGTATTAATTACCAAATCTTTAAACTCGTAAACACTTAAGTTTACTATCCATGTCTCCCTAATCAACAACTATCTATCGATGTTATGTATTTTATAATTGTATTGTTCATATCCGGCTTAAAAGGTCTAAGGCCATGGTAACTTCCAAAACCCCTAATCAACGAGTTTGTGATCAAAATGTTCAAAACATTGAGCATGGAATCAAACATAAATTCTAATTATTGCAAATCTAAAACATTATAATCAATTCATAACTTTATTTAGTATTCATACCTTAGGATCCATTAATCCATAAAATAAAAAGACTATTTACTCATCATTGAAATCAACATCATACAATTCATAAACATCATTGAAATAATAGAGCAAACTAAATAATACCTTTAATTAAATCAATGAAACAAAAATTGAATTGCAAATAAGAGTCTTCAAGGTCTTCTCCTTCAATAGCTCTTCTAAATACTCAAATAAAACTTTCTAAAACTTAAACAAACATAAACTATGGAGTTCTCTTCTAAAATTACGAAAATGTGTGAAGGTTGTTGCTAATGTATTATATATATTTACCATGTCCTAATACTTATTTATACTTCTTAGATTACTAAAAGTACAATTATAAACTTCAAATAACAATTCCAAACAAAATAGAAGTCCAAAACTTTTGATTTTTATGTCTTGACGATATGTGTAACTGATCCACGACATCTGTGTTATATGACTGTGCCACTACAATGTCGTGTCTGCTCTCTATTTTTCCTTCTCAGGATAGTTGACGCCGCTTGTGTATTAACTTGGCACCGCCTATGTTGAGCCACGACGCCATGATTGTGTCACCTCTACTACATTATTTGCATTGTCCATTCACTCTCCACGACGCCATCCATGCATACCCATGACGTTACTTGGTCTTCTCACAATATCAACTCAATTTTTGTATTTTTTATTTTTTTCTTCATGGAATCCTTATTGTCTTTTTCTATGTCTTCTGGTCCTGAAAACACATAAATACCATCAATTAGAGCTCATTCTTGTGATATTTAGACTGATTATGCAACCAAACTACTCCTATATATAAGTATAATTTAGTACTTATTAAGTACCCCCAAACTTAGGATTTTGCATGTCCCGAGCAAAAATATATTCTACTAAGAACACATAATAATACTACTTATAATCCCTTACTTATTTTACATAGTTCATGGAGTATCCTTCAATTCAAATAAGTGTCAAGTTAATAATCCGCTCAATATTTTTTTTTTTTTATAAAAACCAATACTTTTAAAACACGTAGCTTTAACAACAAATATAATTCACTTTCAAAACTCAAAATTAGTTAGCAACCAAGACCTCAACCTCATGATTTCTCTTTAAGCTTAATAACTCACAAATAAGTATATATCAAACTATTTTTATAACTTTAAAAGTCCATAGGACATCATATAGTTGGAAAGAAAACCTTAACTCAATTAAGTTACTTGTACTCAAACTAAGTCTTTTTATTTGACTTCCGCTTTTCTTTTTATATATACTAGTGGACGGGCACGCGCTATGCGCGTGATGCATATTTATTAGAACCGAAAAACTATTTAGCGAAGCGAAGTTCATAATCCTATCATCGCAGGTTTCGTGTTATCGATCAACAACGTTAATCAATTTATTTTCCCTTCGCAATTGATGCGCTTTCTCTCCTTATTTTCGTTGCTCTATAACTTTCAAGTAATGCAACAAAATCATTGAAAGATTGTTGTACTACATGAAGATAACGTATAAGAAAAATATGAGAAAATGATCTCGTTGAAGGGGTATTTTTTTTTTTTTTAAAAGGATAAACACGTAGACATGAAGAGAGAGATTAATTAAGGTGATGAAGAAGAGGTGGGAATGGTTTTAAAAACTAATCCTCTCGATCAAAAGGTTTTTGGTAGTTAATCATAACTTTACCAAAATACACATATTTTTCATTTTTGAAAATTATTTGAACCAATGAGATATAACATATAAATATGCATCATCGGTAACATTTTTCTCATTTTCACTCGAACCATTGCCATGCATTGTCTGCAAAATAAATCACCAAAAAAAATTCAATTTTTTAACAATCTAATAAGGAAAAGTACACTAAATTTAAATCATTGAAGTAACAAAAGTGATTGTTTCAAGAGTTGAGTTAACGGGTAGTCGCGCAAAACCTAATTTCCCCCATTGATACCTTCGATGCCCACTTTCGCTCTAACCCTAAAAACCTAAACTTTTTTTTTTATCAAAATTACGATTGAACAAACTGAAATTCCAGAAAAGCAATTCTACTCATTAGAGTTTGAGGAGTTTGTGATGATACCCACAAAAGAAAAGTAGAAGATCTGGTAAGAGATCCCACAAAATTGAATCAAATTGCCCTCATTAATTGATTCAATTCCCACTTTTGATCCAACCCTAAAAACCTAAACTTTTGCATCAAAATTAGGATTGACCAACAAAAGCAATTTGACCCATCAGAGTATTGGGAATTTGTGATGATACCCAGAAAGGAAAAGTTGAAGAATTGGTGAAATCCCACAGAATTTGATGAAATTGTGGTGTACATGCTAGTTATAACTAAACAGGGAAACAGAGAGATCGATTGATTGAACAATGGAGAAGAATGAAAAAATGAGAAACCTTGTAGTTGGAGATGGCCTCGTTGAAGGCATTGATGAGAACCGAATCGTCCCAAAGATTACTGATCTCTTCCGCTACTGTTCTCTCCCTCAATTTTCGATCACCCAATCAGAGCTTTGTGTGTATTTAGGGTTTATACAATCATATTATATTATCCGGCCTCCTCTCCGGCCTCCTCAACACTTCCAAAGGCCCCGTCCCCGTCCACGCCGCCGGCGCCATCCAGTGCTTCCTCGGCTACTTCCTCATCTGGCTCTCTGTCGTCGGCCTTCTCCCTCGGCCCCCTTTCCCCCTCATGTGTCTCTACATGTTCCTCGCCGCCATTGAAGAAGAAGAAATCGAAGACGATGCGGTCTCCATTGAAGAACTCGCATGAGTCGGTTTTTTTGATAGCTCTTTTCGTCGGTTTCGGCTCTTCGCCTCCTTTCCCCTTCCACCATGAGAGAACCCCATTTTGTTTTTCAATTCATTCGAGGAACTGCCAATTTTGAAGGTTTTTTTTTATGTGAAACCGTCAATTAAATTAGATTTGATAATTCACTTACAAAATTGTCCTTTTTTTTGAATTGTTTTCATTTAAGTTAATAAGGGCATACTTGGGAGATTTAGCCAAAAAGGCTTCACGGTTAACCGTTTGGGGATTGCTATTATAATAGTATAGATATATATATATATATATATATATATCTTTTTCTTTTTTCCTTGTATTTTTTGCTATACAATCCCTGTTCATTTTCCTTTGGATTTCGCTTTTCTCACTTTTTCCCACCATCAAGTTCTCTGCTCATTTTCCTTTAGAAATTTTGGGACTCTCTATTTTCTTATTTAAAAACTCTTGTTAGCACTTCTCACTTTCACTTTTAGTAACCAAGTTTTAATTCCAATTTTTCATAAACACAATGCCTATCTCTTCCCTTTTTAGTACCAATTCTTTATTTACTTTATACTCAATTAAGATTCATACTTATTATAGAATTCTTTAAAGACTTGATCTTTTCCATAAGAAGTGTTATGGTATTCTTTTTTATTTAGTTTCAAGTTCATGAAATTATACCGTTGTTTGCTACAATTCTTATTTTCTTCAAAAATAATAACATTCTCTTGAGTTTGATATCAACAAGACACTTGTATTCTTACTTATCCTCAATTAAAGGCATGAACTTTGTAAATAAATTACTTTTATTACTATACTACTGTACATGACCTAATCTATACCTATATGCTTGCTAAAAGAATTAAACAAAATACACTACCAAACTTTCCTCTTTAACTACGTCAAAAATAAAAGTTTTACAATCATACCTATAGTGTGTATCCTTGATTCATCCTTTCTTACCGCTATCCATAGTGTTCATACCTCGAAACTGAAAACCAAATCTTGTCCTTAAGGTTTAAAAATAAGCCTCAAATATGAAAACACTACACAACAAAAACATATATAATATATTTGATAAATGCATATTAATAAATATAAAATTACATAAAAATAAAGCATAAAAAATCACTAAAGTGTCAAATGTGCCAAATTAAAATATCAATATTAATACATCTCTCATCTCCTTAAGATTTAAAGAAATCCTAAGACTCAAAATCTAGGACTGTGCATCGTCAACATCATCATCAACTCCAGCAAGAGATTTAGTCGAAGGATGCTCCACTATTCTGGTGTGCACCACTTCAGGGTCAAACACGTAATTCAGTGCCTCTGAAAATATGATAGACCTGTTGGTAGGTCTCCGACCTATATTCTTCTGATATCTTGCTACATCCCTCTAATGATATGCAAATTGCATAAAATGCCTCTGTCCCATATAGTATGTCAAGCATCATTATCTGCTATCTTGCTCATATCTCAATACAGGTTCATGAGACTGAGCTCTATCATATGTATACTGGCTCTGCATGTTAGCAATCTACGAATGATGCGCGCCGCAAGTATAACGGGTATTTTGTAGTAATAGTGCAATCTACATACGTTGATAACACATCACCCTCAGGGAAAAGTTTTTTGCACTAGTTAATTACCTATTTAACTTTGAACTATTACAAAGGATCCCTTTTTAATTGGTTTTATACTAAATTAATCTATGTAACAAATCAACTTAAACTTACTTTAAGTCTTATGTTAAGAATATCTTGATTCACAACTTCACCTAGATAATGTAATATTATGCTTTTCAACCACTTGTACATCTTAGTATAATCTACAGAATGCCTAATTAGAATAGATAGATTTTCTTTAAATCCACTTCAACCCAATATTGTAACGGATAAGTTTTTACTGTGCAAACTAGAACTCCACATACCGATGTGAATTACTTAAGCTCCATATTGCTTTAAGTCCCAAATCTTTAGATTCATAACCTACTAAATTTACTATCCATGCCTTCCTTATCAACAACTATCATTTGATGTTGTATATTTTACGGTTGTACCGTTCATTTCTTGATTAAAAGCTTTAATGGTCATGATGACTTTTAAACCCTAATATCATTAAACATGTGGCCAGTATGTCTAAAGGATTACAATTAGAATCAATAAAAACTCCAACCATGACACTTTTTATAATCATTTTCTACTCAAATTCAAAGCATGACATTCATACCTTGGAACCCATTGATCCCTAAGAAAAATTGACTACTCGCACTTTATTGAAACACACTTATCGCAATTCATTATGGAAATCATTGCAAATCAGAGATGAATATAAATATTACCTTAAATTAATCCAATGAAACTAAGCTTGAATTGCAAACGTGGAGTCTTTAATGTTTTCTTCACATAATACTCCTTAATACTTAAACTCAAAGTAAAACCTATGCTAAATTACTCTAATGGTGGCTATGATAAGTTGGCTTTACATGCTTTTATTAGTCTATTTTAGCATATTGAATATGGAAAGTTTCCAAACTATATATTTAATTATATTTATTGGTTATTTTCAAGTGAAACAGAGTGCATAGTTAAATTTATGGTGAAAAATTACTCGAAATGGAGCATTTACATGCATTGATCGGACACCGGACAGTTTGCCTCGAGTTACGCATTGCACTGTGGGTATAATAATAGATATTGGACCAAATAACGCAGGAAGTGAAACAGTTAAGTCACTTGAGTTGAGCTACTATTCGATTGCCTCGAGATCTACATTACACTCTCTCCCAAACATTCGCATAACGTGTGCGATTTCCAGTTCGCTGCCACGTGGTAGTCGTTGATTCACCCGGCTCGCCAAGCGCAGCAACGCATCAGCAACAGATTCGTCTACATGTCGTCAGTGTCCAGTTCAATAGCAGCTCCCTCACTCTAGCATCCATAAGTTATTCCTCGAGATGCGATCGTAGATGTCTCACAGAACTTCGCACAATTCGTGCAAGTTTTTAGTTCGTCTCAGCTGCTATGTGTCGCCTTCTGGTTCGCCTAGCTCTTCCATAGTTAGTTATCTCACCTAATCGGCTGCTGCACTATCAACTTGAACAACAAACTTGGCCACTAGTGTGCTGCCACGTGTACAAAACCCATTTTCACCCCAAAAATAGTCCCTTGATGCTCCTCGGCGCACGTGTTACAAGATCAACCTTCAAAATTAGCTCTCCATAGTTAGTTATCTCACCTCTAAAGATGATGTTCAACTAGACCAATCTTTGCCTAGGTCAAAAGGGAAACAAGTGGCATTCATGATTCATAACATATACTATGTGAAATCTATGATTTTTATTTAATTTGATTTAATTTCTCCTATTTCATTGTTGTTGATTTTAAAGTATATGGTTTATATCTAGGGTATGTATGTGGTTAGTACATGCTTTTAGATGGACAACCTATAGTTATTTGGACTAATAGTATCCATGTAATTGTACTTTGAGACCAATAAAGTGACAAACACTCACTCGTTTGCCGTAAAACCTTTTCGGTTCTCGAGTGTGCAACAGTTGAATCTAGGTTAAATCAGAAGCGAACGCGATTTTGTTATTTAGGATTGGTATTCTCATGGATCCAAATTACTACAGTTAGTGCATTAAATTCTATTGGCAGATGTCGAAGGTTATGCTAATAGGGAAGTAGTTAGTGGTGGAATTATCGAGATTAGGGGAATTATAAATTTTTGGCGGACGTCGATTTTCCATAGCTAATATAGGAGAAATTAAATTAATAACTTTTTGGAATGATTGAGGACCATTAAATGCCATTAAATCTTGATTCATGCTTATGGAACCGTAGAATTAGGTGTTTTCTCTCATTGATATTATATTTCTTTTGCAAACTTTTTATTTTTGCTAGTTTAGTTAATTGTTTCCTTGAGTTTTTTGAAAACCCTCCATTTTTAGTTCACTTAGAGTAAAACTCAAGTCCTGTGGAATCGACCCATATTTACCACTATTACATCCTTGTGGTTGGTAACTCCATTCCAGATTATATTTGGCATGCACAACACGTTATCAAATTTTGGCGCCGTTGCCGGGGACTTAGTCCTTACTCTAAGTTTAAGTTTCATTGTTCTTTTTATTATTAGTTTTATGTTACCACACCTCACTCGGTCAAAATCGGCTGGTTCATTGTTACCTTTCGATCTTGAACCTGAGAGAACATTTCATTGGTGGATTAGAGAGACCCAACTTAGGCAACAATAAGGCCAAAATCCTTTGAACATGGCTGCAAATCGCCAAATCACTATGGGTCACACCGATCAAGAGCTTCAAGCTCTTTTGGTACAACAACCCATCTGTATCAACTATATGGAAAATCTCAGAGACTTTGAATTGAGGTATGGGTTCATTCACCTCTTACCATCCTTTCATGGTGACGAGAATGAAATCCCCATTACTTTCACGAGGGAGTTTCAGACTAACTGCAAGTCAATGAAACCCTCCAATACTGACGAGGACACAGTTAAACTCAGATCTTTTCTATTTTTCCTTAAGGACATAGCCAAGGAATGGATTTTCTACCTTTCACCTGGTTGCATTAACTCCTGGAATGATATGAAAACCACATTTTGAAATGAATACTTCCCTAAGGATAAAGTTTCTCAGATCATCAAGGATATATATGCAACATTAAAATAAAGTCGGGTGAATTATTTGGTTCATATTGGGATCGCTATAAGCGACTGATTGCTAGTTGCCCGCAGCATGGCCTGTTTGAGAAGGCCATAACCCGTTTCTTCTATTGTGGCATGTCCCCTATAGAACAACGCATGATTGATAATGCGTGTGGGGGTCACATTCAAGATAAAACTCTGGCCCAAATGAAGCAACTGCATGAGGACATCGCATAACAATCACATCTTTATGGTGATCTTGATGCTACTGCTTACCAAAGTCTGATTGCAGGGAGCGTCTCGAGTTCTACTAACCAGAAAATTGACCAACTGACCACAATGATAAAGCGCCTCCTCTCCCTTGGCAAAGTGCAAGTCAAAGCTTTGTAGCTTCTCTACTGCCACAAATCATGCAACTGATGAATGTCCTACTTTCTTTGAGGACAATCAACAGGCGAATGCCATGGGTAATCAGTTTCGGGGACCACCTAGAGTCCCATTTGGGAATACATATAATCACGCTACAGCGATTAAAATTAGAACTATGATAAATTCATCCTAAGAGGTCAACCATTGCCTTCACCCTTCAATAATTCCTCTTCACTTGAGGATATGTTCAAAGCTTTTATGGTCAATAAAGCCAATTTATGAGTGAGATGGCCCAATTCAAGGATGCGACTGAGAAATCCATCAGCTAAACCAAATAAGCTATCTAAACTCTTCAAGTTCGAATGGACCAAATGACACAGCAGAATGGACGTCTCAAGGATAAAGGAAAGTTGCCTCTCAACCTTACCCGAATTCTAACGCGAGTGCTAACGCAGTTACACTCTAAAGTAGTAAAGAGCTGGAGGAAACCATAACGAACAATGGGTAATCTGATGCTAAAAGCTAGGCAAATGAGGAAGAACATGAGTTAGTAGTGACTCCATCTGTCCCTATACCGATGGTAACTACTCAAAAGGAAGCACCGCCCACATTCAAGGTCAAACCTCATTTTCCACAACGACTCATCTTAGATAAGAAAAAGAGGAAGAGAAAGAAATTCTCAAGACCTTTCGGCGAGAGGAAATCAATATTCCACTCCTTGACGCTCTGAAGTAACTCCCTAGGTACGCAAAGTTTCTTAAGGAACTATGCAGTAACAAAGGGAAACTCAATGGCAACGAAAAAGTCCAAATGGGAGAAACCGTCATGTCTATCCTATAAAAAAAGTTGTCTCCTAAATTTAAGGATCCTGGGACGTTCTCACTGTTGTCTATCCTATAAATACGCAGTTAAAAATTCAAAACAAATAAGGAAAAAACACCAACATGATCGAAAATAAGTTCCATTAAACTAAATCTACGAAAGATAATCATACCTTCTTCAATGATTTCCTTTTCAATTGTTCGATTTTCAAGACGTTCAAGTGCGCATCCTCTATCAAAAATCTACACAGGAATAATGACCACAATTTGGAGTGCTAGCCCAAGAGAGATTGAAAATGATTTTTCTTTCTCTCCCTAAATCCAGAGTACTCGAAAATTGTAAGACAAAATCTTATATAGTTTTTATGGTTCCACCCTTTATTTATATGTATAGATAAGCCCTCACTTAAAAATTGTATTTTGGTAGTTTAAGAAAATTACACACATGCCCCTATTAATAAGTTATCAAATAACAAATCGTAAAGGCATTTATTTCATGAGTTTTATCAAATAAAATTCATTACTCTGAACCAATTAAAATTGTGCAAAGCCATTTTTGTGTGCGACCCAATAGGTTAATGCGACGTTGGCAGTAAACCAAAAACCATTCTAGTACATAAATCATAAGCGGTTTCTAGCAAGGCAATATGACTACCCAAGTAGCATGAATATCAATATCGATACAACCTAATTAATAACATATATCATATCATTTTGTCATATGGTAACCTTTGATTAAACATAAGGCATGGAAAGTCTCCCTTAATGTTTAATCATACTAGTCTCGATCTTTAGGTAAACCGAAAAACACCCAAGTGACATTGATCAATTCACATGGACTTGGCCATTATCAGTCTATCTTATCGAGGGATCCACTAATATCTCTCTCTATACGAAAGTGACAAATTCTATCTTGATTACACGCCTTTACATATTATTCACACGATAACCAATCACAATCTTTGTAATTGTTCGGTTAAAGACAACATTTGATTATGTCAAATTATCATACTCTTAATATTGAAGTATATGCTAATCTCAAGTCAAATGACTAAATGACATACCAATCATGAGAACACCTATGAATTAATCCATGTGGTATTCTCATAGCGGGTCGGTCTAGTACCTTATTCCCTAACAAGTACTCATGATCTTGATTCGTATCCCTATACACATGATCATCACATGACCATCAATCAAGATTCACACTAGTCTTAATTCATTATAGTTCCAAATACAATGATCGATTAGTGACATTTATGATATTTCAACATATACCCATGGGTCTCACTATAAAGTAAACATCCAATCATTTATAATAAAACAACAAATTAAACCTCAATTTTATTAACTAAAATTATAAGATAAGCAATGTTTATAGATTGACCTAGGGCACATGCCGTAACACTCAGTACTTTAAGTTATAGGTGATGTAAGCATTCAGAGGGCTATGTGTGACTTTGGCGCTTCCATTAATGTCATGCCATTGTCTATTTATGAGACATTGCATGCAGGATTATTAGAGGATACCGATATTGTCATTCAGTTGGCAGACCGTTCATTTGTTAGACCCATAGGTGTTCTTGAGCACGTTCTAGTCCAAGTGAACTAGTTTGTGTTTCCTGTTGACTTCTACATGGTAGATATGAAGGAGGAACCATTACCCAATGCTTCGTTAGTACTCCTTGGATGTCCATTTTTGAAAACGGTGAAGATGAAGATAGATGTTGATGATGGATCTCTTACCATGGAGTTTGATGGTGAATTCATCAAGTTTAACATCTATGATGCGATGCGATACCCCAGTGATGTGTCATCTGTGGTATGTACCATGGACTATGTGGATCCATTTGTTGAGGAAGCCTTGCTCTTGAGTGGCGATGATTAAGTCAAAGTAATGTTAGAGAATCATCTCGACACTACTCATATCCACGAGAGTGTTCTGACCCTTAATATTGATGTCGATGATGTTGTTTTAGAGTTGGATTCATTCCTACCCCTATCCCCAAGTGTCTATTATTTGGAGTTGCCTACTTCTGACTCCTAACTTTCTCCCTTCTTAGTTAAAGCTCCCACATTTGAGCTGAAGCCATTACCTGAGCACCTCAAGTACAGGTTTTCGGGTGAGAATAACACACTCCCTATGATCATCTCGACCAAACTTACACATTTGGAGGAAGAGAGGCTCCTACGAGTACTCCGCGAGTTTAAACAAGCTATTGGGTGGACCATAGCATATATCAAAGGTTTGAGCCCTTCCAATTTCATGCATCATATATATATGGAAGAAGGGTCAAAATCTACAAGAGAAGCCTAGAGGAGGCTTAATTCTCCTATTATGGATGTTGTAAAGAAAGAGATACAGAAGCTCCTTGATGTTGCATGATTTACCCCATCTCTAATAGTAAATGAATAAGCCCCATCCAGGCGTTTTCAAAGAAAATGGAAGTCATGGTAGTCACCAACTCACATGGTGAGTTGGTTCCGACCCGCATTCAAAATCGATTGTTGTATGCATTGACTAGGAAGTTAAATGCTTCCACCAGGAAGAATCACTTCCTTATTCCATTCATTCATCAAATGTTAGACAGACTGCCGGTTGTTCTCATTACTGCTGTCTTGACGGTTATTCTAATTTTCATCAGATACCGGTAGCACTAGAAGACCAGGAAAAGACGACCTTCACTTGTCTATTTGGGACTTTCGCCTATCGGCGCATACCCTTTGGGTTATCAATGCACCTGCCACCTTACAAAGGTGCATGGTGAGTATCTTGTTAGATTTTCTTAAGCATTTCATTGAGGTCTTCATGGATGACTTTACTATTTACAGTGATTCATTCGATAGTTGCCTCATCAATCTAGCAAAGGGACTCAGCAGGTGTATCGAGAAGAACCTAGTTCTGAACTATGAAAAATGTCATTTTATGGCGGACCAAGGTCTTATTTTGGGACACAATATCTCAGCAAGGGACGTAGAGGTAGACCAAGCTAAAATTGATGTTATCGAGAATTTCCCTACCCTACGAACATGCGAGAGATTAGATCTTTCCTTGGACACGCCAATTTTTATTGTCATTTCATCAAAGACTTTTTGAAGATCGAATAACCCCTATGCCATCTACTTCAAAAGGACGTACCTTTTGAGTTTAATAAGGCATGTAAGAGTGCATTTGATGCACTAAAAGACTCACTTACTAGCACACCAATGATTCAAACCCCTTAATTATGAGCTTCCATTTGAAATTATGTGTGATGCTAGTAATCATGTCGTGGGTGTAGTCATAGGACAAAGAGTCGGGACAGCTTCACATGTCATTTACTATGCTTCTCATACTCTAGATGCGGCTTAGATGAACTACACAACTATTAAGAATGAGCTACTTGCTGTTATCTTCACACTTGAGAAGTTTTAGCCTTATCTTTTGGAAACCAAGGTTATTATTTACTCTGATCACACTGCCTTGAAGTACCTTATGAGTAAAAAGAATGCCAAACCTAGGCTCATTAGATGGATACTCCTACTATAAGAGTTTGATATCACAATTAAAGATAAAAAGTCGTGCAGAGAATCCAGTCGAAGACCATCTCAGCAGGATTAAGAATGGTGAGCGTCCTACCCCTCTTAATGATGATTTTCTTGACGAGTATATTTATGCTGTTATGGAAAATCTCCCCTGGTACGCCGATTTAGTGACCTATATCACCTTGGGCGAGCTATCTCCTCACATTCTGAAGGCTTAGAAGAATAAAGTTAAGAGTGATGCTAAGTACTATGTATGGGATGACCCATACTTATGGAAATTTTGCTTCGACCAGGTTATCAAGTATTGTGTCCTTCGACTTAGAGTCACTCCATATTGGATTTTGTCATACTTACGCCTGTGGTGGCGTCGGATAGCTAGGAAAGTTCTTGAGAGTGGGTATTACTTGCCCACTATTTCCATGATTCATAATTGTTTACCAAGTCTTGTCCTGACTATCAGAAAACTGGTAACCTTGGTCATCGAGACCAAATGCCACATACCTCGATTCGTATTTGTGAGATATTTGACATATGGGGTATAGACTTCATGGGACCATTTCCAGTGTCATTTGGTAATGTTTACATACTCTTGGCAGCTGACTACGTATCTAAGTAGGTGGAAGCTAAGGCTACACACACTAATGACTCTAAAGTGGTATGTGATTTCCTCAAATCGAGGGTTTTCACTTTATTTGGTATCTTACTTGCCCTGATCAGTGATAGAGGCACTCACTTTTGCAACCGTATGGTTGAAAGTCTTTTGAGGAGTCACAATGTCACTCATCGAACATTTACAACATATCATCCCCAAATGAGAGGCCAGGTAGAGGTCTCTAATAAGGAGATCAAATCCATCTTAGAAAATATGGTGAATCCTACTCATAAAGATTGGAGTTCACGTCTTGATGATGTGGTTTGGGCTTACCAAACAACGTTTAAAACACCAATTGGGATGTCCCCATTTCTCTTTGCGTTTGGTAAAGCTTGCCAATTGCCAGACCAACTCAAGCATAAATCTTACTGGGCTATGAAAAACTTAATATGAAGCTTGATGAAGCAGGAAAAAAGAGAAAGCTCATTTTCCAAGAATTGGAGGAAATCAGGAACGATACATATAAAAATGCGCGAATTTACAAAGAAAAAACGAAAGGGTTCCATGATCGCAATATCTCTCAGAAATCTTTTCGTATTGGTCATAAAGTGCTTTTATTTCAATCATGCCTTAAGATTTTGGCAGGTAAGTTGAGATCGAGTTGGACATGACCGTATGTTGTGATTGCAGTGAATGATCACGGTGCAGTGGAGGTCGTCTCAATGGCAACACCAGTCTACACTGATTGACAGACTCAGACCAAGTTCGAGCCAACGACTTTAACCAAAAGCATTACTGGGAGGCAAGCTAAAGTTCGATAAGTATAATTTTGTTTATTTATTTTTCATATTTTTTTATCATTATGCATGAACTTGTATCATTTCCTTTATCTTACATCTATCATATTCTTTCACCATCTTGTTTGTTTTCCATGTGTTGGCCTCTCGGCTTGTTTTGATCCTTGAGGACAAGGTTCAGAATAAGTTTGAGGGTTTTTGAAGGATTATAGATTGGTTTGGATGGGTTCTTTGCGAAAGACAACAGGTATGATAGTTAATTTTGTTTTTGAAATTATGCAATTATCGGATAGTAATAGTTGTGTTTTATATCATTTCATCCTTTTCATTTCTTGTCCATTCATTCTTTTCTCTCATTTCATTAGGATTTGATACACTTTCATGCATGTATTTAGTATAGTTTTCATTTTTTTAGTTATTTAGAGTCACCCGAATTTTGTTCATGCTTATGGTTGTGGATGAGTAAATTACAGTTGCCTTTTGACTTGAAACATAGAGAAAACTAGGAGAAACACTCAATTGAGTTTATAGCTCAGCATTTTTACAATTTCATGATTAGGGACTTAGTTTAGGGTTGGATGTTGTGCTAGATAACAAAAGAGAGTAGATCGTCAGACTTATGCAAGTATTAATATTTTGACCCACATTAGGGGATTTGCTTGATTATAGTGAAAGTGAGAATGGCTAACAAGATTTTTTTTCTAAAAAATAGAGAGTACCACAAGTTTCCATAGGAAATGGTGCAGGGAATCTTATGATGGAAAAAGTGAGAAAAGCGGTCAACAGGAAATGTAGCAGGGATCGTACTACTTAAAAGAGAAAGTTGAGGAAAAATAGAGAAAATAAGATGAATAAAGGAAGAAGTTATGCTACTCCTCAAATAAAAGATTTAGCTCGAGTGCTTTCACTTGATTAAAGGAGATTTTAAACTTGTGTGCTTGAATGTTTAGATCAAGAAAACTCATGAGTAGTTGATGGCCTTCGTCTTGACCGGATCTATCTTTTTAAAATGTGATCTTAATTGTCTTTGACTTGCGAGTTTTGACATATCATAACTCCTGAATTTTCTGAGTTGCTTGTTAATTTGGTGGCTATGTAAATCAAAGGGACTCCATGAATTTTGAATCGGGTATAGGTCTATTTTATGTTGTCATTTACACTTTTGTTTGGGACGTGCAAAGTCTTAAGTTTGGGGGTATTTGATAAGTTGGTTTTCACGTGCTTTTATTAGTATATTTTAAAATATTTAATGTGGAAAGTTTCCAAAATATATATTTAATTATATATATTAGTTGTTTTCAGGTAAAAGGGAGTACGCGGTTCAATTTGTGGCAAAAATACTCAAAATGGAGTATTTACATCTAGTGATCAAACATCGAACATTTTGCCTCGAGTTATGCATTGCACGGTGCGTAGAATAAGAGACAACATACTAAATGACGCATGGAATGAGACAATTAAGTCACTTGAGCTGAGCTGCAATTGGATTGCCTCGAGATTCACATTACACTTTCTTCCACACATTCACACAATGTGTGCAATTTCCAGTTCCCTGTCATGTGGTAGTCGTTGATTCGCCTAGCTCACCAAGCGCGCTACGTGTCAGCAATAGATTCGTCAGCGTCCAACTTAATAGCAGCTCTCTCATTCCAGTAGCTATCAGTTATTCTTCGAGATGTGATCGTTGATGTCTCCCAAAACTTCGTACAATTCGTGCAAGTTTTCAGTCCATCTAAGCCCGCCACATAAGCCCGCCACATATCGCCTCCCAGTTCGCCTAGCTTTTCCACAATTAGCTGTCTCGCCCAATTGCCTGCTGCCACGCCAACTTGAAAAGCAAACTCAGCCACTCGTATGCTGCAACGTGTACGGGACCTATTTACACCCCACAACCAGTCCCTAGATGCTCCTCAACGCACGTGTTACAAGACCAACCCCCAAAATTAGTTTCTCTCACCTCCAAAGAGCAATTTTGAGTGTTTTTTTCTTATTAGCAACTAAGGCATTCATACGGGGAGACGCCATGGGAGTCGCCACACAGAACATTTCATACTTGAAGATTGTGAAGATGATGTCCGACTAGACCAATCTTTGCCTAAGTCGAAATGAAAACAAGTGGGATTCATGATTCATGGCATATAATATGTGAGATCTGTGATTTTTATTTAATTTGATTTAATTTTTCATATTTCATTGTTGTTGATTTTAAAATATATGGTTTAGATCTAGGGTATGTATGTGGCCAGTGCATGCTTTTAGGTGGACAACCTATAGTATTTGGACTGATAGTATCCGTGTAATTGTACTTTTAGACCAATAAAGTGACGAACACTCACTCATTTGCCATAAAACCCTTTCGGTTCTTGTGTGTGCAACAATTGAAACTAGGTTAAATCGGAAGTGGACATGAGTCGGTTATATAAGATTAGTATTCCCACAGATCCAAATTACTGCAGTTAGTGTGTTAAACTCGATTGATGGATGTCTAGGGTTATACATTAATTTAGGAAGTAGTTAGTGGTGGATGTCTTGATTATTGAGATTAGGGGAATTAGGATATTATCGTAGATGTCAATTTTCCATAGCTAATCGCTAGGAGAAATTGAATTAATTACTTTTTGGAATGATTGAAGACCATTAAATGCCATTAAATCTTGATTCTTGCTTGTAGAACCGTAGACTTAGGTGTTTCCTCTCATTGATATTATATTTCTTTTGCGAATTTTTTATATTTGCTAGTTTAGTTAATTGTTTCGTTGAATTTTCTGAAAACCCCCATTTTTAGTTAACTTAGAGTAAAACTCAAGTCCTGTGGATTCGACCTCGTATTTACCACTACTACACCCTCGTGGTTGGTAACTCCATTGCGGGTTATATTAACATGCACAACACGTGATCAGGCTAATAGTTGGTATGTGGCAAGTTTACAACGTCCTAATACTTATTTGTACTTCTTAATAACAATTAGAAACCATACTTTTTTTTTACTTGAAATAAAACTCCAACTTTCTATTTTCTACCTATTTAGGGCAATTTGTAATGCCCCGACGCCGTATGTGTTAAGCCGTGGCGGCACCACTGTGTCACCACTACGTGAACATATTTTTCTCTCCTGGTTCCTTGGCGTTGTCTTTCACTATCTCAACACCTTCCCCTTTGTACCACAGTGTTGCCACTATGTCGGACCTCTAAACTTGCTTTTCTTCGCTTTTCTTGCTCTCCTACGCCTTGCCTTTCCTTCCCACGATGTGCCTTTCCTTCCCACAGTGTCACCATTTGTAGCTACGACGCCAATTATGTTTTTGTGGGTTTTTGCTTGTTTCTTCTTATTTTTGATCAATTCCTTTCTTTACACTTTATTTCCCTAAAAATGCAATAATACTTTGATTTAGAGCTCATTTAGGGATATTTATACAAAATATACTATTAAGCTAACCCTATATATGTATAAATAATCACTTATCAAAAACCCCCAAACTCAAGATTTTGTGTGTCTCGAGTAAATGTGTATTCTTATAAGTCTACTAATAACTAATTCTCATTTAATTTTACAATGTTCATGGAGTATCCTTCAATTCAATATGTTTAAAGTTGAAAGCAAACACTTTATAATTTTAAGACATGTAGCTTTAACAACACATATAACTTCACTTTCGAAACAACGAAGTAGATCACAACAAAAAACCATCACGACTAACAAGTTTGATTATTCTCAACACTCAAGTAGCAAGGATGTGATCTTATTATTTCTCATTAAGCTCAAGAATTCACAAATAACTATAGATCAAATTCTTATTTGGTAGACCTAACACTTTAAGAGTCTATAGGACTTTGCATGGTTGAAATGGAAACTTAACTCAATTAGCTACTCGTACTCGAGCTAAACCTTTTATTTGAATGGTTTTAATTTACTTCCACCTTCTTTTCTTTTTTTCTCATTTTTCTCTCATTCTTCTTCTCCTTTTCATTTTTTTTATTTGACAATCCTTGCACCTTTTCCTATGATTTTACTCTCCTTTTTCAAACATCAAGTTCTCTACTCCATTTCCTATAAAACTTGTAGGATTCTTTCATTTTTTATTTTATTTCTAAAACCCTTATTAGCACTTTCCATTTTCACTAAATCAAGTAAGTTAACTCAAATTTTTAATTTACAACACCTATTTTGTAACGACCCGTTACCTTAAGCAGATGATTAATGTTAATCAGAATTCTAATTAACTCATATTAGGCTCAAGGTTAAGGTTGGTTTGTCTCGAATAATGTGTGAGTGTGTTGATGTAATGCATGGTGTTTGTTTATTGTAGAAATTGATTAATTGAATTATAGGCAAATAAATTTTATTAATATAAGACCTATAATGGTGAAATAAATAAATAATTAGTTACTCAAAACCTCGTAAATCAAGTGTTAAATATCATGTGAAGATTTTGCCTGGATTCTCATGCAAGTTGGGTTCAGTGGTAGCGTAAAATAAGAACGAAGTTGGTGTAATACCTTGCCTCAAGTTTTTTGTCAGTTGGCAGTAGTCGAGGTTAGGATTGGGCCTAGTTTTGTGCAAAATTGGTCAAATATGGTAAGAGAATTGGTATATAAGAGTTTGACATGTAATGGACAAATTTATTATATTTGGGATTTTGGTGCGACCATAACAATTACTATGGACGTTTTACAAAGATGGATTGTTTTGTCGAGAGTTCAGCTCAATTTGGTGAATAATCAGATCGAAAATGAGCTCTGAAAACCAAAACACATAAAAATAGGGATTTCGAGAATTAATAAATATATACAAATTAAGCGGCCGACAAGTAGCTAAGGGTTTATTTATAAATAAAAAAGGAAATGAAACTTACGTTTCATTTCAATTCAATAAAACATTTGTACGTTCGTTTCCCTAGCCCTCTCCATGCAATCTTTCCTCAATTCAATTTTAATCCTCGTGATTTCTCGATTCCTTTCGTGGGGGTTTTAATCGAAATAAATATAATTTATTGTGAATTGATGTATTGGATTAATTTGCACCAATTTGGAATAAATTTCGATGTCGTTGGTTAAGGTTTTTGTAAGTTGAATTGATGCGTCTTAGTTGATAACTATTTTGAAGATGTTTTTATAGTTGATATTGATTTACGTTGAGATTTTTGATAAATTGGATTATTGGTTTTTGTTCAAATTGACTCCACGAGCTGTGGAAGTATTTTGAATGTGGTATTAAGCGATTTCTTGGTATTTAGTGTCTAGTTGTGATGACATAATTGCAAAAAATGTTGATTTGGAGAATTTTTGTTAGTTCCAAATTAATAAAATTTTCCTATTTAACAAGCCGTATTGGAAAATTCATAACTTCTTCGTTTCTGATCCGATTTATGTGTTCTTGGAGTTTATGGAAATTATGGCATGAGTGCTACAACTTCTTTTTTGGTCATCATGACAAATATTGAGGTTTTCAAGCTTGAAAAGTCAACCTTAAGTGGCAAGTTGATAGCACTTTGAAATTGTTATAAATTATTATATTTTTTAATAGTTCTCAAGCGTACTTTAGTCACAATTTTTGTGCGGTCCTGAGATTCTAAATTCAAATGGGGCCAATTTAGGGACTCTAACCAATGAGTATTAGACTCGAGTTTATGGTGATCAATCTATTTAAGATCTTGGTCGACAAGGAAATATCTATGGATTTCGGAAGTTTAGTAAGTCAATAAAAAGTTAGGAAAATCCGCACACGTAAGTGAGACTCGTATTTTAGTCAATTATACAATCTAATTAGTATAATTAGTTCATATAACACTATGGATTTGAAATGAGGCAATGTACTTGACTTGAACTAATTTTATGATAAATCATCTAGAAAGAGGTACGACGGGTGAATCGGACTGGAACGACGATGAAGGTGATTGTTAGCTACCGATACCTTCCTTTCAGAAACCTTAAGGTACTCGGTTATTGCTTTGCTATTTGAGTTGGTAGCTACGGTATGCCTGGATACACTACAAAAATCACACGTCGGCCAACATGTGAGGTTTGAGGACTATGATTCAGGGTAACGAGAGGTTTCAACTCATTTTTAAAATGAAAAATATGTGTTACAAGTACAGTTGCAATTGACCTTTAAACTTGCATTGCATTCTCTATTGTTATATCATCTTTAATGCCTGAATAGATATGTTTGGGATTCATATTGCTATTCATTTATTCATTATTATTAGTTGATAATTGATATTTTTATGAGCATCACTTACTGAGCAAGTTGGAGCGCTCACTCCCTAATTAACATTTCAGGTTGTCAACGTGCACTTCGACTCAGAACGAGAAGATTAGGAGCCTACAGTCTTCTCTATAGTGAAGTGATTTCTTGCTATTTATATATTGTATTGAATTACTATTTTGTAATAAATAGGGTGGGGATATGATTTTTCGATCGAGGTTTATTCCAATTTTTGTATATTGTATGTTTTATCAAAAAAAATTAATTCCACTGCGTTTTCAATTATTTATTCAATATACGATATACTATTATTATAATTTTCAAGTATGAAGGATGGTTGTACTGTTACTCTAATTGAGTCTGAATAGTGTATCGGGGCTTAATTGGGGTTTCAGGCTTGGTATAGCCCTAATTGGGATAGGGGATGCTACATATTTCTTCCCCTATTTTGCACTAAGTCTTTATTTACTTTGTAGTATCAAAAACATTCAAGCTTATTATAGAATCTTTAGAGATCTAACTTTTTCCACAATAAGTATTATAGTTTATTGTTTTCATTTCAAGTTCAAGGTATTCCCTAACTCTTAGTTTCTAATCATGAAATCAAATCGTTGTTTGATTGATTTCATTACTTTCTTCTTTGAAATTTAAAAATACTCTCGTGAGTTTCATATCAACAAGATACTTGTAATCTGCTCATCCTCAATTAAAGGCATGAATATGCAAATGAACTACTTATTCATTACATATTACTATATATAACCTAATATATACTACTTAAACATTCACATGGTAAATAAAATGAAAAATTTGTAGACTACCATGCTCTCATCCTTAACTCCTTCAAATTAAAAATTTAAGCGACTATACTGTAGTGTTTATCCTTATTTCTCGGCCTATCTTACAACTTCCCATAGTGTAGTGTAGTCTTTATGCCCCCAAACTCAAACTAAATCTTATCCTCAAGGTTTAAAAGTAAGCCTGAAACATGAAAACACTAAAATTTACAAACATATATAATAACAAAATATATAAACATAAAATAAACATGCAAATTTAAATATCTAAATAATTATAGCAAAATATCCCAAAAGTAACTTTATAATGTTGCATGGCTATTAGCGCAAGTCTTTAGGCTTATCCATTCCATTGGATTATCATCCGGTAAATGGTCTTTCTTGCACATTCAACACAAAATCTTTGAAATTTGGAACCATATGTTGAAATTATCATTAACTAAACTAAATAGCTATTATTTGGTGAAAATATTAAAAACCTTTGGGCCGCCTCTAAATAGTGCTTATATTAACGTCATTAGCTCGAAAACTTTTCTTAGCTCGTTTAATCCGAGTCTCAATCGAGAAACGTATTCCGTTGGTCGGAGATAAATAATTGCTCATCCACGAATACTTCGGTTACCAACTTCCAAATATCACCTTCCCTATGATGTAACCTAGATAGATGGCCCACAACTAAATTCTCACTTCCTTTCTTATCTTTGATTTCTATGTCAAACTCATGCAATAATAATACTCATCTAATCAACCTTGGTTTAACATCCTTCTTTGCAAAAAGGTAGCATATTGCCAGCCTGATCAATATACACGGTAACTTTGAACCCATGCCAATAGCTCCTTTTTGTAGTAGTGTAATTATGTTGTGTTTGATCTACTATTCTACTTGCGTAGTATATAGCTCTAAATATTCCATTTCTCCATTGGCCTAACACTGCTCCTATTACGTAATCACTTGCATCGCACATTATTTCAAACTGAGAATCCTAATTTAGTACTACCACTATTAATGCCGAAATCATAGCTAACTTTAATGTTTCAAATGCTTGTATGCATGCCGAGTTGATTTCAAATGGAACATCTTTTTCCAACAAAGTGCACGATGGTTTAGAGATTTTTATAAAATCGTTAATAAACCTTCTATAGAAACCCACATGTCCTAAAAAACTCCTTATGTATCCAATGTTCCTTAGTGTAGGAAGTTTCTCAATTGGCCCTATCATTGCTCTATCAACCTCAGATCCACGAGCAGACACTCTATGTCCCAAGATAATTCCTTCTCGAACCATAAAATAACACTTTTCCTAGTCAAGTATCAAGTTTGCGGCTTGATATCTTCTCAATATCAAAGCCAAGTTTTGCAAGCACGAATAAAAAAAAAACCCTAAATACAGAAAAGGCATCCATAAATACCTCCATTATATCCTCAAAAATATTTAAAACATAGCCATCACGCATCTTTGAAATCATGTTGGCGCATTGCATAATCCAAATAACATCAGTGTAAATGCGAATGTTTCATACGAGCAAGTAAACATCATTTTATCCTAATCTTCTAGTGCTATTGCAATTTGATTATATCCCGAGTACCCATCTAGGAAATAATAGTATCCATATCTTGGTAGTCTGTCCAACGTTTGGTCGATGAATGGTAAAGGGAAGTAATCCTTTCTCGTAGCATTACTTATTTTTTTGTAATCAATGCAAACTTTCCAGCCAGTTACTGTTCTCATTGACAAGGTTTCTCCATTTTTAGTTTGAATAATGGTCTTTCCTCCTTTCTTTGGTACCACATGTACTGGTGAATCCTATGAATTATCAGAAATGATGTAGATGATTCTAACATACAACCATTTTAAGATCTCTTTCTTTACCACTTCTTTCATTACTATATTCAATTACCTCTGAACTTTACTTGATTGGCTATTATTTTCTTCCATTAAGATCTTGTGCATGCATATCGTTGGGCTTATCTCTTTTAATTCCTTGATTGTCCATCCCAATACTGACTTGTGTAATCTCTAAACTTGAAGTAATTTTTCTTCTTCCAACTTCGTCAACTCTGCTGAAACAATTATTGGATATGTTGAAGTTTCTCCAAAATACGCATATCTCATGTGCTCTAGTAAATGCTTTAACTCCATCATTAGTTCAATAATTGCACTTTCCACCTCTATTTTTGATTTCTTGAAACCTTTATGAGACTTAGAGGGTCGTATAAATGCTAATGCATTTATCAATTCCTAAGTTCTTCTTTTGCTGCAGAACTTGTTGTTTTTCTTTGAAATTGACATTGATGCTCTTATAATGCTCTCCCTCTGTCGGAAACTTTAAGGTTTTGTACATATTGAATAGGACTTCTTCGTCGTTTACTCGTAACCTTAACTCTCCCTCTTGAATGTTTATTAATACTTGTGCAGTTGCTAGGAAAGGTCTCCATAAAATTAATGGTACCTCTGAATCTTCTTCCGTATCCGATACTACGAAATTTACAGGAAAAATGAACTTATCCACTTTTACCAACACTTCTTCAATCACTCCTTTTGGATATGTCAATGATCAATCTACCAATTGCAAAGTCATATTGGTTGACGTTACTTCTCCCAATCCTAATTTCTTAAATATTAGTAAGAGCATCAAATTTATGATTGCTCCTAAATCACAAAGGACCTTATTAAACAAGTGTAGTCTTATCGTGCACGTAATTAAAAAACTTCTTAGATCCTTCAACTTCAGAGGTAACTTCCTTTGTAGGATTGCACTGCACTATTCAATCAAATTCACTATTTTGTAATCTTCTAATCGCACCTTTTTTCCATTATGTCTGTCAAGAATTTTATGTAATTTGACATTTGTTCTAATGTATCTGCAAATGGGATGTTTATGTGCAACTTTTTCAACATTTCTATGAATTTCTTGAAGTGTCTTTGATCCTTCTGTTTGTTGTACCGTTTTAGATATGGTAAGGGTGGATTTATTAGTGGTGGATTATTTGAAAATTGTGATTCTCCCTGGTGCAAAATTCTTTTCTGCTTATCTCCCTATATTCTCCTTTGAGTTGATTTTGATTCTTTTGTTGTTGTTACTTCTTTTTTGTATTGATGTCATTATCCAAGTGTTCTACATCTCTTGGTTGTGCTCATCAATTTGCTTCCTCGTGTCGTTTATTATATCTCTTGGCTGCTCCGGATCTTTGATTTTTTATCGCTCCTCAATTGGACTGCATGTGCTTTTGCCATGTAATTGCTAATATTCTTAATCGGAAATTGTTCTTCTTTTTATGAAATCCAAGCTCTAGTAAGCTGACCAATGTTTCTCTTGAAATTATTAATAGCTTGTGATCTCTCACATCCATCCTGTTCATGGCTTGCTTATGCCTTCCATCTGTTTCTCATGCTTCTCATGTTGCTCCCTATTGCTCATGTCTATGACTTATAGGTACCTCTAAATTTACTTCAATGAAGTCATCTCTTCGCTCAGCCCTAACTTCCTTTGTTGGAATTGTTGTTCAAAGCCTTAAGGTAACTTTAGTGCATTATCAAATTTTTGTTAGAGAAGTTCAGGTTGTTGTTGTTGTATCCTTGATAAAACCATTGATGAGCCATTCTTCTCGGCCTAAAGTTATTCCCATAGCCTTGGTTGTTCATGAAGTTTATGTCCTCACACTCCATTCTCTAATGTATGTCAATATTGTTAGCCACCATGTTTCAATGATTAATAGGTTATTGTGTTACTAGTGGACTTTAGTGTCCTATCTGAAGTTCTGTCATTTAACTGCTTAGATTTAATCGTTGTGCCATAATTGCAGCTTGGGATTAAGTCTCGTAGATGCCTACTGGTTTCATTATTATGGAATGAGTACCGATGGTATAATTTTGATATATAAAATCAATGAGATCCAATGCTCCATTCTTATCCTTGGTAAGTAGAGAACCACATGATGTAGCATCTGCTAGTGTTCTCATGCTATGGTTCATCCCATATTAGAGAATATGGAGTTGTGCCCATTTCATATATCCATGTCCCGGACATCTCCTCGAAATTTATTTGAGTCTTTCCCGAGCCTCGATAAGAGACTCAATGTCTTCTTGCTTGAATTGATTAATCTCAAGTTTCCTTCCACTGACCTTTACTAGGGGAAGAACATTTTAAGAAATCTTTCATTAATTTTTGCCTATGAGGTCATACTCCCTGCATTCAACCTTCGGAAACATGATTTGGCTTTACCACCCAATGAGAATGGAAAAAGTTGCATCCTGATTACCTCTTTTGTAACTCCGGTGATGTTCATGGTGTCCCATTTCTCCATGAAATTCTCAACATGTGCAACTAGACCTTAATTGGATAACTCGTTGAACAGAATATTTTGCACCATGTTTATCATAAATAGTCTCAGTTCGAACTTGTGGGTGTTGACTGGAAGCCTCATCACTCCATTGTAAGTGTCCTGAACTTCTAGTTCGAAGTAGTCACGAAGGCATTTATGTCCTCGCACTCTATCCTGCACTACCGGATCACCTGTGAGTTGGTTATTGTTGCAGCCCTATTGTTTGTTTCTAGCTTGCTCTTCAGCCGTTTTGATTCCTTTCTTGTTCTTTCCTTTGTTTTTTTTTGTAAGTGTCCTGAACTTCTAGTTTGAAGTAGTCACAAAGGCGTTTAGGTCCTTCTCTCCCTTGCTACGCTTACCTAATTATCCCTAAAAAGAAAACACGAAAAGATCAAGTGCAGAAAGTCAAACTTGAAACTTAAGCCTATTTTTTTTTTATGAACTTAAATGTAAAATACTGAAACAAGATTTAAGTGGCTTTTCAAACTAACTAAGTAATTCTAATGGCTACCTATCCCTAGCAATGGCGCCAAAAACTTGATGCATGCCGCACATTTAACGTCTAGCTTCTAGTAATAGTACAATAAACTTATATTGGTTACGGATATCATCCTCAGGGAAAGGTTTTCAGACTAGTTAATCACCTATTTAAATTTGAAATATTGCAAAGGAAATCCTTTTTTAATTAGTTTTATACTAAAACTAATATATCTAACAAAACAATTTAAACTTAAGTTAACTCTTATATTAAGGATTTCTTAGTTCACAACTTCACCTAGGTAATTTAATATAATGCTTTTCAACCACTTTTACATCTTAATATGTAGTGTGCAATGCCTAATTAGAATAAATTGGTTTCCTTGAAATTCACTTCAACCCACTGTCATGACGGAAAAGATTCTAATATTCAAACTAGAACTCCACCTATCAGTATGAGTAATGTAAGCTCCACATTGCTTTAAGCCCCAAATCTTTGGATTCGTAACCAACTAAGTTTACTATCCATGCCTCCCTAAGCAACAACTATATCTCGATGTTGTTTAGTTTATGGTTGTACCGTTCATATCGTGATTAAAAGCTTCAATGGCCATGATAAATCCTAAACCCTAATATCACTAAACATGGGACAAATATGTATAATTACACTCAGAATCAACACAAATTCTATCAAGTAGCACTTTCTATAATCATTTTCAACTTATATTCAAAGCATAACATTCATACATTATGATCCATTGATCCCTAAGATAAATCGACTGCTCACACTTTATTGAAACACACATATCACAATTCATAATGGAAATCATTGCAAATTAGAGATGAATACAAATATTACTTTCAATTAATTTAATGAAACCAGGCTTAAATTGCAAACGTGAAGTCTTCAATGTCTTCTTCACGCAATACTCCTTAATACTCAAACTCGAAGTACAATCTACGCTAAATTACTCTAATGGTGGCTAATATTTGGTATGTGGTGAGTTTACCACGTCCTAATACCTATTTATACTTCCTAATAACAATTAGAAACACAAATTTAAAATTTAACTTGAAATAAAACTCAAACTTTCTATTTTTTGAGTGTTTAGCGCTGTCACTAATACCCAGTAACATGTGTCTTAAGCCACGGCGCTGCCACTGCACCGCCACTCATGCTTATATTTTTCTCTCCTGGTGTCTTAGTGCTATCACTCACTATCCCAGCACCATCCCCTTTGTACCACAACGCCGCCACTGCACCGGACCTCCAGACATGGTTTTCTTCACTTTTTTGCTTTTCCATGTCGTGCTTTTCCTTCTCATGTTGTGCTTTTCCTTCCCACTGTGTCTCCATTTGTAGCCACGACGCCAAACATGTTTTCTTGGATTTTTGCTCCATTTGTTCTCATTTTTGCTCAATTCCTTCCTTTACTCCCTAATTCCCTGGAAATTCAATAATACCTTTATTTAGAGCTCATTTAACGATATTTATACTAAATATACTCTTAAAATAACCCTATATATAAATATAAATAATTACTTATCAATAGCCTTTGTAGTCGTGGAGTTAAATCCTTTCATGGTGGTATAAGTGCTTGTAGTGGAGGTGGTGGAGGTGGGAAAACTTTAGAACCATTTATGTCATGCTTTCCTATCAAAGGGTCTATAAAGTGGTAGTCCACATCAAGACCTTGCTAGTTATCCTCCTCCTCTATATATCCTTCATACTTCAACTCTTCAACAAACTCTATTGCTCTTGATGCTTTTGTTGCTGCTTAATCCTCAGTTGCTAGGCTAATATCTCAGCATCAAGTCTATCCCTCTCTACTATCTATCTCTCATCTTCAGAGTCCTTGTATCCATTGGGTGGTTTCAAAGTTAACATAAACCCATCATCAATTATTACTTGTGCTTCTATACCAAATTCTTCATCTTGATTAAATTTTACTATGGCTTTAACACACATCTTGGTTATGAGGATTGGAAACAACAATTTGTTGTCTTTCTAAGTCAAGATTGACTCTCTCAAATTCTTGTAAATGACTTTCCCTTTATTGATCTTAACATTCTTTGTAATTTCATATAAACAAGCCGCCTTAGGTTTGTTTATCTCAACTTGCTAAATAGTGGAGTATAATGAAATAATCATAAAATATTGCCACATTTTATAAACTTTCATTACACTCCCCTTATTAATGTGTTTTGGCATATTCTCAGCTCCCATTATCCATCCCTATTATCCTGCGACAACTAATGCTCTCTGTATGGTTCTTAAAGGAAATTGGTTATAGACTTATAGGGTCTCTCATATAAATCAACTGGAAAAGTCTATGGGTCTTTGTTCCTATTCAAGTAGTCTAACCCATAGATATCATTTATGTATTGCTCATTAAATGAGACATTTACTTCTATCACCCTTATAGGATTTCCATTTGTTGTAATCTTGAAATTTGCATATAATTCATACATAATCTTACGCACTCCACAAACTTCATTTTTCCTATAGTCTTGCGTGAGTTTCTCCTATCCCCACTGCCTAATAAAATGATTGACTCTCTCATCCTACTTAACCGGGAGTTTGGTTCCTCTTTCACATATAAATTCTTATTCTCTATTGTTTCGTACCTCTCCTCGGCCTCCTTACTAATATAAAAATTTGATTTAAATGGCCATGGGGAATCCTCATTTTGAGCTCCCAAGTTAAATGCGTCATGATCATTTGCTCTAACTTCGCTAGCTTGACTAGTTTGTTTCTTCGTTCTTTGCTTTAACTTCATTCTTTCTATAGTCTTGTATGAGTTGTTCCTATCCTTATTGGCGAATAAAGTTTTTGACTCTCTCATCCATACTTAACCAAGAGTTTTTTTTTTCTTTTTCATAGATAAACTTCTTATTCTCAATTGCCATATACCTCTCTTTGGCCTCCTTACTAATATAAAATCTTGATTTAAATGGCCATGGGGTATCCTCATTTTGAACTCTCGAGTTAAATGCCTCATGATCATTTGCTCTAACTTCTCTAGCTTGACTAGCTTATTTCTTCGTTCTTGCCATTTCAAAAGCTTCGCAATAACTCAACAACAACGACGAGCTTCAAATCACCTAAAATCACAATTTCATTCACAAGGTTCATTCACACGCCACAATATTAATAAGGACTTACACTAATCCACAATAATCAACGTTCTGCTATAAAACCATATAAGCTTTCAAATTCCTATCCAAAAGCCTAAATTCTCACAATCTATTCAAATTTCATCTATAGTATCAAAACTCAAAATAAAACCAATGAAATTGAAATCTTACCTCAATGTTGGACTACTTTTCGAGGTCTAATACTTCTCCAAGCTTCTATCAATCAAAGCCTTCTCACTTTGCTTACAAATTTCTACCATATTGCTCTTTTGATTCACTTTTCAAATCGATGCCCTAGCTCACTTACTTGTATAAAACCATAATGTGACTTCACTCCTTACTTTTAATCACTAGAAACACTATTTTCTCACTTAAAATCACTCAAACTAGGGTTTTAGAGTGGTTTATGCTTAGTTGGTAGCATTTGCAATAGATTGCAAGTGTGTTGAAATTAATTGAACTAGGGTTTTAAACCCTAACTCAAGGTCAATGCAGTCCATTTGTAGGGACAGCGTTGTGATAGTGTTGTTACAACGTCAGTACCTCTAAAAACAAGTTATGCTTCCATCTTAACAATGTCTCGACGCCATTTGTGTATACTCACAATGTGGAGTCTGCGTAAGCTTATCTCTATGTAAACATTCACATTTTTCACTTACCTCCTTGTTGGCGCTGCCACGACACTATGTATTAACACACGACATTATAACTGCTTGAATGCCTTGTTTAATAAAATTTTCTAAAACTTTACCCATGTTTTGTCGCTTTGCCTATCTAATACCACTCTAACTCTTTTATTTTCGTGTGAATATGCTAAAATCGTTGAGACTTTTCCATTCTGATGAAAATTCACTCGGTTAATGGTAGTTCCTACAAAATTTGCACAAAAATCTCGTGAAAGTTAAAAAATACTACTAGAACATTTGGATTGCTATACTTATCACTTAAAAGTAAAAAGTAAATTAAAACTAAATTTAAAAACGTTAGGGCTATCTACCAGTAGCAATGCATTTAATATCCTTAACTAGATGGTTTTTCGCTCGTTTTAGTCCGAGTCTAGATCAAGTTACTCCATGACTTTGGATTTTTTATATAATTTCTCATCCCCGAATACTTCAATTACCATATATGACCTTCTTTATGAGGTAACCTAGATAGATGGTCCGCAACCAAAATCTCACTTCCCTTCTTATATTTAATTCCTAAATCAATCTTTTGCAATAATGAAACTCATCAATCTTGGTTTTGAATCCTTCTTTGCAAACAAATAACAAATTGTTGTATGGTCATTGTACACAATAACTTTTGACCCCACTATGCCAACTATAAACTTGTCACATGTGAACACTACTACGAATAGCTGCTTTTCTGTAGTAGTATAATTTTCTTGTGCTAAATCCAATGTTTTGCTCACATACTATATAACTTTAAATGTTTTACATCTCTGCTGGCCAAACACTGCTCCTACAGCATAGTCACTTGCATCACACATTATTTCAAAATCTGACTACCAATCTGGCATTACCACTATTGGTGCTACAACCAAAGCTTCTTTCAAGGTCTCAAATGTGTTTACACACTCAGGACTTATTTCTAACGGAACCTCTTTTCCAACAACATGCACAATAGTTTAGTAATATTTCAAGAATCTTTGATAAACCTTCTATAGCAACTCGCATGTCCTAAAAAGCTCCTTACATCTTTAATATTTCGTTGTATAGGAAGTTTCTCGATAGGCTCTATTTTTGCTCTATAAACCTCTAATCTATAACTAGACACTCTAAGTCCCAAAACAACTCATTCTCAAACCATGAAGTGACACTTTTGCAAATTAACTATTAAATTTGTGTCTTGACATCTTTCAATACCAAGGCCAAATTTTGTAAGCATAAATCAAACGATGCTCCAAATACATAAAAAATCGTCCATAAACACCTCAATAATATCCTCCACCATATCAAAGAAAACAACCATCATACATTTCTTTCTTTTTCTTTAATTGGTTGTTACATTTGCTTGTTGTGTCAATTTTAGGATTGTAAGATACTAAATCCTTATCCCCTTGACTACGCATGCAGTGCCTGTTCCTTAAGAAAGAAAACACAAAAAGACTAAGGGTGTGTTTGATAGCAAAGAGAATTTTCAATGAGAAAAAAGTATTTACTTAGGCAAATTTTCTGTAGAAATTTTTTTTAAAAGAATTTTCTCATTGCTGTTTGATTGCACGTGAGAATTTTTTTTTCAATTTTCTGCCGTTTGATAACTAATGTAATTTTTTTTTCATTTTTTTTTTGTAGTATCACGAATTCATACTAAAATTAAATCAAGTGGACAATTAATCAAGGTTACGCACCGAAATTGAATCGGCAACAACTATCTTCACAACCATTAATGAACTAAAAAAAATCATTCAATAATTAATTGATAGTAACATAAATGAAAGAAAATAAACAATGTATTAAAATTTATTAAAAAAAAACTTATGGTTTAACTTTTAAAAGTAATCTAAAATTTCCTCTGCAAATATAAAATCACCCAATCTTTCTTCAAGTCTTCATCCAAGTGAAAAAATATATTCGCATCCTTAACTTCACCTCCCAATAAAAGCATGGCACGCATTACGTCTTCTCGACTTAGTTCAGGAATGTTATGAAGCTCTTTCTGAAGAAGTGCACAGTCTGTATGCGCAAATGGCGACGATGAGGCCCTGCATTTCTTCATCTTCTCGGAGAGTTTTCATGGGCAGTTCTTCAATTTTGGGATGTGAGAGCAGAGAGAGAATTCATGGCTAAGCTCACCGCTTTTGCAAACATAGCATCGGTGCGGCCTTTCTTCGGAGTTTCGGTTCCACTCGTAGGCATTTGACAAGGTCATGCCCAAGGCTATGGCCGAGTCGAGCGACAAGAGCTCCGGCCATGGTTTGCCTATTGATTTGAGAGGTTTGAATGCTCTCATCTAATTCGTCTATATGCATTTTTTGGTCTGTTATTGTTTAGAAATTGACTTGCAGGCAAAATGCGTGGACGAATTTGAAATTCTTTTGTGAACAAAGGAAAGTTCACTCCATTGTGTAGATAAAGTGCAATGTATATAACTAGAGCCTTCTCCACTGTTGTAGAGGATGTATCTGAACTAGTGAATTGGTGTTTACCATGTAGGGATCTTGAGGAGAATTTTGGCACCAGTATACATACAGTCGAACCAATACCCAAGGCTCCTCCTTAATCAATTCAGAACTGTGAAGATGAAGAGAGGAATAGAGAGACAAAGGGAGAAGAACCAGAGATCGCGGAGAGAAGAACCAGAGATCTCGGAGAGAAGAGAACAACAAGAGATCGTAGACGAAAGAGGAGAAAACGGAGAGATCGCAGAGACGAAAGAGAACGGAGAGATCGAAGAGAGAACAACCAGAGATCGCAGAGAACGGAGATCAAACAACCAGAGATCGCAGAGAGAAATCGTATGGGAGATCGAACAACCAGAGATCGCAGAGAGAAGAGCCGGAACCAATGAATTGAGAGGAGTATGTTGGTGGAAGAGTTCTTGTAGAAGGAGTCCAAGTTTCGGTCAAAAATAGATTCATTAGACCCCAAAAATCTTGAATTTCCATCCCAAAATAAGAGAAAATAAATGAGGAAAATTAGGAGGGTGGATTTTTTTTCTCTATGCGGTTACAAGTGTATCAAACACCCAAAAAAACGGTTATACTAAAAAACAAAACAAATTTCAATGATTTTTTTCTTTTTCTTTGCTATCAAACACACCCTAAGTGTTGATTGTGAACTAGAAACTAAAACTTTTTTTTAACTTAAAAGTAAATTACTGAAAATGAAATTCTAACCAATTATGTAAACTAAATGATAAGTTAGTATTTATAGGTTTTTAGTAATTTATTTTAGTATATTTAATTATAGAAAGTATTTAAAATATATATTTAACTATATTTTTGGTCATTTTTAGTTGAAACAGAGTGCGCGGTTGGATTCATGATGGAAAAATACTCAAAATGGAGTATTTACTTGCAATAATCGATGTCGGACAATTTGCCTCGAAATACGCAATGCGGGGTGGGTCGAATAGCCGACAGTATATTTCAGCAAATTAGATGATGACACGTTGAAGTTCAAAGCAAACAGCATGTCATTACACCGATTCTAACTAATAGGGTGTTGACACGTGTTGACACGTCAGCAGTTCCAGTTCCAGCAACCAATGAGAAAGCGTCACGCGTTGCCACATCACCTAGTGCAGCCACGTCACGCGAGCAATCTTTTTCGCGTTTCGGCTACTGTTGATCGGCCTCGGGATGCGTGCCTGCACAGACTCCAAGTAATTCGCGCGAGGCGCGAATTCTTCTTCCATTTCTAGCGTCTATGTGGCGTTCTAAGGTGCTTCGGCCAATCACGTCATGACACGTGGCGATGACTCACCTTACACACAACAGAACGCGCAATTTTCAGCGAATCACACGGCACCAAATCAGCGAGTCGGCAGCGAGCGGCCGAATACGCTTTTGACAAGTCATCGTGACGCCGAAAAACAGTGAATCACGTTGTGACACATGGCAGAGTCCAAATTTTAAGCTAAAAACACCCCTACGATGCCCCTCAGCGCACGAGTCACGTCCCCAACCCCTAAAATTAGTATCCGAGACCAATTAAGAGTATTTTTATATATTAGGAACGTAGGTATTATTTAGAGGAGAATCAATTATTAATTTTTAGAGATTTACTATTATTTTAAGTATCGATTTTCTTCAACGATGATGTCCGGCTAATCAACTTCTTGCTTAAGTCGAAGGGGAAGCAAGTCGGGATCATGGATTCATAGCATATTATGTGATATCTTTTATTTTATTATTTAATTAATTTCATTTCTCCTATTTCATTGTTGTTGATTTTAATTATTATGATTTAGATCTAAGGTATGTATGTGGTCAGTGCATGCTTTTAGGTGGACAATCTATTGTTATTTGGACTATTAGTATCCATGTAATTGTGCTTTTAGACCAATAAAGTAATAAACATTCACTCGTTTGTTGTAAAACCCTTTCGGTGATTGAGTGTGCAACAATTGAATCTAAGTTAAATCGGTAGCAGACGCGATCTGGTTATTTTGGATTAGTATTCCCACAGATCCATATTACTGCGGTTAGTGTGTTAAACCTGATTGGCGGATGTCTAGAGTTATACATTAATTAGGGAAATAGTTAGTGGCGGATGTCTTGACTATCGAAATTAGGGAATTTAGGAATTTCTGGCGGATGTCGATTTTCCATAGCTAATCTAGGAGAATTTAAATTAATAATTTTTTGGGAAAGATTGAGGACCATTGAGTGTTATTCTATCTTGATTCTGATTTGTGGAATTATAGGCTTAGGTGATTTCTCATCATTGATATTATTTCTGCGAGTTTTTATTTGTGTTAGTTTAATTAATTATTTTATTGAATTTTTTGAAAACCCCCCATTTTTAGTTAACTTAGAGTAAACTCAAGTCCTGTGGATTCGACCCCATATTCACCACTACTACACCCTTGTGGTTGGTAACTCGATTGCGGGTTATATTTGGCACGCTCGACACGTGATCAAATTTTGGCGTCGTTGCCGGGGACTTAGTCGTTACTCTGAGTCTGGGTGTTAATTAGTTATTTATTAATTGTTTTTAAAATTAGTTTAGTTAATTTATTTATTTAGTTTAGTTAGATTAGTTAGTTAAATTAATATTTATTTTGAAACCCCCGATTTCTCTTTTCTTTTCTATTTTTTTTCTTTTAGTTTTATGCAACAACACCTCACTCGATCAAAATCGGCTGGTTCATTGTTACCTTTCGATCCTGAACCGGAGTGAGCATTTCGTAGGTGGATTAGAGAGACCCAACTTAGGCAACAAGAAGGCCAAAATCCTCTGAACATGGCTGCAAATTGCCAAATCACCATGGATCATGCCAATCAAGAGCTTCAAGCTCTTTTGGCGCAACAACCCTTCTGCATCAACTATCCGGATAATGCCAGAGACTTTGAGTTGAGGTATGGGTTCATTCATCTCCTACCATCCTTCCATGGCGGCGAGAATGAAAACCCTATCACTTTCCTGAAGGAATTTCATACTATTTGCGAGTCAATGAAACCCTCCACTGCGGACGAGGAAACGGTTAAACTCAGATCTCTTCCGTTTTGCCTTAAAGACAAAGCCAAAGAATGGCTTTTCTACCTTCCGCATTGCTGCATTAACTTTTGGAATGAAATGGTCACCACATTTTTGAATGAATATTTCCCTGAGGATAGAGTTGTTCAGCTCTTCAAGGATATATGCAGCATCAAAATGAGACCGGGCAAATCATTTGGCGCATATTGGGATCGCTATAAGCGATTGATTGCTAGTTGTCCACAGCATGGCCAATCTAAGAAGGCCATAGCCTAATTCTTCTATGTTGACATGTCGCCCATGGAACGACGCATGATCGATAATGCGTGTGGGAGTCACATTCGAGACAACACTCCAGCCTAAATGAAGCAATTGTATAAGGACATCGCACAACAGTCATGCCTTTATGGTGATCTTTATGCTACTGCTTACCCAAGTCAGACTGCAGGCAATATCTCGAGTTCCACTTACCAGAAAATTCACCAACTAACCTCCATGATGGAACGTCTCCTCTCCTCTGGTAAAGTGCAAGTCAAAGCTTGTGGCTTCTATGCCGCCACAAATCATGCAACTGATGAATGTCCTACTCTCTTTGAGGATGATCAACTGGCCAATGCCATGGGTAATTAGTTCCAAGGACCATTTATAGTCCCATTTAGGAACACTTGTAATCATGCAACGGCGAGGAACAACCCGAACTTTAGTTACGGGCCTCAGAATCAGAACTATCAGACCTTCATCCCTAGAGGTCAACTGTTGCCTACACCCTCCACTAATTCCTCTTCACTTGAGGATATGTTTAAAGCCCTTATGGGCCAACATAGCCAATTTGCGAGTGAAGTGGCCCAATTTAGGGCTACCACCGAGAAATCCATCATCGAACTCGCTTCGACGGTCCGAACTCTTCAAGTTCAAGTGGGCCAACTGACACAACAGAATGGACGTCTCGAGGATAAGAGAAAATTGCCTTACAACCTTACCCGAATCCTAACGCGAGTGCTAACGCAATTACACTCCGAAGTGGTACAGAGCTGGAGGGACCCAAAAGGGACAATAGGTCATCTAATGCCCAAGACCAGGCAAATGAGGAAGAACACGAGGTAGTAGTGACTCCGTATGCCCCTAAACAGATGGTAACTACTCAAAATGAAGCACCACCCAAATTTAAGGTCAAACCTCCTTTTCCAGAACGACTCATCTTATATAAGAAAAAGGAGGAAGTGAAAGAGATTATCGAGACCTTTCGGCGAGTAGAAATCAATATTTCACTCCTCGACGCTCTGAAGTAAGTCCCTAGGTATGTAAAGTTTCTTAAGGAACTATGAACTAACAAAAGGAAACTGAAAGGAAACGAAAAAGTCTAAATGGGAGAAACTGTCATGGCTATCCTATAAAAGAAGTTGCCTCCTAAATGCAAGGATCCTGGAATGTTCTCAGTACCTTGTGTTATAGGTGATGTAAGCATTCAGAGGGCTATGTACGACCTTGGCGCTTCTATTAATGTTATGCCTTTGTCTATTTATGAGACCTTGCATGCAGGCCCATTGGAGGAGATTGGTATTGTCATTCAGTTAGCAGACCGATCCGTTGTCAAACCTGTCGGTGTTCTCGAGGACGTTCTAGTCTGAGTGAATGAGTTTGTCTTTCCTGCTGACTTTCTACGTGGTCGATACGAAGGAGGATCCATTCCCTAATGCTTAGTCAGTACTCCCTGGACGTCCGTTTTTGAAGACGGGGAATACGAATATAGATGTTGATGATGGATCTCTTACCATGGAGTTTGACGGTGCAGTCATCAAGTTTAACATCTATGACGCGATGCGATACCCCAGTGATGTGTTTTTTGTAGTGTGTATCATGGACTGTGTGGATCCACTCGTTGAGCAGACCTTGCTCACGAATGGCAATGATGAAGTTAAAGTAGTGTTAGAGCATCGTCTCGACACTACTAAAATCCACGAGAGTGATCCGACCTTCGATACCGATGTCGAAGATGTTGTTTTCGAGTTGGATTCAATCCAACCCCTGCCCCCAAGCGTCCATTATTTGGAATTACCTACTTCTGCCTCCAAATTTTATCCCTAATTGGTTAGAGCTCCTACACTTGAGCTGAAGCCATTACCTGAGCACCTAAAGTACATGTTTTTGGGTGAGAATGACACACTCTCTATGATCATCTCAGCCAAACTTACACATTTGGAGGAAGAGAGGCTCCTTTGAGTACTCTGGGAGTTTAAACAAGCTATTGGATGGACCATAGCGGATATCAAAGGTTTGAGTCCTTCCACTTGCATGCATCATATATATATATATATATGGAAGAGGTCAAAACCAACGAGAGAAGCCCAGAGGAGGCTCAATCCGCTTATGATGGATGTTGTGAAGAAAGAGATACCGAAGCTCCTTGATGCTGGCGTGATTTACCCCATCTCTGATAGTAAATGGGTAAGCCCTATCTAGGTGGTTCCTAAAAAAATGGGAGTCACAGTAGTAACCAATTCACATGGTAAGTTGGTTCCAACCCGTATTCAAAATGGATGGCGGGTATGCATTGACTACAGGAAGTTAAACGTTTCCACCAGGAATGATCACTTCCCCTACCATTCATTGATCTGATGTTAGAGAGACTAACTGGTCATTCTCATTACTATTGTCTTGACGGTTATTCCGATTTTCATCAGATACCGGTAGCACTTGAAGACTAGGAAAATACGACTTTCACCTATCCGTTTGGCACTTTTGCCTATCGCTGCATGCCCTTTAGGTTACGCAATGCACCTGCCACCTTTCAAAGGTGCATGGTGAGTATATTTTCAGATTTTGTTGAGCATTTCATTGAGGTCTTCATGGATGAGTTTACCGTTTATGGTAATTCATTCGATAGTTGTCTCAGCAATCTGACGAAGGTTCTCAGCAGGTGTATCGAGAAGAACCCGGTTCTGAACTTTGAAAAGTGTTATTTTATAGGGGGCCAAGGTCTTCTTTTGGGACACATTGTCTCAGCCAGAGGCTTAGAGGTAGACCAAGCTAAAATTGATGTTATCAAGAAACTTCCCTATCCTACGAATGTGCAGGAGATTAGATCTTTCCTTGGACATTCTGGTTTTTACCGTCGTTTCATCAATGACTTTTCAAAAATAGCACCTCTATGCCGTCTACTTCAAAAGGACATACTGTTTGAGTTTGATAAGGCATGTAAGAGTGCATTTGATGCACTTAAAGACTCACTTATTAGCACACCAGTGATTCAGGCCCTAATTGGGAGCATCCATTTGAGATTAGGTGTGATGCTAGTGATTATTCAGTGGGTGCAGTCTTAGGATCGAGAGTCGAGAGAGCTTCACATGTCATTTACTATGCTTCTCGTACTCCAGACACGACTCAGATGAACTACACCACTACTGAGAAGGAGCTCCTTGTTGTTATCTTCGCACTTGAGAAGTTTTGGCCCTACCTCTTGGGAACCAAGGTTATCACTAGCAGGTGAGTTTTAATTTTTTTTATGCGATCATATGCGGATATTGGATGGTAATGGTGGTGTTCTATATCATTTCTTTCATTTATTTCATTTCTTATTCATTCACATTCCTTTCTCATTTCATTAGGATTTGATACACTTTCATGTATATATATATATATATATATATGTGTGTGTGTGTGTGTGTGTGTGTGTGTGTGTTTAGTATATTTGTTTTTATTATTTATTTAGAGTCACCCGAAACTTTGTTTATGCCTTTGGTTGTGGATGAGTAAATTACAGTTGCTTTTTTAACTTGAAACTTAGAGAAAATTAGGAGAAAAACTCAATCGAGTTCGTACCTCAACATTTTTATGATTTCATGATTAGAGACTTAGATGATGTTTGGACTTAGTGTTAGATAACAAAAATGAGTAAACGGTCAAATTTATGCAAGCTGTATTATTTTAACCCATATTGGAGGATTTGCTTGATTATAGTGAAAGTGAGAAGTACTAACAGGAGTTTTTCTAAAATAATAAAAAAGAGTCCCACAGGTTTCCGCATGAAATAGAGTAGGGAATCATGCGGTGGGAAAAAGTGAGAAAAACGGTCTGCAGGAAATGGACCAAGGATCGTACTACTTGAAAAAAAAAAAGGAAGTTGAAGAAAAAAAAATGAAAAAAAAGGTGGAAGTTGTAAAACTCCTCAAATAAAAGATTTAGTTCGAGTGCTTTTACTATATTAAGTGAGAATTTGAACTTGTGTGGTTTAATTTTATAGACCAATAAAACTTGTGAGTAGTTGATGGCCTTTGTATCGACCGAGTCTATGTTTTTAAAGTGGGATCTTAATTGTGTTTGGGTTGAGAATCTTGATATATCATAACTCTGAAATTTTCTAAGTTACTTGTTAATTTGGTAACTATGTAAATCAAAGGAACTCCCTGAATTTGGGTCGGGTAAAGGATTAGTTGAATCAACGCGTTATTATATTAGGAGTCTAGTTTAGATTGTGTTGTCATTTACACCTTTGCTTGGGACGTGCAAAGTCTTAAGTTTGGGGGTATTTGATAAGTTAGTATTTATAGGTTTTTAGTAATTTATTTTAGTATATTTTAGTATATTTTTTGATCATTTTTAGTTGAAACGGAGTGCACGGTTGAATTCATGGCAGAAAAATACTCAAAATGGAGTATTTACTTGCAGCAATCGGACGCTGGACAGTTTGCCTCGAAATACGCGTTGCTCGGTGGGTTGAATAACCGACAGTATATTTCAGCCAATCAGATGATGCCACGTGGAAGTTCAGAGCAAACAGCAAGTCAATACACCGATTCTAACCAATGACACATCAGTCGTTCCAGTTCCAGCAACCAATGAGAAAGCGCCACGCTTTGCCACGTCACCTAGCGCAGCTACGTTACGCATGTAATCTTTTCCGCGTTTCAGCTATTGTTGATCTGCCTCGGGGTGCATGTTCGCACAGACTCCCAGTAATTCGTGCAAGTCGCGCGAATTCTTCTTCCGCCTTTTAGCGTCCACATGGCGTTCTCTCATTGGTCAAGCGCGTCACCAACTGGTGATTCGCCTAATCACGTCATGACACGTGGGGATGAGTCACCTCACACATAACGGAACACACAGTTTTCGGCGAATCACACGGTGCCAAATCAGCGAGTCGGCAGCGAGCGACACAGTACGCTTTCGACACGTCGTCACGACGCATAAAAACAACGAATCATGATGTGACACATGGCAGAGTCGAATTTCGAGCTAAAAACACCCCTACGATACTCCTCTTAGCGCACGAGTCACGTCCCCAACCCCTAAAATTAGTATCTGAGACCAATTTGGAGTATTTTTATATATTAGGAACCTAAGTATTATTTAGAAGAGAATCAATTATTATTTTTTAGAGAATTACTATTATTTTTAATATCAATTTTCTTCGACGATGATGTCCGGCTAATCAACTTCTTGCCTAAGTCGAAGGGGAAGCAAGTTGGGATTATGGATTAATAGCATATTATGTGAGATCTTTTATTTTATTATTTAATTAATTTCATTTCTCCTATTTCATTGTTGTTGATTTTAATTATTATGATTTAGATCTAAGGTACATATGTGGCCAGTGGATGCTTTTAGGTGGACAATCTATTGTTATTTGGACTATTAGTATCCGTGTAATTATGCTTTTAGACCAATAAAGTAAGACCAATAAAGTAACAAACATTCACCAGTTTGCCGTAAAACTTTCGGTGCAACAATTGAATCTAATTTAAATCGGTAGCGGACGCGATCCGGTTATTTAGGATTAATGTTCACATAGATCCATATTACTGCGGTTAGTGTGTTAAACCTGATCGGCGGATGTCTAGAGTTATACATTAATTAGGGAAATAGTTAGTGGCGGACGTCCTGACTATCGAAATTAGGGGAATTAGAAATTTCTAGCGGATGTCGATTTTTCATAGCTAATCTAGGAGAATCTAAATTAATAAAGTTTTGGGAAAGATTGAGGACCATTGATTGCTATTGAATCTTGATTCTGATTTGTGGAACTATAGACTTAGGTGATTTCTCATCATTGATATTATTTCTGCGAATTTTTATTTGTGTTAGTTTAATTAATTATTTTATTGAATTTTTTGAAAACCCCCCATTTTTAGTTAACTTAGAGTAAACTTAAGTCATGTGGATTCGACCCCGTATTTACCACTACTACACCCTTGTGGTTGGTAACTTGATTGCGGGTTATATTTGGCACATACGACACGTGATCACTAAACTAATTGAGGCTACCCATCCCTGACAACAACACCAAAAACTTGATCATAACTGCAATTATAACGATTCAATTGTAGTAATAATGTAATCAACAAGGGTTGATTATGGATATCGTTCATTTGGGAAAGGTGTATATGGACACAATTACTTAGTCAAGTTTACTATATTGTTAAGAATGTCACTTTTCATTCTATTTAAACTAAAACTAATCTATTCTATAAAAACAATGCAAATCAAGTTGTATCCTTATATTGAGAAAGCCTTTAGCTCACAACTTCACCTAGGTAATGAATTACTATGCTTTCATGTCTAACTTCTTTCGTCATTCTTATGTGTGTGCAATGTATAATTAGAATAGATAGATTTCCTTAATATTCCTTCAACCCACTATCGTGGCGAAAAAGAATCTAATGCGCAAACTAGAACTCTACTTATCATTGTGAATAACATAAGTCACATAAAGCATTAAATATTAAATCTATAGACTCATATACATTTAAGTTTACTATCCATGTCTCCCTAATTAACAACTATCTATCGATGTTATATATTTTATAGTTGGGTTGTTCAGCTTAAAAGCTCCAAGGCCATGGTGACTTCTAAAGCCCCTAATCTTCAAACAAATGATCAAGATATTCATAGCACTAAGCATAGAATCAAACACAAATTCTAATCATTGCGCATATAAAACATTATAATTAATTCTTAACTTTGCATAGTGTTCATATCATAATATTCATTGATCCTTAAGATAAATAGACTACTCACTCATTATTGAAATCAACATCATACAATTCATAAACATCATTGAAATATGAGGTTAAACTAAATAGTACCTTTAGTTAAATCAATGAAACAAATTGAATTGAAAATAAGAGTCTTCAATGTCTTCTCTTTCAAAAGCTTTTCTCAATACTCATAAAACTTTTTAAAACTTAAACTTATGTAAACTATGGTGGTCTTTTCTAAAATGATGATAATGTGTGGTGGTTCCAGCTAATGTATTCTATATGTTTACCACGTCCTAATACCTATTTATATAGCATAGACTAGTAAAAATACAATTAGAAACCCTAAATAATAATTTCAAACAAAATAGAAGTCAAAAACTTTATATTTTTGTTTCTTGATGCTATCTATAAGTGATCCACACTGTCAGTGTTATATGATTGCGCTACCAGAGTTCGTGTCTTCTCTCTATTTTTCATTCTGAAGATAGTTGATGTTGCCTGTCTATTGACTTGCATCGCCTGTGTTGAGCCACAATGCCAATACTGCATCACCTCTATTGCATCTTTTCTTTTAATCTCCGCGTTGTCCATGTTGGGTTTTAGGGCTCATACGCAGTGGAAAACTAAAAAATAAATTTTCTTTCTTTGATTGTGCAATCTCCAAGATCAAAATTAATTTTCATTAAACTATATCTACAAAATAAAACCATACCTTAATTTGTGATTTCTTTCTCTGATTATTAAATCTCTAAGACATTCAAATGTCCGTCCTCTATCAGATATCCATACACGAACGGTAACCACAATTTAGAGCGGTAGCCCAAAAAGATAGAAAACATTATTCTTTCTCTCCCAAAGTCCAGAGAATTTGAAAATAGGAAAAAATGAAAATCTTATTTCATTTAAGGATTTCAACCTCTATTTATGTGTATATAAGCCTCACTTAAATCCTATTCGCCATACAAATATTGTATTTAAGTAGTTTAAGTAATTTACATATATGCCCCTATTAATAAGTTATCATATAATAAATCGTAGGGCTTTTTTGTCATGAATTTTATCATATAAAATTCATTACTTTACACCAATTGAAATTGCCAAAGCCATTCTTTATGTGCAACTCAATAGATTCATGTGAAGTTGGTAGTGAACCAAAACCATTTTGGCACATAAGTCAGCGGTCTCTAGCAAGGCATTATGACTACCTAAGTAGCATGGATATCAAAGTCGATATAACCTAATGAATAACATATATCATATCCTCTTGTCATGCGATATCCTTTCATTAAACATAAGGCATAAAATGTTTCCCTTAATGTTCAGTCATACTAGTCTCAATCTTTAGGCAGACTAAAAAATTCAAGAGATATTGATCATATCAATTCACTTGGAGTTAGCCATTTAACAATTTAACATATCGCGTGACCCACTGATATCTCTATATGAGAGGGAAAAATTCTATCTTGATTACATACTTTCACATATTATTCACATGGTAACCAATCACAATTTTTATAATTGTCCAATTAAAGACAACGTTTGACTGTGTCAAATTACCATGCTCCTAATATTAAAGTCTATGCTAATTTAAAGTCGAAGGACTAAATGATGTACCTATCATGAGTAAGACCTATGACTTAATCTAGGCTATAATACCTTGTTCCTTAACAAGTACTCATAATCTCGATTTGTATCCCTATATGCATGATCATCACATGACTATTAATCAAGATTTACAGTAGTCTTAATTCATTATAGTTCCCAATATAATAAGCGGCTAGCGACATTTAGGATGTTTTAACAAATACAATTAGATCTTACTATAAGGTAAACACGAAATCTCTTATAGTAAAACAAAAAATAAAACCTTAATTTTATTAACAAAAATTATAAGATAAATAATGTTTGTAGATTGACCTAGGGCACTTGTCCCAACCGTCCATTCATTCCAATTGTGACGTCAATGCATAGCTACAGCGTCACTTGGTCTGCTTACAATGATCATTATGTTTTTGTGTTTTTTCTTCTCTTTTCTTCATGGAATCCTTCCTTTGTCTCTTTTATGCCTTGTGGTCCTGAAAACACATAAATACTATCAATTAGTGCTTATTCCAGATATTTAGACCAATTATGCAACTAAACTTGTTCTATATATAAGTCTAATAAAGTACTTATCATCAGCCATTCATGAAAATGGCCAAAGCCAAAATAGACATATTTGGTGGTTCAATTTCATTAGAGCATGATCGTAGGGTCATTTACTTTTCTATCCCTTACTATAGACTTACCTACTAATGTTTCCACCATGTATGTAGTTTTGTCTTTTTCTGATGGTGATTCACAGGATTCCATATAAACCTTTATAGATAACTTGAAGAAGATAAGTTGAAAGGAACAAGAAAAGAATAGGAAAAAGCAAGGAATGAAAGAAATAATACTCGACAGTTAGGTAATTATGGTAGACAACAAGCTTGAGAAGATATATACTATGAAGCAAGAGTCAAAATTGTCAAACGACATCCTTGTATCATGCAAGTTAAACGTAAAGAGGAACTGAAAGTTGCTAAGAGACAAAAAATGATTAAAACGTCAAGTGACAATGAGATTATGTTACTAATCGAAATAATTGACTTGGACTATGGATATTTCAAGATCCCGGTAACGACTGGCCATTAAAATTAAACACTGATGCTCTATTGGAGGCATCCTACATTTATTTTTCGTAAATTTTATTTGTTTAAAGTTCAATAAACTTTTAGTTGGAATAAATTGTTCTAGGTTAAATTAGTTAGTTGAATAAATAGTGATTAAAATTAATATGTTTCTTTATTATCTTTGATTTTTGCCAAGATTTTATGGCAAAAAGAGAGCATGGATTGTTTTGCTTGGACCGAAGTTCAAAAGATTTTTGGAGATGTAATTCAAGGCAGTTACAATTTAAATTGATGCATTTGCATAAGATCATATGCATACATAGAGAAGTGCACTCATTGAACAAAAAGAAAATAAAATTTTAGGAACGACTTCGATTTTTAATGCCAGCGATTTCACATCGCCATATGGTAACACGTAAGGGCTAGGACGACGCTTAGAAAATATTCTAGAGATGTTAATTTTAGCCAGCGATGTGCTATAAATTTTGTAAAACACACAAAGCGATGACATGACGCTATAGGGTAATTTAGGAAATTTCGTAAAGTTTTCAGTCATTTTCTAGTGTCTTCTCAGTGTCATGATGGCTGAGTGTAAGACGCTGAAAATGATTTCCTATTTTTAAGAAATGAGGCAGTTTTCCCCAACATAATACTTTAGCGCCTCACCACAGTCTTATGCAACCTAAAACCCACCTCCAACCATTAAATCTTTCAATTTTAATCTCCAATTTCACCCGTTTTTTATTCTCTATATAGTGAAGACCATTTTCAGCCATGAAATCAAGAGATTAGTGACCGCCTCGACTAAGCTGTGATTTTTGAGTTGGAATATGAGTTCCTAAAGCTTCCATTATGCCAAGAAAGCTCCCCTAAGCTCTTAGGAACTCATTTCTAAGTCATTAATGCCCCTACTTTCCCTTATTTTTATGAATTTTGTTGGGGTGTTCTTCAACCAATTTGGACAAAATGTGTGTTCTAGGAGTCAAATTAGTCCCTAGAACTATCAAGCATTTCTCTATGATAGCGTTTAGAACGTTTTGGTCTATTTGTTTTTTATTTTTCATAAATTTTGAAAAATCCCAGTTTTTTGGACAAAAACACCTATGTTTTTTGAATATTTGGAATTTCATGTATATTATTTGATTTTGAATGATCCAATGACTTTAAATTGATCAATGTAGTGTGAATTAAGTTTGGGGGAAAGTCCGAAAGTTTGTTATCAAAACTTTAATCTCCCAAGTTTTGATTTTTATTGAAAATTCTTTGACACCATCGACAATTTGGTTTAAATTCAATTTGGGGATTGAATCTGCATGTGTATGTGAGTCGATGAATTGATTGATATCACGTTTGCATCAATTTTGATTGATTTGAAATTTTGTATGATTTTGAGACTTTGAAAATGATTTTTCATTGAATTTTCTCGAAACATTGATTGACATGGATTTCGAAAGCCATAAGCCATTTTGAGTAAATATTCATGTTTAAATCAATATTCGTGTGTTTGCTAGTGTATGGATTGATATGCTAGTTATTGAACTTCATGCAGGTTATTGTGCATTGTTGCTAGGTTATTTGTGTGCTATGGAGAGAGAAGAGTGCAGTAGTTTTGCTGGTCTTAAAAGGAGGACGAGTGGTCGATTACCACCGCATACGGCTAGAACCTACCCACCTAATCTACCCGAGCCTTACGATAAGTTTTTATTTGTGAGTGATAAGGCCCAGAAGAGGTTTCACAGTGTCTTGAACACGAAAAAAATGAAACCCTTAGCTGAAAAGGGGTTTAGTTTAGAAACAAATATGAAAGGAAAGCGACATTAGTCATCAGAGAGCGGAGATGAGAGCTTTTCCCTAGGGACTACCAAGCCTTAACCACGCATCCTTTTAACCCAGATCTAATTCAGGGATGTGACAAGTTGGTTCGCGAGTTATATGTAAATGGACACATAACTAGACTCAGAGAGAGTATGAGGTGAGGAGTGATGGTTATCTACACTCCAGAGGCAATTCACACATATTGCAACCTACCTACTTTTGATTACTCAGAAGGGTTTGACTTCCTACACCTAAGATATTTTTTTGAATCTTATTACCCCTATAAGAATGTCTCAGCAGCTCTAACTTATTTTCCCCCATATGGTTAGGTTTATCCCACCTCCCAATACCTTAAGCATCTCATTTATACCTATTTTAGGAAGATTATTAAGGCTTGGTCATAATTTTTTACTCTTTTTTCTACCCCATAGGTCATCATGGAGAGGTGAAACGGCCCGATGTGCATTGGTATACGATATTTGGGCATGTGTCGATTATATCGATGTGGGGTATATCATTCGCGAGGTTATCAGAGAAAGGATGACCACAATTAAGAAAGAGAGTCTATCCTTTCTTCACCTTATCACTAACCTATGTCGTCGCTTTGGTAAGCTAGAGGAGGAAGACTCATAGGATGAGGAAGATAAATGAATATGGTTTAGATCTAGGGTATGTATATGGACAGTGCATGCTTTTAGGTGGACAATCTATAGTTATTTGGACCATTAGTATCCGTGTAATTGTGCTTTTGGACAAAAAAAGTAACAAACACTCACCCGTTTGCCGTCAAACCTTTTCGATTCTTGAGTGTGCAACAATTGAATCTAGGTTAAATCGGGAGCGGAGGCGATCAGATTATTTAGGATTAGTGTTCCCACATATCCAAATTACTTCGGTTCGTGTGTTAAAACCTGATTGGCGAATGTCCAGGGTTATACAATAATTAGGGAAGTAGTTAGTGGCGGACGTCCTGACTATCGAGATTTGGGGAATTAGACATTTCTGGCGGATGTCGATTTTCCATAGCTAATTTAGGAGAATATAAATTAATGACTTTTTGGGAAAGATTGAAAACCATGATTGTCATTGAATCTTGATCCTGATTTGTGGAACTGTAGACTTAGATGTTACTAAGGCGTTATTTAGGTGTGACTTTGGTGTTACTTAGGTATTAATTAATTGTTTTGAAAATTAGATTAGTTATTTGATTTATTTAGTTTAGTTAGATTAGTTAGTTAAATTAATTTATTTTAAAATCCCCGATTTTCTTTTTTTGTTGTTTTTAACCAAAGAAAGACAATGGGATCGACCATTTGCCACTATTCTACAAAATAGTACGTTTAGGAAACTTTATTTTAGTCACGTGTTAGGCGCGTGTCAATTTTTGGCACCGGTGCTGGGGATTGGTATTTTTCTTTCTTTGTTTTTATTTATTTATTTTTATTTTGCATGTTTAGTCCTTTGCTCTTAATATGTATGCAGGCAACCCCGCGATGGACTCCTCCTACCGTCGTCATTATGGTCGATTTGAAGACTCACATTGTTATAATGTGAATGGGATAGGTAGCTCACAAAATGGATATCAATTTTTTAACATGAATTCTTTTGTGCAACAGGTCGAGGTTTGCGAAAATTGTGGAGATTATTCGCATTTCACACATAATTGTCCCTATTATCCACAGTATGAAAATTATCACTATTCTAGTTATGCATCGCCACAACCCGACTTCTATGGGCTCATGTCAAACCCACATGTTCCTTAACCTGAAGGAAATCAACAGTTTCATCAAATCACTTCCTTGGAAGATATGGTGAAGCAATTGATAGATAATTACCAATAGTATCGACAACTTTTTGACGAGGTCCAACAAATTGATTTTAAGATTCCAGGCTTGAATGAATTGGACACTTAATTAATGCAATATACTGCCAGGTTTTTGAATATGACTGATGAGGAAGAGTTGTGTATTACACAACAAATTTTTAACCCAAAGGAGGATGTGAGTGTTGATAGTTCAAAAGATTTGAGGTGAATGAGGTTACACAGGTGAAAGACTATTTGAGAGAAACATCAAAAGAATGTGAAGTCTCTCAAAGTGAGACAAAAATTGTCATTGCACTAAATGAGGGGGAAAATGATACGAAAATTGATGTCATTTCAGACAAGCCGGAGAAGCCACAGATAGAGAGCGAGGAAGACCAACCTTTGGTGTTAGTGCAACCACCCACATTCCCATGCACATTTATTACACCTTATAAGGGGGTGGAAGTAAGGGAGCGTTTGCAGATCTTCTACACTACTGACACCTTTGTGTTGGACGATCCTGATGCGATATATTCTTTCGTGTTGGAAGTCTCGAATGAGCTCCTAAATCTAAAAGAGGCATGCATGCTTCATTGCCCGAATATGTAGATGCACCATTTGTTGTTGAAATATCTAAAAGAGAGGGCATCATGTGATCAATCATGCCAAGTCTAGCCAAAGACTTAAAAGAAAGGTGGCTCGTTGGGAGGCAGCCCAGCTTCATTTTTATTTTATTTTATTTATTTCTTGCATTTATTTCTATTTTAGTTTATTTTAGTTTTAGTTTTTTTTATTTATATTTAATAAGACTCTAATTTGGTCTCTTTATTTTATAGGTGATATGTTACGTTTGACGTTCATTGGAGGATTGGAGTACCGAGTTTTGTAGGTTTAACTTTGGATTACATTTTTTAACATAATTTGAGCATTTGTTTTTTAGGAATTAACATGTTTATAGGAATTTAGGTGTTTCGAGACTTGGTTGGGATATACCTAACTTAAGTCGTCGCATTAGTGGCGGGTTTTTGAGTAAACCCAAAACCCTAAACTTCATTCTATCATCTTGTTTATTTCACCCTTAGTTGACAGACTTCGACTTTCAAGATTCGATTGGAATCTTTTCAGTTAACTCCTATGTTTACTAGTTCTTGCTCTTGTTCTGGTTGTTCTTTCATTAGTCACCTACACATGAGAGATTTTGTGCGTTCACTGGTTTTTAGATACTTTTCGTTATGCATGCTTATGTATCATTTCTTATCCATGTTCTTCTTCACCACTGACTTTTTCTTTTTGTTATATGGGTGCCTTGACTTGTTTTGAACCTTGAGGACAAGGTTCGGAATAAGTTTGGGGGTATTGTGTTTTAGGGATTGTGGATTGCTTTGGGTGGATTTTTTTGCGAAAGACCGCAGGTTAGATCGTTTATTTATTTATTTTTATATGCAGTTATATGCTGATATTGAATGGCAATGGTGGTGTTTTATATCATTTCTTCCATTTCTTTCATTTCTTGTCCATTTATATTCCTTTCTCATTTCATTAGGATTTGATAAACTTTCTTGCATATATGTATTTAATATTTTATTTTTTTATTAGTTATATAGAGTCCCCCGAAACTTTTTTCATGCCTTTGGCTGTGGATGAGTAAATTATAGTTGCCTTTTTGACTTGAGACTTAGGGAAAATTAGGAGAAATACTCAATCAAGTTCGTAGCTCTGCATTTTTATGATTTCATGATTAAAGACTTAGTTGTTGGTTAGATTTCGTGCTCGATAACGAAAATGAGTAGACTGTCAAATTTGTACAAGTGATTTTATTTTAACCCACATTGAGCGATTTGCATGATTATAGTTAAAGGAGAAGGACTAACATGAGTTTTTCTAAAAAGAAAAAATGGAGTGTCCTACATGTTTCCATAGAAAATGGAGCAGGGAGACTTGTGGTAGGAAAAAGTGAGAAAATCGATCCATAGGAAATTGAGTAGGGATCGTATTTGTTGAAAAAAAAGAGAAGAAAAAATGTGAAAAGAAAATAATAAATAAAGGTGAAAGTTGTGAAACTCCTCAAATAAAAGATTTTGTTTGAGTGATTTCACTTGATTAAGTGAAATTATAAAATTGGAGGATCGAATGTGGGGTCACTAGAACATTTTTGGCATTTAATAGAGATTTTAAAACCCATATTAAATAGAGTGTTATTAAATGTCACGTGAAAATGTGTTATGTTTCAATTTTTAATACATGTATTATGTAGAGGTTTTTTAAAACTCATATCAATTAAGTGTTATTTAATAACACCCCCATTTAATAGGGGTTTAAAAACCTTTATTAAATACCGAAATTGTTTTAGTGGGTGCATGAGAATGGAGAGATTTGGGTACGTAAATGAATCGATTGGGTTGGGAGTGCAGTTTTGACATTTTTTTATCGCAATTTTAAACATTTTGGTTGGGTGCCCTGATCATTGTGTGGGGTGCACATAGCCGCCCTTTTTTTCTTTTATACACTATCACAGTTGATGTGCCTCGAGATATCAATTAATCCTCGCCTTTTTCTCGAAAACATTATTGTGAGGTACTATATAATAATGTATTCTCTAGAAAACTTAAGTTTGCGTCTAACCATAGTTTATATGGAGAGGTTGAAAAAAGTTCGGATGCTCATGATAATATATATAAACTTATGTTTAACGAATAATTAAGACTTCGCAATAATTTGTTGAAATAGTGCGACTCCGAAATCATCTAATATCAGATAAGTTTATTCAATTATTTAAATAAATAAAGTATAATTAAAAAATATTACCTGAATCTTCAAAAATTTGAAAACATTTCAGTCGACTTCGAACATTAAATATATCCTACCTCTCGGTCTTCCATACTTGGACTCTTTGTACTTCAATTCACATAAACACTTCTAGACTTATTTCAAACCTTGTCCTCAAGTTTTTAAATTTAAGTCGCGTTTTCAACAAAACAACTCTACCTCGTGAAGCATAAAAGTCTTAAATATAAAATATGAACTGCTTTTTAAAAATCAAACATATCATAAATAGCAAGGTGTAATGGAGTAAGTCATTAATTTCTAATTAATGGTGCTAAACAAAGTTCACATTCTACACATACAAGAAAACATTAAAAAAGTTATAAGGTACTTTGTGCAGAAGTAAATTGGTTGTTAGTATCTTTAGCTTCATCTTCATTCATCGCTAAAGTAGGTTGTGAAGTGCATCTATCAGCAGGTTTTTAAAATCCTAATGGAAATTCCCAATTGCAATTAAGGAACATCAATGTTTTTCCTCGGATCTTGTGAACGTTCGACCAACCTCCTTTTCATTAGAGAATGGTGACATGCCAAAGTTCTCTCATTCTCATCTAGCATCCCCAAATTCTTCAAAAGGCTAAAAACATACATTTGAAAAATCCTTTTCTTTTAGCTATTGCTGGAGATGTAGAACTACCCTCTGCCCCTAGAACATTCACTTGAGCCATCAGATTTGCTCCTTGTCTAGCTTCTTCTTGTGTTCTGCTGTGAGTTATTTTGTCTAATACTCCTTTCTTTGACTCTAGTTCTTCTCATTTCATTAAGCTCACTTTTGTCTTATGAATCATTACACCCATCAACTGTTCTCATCCTTTTGACCATAGCATTGGTAATGGTCCTCTGGGGTAACATGTCGAATTCAACCTCATGGAAATCGACCTTGGCTTTCATGCAAAACTTGGTAATCAAAATTGAGAATAGTAGACAATCATGCCGCATGGTTTTCATTGCTTCGCATTGCATTATGGATTGCATATCCAACGTCGATGTACCCCTTTCTCGTTGTTATGTGTCAAAGTAAGGCAACTCAGTGGTATTTCGCTTCAAAATGTTGTATAGTGGGGTATAAGCAAGCATCTATGATGTAGCTCCAATATTAGGTGATTTTTCTAAAGTTGGTGGTTTCAATGAATTTGGGGTGACCTCTACATCTAGAGCAAATCTTCTTTTCGAAATTTCCTTTAAGGGTTCTTGAATTATTACGAATGGGTAAGATTCTTTATAGGCATAGATGATATTTAGGTAGTCGCATTACCACCTAACTCCACCATTTGGAAATCTATAATGTTTGTTCAGTGTGGTAGGTGAAATGTTAATCTTCTTCCCTTGAACTATTACTTCATTAGGATTGTCACTCACATATCTATTTGCGTAGAATTGACCAACTAATTATGAGCATCCACTTTTTAATTGGTATAGATATTCCTTATAGACGTAGATGATATTTAGGTAGTCGGATTACTCGAGGCAGCGGCGATGATGACTCGGCCAGATATTCCTATCGATACTCGGGTGATGATTTGTGCACAGATGATGCTTCAAACAGTGTCAACTCAGAGGGTGTTAGAGGGACAGAGAGGCGAAGTTTTATCACTGAGATTCAGTGAGTTAGCCAGAGTATTGACTGTACCGATTGGACTGAGATGACGAATTAGTGTCGGAGATTTAGAGGCAAATTGTGGATATCGGTAGTGGGAGAGCTGAGAGAAGAGATTCTTAAGGATTCACATTGTTCCCTGTTCATTATTCATCCTAGTAGGATCAAGATGTACTATGAGATGAAGAGACATTCTTGGTGGCCTGGGATGAAAGAGTACGTATCAGAGTTTATTAGGAACTGTTGTATCTGCCAGTAGGTGAAGGCGGAGCATCGTAGACCTGGAGGATTATTACAACCACTTTCCATTCTACGATGGAAGTGGGAAGACATAGCAATGAATTTTGTTAGAGGACTGCCGAGAACTGCCCGTCGACATGATTCCATCTGGGTGATTAGAGATAGATATACGAGATTTGCCTATTTCATACCAATTGCAACTCATTACACATTTAATCAGTTGAGTGTATTGTTCGAGAAAGATATTATTAGGCTGCATAGGGTAGCATTGACTATTACGTCAGATAGAGATGTTATGTATACGTTCAGGATGTTGCGAAGTTTACAAGAGCAGTATGGTACACACCTACAGTTTAACATAACCTTTCACCTTAAGACTGATGGACAGACTGAGAGGTTGATTCAGACTCTCGAGGATATGCTCAGGGCTTGTGTACTTGAGTTTGGCAGATCACGGGAGGAATACCTACCATTGTATGAGTTTGCATACAACATCTGTTATCAGGCTAGCATTGAGATGATACTATTTGAGGCTTTATATTGCAGACCGTGTCACCCACCATCTTGTTGAGCTGAGTTAGAGGATCGAGACATCATAGGGCCTGTAATTGTTGTTGATCACACAAAGAAGGTATGACAGATTCGCCAGAGGCTTAAAGGAGCCCAGTAAAGGCAAAAGAAGTATACAAACACATATTGCGGTGATCTCACATATGATGAGGGAGCTTTAGTGAATCTAAAGGTTTCTCCTCGGAAGGGTCTTCACAGAGCATCGATATTCATTAAGCCTTTTAAGATCAAGAAATGGGTCCGAAAGGTTGCTTATGAGCTGGATTTACCTCCACATATGTTGGGGATTCATCCAATGTTTCATATTTTTATGCTTCGACTAGCCAAGTTGAAGGCAAGCGAGAAACCAAAATCGTATGAGGAGCAGCCAGTATAGATTCTAGATCGTAATGTACAATAGTTGAGAGGCAAGTCTATTATAAAGGTGTTAGTCACGTAGCAGTTCCATGGAGGCTCAGAACTCACTTGGAAATGGGAAGATTATATTCACAATAGGTTTCCATACTTCTTCGAATCAAGTATAACTTTAGGTCAAGCTTAATTTCGAGGACGAAATTTCCATTAGTTGGGAAGAATTGTCACGTCCCAAATCTCTAATTTGACTTTAATCTTTTAATCAGGATTAAATGACTCATGATGTGGGACTTGCTTATATATATGTGTCGTGACCAAGGCGAGATGGCTGAGGTAAATGTTATATTTATAATGATGTATGCCTAGTGTATTATATATGGGTAGACTACTAAGTCATTCTTACTTGTGAATAGGTGTCGAGATGAGTGTGGGAATGGTCCTCAAGTTGTGTATCGGCATGGGACCGAGGTAGAGAACAATATGGTGAGTTGTATAAGCTTTATATATTGCTTTTATAAGTGATATAAATGGGGCTATGGTTGATTAAGTATCAAATACAATAAGTCAATAAGTGATATAAATGGGGCTATGGTTGATTAAGTATCAAATACAATAAGTCAGTAAGGTAAAAAATAGCCACTTGATATTTCTCGAGACACGCTATGACCAATCTCAACACCAATTGAGTCACTTATTAATCTCATTTGGCATGAGTTAGTGGGACTTGTATGAATAAGTGTGTCATTAGATAGTTCTCGAGACTACTACTACTAATGAAGCATTGGTTAATGATTTATTTTGTGATAATGAAAAAGAGACATACTAGAAAAGATACCTAAAAAGGTTTAAAGAAGAAGAAGAAGAGGTGATGGCCAATGTCATTCCTACTAGAGAATGGATAGCCTCACAATTGAAATATATACCTTTTCTTGAAAGGTTGGACTCATGGTATTTAGCTAGAGTTGAAACTTTTGAAATAGTTAAACAGAGAACGATGATAAGATTCTTGATAAATTAAATGAAGATATGTATTCTATTTCTCCTATTCTTGAAATGTTGTACCCATAGTATTTTTCCAGAGTTAAAGCTTATGAAAATTTTTACAAACTTTTAAAATAATTAATAAAGAAAAAGATGATAAGATTCCTGATAAATTAAATGAAGCATGAAGTCTAGTGGTGGGATGCAACGGACCATTTTCCAAATGGACCACCAAGGGGGCCAATGTGGAGCCACAACCTGGCCTACCAACGCAAGTTGTGTCCCACATTCTATCTCATCCACTATTTGATCATATAAATAACAATTTACTATCTAAATTGTTACTAAACCCAAGTCAACTGTTAAGATAATTTAAAGATTGTAGTCATGCATTTAACTCTGATACTTAGTGTGGAAAGCACATATATCATCATAAACAAAAAATGCACCTCAATGTAGCAAAATATCAAAAATATAGTCCTGTGGTATTTCACAATCTCAAATCCCCAGAATAAAAACACAATACATATAATACAAAGGTATAAGCCTGGCTCAATATCTTTGAATCAAAGGTACTCTGGAAGCTTGCCTTTACCATGACTTCTACTAGGATCTGTACTCAAGCCATCACAAAAAGGCAGATGACGAGTCCAGAGTGAGTATTCCCCAAGGAGATTAACCGAGCAATATGGAAAGTAAATACTCGAACCTAGGGTTAGACTAGTGTCATACTTCGGACTCCCTACAGATTACGCTGGTGAGTAGCACTCAAGCAAGGCCAGTATCTGGATCCACTGGGTGGTTGGCTTGGAACTTACGACGCACCCACACGTCCTCCAACGCAACTCTCGAGTCGACCTATTCACCGAGATCCCCGGTACTCGTGCTATGGCCTAGTGGACATAAACTCAGAAATGTCACGGAGGGAGAGCCTCAACGCCTGCGCACTACATCACACCAAGAATAGTGTATTGAAAGACAAAATATGAATTCAGAAGGAAAAATAAAGTACTGCTCATGAAATCTCAGTTGGGATACTACATAAGTCAAACCGCACTCCGTGTCCCGTAAATAACCCCCGGTTCGGCTCCTCCTAATCCCAAATATCCAAATTATTGACCGAAATGACCTATTTCCATTTATTATCGATTTTTAGTCAATTGGACATGTTTTATGTCACTTAGCAAAAATAATGTCAAAACTAAAATATCTAGTGCGTTGGATCTGGGAATTAGCGTCCTAGATTCCCAAGCAGCTCTATCTTCTTCGTCGGGAATAACATTAGCGTGCTATCTTTTTGCCTAGCGCGCTAATCGTCATCTATCGTGCTAGATGATGTTATTAGCTTGCTAATCGCGTTCTAGACAATAGTTTTGCTGAAAATTCTGGGTTTTAATCCCCTCCATCACTAACAACAACAGCAACCACAACCCCAACCACTGAACCTCATAGCACTTAAAACCTACCAAAACAACTACTCAACACCACTAAACAATCCTTATTGGATTCACACTGACACCTAAAAAATTGAGATCAAAAGATAAAGAAAGTTGAGGTGTTTGTGAATCTCACCTTGGTTTGATGATTCCATCACTCCAAGCTCCTCTAATGATCAAATTGGAACATTAAAACCCTTGGTTCTTGGTTTCTTTTCTCGGATGTGAAGATAAGGAGGGAGAAAAGGTGGTGAGTTTGAAAGTCAATTGACTTTTTATGGTTGAAATAGCATATCTCCTCAATTGTGCATCTAAAGGCAATCAAATGAACTCCATTCGCTCCATTTCTAACCTCTAGAGACTCCGAAAATGACACCATTGGTACACTCACACTTTTCTTTAACCCAAAAAATGATATTTCGGGTGTTTCGACGCCCGATTTCACGTTCTGAAACGCGACATATGCGTACTGTCATGTCCCTAACCACCAAATATACATTACAAATTATTATTTAACTCATTTTATTCATTTTATGTGTGTATTATTTCCCCCAGCCTATTATTTAGTCTTTTAGACAATCCGGTACCTGCGTTGACACGTATCGAGGCAAATACTTAACACATGATCTCGCACATCAAATGTAATATAATCGCACATTACGATTCCGTTTAATCAATGTCAATGTCAACATCGTAAATTAGACAAATCAGCATACAAAATAACTATTTACTAGCTCTAGACGTGCTCTAGCCTAGCTGTGGGTCCCATGAGCGTCTAAGCTGTCAGCCATATCTGCAACCACGTCATAAATAGTGGTGAATTAAATTCATGTCATTACAAGGGAAAATGTGAGAAAGAAACCCAATAAAAAAATAATAACGGTATTCAAAGGAAATGGATGAGGGATTAGTAGGAATGGAAAAGAAAAAAGAAAAGAGATTTAGAAAAAATGAAGAATGTTCATGAAAAACTCTTAAATTAAAAGATTTAGCTCTAGTGCTTATAGCTAAGTTGAGTGAAATATCTCTTTTTCCAACATTCCAACCATTGAGCATGATGATAATAATTATCGATGTCTTAAGAAATTCTTATCAACTTTGATCGAGGTGTTATTTTTAAATATTATTTGAAATAGAGATCGATTTAGTGATTTTTGTATTTTCAAATTCCATATTAGTGTCACGACTCGAATACCTAAATCTCAGTTTAATCTTTTAATCAGGATTAGTGACCCGCATTGAGATACGTGTCTTGACCTAAGCAATGTGGCCGCAGTATATATATTATATTTGTTGTGATGTATGCTTAGTGTATTGTATATGTGTAGACTACTAAGTCACTCCTACTTGTGTTTAGGTGTCGAGACGAGAGTGGAGACACGCCTCGAAATGCATGCCGATGTGGGATCGAGGTAAAGAGTGATGTTGTAAGTTGGTATAAGTTTAGTGTAGTTTAAATAGTGATTTTAATGTGGCTGTGATTGATTATATATTAAATGTACCTAAGTAAGCATTTTAAAACAATAGCCATATCATGTATTCCCGAGATACGTATTGACACATTTAGAAACCCATTGACTTACACATTGGTGTTACTTAGATTAAGTAAGTGGAGAGTAAGTGGGAAATGTGTTAATGTGCATGCCATTAGATAAGCCTTGAGATACGTGTGCACATGAAGATCAATGGTTATGAATTAACCATATCCATAGTTAGAGATCATCACGTGCTGGAGAAGAAGCTCAGGAAGAGAACATGAAGGTTTTGATGAATTTGGTGTTTAGGAGTTGGCGTTCAAATCAAAGAGTCATCAACCATAGGTACACATCTCTCTCTATTTAAGTTTGGAACTAGTTCTGATTTTTGGCAATTTTCAGAGTGTAGATAATTAAATGTTACGACCCCTTCACAAATTGGGGCACCGCCCGACCTAATACCATTATTATGCCCTAATCTCACCATATAGGACCTAACAAGGAATTAGTCAGCCATTCCAAAACCTTATTACTTATCACTTTGTATTTTTTAAATGAATATAAACATATACCAAATATCAATTCATAAATCAAAGTTAATTAAAACTTATAAATATAAATTAAAGTTTATTCAGAGGAAGTTTTAACTAATTAGTAGAAGCTTATAACATGATGCCTAACATTTGTGGAAAAGCCAGGGAATAAAGATCACGTGCATATATACAAAACAAACAACGATAATATATATATCATGTGTCTGGCCAAGGTACTAGTCATTCAACCCATAAAATACAACCCCAAAAGTATATCAAATACACATAAAAGTAATACATCTAATCGAGACCTACAAAGTCTGATGTAGCAGCACTCCACTGGCTTAGAGGTACTTGCCCATCTCTCCTTCCCTAGCCTACTAATTAATGGATCTGCACCAACCGTAAAAAACAGACGGTGAGTGCAGGAAAGTAGAAAGTAATATAGAGAGACATTTGTTTACATTCCCAAATGTGCAACAAGTATCTAATAGTATGATAATAGCAACTATGCTAAAAAAGAACATTTAAAGAGATACTTTATTTAAACAAAATTAAACTAACACACGGCTAAATAGTAAAGATATAGGGCCAGTTGGCCATGATAGCCATCACATCAGCCTTTTCCACTATATGAGGATTGAGCTGAGCTCTACATCAATGTGAAGGTCTAAGCACTGCTATTGCCTTTATAACCATTTGCTGGTGTCAGTCACCTGCGATATATACTTGCTAACAACCCTAGGTCCCATACCCCGTGTGCTGCACAAGTTATGCTTGCCAACAACCCAAAAACTCATTTCCGGTATGCTGCGCAAGATAGTGGAGAGATCCGATCACCCTGAAAAGTCTAGTGACCCCATATGTCCGACGGACCTCTAACGTAATGACCCTAGATACAAGAACCACTTTCATATTTCAAGAAATAACATGGTTTAAACATCTAATGAAGCAATTGCATTTCTAATGCATAAAGGAAATAGATTTACAATACTATGTAACACCTACCTAATAGCATGCTATTTCACTAACCACTTGTATTAACATTCAAAAATGACATAGCACATGATTTGGAGTCAGTGAAATCATTTAATCAACAATCTATCATGAAAGCAACCTCATGAAAAGAAGAAGGATAATAAGTTATGGCATATGGAGTACAAAAGAAAATCAGTCCAAATGACTGGTAAAGAACAAATAAATAGGAATGAAATGAAAATAAATATCTCAATTAGTTTACTTACAATCCATGCAATTTCCTATGCTAATCGAGCCTCCTTACACCTCGTATCATGTATCTGAACTCTCAAGACTTTATCTTAGGTTCCTGATATCAAACCAATCCAAATAAATTTGGTTTAGGTCAGGTCAAATGGGTTTAGGAACCTTAACCCAAAACAACCCCTTAATACAAATCAATATTGAGATTTTAGTCATGTATTACAACACACTTTTAGACATGAGATTGTCCAAATCTCAAATGAGCAAGTTATGACCAAATTACATAGGTTGGTTCATAATATAATATGCAGAATTTCTATTTTGGACTTACAACTTCAAAAATTCATATCTTTCTTATTTCAAAACCAAATCAATAACTTCTTAATAGATGGATTTTCAGCTTGAAATGATGAATCCAAATATATCAACCAATTTCAAAGACCTCATAATCTATCCTCTTAAAATGGTCAAAAACCAGAATTGGTTTCAAACTTAAATAGAGAGACGTGTACCTAGTTTGATGAACACCTAGGTTACCTTGATCTCTCCTTCACCAAACCCACTTTGGTTACTGGTCGTCTTCTTCCTCCAGCCAATTCTCTACTCCAGCAAGTTTGCTTCCAAGTGAAGAAATGAAATGAGAAGGTTTGGTTTGGTGAGTTGATCAATAGCTTATATGAGAAATGGATATGGTTGAATGTTAGCCATTGATCCTCATGTGCACGTGTATTTCGAGACCTATCTTATGGTCTACATACTAACACATGTCCCACTTACTTTAATGAGTAACATGGTGTTTAGTTGTGTCAACACGTATTTTGAGCTTCACCACGTAGCTATTGGTTTAACTTAGGCATACTAAATATATTATCAACCATAACCCATTTAAACCACTATAAAAGCTATATAAGACTTATGACAACTTACCAAATTAGTCTCTACCTCAATCCCATGTCGGCACGAAATTCGAGGTGTGTTCCCACACACGTATCAACACCTATTCATAAGTAGGAATGACATTAGATCTTTGAAATTAGTTAATATATTTTGATTCCTCATTTCATGCTGATAATCTAACTACTAAGAAGTTCTTAATTTGGTTTTGAAATAAAAAAGATATGAGTTTTTGAAGTTGAAAGACCAAAATGGAAATTCTGCATGATTGTATTGTGAACCAACCTATGTAATTTGGTTATAACTTGCTCATTTTAAATCGAAATGAACCCAATCTGGTAGCATTTGAAAGCTAATTTAAAGGGGAACAACTTTGTCCTACAAATATTGTAGTTCAAATGCTTTATGTCCAAAAGTGCTCTACAAATACATGATTGAATGCATTAAAATGCATAACTCCCTAATTACAAAGACATACTAAAATTTTAGTATGTCTTTATTTGGTATATTAGTTACCTTGTGACCCAAAATCATGAATTTCAAAACTATAGATTGGGAGAAATAATTTTCTAATTATAATGGTTAGATTAGGTTCCAATTTTAGCTTTTTAAGTAGAATTGTGATATCTCTTTCATTTTAAATTGGAATTATGGAAACCAAACCTTTTTGGAAAGCTAAGAGACCAAAAACTTTGTACCAAGGGGATATTTTGAGATTTAGAAAGCTACATGCCTAAAATTGCGCTGCAATACAAGGCTAAAATTTCAATGTTTAGTCTTAAGGGATTGTTTTGGGTTAAGGTTCCTAAACCAATTTGACATGACCTAAACGCAATTTATTTAGATTAGTTTCATATCAGGAACCTATGGAAAAGTCTCGAGAGTTTGAATATGTGATACGAGGTGTTGGGAGGCCGAATTAGCTTAGGAAATTGCGTGGATTGCTAGTAAACTGATTGAGATATTTATTTACATTTAATTCCTTTTTATTTGTTCCTTTCCAGTCATTTGGGCTGATTTTCCTATTGTACTCTATATACCTTGACTTGTTTCCTTTCTCATTTCATGAGTTTGCTTTCAAGGTATAGATTGTTGGTTAAATGATTTCATTGACTTTAAATCTCGTGCTATGTCATTTTTGGATTGTTAATACATGTGGTCAAATGAAATAGCATACTATTATGTAGGCATTACATAGTGTTGTGAATATATTCCCATTGTGCATTAGATATAAAATTGCTATGTTAGATTCTCAAACCATGATATCTCTTGAAATATGAAAGTAGTTCTTGTATCAAGGACCATTTGGGGAGATTGGGATCTCTCCATTATAACTTGGGTGACATCACGGAGTATGGGACCTAGGGTTGTTAGCAAGTACAACTTGGGAGGTGTCACGAGTTATGAGACCCGAGTTGTTAGCAAGTATATCACAAGTGACTGACTCTTGGGATGATTATAAAGGCGAAGAGCACTGCTCAGACCTTCACAGAGATGTAGAGCTCAACTCCATCCTTATAAAGTGGAAAAGATTGAAATGTTGCAGATCCAGGTCGACCGGCCCTAGATCATTACTACTTAGCCGAGTGTCAGTTTCATTTTGTTTAGCTAAATTATCTCTTTGCATGAATTCCTTTCAGCATAGTTGTTATTGTTATGCTTTCAGATACTTGTAGCATATTTTGGATTGTTAAAAAATGTCGCTCAGTGTCACTTTCCACTTTCATGTACTCACCGTCCTTTTTATTATGATAGGTGCAGATCCACCGAGTAGCAAACTAGGTAAAGAGAAGATCAGCGACTACCACTGAGCCCAGTGGAGTGCTGCTACACCGGATTTTATAGGTTTTAGTTTTGTTATATGACTTTCATATGTTTTCCTTGTACTTTTGGGGTTGTATATATATAATGTGTTGAGAGATAGCACCCTGACCAGACACATGAGGATATATTATCATTGTTTCATTATATATATGATTGTGATCTTTATTTCCTGGGTTTTCCACAATTGCTAGGTCTCATGTTAAAGCTTCCGCTAATTTGTTAAGACTTATGCTGAATTAACTTTAAATGTTAAAATTTTAATTAGCTCTGATTTATGAATTGATATAAGATATGTAAATGCTTATTTGAATAATTACTTTGTAAATAATAAGTTTTTGGAAAGGCTAACTAATTCCTCGTTAAGTCCTACGTGGTGAATTAGAGCTCAACGACGGGATTAGGTGGGCGGTGCCCTAATTTGAGAAGGGGTTGTTACAATTAGTCATCGTAAGCTTGATGCTTGTTAGTTGAGATTGAGAAAGCCTATATAGTGGCATGGCCTTGGTAATGATTGAACTTTATTGCATAACGAGGGTTGAATTGTTATTTAAGGGGTTGTTCTTTAAATCATTCTATTTTATTATAATTTTTATTTATATGAGGGTTATACGTTTCTGTTTAATGCTCATTTCTGATTAAGAATAAGAGTAAATAATTATGAAATAAGAATATGTCACTATTATTGAGAGTATTCCTTTGCTCGAGACAACAAAGTATGAGTTTGGGTGTCATTGCCTAAATTTCTAAATCATAGTTTCATTTCCTTAATCAGGATCAGTGACCCATGACGTGAGGCCTGCATCGAGATACATGCACTGACCGAGGCAATGCGGCTGAGGTAAATGTTAGATTCGTTATTATTTATACCTAGTGTATTGTGTTTGTGTAGACTACGAAGTAACTCCTACTTGTGTTTAGGTGTCGAGATGTGAGCAGGGATGCCCCTCCAGATGCATGCTGGCGTGGGACCAGGGTAGAGAGTGATGTGGTAAGTTTATTTAGGCTTAGTGTAGCTTAAATAATAGTATTAATGTAGCTATGGTTGATTTTATATTAAGTGTAACCAAACTTAAGCAAGTTAAAACAATAGTCATGTGAAGATTTTCGAGATATGTGTTGACACATCAAGAGACTAATTGAGTTTCAAGTTGTGTTACTTAGGAGGAGATAGTGGAGAGTTAGTGGAAAATGTGTAAAGGTGTAAGTTATTAGATTAGTCTCGAGATACATATGTACATAAATGTCAATGGCTATTAAACATTCTTTTCTTCATATATTAGATTGAATTGATCAACACATGTAAACCAAACCATTTTATTTTCGAAACTTAGAGAAGTAAGCTTGCTGGAGAATAAGAAAAACCAGATAGGGAGCAAGTTGGCGAAGGAGATTTTGATGGTTTTGGAAGTGGTGATCAAGCTAGGTGTGGTGTGCTTCTAGGTGATTTTATTTATACTAGTAATTTAGTTCAATTTGTTGAATTTATGACAAAATTGATGTATGGCTGTTGTGAATGGTTTTGGTAGTTGTGTTGGATCTCTGGTAGGTATAAAAAAGATCCCAAGGTGTTAGGTTTGATCTATGTGTTGAGAGAATTCAAAATTCTAAGTGCATAATTTTGTGTTTTCCTGCACATGGCACGCTAGATGTGCTAGCTAGCATGCTAACTGTGTATAAAGCGCTAGTAAGAAGAGGTAGCGCGCAAATGAGGTCACTAGTACTAATCAAGTCACCTAGAGCGCTAGGTGCTATGAGAGCCGTAAAATCTGAATTTTCTAACTTAAACTCAAACATTATACACCAATCCAACTAAAGGTTTAAACACTCTCAAAAACATGTTAAATGATATCACAAACTTAAGGAAGAGTCTTGGGGGTTCAAATATGAGTCTTGAGGTGTCAGGAAACCATAATAGCTGAGAAATTTGCGTGGATTTAGTAAATTGATTGAGATATTTATTTACATTATATTCCTATTTTGCTATTCATTTCCAGTTATTTGATCTGAATTACCCATTGTCGAGACATGCCATGAATTGTTGTCTATTCTCATTTTATGAGTTTACTATCATGGCATTAGTTGTTGATGAATGGTTTCATTGACTCTATATCAAGTGCTATGTCATTCTTGATTGTTAAGATGCTTAGTTAAATGAAATAGCATGCTATTAGGTAGTGAGTTATAGTATTGTAAATTCAAATTCCTTTATGCAGCACTGTGACGACACCTTCTCAAATTAGGGCACCGCCCGACCTAATTTTGTTATTAAGCCCTAATCTCACCATGTAGGGCCTACCAAGGGACTACTTAGCCTACAAAACCTTGTTACGTACCAATTAGTTTTTTCTAAACGTATATAAACATATACTTATCCTATGTCAATTCATAAATCAGAGTTAGTTAAAATTTTGTTTACTTAAAAGTTTATTCAGCAGAACTCTTAACAATCTAGCGGAAGCTTGTATCATGAAGCCCAAGAATTGTGGAAAAAATAAGGGAGTAAAGATCACATGCATATAAATGATGAAAATGCGATATGTAATATCATGTCTGGTCAAGGTACTACTCACTCAACCCGTAAGACACAACCCCAAAAGCATATCATATACATATAAAAGTAATATATCAAAAATCAAAACCTACAAAACAAGGTATAGCAATGCTGCACTGGCTTAGAGGTAGTCGCTGATCTTCTCTTTGCCCAGTCTACTACTCGATGGATCTGCACTCATTGTCACAAGTAGACGGTGAGTACAAGAAAATAAAAAGTAATATTGAGAGACATTTATTCACATTCTAAATTATGCAACAAGTATAAAAAAGCATGATAATAGAAACTATACTGAAAATAGAACATTTAAAGAGATACTTCAACTAAACAACATGAAATTGGCACATGGCTAAGTATTAATAATCTAGGGTCGGTCGGCCGTGATCTTCATCACATTAGCTTTCTCCACTATAAGAGGATGGAGCTGAGCTCTACATCAGTGTAAAGGTCTGAGTAGGGCTCTTACCTTTATAACCTTTTACTGGTGCCAATCACCAACGATATATACTTACCAATAACCCCATAACTCATTTCACGTGTGCTGCGCAAGATAGTGGAGAGATTCCGATCACCCTGGAAGTCTAGTGACCCCCGTATGTTTGACGGACCTCTATAATGTAATGAACCTAGATACAAGAATCAATTTAATATTTCAAGAAATAATATGGTTTGAGAATTCAATAAAGCAACTGCATATCTAATGCACAAAGGAAATAGATCACAATACTATGTAACACCTACCTAATAGAATGCTATTTCACTGACCACATGTATTAACAATCAACAATGACATTGCACATGATTTGCAATCAATGGAGTCATTTGATCAACAAATTATACTATGAAAGTAACATCATGTAATGAGAAAGAACAATTCATGGCATATTGAATACAAAGGTAAATCAGTCCAAATAACTGAAAATGAGCGTGTTAATAGGAATGAAATGTAAATAAATATCTCAATCAGTTTACTTAATCCACGCAATTTCCTAAGCTACTCCGGTCTCCCAACACCTCGAAACTCGTATTTAAATCTCTGAAACACTTCCCTAGTTTCCTGATATCAAACTAATCCAAATAAGTTAGGTTTAAGTCAGGTACAATGGGTTTAAGAACTTTAATCCAAAACAACCCTTTAAGACAAAACAACAATGAAATTTTATTCTAATATTGCAGCGCGATTTTAGGCATGAAAATTTTCAATATCAAAATCTTCCACCAGTACAAAGATTGTTGGTCTCTATCTTAGCTTTCCAAAAAGGTTTAGTTTTCAAGATTTTGATTTGAAACAAAAGAAATATCATATTTCTACCGAACATAGATCTAATTGAAATCTAACCCAACCAGCGGACTTAGAAAATCTATTTCTCCCGATAGATACTTCTAGAAAATGCGATTTTTAGTCACAAGGCAGGAACCATACCCAATAACAACATACAAAAATATCAACTCATTTGGATAAGTAGGTAGGGAGTTATGCCTTTAACAATTTTAGTTTTAAAAATCTTCTAATGCATTTCAACACATATTTGTAGAGCACTTTTGGACATAAAAATATGTGAATTACAACATCTTTAGTTAACAAACGTTGTTCCCCTTTGCGTAAGCTTTCAAATGCCACCAGTTTGAGTCGTTTGGATCTAAAATGAGTAAGTTATGACCAAATCGCATAGACTAAGCCCTAATATAACGTGCATAAATTATGTTATGGTCTTACAACTTCAAAAATTCATATCTTTATGATTTCAAAACTAAATTAAAAACTTTAGTATAGCTAATTATCGGCTTGAAATGAGGAATCCATTTATATAAACCAATTGCAAAATCTTAATCATCCATCCTCTGAATTCGACCAAATACCAAAACGGGTTTCAAGTAAATAGAGAGATATGTACCTGGTTTGATGAACACCTTGCTTAACTTGATCTCTCCTTCACTTAGTTGCTAGTCTTCTTCTTCCTCCAACTCTTCCACTTCTCTCCTGCGAGTTTCCTTCTTAATTAAGTAAATGAAATGAAGTCGACTTGGTTGTATGAGTTGATTACAAGCTTTACATAGTAAGTGAATGTGGTTGATTAATAAACATTGATCTCATAGTACACACGTGTCTCGAGGCTCATCTAATGATACACCTATTAATACATGTCCCACTAACTCATGCTATGTGACACCAATATGTAACTCCGTTTTAACTTACTAACTTAGCTTCATTAAGTGTATGATCAACGATGACCACGTATAAATCACTATAAAAGCTATATATAATCCTATTACCATATCACTATGTACCTCGATCCCACACCAGCACTCAACTCGAGGCGCATTCCCACATACATATCGACACCTATACGTAAGTAGAAATGACTTAGTAGTCTACACATACACAATACACAAGGCATACACCAGAATAAATATAACATATACCTCGGCCATCTCACCTCGATTACTACATATATCTCATTACAAGTCCCACATCATAGGTTACTTTATCCTAATTAAGGATTAAACTCAATTTAGAAACTTGGCCCTTGACAATTCTTTCCAAATAATAAAAAATCTCTTCCTCGAAATTAAACTTGAGTTAAAGTTATACCTGACTCGAAAATGTACGGAAACCTATTTGGCATATAGTCTTCCCATTCCCAAGTGAGTTTCGAGCCTCCATGGAATTGCCACTTGACTAACACCTTCGGGATAGACTTGCTTCTTAACTGTTGTATCCTCCGGTCTAGGATCTGTAACGGCCGCTCCTCACAAGATATGTCCTTGCTCAAATTTAATTTGACTCAAATCAACTGTCGGTCTCTCGTTCGCTTTCGAGTTGGCTAGTTGAAGCATGGAAAAATGAAACGTCTGATGAGTCCTCGACATCAGTAGAGGTAAATCCAGCTCATAAGCAACCTTTTCGACCCGTTTATTGATCTTGTAAGGCTCGATGAATCTCGATGCTTACTTGTCTTTCAAACCAAACCTATGAAGACCCTTCCGAGGAGATACATTTAAATACACAAAGGCTCCCTCGTCATACATGAGATCGCTGTGATATGTGTCTTCATACTTCTTTTGCCTTTTCTGGGCTCCTTTAAGCCTCTGGCGAATCTGTCATACCTTCTCGATGGGATCAACAATAATTTCAAGCCCTATATTGTCCCGGTCCTCTAGCTTAGCCCAACAAGATGGTGAGTGACACGGTCTGCCATATAAAGCCTCAAATGATGCCATCTCAATACAAGCATGATAACTGTTGTTGTATCCAAAATCGCACAACGGTAAGTACTTTCATGCTCCGCCAAACTCAAATACACAAGCCCCGAGCATATCCTCGAGTTATTAATCGTTCAAGTCTGCCTATCAGTCTAAGGGTGAAAACCTGTGCCAAATTGTAGGCGCGCCCACCATACGGCTCCCGCATACTCCACCACATCCTGGACTTATACATAGCATCTCTGTTTAATGTAATAGTCAATGGTACCCCATGCAACCTAATAATCTCTTTCTCGAACAATATACTTAACTAGTCAAATGTGTAATAAGCTGCAACTTGTATGAAATGCGCAGATTTCGTCAATCTATCCACAATCACCCAGATGGAATCGTGTCGATGGACATTCCTCGGCAATCCTCTAACAAAATCTATAGCTATGTCTTTCCATTTCCATCATGGAAGAGGAAGCCGCTGTAACAATCCTCTAAGTCTACGATGCTCTACCTTCACTGGTTGGGAAATGCCACAGTTCCTGATAAACTTTGAATCCTCCGCTTTCATCCCAGGGCACCAAAAATGTCTCTTCATGTCGTGATAAATTCTGGATGAACATTGAACCGGGAACGGTGTGAATCAAGAAAAATCTCATCGCTCAGCTCTGCCACTGTCGGTATCCACAATCTGCCTCCAAATCTCAAATAATGGTTCGTCGTCTTTGTCCAGTTAGTACACTCAGTACTCTAGGCCAACTAACTAAATCTCGGGTATAAGATTTCGACTCTCTACCCCTCTAATACTATCTGAGTAGACACTGTCTGAAGCCTTATCTGTGCATGAATCATCGCCCAAGTATTGGTAGGAGTATCTGACTGATTCATCATCACCGATGTCTCGAGTAATCCATACTCATGTGTCATATGGCATCTAACAACTTTGGCATCTCTAACCGGTATCTTACTCAATGCATCAACAACTATGTTAGCTTTTCCTGGGTGATATTCCAGAGAAAAGTCTAGTCTTTCAAAAATTTCAACCATCGGCGTTGTCTCACGTTAAGCTCTTTCTGTATGAATAGGTATTTCAAACTCTTATGATCATTTTAGAGTATGAACCTCTCTATTCATGCAGATGATTTCTCCATATCTTCAAAACAAACACTACCGTTGCCAACTCTAAGTCATGAGTGGGATAGTTTTTCTCATGTATCTTTTGATGTCTAGATGCATAAGCTACCGTGCATATATCCTTCATCAAAACATAACCTAGACCTATATGAGAAGCATCTATATATACTAAAAATCCCTGTCCAGCCTCTGATAATATCAACACTGGTGCGGTAGTCAACAATTCTCTTTAGCTGATCAAATGTCTCCTCGCATTCCTCAGACCAATCAAACTTGTCGTCTTTCTGGGGTCAATGTGGTCATTGGCGAAGCGATCTTCAAGAAGTTCTTCACGAACCTACGGTAATATCCTGCTAATCCCAGAAAACTCTTAATCACCACAACTTACGTCAATGCAGGCCAAACCATAAGAGCCTAAATCTTAGCTGGATCTAGTGCAATACCTGCTACTCCAACATGTCCCAAAAACTTGACTTTTGACAGTCGAAATTCACACATGCTAAACTTGGTGTCGAGTCGATGCTCCCTCAAGGTATGCAACGTCTCTTTGAGTTGCCGCTTGTGATCTTCTCAAGTCCTCGAATATATCAATATATCATCGATGAAAATTATCACGAAACGGTTAATAAATGGCCTCATCACAAGGTGCATCAATTCCATAAACATGGCAGGAGCAATCAAACCTAACGGTATAACTGTCAATTGATAGTGTCCATATCTCATATTGAATGTCGTATTGGACATATCCTCATCCCTTATCCTAAGCTGATGATACCTTGATCTTAGGTCTATCTCGGAGAGAAATTGGGCTCCTCTCAACTGATCAAACAAGTCATCAATTCGTGGTAATCGATACTATTTCCTGACTATGACCTTGTTTAACTGTATATAGTCAATACACAGTTTTAAACTTCTATCTTTCTTTTTCACAAACAGGACCAGCGCTCCCCATGGTGGCACAGAAGGTGTGATGAATCCCTTCTCTCCCAAATCTTACAACTGACTCCTCAACTCCTCCAACTCTCTCAGAGCCATGCGATATGGTGATATAGATATAGGTCTAGTGACTGGTACCAACTCGATGATAAATTCTCTCTCTCGGTGGTGGTAAACTAGGTAAGTCTTCAGGAAACACGTCTAGAAACTCAAATACAATTGGAGTCTCTTCTAGTCATGGTCCATGACTCTTTACCACGGTATATAATGACGCTATAGTTTCCATCTCTCCACTATTCGCAAGCTGGCATCTAGTGCCTTGGTTCTTGAAATATTACCACTATATGTGAACATAGGACACCTTGGGTCTCAAATATCACTGTCTTACTGAAACAACCGATATGAGCGTGATAAAATGCTAGTCAATCCAACCGTAGCAACGCGTTAAACTCTAAGAAATCGAGAACCCTGAAGTCTGCAGGTAACTCTACTCCGCCTATCTTTACTGGACATCTCTCAACAAGACAATTAGGGTAGACTCTATCCTCGAGTGTTGTACTCAAAATCAAATGTAAGCTAACTTTAACTTGTGTCAACCCTAAGATGCCGATCATGTGACTAGAAAAGAAAGATATTGTAGAACCCGAATCAAACAAAACATATAACTCTCTACCACAAATGAAAACTATACCCTCAATGAGTCTTCGTATGGTATCTGCATCAGGCTGTGCAACCATATGTATGCTCTCTCGACTTTGTGGTGGAATCACGACTGCTGGTTGTGGACACTCTCGAATCTCGAGCCCAACTCGACCACACCTAAAACAAGTGACTGGTCTACACTGTCCATGAACCTGATCCTGGGCCTGTGCCTGTCTTTGCCGCTATCAGGAACTTTCTTGACCTATTTCTCTACTTTTGCCTTGACCTTCATTGTCCTATGAAGCTTCCCTTGAGATAGTTCCCACTTCTCGATCTTCTCAAAGTTCCTCACTTCATCAAAGTAGGATGGCTTGAGTCTCATGAAGTTCTTGACAAGCCGGACCTTAACTGATATGCCGAAAGATGTGGGTGGGGGAAATGGTAGAGTCTTAGATGTCTCTACTACTAGAAAAGTGTGCACCATTGGAGCTGCTACAATATTCAATCTTGAGTCGATCTGCCATGTGCTCTGCAAGTTGACAACGTTTGCGACACCAGCAGGTACTAGATAGCGCTTATATAAAAATAAAAAATTAACATGTATACATATAAGACATCCCCATCTCACTTTCACTCACTTCCCAACTAATGGTTTCTAGGCAAGGATCATCTGGTTTTCCACAGCTAAGATTTATGTTTTCTTGTTTAAGTTTTTATTTGTTACTCTTTAGAAAAGTTAGGCATTTTGCTACACATTGTAGCTTTGGTACACCTTGTGGAATGACTATTTTCCACAATCATAAGCTCTATAAACTTAGGCTCTCCTAAGCTTTCCAATTTAGAATATGATACCCCATGTGACTATGGTATCTTAACTTTGGAAAATTCCATAAACTGTCCATAATATTCTAGAACGTAAGCTCTGAAACCAACTGCGTGGACCCCTTCTCAAATTAAGGCACTTCCGGCCTAATACCGTTATTGAGCTCTAATCTCACCATATAGGACCTAACAAAGGAACTAGTCAGCCTATCCAAAACTTTGTTACGTACCAATTTATTATTTTTAAATGAATATAAACCTATACTTATCCTATGTCAATTCATAAATCAGAGTTAGTTAAAATTTTGTGTACTTAAACTTTTATTTAGCGGAAGTCTTAACAATCTGACAAAAGCTTATATCATATGGCCTAACAATTGTGGAAAAAAAAACTAGGGAATAAAGATCACATTGATATATATGATGAAACGGTGATAAGTAATATCATGTGTTTGGTCAAGGTACTATTCACTCAACCAATAATATACAATCCTAAAAGTATAAATTATATACATATAAAAGTAATAGATCAAAAACCAAAGCCTACAAAATCTGGTGTAGCAGTGCTCCACTGGCTCAGAGGTAATCACCGATCTTCTCTTTGCCCGGTCTGCTATTCGATGGATCTGCACCTGCCGTCACAACTAGACGGTGAGTATAGGAAAATAGAAAGTAATATTAAGATACATTTGTTCGCATTACTAATCATGCAACAAGTATCAAAAAGCATGATATTAGCAACTATGCTAAAAAAAGAACATGCAAATAGATACTTCGGCCAAACAACATGAAACTCACACATGACTAAGTAGTAATTATCTAGAGTCAGTCGGCCGTGATTTTCATGACATCAGCCTTTTCCACTATATGAGGATGGAGCAGAGCTCTACATCAATGTGAAGGTCTGAGCAATGCTCTTGCCTTTATAACCTTTTGTCGGTGCCAGTCACCTGCGATATATACTTGCCAACAACCTCGAGACTCATTTCTCATTTACTGCGCAAGATAGTGGAGAGATCCCGATTGCCCAAGAAGTTTAGTAACCCTCGTATGTTCAACAGACCTCTATAATGTAATGACCCTAGATACAAGAACCTCTTTCATATTTTAAGAAATAACATGTTTTGAGAATTCAATAAAGCAATTGCTTAACAAATGCGAAAGGAAAATAGATTACAATACTATGTGACACCTACCTAATAGCATGCTATTTCACTGACCACATGTATTAACAATCGACAATGACATTGTACATGATTTGGAGTCAATGATATCATTTGATCGACCAATTATACCATGAAAGCAACCTCATGTAATGAGAAAGAACAAGAAGTTTAGGTATATTTAAACAAAGGTAAATCAGTCCAAATGACTGGAAATGAACATGTAAATAGGAATGAAATGTAAATAAATATCTCAATCAATTTACTTACAATCCACGGCATATCCTAAGATACTCCGATCTCCCAACACCTCGAAACTCGTATTTGAATTCCCGTAACACTTCCCTAGTTTCTTGATACCAAACAAATCCAAGTAAGTTGGGTTTAAGTCAGGTCCAATGGCTTTAGGAACTATAACCCAAAACAGCCCTTGAAGACTAAACAACACAGAAATTTTAGTCATATATTGCGGTGCGATTTTAGGCATGAAATTTTCTAAATATCAAAATCTTCCACCAGTATAAAGATTGATGTCTCTATTTTCGCTTTCCAAAAAAGGTTTAGTTTTCAAAACTCTGATTTAAAATGAAAGAAATATCATATTTCTATTAAACATAGCTCTAATTGAAATCTAACCCGACTAGCGCACTTAGAAAATTTATTTCTCCCAATATATAATTCCAAAAAATGTGATTTTTAGTCACAAAGCAGCAACCATAACTAATAACAACATACTAAAAGATCAGCTCATTTGGATATGTAAGGAGGGAGTTATGCTAGTAACAATTTTAGTTTTAAAAATCCTCTACTGCATTTCGGCATCTACTTGTAGAGCAATTTTGGATATGAAACCATTTGAATTACAAATCTCTAGCTAGGCAAAGTTATTCTTCTTCGAGTAAGCTTTCAAATGCCACTGGCTTGAGTCAATTTGGATCTAAAATGGGCATGTTATAACTAAATTACATAAACTAATCCCTAATAAAACATGCAGTAATTCAGTTTTGGTCTTACAACTGCAAAAATTCATATCTTTATGATTTCAAAACCAAATTAAGAACTTTAATATATTTGGATTATCACCTTGAAACGAGGAATCAAATTATATAAACCAATTGCAAAATATTAATCATCTAGCCTCTGAATTTGACTAAAAACTAGAACGGTTTCAAGTAAATAGGGAGATATGTACTAGTTTGATAAACACTTGCTTAACTTGATCTCACCTTCACCAAACCCACTTTGGTTGTTGGTCTTCTTCTTCCTCCAACCCTTCTCCTTCTCTCCAGCAAGTTTCCTTCTCAATTAAGTAAATGAAATGAAGTTGACTTGGTTGTACGAGTTGATTACTAGCTTTATATATTAAGTGGATATGGTTGATTAATAACCATTGATCTCATTGTACACACGTGTCTCAAGGCTCATCTACTGATACACCTATTAACACATGTCCCACTAACTTATGCTATGTGACATTAATAAGTAACTCCATTGATGTTGAGATGAGTCAATACGTATCTCGATGAAAATCAAGTAGCTATTGTTTTAACTTACTAACTTAGCTTCATTAAGTGTATAATCAACCATAGCTATGTATAAATCACTATAAAACCTATATATAATCCTACGCCAACTTCCACATCACTATCTACTTCGATCCCACGCCGGCACTCAACTCAAGGCACATTTCCACCTACATATCGACACCCATATGTAAGTAGAAATGACTTAGTAGTCTACACATACACAATACACTAGGCATACATCAAAATAAAATATAACATATACCTCGGCCATCTCACCTCGATTACTACGTATATCTCATTGCGGGTCTCACGTCATAGGCTACTTTATCCTAATTAAGGAGTTAAACTCAAATTAGAAACTTGGACCGTGATACTCCACTAGTATGGGACTCGGGGTTGTTGGCAAGTATAACTTGGGTGACTTTATGAGTTATAATACTCGAAGTTGTTGGCAAGTATACATCCCAGATGACTAGCACTTGGGATAATTATAAATGCGTAGAGCACTGTTATGACCTTTACAAAGATGTAGAGCTCTGCTCCATCCTTACATAGTGGAACACGCATTGGGATAGTACCCCCGGCCAACCTGCCCTAAATCATAACTACTTAGCTTAGTGTTAGTTTCATATTGATTAGCTGGAGTATCTTATAGCATGATTTTCTTTCAGTCGTAGTTCATATTATATGTTGCGATGGAAGATTACACCTCCCTACTTCATGTATTACTTTAGTTGGTGTTATATAATCATCTGTTTACCTGGTTTCCACTATAGGAGTTTTATAAATGCTTCTACTAATTTATTAATTCTTTCACTGATTATTAAGGTAATGATAATGATCTCTTAATTAACTCTGATAATATAAAAATAAATGTTAACTAGTTGATGAAGTTAATGAGCTAAAGAGGTTGACTAATTCATTGTTAGGTTTTAAGTGGTATGGATTACAGCTTAATAACGGATTAGATCGGGCGATACCCGATTTGGAGAGTTGGCCCGTCACAATTAATGTGGCTATAGTTGGTTTTATGTTAAATGTAACCTAAGTTAGCAAATTAAAACAATAGCCATATAATGATTCTCGAGATACTTATTCACACATCTAGAGAGCAATTGAGTTTGAAATGGTGTTAGTTGGAAGAACTTAGTGGAGTGTTCCTGGAAATTTTGGCAAGGTGTAAGCCATAAGATAAGTCTCGAGATACGTATGTACATTAGGAATAATGTCTAATAATCATTCTTATCTAAACTTATATGAGATTGGAATGATCAACTCATGCAACCAAACCATTTCATTTTCAAAGCTTAGGAGCTAAGAAAACTTGCTCGAGAAGAAGAGCAGCAAGGATTGTGAAGGAATCTTCCGGGTTTGGTGTAGGAGGTGTTGATCAAGCTAGGTGTTCATCGACTAGGTAATTCTCTTACATTAGTTAATTAGCTCAATTTGATGAATTTGTGGTAAAATTTATGTATGGCTGATGTAAATGGTTTTGGTGGGTAGCTTGCGTCTTTAGAGGTGTAGTAAAGAGATCTCAAGGTGTTGGAATTGCCTTTGTAAGGAGAGAAATCATAATTTTAAGTGCAGAATTCTAGGTTTTCCTGCACATAGTGCGCTAAGTGTGATCAGCTATTGTAACGACCTGTTTTATTAACGCCGTTATTTATTTCTTAATTTTCGATTTTGACATCAACTCAAATCCACGTGGACACCGCGGGTAGATTAGGACACACGTCGACCTAGGTACACTAGATATTTGTGTGTTGATTTGCTTATTTGCGATGCATATTTATGAGTTTATTTGATAATACATCACATGTTTGTATTTATATGGTTACATCGTGTGAGATTGTGTGACGGGTATTCGCTTCGTAATTCGTGTCGATGCAACTATCAGGTAGGTGAACTATGGATACACTAAAAAATTTGACTAAATCATATTAAGCTGAGTAATTGATCAAGAAAAACAGGTAATATAACCGTAGGCAAGTCGATTAATTTGAAATAATAGGCTATGGCATGCCACGTGATGCATGTCAAGATGCGAGGCGTCGTGTGACGGCCCCTTCTCTAATCAAGTGCACCGCCCTGCCTAATCCCGTAATTAAGCCCAAATCCTAACCGCACATGACTTAACTCATCATAAATCAGGGAACTAAAAGCTTAAGCCAATATACAACCCCAAAGGGTATTAAAATAAAACCGTTTAATACGCAAAATATCAAAAACCTACAAAATGTCGATGTAGAGGTACGCCGCTAGCTTGGAGGTAGTCGTCAATCTTCTCCTTGCCAAGCCAGCTCGTCGACGACTCTACACCCTGCGTCATAAAAAGGACGGTGAGTACAAAAAGTAACAGCTAACCCCGTTGACAAATTTATTCACATTTCTAAAACAAACTAAATGGTATTTGAAAGCATAAGTTCAATAAAGAAAGATTAGTACCACAATTACGCCAAGAAATACCAAAGTTAAACAAGTGAAACAAGCAGAAGGCTAAATAGTTATGATCTAGATCTAGTCGTCTGTGACCTACATCAGTGATGCCTTAACCACTATAAGACGAGCGTGGTGTCGTATAGTCTAATATCACTAGGGACTCTAACCACAGTGTCATCAAGGACTCTAACATCCTTAGGGACTGTGTGCCAATCGACTCGTAGTGCAATGGATTCTAGATTCTATAACTATTTTATAATTCCAAGAAATTGACTTATTAAGGATTCCAAAAAGTTGGCTATGCTACAAAGCACAAATTCTCCAAAAAATACAAGTCCATAAAAACCATGCATAGCTCCATAGTTCCTAATAGCATGCTATTTGTACTACATTTACTGTAAAACAACAAGAAATGACAAATAGCACAAGGAAGGGTTCAAAAGATTTCGAGTTATCAAAATATCATGGAACCAAGCTCGATAAGTGAAGAATAACCATAAAGTCCATGATTTGAGAGTACAAAGATAGACATAGTCAATATAGACCACGACAAACAAGTTAAAACTAGAATTGAAACGTTAATGGACAATAAATGGGCATACTCACATCAAGCAATGTAAAGTCCTAGCTTTACCGGTCTCCCGACACCTCAAATCACATATTCGCAACCTCGAAACCCTTTCCTTAGGTTCTTGATATCAAACTTATGCAAATAAATTAGGTTTATGTTAGGTTAAATGGGTTTAGGAAGCTTAACCCAAATAAACTCTCAAGACTAAACAATTTTGAAATTTTAGTCATATATTGCAGTGCAGTGTTAGGCATGAAATTGTCCAAATATCGACATCTTTCCTTGTTTTTGTTCTTTGACTTAGCTTTTCGAAAAGGTTTGTTTTCATAATTTTGATTCGAAACGAAAGAGATATCATAATTTTACTAACCACAGCTCAAATTGGAACCTAATCTAACCAGCATACTTAGAAAATTCATTTCTCCTAATCTATAGTCTTAAGATTCGTGATTTTTGGTCACAATGCAATTAACATACCAAAATAACAACATAATATAAGATCAGCCCATTTGGATGAGTAATTAGAGATTTATGTAATTTACAAATTTAGTTTCAAAAATCTCGTAATGCATTTAATCAACTCTTTGTAGAGCACTTTTGGACATGAAAACATTTGAACTACTAAATTGTAGTAGGACATAGTTGTTCATCTTTGCGTTAACTTTCAAATGCCACAAAATTGGATTCATTTCGATTTAAAATGAGCAAGTTATGACTAAATTACTTAGGTTGGTTCATAATACAAAATGTAGAAATTCTGTTTTGGTCTTACAATTTCAAAAATTCATTGCTTTTTTATTTCAAAACCAAATTAAGAAATCCTTAATAGCTGGATTATCAGCTTGAAATTAGAAATCTAAATATGTAAACTAATCACAAGGACTTAATCATTTACCCTCTGAAATTGGCCAAAAACCAGAACTGATTTCAACTTAAAATAGAGAGAAATGTACTTAGTTGATGTACCACCCTAGCTTGATCAAGCACTACACCTTCAAACCACCAACCTAAGCTGATTTTCTTCTTCCTCAAACCTTTCCTGCAAGTTTCTTAGCTCATAAGCTTATGAGAATGAAAATAGGTGGTTTGCATTAATTGATCTTTAACTATATATATGAAATGGATATGGTTGAATGATAACCATTGATCTAATTACACAAACGTATCTCGAGACCTATCTAATTGATATGATTGAATGATAACCATTGATCTCTACTAGCATTAATTGATCTCTAACTCCAATGTGTGACTTAATTGATTTCTAGATGTGTTAATACGTGTCTCGATGCAAATTACTTAGCTATTGTTTTAAAATGCTAAATTAGGTTACATTTAATTAAGAATCAACTATAGCCACATTAAAATAATTATATAAGCTATACTAACTCAAAATATACTTATCACAACATTCTCTGCCTCGGTCCTACGTCGGCACGTAACACGAGGCATGTCTCCACTCAAGTCTCGACACCTATACTCGAGTAGCAGTGACTTAGTAGTCTATACATATACAATACACTAGGCATACACCACAACAAATCTAACATATATCTTGGCTATCTCGTCGCGGTCAATGCAAATATCACGGTGTGAAACGACAGGTGCTTGGTAATCGAGAGGGTTGGTGGGACCACAAATTTGGCAATTCTGGTTAATAAAAAAACTACCCATATGATTTAAAATGGACCCTAGATGGGTATCTAGATGATCCTGGTTAAGTAAAACTAGGACAAATTGAGTCATATAATTGTGTAAACAAGGTGAGGACAACTTGATTTGGAGCCATAAGATTGTCCTCAAGATGTGCATGACGCGTTAGTTCATAACAAACATATAAATATCAAGTTAATGGATTGCTTGGCAAACCCACTCACAATTTACATGCAAATCCAAAAACAAATTGGGGAAGATAGGGTGATCTAGGAGCTAGGTTTCAGTATTTGGATGTCAAATTGAAGGATTAAAAATAAGGTAATCGTCTTCTTCACTTTCTACCCATGAAAATGAGCAAAAATTGGTATGATTTGGTATCAATTTGAATTTGAGAAATGGATCGCTATTTTTAATGAATTCTTGATGAATTGAAAGTATAATTAAGTTTTTGTGAATTTGGGAAAAATAGTGAATGCATGAATTTGATGATTTCGATCTAATTATTGTTGTTTCTTTTATTGTGAATGATGTTTCGGAGTCCTCATTAAGTGGAGAATGAGTTTACAAGGTTAGGTTAGCTAATTGGGGTATAGGAGAAAGAATTCTCAAATTGAGAATTCTGTCACCCAACGCAGATAGCGCGCTAACCAGACTAGTATGAGTGCTCAACTGCTTTTCAAAATGAAGAATAGTAGCATGGTAGACATACTCTCTAATAATTACACCTAGCGCTCTAGGTAGACCCACCAGAGTGCAAATGACAGATGAAAACTAAAGTTAAGGGTTGTTTTGGTGATTTATAATCAAATACATATTCAAACACTTGTAACAAACTTAAGCTTACAAAAACTGGACTTCATGGACTTAGGGAACCGTAGCTCGATATCAGAGAGACAGTCGGATTGGATTCGGGAGTTCGGGATGCCAAAAAGCGTTTCGAGGTTTGTAAAACCCAATTGAGAAACTCTTAATATTTGACTCCATTTTGACTTCCATATTTATCAGTTATGCTTGATTCCTTTACTCCACACTGTTATTTGGTCGTGAGTTGAGTTTGCTCCCCAAAATATCCTCGTAGTGTGTTCATAATGCGCTAGATTGTAGCACGTGTGACCCGACCCTCGATGAATGGCAACCTGAGCTTGCTTCTGGTGCACGTGACGGTGATTCAATGGACTTGTCCAGTGCCACGAGGGACCAAGTGAAAAAGTGTTGGGGGCACCTAATGAATGGATCTTGGGACTCAAATTATAGTTGTCTGACTTTTACATTCTGCATGTTTATTTAACAGTATTTATTGAATTTCCTTTACTTTTTTACTAGAATCATCGTGTCTTTTGTTATGTCGAGTGCAGATCGTAATACCGGTAAGGGCAAGGGGATCCTAGGCGACTACATCTAATTGATCGCTGTCGAGGATCTACTAGTACGTGTTTATTTTGATATTTTATTTTATTATGGGTATTTGGAAGACTGGAGTGAAACTGTACATATATGTATATACTGCCTTATGGTACTATCGCCTATGTACATAATACTTTTTCGGGTTTCTACAGAAGGACATGCTTATATGAATGGTGCTAATATCATGATGAACTTTATATTTTACTTGCTCAAAGTAAGACTTCCGCTAATTTATTGTTAACTTGTAAGATACAAACCACTAGCACGCTTAGGACTTGAATAAGCTACAAATAGTAGAACTTATGGTATTTAAAGACTTAAGGAAATAACATAAGAAAAATATGAATAACCAATTAACTAAACTAATAACACGACATGAATAATGAGACATGAGGTGGACGGGCAGGTGTTAGACACATGTAGTTAGGTCCACCAGGCGAGGAGTGCACGACATGACAATACCCCAGGGTAGTCTCAGGGTGCGCGGCTGCCACAGATAGTGCTCTAACTTCATATAGCACGCAAATAAGGTCATTAGAGCGTTAGGTAGGCTACCCAGCTCGCTCGGTGCTTTGACAACTCAAAAATCTAAATTTCCCAATTTCATCTTAAACATTCTAAATAAGTCCAATGCCCTAATTAAAGGTCTAAAAACACTCAAAACTTGTTAAATTATATCAAGAAATTAGGGAAGAGTCACCGGGATTTAAATATGAGTTTTGAGGTGTCACGAGGACAAATTAGCTAGAAAATTTGCATAGATTATAAGTAAATTGGTTCTTGTATCTAAGACCATGATATGATAGATGGCATGACACACAAGGTAACTAGACTTCTGAGGTGGTCGGGATCTCACCACTATCTTGTGCAATACATGGGGTATGGGACTCGGGGTTGTCGTCAAGTACATATATACAGGCGACTGACACTTGTGAAATATTATAGAGGTGTAGAGCTTGGCTCCGACCTTCAGCAAAGATGTATAGCACAACTCCATCCTTATATAGTGGAAAAAGACATTATCATAGGACTCACGGCCGACCAGCCCTGGATCATTACTACTTAGCCAAGTGTCAGTTTCATATTGTTTAATTGTAGTATCTTTTAACAAGATTTCTTTTCAACATAGTTGCTATTATTATGCTTTCAGATACTTCTTGTTGTCACGGCCCGAATTTATAATCTCGCTTATTATTTGTAATCAGGATCACCGACCCGTAGCATGGGACCCACACCATGATATGTGTATTGACTGTAGCGAGATGGCCGATGTACATGTTAGGTTTGTTGTGGTGTATGCTTAGTGTATTGTATATGTGTAGACTACTAAGTCACTCCTACTCGTGTATTGGTGTCGAGACGTGGGTGGAGACATGCCTAGAGTTACATGTCTACGTGGGACCGGAGTAAAGAGTGTTGTGGCTAGTCTATTTTGGGTTAGTATAGCTTATATAGTTGTTTTAATGTGGCTATAGTTGGTTTTTAATTAAATGTAACCTATGTTAGCATTTTAAAACAATAACCATATGATTTGCATCGAGACACGTATTAGCACATTTTGAAACCAATTAAGTCATACATTGGAGTTAGTTGGCATGAATTAGTGGAGGTAAGTGGGGCATGTGTTAAGAGGTGTACTATTAGATAGGTCTCGAGATACGCATTGTGTAATTAGATTAATGGTTATTATTCAACCATATCCATTTCATATATATAGTTAGAGAGCAATTAACTCAAACCACATATTTTCATTCTCATAAGCTTATGAGCTAAGAAACTTGCTGGAGAGGTTTGAGGAAGAAGAAATATGTTTGGGTTGGTGAAATCAATGTGTGGTGGTTGATCAAGCTAGTGAACATCCCCAGGGACTCGAACCCCATGTGTTGATCCACTCATAGTGCAATGGACTCAAGATTCTATAACTACTTATAAATCTAAGAAAATGACTCATGAAGGATTCCAAGAATTGGCTATGCTAGAAAGCACAAAATTCTCCAAAGAATACAAGTACAAAGTAGTTCACAACTTATAAATCTCTAATAGCATGCTATTTATACTACATTTACTACAAAACAGCAAGAAATGACATTGCACGTGAATGGATTCAAAAGAATTCAATTTATCAAAATATCATGGAAACTAAGCTCAACAAGTGAGGAGTAACAAATAAGTCCATGATATGAGAGTACAGAGCTAGACATAGTCAATATTGACAACAACAAACAAGTTAAAACTGGAAATGAAATGTAAATAAACTATCAACAGGTATACTGACATCAAGAAATGTAAAGTCCTAGCTTTACCGGCCTCTCAACTCTCCGAATCTCATATTTGAAACTCCCGTAACCTTTTCCTAGGTTTTAAACTTAGCCGGAAAATTACAAATCTTTATGTTTTTAGGGAGATTTGTGCGCTAAGTGACTTGATTAGCGCGCTAACCACTGTATGTAGCGCGCTAACCGAAATTAGCGCGTTAGCTGATCTATCTAGCACGCATGTGCATGGAAAACTTGAATTCTGCAACCAGAATTTTGAGTTTACACCACACATAGGCTACCCAAATGCCTTGGGGGCCTCCACAAACATATCAATACATCACAAACATAAAAACAACCACTAACATGATCTAATTCATGAATTCATCAAATTAACTAAACAAAAACTAGTATGAGTGAATTACCTAGTTGATGTTCACTAGCTTGATCAACCACGACACCTTTATTTCACCAACCCAAACTGATTTTCTTCTTCCTCAATCCTCTCCAGCAAGTTTTCTTCCCTCCTAAGTTTGTAAAATGAAAATATGTGGTTTACATGAATTGATCTCTAACTATATATATGAAATGGGATATGGTTGAATGATAACCATTGATCTAATTACACACACGTACCTCGAGACCTATCTAATGGTACACCTCTTAACACAAGTCCTACTTACCTCCATTAACTTAATCTAAATAATCACAAATAGGTAACTTAATTGGTTTTTTAGATGTGCTAATACGTGTCTCGATGCAAAACACATGCTATTGTTTTAAACTACTAACTTAGGCTACATTTAATTCAAAATCAATATTAGCCACATTAAAGCCACTATGTAACCTATACTAAACTCAAAATAGACTTACCACATAACTCTCCACCCCGATCCCATGTCGGCACACAACTCGAGGCACATCTCCACTCACGTCTCCACCTATACATGAGTAAGAGCGACTTAATAGTCTACACATATACAATACACTAAGCATACGCCACAACAAATCCAATATATACCTCGGCCATCTCGCCGTGGTCAATGCACGTATTACGGTGTGGGTCCCACATTACGGGTCGATGATCTTGATTATGAATTATAAGCGAGATTAGAAATTCGGGTCGTGACACTAATACCCCAAGTAAAGGTCTAAACAAATCCAAAAACATGTTATATCATGAACCTAGGAAAGGGTTACATGAGTTTCGGATATAAAATTTGAGGTGTCGAGAGGTTGAGAAAGCTAGGAATTTACATTTGCTTGGCATGAGTATACTCGTTGGTTGTTTATTTACATTTCATTTCCAGTTTTAACTTGTTTGTTGCAGTCTATATTGACTGTCTAGTTTTGTACTCTCATATCGTGGACTTATTTGTTATTCCTCACTTTTTAAGCTTGGTTTCTATGATATTTTGTTAAATTGAATTCTTTTAAATCCATTCATGTGCTATATTGCATTTCTTGATTTTTTTAGCAAATATAGTATAAATTGCATGCTATTAGGGATTTGTGACTTGTGAATGACTTTGTGGATTTGTATTCTTTGGAGAATTTTGTGCTTTGTAGCATAGCCAATTCTTGGAATCTTTAATGAGTTAATTTCTTGTAATTATAAAATATTTATAAAATCTAGATTCAATTGCACTTGAGTCGATCAGCACATGGGGTTAGAGTCCCCTAGGGATGTCAACACTCGCCACTATGATGAGGCACACGGGGTTAAAGTCCGTACGGTTGCCTGTATAGGGGTTATAGTCCCCAATGACATTGGGGTTAGAGTCCCTAGTGATATTAGTCTATGCGACACCACACACATCCTATAGTGGTTAAGGCTTCACTAATGTACGTCACAACTGACCGGATCTAGATCATAACTATTTAGCCTTGTGTCAGTTTTGCACTTTCAAATACCATTTACTTTTTTTGGAAAATGTGAGTGAATATGTCAACAGGGATTAATGTTATTTTTTGTACTCACCGTTCTTTTTATGATGGTGGGTGTAGAGCCGTCGATGAGCAAGTCGGGCAAAGAAAAGATTGGCGTCACCTTTGAGCCGGCGGCGTACTTTTGGATCGACATTTTACAGGTTTTGATATTTTTGTGTTGTACGGTTATGTTTTTTATGCACTTTGAGGTTGTATATCGGGTTGAGCGTTTAGTTCCTTGACTTATGATGCTATCACATTGTTTACATTCGCCACTTTGTTATAGATGCATGTGATTATTGTTTCCTGTTTCCCACAAACTTAGGATTTTTAATAATTGCTTCAACATAATTTGTTAAAACTTACGCTAAATTTTATAATTTTTAATAAGTTTGTAATTAACTTAGAAACTCAACTGTAAAGTAACATGTGTTTAATTTATCCCAAACACAAGTAGTTGAGGAGATTTGGATAGAAAGGCTGACTAATACGTAGTTAAGTCATACATGGTTAGGATTTAGGCTTAATTACGAGATTAGGTCGGGCGGTCCCCTAGATTAGGGAAGGGGCCGTCACACTTGTATATTTTGGAAATGTGAGCAAATGTCTCTCAGTGTTACTTTCAACTTTCCGGTACTCACCATCCTTTTTATGACAGTAGGCGCAAATCCATCGAGATAATACATTAACCAGATACATGATGATATATTTATCGTTGTTTCATTTTATATATATGTGATCTGTATTTCCTAGTTTTTCACATTCTTAGGTATCATGTTAAAAGCTTCCGCTAAATTGTTAAGACTTTTGCTGAATAAATTCTAAGTTTGTAAAATTTTAATTAACTCTGATTTATTAATTGACATAAGATAAGAAAACATTTATTTGAATAGTTAAATTGTAAGTAGAAATTTTTTTAAAAGGCTTACTAATTCCTTGTTAAGTCCTACGAGGTGAGATTAGGGCTTAATGACGGATTAGGCTGAGCGGTGCCATAATTTGAGAATGGGTCATCACACCTCTATTGGAGAATAGTTGGTTATCTTCCTATGGATCGAAAGGCATTCTGAGTTGAGTATAAGCCACGCCAATCATGTTCGAGCTTAGTATCACTCCTATCACACCTTTAGTCTTTACTTGCACACTCACTGATTTACTAGTTTTGTAACTTCTTGCATGTGATTCTTTTGACATGTTTTTAGTTACCTATCATTTTATCCAAGAAATGTTGATAAGTGGCTTCAGGATTTACTCACAAGGATTGTCACCTTTAGTGACATTTGTAGATCCGTCATGTAGCAGTTCGAGGAAAGAGAAATCAATGACTATATTAGAGCCCTCGATGAATGTCTGGTACTCTCTAGAATAGGTTTACTTATTTGTATTTACTATGTCTTTTATACATTTTAGGTTATGTATTGGGCTGAGAGGCTGGACTCCCAGACTAATGCATGATGTAACACTTTTATCGCCGCTTTTGAAATACATTCACGTGATTTGTTTCCTTGTTTCCACATATAGGTATCTTATTATTGTTTTCACAATATTATTACGAATTCCACAAAAATTATTAAAATATATTAAAATTTTTAATTAACTCTGAAAATAATAAATAATGAAGAACTTGAAATACTTATCCTAAACATGACTTACAAGATCAGTAAGACAAAGGGCTGACTAATACGTTGTTAAGTTCTATGTGACTGGGATTAGGGCTTAATAACGAGATTAGGCCAGGTGGTACCCTGGTTAAAGGTTCGGACCATCATAGTTGGTATCCATAACTCCATAAATCTCGACTAAGATCAATTTTTCCTTCGTTTTGTAAATATGCATGATAATTGTGTAATGGAATGATTACATGTGTGTATTATACAATACTAATTGTCTTAGGTTTGAAACTTAGTCTAAATGAAGGAGAAAAAATTGAAATGACTTGTTAGTTGATTTAAATAAAGCATAATGGAAAGGATTGTAAATATACATAAGGGTACTTTTGTAAAACAAAAAATAGATGGATTTAATTATGGTTTTAGGATCATCCTAGTACTTAAATCCATCAAGATAAGATGTAGGGTGGTGATTGGGCAATCAAAATCTAATCTCACTAACAATGTATTTAAATCAAAAATTGGGCTTTAGACCAATTTTCTTGATTTCAATACGGAGAGAGTTTGAGAGAGAACCCTAAAAGGCTTGGTGGATTTGGTGGAAGAGAGAGAATTTCATCAAGATCTCACAAAGCAAGGTAGAATTTACTTATCTCGTCCTCTCTAGCTTCTAAATTAGATTCATAAAGTTATTTGAGTTTTTGGGTAGGAAATGAATCATGGTGTTTGGAGTTTGATTTGATTCATCTCTGCCTTGTCTTCATTGATTTTAATATTGATTTGTGAATTCGAATCTTGTACTTATGTTTTGTGGCGGCCCAAAATCCCAAGGTAATTTGGGCCCCGCCATGCCGCCAGACGCGTCACCAGGTTATGCCATGTCATCTGCCTACCTATCCATGACGGCCGTGACAAGTGCTCAACCTTTTCATTTAGCCTAACTGTTTCAATTATCATGCATTTTTATGAAAACATGTCTGTAATTTAATTTAGATTGTCTATCCATTTATCTCAATTAATTTACGGTAAGTTATTTAATTGTTCCTTGGTCTTTTCAACTAAATATGTGAGTTATCAATAATAGCAGATGTCTTTCATTTTAGATAAAGAAAATGATAATTATCATCAAATCTACTTCATTGACAAACTCTAAGCAGTGGAAAACCCATCAAAAGGATACCATGTATATATAAGGCGACAAAATGTACAATGAAATCAACATACATGTATTAGTGTATCAAATCTCCCAAAATATACCAAAAAACAGTAACATAATATATACAAACACGTACGAGAAGGTCTAGTTGAGGCTCTCGATGATTAGATTAAGTCTCCAAGTACGGCCTTCCCTCAGCTCATTGTATGATCTGCACTCGGTCATCCATGCAAAAGTTGATGATGAGTCCTGTGGGTAAATCCCCAGAAAAAACGCAAGTTGCATTTAATAAGAACGTAATAAAACGGCTACAAATCATGCTAATCAATGAGAAATACACTGAAAACGCCTACAAATCAAGCTAATCACGAGGGAGCTGATCATACGATCCCGTCGACCATATGCAGACACACACAAGAGTGGAGTGGTCAAACAAATCCAAACGGGCATAATTCTGTTGTATAATGAAATAAAGCAATAAATAAATGCTACGGGTTTTTCTGGTGAGGTTTACTTACCAAATTGCAATAAAAACTTGGTCCTAGCTGCTCGCTAGTCTTCGAAATACCGTCTGTCGGTCCCCTAAGCTTCCCTAGGCTTCGAGTGTCCTACATACCAATTTTAATAATATACGGTCACATTAATTGATTTTATATTATGGGAGGCCACCTCGGTCTCTGCCTTCTACAACATCATCAATTTTTTATTTTTATTTTTTCTTCCTCTTCTTTTCTTTTTATTATTTAACATCAACAATTCAACTAGAACAACAACAATTCAACAAAAACAACAACAATTCAACAAAAACAACAACATCATCAACTATGCTCCATTAAACCATCAACTTACATTTTATCGCCAAAAACTTCAAAAACATGAAATGGATCTAATGCATCAAGAAATTTTTGTTGTACTAATATTTAGGTTCAAAAATAGTGAAAGACTTCAATTAAAACCATTAAAATTCGTTTTACAACAAACACCCAATTCTTGGTTGCACTTCAAGACAATATTAAAGTAAAAATGGAGAAGATGTGAGAGTTTGGGTTACCTTAATTTTTAACTTGATTTCTTAGCTCCCAATTGATCCAAAGCTCCTCCGATAGATTAAGTCCATCCCTTGCTCTCTTGATCTCCTTATCTAGTTAGGTTAGATGTAAAGAAAAACTCCAAATTTGCATGTTGGGCAAATGCACTAAGTTCTCTTTTTATACTAATTCACATAATAAGTCCGAACATGTATCTCGAGGTTCATCAAAGGACCCTTATTAAATCCAGCCAAACTTATGTCCCACATGTATCAATTTAATAAGTCAATTTAAGATTTTTATTTCTCAAATTTCAAAGCACTAGGCACATATTCGTTACTTAGCCAAATTAAATTACCATAGACCTACTATTTGGTCTCATTAGTCTAGCTAAATGTTTATTTGAAGTAAACATACCAAAATTAGGCAAGGTACTTGTCCAACTAGCTACCCGGCGTCGTTGCGCATCACGAGGCTCATCGGATCTATTTTTACCAATTAGTATTTTGTTCAAGTTGGGTCAAGTTTATTTGACTATTGAGACTAGAATATTATTGTATATTGAAATTTATGCGTCTAAGCTATCACGTTCTCAAGGCGCTATTCGCCACACTCGTAACTCACATAAAACACAATAATCAACGGTACAGGTGTAATGATATAATTCATAGTAAAACATAATAAATAACCATCACTCAAATATAACATTATAAATTGTACCTCGATAGGCGTGCCCTAGACTAATCCGCGACATCCACGTGGGTCTGAGCTGGGTCTTAGTCTAAAATTAGATAATTAAATAATTCTTATTAAGCGGGCAGTCACAATCTCCCCAACTAAAAGGGATTTCGTCTCGAAATCCAAACTTAAGGTAAGATACTAACCGTTGAAAAGCTAGGGGTATTTCTCGTGCATTGTAGACTCTCTCTCCCAGGTAAGACCCTTGTCTCTATGACACTGCCACCTGACAAGGACCTTGGGAATCCATTTGATCCTGAGAACCTGAACTCTACGATCTACTATCTTGATAGGGTGTTCCTCGTACGTCATGTCTGGCCTAACCTCCATGTGGGTCACATCCACCATAGGTCTCGCCCCTAATCTCGCTAGTCTCAGCATGAAACTGTGGAAGACGTCGTGAACCCCTGCCAACTATTGGTAGCCTTAACTGATAAGCGACCTCCCGATCTTATCTGACCATTTGATATGGCCCAACATATCGTGGTGCAAGTCTCCCATTGATCTCAAGTCTCTGGTGACCCTTCAAAGGAAAATCTTTTAAGTACACCCAGTCGTCTACTTTATAGCTCAGCCCGTCGTGGTACTTATTCGAGTATTTCAGTTGTCTATCCTAAGTAGCTTTAATCTCTGACGAATCAGCCTAACTTTCTCTGTGTAGTCTACAACAAACTCAAGCCCAACGGTAACTGCATCCTCGGGCTCTACCCAACAAACTGTAACACGCAAGCTCGAGCATGTCTTCCAGTATCTGTATAGTTCACTCTGACTGCCCATGGGTTTGTGGGTGGTAAGTTGTGTTGTATTGAAGTCTTGTACCATATAGCTCTTGCATAGCCTTCCATAACTGTGACATCAGTTGACTGCCTATGTCTGTTACTATTGATAAAAGTACACCATGTAATCTGACGAACTCTCTCTCGAAGAGCGTTCACAACTGTGGAAAGGTGTATCTCATAGAAACTGGAACGAAATGGGTTGATTTCGTTGATCTATCCATGACAACCCATACAACATCATGGTTGAGTGGAGTCCATGGTAACGCATTGACAAAGTCCATAGTAATGAGTTCCTACTTCCACTGAGGGATCGGTAGCAGCTGTAGAAGTCCTCTAGACCTCCGGTGCTCAGCCTTCACCTGGTGGCACACCTCACATACCCTCACATACAGGCGAACACATCATAACAAGTGCTTAATTTCTTGATACATCTTATTTTGGCCGGGGTGAACTTTGTATCTGGATCTGTGAGCCTCCTAAAAAATGCCATATCACAATTTTGCAACTGCTGAAATCCATAATCTACCTCTGTGTCGTAAACACCCATCTATTGACTCTCTCCAATATGGGAAGTCAGAACTCTGTGCCATTTCTCATAACCTCTTATACATCGTATCAGCTCGCTGACTCTTTAATACTCATGGAATGGAAACTGTTGGAACTCACATCCGTACGCAAATGTGTACCCCTTTTGTCTTTGGGACCTCTGACAAACTCATGGTAATTGTTGCCTCAAGTATGCCAAACTGGTAAGTCATCACCTCTCTATCCGGTCCTCTCCTACTAAGGGCATCTGTTACAATTCCCCTTCCCAAGTTGGCACCCAATAGAAAAGTCGTAGTGCTTTAGCAACTCTAACCTTTGTTAATGTCTCATATTTAGACCTTTCTAAGTGAAGAGATACTTCAAATTGTGGTGATCTGTGTTTAGGGTGAACCTCTCACCAAAAAGGCAATGTATCCACGTCTTCAATACAAACATGATCGCTGCAAACTCTAAATTGTGCACTGGATAGTTTCTCTCATGGTTCCTTAGCAGACGTGATAAATAAGTAATTACTTTGTCAACTTGCATCAGTACACATCCCAATCCGGTGCTACACGCATCTATGGAAACTGTCAACTCCTTACTCAACTCTAGTAATACTAATAGAGTTGTGGAGGTCAACCTCTTCTTCAGCTCTACAAAGGCTGCCTCGCACGCATCGAACCACAGAAACTCGACATCCTTCTTGGTTGATCAAGTCATAGGGGCCGAAATCCTGGAACAATTCGGTCAAAGCATCGGTAATAGCCTGCTAATACTAAGAAGCTCTTAACGTTTGTCATACTCTCTAGTGTACTCCAGTCGATGATTGCATGAACCTTACTCAAGTCCACCGATATACCCCTGTCACTGATCATTTGCCCTAAGAACTTTACTTCAGAAAGCCAAAACTCACACTTACTGAATTTGGCATATAATTGGTGCTCTCTCAGAGTCTTTAGTGTCTCTCTGAGATGCCTCTCATGATCCTCACGAGTCTTAGAATAGATCAAGATATCGTCTATGAAGACTATCACGAATCGATCTAAAATGGCGTCAAAACTCGATGCATCAAATCCATGAACACCGTCGGTGCGTTCGTTAGTTTGAACGGCATAACGGTAAACTAAAACAATCCATAATGTGTGCTTAACACTGTTTTGGATATATCCTCCTCTCTAATCCTCAACTGGTGATAACCTGACCTTTAGATCAATCTTAGGGAAGAACTGCGCTCCGACCAACTGGTCGAACAAATCGTCGATCATGGGTAGTTGGTATCGATTTTTGATTGTCACTTGATTGAGTCTCTTGCAATAAATGCACATCCTTATACTACCGTCGTTTTTCTTCACAAAAGGATTGATGCTCCCTAGGGATACATACTCGGGTATATTAAACCCTTCTCCGACAAATCCTCTAACTTAGCCCTCAACTCTTCATGCTCTACTCGCGACATACGGTATAGTCAGCTTGCTATAGGTTGGATGCCTAGCGCTAGCTTAATCGTAAACTCTATCTGCCTATGTGGAGGTAATCCAGGTAAATATCAAGAAATACATTCTGAAACTCGCACATCACTGGGACATCCTCAAGTCTGATTGCTAGCCTCTCAATTGGCTCTCCTGTCCTCAAAAGAATGTCCATCACCTGGGTGGTGGCTAATCTACCCCTGGTGATCGGAAGTGCGGTCACGACTCCGATGAATGAGGATTTAGGAATCCCTGGTATCTGGAAGGTGGCGGTCTTACTAAAACAATCCAATTGAGCGTGGTAAACCAAAAACCAATACACGCCTAAGACGACATCAAACTTTAGGTACTCAAGTACACAGAGATCTATGGGTAATTGGTGACCACTAACCTCAACTGGATAGTCTCTATAGATTCTGTTAGGGTAAAACTTGTCCCCGGCAGTTGTACTAAAACCTCTGGTGTCAACCCCAACTCTCCTACTATCTGTCTCGAAATAAATGATAATGTAGAACTAAAATAAATCAACGAATGCATGCTACGACTATAAATAATCAACATACCCTCGACTAGATGTTGTGAAGCGTCGCGGTTGAGCTCTGCCACTGCATGAACCTGCTCTTTGGCCTATACCAGTGGAGGTACAATTGGTGGCACGAACTCACTGGTGCACTGATTCAGCTAGTGCCTCCTCTGTCTACATCGAAAATAAAGAATGTGTTCCTTACTCCTAGATCCCTAACCCTGCTAACTTCTGGCCCTGACCATGTCTATGCAGCCTCTAACCCTGGCCCTGCCACTGCTGAGCTTGTCCCTATCTCTATCCCTGCCACTACTGCCCTTTGTCTTTGCCCCTCTAGCCCTGACCCTGAGCTCGCCCACGTGGAGGGTGGATGGCCATGACCTGATGCTACCGAGCAGGTACTATAGCATAAGCGCCAAACGCCTACCATCATCATGTTGCGCATTTGTCCCCGTTAATCTCTTGGCTAGGGGCTTCTCTTGCCCTTCCTATCTTATCTGACTTGGTTGCTCGAACCCTCTTAATATACGGGAGTCGGGGCGGTTTCACTCATCATGGCATATGTCTCATGAGCCAATGCCCGCTCATAGACCTCCCGTAAGGTCCCAGCCCCTGTCGACATGATGGCACTACCAATCTTTGGCCAAAGTTCCCGAACAAAGTAGTGGACTCAAAGCCACTCGGTCTAGCTACATCTATGGCGAACACCAGCAGGTACTTAAACATCTCCACGTACTGAATCACGGTGCGAGAGCCCTGCCTCAGTGTTAAGAACTCCTCTCATAGTTGGACCTCCATCAGAATGTACTGATCATAGAAGACTCGGCTGAACTCGGCCCAGGAGGTCGACTCTCGATGGGCGGCTGTGTGTGCGGTCCACCATACCGCGACGTCTCCCTTCAACATGAAGCCTGAGACTCTGCCTCGTATGGTGTCATGAATCCTCAACAGTGCATGAAGCCTCTCAGCCATCTCCCAGTTACCGCTAGGTCCCCGCCTCCATAAATGTATCCATCCTAGAATCTAAAAACTCTTTGACTAGCTTAGCCTTAGCTGTCAAGGCTGTCGCAAACACTATTTGCTACTCTGTTGTAAGCGCAAGATTAGCTTTTGGGTAATCGCTAGTGTAGCTGCGAGGGTAATCAACTCCGCGAGAATCTCGACTTTGGTTGCCGCGAGCGGCATATCCTGATTAGTCAGGGTGACAGTTGTCTTAATAATAGTAGGGGTGGTGGCAAGTGTTACAGTCACATGTGTGGTCATTGCCTGTGATCAAAGCAGTCTCAAGATTTCCTCGTGCCACGCGCCATGAAGTTTGATGGTGTCACGTCTACTCTTATTTGAGTTGACTCACACAGGGCCGCTCGTCTAGCCTCCATCTGCCATAGTAGGTGGAATCGGTTGTCCATCCATCTCGAATCTGCAAGCGCGGATGTGTTCCAGTCAGTGTCGTATACGCGTATATATACATATTACAAGTCAAAACATGAACGTATAAACCCTAAACTATCCGTCTCACTATTCTTCCCTAACTAAGGTTCTAAGTCAAGTTAACAAGTTTTCGCATCGTAAGTTCGTTTTGTAAGTCATATTCGCTTTCGTTACACTTTTCCCTAGGGTCATATGAACCTAGGCTCTGATACCAACTGTGACGACCCCAAATCCCAAGGCAATCTGCGCCACGCCATGCCGGCAAACACGTCACCAGGTTATGCCACGTCATCTGCTTGCCTATCCATGATGGCCCGTGACAAGTGCTCAACTTTTTCATTTAGCTTAACTATTTATATTATCATGCATTTTATGAAAAAAGTCCTTAATTTAATTTAGTTAGTCTATCCATTTTTCTCGCTTAACTTATATGGTAAGTTATTTAGTTATTCCTTGGTCTTTTTAACTAAATGTTTGAGTTATCAATAATAGCGAAAGTCTTTCATTTTAGATAAAGCAAATAATAATTATCAAAAAATTTACTTCATTGACAAACCCTAAGCAGTGGAAAACCCATCAAAAGGATACCATGTATAGTATATATATATATATATGGCGACAAAATGTACGATGAAATCAATATACATGTATTAGTGTATCAAGTCTTTCAAAATATATCCAAAAATAGTAACATAATATATACAAACTCCGACAAGATGGGCTAATGGAGGCTCTCGATGATCAGATGAAGTCGCCAAGTATGGCCTTCCCCCGGCTCGCCGTAGGATCTACACTTGATCATCCATGCAAAAGTTGATGACCAATCCAGTGACTAAATCCCCGAAAGAAACACAATTTGCATTTAATGAGAATGTAACAAAATGGCTACAAATCATGCTAGTCAATAAGAAAATACACACAAAAGGGATAATAGCATGAACATAAGTCGCTCGGGAAGTAATAAATGTCGGACACGAGTTTGGTAGATATCTGCTGAAATCTGGGATTGATAATATTGGGTCGAGGAGACTCTGGTGACGAAGTGACTATCTGCCACCGCTCCAAAGTTAATGACGAACTCCGTTGGTCGGGACTTTACAACTCCAGGCCAATCGCCTCGAATGAAAGGAATCTGTGTCAGAGTTAACTCCTCACGACACCATCTCTCGAGTCATTGACTCACGATGTAAATCTCATGCGTAGCATAAGGCATGACCGGAACCGCAACAACCATCGGATTGCTAATCACGAGGGAACCGGTGAGGGGCATATCGTCACTTCGATCATATACAAACACACGTGGGAGTGGAGTGATCAAACAAATCCAAACGGGCATAATTCCGTGGTATAATGAAATAAAGTACTAAATAAATGCTACGCGTTTTTCTGGTGGGGTTTACTTACCAAAATGCGAAAAAAAACTCGGTCATAACCGCTTGCTCGTCTCCGAAATACCCGTTTGTCGGTCCCCTAAGCTTCTCTAAACCTCGAGTCCTACATACCAATTTTACTAATATATGGTCACATTAATTGATTTTATATTGTGGGAACAAAAATAAGAATTTTTATTCTAATTTTTATTTTAGTTGTGACACATTTTTCGGGTTACACAGGTTGCAAAATGCCCAAAAATTCTCAAAACCCGATTTTATATATTTCGCCCAATTCCTCCTATTTTCTATTATTTTTTGAATTTTTCTGAATTTTTTTTTGTTTTTACATATTTTTCTATAATGTATTGTATTATTTTTATTTTACTTTACTTTAAGTTAATTAATTAATTTTAAATGGAGTTGGGCCCACCTAAACTGGGCCTGAGTTGACTGGGATCGGTGCCGCCTAACATGGCCGAGCATGGGCTAGCTTGGCCCAAGGTCTTGCAAGAACGCATGGAGCGTGCATGCGAGACCACCTTGGTCTCTGCCTTCTATAGTATCATCAATTTTTTTTTTTTTTTTTCTTCCCATTCTTTTCTTTTTGTTATTCAACATTAACAATTCAACTAGAGCAACAACAGCTCAACAAAAACAACAACATTGTCAACTATGCTCCATTAAACCATGAACTTACATTTTATCACCAAAATCTCCAAATATATGAAATGGGTCTAATGGATCAAGAAATTTGTGTTGTAAACTAAAATTTGGTTCAAAAATAGTGGAAGACTTCAATTAGAACCCTTAAAATTCGTTTTACAACAAACACCCAATTTTTGGTTGCACTTCAAGACACCATTAAAGCAAAAATGGAGAAGATGTGAGAGTTAAGGTTACCTTAATTTTTAACTTGACCGGCCTAATCCCTTTATTAAGCCCTAACTTCACCATATAGGGCCTAACAAGGAATTAATCTGCCAGTTAAAAACTTTATTACATATCAATTATTCATCATTCAAATAAATAGAAACATATATTATCCTATGTAAATTCATAAATCAAAGTTAACTAAAATCATCTTGACTTAAAAGTTATTTAGCCTAAGTCTCAACAATTCAATTAGCGGAAACTTATAACATATAGCCTAACCTTTATGAAAAAAATAGGAAATAGAGATCACATGCGTATATATAATGAAACGATGATATATAACAACTTGTATTTGGTCAAGGTACCCATCACTCATCCCATAATATACAACCCCAAAAGAATATCATATACATATGAAAGTAATACATCAAAACAAAACCTACAAAACTGGTGTAGCAATGCTCCACTGGCTCAAAGGTAGTCATCGATCTTCTCTTTGCTTGGCCTGCTACTCGATGGATCTTCACCCACCGTCACAAACTAGACAGTGAGTACTTGAAAATAGAAAGTAATAATGAGAGACATTTGTTCACATTCCCAATTATGCAACAAGTATCAAAAGGCATAATAATAATAGCAACTAGCTGAAAGATTATCTTGCAAAGAGATACTTTAGTTAAACAAAATGAAACTGACACTAGGCTAAGTAGTAATGATTTAAGGTCGATCGGCCGTGATCTTTATCACATCAGACTTTCCACTATATATGGACGAAGTTGTGCTCTACATCTCTTTTGAAGGTCGTACTTACACGGTACAATACGCCTTTACAATTATCCCAAATGTCAGTCACTGGAATGTATACTTGCCAACAACCCCGAGTCTTACAACTTGTGAAGTCACCCAAGTCATGCTTGCCAACAACCCAGAGTCCGAAACCCTGTGTGTTGCGCAAGATCGATCACCTTAGAAAGTCTAGTGACCCCCATATGTCAGAAGGATTTCTATCATAAAAGGACCCTAGATACAGGAACCACTTTCGTATTCAAGAACAACACGACATTGAAATCCAACAAATACAATTGCATTACTAATGCACAAAGGATATAGATTCACAACACTATGTAAAAGCTCCTAATAACATGCTATTTCACTGACTACTAGTAATAACAGTCAATAATGACATAGCACATTAATTGGAGTCAATGAAATCATTTGATCAACAAACTATGCCATGAAACAACCTCATGTAATGAGAAATGAAAACAAGTTATGGCATACAGAGTACAAATGCAATTTAGTCCAAATGACTGAGAATGCATAATCCAATAGGAATGAAATGTAAAGAAATATCTCACTCATTTTCCTTACATACTCACGCAATTTCCTATGCTACTTCAGCATCCCAACACCTCGATACTCGTGTTTGAGCTCCCAAAACAATTCCTTAGGTTCTTGACATCACATTAAATGTTTTTGAGTGTGTTTGGACCTCTACTTAGTGTTTTAGAATCATTTATAGTGTTTAAGCCATTTTTGAAAATTTCTGATTTTTGTGCTGTAACAGCAATTAGCGTGCAAATTTTCATACTTAGCGCGCTACGTGCAGTAAAACCCAAAATTTTGCAATCTGAATTCTGAATTTTATCAACACATAGGCTATGCTAATACCCTGGGAACCATCATACACACCTCTAGAACTCCAAGACACCATTTACAACATAAATCAATAACCCACAACATCAAATACATGAATTCATGGATTTAAGCTATGTTAATGGAGTAGAAATGTTACCTAGCTTGATGAATGCTAGCTGAACTTGATCTTTTCTTCGCCAACTCCACTGGTTTGCTGATCTTCTTTTTCCCCAGTAGCTCTTCACTTCTCCGGCAAGTTTGCTTCTTAACTAAGCAATTGAACGAGAGCGTGTGAGGTGCTTTTGTTGATCATAAGTTTTATATAGTTGAATTGGATATGGTTGAATGATAGCCCTTGATCATTTGTGCACACGTATCTTGAGACTTAACAAGTGGATCTCCTACACATACATGTCGCACAAGTTCATGCTTAAGCGACACCAAACCATAACTCCATTGGTGTTGAAGCATGTCAACTTGTGTCTCGAGACATGTCAAATGGCTTATGTTTTAACTTACTAACTTAGGTGTGTCACAGCTAATCAACCATAATCCATACAACTCACTTAATAAAACCATATAACGCGTGTACCAACTTACCTTATCACTCTCTGCCTCGGTCCCACGTCGGCACGCTTATTAAGACAACTCCCTACTCATGTCTCGACACCTATCAACACGTAAGCATGACTTAGTAGTCTACACATATACAATACACTAAGCACACATAAGCACAAATATAACATTTATTTCGGCCACCTAGCTTTGGTAATGACACGAATCTCGCTGCGGGTCCCACGTCACGGGTCATTTGATCCTGATTAACTCATTAAACTAAGATTAGCTATTTGGGCAGTGATAGTAGTACTACATTTGTAGATTGTCTTGTAGTATTTTTGCAGGTTAAGGCTTACTAGATCATCACTCGACTCGCTGGGTTATCCGGAGGGGTTTGGCGATGGTTAAGGCCGGGCAGCTCATGTTATAGGAATTGGGGTATCGCAGCCAACGTTCTTGATAAGTAAGAAAACAAATTTGAATAAAACACAAACCTTAGAGCGGAAACCAGTTTATCATAACTTAGAAACTATTAGTTGGAAAGTAAGTAAAAGTGAGTTGGGGATGACTATATGTATAAGTAATGACTACATATGTATATGTATCCGGTACGTGTGTAATAGCTTATTTCTCATCGCAATCGACTTGCAGATAATGATGGCAAATCCACTAGAGGGCAGAGTTGCTAACGATAGTGGTAGTTAGCCTCCTATTACGATTGATGAGTTTCAAATGTTATTTAACCGGGTTCCAACTCAGGGACTGCAGTTGGCCGAGTTTGTAACTTTCATGACGGCACACATGGCTGCATACACAAAAGTCACCCATAATACCACTACTACTACTTTAGTGCTTCCAGAGACTGAGACACCAACTTCACCAGCCAGTACTACCTCAGGGCCACTAGCAGCATTACCACATTACCACAAACGTCGGTATATCTGAAAGCACCACATCCACCTTAGTTAACGAATTTCTTAGTGTCGACTGTAGATGATGTTGTGATTACTCCTACTCCCACACCTACCACCACTAGCTCTCCTTTGATTGAGGACGCCAAGCTAGTGAAAGAGTTCATAAGGTTAAGACCATTATATTTCTCGAGATAGAAGAACCATGAGAATATTGAGAAATGGGTCATATCACATGAGAAGCTTCAATTCCTTTTGGGCGTTCAGGGCAGGTTGTGTCACGACCAAATCATTAATTTGACTTTAATCTTTTAATTAGGATCAAATGACCCATGACGTGGGACCCACTTCGATATACGTGTCACGACCGATGCGTGATGGCTAAAGTAAATGTTATATTTGTAATGATGTATGCCTAGTGTATTGTATATGTGTAGACTACTAAGTCATTGTTACTTGAGAAGAGGTGTCGAGACTTGTGTGGGAACGTGCCTCGAGTTGTGTGCCAGTGTAAGACCGAGGTAGAGAACAATATGGTGAGTTGGTATAAGCTTTGTATTGCTTTTATAAGTGATATAAGTGGGGCTATGGTTGATTAAGTGTCATATACACTTAAGTTAGTAAGTTAAAACAATAGTCACTTGATATTTCCCAGGACACGTAATGACCCATCTCAACACCAATTGAGTCACTTATTGGTGTCATTTGACATGAGTTAGTGGAATGTCTGTTAATAGGTGTACCATTAGATAGGTCCCAAGATACGTGTGCACATTAAGATCAATGGCTATCAACCAACCATATCCGATTCATGAATATAAAGCTTTTAGTCAACACAAGTAACTCAGCTCTTTAATTTTGATTTCTTAAGAGAGAAGGAAACTAGCTAGAGATGGATGAGCTACTGGAGAATAATAAGATTAATAAAAACTTGGTGATTTAATAAAGGAGATCATCAAGTTAGGTAACTTCTTTACACCATAAAGTTAGCTCAATTCAAATGAATTCATGAATTTGATGTATGGGTTGTTGTTTTATGTTGTGGTAGATGTTGTGGAACTCAAAAAGTGTGTATGGAGATTCCTTAGGCATTAACATGGCCTATGTGTAGAGAAAACTCAGAAATCTAATTGCAGAATTATGGGTTTTACTGCACATAGCGCGCTAGTTGTATCAGCTAGCGCGCTAACTTGGATTAGCGCTCTGGATCCGGATTGGTAGAGCGCTAATGAGTCATTAGTGCGCTAACCCCAGACATTAGTGCACTAGGTCTATGATAGCATAAAAATTGCAATTTTCAAAAATTCTTTAAACACTATAAAAGAGTCTAATACCTTAAGTAAAGGTCCAAACACACTCGAAAACTATAATATGATATCAGGAACCTAAAGAAGAGTTACAGGGATTCAAATACGAGTTTCAAGGTGTTGGGAGGACGAAATAGCATAGAAAATTACATGGATTGTAAGTAAACTGATTGAGATATTTCCTTACATTTCGTTCCTATTCATATGTTCATTTCCAATCGTTTGGACTGATTTACCTTTGTATTAAATATGCCATGACTTGTTGTTCATATGTTCATGTGGTCAGTGAAATAACGTGTTATTAGGTAGGTGTTACATAGTATTGTAATCTATTTTCTTTGTTCATTAGTATGCAATGGTTTTGTTGGATTCCATTACTGTGTTTTTCTTGAATATGAAAGTGGTTCTTGTATCTAGGACCACTTTATGATAGAAATCCAGCGGGCATATGGGGTTCACTAGACTTTTCAGGGTTATCGAGATTTCTCCACTATCTTGCGCAGCACATGGGGTACGGGTGTCACTGCTCGAATTTCTATTCTCATTTATTATCTATAATCAAGATCACTAACCCGTGACGTGGGACCCACACTTTGATATATATGTGAATTGACCGAAAGCAAGATGGTCGAGATATATGTTAGATTTGTTGTGATGTATGTCTAGTGTTCATATATGTGTAGATTACTAAATCACTCCTACCAATGTATAAGCGTCGAGATGTGAGCGGAGATGTGCCTCGAGTTGCATGCTGACATGAGATCGGGGTAGAGATTTATTTTCTAAGCTTATATTGATATTAGTATGGTTTAAATAGTGGCTTTAATGTGACTATTGTTGATATAAAATTAAATGTGCCTAAGTTAGTGATTTAATTCAATAGCCATGTGATTTATATCGAAACACGTACTAGCACATTTAGAGACAAATGGAGTTACTATTAGTGTTACTTAGGATAAGTTAGTGGAGGTTAGTAGGAAATGGGTTTCAGCATATACCATTAGATAGGTCTCGAGACACGTGTTTACAATAAGATGTGTGGCTATAATTCAATCATTTCCATTTATATATACATAGTTAGAGATTAAGACATGCAATCCAAGTTTTTCACTTACATCAACTTAGCAAACAAGAAAGAACTTGCTGGAACTTGAGGAAAGAGAGAAATTAGGAGAAAACAGTAGATTTTGGTGAAGAAGATCAAGTTTTACATACACTAGTTTATTTAGTTTCAATTTGAAGAATTCATGGATTTAATGATATACATAGTTGTTTTTGTATTGTTGATGATGTTTTGGGGTTTTGGGAGTGTGTATGGAGATCCCCAAAGCATTGATGATGCCTATGTGTGGAGTAAACTTAGAATTTTGTTTGTAGATTTTTGGGTTTTCCTGCACATAGTGTGCTAGATGAAACAATTAGCACGCTAATCTTTGTTAGCGTGCTAGAGACAATAGTTAGCTTGCTAATTCATTTTATTAGCGCGCTAATTACATGACAACACAAAAATCTACAATTTTCTAAAATTTCCAAAACACTATGATTGAGTCTGAAACCTTAAGTAAAGGCCTGAACACATCTCAAAACATGTTATAGGTCATCAGGAACCTAGTAAAAGGTTACGGAAATGCGAATACAAGATTTGAGGTGTCGGGAGATCGGTAAAGCTAGGGCTTTACATTGTTTGATGTGAGTATACTCATTGATTATTTGTTTACATTTCATTTCCCATTTTAACTTGTCTATTATAGTCTATATTGATTATGTCTGGCTTTGTACTCTCATATCATGGACTTGTCTGTTATTCCTTACTTGATGAGATTGGTTTCCATGATATTTTGATAACTTGAATTCTTTTGAATCCATTCATGAGCTATATGTCATTTCTTGCTTTAGTACAGTAATGTATAAACATCATGCTATTAAGGATTTGTGAGTATGAATGGCTTTATGGACTTGTACTCTTTGGAAATATTTGTGCTTTGTAGCATAGTCAAATCCTCAGGATTTTTCTTGAAATTATAAAGTAGTTATAGAATATATACTCCATTGCACTACGAGTAGATGAGAACACGGGGTTAGAGTCCCTGGGGATATTGGCACTCGCCACTAAGATGAGGTACCTGGGGTTAGAGTCCTTGGGGTTACTGATGATATACAAGGTTGAAGTCCCTAGTGAGGTTGATTGTGTAAGACATTTACATTCCTTAGTGGTTAATAAATTCACTTACGTATGTCACAGCCGAACAGATCTAGATCATAACTATTTAGCCTTATGTCTGTTTCACTAGTTTAACTGTAGTATTTCTTAGCATGAGTGTGGTACTTGTCATTCTTTATTTAACTTATGCTTTTATATAGCATTTAGTTTGATTTGGAAATGTAAACGATTTTGTCAACGGGGTTTGATTTGGAAATGTAAAAAAATTGTCAATGGGGATTGCTGTTACTTTTTGTACACACCATCCTTCTTATGACAGTGGATGCAAAGCCATCGACAAGCAAGCCTAGCAAGGAGAAGATTGGCGACTACCTCTGAGCTAGCGGTGTACCTGTGCATCGACATTTTGTGGGTTTTGGTATTTTATGTATTATATACATATGTTTTTTATATGTTTGGGGTTGTATATCGGGATGAATGCTTAGTTCATTGACTTATGATGACCATCGCACTGTTTATATTTTCCAATTTGTTATATATGCTTGTGATCATGGTTTCCTGGTTTCCACACATTAGGATTTATAATAATTGCTTCTGCATAGGGGTGAGCAGGGGTTTTCGAAAAACCGCCCAAACCGCCCAAACCGACCAAACCGCACGGTTTGGTCTGGTTTTCAAAATTCGCGGTTTGGTCGCGGTTTGCAAAACGTAAAAATCGCAGAATCGCGGTTTGGTCGCGGTTTTCATTTTGGGAAAACCGCGGTTTAACCAAACCGAGGGCATTTTGGTAAATACAAACCAAAACCCTAAAATATTAAAAAATTAAATAACACAATCATCTTCCTCTTCCTTTCCTCTCATTCACTCCCGCATCACCTCCTTCACTCTCGCCGCCGTCACCTCCCTCACTCCCGCCGCCGCCTCCCTTTCACTCCTGCCGCCCGTGCCTCCCTCTCTCCCATTGTCGCCTCCCTCTCACTCCCGTCTTCTTGTCACCTCCTACTCCCACCGCCGTCACCTCCCTCTCACTCCCGCCGCCGTCACCTCCCTCTCTCTCACTCACGCCGTCGTCATCTCCCTCTCTCCCGTTAGATCGCCTCCCTCTCACTCCCGCCGTCACCTCCTCTCTCTCTCCCGGTCGCCTCCCTCTCACTCCCGCCGCCGTCACCTCCCTCTCACTATCGCCGCTCCTCTCTCCACTCACAGCTGCTGTCGAATCCATCTCCATTGTCGTCGCCTTCCACCGCGCGAACATCCACAGCTGCCTCTCACCGCTGCCTCGCCGCGCCTCACACCAAAACTGCAACCAAACCGACCAAACCGCAAAAACCGCGGTTCGGTTTGGTTGCGGGTTTGGTGGTTCGCGGTTTGGTGGTGGTTTGAAAAATCACTACACCGTAGACCCTCGGTTTGGTCGCAGCGGTTTGCCCACCCCTACTTCTGCATAACATATTAAGCTTTCCGCTAAATTTTATAATTGTTAATAAGTTTTAATTAACTATAATTTCCAAATGTAAAATGATGTGTTTTACTTATTCTAAACATGAGTTGGAGTTGATTCTGATATAAAGGCTGACTAATACACGATTAAATCCTATGAGGTTAGGATTTAGGCTTAATTACGAGATTAGGCTGGGCGGTGCCTAGATTAGGAAGGGGTTGTCACAGTTGGTATCAGACGCTTGTTCTCAATAAGTAAGACACAAAACTTGAATAAAACACATTGTATATTTGGAAACCAGATGATAGTTGCCTAGAAACTATTAGTTGGGAAATGTTAAATTCTATATGTATATATCTACAAGTTGTGACACGTAGTAGCTTATTCGCGTTCGTTATCTACCTGCATACATTAATGGCAGATATATGCGATGACAGAGATACTGGAGCTAGCGACAGTCAGCCTCCTACTGCCTCAGCTGACGATTATCAGAGGCTATATGACCGGGTCGCGGCTTTGGGGTAGCAGTTAGCTGACTTCATTGCCTTCATGAGAGAGCACATGGCAGCTGTCACGCCAGCCCTTCCCGCCACTCAGACTACTACAGTGACATCCAGATTACTCGGACTGAGACTACACCAAATACTACTACAACAGGACCTCGAGCACCAGCACCATTAGTGTCACGGCCCGTATAGACCCCATACCACCACATCCGCCTGAGTTACCGATAACGACTATACAGGAGACGCCTATAGCTAGGGACACATCTACTCCTACGCCTTCTGAGGCAGCTGCACTATTGAGAGATGCCGAGCTGGTGAATGAGTTCAGCAGGCTTAGGCCAGTTTTCTTTGTCGAAAAGCGAGTTCACAAGAAGATCGAGAGATGGGTTCTCTCACAGGAGAAGTTACATATACTATTGGGAGTTGAGCACATGTTACAACCCATTCTATCTGACTACACTCTAGAGAATGGTGCAAGTGTTTGGTAGAGGACCACAGCGATGAGTAGAGCCAATTTTACGTCATGGGATGATTTCAAGAAAGAGTTTTTCAAGTAGTATTTTTTGGCCTCTACGGTGAAGAGAATGAAGAGATTTATGACGCTGAGATAGGTTGAAGTTGGTGATAGTGATGAGTTACAAATATAGATATGGCTACCTCGGACGGTATGTCGGAGACTTAGTTACAGATGATATCCATGATGCATTCTATTTTGGTGATGGTTTGAGACAAGAAATCACACGATCTACTGTGAGCACCAGAATCGGATCTCTTCAGGAGATGTATGACCAGGCTTTCTATCATGAGACATATGAGTTGGGTAGAGAGTAGGATCGACGTGCGGAGTTACCAGAAAGAGGAGATGATCGTGATCAGAGAGGACAAAGGTGTAAAAGATAAAGAAGAGCAGAGAGACAGTTTCTGAAGGGTAGAGCACAATGTTCTTACGTACGACCAGTAGCACATGTACCACCACTAGCCCCCGTACTTGACACTTATAATATAAGTCCCTCACCTCTTCCCGCCAAGCAGGCACCACCAGCACCACCAAAACTTCGATAGCAATAACATTAAGGTAGAGGTCGAGGTAGAGAGGGAGCCCACCTAGCAGCATAGCCAGATCCCAAGTCGACACAAGATCTTATTGAGGGTATGGTTTTCATTTCTGATAGAGATGTTTATGTATTGTTTGATTCTAGTTCTACTGTTTCATTCATTTTTGGTCACATGATAGACATCCTAGGGTTGACACTGTTAGGCTTAACATACATTTGATTTAAGTACCTCAACCGGAGATAGGATTTACCCTAATAGTTTTTTCGAAGGATGTCCGGTTGAGATAGGTGGGGTAGAGTTGCCTGCTGACTTTTGAGTCCTCGAGTTTTTAGAGTTTGACGCAATTTTAGGGATGTATTGGTTATCAGCATACCACGCTCATATCAACTATTTCAGTAAGACAATGAGGGTGTCCAATCTTCATCTATAAAGGCAGTTCAACGAGGACTGTAAATACGAGTGGTCAACCTGCGACTAGTGAGGAGATGAAGGCATTTATTTCACTATATACAGTACCAAAGAGTCGAGAAGCTAGGCTTGAGGATATACTGGTCGTTAGAGAGTTTCCAGGTGTTTTTCCAGAGGATTTGTGGGGACTACCGCCGGCTTAAGAGTTTGATTTTATTATTGAGTTGGTACCGCCTACGAGACCGATTTCCACACCACCATACCACATGGCACCACGAGAGTTAGAGGAGTTGAAGACTCAACTACAGGACTTGGGATAGAAAGGATTCATCACGCCTTCTATGTCGCCATGGGGAGCACTCGTCCTTTTTGTGAAGGAGAAGGATGGTACTTTGATACTTTATATCGACTACAAACAGTTGAACAAAGTCACAATCAGGAATAAGTATCCACGGTCGAGGATTAATGCTTTATTTGATCAGCTGAGAATTAGTACTTAGACCGTTTCTTGACAGTTTTGTGATAGTCTTCATCAATGACATTCTAATATATTCAAGGACCTAAAAGGATGACGAGCAACACCTCAGAGGGACGTTGTAGATTTTAAGGGAGCACAGACTTTATGTCAAGTTTAGCAAATGTAAATTTTGGCTTTCAGAGGTCAAGTTTCTAGGGCATGTTGCCGAAGCAACATGGATGGCAGTGGATCCGACCAAGATTCAGGGAAATTATGGTTTGGCTAGCACCGACTTTAGTGACTGAGATCAGAATTTTTTTGGCCAGTTTGTGAAGGATTTCTCGAAGATCGCTTCACCGATTACTAGATTAACCTAGAAATATGTTAAATTTAAGTGGTATGAGGAATGCAAGGAGGCATTCGCTCAGTTGAAGAGGTTGTTGACTATCGTGCTAGTGTTAATATTGCTAGAGTCTGGACATGGATTTTTAGTATACACTGATGCTTCTCATATGGGTCTGGGTTGCGTATTGATGCAGGGTAGTAGTACAGTGGCTTATGCTTCTAGACAGTTGAAGGTACATGGGAAGAATTATCCGACACACAATTTGGAGTTGACTGCAGTAGTGTTTGCACTGAAGATATTGAGACATTATCTGCATTGAGAGAAATTCGCACTCTTTACTAATCATAAGAGTCTGAAGTATCTCTTTAGACAAAAGGAGTTGAATATGAGACATTGCAGGTGGTTGGAGTTTCCGAAGGATTGGGCCTTTTCTGTGGAGTATCATCTAGGAAAAGCCTGTTATAGTGGCAGATGCGCTAAGTAGGATATCAATTAGAGATACTGAGGTTCCTATAGATACTCGGATTGAGATTTGCGCATAGATGAGAGTAGAAACCGTGTCTACATAGAGAGTGTCAAAGGGTCAGAGGACCGATAGGTTATACATGAGGTTTAATGAGTTGGCACAGAGTACAGACTGTGTTGACTAGATGGAGATGGTTGATCAGTGTTTGAGATTCAGTGACAGACTTGGATACCGTCAGTGTCAGAGCTGAGAGATGAGGTTCTTCAGGAGTCACACTGTTCCCAACTCACCATTCAGCAGGACCAAAATGTACCATGACATGAATAAGCATTTTTGGTGGCCTGAAATGAAGGCGGATGTATCTAAATTCATTAGGAACTATGGGGTTTGTCAGCAAGTGAAGGCTGAACAACGTAGACCTAGAGGATTGCTACAACCTCTTCGCATTCCACGATGGAAGTGGGAGGACATCTCTATGGATTTTATGAGGGGATTGCCAAGGACCCCCAAGAGGCATGATTCCATCTAGGTTATCCTTGACAAAGTTAATAAGTCTGCTCATTTTCTACTAATGGTCAAACATTACACGTTTGATTAGATGAGTATATTGTTCGAGCGAGAGATTATTAGGCTGCATGGAGTACCATTGACTATTACTTCTGATCATGATGCTATGTACATATCCAGGATGTGGCGAAGTATGCAGAAGCAATATGGTACGTGCCTACAGTTTAGCACATCTTTTCATCCTCAGAATAAAGGGCAGACTGAGAAATTAATACAAGTTCTCGAGGATATGTTGCAAGCTTGTGTTTTGGAGTTCGTCGGATCGTGGGAGGAGTACCAGTCGTTGTGTGAGTTTGCTTGCAGTAATAGTTATTAGGCCAGTATTAAGATAGCATCATTTGAGGCTTTATATGGCAGACTGTGTCGCTCGCCATCATGTTGGGCTGAGCCAAAGGATCGAGAGATTGTGGGGCCTGAGATTGTTGTTGATCAAACAGAGAAGGTGAAATTGATCTATCAAAGACTCAAGGGAGCCCAGGATAGATAGTGAAAGTATGCAGACAGATATTGCAGTGATCTCACGTACACCAAGGGAGCCTTTGTATATTTAAAAGTTTCCCCTCGGAAGGGTCTTCTGAGATTTGGAGTGAAAGGTAAACTTGCACCGAGGTTTAAACGGGTCGGGAAAGTTGCATAGAGCTTGAGTTGCCTCCGCTAATGTCAGTGATTCATTCAGTCTTCCAGATTTCCATGCTTTGATTAGCTGAGAAAGAATAGGCGATCGACCGACTGTGGATTTGAGTCAGATAGACTTGAGTAATGATATTACATATGAGGAGCAACCTATTCAGATCGTGGATCGAAGGGTACAGCAGGTGAGGAAAAAGTCAATCCCGAAAGTTCTTGTCAAGTGGCAGTTCCATGATGATACGAAAATAACTTGGGAGTGGGAAGACTATATGATTTTGTACCTCTTCGAGTCAGGTATTACCTAATCTAAATTCTAATTTCGAGGATGAGATTTCCATTAGTTGGGAGGAATTGTCACGGCTGAAATTTCTAATCTCGTTTATTATCTGTAATCAAGATCATTGACTCGTGATGTGGATCCACACCGTGATATATATGCATTGACCAAGGCGAGATGGCTGAGGTATATGTTAGATTTGTTGTGATGTATGCCTAGTGTTTGTATATGTGTAGATTACTAAAGAACTCCTACCTGTGTATAGGCGTCGAGACATGAGTGGAGACATGCCTCGAGTTGTGTCCCAACGTGGGACTGAGATAGATTTTTATGTGGTAAGTTTGTATTGAGATTAGTATGGTTTAAAATAGTGGCTTTAATGTGGCTATAGTTGATATAGAATTAAATGTGCCTAAGTTAGTGATTTAATTCAATAGCCATTTGATTTACATTGAAACACGGACTAGCACATCTAGAAACTAATGGAGTTACTATTGATGTTACTAAGGATAAGTTAGTGTAGGTTAGTGAGACATCTGTTTCAACAAGATGTGTGTAATTCAGTCATTTCCATTTATATATATAGTTAGAGATTAAGACATGCAAGCAAAGTTTTTCATTTACATCAACTAAGCAAACAATTAAGAACTTGTTGGAGCTTGAGGAAAGAGAGAAATTATGAGAAAACAATAGATTTTGGTGAAGAAGATCAAGTTAGGTGGTATCATATTCTAGGTTTATAAAGCTTAAGAGAGCCTATGTTTATAGGGCTTAGATTGTGGAATATGGTTATTATACAATGTGATACTAAAGCTACAATTTGTAGCAAAAGGCCTAACCTTTCCAATAAATAAAAAAGAAAAAATTAAAACAATAAACATAAATTTTAGCTTTGGAAAACCATATTATCATTGCCTAGAAACTATTAGATGGGAAGTGAGCGAAAGTAAGATGGGGATGTCTTATATGTATATATGTTAGTTTCGCATATGTATACATATACGTTATCTACGTAGTAGCTGATTCGTTGTGCTTCTCAAATTAGGGCTTTGCCCGGCCTAATCCCGTTAGTAAGCCCTAACCTCACCATATAGGACATAACAAGGGACTAGTCAGCCTTTACAAAACCTTGTTACATACCAATTAATTTTTTTTAAAATGAATATAAATCTATACTTATCCAATGACAATTCATTAGTCAGAGTTAATTAAAATTTTGTTTACTTCAAATTTTATTCAGTGGAAGTGTTAACAATCTAGCGGAAGCTTATAACATGAGACCTAACAATTGTGGAAAAAAACCAAGGAATAAAAATCACATGCATATATATATGATGAAATGGCGATATATAATATCATGTGTCTGTTCAAGGTACTAATCTCTCAACCAATGATATACAACCCTAAAAGTATATCATATACATATAAAAGTAATACATCAAAAATCAAACCTACAAAATCAGGTGCATCGGTGCTCCACTGGCTCAGAGGTAATCACTGATCTTCTCTTTGCCTGGTCTGCTACTCGATGGATCTGCACCCACCAACACAAACTAGACAGTGAGTACAAGAAAGTAGAAAATAATACAGAGGAACATGTGTTCACATTCCCAATTATGCAACAGAATCTAAAAGCAAGATAATAGCAACTACGTTGTAAATAGAACATGAAATGAGATACTTCGGCTAAACAACATGAAACTAACACATGGCTAAGTATTAATGATCTAGGGCCAGTCGGCCGTAATCTTCATCACATCAGCCTTTCCACTATTTTAGGATGGAGCTAAGCTCTACATCAATGTGAAGGTCTGAACAGTGCTCTTGCCTTTATAACCTTTTGCTGGTGCCAGACACCTGCGATATAAACTTACCCACAACCTCGGGTCTCATACCCTGTGTGCTACGCAAGTTATGCTCGCTAACAACCTCAAGACTCATTTCCGTGTGTTGCGCAAAATAGTGGAGAAATCTTGATCACCCTGGAAGTCTAGTGACCCCCGTGTATTCGACTGACTTCTATAACATAATGACCTTAGATACAAGAACCATTTTTATATTTCAAAAGATGGCATGGTTTGAGAATCCACCGAAGCAATTACATATCTAATGGACAAAGAAATATTTTATAATACTATGTAACACCTACCAAATAGCATTCTATTTCACTGACCACATGTTTTTAACAATCAATAATAACATAGCACATAAATTGGAGTCAATGAAATCATTTTATCTACAAACTATACCATGAAAGCATTCTCATGTAATGAGAATGAACAACAAGTCATGGCATATGGAGAACAAAAGTAATTCAGTCCAAATGACTGAAAATAGGAATGGAACGTAAAGAAATATCTCAATCAGTTTACTTACAATCCACGCAATTTCCTATGCTACTCCGGCCTCCCAACACCTCAAGACTCGTACTTAAATCCCCAGAATGCTTCCCTAGGTTCTCGATATCATATTATTGGTTTTTGAAAGTTTTTGGACCTTGACTTAGGGTATTAGACTTTTTGATAGTGTTTAAGGAGTTTTTTAGATTTGTAGTTTTTATGTTGTCATAGACCTAGCGCGCTAATGTATGAAGTTAGCACACTAATGACTCATTAGCGCGCTACAAATCCTGATCTAGTGCGCTAGCTGATCCACCTAGCCCGCTATAAGCAGTAAAACCCAGAATTCTGCAATCAAAATTCTGAGTTTTCTCTATACATAGGCCATATTAATGCCTAAGGAACCTCCATACACACTACTAGAGTTTCATGACATCAACCATAACATAAAACTACAAACCTCAACATCAAGTTCATGAGTTCATTGGATTAAGCTAACTCTAAGATATAGAGGATTTACCTAACTTGATGAACACTGGCTATACTTAACTTCTCCTTCACTAAATCACCAAGTTTTTGTTGATCTTCTTCTTCTCCTACAGCTCCACCTTTTCCAACAACTTTGCTTCCCTTTTAAGCAAATGAATATGAAAGAGTTGAGTTTGCTTGAGCTGACCAAAAGCTTTATAATAATAAATTGGATATAGTTGATTGATAGCCATTGATCCTAATGTGCACACATATCTCGAGCCTATCTAATGGTACACTTATTCACACATGACCTACTAACTCATGCCAAATGACACCAATAAGTAACTCAATTAGTGTTGAAATGGGTTAATATATGTCTCGAGAAATATCAAGTGGCTATTGTTTTAACGTACTAACTTAAGTGTATTTGATACTTAATCAACCATAGACTTCGATCTGAGATTTCGTCGTACAGTCTACAGAGAGATGTCGATATTTGGCGGCATGTGATGATAGCTTCTAAGGGAGATTTTGAGTCTTGGGATGCCTTCAAGAGGAAGTTTTATCAGCAGTACTTCCCACATGCGGTGATGAAGAGGTTGAGGAAATAATTCATGAACCTGAGACAAGGAGTTGATGAGTCAGTGATGAGCTATAGAGATAGATATGGCTATCTGAAGCAGTTCGTTGGGGATCTAGTGAGAGAAGATTCGGATGATGTGTACCACTTCGGAGATGGATTGAGACCAGATATTGGATTTTATGTGGCCAGTTCAGGTGCCATTATTTGGGCAGAGTTGTCGAAAGGACACCGCTAGTACCACCGTTTACCCCTGACCAGGTTGCGGAGTTTGAGAGGAGGAGACAGAGGGGCAAGGGACCGAGGAGATGGGATGAGGTACCCAGGGGTCTGGGGCATCTACAACAATTATACTCTTTGTACTATCCCCTACACCCTTGAAGACTACTATTGTTAGACCTCCCTTGCCACCACCATTTACACCTGCAGTACCAGCTATTATTACTTTGCCAGCTCTACCAACACCACAAGTACGACAGCAGCAGCAGGGTGGTAGAGGCCAAGCTAAAGGTAGAGGTCGAGATAGTTCTCAATAGGGACAGAGACATGCACAGGCCCAGGATCAGGTTCAGGGTCTGCGTAGACCTATCACATGTTATAGGCGTAGTCAAGTTGGGCACGGGATTAGAGATTTTCCACAGCCAGTAGCTATGTTTGCACCGCAAAGTCGAAAGGGTGTACATGGTAGCACCGCCTGATGGAGATGCCATACGGGGACTCATTGAGGGTATAGTTTCTATTTGTGGTAGACAGTTATATGTTTTGTTTGATTCGAGTTCTAAGTATCTTTCATTTTTGGCCGCAAAATAGGTATTTTAGGGTTGACACCGATTAGAATTAGCGTACATTTGATTTTGAGTACCGCGGCTGGGGATATAGTTTACCCTAATTGTCTTGTTGAGAAATGTCCAGTAGAGATTAGTATGGTAGAGTTACTTGTAGACTTCAGAGTTCTCGAGTTCTTAGATGTCAACGCACTATTAGGGATGGATTGGTTAGTAGCGTATCATGTTCAAATCGATTGTTGCAGTAAGACAGTGATATTTGAGATTCCAGGGCGTTCGATGTTCATGTATATTGGTAGTACACCGAGAATCGAGGGCACATTAGAGGTCGACTTGCTACTAGTGGAGAGATGGAGACTCCGGTGTCATTATCATAGTAGAGAGTCAGGGACCCAAACTTGAGGATATTTTGTTTGTGTGAGTTTTCGAATGTGTTTTCGAAAGACTTACCTAGTTTACCACCATCGAGAGTGATATATTTTATCATTGAGCTAGTATTAAGTACTAGACCTCTATATATACAACCATACCACATAGCTCCAAGAGAGTCGGAGGAATTGATGAGTCGGTTGCAGGATTTGGGACAAAAGTTATTCATCACACCTTCTATGTCACCATGGGGAGCATTGGTCCTGTTTGTGAAAAAGAAGGACGGTACTTTGAGACTACGTATCGATTATAGAACATTGAACAAGGTCACAGTCAGAAACATGTATCCCTTAGCATGGATCGATGACTTATTTGATCAGCTGAGAGGAGCATAGTATTTCCCCGAGATGGATCTGTGATCATGGTATCATCAGCTTAGGATCAGGGATGAGGATAGGTCTAAGATAACATTCAACATGAGATATGGACATTATTAATTTACAGTCATGCCGTTTAGTTTGACTAATGCTCCTGCTATGTTTATGGATTTGATGCATTGAGTGATGAGGCCATTTCTTGATCGATTCCTGATAGTTTTCATTGATGATATATTGATATATTTGAGAACTAGAGAGGATCACAGGCAGCACCTTACAGAGACGTTGTAGAACTTGAGTGAGCATCGACTCTACGCCAAGTTCAGCAAATGTGAAATTTGGCTGTTAGAAGTCAAGTTTTCGGGACATGTTATTGGAGCAGCAGGTATTGTTCTAGATCTAGCTAAGATTCGGGCTCTTTTGGATTGTCCTGAGTCGACATCAGTTAAGGAGATCATGTGTTTTCTAGGGTTAGCAGGATATTATCGTAGGTTTTTGAAGGATTTCTCGAAGATCGCTTCATCGATGACTAGATTGACTAAAAAAGACATCAGGTTTGATTGATTTGAGGAATGTGATGAGGCATTTGCTCAGCTAAAGAGATTTTTGACTACCGCAGTAGTGCTGATATTGCCGAAGGCTGGATAGGGATTATTGGTATATACAGATGCTTCTCATATAGGTTTAGGTTGTGTGTTGATGCAAGATAAAGGCATAGTTACTTATGCATCCATACAAATGAAGTTATATGAGAAGAATTATCCCACTCATGATATGGAGTTGGCAGCGGTAGTATTTGCTCTTAATATATGGAGACATCATCTATATGGAGAGAGGATCACAATCTATACTGACTATAAGAGTTTGAAATGTCTCTTCACATAGAAAGAGCTTAACATGAGAAAGTGCTGATGGTTAGAATTTCCGAAGGACTGCGACTTTTCTCTGGAATATCACTGAGGAAAAGCTAACGTAGTTGTTGATGCACTAAGTAGGATACCGACTGGTGATGCCAAAGTTGTTAGATGTCATATGATGTATGGGTATGAATTTCTCGAGGCAGCGACAATGATGACTCGGTAAGATATTCTTCCGACACTCAGATAATGATTTGTGCACTGATGAGGATTCTGACTGTGTCTAAACAGAGAGTGTTAGAGGGTCAAAAAGCACATATAATATATCTAAGGTTTAGTGAGTTAGCCCAGATTATTGATTTTACAGACTAGACGGAGACGGAGGATCAGTGTTTGAAATTTAGAGGTAGATTAAGGATACTGGCAGTGGCAAAGCAGAAAAGAATAGATTCTTCGGGATTCACACCATCCCCGGTTGTTCATCCAGGTATTGCCAAAATGTACCATGACATGAAGAGATATTTTGTGTGGCCGGGTTGAAAGCAAGCGTATCATAATTTATTAAGAACTGCGGGACTAGCTAGAGGACTGCCGAGAACTACCCATCGACACGATGGAAGTGGGAAGACTTAGCCATGGATTTTGTTAGAGGACTACTGAGAACTACCCATCACACGATTCCATCTGGGTGATTGTGGATAGATTGACGAAATCTGCCCATTTCATACTAGTTGCAAGCTCATTACACATTTGATTAGTTGACTGAGTTGTTCGAGAGGGAGATCATTAGGTTGCATGGGGTACCATTGACTATTATGTCAAACATAGATGCTATGTATACGTCCAGGAAGTGGCGGAGTATGCAGGAGCAGTATGGTACACGCCTATAGTTTAGCATAGCCTTTAACCCACAGATTGATGGACAGACCTAGAGGTTGTTTCAGACTCTCGAGGATATGCTTAGGGCTTGTGTACTTGAGTTTGGCGGATCATAGGAGGAATACTTACCATTGTGTGAGTTTACATACAATAACAATTATAAGGCTAGCATTGAGATGACGCCATTTTAGGCTTTATATGGTAGACTGTGTCGCTCACCATTTTGTTGGCTGAGCCAGAGGACCGGGACATTATAAGGCCTAAAATTATTGTTGGTCACACATAAAGGGTATGACGGATTTGCCAAAGGCTTAAAGAAGCCCACGAAAGGCAAAAGAAGTATGCAGATGCATATTAGATCTATCTCTCATATGACGAGAGAACCCTAGTGTATCTAAAGGTTTCTCCTCGAAAGGGTCTTCACAGATTTGGTCTAAAAGGCAAGTTATCACCAAGATTCATCAGGCCTTTCAAAATCAAGAAAGGGGTTGAAAAGGTTTCTTATGAGCTGGCCTCCATACGAGGATTCATCTAGTGCTTCATATTTTTAGGCTTCGACTAGCCAAGTTGAAGGCAGGCGAGTGACCAACAGTGGACTTGAGTTAGATTGACTTGAGTGAGGATGTATCATATGAGGAGCAGACAGTAAAGATTCTAGATCATAGGGTACAACAATAGAGAGGCAAGTGTATCCCAAAGGTGTTGGTCAATTGGCAATTCCATTGAGACTTGGAACTCACTTGGGTACGAGAAGACTATATGCAAGATAGGTTTCCGTACCTCTTCGAGTCAGGTGTAACTTTAGGTTAAGGTTAATTTCGAGGACGAAATTTTCATTAGTTGGGAAGAATTTTCATGGCTCAAATCTCTAATTTGACTTTAATCTTGTAATCAGGATCAAATGACCCGTGACGTGAGACCCACTTCGATATACGTGTCGCAATCAAGGTAAGATGGTCGAGGTAAATGTTATATTTGTAATGATGTATGCCTAGTGTATTTTATATGAGTAGACTATTAAGTCATTCTTACTTGTGAATAGGTGTCGAGATGTGTGCAAGAATGCATCTCGAGTTGCGTGCCACCATGGAACCGAGGTATAGAACAATATTATGAGTTGGTATAAGCTTTATAATGCTTTTATAAGTGATATAAATGGGGCTTGGTTGATCAAGTATCAAATAAACATAAGTTAGTAAGTTAAAACAATCGCCACTTGATATTTCTTGAGACACTTAATGATTCATCTCAACACCAATTGTGTCACTTATTATTGTCATTTGGCATGAGTTAGTGGAAGATGTGTTAACAGGTGTACCATTAGATAGGTCTCGAGATACGTGTACACATTAGGATCAATGGCTATCAATCAACCATATCAAGTTCATGATTATAACATTTTGGTCAACTCAAGCAACTCGACCCTTTCATTTTCATTTGCTTAAGAGAGAAGCAAAGTTGCTGGAGAATAAGAAGATTAACAAAAACTTGGTGATTTAGTGAAGGAGAAATCAAGTATAGCTAGTGTTCATCAAGTTAGGTAACCCTCTACACCAAAAGTTAGCTTAATCTAATGAATTCATGAATTTGATGTTGTGGGTTATTGTTTTACGTTCTGGTTGATGTCATGGAACTCTAGTAATGTCTATGGAGGTTCCTTAGGCATTAACGTGGCTTATGTGTAATATTGATTGCAGAATTATGGGTTTTACTGCACTTAGCACGCTAGGTGGATCTGCTAGCGTGTTTACTTGGATTAGCGCGCTAAATCAGGATTGACAGAGCGCGCTAGGTCTATGACAACATAAAAACCGCAATTTTAAAAATGTTCCTTAAACACTATAAAAGAGTCTAATACACTAAGTAATGGTCCAAACACATTCAAAAACATATGATATGAGTCACGAACCCAGGGAAGTATTTCGAGGATTCAAATACGAGTTTCGAGGTGTTGAGAGGCCGAAATAGCATAGGAAATTGTGTGGGTTGTAAGTAAATTGATTGAGATATTTCTTTACATTTCATTCCTATTCATATGTTCGTTTACAGTCATTTGGATTGATTTACCAATTGCATTTAATATGTCATGACTTGTTGTTCTTTCTCATTACATGAGGTTGCTTTCATGGTATAGTTTCTTGATAAAATGATTTCATTGACTCCAATTCATGTGCAATGTGATTGTTGATTGTTAATACATGTGGTCAGTGAAATAGTATGCTATTAGGTAGGGGTTACATAGTATTGTAATATATTTCCTTTGTGCTTTAGATATGCAATTGCTTTATTGGATTCTCAAACTATGTTATTTCTTGAAATATGAAAATGGTTCTTGTATCTAGGGTCATTTACATTATAGAGGTCTGGTGGACTTACGTGGTCACTAGACTTCTAGAGTGATCGGGATTCTCTCCACAATTTTGCGCAACACATGGTGAATGAGTCCCGAGGTTGTTAGCAAGTATATATCACAGGTGACTGGCACTAGCGAAAGGTTATAAAGGCAAGAACACTGCTCAAACCTTCACATTGATGTCGAGCTCAGCTCCATCTTCAAATAGTGGAAAGGCCGATGCAATGAAGATCACGTCCGACCAGCCCCAGATCATTACTTCTTAGTTATGAGTCAGTTTCATGTTATTTAGCTGAAGTATCTATTTGTATGTTTCTCAGTATTACTTTCTACTTTCTGGTACTCGCCGTCTAGTTTGTGACGATGGGTGTATCCATCGAGTAGCAGACCAGACAAAGAGAAGATCGGCGATTACCTCTGAGCCAGTGAAGCACTGCTACACCCGATTTTGTAGGTTTAAGTTTTTTATTTATTACTTTTATATGTATATGATATACTTTTGGGGTTGTATATTATGGGTTGAGTAAGTAGTACCTTGACCAAACACATGATATTATATATCATCGTTTCATCATATATATACATGTGATTTTTTTTCCCTGGTTTTTTTCACAATTGTTAGAACTCATGTTATAAACTTCTGTTAGATTGTTAAGACTTCCACTGAATAAATTTTTAAGTAAATAGAATTTTAATTAACTCTGATTTATAAATTGACAAAGGATAAGTATTAGTTTATATTCAAGGAAAAAAAATAATAAGTAGGTAAATGGTTTTGGATAGGCTGACTAGTCCTTTGTTAGGTCAAATATGGTGAGATTGGGGCTTAATAACAGGATTAGGTCGGGCGGTGCCCTAATTTGAAAAGGAGTCGTCACAATTTTAGTGAAAAAGATCGAGTTAGGTAGTGTGTTCATCAACTAGGCAATTACATATACTAGTATATTTAGTTTCAATTTGATGAATTCATGGATTTAATGATATACATGGTTGTTTTTGTGTTGTTGATGGTGTTTTGGGGTTTTGGGAGTATGTATGGAGATCCTCAAAGCATTGGTGAGGCCTATGATTTGTTTAGGGTTTCTGAATTTTGTTTGCGGAATTCTACGTTTTCCTGCACATAGAGTGCTAATCTCGGTTAGTGCGCTAGAGACAGTAGTTAGCAAGCTAAAGAAGGCATTAGCGCATTAATCTACTTTATTAGCGCGCTAATAACCATGACAACACAAAAAGATGCAATTTTCCAATATTTCCAAAACACCATAATTGAGTCTAAAACCTTAAGTAACTGCTCAAACACATCCAAAAACATGTTATAGGTCATCAGGAACCTAGGAAAAGGTTATGGAAGTACAAATACAAGATTTGAGGTGTCGGGAGGTCGGTAAAGCAAGGAATTTACATTGTTTGGTGTGAGTATACACGTTGAGTGTTTGTTTACATTTCATTTCCTGTTTTAACTTGTCTATTATAGTATATATTTATCATGTCTAGCTTTCTATTCTCATATCATGAACTTGTTTGTTATTCCTCACTTGATAAGATTGGTTTCCATGTTATTTTGATTACATGAAGTCTTTTGAATCCATTCATGTGCTATATGTAATTTCTTGTTATTTTACAGTAATGTACTATAAATAGCATGCTATTAAGGATTAGTGAGTTTATGAATGGCTTTATGGACTTGTACTCTTTGAAAGAATTTGTGCTTTGTAGCATAGACAAATCCTTAAATTCATTAATGAGTCATTTTGTAGGTTTTGGTATTTTATGTATTATATACTTATATTTTTATATGTTTGGGGTTGTATATTGGGATTAGTGCTTAGTTCATTGACTTATGATGACCATCACACCGTTTATATTCACCACTTTGTTATATAGGCATGTGATCATGGTTTCTTGGTTTTTATGCCCTTAGGATTTATAATAGTTGTTTCTGCATAATATATTAAGCCTTCCGCTAAATTTAATAATTGTTAATAAGTTTTAATTAACTTTAGTTTTCAACTGTAAAATTATATGTGTTTTACTTATTCTGAACATGAGTTGGAGTAGATTTGTCCAGAAAGGCTGACTAATACGTGATTAAGTCTTATGGAGTTAGGATTCAGGCTTAATTACGGGATTAGGCTGAGCAATGCCCTAGATTGGGGAAGGGGCCATCACAATGGAACCCAGGGTTGTTGGCAAGTATATATCGCAAGTGACTGGCACCAGCAAAAGGTTATAAAGGCAAGAGCACTACTCATACCTTCACATTGATGTAGAGCTCAGCTCCATCCTTATATAATGGAAAGGCTTATGTGATGAAGATCACGTCCGACCGACCCAAGATCATTACTTGTTTAGCTAAAGTATCTCTTTCCATGTTCTCTTTTCAGTATAGTTATTATTATCGTGCTTTTAGATACTTGTTGAGTATTTTGGAATGTGAACAAATGTCTCTCAGTATTATTTTCTATTTTCCTGTACTCATCGTCTAGTTTGTGACTGTGGGTGCAAATCCACCGAGTAGCAGACTGGGCAAAGAGAAGATCGACGACTACCTCTGAGCCAATGGAGTGTTGTTACGCTAGATTTTGTTGGTTTTGATTTTTGATGTATTACTTTAATATGCATATTATATACTCTAGGGGTTGTATATTATAGGTTGAGTGATTAGTACTTTGACCAGACACATGTTGTTATACATCGCCATTTTCTTATATATATGCATGTGATTTTATTCCCTGGTTTTTCCACAATTGTTAGGCCTCATGCTATAAGCTTCCACTAGATTGTTGAGACTTCTGTTGAACAAACTCTTAAGTAAACAAATCTTTAACTAACTTTGATTAATGAATCGTCATAAGATAAGTATAGGTTTATATTCATTAAAAATAATTAATTTGTATGTAACAAGGTTGTGGAAAGGCTGACTAGTCCCTTATTAGGTCCTATATGGTGAGGTTAGGGCTTAACAACTAGATTAAACCGAGCAGTCCCCTGATTTGAGAAGGGTTCATCAAAGGTTGCATCCCATTCTTTCCTACGACACCATAGAGAAGGGTGCAGACGTCATGTGGCACACTACAGTAGCCATGCCAATTGAGTCAACTTTACTTTTTAGGCAGACTTCGAGAACCAGTTTTACTAGCAGTGCTTTCCGGCTACTATGAGGAAGAGAATGATTGATAAGTCAATAATTAATCAATGTTTTATAGTGTGTTTGAAGGTATTTTTGGATGTAAAAGTCTATATTACACTCGGTTTCCTTTGTTTTTGTTATTTCATATAATAATTAGAATATTTGAAGAAATGAAGTAAAAATGGCAGAAAACGAAGGATTTGACCAAGTGGAAAGATTGCAAAATGATTCATCAGCGAATCAAGGATAAATTCGAAATCACAGCTGGCAATTACTCAACAATTTTGGATTTACTCTGTGAATCGCCAGACAAATCGATGGAGCACAGAGGCAATTTTTCAAGGACTTACTCAGTTATTTGCCTTATAAGTGGAATCGTTGAGGAATAGCTGGAGTTAGTTTTGTGAATTTTAGATTACAATGAGGATTTTGAGTAAATAGACATTGAAGTAAAGAAAACTTCTTCAATGTGTTGAGCTGACGTGGATATATATTGTTTATTTTGAATGTTTACTTCTGAACGGTGTAATCCGCTGACACGTTAGCAACGTAGAGATGATAGGACTTGAATATACATTAAAGTTCAAAAGTGTTCTCCAATGGTGAATGTAGATTGCACTTTCTATTTTAAAATCTTACAATTTTTCTATATGTTTTGGAGAGAATTGATGATGTGACTATGGATTGCATCATTTAAAAGTAAACATTCAAAATAGACAATATATATATATCCACATCAACTCGATGCGTTGAAGAAGTTTTCTTTACTCTAATGTCTAATTAGTACTCATATTGACATTCAATTCACATTTCATTTGAGATGTTGTTAGTATTCCAAATTGGATGTTTGTCCATCCAAATTAGAAAACGTTCAACTTTAGCTGCAAGACACTTGTTCCGACTCTCCTATGATCTTCCACCTCATCATCTACGTGTCAAATGGCTGTACTTTCAAGTAAATAAAACTATCTATGTGGTGGCATTGGGTGGGCATCGATTTTTCTAAAACCGCCCAAACCGCCCAAACCGTATGGTTTGGTTTAGTTTTTAAAACTCACGGTTTGGGGGCAGTTTGAAAAACTTGAAAATCGCAAAATCGCGGTTTGGTGGTGATTTTCAATTCTGAAAAACCGCGGTTCACCAAACCAAACCGAGGGTAATTCAGTAAATTTATTTAATTCACATTTTAAAACCTTCACCAATATAAACAACTTAATCTTAACCAATATAAACAACAATCGTTTCATTTTTTCATCTCCATCTCAAGATCCTAAACATATTCGCTTCCACCAGTTGAGGCCATCCGTTGTTGTCTTCCACTAGTAGTCGTCACAGCCGCTTCCCACCAGTCGTCATCGCCATCTCCTACCAGTGATCTCTCACTGCCGCCTCCCACCACTTTTTTTTTTTGAAAACATGGAACAAGAAAACCCATGAAACTAAACTGCGCAAACCATGGTTCGATTTGGTTGCGTTTTAGTGGTTCACGGTTTGGTGGTGGTTTGGAAAATGACTAAACCGTAAACCCTCGGGTTTGAGTGCGGTTTGGTGGTTTTCATCATCAAACCGCGATTTGCCACCGCTGGTGGCAAGGAATGGTTGCGTTTTTTTTCATTAATCCAGTTAACTTGCGGTAGAGTAAATGACAGCTGTATCCCTCAATCGATAACGACGAATCGAAAGAGAACAAATGTTGCCTTCATTTAACAGAACTATTAACTACTTAATAAATTCTTAAAAGTTAAAATCCAGTTAGGGATTCAACTGACATTGTGCTCAATTAATGTATTTCAACCTTTCTTCAAATCGAAAACGACTGAAACTCTGAAAGCAAGCGTGTGGAATTAGGATAAAATTTGAAGGGTAGTGTTATTTAGATTTGTGAGTTTGAACTCGAAATTTTTGTTAATTTTAAATACATTCCTGAACAATTAATAAAATAATTATAATTACTTGTAAAATTCTTTAAAAATCTCTTAAATATTTATAAAAATTTTAAAAACCTTTTTATGACGCCAAATAGATTTATTAAAATTTTAACGTATATAGTTTGTATTCGCTTTGGGATGAAAATTTACGGATCTCAAGTACGTAACACATTTGTAAGTGCAGGCGTGTCTTTTGTTGTCCGCTCCCCGGCTATCATTATTTAGTATTTCCAATAATATAAGTACGTTAATATTAAATAATAAATCTATGTATAACCTATCAAAAAAAAATATTAAATCTGTGTGTATATATAGTCTACCGACTTAAGTATATTGCCTCACTCTCTCTTGTTTTAATTTTTGGAGCTGAAGCGATGGAGTTCTAGCCCGTGTGCTGTATGTGTGGTGACATTGGTTTTCCTCACAAGCTTTTTCGCTGCACCAAATGTTGCAACCGCTTTCAGCATTCGTATGCGCATTTCAAACCTGCCTTGTAACCGTTACATATTGTTTTGGCCTAATTTGTGTTAGGCATGGTTCAGCTTTTGCATATCAATATATAGGTATTGCAGCAACTACTATGATCTGTCATTTGCTACGGCGGCTAGGGTTTGCGACTGGTGTATGAGTGAAGAAAGAAGTATGAAAGTGTCTTCAAAGAAATTTAGCAGATCCAACTATTCTAGTGGTAAACAAGTTAATAATATAGATCATGAGATTGTCACTGATCATAATCGCAAGGGGAAGAACAGTAATACCAGTGGGCCTTCGCCGAAGCCCACCAGTCGCAGGTACAAGTTCCTCAAGGACGTAATGTGTTAACTAATTAACGACCTTTCATCTTATAAATATTTTACTTTTCTTTAGAGATTCTCATGTACAATGCAGTATTGCAATAAATGGTTTAAAGAGTTTAAGGAACTTTTTTGGCCATGGAGAGAACCGTGATATCGATTTATATCTATACATATATATTTTGTAGGTTTTTCGCATTAAATTGGGTTTAATCAGTTTTTTTAGACTTGTCTCTTTTTTCCAATTTGAATGTTTTTGTTAGGTTATATATATATATATATCATCCATTTATATAGGTTGTTTTAGACCAATTCTACTTTTGGAAATTATAAGTTGATTTGCCTTTTTCACACTTTAAATACCCTTTTTTTCACACCTAACATTTAATGCACTTAATGTTTTTTCTTTGTGTTAAAGAGTAGTAAAAGTGAAACGTAACACAACATTAATATCACCTTAAATAGTATCCTAAAGCGCAAAATAACCTATATAAATGAAAGGAAGGGTTATATATGAAATTCTACAATGGAGCCCTAATACACTACAAGAAAAATGTGGAATAGCATCAAAAATTTGCAACAGACTGAATATGTTGCTAAACAACAACGAATCCGCAACAGTTCTGCATCAGATCGAGCCTTTGACTCGGTTGACCAAAAAGCAACAAATCAGTGACATATTTGTGACAAATTGTATTTTGTCACAGATCTGTCGCTGATTTCTCCCGCCATTAATTTCCAGCCCATTTTGTGACAGATCTGCGACAAATCAGCTACATAACCTAGTTTGTCGCTGATCTGTAGCTAAATCTGTGCAGATCGCTCTGAGATCGCGACAAATCAAACACACACTTGTCGACAAATCAAGCCAACAGATCGTCAAGAATGCAGACTATTTTGTTGCTGATTTTTCACTAATTCCTAAGACTATTTTGTTGCTGATTTTTCACTAATTCCTAAATGGTTTTTACAAACCAGGGGCTCTCCTCCTCAAATTAAAATATTGTTATGATTTTTCAACTTCAAAAAAATTGTGAAAATTAAAAAAAAATTGTGACATAACATAATAAAATATTTTTTCCTTAAAATTTGCACGTACTCTGTATGTAATCATTGTTTTATTCGACTTGTTTACTTGCAAATGTGAGAGAACAAAAAACGAGCTTGTCACTAAGCGGGGTGGTAAAATGAAGCAACAAGTTTAAGAAATTCATTAAAGAAAGTCTCGGTTATTTTTATGCTTACAAACATAATATTCTATAAAGTGACCAAGAAATAATTAACTCGCAAGAAATAATTAACTCACATATAGTACATTTCTATATGTGCTACCTAGTTTATTATTTTTATTGTTGTTTTTTTTTTATAAATTATACAATGTATAACGATATATTTTTAATGTAAAATCTTTTGAAATCTGGGCTAGGTATGAGGCTTAGAGGGTCTTGTTTAGATCCGGCTCGAACTTCGATTTGAATATATATGACAGTATTGTCCAGTTTCAATTCGAATATTAAAAATTAATATTCGAAATATTTTTTAAATCTCTTCATGATCATTAGTATTGTTGCTACGGCTAGAGGTAATTAGTATAGCAGTTTCAATTCTCATAAAGAAAATTATATATAGTCTATAGAGTGGTGAATTAGAAAATATGAATTCGATTTGTATTATCAAAGTAGAATACGAATTTTTTTCATGTCATTGACTTTTTTCAATTAATAGTTACATATTTTTAGATTTGCTAAATTGTCTTAGATTTGTTCTCATGTCATTAAATTTTTTCATTTTTTACTGTTTTGAGTTTTTAGAATGGTTCATTTGTGGGTTGCATAGTTTCTTCTTTTATGTTTTTAACTTCTTATATATATAAATGAATGTAAAAGAGGAAAAAAATTGAAAAAATGCATGGAATGTCATGTATGGAAGTTCTTTCACTCCCTTTTGAGTTGGAAATTTTTGTGTGTCACTGTGTGCGATCTTTTATGTATGAGGTCGATGAGCAAGGCCTAATTTTAGGATTTTTTCATTTGTGTTTCAATATTTTGATTGCATTTCCAATATTGTTCAAGTTATTCCTTTTCATTTTCAGGATTTGGATGAGACACGCACTCCTAGCCCAGAAATATTATGGTGTCTATTTTGTATCGGTGACACAATTGGGTAAGAGTGTGGGATTGACATTGTAGATATATATGTAAATTAATTTGTGTAGCCATCTTAATTTGTGTAGTATTTTGTATTTTGTTAGATAATGTTCATCTGTTAATTATTAAATGTTAATCTCCACATTTTGTAGATATTTTTTGTTAAGTTTTGATTACAAACAATTTCTCAATTTTAGTTTTAATTGCAGCAGGAAAATTATTTTTTTTCCAGGTTTTACTGCTGCAGGAATTCCATTTACTATTTACAGTGAACTGTAATTTTTTTAAAAATTAACATTCCAAATCAGCAACATACCAAGTTTGTTGCTGATTTGCACAGTCAGCAAAAAGTTGTATGTTGCTAATCTGTCGCTGTTTTGCAACAGATCAAGAACAGACATCGGTTTTTCTTGATCAGGTAAATCAAGAAAAGTAGCCGCTTTGTTGATCAGGTGCAAATTAGCAACAAACTTTGTCCATTGCTGATTTGCAACAAATTTGCAACAAAACCTCTTTTTTCAATCTGCAACATATTTTTTTCTGTTGTTGTTCAGCAACAGATTTATGTCACAAATATGTTGCTGAACAGCAACAGAACCTAAATCCGTTGCTAACTTCAATCTGCGACAAAGAGTTTACCAACACCTCTAATATGTTGTTGATCTGTTGCAGAGTCGCTTAGCAACAAATCTGTACCAATTCAGCAATAGATTAGTTTGTTGTTGTTTAATTTTTTTCTTGTAGTGATATATACTCATGTCATGGGAGTCCAAATATATATATATATATATATATATATATATATATATTTGGTGTGCACGTACGGGTCATTTGTCGGAGTCCTTTAACTTATTACATCAACATTTGATTAAAGGGAACCATCATATATAAAATATATACTCCATCTGTTTCTTTGTAAGTAACTTTTTAGCTATTTTGAAAATTCTCACAATATATGTCATTTGATAGTTTCAATACACATTAATTACTTCATTCACTTTTATACACTTCATAGAAAAAAGAAAATTTATTAATTATATATTAACAACTAGTGTATGTAGAAGTAGTGTGGTTAAGAGAGATAAATGGGGATTTAGAGTAACGTCCTGTATTTTTTAAGTCGTTAATTAATCGCCAAGTAGTGCGCACGCGATGACGGGACTTTAAACCACCAATTTAGTTAAATTGGCTAAGTGAGGACATGGCTAGTGTTTGTGCATAATGCGTGTCAAGTTTGGAGTGCTACGCGCATGTGGAACCCACTCGTCGTGATTCGGATCGAAATCGACGCGAAATAGGGTCAAGTTAAGGTTTAGACGCGGTGTACTCGTGTTTCGGAGTGCAATGATATTTTTCGTCCATTTTCAGCAAAATGGGGTATTTTTCGGGGTTTAACTTTGACACAAAAAAGAGGAGAGAATTAAAAAAATATTATTATTACAAAAAAGGGAGGAAAATCGGATAAGAATTAGATAGAAGAGATAGGAGAGAGGAAAGAGAGAAAAGAAGAAGAGAGAGAGAGAGAGAGAGAGAGAGAGAGAGAGAGAGAGAGAGAGAGAGAGAGAGAGAGAGAGAGACGGCGGAGAGTGTGGGAGGAGCGACGACATCGGCCAAGTGCGGCGCAGGCGGTGTCGCGGCTCGGAGGAACACAACAGCAGCAGCTGCTTACCGGGAGCGACTCTAGCAGCAGCAGCTCACGGACGAGCGAACCAACCGCGAACAGCGATTCGCGGCGCACGGAGGCCGCAGACGAGGTGGCGCAGCTGTGGGGACGATGACGCGTAACAGCAGCAGCGGCGGAGGTGACTGTGGCGCAGTGAACATCACAGTGGCGCCTTGCCGGACAGATCAATCTCCGACGAAACACAATAGTGGACAATGAGGCGCGACTTCGACGAAGCTTGACGACGCGATGCATTGCTCGCAAAAAAGACGAATGGATTTTGGAGTTAAGACCTCCATTGAAAGCCATGGCGAGGTCATAAACCATATTTTGGTATTGGCATCGAGTGACTTCGTGGCCTTTCACTACACGAATAATGAGGAATAGCATCAAAATATTGTGACAGACCGTACCTGTTGCTAAACAACAACAAAAAATCAGCAACAGCTCTGCATTAGATATATTGTTTGACTCGGTTGACCGAAAGCAACAATTCAGTGATAGATTTGTGACAAATTACATTTTGTCACAAATCTGACACTGATTTCTCCCGCCATAAATTTCCTGCCAAGTTCGTGACAAATCTGCGACAGATCACCGAGAAACACTAGTTTGTCGCTGATCTGTAGCGAAATATGTGACAAATCTGCTACAGATCAGTTACGGATCCATGTCTGTCGTTACGCGAAAAGGGTTTACAACCAAACCATCCTCCTCCCGACCACTCTCTCTGCAAACGTAAATTCAAAACCGCCGCCGTCGAAGATCCCTGCAGCCGCACAAGCCTCGCCACCACTGTCGCTGTCGTCGTCCACTGTCATCGTCGATGTCAACCGCGACTCGCCGGCTCTGTCGCTCCTCTGCAACGCACGTCGATCATGACTCGCCGCCCCTGCCCGAGATTGTAGGCCGGTGTCGCTGCGACTGCGCGTTCTTCTCCTCCGACGCCGCTGCCGTTGTGCGTTCTTCTCCTCTGGCCCCGATGTTCGGCCCTCGTTTCCGCCGCCGCGGGTTCCGTCTGATTTTGCCGCTGCCCCCACATTTCTGGCGCCACTGGCCACCAACAGGGCTCCGCGGCTCTTTGTTCCGCCGGCTCCGCGGCCCGCCGTGCCGCCAATGCTTGTCGCCTCCGCGATCGTCCGCCGCCGCTGCTCGGGCCCCGCTCCTCCGCCGCCGCTACTGGGGCCCGGCTCCTCCGTAGCCGCTGCTCGCCCCCGACCCCTCCTTGACTGAGTTTAGGGTCTCCTCTGCGACTCGTGGATTGACTCTCGACTAGGCGTTGGACCTTCGAATCACAGTGCTGGTTTGCATTTTCTCGAACTTCTATTTTGAAATTTTGGTTGAATTTTGTTTTCATTACTACTTAAATTAGGAAATCTAAGTTTTCCCTTTTATATATCAACGAAATCTTATGCTTAGCCTTAAAAAATAGCGACAATCAACAACAACACTGTGTTGCTAAAAAGTAACAAATCAACAATTGAACCATCTATTGCTAAACAGCAACAAATCAACAACTCAGTTATCTGTTGCTAAACAGCAATATATCAACGTCCGAACAATATGTCACTAAACAACAACAAATCAACAACTGAACAATCAGTCGCTAGATAGCAACAAATCAACAAGTACAACGAATTGAATTTGCATTTAGGTACTTTAAATTGTCACCATGGATTTGTGATATGACAATCATCATTTACTATTGTAAACTGTAGTTCATATATATTATGTCCATTGAATAATAATACAGTAAATTAGTAAATCTGTACATTGTATAAATTACCGCTTGACAGTGCATGCATTTCCAACTAAAAATGATATCTTATTGAGTTATAACTTATATATATTCTTATAATGTTTACTAATTGTGATTGTCATTTAGTTGGTACGTATTTATATTTGGAATCTCAATGTAGTGTCTATATCTGTTGAATTGAAGAATAATTAGATTTATTTCTAAAATAAAGAAAAGTATATTAATTTATATACTTCATTAGTAAGAATTGATAAGAAATGTCGAGAGTATATGGCAAATCATGATGGTGAGGAATAAAATTTTATAATGTTTGAACAAAGCATGTTTGTAGGGAAAACACACCTGAATCGAAGAAACTTAATCGTATTTCCCTTTAAGCTTTAATTTAAATTATATATTGTTTATTAATCGTGATTGTCATTTACTTGATATATACTTACTATAGGTACGTATCTATATTAGAAATCTCAAGATTATACATAATCCAATTTAATGAATATTAATTTGGATTATTTTCTGAATATATAGTTAATTTTTAGGATTTATATATATATATATTAAGAGTTGATAAGATTTTTCCAATTATCGGCTGAAAAAACTTAGGATCGAGATGTCTACTAATCGAGAATGGATGTATAATCGTATTGAAAATGGCTTTACTCGATGAGAGTTCATAAACGGCGTGAACGAGTTCATCACATACGCGAAGACGCACTGCAGGACATTCGCCACCGAGGGAGAAATCCGGTGTCCATGCAACCGTACGAAGTGTCGTAATCGTTCATACTATGATGTTGACACCATAGAACTTCATATTTTTCGTCGGGGCTTTGTTCCGGGATATCAACGTCGGTCGGAACACGGGGAAGAAGATTATATGTACACTCGAAATGTGCCTGACGAACCTAGCAATATGATGAGAATTGATGACCACGAAGGGACACAGATGGCCAATTATTGGACATCGTATCATGAGATGGTGCACGACTTGGTTGGTCCAAGTTTTAATTGGTGCCATGCGGAACAACGACCAACTCCTGGAACAGAAAATTTGTATGATATATTGGACGCAGTAAGTCAGCCGCTATGGCAGGGGTGAGAGAACATGACGAAATTATCGGCAGTCGCGAGACTCCTAAAAATCAAAGCAAAACATCATATTTCTGAAAAGGCGTTTGATGAAATTCCTCAATTTTGTAAAGATAAATTGTCGAGTAACAATTGTTTAGTCGATAGCTTTTACGACACGAAACGACTAATGCAAGGGATGGGGCCACCAGTCCAGCAAATTGATTGTTGCAAGTCCATGTACATGATTTACTGGGGTGTGGATTCAGAGTTGACGATGTGTAAGTTTTGCGGTGAATCTGTATGAACAAGCTAGAAGTGAAGGACGGAGTGGTGTGCCGCGGGGTTGGAAAAAATGTGTTACTTCCCCCTAGCACCTCGATTGCAGCGTTTATTCGTGTCTGAAGCGACTGCGAGGCATATACGTTGGCATGGGGAACACGTTTCAGATGGCATCGTCATGCAACATTGTTCTGAGTTTATTGCATGGAAACATTTCAATGATGTGAACATCGAATTCAGCGCTGAAATTCGTAATGTTCGTTTAGGTTTAAGTATGCATGGTTTCCAACCATTTGGCCAATCTGGAAAACAATACTCATCGTGGCCTGTAATTCTCACTTCTTACAATCTACCCCCCTCAATGTGCATGAAAAAGGAGTTCATATTCTTAACGATCATCGTACCGAGCCCGACTAATCCTTCAAATCAAATTGACGTCTTCCTACAATCTTTGATAAAAGAGTTGCAAGATTTGTGGCATGATGAGGTACTTACCTACGACATTTCCACCAAGACCAACTTCCAACTCCGAGCTGCACTAATGTGGACTGTTAGCGACTACCCTGCTTATGGTATGTTGTCTGGCTGGAGCACACATGCAAAGGGAGCTTGTCCTTATTGGATGGATGACACGGATGCATTCTAATTAAAACATGGTGGAAAAACTTCTTGGTTTGATTGTCATCGTCGGCTCTTACCGCGTGGGTCCACCTTAAGAAGTAATAAGAACGGCTTCAGACGCGATACAACTTGTCGAAAATCACCAATAAGAGAGCATTCTGGTCCTCAGAGTGACGACCACCCTGGTCATTTGACGACTGAGATAGCACCTTCTCAGTCCGCGCACTCGCATGACCACCGGCCTGGGCATTGGACCTCTCCACATAGAAGGATGTTTGAGGATCAACGTCATCTTTCGGATGATCATGATGAGTTTATGGAGCAACTTATGCCGCCTCCTCGACCACCGCCACGGCAAGAGTGATTGGATGTCCTATTTTTTATGGTAAATTGTTAATTACGAGTAATGTATATTTTCAGATTTTTTCCCTTCTAATGTAGTCGATGTGATTACTTCATTTGCAGGTATGTACACCAGTGGCATTTGATATGGGTGTTGCATAGGGAGGCAAACTTACATCACCAATTGGGTTGCAAGTTTCAGAGATTCCTTTGGTATGCAACCTTCTGCCATTTGTTTTATTCACAAAATCTCCATTGAACTTAGTTTTCTCTTGATCTTGAACATTTTACCATATGAGCATTTAAGAAGGCCATATATATGACTTTGATATTTCTCCATAAATTTATCTTTTGAGTTTAATTGCAAAAATGGGCAAATTGGTCATCTTTTTATCGAACCTGTTACATTACATGATGTTCTTAACTTAATCAAAATAGTACGTGCAAGCTTAGTAAAAGTTAATGTTAAATTAATTCATGATTTCTTAGACTTTGCATTTTAACATGTGAGGCCTTCAATAAGCTTTGGCAATTATATAGGTTGACATTATTATTTAAATCATCAAAAAAGGCTAAGTTGATTCATATAAAAAAAAACTTTTATTTTATGTATTAGAAATCATTAACTCGTTGTGTGTATTTTGGAGTGGTTGTGTTGATCATGTTATACATCGAGATAGGAAGACTGTGAAAGATAGTGTGTACTCAGAAACAACATTGTATTCAATTTCACTTTAATTGATGTGATGCTATTTTCATTTGTGTTTGAATATTCTGGTTGCATTTCAAATATTGTTCAAGTTATTCCTTTTCATTTTCAGGATTTGGATGGGACACGCAGTCATAGCCCCAGAATTTGTATGGTGCCTATCTTCTATCGGTGAAACAATTGGGTAAAAGTGTGGGATTGACATTGTATATATATATATATATATATGTAAATTAATTTGTGTAGCCATCTTAATTTGTGTAGTATTTTGTATTTTGTTGAATAATGTTCATCTAGTACTATATAGTATACTACTAGTTAATTAGGAAATGTTAATCTCATCCTTTTGTAGACATTGCTTGTCAAATTTTGATAATATACAAACAATTTCTCAATTTTCATTTTAGTTGCAGTAGAAAAATATATATTTTTGCAGATTTTACTGCACTGCAGGATTCCAATTTACTATTTACAGTGAACTGTAATTTTTTTCAAAATTACCATTCCAAATTCGAGACTGTTGCTGAACTGCTACGGATCAACAACAACACGCGCATGTGTTGACTGGGCAAATCAGCGACTGACCATGTCTGTCGCTGATTTACAACATACCCTCATTTGTTGGTTGTACTACGATTAGCAAATGAGATTTGTTTCGCATTGTCGTTCATCGACGAGAATGTTGTCACAAATGTCATGTCAACAAAGAATAACCCAAATATGTCGCTAACTTCAATCTGCAACAAAAAGTTTAGTAACAGCTCTGATCTGTCGATGATCTGTTGCAGGTCGTTTAGCAACAGATCCGTACCAATTCAGCATCAGATTTGTTTGTTGTTGTTGTTAACAAAAAATTTTGTAGTGTTTATTAGGAATTTTGCAGATTTAATCGCGAACATATTGATTTGAATGACTTAAGTAATTTAATTAGTATAAATGGACACCAGGGACTTATGAGGCTACAATCGGGTGTCAGGTGCGAATATCGAGGCGTGAGCGGGACATTTTGGGGACGATTTGTGATTTCTCAAGGTAAGTAAAACTAGCTAGGAAATGCACAGTAATTCATTTGAGCTTATATTTTATTAATGTTGAACTGTGTCCCTTTCTTGGAATTCCCACCCACTTATGAGTGTTTGAGGGCCAAATGAGTCATACGAGTATCTCTTATTGAAGTGGTTGTCGGCTTGCAACCGGGGCCATGACCTCCAGTCACTTGAGTACTTGGTCGGAATGAGATGTGTTTTATCTGGGGCACTGTTGATACCCCTCATTCGCGACGGTCTAGGTACGACAGGCGATGCTGCATCTTAAGACCCGAGTCTGCTTGGCATTGCCGCGACTCTATGACTCCGACCCTGTGGCACCCACACTCGGTGGTCTTGGACTACTTGGGCAACTCTCTATTATTTCCTTTGACACTCATTTCTTGTTGTACTTTCATTTTTACAGTCTTATTATCATGCATTCCATACAATTTTCTTTTTATCCGCACGACTTTTAGACTGCTTCATTTATTTTGAATTATTGTTTAGATCCTACTGGCTTTTACTTACATAGACTCGACATTCTTATATTTGACCAAGTGCAGATCCGCAGCCGAGCAGGGGCAAGAGGCCGACACTTGGCGATCTACTCTGAGGATATCGGAGCGGCCCCCATCTGCACACTTTTGTAGGTTTTTGACTTTTTGTATTACTTATATATGTTGTTATCATATTTGGGATACTTATTTGGCTTGAGAGATACACACGACTAGTATATCATTTTTGCTTGTTTATAACACTTGACATAAGATATAAATGAATGTACATATTTACAGGGTTCCATAATTAGGTTATCCTACTCTTTTACATTATTGTTGAGTTATTTAATGCATTAATTGCTTCATCTAATTTGTAAAACTTGACAAATACTAATAACTCAACTTAAAATTATAAATTTACTTGTAATAATGGACTCGAAGGCTTACTAGGTCTGCGTTGACCTTGCGAGACTGGCTCGGGGGTCCACGTGGGCTTAGGCAGGGCGGTGCCCAGTTTATGAAAAATTTGGGCCATCACATTTAGTCATTTAACTGTTACTTTCTCATCACTTTAGTTAATTAAATGATTTTCTTAAAAACTGTGAACAATCTTAAAACGACACTTAAATAGAAACAGAGAGAGTATATGGGTTTCAAAGAATTGATATTATAATGCATATGGGATTTATACGATGCATTGCACACACAAGCTTGACCCAACAACCAAGCTTCTCTTCCAAATTAGTTGGAGTCGGTTAGATATACATATCAAACTCTTCCAAACAATATACACAAGTGATCAGTAGTTCAGTTTAATTATCAATGCAGGCATAACTCATTAGGGTTTTGGCAACTACATTAATGTACGCTTAATTAATTAGTGGACTACTAGAGTATTTGATAAATTCATCTCAAGAGTCAAATTGAGAAATAATTATTTATGCAGTAGTACTAAGTAGGTGTCACGGGGCTATTAAGTTAGGGGTTTACCCTAAGGAAATTTTTTTTGCTCAACCCAACCCATGGTGCCTAAGGGCAACCTTAGTTCAGCACTACCAATACTCAAAGTAAATGAACAGCGAACAATTGCACCAAGGAAACATTTTACTAAGCTCTCAATGGGAATATAACACTGGTACTCTATGCTTCCCCAAGCTAAGAGCCCATGGCTTTATAAATCAGCTAACAAGTAGCTACATAATTGTCAAGGACACCTGTCCTGATTACATTAATTCATAGACTAAGTAAAACCCCACTCCTTGTGGTCAAGGCAGTTACCCAACTGCCTTGTTCCCTTGCTGCCACCTGGTTCCACAACCGCCACAACTGCTTAGTTAATTACCACATGCTCCATGTGTTCGAGACATTCTCGGACGTGCCTTAGTCATCCTAGAGGCCATGACCAAGGTAGTTACCTTACCGCTTGGAACCACCTTGACTTGGTCCATCCATGCCTCAAGGTGACTAGGTCCATGTTTCTTTTAGGGACAGGGACTACTCGATGGCGTCTAGCTGAGCTTAGGCACCCTGGGTGTTAGCCGGGGGTTGGTCGAGTCCCAGTGGCAAGGGGTGGCTCAGACCATGGGTCCGTGGGTCTTGCCTTGGCATGGTTGCCCAAGGCATGCTCGAGGGTATTCCTTGCTACTATGCCCATGCTGCCCCTAGGAGAGGACACACCCCTCCTTTGTAGTAGATGTTAAGCCGTTCCCCGAACTCTAATAGGAAACATCAAGAAATGAGACCAATCGTACTTTGACTCGGTCAACGCCCAAGTCAAGCTTTGTCAACCCTTGCCACGGTATGCCTTGCCCGTGTCAAGGCGCGACCTTGCTAGTGCCAAAGGAATCTGCCAAAGTGTTGCCTTGCTAGTGCCCAAGGAACCTGCCAAGGCGCGGCCTTACTCGTACCAAAAGAACTTGCCAAGGCGCGACCTTGCTTGTGCCAAAGCACAGCCTTGCTCGTGCCAAGGGAATATGCCAAGGCTTGCCCATGCCTGAGCCAAGGGATGCCCCAAGGCACGTGCCAAGGCGCAACCTCATCTGCGCCCTGACATCGTGCCTAGGCGCGACCTTGTCCACGCCTGTGCGTTGCCTCATCCGTCCCGCATGCTATCCCGCAACAAAACCTCACGGAACCATCTGAGTCCTTCCAAACTCGGCTATTTGCTAGGTTTCTCGCTGCGCAGCCCAACCTACTTGGGTCATGCTATTGACGGGATGACAAACATGACCCGCCGAAATCTTCGATGCCCTCATCGAACTGCTCAGTTGTTGCCGCTTTTGGTAGTCTGCTATCTTATTCTCTAACTGCCATAGAGTAGTGTCTCACTCCCAAGTGGGTTCATCAAATTCAACCCACTTGATCAAGTAAAAAGTTCGCATGTTTTTCTTACTCTGGCCACGCATCTCGTGGCTTCGAATTTGCTCAATTTCTCCCGCAAACTCCTTTCGTGCTAAGGGTGGAGCTTGTCTTGCCGTGCTCCTCCCTGGATATGCTTCATTAGAGTGGAAATGTTTAAGGTAGCTGACATGGAATGTAGGATGTATCTTCAACCTTTCTGATAGTTTAAGGCGATAACCCACCCACCCAACTCGCTTGACCAACTAAAATGGTCCTTCGTACCACTGAACTAGGCCCTTATGCGTCTCCTTCTTGTTGAACTTCGTCAAAATCTAGGGAGTGAGCTTCAACAAAACTAGGTCTCCTTCTTGGAACTTCGAGGGTCTTCTATTATGGTCAACATACTTTTTCATCCTTCGGACAGCTTTGGCCAAACTATTTTGAGCTGCCTCAGCTCCTGCTTGTTCCTCACAAAGCGATGAGCCGCTGGGCTCGACCCCATCGACTTTGATTTGGCTACCTCATGTGGAGTAGCCGGCTGTTGTCCCATCATGACCTCGAATGGACTCAGCTCCGTAACCGAGCTTTTGTGAAGATTGTAGCAAAATTGGGTTGTATCAAGTAAATCCACCCAGTTGGACTGAATTGCATTCACATACTGTCTGAGAGGTAGTCCTCCAGTAATGCATTGATCATCTCCGTTTGCCCATCCGTTTGAGGATAGTTTGCTATGGAAAACTTCAACTTCGAGCCCATTAGATTGAATAGGGCAATCCAAAATCTTCCAGTGAACCGAACGTCTCGATCACTAACAATGTCCTCTGGTATCCCCCAATATTTTGCCACATGCTTTAGGAACAACTCTGTAGTCATGTCTGCATCGCAATTCTTCAGAGTAGCTATGAAAGTAGCATACTTCGAGAATCGATCCGCCACCACCAGCACGCTGCTCATTCCCTGCACTATAGGAAGACCAGTGATGAAATCCATATATATACTATGAAATGGTCTATCTGGTACAGGCAAAGGCTCCAGCAACCCTGGTGACTTCCTCCTCTCTGTCTTGTTGGCACACAAGACAAGTCTGCACATATTGATCTACGTCCTCCTCTATCTTGGGCCAGAAGAACGAACGTGATAAGAGGACATAAGTACGTTCCATGCCCACCGAGCATCGTGACCTCTATCGTGATTGTAAATTCAATTTATGGTTTCTGTTGGTGCAAATCCAATCAACTCAATTTTGAGATGAGAAGCAATTCCCTATTGGTGGCAAATGATTGATTAGAAGTTGTCGCCTTAGTCCGCCAGTACCGGGGACATAGGGACGTCCTCCTTTAGCATAGGGGACCCCATCTTCGCATCAAACCCTTCAAGTGACTCCCTCAGCCACTAGCTTTAACATCTTTGTACAAATAGGGTCTTTGCTTATCTCCTCCTTGATGCGAGGTAGGAACTCACTTTCCAACCTCACCACTGCTAACACCGTCTCAGCCACCACTTTGCGACTAAGAGCGTCTGGGATTGAGTTAAACCTTTCAGGCTTATGTTCGAACTGAAAACTGAACTCTGCTAGGAAATTCAACCACCTTGCTTGCTTCTGATTGAGCTTTTTCTGACTCATGAAGTAAGTGACAACAACATTATTTGTCCACACCACAAAGCTCATTCCCATCAAGTAATGCCTCAAAAGATGAATACCATGAATCACAACTAACATTTATTTCTCATGAGCCGGGTACCTCTGCTCTGCTTCCTTCAGTTTCCTACTTTCGAAGGTAATGGGTTGTCCCTCTTGGATAAGTACCACCCCCAATGCTCGATCTGATGGGTACGTATGCACTTCAATAGGTATGTCAAGATTGGGCAGTCTCAATACTGTTTTAGAGGCAATGGCCTTCCTCAGCTTTGTCATGGCTTGGTGGCATCGATCCGTCCATGCCCAAGCCCGATCCTTATTCAATAGGTCTCACACGGTGTCACTCTCCGTGAGTAGCCTTCCAAGAACCGCCGGTAGTAGTTAGCCAAACCCAAGAATGACCGCAACTCCTGGACCTTCGAGGGGTTTGGCCGTTCCATGATTGTTCGCATCTTCTCTAGGTCCATCTGTAATTTACCGGGCCTACAACATGACTAAGGAAAGTGATCGTTTGCGCAACAAACTCAAATTTTTCCCTCTTTCATACAAATGGTTAGCCCTCAAAGTTGTCAAAACCATCCGTAAGTGATCCACATGATCTTGGAGGTTTTGACTGTAAATTACAATATCATCAAGATAAACAATAACAAACCGATCGATGAACTCCTTTAGCACATCGTTCATTAAATTACAGAATGTAGCAGGGGCATTTGTCAAGCCAAATGACATGACTAAATATTCAAATGACCCGTACCTAGTCATCATGGCCGTCTTAGGGACATCTCTAGCTGTAATTCGGACTTGGTAGTACCCCGACCTCAAGTCCAACTTCGTGAAGTAGGCTGCAATGGATAGCTGATCGAACAAGTCTGCCACCAACAGGATATGGTGCTTATTCTTCACTGTCAAAGGGATCCATCATTCTTTCATTGGAACAGGAATGGTGCTCCATAGGGTGCCTTGGATGGTTGAATAAATCCAACATCCAACAACTCTTGCAACTGCTTCCTCAGCTCCTCTAACTCCTTTAGAGCCATTTTGTAAGAGGCATGTGCTTGGGGATTTGAGCTAGGGATCAGCTCAATCTCGTGGTCAATCACCTATTGTGGGGGTAATTGCTTCGGCAACTCCGCAGGCATCACGTCATTGAAGTCCTCCAGTACCTCAACAACTACATTAGGGACTTTTGCTGTCGTGACTGCCTTAATGTCAACCAAGGCCACCAGGTATGTTAGTTCACCCTTCCTTAATCTATCTTTCACTTGAATGGCTGAAAGGTGGGACAACTTTGTACTCTCTTTCCTTGAAATCATGTTAGTCGCAGGAACAAAGCAAGGATGGGACTAGTTCATCACAAAATCCCCTCAAGAATGACATCAAGGTAATGCTCCCCAAATGTAGAAAGTCATTTCCTAAGATGACATCAAAGTCATCCAAGGGAACTACCATAAGGTTGATCTTCCCTTCTCAAGACCCAACCTTAAGACTCACATTAGATGTCATACCTTGAAATCATTTTGCTTCAAAATTTACAACTTTCATTCGCCTGGAATTATTAACAAGAGCGAGTCCCAACTTTTCCACCATGTGTTCTGCCATAAACGAATGTGTTGCTCCTTAATCCACCATTGCCAAGACTCGTTTCTCATTCACCTTTGCATCAACGTACATACCCTTTGAAGGGCTTGTCTTAGCTTGTTAAATGGCATTCAAAAATTGTAGTGGGTTCATCCGGGCTGGCCATAATCTTCCATGATCAAAGCTAAGATCTTCTCATTCTTTGGGCAGTCTCGTACCCTGTGAGGGCCATTGCAAATGAAGCAGCCCTTGTGCGAGGAACTTGTTGAGGGCTTTGCATCTGCTTTCGGGGCTGGCTTCGAACTCGCTTGCTTAGGAGGGAAGGGCTTCTTTTCGCCCTTCTTATAGTGGTCCTTGAACGATTTCTTCTCCTTGTTCATGGAAGAACTAGTCTTGAAGTCTACAAGACTATCACCTGCAGCAATTGCTCCGGGCAAGTCTTTCACCCCTTGCCTCCTTAGCTTGGATTGAGCCCACTACTACAATCTAGTAGTAAACTTAAAGAGTTTGTCCTCATCTGACATGTTTTTGATGTCCAGCAAAAGAGAGGAAAACTCCTTAACGTAGTCTCGAACCGACCCCGTCTATTTGAACTTGCGCAAGGCTTTCCGCGCTTGCCAAGCGGCATTGGTAGGAAGGAGTTGATCCTCAACTCTCTCTTTAGCACCTCCCAACCCAGGTCTACCTGCAGCTGCTTCATCATCTACCCTGGTTCTCCACCAGAGTTTTGCATAGCCTTCTAGATACATGGAAGTCAAGATGACCTTTTGGTTCTCCTCATTCCGGACAGTAGCAAAGTATTGCTCCATGTCCCAAGGGAGATTCTCAAGCTCCTTCGCGCTCCGCTTGCCTAAGAGTTTTTTTGGCCTCGACACCTTGGTTCTAGGCTTTACCGCACCTGCAACCTCTGAGGATCCACCTACGACTCGGTTGAGTAAAATCACCTCCAAAGCCATTGTCGCGACTGTTTCGGTGGTGAGTTCTCCCACAGAACGTAATTGTGCTACAAGCTCCTCAAATTTGGATTCTCACAGAGCTATCATGGGCTCTTGTTACTCTGCTCTAGTCACCAAGGAAGCAATCAATATCTTCAAGCCTTCAATGCGCTATGCCGACATTGAGGACTCCACCGACTCTGTCGGTTCAGTCAACGTTGCAATTAGTTGTTCTAAGTAAGCTACCCACTCACTTAGATCACTTGCTGCTTAGGTCGCCATCATCTCTGAAATAGGGCTCTAATACCAATTGTCACGGGGCTATTAAGTGATGGGTTTACCATAAAGAAATTTTTCTCGCTCAACCCAACCGGTGGTTCCTAAGGGCCACCTTTGTTCAACATTACCAATACTCAAAGTAAATGAACAGCTAACAATGGCACCAAGAAAATGTTTTACTAAGCTCTCGATGGACATACAACACTAGTACTTTATGCTTCCCCAAGCCCAAAGCCCATGGCCTTATAAATTAGCCAACAAGTAGCTACAAAACTGTGAAGGACACCTGTTCTGATTACATTGATTCGTAGACTAAGTAAAACCCCACTCCTTATTGTCAAGGCAGTTATCCAACTCCTTGTTCCCTTGCTGCCACCTGGTTTCACTACCGCCACAACTGCTTGGTCAATTATCACATGCTCCATGTATTCGGGACATTCTCGAACTTGCCTTGGTCATGCCAGGGGCCATGACCAAGGTAGTAACCAAACCGCTTGGAAACACCATGACTTGGTCCATCCATGCCTCAAGGTTATTAGGTCTATGTTTCTCTTAGGGACAGGGACTGCTCGGTGGTGCCTAACTGAGCGTAGGCCCCTGGGTGTTAGCCGGGGCTCAGTCGAGTCCCACCAGCTCGAGGTGGCTCGAACCATGGGTCTGTGGGTCTCCCCTTGGCATGGTTGCCCAAGGCATGCTCGAGGGTCTTCCTTGCTACTATGCCCATGTCGCCCCTAGGAGAGGACACACCCCTCCTTATAGTAGATGTTAAGCCATTCCCCGAACTCATATAGGAAACATCAAGAAATGAGACCAATTGTACTTTAACTTGGTCAACGCCCAAGTCAAGCTTTGTCAACCCTTGCCAAGGTATGCCTTGCTTGTGCCAAGGCGCGACCTTGCTCGTGCCAAAGGAATCTGCCAATGTGTTGCCTTACCCGTGCCCAAGGAACCTGCCAGGGCGCGGCCTTGCTCGTGCCAAGGAACGACCTTGCTCGTGCCAACGGAACCTGCTAAGGCGCAACCTTGCACATGCTAAGGCGCGACCTTACTCGTGCCAAGAGAATCCGCCAAGGCTTGCCCGTGCCTGTGCCAAGGGATGCGCCAAGGCGCGACCTCATCCACGCCTGTGCGATGCCTCATCCATCCCACATGCTATCCCGCAACCAAACCTCATGGAACCATCTGAGTCCTCCGGAACTCGGCTCTTTGCTAGGTTTCTCGCTGCCCAGCCCAGCCTACTCAGGTCATGCTATTGAGGTTCTGGGCTTTTACTTGGACAAAGCGGCTCATGTACCTAAATTAAAGCTACTAATTAATTTCTCAAAAAAAAAAGCTGCTAAGTAACTTTTCAGGTTCATTGAAGAGACTTGCGAACCACTGCGTTTTGCTTGTCTCCTTCTCACGTTATTGTTAAATTATTATCTAAATTTCCTACTTACACAAATAGAGGTAACAATTGCACGCTTATTGGGAAGTTAAATTTTCCATTAAATGTGATAGATTGAGAAAGGGAAAGACACTATTGGCAAGAACAGTAGCAATATATATTTAAGTGCATTGAAGAAGCGAAATGAAGGAAAGTAGCTATATACAAGTCGTTTTCTAATGGGCGGGCCATTCATTTATTTCTTGGCCACTAAGTTGGTGTTTTTACTTGCTTTAATTGTACTGGTGGCGACTCATCTCACTTGGATTTACTCAGAATTGCCCATATTTGATAAGGTCTCTCCCTCTATATTTGTCTTGGCTATTTATGGAGAAGTAACAAATTACACGCTTACTCTAGTAGGTGTTACAATTATTCTTTTTTGGTGGAAAGTAAGTAATGTTAAAATGAAAATGATAATTGAATGACAACCCTAGAACTCACCCTCAACTAACACTGCTCTATCTAACCGTGTTTTGAATCTCGAGATGTGTAAGCTCGCTTCTCAAGGTGGACACTGACAGTTGAGTACGGGGTTGTTCGTTGGCGTGTGGGGTCTAGGGGTGTCATTCTGGCATTGTCCCTGTTACGATTAATGGATATCCATGTTTAATTATTATTTTTTTTGTAGAAATGCATGTTTAATTTAATTAAAAATATTGATCGATCAAGTTCTTTTCTAATTAATTAGCTTATATGATTAATTAAAAAATTAAAGCATGCTTATTAATTGTTCCACTTACTCCAGGAGAACATGATAAAATAAATCAGTGGAACCGTTTGTAGCAATATTGAGCTCGTATTAGACAATAATATATATTTGGGTATGTCATGTAACTTTTTTTTGGATGAATGGGTATATCATGTAATTATGCACATAGAGATGCGTAATGGCATATCTCAACGCGAATCCAATCGATGGATCGCATGAATGTACGACCTGCAAAGAACGAGTCTCGTTGCCATTATGTGAGTTCTCTTTTTTTGGGCGTAAAGTGTGTTCTGGAATATGGATGACCATGCATGTACACCAACATATTGTGTAGTCATGCAACTTGTATTTTTCACTTAATAGTACCTCAACTTGTCTATGTATTGTCATGTTACTTGTAACTATTTCCAATGTACACCAACTCTTCCATGTATTGTCAAATTACTTGTAATGTGTCGTATGACATGGGGTGTATGTGTTACTTGTACACATTGTATAAAGTACATTTATCATCATCACCAAATGACTTATATAAAAGGTGTCAACCTCATAATAAAACACACCAAGTTGAATGAAAACTTCTCATTCCAACTATCTCATTTCTTCTCTTCTTCTTTGTAGTAGTATAGTTTGTAGTAGTAGAAGTTCTTAGTCTTCTATTTTCCTTCTCTAGTTATTAGCAAGTTCCAACTTAATTTACAACACATTATCAGCACTAGCTTGCTCTAGCATTAATGAGATCTTGAAGTTCAAGAAGGCTTGTTAAGGAGACAAAACTAGAAAGGTATAACTTTTGTTATTTAAATAAGTTCAATTTATTTCTATATTATCATGATTGCTTCCTTTTATTACATGCATCACTTCTATATGCATACTTTATTCATATATTATGCATTATAACGTCACCGATTGCAAAAGTGTGCTCTGTAGTTGTGTCTTGTACCATTTTCTACATCATAAATCAAAAGTCAATATGTGACATAATTAGTTTTCTCGCTATACTACAAACGATTAATTATGCTCTATTCTTGATTTTTTCTATTGCAAATAGTGTTATGATTTTGGGTAGATAGTGGGTAAGCATTGTCCCCGGTAAAGCTAAACATTGAAAGGGAGATGGGTTATCCCGTTCGAGGAGGAATGGTTTTAAGTAGACTTCGTCTCACCACCCAACCTGGAGGTTGTCCCACCAACTCATACAAGTAGTACATTTTGCATATTAATAATCAAGTTGTGAACATATATTTAATCATATATTATTTATTTTATATAAAAGAGAATAACTATTTACTCAATTTTTTGACATATTTTCAGACTATGGCAAACCTTCAAAAACTTGAATTTGTTGCTCTTGATATCACTAGAAATAATTATTTGTCATGACATCACTTAATCGAGCACAATGAAAAAGTTTGATCAATGTAGCCGACCCCAGTTAATTTGGGACTGATGCTATGTTGTTGTTGTTGTTGTTGTTGTCATGACAACTAGACGTTGAGATACATTTCCAAGTTAAAGACTTGGGAGAAACTATTATAGAAGGAAATGAAACATCAATGCAAGACCGTGCGAAAGCACTGATATTCCTTCGCCATCATCTCCATGAAGGTATGAAAAGTGAGTACCTCACTATAAAAGATCCTCTCACCTTGTGGTTAAGCTTGAAAGAGCGATATGATCACCAAAAGACGGTGATATTTCCAAAAGCTCAAAACGACTGGCTGAATCTTAGGCTACAAGATTTCAAAATAGTCAGTGAGTATAACTCCGTCATGTTTAATATTACCTCTCGTTTAAGGCTGTGTGGAGAAAATATATCTGATGAGGCAATGATGGAAAAAACATTAAGTACTTTTCATGCCTCGAATCTGTTGTTGCAATAGCAATATCGAGCGCGTCAATTTAAAAAGTACTCAGAATTAATTTCTTGTCTCATGGTGGCTGAACAAAATAATGAGCTTCTATTGAAGAACCACAACTCTCGTCTTACTGGTTCCGCTTCAATTAATGAAGTAAATGCATCATCCTATAATGACCATAAAAATGGTCGAGGAAAGAAAAATCACGGACGTGGAAATGGGAAAGGATCAATCACCAAAGATCGTGGCAAGCCATATTCTAAACTTCGTGGCAATAAGTTTCAAAACAAATAGAATAAAAATGACACCGTTCAGAATAAGGGGAAAAATACTGCTGAAAATGGGCATGCTCGTAATCGTGACCAATCATGTCACAGGTGTGGTCTAAAAGGCCATTGGGCTCATGTATGCCGCACGCCTAAGCATTTTATTGATCTTTATCAAGCCTCCTTAAAGGAGAAAGGCAAGACAGTTGAGATGAACTTCACTGTCGGAGATGGCTCGTTGGACATCAATTATATGGATGTCCCAAATTTTCATGATGATCCAATCACTAATCTCGATATTTTTAATTATCATATGTAATGATTTTCAATAATTCTATGTACTAGTTTTTGTTATGTTTCTCAGTTTATATGTACTAGTTTCTTATTATGAATGAAATATGACTCTTTTTTCTAATTTGTCAAACATTATTGTCTAGATGGATCAACAAATCATGTGTTCAAATCATGAATCAAAGAAGAGCGATATATGTCTTGCTGATTGTGCTACAACGCATATAATCCTTAAAAACAGAGAATATTTCTCCAATTTGAACTTAGCTGAGGCCAATGTTCAAACAATATCTGGCATCTCCAATTTGATTAATGGCTCTGGAAGAGCAAATATTATGTTGCCTGGGGGAACAACAATTCATATTAACAATGCCTTATACTCTAAAAAATTCAGAAGAAATTTACTCAGCTTTAAAGATATTCTACAAAATGGATATCACATTGAAACCATGAACGAAAATAATAGAAAATTTCTCTATGTCACATTGGTTTCAAATGGGAAAAAAGAAGTGTTAGAAAAATTTTCAGCTTTATCCTCTAGATTATATTTTACTCATATAATGTATGTCGAAACGAATGTCGTCTTAAATGAGAAAATTAATGATCCAAAGACATTCATTTTATGGCATGACCGGCTTGGTCATCCAGGATCATCAATGATGCAAAGAATAAATAATAATTCGCATGGACATCCTTTAAGGAGTCACAAAATATTTTCAACTGGTGATTATAATTGTGCTAGTTGTTCTCAAGGTAAATTGATAGTTAAACCATCCCCAAGTAAAATTGTTGTGGAATCCTCAGCTTTCTTAGAACGCATTCACGGAGACATATGTGGACCTATTCATCCTCACTATAGACCATTTAGATGTTTCATGGTTTTGATAAATGCATCAACTAGGTGGTCACATGTTTGTTTTTGTTTGACCCGCAATGTTGCATTTGCTAGACTTTTAGCACAAATCATTAAGTTAAGTGCACAATTCCCTGACAACCCAATCAAGACAATCCGTCTTGATAATGTTAGGGAATTTCAATCTCAAGCATTGTATAAATTACATTTATCATCATCACCAAATGACCTATATAAAGGGTGTCAACCTCATTGTAAAACACACCAAGTTGAACGAAACTTCTCATTCCAACTGTCTCATTTCTTCTTTTCTCCTTTGTAGTAGTAATTTGTAGTAATAGGGGTTCTTAGTCTTCTATTTTTCTTCTCTAGTTTTTAAGAAGTTTCAACTTAATTTACAACAAAGTGCAGGTTTTTTTTTTCGTCATGCTTTCTTCATGTGACGCTGCTTTAAGGGTAAAGGAAACTCGGTCCCCAATTGATTAAGAGGCCCGCTAAGGGCACCCCACCATTTAATGAGGGCACCCAGTTAATTTGTAAAAAATCCAGAAAAAATGGAAAAGACCATTTTGCCCCTGTATATATATAATGGTTCAAACCCCACAAACCATTTCGACAAGGAGTTAGGGCACCCCACCAGCAACCTTCAACCACAAAGCCACAGCCACATTGCGTTTGGCGAAGAGCTGATCGATTCTTGCTCGTCCGACAGCGAGGTAACAATGTTTGACAACCATTTTCGGGTTTTTGTGAACCGTTTAGTTGCGTATAAGTGAAAATGATGATTTGTTTGTCAACGTAGGGTTTGGTAATTTCTTCAAATCCGAAGTTGTTTCCACTGTATAATGGAGGATCGTAATGCTTCGGTGCCAGAGGAGGTCGTCCTAGAGGTAATGTTGCAAATGTTTCCGAAGTTGTTTTTTTTGCGGTTATCCGAAGTATCTGTCTGGGTGCGCGATTCTTTCGGCCTCGCAGGACCGAGATGTATGGTTACGTCTCGGTCTCAGATGACCGAGATGTTTAGGGTTGGTCACGGTCGGTCTGGAACGACCGAGGGTTCTGCTAACTCTCGGTCTCACGTAAACGAGACTATGAAGAAAGTTTCAGCACTGTACAACCGAGAACCGATTTTTTTGGGTTTCTTTGTGATTGTCTTTGTACATTTTGGTTGATTATAATGTTACACTTGTTTGTATTGCGGGTAATGCCGTTATCTTGTAATTTTCCAGATTATAAGGACACTTTTACACCTTCTAAGCCATTCCCCTCTCGAGAAGCGGCAATTTCATGGCTTCAGCGATTGGTGGCGAGAACAAGTTTGTGTTAGTAACGAAGCGCTCGGATGCGGGGCGTTAAGCGAAGGGGAAGGGTGAAAATTGCCTGTGACATGTGTGTCCTGGGACATATAGGGGACCGGCTCGAGAGAGTTGGGAAGGGAAAGCGGCAAAAATTTTAAAGAAATCAAGGAATGATGAAAAGGCGAGGACTCACACTAGTACGAAGAAATGTGGATGCCCTTTCCAAATTAACGTCAAGGAGAATGCCGACTCCTTATGGTATGTCACGGTGATTTGTGGGAGGCACAATCACGACACCGCGGGAAGATTGGATAAGAGGGAGGAGGAAGTTGAGGATGCGGGGGAGGAGTGAAAGTGAGCGGCTCGGGGAGATTAGTCCACCATCGTCTTTTGTGGAGTGCGAGCGGGAAGTTGAGGATGCGGGTGTGAGGACACCGGGGTCTCCAACCAGGAGGCACCCCAGTGTGGGAGGCACCCCAATCTCCAATCGGATTTGAGTCCTCCCACTCCACAAAAGCTTCTAGGCGAAGAAATGCAAGGTTCCACAAATGCGTCGTGCCAGTCGACGCACGCAAAGTGGATCTAACATGGCTTATAGTCATTGCTTAGAACCATATTGGTTGCCACATGTTGATGCCATTATCGATGTGGTTTCCGATGGGAACTGTGGATATAGGTGTATAGCCTCTGGGCTTGGACTCGCGGACGTGGACGGGTGGAGGATTGTGCGTAGACGGATGTACGATGAGATTATCGGGTATGAATACCTATGGCGGGAAGTGCTTGGCTCGAGTTTCGAGCCTATCAAGAATGCGGTGCATTGCCCGGAGAATCAAGAGGGGGCATCTTTCAAAGAATGGTTGACACTTCCGGACATGGGATTGTTGGTATCCACCGCATTCAATGTCATTCTCGTAAACCTCTCGCATGGGAGTGCCTCCACATTCCTACCTCTACGTAGTACTCCAACGTCGTCATTGCACAAGAGACTTATCATTGCAATGGCGAATGAAAGGAATATCCATTGGGTTAGGGTAAGTTCTATGACTTTTTTGTGAAATGGTTTGTTTCCCCTTAATCGGGTTTGTGACAATATCTTCTATGTTCTACTGTTCACTTTGACAGTGCGGTTGCGTGTGAATGCACCGTCGCCATCCTTATATCCATCGTGGGATCGGTACGTTGAGGACTGCGCCAAAGGTTGGCGAGATGGATTCGTTTTTCGAGACATCGCGCCCAATGCAACTGCTGATCATGAAGCCACGATACCTGTTGTAGACTTAGATACACCGTAGGTGTAAGCTTGTACCTAGACGGCTAATTGTCGTGAAATTTTGCCAATTCGTCCGAATGTTCTATGTATATGCAAATGTTGTGTTGTGTTTTAATTGTTGTTTACTTATGGATGGACCCTTTTTATAGTCAGTTTGAATGTTACGGAGATTTATAATTAATTAAGGTTCGATGCAAATTGTCGTGCTGGATTTTCAATCTTGTATTGTCAGTTTGACTACTACGGAGATTTTTTTGAAACTGTAATGTTCAAATTCATCCATTTCGATGTCTCGGTCAAGCTGTGTTCGTGAAACGAACCATATTTTCTGGTCACCCATGACCGACAAGTATTTCAATATATCGGTCATGTATAACCGAGTCCCATTTAAATGTCTCGGTTGAACACCACCGAGATGAATTGACCATTTCAATTCGCCTGACTCTCGTCCTATGACGACCGAGCCTACGGAGACCCTCTCGGAAGTGGACAACCGATACGTGGTTAACTCTTAGGTCTACGTGGCCGAGACCGCGAGTTCCGAAAAATATTAGCTTATGTCTCGCCAAGGCCGAGAGCAGTTGACACGATCTCGGCGTGTGGCCGAGAACCACGATTTCCCAATTTTTTTACATTTTAACAAACCGCCACACACACATTACATCTACTCTACCACACATTACATCTACTCTACCAAATGTAACTTAATTCGTCGATCTTCACCCCACCCTAATTTGGAGACGAAATCGACTCACACAACGAACCCTACAAAATGCGAAACCTAGAAGAACGAAGGAGAAACACATGGCGAGGGACGAGAACACGATTTCGGGGATTCCTCTCTTGCTCGGTTCAAAACAAATGAATTCTTTCACCAGGAATTCGGTGAACGAGGGTGGTGGTGGTGGTGGTGGTGGGGTGCCCGGGGGTTTGCAAGAGGGTGGGTGAGAGCGTTTTTTGCACGAGGGGCATTTTCGGTATTTTGGGTTTAATTTTTGGGTGCCCCAGGTAAATCGATTTGTGCCCATATTAACTGGGTGCCTTCATTAATAGGTGGGGTGCCCTTAGCGGCCCTCTTGATTAATACATGATGACGCTAGCAAAAATATTGAAATTTGCCACAACTTTCCTGGGCATCATTAAGAGCTTGCCACATGGTTAATTTGAGTTCGCACCCTTTTTCTCTGTCCTAGTTTGTCCCGCTATTAAGAAACAATTTCTGACCGATTCTAGGCAAACACGGATTAACATGTCGATCCAATTATTTGACAAAAAAAACATGTTGATAAAATTAATATATTTCCGTTCTCGCCTGATTAATTAAGTATTTCGTTAATTTCCTTAATCCTTATATAATGCAACGAGACTATGATCTTTTAAATCGAATGTTTGAAATCCACGAACAAAACAATTAAGGTCAAGAATTTAAATCAAATTAAAAAAATTCTTTATTTCATAAAAAATGATGAATTACAGTCAAAAGATGGCTTTATCTAGTGAAATCTTAAGTTTGTCAAAATAAATAAAAAGTTTAAAATACTCTAAACAATAAACTAGACCAAATAAGAAAGTAAACAACACAAACAGCATAAAGAAGAAAAATTCCTAATTATAGTAATAAACAAACTAAAACTTTCCTAAAATAGTAAATTTACGATTTCAGAGGCCTAAACGAAGGAACTTGGTAAAAATAACGTCATGGTCAAGCAACGTAATGGCTATTGATCATCACGCCATTTTTCAATAAAATAATGTCCTCGAAATTTCAAAATTCCCGAGCTAGTCCTTCTAAAAGTCAACAAAAAATTTAGTCAAACTTTTTCAAAAAGAGTCACTTCTTCGACTGCATAATTTTTCTCAAGGTGGACATGATCAGTCCTCAAGTCTTCATCCTCTGATGTATCCCCATAAAAAGAATCAAAAGTTTGACATTGAATATATCGATTGTACGAATATAACATGACAACTTCAACCGGAATAGGCATTAGGAATTATCTTTTTAATAATTTCTACCGGGCCAATCTTTCTTGTCGAAAGCATGTTGTAATCACCAACAAAAGAAATGATCCTTTGCAAGGATTGGTAAAAAAGTTACCAACTTCGAATTCCACATGATCGACATCTTTTATGATTTGCAAATTTCTTGTACTTGTCATTAGTCGCTCGGAAGCTATCTCTAGTAGTTTGATTAACCTTCATTTTTCATGCAACAACGTTTTACTTGGTAATGACATCAAATCAAAAGGACCCCGATGACACGTGTCTAGCAAATACAATAAGTTTCCTTATATATCCTATTATTTGTAGTAGTGATAAGTGAGATCGTCACTATAGGGATTTTGCAAACTTCTTAAGAAAAAGTCTTTTTCAATGGTATTTATTGTTTTACTTTAATTTAATTTCAATGGTTTTTATTAATAAAATAATAAAATAATGAAATGTAAACCGAAGGGCTGCGGTTTAGTGATTTACCAAACCACCACCAAACCGCGAACCACCAAAACCGCAACCAAATCGAACCGCGGTTTGCGCGGTTTGGTCGGTTTGGTCGCGGTTTTGGTGTGAGGCAGCGGGGCGAGGCGGCGGTGAACGTTCGCGCGGTGGAAGGCGGCGACGATGGCGGCGGCGTGAGCTGAGAGAGGAGGTGACGGCGCGCAGGCGAGGCGCGAGGCGGGATCAAAGAGCGGCGGGCGTGAGCGGGAGGTGATGGCGGCGGGCTGTGAGCGTGAGGTGATGGCGGCGAGAGTGAGGAGGTGATCTGCGAGAGTGAGGGAGGTGGCGGCGGCGGGAGCGAGAGTGAGAGGGAGAGGAGAGGGAGAGAGGGTTGTGCACTGTGGGAGAGGGTTGTGCGCAGATGGGAGAGTGAAGAAGATTTGGTTTTATAGTTAACTTTTAGGGTTTTTGGTTTATATTACCAAAATGCCCTCGGTTTGGTTAAACCGCGGTTTTCTCAAACGAAAACCGCGACCAAACCGCGGAATCGCGGTTTGGTCATTTTCCAAACCGCGAGTTTTAAAAACCAAACCAAACCGCGCGGTTTGGTCGGTTTGGGCGGTTTTTCGAAAACCGCTGGCCACCCTTAGCCATAATCATACTTTCATCATATTATAAAGTATTCTTGTGGCGACCCCTTCTCAAAATAAGGCACCACATGGTCTGATCCCGTTATTAAGCCCTAATCTCATCATATAAGACCTAACAAAGAATAGTTAGCCTATCAAAAACCTTGTTACATACCAATTAATTTTCTTAAATGGATATAAACCTACACTTATCCTATGCCAATTCATAAATCAGAGTTAGTTAAAGTTTTGTTTACTTAAAAGTTTGTTCAGCGGAAGTCTTAACAATCTAGCGGAAGCTTATAACATGAGGCCAAACAATTGTGGAAAAAACCAAGGAATAAAGATTACATATATATATATATATATATATATGATGAAACGATGATATATAATATCATGTGTTTGGTCAAGGTACTACTCACTCAACCAACAATACACAACACCAAAAGTAAATCGTATACATATAAAAGTAATACATCAAAAATCAAAACCTAGAAAATCGGGTGTAGCAGTGCTCTATCGGCTTAGAGGTAGTCGCCGATCTTCTCTTTGTCCAGTTGCTACTCGATGGATCAGCACCCACCGCCACAAACTAGACGGTGAGTACAAAAAAGTAGAAAGTAATACTGATAGACATTTGTTCACATTTCCAAATATACAACAAGTATCTAAAAGCATGATAATAGACAAAAGAACATTGTAAAGAGATACTTCAACTAGACAACATGAAACTAACATATGGCTAAGTAGTAATGATCTAGGGTCGGTCGGTCGTGATCTTCATCATATCAGCCTTTCCACTATATGAAGATGGAGCTGAGCTCTACATTAATGTGAAGGTCTGAGCAACGCTCTTGCCTTTATAACCTTTCATTGGTGCCAGTCACTTGCGATATAAACTTCCAACAACCTCTAGTCTCATACCCTATGTGTTTGCAAGTTACGCTTACCAACAACCCCGGGACTCATTTCCCGTGTGCTGCACAAGATAGTGGAGAAATCCCGATCACCCTGAAAAGTATAGTGGTCTGTCAGATTTCTATCGTAAAGTGGTCCTACATACAAGAACTACTTTCATATTCAAAGAATAACACAATATTAGAATCCAACAAAGAATCGCATACTAGTGTACAAAAGATATAGATTCACAACATTACGTAATACCTACCTGATAACATGCTATTTCACTGACCACTTGTATTAATAATCAATATTGACATAGCACATGAATTGGAGTCAATAAAATCATTTTATCAACAAACTATACCATAAAAGCAACCTCATGTAATGAGAAAGAGCAATAAGTCAAGCATATGGAGTACAAAAGCAATTTAGTCCAAATGATTGGAAACGAACATATGAATAAGAATGAAATGTAAAGAAATATCTCAATCAGTTTACTTACAATCCACGCAATTTCTTATGTTATTTCAGCCTCCCGACACCTCGAAACTCATATTTGAATCCCCGAAATACTTCCATAGGTTCCCGATATCATATTATAGATTTTTGAGTGTGTATGGACCTTTACTTAGGGTATTAAACTCTTTTATAGTGTTTAAGGAATTTTCAAAAATTGCAGTTTTTATGCTGTCATAGACCTAGCGCGCTAATGCTTGGAGTTAGCATGCTACCAATCCTGATCTAGCGCGGTAATCCAAGTTAGCGCACTAGTTGATCCACCTAATGCGCCATGTGCAGTAAAACCCATAATTCTACAATCAGAATTATGAGTTTTCTCTACACATGGGCCATGTTAATGCCTAAGGAACCTCCATACCCACTACTAGAGTTCCATGACATCAACCACAACATAAAAGAACAACCCACAACATCAAATTCATGAATTCATTGGATTAAGCTAACTCCATGGTGTAGAGAAGTTACCCAACTTGATGAACACTAGATATACTTGATCTCTCGTTATCTAAATCACCAAGTTTTTGTTGATCTTCTTCTTCTCAAGCAGCTCCTCCTTCTCCAGCAAGTTTCCTTCTCTCTTAAGCAATTGAATGAAAGAGTCGAGTTGCTTAAGTTGACCAAAAGCTTTATAATAATGAATTGGATATGGTTGATTAATAGCCATTGATCCAAATGTGCACACGTATCTTGAGACCTATCTAATGGTACACTTATTCATACATGCCCCACTATCTCATGCCAAATGACACCAGTAAGTAACTCAATTGGTGTTGAGATGGGTCATTACGTGTCTCGAGAAATATCAAGTGGGTTTTATTTTAACTTACTAACTTAAGTGTATTTGATACTTAATCAACCATAACTCCACTTATATCACTTATAAAAGCATTATAAAGCTTATACCAACTCACCATATTGTTCTCTACCTCGATCCCACGTCGACACACAACTCAAGGCGCGTTCCTACACACGTCTCAACATCTATTCATATGTAGGAATGACTTAGATATAACATTATTATAAATATAACATTTAGTTCGACCATCTAGCCTCGATTGCGACACATATATCGAAGCGGGTCCCACGTCATGGGTCATTTGATCCTGATTAAAAGACTAAAGTCAAATTAAAGGTTTAGGTCATGACAATTCTTCCCACCTAATGGAAATTTCATCCTCGAAATGAAGCTTAACTTAAAGTTATACGTGAATCGAAGAGGTAAGGAAACCTATCGCACATATAGTATTCCCATATCCAAGCGAGTTCCGAGTCTCTATTGAAATGCCACTTGACCAATACTTTTGGAATAGACTTGCCTCTCAATTGTTGTACCCTACGATCTAGAATCTATACTGGTTCCTCCTCATATGATATGTCCTCACTCAAGTCAATTTGACTTTAGTCCAATGTTGGTCTCTCGCCTGCCTTCGACCTGGCTAGTCAAAACATAGAAATATGAAACACTAGATGAATCCCCGACATCTCTGGAGATAAATCCAGTTCGTAAGCAGCCTTTCTGATCATTTCTTGATCTTGAAAGGCCCGATGAATCTCGTTGCTAGCTTGTTTTTCAGACCAAATCAGTGAAGACCTTTCCGCGAAACCTTTAGATATAATAAGGTTCCTTCATAATACTTGAAATCGCTACGATATGTGTTTGCATTCTTCTTTTGCCTCTCCCGGGCTCTTTTAAGCCTCTAGTGAATCTGTCGTACCTTCTTTGTGTGATCAACAATAGTCTTAGGCCCTATAATGTCCCGGTCCTCTGGCTAAGTTCAACAAGATTGTGAACGATACGGTCTGCCATATAAAGCCTCAAATGACGCTATCTCAAGCTATCCTAATAATTGTTGTTGTATGCAAACTCACATAATGGTAGTTATTCCACCCACGATCCACCAAACTCAAGTACACAAGCCCTGAGCATATCTTCGAGAGTCTGAATCAACCTCTCAGTCTATCCATCAATTTGAGGGCGAAAGGCTATGCTAAACTATAAGCGCGTACCATACCGCTCTTGTATACTCCGCCACATCCTAAACGTATACATAACATCTTTGTCTGACGTAATAATCGATGGTCATGCAGCCTAATAATCTCTTTCTCGAACAATACATCCAACTGATCAAATGTGTAATGAGCTGCAACTAGTATGAAATGAACAGATTTTGTCAGTCTGTCCACAATCACCTAAATAGAATCATGTTGACGGGTAGTTCTCGGCAGTCCTCTAACAAAATCCATGGCTATATCTTTCCACTTCCATCGTGGGATAGGAGGTGGATGTAATAATTCTCCAGTTCTATTATGCTCTGCCTTCACCTATTTGCAAATCCCACAGTTCCTAATAAACTCTAATACGTTAGATTTTATCCCAGGCCACCAAAAATATCTATTCATGTCATGGTACATTTTGGTCCTACCTGGATGAATAGTGAATCGGGAATGGTGTGAGTCCTAAAGAATCTCATATCTCATCTCTCCCACTACCGATATCCACAATGTGCCTCTAAATCTCATACACGGATTCAATGTCTCTGTCAATCAATACAATCAGTACTCTGGGCTAACTCATTAAACGTTTGATATAGAATATCGGCTTTTTGACCCTCTAACACTCTTTGTCTAGACATTGTCTAAAGCCTCATCTGTGCACAAATCATCAACAGAGTGTCGGTAGGAATATCTGACTGAGTCATCATCATCCCTGCCTTGAGTAATCCATACTCATGCATCATATGACATCTAACCACCTCGATATCACCAATCGGTATCCTTCTCAGTGCATCAACAACTACATTAGCTTTTCCTGGGTGATACTCCAGAGAAAAGTCGTAGTCCTTCAGAAACTCTAACCATCTGCGTTGTCTCATGTTCAACTCTTTCTATTTGACGAGGTATACCAAACTCTTATGGTTAGTATAGAGTGTGAACCTCTCTCCATACGGATGATGTCTCCATATCTACAGAGCAAATACTACTGCTTCCAACTCTTAAACATGAGTGGAATAATTCTTCTCGTGTATTTTAAGCTGTCTGAATGGATAAGCCATCATGCCTCTATCTTGCATCTACATACAACCTAGACCTATACGAAAACATCTGTATATACCAAGAATCCATGTCCAACCTCTGGCAATATCAATACTAGTGCGGTAGTCAACAATCTCTTCAGCTGAGCAAATGCCTCCTCACGGTCCTCAGACCAATTAAACATGACGTCTTTCTGAGCCAATCTAGTCATCAGTGAAGCGATCTTTAAGAAATCTTTCACGAACCTGCGGTAATATCCTACTAACCTCAGAAAACTCATGATCTCTGTAAATGACGTCGGCGCAGGCCAATCCATAATAGCCTGAATCTTTGTTGGATCTATAGCAATGCCTGCTGCTCCAACAACATGCCCAAAAAACTTAACTTCAGACAGCCAAAATTCACACTGGCTGAACTTGGCATAAAGTCGATGCTCCTTTAAGGTCTGTAATGTCTCTCTAAGGTGTTGCTCATGATTCTCTCTAGTCCTCAAATATATCAATATATCATCGATAAAACTATAACAAATCAATCAAGAAATGACATCATCACTTGATGCAAAAAATCCATAAACATGGCAATAGCATTAGTTAAACCTAACGGCAAGACCGTGAATTCATAGTGTCCATATCTCGTGCTGAATGTCATCTTGGACCTATCTTCATCCCTAATCCTAAGTTGATGATACCCTGATTGCAGATCTATCTTGGAGAAATACTATGCTCCACTCGGCTGATTAAATAAGTCATCAATTTGTGGTAAAGGATACTAGTTTCTGACTGTGGCCCTGTTCAACTGTTTATAATCGATACACGGTCTCAAAGTATCGTCCTTCTTATTGACAAACAGGACCGGTGCTCCCTATGGTGACAAAGAAGGTGTGATGAATCTCATATGTCACAAATCGCAACTGACTCCTCAACTCCTTTAACTCTCTCGGGGCCGGTATGGTGGTATATATATAGATATATCGCCTAGTACTTACTTAATGATAAAATCTATCTCTCTTGGTGGTGGTAATCTAGGTAAGTCTTCCGCAAACACATCTGAAACTCGCACACAACCGAAATTGCTTCAAGTCTGGGTCCCTGACTCTCTAGTGTGGTGTATAATAACACTAGAGTCTCCATCTCTTCACTAGTCGCAAGTCGACCTCTAATGCCCTTAGTTCTTAATGTCTACAATTATACGTAAACATCAGACGCCTTAGGATCTTAAATATCACTGTCTTACTGAAACAATCGATATGAGCGTGATATGCTGCTAACCAATCCATCCCTAGCAACACTTCGAAATCTAAGAACTTGAAAACCCTTAAGTCTGTAGGTAACTCTACCCTACCAATCTCTACTAGACATCCCTCAACAAGACAATTAGAGTAAACTTTATCCCCGACTGCAGTACTCAACATCTAATGCGACCAGAAATGAAAGATAACGTAGAACCCGAATCAAACAAAACATATAACTATCTACCACAAATGGAAACCATACTCTCAATGAGTCTCCGTATGGCATCTGTATCGGGTTGTGCTACCATGTGTATACCCTTTCGATTTTGTGGTGGAAACACGGCTGCTAGCAGTGGAAAATCTCTAATCCTGTGCCCAACCTGACCACACCTATAACATGTGATAGGTCTATGCCGACCCTGAACCTGATCTTGGGCCTGTGCATGTCTCTGCCCCTGTCGAAAACTATCTCAACCTCTACCTCCACCTTTACTTCGGCCTTTAACACCATGCTGCTACTAACGTCTTGGTGATGTTGGTAAAGCTAGCAAAGTAGTAGGAACTGGTACTGCAAGTCTAAATGGTGGTGGCAGGGGAGGTCTACCAACAGTAATTTGCAATGGTGTAGGGGATGGTACAAAGTGTACAACTGTTATAAATGTCCCTGACCCCTAAGTACCTCTATCCCATCTCCTTGGTCCCTTGCCCCATTGTATCATCTCAAACTCCACAATCTGGTCAAGTGTCAACGCTAATACTAGGGATGTCCCATCGACAACTCTACCCAAATAATGTCTTGTGAAAGAGTGCTCACTGGTAAATCCCACCCAAAGTCTTGACACCTGAACTGACTACATAAAATTCAATATCTGGTCTTAGTCCATCTCTAAAGTGGTACACATCATCCAAATCCTCTCTCACTAGATCCGCAGCAAACTACCTCAAATAGTCATATCTATCTCTATAGCTCATCACTAACTCATCAGCTCCCTATCTTAGGTTCATAAATTCCTTCCTCAACCTCTTCATCACTATAGGTGGGAAGTACTGGCAATAAAACTTCCTCTTAAAGGCATCCCAACACTCAAACTATCCCTCAGAAGCTATCATTCCAAGCCACCAAACATCGACATCTCTCTGTAGAGTGTATGACGAAATCTCAGCCCGAAGTCTATCCTCAATCCTTAAGACTCTATATAACCTCTCCTGAGACAAAACCCACTTCTCAATCTTCTTAAAATCTTGCTGACCATCAAAATAGATTGGCTTCTGTGAACATCGACCGACTAGCTAGAAGATAGAGGTGTAAAAAATGATGTAAAAACTGTCTCTATGGCTGGAGCTGCTATCATTGGTACGATTTGTACTACTGACACTATAGTGGGTAGTGTGGAAGTAGTAGTAGTAGTAGTAGTAGTAGTAGTAGTAGTAGTAGTAGTAGTAGTAGTAGTAGTAGTAGTAGTAGTATTAGTAGTAGTAGTAGTAGTAGTAGTAGTAGTAGTAGTAGTAGTAGTAGTAGTAGTAGTAGTAGTAGTAGTAGTAGTAGTAGTAGTAGTAGTAGTATTAGTATTAGTATTAGTATTAGTAGTAGTAGTAGTAGTAGTAGTAGTAGTAGTAGTAGTAGTAGTAGTAGTAGTAGTAGTAGTAGTAGTAGTAGTAGTAGTAGTAGTAGTAGCAGCAGCATAGTAGTAGTAGTAAGGGCTGGTGTCTCTACTGGTGGAGTGAAACATGAAGTCATCATGGTAATGAACTCTGCCAACTACTGTACCTAAGCAGTTACTCGATCGAATAGCCTCTGAAAATCATCTACTTACGGAATAGAAGGCTGACAGCCACTCGCACCTAGGGACACCACTATTGTGTGAATCCCCCATCAGTATTCGCAAGTTGATAGTGAACTCGAATCAGCTACTACGTAGATAACACATATATACATATGCAAAACTAACATATATACATATAAGAAATCCCCATCTCGCTTTCACTCACTTCCCAACTAATAGTTTCTAGGCAGTATCATTTAGTTTTCCACAACTAAGATTTATGTTTTATTGTTTAAGTTTTATTTGTTATTTAGTAGAAAGATTAGGCCTTTTGCTACAAATTGTAGCTTTGGTATCACATTGTAAAATATGATACCACATGGGACTGGTATCCCAACATTAGACAATTCCATAAACTGTCCATAATATTCTAGATCTTAGGCTCTGATACCACCTGTGACGACCCTTTCTCAAATTAGGGAACTACGTGACCTAATCACATTATTAAGCTCTTTATTTCTATTTTCTTTTTAGTGTCTCTCTGGCGGTGTAATCAATTTCTTGATGTAACACATAAATTGAGGCTGATCTATGGATATGGATACCTTGCATTGCACAATATGTTGCACGTCTCTCATTTTAATTGTACGATGACATCATGATGATGTCATTAATAATTATCAATTCATTAGAACGTCCCATGCATATAGATTCATTTAAGCAAGCCACCAATGACCAATGCTGCCTCAAGATACGTGCAGTTCGATTTTTGATGCAACTCGCCACCAGTCTCCAAAACACTCATTTCACGCCCCTGTAAGTTACAAATAAATATAATTATGCTAATATTTTGGAGATTTAACAATAAAAAATATATAAATAACTTATATATAATTAAATAATTAACGACTCATCAAATAACCTCAAACTTAGGACTTTGTATGTCTCGAGCAAATGTGTAAATGACAAACACACAAATAAACTAGACTCCCAATATAGCTATGCACTTACTCAACTAATATATACCCGATTTAAAATTAATAGAGCTCATTTGGCTTACATAGTCGTCAAGTTAACAAGTCACACAAGAAATTTCAGAGTTATGATATGTCAAGAACCGCAAGCCAAACACAATTAAAATCACACTTTAAAGATATATACTCGGTCAAGACAAAGGCCATCAATTACTTACGAGTTTTCTTGGTTATACATTCAAGCATGTAAATTTACAATCTCACTTAATCAAGTTATAAGCACTCAAGCTAAATCTTTTTATTTGAGGAGTTTTCATAAACTTTCGCCTTTATTCAATATATATATATTCTCAACTTTGTCCTCCATATTTTTTCAAGTAATACAACCTCTGCTCCATTTCCTATGGAAATCACTATTCTCACTTTTCCCACCGTAAGATTCCCTTCTCCATTTCATGTGGAACCTATGGGACTCTCTATATTTATTGTAAGAAAACTCATGTTAGCCCTTCTCATTTTCAATATGATTAAGCAAGTTTTCCAATGTGGTTAAAATATTATCACTTGCACAATTTTGACAGTCTTCCCCTTTTAGTATCTAGCACAAGGCTTAACCCATCATACTAATCATGAAATCATAAAAATGTAGGACTACAGACTAGAGTGAGTGTTTCTCCTAATTTTTACTAATTCTTAAGTAAAAAAAGGCAACCAAATGTACTCATCCACAACCAAAGGCATAAAACAAAATTTCGGGTTACTCTAAACAATATAAAAATGAAACCTATAATAAATACATGCATGAAAGTGTATCAATTCCTAATGAAATGAGAAAGAGAGGTATGAAGAGAAAAGAAATGGAAGAATTGAAAGAATAAGATATACTAAACACCACCATTACCATCCATCAACCACATATAATTGAAAAAATTTAAACGATGTCGCATGCGGTCTTTCACACAGAAGTCCATCCAACTCAATCCACAAATCCTAAAGTACCCCCAAACTAATTTCGAACCTTGTTTTGAAGGTTCAAAACAAGTCATGGAATCCATGCAACAAAAAAAAGAACAATGGTGAAAAGGAATATGGATAAAGAAATAAGAAGATGATACAAAGACATGCAAAACAAAAGTCTTCAAAAACTAGTGAATGCACAAAATCTCTTATATCTAGGAGACTAAGGAAACTATGAAAAAAATAATCATGATAATAAGAGTAAGAACTAATAAGCATAGGAGTTAAATAATTCCCACCAAATCTTGCTAGCCAGAAGTCTTTCAACTAAGGGTAAAATCAACAAGATGATGGAATGAAGTCTAGGGTTTTGGGTCCACTCAAAGACTCGCCACTAATGCAGTGACTTAAGTTGGATTATGTTCCAACTAAGTCTTAAAACACCTAAAATCCTAATAACTACTCAACTTCCTAAAAGTGCTCAAATTATGTTAAAAAAAATTCCAAAGTCAAACCAAATAAAACTTAGGGTCCTTTAATGCCTGCAATGCTCACCAAATATATAAACACCTGCAAAAACAAAGAAACCAAGTTATGTCTTTATTAAACATAAAAAACTAAAACTGAAATAAATGCAAGAAATAAAAGAAATAAAAAAAAATTGGGTTGCCTCCCAACGAGCGTTTTTTTTAAGTCTTTGGCTAGACTTGACGTGCTTTATCACATGATGCCCTTTTCTTTCGAGATATCGACAACAAATGGTGTATCTATTGCTTCGGGCAATGAATGATACACGCCCTCCTTCAGACTTGGGAGCTCATCCGGAACCTTTAACACAAAAGATTCTGTCACATCATGATCATCCAACACAAGGTGTCGGCAGTGTCAAAAATTTGCGAACTCTCCTTTACTTCCACCCATTGTAAGGTTTAACAACAATGCATGGAAGGGTGGGTGGTTTCATTAACACCAGAGGTTGATCTTCCTTGCTTTCTTTCTGCGGCTCATCCGGCCTTTCTGAAATGACTCCAATTTCTTTCTCAACTTTATCATCTTTGTTCTGTGCAATGGTAATGTCAGGCTCATGTGAAGAAACTTCTAGTGTTTTCTCTTATTCACTTAACTACTCGTCCACATTTGAAAACTCATCAAACTCAATGTTTTTTGATGTTGCACCATTCACAGTCTCCTATGAGCCAGAAATTGGTCGCATAGACAACTCTTTCTCATCCATTAAGGGTGTGTTTGATAGCAAAGAAAAAGAAAAAAATCATGGAAATTTGTTTTGTTTTTTAGTATAACCGTTTTTTTGGGTGTTTGATACACTTCTAACCGCATAGAGAAAAAAATCCACCCTCCTAATTTTCCTCATTTATTTTCTCTTATTTTGGGATGGAAATTCGAGATTTTTGGGGTCTAACGAATCTATTTTTGACCGAACTTAGACTCCTTCTTCTACAAGAACTCTTCCACCAACATACTCCTCTCAATTCATCATTAGTTCCGGCTCTTCTCTCTGCAAAAACATGTGTTGATCTCCCAGATCTCTGGTTGTTTGATATCCATTCTCTGCAATCTCTGGTTGTTCTCTCTGCGATCTCTCCGTTCTCTTTCGTCTCTGCGATCTCTCCGTTCTCTCCTTTTTCGTCTGCGATCTCTCCGTTCTCTCCTCTTTCGTCTGCGATCTCTGGTTGTTCTCTCTGCGATCTCTGGTTCTTCTCTCTGCGATGATAGCTTTCCCACTTGTTGCGAAAATGTCCCTTGGAAATCAGAATTTATTTCGCGCTCAAACAACCAGACTAATATACTCTTCATGAAGAAAAATGCAATGGTAATCAACCAAAGTTCGGGAGTCAATGGTCTTAGGAACCACCACGAACTCTCGGTGAAATCATCATCCTTTATTGGCACAATCATGCGAAATCCAGATTCTGCATATGGCTGGGTGAAGTCTACATATTTCGATCTGTTAGCTAGGATTGTAACATCTCCCACAACCACATCAAACATTTGTTCATGTAAAATATGTTTTGGAATAATTTTTTTTTAAAGAAATCAAATGTAACAAAGAATATCTGTATGTATGTGTAAATATGCATCTGAGTTTTAAACATCTGTTCGATTTGTCTGAGTTTCCCATGAGGTTGCTCAGAACATTGATGCTACTGAGCAAGGACTAACAACAACTGCCAATAGACTAGCGGATGCATTTGCGCATACAGACTGTGCACGTCTTCAGAAAGAGCTTCATAACATTCATGAACTAAGTCGAGAAGACGTAATGCATGCCATGCTTTTATTGGGAGGTGAAGTTAAGGATGCGAATATATTTTTTCACTTGGATGAAGACTTGAAGAAAGATTGGGTGATTTTATATTTGCAGAGGAAATTTTAGATTACTTTAAGAAGTTAAACCATAAGTTTTTTTTTTAATAAATTTTAATACATTGTTTATTTTCTTTCCTTTATGTTACCTATCAATTAATTATTGAATGATTTTTTTTTGAGTTCATTAATGGTTGTGAAGATAGTTGTTGCCGATTCAATTTCGGTGCGTAACCTTGATTAATTGTCCACTTGATTTAATTTTAGTATGAATTCGTGATACTGCAAAAAAAAATGAAAAAAAATTACATTAGTTATCAAACAGCAGAAAATTGAAAAAAAAAATTCTCACGTGCAATCAAACAACAATGAGAAAATTCTTTTAAAAAAAATTTCTACAGAAAATTTGCCTAAGTAAATACTTTTTTCTCATTGAAAATTCTTTTTGCTATCAAACACACCCTAAATGCTTAAGTATGGTAGTAACTCGAGTTACCGAATTTTGCAACTTTGGGTTTATATGCTGTATATCTTCCTGCAAGGGTTGTCGAATAATGCTTTGAGAAAGCCAATCGAAGATCATATCTCTCTCAATGTCTACAATGGTTCTCCATTTTTGTTGAGGAATATGTAGACTTCGCCTAGACATATAGAAGTGCGATGCATAGCTGGAACCATGATAATCCCTATACTTCGGATAGTGAGAACAAGCATACGTAGGATGAAAGTACTCACAATTTCCACAAATCTCGCCTTGTTGCACAAAAAATTGCGAGTTAGAAAATTGAAGTTCATTATGTGACATACCTACCCCATTCACACCATGATATTATGTGTTTTCGTATCAACCATAATTATGGAAGGAGGAGGCAATTATGGAATTGCCTGCAAAAATGTTAAGAAAAAGGGACTATATAAAAAATAAAAATAAAATAAAAAACACCAAAGAAAGAAAGAAAAGAAACCAATCCCCGGCAACAACACCAAAAACAATTATTACCTAAACCAACTACTTGCAGAATAGTGGCAAACGGTCGATCTCACAGAGATTGGTAATCTTTCTAAAGTCAAAAACAACAAAAAGGGAAATCGGGGGGTTTAAGAAAGTGATTTTATTAACTAATCTAAATACTAGGAAAATAAATAAACGATAGAAATAGCTTTGAAAACAATTAATAAAAAATACCTAGGTCACGACATACAAGTTCGTTCGATAAAAAAATTAGATTTGGTCTTCAATTTATATAAAAATTATGCAAATCAAAAGTATCCTAGTGAAGCTATAAACCCGGTAACGTACGCGAAGTTCCTCGCACTTCCTAATCTCGATAGCCAAGGTACGACAATGACTATTTCCCTAGCCAAACATATAACCCTATACTCAAGCGCATTGGGTTTAACACGATGACCGCAATGAGTTTTATGAAGGCACTACGCCTAAACAACCGGATCACTAGTGTGTCCGATTTAGCCTAAATCCCTAAGGTACTTGATTGGTCCCAAAAGAGGCGAATCAATTGGTAAGGTCAATTGCCATTAGTATGGTGTTATCGTATAAGGACGGATGCTTATGCCTCACTGGCAAAAGAATAAGAGTTTAAATATGAATTTAACTCTAATTGCTCAATCAAAACCAAAGAAAATAAAATAACAATGAAAAGCAATGCAATTAAAATAAATAAATCTCATAAATCCATAGATAAGCATAGTAGAATATCCATCGCAGTCTTGCCTAGGCCATGAGATTAGTCTAAAGAACACAAATAAAAAGAATAATAGAATTGGAGAGGGAGAGAAGAATCGAATCCCGAATATAGAAGTCGAAGAGAATGGAGCAGCCGAGAGAGAAGAGAATAATATATATATATAAATATAAAAGTTTAACTTCCAAAATGTCAACTTGGTACTCTCTATTTCTATTTTCTTGTGAGTATCTCTCCGGCGGGGTAATCAATTTCTTGATGTAACGCATAAATCAAGGTTGATCTATGGATATGGATACCTTGCATTGCATAATATGTTGCACATCTCTCATTTTAATTGTGTCATGACATCATGATGATGTCATCAACAATTATCAATTCATGCTTATGAATTAATAAACGTCCCATGCTTATAGCATCATTTAAGCACGTCACCCATCACCAATGCTGCCTCGAGATACGTGTAGTTCACTTTATGATGCAACTCGCCACGTACAGGTCTCCAAAACACGCATTTCACGCCCTTTTTGCCCTCGATGTCAATCATGCACCCCATAAACCTAAAAACTACAAATAAATATAATTAGGCTAATATTTTAAAGATTTAATAAATAAAAAATATATAAATAACCCATATATAATTACATAAATAACAACTTATCAGTGACTCTTAATTTGTCGGGTCAATCATCATTAATGATTCGAGATTGATGATTAATCATCGAAGTAAAATGTAACGACCTTAAAATTTTACCCGTGCCACATGACATTTCAGGATTGTGACATGCACCTGTTGTGACGTGACACACTCGGTCAACTCTCAAGAGTCGACACCGATGATTTGTGTAATTCCTATTTAAAAGATGCTCGTAATTTAATTATTTTATTTTAATCGCTGATTTGCGAGTAGGGTAATTTATTGAGATGCATCCGTTTACGGGTACGTGACTATAGTTGATCAATAAATCAAAGAGGCGCCTAAGTTTAATATTGAGTCTAAAATAGTATTTTTGACATTACCTAAAATGGGATAAGAAATTTTTTGTATAAGTCCTAAAACACCTTAATTACCTTTAAGAATCTAGGGAAGAGTCTCAAGAGGTTTTTAGCAAGATACATGGTGTCGAGAGGTCGAATTAGCCTAGGAACTTTGCGTGGATTGTAAGTAAACTGATTGAGATATTTATTAACATTTCGTTCCTATTATGCTATTCATTTACATTCATTTGGAGTGACATATCCATTGTATTCTAGATTCCATGACATGGTTGTTATATATGATTTTATGAGTTTGTTATCATGACATTACTTGTTGTTTAAGTGGTTTCATTGATTCCAAATCATATGCTATGTCAGGAAATAACGCGCTATTAGGTAGGTGAATTGTGGTATTGAAAATCCATTTTATTTGAGCATTAGTTAAACAATTACATTATTGGATTCCTAAATCGTGTCATTTCTTAGGTTACGAAAGTAGTTCTTGTATCTAGGACCAAGATATGATAGAGATGAATGTAGCACACATAGCACTAGATTTCTGGGATGGTCGGGATCTCACCATTAGCTTGTACGACATTGTTGACAAGTATACTACACATTTTGAGGGGCATTTGTGAGTATTTATACATGTGTAATGGGCATTTGTAATGAGGTAATGATATCTATAAGTTAGATTACACCCTAAATAGTGAAATAAGACTGAAGTGATGTAACTCACAGCTGACAGACCCTAAATCATTATTGCTTAGCTTAGTGTCAGTTTCATATTGTTTAACTAAAGTATCTTATAACATGATTCTTTTTCAGCATAGTTGCTATTGTTATGCTTCAAATACTTGTTGTACATTTGGAAATGTAGATAAATGTCTCTTAGTGTTACTTTTTACTTTCCTATACTCATTTTCCTTTTTATGACGGTGGTGCAGAATCATCGAGTACCAGTCTGGACAAAAAGAAGATCAACGACTTCCTCTGAGCTACTGGAGTGCCGAATATTGTAGGTTTTTGGTTTTTTTGTATGATTTATATATGTCTTTTATATACATTTTGAGTTGTATATATGGGTTGAGATATAATTTTATCGACCAAAGACATGTCGATATATTATTGTCGGTGTTCTGTTATATATATGCTTATGATCTCTATTTCCTAGTTTTCCACATATTTAGGATTTATGTAAATAGCTTCCGATAATTTGTTAAAAATTCTACTAAATAAGTATTAAAATTTTTAACTAACTCAGAAAAATCGATTGACAAGATAACGATAGGTTGCTTATTTTAAAGTTAGCTAGTTTGAAGAAAAGATTGAAAGAGCTGGACATATAAATTTGAATAAAACACAAATCTTAGTTGTGGAAATAAGATGATCCTTGCTAAGAAACCATTAATTGGGAAGCGAGTGAAAGTGAGATGAGGATTTCTTATATGTACATGTTAGTTTCTATAAATATATACATGTTAGTTTCTATATATATGCGATATTTATATAGTAGCTGATTCGCGTTCGCTATCAACTTGCAGACACCAATGGATGATTCAAGTGACAACAACGATGTAGGTGCTAGTGGTAGTCAGCCTCCTACCTTTGCGGATGATTTTCAGAGGCTATCTAACTAGCTATTAGCTCAGGGACATCAATTAGCTGATTTCATCGTTATGACGACAACTCGTTTTGCACTATAAGCACAAACATTGACCCCTACCACCACTACTACTACTACCCCCATATTATCAGCACTGGAGCTTCCTATTATAACGCTATTAGTTCCAGTGGTACACTATTCTGGTTGTAACAATACCAATCGTAAAGACATCCGATATAGTGTCGTCTCCCATTCCTACATCTTCTACTTCATTAGCCGAGGTTCAGTTGGTGAAGGATTTGATGAGACTGGAGCCAATTTATTTTGATGGACAATGAGACTTTGAGAAGATTGAGAAGTGGATATTGTCTCAAGAGAAGCTTCATTGGATTTAAGGATTTAGGATTAACTTCATGCTAAGATTTCATCGTATACACTACAGAGATGTTGGTATTTGGTGGCCTGCGACGATAGCTTCTGATGGAGATTTGAAGTCTTGGGATGCATTTAATAAGACATTTTATCAATCATACTTCCCTATGTATGGTGATGAAGAGGTTGAGGACAGAGTTCATGAACCTGAAATAGGGAACTGATGAGTCTGTGATGAGCTATATAGATGGATAAGGCTAGGACTTTGAGTGAGATATATGAGCGTGCACTTTCTCACGAGACATTATTTGAGTAGAGTTGTTGATGAGACACCGTTTGGACCAGCATTGTCATTTGATGGAGTTTGAGAGGAAGAGACAAAGGGGCAAGGGACAGAAGATATAGGAGAGAGGTTCTCAGGGATCAAGAATAGCTACATTAGTTGTACCTTTTGCATCATACCCTACTCCGCTACATATCATAGTCGGTAGACCTCCCTTGCCACCCCCAGTCAGACAAGTTTTGCTAGCTACTACTACTTTACCAGCACTTCAAGCACCACTAGTGCCACGTCAGCATTAGTAGGGCGGTAGAGGTAGAGGTAGAGGTAAAGGAAGAGGCCTAGGTGGTTCTCGATAGAGATAGAGACAGGCACAAGCCCCGGACCAGACACTACGCAAGTCGATTATTTGTTATAAATGTGGTCGGATAGGCACATATTGATAGATTGTCCATATCCAACAATAGTATACCTACATCAGAGTCAAAATGGCATACATATGGTTGGACAACTAGATGCAGCCGCTACATGAGGACTTATTGAGGGTACAATTTCGATTTGTGGTAGAGAGTTTTATGTGATATTTGATTCGGGGTTTTATAGTATCTTTCGTTTTTCACGCATGTTAGGCATCCTAGGGTTGACATTGATTAGAGTTAGTGTACATTTGATTTTGAGTACCGCAACTGAGGATATAGTTTACCCATATTGTCTTATCCAGGGATGCCCAATAGTGATAAGCGGGGGTAGAGTTACCTGCGGATTTCAAAGTGCTCGAGTTTATATATTTCGACACGTTGTTAGGGATGGATTATCACGCTCATATTGACTATTTCAAGAAGATAGTGATATTTGTGATATTAGGGCGTTTGATGTTCACATACAATAGTAGTCTACTGAGAGTCGAGGGCATAGGAGGTCAACTTGTGACAAGTGGAGAGATGGAGACTCTGGTATCATTATATACGACAGCAGTGTAACATCCCTATCCCGATTAAGAGAATGCCCAGCCTGAAACCCTAATTAAGCCTCAGTACACTAGTCAGAGTCAATTAGAGTAAGTATTGCCATTCATCATACCTGATAATCACAATACATTATATCGTGTATCGAATAAACAATTTAAAACGCAACGGAATTAAAACTTTTTCAATAAAGTAAACGATATAATAAACTATACTAATCAAAGTTCAAAACCGATATCAACCTTTGTTTATGAAACAACCCTAAACCATGTGTTAATTCAAATACATTTCAATTTAAATATATAAGATAATAGAGAAATCAATTCACCATAGAGAAGATTATAAACTCCTAATCTTCTCCATTCATGTCTCGAAGTGCACGTCGGTATTCATAAAATGTTAATTGGGATGAGCACTCCAACTTGCTAAAATAAGCGAATCACAATTACAATATCAAAAATCAATCTAATAATCAAGGAATATGAATAATAATATGAATCAAACAATATCTATCGGGGCATGATAAATAATATAAACAATAGATAAATGGATGCAAAACCATAGTTCCATAGCCCCTGCACAAGTGACTTTAATTACATCTTGATATGCAAGAGTCTTATCTTAGTTGTTCAAGAATACCACTACCGAAACCCACACACTAGCCGAATGTGTGATTTTGTCAGTGTATTCAAGAATAACTGAGTCTTCGCATACTTAAGACAGGGAAGGCATGGCCTAGCTTCCACCTATCTTCACAGGGAGAGGTTTCATCCTGAGTCACATGTCGCATCGACCTACGCTTGAAGACATAAGTCTACTCGTTTCCTCATTTATTTTTAGTGTGTTATGCTTGTCACTATGCAGTGCTCCCATTCCTAGTTCATAACTACATGAACTAGATATATTGCGATATATAGCAAAAATGATAAATGTAATTGAGTCACATCTACCTACACCTAGCTTTCCTAACTTTATACCGATTTACACAACTCCCAAAATCTATACACCTTTCCCTGTTGACCAAAAACTTGAAATAGATTGATTATCATCAATTCGAGTCTAATACTCATTGGTTAGAACCCAAAACTGGTCCCATTAGAATCCATAATCTTGGGACCATGCAAAAACAGCGTGTAAAGAACGCTTGAGAGCTATTTACAAAAATATTACTTAATGACAATTCAAAGTGCTATCAACTAGCCACCTAAAGTTAAGTTTTTAACCTTGAAAACCTTAATATTTATCATGATGACCGAAAAGGAAGTTGTAGTACTCATGTCGTACTTTCAATAAACTCCAAGAACACTCAAATCAGATAACAAGCGGAGAGTTATTAATTTTCCAATACAGCCTGTTGCATAGGCAAACTTTATTAATTTATAACTAACGAAACTTCTCCAAATCAATATTTTTGCAATTAGATCATCACAACTCGACACCGAATACAAGAAAATCGCTCGATACTACATTAAAAATATTTTCACAGCCCGTAGAGTCAATTTGGATAAAACCAATAATCCAATTTTTCCAAAATCTCAATGTAAATCAATATCACGTATAAAAACATCTTTGAAATAGTTATCAACTTAGTCGCATCAATTCAACTTACGAAAACCCTAACCCACAAAGTGGAATATATCTTAAATTGGTGCAAATCAACCTAATACATCAATTCAACAAATTCTACCAATTTCTATTACAATCCTGTGAAAGAAATCGAGAAATCGCTAGAATTCAAATTGAATTCAAGAAAATGCCCTGAATTGAGTATTTATCAAATTGCGGGTCGAATACCTCGTTTCCACCATAGAAACTTAGCTTGAACCGATCGTCTCGTGATTATCTATAGTTTGCGAAAAAAAACCGGGCAAAAGTCGGACGTTGGGAGATTGCGAAGCGAGAGACCGAGATGCTTGTTTCGGATCCTCTTTTTCACCGAATTGAGCCAAACTCTCAACAAAATAGTCCATCTTCATAAAACATCTATAATAATGGTTTTGGTCACACCCAAATCTAAAAAATAATAACTTTATACTTGACATATGAAACTTTCACAGACCAATTCTCTTTTCATATTTAACCAATCTTGCACCCAATTAGGCCCAATCTCAACCTCGACTAATGCCAACTGATACGAAACTCGAGGTAAGAACTTGCACAAGCTTTGTTCTCATTTTACATTGCTACTGAACCCAACTTGCATGTAAATCGAGGCAACATCTTTACGTGATACTTAACATTTGATTTACGAGGTTTTGAGCAACTAATTATTTATTTATTTCAACATTATAGGTCTTATATTAATACATATCATTTGCCTATAATTCAATCAATCAATTTTTTCACCAAACAAATGCCATACATTACATCAATTCACTTACACATTATTAAGACAAGCAAAGCTGAACCTCGAGACAAACTCGAGTTAATTAGAATTCAGATTAACACTAATCACCTGCTTAAGGTAACGGGTCATTACAGTTTCCTCAATTTAAGACAATTTCGTCCTCGAAACTAAAGGAAATGTACAAGTTACCAATAATTCCGAAGATAAATGGAATTTGCTTTCATATATAACTCCCGTTCCCTGATTATCACTTCCTTTTCATGGCACAACTATTTTACTGTAATCCAAATCTACAAAGCCCTTTCATAGATGAGACTTTCAAAAGTACAACTGTAATTATTTTTTGAATTCTCCAAGAATATACGTTGCTTATCTCTGTAATATTTTTATTTTTGCCTAGTTGTATTCATAAATCACCTAATCTACCATACCCTCTTTGTGTAGCTCATAACTATCTCCTTTTTTGTAAAAGCATATTCAACTCTATCATTTGATGATGAAATCCACCTGATTACCTTTATTATCAAAGGGCTCACACAAAGAAATCTATTTTCTTTTATTGGTTAAACATTATGGGACACAAGTTCAAAATATTTATTTTTTAGAACCAAGATTAACAGCTTAGTTTCAAAGAAAAATATATTGTACTGAGATCGAGAATGTTTTCAAATATATCAATAACTTCTTCCACCACTGAAAGCAAGTCTTAGATCTATGTTTGGGGAATCAAACACTGAAACACCATATCTTTTCACATATTTATATACATACATCTTGCTCAATCCGTTAAAAGAATAACATAACCTCACTAACAAGAATTTGCAAACTTCGGCCAATCTATCAACTGCAACTCATACATCATTGTGCTGACACCAACATTTAGTTAATTTCATTACATAACCCCCAGTTATTTTATCCTTCTACCATTAGATATAGAAAAGAATTTATTTAAGCCTTCGGGTTTTTATTATCTAGTTTCAATCTACTGAATACCTCTCATATCTCTTTATGAATTTAACAACATATATCGTCACCTTAGACAATCCATAATTTTCTCACATACCTCAATACGATATGTCATTGCCTGTATAACCAATATAAAGAGATCCATGAGGTCATCAATGTAATTCTTGCCTAAAATTCTTCGTGAACTAGAATCTCATTTCAAAATCTAATGCGTCCAACATAATTTCTTTAGGCTGTCAAATCATAATACTAATCCTTTATTAGCTAGATCTTGGCATATCAAGTGGTACCCATTAGACTTATTAATTACCTTATTAGCTAGTTAATGAAACACTTAGCTCGGCTCCAATCTGATCTTCAAAGAATAGATATGTAATTACTAATTGCAACAATTCAGTTGATGATGTGCATTTGTTGGACTTTATTCTATCATCATTATTATACATCTATCTCAAGAGATATTACTGAAATGTTCCTATTATAATTACAATTCGTGTTCTTTTCTCTACTCAACGTATTGATGACATCAATCAATTTGTGTGGGTGAATTCTCAGAGTGAATTCATTATATTTATGAATTAAGGTTACTCACTTCATCTCTAATTTCTTTCACACTGACAAATATGCTCTTCAAACTTTCATAGCTTCAAGATCTCCAATCACATTGCACAAGCTCTTTGACTTTCATACTTCTCATTTATCTTCTAGTGTTTCCTCTAGGTCTCTATAATCTTAGGGTAAAAGACTCTCCAAAACTCTTTCACATGAGTATATGTGTATTTCAAACCCTAGATTAATGAATTAACTTGCATTACCTATTCAATTGAATGGATTCATAAATAAGCTAAGATCTACACCTATATTTTATAAGCCTAAGTCTCAGCTTTAGGAATTATCTTTGCAATTCATTCCTTTCATTGTTTGAAGCACATTTCAAGCTTTTATTTTACAAGTTATACCTTAAATTTTTTGGTACAACTACCAAAACAATTTTTTCACATTAGTTCTTCTCAAACTTCCTTGAATTATATAATAGTATAAACTACGATCTCTTGCTTCGTCGTGTCAACACACAGCTACTTGAAGTAAAGTATTAAGCTAAACCTTATACTTTTTCCATATTCTAGGTATAACCAAGCAATTATTGTATTACAACTACATTTCAATTTTCCTTTCAAGGCATCTTTGCGTCATTTATAATTTATCTCAATTTCACTCTTGAGTTAATTGAATATATAACATAACGATACCATAAATCTTTGCATACCTTTTTTGTATCATTCAATTACTCTGCAATAACACTATTTTCCCACTTCTTTGTTGAATGTAAGACAATTCCTTAATTGTCTTAACCTTTTCTAATCCATTGACTCGCAATTAGCATTCAACATATATCTGAGTGATTTATATTTGAAGCTTTGTATTTGCACTTGCAATCTTTCGTGTAAACCAATTTATCTTGAGGGCTCATAATTTTGCAATATTGCTTCTGCTTTTGCCAAGTCTTCAACCTTTTTATATTATCATCGATAATACAATGAGAATCTCATTCCAACATAATTCAATAACTCCACTCTTTCATTTATGAACATAACATGAGCTCTAGTGAGTTTTCATGGTTCTCACCATGATTTCTTACATAATCAAACCATTGCTTGACTTCATTAACCAGATCTCAACCGACTCTTGAGAACAAGTGGTTTCATGTAATTAACCAAATAAGTTATCGATTCTAGGCAATGAATATTCATTCTTGATTTAGTATAATTTGATTCATCACTTGAGTTGAGTTAAACTCATACAACTCCCATACACTAAGTAAAATGGAATTGATAATTGATTTAACATTAGAAATCAAGTAAATGATGAATTTAAATCTCAAATTGTAGCAGAACTCTAAGAGAATGTGACAATCGGATTTTCTGAAACTTTTAAAATCATAATTCTCATTTATCAAGCTTGAATTCTTATCACGAACTTACCATTATTCTAAAACAAGCTCAAGTGATAGCTTTATTTCCACGAATCACTTATTCTCACTAATTTAGACTATACTTGTCTAAATGATCAAGGCAGGACATCTCACTAGCTCACTGCCATATTCTAACTTAACTATACAAGTTTTCAACTTTAAGTGTTCCTCTGAAATTACCATAAAAGTGATAGAAGTCCAACAGGTAAGATAGAGTTGCTAACACCACGGATTCTCCATAATACTTCAACTCTGATATCTCATTGTGGATCTTCACTTTTAATGTAATTATGCGATTAAATTCTTCTTATAATATCCTAGCATTGATCGCCACATCAATCAAGTAATCATATGCTGCATAAACCACTTATGAAGTATACATTATTTAGTGGTCCTTGTATCTATTATAGCTACTATCAATGGCCACTAGTATCAATTCCATTAATTGAATAACTTTCCTATATATATCCTCTGCTTTTAACTTAACTATTATCAACTCTAGTAGCAGGAAACATCGTAAAGTAAATTATTAACTGAGTTTTAATAAAGTTATTCGATTCTCCATTTGCATTTATTGAAGTTTATTTGTTTTTTCTGCTTGCAGATCCACCACAACGTCACCTTTTTCTTTTATCATTTTATTAGTTAGAGCGGTTAAACCACAACAACACTAACAATTTTTTTTTTTATTTTAACTTTACCTTCAGGATTTACGGTTACACCACAACTATACTGTCAGGCTTCTTCTCATTATTCCAATATGGACAAGCACCATATTTGGAATTTTATAATTTATAATAACTCATGAAGTATGCATACACTAGTGGTTATCTATTGTCAACTAGGTTCTTATCATCATTTACTACTAATTTCATCATTGAAAGACATTTAATCTCATTCAACTAGTTTCACTACTAGTATATATTCTACTTAAACGGAATCGTTCCCTTTGAGCTTCACTGGAAATCACTTAATGTCTATTCTCCTAACATTTGTTTCAAAGTCTAGGCCCAATCGATCTTTCTTCACTAACTATCATTAATCAAACAATATATAAGTGAGAATAAAGACTTTTGGAGACCATTATATGGAAGAATAGTTTACTTTTTCACTTCGTAACATTCTGTATGTCTTTCTTTGTTTCGTATACAATTGAGATTTAGGTTTCTACAAACCCAGTTCTCAATAGTTTCTCAATTCCTGAGATATCGATGGATACAAACCATTGTATTATATTTATATTGTCTTCCTATATTTGAACATCCCTGACCTCTAGATTCCCAAAAAACCCTCACCATCTATTTAATGGATTCTAAGATAAAGATGGGAGATAAGACCATCTATATAATGTATAGGAAAGACATTACAATTATATCTATCGCAAATGTACAATACATCACAACGCATAACATAACTCAATCTTTACCCCCAAACATCGATACAAACCATTGATTAAGATCTAGGTTATCAATAACTTGAGAACCAATCTCCAAGTCAGTGAACCTAAACTTCTTTTCAGTTTACAGGTAATGATTTCAGATTCCAACACTAAACTGTATCAAAGTTACTCTTAATTCTCAAACAATTCAAGAATAGGTAAGCTCGATCTATAAGCTAGGCTTTGATACCAACTGTAACATCCTTTCTCCTGAATAAGAGGGTGCTCGTTCTGAAACCCTAATTAAACCCCCGGTATAATCACAATACAATATATTGTGTATTAAATAAACAATTTAAAACTTAGCGGAATTAAAACTTTTTCGATAATGTAAATGATATACTAAACTATACTAATCAAAGTCCAAAACTAGCATCAACCTCTATTTACGTCCCAAACCTTGTGTTAATACTAATGTATTTCAACTTAAATATATAAGAAAATAGAGAAATCAATTCACAATAAAGAAAACTATAAACTCCTAAGCTTCTCCATTCCTGTCAAAGCACACATTGGTATTCCTAAAATGTTAATTGGGATGATCACTCCAACTTGCTCAGTAAGTGACTCATAATTACAATATCAAGATTCTATCTGATAATCAAGGAATATGAATAACAATATGAATCCAACAATATCTATCAGGGCATGATAAATAATATAAATAATAGATAAACATATGCAAAACCCTAGTTCCATAGCCCTGAGCATTCTCTCAGTTGTCTAAGAATACCACCACTAAAATCCACATACTAACTGAATGTGTGATTTCGTCAGTGTATTCAAGAATAACTGAGTCTTCGCACTCTTAGGGCAATAAGTAGAATATATATATCAATCGATGACTGTATGAGGAGTTAGGGAACGCATGACCTAGCTACTTATTGTAGTCACAGGAAGAGGTTCCATCTCGAGCCACCAGTTGCATCGACCCATACTCGGAGACATAAGTCTACTTTTTCCATATTTATTTCTAATGTCTTATGTTTGTCACTTTACAGTGCTCTCATTTCCGGTCCATAATTACATGAACTAGATATACTACGATATATAACATAAAAGATAAATGTAATTGAGTCCCACTTACTTGTACAGATCTTCCTTAACTTTATACCGAATTACACAACTCCAGGAATCTATACACCTTTCCTCGTCAACTAAGAACCTAAAATAGATTGATTATCATCAATTCGAGTATGATACTCATTGGTTAGAACCTTTAAACTGGTCCCATTGGAATCTGGAATCCCGGGACCACACAAAAACTGCGACTAAAGAATGCTCGAGAGTTATTTACAAAAAACATACCTTATAAAAATTTCGAAGTGCTCTCAACTAGCCACAGAGAGTTAAGTTTTTAACCTTGAAAACCTCAATATTTATTATGATGACCAAAAAGAGAACTTGTCGTACTCTTGTTGTACTTTCCGTAAACTCCAAAAACACTCAAATCGGATCACAAGTGGAGAAGTTATTAATTTTGCAATATAGCCCATTGAATAGGCAAACTTTATTAATTTAGAACCAATATTTCTTCAAATCAACATTTTTGCAATTATATCATCACAACTTAACACCAAATACCAAGAAATCGCCCAATACAACATTAAAAATATTTCCATAGCCCGTGGAGTCAATTTGGGAAAAAAAAATCAATAATCTAGTTTATCCAAAATCCTAATGTAAATCAATATCAACTATAGAACATTTTCAAAATAGTTATCAACTTAGTCGCATCAATTCAACTTATAAAAATCCTAACCCACGACGGTGGAATTTATCCCAAATTGATGCAAATCAACCCAATACATCAATTCACAACAAACTCTATCAATTTCAATTAAAACCACGGGAAAGAAATTGAGAAATCGATAGAATTCAAATTGAATTGAAGAAAATGCCCTGAATTGAGTATTTTTTTATGTGTGGGCTGAATACCTTGTTTCCATCGTAGAAACTTAGCTCGAACTGACTGTTTCGTAATGATCTACAGTTTTGTGAAAAGAAATCAGGCAAAAATCTGATGTCGAGAGATTGCGGAGGGAGAGACCAAGTTGAGAGGTTTAGGGAACAAACAAATATTTGTTATGTTGAAATCAAAACAAACTTTTTGATATATATATATATATATATATACCCTTATCTGCTTGTTAGAAACTTAATTTCTTTCTATTTATTAATTCCCAAAATCCATATTTTGACATTCTTCAACATCTGGTGCTCGTTTCGGATCTCTTTTTTACCAAATTGAGCCAAACTCTCATCAAAATAGTCCATCTTCATAAAATGTTCATAATAATGGTTTTGCTCAAACCAAAACCCCAAAAATAATAACTTCATCCATGACATATCAAACTCTCACAGACTAATTCTCTTGCCTTATTTAACTAACCATGCACCAAATTAAGCTCAATCTCAACCTCAACTATTGCCAACCGATACGAAACTCGAGGCATGATCTTGCACAAACTTTGTTCTCATTTTACACTGCCAGTGAACCAAACTTGGATGCAAATCGAGGCAAAATATTCATGTGATACTTAACACTTGATTTAGGAGGTTTCAAACAACTAATTATTTATTTATTTCACCTAATAAGCCTTATATTAATACATATTATTCGCCTATAATTCAATTAATCAATTTTCATGCTAAACAAACACCATACATCACATTAACAAACTTACACATTATTCAAGACAAGCTGGGCTTAACCTCGAGCCTAACTTGAGTTAATTAGAATTTAGATGAACACTAATCACTTGCTTATGGTAATGAGTCATAACAGGCAAAGAGTCAGGGACCCAAACTTGAGAGATTCCGATTGTGTGTGAGTTTTCAAGTTTGTTTTCGGAGGACTTACCTTGTTTACAATCGCCATGGGATATAGATTTCGTCATTGAGTCGGTGCGAGGCACCAAACCTATTTCTATACCGTTGTATCGCATGGCTTCGAGAGAGTTGGACGATTTAAGGAGTCAGTTCCAGGATTTGGGTTAGAAGGGATTCATTACACTTTCCATGTCAAAATGAGGAGCACCCGCCCTATTTGTGAATAACAATGATGGTACTTTGAGACCGTATATTGATTATAGACAGTTGAACAAGATCGCAATAAAAAATAAGTATCCAATGCCACGGATTGATGATTTGTTTGATCAGCTGAGAGGAGCACAATTTTTCTCTTAGATAGAATTGCGATCAAGGTATCATCAGTTTAGGATAAGGGATGAGGTTAGGTCCAAGAAACCATTCAACATGAGATATGGACTCTATCAGTTCATGGTCATGCTGTTCGGATTGACCAATGCCCCTGCCATATTTATGGATTTGATGCATATGGTAATGAGACCATTTTGAACTACTTCGTGATAGTTTTCATCGATGATATATTGATGTATTCATGGACTTGAGAAGATCACGAGCATCTTCTCAGGGAGACGTTGCAGACTTTGAGGGAGCACAGACTCTATGTCAAGTTAAGTAATTGTGAATTTTTGTTGTTAGAGGTCAAGTTTTTAGGTCATGTTGTTGGAGCAACATCTATTACAATAGATCCAACCAAGATCCAAGCTATTATGGATTGGCTGACATCGACATCAGTTACTTAGATTATGACTTTTCTTGGGTTGACAGGATATTAACGTAGATTTATTAAGGATTTCTTATGGATCGCTTCACCGATTGCCATATTGACTTGGAAGAACGTTGATTTTAATTGGTCTGAGGAGTGCAAGTAGGCATTTGCTTACCTGAAGAGGTTGTTGAACACCGCACCAATGTTGATATTGCCAAAATTTGGATATGGATTCTCGGTATACACCGAAGCTTCTCGTGTAGGTTTAGGTTGTGTATTGTTGCAGGACAAAGGTACAACTTTGAAGATATGAAGACATCATCTATATGGATAAAGATTCACGCTATACACTGATAACAAGAGTCTAAAATATCTCTTCACACAGAAAAAGCTAAACATAGACAACACAACTGGTTGGGATTTTGAAGGACTAGGACTTTTCTCTGGAGTATCACCCAGGAAAAGCCAACGTAATTGCAAATGCGCCGAGTAGAATACTGACTAGAGATGTCGAGGTTGTTTGATTTCATATGATGCATGAGTATGGATTACTCGAAGCAGCAATGATGATGAGTCAGCCAATTGTTCCTACGGACATTCATGTGATAATATGTGCACAGATGAGGCTACAAATAGTGTCTACACAGAGTGTCAAAGGGTCAGAGGGTCGACATCTTGTACCTAAGATTCAATAAGTTAGCCCAGAGTACCGATTGGACATAGATGATAGATCAGTGTCAGAGATTTAGAAGTAGATTATGGATACCATCAATGGCCGAGCTAAGGGATGAGATTCATAGGATTCACATTGTTCTCAGATCATCATTCATTTAGGCGGGACCAAGATGTATCATGATATAAGGAGGTTCTGGTGGTGCGTTATGAAGGTGGACATATATGAGTTTATTAGGAACTGTGGGATTTGACTGTAGGTGAAGGCTGAGCATCGTAGACTTGGAGGGTTATTACGGTTACTTCCCATTCTGTGATAGAAATGGGAAAGCATTACCATGGCCTTTGTTAGGGGATTGATGAGGACTTCTAGAAAACATGATTCTATTTGGGTTACTGAGGACAGATTGATGAAATCTTCATCACACAGTTGACTAGTTAAGTGTATTATTCGAGAGAAAGATTATCATGTTGCATGGGGTACCTTTGTTTATTATGCCAGACGTAGATGCTATGTATACATCTTAGATGTGGTAGAATATGCAGGAGCATTGTGATACGCGCCTACAGTTTAACACAATTTTCGCCCTTAGTCCGATAGGTAGACTGAGAGGTTGATTCAGGTTCTCGAAGATATGCGTAAAGCTTATGTACTTAAGTTTGGTGGATCTTGGGAGGAGTACCTATTGTTGTTTGAGTTAGCATACAAAAATAGTTGTCGGGCCAACATAGAAAAGTTTTACATTTTAGGCTTTATATGTTAGACTGTGTCACTCACCATCATGTTGGGCTAAGCCACAGGATTATGAGTTAGTAGGGCCTTAATTGTTGTTGATCATATAAAGAAGGCATGATAGATTTGTCAGAGGCTTAAAGGGGCTCAACAGAGGCAGGAGAAGTATGCATACATGTATCGTGGCGATGTCATGTACATCGATGGAGCCTTTATGTATTAGAAGGTTTCTCTTTGGAAGGGTCTTCACAGATTTTATTTGAAAGATAAGTTAGCACCGAGATTCATTAGAACTTTCAAGATCAAGAGATGGGTCGGGAAGGTTGCTTATAAGCTTGAGTTACCTCCACATATGTTAGGGGTTCATCCAATATTCTATATTTTTATATTTCGACGAGCTAAGTCAAAGGCAAGCGTATGACCTACGGTTGAATTGAGCCAAATTAACTTGAGTAAGGATGTTACTTATGAGGAGTAGCCATCATAGATCCTAGACCAGAAGGTACAACAATTGAGAGACAAGTATATCCTAAAGGTGCTAGTCAAGTGGTGATTCATGGTGACTTGGAACTTACTTGGGAACAAGAAGACTGTATATGTATGAGATAGGTTTCCATACCTTTTTAAGTTAGAAATAACTTTAACTTTGATTTTAATTTTGAGGAAGAAATTTTCATTAGTTGGGAAGATTTGTCACGGCCTAAATTCTTAATCCTAGTTTAATTTTTTTTAATCATGCTCATTGACTCGTGTTGTGAGACTCACATCGAGATACATGGGCTGACCAACGCATGTGGCTGAGGTATATATTAGATTTATTGTGATGTATGCCTTGCGTATTGTATATGTGTAGACTACCAAGTCATCTTATTTGTGTATAGATGTCGAGACGTGAGCGAAATGCACCTCGAGATGTGTGTTGAGATGGAACCGGGGTAGAGAGTGATATGGTAAGTTAAATTTAAGTTAATGTGGCTTAGATAACTAATTTGATGTGGTTGCAGTTTAGTTTACATTAATGAAGCTTAAGTTAGAAAATAAAACATTAAATACGTGTGAAACACATCATAAGGCCAATTGTGTTATATTATATGTTATCTAGGAATAGTTAGTGGAGAGTTAACGGAATGTGGGGTCACAATTAAGGCCATTAGATTGATCTAGAGATAGGTGATGTACATAAGATCAAGGGCTAAAAATCTAACTTAACTTAATATATATAAGATTAAATGGGATAACCATGCAAACATTTCATTTGATCTAAAGGGGAGAGAAGAAGATATGGAGAAGGAAATCAAAGAATTATGAGGAGGTTTTTGTGAACTTGAGAGGGATAGATCAAGTTAGTGATGTTTTAAAACTAGGTAAGCCAATGTACTCTATCATTTTGTAAAGGTTTGTTAAAAAGTTAGAGTTTTATTTCAGTCCTGGTTTGTACATAATCTCAAAGGATAAATGAAATCATTTTCAAAATTGGTTTATAGATTTGGATTCCTCTCGAAAAACCAATATATTTGCTATCAAAAAAATCGGAATTTTGATTTGAATTAACAACGTTATGGCATTTTGAAGATGTAGGTGTTCGTAGTGGATTTGTTTAGCAAAAACTATGAGTTTATGGTTTTCTAATTGATTTAATCTAACTTTGATAGTTTGTATAAGTCCTAAGACAAACTAATTAACCTCAATAATCAAGGGAAAAGTCTCGAGAGGTTGTTAGCAAGATACGGGGTGTCAGGAGGCCAAATTAGCCTAGGAACTTTGCATGGATTCTAAGTAAACTGATTGAGATATTTATTTACATTTCGTTCCTATTATGCTATTCATTTACAGTAATTTGGACTGATTCAACCATTGTGGTCTAGATGCCTTGACTTGGTTGTTCTATCTCATTTCATGAGTTTGTTATTATGGCATTGTTTGTTGTTTAAGTGGTATCATTGATTCCAAATCGTGTGCAATGTCTTTCTTGGTTGTTGAGGAATTTGGTTGAAGGAAATAACATGCTATTAGGTAGGTGATTTGTGATATTGAAAATCCATTTTATTTGAGCATTAGTTATGCAATATTGTTGAATTCCTAAACCGTGTCATTTCTTAAATTATGAAAGTAGTTTTTGTATCTAGGACCATGATATAATAGAGATAAGCGCGACACAAGAGGTCACTAGATTTTTGGGGTTGTCGTAATCTCACCACTAGCTAGCTTGTGTAGCACACAGGCTATGAGACTCAGGGTTGTTGATAAGTATACTACACATTTGAGGGGAATTTTTAAGTATTTATACATGTGTAATGGACATTTGTAATTATATGTAGGCATCTATAAGTTAGATTACACCCTAAATAGTGAAATAAGGTCGAAGTAATGTAACTCACAACCGACGGACCTTAGATCATTACTGCTTAACCTAGTGTATGTTTCATGTTGTTTAACTAAAGTATCTTATAGCATGATTCTTTTTTAACATAGTTGCTATTTTTTATGCTTTCATATACTTTTTGTATATTTGGAATATGGATAAATGTCTCTCAACGTTACTTTCTACTTTCCTGTACTTACCGTCATTTTTATGATGACAGGCGTAGATCCATCAAGTAGTAGACTGGGAAAAGAGATGATTGGTGACTACCTCTGAGCCACTAGAGTGCTGCTACATATGATATTGTATGTTTTTGGTTTTGTTGTATAACTTATATATATGTCTTTTATATACTTTTGGGGTTGTATATATGGATTGGGAGATAGTTTCCCAACCAAAGACATGTTGATATATTATTATTACCATTTTGTTATATATATATATATATGCTTGTGATCTCTGTTTCCTAGTTTTCCACAAATTTAGGATTTATGTAAATATCATCAACTAATTTGTTAAGACTTCCATTGAATTAGGTTAAGTTATGAAAATTTTAAATAACTTTAAAAAATTGATTGATAAGATAACGATAAGTTTCTTATTTTAAAGTTAGCTAGTTTGAAAAAAGTTTGAAAATGTTGACTAATACGTAGTTAAGTCTTATGTGGCTGAGATTAAGGCTTAATGACGGGATTAAGCTGGGCAATGCCTTAATTTGAGAAAGGATCGTCATATTGTCACTCTTTTACATTAGTAATTACATCAAGTAATTAATTCATACCAATAAATGATTATTTGAACTTCATGTTCATATTGATTTAACATGGATCATAATGCAACTAATTGATGCATTCAAAGCACTTTCACATCAATTTTTTTTTATATGGTTTTATATCTCCCCCTAATGGTGAGAAAATTGCTTCAACATAGTGACAATCAACAAAAGTTGTTATAAACAAATCCCCTATTAAGGGCTGAAGACATTATATAACTGATGAAACCTACATAAATATAAGTTTTTTTGTTGAAAACTCATTTTAGTTTTATATAAAGATATGAAATAAAACAAACTTTAAAATCGAAAAATTCAAATGTGAGGTATTTCATTGTTTGTCTAAAATGAGTTGATTTGTCTAAAATGAGTTGCATGTATAGAACTTTAAAATGAACGAAATATGTTGTGTATGTCTTCATGTTTCAAATCTAAAATCAATAACTCGTTTTGTTTTATTTTAAATCAATTGAATGCATTGTCTTTAAGAAACATTCAAAGTTTGAATATTTTGAATACGAGTCACTGATATATTAATTTAAACTCCCATATTTTCAAGATGGATAACCAATTTTTTTTTTTTTTTTTAAAAAAACTTGCAACTTAAACATTATGCATTAATATAATATATAAGTATGGATGCGAATACTTAACCAATGCATAAGTTGAAAATATTTACTATAAGAATGAATATGCCCATATATTTTCATAAATGCATTATAGGCATAAACAGGGGTTTTCATAACAATTTTACTTTGGGAGAGTTTAACCAAACAATTTCCTTCGAGATTAGCAACACAACTATAATTATTAATTGATAACAAAAACTTTTGGTTCCACAATGGATGTCCACGCATATTTTCAATATTCTTTTGCGTAATTAATGATCGTGGGGAACAAATCGATCATTTCATCTTGTGAATGTCATTAGATCATATGACAATATTTATTTCAATATGACTTATTCAAGTAAAATCCAAAAGATAAAGCTGAGAATTTAAATTCTCAGACGAAACACAATCATACTGAGTAACTTCGGGATAAGGCTTTGACAACATTATAGTTGTACCAAATATTGCATGAACATTGGTATCTGTTAATTTCAGTTTCGAGAAATGCTCTCTCTATTTTATATTATAGTGTGTACTAACAAGTCACTAATTGTGTTATATTGTAGTGTGATATTACTATGAATTCAAAGACTTTTATCTACAATTTTACTAAAAAACCTTTGTTTTTATATTTTCTAGGTAAATACAAGCTATTGGATAAAAAGGATTGATTTCCTACAAAAATTTAGTCAAAAAGCTAGACATAGGCTCAACGCATTCCTAATGCCTGCACGTGTACTGTAATTGCCAAGGAAGCGCTAGATAGAACTCGATCAGATTAGAGGAAAATCACTGGAGACATTATGTATGAAGTTTTGTGAAGACCCAGGAGAAAAATAGAGCTCAAATTTCAAGAAAAAGCCTAGCACCTTCACAACGCCTTGAAGTGTAAATATAGCAGTTTCTAAGTGATTCCTAGTGCCTTGGTGTTTACAATTTATGTCAGTGGATAGATTTGAAGATCGATGTGGATTACAAGATTTGGGATTAGATTGCCTTTTATCACACTTCTACTTAATATAGGATACCATAGAATGACTTTAGATCTATTTTTTTTCTCATAAGCTTTTAGATCTAAACACTCCAAGGAATGGAGAATAGTTCTTTTAGGTTTTCTTTGTGAGTTTTTATTTATTTTTGCATTGTTTTCTCTGTTAATGAGTGACTGAGTTCCACGTTATAAATCAATGTGAATGAGTTATTGGATTTTTAAGGATTTGGGAGGTTTTTACTTTCAATTCAACATTATTTAATTCTAGCTTTCGTATTCTTGATTACATTATTTTATGAGGTTTTTGGTTAAGAATTTTAATCTTATGTTTTTCCTTTCTCGTGTGTAAGTGCACGTGCTTTCGGATTTGGGTCAAAAGCTATCACCAGTTATTTTACCGCCAATCTGTAAAGGAGATTGAGCTTGGTGGTAAGTGGGGCCTTGTTTGTTGGCAATCGATGTGCCTTTGTGTCATTGAGATATGAGAAGGGAAGTAGCATATCGTAATCTCTACGTGACAAGTAGAAGAATTTGAAGCTAGTTACTACTCATGATAGGTGCTCTCATAAAGTTTAATGTTACTACTCCATTGAAAATTTATGGAGCTATCGAGATTTTGTAATTATAATTAGTATGTGGTTATGTCTCACGTCTTTTCTATTGACATGAGAAGAACAAGGTGGTGAGAGTCGCTATAAGCCTATCTATAAAAATTAGTACCAAATATGTGATGACCTAAAACCCAAACACTCACCATAAGGGCAATTTGGTAATTATGTAAACCCTACACTATTTGGTCCTAGTATATAAATCTTATTACAAACCCTAGCCCCCTTTTTGGTAAAAAAACAAAACATGTTGAAAAGAAAGAAAGAGTAAAGCTTTATTAGGTGTTTCACAGAGTTTTTTTGGGTGCTAAATTAAAGAAACACCACATATAAGGTAATATTCACCATAATTTTCTTCCCCATCATCTCTTTTGAAGTTTCCAGTGGTTTATAAATGTGGTTTTGTGCAAAAAATGTGGAAACCCCATACAGGGGCAACGTCACCGCGACGCCGCCAAAGGTGGGCGATGACATCATTGCCGCTGCCACTGTCCCATGGTGGGGCCTCTACTAGAGGCCCCCCCAAAGTGAAACCAAAGGAAAGGGTGGCCCATGGGCCATCCCCATTATCGCAACCTCGCCTAGGGGCTGTGGAGGGAAGAGGAAGCGTTGCTCCACCTTAACAGCATGACCAAGGTCGTTTCGATCCCTAGTCAATGTCAATCCCCTCGTCATTAAGATGACCGACCGACCTAGATTGCCTTAATCCTCTGATAATCTAGTCATCATTTCCAATTTTTTAACTTTGACTTCAAAATAATAATTATTTCAATATTTAATAAGGCTCAAAAACTAAATTATATCCTCAATGAAACTCAATTCATGATTTGTTCAATTGGAGAAAATTAAAAATCATATGGATTATTCTCCATATTTTGTAAGAATTTCGGGAGCACCTGCCCTTAAAGCGATTTATCGAGAAATTTTCACCTAATAGACAAGATAATTCGGGAGAAGCCTAAAAGGACTTATAACTCCCCGTAGTTCATAATATATATCAAAATCAAACTTATAAACTAACTTAGAGTCTCCGGTAACTTAATTTTAACTTTACAATTCCAAATAAACCAAAATCGAACATAAACCTCTCAACGCATTTTAAAAAAACTTAGGAGACTCTCTTAACCATTCAATAAAATTTCACGTCATACACTCACCTCAAGAATCCCAAAACAATATATATAAATAATTTACAACAAAAATCTACTTTAACTTTTGAAAACAATTACCACAATCTTCGAGTCTTGTCCATTCTTCGTTGGTGTTCATATAAAATCTGACATCATAAAAAATAACTCGAAGATGTCAGGTAAGTAAATTCCTACATCGATTTGTACTTCTACAATTGCTAGTCAGATACATGGAGATATGTAATTGCATTTTCGAATAAATAATAAGATAAATGCGTCAACATGACATGCAATCCATTATGTTGCTATCTCCTAACTATAATTAGTCTTCAACTTCCAAAATAGTACATAAACAATATCAATAGATCATGAAATGCAGAGATAACTTGTTGGTGTTAGACTCCGCTAGTATCATTAGATGGCATAGAGGTAGGATCGAAACCTAGTTTCAAGCAAATCAGACCCCATAACAAGCATATCCCCTTCACTTTCTTCGTGTATGCATGACCAAGAATGATGAAATGCAATGCAAACTATGATGCAATTACAAGTACAAAAATATTCAGTAAATAGTAAAGATCATTATAAGGCTTACAATTGGAGCATTTGCCTTATGTCAATCTATAAACATTGTTTATCTTATAATTTTTATTAACAAAGTAGAAGTTTTTGTTTGTTGTTTTATTATAAGTGATTGCATGTTTACCTTGTAATAATATCTATGGGTATTTGTTGAAATATCCTAAATGCCTCTAGTCGCTAATTATATTAGGAACCATAATGAGTTAATACTAGTGTGAATTTTAATTGATGGTCATGTGATGAGTATGCATTTGGGGATACAAATCGAGATTATGAGTACTTGTTAGGGAACAAGGTACTGGATCAAACCGCTATAAGAGCACCACATGAATTAAGTCATAGATGTTACTCACGATAGGTGTATCATTTAGTCATTCGACTTGAGATTACTATAGACTTCAATATTAGCGGCACGGTAATTAGACACAACAATTATAAAGATTATGATTGATTACCATGTAAATAATATGTGAGGGTGTGTAATCAAGATAAGATTTGTCCCTCTCATATAGAGAAAGAAATTAGTGGATCCCTCGATATATTAGACTGTTAAATGGAAAAATCCAAGTGAATTGATATGATAAATGTCACTTGGATGTTTTCAGTTTACCTAAAGATCGAGCCTAATACGATTGAACATTAAGGGTGAATTTCCATGTCTTATATTTAATTAAAGGATATCACATGACAAAAGAATATGATATATAGGTTGTATCAATTTTGATATTCACGCTACTTGGATAGTTATAATGCCTTGCTAGAGACCTCTTGTGACTTGTGTACCAAAATGATTTCGGTTCACTTCCAACATCGCATAAACCTAATATATGTAGCTAATTAACATAAAACTAAAGCGTAAAAATGATATAATATGTAAATAAATTGGCTCGATCAACCATTACATAAAATTATTTTGTAATGAAATTCCTATAATATCCCCATTCTAGGAGTCAAAAGTTGAGTGAAAATAAAATAACTAACTAATCTTAATACTAAAACTAAAAGTAAAGATAGAGTATAGGCTTCCTCCCACAGAGAGCTTTTATTTACTGTCATTGGCTCGACTAAACCATGCAGTTCTAAACTGGTTCTATAAACTTTAAATGTAGGATTATTCATTCTAATGCCATTCTAGAAAATGATTGCTCGACCATACACCCTAAGATTTACTGTCTTGTTCAAAGTATCAATGACGGCTTGCGAAGTTGCTAAGAAAGGTCGTCCTAAGATTAATGGAGGATCTTCGTTGATGAAGTGCGGCATAACCAAAAAATTTGTGGGAATCATGTACTTGTCCATTTGAACTGGTACATTTGCAACCACACTTATTTGTTTTACTAAATAACTACTTGGTATATTTACTTTTTTAGAATCAAGTACATCAAATTCCAGTTGAATATGAAAAAAAATGAATTGGCGTGTAGTTTGCTCTAGAATTGTATCATAAATAGCTTTAAAATACAAAGCCCATTTGACCATTATGTTTATATATATATATCCCCTGGATCATCAAGCTTGACAATTGCTGGATTCTTATTTTCTTTTTCTTATTTTTTATAGATTAAAGTTCCTCCATTTTATTATCGTTCTTAACATTGTTCAATTGCTTAGCACTCCATTCAAGGGTTATTGTCCTTTGATTCAAAGTGTCTTCAACTTGCTTATTATTGGTCATAACATTTTCATCTTCCATTGTTATTACATAAATAGCATATACTTCAGCTTCATGATGATTTAATTCTAAAGATTCATTATCATTAGTTTGTTCATTATCAAATTTATTAGAATTTTCATAGATATCTTCATCATTGAAATGGAAAGTGACAATCTTGTTTTCAAATTCAATAAACATTGTTCATTCAAATATATCTAACTTTGTTTTAGCCGTTTTAAGGAATGGTCTTCCTCAAAGTATGAGTGGGTACTTAAATGATATTGAGCCACCATTTCCATGACATAGAATTCAGCTAGAAATAGTTAGTCATTTACTTTTACTAAGACGTCTTCTAGTAAATCATAAGGTTTAATAATTGTGTCGTCAGCTAAAGTTAGATTAATGTGTGTAACTCAACGAAGCTATTTGCAATGACTCATATAGTTTAAGTGACAACATTTATTGATGCTCCAAGGTCACACATAACAAAATATATTAAAGAAATCCCAATTGTAATAAGAATTCCCAACACTTTTGGATCAGATTATTTCCCAAGTATTTTGTTTTTTTATTGAAGTAGACACTTATTATCCTAAGTTTTCTTCAGATTTTTCTTAAAATTTTTCCATTGATTTAGAGAATTCTTTCAAAACTTCATCATAATTAAACAATTGCGTAATCGATTCCATCAATGGTTTATTGATTTATATTTTCCTAAATGCTTCAAGAATGTCTTCATTTTTTCTTCCTCCCTCGCATAAGCTAATCATTGTGGAACGATAGAATATGAATCTTATCATTTTATGCTTATCAATTAATTTAGACTTTCGTAAAGATTTTTCATATGCTTCAACTTTGGTTAAATACCATGGGTATAGCCTTTTAGGAAAAAGTGTATATTCAATTGTTTAGCCATCATTTTTTCTTCTTCTTCTTTTGCTTCTTCTTCTTCTTCTTCTTCTTCTTCTTCTTCTTCTTCTTCTTCTTCTTCTTCTTCTTCAATAGTCATTTGAGCCTTCTTTTTGTTAACTTATTAGGTGTCTTCCTAATTATAGGAGTGTATTTCTTATCATTAGATAAAGCATTAACTATTGTTATATTAGTTTGAGATATTGGTTTGTGTAGGTGCTTTAGCTTAATTACGCAAATTTACTACTTAACCTATTTATTTGTAAATTCATTTGTGAACTCATATTTATGATAATTAAAAATAATTATTATTTTATTTTTTAACGCAGCTATTTATGTATATTATTTATTAATAATAGAATAATTACTTGTGGAACAAGTAATGGTAAATTAGTAAAAACCCAAGTTGGATGAACATAATTAGGGACGTTGGGTGGTCCAAGAGCTAATAGCCGTAAAATAAGATCAAGGGTCAGAAGTTGGTCACTTAAAACTTAGGACTTGAGACATATAAATCAAATTACAACCTAGCTGCGATCCTGTTCAACATACATAATATGTAGGCTACGGTTGGAGTGCTAGAGAACAAAATTCATTTCCACAAATTAGGGATCACTAAAACAATGTAAATCTCATAACCCAATTTGTCAATCATGATTGGAAATCTTTGATTATAAGTGTGTAATCTCAAGTTTTCGTTCGCCCTAAGTTTTCAAACTGAATTTATAAGGTTTTCACATTTCAACTTGTGTTCTTCATGGTTCTAATAATTATATTATGGATTTAGAGTTCAAATCGATATTTTGATTCAAATTAGTGATGAGCACATTATTTCTGGTGGGATATTGATTTGAATATGAGGTTGTGTTGTTTTGAAATCATGTTTTCGATGTTAAAATAGTAATTTCGGATTTGAAAAGGTTTCACAACAAAACTTTGAATTCTTAGCATGTTTTTGAACAAAACTCATTTGAAAAGATTTTGATTGATATGGGTTGATAAAATCCTTAATTTTAGGTTTTCTTTGGGTGTATTTGAAGTCCCAAAAGTGTCCTCAATTAGTTGTAGTTCAAGAAGAAGAAAACCAGAAAATCTTGGTCTTCCCTAATGTTGAGGCTGTCTCAGCACTGTCCCTAAACATGGACGTCATCGTTCGTGTAACCCACAAGACCTCAAAGAGACATAAATTTGGAGTTTCTGTGGTGTTGATGCTATCCTAGCATCGTGTGGGTAAATCCACAGTGCCGCTATAGAGCCAGTCACCCTGATTTTCACCGGTTCGTAATAAGTGGCGTAACTTCTTTGTTTTAGCTTTGCTTTCAACGTTACAAATGCCATTGGAAAGCTTATAGAAAGCTTAACAATATGGAATTGGTAAATCATGTAAAATAAGAATTTAAATAACTCTAAAACGTGTTGCAAGTCATGAGTATAGCTTGGTGTAGAAACTTACCTAACGTGTATATAATATAGATACTCGAGGAACGCCACCAAGGACTTCTCGAGGCTAAGGATTTGGTTATGAAAGCATTCTTAGAGGTAAGTGGGGTTTGACTTATCTTCTATAATGTCATGCTATTAGTTATGGTACAATTCATGATAGTGAATTATTGATATCTTGTTGGAATCATGTTGAATATATCTTGTCTTTCCATTTCATCTTGTCCTATGAGCTCTCTATTTATGAATGCTTGTTAAATAGATGTGCTAATTGTATAAATTGAAATGGTATCTCAAACTAGATAGCCGGCCACTACCAGTCATCTCCCTTTGTTATGATTGAACACCAATTTGTTGAAGTCAGGTCATATTGGATACTATTGAAGCCAATTAGTTATTTAGACACCTATTTCTTGAAGCCAGGTCATTTATGATGTTGTTGAAGCTAATTGGTTGTCACATCACATGCTATATATTTGGTTTCCACTTTGTTGACTCTATGGTATTCATGTTATCATTGTTATCTTATTGACTATCTTATTCGGGCTTTGTTTCATTATGTCTTGCATTATATAGTATGCTTGTTTATGTTATCATTTCATGCCCGGAAGGATGTAGGAATTGAAGAATAACCTTGTTCATGCTAGTTATTATGTACTAAGTATTACGTGGATAATTGTAGGTAAATCAGGCTTCTGCTTTATTGAGCCCATTGCAATAGTGCTCACCCCACTATTTTCTCCCTCCAAGTACCTCAACTGCTATTTAGGATAAAAAAGGGAAAGGTCGTAGTGTAAAATTGTTCTCTCGTTTGCAAAGTTGTTTCATTTATTTTGGGATATTTCGTAATAAACAAGGGATTTACCATGGGTAGACTCTGTGAAACCCATAAGTTAGTTGGTAAGATTTTGTAAGACTTTCTATTTTATTTCTGCACCTAATAGGCTAGAAGACTTTTATTTTGCATTATTTATATGTTTTAGTAGTCTTTGGTAGATTATCTTGTGTTATTTCCATAGGCTTGGCTTACTGGATCATCGCCCGGGTTTGGTGATGGTTTAGGATGGGCAGCCCTGGTTATAGGTGTTAGGGTCATCACATTTGGTACATGAGATGCAGGTCAGATGAACCTAAAAACTAAGAGGCCTGCTATGGGCACCCCACCATTTCATGAAGGCACCCTGTTGTTGAGGGCACTATGCATTTTACCAAGGGCACCCAAAATTTAGGCCCGAAATTCCCAAAATACCCCTCATTCAAAACAGAGGCATCCCCACCACCCCCACCACCGAACTCTTGAGCAACCATGAAATCGTCGATACCCAGCCATTGCAAGGAATCCCGAAAATCGTTTGTGTTCGTTCGTCTCCGTGTTTCTCCTCCGTTGTAGGACGTTTTTCCAGTTTGAAGGCTCGGGGTGTTGGGCGATTTCATCTCCAAATTAGGGCTCGGTTGAAGTTCGTCGTACACACACTCAAGGCGCGAATCGATCGTTTGAAGGTACCTAGATAGTCTAATTAAGTTATATTTGGTAGAGTAGTTGTAATGTTTGTGTGGCGCTGTATTGAATGGTTCCATTATTGGAAATTTGTGGTTCTCGGCCACACAGGCCAGAGAGTTTTTTTAATGTCTCGGCCAAGCATGGCCAAGACAGATGGTAAATATTTGGGAACTCTTAGTTCTCGGCCAGGCAAGCCGGAAGAGTTCACACAGTCTCGGTTACGAATGGCCGAGCTTAATTGTGTTATCTCGGTTTAGACATCACGAGAGTAACATTTAGTATTAGTTAATGTTGTGTTGGTGGTGTACAATCGAGAATGTACTTTATGTCTCAGTTGTACATTGCCGAGACGGTTAGAGTCTACGCTGTCTGCACATCACGAGAGTAAGGCATATTGAATAGGTTATGCCATGTCGGTGATGTACAACCGAGAACGTTGGATTGCTCTCGGTTGTACATTGCCGAGACTGTTGTTCCATTTTCGGTTAGAAGTGAACGAAAGTATATTGTATTTCTCGAACCTGCTTGACCGAGACAACAAAAATGGATGATTTTGAACTTTTTTTTAGAATTGTTATTTTGGTTCTGTAGAAATGCATGCTCCTTTCCCCTGTGGTCCTATAGACGGTGCGTTGTTGAAGAGCTTTAAGGATCATGTCGCATTAGCTATTTGGAGCAATGAGGTATTTAAAATATCATTGAATGGAGTAATTTAAAACTCAGGGTTTTCACAAATATGAAGAGATATTTTTTTGTTGCAGGAGCATCTGGTACTCAAGTGCATCAATCACGGAGCTCAGATCCAAGAATGGGATTTACAGTCGTGCCACCCTGACACGGAGGGACTTCAGAGGATTATTCAGCGTTCTGGGTTGAATACGTTGATAGACTGTTCATACCGCAAGGCCAACAAGGAGGTTATCTCTGCATTTGTGGAGCGGTGGCAGCCGAAGACGAACACATTTCACTTACCATTTGGTGAAATGTCTATCTCCTTAGAGGATGTGAGCTTCCTCCTGAAGATTCCTGTGACGGGCAAAGTTGTGGCAGTTGAGAACTTTGCGAGGTACACGGAGGAATCTGGCTCGGATGCTATTAAGATGGTGTCGAAACTACTTGGGGTTAGCGTCGAAGGGGCTGAGGAGGAGGTGAATATCGGCAAGGGGCTCACAGTGCGCAAATGTTGGTTGAAGAGTCGATGGTTCCCCAAAGCTGGTTCGAGGAACACAAATTATCCTCCTGTGGAATGCACAGCCCGAACGTACCTGTCGTATCTTCTATCTTACACCCTGTTTGCCGATAAGAGTGGATCTCGGGTGTCTATCGCCTTGTTGAAGCTTCTTGAAAACTTGGACGACGTGGAAAAGTATGCATGGGGTGCAGCTGCGTTGACCTACTTGTACCGACACTTAGGGTCTGCCACCAGAGTGCAAGTGTCTTAGATTGCTGGCTACCTCACATTACTTGAGGTTTATTATAGAATAGACTTACATTATTTTTGGTTTAATTATTAGTAATATTTGCATTTGCGGACTAACTAACGTTATATGTATTTGCAGGGATGGGTGTACGACCATTTCAAACTTGGTCTCGCAACACCCAATGCGAAATACATGGACTTCATGCAACCTCGTGTCTGCGGATGGATTCAAAAGCAGGAGATCGTGATAAATGTTTACAAGGTCTGGTCCATTAGGAGAACGTTGGATAGGTCGCACCCAAGTGAGGTGAGATAGTTATCCAAATCATGTGATGAATGATGCATTTGTTTTTTTTAGTTACTAACAATGGTTGTTGCATTTTGATTAGGTTACTTAGGACCCATATGTGAATTAAAGGGAGAATGGAGTTGTGCACGCGATGGCCTTTTACAGTGGGACGCTTAAGTACATGGATGTGGTAGAGCCCTACCATCCGGAGAGGATTCTTAGACAGTTTGGCCACGTGCAATCTATACTAGATCCTCCGTACCGCCCTTTGAAAGCATATCGAGGCCCATCTGCACACAAATACTCCATCAAGTATCGGTTCCATCAAGACAATTGGGAGCGTTGGCGGAACCATTTGTTGGTTCCCGAAGTTTGTGGTGACAATGCAGAGTTTGAGTTTTTGGCTACACCGGACTACCTACCTCGGTTCCTTAAAGTGTCTCATCCTGTGATCACCAACCCGAGCCATGAGGACGAAGACATGGTCGCCATAACCATCGCAGACAATGAGCTACTGGAGGTTTTGAAAGTGTTATATGAATTATGCATGCCCACGTGCCATTCGTTTTCATCCTGATATGTTTTACATTAACACTAACCCGATTATTTTCATCAGCGTAATAGGCGTGCGTTGGACGCGGCATTACGATGAATGGACCTCCCGCCGGAGTTGTGTACGCTTGAGTCTGCTAGGAAAATGGAGAGTGATATCGTCAATTTCCTATCGGGAAGAAGTATAGGTCCCACCACCACCACTACTACCACCCCGGCCACCGCAATCGGCACAACCGCCACATCCGCCCCTACCGAAGTAGGTCATAGGCAGTCCCAGCATGGTAGCACTTCTACACACTCCACCCGGCTAATGCTCCGCCCGCCACAGTCGATGCTCGCCCTTCGAAGAGAATGCTTGGCAAGGAGTACCAAATGAAGAATTTGAAGAAACCAAAGCAATGAGTGTTTGAGGGAACTTGGATGTTTTTATTGTTTGAGGAACTAGGCCCACATTTACTTATTCATGAACAACTTGATGAATGTTGGATGACAGTTTGGATAATTTGATGAATGTTGGATAGTATCTTGTTGTTGTTTGATGTTTTACATTTGTTATAGTTTATAATCAGAATGTTGGATAATATCTTGCTGTTGTATGAACCTGGTCATTGGATTTGTTATTTATGGTTTAGTTAACATAACGATTTTTGGAACAGGTGGTGTCTCGGTCATTCAGGTCCGACACCACGTTGCAATTCTCGGTTTTAACCAACCGAACCATACGTATCACTCTCGGTGTGGTCCGACCGAGAACGTTCATTGATCCTATATTATCCAATGTGTCGATCATCTATGGACGAAACTAATGGGAGACTCTAGGTTAGTCAACCGATATTATTCTAGTGCGTTCGGGCACAGGTCGACGAGCAATTTCTGTTTAGTTGTATGAACATGGCGACCAAATGCTCTCGGTGTGAAGGTACCGAGATCGGAATTTAACTCTCGGTTCCTCGTGTCCGAGAATGGTGGCGTATGGTCGCGCACGGTCGACGAGTCGTTACGGGACGACTTCGACAAACATCACTTTCGGTAATGTGTTGCCGATGATTCACGTTAGTTCTCGGTTGACTACAGCAGAGACTATGATGTGGGTCACGGACTTGGTATGCTGAGACGATAATTTGCACCGATACTTAAATCATAATATATCAATATAACATTCAAACAAAGTTTACAGTAAACAAAATGTACAACAACGTCGTAGCTAGATACATGTTTTATACTACGGTGTACCTAAATCTACCACGGATACGGTGCCTTCTTCAACAGTTGCAAGGGGTGCGATATCTCGAATTACGAATCCATCTCGTCAACCTTTTGCGCACTCCTCAACATACGGTCCCACGATGGATATAAGGATGGCAGCGGTGCATTCACACGCAACTTCACCTGTCAAAGTGAACAGTAGAACATAGAAGATATTGTCAGAAACCCGATTAAGGGGGAAACAAAACAATTCACAAAAAATCATATAACTTACCCTAACCCAATGGATATTCCTTTCATTTATCATGGCGATGATAAGTCTGCTGTGTAACGACAATGGTGGAGCACTACGTAAAGGTAGAAATGTCGAGGCACTCCTTTGCGAGAAGTTTACCAGAATGACATTGAGGGCACTTGATATTAACAATCCCATGTTTAGAAGTGTCAACCATTCTTTGAAAGATGCACCGACTTGATTATGTTGACAATAAACAGCAATCTTGACAGTCTCGTAACTTCCAAGCACTTCCCCCCCAAAGGATTTCATACCCGGCAAGTCCAAGCCCAGAGGCAACACGCCGGTATCTACAATTTCCATCGACTAGCACATCAATAGTGCTCTCAACATATGGCAACCAATCCGGTTCTATCCAATGAGCATAATCCATGTTAGATGCAATTTTCGAGCATCGACTGGCACCGTGCATTTTAGGAACAACTTTGCTTTTCTTCTTCGTCGAACTAGAGTTCTCTTATGTGGAAAGCACGTACTCAAATCCGCTTGGCAATCTAGTCGTGGAAGAATCATCTTTATTGTGTTTTCTCTTCAATCCTGCCTTACCTCTGATTGAAGACCCCGGTGTCCTTCCCTTTGTCTTTATTTTCGCCGGTGGCACAACACCCGGTGTAGACGAAGGTCGACTGATCTCCCTAAGCTGCTGAATAATCCTGATGCAATTGTCCTCATCAGTGCAAGCATGAAACTTTTGCAACACCCTTTCAATCTCATCGTGCACATTGTACCCGGATCGATCTACAGGATTCTCAGGTATCATACTCGACATTTGCCAGTAAACACGAATGTCCTCGAGAGGGATGGGCGACCTCACAAATTTATGATGGTTTAGCTCGTGTTCACAAAGAAGGCCATATGTCATACGCATCAATGTATTCATGTTGGACCACATTCAAACTGAGCTCAAACGATGCCTTGATGTTGTTGTGTTGGATCCTAAGGATGCCATCAACCACATTCCACAAAGTCTCAAAATTTGCTTTAGTGTTGCCAAGGTGTAGCTTCAGATTGGAATGCACAGACACAACCCTTTGAGTTATTGTTTCCGCAAGGTGCATAATTCTATTTGTCCATGTGGGTACAAATTTCTCCTTGTAGGTCTGTACCCATGTGTTGTCCAAGTAATCAGTAAAACCCTTGACATTCCCAAACTCACAACGCAAGTCATTCATCCTAACTTCGAATAAGGCCTCCGAGTTGGCATACATCACGCTCGTCCACCTATCCATGAAACGAGCAAAACCATCGTTATCCCCAAACATCTTCTTAGTCTTGGTATGAATGCAAACCCAACGGAGAACATTGTAGAAGTGATGCCAACAATCTCCAACGAAGGCATTCGATACCTATTTGTTTTGTACGTGCAATCCATTAAAATTACCGATGAGAAACACCTTAGCAACTTTATTGAATCAGGATGTGACAAAAATAAATCGGTGGCGACATTCGTATCGGGATGCTTCATGTGCCACGACATCCACTTATTCTTCTCCAAGATGTGCAACATTTGTTGCATTTAAGTCCTCCCACCCGCATCCTCAATTCAGACTTTTTGTCTTGCATTATATATTGTCTGCATTGTGGATACATTTGTAAGCATCTCTTTGCTTCAACGTATTGAGGATGTCTCTTGGCTTCACATTACCCTTTGTCATCTGCACCACAACCTCCCGCTCCCCCTTATCCAATCTTCAGGCAAATGAGTGGCCGTCCAAGTTGTTCGCGGGGTCGTGATTGTGCCTCCTATATATGACAGTGACATACCACAAAGAATCAGCATTTTCCTTGATGTTGATAAGGAAAGGGCATCCACATTTCTTCGTACCAGTTTGAGTCCTCCCATTTTCCTCTTCTTCTTCATTTCTTGGTTTCGAAAAAACGTTTGCCGCTTTCCCCTTCCCAACTCTTCGAGACATTCCCCTATATATTCCAGACCTCTCACACTCAAGTCTCACCCTTCCCGTGCGCTTAATGCCCCGCGCATCAGAGTGCTTCGTCACTAGCACAAACATGTTCTCCAGGCCTATCATTTGAAGCCATGAAATAGCCGCTTCTCTAGAGGGGAATGGCCTACAAGGTGTAAACGTATCCTTGTAGTCTGGAAATAAAGTAGAAACCGGCATTACCTGCAATACAAACATTGTAATATTATAATCAACCAAAATGTACAGCACAAAAAAACCCCAAAACACAAGTTTTCGGTTGTACAGGTCCCACACTATAAACAGAGTTTCGTTCATGTGAGATCGAGAACTCCTTCATAGTCTCGGTAGTCCCATACTGAGACTGCCACTATGTATCGTTCACTCCATTACGTGAACTACATAGAGTTCTCGGTGCTTGCTGACCGAGACGTTTCTCTACATCTCGGTCCTGCGAGGCCGAATCAATCGCGTACATCGACAAAAAATTTGATGAACCGCATAAAAAACACATTAAATTTCAAAAATTACCTCAAGTTCAACCTCCTCTTGCACCATAGCAGTACAATCTTCCATTTTATTGTGCAAAAAACTTCGGATTGGTCGAATTTACCAAGCCCTACGTTGACAAACAAATCATCAATTTCATAATTTTAATCAAATTTACAGTTCCATCGAAGCATCATATGGTTGTCAAACATTGTTACCTCACTGTCGGATTATGTCGAGCCGCAAGAATCGATAAACGCTCGACAAACCCAATTGTGGCTTTATGGTTCACTTCTTCCTCAAGGTGGTGGGGTGCCCCAATTTTGAGTTGCAAATGGTTTGTGGGGTTTGGGTGTGTATAAATGAAAGGGAAAATAGTCTTTTACGTTTTAGACTGAGAAATGAGAAAAAATTATGGGTGCCTTCATGAAATGGTGGGGTGCCCATAGCGGGCCTCAAAACTAAATGGGTAGTGACCACAATTAGAATCCATTCTAGGCATTAGTATATGGGATATATCATAGTTGATTTTCTAATCAAATGTAATGGAGCTCAGAAGGAAAAATGTAGTCTCATCGTAAAATTGGGAATATGAATCAATTGAAAATTCACATATGGTATCTAATTTAAGTCACCTTAAGTATTAGTATGTTTTGAGCTTAGAAAATGTTGGTCATTATTAAGTAATGAAATTATTCGTGAAGGCTTATGATTTGTAGTGACTTAATATACATAAGTGACCAAACTTAATGTGGAAATGGGAATTAACAAAAGAACAAGAATGTCATGACGCTATTTGCTTATGTATATTATATTTATATCGTTAGATATGATGTCCATTCATCTTGTCTCCTGTGTAAAGTTTTGAAACTAACTTCCTTGCACTACTCACAGTGCATAATGAGTACTCAAGGTGGAAGTTCTTACTGTTTGAGGAGCCCAAGGGGTGCACAGGGGACTAATGATGAACAGTGGAGTGCTCAAATCGAGCACCAGATGGTTAAATAACTAAGAATAATCACAGGACACTTGAGGATATATCTGCAACCCAGGAGCGCAAGATGACTAGGAAGATGGAAGCTATTAGGGGATAGAGAGCACCAGTAGCGCCACCATAGATGCCATCGCCACCACAATCACATTTAGTTCCACAAATGCAACCACCAATTGTGAGAGTTAGTTTATGAGTCATTCCAAAGGCTAAGAATAAGGAAGTTGACGCAGCTTAGTCAGTAGTTAGGATGAAAATCCCGTAGCACCAGTAGTGTTACCATTAGCATTACCAGTAGAAGCAGAAGGATGCTTAAAATTTAAAAGAAGTTTATGAAGTATGATGCACCATGTTTCTATGGGGACGGAGAGGTGAATGAGGCTAAGCATTAGATCATGTGTTTGGAGAAGTGGCAAGAAGTTCTGAAGATCGATAGTTCCAATATGGTTTTCCTTGGTTCATATCTCTTAGAATAGAAGGTTATAAGTGGTGGAAATTATTGAAGAGGACCGCGAGACCGGTTGACACTTGATCAAGGTTCAAGACCTTGTTTTATGAACAATATTTCTTAAACACTAGAATATAACATCACTTTATACTATAGTAATCATTACACATGAAATCTTGGAATCATTAAATCCTAAATCATAATAGGTTGATAGCCTTTAGTCAGCCACCGATTCTCCTAAATTCAATGGAAAAGACACATTCTTATCATTGTAAATCTATCCATTGGACAAACTACAACACTAAAGAAATTCGATAGCATGAACACTCATTGAAATTAATGGAAGCCGTATAATAAACAAATTAGAACACAATCACCTAGAACATCCACTCGGGGAAAGCCCTATAGATTAATCTTACATACTACTTCTATAATTTTTGTCAATAACTATAGATATAGAATTAGAATTAAAATACCATATAAAATTTTTGCAACTATGCATGTAATATTAATCTTCATTACTAGTAATACCCAAAAACAACTTGTTAAATCTGTGATTGACGTATATGAATAGATTTAAAGCATTAAGTTTATGATTCACTAATTATAACTATCGAACAATCCAAAGTATAAACATTTTTAGGGATTGTTTAGATTGATATACTACTCACTAATGCTGGAAATAAACAACGCAAATATATAATACAAAGAAATAATGAATAAAGAGTAAAGGAGATATTTCAGAGCTCTTTGGTCTTATTTCTAAACTCCCTATGTATACATATCCTAGATAAACTCAAATTCTTCATATTAATTTAAAAACCTCATAATCGACCTGAGTGATTTATCAGTGATTCCAAAGTTGTACAAAAATTGCTAAGTCAATCATTGGATCTAGCTCTCTATGCTCCATCAATTTAGTTGGAGATTTCTAATATATCTTCCAATTTGCTGTGGATTTGTTGGCATTTTCCTACTTCCAATTTAGGTGGTGATTCCTCGTGTAAACATAAATTGCTGGCTAATTATTGGACTTCTTCTCTAGTTGATTGTTTTGCTCTTCTTCCTTTTTTTCTTTCATATCTTCATTTTCCTATTTAAATCATGAAATCTGAAAAATAAGAGAATACCTAATGTAAAATCATTATTTATATCTAAAATCAACCTAAATTACAATATAAAACATGTCTAATTATTAACTCGTCAATCAGAGCTAAAGTTCATCACTTAAAAACAAACTTAGGATGTGATAAATGGTCTTATTATTGATTTAGGGGGAAATGAAAAATGGAAACATTATAATAAGTTATTTGCTGCACTTATTGTTATTTGTTATATAGATATGATTTCCCTATTTTCTTTGAATGTTACCCTAATGGTCTTAACTTCTTTTGATTTTAGAATCTAAGGAAGGGCTAATCAGTGAGAGGGTTCACAGAGGCTTAGACTCTAGGATAACGGGGGAAATGAATATGAGTGGAGACCTAAAATAGGTCTGCAAATGAGAGAGCTTATGGAATTTCAGGCAAAGCTAATGGAAACGTTGGTGGCTCAGATAGGACCAACAGTTCAGCAACCTGAGACTTATCCCGCAGCTTGTCCCGAGGTTAACAGGACTGAGGGAGGAGTTGAGATAGTAGCACCTTTCGCCCTGCCAGTAATAGCAAACTTCTTTAGGAAAAAGTCTTTCAATAGTTATTATTATTATCTTTACTTTAATTTAATTGAAACAAGAATTAAACATCACTAATCCAAACTATAATAATTAATTAAACTTACTAAACTAAAATAAATGGCACAATTTAGAATCACTAATATTCAAATCAAATCAATTCAATAACACATAAATATCTAAACAAACATCTATAACAATTCAATAATTATCCATGTTGCATCCAAAAATAGTACTCAAATCATGGTCATAATCATAGTTTAATCTCTGTTTAAAGTATTATAGATCATTACTTTAATCATAAGTAAGTAGACATCCCTTATCAAGCCATCAGTTCTCCTTATACTAATGGAAAAGCCATATTCTAATTTTATTGATTTAATCCTTTGAAAACTCAAGGAAATGAACATTAGGCAATAAAACTGATAAGTGATTATTTATACGTATATAGATGGTTAGTATAATCGTATATTAAGTATAAATATCCTTAAATGAGTTATAAATCATAGTATTATTACATTTTCAGGGAATTAAGGTGTAAAGGAAAGCATTAAGGAAAAAAGAGAATAAACGGAGTAAAAACCAACGAAAACACGTTTGGCGCCATGGCCACATGTCTTGACGCCGTGGGGATACAAGGCATAGCATTGGAAGGAATGTCACGACATTAGAGATAAGAAAATTGAAGAAAACAAACTCTGGAGTCCAATATAGTGGCGGCGCTATAGAGCATAAGGGACGGCCCCAGAGGAGTAGGTGACAATGTTGGGGCACTAGGGAGCAAGGAGATACATACGCATTAGCGACACTACAGGTACCAGGCACAACACCGGATAGTAAGTGACATTGCCTGACACAGAGGAAATAGAAAATAGAGTTTTAATTTGAGTTAAATTGAATGTAGGGTTTATAATTGTTATTAGGGGATATAAGTAAGTTTTAGGACATTGTAAACACACTACATACCAGCTATTAACCACCATTATAGTAATTTAGCATATGGTTTACCTTGAGTTTGAGTATTAAGGAGTTTATATTAAAAACATATTGAAGACTTCACGTTTGCAATTCAAATTATGTTCATTGATTAAATTCAAGGTAATATTTAAATTCATCTCTAATTTGTAATGATTTCCATTATGAATTGTAATGTATGTGTTTCAATGAAGTATGAGTAGTCTATTTATCTTAATTATCAACGGACCGTATAGTATGAATGCAATGCTTTAAATAGGAATAAAGAGTGATTATAAAAAGTGCAATGGCTAGAATTGTATTGGTTATAAGCATAATGCTTTAGGCATCTTGATCACGTGTTTAAAGAACTTAGGGAGATGAATGATACAACTGTACACAACATTGAGAGATAGTTGTTGATTAGGGAGATGCAGATTGTAAACTTAGTTGGTTATGAATCCAATGATTTGGGACATAAAGAAATGTAGAGCTTACATTATTCACACCGATAGGTAAAGTTCTAGTTTTAGAATCTTTTCCATTACGACAGTGGGTTGAAGTGGATTTGAAGGAAATCTATCTATTGTACTTAGGCATTGCACACAACATATGGAGATGTAAAAAGGAATACAAAGTATAGTATTAAATTACCTAGGATAAGTTGTGAGCTAAGATATCCTTAATATATGAGTTCAAGCAAAGTTTAAATTGATTTGTTATAGTACTTTACTTAGATATAAAACAAATTAAAAAGTGAATTCCTTAGTAATAGTTTAAGCTAAATACGTAATCAACAACTAGTGCAAAAACCTTTCCCTGAGGATGATATTCGTGATCAACGTAAGTTGATTGCACCATTACTACAAGCGAGCTATTATACTTGCTACACCCACATAAAGTTTCAGGAGCCATTGCCGGGGAAAGGTAGCCATTAGATTTACTTAGTTAGTTTGAATAGTTTTCAAGTTTTATTTTTAGTACTTTATTTTTAAGTTCATAAAAAAGTAAAAAAATAGGCTTAAGTTTCAGTTTGACTTTATGCACTTGATCTTTTTGTGTTTTCTTTTAAGGAATGCTTAGTGCCTGCGTAGTAAGGGAGAGAAGAGCCTTTTTCCTTATGACCTGGAGATTGATAGAACTAACAAAGGAAAGAAAAAGAAAGGAGTCAAGATGGCTATGGAGCAAGCTAGAAACGAACAACAAGGCCGCGAGAGTAACCAATTCGCAGGTGATCTGGTATTGCAGGAGAGAGCGTGAGGATGTATATGCCTTCATGACTACTTCAAGCCAAAATCTTAGGAGACTTACAATGCAGTGATGAGGCTTCCAGCCAACACCATCGAGTTTGAACTAAGACTGACTCTGATAAAGATGGTGTAAAATAACATGTTCAATGGCTATCCAATGAAGATCCGGTTGCACACATTGAGAATTTCTTAAGGAAGTGCTATAGCGTACACATCACTGGAGTTAAGAAAGAGGTGATCAAGATGCGACTTTTTCCATTCTCACTGGATGGAAATGCCAAATCATGGTTCCCAGGGCTGAATGCAGAGAGTACAACATCATGGGTATAAATTAATGAAAGACTTCTTTACAAGTTATTTCCCCCACTAAAGGTCAGCAAAAGGAAATTTGAGATTAACTAGTTAAAGCAAGAAGACATTAAGCCTCTTTACGAGTCTTGGGAAAAACTTAAAGAGAAGTTGAGGAGACGTCTGAGAACGAATACGTGAAATGGGCACAACTCCAAATTTTCTACCATGGGATGAACCACAACGCAAGAACGCTAGTAGATGCTGCATCAGGTGACTCTTTACTTACCAAGGATAAGGATGGAGCATTGGATGTCCTTGGTTTTACTCTCAAATTCTACCACCGGTACTTGTTCCACATTAAGGAAACTAGCAAACGTCTACACGATTGACTCGTAGGCTACAATTATGGCATAATGATCAAATCTGAGCAGTCATATGGCAAAACTTTAGATGGGATACCAATGTCCACAAGTAGAATAAAAACCTATTAATTACCAAGGCATCGTGGTTAACTAAATGGATATACAACAGGGAATGGAGCATAAAAACATCAAGTTCATGAACAACCAAGGCTATGGGAACAAGTTTAGGCCAAGAGGAATAGATTCTCAATAATTTTATCAAGGATAGAACAACAGCACTTGAACTTTTCTTATGGAAATCTTGATAATGCACTAAAGGTACCTCCACGCTTCAAACAACAAGTCTAGCAAGGGAAGCTACGACAAAGTGAACAAATGACTTCATTAAAGTCAATTGAGAAGTATTTGTAGGCCATGGAAGTGAAAGATAGAGAGCGCCATGAGAAACACGAGAAAAATTTGGAAGGAATAAAGTAAGCAATGAAAAGGATGGATAATGGGCGGTCATAACCCATCAAGAAAGTAGAGAGGCAAATTAGTCAACTTGCTATAGCCTTGAACTCGAGGAAAGAAGGACAATTTCCTAGCAACACCGTCACCAATCCTAAGGAGAACGTGAGTGCCATTCACATGATTAGAATTATGGCAACGAAGGAGGCAACACAAGACCAAGTGATGTACAAGTCGAAAAAAGTCAACACTTTGGTTATGATGAAGCATGAAGAGATGCATGAGCACAAAATGTAAGTGAGGTAGGATGAGTTTGATAGGTTTAAGAAACAAAGAATTAATGCCTTAAAGAAAAAGTCGGGGAAGCAACAATGGAATACCAAGAAAAAAGATGAAGGACCTTCTGAAGAAGACCCACAAGATAATGAAATCAAGTTGGTTCCAAGGAAATCGGAACCAAAGCTCAATTCATCCCATGATTTCAACCTATAAAAAGGAGAGACCTCGGAGAGATAAGCATACCGATAAACATTGATGAACACTATTTTAGAAATTCTTATGTGATACGGAACCTAAGTCAGAGTCATGCCACTGATGGGCATGATACTTGCTGACTTAAAGATCAATTTTTTGGATATGAAAAATTTGTTAGTAGCAGATGGTAGTTTGCTACCTACTATATAAAGAGTCTTGAATGTGCATGTGAAAGTAGGTAGATTCACATTCATTACAGATTTTGTGGTCATGAACCACAATATAGACGATGATGTGTCTATCATTATTGGGCGGCCATTCTTGAACACGACTAAAGCAAATTTATACATAAGAGAGATGAAGATCACAATGAGTATCGTTAATGGCAATGAAGCTGAGAAGGTTGTCTTTGTTGATGGTGAAGAAATACATTCGAATTTGAATGACATCATAATCTTCGATTTATAGTCTGACTAAACAAGTAAAAAGGCGTCAGGCTGATGAAGTTAAATTAAGCGCTACTGGGAGACCCCAAGGTTTTAAATTATATGTTTTATATTTCAAGTTTTAAAATTTCAGTTAGTAGTTAGTTAATTAGTTTAATAATTACTATTAATATGTTTTAGTTCTAACTTTCGAAAAATTTGTGTTGAACGTGCATGAAAGACCATTTGCTGGTTGATGATTTATTTGGAATGGAAATGTTTTGCTAACTCATAAAAGAGCAAAAAATAGTAAAGGAGTTCAAAGCAGTAAAGGTAAGGTTCATGGGCTAATCGAAATGTAAAATTTACTATTTTTTATATTTTCATGGATTTTATGCGTTCACCTCATCTTTTGTGAGTTGTACACGAAGTTGGAGGAGCACTGAAGGAGAATTAGTGAAACATTATATGTAAAGATGTGAGTTGTGAGTTGACATCGTTGGTATTATCCATGCTGCCGTGAGGGTAAGCCACAACGTTGAGATGGTAGCAGGCAAAAAAACTGAAAAAAGCCAAGCTACTTCATTGACGCAAAGGTTGCGCTATCACAACATGTGTCGTGGTCGAGTTTAAGGGTTTTAACCCCATTTTGCAACCATTCTTCACACTTGCACTAAAACCCCATCACAACTACCAATCATACATCCCTCTATAGCCAATGTTTAATCATTTTCAAGTGAGATTAGTGAGTTCCTAGTGATTGAGAGTGAAAAAATAAGTGCATTGTTAATTTGCATAATTTGGAGAGCTAGGGCTTGGATTTTTGGATTTTGATTCCAAAGAGAGCTAAGGTTCTAGTTGTTGAGAGAAGTGAGAGGGCTTGGATTAAAAAATCTTGGAGGAGTGTTCTACACCGAAAATATATCCGACATTGAGGTACATTTATAATTTCATATAGTTATACTTTGAATTTCAAAACTTTTGATGATATTGTATGAAATTATGGATTTGAGGTAGTAGGATAGGTTTTGCAAGATTTTATAAATGTGAGCATTAATATTACCCATGGAGACTTAGTTGATATCTTTGCATTATTTGGTGCAAGCATGATCCATGTTATATGAATTTTGATTTTTTCAAGTTGCATTGCATTGTTGTTAGTTGCCTAAAATTGTAAGAAATGGCAAGAAAAATGAAACAAGTTAGCCACACTAGAGCAAATGGTTTTGAAGCACCCACCTCCATGAATCCCAATGAAGAAGAGTCTAGACCTTTTAAATCTAAATATGATAAGAGAGTGAAAATTTCAGCAGGCATGAAAATTAGGAACAACTTAATCGAGATTGTAAGAAAAATAACTTCAAAGGAGTGAGTTAGTTTGTGTACGAATTTCAAGCTAATGCGAAATTCACAGCGAAGGATGTGCCAATAAAAGTAAGAGAGGTTTTAGTTCCCTTCAATAGACGTGAGATCAATAATTTCTATGGGTTGGAGGAATTAAGCTTGTATGAATCAACACCGACTTTTTCGACCAGATTATATGATAGACCCTATTACTTATAAACTTTTAGAGCCATTGAATGTAATTTGGTTGTCACGGGACTGCAAGGATGGTTCATGGGAGCTAACAATGTGGCGAATCATATAAATAATGGGAGTTTTACGAGTTTACCAAATGTGGCAACATTCCTGGTTGCATTATTATTCCTCATCTCTCAGCCTGGTGAGATAAATAATGCGAAAGCGGCTAGTCTTTATGAGAATATACAGTACGATGAGATCAATATCGGGGAGGTCATACACCCCAGTCTAAGGTAGTCCATCATATTGGAAAGGGACAACAAGTTGTTTCCTATATTGATTACTCAGAGTGCTTAAAAGCCAGAGTAAGGTTGAGAGACGCTGAAGAATTTGATATAAAGGCTAAACCATGGATGAGACTTTCTTACTCACATTGAAATCACCATCTGGTTACCAAGAATTCAAGAAGGAGAGAGAAATGGCCGAGGGAGCTAACTTGAGGCCGAAGTGTTAACCAAGAGGCAAGAGGATCAAGCAGAAGCAAAAGCAACAACACTAGAACTAGCCTAAAAATTAGAAGATTAGGAAATTGAAGTTGAGGAAGAGCAACAATAGCCAGGACTTGCTGAGGTCTACGAGTTTGTAGACCTAGAGTTTGGTGAGCAGGACTTGGACGATTATGAGGTCTTCCACCACCTCCTCCACGAAAAGCACCAGTACCACCACCATATGATTTGACTCCACAAAAGCAGAGGCTATGGATAGCTAAGATAAGGAGACAATACGAGGAGGGTACATCATAAATTCGTAATACTGACATGTGTCAAGCATGGAAAATAATTTTTTGTGTTTGTTATTAACTTATATTAGTGGTAAATGAAATATCGTCTCTACAGGGGTTTTTAAAATCTCAAAGGAAAATAACTTTTTATTGTTTTAATTAGCTTAGTTATCTAATTAAATGAGAATTAAAATACTAAATAACTTAAAAATTATTATTACTAACTTAAATAACCAAACTAACTAAATTAAACTAAATAAATCAAATCCAAACGAACTTAAACAATATTTAAATACAATTCAATATAAATAAATACACATCTAAATAAACCCCCACTAAACAATACAATGTATTAGAGTTACTTTCAAACACTAGAATATAATATCACTTCATACTATAGTTATAATTATAAAACATAGAGAATCTTGGAGTCATTAAACCTTACTTCACAATAGGTTGATAGCCTTAGCCAGCGACTGATTTTCCTTAATTTAATGGAAATGTCACATTCTTATCATTGTAATTCTACCCATTCGATAAAATGCAACAACAACGAAACATGATAGCATTAAGTTCAATGAAATCATGCCTAATTTAAGTAAATATTACCAAAGCTGCATAATAAACAACATAGAACACAATAAACTAAGACATCTACTCAAGAAATTCCCTATAGATTAATCCTAGTTACTACTTCTATAATTGTTGTCATTAGCTATAGACATAGATTCATAATCTAAATACCGCATAACACATTTTCAACTATGCGTGCAATACTAATCTCCTTTAGCTGTAATACACAAAACAACTTCTTAATTCCATGATTGATGTATATGAATAGAGCTAAAGCACTAAATACATGCTTCCTTAATTATAAATATCTAGTAATCATAAATATACTACATTGTCTTGGGTTTATTTAGAATAATAGACTATTCATTCATGCTGGAAATTAATAATGCATAAACATAATTAAAAAACATAATGAATGAATAAATACCTTAAAATAAATCAAAGCTCCAAATTAGCTTCAAACATAGACAATAAAAAGTAATAAGTAAAAGAAAAATGGTTAAAACCAAAAGGACAGAGTTATTTCGAAGCTCCCTGGCTTTTTTATAGTGCATGCAATACAAATCGCTGAGCAAATCACTAAGTTTGTCTCTCAGTGCTCTACTGATTTAGCTGGCAATTTACAGTTCATTCTCTAGTTCATTGCGGATTCGCTAGCCTTCTTATATTATCAATTCACATAGCGAATTCTAGTTTAATCCAAATTGCTGGTTCAATTTTCTAGTTGACAGTTTTGCTTTTCTTTCTCTTTTCTCCCATTTCTTAATTTTCCTTTTTAAAATCTGAAATCATAAAAATAAGAGAATACCTAGTGTAATATCATCGCTTATACTAAAAATTAACCTAAATTACATTATAAAATGTGTGTAAATATTGAATTGTCAAATACCCAACAACTCGGCACTTTATTGTCTTGAGCAAAGGAATACTCTCAGTTATATTTTGTATTCATTATTTATAATCTGATTTCAAGCTAATTCATCTTAACTTTAAATAATAGAAATTTTAAAATTGAAATGATTTTCAAATGGAAATGTATTACCCCAAGTAAATGAAAGTTACAATAGAATAGAATGATTTAGTCAAATCAAAACATCCCTTAATAATAACTTAACCTCCTAATGTAACACTCTTTAGAATTTAAAGTTCATTACCAAGGCTAGTGCACAACATACGTTATGTCTCATAATTTTTTCTATTCCATTCTATTTATTATTTTTTTACTTTTGCTTTTGAAACTTTCATCCGTTTCCTTTGGCCGTTTTCGCCTTTTTCCCATTATAGATTTTCTGCTCCATTTACATTCGAATCTATATGATTCTCTATTTATTTATTTTATAAACTCTTGTTAACACTTCTCACTATCCACTAAAATTGAAAAAAATATTCTTTCTATCTTTTATAAACTCATCGGTTTCTAACACATTTCTTCTTTCAATTGTGGCATAATAGCTTTATATATGCTATAAAACATTTAATTAATAGCTTTTGTATCATAAGATTCATAAAAATCTATCTTATTCATCTTGTACTATTTTTTCGATTTTCTACCCATTATCATGACTAACACAAGACATTCAATTTAGTGTTCTTGAAGTAGTAAATTTAATGAAAAGGGTGTAAAATTAATTCATTCTATTACGAAATTCACTTAGATAATAAAAATAATACTTCCATTCAAAGTCTATTACATATATTCATTTTCATTCTTTTCCTAGCTAAAAATAAAGAAAAAATAAAATTCAAACTTACTTGATTTCTAAAGAAATTTGAGAAATTTCGTCAACTTACTTGATTATCGGATTAAAAGTAATTCGAACTTTTCTTCTACCTTTCTTTCCTTTCGATACCATCAATTCCATACTTGACCTAAAATACCCCCAAACAGATTCTAAACCTTATCTTCAAGGTTAAAAAATGAAGTTCAGTTTCATCATAATAAATGTACCACTTGAATTAAGCAGAATTGATGCAATATAAATAAATGTGACTAATCACGAAATTAAGTGAATTTAATAAGATAGTGTGTATAAAAATTGAATGAATAAACATCACCATTATATTAGAACTGAAATAAATATCATACCCAAGCATTGAATAGAATATAAACATAATATATCATCATTAACACAATGTATATAACTGTGAAATACAAAGTATGTAACTACTACTGGAATTACATAGAGGAATCTCACTACATCACTTATAGAGATTTAAAAGGAATAGAAGAAGGAATCAATGTTGACGTTCGAAAGTCACGTCATCATCGTCCTCTACTGGATCAATCCTATGGGACTGGTAGCTCACAACGTGGCGGTAATCTCATCTGTATAAATGGCACATGAACCGATGTGCATCCTTGATTTCTGTTCCTCCTGGACATCTTATGATCTATTATATGGATGCTCCTAGCTAAGGCTCTATGGTTCTCTTCTCAGTATCTTAGCACTATCTCATCCTCTGTGTCAATATAACCATTCATTCTACCATATCTCTCTATTACCTCATAAGTGATGGTCTTCTCTAGTAAAACATCCAATTCCAGGTCTGCCATATTTACTTGGTCCATCTTACAAAAGGTCATAATCATCGAGGAAAAGGGTAGTCCATCGTTCTTCTTGGTGGTGATGGCACGCCTAATAGATTCATTAATAATTTTGCAAACATCCAAGTATCCTAACCCCATGACGATATTGTCACAACCCAAATTTGACTTTAACCTTTTAATTAGGATCAAATTACGCATGACGTGGGGCCTGCTTCGATATATGTGTCGTGAGTGAGGCGAGATGGCCGAGGTAAATGTTATATTTCTAATGATTTATGCTTAGTGTATTATATTTGTATAGACTACTAAGCCATTCCTACTTGGGAATAGGTGTCGAGACGTGTGTAGGAACGCACCTCAAGTTGTATGCCAACGTAGGACCGAGGTAGAGAGCAATATCGTAAGTTGGTATAAGCATTATATTACTTTTATAAGTGATATACATGAGCTATGGTTGATTAAGTATCAAATACACTTAAGTTAGTAAGTTAAAATAATAACCACTAGATATTTCTCGAGATACGTAGGGCATATCTCAACACTAATAGGTGTACCATTAGTTAGGTCTCAAGATACGTATGCACATTAAAATTAATGGCTATCAATCAACTATATCCAATTAATGAATATAAAGCTTTTGGTCAACTCGAGCAACTCAACTCTTTTATTTCATTTGCTTAAGATAGAAACGAAACTACTGGATAGAAGGAGAGCTGCTAGAGAAGAAAGAGATCCACAAAAATAGTGGAATGAGTGAAGGAGAGATCAATTCTAGCTAGTGTTCATTAATTAAGGTAACTTCTCTACACCATAGAGTTAAATCAATTCAAATGAATTCATGAATTTGATTTATGGGTTGTTGGTTTATGTTGTAGTTGATGTCATGGAACTCAAGAAGGGTGTATAGAGGTTCCTTAGGCATTAACATGGCCTATGTGTACAGAAAACTTGAAATTTTGATTGCAGAATTCTGGGTTTTATTGCACATAGCGCGCTAGGTGGATCACCTAGCACATTAACTTGGATTAGCATGCTAGATCAGTGTTGGTTGCATGCCAATGTTTCATTGGCATGCTAACCCTAGTCATTAGCTTGCCAGATCTATGACAGCATAAGAACTGCGATTTCAAAAAATTCCTTAAATACTATAAAAGAGTCTAATACCCTAAGTAAAGGTTCGAACATACTCGAAAACCTATAATATGAGATTAGGAACCTAAGGAAGAGCTACGGTGACTCAAATATGAGTTTTGAGGTGTCGGGAGATCGAAATAACATTGGAAATTACGTGGATTGTAAGTAAACTAATTGAGATATTTATTTACATTTCATTCCTATTTACATGTTTATTTCTAACCATTTGGACTGATTTACCTTTGTATTTAATATGCCTGACCTGTTGTTCTTTCTTATTACATGAGGTTGCTTTCCTGGTATAATTTGTTGATCAAATGATTTCGTTGACTCTAAATCATGTACAATGTCATTGTTGATTGTTAATACATGTGGTCACTGAAATAACATGCTATTAGCTAGGTGTTACATAGTATTGTAATCTATTTTCTTCGTGCATTTGATATGCAATTGCTTTATTTGATTATCAAACTATGTTATTTCTTGAAATATAAAAGTGGTTCTTGTAGCTAGGGTCATTACCTTATAGAGGTCCTGCGGACATACGGTGGTCACTATACTTTTAGGGCGATTGGGATCTATCCACTCTCTTGTAAAACACATGGGAAATAAGTCCTGGGGTTTTTGGCAAACATAACTTATGCAACACATAGAGTATGGGACCTGGGGTTGTTGGCAAGTTTATATCGTAGGTGACTGAAACCAACAAAAGGTTATAAAGGCAAGAACGTTGCTCATACCTTCACATTGATGTAGAGCTCAGCTCTATCCTCATATAGTGGAAAGGCTGATGTGATGAAGATCACGGCCGACCAGTCCTATATCATTACTACTTAGCCATTTGTTAGTTTCATATTGTTTAGGTGAAGTATCTCTTTGCATGTTCTCTTTACATCATAGTTATTATTACCATGATTTTAGATACTTGTTATATATTTGAGAATGTGAACAAATGTCTCTCAGTATTACTTTCTATTTTCCTGTACTTACCGTCTAGTTTGTGGCAATGGGTGCGATCCATTGAGTAGCAGACCAAGTAAAGAGAAGATCGGCAACTACCTCTGAGCTCGCTACACCTAATATTGTAGATTTTGATTTTTGATGTATAATTTTTATATGTATATAATATACTTTCGGGTTATATATTATGGGTTGAGTGATTAGTACCTTGACTTGACACATGTTATATATCGCCGTTTTCTTATATATATGCGTGAATTTATGACTTTTGTTGAATAAACTTTTAAATAAGCAAAATTTTAATCAACTCTGATTTATTATAAGATATAAGACATTAAAACTCATATTGAACTTATAATTTGTAAGTAGGTAAATAATTTTGAAAAGGCTGACTAGTTCTGTGTTAATTTCTAGTAGGTAAGGCTAGGGCTTAATGACGGGGTTAGGCTAGGCGGTGCCTTAATTTTAGAAGGGGTTATCACAGGTGGTACCAGATCCTATGTTCTAGAATATTATGGATAGTTTATGGAATTGTCCAAAGTTGGGATATCATAGTCCCATTTGGTATCACATTCTATGTTTATAAAGCATAGGAGAGCCTAAGTTTATAGAGCTTAGGATTGTAGAAATAGTCATTCCACAAGATGATACCAAAGTAACAATTTGTAGCAAAAGGCTTAAATTTTCCAACAAGTAATAAATAAAATTTAAACAAGAAAATATAAGTCTTAGTTGTGGAAAAATCAGATGATACTTGCCTAGAAATTATTCGTTGGGAAGTGAGTGAAAGTGAGATGGGGATTTCTTTTATGTATACATGTTAATTTTCTATATGTATTTATGCGCTATCTACGTAGTTGTTGGTGTTGGGAATGTTGTCAACTTGCAGAGCACGACGGCAGATCGACGCAAGATCGAAGATTGTAGCAGCTCCAATGGTGCACACTCTTACGGTAATAGAGACATATGAGACTCTACCGTTTCCCTATGCCCACATCATCTAGCATATCATTCAAGGTCCATATTGTATAGAACTTTGTCAGACTCAAGCCAACCAACTCCGATGGAGTGAGGAACTTCGAGAAGATCGAGAAGTGGGAACTATCTCAAGAGAAGCTTCATAGGATAATGAAGGTCAAGGCAAAAGTAGACAAAGAGGTCGAGAGAGTTTCGTGATAAGGGCAGAGATAGGAGCAGGCCCAGGATCAGGTTCAGGGTCAACGTAGACCTATCACATGTTATCGGTGTAGTCAGGTTGGGCACATGATTAGAGATTGTGCAGAGTTGAGAAGATGTACAAATGGTATCACAACCATTGTTAAAGATGAATTAGCTAGCAGCGTATCACGTTCATATTGACTATTTCAGAAAGACAGTGATATTTGAATCCTAGGGTGTCCGATGTTTACATATATAGTGGTAGTACATCGAGAGCCGAGGGCATTAGAGGTTGACTTGCGATTAGTGGAGAGATGGAGACTGTGGTGTCATTATACACCATATTAGAGAGTTAGGGACCCAAACTTGAGGAGATTTCGATTATGTGCGCATTGTTGGACTTGTTTCCGAAAACCTTACCTAGTTTATCACCAATGAGAGATAGATTTTATCATTGAGTTAGTACCAGGTACTAGACCTATATTTATACGACCATACCATATGGCTCCAAGAGAGTTGGAGGAGTTGAGGAGCAAGTTATAGGATTTGGGACTGAAGGGATTCATCACACCTTTTATGTCACCATGGGGAACACCAGTCCTATTTGTGAAGAAGAAGGATGATACTTTGAGACTATGTATCGATTATAGACAAATTGAACAGGGTCACAGTCATAAACAAATATCCATTACCACATATTGATAACTTATTTGATCACCTGAGAGGAGCACAATATTTCTTCAAGATAGACCTACAATCAGGGTATCATCAGCTTAGGATCAGGGATGAGACCAATATTTCTCCAAGATGGCATTTAGCTTGAGATAAAGACACTATCAGTTTACAATTATACCGTTTGGTTTGACTAATGCTCCTGCCATGTTTATATATTTTATGCACTGGGCGATGAGACCATTTTTGGACCGCTTCGTGATTGTTTTCATTGATTATATATTAATATATTCGAGGACTATAAAGGATCACGAGTAGCACTTCAGACAGACATTACAAACCATAAGAGAGCATCGACTCTACGCCAAGTTCAGCAAGTGTGAATTTTGGCTATTAATAGTCAAGTTTTTTAGACATGTTGTTGGAGCAACATACATTATTGTAAATCCAGCTAAGATTTAGGCTATTATGGATTAGCTTGGCCTGACGTCAATTACGACGATCAAGACTTTTCTGGGGTAGTAAGATATTACCGCATGTTCATGAAGGATTTCTCTAAGATCGCTTCAACGATGACCAGATTGACTCAAAAAGACGTTAGGTTTAATTGGTCTGAGGAATGCAAGGAGGCATTTGCTCATCTAAAGAGATTGTTAACTACCATACTAGTATTGATATTACCAGATGCTGGATAGGGATTCCAAGTATATACATATGCGAATCATACGAGTCTAGGTTGTGAGCTAATGCTAGATAGAGGCACATTGTCTTATGCATCCTGACACCTGAAGATACATGAGAAAAATTATCCTACTCATGATTTAGAGTTGACAGCGGTAGTATTTGCTCTTAACATATGAAACATCATCTGTATGGAGAGAGGTTCACACTTTATACTAATCATAAGAGTTTGAAATACCTCTTCATACACAAAGAGCTTAACATGAGACAATGCAGATGGTTAGAGTTTCTGAAGGACTACGACTTTTCTCTTGAGTATCACCCAAGAAATGCTAATGTAGTTACCGATGTGCTAATTAGGATACCGACTGGTGATGCCGAGGTGGATAGATGCGATATAATGCATGAGTCTGAATTACTTGAGGCAGTAACGATTATGACTTAGTACGATTTCATACTGACACTCGGATGATGATTTGTGGCATAGATGAGGCTTTGGACAATGTCAACACAGAGAGTGTTAAAGGGTTAAAAAGTCGATATCTAATACTCAAGATTTGGTGAGTTAGCTTAGAGTACTGATTGTACTTACCGGATTGAGACAACAGATCAGTATCTGAGATTTAGAGGTAGATTGTGGATCCTAGCAGTGGGAGAGCTGAGAGATGAGATTTTTTAGGATTCACACTATTCCCGATTCATTGTTCATCCAGGTAGGACCGAGATGTGCCATGACATGAAAAGATATTTTTAGTGGCCTAGGTTGAAAGTGGACGTATCATAATTTATTAGGAATTGTAGGATCTGCTAGCAGGTGAAGGCAGAGCATCGTGGACCTAGAGGATTATTACAGTTACTTCCCATTCCACGATGGAAGTGGGAAAACATAGCCATAGATTTTGTTAGAGGACTACTGGGAACTACCCGTCGACACGATTCTATCTGGTTGATTATGGACAGATTGACAAAATCTGTCTATTTCATACAAGTTGCAGCTCATTGCACATTGACCAGTCGAGTGTATTTTTTGAGAGGGAGATTATTATGCTGCATGGGGTACCATTGACTATTATGTCAGACGAAGATGCTATGTATTCGTTCAAGATATGGCGAAGTATGAAGGACCAGTATGGTACGTGCCTACAGTTTAGCATAACGTTTCATCATCAGACTTGATGGGCAATTGAGAGGTTGACTCAGACTCTCGAAGATATGCTCGGGGCTTGTGTACTTTAGTTTCGCAGATCATGGGAGGAATTCTTAATGTTGTGTGAGTTCTCATACAACAACAGATATCAGACAAGCATTGAGATGACGCCATTTGAGGCTTTATATTGGAGACCATTTTGCTCACCATCTTGTTAGACTAAGCCAGAGGATCGAGACATTGTAGGGCCTGAAATTGTTGTTGATCACACAGAGAAGGTACGATAGACTCGCTAGAGGCTTAAAGGAGCCTAGGAGAGGCAAAACAAGTATGTAGACACATATTGCAACAATCTCATGTATGACAAGGGAGCCTCTTAGTGTATCTAAAGGTTTCTCCCGGAAGGGTCTTCATATATTTTGTTTCAAAGGCAAGTTAGCACCGAGATTCATCTGGCGTTTCAAGATCAAGAAATGGGTTTGAAAGATTGCTTATGAACTGGATTTACCTCCATATATATCGGGGATTCATCAAGTGTTTCATATTTATAAGCTTCGACTAGCTAAGTGAAAGGCAGATGAGAAAGTGACAGTGGTCTTTAGTCAGATCGACTTAAGCGAAGACATATCATATGAGGAGCAGCTAGTACATATTGTAGATCGTAGGGTATAATGATTGAGAGGCAAGTCTATTCCAAAGGTGTTGGTCAATTTGCAATTCCATGGAGTCTCGGAACTCACTTGGGAATGGGAAGATTATATGTGATATAGGTTTTCGTACCTCTTTTAGTCAAGTATAACTTTAGGTTAAGTTTAATCTTGAGGACAAAATTTTCATTAGTTGGGAAGAATTATAACGACCCAAATCTTTAATTTGGCTTTAATCTTCTAATTAGGATTAAATGACCCAAAACGTGAGGCTCACTTTGATATAGAAGTCGCGACCAAGGAGAGTTGGCCAAGGTAAATGTTATATTTGTAATGATGTATGCCTAGTGTATTTTACATGTGTAGACTACTAATTCATTCCTACTTATGAATAGGTGTCGACACGTGTGTGGGAAGGCGCCTCGAGTTGCATGCCGATGTGGGACCGAGGTAGAGAGCAATATGGAGTTGGTATAAACTTATATTGCTTTTATAAGTGATATACATGGTGTTATGGTTGATTAAGTATCAAATACACTTAAGTTATTAAGTTAAAATAAGGCCACTTGATATTTCTTGAGATACGTATTGGCATATCTCAACACCAATGAAGTCACTTATTGGCGCCATTTGGCATGAATTAGAGGGACATGTGTTAATAGGTGTACTATTAGTTAGGTCTCGAGATATGTGTGCACATTTGGATCAATGGTTATCAATCAACCATATTCAATTCATGAATATAAAGCTTTTGGTCCACATTAGCAACTCAACTCTTTCATTTCATTTGCTTAAGATAAAATCAAAGCCGTTGGATAGAAGGAGAGCTGCTAGAGAAGGAGGAGATAAGCAAAAACAGTGGATTCGGTGAAGGAGAGACCAATTCTAGCTAGTGTTCACCACGTTAGTTAATTTCTCCATACTATATAGTTAGCTCAATTCAAATGAATTCATGAATTTGATGAATGGGTTATTGTTTTATGTTGTAGTTGATGTCATTGAACTCAAGAAGTATGTATGGAGGTTCCTTAGGCATTAACATAGCCTATGTGCAGCGAAAACTCAAAATCTTATTGCAGAATTTTGGGTTTTACTGCATATAACGCACTAGGTGGATCAGCTAGCGCACCGGATCAGGATTGGTAGCACGTTAATGTGTTATTAGTGCGCTAGGTCTATGACATCATAATAACTGCAATTTTCAAGAAATTCCTTAAACACTATAAAAAGTCTAATACCCTTATTAAAGGCCCAAACATACTAAAAACGTACAATATGATATCAAGAACCTAAGGAAGAGCTACAAGGATTCAAATACGAGTTTCGAGGTGTCAAGAGGCCGAAATAGCGTAGGAAGTTTTGAAGATTGTAAATAAATTGATTGAGATATTTATTTACATTTAATTCCTTTTTACATATTCATTTCCAGTCATTTAGACTGATTTACCTTTATATTTAATATGCCATGATTTGTTGTTCTTTCTCATTACATGAGGTTGATTTCATGGCATAATTTGTTGATCAAATGATTTCATGGATTCCGAATCATGTGCAATGTCATTGTTGATTATTAATACATGTGGTCACTGAAATAGCATGATTAGGTAGGTGTTACATAACATTGTAATCTATTTCCTTTGCGCATTAGATATGCAATTGCTTTATTGGATTGTCAAACTATGTTATTTATTGAAATATGAAAGTGGCACCTGTATCTAGGGTCACTACCTCATAGAGGTCCGATAGACATATGGTGGTAACTAGATTTCTAGGGTGATCAGGATCTCTCCACTATTTTGTGCAACATCTGATAAATGAGTCATAGGGTTGTTGGCAAGCATAACTTGTGCAACACACGAGGCATGGGACTCGGGGTTGTTGTCAAGTTTATATCGCAAGTGACTGACACCAGCGAAAGGTTATAAAGGCAAGAGCACTGCTTAGACCATCACATTGATGTAGAGCTCAGCTCCATTCTCATATAGTGGAAAGGCTGATGTAATGAAGATCACGTCCGACTGGCCCTAAATCACTACTACTTAGCCTCGTGTCAATATCATGTTGTTTAGCTAAAGTATCTCTTTGCGTATTCACTTTACAACATAATTATTATTATCATGCTTTTAGATACTTGTTGCATATTTGAGATTATGGACAAATGTCTCTTAGTATTATTACTTTCTACTTTCCTGTACTCGCCATCTAGTTTGTGATGGTGGGTGCAGATCCATCGAGTAGCAGACCAGGCAAAAAGAAGATCGACGACTACCCTAAGCTAAAGAGGAGCACTACTACACCCGATATTGTACGTTTTGATTTTTATGTATTATTCTTATATGTATATAATATACTTTTAGGGTTATATGTTATGGGTTGAGTGACAGGTACCAGGACCAGACACATATTGTTATATATCGTCATTTTCTTATTTATATGCATGTGATCTTTATCCTTTATTTTTCTACGATTGTTAGGTATCATATTAATGCCTCCATTAATTTATAAGGCTTCTGCTGAATAAACTTTTAAATAAGTAAAATTTTAATAAACTCTGATTTATTATATGACATAAGATATTCAAAGTCATATTGAACTTATAATTTCAAAATAGGTAAATGGTTTTGAAAAGGCTAACTAGTTTCGTGTTAAGTTTTACGGGGTAAAGTTAGGGCTTAATGACAAGATTAGGCGGGGCGCTGCCCTAATTTGAGAATGGGTCGTCACTTATATAGTAAAATAGGGCAACCTTGTAATTCACAATTTCATAATATTACAGGCTTTGCTGGAAGCTGGCGTTGATGAAATAACACAAAGCTTTAGTGGTCCTCCTAAAAAATATTTATGGTTATGTGCTTGGGATACCCTTCCATATCAAGAATAAATCCATCTCCATATATTTCCTTTAAACCTCCTTTTATTTTCTCATTGAGGAACTAGTACTTAATTCCATATTTGGATCTAGAGTACTCGCCATTTTATTTTTAGTGAAAATCCAATAATCCAAAATACCGATTTATTCTTGTAACGTAGTAGACCACTGTCCTCCTATTAACTCAGTACTTAGTCTTACTTTCAGTTTCGTATGCATTGGCATAAAATTCTAGCACTAATGCTTCACAACCCCGTTCACTAGGAACACATCTAGATCTAGGTGGTTGTAATCTCTAGTCAATAACTCCAGTTTCTCTTTTCTATAATGTCTTAAATCCTAGGCCTATACTTTAATTCATTTTTCACATTAACTCCCCTCTCTAAGATCAATTTCTTATCCTTCATCACATTATTCCTAAATTTATCATAGGCCTTTTTATTCACTAATTTTTTTCCTCAATTCATAGTTTTCCTCCCCCATTGATATCTCATGATCAACTTCCTGCTACTTCCTCCTCATCTACATAATAATCCTCGGTGTAATAACTAAATGAAGAAGGTGGAATATGTTCTCTTTGCGGTCTTATTCTAGGTGTGTTGAAAGATGTAGATGTGGGTTGGATTTTGAAAACTTTGGTTTTTAATTTCGATTTCTCTACTAACTTTCCAAATTTGTCGGAAAAGTGTTAGATAAAGTTCAACTGTCTATTGAGAATAAGAAATCATCTGGAAAAGCTTTTTGAAATTGAGATTTTGAAATTCATATGAAAGTTGTTGATAAAATAGCATTGGAAAAAACAAACTTTGTAAGTAATTCAAATAAATCGATAAATTATCACAAAACCCCCAAACTCATTTGAAACTTAGTCTCAAATTAGCTTGTGTAAATAATGCAATCTACTCACCATATATGAAAAAATAACTCAAAAATTTTATAGTGATAAGCGAATCATCATATCATCCCCATACTAGTATTGTAAAAAAAACATTCAATCTCAAAGCCATTTTAAAGTAAAAATCTCAAAATTGAGTTCTTATCCTAACAATTAATTCAAAATCGACTACAAACCAAAAATTTGATCTATAAAAGGTTAGGGTTTTAGTTGATTACCTTCTTGAAAGTTATTCTTTCAAGTTCTTTGAATCCAAGATAGCTTCTCTAAACCATCAAAAATCACAACATTTTTGGGTTCAATGCGTGAAGATTGATGTGGTAATCATTTAAATACACTTAAGTTAGGCTTTGGTGTTTAATTTAGGCAAACACTAGTGTTTTGATTTAAAAAGGCACAATGGTTGTTAATGGGAATGGTTTAAATGTGGCAATTTGGGGTTCTATGTTTTTTAAAACTTGAATTCATTCCTAGCGAATTAGGTTTAAGTGGATTCGCTGAGGAATTGCTGAAGAAATCTTTAGAAATGAGCCTTATCGACTTGACAATTTTTTTAGTGATTTTTAGTAATAAATGTTATTCAATGGGAAGTCGCTGACTTTGAATTTACACTGAAAATTCTGCAAACTGCTGTTGAGTTATCCAACGATTTCTAGTACAAATTGGAATTACTGGGAAATCGTTGGTTAAATTTAATGTTTTTCTAATTAAATTGATTTTCCTAACTAATTATCATATATATAGTAATAAAGGTAGAAATATTCGAAATTCCATAATTTAACTAAGATATGTATTAAATAATTTATTTTATCGCCATAAATAGCCAATTAGCATAAATCTAATGCATAAAATAATATAGTACGAAGATAAATTGGCTCGATGCACTCCCATACATGAAATTATTTCGGAATTGAATTCCTAAAATACCCCTATTGTAAGAGTTAAAAGTTGTGAGAATATAAAATGACTAACTAATCCTAACACCAAAACAAAAAATAAATAAAGAGTATGGGCTGCCTCTGATAAAGTGCTCATTGGCTCGACTAAAACAAGCAGTTCTAGACTGGTTTTTATGAACTTGTGTAAGATTATCCACTCTTGTATCATTTCAGAAGGTCATTGCTCGGACATACACTCGAAAGTTAATTGTCTTATTTAGAGTATCTATGACAGCCTGCGAAATGGCTAAGAATGGTCGTCCTAAAATTAATGGAGGACCTTCGTTAATGAAGTATGACATAGGCAAAAATTCTATGGGAATAATATACTTATCAAGCTAAACTGGTACATTAGTAACCATACCAATTGGTTTTACTAAACACCCGTTTGGTAGGACAACCTTTTTAGAAGCAAGTACATCCAATTTTAATTAAGTGTGAAGGAAAAAAATGAATTGGCAGCCTGCGAAATGGCTAAAAATGGTCGTCCTAAAATTAATGGAGGACCTTCATTAATGAAGTATGACATAGGCAAAAAGTCTATGGGAATAATATACTTAGCAAACTGAAATTGTACATTAGTAACCATACCAATTGGTTTTACTAAATACCCGTTTGGTAGGACAACCTTTTCAGAAGCAAGTACATCCAATTTTAATTAAGTGTGAAGGAAAAAAATGAATTGGCAGACTGCGAAATGGCTAAAAATGGTCGTCCTAAAATTAATGGAGGACCTTCACTAATGAAGTATGACATAGGCAAAAAGTCTATGGGAATAATATACTTAGCAAACTGAAATTGTACATTAGTAACCATACCAATTGGTTTTACTAAATACCCGTTTGGTAGGACATCTTTTTTAGAAGCAAGTACATCCAATTTTAATTAAGTGTGAATGAAAAAAAATAAATTGGCATGTGGCTTGCCCCATAACACGTATCACATATAGCTTTAAAATACCAAGCCCATTTGACCTTTATGTTTATGTAAATATCTCCTAGATCATCGAGCTTTCCAATTGTTGGATTTTTTCTTTTCTTTTTCTTATTCTTTGTAGATTTAAATTCTTCCATGTTATTAATCTAAACATTGTTTCATTGCTTAACCCTCCACTTTTGGGTTATGGGTAGTTTCTTCACCTTGCTTGTTCGTGGTTTAAACATTTTCATATTCCGTTGTTACTGCATTAGTATCATATATTTTAGCTTCATAATGATTTAAATCTAAAAATTTATTATTTTCAGTTTGTTAATTATCCAATTCATCATTGAAATGAAAAGTGACAATCTTATTTTCAAACTCCATAAATATTATTCCTTCAAAAATATCTAATTTTGTTTTAGCTGTTTTAAAGAATGGTCTTCCCAAAAGTTAGATAGGGACTTATCTACGACATAGAAGTTAGCTGGGAATATTAAGTCATTAACTTTGATTAAAACATCTTCTAGTAAACCATATGGCTTAACAACGGTATTGTCAGCTAAAGTAAGATTCATAGGTGTATTGGTCAATGAAACTATTTTCATTGATTCATATAACTTGAGTGACATAACGTTTATTGATGCTCCGAGACCAAACATATAGCAAAATCTATTACAAAAGTTATTATCGTGATAGGAATTCCAAACATCCCTAGGTCGGAAAATTTCTTAGGTATTTTCTTTTGAATTATAGCAGAGACTTTTTATCCTAAGTTTTCTTTAGATTCTTTTAAAACTTTGTCTTTTGATTCAGAGAATTCTTTCAAAACTTCATCATAATTAGAAAATTGCATAATTGATTCCATCAATGGTTCATTGATTTCTATCTTCCTAAATGATTCAAGAAAGTCTTCATTGATTTCTTTTTCCCTAACATCAGCTGATCGTTGTGGAACGGTAGAATATGGACACATGTATTCATTCATATTACCAAAAATCTTATCATTTTCATCCTTATCGACTAATTCAGACATTTGCAAAACTTTTCATATGCTTTAACTTTGGCTAAATACCATGGGTATAACCTTCCAGGAAAAGGTGTAAGTTTCAATTGTTTAACAACCCATTATCTAGTAGGAATGACATTAGTTATCATTTCTTCCTCTTCTTCTTCAATAGTTTTTTGAACCTTCTTTTTATTGCTTTGTTTAGGTGTCTTACCAATTACGGTTGTGTCTTCTTTTTTTTATCACTAATTATAGCATTAACTTGTGCTTGATTACTAGGAGCAACATTGGTCTGAGTAGGTGTTTTAACTTAACTACTTTGTTGAGTACTTAACCAAATTAATTGCAAATTCATATGACATAATTGATTTTTTAGTTCATTAATGGCAGTATCAGTTTTAATTTGATTTAGAGAAATCAGTGTAAAATTTTGATGCCTTTGATTTATAAAGTTGTGTAGTTTTGCTTACAAGTTGATTGTTTTGTTGAGGTTGTTGGTTAGGTGCAGATTGTATCTGAGTTTTTTGTCTATAGTTTTGATTTATGGACTATAGCTAAGATTTGGATTCGGCCTTCTAGGATAATAAGTATTATTAGCATATTGATTTCTTGGGGGACTGAAAAATTGATTCATTATTGCATTAACCTCTTCCGTATTTTCTTCCTATAGAGTAGGATACGCATCCGTAGGATGCGTAACCTCATTACAAAATCCGCAAGCCTCAACTTGATTAGATTGTTTGTTAACTAATAGCTTAATAATCTTAGATAATTCATCAATTTTATTGCAAGTTTCATTATTTTTCTTACTATCCACTTCATAGAGTTTCTTTCTTGGGGATTTAATTTTTTCACAATATTGTTTATATTGTTTTTCCATCTTAGTAATTGCTTTTTTCGCTAAAGTAGGTTTTGTTGTAAATAAAGATCCACTACATACTATGTCTAGTAGTCTTTGTTCAAAGTGATTGAGTCCTTCATGAAAATATACTAAAATTCATGTTGTGGACAAGAAGAAATTAATCTTTGAAATCTATCCCAAAATTCATTAAAATTTTCATCATCACTCATCTTAGCAATAGTAATTTGCTTTATGTAGGAACTAATTTTTCAAGCAGGCATATATACATCTAGGAAAACTTCTAACATTTGATTCCATGTAGTTATTACGTCTTATGGAAGATAGAACAACTTGTCATCTGCTTGATCTTTCAATGTGAAAGGAAAACCCTTAAGTTTGACTTGTTCTAAAGTTCCTTCTTTTAGTTTCATCCTATTAACTTTGCGTTGATACTCCTTTACGAATTTATGCGGATCTTCATTGTCTTTACCGTAAAAGTTAGATAAGGCACTAATAAATCCAAATCAAATTTTAAATTCAGGAAATCCATCAGGGTATGGTATACACAGGCTCATATTGCGGCGGCCCTGCAACCCCGGGGTGTCGTCTATACATGTTCTCCTCACTTGGTGGGCCTAGCTACAGGTGTCCGACACCTGCTCGTCTATCTCACTTCTCGATTATCATGTCCATGCAGGCATTACTAGTTTGGTTAACAAATTATATGTTTTAATCTTAACTTATTTCCTTAAATTTAACTGTTTGTAGCTTATGAGTCTTAGCCGTGCTAGTGGTTTATATATTTCAGAGTTATAATTAGATAACCAATATTTTGCAGCGGAAATCTTAAATAAACCTAAATATATATATTTTCATTAACTTTTATGTTTTATAAGTATCAATCCGACTGTGGAAAACTCGTAAGAGTACTACGCATATAAGCAATAATAACATAAACCAATGTATATGTACATGCACAACCAAAATAATATAAACGGCTACGAGTATGACCAAGACCGTCGGCAGAAGGAGATAGTCGCCTAAGATTTTCTTTTGCCGCTACTCGTAGAAAGATCTACACTCAGTCACCTAACAAATATAATGACGAGTCCAGTGAATAATTCCCAAGAGAAGGCTACACAATATTCAGCAAGAAATCAAATAAAGCTATGAGACATGCAAGTATACTATCTGGCAACAGAAATCCATACTTCCATGAATGTAGGGCAATACAAAAGATTCAAGTAGCATACAATGACAGTAACACAAAGCAACATACAATAATCAAACAAGTAGTACTTAACAACTAGTACATACCAACCAAACATGCTTAAAAATAAGGCATAGAAGTAGTTAACGAGGTAAACAAGAATATAAACATACAACAAAGCAACAGACAACAATCAAACAAGTAGTAATTAACAACTAGTACATAACAACCAAACATGCTTGAAAATAAAGCTTATGTAAATATACAACAGTTAAGTCCATATACGCATAAACATCTTTGATGAAAACCCAAGAATGTATCGCGTATAGCATATTATACCATAGGATCCCACTGGTAGGCACACCCAACTAGTCCATCACCTGGTTCCTCTTGGTGGCCAGCGTAGACCCACGATGCACCGACACATCTACCCACTAAATAACTTGGGTTTTGTCCACCAAGGACTTCTGATACACATGCTATGCTATAGTAAGCCCAAGTCCATCCATATATTTCAATATAAAAACCCCAATGAACCAGTCGATCAGTTAAACAAAATAGTAAAGTAAAACAGTTCGGCATTCATCATACGCATAAGAAAAACAAACTGAAGTATGTAACGCATTCTCAAGGATTTTACGCACCTCAACACGTGCTTCAACTCCCCCGGATAGTCGAATCCGACTAGACAAGCTCCTCGATACCAGAGCTACGGTCCCCTAAGTCCTTGAAGTCAGTTAAGTGTGTTTATTGTGTATTCAAATTGGTTTAATATATTTCAAATTGAGCTTCCCAAATCAGCCCTCAAGACTAAATTAGGTCTCAATTTTAGTCTTATGTTACAATGCATTTTTAGGCTTGAAATGGTCCGAATCTTGAAATCTTCCACCAATACAAGGATCATCGATCTCTACTATGCTTTCTGAAAAGGTTTAGTTTACAAAATTCTAATTTAAAATAAAAGAGATATCATGATTCTATTAAACATAACTCTAATTGGAACCTAATCCGACCAGTAGACTTAGAAAATCTATTCCTCCTAATCTATATTTCCAAAAAAGATGATTTTTGGTCACAAGGCAACAAACATACCTAAATACAACATAATAAAAGATCAACTTATTTGTATAACTAGTTAGAAATTATGCCTTTAACAATTTTTGTTTCAAAACTTTTCTTCTGATTTCCAGCACCTAATTGTAGAGCACTTTTGCACATGTAAACAATTGAATTACAACATATCCAGCTACACAAATGCCACCTGTTTCGGTCAATTTGGATCTAAAATAAGCAAGTTATGACCATATTACATAGTTAATTCCTAATATAACATGCATGATTCTAGTTTTGGTCTTACAATTTCAAAAATTCATATCTTTATGATTTCAAATCCGAATTAAGAACTTCGATATAGCTTTATTATTACCTTGAAATGATGAATCCAAATATATAAATCAATTGCAAATATTTAATCATCTACCTTTTGGAATTAGCCAAAAATCAATAATGATTTCAATTTGACATAAATAGATGTGTACCTAGTTGATGTACCACCTTACTTGAAAATTCTCGCCAATCTTCCATGTATTCCTTCTCTCCATCAACCTTCTTTTTCTCCAGCAAGTTCTCTTGATTCATAATTTGAAAATGAAAATGGTTTCCTTGTGCATGTGTTAATATTATATATTAAGGTAATATTGATTCCTAGCCATTAATCTCCATGTATTTACTTGATTTACTCGATTCAATTACGTTAGCTTAGGCCCATTATAATATATATGGTTAGTGTTTTTATTCACCAAATTGATAAATTTTGTTCTCCCACTAACCCTCGACTACCCGACACTCGATGTCTCGCGTCTCAGCATGCAATTCGAGGTATGTCATAGCCTATTATTTTAACTTAATCAACTTAGCCTATGGTTACATTACCTATTTTAATTAATCAACTAGTCAAAATAACATGAATTAGTTGAGTTTTCTAGTGTACCTGTAGTTCGCCTATTTGATACCCGCGTTGGCACGCTTGTCGAGGCGAACGTCGGTCACGCCAACTCGTCTGATAGCAACATACACACATGTGATGCAATACAAAAATATAATTTTTAGACAACAAACCTACGCAACCATCATCCACAAATAATAAATTTTCTCGATTTTCGTATCCGAGTCAATTGAGTTATCAGTGTAACGCCGGAATTATGACTGTTAATCCCTAAGATTAATGCTAATCCTAGTTTAATTAATTTGGGTAGTTACAATTCTTCCCAACTAAAAGAATTTCGTCCTCGAAATTTAGATCTTGAGGAATTTATAATTCACTTCTACACCAAGCTAAATAGTGGCGGAACAACTGACGTCACTAACTCAATTTCAACCCCTACTAGACCATAGTTCAATACATTGAGGACCTATCAATGGGCCTTTCAAACTCGCTGCACTGGCCCATCACCCAATAACCATCATGGTGCTCGCCAAATCTGCTGAGTCACTGACACGAACAACAAGGTAACTCGATTTGTCATTCGCTGAGGGCCGGGCCATACTTTTTATGGCTCAGTGTATATTAAAACACTGAGTCTTCTTTCTCTGTACGATCGATTATCATTCTTGGTCTCTCTATAACTGCATTCCTCAAACGTCGTGTGCATGCAATGCGCCCAACAAGACCTTTCCTACTGCCCTTCGGTTTTTTACGTAATTGTATCCTCATGTGTTGTCCCATACGTAATGTGCCCAGCAAAACCCTTCCTACAGACCTTCTCATAACTATAGCCTCAGGCGATGCCCCGCACATAATATGCTCGGCTAGGCCTTTTAGAAAACACTTCATCTCTTCATCTTCATGAGGAGGAAATTGTGGCAGAAAATATTCACAACGCCACTCACTCCTGTCTTTTGTTCTACTTCTCGTGGGAAGGAAATTGTGGAAAGAAAAATTCACCATTGCTAACTCATTCCCAAACCCTACAAGACCATACTATCGATTACCTCTCGGGTTCCCGCTAGTGAGCGAACCCAACTTGCCCGATACCTAATCCTCTTGATGGTTGGCGTAGACTCGTAATGCACCGACATATATACCATTACAGTAGCTCGAATCGTCATTCACCAAAGACTTTGGATACACATGTTATAGTCTAGTTGTTAGTCGACCTTGTCCGAAGGCGAGTCATGTCCATGAACATAGTTAACAATTTTCATGCTCATTATCAGGCTTTGAACACTGACTATTTATGTTATGCTTTCATTAACTTAGCCTGTATCCATACCATCAAAACTATGGTGTTGTTGTAGTGCTTCACAGAGCACATGACTCTAACTTAGGCAATGAAATATGATCTCATTACATTATGACTATGGCCATCATAAGTTACTCTCGCTCATGTATAAGTCACGTGTTGTCTCGTCCCGCCTTTTTACAGCGTATACATAATGTGGTTACGCACCTTGTATACGATACTTAAGGGAGAGTAACCACTCATCCAATAGAGTAAATTTTCGGTCTTTTTATTTTCATGTCTTCTAAAAGCTTTGTGTCTTCATATTCTTAGATCTGTAAATCATATGGCTCTTCGATTTCTCTATCATGATGCCCATCCATTTCACTCGGTCTGTAATTAACTCTTAAATTTCTCCCTTATGATCTCATGTATTCCACTTTGTCACACTAATCTCTATTGCCCCTTATCTAGTTGTCCATCTTTGTTAAGTTTGATTTAGACCTTGTTATTAGTGATTTGCTCGATGTCTTCTTGCACAATTGTAAGCTTTCTCTCTACTTGTACTTATTGAATTGTCCTTTTTTAGATGAGGTAGCGGTGTGTGGTCCTCCACCGGCCTCACTATCTAAGGGCATTCATAGAACTTCTGTGGAGTTACTCAGACTATCATGATTGCGAGGCTAGCTCCAATGCTCTAGCCATAGCTAAAGGTGCATGCCATTGCTTTCAATATCTCAAGTCATCTCAACACTATCAGTTGTCCATAGGTCTTCAAGCTGCTCCTTTGTCTCGTGTCTTCCAGCTATCCTAGTTAGACTCTTTGTACGACCTAATAGACATAGTATATCATATCCTTTGTCACGCATTATCTTTTGATTGAACATAAGACATGGAATGTCAACTTTATAGTTAAAACAACTAGTCTCGATCTCTGAGTAGACTGAAATTGTCAAGTGACATTGATCCAATCAACTTATTAGACATGGTCATTTATTAGTCTAACACATCGAGGGGCCCAATAGATATCTCTCTCTAAAAGAGAGGGATAAATTCAATCTTGATCATATAAAATCCACACATTAATGACCAATCATAACTTTTATAATCATCCGGTTAAATACGACGTTTAATCGTGTCAAATCATTGTGCTCATAATGTTAGAGTTTTTGGTGATCTCACGTAAAAAAACTATATGATATAACTATCATGAGAAACACTTGTGACATTGACCATGTGGCGTTCTCATAGCAGGTCGGTCCAACATATGTTCCCAACATATACCCATATCTTGATCCGTATTCGTATATGCACAATCATCACATGACTATCAATAAGACTCATACTAGTCTTAATTTATTATTGTTCCCACCATAATAATTGACTAGGGACGTTTAGAATAATACATTAATTATTCATGGATACTATTATAAAAGAAAAATGCATTTACGCATAATAGTTAAACAACGTTTACAAAATTGGTCTAAGGCACATACCTAAACATCTCCCACTTGCATTAGGTCCAATCCAACATGTATCCAATACTATGTGACCATAATGTCTTCTTAGTGAAAAAATTTTATTTAGGTATCTTCTACATTGCTTAATATTTATGTTCTATAAATCTTTACGTTTTTTATCTAATAAGACAAACGATTAATTAGATCTACAGTGTGATTTATGTTCCATAACCTGAATTCGTCCGTCAATTTTACAATAAAAGCCAATGTTGTTCCAACACTTGGAATTATACCTTATTAAATCATGAACCTTATGATCTAAACATTTTCTTTGGGTGCGTCAAATGCAGCTAAAAACTCAGCTTATGTTGTAGAACTTGTTAAAGTGAATTTGGAACGTTTCCAACTCACTACATCTTTCAATGAAGTTAACACATATCCATATTGCGATCATTAATCATTTACATTAGCATGAAATTTTTCATTTTAAATCCATTTACAAGATTCATATCTTTCAAACCCCTGCAAATCCAATAACATTTCTCAAGTGCATCCAAAGTACTTAAGAATGTTATCAATAAATATCAAGTTGAATGCAAAGTATAACATATGGGATGATTCTCATAGCTAATGCATATGGAATCATATTCATATTGTCTGGCTCATCATTTTTCCTAAGACTTAGAGTCTTGCAGAGACTTATTTTATAAGACATAAGTATAAATTCTCTTAAAAATCTCGCAAATTGAAAGCTTTTCAGTTATTTGTCAATATAAACATTCTAATTTAGACTAATTAGCCTCATAAATCTATCTCTATAGATCTATATAACAAGGATATATGCCTTATTGACTAAGAAATTCATAGAGAAACTTTTCCTTAACTAAGACTCACCAAAATATTTAAGGTTAGGACGTCGTTCCTAAAGAACATTATATCATCAACATATAGAGTTAGATAATTGCGCTCCCATTAACCTTTGTTTAAACACAAGGTTTAATTTTTTTTATTCAATACAAAGACCACAACTCTAATAAGCTTACTATAATCCACAAATAGATTCTTTAAGCTTGCATACCTTTCTAAAATTCTTAAGATAATTAAAACTCTTAAGTTGTGTCATACACATCTTTAAGGAGCATAGATCAATGCTATTTAGACAATCGTTTGTCATATCTTATAGTCAAACTATGAAGTAATAACAATTAGAATTCTAGAAGTTGAGTTTAGCTACCAGTGAAATATCTTATCATAATCAACACCTTGATTTAGATTGAGATTTTTTGATAAGTCGTGCTTTTAAGTATGCACCTTTTTATTTTCCATGTCATTTTAAATCATTTACGTTCAATGATCATATCACTTTCAAGTAAATAAATTAAGTTCCACACTTGAATAACATACACGAATTAAAATTCATAGTTAATTAACACAGTCTTTTCATCCAATCAAGACGAGACATATCTCTTCATTAGTAGTGACTGATAGTGATCTTGTATCAAAAATATATCACAACCATCAATAATAAGAAATTTTAGATTTCTCATGCTAGTTCAAAAAAAAACTTGAATAACATACATGCTTTTAAGTATGCACCTTTTTATTTTCCTTATTATTCTAGATCTTGAAGTGATATATGTTAATTGTGTATAGTCAAGTAGTTCAAAAAACTTTTGAGCATCCTAAAGTGGTTCTGATTTCATTTGTGGCTCTTGAACATTTCAAGATTTATTTTATTCCCAATAATTTCTAAAATAAACTCTTTATTTAGAAAAAGTTCATTTTGAACAAGAAATAATTTTTTGTCAATTGTATAAGATAGTATCATTATATTCAACCACAATTAGACACAAAAGACATAGGTATCAAACTTTATATGACTAGCATCTTACACAACTCTCACAACCTCAAATCTCAAGAAAATACAAACTAGGTATTTTTAATCCATATTATATATGATATTTTATCAACCACTTTAAAGAAAATAAGGTTTAGTGTGATTTCTAAAGTATAGCCTTAACAGGACATCATAGAATGGTTAGTGTGATTTCTAAAGAATAGCCTTAACGGGATGTTCCTAGTGGAGTTAATCGCAAGATAATCCCATAATTTCAAAGATGTTCATTGAGACTCTTGGCGCAAATATTATCCACCTTGATCTCATCAAAGTATGTTAATAGTTCGCCAAGTGATTTTTATACTCAATTTGAAATGTTTGTAACAATTCAAAATTATATCTTCCCGATAGAATTTATAATTCATTATAAAATGAACAATTTCATTCTATAAATAACAAATTTGTCCTTTAAGGCTTTTATTTAGAAATAGGCAAAAATTCTAGCTCACATATAAGATTTCTATGTCCAACGCATAAACGTCTTTGGTAGTATTTACCTTCCTCTTATGCTTTCTATATTAAGTTACTTTCTATTACGAATCATCAAATACATGTTTAAGGCCTTTTTTCGTTACTTTTTTTTTACTATTTTGTCTTACCATTTTAAACATTATGTGTAAATGTAAACATATTTCTCCATGTCATTCATTTTGTATAGTTCAAAACTATTTTAATGAATTATAGATCAAATGTACTGCCGACTTTTGGCACATAAAGCTTCAAGCCTTTTGTGATAATTAATATAGTCATTTCGTATTCCAAACATAAAGACATATGAATAGGTTCTCAACCATTTTACAAGAATCTAGGAAATTTAGTAATCTTATACTTTTTTCCATTGTGACTTACTATTGGAACATTTGCTTCAATGTCGTCACTGTTATGTTATTAGCTTCCACTGTACCGAACTTGACACGTGTCGAGCGTGCACAATTGTCTACATATGGATTTTGCAAACTTCTAAGGAAAGCATTTTTTCTTGTTTTTCTTAATTTAGTTAATCTAATTAAACAAGAATTGAAATACTAAATAACTATAACTATAACTACCAACTTAATTAACCAAACTAACTAAATTAATTCATACAATTCAATGCAAAATTAAGTCAATGAAATTCTAATTCAATATAAATATCGAAACAAACATCTAAACAAATCCCCACTAAATAATATAATATACTTGGATTGCATTCAAACACTAAAACATAATATTACATCGTAACCTAGTTACAATTATATCACATGGAATCTTGGAGTCATTGAATCCTACTTCACAATTGGTTGATAGTTTTTAGCAAACCATCGATTTTCTTATATGCAATAGAAAATAGCCATATCTTTATTATTATAAATATGCCTATTGGATAAAACGTAATAAAATAGAAATATGATAACAATAACACTCGATGTAAATCATGCCTAATCCAAACCAAATATTAATCACTATATGCCAATCAATAAATAACATAAAACACAATCACGTAGAACATCCACTCGGGTAATTTGACCATATAGATTGATTCGAGTTAGTACTTCTATAATTATTGTCAATAATCATAGACATAGATACAGAAAATCAAATACCACAATATATATTTGCAACTATGCATACAATATTAATCATCATTAGTTGTAATACCCAAAAATAACTTATTAAAACCGTGATTGTTGTGTATGAATAGATTTAAAATATTAAGTACATGATTCCATAATTATAACTATATAGTAATCTAAAATGTATACATGTCTAGGGCTTGTTTAGATTAATAAAAACCTAACTCATTTTGGAAATAAATAACACAATAATATAATTAAAAGACGAAAATTAAATAATACCTCTTATTGAAATAAACAAAGCTCCAATGTTGCTTCAAACATAAACTCAATACGAACTAACACAGCTCTCACAAACTTGTTAAGCGAAAATAAGGCTTTGAGAGTGCTAATTTCGAAGCCCTAAGGTCTTATTTATAGTTTTATAAGTTATACAAATTAGTGATAAACTCAAATGCTTCATAATAATCTAAAAAAGTCATCACCGACCTTGGCAATTTGTCAGTGAATCTTATGTTGTTCACAAATCGCTGAGATAATCACTAAAAACATCTCTCTATGCTCCATGGATTCAGTTGGCGATTCCTTTGTAAATAACAATTCACTAGGTAGTCGCTGACTCTTCTATGCTGCCGATTTATGCTGCGAATCCTTTGTATTCTCATATTGCTGGGAAATCGTTGGACTTTTTCTCTAGTTGATTGTTTTGCTATTCTTCCTCTTTTTTCTATTTTTTCATTTTGCCTAATTAAACCCTAAAATAACAAAAATAAGATAATATTCAGTGTAATATCATCATTTATATCTAAAATCAACTTAAATTATACTATAAAATATGTCTAATTATTGACTTGTCAAATACCCTCAAACTCAGCACTTTGTTGTCATGAACAAATGAATATTCTCGATCATATTCTCCTGTCATTCTTTATATCAAGATTTCAATCTAATTTATCTTAACTTTAAATAATAGATGTTTTTAAATAGAAATGATCTTCAAATAGAAACATATTACTGCTCAAGTAAATAGATGTTATAATAGAATATAATGATTTAGAAAGAACATCCTTTAATGATAACTCAACCACCTAATGCAATACCTTAGAGTTTAAAGTTCAATCAATACTAAGGCTAGTACACAATATAGGTTTTCTCAATATCCACTGACAAGCATCAAGCTTACAATGACTAGTATAGAATCTTAAAACACAAAAACACTAAATTAATCTTAATTTTAGAAAATACTTTATAGTAGCACCACAATCAAAATCAATAAGAATTTTGCTAAGATACCAATGAATATATTGTTTAAAACATGTTAGATTAAGAAAAACTTCACTCAATCCTAACTTTAAGTACTCGAGCTAAATCTTTTCATGGAAGATTTTAAGAACATCCGCTTTTTCGTCTCTCATTTTTCTCTAGTTCATCCTAATATTTTTTCTTTACTATTATTATTATTTATCTTTATTTGACTTTTGAGTTCCTACTCCATTTCCTTTAGACATTCTCATATATTTCATACTATAGATTCCATACTAAATTTCCTATGGATCTATAAGACTCTCTATACATTTGTAACTCTTCTTAGCGCTTCTTACTATCTATGAAAGTTGGCGAAAGTATTCTTTCTAACTTATAAAATTCATTGATTTCTAACTCATTTCTTCTTTCAATTATGAAATAATAATTTTCCATATATATATATATACTATAATAATACTTAATCAATAGCATTTGTATCACAAGATTACTAGAAATATGTCTTGTCATCTTGCACTATTGTTTCGATCTTCTACACATTCTCATGACTAACACAGGGTATTCCAGTGTATACAACAACTAGTAAAGTTAGTAAAAAGGTATATAAAAATTGATTCCCTCTATAATAGAATTCACTTGGATAATATAATTATCACTTCCATTTAAAATCTATTATATATATATATATTCATTATGTTATATATATATATATATTCTTAACTTAAAACATAAATGAAATTTATACTTGAATTCGAAAAAAAATTGAAAAAGTTTCATCAACGCACTTGAATATGGGATCAAAAATTTTGAACTTTACATTAATTTTGAACTTATCTTCTACCATTCTTTTCTTTCATTGCTTTCTTTGCTATTATTGTCATACTTCACCTAAAATACCCTCAAACTCATTACAAACCTAATCCTCAAAGTTTAAAAATTAAGTCAGGTGTCCGATAAAACAAATATACCTCGTGAAGTATAAACAAATTGATATAATCATAAATTGGATAATTAATCTATAAAGAAACACAATATAAATTTCATTAAACAAAGTGCATTAAAAATATGAATAATCATCATCAATGTATATCAAATGTAGCATCATATCAAATGTATCACATCACCGATCATAGTGTCAAATACAATATATCATTAGCACATATCACATAGTATCATAACCAGAGTTATATATAAGACCTCAGACATCATCACTCAGAGACAAGGGAGATAAAATACAGTAAATAAATCAATGTCGTCATCCTGAAGTCGCATCATCATCATCCACCAGATCAATCCTCTCAAATTGGTTACTCACACTAAAATCATAGAGGTTGTAGTCCTGACCTTGCGGTAGTTGATCATCAAAAATACCATCAATTGGTAGCCTCATTTGTGTAGATAATACATGAACCTATGTGCCTCCTCGTCTTCTGTCTTCTTGACATAGTCCTCTCCATCATGTTAATGCTCCTTGCTAAGACCTCGAGTTCTCGAACTCAAGTTCTTGATTCCTCAAAGTTCTCATATGATTGCGCATAATTCAACCCATAAAGGCTAGCTCTGATTCCCTCATGTAAATTCCATCAAAGTCCATAGTAGGTTGCTCCACATTAAAATTTTTTTTTCTCTTGACAATTCATCCAAAACTTTCCTCATTTCATCTCTAATCTTTCTTATTTGTCTCGTCTCTATGCTGGCTATCTCGGCCTTCTCCCTTGTCAACCCTCGTCATTAAGACGACTGATCGACCTAGATTATCTAAATCCTTTGATAATCTAGTCAACCAAATCTAATTTTTCAACTTTGACCTCAAAATACTTTAATCCAATCCTTATTTAAGCTTTAAAACTAACAGGGGTGTATTCAATTGAGATTTTAATAGACTTTTGGTTACTTTTAATTACTAAAAAAGTTTAGGTGTATTCAATTAAAACTTTTAGAGAGTTTCTAAAAGTAAGGTGTATTCAATGTGAACTTTTATAGACTTTTTAAAAGTTTATAAAAATTTCGGTGTATTCAATTTAAACTTTTAGAGAGTTTCTAAAAGTAAGGTGTATTTAATTTTTTGATGACTTTTGTAGTTTGGTTACAAATCTCGACTTTTATAGACTTTTTGTATAAAAATACATATAAACAAATCTCCAACTCCTCATCACCTCAACCCAAAAACTTTTAGAGACTTCTAATTTTTGTTGGTTCCCTTATTCAATAAGGACTTCGTTGTTCATAATGTCTTTTCTTATCAATTGTTTTTATCAACTTCTCCAATCACTCAACTACTCGTGAATTTCATTGCTCACTCATTATATTCTAATGTTTATGTTGATGAAAATGAAAATGATGTCGTTATTAACAAGTTCTCAGTTTGGCATCATTGTAAATTTTATAGGATTTTTTTACAAATAAGTTTTGTTTATTAAGTGTATAATTATAATATCAAAAATGTAATATTATTATTTTTGGAGAAAATAATCGTGTATTTTTTTTTCAAATGCAAGAAGTGCATTTTAAAAATTTTAAACTATCATTCTTAAAGAAAAAGATATAATTTTTTTTTACTTAAGTCAAAAAAAGTGCAAAATTTTCACACAATGATATTACTTGGTTCTTTTTTGCCACTAAAAGATTATTCATTTGCATATTTGTTTTGTTGATATTTATTTACTTATTTATTATGTTACTGATAGTCGTAATTCATTACTATGTCTATATGATTTTTTTTTAAAATATAAATATACTTTTAAAAAATTAATAATAGTTCTTAAGAAAAATAAATATAATTATTCGTCTTTTTTATAATAAAGTGCAGAATATTTGTTTCAATATTAAAATCACCAAAATTTACTAGTATCAATCAAAATCATGTTTAAGAAGTTCACAAAAGTTGCTAAAAATCTCAAATGTTGATAAAAGTCATCAAAAAGAAGTTTACTTAAAAGTTTATCAAAGTCTTTAAAAATCTACGAAAATCTACAAACTTTAGAAAATGTACCAACTTATAAAAATAACCAAAAGTCTATTAAAATCTCAATTGAAGACACCCCTGTAAAGTTATATCCTCAATGAAACTCAATTCATGATTCACTCAATTGGAGCGAATTAGGAAATCATAAGAATTCTATTCTATATTTTGTAAGAATTTCGGCAACACCTTCCCTAAAAGTGGCATACCAGAAAACTTCCACCTAATAAACAACAAAATGGAGAGATGCGTCAAAGGACTCAAAACTCATCGCAGTTCATAATATATATCAAAATCAAACTTTTTAATTAACTTAGAGTCTCCGATAATTTAATTTCAACTTTACAATTCCAAATACACCAAAATTGAAATATAAACCTTTCAACATAATTTAAATTAACTTAGTAGACTCTCATAACCATTCAACAAAACCTCAAGCCCTACACTCATCCTAAGAATCCCAAAGCAATATATATAAACCATTTAACACTAGAAAATTAAATTTATAACATGAAAATAATCACCACAATCTTCAAGTCTTGTCCTTTCGTCCCTTGTCTCCATGTCGAATCTGACATCATCAATAACAACTCGAAGATGTCTGGTAAGTAAATTCTTATATTGATTTGTACTCCTACAATTGTTATTCTGATACATTGAGACATGTAATTGCATTTTCAAATAAACAATAAAATAGATGCGTCAACGTGACATGCAATCCACTCTGTCACTGTCTCCTAACTATAATCAAACGTCGACTTCCAAAAATAGTACAGAGACAATATTAAGATATCATGAAATGCAGAGACAACTTGTCGGCATTAAACTCCGCTAGTCTCACTAGACGGCGTAAAGGCAGGATTGAAACCTAATTTCAATCAAACCAGACTCCGAAACAAGCTTATCCCCTCACTCACTCTATGTATGCATGAAAAAAAAATGATAAAATGCAATGCAGACTATGATACAATTACAGGTGCAAAAAAACTCAATCAATAGTAAAGATCATTGTAGGGTTTACTTACCATCGAACCAACTCAAAGTTGGTTATGAAGTCTCACACGTTTCCCCTGCTTTCACGTACTTCAATAAGTCCTATTAAATCACAAATTCACATTTTAAGAGTTATAACTCCACTTGAATTCTCAAAATTCATATTACAACTTACAATAAGATTAAAACTCATTTTTAATCTCATAACGGAGTTCAAACCACTCAATAACTCTAACACCTCATTTTAAAATTCATTTCCATGTTTTGATCTCTCAATTAGATTCTCAATTTTACTTATTGTATCACTAACAATTTCATTCACCTCCATTTGATCATCAATTCATTTCATTTTTCAAGCTAAACGTACAATAAAGAGAAGTGAAATGTGTGACCATAGTAAAGGACCACTTAAATAACATGTTTAACGTTTACAATAAGTTCAAATGATCCTAATGACACCAACCTCAAATCAGTTGGTACTGTGCATGCTTCTACCATCACTTCCCATCAAGATTGTGCCTCAGTTCATGCTAGAATACTCATAACTGTGTAACAGAAATTCAGAACAGCAAACTATGAGCCTCCCATTAGATTTAACGGGTTCTAATGCACCTATAAACATTCCCAAACTGATCAAGAACAAACCATATAGCTGTCCCTGGTCTAATTCATCATTTCCATCACTTTTAGTCCCATTACTTAGGTAAAACACATACAACAATACTATTGATTTAAGGACAACTTAAGGGTTTGATTTTTCATTATTATTGAGTTCTAGTAACCCTGCGGACTTCCCGAACATACCCTTTTGTGGCTATAGCTTTCGTGACCCTCGCTTGCCAAAAACCCTCTCAAAACCCCTTGTAAGATCAATTGAAATGAAATAGAGAACTCACCTCAACTGATTCAATTAGTGTCCCCATTTTCCAATGATTAGAACAAATTAAAACCTTAATACCTAATATCAAAACTCAAAACAATTCAAACAATTCAAACAATCACAACTCATCATCACTCTACCTCTCAATTAGAAACCATACTGATTCCCAATTAAATTCATAACAGTAAATTAAAACCAATCTATTCACTCTCCTAAATTAATCGATCTTGTAACCCATTAAATTAACTAAGTGAAACCTTAATTTTAAACCAAAAACTCACCTCAACTTTAGCTGCTTCCCTTCATCTTCATCGTCACTGCCTCACATATGCCCAAACTACAAGAGAGACGCTGTGGGTGAGAGACGGGAGTAGAGAGAGCAGTTGAGGGATAAACATTGAAGCTCTCTTACAAAACGAAAGAAAGAGCTCGATAAGAGGACTGATCGAGAAAGACGAGTGTCGTGAGAGGAGGGAGGCATGATAAGTTGAGTAAAATTATGAGAAGGGTGAGTAAAATTATGAGAAGGGTTTAGCAAAACCCATAAACTACTCAACAATCGTAGTTTCCCTTCTTTCCTCTTTTTGTCTAAACCAAATCTCAATTTGATGGTCGAACCATACCAAAAATCTCCAATCCGTTCACAAACTCTTCCATCACCAACAATCACCATAATTGAAACAAAATTAAACATTAAAAATCACCTTAATTTGTAGATACAATCATCTCTATTCCCTGCTCTTCACCGTTATTCACTTCTCCTCTTCTTCGTGTTCACAGCCGAGAGATTCTCCTGCGAGGAGAGAGCTCGACGAGAAAAAAAGCCAGGAGATGAAGAAGATGGAGATGGGACGAACTGGAGAGAGAATCGAGGCATGGAGGATCGAAAAGAATAGCTCCAGTGATAGAGTGAGCCGGGTTTGAAGAGAGAGCACGATGGGAAGATGATCGAAATGGGAAGACCCTGTTGCGATTTCGCATTTGAAGGGTTTGCACATTTACCCTTTACCCCCTCCGACTCTATCCTTCTCAATATAAACTAAAAGCCCTCTTTGGTCTTTTGGTCTTTTGCTCTTTTTATTTATTTATTTCAATGTTCATCTCTAATTTTTAACCCCAAACCCGGAAACTACTCCAATTTTGACTAAAATTGGGAAAATTCCCAAGGTGCTTAGAAACACCCACACGGAGCGTCTACACTTGCGTCTACACTTTAATTCAACCATATTTCGCGTCGAATAGAGTATATTACATCAATTAGTCACCCAATATACAAAAATAATATTTCAACTTATGGTCTTCAGTCCGTAATGTGTTGGTCCCACCTCGAATACTTAAATATCAAATTAAATATAAAAATACTTAATTAATCGCTAAATCAAATTTATAAATTCTCAGATGTCACATTCCTCTCTTCTTCAGAGTCTTCATATCCATCAATTTTTTCCATAGCTCTCTATTATGCTTCCTTGATAGTTTTCTTTGGTAAAAACATATATGTCAAGTCCCACCATATTTACTAGATCTTTGCAAAGAGGCGTAATCATCAAAAGAAATGGAGATCCATAATTCTTCTTTATTGTGATAGCACTCCTTATCGACTTAGAGATAATCTTGTCAAAATCTAAATATCCCAATCCCTGCACAATGTGGTAAAGCAAAGCAACTTTGTATTTCACGATCTCGTAATATTGCAGACTTGGTTGTAAGCTAGCATTGATGAAATAATACCACGCTTTTTGTGATATTAAAATAATTGGTAGTGATGTGCTACGGGTACCCTTCCGTGTTTAAAATGAATCCATCACCATTAATTATCTCTAGTCCTCCCGTAATTTCCTAAGTAGGGTTATGGTACTTAATCGAATATTTAGGCATTGGGTACTCATCTTGTACTTTTTGGAGAACTATCGGTAAATCAAAATACCGATCTATTATCACAGCAGAATATGCCATTGCTTTTCCTCTAACTTGTAACTCTATTTTGATGTCACTCCTACAAGCATTTGCATAAAACTCTCTTACTAAATTGTTGCATACCTTCTCACTAGGAACATCCTCAATGTCTAAATGGTTATAGTCTTTATGTTGGGCATGTGCTTTAGGTCAATCTATAAACATTGTTTATCTTATAAGTTTAGTTAATAAAATTGAGGTTTTTATTTGTTGTTTTATTATAAGTAATTGCATGTTTACCTTATAGTAAGATCTATGGGTATTTGTTGAAATATCATAAATGTCCATAGTCAGTCATTATACTAGGAATATAATGAATTAAGGGTAGTGTGAGTCTTGATTGATGGTCATGTAACGACCCGTTTTAATTCATCCCAATTAACCGATAAATCACGGATTAATATCCTAAGCTCAGACCCTCTTGGACGTCGCGGAATAGTCTATGACACGCCTAATGGGTGAAATATGTTATTTTTATCTGGCAAGTGTTATTTATTTAACTATTATTTAATAGTTCGTGCCACGTTAATTGAGATTTACGCTTGGTCGCATTGTGCGCGTGTAGTGGCGAGAGTGTACAACGTCGCGGTGTGCGCATAACGCGGGTGTACACGGGTGTATGGGATTGAGTTGTCTTATCACATCACACATCACATCACCTTACCTCATCATTACTTCTTTTTCTCCAAAAATAAAAATAAAAATTCCTTTAAAATCGGGTAGAGAGAAGGGAGAGAAAGAAAAGAGAGAGAGAGACAGAGAGAACTGGCGAAGACAAGAAAGAGAGAGGAGAGCGGCGCCGGCGAGGAGAGCCGAGGTGCGCGACTCTAGCAGCTCGGCGGGCTTGCGGTGACGCGGAGGCCACGTGTGGTGACACGGCTGTGGAGATGGCGAACCAGCAGCAGCAGCGACGGAGAGATGGCGCGGCTGGGGAATGATAAGCGGCGGTGTAGGAGCGGACGGAGGGCTGGCCGGCAGCGGCGTGGCTGCGCGACTGCGCAGCGTAGCTGCTGGGCTGCGCGACTAGGCGGTGGAGACGACGGCAGCGGCGCTGTTCCAGCGACGTAGTGGCAGAGGCGGCCGGCAGTGGCTGGGCTTCAGCGACTCCGGCGGCGGCAACATAGACGGCGAGATCAGCGGCGCCAGCGACGCACGGCAACGGTGCCGGTGGCAGTGCATGGCAGCAACGCTGGCATCGCGTGACGTCGGCAGCAACCTCGGCGCGGCGTCGACAGCGCACGACAGCGACACTGGCGCGGCAGCCTTGGCGGCGAGGCGGTTGTGGCAGTGGTGGTGGTGAACAGCGTGGAGCAACTATGCGATTGCGCACTGTCGGACCGATGGATCCTCGACGAGGGGTCTGATTCGACGACGCGATAGAGGTGAAGTTACTTCACCTAGTTAAATGGTGATTTGAATGACTTAAGTAACATAGCTCAAAATGATAAAAATTGTATAATTGGACACTAGGGACTTAGCCTATCATAGCCAAGTGTCGGGTACGTATCTCGAGGCGAGAGCGAGACGTTTCAAAGGCATTTTTGCGGTTTGTTGAGGCAAGTAAACCCACGAGAAAGTCAGTTTAGAATTTACTTATTTTCCTTGTAAATTATTTATTTCACATTACTTTTCGTCCAGTTCAATTTTCATGTTTACTCTATTCCCGCGTGTGTCTGTGTATGGTCGAAGGGACGGTGTGACCCATTTTCGGCTCTCTCGTTGATGATGATCCGATTATTGCTACGGTGTTGGTCATACCCTAGACTACGCGTGAGGTTTCTCTCTGCGAGTCGATGATTTCGAGAGCGAGTTGACGTGAGGCCTACCTCCGTCATATATTTCCTCTCTTTTGAGGCGTTGGGCGAAAGTCTACTTTTCGACCAACTGAGTTCCTCATTTCGACCGTGAAGAGGGGGTGTGTATTTCCTCACCTCCAAGGCCTTCTCGGTTTAGTATTTAGTCCCCGGGCTCGACGGCTATACACCACGCTCGCGTTCCATATTCTTGATTATCTCACGACTTATATTCATGTTTTACGTTCATGTTCATTTACTTAATTGTAGCCGTTTCCTTGGTTTCTTGTGAATACTAACTAAATTTCTCTGGGATTTACTCACCTGGAACTTGTCATTATTTGTTGGTGGCAAGTTGCAGATCCTACGACGAGCCGGGGGAAGGCAGTGATTGGCGACTACCTCCGATTTGGAGTGCCTCCACTAGCCTACTCGTAGGTTATTGTATTTACGTATACATACTTTTTGGGATCATTTTGGGAGACTTTAGACTTTTCACCTGATACATGTATATTGACACCTATTATACATTTTTGTCGCCTTAACTGTATACATGGTATCCTTTTGCTGGGTTTCCACCCCATAGGTTATTAATTAATGCATAACTTGTTTAAATTGGATATATGCAAGTTATTAAGACTTTCGCTATTAAAAATAACATGAAGAGAATCAAAATCAATAAATTAAGTTATAAAACTTTATAACTTGGTATATTTTGCTAAGATAATCATTTAATCATCAAAATTTACTAAGTTGGAGTATTAGGTGGTAAGTTCGCGCGTCGTCATAGACTGGCGTGCAGGTGACGTGGCATGGCTTGGTGACGTGTCCGGCAACATGACGGTGCCCGGTTTGTCTCAGAATTCGGGGACGTCACAGTTGGTATCAGAGCATGGTTTAGAACCTAGCTTTGAGAATCTCTTGGCTTAAGACATTGTGATACCAACGTCACAGTTGGTATCAAAGCTTAGGTTCAGGCGAACCTAGGGGAAAGTTTTGAAAATCTTATGGCTTAAGACATTGTGATACCAACGTCACAGTTGGTATCAAATCCTAGGTTCAGACGAACCTAGGGGGAAAATTAATATAACCGAATAAAACTTAACAACGAACATTAGATGTGGAAAACCAAAGATCCAAACTTAGAACTTTAGTTGGGAAGTGTAGTGTCGAGGTTTATATACACGTTATGTTTTGATTGTATTATATATAAACACATATTACGAGTTGGCCCGACAGGCGAATATAGCTACATACATTAATGGATGACATCGGATTGTAGCTAGATTTGTGGCATGGTGAGTGATATACTGCGTCGTGGTTATTCTTGTTTTTACTTATCGCGACAATGTTATTAATGATGATCAACAACCGAAACAGATACACACATTCCTCATGGCTCAGACGATTAGTTGGTGCGGCTAGAGATGCTTATAGTGATTAAAGCAAATGCAAAAAGAAGTGGACCCGTACAACGATACCCATACCTTCGCAACATACATTACCTACTGAGTAGAGTACTGACGCAGCGGAGATCTTCTAAACCAGTTGAACGAATCCACGAACAACTCGATCTAGGTCAGAACTTAAGCCAAGTTCAAAAATTCTTTTATTCAAGCAAAAAAACTGTGAATTACATCCAATAGGTCGCTTAAATAGCGAAACCCTAAAATTTGCCAAAAATAGTAAAAAGTCCAAAAAGCCCTAAAAGCCATAAACTGGAAACTAGACGAAAAATAGAAACAAACGCCGCAAACGACAATAAAAACAAAAATTCCTAATGCAAGTTATAATCTAAACAAAACTTTCCTAAAATAACAAAATTACCGTTTCTGAGGTCATAATTAAAATAGTTCAACGACTATAATGTTTTTTTCTCATAGATTACACTATAAAAGATTAAATTATAATGTTTTACATAGATTACACTACGAATTAGTTTTGAATAATTCAATCATACATAATTCACATTTCATAATTCATGGCACTAAGCTATTTATCTGCTTCAGGGCTAGACACAGCCTCCTGATAGGTAGTAGTCTCATTTTGATCCATAAGTAATACCTCACTACTATTAGTAATAAGAAATCTAATTGTCTTAGGCTTATGTCTTACCCTATTAGACCTACGCGGGCCTTATAATACCTGTAAAGATTCAACTAGTTAAAGACTTTGCTAATATCCAACTGGCGATTGAGTGTTTATTTGTGGACCTTTAACTTCTTCAAGACTTACTTTATTCCCATTGTTGTCTTTTGAAATAAAATACTTTCTTATACAGACACCATTCCAAGCAACAAACTTTTTGTTCTCAATGTGATTATAAAAATAATATCCTCTAGTTTATTTAGGATAACCAATAATTATACACTTGGTAGATTTGGCTAATAATTATTTTAAGACATGTTGTCGTACGAAAACCTCATTGCACTAAATCTTAAGAAAAAAAAACTTGGTTTTTTCCTAAATCACATCTCATATGGTGTTTTATCAATCTCTTTGGAGGGAACACGATTCAATGTAAACCCAACAGCTTCTAAGGCATAACCACACAAGAAAATAGGAAGATCTGCATGACTCATCATAAATCAAACCATATCCAATGAATCGGATTTCTCCTATCAGAAACAATATTCCATTGTGGAGTTGTTAGAGGAGCTAACTGTAAGACAATCCCACAGTTTTTAAGATCATCAAACTATTGGCTCTAATATTCACTGCATCGAAATGATCGAAGTGCTTTAATAGTCTTAGCAATTTGATTTTGCACTTCATATTAATATATTCGAATCATCTCAAAAGATTCACCTTTATGTCTTATGAGATACACATAACCATATCTGCTGAAATCATTAGTGAAAGTAATAAAGTACTGATAACCACCTCTAGCCATTGTATTTTTAGGACTATATACATCAGTATGTATTAGACCCGATAAATCACATGCACTATCAATATGTCTAGTAAAATGACTCCTTGCCATCTTCCCTAGTAAACAAGATACATATTTTTCATATGATTCAAAATCAAATGAATCTAAAAGTCTATCTTTATGAAGTTTAGAAATGTGTTTCTTGTTTATATGGCCAATACAACAATCTTAAAGGTAGGTTTAAATCAAGTCATTTAACTTGCATCACTTTGTATTTACATTAAGAATATGAGTATCTGTGGACCTTTTCATGTTTAGAATATAAAGATCATCACAAAAATCAACATTCATAGAGAAAACGATTTTACAAGAAAATGAGCATTTATTATTCACAATAATAAAATTAAAAACATCCAAATCCACTAGGTAAAATTAACTTATAGCACCCTACAACCAACGCAACAACCTTTGCTTCATTTCCAACTCACATGATGACTTCTCCTTTCTCTAGCTTTCTACTTTTAGTAAGACCCTACACATTAATACAAATGTGATATCCACATCCAGTATCCAAAACCTAGGAATCACTAGTAGACAAGTTAACTTCAATAACATAAATACATGATGCAATAGTCGCACTAGTCTTCTTCTTCTTTAGCACTTTAAGATATAGCTTGCAATTTCTGAACCAATGCCCAATTGCATATTAGAAATGATAACTTTCTTTTTCTTTTCTTTTCCTTTTGGGACAATGAAGTAGAAGCAGCCTTAGGCTTGATTTGTTCCGTAGGATTTGTGACTTTAGCTTTGTCTTTTCCCATTTTCTTCAAAAGCTTTCTTTTCTCTTTGCCCTTTTTTTCAAAGCATTGGTAAACTTTAGCTTTGTCTTTGCTTTTTTTTTCAAATCCTTTCCTTTTTAAAGCATGAGTTTTTTGACAATTTGCTCAGCAGTTTTAAGCAAGAAATGTAACTCTAAGATAGAATTCTCCATGTTATTCATTTATAGTCATCACAAATTGTGAATAACTATCAAGTAATGAATTCGAGATCAAATCTGTTGCCAACTCTTGGCTTATAAGAAATCCATGTCCGCTAAGATGGTCAATACAACCCTTCATTTTTAAACATGAGGACTAATTGATACACCCTCAACCATTTTGCAAGAATGAAGGTTCTTGAATGTCTCAAACCTTTCTTGCCTTGCCTATTATTGGAACATGTCCATCAGCATCGTAGCAATGTCGTAAGCTTCCTTGTGTCCCATGTCCTTATGAAGTTCAGGAACCATGGTCGCTAACATAATGTGTACAACATCAGTTGAGTCGTTGACATTCTTAGTATGTCCATCCTTCACAGCTCTTAAAGCATTGGCTACTGTTCCTTAGGAATATTATCATCCAGGACATACCACTTGCATTCAAAATTAAGAATAATTCTCAAAGATGGATCACAGTGACAAGAGATTAGTATGATTTGAAAATGCCATAGACCTACAACAAAGGTTATGCAAAAGTTTATTTTAGTATAGAGGAATAGACTCCTACTATATTAACATCCCTCCTAAAAATGCAATGTTAATTAAAGAGACTAAAATCCATGTTTCACCTAATTCTAAGACAACTTAGGCATGACAGTTTGAATTAGGTTATTTAGGTAGGTAACATTTACCAATTTCATCATATGTAACTTTTAGTTGTTTTATGAGATTATGACATCTTATGTCTTAGCATGTTTTATCTCATCTAGTACTTAAAGCCTAAAACCGTTTTGATAACACTATAAGGAAAATGAAATTTAGAAACGGAATTAGCAACAGAATTAAGTTACGTTGCTAAAAAAATAAGTTAGAGACGAAATAGAGACGGACAAATTTAGAGACGGAACTGAGACGAATCAGAGATGGAAATAGAGACGGAAATAGAGACGGAATTAAGTTTCGTCTCTAAAAAATGGCGCCAACATTCCCACCAAAAATTTCGTTTCTTACGACCGTTCATCAAATCTCGGGATTTGTGTATGCTTGGATCAAGCCCCCCCCCCGCCCGAATCAAAAAATAAAAAACCCCAAATCCTTCTCGTCCAAAATCCCCCAAAAAACCCCAAAATCCGATCGTCTCGTCCCCTCCCCAAAAATCCCCAAATCCCGTTCGATCGTCTCGTCCAAAATCCCCAAATCGGTCTCGTTCTCTGTTCTCAACTCTCATCTCTCCGTTTCGTCGCGCTGGTCTCTCTAGTCTCTCCGTCTCGTCGCGCTGGTCTCTCTGGTCTCTTCGTCTCGTCGCGCTGGTCTCCGTCATCGGCTGTCAACTCTCTCTATCTGGTCTCTCCGTCTCTTGCTCGGTCACGGCTCTCCGTTCTCTCATTGGTAAGAGTTTTCTTCATTTTTACATTTAGGTGGCAACGATGCTTACTCTCTCATGAATCTTGTATGACCTTTTGAGCTTCTCACACCCCTTTTTGAATTCTTTTGGTTATCTTTTTTGCTTTATTAGTTTGTTTTCCTCCACGAGTTGGTATTCAGATGAGCACTGCCCATTAACATCTGTTGTTTCTCTGTTTTGGATTTTAGAATATTTTGTGGGGATTCATCACTTGAATGTGTGTATGTATTGTATTAATCGCTACTCCACGCCTTTTTGTTTTGGTGTGCTTTTTTTTTTTTTTTTTGGTGGTGCTGAATTCTGGTTTGTTTGTATATTTTTATGTGTTTGAGTTGGGATTATTCTTGTAATTGATATTTTGTATTGTAAGTAGGGTGCATTGATGTGGCAACAAAGACTTTTTAAATTGAAGGTGAAGAAAAATTATTCAATGAGATTTTGCTTCGTTTTTACATTTAGGTGTCAAGGGGTTTGCCTTATCTGATAAATCTATCTGTGATCAAACTTTTCGTTTTTGAGCATTGATTTCCCCTGCTTTGTATTTCTTTCCATATCTACTTGGATTCTCTTCTCCTTTTTGCACTTCAAATGTACTTCATCTCACTCCTTACTGTTCTTGACCATAGTTGAACTTTTTCATGATACATGAGTAACTAAATAAAGAGGTAAACATGTTAGTGCCATGGTTTGGTAATTTTATGTGTAGTAATGAATTAATAATGTTTTTTCATAGTGCACTATGTAAGATTTGCTTTTTCTTTATTCTTGGAAGTATTTTAAATTTTTGTTGTTATGTTGATGCAGTTGCCAAGTAGTTGTTATGATGCCAGATGTTGGAAACGTAGAACTACCTTATTGTCTACGACCTGTGAAGGAACAAACTCTTGATCAGGTGACAAATTTAAAGAGTTCAGTTCTTTTAATTGTTGATTGCTTCTGCAGGTTTTATTTTAACTGTTCTTCAGTGATTTGATTTGTTACGTGGTTGATTGTGCAGTGAATGAGTGCACAACGTCCTGAATCTTTTTGAATTTCGATCTTAATCTCCGTCTCTTTCATTGCTCTCTGCTCTCTGGTCGCTCTGTGCTTACCGCTCCGCTCTCTGCTCATCAAGGTAATAATCAAAAAAAATATTTTTAACACCCGAATTCTCTTGAAATTGTATACGCTCACATTTTCCTCCGGTTTGGCTTTCATGTGCATTTGTTGGTGTTCTTCACTTGATCTATTAACTTAATGTTGTGTATTTTGTTTGGTTTAGAAGTTTTTGTTCTGCTCTTCTCTTGCATGCGTACTGTTTTGTGGTTATGCTTGTTCTATCTTGTAACAATGAAATGTGAACTGCATTTCGCTGTTGTGATCTGGGTTTTGTAGTTATGTTCATTTTGCCATGTTTTGGATGATATGTGTTATTTTTATGCTTGACATGCTGATTGTTTTGGTTGGGTTCGCTATATCTTGGCTTTTGCTTCTGTTATTTTCGCAGCTCATAAAGATCTATGGTGGGATTTTTTATGGGTGCTTCGTTAGCTATGGTGGGATTGCTGATGGGTGCCTTATTTTTGGCCCGATATAAAAGTCTTATTGTTGTATAGCCCTTAATTTTATTAAATTATTACTTTATTATATTTATATAATAAATAAGTACCGCTTCAATACTCACCTAAAAAAAATTTGGATGATATGGGGTTTTGTTCCATAATAAAGAACAAAACTCATTCCATTGTGGACTAGATCTCAATGCTTCAAACACTTCTTTTATGACTTTGAGGCCCTCAAAGATGTCATGAGAAGGGTGATCATCGTTGGCCTTTGCCAATTTAGTTTCAAAGTATCTTTGTTCCATAGCAACATAATTTGGTAGTTTTCCTTCTTTTGCAATGCCTTTTGAAGCTCAAATCAAATTGGTAGAATTTGTCATTGTACTTTAGTTTTCTTAGATTCCCGCAGTGTATGAAATCAATTGTTAAATCATATAAATGTTATTCTAGCTCTGACTCCCTTTGATGGAAAAAAAATAATTAGTATGAAATGTAAGTGACCCTAAAGATATGTAGGATCTAACTGTGAAATGAGTAGTCCCTTTGTCAAAGCCTTTTTTTCCTAGTGACCGAAAAGATATGACGTAGGACATGAACATTCCTTTTAAATGTTGTGCATTAGGAGAAAAAATTTGCAAATACTTCTAATTTATGCTCCAATGAAGGGTATGGAAACCAACACAGAGACATAACCTGATCAATCAAGTAAGGGTCTCTAATTTTACTTTCGCATTTATTTTTAGGTTTATTAATATTTAATATATCATTTCGACATTTTACTTGAGCAATTCAAGATTTCTATTGATTTTGTATTTAGTAGGTAATTCATGTTTATTTTATCGGTAAAGCATGTCATGATCAACATTATAATACATTAGAATCATGAAGTGAGGTAATTACTTGGTCGTTTGATGTTATAGTTGTTAGTAATTTCATATTCATGCACTTGCTAGGGATGATTGATTAGTTAGGTGTTGTTGGTTACGATTGAATAGTACCTATAATTATATAATTTCTACTACTAGTTAGGATTCGAAACACTAGGATTACTCTTTTAGTTAATGTTGCTATTTCACATAAAATCTCTAGAGAATTGAATAAACCTATAACCTTAAGGAGGTACGAGTGAACAAGTAGTAGGCGCTTTGATACTATGTGGTATTTGTATGCCTCTTATAACTTATGATTTATTTATTTTTTTGAACTCCTTGTTGCTTATATTTTTACGACCAATTATCATACTCTGTTTGGTATCGGTCATGTACCGAGCTAGGTATTAAGAAAGTTGTTTCCAACCCCCTTTATTCAATGTCTAGAAGCAAAGCTATTTGTTCATGTAGTTAGGTAGGTCCTCAGATTTCCCCTTCTAATAAATTTTGTGTACTCCTGGTCATATCTTTATCTTGTTTTTTGAAGAAAATTTTCTTATCTTAAAAACCGTGATAAGATGTTAATGACATGAAAAAATAGTTGCCAGACATCTGTTGCACTTTACATTTTAGCTGATTTTACTGCTGATCTTTTTGACTATTGCTCCACAAGCTCATTTTGATCACTATCAGGGCTTGGTTGCTTCTCTACTTGAAATAGATTATCATGTATGTTTAAAAATAGTCCTGCTGAAGGTTCGTTGTACAGTTATTTTTTAAATAGTCCTGCTATTTCCATGTCTAATCATTGTAGTGTACTAATTTGGACTATGCTTTAGAGATGTGGAGGCTTCTTGACCCGGAGGCACACTTGATAAGCTTGAAGCAACTCATGGATCGGGTAAAAAGTGTCAAATCAGACAAGATTACATTTTTTTGTTCCTTTCCTCTTTTATTTCTTTTTCACATGTACCTTGAAAGTGTTTGAAATTTGCATCTGTTATCATTGTTTTGATGTCTTATTCTTATTCTCAATAACAAAAAGTCCACATCACTATGTATATTAATAGGGACCCTTGACTAGACTAGTATATTTTTTAGAGAAAGAGACTATATATATATTAATAGGAATTTAGTTACAAAAAGATAGGCTATTGTGGACAAGGTGTTCACACTCCTTTGGCTACACAAAACAGCCCTGAAAAATATAATGCAAGTTGATATTTACTGCGTCTCCCTTTCTCTCCTCCTTCATTTATTTATTGTCAGTGTAAGGATATGGCTGGCTGAGATAGAAGGCTTGCTCCGGTCATCAGAAGCTTATCATTCTCAGTTTTCGTTGTTGAACGAGGTAGGCGAATTCTTAACAATTGTCAATTCCAACAAGAGAAAATGTTCAATAATTGATTATAATTTTGAAACAGATTGTACCTACATATGTTCCGATCTCAGTGCTTTCATTGAATACGCCATCAAAGTATCAGGATAGACTGCTCTTAGCAGTGGGTAAAGGATCTGGTTCATTGGAAATATGGATTTGTGACGTAACTTGTTGCGACTTTCAAGCTGCTGGCTCATATGAGGTACACAACCAAGCTGTAAGTTAACGTTAATTTAAAACTATTTTGTGTTGCACATTGATGGACATGATTTTTGTGAATTTATTGGAACTAAAGTAATCATTACTTTTTTGGCATGCAAACTTGCAATAGTATTTATTTATGTTATAGCATTCTTCAATAAATTTATTATTCAATTTTTACGACATTGCTGGTGTCTTTCTGTCATGCAATCCACAAATCAATTGCCTGAAATTCTTCTTACAGGATCTCAACCATTATTTCCTTCAGTTGTCGCTTCTTGCCTATCTCATTGTTATTAAGTCTGTAATGCCATTACTCGATTTTCTTGATTCCTGACATTGTGTCCCAGAAATTGTATCGGATGTTTCTGTTAGGCCGAAGAACTTCTCCACATCGGTTTTATGTTTCTTGATTTTCATCTCTGAAATGTAACTTAGTTACTTATCTCGAATCTTGCAGGTTTTTTTATAATGTACTTAAAAAGCGTTTTGTGATGCCAAGGCGGTTGCTAATGACAGGCACCCCAATCCAGAATAATCTATCAGAACTCTGGGCTTTAATGCATTTCTGTGCGCCACTAGTTTTTGGCAAATTGGAGCAGTTCCTCTTTACATTCAGGGAAGCAGCAGGCACTTCGGGTTTTCTTCATTGCTACTAGTGAGTTCAAAAAAAATGACAACAACTATTTCTGCTTACCTCGGATTCTCTTCTTCTTCTTTTTTCCTTATTATTGATACAGATTTTTGAGAAGAGATTAAAAAAAAAGTTATCTTACCTGGTAGTTGAGATGTATGATCCTGAACACTGGGTTTGAACTAAAGTAAATCTTTGTAATACTTTACCTTACTGTTTGAATGGTTTGAAATAAAGATAATTAAAAAAAAGAGGCCTGAAGATCTTGAAGGAAACTGGTGAATGCCCGTTCTTAATTCCTTTGAAAATAATTGTGGTCGAGTAACTAGCATCGGACGACTTTTTTAGTGGGATTTTGAACATGACAGTCAATTCAAAATGTATTATCAAAGCAATTGATAGCTTTTAGTTTTCTTTTATGGTTTACTTTTACATTTATAGCTTGATTCTCTTCTCTTGCATGCATTTCATTTCCATATTTATCTCTTGATACTTATGGTTATATGATGTTAAACGATCTTTTTTCTCTCTTTTTATATTATTTTTTTGATGTATTCTTAGCCTAGCATTGATCCACATAGTCGAACCCAATTTATGAATGAGGCTGTTGTTAGAAAGTACAAAAAATATGTCTAGCAACTTTACGAGTTGTCTGTGATGGTTTCTTTTCAATGCTTGCACTTCCAGAGTGAGCAAGAATTATCGGAAGATGAAAAAAGTCTTAAGAGTAAGAAATGTTATTGACCAGGTGAATATGCGGTCAGAGCTAAGGAACAACTCAAAATTTTGAAATATATACTGCGGGCATTTATGCATCGGCGAACAAAATCTATGCTCGTGCAAAGTGGAATTCTTTCACTGCCACCTCTGGTTGAGATTACTGTGTTAGTTCTCTTTCTGCTTCCAGGTTTTCATGTTGCACTTGTAGCTCTTAGGTGCTTCTCATAATACTTTACGTAAGTTTGTGTTTCGTGCTTGATAATGCTGGATAGTTTGTCATCTTAATAGGGTAGCACCACTGGTACCCCTGCAAAAGAAGGTTTATTTATCAATCTTGAGGAGGGAGCTCCCTATGCTCCTTGCATTTTCTTCAAAGGCTCCTAATCATCAATCCGTGCAAAACATTGTAATGTCATTGCTTTACTTTTTCATTTTAAGCTTAAATGTCATCTGTCTCTCTATGACTAAGATATCGCTCCTTTTTAAATTGTTGTGACACATGAATCTTTACCACTCTTGATTTCTAGATGATATTCTTTTTTTTCTCTAGAAAGTTTTATCATTTGACTTTTGCATCTTGATGGTTGGCATTGCTATCATGGCATGTGACGAGTTACATTCATAAACTAGTTCAAAGTGAACTCTGTTATATTTTAATAACTGTTAATTATATTAATCCTATTAGAAATTTCCAAAAGCAAAATCTGCGTTCCTTTTCATTTTTGTAAAAAACGTGATGCTTATGCCTTGTATTGCTTTTACATGGTTGATTGACACAAAATGGCACGAGCATGTTGGCCCACATGCATGAAACATTCCTATTCTCTTAAATATTCATCATTATTATGTATAATTTCCCATTTTATGTTCATTTATTTATTTTTAGTTTATGACATGTTTAGCATGAACAAGCCCTTTGCCATTAGAACACAAATTATTATATCAACAAATTTGCATCCTCATGCCTGATTTCAAATAGAAAGTTTCCAATACTACATCTCTAGAGTCTAGAACGGTATATGTATTAGAAACTTCTGCACTTGAAGTCTTTGCTTTGTGGACATTTTTATTTTAGCATGACCTTGAATCCTTTGCTTTGTGGACATTTTATTTTAGCATGACCTTGAATCCTTGATAACTCATTACTGCAAACCTCAATCTTTGAAACACTCGACATTGAATAGAGATACCATCTTATTTTTCATTTTTCTTAGAGCGAATTTCCATTAGTTCAAACGTGACATCATCTTCCACCAATATGCTGAGAAAATTGTTCATTATTCAAGTTTTTAGGTTTGTAGGAATTTCATGATTATATTGTTGGTTGATTTTTAAGGTAAACAGTAATTTGATCTTTACAGTTGACATAAACTAATTGAAAGAAAAGTTATTGGATTTCATGTGTTATGTTTGTTAAATTATGTTCTTCTTGGATATGGTGTTATTAGACTTATTTGTATAATAGAATGGTGTGTTCAATTTGGCTCTTATCATTAACTGATCTATCAGTTTAAGAAGTGTGCTGAAATTATTTATTCTGAAATAAAAATTATAATTCTAAAGGTTTCTGCCTTCACATGCTAAGAGATATTTCTGTTCTATTATTCAGGTAATGCATCTAAGAAAAACATGCAGTCATCCTTACCTATTTCCTGGTATAGAACCTGAACCATATGTAGAAGGTGAACACCTAGTTCAGGTAATTGAAGACTATTGTTGTATGCTTCTATAGTCCATTAAGCACTTGGAAAGCACTCAAGAAGAGAATGAACTGTAGAATCTCTATATATGTTAAAGTTGTATTTTGGGTGTGCCACGTGACATTTTCGAGCCTTCTTGACGAGCCACGTGGCATGCCCAATATGTAGCTTTATTCAAAACCTCATTACCTTCCTTTTTTAAAATTTTATTAAACATCACTAAATATAGAATCTATTTATATATGGATCTTTTCATTCGATGAGTTAAAAGGGTTCTAGAGTTAAAGTTTGTTCAGTTGGAGTGTTTTTTTTTTGTTTTTTTTGGGCAGGCAGTTCCACCTTACGAGCTCCCAGCTTTGACAAAAGGATATTTGTTCCTTTTGGATTATAAACTAGCTCGCCCACCGGTAAGATCTCTTCTTGATTATTTAACCAACTAATATCTCTTTTTAACCTGTTATCGACTTAGTTAAATTATTTGCTTCCAGTGTCTTAGAGAGCATTTTAGATAAGTTTCTTTACAAAAAATGCCTTCTTTTATACATGATTATAATTATTTAATAGGGCCACCACAGGGAAATGTAAGATATAGTATAACGAATTTTTTTGTAGTAAATGATATGAAGAAATTATGAAAGGAAAAAAATGATTTACAATCAATTTCATTTCCCCATCATTATTACATGCACAAATTGTGTTAGTTGGACACACAAGTAGCCATGTACCGTCGGAAATTATAGTAAAATATACTGTTTTCTTTTGCACTGTAAATAGAGATAGTTTTTTTTTGCAGTTTCGTGTTTTTTTATCATGAGTTTGATCTATTTTGCAATATTTGCAAAGCGTGGCCCTATCAGTAGGTGATTGGTTCTTCGATCGAGTGGGAGTTAGTGCCATTGATTGCCCATATCCCTGTGACAATACCTGCCATAATCTAGTTTCCAAGTGAGAGATGAGGAATTTAAAGCATATCATGTAACTTTTATAGTTGTTTACATGACTTTTAGATTGATAATTCTTTTTGTGCATATTTAGAGGATTGTAAGTTTTTTTTTGTGGTTGTTGAACAATAGGATTGGTGGTTTTTGTGAATACTTAGAAATTTGGAGCATTTGTTATACTAGACAATTTTTCGTGGATATATAAATCTTTTTCAAATTTTGAATTTTACATTTCTTTCTCTCATTTGAATATTTGTTGATATATATTGTCGACGTATGAATGTCAAATTTTGCTTTTTTGGGGGATGTTAGCACCCCCAAGGAGTTGTTGGAGGGGGTGCAGGCGATGGAGTAGGTCCTATGGTTGTAATTTCAAGTTATAGGTTGGAGAACCAATTGGATTTATGTTTATGTTTGAAAATTAAACGAAAAGGAAAATTAGAGACGAATTAGCAACAGAATTCAGACATTCTGTTGCTATTCCGTCTCTAATTTTTCAGGAATATATGCATGAATCAGCATCGGAATCAAAGACGGAAATTAAACAAATGGTACATTTGTAATTGCATTCCGTCTCTGATTCCGTTGCTAATCAGAAACGACATCAGAGACGGAAATAATGAATTCTGTCTCTGATTCGTTGGTAATCAGAAACGGAATCAGAGACGGAAATAATGAATTCCGTCTCTGATCCGTTGCTAATCAGAGACGGAATGCAAAAATTACGTCTCCGATTCCGTTTCTGATTAGCAACGGAATCAGAGACGGAATGCAATTACAAATGTACCATTTTGAAAAAAAATCCATTTCTGTTCCGTCTCTGTTCCGTTTCTAATTTCCGTCTCTAAATCCGTCTCTCCATCTCTAATCCGTCTCTAATTAGAAACGAAATCATATTTCCGTTTCTGATTGAATCATCGACGACGATTTTAGAGACGAAATTTATTCCGTCTTTGTTCCGTTTCAGATTTCAATTAGAGACGGAATTTATGCAAATCAGAGACGGAAATTTCCGTTTCTAATTTGCTATTTTCTTGTAGTGTAATTTTATCGTGTTTAACTATTTCAAACAATAGAGTAATCGTTACTAAACTTGCTTCACCAAGATAACATAATACACTTTGCGAAGGCATACCCATATTGATGTGATCGAAGCCTTGACAAGTGTTTCAGAATGGATGACACTTGATCTAAAATTTGGATATTTTTTTATTTGTTTAGTGATCTTAATTTAAACAAGGTAAATATCATATATTACAATGCATATACAATCACTAAATAAGTTAGGAAATTTTACTAATATTGACTATTATATGAGTTTCCTTACGCTATGAACACTTTTCGGTGGTCCCGCTAGTCGGTCAGCAGCCTAAAATTTTACTAATATAGACTATTTATTAGACAACAAATTCTAGTTTCGAATATTGAAAATCACATAAAATTCTTATTATTTTAGTCAATCTAATTGACCAAAACTGCCCATTATTTTAATTCTGAAAAATCTTAATTAAAATATTTTTAATTAACTAGGGCCCACTCTCAAGTTTATTATCCTATCCTAATCCAATTAGAATTTAGGATACTTGGAATCCTTATCCTATACAAATTCATTATATATCTCACCTAACTTATAGGATTTGTAATTCTTATCCTATTAAAAGTCTATCTCATATCTAATAGGAATATACTGATAGATAACCACAATGAGATATATTATCAAAAATCAATTTCGATTCTTATCCATATAAAATGAGCAATTGAATCAAGAAACAAAATTTTAATCATGCATTCAACACGAGAATCAATTAAACTAATCGTAATAAACTAATCATGATTTCTATCATGGAGACATACATAATTATGGAACAAAAAAACAAATTATGTATTCAACACCAGAATCACACTAACCAAAACACGACTTCTACCATATGAATGAACAAAATTCGCATCGTATAATATTAAAATATATGTTAATCAAAAATATTCTAAACATGAATTCTATCATTGAATCAAAACATGTCTATGTATCAAATACATAAATTAACAACATATATTGAAACTAATTCTTGATAACAATTATCAAATAACATATATGTACATCATATTTATACATAAATCAAGATAATGTTTTTCACACATATATCGTATATACATTAGAGAAAACATGCAAATGTTTAATAGAACAGAGCATAAGGCTTTGATACTACTATTGGGCTTTGGGGTTCATATGTAGCAAAAAATTCAAAACAATTTTGAAAAACCCCACCGGGATAAAAAAATAAGTTCCATTAAACTAGATCTACAAAAGTAAACCATACCTTAGTTCATGATTTCCTTCATTGGTTATTCGACTTCCAAGAAGTTTAAGTGCACGTCCTCTACCTAAACCCCACAAACGAACGGTGACAACAATAGCCCCAGCAGAGATTGAAAGTGTTTTTCTTTCTCTCCAAAAATTCAGAGAACTCTAAAATAGCAAAAACGAAAATTTTATTAAATTTTATGGTTAATGTTTCAATCTCCATTTATATGTGTAGATAAGTCATCACGTAAAATCCTATTCGTTATACAACTATTGTATTTAGGCAGTTTAAGTAAATTACACAAACGCCATAATTAATAAGTTATCATATAAAAAAATCACAAGGACTTTTATGTTATGAATTTTTTCATATAAAATTAATTACTTTGAACCAATTGAAATTGTGCAAAGCTATTCTTTTTATGCGACCCAACAGGTTCATGCGACGTTGGCAGTGATTCAAAAATCATTTTGGTATATAAGATATAAGTGTTGGGTTTTGGGGTTCATACGCAACGAAAATTACAAAACAATTTTGACAAAAACCCCAACAGGATCCCAATCTAATTCCGTTAAAAACGTTTAAACCATGAAAACTTAAATACCTCAGTCGCAATATACCTTTCTTAAGGTTGATCGATCTCTAAGGCGCTGCCAACGACGAACGCCCTCTACCAGTAGTCTACACACGAACGGTGGCCGAGATTCGAAGTGCTAGCTTTGAGAGAATACCAAATTTTTGTTTCTTTCCAAAACAATCCAGAGCGTACCAGAAAACCCTAATTCGTTTCTGAAATGAAAATAGAGTTTAGACCCTTAATCTTTCGTACATGTGTTCTAACTTAAAGCATCTATTTATACAACCCTTGTAAATAGACGGTTAAGTAAATTACACATATACCCCTACTTAAAGAAGTATAAGTGTAATACACCACAAGGACGTTTCTGTCATGAATTTTATCATATAAAATTCATTTTTCTGAACCATCTTAAAATCTCGCAAAACCATTCTTAGTGTGTGACCCAATAGGCTCATAAAATGTTGGCAGTGTACCAAAACACATTTTGGTATACAAGTCATAAGCGGCCTCTAGCAAGACATTACGACTACCCAAGTTGTATGAATATCAAATCGATACAACCTAATCAATAGTGTATATAACATCCTTTTGTCACACGATATTCTTTTGATCAAACATAAGGCATGGAATTGTCATCCAACATGTTCAATCGTACTAGTCTCAATTTCTAGGTAGACTGAAAACATCCAAGTGACATTGATCAATATCAATTCACTTAGACTAGGCCTTTTAATAGTCTAACACATCGAGGAATCCACTGGATATCTCTCTTTATATGAGAGGGACAAATTCTATCTTGATTACACAACTTCATCACATTGCGTACACAGTAACCAATCACAACCTTTATAATCGTCTGGTTAAAGACAACGTTTGATTGTGTCAAATCACTGTGTTCCTAATGTTGAAGTCTCTGGTAATCTCAAGTCAGAGGACTGAAATAATATACCTATCATGAGAAACAACTATGACTTAATCCATGTGATGTTCTCATAGCGGGTCGATCTAGTACTTTGTTCCCTAACAAGTACTCGTGATCTTGATTCGTATCCCTATAAGTATAATCATCATATGATCATCAATCAAGACTCACACTAGTCTTAATTCATTATAGTTCCCAGTATAATGATCGACTAGGGACATTTAGGATATTTCTATAAATACCCATGGATCTTATTATATTGTAAACATTCAAATTAATTATAATAAACATCAAAAGAAGTCCTCTATTTTATTAACTAAAAATATTCATAAAGACAGTTAATGGATTGACCTAGGGCTCATGTCCCAACAATAAGCGATCTCTAGCAAGGCATTATGACTACCCAAGTTGCATGAATATCAAAATCGATACAACCTAATGAATGACATATATCATATCATTTTGTCGTGCAATATCCTTTGACTAAACATAAGGTATTGAAAGTCACCCTTAATATTCAATTATACTAGTCTCGATCTTTAGGTAAACTGAAAACATCCGAGTGACATTTATTATATGAATTCACATAGACTTGGCCAATACCAGTCTATCATATCAAGGGATCCATTGATATTTCTCTCTATACGAGGGTGAAAAATTCTATCTTGGTTACACAATTTCACATATTATTCACATGGTTACCAATCACGATCTTTATTATCGTCAAGTTAAAGACAACGTTTTATTGTGTCAAATTATCGTGCTCATAATATTGAAGTCTATGGTATTCTCAAGATTCACACTATTCTTAATTCATTATAGTTCGTAATATAATGATCGACTAAGGATATTTATGATATTTCAATAAAAAAACATGCAATCTCTTATAATAAAACAACAAATGAACACCTCAATTTTATTAACTAGAATTATAAGATAAACAATGTTTGTAGATTGACATATGGCACATGCCCTAACAATGTGATTATCATGCATATAAGTATACGAATCAAGATCATGAATACTTTTCTGGAAACAAGGTATTAGAACGACTTGCTCTGATAACACCACACTGATTAAGTATTATGTAGCATCTCCTTTCACAATTAGGGCAATACAATGCCTAAAACGCTAATTAAGTACTGTTATACTAGCTAGACTTAACTAGAGCCATCAACCTTACCTTCCAACCTAATATTCTCATTTTTTATATCTTCAAATATCATATAATAAGTAAAAGAAAATGCAACGGAATTAAGACTTTTTCAATCAAACTAAAGATATACAAAATCGCCATAAACCTCAATTGTAAAACCATTTCTTAACCCTATCTATTATAAAATAATAATTCAATACAATATATATACAAAAGGGTACATTACATCGAAAAAGATCTCTAAACACCCAGATCTTCCCTATTACTTCCTCTTTAGTGCTAAATCGTGTACTTGTAATATTAAGGGGATTTAACATTCCATCTTGCTCAGTAAGTGACACTCATTTACTGATAAACTATCTACTAATAGTTAATGAATAAAAGAATAACAACATGAACCAATAGTAGCTACTCAGGGTAACAGAAATGATATAAACAATATATATCAGATGCAAGTTATTAAGTATAACGCAACTATACTGTGATTCTTCTTTTCAATTATGTTTTTTAAAAATAAGAACCTTCCACTCCTTTATGTAAGAATACAGTCTAAGAGGTTCTAAATTGGCCTTATGTAGAATCCTATAAAATACATTAGTGTCTAATCAAGATTCCAACCCTAAACGGATAGTGAATGGACATGGCATCATAATTGGAAATGGAATTAATTTTCAGTTACCCTTATTGGAGGTCGTCATTTATCCATATTCCTCTGAGATTAGTACTTATCCACCACTCTCGTGTTAGTCATTGAAGCTTGGTACCTATCCATTGACTTCAATATAATATTCCAATTACCATTCTATTGGAGGTAGGTACTTATCCACCTTCCTTTAAGTTTGGTACTTATCCACTAACACCATTCCATTTTAGTTATTGTTCCACTATCCATTTCACTTCTAAAGTTGGAGTTATAAAACATTTAAAACCACATGAGTCACAGTACAATGCTCTAAACCCAGTTCATAAGCTACATGAGCCAATATACTAATTATGTAGCATAATTGATAAAATAAATGAGTCTAACTTACCTGTATCGATTTTCCTATACACAACTCCCCACATCTTTAAACGTTTTTTCTCTCGATCAAACACCCAAAATAATCTAATTGTTATCAATTCAGGTCGAATACAATATGTTTAGGATCCTTAAACCATCATCAAAATATAGATAAACTACAATAACTTTGTTGTTTTCTAGGGTGGGGGTGCACTCCCTCATTTGGTGGGGCGTGCTCCATAAACTGGGCTCCTCATAATTCTTGATGGGAGCATGTTTTTCTGCTATAGGGAGCACTTACATTCAAATAATTCCCCACAACATCAGGGAGGGCTTTTAACAAGGTCTTAGTCCATTTCAAATCACCAACAACAATAATTAACAACAAATTCACTATCTACTTATGAATTCAACTCAAAAATGAATTTTAAACTAACTCAATCATTGAGGATCATTGATTTATAATGATTTGAATCCATGATTCCTTCGAATTACTTCAATAATTCTTTCCTCAGATTGACAAAACCCTCAGTTGCGTTTCCTTTCTCTCACTTGATCGAACAGTGATATGATTGAGGTTTTAGTTTTATATTTTTATTTCCTCGAGATTCGTATCACATAGATCTCATTGCAGATCTGTTGGTTCAGTTCTTTTCATTTTATATTTTGATCTTCTTGAGATGCATGTTTCGTATCTTGAGGACGATCTTATGGCTATTAACAATCCACCACTTTCTAACCGCCTTACTCACGATCAAACGTATTGATATCCGTGAGATATATACTATGTATGTCGAGATAGATCATTATGGCTATTAACAAGCTCAATCACCAGTCACCTCATCCTACACATGCATGTAAGTTAGATCATTCCATGCACCATTTGATCTATCTAGAGATCATAAATCGTATCTTGAGGCATATCTAAAGCTTATATTTTTCCATAAATGCATATGTATGCACTATTTGCCTTTCATGGAGATGTGTTACACACATCTCGAGGCATGACTAATCCATCAATTAATCAACGTCCCATGTCTTCTTCCACTATTCACCTCCTCGATGCTTACGCCATATGTATCTCAAGGCAGTCCAAGGGTTTAAATAATTTAATTCAAACTATAGGTTATATATAAATATATACCTATGTATTTTTATATCTATAAATTAATTGGGTGCGTCAACGACCACCTTCGAGCGTGCACACTATTATACATTTCACGGGTATCACCCTCGACCCCACGTGTCACTACATACCTACCAATTTCTTATATATAAGGGTGCTTCTACTATGGGAACTTAAAAAATTCTCATTGCATGAAGCCCCTCTTGTGTAACTTGTTATAGTAGGTAAAATAATGTTACATATTAATTATTCTTGGAAATTGATCTTGCATTAAATGTAGCACTGTTTTTTTTTAAGTTAGTTAAGTTATGACATGTGGCGTTGCATATTGATTAATCCTTGTTAAGAAATTAATAACTATTAATGTTATTAAATTAATACCATATCATTTAAGTTTTCAAAAAATCTGTTCGGACTCTTTGAGTCCGGACCCAAAGATTTTTTTATTAATAATTTAAGATATCTATCTAAGTAAAAGACCTAATTACCCTCTACCCCCAAACACCAATAATGAATTTGAATTAAGGGTCTTTATGTCTTTTTGGTTGTTTGAGTCCGGACTTTTTGAGTCCATCTAGCACTACCCTTAAGTTTTTTAACATATGTATCAAATTACTTTAAATAAAGCGAATTACTATGCAAACTTGTTTGCATAAAATTAATAATCCATGACACACTAAATTATGTTAATAATATATGCAATGCTTATATATGGTATTTGATTAGTATTTTTATCATAATAATATTATTCTATTTCTATTTTATATGATAAAATTATTAATTTTTAAAATTAGTATTCTTAGTTACGATTACACTCAGTCTTTATTAAAATCAAGATATTCTTATTTATTTAAAAGTTAAAATAAAAAGGTAAGTGATAAATATAATGCTAATTAAAACTTCTTATTGAATAAATTATATATTTAGGTATTATTGTAAGTTATTACATTACACTTTCAACCAAAATTTTTTAAAAAATTATTAAATTATAATATTAATTACCATAAAAGTTATACCACTAATAAGTTTATAATTGAGGTTCTTTCAAAGTACCAACAAAAATGACCATTAATTCAAATTTAGTTTCTTTTTCTTTTTGTTTGAAAAAAAAAAGATAACAAAGATTACATTCATCATAATTGATGTTGAAGAATTAACCAAAATCACATACATAATCTTACAAAAAAAAATCACATGTATGAATTTGATGACTGAGGTACTATGATTTGTTGTTTTACAAATAATGATGATAGCTATTAAAATAATAATAATATATTGTGATGACTCCAAATTTCGAGGCAAATTAGGCATCGCTATGTCATCGGATACGTCACTAGGTCATGCTACGTCACCGGCAAGCATGTCCATGACGATCCATAAACTAACCATCTAATACTCCGACTTAGTCAATTTCAATGTTTAAATGATTATTTTATCAAAAGATACTAAGTTAAAAAGCTTTACAACTTAACTTCTTTGTTTTGATTCATTTATGTTATTTTAGTAGCGGAAGTCTTAATTATATGCAAATAAATAGTGTAAGCGAGTTTTAAATTGCTTAACAAACCTTTAGGGTGGAAACCTAGCAGAAAGACGCCATGTATATCAATAAAAGTGACAAAAAGGTATGTAAAAGGCTCTCAAAATTATCCCAATATATATATATATATATATATATATAATTACAACCACCTACGAGTGAAGCTAATGGAGGCGCTCTACATCAGAGGTATTGGCCAAGCACCGCCTTCCCTTGGCTCGTTGTACGATCTATAACTTGCCATAAAAACAATGACAAGTTTTTGTGATTAAATCTTAGAGAAACTCAGTTAATATTAAGAGGAATTCCAAGAAAAATGGCTACAATTCATGTAGATAAAAAAATAAACGAAAATGTAAAGCATGAATATAAGTTCCTGAGATAATCAAGAATATGGAACACATATGTGGTGTATAGCTATTAAGCCTTGGGATGCAAATACTAAATCGAGAATGCCTTAGAGGCAAGGTAATCCCCTCCTTCTCTTCACCATCGAAATGCGGACTATTGGTCGGAAGGTAGACTTCAGCCCAACGCTTACCTTTTAATGGAGACGAGCCTCACGTCAACCCGCTCTCAAGATCATCAACTCGTAGAGATAAATCTCATCCATAGTCTAACATATGACCAACATTGTATCAACAATCGGATCGTCATCTATGAGAAAACCAAAAATGGGTCATACCATCCCTTTGACCATCCACAGAAACATGTAGGAATAAAGTAAATATTCAAGCTGAACTTGTGAAAAGTAAAAGTTAAATAAGTAAATTACAATTAAAATAAGAGAATTCTAAGTTGACTTTCTCGTGGGTTTACTAACCTTGATGCTCTTGAAATCGCTTTGAAATGACATGCTCACGCCTCGAACTGCGTACTTGACACCCAACTAGTCTTCTAATTCCCTAGTGTCATTTTTTCATTTTAAAATGTTTTAGTGTCACATTTAATGATATTATAATAAAAACTAAGATTTATAATTTTATTCCAAAATTTGGTTGTGACGCGCTTTTCGAGTTACACCTGGTTGTCGAATGCCCGAAAAAGTCTTGAAACCTATTTTTCTATCTCATCCAGTTTTTTATATTTTCTTTGATTTTTTGGATTTTTCCATAATTTTCTACCTATTTTTTCCTATTATTGAAATTTATTTTATTTAAAATTATATTTAATTATAATTTAAATTATATTTATTTTTAATTTTTTAATTTTCGGAGTAGGGTCTCGAAGGCGGGCTCGGTTGCTTCAATTCAATCGGGCGACCTAGGTGCAGGCTAGCTCAGCCCAACTCGTCGGGCCTGGGGTTGCCAGACCAAGCCCGCTTGGCTACCCCCTTTCCCCAAACGTGTCTCTAGAGAGATGAAATAAACTTTGTCTCTCCATAGATGTCTTCCATATCTTTTTTTTTTCCTTTATTTTACTATTCAATAACAATTAGATCTTCAACAATAATGGCATCAACAACTCAACAAACAACACTATTAAAGCCTCAAACTTCTCTAAAAACTTCAACAACAACAACCAACACTTTCTTCAGTCTCGAGAGGTCCATTGACGAGATTAGCCAAGAGGAAAGAATACCGCAAGATAGGTGAGAGACCGAGTTGAAGGTGTGAGTGGAGCTTGGTGAAGGTGAGATTACTTGAGATAGGGAGCTATTGTTAGAGAAGAAAAAGAAAATGAGAGGGAGAAAATGAGAATCAGTTAGAGAAAAAGATAAAGAGTTTTTTTTTTAGTTGTAATTGAGAGTGAAAGTGAAAAGCAAGGGATGGGTGATGTGATGTGTATGAGCAATTTGATGTGATGGGTGATGTGATGTGATCTTTAAATCCATGACTACCTCATACACCCGCGTTACGAGCACCTCGTAGGGTCCTACGCTCTTGTCACAAAGCATGCACAATGCAACTAATTGAGATTCTAACACTAGTCCCACGCGAAGATTAACTAACAATAAAACAAATTACCATGCGTTATACAAAAATAACTAAAATCTACCTCATCAAATGTGCCTTAAACTTTTCGCGGAATCTACATGAGTTTGAGCTTAGGATCCTCATACGTAATTAATCAATTAATCTGGATTAATTAAAGCAAGCCATTGCAATCTTCCTAACTAAAAGGAATTTCGTCCCGAAACTCGAACTTAAGTTCAAACTTCTCCCTTGATCCCAACTTTGTAGTGACCCTTCAAGGGGGAAACATTCAAGTAGACTAGTAGTCTACCACATAGCTCAGTTCAGCGCGGTACTTATTCATGTATTTCTTTCCTTCTTGGTCAACACTCTAGAACAATGGGGTATGTGTCTGATCGTACCTGTGTGACCATGCGTATCTCAAGGCACTATCCTGACTTAACCTGTTTCCATTATTTGATATTGTATGAGACCTCGTCTGGTCATTACTACAAAGCCTTTAAAATTCTTAACCCATTAGTGACTGGTAATCTCATTTTAAGTGCTCACATAAACCATATTCTTTTCACATGTCACTTGAAAACAATTGTGCACCCTTGACATATACATAATCCCTTGTATCCAAATTTGGAGGTAATCGTGTTTTATCGAGATAAAAGTGCTTGCTAAACTAACACGGGAACAAACATCCGTGGCGATACCTTCGCACTTCTATCATCTCTATTGCAAACCATACAACATGCCATCTCAGATCATGTCCTACCTTAAAACCTGTCAAGTTACTCGATTGTAATGAAAATATTATATGTAGTTTTTCCTTATTATCACCTTTATGGTATTCAAAACTTTTCTGCGGTGTTAAACAAACACGATTAACTATCGAACCACACTCGAAACTCATATGTTCAACTTTATATGAAAGCAGATTCTATATTCTCGCATGATTGAAAACGCAAGTCCTCATGCCTTGCTTGTAGCGTCGGCTTATCTAGCTGTACTTCCAAAACTTTTGCCCGAGTTAGTGACACAATATAACTATGTTGTTCTTAGAAAGTGTCATCTCATACGTACTTTCAAATGAGATCAGTAATTGGTATCGAATTAAACTTGTTTGGATACTTAAACTCTATTGATATGAATCCCAAGTCGACTAACTACGTCATTATCAATTGTCCGTCAACAACTTCAACTTATGCATCAGATAAAAACAAAACTGTATTATTCATTGAGGACATGCGTACGCCTAGGCAATAATAATATTATGACAAGTTTGTGACTACATCCGTCATAAGTAACCTACTCCAATGTATAAGTCACATATTGTCTCATCCTACCTCTCTACAACTCACATAGGTTGTACATCGTGTATACAAAGACTAAAGAGTGTGACAACTTATACAATAAGGTTAACCCTTGCTTCCATTAATTCTCTGAAGATTCGTGCATGTATAAATTTCGGATTTATAGAAAACACACCTATTGCATTTCCTATCAAAATGTCGACCTAATAATTAAAGAAACATCATGCTAACTCAAATTTTGTCTCACAACGTCTTCTCATGAACTTAATAGCTATAAACATTTTGTCTTGGACTTAAGTTTTGCATTTTTCTCATCCCTTTATCCAGTTGGACTTAACAAAGTCCAACTCTATCTGAGTTAGGTAAATTGATCTTGCCCAGATCTTCTAAGCTTCTCCTCTAGACTAGTCGAGAAAACATCACCGACTGAAGACTCAAATAACCATTTGTTGTCATGGCGGCTCTAAACTAACTCTTCAAGACTAGAATCATGAGAAATCACTTGGAACCCTTCCTGCTTCGACACACAACTCAAGCTTTTCGATCCTTAGGTCTAGTAACTCGCACGCGCTAAGCTCGATCCTAATTTCAGAACTCCTAAAGCTTTCCACATCCTTCTGAGGCATTCTTCTAACCTTCTACGAGTTCCTGTTTAGGTCGCACTAATCTTAAGTGCCAAATCTCTTGCGACTGAGTCATTTATAGATTCGTGAGAAATTCGGAACACTTTGCTCATGTGGTTGGCTTGAAGTAGTTTTGAAGCTCAGATATATTCACAGACTCTATTTTAGCTCGCATTTTTATTTATTCTTTGTCTAAGAGGTGGCAGTGGGGCCCCCACTGACCTCGTGGACTGCGAACAAATTATGGAACAATAGTGGAGTTACTCGTGCTACCATTCCTGCAAGACTACTCCAGTGCTCTAGCCGAAGCTAAAGGAGTATGTACTTGCTTTTCTGCAGATCCAAGTCATCTCAACACTATGCACTTCCATAGAGTCCACTGAAAACCTATTTGTCTCACGTTCTTTACATGTTCTTAATCGTCGACTTAACGATCTTCGGAATCTACAGTATTGTCCAAGTTAGATTTTTTATAGCTATCCTGTATGATTTTCTATAAACTAGATCCCGCTTAATAATGCCACCAATTGTACTACACATCCAGTATGTATCGGTTCAAGCAAAGGTTTTTCTTGTCTTGCATACGTCTTTCCTTAAATGGCATTCAAACCAATAGAGTTTCTCAACTCACAACCCATGGTATGCATGAACCAATCACCATACATCCTAGTCACATCGAGATATTTAAGTGTGATAGTCTCTACTATCATGGATGATTTTGAACTAATTTTTTAGAATACCTTTTCTTGTTGCAGTAACCAAACAAGTGGCGCATTATGCTAGGAAGTCTTGGTTTATGGAAAAATTCATGACAATTGTGATTTCCCAACCTAGAATAGGCATCCTACACGAATTGGTTAGGAAAACACCTTACATTCGGTTGCCATGTGGAGAATAAGATATGTGTTGACTCTAAATATGGTCGAGTCTTAACTCTCCTATCACGTAGCTTGTTACGGCATGCGCCCTAAATCAATCTAGAAACATTGTTTATCTTATCATTTTAGTTAACAAAATAGAAGTTTTCATTTGTTGTTTTATTATATGCGATTGCATGTTTACCTTATAATAAGATCCATGTGTATTTGCCGAAATATCATAAATGTCCCTAGTTGGTCATTATATTAGGAACTATAATGAATTAAGACTAGTGTGAATCTTTATTGATGATCATATGATGATCATGCGTATATGGGTACGAATCGAAATCACGAGTACTTGTTAAGGAACAAGGTAATGGATCGACCTGCTATGAGAACACCACATGGATTAAGTCATAGGTATTACTCATGATAGATATATCATTTAGTCCTTCGACTTGAGATTACTATTTACTTAAATATAAGGAGCATGGTAATTTGACACAATCAAACATTATCTTTAACCAAACGATTATAAAGATTGTGATTGGTTACCATGTGAATAATATGTGAAGGTGTGTAATCAAGATAAATTTTGTCCCTCTTGTATAAAGAGATATCAGTAGATTACTTAATATGTCAGACTATTAAAAGGCCAAGTCCAAGTGAACCGATATGATTAATGTCACTTGGATGTTTTTAGTCTTCTTAAAAATTGAGACTAGTACGATTGAACATTGAGGGTGACTTTTCATGCCTTATGTTTAATCAAAGGATATCCACGACAAAAAGGATATAACATTTGTTAATTATTAGGTTGTATAGATTTTGATATTCATGCTATTTGGATAGTATAATGCCTTGCTAAAGTCCGCTTATGACTTGTATAACAAAATGGTTTTCATTCACTACCAATGTCATATTGGGTTTTTGGGGTTCATACGTAGCAAAAATTCCAAAACAATTTTTGAAAAATCCAAACAAGATCGAAGATAGGTTCCATTAAACTAGATCTAAAAAGTAAATCATACCTTAATCCATGATTTTCTTTTGTGATTGTTCGTTCTCCAAGACGTTTAAGCACACATCATCTATCGCAAATCCACATACGAATGATGCCCACAATTTGGAGTGCTAGCCCCAATAGAGATTGAAATTTTTTTTCCTTCTCTGCCAAAATCCAGAGAACTCAACATTTGCAAAAACAAAAATATTATTTCTTTTTTGGGTTTCAACTTTTTATTTTTATGTATAGATAAGCCATCACTTAAAATTCTATTCGTAATACAACTATTATATTTAGGCAGTTTAAGCAAATTACGCATACACCCCTATTAATAAAATATCATATAATTAATCGTAAAAGCTTTTATGACATTAATTTTGTCATATAAAATTCATTACTTTGAACCAATTGAAATCGTGCAAAGTCATTCTTTGTGTGCGACCCAATTGGTTCATACGACGTTAACAATGAACAAAAACCATTTCGGTATACAAGTCATAAGCGGTCATTAGCCAGGCATTATGACTACCCAGTAGCATGAATATCAAAATCGATACAACCTAATGAATAATATATATCATATCTTTTTTTTCGCGCGATATCCTTTGACCAAACATAAGGCACGGAAAGTCACCATTAATGTTCAATCGTACTAGTCTCGATTTTTAGGTAAGCCAAAAATATTCAAGTGACATTGATCATATCAATTCACATGGACTTGGCCATTATCAGTCTATCATATCAAGGGATCCACTGATATCTCTTTATACGAGAGTGACAAATTCTATCTTAATTACACACCTCCACATATTATTCACATGGTAACCAATCATAATCTTTATACTCTTTCTATTAAAGACAACGTTTGATTGTGTCAAATTACTATGCTCTTAATATCGAAGGCTATGATAATCTCAATTTGAAGGACTAAATGATATAGTTACCATGAGTAACAACTATGACTTAATCCATGTGGTGTCCTCATGGAGGGTCGGTCCAGTACCTTATTCCCTAAGTCTCGATTCCTATCCATATACGCATGATCATCACATGACCATGAATGAAAATTCACACTAGTCTTAATACATTATAGTACTCAGTATAATGATCAACTCAAGACATTTAGGATATTTCAACAAATACCCATGGATCTTACTATAAGGTAAACATACAATCACATATAATAAAACAATAAATGAAAACCTCAATTTTATTAATTAAAATTATAAGATAAACAATGTTTGTAGATTGACCTAGGGCACATGCCCCAACATGTTGCGTTAACTTATTGGTTGCATACAAAGAATGACTTTGCGCAATTTCAATTAGTCCAGAATAATGAGTTTTATATGATAAAATTTATGACATAAAAGCCCATAAAATTTATTGTATGCTAACTTATTAATAGGGGTGTATGTCTAATTTTTTTAAACTACCTATATACAATTGTTGTATTATGAATAAGATTTTAAATGGGGGCTTATCTACATGTATAAATAGAGGCTGAAACCCTAAAACGTTTGGAGATTTTTGTTTTTGCTATTTTCTAGTTCTTTGGACTTTGGGAGAGAAAGAAAAATATTTTTTTATCTCTCTTGGGGCTAGCACTCTGAATTGCAATCGCCATTCTTGTGTGGATTTTCGATAGAGGACAGGGGCTTGAATGACTTGGAGATCGAACAATTAGAGAAGGAAATCACGGATTAAGTTAAGGTTTACTTTAGTAAATCTAGTTAAATAGAACTTGTTTCCAATCTTAGTAAGGTATTTCAAAATTTGTTTTGAGTTTTTCGCGGCGTATGAATTCTAAAACCCAACATAGCTGGGTATAAAACGATGTAACCATTATAAAAGAGGGAAGAGACCTTCTAATTGTCTCATCCTCTACAGCTTCTTTTCTTTCTCTTTTTTGCTTCAGCACTTGCCTTTTATTTTATATTCTGTGTTGTGTTGGATCCATTTTTTAGAAGTTATTTATGGCACCAGTTTTCAACATCACGTGATAATGATTCATGACGAAGGTACTTCTAGTGAGCTATTTTTCACTCATAAATTTCTTTCTTTACATGGTTGTTATCATCAGACACTATGTGATACCATAAGTGATGCTGAACATGTTAGTAGCTATACTTAGAGGCATATGGTCTTTTTTCTTACTTTTCTAAATAAAAAAAAATAGATGACCTTGCTTTTTTGTTTGGTATTACAAAACCAGATTATATTTGTGAGGCTGTCAACCTTTTTAGCTGATCCTATAATACATACTTTAGAATTCGTGTCTTTCAAAATGCTTTAGAGGCCACCTTAAGATTTCCACCAGACCCATTTATCACCAAACTTCTTTTTAGTTACAACCTCAGTCCTACTTAGATAGTTCCCAACTCTTGGCATCATCATGTGTTTTTTAGTGCGCTGTAAGAAACTTAGGTTTCCTCCCTCAATAACTTTGTTCAAAATATTTTCTAAGTAAAAAATAGTTATGCATCACATGTAAGATGGATTACTTTTGCTCACCGAAGGTCTATCATACCCATTGTAGACAACCTGTCATTTCTTCAGCCGAACAGTGAGTGGAAAAACAATTTTTTTATGTTAAATGGAATGTTGGTTCATAGCACACCATTTTCCCCCATAAGTGGGGCACTACCTTAGATATTCCTCTTACACAATATCCTCTCACCAAAGAGGAAAAAATATGAAAAAGCACCCTGTAGTGAAGAGCATGCCCAAATTATGGATGTCGATATATTAGGAGAGCCAATACTGGTTGATCTAGGTCTTAGCCCTATTAGAGGAGGGGGTATATATTCTTATCCGCTTTTATTTTTCTTCTTTTTTTCTCTTTTCTTTGTTTTTGATAATCTTTTGTCATTTTTCTTGAAGCATTGGAGATCCAAACCCTAATAGCATAGAGGAAAAAGAAGAGATAAACTAATAGTCAAAAGAAGAGGTGATAGGAGAATGTAGGATCTTGTTCCCAATAAATTGAGGTTGAAGTGGTACCTCAACCTCCTTTTGCACCTCCACAACCTATTGTGAATCAATATGCCATGTTCCTTATTGGGGAATAAATACTTTTGATAGCACTGTTGGTTCTGATGTCATTACAACGGAAGTGTATTACAAAGCTTGTACATCCTATGACTGAGCTTGAGCTTCTATACTGAGTCAGGAATCTCTTGACAACCATCTTAATTTGGCTAGTGCAAAGGCAAGTAAACTTTTTTTTATTTAAATCTCACTTTTTTTTTAGATAATATTGTACTTAAGTGAGACCTCTAACTGATCAAATTAGATTTTCAAGCTTAATCAAGAACTCCAATCTTCCTTAATGGAAAAGAATGCTAAAGAATGCCATTTTGAGGAGTGTGAAAAACTAGAGTAGGAGAACACCATGCTGAGAGAAACTCGTGAAATGGAGATTCACAAAGGCATCTTGGCACATAAAGCTTCTCAAGAATATCTTACTGAGCTGAATGACTTCATCATTGAGAATGCTGATTTTCTTATTACCAATGGTTGGAATAAATGCATTATAAATATTAGAACAAATATTCTATCACCGACAAGGAAGCGTAAGACCCAGATTCATTAGATGTGGAGGAGGATATTGGCGCCTCAACCACCATTCAAGGTGAAGACCAGATTTCTTGAAATGTTCATGACACTCCATCTTAGGATTCTTTTTGCAGGCTCTCTCATTCTGGCTTCTAGGTCCTTTTTTTGTTAATGCAACCATATATCGGTTATTATTTTAGCCTTTCTAGGCTTTAACTTTTACGCATTTTCCATGATTGAACTTTTATGCCTTCCTAGGGTCAAATTTTTATGCCTCTAGGCTTTGAATTTTATGCCCTTCTAGGCTCGGACTTTTATGCCTCTAGACTTCTTTTGTAAGATAACCATTTATTGGTTGTCTCCAAGTCTTTAACTTTTTTTTGGCATAAGCCTTTTTGGGCCACTTTTTATGTAGCCATTACGTGGCTTTTCTATGTCGAATACTCAGTTTCTTTTTTTGAAAAATGAGTATTCTATGTTGAATACTCAAGTTTTTTTAAAGTCTGAGTGTTCTATGTTGAACACTTAGTGTTTTTTTAAATAGGAGTGTTTTATGTACAATACTCGGTTTTTTGTTAAAGACTGAGTGTTCTACGTTGAACACTCAGTTTTTTTAAAGGCAGATTGTTCTATATTGAACACTCTTTTTAAAAAAAATATTGAGTGCTCTATGTAGAACACTCTATTTTTTTTAAATAAGAGTGTTTTATGTCTAACTCTTAGTTTTGTTGTAAAGACTGAGTGTTCTATGTTAAACACTCATTTTTTAAAAAGATTGAGTGTTCTTACTCGGTCATTTTTTTTTCTTAAAATACAAGTATTTTAAGTCCAACATTCAGTTTTTTGTTAAAGATTAAGTGTTCAATATTGAACACTCAATTTTTTCTTAAAAATTGAGCGTTCTATGTTGAACACACATTTTTTGTAAAGACCGAGTGTTCTATGTTGAACACTGAGTTTTTTTTGAAATACAAGTGTTTTATGTCCAACACTCAGTTTTTGTTAAAGACTGAGTGTCCTTTGTTGAACACTTAATTTTTTAAAAAATTGAGTGTTCTATGTCCAATACTCTTTTTTTTGTTAAAGATTGAGTGTTTTATGTTGAACACTCATTTTTTTAAAAGACTAAGTGTTCTATGTCGAACACTCAATTTTTTTATATAAATAAAAGTGTTATATGTCCAACACTCAGTTTTCTCATAAAGACTGAGTGTTATATGTTGAACACTCATTTTTTTTAAAAGACTGAGTGTTCTGTGTTGAACACTCAGTCAATTTTTTTTTTTTTTAAATACGAGTGTTTTATGTCCAACACTCAGTTTTTTGTTAAAGGTTGAGTATTATATATTAAAAACTATGTTCTTTCTTATTGACTGAGTGTTCTATGTTGAACACTCATTTTTTTAAAAGACTGAGTGTTCTATGTTGAACACTCGATTTTTTTAAAAAAATTTGAGTGTTTTATGTCCAATACTAATTTTTTGTTAAAGATCGAGTGTTCTATGTCCAACACTCAGTTTTTTTAAAGACTAAGTGTTCTATGTTGAACACTCATTTTTTTTAAAAGACTAAATGTCCTATGTTGAACACTCGATTTTTTTTAAATACGAGTTTTTATATCTAACACTAAGTGTGTTTTCTTAAAGGCTGAGTGTTTTATGCCCAACAATCAGTTTTTCTTAAAGACTGTGTGTGTGTTAAGTCCAACACTAAGTTCTTTTTTAAAGACTGAGTGTTATATGTCCAACGCTCAGTTTTTTCTTTAAGATAAAGTGATTTATGCTCAACACTCAGTTTTTCTTGAAGATTGAGTGTGTAAAATCCAACACTCAATTTTTTTTTTAAGACTGAGTGTTCTATCTCCAATACACAGTTTTTTCTTTAAAGACTGAGTGTTCTATGTAACACTCAGTTTTTTAAAGACCGAGTGTTCTATGTTGAATGCTTTTTTTTTAAAATAAATAGGTCAAACACTCCGTGTTTTATGCTATAGCATTATGATTGAAACATGAATATGAAACAATTTATGCCTTCTAGCAAGGCATTTATATTCGAAACGAAAGATGAAATTCGAACACTATGTGAATTAATAATTTAGAATGGAAAATAATTCTTAAAAAAAACTCTTACTAGCCTACCGGCAGTACTTGCACAAATTGATGATACTCCACGATCTTGAAACTTCTTGTCCTTTCAATGTCTCAAGCCTATAAGATCTGGGCTTAGTTACTTTCTTGACCATATATGGCCTTTCCCAGTTAGGTGACAACTTTCTCTTTGACAAGGGGTCCAAGACTTCAATCTTTCTCAGTGCATAATCTCCTTGTTTAAAGGTTCGACCTTTAACTTTTGCACTGTAGTATTTGGCTAACCTATTATTAAATGCAGCCACCCTTACTACAACTTGGTCTCGAGTTTCATTTAAAAGATCCAAGTTATGCCTCGGACTTTACTAGTTTGACTGCTCATCAAAATTCTGCATTCTAAAGGACAACATCCTAATTTCAATAAGTATAACAGCTTATTCCCCATCGGCAAGTTGGAAAGCTGTTTTTCACATTGTTGTCTTGCTAGTTGTCCTATATGCCCATAAGGCACTATGCAACTCATCTGTCCAAAGTCCTTTGGTGCAATCCCACTTTTTCTTCAAACCATCTAGGATTATTCTATTTGTCACTTCAGTTTTTGCTTATTAGCTTGTGGATAGGCAACTGAAGTAAACCTCTGCTTGATCTGCAACTATTTGCAATAGTCACAAAATTTCCATTATCAAATTATTTTCCATTATCAGTCCCCAAGACTTGATGAATGTTATATCTATAGATGATCGACTCCTAAAAGAATTTTTAAATCTTTTGATCAGTAATACAAGCTAATGGTTCCACCCACTTTGTGAATTAATCAATGACTACCACCTCGAGTTTTATCTATCCTGATGCTAGTGGGAAAGGCCTTAAAATATCCATTTCCCACATTGCAAATGGCAAGGATGATGTAATATGTGTTATGTGCTCTGCTGATTGGTGGTGTAATAGTGTATACCTCTTACACTAATTGCATTTTCTAGCAAACTATATTGAGTCTTTTTGCATGGTTGGCCAACAAAATCCCTGGCGAAGTATTTAAAGGCCAGTACTCGTCCTCCCAGGTGTTATCCACATATTCCTTCATGAACCTCGCGCAATGCTTAATCTGCCTCTATTGGTGATGAACATTTTAGCAATGGCTAAATATACGATCCTTTGTACAAAATTCCTTCTAAAATTGTATATCGTGCTGCTCTCGTCATTAACTTTTTTACTTCTTGTAAATCTTCAGGAAACAACCTTTGCTCTAAGTATCATATTTTTTTTCCTTCAACGAGATCTAACTTTGACAACTCATCTGCCTCTGTATTGTTTTCTCGAACAACATGGTAAACTTGACGATCAATAAAATAACTCATTGCCACTCTCATAAGATAATAATACTACTTCAACTTTGGATCTTTACTTCATATTCTCCTTGTAACTACATGACTACTAACTAGGAATCACTATTAAGATTTAAGAGTTTAACATGAAGAGCTTTAGCTATTCCAAGTTCGGCTAACACGACTTCATATTCTGCTTCATTATTTATGGTTGGGAAATCCAACTTTACGGCATACTTGACTTCGAACCCATCAGAGCTGATTAGGATCACGATCATGCTACTTCCTATATTGTTGCATGATCCATCGATATACAACGTTCAGTACTCTTTGTCATCACCTTTTATCTTGCTTGAACTTTCTTCTTCCTCAAGAAGTGTACATTTAATGATGACATCTACCAAAGATTGTCCTTTAATAGCAACCCTAGGTTTGTAGGTAATATCATATTCAACCAACTCCATAGCCCAATTTATCATTCTTTCACTAAATTCTTGACTATGCAATATCCTTCTCAACGTCTGGTTTGTCAAGGCCACATTTGGATGGGACTGAAAATAAGGGTGCATTTTTCTTTCTGCCATCACTAATGCCAACATGAGTTTCTCAGCTTGTTTATATCTAGTTTCTACACCTTGCAATACCTTACTAACATAATAAACTAGTTATTGTGTACTGGTTTCTTCTCTCTCAAGAATGACACTCAGTGTTGTTTCAGAAACAATTAGATAAAGGAATAACACCTCTCGTGTTGAGGACTTGACCAAAGTAGGCAAGCTTTATAAGTATCTCTTCAACTCTTCAAAAAGGTTTGGACAAGTTGAATTCAACTCCAAATTTTTAGGATTCTTTAAAGTATTAAAGAATGGAACACGTCTGCCAGCTGACTTCGATATGAATCTCCCAAGAGTTGCTACTCTTACTATGAGTCTTTGCACATCCTTAACATTCTTCAGAACCTTCATATTGACTATCACCTCAACCTTATCATGACTAGCTTCAATGCCTTTCTTAGACACCATCAAACCTAGAAATTTATTAAAGCAACTCAACAACATATTTAAAAGGAATCAAATTCATGTTGTCTTTTTATGAACATCAAAAACTTGTCGTAAGTCTTCAATGTGATCTTCTTAATTCAGAGTCTTTACAAGCATGTCATTAACATATACTTCCATGTTCTTTCCAATTAGTGGTTTGAACATTTTACTAACTAGCCTTTGATAGGTTGCGCCTGCATTCTTCAATCTAAAGTGCATCATTCTGTAGCAATAAAGTTTGTGCTCTGTAATGAATGATACCTTTAGTTTATCTAACTCTAACATTTGAATCTGGTTGTAACCATTGAATGCATCTATGAAGCTGAGAAGGTCATGAACCGTGGTTGCATTAACGAGTATATCAATTCGTGGTAATGGAAAGAAGTCTTTAAGACAAGCATCATTCAAATTCGTGAAGTCAATACACATTCGCCATTTTCCATTAGATTTCTTCACCATTACTGGGTTTGCCAACCACCGGATATAGAATCTCTTCAATAATCTGGGCCTTTAATAGCTTCTTAACTTCTTCTGCAATTGTTTTTTTCCTCTCTTGAGCAAATGCTCTTTTCTTTTACCTTATTGTTTTCTAGTTGGATTAACATTCAAATGATGAATGATTACTTCTGCATCAGTACCAGTCATATGACTTGGTGTTTATGCAAAAACACATTTATTTTCTTGCAAGGATTTTTTCACTTCAACTCTGACTTTTAGGTTCAAATCAGAACCTATATAGGTCAATTTTTTAATTCATCCTTGTCTATAACAACAAGGATTAATTCTTCAGCCGGTTCTAATCTCATTTTTCATTCATCATTAACATCAAGTGAATCTACAGGAAAAACTTGTCGCCAACACTATTAGGTCTAAGAACCATCAAGTAGCAACTTCTAGTCATTTTTCGATTTCCTCTTATTTCTGCTACGGCATTGGGGGTTGGGAACTTCATCTTCAAATAATATGTTGAAGGAACAACCTTAAACTTATTGAGCACTATCCTTCCAAATATTATATTATAGGCTGATGGTGCCTTAACAACTAAAAAATTCACTATGGCAGTTACGTTCCTTGACGCCTCCCCAATAGTAACTGAAAGACAAATGGAGCCTTCAACCTTAACTTCAGCCTTGTTGAAGCCATATAAAGGTGCTAAAAATGGTGTAAGTTCGTTGTCAACATATCGCATATTGGAGAAAGCTTTGTGGTATAAAACATCAACTGAACTTCCATTATCAATAAGCATATGTTTGACAGTAAAGTTTCCTACCATGATTTCAATTACTAAAGGATCATTATGGGGAAGCTTAATTCCTTCTAAATTATCATCGGTAAAGCTAATGTTGCATTCTAATCGTGCCTTCTTGGGTAGTATCTTAACCATGAGAGACTCTTGCATATGCTTTTCTAAATGATCAAGATATTCTTGAGGCTATTGGTCCTCCGAATATTACATTGATCACACCTTCAAGTTGTGCTTGCCTTCCTCATTTGTTTTCATCTTTTCTACGATCATCATGCATTCCTCCTTTACAATCACCATGCTTTCTAGCATCATTGATTTTCACAAACTAGTTTAGATGGCCTTTCCAGATCAAGAACTTTATTTCTTCCTTCAAGTGCTTACAATCTTCAACATCATGACCGTGATCTTTATGAAATATGTAATATAGAGCTTTATCTCCAGTTGCTGAATTACCTTTCATTATTTTTGGCCATCTTATGAAGGACTCTACCTTAATCTCCAATAAAATGTGTCCCCTTAAATGGTTCAAAAGGGTAAAAGTCAAAAATCTATTAGCACTGTTCGGTGCAATTCTGGGGTTTAATGTGAACTTTGGTTTCTTATTGGAATCAAGATTCTTGTTGTCCGATCTACTCCTCTTTCTAGCATCTCTTCTATCTTTCTCTGGTTGTATTATCTATTCAACCAATATGTACTTTCCTGCCTTTCATTATAGCTCGGCCATTGTGGTAGTCGGGTTCTTGGCTAAAGAAAACTTGAGGTGTTCATTAGTCATCCCATTAATAAGGGCCACTACAGCAACATATTGGTCTAAATTAGGTACTTTTAGAGCCTCTGATGCTCATAAAAAAGGCGGAACTCCTAGCATGAGTTTTACCACCTATGAATTGGTTAAAAAACAACTCACTCAATTAGTTAAATGAACGAATATAGCTTAAAGCAAGTTATATGTACTAACTCTCTGCTGGACCCTTCGGGGTTTGAGGAAAAGCTTTGCATTATACCGCATCAAATACTTCATGTAAGAGTAACACAAAATTAAAATTTAGAATGTGCTCTGTAGGATCTCATATCCCATCATACTTATCAATAGTTGGCTTCTTAAATCCCTTTGGTAGTGGTTAGTCAAGAATGTTGTGAACAAACGAAGGTGAACCGCCCTTATATATTACCAAATATGTAAGCTGAGGACGAGGGCCAAGGTCACTACAAGAAAAATGATATTTAGAAATGGAATTAGCAACGGAATTAAGTTTCGTTGCTAAGAAAAAGTGGTTAGAGACGGAATTGAGACAGACTAATTCAGTGACGGAATTGATAGAGATTAGAGACAAAAATAAAGACGGAATTAAATTTTGTCTCTAAATAATGGCGCCAACATTCCCACCAAAACTTTCTTTTTTTATAACCGTTCATCAAATCTCGAGATTCATGTGTGTTTCGATCTAGATGCCCCAAAAATAGGGACCAACTACAATAGAACTCCCTCTCTCTCTCTCTCTCTCTACCGATTCCCTCACCGCTCTCTCTCTCTCAACGAAATCCCTCACCGCTATCTCTCTCTCAACGAAACCTCTCTCCCTCGCTCTCTCTCTCTCACCGCTCTCTCTCTCTCACCGTCGCCGCTCTCTCTCTCTCACCGTCACCGCTCTCTCTCTCTCACCGTCGCGCTCTCTCTCTCACCGTCACCGCTCTTTGCTCTCTCTCTCTCTCTCTCGACGCTCTCTCTCTCTCTCTCTCTCTCTCTCTCTCTCTCTCTCTCTCACCGCTCTCTGCTCCCTCTCTCTCACCGGATCTCACTCACCGTCAACATTCTCTCTCTCTCACCGAAATCTCTCTCCCAAACCTTAACTCTCTGTCGTCGCTGCGATTGAGGTTACGATGAGGCCGTCGGGTCTGTCGTTGCCGTTTGCCAGAGATTGGAGCTCCGAAGCCCTAAGCCGTCGCCCCGCCCTAAGCCGTCGCCGCTGTACCTCACCATCTCCGAAGCGAGAACCATTTAATTTTGGTATTACTCATCTGTCATATTTTTGTTTAGGTTTTGATTGTTTTCCTATTTTCTTGGTTGTGAACATATGTTATTGAAAGTCTGAATTCTTTTGAAGAAATGATTGATTTTGCTTGCATTTCTGTTCTATAACTTGTGCTAATTTGATTTGTTTGAAGAGCTGATTTTTTTATTAAAATGTATTTGTTAGAAGTTTATTTTGAAAATGCTTAATTTATCATGGTTTATTTGATGGGTTTTGATTCTTTTTTTATTTACATTTTGTCCTAGTGGCATGTCTTTGAAATTGATATTGTTTTGGTGACATTGAATTGTTTTGGGGCTTCTGTTGTTCCTTTTGTGCAGCTAATCTTGTGATAAGGTACATACTTTTGTGGGTCTCAATCCTTTGCTTTTCTTTTTCATTTGAATCCAAATACAATCTGATCATTTTTTCCCATAAATTTCATCCTAATACAGTTTTATAGACTATAGTTTCACTGATTAGAAGGTTTATATCATCAAAGATATTGGCTTCTAAGCAAGTTTTGTATCTTCATTTACTTGCGCGATTTTCTCAGATTTGATCTTTGAAGTTTTGTGTTCCAAGTTTTCCAAAGTTGGGAGAATTTCAATCGCGAAGCTTAAATTTGGTCTTCGACTCTCCATCATCTCAACAAATTAAAAACATTCAAGTTTTTTAGGATTGTAGAGTGTTGAGAGTTGTTTGCCTTATCCCAACTACATTTGTGGTTACATGAATCCCTTTCCTCTATTCTACTTTATCACAGAGTCATGGACTAGTGTTGACTGTTATATGCTTTTCTTGTGATATTAACTATTAAGCGCATGAGAGAAAATGTATTGTATCTGTTACTTTTTTGTGTCAAAAGTGTTTATCTTAGACTTAAGCTTGACTAGGATTTATTATTTTCTTTTCTAATATGATTTGTGTAGCCAAACTTGGTGTGCTATACCAAGGACCAACTCATGCTGAATTTTTCTCAACCTTTTGCATATCAGTTGCTCAACTAAACTGTTTGAGTTTTTTTTTTTCATCAGTAACAGTCAAAGGACGGTGTAAATAGTTTTGGTGGTCTAGGATTTGTTTATTTGTTTAATTTCTGTTTCCAGTTATCATTCCCAATATATCCTTCCTCATTTTTCATTGTTTTCCGACCATGTATTCCTTATTTTCTTCATTTAATTAGCACAATCGACAAAATATCTTACATGGTTTGGGTCATTTGCTAACTGGTGACATGATATATGTCCCTTACTATAGTTTCTTGATGTTCTATGCAAGTTTGTGAATTTCGGTGAGCCTTAGAAGAGTTATGTGTCACTCGCTCTTTTAACTTTGATTTCTACCTTTTCCCTGTGACAAATGGGTGGCAACATCGTTGGATTGTAACATGCTTACTTGAAAACCACTTGACCAACTTAAAGGATTCATTGCTTTCGCTTTCGCTTTAATGCTAGGTTTTGATTCTCATTTATTAGATGATTTGGATCATATCTACTACTTTTTGTATGGAAGATGGACTGTGGACTGATTACAATGATGGAACATGGCCATCATGCTGCCGCGGACCCAGATTTGATATGAAGGAGGTATTTTCTATTTGTTGGGTACTTTTTTTTTACTACTTATTAGAAGACCATGTCAGTTCTATGGCTACTATGTTGCCTCACGGCTCAATGGTTTGCCAAGTCGACAAGCGTGAGAAGTGACAATAAAATTGCTTGCTAGTTCAGTTAAAAAGACAGCAAACATGATATCAAGTTTAGCTTAAGACTAGATTCCTGTGCTTTACTTGTACAATCTACCAACTGAAGCTAATCGTTAGTGAAATGGGATGGTTACCCGAATTGGTATCTGATGTTTCTGTGCGTTCTTATATGGGTTAGATGGACCTTCTCAATTTGGGTGGTATAATTATGCTTTAAACCTGAATCTGGCAAGTCTCAAACAATTCAAGCTTATATTCCAAAAGTATGCTCTAGATTGAACTCCTAGTCTTATTATTTTTATATCATGTGATATTCATTATCTCTCATCACTGTCCAATTTGCTCTATTTTCTTCTTTTTTTCTATCTGTATCGACTTACTACAAATGTTATTTATGTCTTAACTATAGCATCACTTAGTATGTATACTAGCTGTCTTAACTGGTTCTCTCCCATTTTATGCCTTGGTGGGGCTTCCTCTATCATTTTATAGATGTGTAGCATGATCTTTCACTTTGTTGTTGTTTTTGTTTTTTGTTTTTTGTTTTTTTTTTTTTTTTTTGTTTTTCTGGAAGCCTAAACAGGCCGCTTTATTGTTACTTTAAGTTTAACATTAGGGTACTTGTGCGCTTAATATCTCACAAGTTTAATAGCAAAACATTGTTCTTATGGTACGTTCCTTTCAGCATTGGTTTATGTGTTCACGTGGTATTTTGCAAACATTCTTCCACTTATTTTACTTTTTCTAATTTTCTTATTGACAATTCAACATAATCTTCTGTATTAAATTTAATCCTCTCAACTTCCTATTGTTTGATGTCTCTTGAATCTTTAATTTAATTGTAATAATTCTATGTAGCTTGTTTTCAGTGTCTTGAATTTGGGTCATCTTTGAATCTATTGTCATGTTATATCCTTACATGTCACATTGTGTAGTGTAATGTTTTTTTTTTTACTATTTGGTGACGCATTTGATTTGTTTTCCCTTTCATCAGCTCCATGAAAGTCTAGCTCCTCGTGCGGCTGACCCTAATAATGATTGGCATGACTATAAATTAAATCATGCACGGTGCAAAGTATCTCAGATCCAATTTTTGCAAGGTAATTAATCACTTTACCTTTGTTTGTTTAAAGCTTTATTGGATCAAGCTTCTCTTGTAAAATCAGGTGGATTTACCATTTGTTCTAATGAAGCAGGCTTCAGGAACCAAATGTTGGACGCAATTAAGGGTGTTTCAAAATCCAATAAATATGTGTTGTTCATAAATTCATGTTTTGCTCACAGCCAATTCGAGAGACAAGACACGTGGTTTGCAAATGATTCTCCTATGATTGAAGACAAGGTACCTTTTTTCTCCCCTTAATCTAAAGGCACTTGTTCTTTTTCTTTGCTATGAATTGTCTTCCTGCTTTCCTGAAAGGCTTACTATATTTACTAATATCTACTTGAAGAGACTTGTTAGTTAGTGGATCTTAAAAATCCCTTGTCAGAGGAGGAGTTGGTTTTCACCATTTTTAATTACTACGCACATTTTTTGAAGGTTCTTTTACACTAGTAATACATTTTGGGAATATTAGCCTACATGTGAATTAAGTTAACGACAATGAATTTTCATCGGTGAAGAAAGATTTGCACTGTAAATGGAGATAGTTTTTTTGCAGTTTCATTTTGTTTATCTTGAGTTTGATCCATTTTGCAATATTTGCATAGCGTGGCCCTATCAGTAGGTGACTGGTTCTTCGATCGAGTGGGAGTTAGTGCCATAATCGCCTATATCACTGTGACAATACCTGCCATAAACTGGTTTTCAAGTGAGAGATGAGGAATTTAAAGCATATCATGTAACTTTTATAGTTGTTTACATGACTTTTAGATTGATACTTCTTTTTGTGCATATTTAGAGGATTGTAAGTTTTTTTTTGGTGGTTGTTGAATAATAGGATTGGTAGTTTTTGTGAATACTTAAAAATTTGGAACATTTATTACACTTGACAAGCTTTCGTGGATATATAAATCTTTTTCAATGTCGAATTGTTCATTTTTTTTCTCTCATTTGAATATTTGTTGATATATATTGTCAATGTATGTATGTCAAATTCTATTTTTTTAGGGGATGTTAGCACCCCTAAGGAGTTGTTGGAGGGGGTGCAGGCGATGGCGTAGGTCCTATGGTTGTATTTTCAGGTTTAGAGGTTATGGAGAACCAATTGGATTGAGCTTAGTTTTGAAAACTAAACAAAGCGGAATCGAGACGGATTAGCAACGGAATTCAGAGATTCCGTTGCTATTCCGTCTCTAATTTATGACAAAATAGCCGAGCCCAACTGGGCAAAACTAAACTTTGATATTAAATAGCAACGGATCAGAGACGAAATTCATTAATTAGCAACGGATCAAAGACGGAATTATTGCATTCCGTCAACGTTCCTATGCTAATTAGAGACGGATCAGAGACGGAATGCAATAATTCCGTCTCTGATCCGTTGCTAATCGGAGACGGATCAAAGATGGAGTGCAATAATTCCGTCTCGTATTAGCAACAGAGACGGATTAGAGACGAAATTATTGCATTCAGTCTCTGATTCGTCTCCGATTAGCAACGGATCAGAGACGGGATACAATTACAACTGTACCCTTTACAAGAATTTGCTTTCTGTTCCTTCTCTGTTCCGTTTCTAAATTCCATCTCTAATCCGTCTCTAATCAGCAACGGAAACCATTTCCGTCGCTGACTAAATCAGTGACGACGATTTTAGAGACGAAATAGATTCCGTCTCTATTCCGTTGCAGAATTGAATTAGAGACGGAATTTATGATAATCAGAAACAAAAATTTCCGTTTTCGATCTGTTGTTTTTTTGTAGTGGGTGTTCCAACACCCATCGCTCCACCTGCCTCTTTATCTTTTTACTATGATCATGTACATTATGACTAGAACTAAAAGAGCCAACAGAGGTTGCTCTTTGAGGAAAATTGCAATCAACTCCACTCAAAACTTGTACTTGCTCCTGTAACCTGAATGTTTTTTTCCTTAGCCTGACCACTTTGTTTTTAACAGGTGGTTCTCCAACCTTTCCCTTTCCGTGTTCAATCGTTCATTTTTCTAACTCCTCCCTGATATCACTCTTTCCCTTATCAAAGGTATTACGATTTTTTTCTCTAGACCGTGATCTTCGTATAGGAGGTGTATGATGTAATTATCAATCTACTCTGGCTGTTCTTGATCGATGATGAGATGGGTCTCGCACCTTGTTATTACTAGTGTGCTGAGTAGTGACTACCATAGAATATGTATATTTATGTTCTCTATTGAACACTCAATTTCAGTCTTTTTTTAAAAGGACGAGTGTTCTTTTTCGAACACTCAGTTTTTCCAAAAAACTGGGTGTTCTATGTCGGACACAATTTTTCCAAAGAATTAGGTGTTCTATGTCGAACACTCAGTTTTTTCGTAAGAAGCAACCCTTCTTCTAGTGCCAAAAATGTTGTGGAAACAACACCTCGACCTTGATCCTCGATATCGGAGACGCGAATCGTCGTGACCTTGTGATAGGATCACTTTTTTGTCAAAGTCTGCAAAATAAATCCCAGAGTGGGGACCTTCGGAAAAAACACTCCGACGCTCAAGTTAGTAAAATCTCGAAGCGAGAGCCTTTTTTTTAGAATTTCGCACGTATCTTTTGTTTGAGTCGATTTTCCTATTTATTGTTATGTGAACAGAATGTATCTCGAATTTGAGATAACAATGTATTTTAAATCCCAACTCCCCTAAGATTGTCTTTATCCTTATTAATTTGAAGTCTATTTCAAATAAGATAATTTACAACAACCTTCTTGCCTCACCATGCTTGACTCAACAATGAGCTGTAACATTTATCAAAATCGCAAGTTTTTTTCTTGTCGATCTAAATGATTTGTATCTCGAGGCACCATAGTGCTATACCATATCTGATACATAAAAGGAAAGTGTATGGCTACAAAATGAAACTACTAATTACATAGGTTCACTACAAAAAAATAGCAGATCAGAAACAAAAATTTTCGTCTCTGATTAGCATAAATTCCGTCTCTAATTCAATTCTGCAACGGAACAGAGACGGAATCTATTCCGTCTCTAAAATCATCGTCGCTGATTCAATCAGCAACGGGAATGTGTTTCCGTTGCTGATTAGAGACGGATTAGAGACGGAATTTAGAAACGGAACAGAGACGGAACATAAATGGAAATTCTTCTAAGAGGACAATTGTAATTGCATTCTGTCTCTAATCCGTTGCTAATCAGAGACGGAATGCAAAATCCCGTATCTGATCCATCTCTGATTACCAACGGATCAGAGACGGAATTATTGGATTTCGTCTCTGATCCGTCTCTGATTAGCAACGGATCAGAGATAGAATTATTATATTCGTCTCTGATCCATCTCTGATTAGCAACGGATCAGAGACAGAATTATTATATTCTTTCTCTGATCCATCTCTGATTTGCAACGGATCAGAGACGGAATACAATAATTTCGTCTCTGATCTGTTGCTGATTCATGCATCTATTCCTCGAAAATTAGAGACGGAATAGCAACGGAATCTCTTAATTCCGTTGCTAATCCGTCTCAATTCCGCTTTTTTTGTTTTCAAACCTAAGCTTAATCCAATTGGTTCTCCATAACCTCTAAACCTGAAAATACAACCATAGGACCTACTCCATCGCCTGCACCCCCTCCAACAACTCCTTAGGGGTGCTAATATCCCCCAAAAAAGCAGAATTTGACATACATACATTGACAATATATATCAACAACAAATATTCAAATGAGAGAAAAAAATGTACAATTCGACATTGAAAAAGATTAATATATCCACGAAAGCTTGTCAAGTTTAATAAATGTTCCAAATTTCTAAGTATGCACAAAAACCACCAATCTATTGTTCAATAACCACCAAAAAAAACTTCCAATCCTCTAAATATGCACAAAAAGGCCTTATACAATCTATAGCAACAAGAGTGTCAGGACAGCACATTTACATGAAATTCAACATCATAGATAAGTAAATAGATCATGTACATAGCTACTCAGTTAACTCAAAAGGGATAGCAAAAGAGGGGGAACACAACCATATATCAAGTCGGGTACAGCTTTGGGTCCCCAATGAGGGCTATGGCAAAGATGAGACGACGCTTCATTCCCCCACTATAGCTGCTTGTTCTCATTTTAGCTGCCTCACTGAGTTTTACCTCTGCAAGGGACTTTTCATCAACCTATATCATTGGTAATAAAAGAAAATGTTAGTATGTGACATCCTAAATTGTCTTACATCTGTATTGCAGCATGTAAAATCAACCAGGTTCATGCTCATTGTAAGTCCACTCCCTAAGCAATGAATCATATAGATGATAAGGGGACAGAAAACTTATTCATTGCCCTTTCAAATGAAAGATTAGAAATGTATAAATAAAAGCCCATATAGACTTCCTTCATTTTTTTATATTTTATTTTTTGGTGTGGCTGATGAATCAGCAACTCTAGGTACTAATGATGCATCAACAACAAGGCCTCCCCTAGTACTAGTGGTAAGATTTTCAGAAAAAAAACAGCAAGCCATATGTACATATGAATTTGTAATTAAAAGGGATTCTAAGGTGGAATCATGGCAAGTTGGCAACAACCCTTTTTTTATGTGGCCCAAATCATATCATAATTTGTGGTGTCATTTTATTTGAATAAGGATTGTTTTGTATAAAAGTAAGTAGGTTAAGATTCAATACCATAAACAAAAATATTGTGTTTGAATCAAAGCATTAATTTCATATCTCCTCTTCAGAATTAATTAGGCCTTGCATCTTTTCCAATCACAATTACTAAGCAAAGATAAAAACATGCTCATTAATCACTATATAATTCTCTATTAGGATGTTAGCATAGTATATATGTGAACAATTAATTCAAAAACTAAAAGAAATATCTAATTCATACAAAATAGTAGTACTTTAATAATCAATATGTTAATATACTTGTGTTTCAGACTTTGTATATTTGGCAAGGGTTGAAAAACTCAAGTTCACCTTATACTTTCTTAGTGAAGATACAGAATTAAAACAGAATAATCCAACATGAGAAATTCAATATTAAATTTCTAACTTACAGAGGTTCAGAGAACTTCACTTTAACCTCTGTTGCTATGTTTTCATGCCTATAAGTCTGTTGCCCCCAACTCTTGGCTTTTTATTTATCTATACATAGGATAAACAAGAAGAAAACATGGAAAAAATCATGCTTGGTTAAGGCACTAAAGTTAACAAAATACGAGGTAGAAGCGTCCAATCATACATTAAAAGAACATAAATTACATTTTTCTCCCCCTCAATAGCTTCGTTAAGTGTTTCTCTTTCAACCAGAAGCATGGGAATAAATGCATACCTAAATTTTTGGCCATGCTTAGACCTTGAAGTAACCTCGTTGACCTTCTGGAAGGAACATGTTCCTTGAAATTTAAGCAATACTGGTTAGAAGAAATGAACAAGAAAATGTATAAATAAACAACACCCGATTAGGTCTCACCAACGAGATGGAAAGGTGGTAGCATACAATCAGCACTAGCAATAGCAAACATTAACTAGAAAATATATCAAAGAGAAAATAATTTTGAGTATCTCTAGCTTTTAGCCATAGCTAGAAAGATGGACCAATGCCATATTCAGTTTCAGCCATCATGGTGGAGGAGAACAACCACATAAATGACATTAATTCATAAGCACCAGATTCATAAAACAAAATAAAGAAGAAAGGAAAGGAAAATTAAGTAAAAAAAAAAACTAGCAAAAATAAACCGACCCTGTTGGAAATTCTTACTTTCGCCATTAATGGAAAACTTGAAAAAAAGACTCCATACATACCATTAATTCATAAGCACCAGGAACCAGCCATATATATGACATTAATTCATAAGCACCAGATTCAACTTCATAACTTTACATACCATTTCAGAAGTTATACACCTTAACTTTGTCACAGAATATTAATTAAGACAATGAAAGAAAGAGAAACATATATATTTAGAGCTTACACTGCGTGGCTTAAGGTACCGGTGGTGGTAATCATGAATTGAAGGCAACCTTAGAGGCCCGATACTCCATCTCCAAATCTCGATAGTGTGTTGTTCTTTGCACTGAGCACAACACACTCACTCCCATCATTCTTCACTTGGTCTTGTCCATCAAGTCCCTCCAAATCTTAAGTTTCTAACCATACGGTTAGAAACTTAAGATTTTTTTGATTGTTCTTGATCCTGACCTTGTATCGACACTTGCACTTTCAAACAATTTCTCTCGATCTGTTTCATTATCTATGACGACATATAAGAAAATCTAGCATTGAAAGAGCTCAAATACACTGATGTAGTAAAGAGGAAATGAAAAATCTACCCATAGAGTCATTTTTCGCAAGTGGAGCAACAATAGCAAGAAGTATAAATAACAAATAGATCCAAATTTCCCAGAAAATAAGGAAATGAACGACCACTTTCTATCTTGTGAAATCTCTTTGTACAGGCAGAAAACAACATATCAACTTCAGTTCAAAACTAAAAATAAATCTCAACAGTTAGAACAGATAAAAATTGAAGTTCAGAGAAAGATAACAAACAAAGAAAGAAAGACCCGCCAAGCTAATTAGGCCATTGTCAGAAGATCAAGTAGTAAAACGATTGTGTACTCTCGACTCATTTATATTTCATCTATTGGGTTTAACGTAGCCAATATTAGAAATTGAGAAGAAAGAATTAAGACTGAACTAGCTTTTCTTATTCAGTTTTTATGGCATATCTTTATGTACATACAACAGCTGTAACACCCGTGTTACTGATCTAACAACCTCATGTCTTAGATTAGTGATGAACTAAGTGAGCAATCAGACTAACTACTAAATTTTATTTCTAACATGCCCCCTTGAAACATAGATTAATAAAGACACTACTATGTTTGAAATTTTCCGTTAGTAAAACTATAGAAAGAAATATTCATGTCACATGGGCATTTGCAGCAAATGTGGAATACAAACAATTTAAGAGAACTTGTAGCACTTACCTCTACCAATCCGATTGACCGGAAACAAGTCCACAGAGCAGATACTGGTTAAGCACTTCTTTTTTTGGTTCCTTTGCTAACTTTGCTGACTGCTAAGAGGCAATATGCACGAAAATGAGAATATTTCGCTAACAAATGTAAAGTGTGGAGAAGTTTTGGTCCACAAACCTCTCTTCCTGGGTGGAATGGAATCTCTGGACCTCCAACAACTTCAACAGCGACAACACCGGCTAACTGCAATCAAACAGGTCATAAGATCAATCAAACAAAAGATTCAATACAGCAAATCAGTTCCTTAGATTTTCCAAGAAATACCTGATAGAAGTCGGTGTATGACAGAATAGGGAACTGTTCCTTGATGGGCTCCAGTCTTCGTCTTCACATTGAATGTCCCAGCAGAGTGCCATCTGCACCATCAAATCAAACAAATATCTCTTAATCCTTGATTCACCGAAAAAACACTAGCAAACCAAAGAAACCAAAAGCTATAATTCATCGTCTCAGCACTTACACCAATCGAAGCATCAGAGGCGCACATTGCTTCACGGAGATGAGAGCTCTAATATTCCTCCTAGCCTTCTCTAGAGCCTTCTTGTAGTCCCACTCACAGTCGGATACACAAATCAAGTAAAATAGGAAGCCAAACATGAAAATACGGTAAAGATCTTGCTCGCAAATCCTGAAAATTAAAAGGAACGGCGGCGAACAACAGCGACGGCTTAGGGTGCGGCGAGGGCACACGAGGAGGGTTTCGGAGGCTCCAATCTCCGGCAGACGGCGACGGCAGACCCGACGGCCTCGTCGCAGCCTCCATCGTAGCGACGACAGATCTCGGTGAGAGAGAGAGAGAGTTAACGGTGAGTGAGATTCTGGTGAGAGAGAGCGGTGAGAGAGAGATAGCGGTGACAGAGAGAGCGGTGACAGAGAGAGAGAGATATCTGCCGTCGAGAAAGAGGGATTTTTGGGGAGATAGGGTTTTCGGAGAGAGAGGGAATCGAGAGAGAGAGAGAGAGAGAGAGAGAGAGAGAGAGAGAGAGAGAGAGAGAGAGAGAGAGAGGGGATTTTTGTATGGTTGCTATTTTATTTTTGAATCATCGAGATCGAAGGATGCACGAATCTCGAGATTTGATGAACGGTTATAAAAAAACGAGTTTTGGTGGGAATGTTGGCGCCATTATTTAGAGACGGAATTAAATTCCGTCTCTATTTCCGTCTCTATTTCCGTCTCTGAATTTGTCCGTCTCAATTCCGTCTCTAACCACTTTTTCTTAGCAACGAAACTTAATTCCGTTGCTAATTCCGTTTCTAAATATCATTTTTCTTCTAGTGGTTTCCATATTCTTTACTTTCCTTAATATTACATTGGTTTCCATATTCATTAGTTTCCTTAACACCCCTTGAAACTCAAGATGAGTTTGTAGAAATCAACTTGAGTTTGTCAACTAAATCATGAAAGCGACCTGGAAGATGAGCTTTATTGAAAATGTCTAACGTCTGGTTAGAGGAGGAAACAACATAAAGCTTAAGAGTTTCTTGAACTAGATGTTGATGGACGAAATGACAATTATTCTTAATGTATTTTGTGCACTCATGAAAAACATCATTGTGAGCAATTTTGAATGCACTACAATTGTCACAATGCAAGATAGTAGCAATTAGTCATGCAGTCATGTGAAACTGCTTAACTGGTGCTGAATTCATTAAGAAAAAGGAAACTGTATGGCTACAAAAGGAAACTACTAATTACATAGGTTTCCATATTCTTTAGTTTCCTTAACATTGTTGCATTAACATTTCACGATCGTCTAATCTTATTCTATCGAAATAGTTTTTTTTCATCACAATTTTATTGAAGTAGTGGTATTTGCTTAATCAATCTATTGAGTATCCTTACATCATCGGATAAAGTGAAACCGTGAGTGAAACATTTAAAAAATTCAATATTTTTATTTAAATAAAGTAAAACTACAGAGTATTTCCAATGTTGTCTAGAAGAACAGGAAGGTGAGGGTCTTCCTACAAGTGTCGTGGTGCGTGCACATCCGAACCCCCCAAATATTACAAATAAAAAGAAAAATTCAGCACAGAGAGCCAAACCCCATTACATGTACTCATGAAAGTGGCCATTAAGCACAATGCAACTAAGAACAAGGTATCCATGGGGAAAAGGTAAAAGAAACCACTCGAAATATAATATGATGCTTTTAAATATGATCTAAGCTTTAAGCATTAATAGCTAATCGAGACTAGCTTATATAACATGCCTTTTACCCATCTAGCTCACTTGGATATATTCCAAACTAATACTTCATAGCAAAGCTTAGTTTTTCAACTTGAACAAACCAATAATCAGAAAATGACCTCAACAACTCAATCCAATTGCCGCCTATTCTTGAGAACGAAACCAATATTATGTCTCAAATTCCAAATGATATAATGAATAACATATATATTGCCACTAGTAGAGTTAACATAAAATGTTAGAGAATAGAACCCAATAGAACAAAAGGTGTTTGTCATACCAATTGTTAGACATGCATGAGAAAGGCCTTACTTATCTACCATGCATAGCTGAACTCATCATGCCACCACCATATCTGTAAATTTAGAAAGTAAACATAGTTCAAGTTCGAAGAAGTAGTTGGTCATACCTTAGAATGATTCTTTCAGCATACAAGTTAAATGAAGTGAAAATCGAAACCCATAGTTAAGAATCTCATGAAAGTGGTAGCTTATAGTCAAGAATTATAAATAATTAAGACAAAGGCATTTTTATTATAAGTAAGAATATCTCGTATTAAAAGTCTTGACAATGGCAATGAAATAACTAATATCTAATTTTGGTAGGTTATTAAACTGAGTTGTTGTTTTAAATGTACTAAAACACAACGCCCCGTCAAATGAACATGACATATTCCATTCTTAGCATTAAAATGAACCCTTCTCCAACACAAGAAAGTAGCAAAGACAAGTAATTTAAACCAAAAAGTAGCATGGACAAGTAGCTATGAATTATGATAGACTAGGTAACCAGTCAAGTAATTTAAATTATGAACAAAGAAAAAACATCTACCTGCAAATCAGAAGAGAATTTTAGAGAATTTTAATAAGATATGTTGGTGAAAGAAAAACGTAACAAGGGAAAGTAATTTATTTATCAGATTCCTTTGTTTTTGGATTACTAAGTTATAGAGAGAGAAGGCTAACTTGTCATCGTAGATTACTAAGAATAACAAAAATGGCAGTTCATGGATAAGAATAATCCTTTTTTTTTTTAGTGATTTTTTTTATTTAGCGATCAATTTTTAAATTCTAATTTGGTAAATGTAAGCGGGGACTCTTTGATGTGCACGCTACAAGTGTTGTACTAAAGGAGCATTGCCAACATTTTGTTTATACGTGACTGTGGCTGCCCCGTGCCTCGAGGCCACCGAACGAGTAGATGCGCGGTCCCGCAGCCTTGGTGACGTTTGTCGGCACGTCTACACTGCTCGATGTGCATGCTATTCATCGTATTATTTATATTATTTGCCAATTATTAGAGATACACATTAAGTTACAAGTATGGCTTGTGTTTTTTAGAGTTGCAAGTAGGTAACTAGTAAATTTACAGTGGAAGTCTTAAAGTACATAAACATGGATTTTCATTAACTTTTATATTTTATAGAACATCAGTCCTACTATGGAAAACTTGGAATAGAGTACACTGTATATAAGGCAACAAAAACAAATATATACGAGTACACGTGTCTCATAAGTCTCCCATAAATCCAAAATATATAACAAAATATGTAAATAAACACTTACAAGTAGTGTGCCAAACAGTGAGTGAGCTTAGATATAGTCGCTAAGAACCCCTAAACCCTTACTCGTAGAAGGATCTGCACTCAACCATCACAACAAAACAGATGAATGAGTGAAATCCTAAGAAAATTCACTGAGCTTTCATATGATAAAGTAAAGAGAATCCATTAGATACTTCAAATACCCACCCAGGATCCCAATATAGGGCACACCCAACTGGCCTATCACCTAATCTTCTCGGTGGTCGACGCAGACCACGACACACCGATACATGTACTGAAAGCAGCTCAGATCGTTATTCACCATGGATTCTTGATGTACATGCCATAGTTTAGCATACCATAAACACATAACTGAATACTAGATGGGAGTAAACTCAACCAACCATTCAAATAGTGACACATATATAGATATCTAAGTAAATAAGGAATAGAATAAGGAATACACTTAATAAGATAGATTAAAATAGTAATGAAAGCAAGTAAATACTAAAGTGACGTTCCATTGGGTTTCGCAAACCTCACACACTCGCTTCGACTTCCCCAAACTCTCGAATCCGACCCCGCCTAGCTCTTCGTTACCCGAAGTACATTCTCTTAGTCCCTGAAGTCAATTAAGTGTGTTTATTATATATTCATATTGGTTAAATAGGTTTTAAATTGATCTTCCCAAATCAGCTCTAATGACTGAATAAAGTTTTAATTTTTTTCTTACAATTTTATAAATTCATATCTTTTTTATTTCAAAACCAAATTAAGAACTTCTTCATACCTAGATTATCAGCTTGAAATGAGGAATCCAAATATATAAAACAATTGCAAATAATTAGTCATCTACCTTCTAAAATGGGCTAAAATCAGAATTTATTTCAACTTGAAATAGAAAGAAGTGTACCTAAGGTTGACGACACTTTGATTTGAGCTCCAACTCTTTTCGATCTCCTTGAATTTTTCAGCCAAGACCTTCCTTGATTCCACTTATTTTTTGCTCAAATGTATGTGTGAAGCTCCCCTATAAAGTATAGGTCTTATGAACTTATATTAGTAAGTGGGTTAATTAGCCAAATCTTTAATTTACTATTAGTTAATCGCTAGGACATGTATCATCCCTTAATACCACTTGTCCCACATGAAGCTACTTGTCCTACATGAAAGCCAACTTGTTTTGCTTTGTTATATGTATTATAAGATCATCACTAGGTTGATCAAGGTTTCAATCAATTCCTATCTAACTAAAGTACTTTATTTTATCTCAAATCAAATTAATTCACCTAGGCACTTAATTAGATATGGTTAGTGTGATTAGTCACATACTTCACATATTTGTGATCCCATAAACCCCCGACTACTCGACAGCCGGTGCCCCGCGTCTCGACATGCATTTCGAGGCGCGCCAATCCTTGCTGTACCCAATTAATATGACTAAGCCTAAAGTTTGAGTATCTATTTTATGCCATATTCGCCTTTGTTCTACTCATTTTATTTAAGTTAACATTATAAGACTTAGTGTACCCTACTACGCTTACTCGGTGCCCGCACTGACAAGCTTGACGAGGCATTTTCTCGTCATACAATCTTACACAATATTTCAATCTAACTCACACATGCAAAGCAATAATGATTAAAATAATATGTAACATCGCAAATAAACAACCAACAAAGAAAAATAACTATTTATTCCCAGTTTGTCGTGTTATAGCCTATTCGAGGCATCCATGCAAGCCTAAGCTGGCGTCCGAGTCTAAAAATAAACTCATTAATAATTTTAATAAATATGGGGTCGTTACAATTCTTCCCAATTAGGGATAATTTCATCTCGAGATTTAAGGTAAACGAAATATTATATCACATGACTTTTAAGGTAATCTAACGGCCTAAATAACCTTAGGCTTATGTTCTTCTCTTCATGGAAATGTAATTGTAGCAGGAACAATTAACGTTGCCAACTAACTCTTAAACTCCACTAGACCATACTTTAGTATGTTGGGATCCCTACAATGGGCTTCTCCAAACCCTCCACTAATCTATCACCCAATAGCCGTCGCGGTGGTCAGCACAGACCTACGACCACCGACATGTGCACCGAAGACAAGCAACTCAGGTTGCAATTCACTGGGGCGCCCTTGCCACGTGTTATGGCCCACTGTACTGCGCAACCATTGAGTCTTCATATGCCAAGTTAGGAATCATAATAGTACACACAAAATTTTAAATAATATAACGGATAATATGCGTCAAATAACCTGCCATCGACATGCTATCTGGTTGCCGATTGTTCTGGCCTGCACTAAGTAATTGTAGAATCTCTGCTAACTAAGCGTCATGTGCCGCATGTCAGTCGTCAACAATCAGTGTAGTAATGATAGTAATGGACCTAACCGGATTGTTAGTCTAACCAATCCCTGCAAGTGCAGCGGGTTGTTCGTCCATCGTGATTTGCATCGATAAACGTATGGCTGATCAACCTTGGTATATATATGCATATAGTATATAATATAGAATAAAAACATAACATGTATATAAACCCTAACTCTACCTGCCTTGCATCACTTCCCAACTAAAAGTCTAGGGTAAGAACATCGGGTTGCCATATCTATGGTTTTGTCGTTAAGTTTTTTGCTCTTTCATTAATTGTCGAGGTTCCTCAAACCATTTCTGTGATACCAACTATAGCGTTGGTATCAGGTTACAGAAGGACTTATGCTTCACCCCCTGGGCTCCACTGCTCCTTGTGTTTTTCAGAGTTGCAAGTAGGTAACTAGTAAATTTACAATGAAAGTCTTAAAGTACATAAACATGAATTTTCATTAACTTTTATGTTTTATAAAGCATCAGTCCTAATGTGGAAAATTCGGAATGGAGTACACCGTATATAAGGTGACCAAAGTAAATATATACAAGTACATGGGTCTCATAAGTCACCTATAAACCCAAAATATTTAACATAAAATGTAAATAAACACCTACGAGTAGTGTGTCAAATAGTGAGCGAACTTAGATATAGTCGCTAAGAAACCCCTCGCCCTTACTCGTATAAAGATCTATCTCAGCCATCACAACAAAATAGATGACAAGTCTAGTAAGTAAAATCCCAAGGAAACTCACTGAGGATTCATATGATAAAGTAAAGAAAACCCAATAAATATTGTTAAATAAACATGCGAAATGTAAATAGGCAACTGTAAATGAATCATCACATGTGCAAATAATAATAAAGCGTTAACGTGTGTGCCCGTCCCGGTTAGACTATACTATACTTTGGATACCCTCCCCAAGATCCCACTAGCGGGCGCACCTAATTGGTATATCACTTGATCCTCTCAGTGGTCAGCATAGTCCCACGATGCATCGACACATATACCGACAAAGTAGCTTAAATCTTTATTCACCGAGGACTCCCGATACATTTGTTATGGTCTAGCATACCATAGACACATAACAGAATACTCAGTGGGAGTAAACTCAACCAACCATTCAAATAGTGATTCAGACATAGATAATTGAAGTAAATAAGGAATAGAATAAAAAATATATTGAACAAGATAGAGTAAAAAGTAATGAAAGCAAATAAATACTCAAGCGATGTTCCATCGTGTCTTACAAACCTCACACACATGCTTTGACTTCCCCGAACTCTCGAATCCGACCCTGCCTAGCTCTTCAGTACCCGAGTAACATCCGCTCAGTCCCTGAAGTCAATTGAGTGTATTTATTGTGTATTTAGATTGGTTGGATAAGTTTTAAATTGATCTTCCCAAATTGACCCCTAATGACTAAATAAAGTCTCGATTTCGAACTTATGTTGCAATGCATTTTTACGCATAAAATTGTCCAGATCTCAAAAATCTTTCACCAATACAAAGTTTGTTGGTTCTATCTTAGCTTTCCAAAAAGGTTTGGTTTGCGAAATTCCTATTCAAAATGAAAGAGATATCATAATTCTGCCAAACATGGCTCAAATTGGAACCTAATCTGACCAACAGACTTGGCAAATTTATTTCTCCTGATTTATGATTTCAAAAATCATGATTTTTGCTCACAAGGTAGCTAGCATATCTAATAACAACTTACTATAAGATTAGCTTATTTGGATAAGTAATTAGGGAGTTATTCCTTTGAAAAGTTTAGTATCAATAATCACATACTGCATTAAATCACCTAATTGTAAAACACTTTTAGACATAAAAACATTCGAATTAAATGATTTCCAGTAAGACAACGTTGTTCCCCTTTGAATTAGTTTTCAAATTCCATCATATTCATTTCAATTTAAAATAAGCAAGTTATGCCCAAATTATATAGGCCGATTCATAATACAACATGCCGAATTTCAATTTTGATATTAAAATTTTAAAATTTCATATTTTTTAATTTCAAAACCAAATTAAGAACTTCTTAATAGCTAGATTATCAACGTGAAATGAGGAATCTAAATATATAAACTAATTGCAAATACTAAATCATCTAACCTCTAAAATTGGCCAAAACTAGAACTAGTTTCAACTTGAAATAGAGATACGTGTACCAAGGGTTGATGACACTTTGGTTTGAGCTCTGACTCTCCTTGGTCTCCTTGAATTTTTTAGCCAAGACCCTCATCAATTCCTCATGTTTTTCAGGTCAAATGTATATGTTATGCTCCTCTATTAAGTATAGGTATTATATACTTATATTAGTAAGTTGATTAATTAGCCAAATCTTTGATTTCCTATTAGTTAATTGCTAGGATATGTGTCATCCCTTAAAGCCACTTGTCCCCAAATGAAACCACTCGTCCTACATGAAGCTACTCGCCCCACATGAAAGCCAACTCATCTTGCCTTGTTATATGTATTATAGGATCATCGCTAAGTTTATCAAGGGTTCAATTAATTCCTATCCAATTATATGACTTTATTTTATCCTAAATCAAATTAATTCACCTAAGCATATAATTACATATGGTTAGTGTGTTTAGTTATATACTTACATATTTGTGATCCCACTAACCCCCAACTACCCGACATCTGGTACCCCTCGTCTCGACATGCATCTCGAGGCGCGCTAATCCTTGGTGTACCCGATTATTATGACTTAGCCTAAAGTTTGAGTATCTATTTTATGTCATATTCACCTTTGTTCTAGTCATTTATTTAAGTTAGCATTATAAGACTTAATGTATCCATACTAAGCCTACTCGGTGCACGCGTTGATATGCTTTATGAGGCATTTACCCGAGACACAATCTTACATGATATTTTAATCTAACTCACACATGCAATGCAATAATGATTAAAATAGTAATTAACATCGCAAATAAACAACCAACAGAAAAAATAACTATTTATGCCTAGTCAGGCATATCCTAATGTATCGAGACATCCACGTGGGCCTGAGCTGGCGTATAAAACTACAAGAAAAAAAGTAAACATCAACAAACTAATCTGTTGCTGAATTGGTACGGATTTGTTGCTAAGCGACTCTGCAACTGATCAGCAACAGATCAGAGGTGTTGTTAAACTCTTTGTCGCATATTGAAGTTAGCAATAGATTTTGGTTATGTTGTTGTTCAACAACATATTTGTGATAGAAATCTATTGCTGAACAGCAACAGAAAAAAATCTATTGCAGATTGAAAAAAGAGGTTACGTTGCAAATCTGTTGCAAATAAGCAACAGACGTAGTTTGTTGCCGATTTGCACAGTCTGCACAACCTGCGGTTGTTGCTGATTTTCACAGTTAGCAAAACCGATGTCTGTTCTTGATCTGTTGCAAAACAGCGACAGATTAGCAACATACAACTTTTTGCTGACTGTGCAAATCAGCAACAGACTTGGTATGTTGCTGATTTGGAATGGTAATTTTTTAAAAAATTGCAGTTCACTGTAAATAGTAAATGGAATTCCTGCAGCAGTAAAATCGAAAAAAAAAAAATTCCTGCCGCAATTAAAACTAAAATGGAGAAATTGTCTGTATATTATCGAAATTTGATAAAAAAAATATCTACAAAATGTGGAGATTAACATTTCATAATTAACTAGTAGTATACTATCAACTACTAGATGAACATTATCTAACAAAATACAAAATACTACACAAATTAAGACGGCTACACAAATTAATTTACATATATATCTACAATGTCAATCCCACACTCTTACCCAACTGTGTCACCGACACAAGATAGACACCATACAATTTCTGGGGTTAGGAGTGTGTGTCCCATCCAAATCCTGAAAATGAAAAGGAATAACTTGAATAATTTCGAAATGCAATCAAAATATTCAAACACAAATGAAAAAACCCTAAAATTAAGCCTTGCTCATCGACCTCATACATAAAAGATCGCACACAGTGACACACACAAAAATTTCCAACTCAAAAAGGGAACGAAAGAACTTCCATACATGACATTCCATGCATTTTTTCAATTTCTTTCCTCTTGTACATTCATTCATATATATATAAGAAGTTAAAAACATAAAAGAAGAAACCATGCAGCCCACAAATGAACCATTCTAAAAACTCAAAACAGTAAAAAATGAAAAAAATTCAATGACATGAGAACAAATCTAAGATAATTTAGCAAATCACAAAATATGTAACTATTAATTAAAAAAAGTCAATGACATGAAAAAATTCATATTCTTCTTTGATAATACAAATCGAATTCATATTTTCTAATTCACCACTCTCTTGCAATGGATATATACTCTGAAAGAAATTAATTAAGAGGACAACAATATATTATATGTGGTTCCAATTTTATTGTTCTTGTAGTGCTGCAAATATACTAGAATGAGATCGTTATACCTTGCAAGACAAAGTAAATCTTATAAACATAAAAATATATTTTTAGACCAAATTCCAACCATTCATTCAAAAATTTAGACTTCAATATTTTCATCCACCAACTAACATGCATTTAGACACCTAATGGTTATATACAAGCACTTTACCTCCCATTAAAGCAAATGAGTAGGAAGAAATTAGATCAATGTTTAAACATAGACGACAACAAGGACTCGATCGTAAATTAGTTGGGCTTGGGGACATGGATCAAACTCTTTTATTGCGCTCAATCAAGTGCAATTGACGGTGTGCTTTCCAAATCATGATGTTTAAAACATTAAAAAAAATAGTAACAACAACAAAAGAAAAATCAAGCCAAGTTAATTTATATTATGTATATAGAAGCATGAGAACAAATCTCAAAATATGTCACTAGGTTATGTGTTGGGTTGCATGGAGACACTTAATCTGTTAATAAAAGGGTTGCTAAGTAGAGATTAGTGGATAAAATATAGGGAGGACAAATATCTTAATTTACGCTTGTAAGGGAATTTGCCTGCACTGAATCTCGGGCTTGCTTGGTTGCACATGGGTTTCCTAATAAAAGAAGTTACTAACATCATATAGAGTTGACTCGCAGAACAATATATATTTGGTAGATAATCTAATATTGTTATGTTCGTTGTGAGGTGCCCGCTTACTCCAACAAACATTGAATCCCATGCCAAGTATTTTCTCATTTTTTCAACGGAATCAGAGAGACTTATTAACATGTTATATGTGGGCATTGACGATACCAAATCTAGGGATATATGTGTGTACGTGGAGTGTTCACTTGATATTCTAAGTTAAGTATCACTATAATGCACTATTAAACTATGTATGCCATGCACATTTATTTAAGGTACGTACAATAGTTTATGGAAAACATAACAAACTAAGCTTACAAGGAACATAATCTAATGGGGAAAAAAAGAACTGAATAGGTGGCATAGAATATTGTTACATGTGGTTCAAGTTCCAATATTAGATAACATTGAACATAGAATATTGCTACATGTCCAAAAGTCTTGAACTTCAATTAATTTCATAACAAAAATATTCAAACACAATTGAAAATAGCATCACATCCAAGTAAAGTGAAATTGACTACAATGTTGTTTCAACCTATATAATTGTCAAAGCTTAATGAAGGCCTCACATGTTAAAATGCAAAGTCTAAGAAATCATTAATATATTTCACATTAACTTTTACTAAGCTTGCACGTACTCTTTTGATTAAGTTAAGAACATCATGTAATGAAAAAAATTCGATAAAAAGATGACCAATTTGCCAATTTTTGCAATTACACTGAAGAGATAAATTCATGGTGATGATTTAAATAATAAGCTCAACCTACATAATTGCCCAAGTTATTTTCAAGCCTCACATGTGGGTAAGATATTTTGTGAATAAAATAAATGGCAAAAGGTTACATATCAAAGGAATCTGTGAAACTTGCAACCCAATTGGTGAGGTAAGTTTGCCTCCTTATGCAACACCCATATCAAACGTCACCGGTGCACATACCTGCAAAATGAAGTAATCACATCGACTACATTAGAAGGGAAAAAATGTGAAGATATGCATTACTCGAGAATAACAATTTACCATTAAACAAGATAGGACATCCAATCACTCTTGCCGTGGCGGTGGTCGCGGAGGCGGCATAAGTTGCTCCATAAACTCATCATGATCATCCAAAAGATGACGTTTATCCTCAAACATCTTTCTATGTGGAGAGGTCCAATGCCCAGATTGGTGGTCATGCGGGTGCGCAGACTGAAAAGGTGTTATCTCGGTCGTCAAATGACCATGGTGGTCATCACTCTGAAGACCAGAACGCTCCGTTCCTGGTGATGGTGGAGTTCGCGGTGTCAGAGGCATGTGGGGCCTAATGCCAAGGTGCTGCATCAACAATGCCTCCATACGTGCTAACCGGTCCTGCATTTCTCGAGTTTCTTCCTAGCGTTCCATCTTGTCTCTCTGCATTTATTCTTGTCTTTCCATTCGCTCCTTCAGCAATGTTTCTTGCAACCTTTGGTGGTCCCGTTGGAGCTCTTCCAACTCATGCAGTCCATACGCCGGTCCTCGAGATGAGCTTCCTCCCCCTGAAGATATGCTACGATGATAACCTTGTGACCCTAAGCCGTATACACGTCCATTGACCTCTGGCACCACCTCAAGATAAACGGCATCCTCGTCAATCGATGTGTCGGGGTGTGGGTGGACATCTCCTCCAATCTCCGAGTGAGTTCATCCTGCATTAAATAGTATGAAATTATAGTTAACTCTACTGGTTTCTTTTAAATTGATGGGCTACATGTGTTGTCTCGAACTAGTTACATATATGCAATTCATATTACTTACATCAATCTTCTCGGATCTCTTATCTATGAATGATTGTCCGTTATGGTCATGGGTGTGGAGGTGTCGAAACATCTCCTTCCATGTGGGACGGCGTTGAAGTTTCTTCTCCTACAACATTGTTACAGGATTAATAATTTTTATCTCGGTTCATGCGAAAATACATTATTTCTGTATATATACGTACCAACGTATCACCATGCTGTCTAGCGGATATACTTCTAGCGCTATGAAGCGAAATACCAGTACCCGGCCCTCCCACCTCAGACTTTCTATTGCTGCTCATCTGCTCGGACTTTTCTTGAATGCTTCATCTATTGCTCGCATTCGCTTGTAATGCTCAAACACCTTTTCTGTTAAGTAAACATGTGTTAATCTTTTCTTCGTGATGAGATATATATTGCCCATGTACCAGATGGCTGCCCTCTGACACCACGCATCATATATCGCAAAAGACATTGGCAAGTCCCAAGTGAAGAACACCTACAGATGAAGAAGTATTATGAAAACATCATCATTTCTATGCTCATATACTTGTTTCACCGCTATTGATGACCAAAAGGTTGATGTGAAGTTACTGCCCTTCCAACGCAGCCAGTATATATCTCGTTGGGCTTGTGGGACATATTCCCATTTCTATCCTTCTTTCAAATACCAGCTCTTAAAAACTAAACTTATCTTCTTTGCCGCCACGGAAGAAGGGTGTAACCTACCATTTCGTCATTTAAGTTAATATAGGAAAATAATATTTCTATATATTAGACATAGATATTTTGTGGAGAGTAATGTACATGCCATACTCGCAATGAGATAAATAAGAGGGTTTTTGCTTTCTGCAGGAGCTATCGGAGGTCTAAAAAAGTCAGTTATCTCCTCAAGCGGTTATGGTATTGATGACCGCAACCTGCTACTGGATGACCTCGAGGATGAGTGACGATGTGGTGCTGGGGGCCAACTGGATGTAGAAGTGCGCTTGTCGCCAACTCCAGGAGAATGAGCGGGATGACCTGAAGGTGATGGTGTGGCGTGATGTGATGAAGACGACCTGATACCATGGTCATGTGGGTATACATCTGCTGGAGGTGATGGTGTAGAGTGGTGTGATGAAGATGGAATGAAACATGCTGAGGTGGGGGGGTATGAACTAGAGGAGATGGTGTGCCATGCTGATATTGATATGGATGACCGGGAGGCGATGATGAGGTATAATGTGATGACAACGCTTCGGGGGCATAAGTCGGGTATGGACGAGTCACATGTGACCATCCGTGGGTATAATGTAATGAGTAATAACCATCCGGATGGGTAGGTGTAGCATGGTGCGACAAGGTGCCTCGTCCAGTGGTGCTAGTCTCCTCCAGATGTCTATTGATGTCCTTTTCGTCCTCATCCTCTGGATTACCACGCCCCTACGTCTCGCCATATATAATGGTATATATATAGATCTATTGCATAAAAAAATAATTCAGTTGAGTCATAGAAATTTTTTTTTATAGAGATACAGTTTATATAACGTGAACATCATATTTCAAGCAAGTTGATAGATATATTGCACTAAAGACTCACACCAATCACTCAAACTCATTTTTGCTACCAATGTCTGATGACGATGTGAACTCATCATCTTCTTCATCGTCCGCATTTGTCTCAATTTCATCGTTGTCAGACACAATTTCACTTGTCGGATCAACAGATGCCGATGCAAAAGGCTCTACATCTACTTCCATGATGTCCATATTCTCATTTTGATCCGCTTGAAATGCATTGTCCGAGATTGCCATTTCTGAACTAATCACATTGGTTTCATCTTCGAACTTTGGTTGAAGCTTGCATATAGCTAACCAATCACTTCTTAACCCTCTTCCGATAGAACGGTAAGGAAGATAATAAACTTGATGTGCTTGCATTGCCAATATTAAAGGCTCGTACATATTGAACCGACGGTTTATGAACTTCTACCAACCCCAGCTTGCGAAGAAGTCGTGTATCATTTTGAGTAGGATCAAACCAATCACATTTAAACAGCATTGTTCGAAGCGACCCATCATGGTAATCAATTCGAATTACGTCTCGGAGTACACCTTAATAATCAGTATCGTTCCTTTGACGCATACACCACTATTTCGGGTTGTTTTGTTCATACCGTATGAAAGTGTTTCAAACTTATATCCATTAACGAGGAGACCATCATATATGAGCATAAGTTTAGCAAATCCACCCTTCTTGATTCACTTGTTGGTGTGTTAGTTTGTATATACGTTTGGTTAATTAGTACTTCAAATTTGCTACTGTACTATGTTTATGCACTTAATACTTTTTGTTTTCTAATGTTATGTTTTTGGTGTGTGATCTTCATCAACTTCTTCCTCTCTTCTCCTTTTCTTTTAAGTCTTATTAGTTTTGATTAAGAGAAATTCAGGTGAATAATTTGAACAATAAAAATTTAAGAGAAAGAATTATACATGTGCCCATTTGACTTTTTCACTTTTTTGTGGTGGTATTAATAAATAAATGCAAATTCCCTTCCATGCCATGCGATGATCACATTTTTTATTTTCTGGTCAAATTAAGAGATTTTAATTGATACTGATCAAGTATCTCTCTAATTAAAAGTAGAGTTATGTCTCTTCTTTGTATTATGTTAGATAATGACATAACTTACTCACTTCAATGATATTAATATGCTCTATATCAAGGAAAAGAAGTCAATAATATGAATACTAGTAGATTTTTTTTTAAGACTAGTAGATTAAGTTTTAAATGTTCTTATTATACATATAATGATTAAACAATACATTTTTGATGTGTAGATAAATTTATGTGTAGTTGATCAATTGTGAAAAGCACATGCATGAAATGTTTCTCCTAATTTTCTGGTCAAATTAAGAGATTTTAATTGACGCACATTGTTTCTTTATTTGCAAAATCTATTATCTTATCAATTATTACTAATGAAGTATATAACTAAATATATTTTTCTTTGTTTTACAAATAAATATAATTATTCTTCAATTCAACAGATATAGACACTACATTGAGTTTCCAAATATAAATACGTATCAACTAAATGACAATCACAATTAGTAAACATTATAACAATATATATAAGTTATAACTCAATAAGATCTCATTTTTAGTTGGAAATGCATGCACTGCCAAGCAATAATTTATACAATGTACAGATTTACTAATTTACTATATTATTATTCAATGAACATACTATATATGAACTACAGTTTACAATAGTAAATGATGATTGTCATATCACAAATTCATGGTGACAATTTAAACTGCGTACCTAAATGCAAGTTCCAATTCGTTGTACTTGTTGATTTGTCGTTGTATAGCAATAGATTGTTCAGTTGTTGATTTGTTGTTGTTTAGTGACAGATTGTTCTAACGTAGATTTGTTGATGTTTAGCAACAAAAAATTGAGTTGTTGATTTGTTGTTGTTTAACAACATATGGTTGAGTTGTTGATTTGTTGCTGTTTAGCAACATAGTGACGCGTTGTCGCTATTTTCGAAGGCGTATAAGATCTCGTTGATATGTAAAATGAAACCATAGATATCCAAATTTCGGAAGTCGTATGAAAACAAAAATCAACCAAAATATCAAAATAGATTTTTAAGAAAATGCAAACCGCAGATGATACCCGAAACTCAGTCAAGGAGAGCGAGAGGCGCGACAGCAGCAATGGCCGTAAAGGAGAAGGGCCGAGAAGCAATGTAGCGGCGGAGCCGGGCCCAACAAGCGGCGGGGGAAGATCGCGAAGGCGACCAGGCGGCGGGCGACGGCGGCGCGTGGTCCGAGCAGCGGTGGCTGGTGCACGAAGAGGCGACCAGCGACTGCGGCACAAGGGGCCTCGGCTTAGCGGATCCCGACGTCACAAGGAGCGGCGGAACTAGAGAAGGAGGAAGCGGCGGCAGCGGATCTAGAGAAGGGGGAACCGGCGCCGACGAACAGCTGCGACGGTAGTGGCGCGCCTCGCGGTCGATCGGGCAGGCGTCCTTGAGCGCGGCGACTTGCCATCGCGGATGACGGACTGAGCGACAACGGTGGTGGCGGCGGCTCTTCAGCGACGGTGTGGCGGCGATGATCTTGGCGTGTGGGAGTGACGAAATGGGTTTGCTGGGAGGAGGAGGAGAGCAAATGGTTTGTTAAAATCATTTAGAAATTAGTGACAGCTGATTGTTTGTTGCTAATTTGTCACTGATCAGCAACAAATCAAAACGTATCGCTCATCAGAGCCTACGTTGAATTAATATTTGTGACATTAGAGCATGTGTCAACAACATACTAGTTCTTTTGATTTGTTGATCGATCGACGACGACAGATTCAAAGAACAAACTATATGTATATAATGCATTTGACTTGCATTATATTTCATCACTCCCACACGCCAAGATCTCCGCCGCCGCACCGTCCCCGAAGAGCCGCCGTCGCCACCATTGTCGCCGTCGTCGTCGCCGCCACCACCGTCGCCTCGCGTCATCTCGCATCGCGTGTGCCGCCACCACCGTCGCCGTCATCATCATCATTCGCGATCGCGTGTCGCGCCACCACTGCTCGCCGCTCGGTCCATTGGGTGGGCTCATGCAGGGTCTACTTTTTAAATCCTTGTTTAGGCCCACAAGATAAGAATGGCTGACTTGTTTTTTTATATTTTTTAAAGAAAAATTTATATTAAATAAATATTTGAAATAAATTCGAAAGTAGTGTTTCGAAAAAGAAATATTTCTTTATTACAAAAAAAATTAAGGACTTGTACTTCAAAATCAATATGTAACTTGCGGAATTTGCCAATAGGGACTGTTGACATATTGTTGTCGAAATAGGAGAATAGGGTCTTGTAACGTTGTGCATGGTTTGTAGCATTGATACGTCGAGTGTTCGAATACAAAAGTATAGTAATTGTGATAAAACTGTGAAGATTTTCAAAATGAATATATTATTCAAGGTAATAGTTTTTCTTAAAATATTTTTTATTAAGGTAGCGTCATATCAAAATTAGTTTTTTAATATTATAATTTTTATTGAAGTTGAAAAAAATCAAATCTATTACTTTGAATAATGAATTATTCCAGAAAATATGAATTTGCAACTTCCTCACGTGCTTCATTTTTTCTTCCACAATGCAGCATTTTGGACAAAAGAAGGTCATCTCAAGTATGAAAAGCTATGAGACCACTGCTTCTCTTTCAAAAACAATGTTAGCAACAAAAATAAACTTTTGTACATACGTTTGTTAATTAAATACCTTTAAATGTATTAAGAAAATTAATCCATCAAACTCCAAGAACCACGCCTTCATTCTATTCCATAAGAAAGGTAATTTCTAAAATCAAATTAATAATCATTTCTTGACTTAAAGAAAGTAATCTTTTTTGAAGAAGTTTGATATGACTGATTGATTGAGACAAAATATCTCTCAAAATACCTTGAAGTTAAAGGGTGTCAATTTTTTGTTTGGCTCATTGGCTCGATTTTATCCCGCCCAAAAAAAAAAAAGATTTGGAATAGTAAGTTTTAAAATTCGAATTGAAACTAGGCAAGACTGTGATATTCAAATTGAAGTTCGAGCCGGATCCAAACAAGACCCTCTAAGCCTCATACCTAGTCCAGATTTCAAAAGATTTTACATTGAAAATATGTCGTTATACATTGTATAATTTATAAAAAAAACAACAATAAAAATAATAAACTAGATAGCACATATAGAAATGTATTATGTGTGAGTTAATTATTTCTTGCGAGTTAATTATTTCTTGGTCACTTCATACAATATATATATTATGGTTGTAAGCGTAAAAATAACTGAGACTTCTTTAATGAATCTCTTAAACTTGTTGCTTCATTTTACCACCCCGCTGAGTGATAACCTCGTTTTTGTTCTCTCACATTTGCAAGTAAACAAGTCGGATAAAGCAATGATTACATTCAGAGTACGTGCAAATTTTAAAGAAAAAATCTTTTATTATGTTATGTCAGAATTTTTTTAATTTTCAATTTTTTTTTGAAATTGAAAAATCATGACAATATTTTACTTTGAATAAGAGGAAAATAATACGCGCGGCGCTCGTGGCGTCGGGCGTCGCGACGACTCGCGATCGATGTCGGCGGCGGCGACGGCGATAGTGGTGGTGCGGATCTTCTTGGCGACGGTGCGGTGGCGAAGATCTTGGTGTTTTGGATCGACGAAATGGGTTTGCAGGACGAGGAGGAGAGCCCCTGGTTTGTAAAAACCATTTAGAAATTAGTGACGGATCAGCAACAGACTAGTCTTTTGCTGATTTGTTTGTTGCTAATTTGTCGCTGATCAGCGATAGATCAAAATATGTCGCTGATCAGCGCCATAACGTGAAATTGGAGTTTGTGAGTTCAGCGACAGATCAACAACATACTAGTTCATTCTTGATGATCTATTCTTGATTTTGTCATTGATCAGCTGAAATTAATTGAATCGTCATCGTTGACAAATCAACGATAGACTATGTCTGTCGCTGATTTGTAGTGGATCTATCACACATTTAGCTACAGATCAGCGACAAACTAGGTTATGTAGCTGATCTGTCGCAGATCTGTCACAAAATGGGTCGAAAATTAATGGCGGGAGAAATCAGCGACAGATCAGTGACAAAATAAAATTTGTCACAATTTTTGTGTCAAATTTGTCATTGATTTGTTGCTTTTTGGTCAACCGAGTCAAACACTCTATCTGATGCAGAACTGTTGCTGATTTGTTATTGTTTAGCAACAGATTCAGTCTATTGCAATTTTTTGATGCTATTCCACATTTTTCTTGTAGTGGTATGAGTGTGAAAATAAACTCATTAACAATGTCATTAAATATTGGGCCCTTACGTGAAAACAAAGGAAAATCTAATTTCTTATCAAAACATAAATAAAATTTAATAGAGTGGCATTCCATTATGCCGAAAGAATGCTACACACAATTATTGCAAAGTGAGATGACTTGTTGCCTAGTGTTAATGGAGAACACCAACACAAAGAAAATAGAAAAACGATGAAAACCAAAGTGCACAACTGTCTAAATGCTTTCTTAAAGTAGAAAAAGCTTACCAAAAGACAATTTTAAACTTCTAATTGGACTTCCAATTTTTAAGACAAAATGAAATGACTATGCTCGATTTTAATATCCCATTGACATTAGCATCATGTGGCAGCAACTAGATTATTGCATGGTCTGCAAATGAAAAAAAACTTGATTATCAAAATTCTAGGCAGTAAATTCAACGGATTAGGAAATCTACCCTGCATATGAACACTAAAACAAGAAACACTTAAGGTAATTTGGGTTCAAAGGCATTAAATGTCAGAGTGATATTAGGTCTAGCATTTCCACCACTTATCAGTCTACAATGATGTCTATAGTGTGGCGGCCGCGCCTTGAGGCCGTCGGGTGAGCTGTTATGTAGGTCCCGCTGCCCTGCCAACCTCTCGCCATGTCGATGCTCCTCGATAGTCATGCTAACTCGTTAATCAATGATTATATAAATCAATTATTTCATTATTTAGTTAGCCTTTCATTTGTCGGTTACAGAGTTGCAAGTAGATAATCAGTAATTTACAACAAAAGTCTTGACATAGCATAACCATTGTTTTTAATAACTTTTAAGTCATATAGATCATCAATCCTACGGTGGAAAACCCAAAATATAGTACACCGTACGTATATCAGACGACAACATAATATAAAAAGTAAATATATACATGTACAGTGTCTATCATGTCTCCCATAACCCCAAAAGTAAAATAAAATATCAAAATGAACATGTACTAGTAAGTCCTGGACTGTAAGCAATCAAAGATACTTGCTAGGATCTCCTTGTCCTTACTGGTACTAGGATCTGCAATCGGTCATCACGACAAAACAAATGACAAGTCTATTGAGTAAGATCCCAAAAGAAAACCACGAGCATTTAATAATAGAAAGCTAAGAATAATGCAAAATAAACCTGTGGAAATAAACATGCAATTGTAAGATAATTCCATGCATAAATAACACAAATAGAAACCAAATAATTGTGTCACGCGTAGCAAACTTGTCCATATTTCATTAATCTTGACGATCTCAACGGCACGTACCACACTAGCTCACATCCAAACTACTAGTGGAGGATCAGTCCGTCTCATAACTCACCAAACATGTGCACAGATGAGGTTAGCAACTCGGGTTGCCATGCGCAAGTGACACGTGCTATGGTCTAGCATACTAGAACTCGTACAACATAACATCCGAATAAACCCCAGCGGCAAACAAAACTACCGATCGTTATACCAAATCGAAACAATTATAGAACATGGATAATGAACATCAAAGAATATAAGATAACATAATTGAAACAATTAAATACTCAAAATGTGTTTCTTAAGAGATTTACGCACCTCTCTGAAGCCCAAAAAACACCCCGGTCCAACCCCCGCTACGCTCCTGATTACCGTACCATAGCCCCCAAGTCCTTTGAGATCCATTTCTTGTATTTTAGAGTGACTTAAGGTGTTTAAATTTGTTTTAAATTTCTATTTCTCAAAACAACCCCTTAAAGACTAAATAAAGTTTCAACTTTTACTTTAGGATCCTATGTTGCAGTGCAAATTGGACTATTATAAATTCCAAATCACAAAGACACTTAACAGGATAGTTTTTTCTCTATGTCTTAGCTTTGCAAAAAGGTTTGATTTGCAAAAGTTCGATTTAAAATGAAAGAGAAACCAAACTTCTGAACAAATAGCTCAAATTGGAATCAAATCCGACCGTCAATCTTGTGAAAATCATTTCTCCCAAATTATATTTCAAAAAATTGTAATTCTCGAGCATAAGACAGTTAACATACCTAACAAAAACATACTAGAATATGAGCTTATTCCGATACAAATTGAGAGAGTTATGCCTTGTCAAAATTTATTTTAAAAATCTCGGATTAGCTTTTTCAACTGTCTAATTTTAATGTACTTTCGAGCTAGAAGGAGTTAGGATTTCAAAATATCTCTAAAAACAAAAGTTTTAGTTCTCTGAGTAAACTTTCCAACAGCGTATGATCACCCCATTTGGAGTTCTTATAAGAGAGTTATGATTAATTTAGAGGTTAGGTTAAAAGATTTGCTAAGAACTAATTATATATGTATCTAGAACTCATGATTCCCCAATTTCTTTCAAAAAATAGTTTGAAGCCATTATTGATCATCAAAATCAGTTTAAAAACCAAATTTAGACAAGAAAAATAGTAACTTAATCTTTGAAATTCATTTTTGTACAAAGCCCCTAAAACTTGAGTTTCCATGTACACTTTTAATAAATTTAAACAAGTAAAGAGTGAGATTTTGTACCTAGATAATGAACTTTTGGATTTGATCTTCCTAATTCCACGAGTAGATTGCCTCCATTTCTCCTAGTTCTTACTAACTTTTTCAGCATTTTAGCACTAGAACAAACTTTGTTACTGTTGCATGAAGAGATTTCCCACTAACTTAGCTATACATAGTTTATGTTAGAATCAATTGTGTTCACGTATCTCGAGGTCAATCTAATGGTCCTTATTAACTTTTGCTCTACTAACTTTTATCTTGTTGACATAAATTCCCAACTCAAATCTCTTATGATACCAATCTAGTACGAATCTCGAGGCAAATATATGACATCAATTTTCCATCTAACTATAGGCATTTGTAATCAACTAATTCTTTTAACTTATGCACTTTTTTAAATATGTAGGCTATTTATGTCAAACCCCATCTAATTAGGGCATCTGACTAGCATAGATTACCTTAATCCTTTGATAATATAGTAGTATTAACCTCTATCAATAAACAATTAAAAATAAGATATTCTATCATTAATTATAAAACTTTATTATCTAGAAAGGATTCTAAAGCAAACCTTAAACCTTAGTGTTCTTTTAGATTAATTAAATAATTCTCAAAATCTCGTTAAAAGTTTTGACAGCATCTCCTCTATTTTTAAACCTGCATCGAAAATCTCGGCACAAAAATCTTCAACAAAACCTGCTCAGCTTTGGTGAAAATGTCGAAGGACTCACAATCCACCCATAACAACACATATTGCATCAACTAAATTATATATTCATTGTAACTTGATTTAAAGTATCAAAACCTTAAACTAGCATTTCCTTAATTCCTAAATTATTTCAATTCATCCTAAAAGCGTTCCAGCCATTCAAAAAGATATCCTAGTCACACTTAAGCCCATAAATCCATTTATACAATATAATATATTCAAAAACAATTACATATAGTAAAAAACTAAGCAAGTCACGTACAATCGGAAAGCTTTTCCTTTCCCTTATCACCACTATAACCTGTCAATATCCAATTATAAAAATTTGATAATGTCAGATAAGTAAATCTCACACTATCCAATACACCTGTAATAACCAAATGCATAAATCTGAAGATTAAACGACGAATATAATCCAAAGAATTTAAATACAACTGTGAATCCATCCTCTTTTTGCTATCCAACCACAATTAGATAACGTTCTCCGAAAGTGGTAAGTAAACAATAATAAGGGCTCATGCTCGAGGAGAGTAAGCAAACGAGTCTCGTTCCACGAGTCTATCAAAATATGATCTGGTTCAACGTGATCTTATCATAAGCACGTGAAGCAAAGTATTAATGACTATAGCCCCTTAAGTATAATATAATTCTACACTATATATAGTTAGGTAGAAACTGTAAGTTCTACCCTGTAACATATAGTCAAGTAGCTTAATATACCCTCTGCACATAATCAGGTGGACACTAAATAGTTTACCTTGTAATATAGTTTGACAGACACTCTAAGAAGACTCGAAATGCCTTATCCTCACAACCTGTATATGTATGTACAACAAAAATGCAATATCAATGATCAATGCAATTTATACGAAATTATAATCGTAAATTGTCAAGGTCATTATGGGACTTACTTAACCTAATGTAGTACTAGAATCAATCAACGAATGCATGTTACGATTGTAAATAATCAACCTACCCTCGACTAGATGTCATTAAGCATCGTGGTTGAGTTCTGCCACTGTATGAACCTACTCTCTGGCCTGTACTGGTGGAGCTGCAACTAGTGGCACGAACTCACTAGTGCATTGATTAAGGTAGTGTCCCCTCTATCTGCATCGAAAACAAACTGTGTGTTAATTACTTACAGATCCCTGACCCTGCTGACCTCTGGCCTAGACCCTGTCCACCTTACCTCTAATCTTGGTTCTGCTAATCCTGACCCTGTCCCTGTATCTGTCCTTGCCACTACTGCCCTTTGTCTTTGCCCCTCTAGCCTCGACTCTAAGCCTACCCCCGTAGTTGCTATACTGCTATGACCCGTGGCTGCATGACTGCTCTGACCCAATGTTGCTAAGCAGGAACTATCACTTAAGCATCGATCGCCTGCCTATCAACACGTATATGCCTTTGTCTCCACCGATCTCTCGATTAGCTGTTCCTTTTGCCGTTCCTATCTGACCTGACATGGCTGCTATGATCCTCTAGGTATATAGGAATGGGGCGGTGTCACTCCTCATGGTGTATGTCTCATGAGCTAATGTCTGCTCAAAGACCTCCTGTAAAGTCTTGGTTCTTACCGATATGATGCAACTACCAATCTCTAGTCGAAGCCCTCGAATAAAGTAGTGGACCTAAAGTCGCTCCATCCCAACTACATCAATGGCGAACAACAACATATACTTAAACCTTTCCATGTACAGAACAATGGTGCGAGAGCCCTGCCTCAGTGTGAAGAGATCCTCTCTCAGTCCTAGCTAGACTTCAATCGGAATGTAGTGATCGTAGAAGACTCAGCGGAACTCGGCTTTAGTGGTCTGCTCTCCATGGGTGGTTGTGTGTGCGGTCCACCATATTGCATTGTCTCCCTTCAAAATATAGCCAGAGATTCTGGCACGTATAATGTCATGAATCCTCAGTAGAGCGTGAAGCCTCTCAAGAGCGAGAACTCATATCCATGCCTGTAGGTCACCACCTCCATAAAAGTGTCATGGCTGGAATTAAGAAAACTCTTTAACTAGTTTAGCCTCTATTTCCAAGGCCATCTCAAATGTTTTTTGCTGCTCTCTTATAGATGCAGGAGTGCCATCGGGGTGATCGCTGGTGTAGCTACGGGCATGACCAACTATGAGGGAATCTCAACTTTGGCTATCACGAGCGGCGTGTCCTGACTAGCTGGGGCGGTAGTTGTCTCAATCGTAGTGGTGGTGGCGGCAAGTGTTGCAATCGCCTGTCTAGCTACTGCCTGTGATTAGAGCAATCTCAAGATCTCCTCAAGCTGCACACCATGAACTGCAATTGTGTTGCAAAGACTCTAATCCGAGCCGACTCTTGCAGGGTCACTCGTTTGGCCTCCATCAGCCATAAGAGGTGGAATCAGTTGTCTGTCCATCTCGAATCTACAAGCGCAGATGTGCTCCAATCAATGTCGTATACGTGTATATATACATATTACAAATCAAAACATACACGTATAAAATCCTACACTACCCATCTCGCTACACTTCTCAACTAAGGTTCTAAGTCAGGTTGTCAGGTTTTCCATATTCTAAGTTCGTTGGTTAAGTTTTATTCGCTTTCGTTAAAAGCAGTAACATAATTTATACAAACACCTAAGAGATACACTAGTAGAGGCTCTCGATAATCACATGAAGTCTTCAAGAACGACTTTCCCTCAGCTCGTCGTAAGATCTGCACTCGGTCATCCATGCAAAAAGTTGATGACGAGTCTAGTGAGTAAGTCCCCAGAAGAAATGCAAGTTGCATTTAATAAGAATGCAAATGAAACGGCTAAAAATCATGCTAGTTAATAAGAAATGCACTGAAAGGGATAATAGCATGAAGATAAGTCACTAGGAATCTAATAAATGTTGAACGCGAGTGTGGTATATATCTGCTGAGCTCTGAGACTAATAACACTAGACTAAGGAGACTCTGGTCACAAAGTAACTCCCCACCACTGCCCCAAGTTCAATTAGGAAATCTGTTAGCAAGAGTTTAAAACTCTCGACTAACTGCCTCAAATGAGAGTAATCTGTATCGAAGCTAACTTCTCATAACACCATCTCTCAAATCATCGACTCACGAAGTAACTCTCACGCATAGTTTAGGGCAGGATCGAAATTGTAGCAACTATTGCATCGCTAATCATGAGGGAGCCGATGAGGGGTCATAATGTCTTGTCGACCATTTAAAGACACACACTGGAATGGAATAGTCAAACAAGTCCAAACTAGCATAATTTAGCAATGTAATAGCATAAAATAGTAAATAAATACTACTTGTTTTTCTGTTGGAGTTCACTTACCAAAATACGATAAAAACTTGATCCTAGCCGCTCGCTCATCCCCGGAATACCCCTCCGTCGGTCCCTAAGCTTCCCTAGGTCTTGAGTATCCTACGTATCAATTTTAAATATTTTATGGTCCTATAATTGATTTTATATTGTTGGAACACAAATTAAAATTTTTATTCTAATTTTTAGTTGTGACACATTTTTTCGGGTTACAAGGAGTATCCTACCCCATTTTATACCTTTTTCCAATTCCTCATATTTTCTATGATTTTTTTGATTTTTTCGAAATTTTTATTTGTTTTTGCATATGTTTCTATTATTTATTATATTTATTTTGTATTTTATTTTATTTTAAATTAGTTTTAAATTAATTTAATGGGGTTGGACCCACCTGAACCGAGCCTAGGTCGGTTGGGCACAGTTTTAGCTTCTCCTTCTTCTCTTCTCTTATTCTTCAACAACCCAACAAAATCAACTATAACAACAACAACAAATCATCAAATATATCATCATCATTAACATGCATTATCATATTCACCAAGAACACCAATTTTTTTTTTCAAATTTATACCAATTAGTTACTACGAATTCATAATATCATGGAACTAATTGACCTAGGGAAAACATGATTTCATCTTAAAAACTCTTTTTACACCTAAAGCCTCCAAAATTAAGCTTGCATTCATGAGAATTGAAGAAGAAAGTGAGGTAGAACCATAACCTAGGCTTAAATTGTTCTAGAGTTGGATCTCTAAACCTTGAATCCTTCGATTTGCACCCTAACTAGCCTCAAAATCTCAAATTTTTAGCCTCTTTTATGTTCTCAAGAACAATATATGTTCCAAATTTGCATGTCGAGCAAATGCACTAAGTCTTCTTTTTATACTTATTCACCTATTCAAGACCCAACACACGTATCTCGAGTTTCATCAAGGGCTCCTATTAAATCCAACCATATTATTATGTCATACATGTGTCAATTTAATAAGTCAATATATGGTTTTCTAAATAATTTTCTTACTTAGAGTAAAATTCTCTTATTTAGCCTAATTACACATCTTAGGCATATGAATGACTTAAATAGCTTAGTCAATGTAAATTATCATAGGCCTATTATTTGGTCACATTAGTCTAGCCAAATATTTATGTGAAGTACACATACCAAAATTAGGTTAGGTACTGGTCTAACTAGTTACCCAGTGCCGTCATGCATCACGAGGCACATCGAGTTCATTTTTTACCTATTAGTGTTTTGTTCAACTTGGATCAATATTGTTTGATTATTTAGCTTAGAATATCATTTTATATTGATAATTTATGCGTCTAAGCTATCACGTTCCTATACTCACATCGCACACATCTCGAAATGCTATTCGCCGCACTCGAAACTCACGCAAAACGTGATAATCAAAGGTACACATGGCATAATGCTATAATTCATAGTAGAACAACCATAAAAAAAGAACATCATGCAAATATATCATTATAAACTGTACCTCGATATGCGTGCTCTATACTAATCTGCGACGTCCACTTAGGCCTGAGCTAGGTCCTAGTCTTAAATTAAATAAATAACTAATCTTTAAATTAGGCAGGCCATCACATCTAGGCAGATCAGATACCGTAATTAAGTGGGGGCTGACACTTAAATTCCCTAGGTCATTGTGAGGTCCCGAATTTCTAATCCTAGTTTAATCTCTTAATCAAGATCAAACGACCTGTAACGTGGTAGGCTAGGTGGCCGAGGTAAATATTATATTTGTTATGGTGTATGCCCAGTGTATTGTATATGCGTAAACTACTAAGTCATTTCTACTTAAGTATAGGTGTAGAGGCATGAGCGGAGACCCGCTTTGATATACATACCGGCGTGGGATCGAGTTAGAGAGCAATGTGGTGAGTTGGTATAAGCTTTATAGTGCTTTCATAAGTGATATAAATGGGGCATTAGTTGGTTATGTATTAATATACTTAAGTTAGCAAGTTAAAACAATAGCCACTTGACATTTCTCGAGACACGTGTTTGCACATCTCAACACAAATTGAGTCACTCATTGGTATCACTTGGCATGAGTTAGTGAGACATGTGTTAGTATGTGAACCATTGGATAAGTCGCGAGATATGTGTGCACATTAGGATCAAGGGCTATCAATCATCTACATACAATTCATGACTATCAAGCTTTTGGTCAACACAAGCAACTCAACTCTTTCATTTTGAATTCTTAAGTGAGAATCAAAGCTTGATGGAGTGAAGAGAGTAACCGGAGGAAGAAGAACAACAACAAATTTAGTGATTTGGTGAAGAAGAACTCAAGCTAAGCTAGTGTACATCAAGTTTGATAACTTTTCTACACCATAAACATAGCTTAATTCAATGAATTCATGTATTTGATTATATGTGTTGTTGTTTTATGTTGGTAATGATGTCTAGGAACTTGGGAAGTGTGCATGGAAGCGTTCAAGGCATTAGCATAGCCTATGTGTGGAGAAAACTCAATTTTATTCTCAGAATTTTGGGTTCTACAATACATAGCGCACTATGTAGGATACATAGCGCGCTACATTGGTCATTAGCTCACTACACAGGGTCATTAGTGCGCTAGTCTCAAAAGGTCCTTAAACACTATAAATGAGTCTAATATGCTAACTAAAGGTCCAAAGATACTTAAAAACATATAATATGATATCAGCAATCTAAGGAAGTATTTAGGTGATTCAAATACGAGTTTTAAGGTGTTAGGAGGCTGGAGTACCATGGGAAATTGCATGGATTGTAAGTAAAATGATTGAAATGTTTGTTTACATTTCATTCCTATTCATATGTTCATTCCTAGTTATTTGGACTGAATTGCCTTTGTACTCCATATGTCATAACTTCTTGTTCATTCTCATTACATGAGGTTGCTTTCATGGTACAGTTTGTTCATAAAATGGTTTCATTGACTCCAATTCATGTGCAATGTCATTATTGATTTTTAATACATGTGGTCAGTGAAATAGCATGCTATTAGGTAGGTGTTACACAGTATTGTCATCCATTTCTTTTGTGTGTTAGATATGCAATTTCTTTATTGGATTCTCAAACCATGCTATTTCTTGAAATATGAAAGTGGTTCTTGTATCTAGGGTCATTACATTGTAAAGGTCCGTCAGACATAGGGGGTCACTAGACTTCCAAGGTGATCAGGATCTCTCTACTATCTTGCACAACACACGGGAAATGAGTCTCGGGGTTGTGGGGAAGCATAACTTGCGCAGCACACGGCGTATGAGGCCCGAGGTTAGTGGCAAGTATTTATCGCTGGTGACTGACACTAGTGAAAGTTTATTAAGGCAAGAGCAACGCTTAGACCTTCAAATTGATGTTGAGCTCAACTTCATCCTCATATAGTGGAAAGACTGATGTTATGAAGATTACGGTTGACCAAATCTAGATCATTACTACTTAGCCAAATGTTAGTTTCATGTTGTTTAGCTGAAGTATCTCTTTGCATGTTCAGTTTACTGCATAGTTGCTATTATCATGCTTTTAGATACTTGTTGCATAATTGAGAATGTGAACAAATGTCTCTTAGTATTACTTTCTATTTTCCAGTACTCACCGTCTATTTGTGACGGTGGGTGCAGATCCATCGAGTAGTAGACTAGGTAAAGAGAAGATTGGCGACTATCTCTGAGCTAGTGGAGCACTACTACACCGGGTTTTGTAGGTTTGATTCATGATGTATTATTTTTATATGTATATAGTATCCTTTGGGTGATATATTATGGGTTGAATGAGTAGTACCTTGACCAAACACATGATGTTATATATCGCCGTTATGTATATGCATGTGACCATTATTCCCTCGTTTTCCACAATTTTTAGGCATTATGTTATAAGCTTCTGCTAGTAAGTTCAGACTTTCGCTGAATAAAATTTTAAATAAGTAAAATTTTTAATTAACACTGATTTATGATTAGACATAGGATATGTTTAGGTTTATAATAATTTAAAAATATATAATAACAATTGGTAAGTAATAGGGTTTTGAAAAGGCTGACTAATTCCTTATTAGGTCCTATATGGTGAGATTAGGGCTTAATAATGAGAATAGGCCAGGTAGTGCCCTAATTTGAGAAAGGGTCGTCGCAATTGGTATTAGAGCCTAAGTTCTAGAATATTATGGACAGTTTATGAAATTATCCAAAGTTGGAATATCATAGTCATATGTAGTATCATATTCTAAATTTATAAAACTTAGGAGAGCCTAAGTTTATAGAGCTTAGGATTGTGGAAGATAGTTATTCCACAAAGTGGTACCAAAGCTAAAATGTGTAGCAAAATGCCTAACTTTTCTAGTGAGTAACAAGTAAAAACGACTTAAACAAGAAAACATAAATCTTAGTCGTGGAAAACCAGATGATCCTTGCCAAAAAACCATTAGTTAAGAAGTGAGTGAAAGTGAAATGGGGATGTCTTACACATATGTATATATATATATATGTTAGTTTTGCATATGTATATATGCGTTATCTACGTTGTAGCTGATTCGCGTTCGCTATCAACTTGCAGATACCGATGGCAGATTCATGTCAAAACAGGGATACAGGTGCGAGTGGCAGCCAACCTTCTATACCATCAGCTGATTGACGAAGTTCATTGCCATGATGACTTCACGTTTCGCTCAACCAGCAGAGACACCAGCCCCTACTACTACCACTACTCTCACGATACCGACAGCAGTGCTGGTATTACAGACTATATAGATAGTGACACCTCCAATCGGAGAGAATTTTTACACCATCTTTCACACCTCCATCTTCTATCTCGATAGAAGAGGTTCAATTAGTGAAGGATTTCATTAGATTGAAACCAATCTACTTTGATGGTTAACGAGAATTTGAGAAGATTGAGAATTAGGTACTATTTTAAGAGAAGTTATACAGAGTCATGAGAAATGAGGATAGACTCCAAGCTGAGATTTCATCGTCCACTCTACAGAGATATGCTAATGTATGGCTATCCGAGGCAGTTCGCTGGGGATCTAGTGAGAGAAGATTTAGATGATGCGTACCATTTTGGAGATGGATTGAGACAAGATATTAGATTTTATGTGGTCAGTTCAGGTGTCATGACATTGAGGGAGATTTATGAGTGTGCACTCTTTCATGAGACCTATTATTTAGGTAGAGTTGTCGATGGGACACCGATAGTACCAGCGTTGACACCTGACCAGGTTATGGAGTATGAGAGGAGGAGACAGAGGGGAAAATGACCAAGGAGATGGGATAGAGGTTCCCTGGAATCAAGGATATCTACAGCAGTTGTACCCTTTGTATCATCCCTTACACCATTGCAGACTATGGTTGGTAGACCTCCCTTGCCACCACCATTTAGACCTCAAGTACCAGTTCCTACTACCACTTTACCAAAGCACCACCAGCGCCACGTCAGCAGCAACAGGGTGGTAGAAGCTGAGGTAGAGGTAGAGTTCGAGATAGTTCTCGACAGGTGCAGAGACAGGCACTGGTCCAAAATCAGGTTCAGGGTCGTATAGACCTATCACTTGTTATAGGTGTGGTCAGGTTGAGCATGGGATTAGAGATTGTCCACGACCAGCGGCCACGTTAACACCGTAGAGTCGAGACGTTGTACACATGGTAACACAGACTGATGTAGATGCCACACGAAGAATAATTGAGGGTATGGTTTCCATTAGCGATGGACAGTTATATGTTTTATTTGATTCAGGTTCTACAGTATCTTTCATTTATGGTCACATGATAGGCATCTTAAGGTTAACACCGGTTAAAGTTAGTGCACATTTAATTTTAATTACCGTAGCTGAGGACTGAGTCTACCCTTATTGTCTTGTTGAGATATGTCCAATAAAGATCGACGGGGTAAAGTTACTTGTAGACTTTAGGGTTCTTAGGTTTTTAGAGTTTGATGCATAGTTAGGGATGATTGGTTAGCAGTGTATCAGCTTATATCGACTATTTTAGTAAGACAGTGATATTTGAGATCCCGGGGTGTTCGATGTTCATGTATAGTGGTAGTACACCGAGAACCGAGGGCATTAGAGGTCGATTTGTGACTAATGGAGAGATGGAGACTTTGGTCTCATTATACACCATAGTAGAGAGTAAAGGACCCAGACTTGTGGAGATTTTGTTTGTGTGTGAGTTTTCGGATGTGTTTCCGTAAGACTTACCTGGTTTAGCACCACTGAGATAGATAGATTTTATCATTGAGTTGGTACCAGGCACTATACCTATATCTATACCACCATATCGAATGGCTTTGAGAGAGTTCAAGGAGTTGAGGAGTCAGTTGCAGGATTTAGAAGAGAGGGGATTCATCACACCTTCTACGTCACCAAGGGGAGCACCAGTCCTGTTTGTGAATAAGAAGGATAGTACTTTAAGACTGTGTATCGATTATAGATAGTTGAACAGGGTTACAGTCACAAACAAGTATCCCTTACCACGGATTAATGACTTGTTTGATTAGTTGAGAAGAGCACAATATTTCTCCAAGATAAACTTGTGATCAGGGTATCATCAGCTTAGGATCAGGGATGCGAATTTGTCCAAGACAACATTCGGTATGAGATATGGACACTATCAATTTGCAATTATGTCGTTTAGTTCGACAATGTTCCTGCATGTTTATGGATTTAATGCATCGAGTGATGAGGCCATTTCTCGACCATTTCGTGATAGTTTTCATTGATGATACATTGATATATTTGAGGACTTGAGAAGATCACGAGCAGCACCTTAAAAAGACGTTGTAGACTTTAAGGGAGCATCGACTCTACGCGAAGTTTAGCAAGTGTGAATTTTAGCGTTCAAAAGTCAAGTTTTTGGGACATGTCGTTGGAGCGGCAGGTATTACTGTCGATCTAGCTAAGATTCAAGCTATTATAGATTGGCCTGTGCCGACATCAGTTATGGAGATCAGGAAGTTTCTTAGGTTAGCAGGATATTACCACAGTTTCATGAAGAATTTCTTAAAGATCGCATTACCGATGACCAGATTAACCCAGAAAAATGTCAACTTTGATTGGTCTGAGGAATGAGATGAGGCATTTGCCCAACTAAAGAGATTGTTGACTATTGCACTAATGTTGATATTGCTAGAGGCTGGACAGGGATTCTTGGTATATACATATGCTTCTCATAAAAGTCTAGGTTGTGCGTTGATGCATGATAGAGGCATGGTAGCTTATGCATCTAGACAACTGAAGATACATGAGAAAAATTATACCACTCATGACTTAGAGTTGACGGTTGTAGTGTTTGCTTTAAAGATATGGAGACATCATCTGTATGGAGAGGGTTACACGCTATATTGATCATAAGAGTTTGAAATACCTCTTCATACATAAATAGCTTAACATGAGATAACGCCGGTGGTTGGGATTTTTGAAGGACTATGACTTTTTTTTTTGGAGTATCACCCAGGAAAAACTAAATAGTTGTTGATGCACTAAATAGGATGACAGTTGGAGATGCCGAAGTTGTTAGATGTCATATGACACATGAGTATGGATTACTCGAGGCAGCGACAATGATGATGCAGTCGGATATTCCTACTGATACTTAGGTGATGATTCGTGCACAGATAAGGCTTCAAACAGTGTCTACTCAAAGAGTATTAAAGAGACAAAGAGTAAGCATCTTATACTCGAGATTTAGTAAGTTTGTCCAGAGTACTGAGTGTACTGACTAGACAGATACGATGTACCATTGTTTGAGATTCAGAGGCAGACTATGGTTACCGGCAGCGGCAGAGCAGAGAGATGAAATTCTTCAATATTCGTACCATTACCGATTCACTATTCATCCATGTAAGACCAAAATTAACCATGACATGAAGAGGCATTTTTGTAGTTTGGGATGAAAGTGGATGCATCAGAGTTTATCAGGAACTGTGGAATTTGCTAATAGGTGAAGGCCGAGCATCGTAGACCCGGAGAATTATTATAGTCGCTTCCCATTCCACGATGGAAGTGGAAAAACATAGCCATGGATTATTCTAGAAGATTGTCAAGGACTGTTCGTCGACACGATTTCATTTGGGTGATTGTGGACAGATTGAAAAAAAAAACTGCCCAATTCATACCAGTTGCAGCTCATTAAACATTTGACCAATTGAGTGTATTGTTTGAGAGAGAGATTATTAGGCTACATGGGGTACCATTGACTATTACATCAGACAGAGATACTATGTATACGTCTAGGGTGTGGCAGAGTATACAAAAGTGATATGGTACGCGCCTATAATTTAGCACAGCTTTTCACCCTCAGACTGATAGACAGACTGATAGGTTGATTCAAACTATTGAGGATATGCTCAGGGCTTATGTACTTGAGTTTGACGAATCATAGGAGGAGTACTTACCGTTGTCTGAGTTTGCATACAACAACAGTTATCATGCTAGCATTGAGATGACACATTTGAGTCATATATGGTTGAGCATGCCCTTATCATCTTATTGGGCTGAGCTAGAGGACCAGGACATTGTAGGACCTAAAATTGTTGTTGGTCACACTGAGAAGGTATGACAGATTCGCGAAAGGCTTAAAGGAGCCCATGAGAGGCAAAATAGGTATGCAGATACATATCGCAGCAATCTCATATATAACGAGGGAGCCTCGGTGTATCTAAAGGTTTCTTTTCAGAAGGGTTTTCACATATTTGGTCTTAAAGACAAGTTAGCACCGAGATTCATCGAACCTTTCAAGATCAAGAAACGGGTCGAAAAAGTTGCCTATAAGCTAGATTTACTTCCATAGATATCGGGGATTCATCCAGTGTTTCATATTTATATGCTTCTAATAGCCAAGTCAAAAGCAAATGAGAGACCAACAATTGACTTGAGTTAGATTGATTTGAGCGATGACATATCTTATGAGGAGCAGCTCATACAGATCTTAGAACGGGGGGTACAATAGTTGAGAGGCTAGTCTATACTGAAAGTGTAAGTCAAGTGGCAATTCTATAGAGACTCGGAACTCACTTAGGAATGAGAAGACTATATGCGATATAGGTTTCTGTACCACTTCGAGTCAGTTATAATTTTAGGTTAAGTTTAATTTCGAGGACAAAATTTCCATTAGTTGGGAAGAATTGTCACGACCCAAATTTCTAATCCTAGTTTAATCTCTTAATCAGGATCAAACGAACCGTGACATGGGACCTACAACGAGATACATGTCTTAATCGAGGCTAGATGGCCGAGGTAAATGTTATATTTGTTATAGTGTATGCCCAGTGTATTGTATGTGTAGACTACTAAGTCATTTCTATTTATGTATAGGTGTCGAGGCATGAGCGAACACACGCCTTGATATGCATATTAGCGTAGGACCGAGTTAGATAGCAATGTGGTGGGTTGGTATAAGCTTTATAATGCTTTCATAAGTGATATAAATGGGGCTATGGTTGGTTATATATTAATACACTTAAGTTAGTAAGTTAAAACAATAGCCACATGACATTTATCGAGACACATATTGGCACATCTCAACGCAAATTAAGTTACTCATTGGTGTCACTTGGCATGAGTTACTGGGATAGGTATTAGTAAGTGAACTAATGGATAAGTCTCGAGATACGTGTGCACATTAGGATCAAGGGTTATCAATCATCCATATCTAATTCATGATTATAAAGCTTTTGGTAAACACAAGCAACTCAACTCTTTCATTTTGAGTTCTTAAATGAGAAGCAAAGCTTACTAGAGTGAAAGAGTAGTTAGAAAAGGAAGAAAAACAACAAATTTAGTGATTTGGTGAAGAAGAACTCAAGCTAAGCTAGTGTACATCAAGTTAGGTAACGTTTCGGCACCATAAACATGGCTTAATTCAATGAATTCATGTATTTGCTGATATGTGTTGTTGTTTGATCTTGGTAATGATGTCTTGGAACTTGGGAAGTGTGTATGGAGGTGTTCAAGGCATTAGCATAGCCTATGTGTGGAGAAAACTCAGAATTGTGTATACATAATTCTGGGTTCTACAATACATAACGTCTTATGTAGGATAGGTAGCGCGTTATGTCAGTCATTACCGCACTAAACAGGGTCATTAGCGCGCTACATGCTATGACAGCATAAAAAAATCAGCAAGTCTCAAGAGGTCCTTAAACACGATAAATGAGTCTAATATGCTAAGTAAAGATCTAAACATACTCAAAAACATATAATATGATGTCAGGAATCTAAGGAAGTATTTCGGTGGTTAAAATACGAGTTTTGAGGTGTTGGGAGGCCGAGTAGCATAGGAAATTGCATAGATTGTAAGTAAACAAATTGAGATATTTATTTACATTTCATTCCTATTCATTTGTTCATTTCCAGTTATTTAAATTGAATTGCCTTTGTATTCCATATGCCATAACTTCTTGTTCATTCTCATTACATGAGGTTGCTTTCATGGTATAGTTTGTTGATAAAATGATTTCATTGACTCCAATTCATGTATTATGTCATTACTGATTGTTAATACATGTGGTAAGTGAAATAGCATGCTATTAGGTAGGTGTTACTTAGTATTGTAATCCATTTCCTTTATGCATTAGATATGCAATTGCTTCATTGGGTTCTCAAACAATGTTGTTTCTTGAAATATGAAAGTGATTCTTGTATCTAGGGTCATTACATTATAGAGGTCTATCGGACATACGGGGGCCACTAAACTTTCAAGGTGATCGGGATGTCTCTACTATCTTGCGCAACTCACGGGAAATGAGTCTCGGGGGTTGTTTGCAAGCAAAACTTGTGCAACACACGGGGTATGGGACTCAGGGTTGTTGGCAAGTATATATCACCGGTGACTGACACCAGCGAAAGTTTATTAAGGCAAGAACAATGATTAGACCTTCACATTGATGTAGAGCTCAGCTCCATCCTTATATACTGGAAAGGCCGATATGATGAAGACCACGACAGACCGGCCCTATATCAGTACTATTTAGCCAAGTGTCAATTTCATGTTGTTTTCTTGAGTATCTCTTTGCATGTTCTCTTTACTGCATAGTTGCTATTATCATGCTTTTAGATAGTTGTTACATTATTGGGAATATGAACAAATGTCTCTCAGTATTACTTTCTACTTTCCTGTACTCACTATATAGTTTGTGATGGTGGTTGCAGATCTATCGAGTAATAGACCGGGCAAAGTGAAGATCGCAGACTACCTATGAGCCAGTGGAGCACTGCTACACCAGATTTTGTAGTTTTGATTCTTGATGTATTATTTATATATATATGGTATACTTTTAGGGTTATATATTATGGGTTGAGTGAGTAGTACCTTGACCTAACACATGTTGTTATATATCGTCGTTTCATTATATATATACGCATGTGACCTTTGTTCCCTGGTTTTTCCACAACTGTTAAGCATTATGTTATAAGCTTCCGCTAGTTAGTTCAGAATTTCATTGAATAAAGTTTTAAATAAGTAAGATTTTTAATTAACTCTGATTTATGATTGTACATAGGATAGGTATAGGTTTATAATCATTTAAAAATATATATAACAATAATTGGTAAGTAATAGGGTTTTGAAAAGGCTGACTAATTCCTTCTTAGAACCTATATGGTGAGATTAAGGCTTAATAACTTGATTTGGCCAAGCGGTGCCCTAATTTGAGAAGGGGTCGTCACAAAAATTTCCTAAATAGCATAAGAACGCATTTTAATTCCTTGCAATCAGATAAAGTAAATTAGTTTCCATTTCCTTTACAAAAATCAAAACGGTTCTTGCCTAACTTCATTTATAAATTAAACAAAAGATTATTTTTAACTGTCATTTGAGTTCGATATCCACAACTTCATCACTAGAGAGAGTCGTTATTACTACCGTGAAGGTCTACACTTGGAGCTTATGTCAATAACTACTTCCCTAACCAAGCACACAACCCTAGACTCACGTGAATTGGGTTTAATGCTTTGATTGCATTGGGCTTTATGAAGGCACTACACCTAGACAATCGGATCGCATAAGTACAGATGCTTCTAATTTAGCCTCGATTCGTAAATCACTCGAACTATCCCAAAAGGGGCTAACCAATTAGTATGGTCAATTGTTACTTAAATGAGTCTATAGCATAAGTACTACAGATGCTTCGACTAAATAAATTAGGGTAGTCAATCTATTATGCGTGCAAGGGCCATTCACAAACAAATAAATCTAACCCTAATTTCAAATCAATGCCAAAGGAAATAAAATACAAAAGAAGAACAAAAGAATATATATTACATAGATCTCACAATGAATCCTTAAAAGCAATGACTTGTTCTATCCACTTCCGACCTAGATCCGTAGAAGATTAGCTAGACATTATCTTGGCAAACTCCATTAAATTATAAAGGAAATATTTAGAAAACAAAAGAGAAAATAATAAAAAGAGAAAACAATTGTGTAGAGTGTCCAATTAAAACCCTAAGTTCTATATGAATAAATCCTTTTAATTTGATCTCTAGAAGAGAAAAAAAAATCAGTTGCATAGGTTCTTTAGTGTCTCATCTGCTTAGGAAGATTTGAGGGTTGTGGTTGATTTGCTTTTGGAGTCTCCGACACATGTCAGAAGTGGATTGGCGTAAAGTTGTTGTCTTAGCTAACGTGGCGAGTTGTGATTGGTGGATAGCTGTTGTAAATGAAAAGAACGCGTAAGAGACTCGGTGAATATATGGAAGCTTGTGCTGCAGGCATCCCAAGGTAAGTTGAAACCTTGTTTGCTTCTTATTCGAACCGATCTGATGTGCAGATCTCGAGGAAAATTGAAAGCTGTTGGAGTGCTGCAGGCATTACCTCAGTTGCTCCTTTCTCTTCTAATCCAAACAAAATATGTGTCTTGAGGCAGATCGGATGGTTGCCGAGCACACAATGGGAATGACTTACACTTCATTTTGAAAGACTTTTCTCAACTAATGCACCACCAAACTTCTTTTAAGCCATCATATTATCAACACAAACCAATGTGGGTCCCACCAAGCTATCTCGAAGTGCGTGAAAGCTCACTTTTCAATGCCAAACACCATGAATACTTCAAAAGATCCCGATTTATCTCTATTTTATCAAATTGTACTTAAACCACTGAAAATATAAATAAAAGAGAATTATTTAATAATAATATACATTTAGATCTAAAAACATATAAAATGAACACTTAAAATATATTATTATTATCGACTTATCAAATACCACCAAATTTAGGACTTTGCACGTTCAGAGCAAAGGTGTAAATGATGAAATAAAAGTAAACTAAACTCGTCCCTTCCCAGCTGTTATGGATAGTGGCTCACATGATCAGTATTCGACTTCGTTTGACTCTATTGACTCTGAAGCTTGACTTCTATAAGGAGAATTGTTATGACACAATGAACTCCATAAAGAACTAACTCGAAGACGCTGACATGGTGGGCGAGTAAGCCGGCTCAATAGCAGGCCTAATATAGTTATGAACTTAACTTAATTAATTATATACCCGATTTCAAGTTCATGGAGTTCCTTTAGTTTAAATAGTCACCAAGTCAACAAGTCATTCAAAAAATTCTGGAGTTATGATATGTCTAGAACTGCAACCCAAATACAATTAAGATCATACTTTAAAGCCCTAGACTTGGTTAAGACAAACGTTATCAACTACTCACGAGTTTTTTTGGTCTATACACTCAAGCATGCAAGTTTAGAATCTCTATAAGATAGTGTATCAACGCTTAGAAGGTACCATAGGCAAGGAATACAACCATACTCTCCACTATTTTAGACTTAGCACTAATGAGAATTAATAAGATTTTAAGTAGGTTATACATGGCTAGGATAGGGTACCTAAGAAATGATATAAAGGTAATATGAAACATTGGAAAACTAAAATTTAGACTGTTAAAAGATTTTCTCAAAACATGAAAGTGGATATACTGCACTTAACTTCATTTTTCTTTTACTATGTGCAGTCCTCACCTTTTTCTAACCACCCAACTCCCTGCTCCACTTTATGCGGATACCATTTTAAGTGGGACTCTCTAATCATGACTTGATTTTTTCATCAGAATTATTTTCCCTTTATTTTAGGTATATAAACAGTTTTTTTTTCTTCTCTAAGTTTTTTTCTCCTTCACTTCATATCTCTTTTTAAAGATTTCAAGTCTAAGACTAGCTTCCAACTAGGTAAAGTATTATATCAGGCTATGTCTATAGGTTTAACATTATGTATGAAAGAATTAAAGTTTGGGTTGGCACAAAATGGGTCAACTAGGGAAATTACTTCATATGGGCTTAAGGTTAAAGGTTTTCATTAAAAAATGACATTAGCTTTTTTCCCCAAAAGTGGTTTAGTCATAGGAATTCGACCTCGAGTGGGTTACACCCTCGTTCTAGCACCTCAGAAAATTATCTTTTTTTCCACTTGCATAGTTCTGGCCATCTGCACCCTTTTGTATCTAACATAAGGCTTAACCGTCATACTATGTCCCTAATATGAATTCATGAAAAATTTAGGCTATGGGCCATAATGAGTGTTTCTTCTAATTCTTCCTAAGTTTCAAGTCAAAAAAGGCAACAATAGTTTACTCATCCACAACCAAAGGCATGAAGCTAAGTTTCGAGTGACTCTCAAATAATAATAATAGTAAGGATTATATTAAATATATGCATGAAAATATATCATATCATGGTGAAACGGTTTATAGAAGTATGAATGGAAAAGAAAGCGAAATGTGAGAGAAATATGTGAATAAGGGATACAAAACACCACCATTACCATCCTTCAACCATAAATAATTGCATATAATTAAAAATTTTGAACAACCTCACCTGCGATCTTTCACTAAAACATCCATCTAACTCAATCGATAATCCCTAAAGTACCCCCAAACTTATTTCGAACCTTTTCCTCAAGGTTCAAAACAAGTCAACGAATCCACACAACAAAAAGAAAAAATAGTGGTGAAAAGAACATGAATATATAAATAAGAAGATAATACAAGGGCATGCATTTTTTTTGAAACATCGTAATACAAGTCTCCAAAAACTAGTGAATGAAAAAAACCTCTCAAATTTAGGCGACTAAGGAAACAATAGAAAAAATGATCATAACAAGAGCAAGAACTAATGAGCATAGGAGTTAACTTAAATAATTTCCACTAAGTTTTGCGAGGCTAAAGTCTTTCAACTAAGGGTGAAATTAATAAGATGGTTGAATGAAGTCTGAGGTTTTAGGTCTACTTAAAGACCCGCCACTAATGCTGCGACTTAAGTTGGATTATGTCCCAACCAAGTCTCAAAACACCAAAAATCCTATTATTATGTTAATTCCCTAAAAATGTTCAAATTATTCCAAAAAAAATATAATCAAAGCGAAACCTAACAAAACTCAGGTGGTGCTCTAGTGCCTCTGGTGCTCGTCAGACATTCATATCACTTGTAAATATTCAAGAAACTAAGTTAGGGTTTTAAGGTGAACATATAAGATTTTTTTTAAAACTAAACTATACTAAAATAAATGCCATAAATAATAAAAATAAAGCTAGGCTGCCTTACAACAAGCACCTTTCTTTAAAGTCTTTGGCTAAACTTAGATGTATACGTCCTAGGTGACATTATCCCATTCGATTAGATCTCAAGTGGTTCCCATCTGCGCATCTTCATAGGGAGAGTAAGTAACCCCTAATTTCAAGGGCAACAGTGAAAGATTCTCATCAACTTTCAGTACTTAGCGACCATCCTGCATCTCTAAACTAAGTTTTTCTTGCAATAGATGGTTAGAAACATGCACTGCAAACAAGCATGACTTATCAGTAAGAGGATTCATGGTATCATAAATAGTAAATTTTATGATATCCCCGTCAAACTTTATAGACAAATTATCCTCTAAGACGTCAACTTTGGTTTGAGCATTCCAAAGAAAAGTTCGACCTAGCAAAGTTGGAGGTAGGTAATGAGATGGTTCATCCCTCATGTCTATCACATAAAAGTTGACAAGAAAGACTAATTCCTAAACTTTTATTTAGACATCATCTAAGACCCCAATTGGATATATAATCGACCTATCCGCGAGATAGGTAACAATTTGTGTGTCTTTCAATGGACCTTAATGCAAAGATTTAAATAAAAAGATAGCCATAACATTAATGGATGCACCCAAATCGCACATGACATTCTTAATAAAAGTGTCACCTATCTTGCACGGAATAGCAAACATGCCAAGGTCTTAGCATTTATGGGGTATCTTTTTCTGAATCACAGTTGAGATGCTCACCCTCAAACTTACCTTTTCTTTATTCACAAGCTTGTCTTTTTGTACTCCTTTGGCCTCTAGATCTCCCACCATTTCACGCTTCACTTTGATCTCTAACTCCTTCACTTTAGGCTGGTGTTAAGGACTCTCCATCACTTTCTCAGTCTTTTCCAATTGTTCGTACCTCTCCGGGTAAAGTCTTTATGGAAAATGAGCTCTAATTTTAACTCACACTATCGTATCATTAATGAGGTCCCATCTTGCTCAGCTGACCTTTGATGTTCACTTTTTTCAACCTTAGGCTCTTTCGACTCATTCTTGCTCTACATCGATATAACATTCACATGTGCCCATGGTTTTGGGATTGATTGTGACGACAACTTCTCTTATTTTTCAAAACACCCTAACTTCAAGGCTAGTGAGCCTACTTGAACCTCGAGGTTTATAATGCTCACAGTATGACTTGTTGTTGACTCAATTTTAAATTAGGTTACCTCTTTAGAGAGTCTATCTTGACTAGCAATGAGTGTCCTTACCATCTTTTCTAAAGACTTCGAATTCTGAGCAGGTTAGGACTATTGAGGAGGAGGAGGTTGTCCCTTTGGAACATATTGAAGATAATTCTAATACGAAGTTCCATAAATATGGTAGGGTTTTTTGACGACATGTTTATAAGTGTTACTAAAATTGTTGTCGTATTGATTCCTCGATGGTCCTTGGAATCCGTCGTTTATAGTATTTACATGTCAATCCTCAAACAAGGTGGGACAAGAATCAGTAGAATGGTCGGTGGCTGAGCAGAAATTGCAAGCTTTAACTTGAGCTTTTTCGAAGGTAAGGAATCACTCCATGAGATCAGTAAGTTTGTCAAGCTTGCTATTGGTAGGATTTGACTTTACTCGATCAAAAAGATTTCTCAAAGGTCCTTTTTCCTCGTCGTCATTGAAATGATGTGATTGACTTGCTATAACCTCATATAAATCAAACATTTCTTAAGTTTTCTTGCATTTATAATCGCCTTCGCAAGCATTGCAATCATGCGTTTCTCAAGGGGCGTAAGTACCATATAGAAGAAACGAACAATTTAGAGGTTATTTTGGTCATGTTGGGGACATTTCATGAGTAAGCGTTTATAATGGCCCTAATAGTTGTCAAATGATTCGCCCCGTTTCATTTTTATACTGCACATCTCCTTAGTAAGTTGGGAAGATCTACATTCAAGGAAGAATCCTCTTAGGAATACAAAAATCATATCATTTCAATTTGTGATGGAACTAATGAGGAGGTAAAAGAGCCAGTCTTAGGCTTTGTCTTTAAGGCAAAAAGGAAAAGTAGAAAGTTTGACTTTATCTTCATTAACTCTTTAGGGAATCATAGTCCTACACATAAAGTGGAAATCTTTGATGAAGGTCACTGATCCTCATGATCCTTTCCATGGAAGACAGGGAGAAGGTTTATGAAATCGGGTTTCAGCTCGAAATTGCTCTTATGAGTGGGAAATGCGATGCAATGTGGTTGATGAGCTAGGAAATCTTGTATCTCATCATTCACCATCTCTATGGTGATACGATGATCGGCCCGAGGTTGAGCCCAAGGGGGAGCTTGTGGCCTATGAGGAGCGGGGTCAACCATTCTTTGATAAAGTGGTTGGTATTAAGGTACAACATGCCTTTATTGCACTACTGGAGCGTGTGGCACTTCGGCTGCTCCAAACTATTGGGGAGGAGAAACTTGGTGTTCCTCATGTCTCTCAAGTGGTGGATTTCCATCTTGTCACCATTAGATGGGTTGCTCGTCCCTCAATTGAACTTTTGAGGATTTTTTTCCTTTGCTTTATTTCTTTTGAGTTCTAATGGCAAGTCTTTTCGATCTCTAGATCAAAAGGAAGTAGAGATCCGGTAGACTTCTATCTATAAAGACTTTTGGGCATAAAGGCAAACACATAAAAAGGGAAAAGAAAAACCAAAGTAAAAAATGACTTGGTCCCCTGCAACAGTGCCAAGATTTAACGCATATCAAATGTGTCAAAAGATATAATCCAAATAAGATTACTAAGTACTACACATACTACAGTAGTGGCAAGCACGTGGTCGATCTACGAAGGCCAAGGATTCTAATTTAGGCTAGTAAACAAGAAAGCAAATTGAGGGTTTTAAAATTTTTAAAGAGAACGATTAAGAACTGTGGGAATGTAAAAACACTTTTGTAAGAAAGAAGTTCAATAGAAGAAATTAACTAGGCTTTTGGCTTCTCGAAATTTGTCTAATGGCACATGGGGTTCATTGGTTTTTTTTATCCATATAAAGATATGTAATTCAATTATATTCTAGTGTAGCTATAGACCTGGTAACGTACGTAGTTTCTCGCACTTCCTCTTCTCGATAGTCAAGGTATGCCAATGACTACTTCCCTAACCAAACTCATAACCCTGGACTAATGTGAATTGGGTTTAATGCATTGATTGCATTGGGCTTTATGAAGACACTTCATCTAGATAACCGGATCGCATAAGTACGGATGTTTTTTATTTAGCCTAGATTTTTAAGGCACTTGACCGGTTCCAAAAGGGGTTAATCAATTAGTAGGGTTAATCGTTACTTAAATGAGTCTGTCGCATAAGTACATATGCTTCGACTTAATAACTTAAGATAGTCAATCTACTATGCATGCAAGGGCCCTTCAAAAACAAATAAATCTAACTTTACATTCAAATTAGTCAAAGGAAATAAAAAATAAAAAGCAAAATAATATAGATTAGATAGATCTCGCAATGAATCCATGAAACCAACGACTTGTTTGGTCCACCCCCAGCCTAGATCCGTTAAAGATTAAACAAACATTGTCTTGAATAACTCCATTAAATCATAAAGGAAATAACTAGAAAACAAAAGAGAAAAAAAATCGATTGTGTAGAGTGTCCAATCAAAACCCTAACTTCTATATAAATAAATCCATTTAAATTGGTCTCTAGAAGAGAGAGAAAGTCAATTTCGTAGGTTTATTAGTGTCTCATCCGCCTAGGAGAATTTGAGGGTTGTGATTGATTTGGTTTTAGACTCTCGGATACATGTCGAAAACGAATTAGTGTAAAGTTGTTGTCTTGCTGACGTGGTGAGCTGTGATCGGTAGATAGCTATTGTGAATGAAGAGAACGCATGGGAGACTCTACGAAGATGTGGAAGCTTGTGCTACACGCATCCTGGGGCAAGTAGGAACCTTGTTTGCTTCTTACTTGAACCGATCTGATGTGCAAATTTTAAGGCGGATCAAAAGTTGTTAGAGTGCTGAGTGACTCACGTGTGTCTGGCCTCGCGTCACCTCGGTTGCTTCTCTCTTTTCTAATACAAACAAAATGCGTGTTTCGAGGCAAATTCGATGGTTGTTGAACACGCAATATGGAATAACTTACACGTAGTCATTTTTAAAGATTTTTCTCAACTAATGCACCACCATATCATCAACACGGATCAATATGGGTCCCACCAAACTGTCTTGTAGTGCGTACAAGCTCACTTTTCAATGCTAAACACCATGAATACTTCAAAAGATCTCGATTTATCTCTATTTCATCAAATTGTCTTTAAATCACTGAAAATATAAATAAAATAGAATTGTTTAATAATAATAGACATTAAGATCTAAAAACATATAAAATAAACACCTAAAATAAATTATTATTATTGACTTATCAAGTGTTGCTCTGACTAGTCGTGCACTAGTTGTTGGTAGGACCACTTAGTGGCAGGGTCTCTGACCCACGATTTTTTAAGGGACTCCATTCATATGACTCGAAATCAAGTCAAAATGATTCAGAAGGATGTGTTCCGTGCTAACGTGTCACACCTTTTTTAGGTAATTTTAACGTCATTGGTCAATTCATTTTGACAAAAAAAGAAGAAAGGAAAACAAAAATAAGAACGAAATCATATGGTATACTGGTATACATGGGAAATACTAGAATGACAACAACGTCACACCACAAGAAACATTGGCTCACAAGAGCCTTCCATGTGACCTTGACCCGCGTGTTATGCTACGGGATCTATGTATGCCTGCATCGTAAGGTCCGCTAGATAGCTCTTATGAGCCAATGCATCTTGCGGTGTGACATGTTCTTGTCATACCGCCACTTCACGGCTAGTATAACACTCTGAAAATAAAAGTGTTAGAATGATATAGCTCGTCTTTTTTTTTAGAGAATGATATAGTTGTAGTCTTTAATTGGTGACAATAAAACACATGATAATGCCATACCATCACATTCCACTTGAACATCGCGAGATATATTTGATGATTTCTTATACCACTTTTATTGTGACTGGATAAATGCTAGAATGACAACATCATGTCGTATTACAAGACACATTGACTCATGAGAGCCATCCATGTGCGTCTCGAGACGTGGGCATACACATATTTCGATGCATAACACACTAGAACAAATTCTACTTTTCATAAAGATTTTGAACCTATATGAAAGACTTTTCATAGAGGTTTTTGACCTCTATGAAAAGTGTTATCTTTTAAGGTGTTATCGTATCTTCAAAGCTTACATAGGGGTTTCAAACATCTATCAAATCTTGGCCATTTCATAGGGGTTTGAAACCTCTATAATATCTTTAAAGGCTTACATAGGGGTTTCAAACCCCTATCAATTGTAGTGACTTCATAGGGGTTTGAAACCTCTATATTATCGTCAAAGGATTACATAGGGGTTTCAAACCCCTATCAAATGTAATTTAAAAAAAATAGCTGAAAATGCCCAAAATTAATTTTCATTTTCATTTTCAATTGAAAATATACAAATCTACATTCCACTCGCAATATTATTATTCCATCAAGAAACAAAGTAACTTATATTAAAAGAAACATTTAGCTTTTGCCAAAGAGAGGGATATTGTTCTTCCCAAAAATGGAACTCCGCCTACCGGCATTGCCAAACACTCAACTAAATTATTGACTTTCCTCGAGTCAAACCCAGCCAAAAGAATGAACGAGAGAAGAAAAAATAAAATTTAAGGCACAGGAATCAAGTTAAGCAGCAGCCTCCTTGGCTATCTTCTCGGCCTTGGCGATGACTTCTTCGATTCCTCCGACCATGTAGAATGATTGCTCTGAAAGATCATCGTACTTTCCACCTAGAACACCCTGCCAAACCATCCAAACAGGAATTTGTTCGATAAAGATATTGGAAAGATTATGGCACACCAAAATCAAAGACTTAGCATCATAAACTTGGCACCATGTCGTTGCTATTATTTTTTTTTTCAAGAGGTTGCTAGCATTTTCATTCACATATTCGTTGACATCAACAACCTCAATCCTAAAACAACAATAACAACAACAACAAAACACATATGTAAACCAGCCTCTGCTTGCTTGTATGTATTGTAAAAACTAAAACCAAAACTGAAACAATAGGACTTATTTTCACAATTAATCTTCCATGTATAAGAGTGTTGATCATTTAAGATCACATTTGGAGTGGCATAGGTTTGTACAGAGAGATATGTAAACTAAAACATGATTTTTTGAAGTCATTGATCTCCTTGAATCACACAATTGTACGCGATTTAAGGGGGCTCGATTCATCGAGCATATAAAGTTACTGCTACAAATTGGATGTCTAGCTACTCTAGTATTGTTACTGTGGCATCAATAGAGTTGAATCAGATTTGTTCCTTGGAACTTAATACAATCAACATTCTTAGAAGATCAATATTCTGCTGTTGGTAGTTACTGAAATACTTAGCACTGACAACCAAAGAATCTATCTTAAATTAGGGTCATTGTGTAAATTTGGTTATGTTTTATGTCAATTATTGCACCATCTAGAAAGTACTGAAAAAACTAGGACCTTTAGTTTTGGTTGGGCAGCTCACCATAGTCATTGTGCGCGAACAACCTCAAACAAGTTTTCATTTCCATGTCCCATGACCTTACAGTTTTGTCCATCGACGAGGAAAGCGATTGCTTTGCAAATCCAACAAAAAATCAGTCAAAAATCAAGTATCAAAGTTGTAAAAATCATTAGTTAGGCAGTGAGTGTGGAGCTGACCTGCGATTTGGACCACGAGAGGTCCAAAACATCATAAAGGTGACTTTCAAAAGAACATATAGGTTTCTCGGTGAGATCCACAGACCAAAACTATACAACTTGAGAGCTTCTCCCAATTACTTTGCTGAAAAAGTTAAAAATCTGTATGGAGAGATTTCTGCTGCAAAGAAGAGTGAGATTGTTCAACTAGTCCACCAGGTGAGGAGTCTTCCAGCCGCACCATTGCAGCAATTACTTGTAGCTTGGGGAAAACTCACTCAAGACATTGCTGAGATTCATGTAAAATTGAAGAGCTGGAGAACTTTTTAGAAGATGAAGAAAATACAAAAAGTCAAGAATGTGATGAGGAGACTTAAATCTGGCTGCGCAAGAAGAGTGAATGAGAAAGCTGCAGCATTGATGGAATGCATGATCGAGAGCTATCTAAGGCCTATAGAGTGTACGCCACTCCACGAGATTGTCTGCTTCAAACAAGTTAAGATGTTGAAGGCGGCTTTGATTGGAGATCCTAGGAAATATTTTCCCCAGAAAATCATTCTGAACCACAAACACATGCTCGTGTACAAATTTTTCAATGTAGTCAATTTAGTACAAACTACAAATATATGGATTTTGTTACATAAATTGTTTGGCACAGAATTTGTTACTTGATCCATCCAATGAAATTCATGAGGCTTAAGCAAGAAACATTCACCAAGTAGAACATTCATAATGCTAATAAAGTACATGAACAAATAATTTTGATTCCATGAGGAAGGCATCAAAATAAATTGCAATGAAATGAACGTACAGCTGTTACGGAAGTTGTGTGAGACTTCAAACCAGCAATACATGCATGTGTCTCAGGCAAAGTGGAGAAATCATTGGACTGTATTCTTTGAGTCAAGTCAGCATACAATAATTTCAGCCACTCACCAACAAACCTAAAAGCATAAGCACTCGCCAACAAAGGAAAGAGCCTACTTTGCTGAGTCTTGTAATCAATCACCTAAACAACAAACCGGCAAAATTAAGTAGGACATTTTCCATGAAGAATTAAAAAAAAGGTGGAGATCATTTGGTCCTGGACAAGATTTAATCTTGAATTTTAGTAAAACTTAGAGGTAGCAACTACATGTGATGTGATGTAGCATCCGGCGTGCTTAGAAATAACAATGTTATATTCATATAAATCATTCAAATATAGAAGTTTTACAGCTATGCGTCCCTATCTCAAATTCAATTTCGCTCAAGACAAATGTTCATTTTACTAAAAAGAGGACAGTTCTAAGAGTTGCCTTCCAAATCATGAAACTCAACCAATTTTCCAACTCGACAATAAATCTAAAAATAAGAGTAAGTTGAAGTCCTAGATGTAAACATCACATGACCGATAAATACCATATTTGATCAAATTATTATGTCCCAAGGAATTGAAAAAAAAATGACTCATGTGTCACCTGTCCACCATCATGTGAGCCAAATTGTATTCGATTGCGCTATATCTTATTGCAATACAAAGCGCTCTTGACAAGGCAAGTAGAAGCTTGAGATACAATAAATTTTCGCACATAAATCATCGCTCCATAAGCCATTCTTAGTGGGACATTAGATTCCAAAACTTTTCCTTCTCTAGTGACTTGAGAAAGTCTGCGACATTTGAATCAAAACTTTAACTAGCGAGTTCCAGTTCCTCAAAAGTTGTTGAAAAGAGCAGGCAGCAGATGATAGCAACAGAACACAACAAATGCAAAATCTAGATGGCTTATAGCACTATAAACACTAGCCGGTCATAGCAGAGTTGAGCGCAATGTGAACATCTATACCAATCTGATTCTTGGTATACATCATGTGACTCATTGCCATAAACGTTTAGTATTCTAGAATGAAATGAATTCAAATAAATGATACTTCGATTCACTAAAAGACTTGAAATTGAGTAAACATGCACAAAAGAAATGAATATTCAAGAGTTCCATCTCAAGAAACTTATTCCTTTTAAAAATATGGCAAAACACAAACAAGAATGAGGACTTGTGGCCCTCATAAGAAAAAAAAAGAAAAAAAGACTTTGCAGCAGTTCCAGTTCCTCAAGAATTGTTGAAAAGAGCGAGCGACAGATGATAGTCCTCGAAACAAATGAAATAAATTCAATGCCGATAAAATAAAGTAGCCAAGACAATATGAAAAACCAACCTCGGTGATTGCATTATGGATTTCGCTCACCAATGTATCCTTGATGTTCTTTGATCATCAACTCCAAATCTCCAATGGCCACGAGAGGTCCTGATATCATATTTCAAAGACATGAAATGAATCAAACAACATTTAGCTGTGTCATTGCAGCGATGAACTCAAAATATCTATAAGAATGTCTACATACACATTTCACAAAATATCAAAATCCCAGCCATCCAACAAATATGGCTAGCAAAAACTCACTGAAGTAACTAGACAAAAAGCCGTCCCATATGCCATACAGATTGCACCCTTTAGTTGGTCATTAGGCTCTAGGGAATCAGCGCCTATAGAGATGCAATAAGACATTAATAACTTGAGTAAAGGCCACCCACCCAAATGGCCATACTTTAATAAAAAAAACCAGTCCCCAAACTCCTCCTCTACCACCAAGACTGATGACGAGGTCCACAGTAGACCCCCAGGCGCGAGGAGTATCTCATCATCACAACAATTAGCACAAACACCAGGCCCATCACCACCCACAATGTATGTAAGTCCGTCAAAAAACCTGTCACTGTTAGGAACACCAAGACTTAGTACAAAAGTAAAGACCAGTGCTCGTTCAACTGATACCGAGACCAAGACTTGAAATCCTTGTGATCTATAATGATGGAAGCAACGCACCTCTATGTGGATTCCTACGAATCTTTCCATTGTTTTTCCTCATCCTTGAATATGCGAAAATTATTCCTCTCTATGCTATGGTAGCCGCACTCTCCAGCCAGGTCGCCAACGATGAAGGGCGTTCGCCAACAAAAAAAAAAAAGATGTTCATAAACAGAATTTTAGAAGACATAAGAAATCTAGTTCAGTAATCCAAGTGCTACAAATTTTGTAACGAGCTATCATAAAAAATTCCATATCTTTCTCTACAAAAGTTCAGCTCTGATAATGATAATAAATAAAGACGGCATTGAAATAGGAAACTGGTTGCATACAAAGTGAACAGAAAAATAAGGAAAACCCAAAGCCATTGCCACTAATTAACCCTTGCCTTATACTAGTCTTAATTGGTCCTTCACATTTTTGTTTGTAAAGTTGGATCACTTTCTCTTCGTCACAGAAAGAAGTAACTGTTCTTATACTTCCAACTGCATCAAACATTAAATATGCAAGTACTACGTACTAATCTTGCAAAATCTAACATGAAGTTGAAACCAAATCTCAAACGTTAAGGAGAAAACATGTAGGTATTGATCAAATTCAAATTTAAGCATGTAGATATGATCTAAAACATGTAGAAACATGAGAGCATTATTCATTTTCATATACAAGGAAAGACTCAAGCATTCATAACTTTCAAAACGAGTTCCAAGATTCATTTAAAGAATAGCAGAATTCAAATCATTCATGCAAGGGGGTCCATAAGAGATATACCATAAAAAATAATAATAGTAATTATAAGTCATTGGTTCATTCAATGCATGCTAAGTCTTGGTAGGAATTCGGTGACCGAATCCTTCACGTTTGGTTTAATGCAAACTATTATTGGACGCAATGGTCATTGCGTCCTCCAACTAGTAGCATCACAACAAAGTGAGTTCATCCGAAGCCGCCACCGATACATGACCCGTTATCACCAAGTTACACAAGTAGGAACTCCAACTCATATACTTATATAACACATTTATGCATTCAATTTTCGAAGCATCTTTGTATGCAAGTTAAGGGAAGGGAAGAGGGCTCACTTAAAAGGGAAAATGTGTGAAGTGGACAAATGAAGAAGTTCATCGCAGCTATCTTAATTATATATATATATATATATATATATATATATATATATATATATATATATATATATATATATATTCAGTTCCTAGATTAAATTTCGACAAACAAGTTTTACTGCAAACCTTGGCATCGGCGCTGAATCCCTTCATGAACTTCAACTGAATGTATCCATTAAGTCCCACTATAGGCAAAAGAACAAGGATAACAAAAGCCAAAATCCAGTTGGCTGAGAAGGCTATAACAACTTTCCTATACACAAATAAAAAAATTTGCAACTTTCCTATACACAAATCCAAAGCATCAAATGTATGGCTCATAATCAGTTTCGAATAAAAAAAATCACTTGATGAAAAATAAAACTCACTCTTATTGAAAAACAAAAATTTCTGGCAAAACTTCCCAACTTGGATAGGGTCGTTCCCTCTTAAATTATAGCAAATTGCTAATGTTAAAATCGAAAGTTCTGCACATCAAGCGATAGACATCAGGCTTGCATCAAGAAAATGCATTACCTACAAATTGCAAGATACAAAATTTTTTTAGATATCAGTCTTGTTTAGAGACAAAACCTACATAACCGAGAATTTTAAAATATATATGAAATGTACAGTTGCACATGTATACAAAGTAATGTAGTGTGGAATCTACGAACTGGCCAAGAGAAGAATATTAGACAAGGAAATACGATCCGAAGAAGAAAAAAAGTTTTAGCAAAAATGGGGTTAAAAGCCTAGTACCTATAAAAATAAATGAAGATTTCACTCACAAGATCAAAGCAAGTAGACGAAATTCGAACAAAGGTTTCAAGAGGTACCTTAGCGCTTCTATAGTTGGAACTATCTATTGGTGTTGCATACCCTGTAAAATTATAAAGAACACCAAAGCAACTTTGTTAAATCACCATGAAAACAGCAAACAACTCAATTACAATAGAAGGGGACTGGTGAGAGTACTTTTGCCAACTATAAAAAAATTCTATACATTTGAAGTTTTGACCATATGGACTTCATATAAGATTCAAAAACTTTTTTAGCCAAATCTTTCATGTCTCCTAAATAATCGGTTCTCTTCAACCACCAGTATTTCCATATGTTTTCATACTTTTATGAGAAACGACAGTCGATCATGGGGCGCTAACTATTCAAAAATGTCGCAGCATTGTCAAATTGCAGATTCAACAAACACCACTTGATGAGAAATTAACATCAGAATAACTTAAAATTTCAATTTAACAACTAACAAAAACCAATCAAAAACTTACATTTCTTATCAGCTTTAGGCATTCCCATTCCCATCCCAGCCTGCTAAAACAACGAACTCAATTAAAATCAACAAAATTCTCAAAATCAACCAAGTCCCATGTCAACAACCCGTTCCACTCATCTAAAAACTTCGCATATAAATTTGATTAATCTAGTACCACTAAAAATACTAGACAAAGAGAGAAAAAGCAGTACTAAAACTGGTGTTGTGGCCATGCTTATAAATTTGATTAATCTAGTTATAAGTTGTAGTGTATGCATGGAAGAACTAATGAAAAGTATATGAATATATATAGGATGTTAATTGCATGTATAACAGTGACTTATAATGTGAAATCCGTAATTCTTCTGTCCTTACTCCTTATTGACTTGAAAATAATTCATTGAAGGTTACCACCCTTCACATATATATTTGGCGAGGATACTCTTACCATCCTTACATGCGTGTGCATACAAGTCATACTGACCTTCATTAAGTGGAGACTTTCATATGTGATCATTGATTTAAAAACAACCATGAATATAACTAAACAAGAATCTCACGAGAGCAACTGAATTGACGGAAGAAATCCATAAAATTTGACAATTTCATGACTTAAAGATAAGTACACAGTAAAGGCAGTGCCATGGCAACTAAAGCAACAAAAGATGTGAATGTATGGATAATTAAAGAACCTGTAGCCTTGTTTTTCTGTGTCCGAGCCATTTCGGCTTCGATTTCTTTCATTTTCTCAATGATTCCCATGTTTTTCTTATGTTCCTGATATTAGAAAACTGAAATATCAGATTTTGATGCAATGCACCAAACAATCAACAACTCCGCATAAAAAAACAACTAAAAAATTGATAAGTCTGTGCAGATTGGATCGAGGTTCGAATTGTACCTGTGCGAGGTATTTCGGAGAGTCTTTAATGAATCAATCGAGTGAAAAAATGAGAAGTTGATTAGCGTGAGAAATCTGTAACCATTAATAAAGCAAAAAGAGAGGTTTCGCGAGGGCAAACCTGAGAGTTGGAGCGATTGGGATGTAAATCTAACACAAAACCTGAGGTTTTGCAACTCCATTGTTGCGTCCATCAAATTCGACAAACCTATTCGACGAGAACTGGTGCAGTAGTTGGGGCTAGGGTTAGGGTTTGGTGACCGAGAAAACAAAGAAGATGAAGAGAGAAAGAGGAGGAGATGTAGAGAGAGAAATTGAGATGGGAATCAGAGTACTTGAAGAGTGAATCGTTGGTTGGAGAGTGAATCGCGGGAGAGTGAATCGCTGGAGAGCGAGATCGATGGATCGCGCGATTGAGGAATTGAGAGAACTGGTTTTGAGTTGATGAGAGTCGATGAAAGTATGTTGATTAAGAGTGGTTTTGAGTTTTAATAGCCTAATACATAGAGGTTACTAAAAACCCCTATGAATTAGGTGCTATAAAAATCTTAATTGCTTAATACATGGGGGTTACTTAAAAACCTCTATTAATTAAGTGTTATAGAAAGCTTAATCATCTAATACATAGGGGTTACTCAAAAATCTCTATCAATTAGGTGTTATAAAAAGCCTAAATTGATCTAGTGACACATGACTTGAAGTTGCATGTACCACATTATTGTTGTCATTTAAGTATTTTCCTTGTGACTGGGAGGTGCTGCATGGGAGGTGCTGCAGCAATATCAAATGATTTAGTGGCACTTCTCATCATCTCATCTAAAATTTGCCAAAACTGCACAAGAATAAATGTACACGATATGACAATTAAAACAGATGTAGTAGGTCGAGGCGTTGCGTTGCAATGGTAGGCGCTCCACCTTTTCTTCAATTTTTAGTGGCTCGCGTTCGAACATGAGAAAGAGGAGTCACTTTAAATCATTGGGTCAATTAAGAATTACCGTTACTCAAATAGTTCAAATTGTCCAGAGGTTGAGACTAGTCAATCTCAAATATCCGTGCGTCGAAAAATCAGTAAAAAAAAAAAAAAAAAAAGTGATGTAGTTGTACCACAGTATGTGGCTTGTGGGAGAGCATGTGGACAAAGGGGCCCATGTGTGCTCCCATCTGTCCCTCCCTTGCTCTTCCGCCACGTACACACCCCTTCTTTCTCTCTCTATTTACTCTCCCTTCTAGTACTTCTGCTCTCCTGTTTTCAGCAGTTCAAAAAGTATTTAGAAAGGCCGCCCAGCCTATCCAATGTCCCTCTCCCTCTTATCATCATCTCATGAATTTTCCGCATGGAGCGACCCGCCAGCGCCTACTAATCCATTTCTCTCCCTGTTTTATTCTCTTTCTTTAATTTCTACTGTCTTCTCTCTGTACACTGGCGCTCTTTTGGAGATAAAGTAGTGCCAAAATAAGAACTGATCCCCCACCTGTACACATCTCCTCTTCTTTTCATCTACCAACAGTGGTGCATAGTGGTAGTAGTAGTAGTTTTCAACAGTACTTACTAGCTATATCCTCCCAGAGTAGCAGTGCCCACAATTTTGGTACTAGAAAGCAAAACGATGAGTCATCAGTGCGTTCCAAGCTGGGATCTCGACGACACCCTTAATTCGTCTCGCTTCACTACTCTCCCTCCCAATCTCTCCACGTACTTACACACTCACTCTCTCTCTCTCTCTCTCCAGAGTTCCCGTTTTTCAATATAATTGCTTGAAATTAAGTACGTAGTAGAAGAAACTCACTAAAATTTAATTAATGGGTTGCAGGTTGGACTACGAGGTAGCGGAGCTGACGTGGGTGAACGGGCAGCTGGCGATGCACGGCCTAGGACCTCCACGTGTGCTCGCCAAGCCCTTACCTACCGCCAAGTACGCCGCCATGTGGGACAAGCCAAGTGTGGGAGACACGCTCGAGTCCATCGTCAACCAAGCCACCACCACCACCACCACCACCACTCTCCCTTTACCACTGCCGCCTACACAACTCCAACAAAAACTCCCTCTCACTGCCACAGCTGCCGCCGCTGCCAACGCCGACGCACTCCCCTGCTGGTTCGACCACTACCACCTCCGCCCCACAGCTGCCGCTCATCCATCCCTCGCCATGGACGCCTTGGTCCCCTCTTCCTCCCTCAACGACTCCACCTCTCGGCACGTGCCAGACCCAACGTCCGCCAAGATGAGAATAACAACTCCAGCTACTACTGTTGGCGTTGGCAGCGGTGGTGGCGGGAGTTCAACCCGTGTGGGGTCGTGCAGTGGCACCGGAGCCATAGGGCGGCGTTCGAGGAGAGAGGAACGAGTTGCGCGTGTGCCGACTGGCCTCAGCGGGGAGAGCGCCAGCGCCAGCGCCACGTTTGGCCTGACCGCCAACACGCTTGACCTCGAAACGGGGTTCGGGTCGACGTCGACTCCGGAGAATACTACGGCCGGGATCCCGTCCCCGTCGTACACGAAGCACACCACGTTGGACGACCGTGACTCAGTGGCTCACAGCAGATCTCATCAGGCAAATACTCTCATTAATTTCGCACGTGACACAATTGCAATCATTTATTTATTTGTTGTGTAATTAATTAAAATTTTAAGGTCTGTTTGTATTGATAAAATCTTTTCTTTAAATAATTGGAGAAGAGAGAGGAAGGGTTTGAGTTTGACGAAGACAAGAAGCAAAGTCAAAGTGGGAAGTCTTCGGTTTCAACGAAGAGGAGTAGAGCGGCGGCTATTCATAACCAGTCTGAACGAGTTAGTAGTTCTGTTTTTTTGCTGTCTTTCCTTTTGCTTTAGGGAATTTACAGTTAGAGTTACAGTCATTGCAGTTGGAGAGTGGTATATAGTTATTGTTACTATTAATAATAAGTACCATAAGTGGAAATTAATTAATAAGTAGTTGTCTGTTTTGGTTTTTTGTTTGTTGGTAGAAAAGGAGAGATAAGATCAACCAAAAGATGAAAACCCTGCAGAAACTGGTCCCCAACTCCAGCAAGGTATGATTGCTCTATCATTTATTGATTATATAATAACTAATTGACTTTAGAATAAAAATAATTTTTATAGAGATATTTGGAGTTTTTTTATTAATTATTATGAAAGTGATGTTAAGTATGATTGATAAGTACAGGGGAGAATGTATAAGGACTTAAAGTGTGAACTTTTGGTGGCCATGGAAAATTTAGGTGGGGGAAATTGATTAGTGATAATTTTATTCATAGCCACAAGGTCAAGTTTGATACTTTAAGCTGGGACACTGGCCAGCTACCACAAATAAATTACATACAGATCAGTTGGGTATTTAACACTTGCATTCATATTATTGAGTGGTCTCAAATATTATTTAAGTTATATGGTTCACATAAAAAATGCTTTTACTATGTCTATAGCTCGAGGTCTCTGTCAAGGTCTATATATGCACTTGCAAAACTAGTTTAAATAGTAAAATTAGGGGTTAATTTCACCGATGGTCACTCAAGTTTCCAGTTTGTAACACTTTGATCACTAAACTTTTATTTGTCCCAAATATATCACTCAACTTTACAAAACGTTTCAACAAAGTCACTCCGACCACTCTCCGATCAAAAACCCCACCGGCGCTGCTGACGTGGCGCCACGTGGGATTTCATGGGAGGTCACTTAACTTGTTAAGTGATGACATGGCATGCCACATACACACCCACCCACCCACCCCACCCCACCCTTAGTTTACCCCACACCTACACAAATTTCTTTTCTTCCTCTCCAACCCCCTGAATTCGTTTCTTACTCTCCAACCCCTGAATCGTTGAATCGGGTTGCTCTCTCTCTCGCGATTCCTCTCGCGGTCGTGCTCTCCTACCCCCTGGATCGTCTTCTTCTCCGTGCTCTCACTCTCGCGGTCGCGGTCGTGCTCTCCCCTCTCCCCCAACTGGTTCGTCTTCTTTGCCATGCTCTCCCCCTCCCCCACTGGTTCGTCTTCTTCGCCATGCTCTCTCGCGGTCGTGCGTGTACATCTCTGTCTTTGTCTCGCGCGCGGTCCTTCGATCTCGCCATCTCCCCCCCTCCCCTTTTCTGGTTCGTCCTCTACCTCAATTTTTTTTCTGCAATTAGATTGATTTTCTGCGATTAGACCAAATTCGAGCTGTGGGTTTGCCATGTCTTTGAACTCATCGAACTCTACATAACTCATCTTCTCAGATCCATCGGAATCATCATCTATGTGGAGCTCATCTGATGTTGCATAGTTTGAGTCTTGGTCATGCACTTCAACAATCGCAAGTGCACTACTACGAGGTGAAGTAATAACCTTAGGCCTTCCTTTTTTTCTATTGTGCAGTTGTTCGTCAACAACTTCTTGATAGTCATCATCATCCTCAACATCATTGTCACTCTCGAAAAAATCATGGCCTTCATCCGCTTCTACTTCTTCATGTTGAATTGTTCCATTGTCTTGTTCTTCAGGAGGTTCCACTTCTTCTTGCTGACTAACCTCTAAGTCCATTAATTCTTGCTCTCTAATATCTGGGGACCCAAAATATCTTTGTTCTAAGACAGGCTCCACTTCTTTTTGACCATCATCTCCATTATGAAAATGATTCCTGCAATGATAAGAATGTTAAAAATGTCCCTTGAGATGTACAAAACCATAAAACCAAACAGTTAAATATATTCAAAAGAACATATAGAAGTAAAGTAGAGCACTAACTAACAACGAAAGTCTTTTAACTTCCCTTCACAATATATGATTAGATTCAAAGCGGGAACGCAACAACGGTTTCTTCAACGACATATCAAACACAAACACGAATAGAAAGAACAATGGTTAGTTCAGGTTTTACCTGATCCAATAATGTTGTAACTACTCTGTCTTGCACTTAATTGAAATTGACCACAAAAACACCAATGTCAACTTGTTAACAAAGCAATAATTAATAGAGTAAAGATTAGCCAGCAAACTAAAATGGAACCACTTCGATAACAAAAAGTGTATTGCAGTGATGAGGAATTATACAGTACTGGAGATTCATGAAGTTTATTACATACGTATAGTGGAATAAACCATTCATAAACAATAACAAACCAGGAATCTAAGCATGCCCGAATCAGTTAATCCTACAATCACTGCATATCTACCCAACAAAACAAAATTTGCCTATTAAACTCCCCGTTTGATCTATCATCATCAAAAAAAAACCCGGTGCGAAGAATAAATCTCTTACATTGACACCTTGCACAGTGAAGTCGAGGCCGATTGGTTGCGCAGGATCGAAGCTCCGCGAGACAATGACCTTGCCTCGTGCTGTCGAAGCCGGCGGGATCGAAGCTCCGCGAGCGACAGAGGTACCGCGAGAGAAAGAGAGAGAGAGAGAGCACGGCAAAGAAGACGAACCAATGGGGGGTTGGAGAGCACGACCGCGACAAAGGAACCGCGCGCGAGAGAGCACGGCGAAGAAGACTAGCCAGTGGGGGGAAGGGGAGAGCACAACCGCACGACCGCGAGAGAGCACGACGAAGAAGACGAACCAGTTGGGGGGGAGGGGAGAGCACGACCGCGACCGCGAGAGAGGAACCTCGAGAGTGAGAGCACGGCGAAGAAGACGATCCAGGGGGTAGGAGAGCACGACCGCGAGAGGAATCGCGAGAGAGAGAGCAACCCGATTCAACGATTCAAGGGTTGGAGAGTAAGAAACGAATTCAGGGGGTTGGAGAGGAAAAAGAAATTTGTGTAGGTGTGGGGTGAACTAAGGGTGGGGTGGGGTGGGTGGGTGGGTGTGTATGTGGCATGCCATGTCATCACTTAACAAGTTAAGTGACCTCCCATGAAATCCCACGTGGCGCCACGTCAGCAGCGTCGGTGGGTTTTTGATCGGAGAGTGGTCGGAGCGACTTAATTTGTTGAAACGTTTTGTAAAGTTGAGTGATATATTTGGGACAAATGAAAGTTTAGTGACCAAAGTGTTACAAATTGCAAACTTGAGTGACCATCGGTGAAATTAACCCTAAAATTAGAGGTAAAATTTTTGAAATTGCACCGCGTCGACGTAATTAAGGGTAGAGAAATGGTTTGTCGTACGTTTTGTGATCACTTCTTTTCTCTTTGCATCTTTTCTTGTCGTTTTTCAATGCAAAGATTTCACTGAATCATGAATCGAAGTGCATTGCAGAATGTATTTCCCTTAGTGTATATATATATATAGTGTTAAGTCTGTAAGACCAGACTCCTCCATATAATTAAGGCACATCAAACCAGTTCTCAATGAAAACTGGAGCTTTTATGTTATGTTGTTCATACTAATTTCTTTTACTATGTGCAGTCAAAATTGTATAAATTACGGACTTTTTACCATTTTTAAATTTAGGACGGGCTCGAGATCGATATATCAAGAGCTTTCTAGCTCGTCGTAAAAATAACTTTTTTACAATAGTTTGGCAAATTAATCTACCACTTTTGAGCGTGTGGTGCAAAACTATATATCGATCTAAAGCCCGAAGATGGTGATGAAAGGTTCATGATCTTACACCAAGCTTGGTTAATTGTGGTAAAAAATGAAACACCTTTCTTATAATGATTTGACTACGTATACAACAACAACATAGCCTCAGTCCCAAATTAACTGTGCTCGGTTATATGGATCAAACTTTTCCATTGTACTCGATTAAAATGTTACGCGTACGTATACATTAATTAATATTTTCTTTTTTGAGTTTAAATTTGTTTTAGGTATTTTCATTCCTTAATATTGGCGTGTATACTGATGCACTGTGTGTTATAAGATGGTTCCAATTGATGATAGCTAAAGAATGTTCTTTGTATTGTCTAAACTTATTTTTTAATAAGGAATTAATTAAGAAACCATAACTAATTGCCCACTTCAGATGAGGCTCAAACTCTCGACCTCTTACCCATAGCGCAATTGGTCATATTGTCTAAACTTTAATTTAGGTGAAGAGTATTAAATTAATGTCACTATTGAGTGTGAGAGCTTAATTAATTGTGGCGGTATACGGCATGACGTACTTGATTAAGATAGGTTTATATGAAAATAAGACTGAGATAGAGATAAGAAGACTTGATGTATAGAACGCGCTTCAAGAGTTAATATGACAAAAGTTCTACATGGACATTAATTTTATTGGAGATGGGTAGGATCTAAATATAATTCGTAATCGGTTAAGAACAATTTCAGAGTGAAAACTATAAGTGCATTATTCCTATCGAAAAAAAGAAGAAAAAAGGTGCATGTGGATGATCACTAGCCAAATAATACTAAGGTTATTTGGAGTAAAATCTTGTAGCACGTGATGAGTTGAATTGTTGTTAAGTTAGAGATGATATGGATACTAGCTAGAGCCCCCACAAATATGGATATTAATTGTGTAGGTGTTTACGATTGTGACTCGATCGATTAATGTTTTCATCAACTCGTGACGGAAGGCACACCCTGTTTATTGAGATTAGGGGCATTTTTAATCGATGATTCCTTGATGGCCTTGTAGATAAATAACTTTTGATAGAACATAAAGCGGTTTCAATTGCGTGTGCTTATATTTCGGGTACAAATTGGCTTCAAAAAAAAAAAAAATCCGGGTACCTTTTAATAAAGAAATTATTGGGTACCGTTTGATGATCTTATCACCTGCTAACACACCCGGCCCATTGCGAAGGGCATGCATGAGGTGTTGAAATGACCGGAAGAAAAAGATTGAAATCTTAAATCACGATCGAAGTAAATTCATTCCCTTTCTTATATGATTAATATACAAGATAGGGGCTAGTATTTCTTTAGATTTGCTTGTTGCATCGTTGAGGACACTGGATCCCATGGTGAGTAATGCAAACATGCACGGTCTCCACTAATGTGGGGTCTGTCGATCGACTTTTATTGATGCGCATAAAGAGGTGATCGAGATGGCTACAACACAGTTATCCTCACTTGGCTTCGCATATTGAAATCCATATCAAGCAAAATATTCCTTGGCTTTTCAAACTCGCATCGATTTGGACAAGTCCACTGCTAGATATTCTCACCTTCACATATCATATGTACGCACTTGGTTTGCTGAAAGCTTATAAATTAATTGGAGGCAATATTAGTTGGGGTCCATAATAGTTTCGTTTATATATATGAATATGGTAGGCTTGGTAGCTATATATAAAGGAAAATAGTAGAATGACAACAACAATGTCGCACTACACCAAAAGACACATAGGCTCACAAGAGCCTTCTATGCGATCTCGGTCCACGTGTTATGCATTGGGGTGTGTGTATGTATGCATCCCCAAGTGTGCATAGATGGCTCTTGTGAGAGAATATGTTTTGTGGTGTGACATATTGTCGTTATAGCACTTCTCATATATAAATGACAAAGCATTTACTGATATGACAACACTGCTTGCTCATCATTATTTAGATTAAAAGTTTTCTAAGGACAAGACTTCCTGATGTTGGGTTCATGAAAAAACTATCACTAATTTGATTCCAATTAATATAATGGAAGTACGGGACATCGTAGCATTTATTAATTAAGTTGTTGTTGGTGTAGTCTAGCTAGATTTTAATCAGTTGTGGTATTGTTAAGTACTTCCTTGCTTTGCTAAGTCCCACTGATTGCTTAATCACAAGTTTATAGATTGGTTTGTTGTTGATCTTTCCATCAAAGCGCAACTCGCTCTATTTTTCTTTGTTGCCCCAGACTGATAAAGCGTCAATGCTTGACGAAGTAATTGAGTATATAAAACAACTTCAAGCTCAAGTGCAGATGATGAACAGGCTCAACATGCCTCACATGATGATGCCCCTGACCTTGCAACAACAGCTCCACATGTCTCTGATGGCTCGAATGAGTATGGGAATGGGAATGGGTTTGATGGACATGAATCCGATCGGTCATAGAAACATTACTGCGATTCCTCCTATTCTGAACCCTGCAACGTTCATGCCCATGACTTCATGGGACGCCACAGGTGATCCTCGTTTACAGCCCCCTTCAGCTGCTGTCATGCCCGACCCATTGTCCACCTTCCTCGCTTGCCAGACGCAGGTATTAAATTAAAAGAGCATGTAGTTAATTAATAATAACTTAATGATGCCAACAATAGGTTCTCGTAGAATAGTCACGTTTGTCTAGATAACCACGAATATAATAATAATAATAATAATAATAATAACTTGGTGGTGCCACTTTGAAATCTAACTTTCTATTGCAACACTCAAATGTAGTCATCTTTATGTGGGTTCTTGCAGCAAATGAGGATGGACACTTACAACAGGCTTGCTGCTTTGTACCAGCAACAAGTACATCAACCTGATCCGACAATTCCAAACACCAAGACCTGAATAAAGTCCCTTTTAATTTGTTCCTTGATAATCAGGTGTACTATATGTGAGTGATGTTAGAATTGATGCATATATATACGTGACCAATCGTGTTATGTCATAGAGTAGAGTTAATTAAATTAACGCTGGAGTTTGCCTCATATTTGTTTGTTTATGTATTTATGGTATCTAGAGTTTTCAAAAAAAAAAAGGCATCAGGAAGTTATTGACTCGTATACAACAATGGCGCCCCTCAATTAATTAAGAGAGCGGTTAAACGGACTTCATTTTTTCACACGGACACACCCAAAAATAACAAAAAGAGAAAATATCATATCATAGCTATACACTTAGCATAATCTTAGTTGTATTATTCCTATATTTGTAGATGTAATTTCCTTTAATATGTTATTCTGTAATCATGTAGATCTGCAAGCTAAATTAGAGTGGTACTGTAATCAATCACTCAACATTGCCATATTTGGTTAATCGTCATTGTATATACTCTCTAAGTATCAATGGAAATCAATAACAAAGTTTTCACAGCACGTGTTTTCATATGGTATCTGAGAAGAATCTCAATTAATCACAATTCTTTTCACGTTCTTCGAAGAGAGTCAAACTCAAGGTAGCTCCACCTACAAAATCCACTGGGACAAGGGGAGTTGCTGCAACGACAGTGGATATCGATTCCCCTTATTACCTTCATCCATCAGAAGGACTACCGGGAACACCGTTGACAACAATCATCCTCACAGGAGACAATTACATGTCATGGAGAAGAGCAATGATCAATGCTCTTGATGCAAAATGTAAAATGGGATTCCTTGATGGAACGCTGCAGAAGCCAAATGAATCATCTTCATATTATGTTAGATGGAGAAAATTAATGCAACTCAATGTTGCTATATTGGATCACAAATGCGTTGTCCAAAGATTTACAAACTAGTGTTACTCATACAAGCACCACTGTAGAGATATGAGTTGATTTGAAGGAACGCTATTCGCAAGTCAATGCGCATATAGTGCATCAACTCAAGCGAGATCTATCAAATCTACAACAAGGTGATAATCAAAACATTGCCTCTTATTATAGGATGAATTACAAAACTGGATTTGAAGAGTGGGTTCCACCAGATTCGCATTAGAGTTGGGGATGAGTGGGAGACTGCTTTTAAAACCAGGGAGGGGCTGTATGACACTACAAAAAAACAGCAAATCAGAAACGGAAATTTTCGTCTCTGATTTGCAAAAATTTCGTTTCTAATTGCATTCGAAAACGGAACAGAGACGGAATAAATTCCGTCTCTAAAAACGTCGTCGCCGATTCGATCAGAAACGGAAATGGATTCCGTTTCTGATTAGAGACATAATAGAGACGGAATTATTCCGTTTCTGATTAAAGACGGATTTAGACACGGAAATTAGAAACGGAACAGAGACGGAACAGAAAGGGAATTATTTTCGAAATGATACATTTGCAGTTACATTCCGTCTCTGATTTCGTTGCTAATCAGAAACGGAATCAGAGACGGAATTAATAAATTTATGAATTCCGTCTCTGATTCCGTTGCTAATCAGAAACGGAATCAGAGATGGAATCAGAGACGGATAAGTCCGTTGCTGAATCCGTCTCTGAATCCGTTTATGATTAGCAACGGAATCAGAGACGGAATTCATATTTTCGTCTCTGATTCCGTTTGTGATTCATACATATATTTCTGGAAAATTAGAGACGGAATAGCAACGAAATGTTTGAATTTCGTTGCTAATCCGTCTCTAATTTTCTTTTTCGTTTAATTTTCAAACATAAACATAATCCAATTGGTTCTCCAACCTATAACTTGAAATTACAACCATATGACCTACTCCATCGCCTGCACCCCCTCCAACAACTCCTTGGGGGTGCTAACATCCCACAAAAAAGCCAAATTTGACATTCATACATCGACAATATATATCAACAAATATTCAAAAGAGAAAAAAAATGTAAAACTCAAAATTTGAAAAAAATTTATATATCCACGGAAAATTGTCTTGTATTACAAAAGCTCCAAATTTGTAAGTATACACAAAAACCACCAATCCTATTGTTCAACAACCAAAAAAAAGAAAACTTACAATCCTATAAATATGCACAAAAAGAATTAAGCTTAATAACCAAGAACAAAATCCATCTAATGTTCAACACCTCCAATCACCAAAACTCCAACATGACTGGTCAGAATAAGAAGAGCAATAAGGACTCCATATAATAACTATAACGCAGCTTTGAAGCACTTCCGATTCTCCATCTGAGGACAACAACCAGTGATAATGCATATTCCCAGGGGAGCAATTGGGCAGACCACTGATCAATAGAGTAAGAAACTGCAAATGCACAGACACAAGGCAGATTCAGCAAAAAATCAATGCGCTTACACTTTTGAATCAATGTGCTTATGTAAAATCAGATTTTGAGAAAAAATTGTGGAATGATACATATTCCGGTTTCAAAGCAACTTAAAATTCAATCTGATTGATGAAGTATATATCCTAGCATACAATTGAGTTTTCAACTACACTTTAGATTGTCTAATTTAACATCAATGTATTCTTCGACTAAGCTTGACTCTAGTTTATTTATTTGACATCAATATATCTTCAATTTTCCAAATTTTGTTGTATTTCATTAGCCAAAAAGAACACATTATCCTAGATCATTACTACTAATTATTGGGCCTCATCTCCACAATAAAAGATTCAAATGATAGGATTAGCAATAACCATCTATCATGAAACATTTGTGTAAGAAGATTGCTCAGCACTGAAGAAAAATGAATAATGAGCTTCAAACAGACGTTGGCAAATGAATCTTCTAAACAAGCTACATATATATTATACGCTCGCTTAACATTCATAATTTGCATCCAACAAGACATGATCACTTATCAGAGCTTCAGAGATATATATAAGAGAACAGAGAAAGAGAGTAGGGTACAAATATAATCGGTAAGGAACTTCATCCAAACCAACAGAACCAACAGAAAAAATCACAAAATTCTCACCAATAAACTAATGTATCGCTTCACCTCATGCATGAATAATTAAATAAAAAATGCATAATAACTACATTTTATCTTTTTGAGATTCAATACAATTCTTGAATCCAAGATCAAACACCAACTATAATCAAGCGATCAAGTAAGTAAAAAAAATGCTACATATTTAAGAAGCTAAATCACATAGATTAACTAACAACTGTGATTCAAGAAGAAAAGTGGGGAAAAAACACATACAAAAAGAAAAGAAGAACAAGAAAGTTTACACCAACAATAGAGCGTTGTAGAACAAAATCTAGTTAACATAATTAATTTTCAAAACATCAAACAAGTGTCAAGTCATGCCTACTTACAAATAATTGACTTAGAAAGGTAAAAAAAAAATACCTTTCCAAGGCATAAGCACAATGCCACTCTTTGCAATTCTCCACCAGATAGATTCACAACTTCTTGGTCCATTAATTGCTCGATTTAAAGTGGTTTCATGACGTCGACATAAAGCGAGGATGCATGTAAGAATCGCGAATTTTTGGTGAAGAAGGTGTCGACGAGTTGATGGAAACTTTGGACTGATCTTCTGCGGCTTGTATGAAACATTGAATTCAGAACTTCAACATCGCATTCTCCACTACATCAGGCTTCAATAAACCAAACTGCAATAGAAAACAAATTAGCATGCAATGGCTAAAAGGAGTAATGTCTAATAGTCATTTGTTACCATAGATCAAGCTGAGATAGTATTTTTGATTAGAACTGAGATTATATTTTAACAATATAAAAAAAGGAATAAGAGACACATCATGCAGCTAACTAAACAGGCTAAACGGAAAAATAGTGTGGATACAGTAATGATAAGGGCCTACCAACATGCGTATGAAAGTTGTCTTCCCAGTTCCATTCTCACCAAGCATGACAATGATATGAGAATCAGTCAATTCGAACGTAACCGTTGTCGAGCCGGTTGTACATCCAGTCTCGACTTGTAGACGACATTCCTATTGAAGTGTTGTGCAATTAAATTAGTCAACTAGTTTCATAATTTTCGACGGTACATGACGACTTGTGTGTCCAACTAACACAATTTATAAATAATACCGATATAAAGAAACCTTATTCAACATGTTTGACACGTGTAATGTGACGACCTTAATTCCAAAACTACTTCGCTCGACCTGAACTGCCACTTAACCCTCTCTAAATACCGAGACAAGTTAAGCGACAACTTAATAAGCCTCAAACTTTGGAATAATTTATAGACATTGCCTAACTATTTTCTACGCCAATTAAACTTTTCCGTGGAACTAGTTGAAGGCCCATTAAGTCAACTTAGTTATTTCAAATATTCAAACTTTACACTTCTAACGAAATTTCGATAGAGTTTCATTTGTAGTTCGAGCTATCAAATAAGTCCCAAAATACCTGCAAAAGTTCTTCTACAACTTATGCATGGTATATCCAAATGCAATAAGGTGTATTTATCCACATAAATATTTTTCTGTCTAATATTTAATTCTAAGTCTTATTTCATTTCAATTAGTTACCCGAGTTAATCCTTGTGTCATAAATGTTTTAATAAGAAAATACATAATAAAATTACAACCATTTTCATACGCAAATGAGAAGGCCCTATTAGTTTTCTACGCCTTTCCTTTCGCAATCCTATCACGACAGCTAAGGTACTTGGAAAGAGAAGTGTGGTGAGCACAAATGTCAATGTCTAAGTAAAACACTAGTCCAAATTACCATCAATCATCCAAGTAATACCTAGTATATTCAGAATTAGATTTTCATATTTCAGATCATCGAACCTGTTATCATTTTTTTGGCATTTCAGAATAGCATAACCAAACATAATAAAATAGCAAGAAAAAAAACAACAATGCCTAACATGATAAATTTGAACAAAAATACTGAACGAAAATTCATGATTTCATTAGACTAAAAGGAAGTGGAAACTTGTTCTTTTTATAAATGTTAGTTGAACACCTACATAACACATCAAGAGAGACACTGAACATATAACAAAGACATCAAGATATCACTTATGATATCTGAATAGTTATACACATCAAGATATCATAAAATAGCAAGGGAGACATACTGGTGGTCATTGGCCCTACTTTACAAGGTACTAATTGAAATTATCCAACGTTATATCAGTTCCACAGACATTTAAACGATAAGGAGTTTAAAAGGGAACTACTAAAAAAATCTTAGTGAAGAACTACCATAATGGATCCCAAATTAAACTTCAATCACTACTAAAATGAATCGAAGCATATAAACTAGCATGAGAGGATTGATAATAGTTCAAACCTCACTTACTTCGTTTGCCGCATTATTTTGACTTGTTGTAGAGATATCTAGGATCAAAGTTTTTTTTCTAAGACTTATTTCCTCAAGTGAAAACACTTAAGTGATTAACTTCTTTACAATGACTACTTCTTAAGTACCTCAGTTGTTGATCTAAAAAATAAAAATAAATGGTTATAACATAAGAGATCTTTATTCCATGCATAGGTTTTAATACTATTTATCTATTTAGTTTTTATGTAATAAATATGGGTCTTCATATGGGTTTGGGTTATCACTTGTCACAGGGTCAACACTTCAACTTGCTCAATAAGTTCAGATTCACCTAACTGTCAACAATCCGTATAATATTTAATAACGAAACGTAGGAGCAATATCAACAAATTAATGCTAACATGATATTAAAAACATATAATCAATATAATGAACCACCCATGTATTACAAAACTATCGACCAAGAAACACAAAAGAACGGACACCCATAGAGAAACATAGTGAGAGGCTTGCAAGGACAGTTCCCTTTCTTCCTTTTTCCCTTTTTTATTATATAGGTAAACCTCATAAATTTAAATCAAGTTTAAATTAATACAAAGATGTAAAGAGTTACAACCAAATCAAATTTATTTAAATTATACATTTCTAGCTTTGTCTCTTTAACAAGCTTTCTTGAACTTCAAGATCTCTTTTGTGCAATAGCAAATTTGTGCTGATAACATGTATAAGCTAAAGTTGGCCTTGCTAAAGAGTTAAGCATGGAAGGCTTAATTAAATTAACAATTAGAAGAGCAAGTAGAGAAGGGAAACAAAAGAGAAGAGAGTTAGAGATAATGTAGAGATTGTATTTCGAGAATTTTTATATTGTGTACAAGAGAATGAACTCCATTTATATGCCCTTGATCATGATGATCATATGTACTTTGAACAAAGATTACAAGCTACACTTAGTGGACAAGGTAAATAGAAGAGTACACAAAGTGGAACAAGTAACATATAAACAACAAGTAATTACATAGTTGATGTTACAAATACATGTCGTCGTGAAGATTCATCCAAATATTTGCCAACATTGCAATCGAATTGTTACTCACCAAAACAACCTGTGTATAATAAACTTGCAAAAAAACAACTAAATACATGAAACAATAAATTCTCACGCCCGAGTAAAAATCACAGATCATTGTAAAAGGAAACAAAACATGTCACTGCCAATTAACCAAAAACAATGTTTCGAGAGGAAAGAGGAGAACTCACCAATGAAACACAATGAGGCGCGGATCGAATGAGAGCACAATGAGAGAGCAGAGAGGTCGAAGAGGGGACTGAATGAGAGCACGATGCGAGAGCCGAGAGGAGCAGAGGCGCGGACTGAAAATGTGCAAGACTGGAGCTACGACCAGAGCAGGGCGGCGCTACCAGGGAGCAATGGAGTGCGAGGACGACTTGTTGGGGGTTGGGGATTTGGGGGGCGGTGACTGGAGAGAGACGGAGAGACCAGAGAGAGACACCACTATAACTAGTTGAGCAAGAAACGGAGAGACCAGAGAGAGAGAGTTGAGAGCAACGGAATAGAGACGAGAGATTTGTTGGGGGTTGGAGATTTGGGGGTCGGTGACCGGATAGATGGAGTGACCAGAGTCTAGAGGAGAGACGAGAGTATAGAGGAGAGACGATGAAGACGAGGTTTTCTCGCGGTGGGAGTTAGGGCTTTCGATGGTGGGGAGGACGAGGGGGTGTTGGAGGGGGTAAAGGGGAAATCTCGAGATTTGTTGCACAAATCTCGAGATTTGATGAACGAGTATAACAAAATAAAGTTTTGGTGGGAATGTTGGCGCCATTTTTTAGAGACGGAATTTAATTCTGTCTCTAATTCCGTCTCTAATTCCGTCTCTGATCCGTCTCAATTCCATCTCTGAATGTTTCCGTCTCAATTCCGTCGCTAACTTTTTTTTTTGAAACGGAACTTAATTCCGTTTCTAATTCCGTTTCTAAATTTCATTTTCCTTGTAGTGTGAGTGGTTAGTCATGCCGTTTGGGTTGTCCAACGCACCTAGCACCTTCATGAGAGTCATGAACCAGAGCTTGAGACCTTTGATAGGCAAGTGTGTTGTGGTATATTTTGATGATATATTGATATACAATACTAACGAGGAGGAACACCTCCAGCACGTGCGAGATGTTCTGACTATCTTGCGCAGGGAGAAGTTCTATGCTGTGATGAATAAGTGCTCATTTTTGACACCGAAGGTCCTTTTCTTAGGCTATGTCATTTCTGGAGAAGGGTTGCAGGTTGATGAGTCTAAAGTAGAAGCCATCCGCACTTGGCCTAGACCTACCACCGTCACGGAGGTTCGCAGCTTTCATGGGTTGGTTTCCTTCTACAGGCGGTTCATTCCACACTTCAGCAGTATCATGACCCCAATTACAGACTGTATGAAGGGCGTGAAGTTTGGGTGGAGCAACGAGGCAGATGAAGCATTCCAACTGATCAAGGTGCGGTTAACCACTGCACCCATTCTGGTGTTGCCAGATTTTCACCTACCTTTTGAGTTGCATAGTGATGCATCCAAGGTAGGCATCGGAGCTGTCTTGAGTCAGAATAATAGGCCTGTTGCCTATTTCAGTGAGAAGCTGTCTGGGGCGAAGTTAAGGTATAGCACATACGATGTGGAGTTCTATGCGGTGGTACAAACCGTGAAGCATTGGCGACATTATCTTTTCCACATAGAGTTCGTGCTGTTTACAAACCACGAGGCATTGCGACACTTACATGGGCAGAACAAGGTCTCGGCCAGACATGCTTCCTAGGTGGCCTATTTGGAGCACTTTACTTTTGTGGTGAAACACAAGTCTGGTGTGACCAACAGAGTTGCTGATGCCCTGAGTAGACGAAAAAGTTTGTCGAGCCGCATGACCATTGAGGTACCTGGGTTTTCCTCCTTCTCTGATTTGTTTACTACTGATCCTTTCTTTGCTACTATTATGGAGAAGGTGCGGAGTGGGGAACGTACTGATTACACACTCCATGAGGGTTACTTATTTCGAGGCAACCAGCTTTGCATTCCTAATTGCAGCCTGAGATTGCTGATTATTAGAGAGTTGCATGGAGAGGGACATGTTGGGCGTGATCGCACTTTGCAGCTGGTGCAGGCCTCTTACTTTTGGCCTACCATTCGCAAGGAAGTGGATAGATATGTGCAGCGGTGCCGGACTTGCTAGCTTTCGAAGGGTACCGCAACTAATGCCGATCTATATATGCCTTTGCCCATTCCAGAACAACCATGGGTTAATATTAGCATGGATTTTGTGTTGGGGTTGCCTAGAACACAGAGGGGAAATGACTCTATTTTTGTGGTGGTTGACCATTTTTCCAAGATGGTTCACTTCATCCCATGCAAGAAGACCACGAGATCTTTGTAAAGGTGGCTCAAATTTGTTCTTTCGGGAGGTGTATAGATTGCATGGCCTTCCTACCTCGATTGTTTCAGATCGGGACACCAGATTCCTCAGCCATTTTTGGCGCAGTTTGTGGGCTATGGTGAACACACAGCTGAAATTTAGCAGTGCTTATCATCACAGATGGGCTGACTGAAGTTGTCAATCGTTCGTTAGGCAACCTTCTGAGGAGCTTGGTGGGTGAGAATGTCAGGAGTTGGGACTTCAATTTGAGCCGGGCAGAATTTGCACACAACCATGCTGTTAATCGAAGTACCGGGTTTAGTCCTTTTCGAGTTGTGTATTCAAGACTACCTCGAGGTCCTCTTGATCTGTTACCAGTGCCAAGTAAGACTAGATGGCATGGCAAGGCAGAAGACTTTGTTAGTGGGCTGCAAGAGATTCATCAATCTATCAAAGATAACTTGCAGAAGGCTGCTGACAAGTACAAACAATATGCAGATCGGAAGAAGCGTCACGTGGAGTTTGAAGTAGGTGACTTTGTGTGGGCAGTTCTCATTGAAGACCGGTTCTCTGTGGGTGATTACAACAAATTGTCAGTTCGGAAGATTGGTCCTGTGGAGGTTCTCGAGAAAATTAATCCTAATGCTTACAGTTTAAAGTTGCCAAGTCACATTCGCACGGCTGATGTATTTAATGTCAAGCATCTTGTTCCCTATTATGGGGATACGTCTGATGATGACAATTCGAGGGCGAATTCTGTCCACCATGGGGAGAATGATGAAGTCCAAGAATTAGCTTTTAAATTCTTGGAAAAATATGATGGAAAGATATGACAGGATGACATTTTAGTAATTTCCGCAAATGGCGAAGTTTGGGCGTTTGATTTTTGGTGTTCCGGGGGCATGGGTTTATTGGAAACGGCGTGGAGATCACAACTCACCGCTATGCTGTGAATACGACGTTTTTCGGGGAAATTCCATCATTTCGCCATCCGAAATGGCAATTTTGCTATATTAGGAAAGTTTTGTTTCGCTTATAACTTTCATTAGGAATTTCCGTTTTTATCGCCGTTTGCGGCATTTGTTTCTATTTTTCGTCTAGTTTTCAGTTTAGGGCTTTGTAGACTTTTTACTATTTTTGGCAAATTTTAGTGGGTGTAATTCGTAGTTTTTGGCTGAAATAAAAGAATTTTTGAACTTTGGCTTAAGTTCTGACCTAGATCGAGTTGTTCGTGGATTCGTTCAACTGGTTTAGAAGATCTCCGCTGCGTCAGATCCTCTACCTAATCGCACATGTGGCGCTAGCAAAGAGCACATTGAGAAGTGAGAAGCAACAAAGGCACATGATTTTTTACTTGGGCTCAACACAAGTTATAGCGCACTGACATCACAAATTCTCAACATGACTCCAATGCCAAACTTGAGTTGGATCTATGCATTAACTATACAAGATGAAAACCAGAGCAAGTGATTGCCAATAGCACACTGATGATTGAAGGAGCGACGTTTGCAGCAAGAACAATCAAGTTAGACAACATACCAATGGTGACCGCAACTTGAAGCATTGCGACCATTGCAAGAAATCTGGCCACCTCAAAGAATAGTGTCTTAAACTCATTAGGTACCTGTAACGACCCTAAAAATATTTTACATTTGCGTGACGATGTGCATTATTTATCTATATTTGATGCGTAAATTTCTTAATTTTCTTATTGATTTCGCGAGAGAATTGCCTCGAGATCCATGCGCACACGCGCATTTAGATTGGTCGACGAGATCAATGAAACTTAGATCAAATGAAATAAATTAATTGAAATACATAAGCTAAGTCATTAGGAGTATTTTGATTATTACATAAATGAGAATTTATAAAAAAATAGTAAATCTTGATTAACAGGTGGCACATTTTTGTGGTTTATGGGAAATAATAACTAATTTAAATAAAAGTAAATTATGTGGTGGTAGATATTTCATTTTCAAATAAGTGAGTGTGGGAGAGGATAAAAAATTGGGAGTGAGTGGTTTTTGTTGTTGTAGAATATAAGATAGAAGGAAGAAAAGATGGGGGAAGAGAAGGGAGGAGAAACCAAGCTTAATTAGAATCTCCATTACCTAGGTAAAGTATTCAAAATCTTTGAATTTTTAGATCTAGGAAATTATTTAGTGTCATTAAATTTGAGGTTTATGGTCTTAATGTAGATTTATAGACTAAAAAAAATAAAAGGAAACCTCTGCTGCGCGATTCACAAGTTGAGTTCCTGCTGTGCGAGGGAGGCTGACCATTCATGTCCATGAATGCACATGAATGGGCTAGGCCCGAGCCATGTAAAAAAACAAATAAAAAAAGACAAAACATTATAAATGTATAAAGCATATATTTATTAATTCATATATTTATATGTGCTGTAAATTAAGTTGGAACTTGCTAAGAACTAGAGAAAGAAAATAGAAGACTAAGAACTTCTACTACTACAAAAGAGAAGAGAAGAAATGAGATAGTTAGAATGAGAAGTTTTCATTCAACTTGGTGTGTGTATTACAATGGGGTTAGCACCCATTATATAGGTCATTTGGTGATGATGATAATTGTTCTTATACAATGTGTACAAGTTATATACACCACGAGTCATAGAACACATCACAAGCAACATAGACAATACATAGAATAATTGATGTAAATTGGAGAGGATTACAAGTTACATGACAATACATGGATAAGTAATTATACATTAGAGTTGAATACAAGTTATGTAGAGTGTACAAGTTACATTCAATGTAGAAGTCAAGCTTGATGTTACGATTCAATGTGAGAGTCATGTTTGATAATGTGATCATTCATAAGCTTGGTTAAAGGGTCATCCAATTTACAACACTTGCCATTGGATGACACTTGCTGAAAGAATATGCCTCGTTAAAACCTGTACTAGAAAAATCATGTGGGAAAAAAATCTAGTACATGAAAAAAGTACAATGTTCTCGTCAATCTTGATTTGCAGTATAATATTATTGATTGCCTCATTAAAAACCTTGCTAGGAAAACTTAGTAGGACAAAACCAAAGCTAAGGAAAAGAGTGCAACACATTGATATACTTCGAGAGAATATATATGCCTCATTAAAACCTTTACTAGAAAAACCCTGTCGGAAAAAATCGAGTATAGGAAAAAGAGTACATTGCTCTCATAAACTTTTTATACGGAGTATAATAATGTTAGGATTGCCTTATTAAAAACCTTTGCAAAGAAAACTCAGTGGGATAAAACCATAGCAAAGGGAAAAATAGTGCAATACACTAACCAATAACTCATTTTGATTCTCCCATCATGTTCACATGGGTGAGACATTTTGTGCATTTTGTTGCACATGAACATCGTTTTCTATATGAACCATTTAATGTTGAAGCTATGATTGTCACTCTTTTGTATATAGTACTTACATCAAGTAATTGATACATAACTTTGTTACTACTGAATGATCCTTTGAACTTCGAGTTCATATTAATTTATACATGGATCATAATACAATAAATTTAATGCAATTTGATGTGTTTCAAGCAATTTCACATCATTCCTTTTGAATTGGCTTATATCTCCCCTTAATGGTGAGAAAACTGCTTCATCAAAGTGACAATTAGCAAAACTTGCTATAAATAATTCCCCTATTAGGGATTCAAGACATCTTATAACATGATTAATAGAGAGTAAATCAATATACGTCTCCTATTGATTTGCCTTGAGATAATCTCCGGCTGAAAAAAAATCTTGTTCGATAAAGGATGTCCATGCGAGTTTATGATATTTTCACATTATTGATGATTATGGATAATCAAATAGATCTTTCCACATTATGAATGTCATTTGATTTATGACGACATTCGTTTTAATGTGTCTTATATATTTTAGAAGTTAAAGCCGGAATATTATACTCAAATTAAATCATATAGATAAATTTTCTATTATTCTGAGTAGACTTCTTCTAAACAAGACATTAACAATAAAATTGCTATATTAGATATTGCCTGAACATTAGCCTCCGCTAAGTTCGAATTCGAGCGATATTATATTTATAATATCACATTATTTTACTCAGCCACCATGAGATAAGAAATCAATCCTTAATATTTATTGGATTGACATGCGCACTCAATATTTGTTGCAACAATAAATCGATGCGGGCTACGTGACCTTGTTTTTATTGTCTCATCAGTCATATTTCCACATAGCCTCAACATAGAGGTAATTAAAATTGTGAAATTATAATTAATATTTGACTGATTAAATTTTGTAGCATGAGACCCAGTCGCTCATATTGAGCTTTTGGGGCATTACCCTTTTGGTATGTATATATATAACTCCATAAGGTGAAAAGATATATAAAGTAAAATATTCACTTTTCAAATCTCTAAAGATAAATAGGTGAATGATTATGTATAACACACAGTTTTGCATATATGCTTTATTCACAAATTCTAGTATCTAATTGTCATGACAAGTAATTCTTGTCGGTAATATAATAAGGCAACAAGTTCAATTATGGTTGAATAATATTTTGAAAATAAATTTGATATAAAATAGTTTTCCCTTTTTATGTAAAAACATAACATATGATTAAATATATGTTCACAACTTGATTCATTAATAAACAAAATATACTATTCGTATGAGTTGGTGGGACAACCTCCAGGTTGGGTGGAGAGACATAGTCTACTTAATACCATACTTTCTCGAACGGGATAACCCGTCTCTCTTTCAATGTTTAGCTTTATCGGGGACAAGGCTTATCCACTATTGACTCAAACTTATAACATTATTTGTATTATAAAATCAAGAATAGAACAATAACTAATCGTTTGCAGTTTTAAGAGAAAAACTACATGTCACGCATTGACTTTTGATTTCTGATGTAGAAGATCATACAAGACGCAACTACAGAGCATACTTTCGTAGTCGGTAACGTTACAATGCATAATCTATGAATAAAGTACATCTACATAATTAAATATGCACGTAACAAAAAAGAAATTAACCATGATAACATGGAAATAAATTGAACTTATTTAAATTAATAAAAATTATACCTTCTAGCTTTATATCTTTGAAAAGCTTCTTGATCTTTAAGACCCCATATTGTAGAGCAACTTCATGCTAATAACGTGATGTGAATTGAGTTGGAACTTGCTAAGAACTAGAGAAGGAAAATAGAAGACTAAGAACTTCTACTACTACAAAGGAGAATAGAAGAAATGAGATAGTTGGAATGAGAAGTTTTCATTCAACTTGGTGTGTGTATTACAATGGGGTTAGCACCCTTTATATAGGCCATTTGGTGATGCTAATAATTGTACTTATACAATGTGTACAAGTCATAGAACACATCACAAGCAACATAGACAATACATGGAATAGTTGGTGTACATTGGAGAGGATTACAAATTACATGACAATACATGAATATGTGATTATACATTAGAGTTGAATACAAGTTATGTAGAGTGTACAGGTTACATTCAATGTAGAAGTCATGCTTGATGTTACAATTCAATGTGAGAGTCATGCTTGACAATGTGATCATTCATAAGCTTGATACAATTTACAACTTTATGAATATATATAGTATAGATTTATTTATATACATGTATATATAAGACATGGTATGATATTTTTTGAAAATATATAATTTGATAATTAAATATTAATCAATTAATTCGAGAAAAGTAATCGAGTCGAGACTTGTTGAATGAAGTCCAACCCCAGATGTGGCCAATGTGGTCGTAACTCGAAAAATCTTGATTTTTAAAGATTTGAAGTAAATTGGAAGAAAATTAAACTAAATAAATTATTTTTAAATTAAAGACTCTAACATACTTAATTGAATGTTAATCAACACCAAAGGCATAGAGCACTAGCATCGGGTATTGGGTGTGCGTTGTGGGGTATGAGTGAGTCATTTTGAAGCCGCTTTAGTGGCATTTCAAAGTGTTACAATTAAGTAAACCAGTTGGGGCCTTAACATGATTTCTTTTGGTCATTTATTGGTTAGTGTTCCTTTGCTATTACTTATCTTTGTGAGTTCAATATAATTTTCACTCATGGCATCCTTCATAAATTAATATCCTTTCATTATATTGTATTTCTTGTCATGAGTTCCTTTTTTTCGTACCCAAATTATGTTATCTTTATTAAATTATTGGTCGTATATTCTTTGGAATCATTAATGAGTGGCCTAGGGTTTAAGCGAGTGATATGGTAGTTACGGGAGCGGTGGAAATGCTTTGTGATCTTTTCCTCCACTATAATTACACGGACTGTTGGGCTTACTTAAGTCCAAGGTTTAGGATTGAGGAAAGTCAAGCTGGTAGAAATGGATGCAGTCTGCTACAGTTTATGGACCTGATCTAAACTGTGAGTTAAGTGACTTAGCTAAGTCCACCGACCATCTTGAAAGTCAAGTTGTGGTACTTTATCGCACTTGTTGGACTTGGAGCACTTAGATGTCTTTCCTTTGTGTACTTAGCACTCAATTATTCGTTGATATCTCTGTTAAATTGGTAATCATGCTTTATTCATTATTTCGTGGTAATTCTTGCATGATTATTCGATTAACCATTTATTTGACATTTGAAATACTGTTAAGACTCATCTAGCTTTACTCACTGGAATTGTCTCCATTTTGGGGACAATTGCAGGTCCATCTAGTAGCAATGCTAAGTAGCCGATACTTGGTGACTTCCTCTGAGCTTCCCTCAGAGACGACTTCTACTTTTACTACTCGTATGTCCATTTTGTGTTTATAGTTATGTATTGTTTTTGTTTAAAAACTAATTAATAGGTTGAGTGAACACTTAGATACATGTATATGTTATTTCACTCATTTTTGTCACCTGATATGCATGATATTTACTTTGCAGGGTTTCCATACATAGGGTTATCCCAACGTCCTCTTAGATTAAATTATTGTCGTAATTCCTCCATTTTTCGCTGCGCAAATAATTAAGACTTGTTAAACTTAATAACAACTTTAATAAGCGACTAAACTATAAATGAAATGGTAAAAGAGGCTGACTAGGCTTGCGTTGGCTTCACGGGGATTGACCGAGGGCCTACGTATGCCTAGGCTGGGTGGACCTCAGTTTATGGGAACTTTCTACCTTAACTCTAAATAAGTCATAACCTAACTAAATACAAACACGAATTATAAAGTTAGAATACCAATGAACTTAGTGTGAAACCCTATGATCTTGATTTATAATCTTAGTTCGGAAGTGAGGTGAGTCGGGGAAGGTAAAAACTAGAATTATACGTGCTACTTGTTGATATGTATTATATATATTGGTAGCTACAGAAGCTGATCAAGACTTGTAATTTATGTTTGCATATCGCGATGGCCGATCAGCTAGAGCCTAGTGATCAGAATGGAGCCACATGTCCTCGCTATGTCGACACGATTGAGTTTCTGACCTGGACACATATGATTAAGTCTTAAGACCGTCGTTTGGACGAGATCTTTAACATTCTCAGAGGATTGTCAGCATTATTACCATCATCGTCTACACCTGCAATGCCTCCAACTAAAGATACGAGTGCGCCTACGCTTCAAACAGTTCCTATAGTTTCTACTATTCACTCGACACTAACTACCGATGTGGTTTCCATACTTCCAGTAGTACTAGCGCCAACCCTGACAGATGTTATCTTTCAGATGATAGTAGAGGCTAAGTTGACTAGGAAGTATGAGGAGTTTGGACCTAGGAGATTTCATGGCAAACCAGACTTGATTGAAGCATAAAGATTCATCAAAAGTCATGAGAAGATACAAAGGCAGAGGATCGATGATAGTAGGAAACCTGAGTTAGCAGTATTCTCCCTTTAGGGCGACATCGACACGTGGTGGACTCATTTAATAGCTACACATGGAGAGCCTAAGACCTAGATTGACTTCAAGAAGCATTTCAATGAGAAGTATTATCCGCCTTCAGTAAGGATCTCTAAGAGAATGAAGTTCATGAACATCAAGCTGGAGCAAGATGAGTCAGTCATGCAGTACATGGGTAGATATCAACACTTGTTATATATAGTTTGCAAGAGGCGTGGGAGACACTGATGGAGATCAGGTTCATTTCTTCTGCGATGGATTATTACCGAGTATCGGAGGAACAGTTGTAACTACTGAGCCAGAGACTCTATAGAGAGGCTACGACCGCAATCTTACTAGAGAGGTGTATCTTCGTACTCACCCTGGTAAGAGTTGCATCCTGTAGGATGAGACACGGTCTGAGCAGAGATCGGAACGAGACAGGAAGAGAAAAAAGAACTAGAATCAGGATCATGTCTTCCGTGAGAGTCATGACACTGAGTTGGTGGAACCACCGGTGCAACCAACACTTACTAAAGTCGTTCTACTATTCCAATGTCGAGTTATATCAACCTACCACCTCAAACAGTGCAGTTCGTACAACAGCAACAGCCACGAGGTACCAAGAGCAGAGGCAAAGGTAGTGGCGGTAGAGTGTGTTATCATTGCAGATAGCCGGGACATTATAAAGACAATTTTTCTTAACTGGGGGTTACACGATAGAGCGTTGCTTAGCCACGGCTGGGAGAGAGAGTTCTCATGGTTACGGAGTCGAATCCAATGGCATTGCACGACCATACCACAGGTAAGCTTTGGTTTAAATGTTGTAACATTAATGTAATCTATAAACCGAGAATACTATAAGTACTCGCGTGAGAGGACCTCAGACTACAAGCGATGTCGCCTCTGCGATTACAGTGAACTGTCAGTTAAATTACCTAGTGAAACTCATAGTTCGTATTGTCAATCAAACGACCTATGAGTCTGCAGTATGAGACTGTCAGTTAAGTGACTTGATGAGGTCCACAGTTCAGTCGTAAAATAAAAATATTAGTCGAATGACCTAGTTAAGTCTGTAATGCATACTGTCAGTTAAGTGGCTTTGTGATCCCACAGTGTGGCATTGTCAGTCAAGTGACTTGACTAAGTCTACGATTTACTGTTGAATTTGAACAATTAGATAATGAGTTCTTAAGGAAACTACGGTTCAAGGTTATGAATTAAGATGATTGGAAAACTTTTTTGTGAATCTGCTGCTTGACGAGGTTATTGTAAACCATTTGAAATGAACGTGGGCCCATAGTTTAGAGAAATATCCGAGTCCACTTAGTCACATTTGGACAATTTCACGTGAGTAGTGGTGTAGGGACAGTTAGCTAGCCTCCCTTGCTATGTGTTTCTAATGAGAATTTGTTGAGTTAAACATAATTTCGAGGATGAAATTCTTAGTAGTTGGGAAGACTGTAATAACCCTAAAAATATTTTACATTTGTGTGACGATGTGTATTATTTATTTATATTTGTTACGTAAATTTCTTAAATTTCTTAAATTTCTTATCGATTTGGCAAGAGAATTCTCTCGAGATGCGTGCAGACACGCGCATTTAGGTAGATCGATGAAACTTAGATCTAATGAAATAAATTAATTGAAATACCTAAGCTAAGTCATGAGGGGTATTTTAGTTATCTCATAAATGACAATTTATATAAAAAATAGTAAATATTGATTAAAAGGTGGCACATTTATGTGGTTTATGGGAAATAATAACTAATTTAAATAAAAGTAAATTATGTGGTGGTAGATATTTCCTTTTCAAATAAGTAAGTGAGTGCGGGAGAGGATAAAAACTTGGGAGTGAGTGGTTTTTGTTGTTGTAGAATATAAGATAGAAGGAAGAAAAGATGGAGAAAGAGAAGGGAGGAGAATCCAACCTTAATTAGAATCTCCTTGTAAGGTATTCAAAATCTTTGAATTCTTAGATCTAGGAAATTTTTTAGTGTTATTAAATTTGACGTTTATGGTCTTAAAGCAGATTTATAGATTGAAAAAAAAAAAAAAAAGGAAGCCTCAGCGGTGCGATTCACGCACAAGCTTACCTGCTGTGCATTAATGCACCGCAGGGGAGGCTGGCCATTCAAGTGCAGCCCAAGCCATGTAAAAAAACAAATAAAAAAAGACAAAACGTTATACATATATAAAGCATATATTTATATATATGAATATAAATATATAGTATAGATTTATTTATATACATGCATATATAAGACGTGGTATGACATTCTTTTGAAAATATATAATTTGATAATTAAATACTAATCAATTAACTTGAGAAAAGTAATCGAGTCGAGACTTGCTCAATGTAGTCCGATCCCAGATGTGGCCAATGTGGTCGTGGCTCGAAAAATCTTGATTTTTAAAGATTTGAAATAATTTGGAAGAAAATGAAACTAAATAAATTATTTTTGAATTAAAGACTCTAACGCACTTAATTGAATGTAAATTAACACCAGATGCATAAAGCACTAGCGACGGGTATTTGGTGTACATTGCAAGGAATGAGTAAGTCATTTCAAAGCTGCTTTATTGGCCTTTCAAAGAGTTACAGGTAAACATACCAGTTGGGGCCTTAACATGATTTCTTTTAGTCATTTATTGGTTAGTGTTTCTTTGCGATTACTTATCTTTGTGAATTCAATATGATTTTCACTCATGCCATCCTTGATAAATCGATATCCTTACATTATATTGTATTTCTTGTCATGAGTTGCTCTTTTTCGTACCCGAATTATGCTATCTTTATTAAATTGTTGGTTGTGCATTCTTTAGATTCCGTAATGAGTGGCATAGGGTCTAAGTGGGTGATATTGTAGTTATGGGCGCGATGGAAATGCTTTGTGATCTTTTTGATGAAGTCCAAGAATTAGCTTGCAAATTCTTGATAGGATAATGAAGTCTGAGAATTAGTTTGCAAATTCTTGATAGGATAATGATAAAGTTCAAGAATTAGTTGCAAATTCTTGGAAAAATAGGAAAAGATATTACTCACAGCGTTTCGGGGGCATGGGTTTATTGGAAACAGCGTGGAGATCACAACTCACAGCTATGCCGTGAGTCAGACGTTTTTCGGCGAAATTCCATCGTTTCGACCTCCGAAACGACAATTTTGCTATTTTAGGAAACTTTTGTTTCAGTTATAACTTTCATTAGGAATTTCCGTTTTTATTGTCATTTGCGGCGTTTGTTTCTATTTTTTGTCTAGTTTTCAGTTTAGGGTTTTTTTGGACTTTTTACTATTTTTGGCAAATTTTAGGGTTTCGCTATTTAAGCGATCTATTGGGTGTAATTAATTCATAGTTTTTGGTTGAAATAAAAGAATTTTTGAACTTTGGCTTAAGTTCTGACCTAGATCGAGTTGTTCGTGGATTCGTTCAACTGATTTAGAAGATCTCCGCTGCGTCACTTTTCCTCTATTATTACTTCACAAAATGTTGGACTTAATTAAGCCCACAGTTTAGGATTGAGGAAAGTCAAGCTGGTAGAAGCGGTTGCGGTATGCTACAGTTGATGGACCTGATATAAACTGTCAGTCAAGTGACTTAGCTAAGTCCACTAACCGTCTCGAAAGTCAAGTTGTGGTACTTTATTGCCCTTGATGGACTTGGAGCACTTAGATGCCTTTGTTGTACTTAGCACTCAATTATTCGTTGATATCTCTGTTAAATTGAAAATCTTGCTTTATTCATTAATTCGTGGTAATTCTTGCATGATTATTCGATTAACCATTTATTTGATATTTGAAATACTGTTAAGACTCCTCTAGTTTTACTAACTGGAATTATCTCCATTTTTGTGACAATTGCAGATCCATCTAGTAGCAAGGCTAAGGAGCCGATACTTGCTGACTTCCTCTGAGCTTCCCTCAAAGACGACTTCTACTTTTACTACTAGTAGGTGCATTTTGTGTTTATAGTTATGTATTATTTTTGTTTAAATACTGGTTAATGGATTGAGCGAACACTTGGATACATGTATATGTTATTTCACTCATTTTTGTCAGCTGATATGCATGATATTTACTATGCATGGTTTCTACACATAGGGTTATCCCAACGTCCTCTTAGATTAAATTAATGTCGCTTTAATTCCTTCATTTTCAGCTGTGCAAATAATTAAGACTTGTTAAACTTAATAATAACTCTAATAAGCGACTAAACGTTAAATGAAATGGTAAAAGATGCTAACTATGCTTACGTTGGCTCCGCGGGGACAGACCGAGGGGCCACGTATGTCTAAGCTGGGCAGGGCTCAGTTTGTGGGTTCTGGGGTTGTCATAGTATCCTAAAAATTAGGGGCGACGCGGAGCCCAAAGTTGAAATGGTGGAAGAAACAATGTTAAATGGAACAAAACACATGGGACATTCATAAACAGTTCATTGGCCAACATGGTAAGTTCTACATCAACTACACAAGCATACATAATGACCGCAACAACAATCTCATTCTCTTATTGTTGGCCTCACAAATGAAGAGTATCAAAAACTACTTAACATCTTCTGTAAGCAACCTCATGATGTTAATACTACACCATTAGCAAATTTTGGAAGTACGTGCATTTCTTTAAATAACAAATGGGTCATAGATAGTGGGGCCTTATATCACATGGTTAATGATAAATGCTTACTAGATTTAGTTCATCATGTGAATAACTATATTCCAGTGCAAATGCCCGATGGTAGTTCTTTACATGTAATACATATAGGTAGCATATGATTATCCCAAGATCTCAAATTACATAATGTCTTATGCTTACCAAACTTCACATGCAACCTCTTATCGGTTGCTAAAATCACCTAGGATTTTCATTGTTCAGTCACATTTTATCCTAACCACTGCATTTTTCAAGACTTGGACACGATGAGGCAGATTGGAGCGGGTAAATTATGTAATGGGATTTATGAAATGGCAGTAGGCAAGACAACCGTAGCTAATAATGGAACCTCTAATAAAGCCACAATTCTTTGGCATATGCGAATGGGGCATCCCTCATATTAACGCTTAAAGCTGGTAACTGCACTTAATCTGCCATCTAACTAAGATTATGTTTGCGATGCATGTCATAAAGCTAAACAATTTAAGTTGCCTTTTCCTATTAATATGCATACAAGTTTGAAACCATTTGCTTTAATTCATGTTGACATTTGGTGATATTATGCTACACCTTCGTTGGATGGTTGTCATTATTTCTTGACTATAGTTGATGATTTTCTCTCGTGGGACATGGGTTTATTTGATGAAACACAAATATGAGGCTTATACTTACCTAAAGTCCTTTTGCAACATTGTGAAAACACAATTTGGGTCTTCTGTGTAGGTGGTTAAAAGTGGCAATTTGGGTGAGTTTACATCTCATGCAATGAAAGAATTTTTTTCGCTAATGGCATCTTATCACAAACTTCTTGCACAGGAACCCCACAACAAAATGGGAGGGTAGAGCAAAAACACAAATGCATTCTTGAAGTTGCAAGTGCTCTTCGTTTTCAAGCATCCCTTCTTTTATGCCTTTGGGGTGAGTGTATTTTAACTGCGACGTACTTGATCAATATCACACCCACACCTAAAATCTCAGGTAAATGCCCATATGAAATCCTATTCAATAAATTACCTTCTTATTCTCTTTTGCGTGTTTTTGGGTCTTTATGTTATCTTCATAGTATATTTAAAGATAAATCTGAACCAAGGTCCATGGGATGTGTTTTTTTAGGCTATCCAAATAGTCAAAAGAGGTATAAAGTTTTTGATATTGAAAATAATAAACTTTTTGTCTCACGTGATATTGTTCTTTTCTATGAGCACAAGTTCCCTTATTCAACACTTCCACCAACATCTACTCCTACCCTCCATACTCATTTTCCATTTGTTGATGAGATTAATGACTTGTCTCTACAAACAACCCTTCGAAGTGAAAGTGATGAAACTGTGCAAGTTAATTCCTCCACTAATACCTCATTACCTTCAGAGGAAGAACATGAGGATACATCAGAAAATGGTGCACATGTTCATCATATCGCTGCCGAACCTAACACCACATCTCGAAAGTCACTACGTCCCACTCGTGAATGTCAGGTGTCCACCAAATTGCAAGGCTTTGACTACAAATTGTTGCCTCCTTTAGATCCTACACCAACTATCGCGTCTAATGTTGGTTCAAGTATAGTACATCCTATTTCTCCTCATTTACCATACAATTGTTTCTTTTCCTCTCACAAAACCTTTTTAGCTACCATCACAAACATTGATGAACCTACTAGTTATGACTAAGCTGTTAAAAATGGATGTTAGCATCATGCAATGCAACAAGAAATTGCAGCACTAGAAGAAAATCAAACTTGGACCTTAGAAGACCTTCCTCTTGGTAAGCATATTATTGATTCAAAGTGGGTCTACAAGGTTAAATACAAATCTGATGGTATACTCAAGTGTTACAAGGCGCGTTTGGTTACAAAAGGATATACACAAGTTGTGTGAGGTAGGTGGCTTGTTAGGTGAGGTAGGTGGCTTGTTAGGTGAGGTAGGTGGCTTGTTAGGCCACCTAACACACCTAACACACCTTCACATTGCCTATAAATACAAGGTGAAGCAAAGGAAGCAGAAGCAGAGCAAGAGAAGCTCAAAGCACAAGGTAGCAGTGCAAAGTGCAAGTGTGCTCTATTGTGAGCAAATAGAGAGTGAGTGTTCTCCTATTATAAAGAGAGATATTTTCAGTGTTTCTCCTTTATAAATAGAGAGATAGTGTAACACCTACTATTTTTCTCATAGTGAAATTCTTCTATCTTTGCCCGTGGTTTTTACCCTAATTTGTTTGGGGGTTTTCCACGTAAAAATCTCTGTGTCCATTTTTCTTCACTTTTATTATCCCCAATTATTTGTCGTGGTCTTGCTCTATCCGGTCTATTTTTACAACAAGTGGTATCAGAGACTAGTTGGAGTGGGTGTATTTACTTATCGTATGCTCTGTGGTTGCCACTAAATAGTGGATCCTCCACATCAGAAAATAAGTCAAAATACTATTCACTTCTTGAAGGTATTTTGCACTATTCGTAGTGGGAGCTAATTTTTGCTCAGTACTTTGTGATAGAAGCTATGGCGACAAAGTTCAAGATTGAGAAATTCAACGGGAGTAATTTCTCACTTGTGGAAATTAAAGATGAAGGCTATCTGAGAAAGGATAATTGTTTGGCGCCATCGTGCGAAAGGCCCGGTGATTTCGAAGACAACGCCAAATGGATCGAGATGGACGAGAATGCTATTGCAAATCTTCATCTGTCACTAGGCGATGGAGTATTGTCAAGCATTGAAGAGAAGAAAAGCGCCAAGGAGATGCGGGATCACCTTGGAAAATTGTACGAGGCCAAGTCACTCCACAACAAAATTTTTTCAAGAGGAAATTATACACTCTACGGATGGCGGAGTCTACTTGATGACGGAGCACATCAATGCGATGAATACACTATTTTCTCAACTCACATCATTGAGTTATAAAATAGAATCGCAAGAACGTCTTTGAACTCTCGCTTCAAAGTCTACCGGATTCGTATGATCAACTCATCATCAATCGACAAATAATCTCTTAACGGATTGTTTAGCCTTCGATGATGTTGAAATTTCTTTGCTCTAGAAGAAGAAAATCGGCGCAAGAACAAAGAAGACAGGCGAGCGATTCACAACAAGTGGAGGCCTTGACGGTGATGAGAGGAAGATCAACGAGACGTGCCCCAGTGGGAGTCACAATCATGGTAGATCAAAGTCAAAAAGCAAGAAGAATCTTAAATGCTACAAGCTGTGGCAAGAAGGGTCATTTGAAGAAAAGATCTGTTGGAGTTTGAAAAACTCCGATCCTCAAGGAAATGTGGCTAGCACTTCAAATGATGGAGTTGCATTGTGTTGCGAGGCGGCAACAACAACTAAAAGCAGGAAAAGATTCTCTGATGCCTGGATTATCGACTCAGGTGCGACGTATCACATGACCTCTCGAAGAGAATGGTTCCATCACTATGAACCTAGTTTAGGAGGATGCGTATGCGGTTGTAATGACCATGCTCTAAAGGTCATTGGCATTGGAACCATCATGTTGAAGATGTATGACAGATCGTTCGCACTATCCAAGAAGTGCGACATGTGGAAGGCCTCAAGAAGAATCTGCTATCTTTGGGACGATTTGATGATCTTGACTGTGAAATCAAAGTCAAGAAAGGGATCATGAAAATCAGTCGAGGAGCGCTTGTACTTATGAAGGGAGAAAAGGTTCTTTGCAAACTTGTACATGCTCATGGGAGAGACTCTTCGGGAAGCGAAGCATCGGTTGCTTCAAGTTGTTCAAGTGAGAGATCTGCAATGATCGGCACCGAAACTTGGACACATGTCCGAACAAGGAATGAAAATCCTTGTTGAGAAGAAGCTACTTCCGGGCCTCACAAAGGTGTCACTACCCTTTTGTGAGCATTGTGTAACAAGCAAGCAACATCGGTTGAAGTTTAACACATCAAATTCTAGAAGTAAGGCTATTCTAGAATTGGTCCACTCGATGTATGGCAAGCACCGGTCACATCGGTAGGAGGAGCAAATTATTTTGTGTCCTTCATTGATGATTACTCCAGGAGATGTTGGGTGTATCCAATCAAGAGGAAGAAGCGAGATGTGTTCGGAATCTTCAAAGTGTTCAAGGCGCGGGTTGAACTTGAATGCAGGAAGAAGATCAGTGTTTGAGGACCGATAATGGAGGAGAATATACGGCAATGAGTTTGATAGCTTTTGCAAACGGGAAGGCATCAAAAGACAAGTTCACTACAAAGATACACTCCTCAAGAAATGGAGTGGAGAGCGGATGAACAGAACTCTACTAGAAAGAACAAGAGCTATGTTGAGTGCTTTGCAGCTTAGAAAAAAAGTTTTTTTGGGTCAAGCGAGTCAACAACACCGCTCGTTACGTGATAAATCGGGCTCCATCGACGGCAATTGAGTTGAGGACACCGATGGAAATGTGGACTGGTAAACCAGTTGACTATTCAAACCTCCATGTATTTGGAAGTCAAAGATTGTACGCTATGTACAATGCCCAAGAAACTACAAAGCTAGATCCAAAATCCGGGAAATGCTTATTCTTGGGGTATCTTGACGGAGTGAAGGGGTATCGCTGTGGGATTCCACTACCCACAAGGTTGTAGTCGGCGAGAGATGTTCTCTTTACAGAGGACAAGGTACAACAAATAGAGAAAGATGATAGCATTTCGAAACTACGACAAGACAGTGGAATGTGAATCGAACGAAAAGATTCTTCGAAGGTCGTACTGAGCATGAGGAGAATGAACCGAGGTGAACTGAAGTTCCGAACCTCGTAGATCATCTCGCACGAGAAACGCACCGGATCGGCACTCAGATTATATTATGGAAAGCAATGTTGCATACTGTCTTCTAACCGAGGAAGGAGAACCATCAACTCTTCAAGAGGCAATGCATGGCTCGGAAGCATCTCAGTGGATGGCAGCAATGCAGGAAGAAATCGAAGCTCTCCATAAAAATAAAACATGGGAGCTAGTTCCATTACCAGGAGGCAGGAAGCCCATTGGCAACAAATGGGTTTACAAGATCAAACGAAAGCTTGATGATGATCAAGTGGAGCGGTATCGTGCAAGATTGGTAGTGAAAGGATATGCTCGAGAAAGAAGGCATTGATTTCAATGAGATATTTTCCCCGTGGTTCGACTTACAACAGATTCGAGTAGTTACGCGATATGTGCTACTTTTGATCTACATCTAGAGCGGCTAGATGTTAAGACAAACTTTTCTTCATGGAGATCTTGAAGAAGAGATTTATATGCTCCAACCGAAGGATTTGAAGAACAAGGAAAGGAGAACTTGGTTTGTCGGTTGAACAAATCTCTGTACGGTCTAAAGCAAAGCGCTAGAGGTGTTGGTACAAGAGATTTGATTCCTTCATAATGAGCCTTGGTTACAACGAGACTAAATGCGAGACCCTTGCGCATATTTCAAGAGGTTTGGTAACAATGATTTCATTGTTTTCTTTGTTGTATGTAGACGACATGTTGGTATCAGCCCCAACAAAGATCGTATTCAAGAATTGAAGGCTCATTGGCTAGGGAGTTCGAGATGAAGGATTTGGGACCAAGCAAACAAGATTCTAGGGATGCAAATTCATCGAGACAGAAATAATAGAAAGATTTGGCTTTCTCGAGAAAAATTATTTGAAGAAGATCTTGCGTCGTTTCAACATGCAAAGCTCGTAAGCCAATTTCTACCCCACTTTCTATTAATTTCAAGTTATCCTCAAGTATGAGTCCTAGCGGTGAAGAGAGGATGGAAATGTCTCGAAAGCCGTATGCATCAAGAAGTGGGAAGCTTAATGTTCGCGATGATTTGTACACGACGAGACATTGCACAAGCGATGGGAGTAGTTAGTGGTACATGGCGAATCTGGCGAGAGAGCATTGGAATCTTGTAAAGAGGATCCTACGATACATCAAGGGTACCTCAAATGTTGCATTATGTTACGGAGGATCAGACTTTATTGTCAGTGGATATGTTGATTCTGATTATGCAGGAGATCTCGATAAAAGCAAATCCACCACTGGATATGTGTTCACACTTCTTTGGCGGGACGAAGAAGTGGGTTTCAAAAGCTATGATCGGTTGTGGCTACGTCAACAACGAAGCGAGAATATGTCGCAACTACACAAGCTAGTAAAGAAGCAAGTATGGTTGAAGATGGTGTTGGAGGAACTCGGGCACAAACAAGAGAAAATTACTTTGTATTGTGACAGTCAGAGTGCCTTGCATCTCGCAAGGAATCCAGCCTTTCATTCAAAAACAAAGCATATACGAGTTCAGTATCACTTCGTTCGTGAGAAAGTGGAAGAAGGAACCGTGGACATGCAGAAAATTCATACTACAGACAACCTAGCAGATTTTTCGACGAAGACGATCAATGCGACAAATTTATCTCGGTGTCGATCCTCATGCGGCTTGACAGAAACGTAAGCAACATGGAAATGGCAAGGAAGAAAGAATGGTGTGAAGATCTGATTGATTCTCAATCAAATCTTCAAGTGGGAGATTGTGAGGTAGGTGGCTTGTTAGGTGAGGTAGGTGGCTTGTTAGGTGAGGTAGGTGGCTTGTTAGGCCACCTAACACACCTAACACACCTTCACATTGCCTATAAATACAAGGTGAAGCAAAGGAAGCAGAAGCAGAGCAAGAGAAGCTCAAAGCACAAGGTAGCAGTGCAAAGTGCAAGTGTGCTCTATTGTGAGCAAATAGAGAGTGAGTGTTCTCCTATTATAAAGAGAGATATTTTCAGTGTTTCTCCTTTATAAATAGAGAGATAGTGTAACACCTACTATTTTTCTCATAGTGAAATTCTTCTATCTTTGCCCGTGGTTTTTACCCTAATTTGTTTGGGGGTTTTCCACGTAAAAATCTCTGTGTCCATTTTTCTTCACTTTTATTATCCCCAATTATTTGTCGTGGTCTTGCTCTATCCGGTCTATTTTTACAACAAGTTGAAGGTATGGACTACCATGAAAGTTTGCTCCCATTGCTAAATTAACAACTGTTAAAAGTCTTCTTGCTGTTGCAGTTGCAAAAAATTGGGAGCTCTACCAACTTGATGTAAATAATGCATTCCTACATGGAACTTTAGAAGAAGAAATCTATAAGTGCATGTATCCCTCAATGATTTCGCAAACCAGGTGATACTCAAGTTTGTCGGTTTCGTAAGTCCCTTCATGACCTTAAACAAGCCTCGGGATAATGGTTTCACAAATTTATTAAAGTTTTAACATAAGCTGGTTTGAAACAGCCCCAAGCGGACTATTCTCTTTTCACTTGCAAGCGGGGCACTAATTTTATTGCGTTACTTGTTTATGTTAATGATGTGGTTATTGCAGCTAATGACAAATCCAAACTTTCACACCTCAAAAACTACTAAAAATAGTTGTTTTCGCATTAAGGACCTTGGGCATCTCAAATATTATCCCGGCATTAAAGTTGTTCAAAATTTAAAGGGCTTAATACTCAGTCAGCGAAAGTATGCTTTAGATCTATTACATGATGTTGGTGTTCTTGGCAGCAAGCCATGTGACTTTCCAATGAAGCAAAAATATGGTCTAGCTGCTCTTAAAGGATCTCCATTATTAGATCCTTCTCAATATCGTCGCTTAGTTGGTCATTTGTTATATTTGACAATCATTAGGCTTCACATTTATTATGTTGTTCAAGTTCTATCTCAATTTATGCAAGATCATCGACAACCACATCTAGATGTTGCAATGCGATTGCTTTTTTATACAAAAAACTCCCCGGGGCAAGGGGTTTTCCTTGCATCTAATTGCAATTTTTGTCTTCAAGCTTATGGTGATTCAGATTGGGCCTCTCTTCCTTGTGACGGCCCCTCTCCTAATCTAGGGCACCGCCCGGCCTAATCCCGTAATTAAGCCCTAATCATATCCATGCAAGACTTAACTACGTACTAGTCAGTCTTTACAACCTAGACGCCTATTTTCTCGTGTTCGTGATAAGTAATACAGTAGTCCTACCATTTTATAAAATTTAAAGTTAATTAAAACTTTTTATTAAATTAATTAATTAGCGAAAGTCTTATTGATTATGCGGAAGCAATGAGTAACTTATGCGGAGGCCATATAAAAAATCATAAGTGTGGAAAACCAGGAAATGACATCACATATATAAAGTCCTCGAAATGCAGTGAAACATCAAAATAGTCTAAGTCAAGTCGGGGAACTAACTCTCAACCCAATATGCAACCTCAAATAGTATCTGAAAGACGTATATAACATATACAATCAAAATATCAAAACAAGACCTACAATCAATGCAATGACGTGCCGCGGACTCAGGAATAATCGCTGATCTTCTCTTTGCCCGGCGTGCTGGTAGACGGCTCTGCACCCACCGTCATAAAAGGACGCTGAGTACAAGAATAAAACTTTAATCCCTGATGACAAGTTTAATTTGCATTTCCGAATATTCAAATGGTATTTAAAAGCATATAAATGGGAAAACTAGAAAATAAACCATATGCTAGTAAATACCAGAGTTAAACTAGTGATACTGACACTAAGCTAAGTAGTGGTAATTTAGGTCCGGTTGGCAGTGAAACGTGTCACTTCGACTCAATAATCATATAGCAAAAGGGACTCTAACCCAAGTGTTACCAGGGACTCTAACCCCGGTGTGTAGACCACCTCAGGGACTTTAACCCCTAGTGTCATACAGTGTCAGGTAACATGCGCCGACATCCCCAGGGACTCTAACCCCGTGAGTCGCATACACTTCGATCGAGGAAGGGACCTAAATGCGAAAATTACTTTTAAAATTTCAAGAAATACCAAGTATGGATTGTCAAGGTATAGGAACATCTACACACCTAAACAGATAAGGAATACAAGTCCTCTTAAACATTTATAAGATATTCACTAGCCTAATAGCGTGCTATTTATCATTCAATTCACATTTAAAACAACAAGAATAGACATAGCATGGGATAGAATCAATGAATCACATCGAATGAATGGATATTATGCAAACTAGACTCAACAAGTGAGCATATACACAAAGAGCACATGATATAAGAATACAAAGGCAAAATAGTCAAAAGGACTATGCAAGGACAACAATTTATAGAAATGAAATGTCAAGTAAAGTTGTCATTGGGTATACTCACATTACAAAGTAAAGTCCTAGCTTTACTGGCCTCCCGATACTCCAAATCTTGTATTCGCTCTCTTGTACCCTTTTCCTAGGTTCCTGAGTTTGGTGTCTCATTAGTTCAAGTATAGTGGGACTAAATTAGGTTTCAATTTCAGTCCTACACTTTAAAGCAGTTTTTAGGCATGAAATGGTCAAAATATCAAAATATAATTTTTTTCAATTTTTCACAATTTTTCTGGAATTTTTTTCCAAAATTTTCCCTCATTTTTCTTCTCATTTTTCATTTTTTTTAAATTATGTTTGGGTCAGGTCGACCCAAACGGGTCAGACCCGACCCGGCCCGGCCCTGGACCATTGGCTGAGCCTGGCCCATTCTGGGCCTAGCGTGCATCTTCCTCAGGCGATCGAAATCTGTTTTTTTTTTCGGCGATTGGTTGGGTTGTTTTCCACCCCAACCCCGGTGGAACCGATGGCAGGGGAGACACCCCTGCCATCTCCACCTCGGGCAGCCATGGGGTTCAGCCTCCATGGCCGAACCCCACTCTCGGCCACCCCACCGCCAACCACCACAACCCGCAACCAACGAGGACTCACCTCGGTCGTGACGTCTCCACCTTCTCTTCTCCTTCCCAGCGCGTTCCTCCTTCTCCTCTCTGGTTCATTTTTCCCTCTCTCGGCTTCCCGATCGTCCGTGTGTGTGTGCGCGTGTGCGAGAGTGTGTGTGGTGTAGGTGTGGGTAGGTGGATGGACACTTGTATGGAAATTGACAGGTGTGGTGTAGTTTGGACAAGTGTGATGTTAAGTGTCTTGAAACCTAATTGTAACACAGCTAAGACACTCGCCCGTGTTTCCGAGCGTTTCGACGCCCGGTTTCGCGTCCGAACCGTGATGTATCGGCCCGTCGTTAGTCACCCAATACATATTCCATTTTTACTCAACTATAGGCCTATAAGTAATTCCTTGTTTCATATTAGTATTAAATAAGACTTACCAAAATGCTAACTACCCGATTCCCCTGCTTGCACGCTACTCGAGGCGTGTCCCCACTCTCGTCTTGACGCCTACAATTGTTAAAACCGACTTAGTAAGTCTACACAATACGTAACATTAGGCACACATCAATACAAAAATACGATATACCTCGGCCACGTGCCTCGGTCGGTGCACGTATCATAGTGTAGGTCTCACATCAAGGGTCGGTGATCCTGATTAAGGAATTAAAAACGGGGTTAGAGATTTGGGCCGTGAAAAATATTCCCAACAAAATGAGAATTTCGCCCTCGAAAAAGTTTAAGTTACGGTTCTACCTGACTCGAACAGATACGGGAATCAATCTCGCATGTAGTCATCCCGTTCCCAAATGAGTTATGTGTCATCGTGGAACTGCCACTTGATGAGTACCATCGGAATGGACTTGCTCCTCAACTGTTGTACCTTCTGATCTAGGATCTAAAGGGGCTGTTCCTCGTAAGAGATGTCCTCGCTCAGGTCGATCGGACTTAAGTCAACTGTCGGTCGCACGCCTGCCTTCGATTCAGCTAGTCGAAGCATCGAAATGTGGAACACCGGATGGACCCCTGACATCTATGGAGGCAATTCAAGCTCGTACACCACTTTCCCGACCCGTTTTTTAATCATGAAAGGCCCGATGTACCTTGGTGCAAGCTTGCCTTTCACCCCAAATCTCCGAAGACCCTATCGAGGGGAAACCTTTAAATAGATAAAGGCTCCATCGGAATACGCGAGATCACCGCGATACTTATTTGCATATCTCTTTTGTCTCTCATGTGCTCCTTTGAGTATTTGACGGATCGGTTTGACCTTTTCCGTGTAGTCAACAACAATTTCAGGCCCCACTATCTCCCGGTCCTCTGGCTCAGCCCAACACGGTGGCGAGCGACACGATCTGCCATACAAAGCCTCAAATGGCGCCATGTCAATGCTAACCTGATAACTGTTGTTATAAGCGAACTCACACAACGTTAGGTACTCCGCCCAAGATCTGCCAAACTCCAACACGCATGCCCGCAACGTGTCCTCGAGGACCTGAATCAATCTCTCAGTCTGCCCGTCGGTTTAAGGGTGGAAAGCCATATTGAACTATAGGCGTGTACCATACTGTCTTGCATACTCTGCTACATCCTAAACGTATATGTAGCATCTCGATCTGACGTGATCGTTAATGGTACCCCATGCAGCCTGATAATTTCTCTCTCGAACAATACGCTTAGCTGATCGAATGTGTAATGCGATGCCACTGACAGGAAATGAGCAGACTTCATCAGTCTGTCAACTGTAACCCATATTTAATCATGTCTCATCGCGGTCCTTGGCAATCCTCTGACAAAATCCATAGAGATGTCTTCCCACTTCCATCCAAGAATGGGAAGCGACTGTAGTAATCCCCCGGGTCTGCAATGCTCGAACTTCACTTGCTGACATATACCATAATTCCTGATGAATCTAGACACTTCTGCCTTCATCCCAGGCCACCAGAAATGTCTCCTCATGTCATGGTACATCTTAGTCCTGCCTGGATGTACGGTAAATCTAGAACGGTGCGACTCCTGAAGGATCTCATCTCTCAGCTTCGGTACCTCTGGTATCCACAACCTGCCCAGGTATCTCAGACATTGATCTTTCGTCTCTACCAAATCCGTATACTCTGCACTCTGCTCTAACTCGCTGAATCTCGAGTACAATCGGTCGGTCCTCCGACCCTCTGACAATCGTTGTGTAGGCACAGTCTGTAGTCTCATCTGTGCGCAAATCATCACCTGAGTATCGGTAATAATCTCTGTCTGACATGCTGTCGCCGTTGCCTCGAGTAATCCGTACTCAGGCATCATGCGACATCTGACCACCTCGGCATCTCTACTCAGTCTCATACTCAGCGCATCCGCGACTACGTTCGCTTTTCCTGGGTGATACTCTAAGGAAAAGTCGTAGTCCTTCAAGAACTCCAACCATCTGCGTTGTCTCATGTTCAACTCTTTCTGTGTGAAGAGATATTTCAGACTCTTATGATCAGTGAAGAGTGTGAATCTCTCTCCATACAAAAGGTGTATCCAATTCTTCAGCGCAAATACAATCGCTGCCAACTCTAGATCGTGCGTGGGGTAGTTCTTCTCATGTATCTTTAACTCTCTCGATGCGTGTGCCACGACACCTCTACCTTGCATCAACACACAACCTAGACCCGTATCAGAAGCATCTGTGTACACTAGAAATCCTTGTCCAGCTTTTGGCAATACTAACACTGGTGTGGTAGTTAATGGCCTCTTCAACTGAGTAAATGCAGCCTCGCACTTCTCAGTCCACTCATAAGCAACATCCTTCTGTGTCAGCCTCTTCATCGGTGAAATAATCTTCGAGAAATCCTTCACAAATCTACAGTAATATCCCGCTAACCCTTGGAAGCTCCTGATCTCCGATATTGATTTCGGTGTCGGCCAATCCGTGATCGTCTGAATCTTGGACGGATCTACCGCAATCGATGTTTCTACAACAACGTACCCCAAGAACTTGACCTCTGCAAGCCAGAATTCACACTCGCGGAGCTTAGCGAAAAGTCGGTGTTCCCTCAATGTTTGCAACGTCTCTCTGAGGTGATGCTCATGATCATCACGTGTCCTCAAGTATATCAAGATGTCATCGATGAATATTATCACGAAGCAGTCGAGATATGGTCTAAGTACTCGGTGCATCAAATCCATGAATACGGCGGGGGCGTCGGTCAGCCCGAATGGCATGACCGTGAACTGGCAATGTCTGTATCTGGTGTTGAATGTTGTCTTGGACCTATCCTCATCCCTGATCCTAAGCTGATGATACCCCGATCTCAGGTCTATTTTGGAGAAAAATTGTACTAATCGCAGCTAATCAAATAAATCGTCTATTCACGAAAGTAAGTACTTGTTTCTAACTATCACACTGTTCAACTGCCTGTAGTCGATGCGTAGTCTCAGACTGCCATCCTTTTTCTTCACAAACAAAATCGGCGCTCCCCTTGGTGACATCGAAGGTGTGATGAATCCCTTCTCCCCCAAATCCTTAAGTCGAGTCCTCAACTCCTCCAACTCCCTCGGAGCCATGCGGTACGGCGATATCGCGATCGGTCGGGTATCCGGTACTAGGTCTATGATGAAGTCTACCTCTTGTGGTGGCGGTAATCCAGGTAAATCCTCTGGGAAAACATTTGAGAAGTCTCGAACAACCGATATCTCTTCCAGTCTAGGTCCCTGACTTTCTGCTACAACGTACAACGCTACTAGAGTCTCCATCTCTTCACTGGATGCAAGCCGACCTCTCGTGGTGTTGAGTCTCGGTGTACTACCTCGGTGAATGAACATCGGACGTCCCGAAATCTCGAATATGACAGACTTACTAAAACAGTCGATGTGTGCTTGGTAGGCTGATAACCAATCCATCTCTAGCAGCGCGTCGAACTCTAACATCTCGAGGACTCTAAAATCTGCCGGTAACTATACCCCGCCTATCTCTACGGGACATCCCCGAACTAGACTATTAGGGTAAACCCTATCCCCGGCTGCGGTGCTCAAAATCAGGGGTACGCTAAGCCTAATAGGTATCAATCCTAATATGCCTAACATGCGACCAACAATAAAAGAAACAGTGGATCCAGAGTCAAACAATGCATATAAGTCTCTACAATAAACATAAACCGTACCCTCGATGAGGCTGCGTGTCGCTCCAGCATCTGGTTGTGCGACCATGTGAACTCTCTCTGCCCTGTTGTGGGGGATGTGCTGCCGGCTGTGTGCACTCCCTGGACATGTCTCCCACTTGACCACATCTCCAGCAAGTGATCTGACGACGCTGCCCTGCCTGTTGCGCTTTTCCCTGTAATTGTTACTGACCCTGTCGCGGTCCATCCCTGCCTCTAACTTTGTCTCGGCCACCCTGCAGCTGCTTCCGTAGCGGTGTTGGTGGAACTGGTAATGCCTGTCTAGTGGAATATTGTAATGATCCTAAAAATTTTATCTTGTGCCACTTGTATTTCAGGGTCGTGCGTGGGACCCACTGGTCATGATACATAAATTCAAACCTCGGGAGTCGACACCGAGGTATGTTATTTTTGGTTTGATGCTTGTATTAAAAATTTTATACCAAAGGTTGAACAAATTAATTTAATGCATAGCAAAATGGTGACGAGACGAGCGGGGACGCGCCTCGAGTCGCGTGTCGACGTGGGATCGAGGTAGCGGAATATGGGGTACGTTAAATATCATTAAGTGAAAAATTAAAACAAAAAATAAAATGAATGAGTAGCTAGCATTTATAGATAATATATATATATATAGGTGTGTGGATAAGGGAGTAAATGGTTAAAAACACAAAAGTGGGAAAGAAACAGTGGCAAGAGGAGAGAAATCGGGGAAGGAGGAAGAAGAAGAAGAGGCAGAAGCGAGCGAGAGAGAGATCGGGAGAGGAAAGAGATCGATTGTCAAATGTGAGTTTTTCATTGTTGTGTGTTGGTTGTTGTTGTTATTCTTTTGTCGGTGTGGTGGCCATGGAGGCCGAACCTCCATGACCTACCGAGTGAAATGGGAGAAATGGCAAAGGGATCTCCTTGCCATTAAAACCCGTTGGAGGTTGGGGTTGGGAGCCAACCCCGACACATCGTAAAAGAAAAAAAAAAAAAAAAAAAAAAAAAAAAAAATTGCGAGAAACAGAGCCGATGCTCTGTTTCTTTGTGAGGAAGAAGAGCCGACCCTGGTCGGGCCGGCCGTGGCGGGCGGCCGGGACCTCGACTCGGATGGGATCGGGTCAAACCGACCCGAATCCGGCTAGACGGGTTGGATCGACCCGATCCGATTGGACCGGGTCGGGTTGACTGAGACCCATTTCAATAAAAATAATAATATAATAATAAATAATATATATTTATATATTTAATAACTGATTTTTAATAAATAAATTCTAGAAAATAGTAAAGAAATATGGAAAAAAATCAAGAAAATTCCAGAAAAATAGAAAAAAATATATTTGTGACCCAAATCAATAAAACACCAATATTCCCATAAAAACTGAAGAATTTGGGAGTCGGTCGAGGCGTTATATCGAAGTTTTACCTCGAAAAACGTGAAATCGGCAAATTATGGTCGAACTCAAGTTTGACCGATGTCAACAAAATTTGGGATGTTAAAGCATTAAACTGGAATCTAAATTGATACATGTTCAACTGTTAGGATCTTAGAGGAGCTATTACGGGGTTTGGGTGCGTACATCAACGCGAAGGAAACCGAATAGCTTAGGAATTGATGTATAAGGCAAGTAAACCAGTTAGGAACTTATACAGTATTTCATGCGACTCCATTGATTTTTGTTTATTATTGTGATAGCTATCGTTAAATTGTTGTCGATTGAGGGGGTCCAATGGCAAGCGAGTCATGGTTACTGTTTATCTGCGAATATGAACTCTTATCCGTACGCCGTTGATATCTCCCAATTGAGTGTAAGTTGGGGGCACTTATCCGGGTCCGTATATATCTCATAGTCGGCAGGGGTTAGGGTCGGGAGGCAAGGGGGATCGCCCTAACCCGAGTCTGCTGGCTTTTGCCGCGACTCAACGACTTTTTGGTCAGGACTCCTTGTTATTTGGCATCACTCATCGATGGATTGTTTACAGTCTGTTATATTCATGCGTTCTTGATTCATTTCGTTCTATTTGCATTAATTTGACTGCTTTGGATATCGTGAACCGTTGTTTTGGATATTATGAAATGTTGTATATATGTCCTACTGGCTTTACTTACCTGTGCTCGTCATTTTTGTGTGTGACGGAGTGCAGATCCACAGACTAGCAAAGCGACAACATCACCTTCTATGTCAGCAGCTCCAGTTACTCAGACTGGGAGTGCTCCTACAGTTCATGACCCACCCGCAGCACCTCCAGTTCAGACAGGACCTGTAGTGGCCGAGGAGACACATGTTCAGGCCGAGATAGTACCTCCTACACCTGAGACACCAGCTGAGGATACACCGAGCACGCAGACTGATACGGGTGTTAGGGCTACCGCTGAGGCGAGGTAGGCTCGTGAGTTTCAGAGGCATCATCCGGAGAAGTTCTACGGGGGTACTAACCTCGAGGCTGCGGAGAAGTATATGAGTCATGAGAAGATACATGATGTATTGGCTACACCAGCTCATATGCAGCCAAGTATATCGTCAGCTTCACTGTTCGGCGAGGCCGATGTCTGGTGGCGCATTATGGTGGCGTCGAAGGGGAAACCCAAGGATTGGGCTGAGTTTAAGGAGAGATTTAACGAGAAGTACATCCCTCCTACAGTCCGTAACCGGATGAGGACTGAGTTTCAGACCATTCGACGGAGGGCCGAGGAGTCAGTAACGAAGTATATGGATCGATATTTGCGCTTGATGGAGTATGCTGGGAGTACGGCTGACACTGACGCTGATCAGGCTTACTACTTTGTGCACGGTCTACTAGACTCCATTGGTTCTGTTGTCGTGACGACGGCTCCGAGTACGTTACAGGAGGCCTATGAGAGGGCTTTGGCTAGTGAGAACTTTGGGAACACACGCACTGGAGTAGCGGTTGCCTCATCAGCCTCGTCACAGTTAGTGAGAGGTGCTGGAGGTGATCGGAGGAGGAAATTCGATCATGGCAGAGAGATCGATCTCAGAGTGTGGGATCTGTAGCATCTCCGCCCTATGTAGCGCATACAGCACCTAGGCCAGTGGGTCCAGCACGGAGCTACGCTAGTACACCACAGCAGCCAGCACCGTCGGGGCCGCCGCAACAGTATCAGGGTCGTGCGTGGGACCCACTGGTCATGATACATAAATTCAAACCTCGGGAGTCGACACCGAGGTATGTTATTTTTGGTTTGATGCTTGTATTAAAAATTTTATACCAAAGGTTGAACAAATTAATTTAATGCATAGCAAAATGGTGACGAGACGAGCGGGGACGCGCCTCGAGTCGCGTGTTGACGTGGGATCGAGGTAGCGGAATATGGGGTACGTTAAATATCTTTAAGTGAAAAAATAAAATAAAAATAAAATGAATGAGTGGCTAGCATTTATAGATAATATATATATATATATATATATCTATATATAGGTGTGTGGATAAGGGAGTAAATGGTTAAAAACACAAAAGTGAGAAAGAAAAAAGTGGCAAGAGGAGAGAAATCGGGGAAGGAGGGAAGAAGAAGAAGAGAGGCATGGCGCGAGAGAGAGATCGGGAGAGGGAAAGAGATCGACGATCAAAGGTGAGTTTTTCATTGATGTGTGTTGGCTGTTGTTGTTATCTTGTCGGTGTGGTGGCCATGGAGGCCGAACCTCCATGACCTACCGAGTGAAATGGGAGAAATGGCAAGGGGATCTCCTTGCCATTAAAACCCGTTGGAGGTTGGGGTTGGGAGCCAACCCCAACACATCGCAAAAAAAAAAAAAAAAAAAAAAAAAAAAAATTGCGAAAATTGAACAGCCGATGCTCGTTTTCTTCGTGAGGAAGAAGATCGACGGGTCGGGCGGCGCCGGTGGGACCTGACCGATGGGATCGGGTCAAACCGACCCGATCTTTGGATCGGGTCGGGTCGACCCGAATCCGGCCGGGTTGGATCGACCCGGATCCGGTTGGACCGGGTCGGGTTGACCCAGACCCATTTCAATAAAAATAATAATATAATAATAAATAATATATATTTATATTTATATGTTTAATAACTGATTTTTAATAAATAAATTCTAGAAAATAGTAAAGAAATATGGAAAAAATTCAAGAAAATTCAAGAAAAATAGAAAAATATATATTTGTGACCCAAATCAATAAAACACCAATACTCCCATAAAAAGTGAAGAATTTGGGAGTCGGTCGAGGCGTTATACCGAAGTTTTACCTGAAAAACGTGAAATTGGCAAATTATGGTCGAACTCAAGTTTGACCGATGTCAACAAAATTTGGGATGTTAAAGCATTAAACTGGAATCTAAATTGATACATGTTCAACTGTTAGGATCTTAGAGGAGCTATTACGGGGTTTGGGTGCGTACATCAATGCGAAGAAGGCCGAATAGCTTAGGATTTGATGTATGAGGTAAGTAAAACAGTTAGGAACTTATACAGTATTTCATGTTTCTCCATTGATTATTGTTTATTGTTGTGATAGCTATCGTTAAATTGTTGTCGATTGAGGGGGTCCAATGGCAAGCGAGTCATGGTTACTGTTTATCTGCGAATATGAGCTCTTATCCGTACGCCGCTGATATCTCCCAATTGAGTGTACGTTGGGGGCACTTATACGAGTCCGTAGATATCTCATAGTCGGCAGGGGTTAGGGTCGGGAGGCAAGGGGGCTCGCCCTAACCCGAGTCTGCTGGCTTTTGCCGCGACTCAACGACTTTTTGGTCGGGACTCCTTGTTATTTGGCATTACTCATCGATGGATTGTTTACAGTCTGTTATATTCATGCGTTCTTGATTCATTTCGTTCTATTTGCATTAATTTGACTGCTTTGGATATCGTGAACTGTTGTTTTGGATATTATGAAATGTTGTATATATGTCCTACTGGCTTTACTTACCTGTGCTCGTCATTTTTGTGTGTGACGGAGTGCGGATCTACAGACTAGCAAAGGAAAGGCTCCACAGTTAGGAGATATTGTTTGAGGATACTGGAGCAGTTTTTTTGTTGCTTGTTGACATAGGTGATTCTTTTTGTATACTTATCTAGACTTGTTTTAGAACATGAGGAGTTAGCTTTTTGAGAAAATTTTTGGGCTTGTATATCTTTCGTTTACTTTCCTCTGAATAGTTTTTAACGATGATATACATATTCGGGGTTTCCACACTCTAGGTCGTCCTAACTGAGAATTTTTAAGATTTTCCTTAATTTCGAAGTGTAAATTGCTTCCGCTATAATTATGATAATTCGTGAATTAATTAACTAAATTTTTAATTGCTGGGTAAACGGTAAATGATAAAGTAAGGCTGACTAGACTTGCGTGACTCACCGAAAATGGCTCGGGGGTCCACGTAAGTTTAGGCCGGGCGGGGCCCAGTTCATAATTGTGGAACTGGGGCCGTCACAAATATGGTAAGGGAGCTCTACCGTATGTCTGTGTGAGTGCAGGGTGAGTTGCGTAGGGCACTGCTGAAATAGGGGCAACAGGTGCCCCACCCCTCTGTAAACCCCTATCCTCTCTCCTCTGCCGCTTAACCCTCCGCCTCCTATCGTAGTCTGAACCCTGATCGTAACCCTCTATTGCTCTCTCCTCCTTTCTGCCCAACTCATAAGTCTCATGGGCGAGTGCCCTCTCATAGATCTCTTGCAGAGTGCGAGCCCCGGTGCCAACGACGTGTCTAGCTATATTTGACCTTAGTCCATCTCCAAAGTAGAAGGCGTCATCTGCGTCATCCTTCACTAAGTCTCCCGCGAACTGCCTCATGTAACCATATCGGTCGCGATAAATCATCACTGTCTCCCCCTCAGCCTGTCTCAAGCTCATAAACTTTTTCTTCAACCTCTGCAACATCGAAGCCGGAAAATATTGTTTGTAGAACTCTACTTTGAAGTCTGCCCATGATGTGAAACTGCCTCGACTCGGTACTATAGTGCGCCACCAAACATCAGCACCCTTATCTAGTGTGTAGTATGAAAGAACTAGCTGGAGTGTGTCCTCAATACCCAGTAGTAGATGCACCTTCTCCTTTGATAGGATCCACTTCTCGATCTTGTCGTGGTCTCTCTCTCCCGAAAAGTACGCCGGTAAGACTAATGAACTCCTTCACTAGCTTGGCGTCCCTCGACAAGCCAGTGATATCAGATATAGCGGGTATGGGTGTGTTTACTACCGTTTCTATCGCCGGTACCGTGATGACCGGTAATGTTGGTGGACGTGGTGCCGCTGGCTTTACGGATGGTACTGGTGCACGTACCTTTGCGTAGTAGTAGTAGTAGTGGCTGGTGCAGTAGGAGTCTTTGTGGTCGGGGGTGCTGTAGTAGTAGCTGTGGTGATGGGGGCAACCTCTGAAAATCGTCAACTGACACGGTGGAAGGTTGACAGCCGCTAGCTCCAGTGTCTCCGGCATCGCGCGAATCCGCCATTGGTGTCTGCATGTTGACAATTGTACATGAATCAGCTACTATGGGACCTACCTTGAATTCATATACATACAAAAATTAACATGCATATAAAGAAAACACCCCGGCTCACCTTCACTTGATTCCCAACAAAATAGTTCCTACGCAAGGATCATCTGGTTTCCACTTATAAGGTTTGTATTTTATGCGAGTTCTTATTTTTCTCATTTATCCCTACGGTTCTAACAACATGTGCTCTGATACCAAGTGTGACGGCCCCACTCCTAATCTAGGGCACTACCCGGCCTAATCCCGTAATTAAGCCCTAACACTACAAAAAAAAGCAAATCAGAAACGGAATTAGAAATGGAAATAAGTTTCGTTTCTAAATAAAAAAGTTAGCGACGGAATTGAGACGGAAACATTCAGAGACGTATTTGAGACGGATCAGAGACGGAATTAGAGACGGAATTAGAGACGGAATTAAATTCCGTCTCTAAAAAATGGAGCCAACATTCCCACCAAAACTTTATTTTGTTATACCCGTTCATCAAATCTCGAGATTTGTGACAACAAATCTCGAGATTTCTCTTTACCCCCTCCAGAACCCCCCCTCGTCATCCTCCCCACCACCGAAAGCCACCGAAAGCCCTAACCAAGCAAACCCACCGCGCGATTCCATCTCATCGTCTTCGTCGTCTCTCCTCTATACTCTCTCTCTCCTCTCTCGGTCGCGCCGTCTCTCTCCGGTCATCGGCCCCCAAATCTCCAACCCCCAACAAATCGGCGTCTCTGTTCGTTGCTCTCAACTCTCTCTCTCTCTGGTCTCTCCGTCTCTCTCCGATCCACCGCCCCCAAATCCCCAACCCCCAACAAGTCGTCCTCGCGCTACATTGCTCCCTGGTAGCGCTGCCCTGCTCTGGTCCTGTTCGGTTGTCTTGCACCATTTCAGTCCGCGCCTCTTCTCCTCTCGGCTCTCACTTCGTGCTCTCATTCAGTCCCCTCTTCGATCTCTGTTCGGTGGTATTGTGCTCTCATTCATTCCGCGCCTCGATGTGCTTGATTGGTGAGTTCTCCCTCTTTCCTCTCGAACCATTATTTTTTGTGAATTGGCAGTGACATGTTATGTAGGTGTTCCTTGCTATTTTATCATATCTTGATGTTGGTTTACCTATTTAAATGTATAATTTAAATAAATTTGATTTGGTTGTAACTTTACCAGTATGTCTCCCTTGCTATTGTATGATATCTTGATGTGTATAACTATTCAGCTATCATAAGTGATATCTTGATGTCTTTGTTATATGTTTGGTGTCTCTCTTTATGTGTTATGTAGGTGTTCAACTAACATTTATAAAAAGAACAAGTTTCCACTTCCTTTCAGTCTAATGAAATCAAGAATTTTCGTTCAGTATTTTTGTTCAAATTTATCATGTTAGGCATTGTTATTTTTTCCTTGCTATTTTATTATGTTTGGTTATGCTATTCTGAAATGCCAAAAAATTGATAATAGGTGCAATGATCGAAATATGAAAATCTAATTCGAATATACTAGGTATTACTTTGATCATAGTTCTTTGCATGATTCTTGATCTCATTCAAGAGCTTAGTGAACGAAGTGATGGTTGTGGCTATGTCTTCATCGGAGCCAACTCTGAAAGTCTCATAGTGCCCCTCGATTATCAACTTTTTTCTTCACTTGATGTTTACCTTTATAATGTACCCTAAGCTTCTCCTTCACTTCCTTAGTTGTTTGACAAGCCCTAACTCTGTTAAATTTGTTCTCATAAAGCGAGGAAAAAAATTATTCATGGCTTGATCATTGGAGAGCTCAATCTTGGTCTCCTCAATGATGTATTCTCTCATGGCCCTGTTCGGTGGACTGTACCTATTCTCAATTGACTCTCACAAAAGTCTAATTTTCACCCTAATGTAGAACTTCATCCTTACTTTCCAATGAGCATAGTTGGTATAGATAAAAAACACTTTGAATTTTCAACTCCCTATCCTTAGTTCAATGAAAAGTTAAAACAATTACTTTCTAATCCAGACATCTTACATATTTATGATGAGGTAAATAATCCAGTTAGAGGAATATCGAATAAATGTCGTTGTACTTTGCATTTCGTGCCTTGAATTGCATTCAAACATTAATACTTAGCAAGATATATCCTATCTCTTTTTTTTTTTATAAATCTGCCTTAATTCATAACTAATAACATTTCCAAAAACCATTGATAATTCATTCCTTGTTTACCAAACTCGCGTGTACAAATCCTCGTTTACTTTCTTATCACTAATCATATTTTCATCAGAATTCTGAGCAGATCAATTCTAAGATTATTTTCAATCAAAATATTTAAAAAATGATGTAGATAATATTTAAGCACAACATTAGATATTAAAGTAAATTTGATCTATCACCATTCTAGCATTTCTTAATAAAACCTATAATTATATAAGTCATTCCATGACTAGAGTGATCTAATTACATCTATCATCATATGAAAAGAGACATTACATTACAATACGATCTTAAATGAAACCTGACACATCGTGTAACTCTGACTAGTTAGAAAATTAATGACTTTCTAACTTTGTCAATTTATTCTCTACTCATGAGTTCAACAAGAACCTCGTTCTTTCACTTGGCTATCAATTTCTTCTAGATTGTCTTGATCGCTATTCCTATTTACACTATTCTCCAATTAGTGAGATTTCCTATCATCTTAATCATTATTCTTTCATTACTTGAATAGACAACCGGCTCGACAACGGTTACGTTCGAATAGGAATGTCGTCTACAAGTAGAGACTGGATGTACAACCGGCTCGACAACGGTTACGTTCGATTTGAATTCGCGGCGAAGGTTAAAGAATTCATATCATTTTCCAAACAACATTGTCCTACATACCAAAGTGAAAGGAAGATTAGATGTCCGTGCAATTTTAAGAAATGTCGACTTGTACCGTACCTGGATGTCGAAACGGTTGAGTACCACATATGTAGGTATGGATTTGTCCCGGGATATCACTTGTTGGTACGAACATGGTGAGAACGGAGATGAAAGGCCGCAAAACTTTTACCAAATGGATAGCCATATTGATGATGCTTGATGTGGGAGGATACGATCCGATACCTTACCGCGAGATGCTACACAACGTGGCAGGTCCAAGTTTCAATTGGAATCACGTGGAAGAATCACCAAACCCCCAAGCACGCCAACTATATGACATGATTGATGCAAGTAGGAAACAATTGTGGTCTGGTTGCGAAACCATGACAACGTTGTCCGCAATGGCAAGATTACTTGCGATCAAGTCTGAACATCATATATCTGAACGAAGGTATAATGAAATCATTAAACTCATGAAGGATTGTTTGCCAAATGACAACTCATTGGTTGAAAATTTTTACGCCACTAAAAGACTAATGCGAGGTCTAGGTCTACCTGTTGAGAAAATAGATTGTTGTGAGGACCAATGTATGATTTATTGGGGAGTGGACTCTGAGTTGACGTCATGTAAATTTTGTGGGAAATCACGCTACATTGCAAATCGACGAGGTCGTGGTCGGAACACAAAAAACCGCCCTTGCAAAAAAATGTACTACTTCCCTTTGGGCCCTCGGTTGCAACGATTGTATGCGTCTGAGTCAACCGCAAAACATATGCGATGGCATGGAGATCATTCCTCGCCAGAAGATGTTATGCAACACTGTTCTGATTCGATTGCTTGGAGACATTTAAATGACGTCAATAGAGACTTCGCCGCCGAGGTTCGGAATGTTCGTTTAGGATTGTGCACTGATGGTTTTCAAGTATTTGGGCTTTCCGGGAAATCGTACTCTTCGTGGCCCGTGATTTTGACTCCTTACAACCTTCCACCGTCGATGTGCATGAAATCTGAGTTTACGTTCTTAACGGTTATCGTTCCTGGACCGACCAGCCCAAAGCAGAAAATCGACGTGTTCCTTTCAACCGCTTGTGAAAGAGTTGCAAGATTTATGGAACAATGGGGTGCTTACATACGACGTCTCCACCAAGACAAATTTTCTCATGCGAGTTGCCCTTTTATGGACTGTTAGTGATTTCCCTGCATATAGCATGTTGTCCGGTTGGAGCACACACGGTAAGTACGCTTGTCCATATTGTATGGAGGATACAAATGCATTTCAATTGCGAAATGGTGGTAAGACATCGTGGTTCGACTGTCACCGTCGTTTCTTGGCGAAGTCATCACCATTAAGGAAAGACAAAAAAAATTTCATTAGAGGCAAAATGGTCATAAATGATGATCCGCCCGCATTGCGTTCTGGTGAAGAAATTTTGGCAGAAATTGAATCGTTAGGCTTGATGAAGGTGATAGAAATCGGAGCTGAATCTGTGAATGGGCGGATAGCTAAGAATTCGGGATGGAGGAAGAAAAGCATATTCTGGGACTTGCCGTATTGGAAGACAAACTTGATCCGCCACAACTTAGATGTCATGCACATTGAGAAAAATATTTTTGACAACATATTCAACACTATTATGTGTGTACCGGGCAAGAGTAAGGACAATGCAAAAGCGAGGCAAGATATTCATGAATATTGTCACCGACCTTCTCTACACATGATTCGGCGACAAATACTTACGTCCTTGGGTGCTATGCTCTTGATACATCAAAAAAACAAAAATTGAGCGAGTGGGTTGAAAAGTTGCGTTTTCCTGATGGTTACGCTTCGAATCTTGGTCGATGTGTGGATCCAAAGAAACTGCGAATGTTCGGCATGAAGAGCCATGATTGTCATATATTCTTGCAACGGTTGATACCAATTGCATTCAGAGAACTCCTTCCAAACTCGGTTTGGGTTGCAATTAGTGAATTAAGCCTTTTTTTCCGATCCCTAACTGCGAAATGTGTCAGTATCCAAGATATGGAGGTCTTAGAGTCTGAAATACCAAAAATTATTTGCAAGTTGGAAAAAATATTCCCTCCAAGCTTATTTGACTCTATGGAACACCTACCAATCCACTTGGCCTACGAGGCCCGTCTGGCCGGTCCCGTTCAATTTCGATGGATGTATCCATTTGAGAGGTACTATCTTGAGCCCTTGAAATTATTTTCCCATTCAGTAGGTTTTATATCAACATTTCCTATAACATTCATACAGGTACCTTAAACATTTGAAGAACAATGTGCGAAACAAAGCGAAGGTTGAGGGCTCCGTGTGTAATGCTTATTTGGTCGAAGAGGTCAGATCCTTTTGTTCTTACTACTTCGAAGATCACGTCTTTACGTTGCATGACAAAGTGCCACGCAACGACGATGGCGGTCTCGGGCCCACACCGAATTTTGTCGACAATTTCTCAATTTTCACTTATCCTGGTCGACCCATGTGCAAGTCGAAGGAGCGGTACTTAACAGAGCAGGAGTATAATGCCGCTCATTCGTACATATTGCTCAATTGTCCAGAGATCGCTCCTTACGTCCAGTATGTCCGTCACTTTCATTCAATAATGCAGTACATTCATTGTTCATATTTTAGTAAGACAACCTACTTACATGTTCGTTTATTCTAGGATATTCGTCGATGAAATCACTGAAGCAATGGGGGAGTCGGAAGTTGATCGTAGTCTAGAGCACAACTTCCCCATTTGGTTTCAAACATATGTAAGGTCATTACTTTTGTACGTTATAGATTCATAAATTTCTTCTATAAGTAATGTGTCATATTGCATTTCAAATCTTTTTTTAATAGGCTCGGAATTCTATAGTTGACGAGACACTCGTTGATCTTTCTGTTGGTCCTAGTCGATCATGTACTGTCTACCCTGGTTACCTTGTTAATGGGTATAAGTTCCACTCCGCAACATATGACGTTAATAGATCGACGCAGAGCAACGATGTTTTGGTGAAGGGTTCAAACTACGCCGATGTTTCCCATAACTATTATGGAGTACTGCAAGAGGTTGTGGAGATTGAGTATACCGACCTCAAGCGTGTGGTCTTGTTTAAGTGTGAATGGTATGACCCTACACCGAATCATGGTGTGAGGACTCACCCAACACTTCAATTGGTAGAGGTTCATCGAAGTGGACGATATAACAACTACGAGCCATTTGTACTAGCAATGCAAACCACTCAAGTGTACTACCTTTCGTACCCTTCTATGAGGAACGACCGACAAGAATGGCTAGCAGTTTGTTGCTGTCAGCCAAAATTTGCTGACGAGGAAACTAGAAAAGACGATAATGACCATGGCTCGGCAGAGATTGCTTTCCAAGATGAGATGCCCACCACGTGCGTAGTCGATGATGCAATCGCCGATATCAACAATCTGGATGATCCGACTGGGACTCGATTCATTGTTGAAGCGGGTCCAAGTGAAGAAGTATATAGTGGAGATGATTCAGAAGAAGAATCCTCGACTTCTACTCATGAGAGTGAATTTGAAACGGATGATAGCGAATAATGTATGTATATGATATGTCAATGTCCAATCATTTAGTTACTTTTATCAGCATGGATCCTGTGTTATTAAGTCCAATCATTTAGACTTAATTTCTAATTTTTGTATGCCCTCCTTCTCTGATGTTTTATTGCTATTTTGTTAGGTTTCATGGCGGGAGGTGGTCATCCCCCACGTCGAGGTTTCCCATTAGGAGGACATCGTCCAGGCGGAAGAGGTGCAACACCGACCTCTGGCGGCGAAATACCGACTGGGCCTCATGGTCAGGCCACACGAGGGGTCCATAGAGGTCGTGGCGGTCGAGGTCGTGGGTCGATACCTGCATTATCGATTCCGACTTCTCGGTCTCTCGAGCACGAGACAGCCGCAGCGTCACCTTCCCCTTCCATACCGTCGGCGTCGTCTGTACCATCATCGTCGTCATCAAGGACTATACCAAATATGCACTTCCAGTCACCATCTCCGACATCAAGGCCTCCTTTACCCACGAGGCCTGCACCCCCAGCCACAGCATCACCGGCAGCATCCCCACAAGACGACGTAAGAGCAGGGTTGGAGGTGACAAACCCTCCGCGGCCACCTCAGAGGACAGGGATGGAGCCCCCTCGTGTGCAGGGGATCCCTATCAGACTAATTGCCAATGATACGTAAGTTTGTGTTTGACTTATATATGTCGTTTTAAATATGGATGTCAATTATTGAAGAAGTAGTTAAGGTGATATGCATGTTCATGAAACACAGGGAGTTGCATCCTTCGCATTTTTGTGCACGGAGGATGACAAAAGTTTTCAAACGATGGATGATTTCCTGAAGGGTATTGTTGGAAGTCGGCATGCCGCCTCATCATAAAGACCAATACTGGCGCCAATGGAAGGTAAACAAGACTACTAAATGCCTTATGATTTATACTATTTTCTCAATGTCTCGTAACAATAGCAATCGCCAATTTGTAGGTATTTTTTAGATGGGATGACGCGATTCCCGAGGATCTCATTCGAGCGGCGTACGACAGGCTTGCAGGCACAAGGTACACCGCATTGATGCACAAGTTAAAGAAGAATCGTGTGCAGCCAGTTTATGTTACAGATGAGGCATGTAGGAGATACTTGGAGTACTGGGAGAGCGAGGACTTCCAGGCCAGGTCTAGGCAAGCGACAGAGAATAGGAACACTGAAGTCGAAGGCCCTGAGACTGGACCCTCGAAGCACGGTGGTGGTTCCGTGTCTTTTGTGACTACCCAAGAAAGATTGGTAAGTTTTTTTTAACATCTTGGATATTTTTTACATTTATACACTTATTCACTATGCTTGGTCCTGCACGCAGACTTATTCATCCGAGACGCCACCGACTGTGAATGAATCGTATTTGCATATCCACACCGTAAATCACGACAGGATGACATTCATCGATACTAGATCAGAGCGGTTCTATGTAAGTATAGAAATTATATGTAAAATAGTATTAAGTTTACTTTAACCCATATCATGTATTTTGTTTGTTGTTCATATCTGCAGGATAGGCTCCAGAGGAGACGTCAGGAGCTGACCCAGGCTACACCGGACCAATCGGTGGATGATGAGGCGGCGTACCTCAATGTGGCGGGCGAGTGTCCCAAAGGACGTGTCTACGGACTCAGGTCCTTAGGGAGAAAGAAGAGGAGATATGGAGATCCTGGTGCTAGCACGTCCGAGATGTCGGATATGGTGCCGCGGGCAGAGTTCAATGTCGTTGCGGAGCAATTACGAAAGGTTATGGAGTTCATGCAGCAGCATCTCGGGATGAACATGGACGAAGCAGGCCTATCTCAGCAACAACCACCACCACCGCCACCTCATGACCAGCAACGGTTGCCGCAAATAGATCCGGTCGATCCACCACAACAAGGGGACAATGTTGAGCGTGAGACGTAAGCGTGGCTCTCGAGAGATGAGCAGCTTGGTGATACATAGGTATTTTACTTGTTGTTGGTGTAAATTCTTAGATTAAACGTTTTCCTTTGTAGACAACTTTAGCAATTCTTCGAATTACTTTATGATTGACACTTCTTTTTGTGCATATTTAGATTGATATTCCATAATTTATCGTGGATTTTACTTTTTTGACCTTTTCCTCCCCAAATTTTTTTTTATGTAAAGTAAAATATACTATAACTACAGAATGTTTGCAGAATCCATGGGAGAAGAAAACATGCTGCCTGTTGTGTGCAAGTCGTATGGCGTTGCAGGTTATCTCGAGTGCTATGATGAAGAAAGTGGTAGAATTGACAGGGAACAACATTTTCATGCAATAGCAAATGAATTTGGGAAATCGATAAAGGCTCGTTTTTCGTTCATTTGTGTTGAGAACATGTAGGCTCTTGTTCTTCTATTATCGCATGTCCCTAGAAGAACAAGAGCCAACATGTTCTCAACACAGATGACCGAAACCTTTATCGATTTCCCAAATTCATTTGTTATGGCATGAAGATGTTGCTCCCTGTCAATTCTACCACTTTCTTCATCATAGCACTCGAGAGAACCTGCAACGACATAAGATTTGCACACAACAGCCAGCATGTTTTCTTCTCCCAAATATTATGCAAACATTCTGTAGATATAGTATATTTTTCTTTATATAAGAATTTTTCTTGGGGAGTAAAAGGTCAAAAAACTAAAATCCATGATAACTTATGCATGAACTGGGATTCCGAGGCAACTAAGATATACAAAGGATAAATGAAGAACACATTTACCTGCAATTCATGGTGGACTCGTTCATCTCAAAGGTATGCATCCAATAATCTAGGTTCTAATAAAAAAATACTATATCAACTTGATCCATGGTAACAAATGGCTATTTGACATTACTCCTTTTAGCCATTGCATGCTAATTTGTTTTCGATTCCATGGTGGTTTGTTGAAGCCTGATGTACTGGAGGGTACTGATGATGAAGTTCCTTAGTTTTTTCAGGAGAGGACCTCAGCTGGTTTTTTTTTTTGAGTAGGAACTCAGCTGGTTAATGGAGCACAAAGCAGTAGTTGGTGGATGAGATGATGACTTTCTTTCAAGATTGATGGATGTGAATCTTGATTTGATAAAGGTTTGTGCTTAACTTTTAGTTTTTACCTTTTAGCATTCTTGCACTTCACCATTATCATATACATGTCGAAATGCATGCCTTACAAAGCTTGATAAATAATCCAACCAACTTAACGACCCAATTAATTAACCCTGATAGAGACGTTGGGAAAATAGAGGGCTTTGTGAGGGCTGTTGATCCTCTCTTTTTTCTACTATGTTTTTTTTTAATGCAGCAGATTAAGGAAGAGGTGCACATTTCAATGTACGTATACTATCTTCAAATGAGTTTTTTTTTTTTGAGTGCAGGAGAGGACCTCAGCTGGTTTTTTTTTTTATTAGGAACTCAGCTGGTTAATGGAGCACAAAGCAGTAGTTGGTGGATGAGATGATGACTTTCTTTCAAGATTGATGAATGTGAATCTTGATTTGATAAAGGTTTGTGCTTAACTTTTAGTTTTTACCTTTTAGCATTCTTGCACTTCACCATTATCATATACATGTTGAAATGCATGCCTTACAAAGCTTGATAAATAATCCAACCAAATTAATGACCCAATTAACCCTGACAGAGAGGCTGGGAAAATAGAGGGCTTTGTGAGGGCTGTTGATCCTCTTTGTTCTGCTATGTTTTTTTTTTGAATGCAGCAGATCAAGGAAGAGGTGCACATTTCAATGTACGTATACTATCTTCAAATGATTTTTTTTTTGAGTGCAGGAGAGGACCTCAGCTGGTTTTTTTTTTTTTGAGTAGGAACTCAGCTGGTTAATGGAGCACAAAGCAGTAGTTGTTGGATGAGATGATGACTTTCTTTCAAGATTGATGGATGTGAATCTTGCTTTGATAAAGGTTTGTGCTTAACTTTCAGTTTTTACCTTTTAGCATTCTTGCACTTCACCATTATCATATACATTTGAAATGCATGCCTTACAAAGCTTGATAAATAATCCAACCAACTTAATGACCCAATTAACCTTGAAAGAGAGGATGGGAAAATAGAGGGCTTTGTGAGGGCTGTTGATCCTCTCTGTTCTGCTATGTTTTTTTTTGAATGCAGCAGATCAAGGAAGAGGTGCACATTTCAATGTACGTATACTATCTTCAAATGAGTTTTTTTTTTTTGAGTGCAGGAGAGGACCTCAGCTGGTTTTTTTTTTTTTTTTCGAGTAGGAACTCAGCTGGTTAATAGAGCACAAAGCAGTAGTTGGTGGATGAGATGATGACTTTCTTTCAAGATTGATGGATGTGAATCTTGATTTGATAAAGGTTTGTGCTTAACTTTCAGTTTTTACCTTTTAGCATTCTTGCACTTCACCATTATCATATACATTTTGAAATGCATGCCTTACAAAGCTTGATAAATAATCCAACCAACTTAATGACCCAATTAACCCTGACAGAGAGGCTGGGAAAATAGAGGGCTTTGTGATTTGTTGATCCTCTCTCGCTCGCTATGTTTTTTTTTTTTGAATGCAGCAGATCAAGGAAGAGGTGCACATTTCAATGTACGTATACTATCTTCAAATGAGTTTTTTTTTTGAGTGCAGGAGAGGACCTCAGCTGGTTTTTTTTTTTTTTTTTGAGTAGGAACTCAGCTGGTTAATGGAGCACAAAGCAGTAGTTGGTGGATGAGATGATGACTTTCTTTCAAGATTGATGGATGTGAATCTTGCTTTGATAAAGGTCTGTGCTTAACTTTCAGTTTTTACCTTTTAGCATTCTTGCACTTCACCATTATCATATATATTTTGAAATGCATGCCTTACAAAGCTTGATAAATAATCCAACCATAAGAGAAGGAGTTCAATTCTTCTTGTTTTAATGCTAAAAGCTCCATGTTATTCTCATTGCACCTATTACAATCCCCAGAATGTTGTTAATGCTTTGATCTTAATTTTCAAAGAACTAAAGCAAAGTCAACAATGTGTGTGTTGTTTCTACTTTGTTTCAGTGTTTTATTAGGACTTGTTGTCGTTGTTGTCTTCTTTTGAATTGAATGAAAATTGGGTCTCCCTAAGGAATTTCATGTATTGACTATGGTGTTGTATTTAATGTTTAATATGAGTTAATTTTCTTTCATGTTCCTTATTAGCTCTAGTACTCTCTACCTACATATGTGTTGAATTGACAAAAGACCAAAGCAAACTCAATCGTAAAGAAATTAAAAAATAGGTTCCAAGCCTACTTTTTATGTATGATTATTATTACTTTCTATGTTTCTTCAAATCCACCATTTTTCTCATTCGCTTCCAATCTACTATCGAGTTCAATAATCTCTCCTTTGCCTACTTTTTTCAGGTGCATAATCACTGGTTGTTGTCTTCAGATGAAGAATCAGAAATGCTTCAAAGCTGCGTTATAGTTATTATATGGGGTCCTTTTTGCTATTCTTATTCTGACCAGTCATGTTGGAGTGTTGGTGATTGGATGTGTTGAACATTAGATGGATTTTGTTCTTGGTTATTAAACTTAATTCTTTATGTGCATATTTATAGGATTGTAAGTGTTCTTTTTTTTTGGTCGTTGAACAATAGGATTGGTGGTTTTTGTGTATACTTCCAAATTTGGAGCTTTTGTAATACATGACAATTTTTAGTGGATATATAAATTTTTTTGCAAATTTTGAGTTTCACATTTTTTCTTTCTCTTTTGAATATTTGTTGATATATATTGTCGATGTGTGAATGTGCAATTTGGTTTTTTTGTGGGATGTTAGCACCCCCAAGGGGTTGGAGGGGGTGCAGGCGATGGAGTAGGTCATATGGTTGCAATTTGAATTTATAGGTTGGAGAACCAATTGGATTATGTTTCTGTGTCATAATTAAACAAAACAAAAAATTAGAGACGGATTAGCATCGGAAGTCAAACATTCCGTTGCTATTCCGTCTCTAATTTTCTAGAAATATATGTATGAATCACAAACGGATCAGAGACGGAAATAAGAATTCCGTCTCTGATTCCGTCGCTAATCAGAAACGGATTCAGAGACGGAATCAGAAACGGAAAAATCCGTCTCTGATTCCGTTTCTGATTAGCGACGGAATCAGAGACGGAATATTTGCATTCCGTCTCTGATTCCGTCTCTGATTCCGTTGCTGATTAGCAACGGAATCAGAGACGAAATTCATAAATTTATTAATTCCGTCTCTGATTCCGTTTCTGATTAGCAACGGAATTAGCGACGGAATGTAACTGCAAATGTTGCATTTCTAAAATAATTCCCTTTCTGTTCCGTGTCTGTTCCTTTTCTAATTTCCGTCTCTAAATCCGTCTCTAATCAGAAACGGAATTTTTTCGTCTCTATTCCGTCTCTAATCAGAAACGGAATCAAGTTTCCATTTCTGATCGAATCAGCGACGGAGTTTTTAGAGACGGAATTGATTCCGTCTCTGTTCCGTTTCTGATTGCAATTAGAGACGGAATTTTTGCAAATCAGAGACGAAAAATTCCGTTTCTGATTTGCTTTTTTTTGTAGTGTAATCATATCCATCCAAGACTTAACTACATATTAGTCAGCCTTTACAACCTAGACGCCTCTTTTCTCGTGTTCATGATAAGTAATACACTAGTCCTACCATTTTATAAAATTTAAAGTTAATTAATTAGCGTAAGTCTTATTGATTATGCGGAAGCAATGAGTAACTTATACGTAAGCCGTTTATAAAATCCTAAGTGTGGAAAACCAGGAAATGACATCACATATGTAAAGTCCTCGAAATGCGGTGAAACAACAAAATAGTCTAAGTCAGGTTGGAGAACTAACGCTCAACCCAATATACAACCCCAAATAGTATCTGAAAGACGTATATAACATATACAATCAAAATATCAAAATAAGACCTACAATCGATGTAGTGACGCACCGCGGGCTCAGGAATAATCACCGATCTTCTCTTTGCCCAGCTTGCTAGTAGATGGCTCTGCATCCACCGTCATAAAAAGGACGGTGAGTACAAGAATAAAATAGTAATCCCCGATGATAAGTTTAATTTGCATTTCTTAATATTCAAATGGTTTTAAAGGGATATAAATGGGAAAACTGGAAAATAAACCATATGCGAGTAAATACCGGAGTTAAACAAGTGATACTGACACTAGGCTAAGTAGTGGTGATTTAGGTCCGGTCGGCTGTGAAACGTGTCACTCTGACTTAATAATCATATAGCACAAGGGACTTTAACCCAAGTGTTACCAGGAACTCTAACCCCGGTGTGTAGACCACCTCAGGGACTCTAACCCCGAGTGTCATACAGTGTCAGGTAACATGTGCCGACATCCCCAGGGACTTTAACCCTGTGAGTCGCATACACCTCGATCGAGTACGGGACCTAAATGCGAAAACTACTTTTTAAATTTCAAGAAATACCAAGTATGGATTGTTAAGGCACATGCACATCTGCACACCTAAACGAATAAGGAATATAAGTCCTCTTAAACATTTATAAGATATTCACTAGCCTAATAGCATGCTATTTATCATTCAATTCACATTTAAAACAACAAGAATATACATAGCATGGGATAGAATCAATGAATCACATCAAATGAATGGATATCATGCAAACTAGACTCAACAAGTGAGCATAGACACAAAAAGCACATGACATAAGAATATAAAAGCAAAATAGTCAAAATGACTATGCAAGGACAACAATTTATAGAAATGAAATGCCAAGTAAAGTTGTCATTGGGTATACTCACACAACAAAGTAAAGTCATAGCTTTACTGGCCTCCCGATACTCTAAATCTTGTATTCGCTCTCTTGTACCCTTTTCCTAGGTTCCTGAGTTTGGTGTCTCATTAGTTCAAGTATAGTGGGACTAAATTAAGTTTCAATTCCAATCCTACACTTTAAAACAGTTTTTAGGCATGAAATTGGTCAAAATATCAAAATATGTTTTTTTTTTCAATTTTTCCCAATTTTTTCGAAATTCTTTTCGAAATTCTTTTCGAAATTCTTTTCCGAATTTTTCCCTCATTTTTCTTCTTATTTTTCATTTTTTTTTTATATTTTGTTTGGGTCGGATCGACCCAAACGGGTCGGACCCAACCCGGCCCTGGACCAGAACAGTCCAGGCTTGGCCTACTGGGGGGGATGCGCAAGCGCACACTCGCGCATGTGTGTGCATCTTCCTCAGCCGATCGAACCAGTTTCACTAGTTCTAATTTTTTTTTTTGGCGATGGGTTGGGTTGTTCTCCACTCCAACCCCGATGGAACCAATGGCAGGGGAGACACCCCTGCCATCTCCACCTCGGTCGGCCATGGGGTTCGGCCTCCATGGCCAAACCCCACTCTCGGCCACCCCACCTCCAACCACCGGAACCCACAACCGACGATGACTCACCTCGACCGTGACGTCTCCACCTTTTCTTCTCCTTCCAGGCGCGTTCCTCTTTCTCCTCTCCGATTCCTTCTTCCCTATCTTGGCCTTCCGATCGTCCGTGTGTGAGTGTGTGCTGAAGTGTGTGTGGTGTAGGTGTGGGTAGGTGGATGGACACTTATATGGAAATTTACAGGTGCGGTGTAGTTTGGACAAGTGTGATGTTAAGTGTCTTGACACCTAATTGTAACACAGCTAATACACTTGCCTGTGTTTTCGGGCATTTCGACCCTCAATTTCGCGTCCGAACCGTGAAGTACCACCGCGTCGTTAGTCACCCAATACCTATTCCATTTTTGATCAACTATAGGCCTATAAGTAATTCCTTATTTCATATTAGTATTAAATAAGACTTACCAAAATGCTAACTACCCGATTCCCCGGCTCACACGCTACTCGAGGCGTGTCCCCGCTTTTGTCTCGACACCTACAACTTTACAAACCGACTTAGTAAGTCTACACAATACATAACACAGGCAGACATCAATACAAAAATACGATATTCCTCGGCCACGTTCCTCGATCGGTGCACGTATCACAGTGTAGGTCCCACGTCAAGGGTCGGTGATCCTGATTAAGGAATTAAAAACGGGGTTAGAGATTTGGGCCGTGACTGTCCCACTACTCGACACTCAACTAATGGGTATGTCATCTTTTTAGATAACTCTCCAATATCATGGAAATAAAAAAGCAAGTTGTTGTCTCACGCTCTTCCGTGGAAGCTGAATATCGTGCCACGGCCAATGCTACCAGTGAATTAGTTTAGTTACGTGCTCTACTTTTAGACTTGGGCGTCCATGTCGATTAACCTGCACAACTTTTTTAAGATAATTAGATTGCCCTTCACATCATCAGCAATCCAGTATTTCACGAGTGAACTAAACATATCAAAATTGATCGTCACTTTATTCGAGAAAAAAATCCAAGATGGTTCCCTAATTACAAATTATGTTCCGTCTTTAAACAATTAGGTGACATCTTCACCAAAACTTTCAGACGTAATCGTTTTCTAGCTCTTTCAGGCAAGTTAGGAATTCACAACCTTCATGCTCCAACTTGAAGGGAAGTATCACAGCTATACACTTAGCATAATCTTTGTTGTATTCTTACTATATTTGTAGATGCAATTTCCTTTTTTATGTTATTCCTTAATCATGTAAATCTCCAAGCTATGAGTCATACTGTAATTAATCACTCATCATTACGATATTTGGCTAATCCTCATTGTATATACTCTCAAGTTTCAATGGAAATAAATAACAAAGTTTTCACAGCATGTGTTTTCATATAGCAAACATAAGAATTTACGTGGAAAACATCAAAATTAGGGAAATAATAATGGGCTAGAAATAAGGCAATCCACTATCAATGGTTTAGTACACAAAGGAAAACCCTCATATATATATAAACCTCATATAGAAACTCTAACAAGATTCAATCTGACAGTATCGTGTACCCGTTCGCAAGTCCGTACGCTAAGACACACACTTAACTGTCAAAAGACCTTAACACTATGCTATTCACCGTACATATACAACTATTTTTAGTTTAATGTAAGTTATCTCTCTGTTACATGCAATTTGATTTCAATTGCAATACCAACACAAAATTGGACTCTCAATTTAACTACTCCTCCAATATGTGATCCTTGCAAACATTAATGTGTTGTCTTCTAACAAAAATTGTGCTTCAATGTGTGACTCAAAGTTAAGACACATATTTGGACTACAACTTTAAATCTATAGAGTTTGAGCCATCCGATTCACCAATTAATACCCTAAAACCTGGTTTTTTAATTACTAAACATACCCCACATATTTTTTGAAATCCCTAGAATAACTTAGCTCTCAACGTTCAAACTACCGTACCATCGCCCTAATTTTCCCAATGAACCTAATTCAACCCCTCAATCTTCTCCATTTCTCTATTTTTGCTCATTGTAGAGCACTTGTACTAGGTCATAAGTCTTATACGCAGGAGCTTTTTTAGTCATGGTATGTGCACCCCATTGATTACTCAGGGCACCTAATTTACAAAGGCGCCCATTGTTTTTCTCAGTGTTGGATTTATAGGTTCAAAATGCAGCAAAAAAATCAAGTTTTTATTTCAAAACCCCAACATGATCAAATCTGAAATCCATTAAACTGATTAACAAAAGTAAATCGTACCTCAATCGCTAATTTGTGTCTTTGTGTTGATTGATATTTAAGGCGTTGCTAGAAACGAACGTCCTCTATCAAAAATCTACACATGAATGACGGTCGAGAATCAGAGCGCGAGCCCGAAAGGGAACATGAAAACAATTTTATGTTCTCCCTAAAAACTTTAGAACGACTAACAAATTTAACTCGTTTTCTAAAAAAATAGATTCCAACCCTAATTTCTCCCACAATGTGAATTCACTTAACACGCATATTTATAAATCCTTGTATAAAGTCGAGTAAGTGAATTACCAATATAACCCTACTTAAAGCGATATTAATATGATACATCTTAAGAATTTGTATGTTTCGAATTTTATAATATAAAATTCATAATTCAGAGTTATGTAAAATCTTGCAAAATCATTCTTTATGTGTGACCCAAAAGGTTCATACAACGTTGGCAGTGAACCATAACCATTTTAGTACATGAGTTATAAGTGGTCTCTAGCAAGGCATTATGACTGCTCAAGTTGCACGTAGATCAAAATTGATACAACTTGATCAATAGTGTCTATCATATCCTTTTATTGTACGATATCCTTTGATTAAACATAAGGCATGGAAAAGTCACCCTTAATGTTCAATCCTTTTAGTCTAACATATTGAATGATCCACTGATATCTCTCTCTAAACGAGAGGGACAAATTCTATCTCGATTACACACATTTACACGTTATTCATATAATAACCAATCGCAACCTTTATAATCGTCTGGTTAAAGACAACGTTTGATTGTGTCAAATAACTATAATCATAATATTAAAGTCTCTGGTAATCTTAAGTCAGAGGATTAAATGATATACATATCATGAGTAACACCTATGATGTAATGACCCGTGTACCTAAGTAGCTGATTAACTGTAATCAGAACACTAATAACCTGAGTTAAGCCCGTAGTGAAGCCCGGTGTATTATGATTAGTGAGTGGGTGCGTTTGTATGAATGTATTGTGTTTAGTTGATTTGATTTTGAATTAAATATACTATAGGATATTGTTGTAAACTAATATAAGCCTGTAGTTGGAAAGTAAATAATTAATTGAAAAATTATGGGACACCTAATACTGTGTGTGGGTGATACACACGGGTCTTGAGGAGGCATGCAAGACAAAATTATAAATACATGAATATAAGCGTGTATATATATATTAAAAATATATAAGAAATTGGTGGGTGTCTAGTAACACGCGATGTCGAAGGTGACACACGTGGGATGTACAATAGTGTGCACGCTCGAAAGTGATCGTTGACATGCCCAGTGAATTTATAGGCATGAAAATACATAAGAATATATATCATTGATATATATAAATATATATATATATATATAACCAATAGTTTGAGATGAGTTATTTAAACAATTGGATTGCCTCGAGATACTTGTGGCGTAAGCATCGAGGAGGTGAATAGTGCAAGGAGCCATGGAACGTTGATGAATTTATGGATTTGTCATGCCTCGAGATGTGTGTAAACACATCTCCATAAAAATAAAATGGTGCTTAGATATGCTGTGACAACCCCTTCTCAAATTATGGTATCGCCTGACATAATCTTGTCATTAAGCGATAATCTCGCCTCGTAGGACTTAATAATGAATTAGTCATAGTTAGTTAAAATTTCTTACCTTATGTCAATTATTAAATCAGAGTTAGTTAAAATTTTAAAAGTTAGAAGTTTATTCAACGGAGGTCTTAACAATTTAGCAAAAGCTTTTAACATGATGTCTAATAATTGTGTAAAATCGGGAAATAAAGATCACATGCATATATATTTAATGAAACATCAATAATATATTATCATATATCTTGTCAGGGTACTATCTCTCAACCTATAATATATACAACCCAAAAGTATATGGAAGACATATAAAAGTCATACAACAAAGCCAAAAACCTGCAAAATTTGATATATCAGAACTCCACTGGCTCAGAGGTAATCACTGATCTTCTCTTTGCTTACTATGCTACTCGATGGATCTACACCCACCGTCATAAAAAAGACAGTGAATACAGGAAACTAGAAAGTAACACTGAGAGACATTTATCCACATTTCCAAATATACAACAAGAATCTAATAGGATAATAATAACAACTATGCCACAAATAAGATCATGCCAATAGACTCTTCAGTTAATCATATATGAGACTGACACATGGCTAACTAGTAATGATCTAGAGCTGGTTAGCCATGAGTTCTATCACAAATGCCTTTATTCCACTATCTAAGGATGGAGCTAAGCTTTACATCTATGTTGAAGGTCGGAGCTGATCCCTACGCCTCTATAATCAATCACAAGTGTCAGTCTGAAGTGATGTATACTTGTCAACAACTCCGAGTCCCATACCTCATGTGCTGCACAAGCTAGTGGCGAGATCCCGACAACCTCAGAAGTCTAGTGACCACGTGTGTCATGCACATCTCTATCATATCATGGTCCTAGATACAAGACCTACTTTTATTACCCAAAAAATGATATGGTTTGGGAATCCAATAAATGTAAATGCATATCTAATGCAAAAAAGGAAAATAGATTACAATACCATTTAGCACCTACCTAATAGCATGCTACTTTATTTGATTAAACATCTCAACAATCAAGAATGGCATAGGACAAGATATAGAGTCAATGAAACCATTAATCAACAACCAATGCCATGATAGTAAATTCATAAAATGAGAAAAGACAACATGTCATTGCATATTGTGTACAATACACAAATCAATCCAAATGACTAGAATTGAATAACAAAATAGGAATGAAATGTAAATAAATATCTTAGTCAGTTTACTTACAATCCATGCAATTTCCTATGCTAATCCGGCCTCCCAGCACCTCAAAACTCGTATTCGAACCCCCGAGACTTTCTCGTAAGTTCCTGATATCATTTAACATGTTTTTTAGTGTATTTTTATCTTTAATTAAGGTATTAGATAGAATTGTTTGTAGTGTTTAAGTCATAATTGAGAAATTGCAGATTTTGTGTTGTCAGAGTACCTAGCGCGATGGGTATTCTATCTAGCGCACCACTGACCACATTAGTGCACTAGTCAGATTCTCTAGCACGCTATACATAGGTAGTGCGCTAGCTGATCATACATATCGTGCTATGTGCAGGAAAACTCAGAATTATGTACTTTGAATTCTGAGTTTTCTCCATATATGGCTAACACCAACACCTTGAACCCGCTGTTTTAACTCACCCAACAATCCAAAACAACCACCATAGCAACTACACTTATATATCATTAAATTCATCAAATTCTACTAAATTAATGGTGTAGGTAGTTGATGACACTAACAACTTGATCAACTTATACACCTTCATCACCAAATTCACTACCTTGCTTATATTCTTCTCTAACTTTGCTTCTCCAGCAACTTCCTTAGCTTCTAAGTTTTGAAAATGAAGTGGTTTGATTGACCTTATCCATCTTATATATTAAGATAAGTTTGATTAATAGCTATTAATCTCCATGTATACTCATATCTCGAGAATAACCTAATGGATTACACCTTGCCATAATTTTCACTAACTCTCCACTATCTCCATTTAGTTAATGCTAATTTGAAACTTAATTTGTCTTTTGATGTGTCAACACGTATCTCAAAAATCATCGAATGACTATTATTTTAAATTGGTAACTTAACATTTCATAAAAAATTAATCATAGCCACATTCATACTACTGTTTAAGCTACACTAAGCTTAAATCAACTTACCGCATCATTTTTCCTCAGTCCCACTCTGACACGCATCTCAAAGCGCGTCCCTTCTCATATATTGACACTTAAACACAAGTAGGAGTGACTTAGTAGTCAACATATATACAATACACTTATACATCACAATGATTCTAACATATACCTCGACCAACTCGCCTCAATCAATACGCGTATCTTGATGCGGGTCCTACATCATAGGTCACTGATCCGAATTGAAGAAATTAAACTAGGATTAAGAATTTGGGCCATGACATATGCATGTATGATAAAATATAGGCTTTAGATATGCCTCGAGATACATTTATGATATCTAGATAGATCAAATGGTGCATAGAGTAAGCTACGTGGCAAGCATGTGCAAGATGTGGTGGCTAGTGATTGGTTTATTAATAGCTATTAAATCTGCTTTGAGATATGCAATACGTATCTCGAGGAGATTAATATGTTTGATCATGAGTAAGGCAGTTACAAAGTGATGGGTTGTTAGTAGCCTCAAGATCATCCTCAAGATATGCAACATACATCTCAAGGAAGATCAAAATATAAAATGAAAATAATATAACCAACAAATCTGCCTCGAGAACCGTGCAAGGCAAATCTCAAAGAAAATAAAAATATAAACCAAAAATATCAAACATCTCCATATTTGATCGAATGAGATAAAAGAGATTTACTCGATTTAAGGAAAGAATTGTTAATGTAATTCAAATGAATCGAGGATTCAAACCACTATAAATTAGTGATCCTCACTGATTGGGTAAGTTTAAAATTATTTTTTGAGTTGAATTCATAAGTGGATGGTGAATTTTTTGTTAATTGTTGATGTTGGTCATTTGAAATGGACTAAGATCTCATTAGAGACCTTCCCTGATGTTATGAGGAGTTATTTGAATGCTATTATGAGAGTTGTTGATTGAACATGAGTTGATACCTTGCTCTCAGTAAGGATGCTCGACGATGGAGCAAGTTCCTTATAGCTGGGAAATACACCCCCGTCAAGAACTGTTAGGAATCAAGTTTATGGAGCCCCCCCCCCCACCAAATGAAGGAGCGCACTCTCATTCCCAAAAATAACAAAGTTGATGTGATTTATCCAAGTTTTAATGATGTTTTAGGGAATGGTTAAGGGGCCCTAAATAAATGGTATTCGACCTAAATTGATAACAACTAGTTTATTTTAGGTGTTTGATCGAGAGAATAAGGTCTAAGGGTGTCAAGAGTTGTGTAAGTTGGTAAAAGTTAGGAAAATCGATACAGGTAAGTGGGACTCATTTATTTTATTAAGGGTCACACTATGTACACCTCAGTCATTACTCACTGCAACCTATTTACAAAAACATCCTAGGAATTTGTTAGGGCACCCCTAAATTTGACGAAAATACCCCTATAACCTAACTATTGAGCACCATATGTTTTTCGATCGAAAAAGGTTCGAAACCCCATTTACACCCATATTTTGCTATCATTTTCATTATGATTTGGAGGTCATATCGTCTTAATCTTTGCATGTTCGAAGTTCTCTCCCACGGATTAGTGTGATTCGTGCATTTGTCGAGTTGTGTGGAAGTTTATTTGGCAAGTGGAAGTGCTCAACAGTCTAGGGTTTGTGAGACGAGCTCAAATTTGGGGTTTATATGAAACCAATAGGCAACTTGAGGCATGCTTATGTTTTAGTTTATTTTTATGCCCATTCGATTTGTTTTCCTTATTGTTTGCCCTGAAAATGTGGAAATAAATAGGTTTTGTTGGAAACCCGCATTCCTTGGCCACACAGAGCCGTGACATGCTCATTAGTGTTGGCAATGTATTATTGAGACTAATAAGCATGTCATGGATGAACTAGAACGTCACCTTTAATTAGATATAATTTAGTTGACACCGATACCACCTTATGTGGTCTCAGTGCAATACTACTGAGACTTCCTAATTTACCGTACATTGGTCTGGTCTCGAAGAGTACAATATGAGACATTGAAATACATCTCGATAGTGTAATACCGAGACTTTGTTCACGGATCTACAGGACCGAAACGTTGCAGAATTTGTTTTTGTTTTTTTGTTTTTAATTTCAATCTAATATGCTTACAATTTCTTTTCTTATTAGATATGGCTCGAGGGAAATCTACTCTTACGAGGCAGGAAGTTGATGGTGAGCCGATAAGAGCACAATGTCGGTCCGAGCCGGTGGTGTTTGCTAGTACTTATGTTCCCACTGTCCGTGGCAAGATGAGGGCACATACTGCATCTTACTGGAAGGAAAAACATTAGGCAACTCGTATTTTAGGTATATTTGAAACCCAAACATAACCCATTTGTTCCATTCTCCGGCGGTCCTAATGACTGCTCTTTATTGAAAAGTTTTAAGTATATGATAATGTATTTATGAATGACTTTTATTTTTTGCTACAACATCGACCATTGTTGAAGTGCATAAACCATGAGGCTTAAATACCTGAGTGGGATTTGCAATCTTGCCACCCTGACACTCAGGCATTACGGAGATTCATTCAGAGGTTCGGTTTAGCTCCATACATAGATTGCTCCTATAAGAAAGGAAATACGGAAGTGATCTAAGCTTTTGTGTAGCGGTGGCAACCATAAACTAATACATTTCACCAAACCCTTGGTGAAATGTCCATCAAACTAGAGGAAATTAGCATTCTTCTTAACATCTTGATTGTTGGCAATGTGGTGGCAGTCTAGAATTTTGACCGATACACAGAGGAGCCTTGTATGGAGGCGATCAAAATTGTTTCCAACTTCCTTATGGTTAGTATTGACGAGACAGAGGATGAGGTTAACACCACAAGGGGTCTCGTGGTGCGATTAGCTTGGTAGAATAGTCATTTTTGCCCACCCAAGTCCACCAGTACTTTTAATTCTCGTACGTAACCTAGAGTGGAGTGCACTATACGTGCTTACTTATTGTATTTATTTGCCTTCTCTTTTTTTCGATAAGAGTGGGTCATGAGCTTCAATTGCATTACTAAAGGTTCTAAAGAACTTAGATGACGTCGGGACTTATGCATGGGTGGTACCGGCCTAGCTTACCTCTACCGTCACCTCAGGCAGCCACTAGGACAAAGGTATCATAGATTGCAAGGTACCTAACTTTGGTTGAGGTACATATTTCGTGGTCCTTGTGATTTTATTATGTTGTGATTTTCTTTTGTAATTGTATTTCCATTACTTACTGAACTCGATTTACATCTGTTCATTTTTTATTTAAGGATGGGTATACGAGCACTTCCCTTTCTAGCTCGCATCGTCCAATGCAAAATACATGGACCACCTGCAACCACGTGTCTCGACGTGGATACAGAAGCATGGGACCATAGCGAATGTGGAAAAACTTAGTTTCGTTCAAAAAACCATTGATAGGTTGCGGCCGAGTGAGGTGTGTGTTTGATTTGTTTCATTATTGTATTCTAATTTATCACTCTTACATTTTAATAAGCTATTTACTTCATTGGTTTAGGTGACTTGGGATCCGAACATTGATATCAGGACTGACGGTATCTTTCTACCCATTGCCTTCTTCTATGGTATGTTGAAGTACATGGATGTTATGGAACCATACCATCTGGAGAGGTTCCTTCGATAGCTTGGCCATATTTAAGGGATATCGGTGTCTCCATACTACCTGCTCAAAGCAAATTGAGGTCGCACTACATTGAAATACTCGATTAAGTATGGATTCGTACCAGAGAATTGGGAAAGGTGGCATACCCATTCACTCTATCTTGAAAATCAAAATGAGAAGGCGAGGCTTGACTTCATAGCTACATTAGAATATTTTTCATGGTTCCTTCAAGTCGCATCCTATCATTGAGAACCCAGAGAGTGGTGGTGGAGACGACAATATAGTGAACCATGAGTTATTGAAGGTAAAATGCTAGCATTTAAGTTTAAGTTGTTACAGTTGTTGTATTCTTTATGTATTTATTGATAGTTTGGGTTTGGTTTTGAACAGAATAATCAGCAAGCATTGGATACCGTGTTGGCATGGATACACTTATCGGCGGGAATGGCTACACTTATCGACGGGAATGGCAAAGATGGATGTTGCAGACAAAATGGCGAATAATGTTATGGACTATTTGATTGGTAGGGGTCTTGGCATTGTTACCACCACCACCACCACTACGGCATCGATCACACCTAGTAAGGATTCCCAATGCGATAACACTGCCACACCAAGTTCTTCTTAGCCACCCAAGTTCCAACGTATATACATTAAGGACAAAGATAGGAAAAAGGAAAAAATTATTTTAATGGTTTATAAAGCTTCTTTGGGATTCTTCATTAAACTTGAATGTGTTGGGATTGTTCTTTAAACTATGTGTTGGGATGATTCTTTGGATTTGTTTCCTGGATTATATTAATTAATGTGTTTTATTGATAAACTTGTTTGATTTGTTTTGTGGATGTTGAATTGTGGTATAAAAGTTGATGTTGGTTCAATGTGTTGGAAATTTGGAATGGAAGTTGTTATTGTTTCAATGTGTTGGAATTATGGCAAGCAGGAATTGTGGTATGGATATTTTTGTTGTTTCAGTTTTTTGAGATATTTAGTGTTATGTGTCAAATTATTAGCCAGACAAAGCATCGATCACGCATGTTCGAGACCCTACCTTGAATCTCGCTCGCGCAGCTTCACGTTTCATGCATATTATCTCGGTTACATATATAATTTCGATTAAGCTAAAAAATAGTGAACAACCTCATAATCTTTGAGATGCACAATCGAGCATTAGACGATGAACTCGGTAGTGCACAACCAACTATCGTACACACTTTCGGTCACTAGTCTTCGTGTTTGCAATATAGTTCATTTGTTATTTGTCTCGGTTGTGTATACATTTGGTATTTTTAGAACTCTCGATAGCTAAGCTCCGTAACATGGTTCATTGTTACGGCTGTAGAAAATCGAGATGATCTGGGCACCCTATTTTAGTCATTAATGCACCAAAAGAGTATTCCCAGATAAAGGTATCGTCGACAAGTCAACATTGCTATTCGAACTCCTACGGTTAAGCATGGTCGTGACTTTGGATTAAGTCTCGATTCTTAGTCGCCAAGACTTGTCCTTTGTTCTCGGTCTAGCATGACCAAAACATTATAGTTACAAGTTATGCAGCCTTAACATGAAATGTAGACTTCCCAATTGCATACAAAAAATAGCTATACAAGATTAATCTACTATTGTTATTATTGTTGTTGTTGTTGTTGTTGTTGTTGTTGTTGTTGTTGTTGTTGTTGTTGTTTTTGTAAAATACAATTATAGAAGTGTTCACGCTTCATACACTAAAGAAGTTAGAAGAAGCCATAAGTCCAATACCAATAACATACAAAAAAATGATAAGTTGTTACAACTTCAATTAGTTCACAAAAAATAACATGAAGTTGTTTCAACTTAATAGAGATTACAAAAAATAATATGAAGTTTTTATAACAACATGGAATTCTCAACAAATACAACGAAGTGTTACTATGTTAAGGTTCCACTTAGTAAATCACTGTGGGCGTGCTTAGCTGAGAATATTGAACCGGAACTCGTGGTTGAATGTCAATATTAATACCCCACCCTTGAGCATCAACATCTGTAAAGGTCCTCCACATAATGAATACAAGGGGAAACGGTGCATTAGGCTTGAATATGACCTGTCAATTCGAAGTACAACAAAGAATATAATTAATAATTAATGAGTAACCCACCACATTGAATGTTAAAAAGAATAAGGAATGAGTAACCCCCATTTGAAACAAACTATTCGAAAACCCATAACCTCCGCGAAACTCCACGGTTTGTCTAACCGCTATGTAGTAACCTCCAAGCAAATCCCTCCAACAATTATTGTGATATTTTAATTCCTTAACCATACATTACCCTCCTCCAACTATCTACATCCGAGAATCTAAGACCAACGACAACACAACGAAAGCTGCAATGACCATCACTATCCACATTAACAATAGTCTCAACATGTGGAACCTAATCCAGCTGAATACTATGAATTAGTCCAATCTCAGATGTTCACATATATGCCCCCTGTGTTCGATGGACTTTATGCCGAACTTATTTTCCCTTCCTTTGCGCACTGGCCGCCTCCTCACTTGTGAGTACAAACTCAAAGCCACTAGGATATTTCGTTGTAGATGTGATATCTTCCTCGAATTTCCTTTTTTGTGAGTCTTTCTTTCTTTTCTTCCCTTTTTCTGTTTCTTTCTCCTTATAATAGGACTACCGACACTATCGAGTGTCGATTACCCCCTCGTCCTCACCTTTGCCTTTGGTGCAATCCTTGTTGTCAATTAATGACAACTAATCTCTCTTAGTTATTGAATAACCTTAAGACATGCATCCTCATTAACGCATGATTCAAACTTAGCTATAAGTCTTTGAATCTCGATATTAAAGTTATAACCAACCGGATTAATAGATATCTCGGGTATCATACTCAACTTCTGCCACAACACATGAATGTCTTCAATTGGTATAGGTGATCTAGCCAAAATATGTATATTAAGCTCGTGTTTGCAAGGAAGACCGCAATTGGTACGTAGCTCACAACCATATAAGATCTGGTCTGTCCCTACATCCACTGGACGTGCAACCTCATCAAGAATCAACTTAAACGCTTTCTGAGAGACATAACCTCGCAAACGGTGATACAAGCCATCCATATATCAATGTCGAACAACATTCAGACTAACCTCAAATGACACTTTGATCTTGTTATATTGTATGTCAAGCATTACATGAATTACACCCTAAAGAGACTAAAATTTTGCAATATAAGTGTCGATATTGTTTGAGAGTGGAATGCGCAGACTCAACCCTCTGCATCGTGGTTTCTCCAAGATGGAAAACTAAATATGTCCATGTATATAAAAATCTTTTCTTATAACCCTGCAACCAAGTATTCTCTAAATAAGTGAGCAAACCTTTAACATCTGCATATTCATCACGCATGGTACACCACCTAAGCTCAAATGATGTTTCAGTCTTTGCATAGATCAAAGTCATCCACCTATCACTGAAGAGTTTAAAGTCGTCGTTTTGTCAAAACATCTATTTGTGTTGGTCAACACAATTTTATTAATGTGCCACGTGCAAACAAGGTGAGAAGATTGTGAAAAAACATCTTCGATTGCCTTGATAAGGCCAAATTTTCTATCGGTGACGAAAACATTAGCTGTAGACCAGATGTCCAATTGTCAAGTCCCAAAGTTTTTAATTCAATAATTACAACTAATCCAAGATTAATGAATTCAAATTATCTCTACAAAAATAACATATCAGAAATGGAAATTTCTATTGTTGATTAGCATAAATTTCGTCTCTAATTCAATTCTGCAACGGAACAGAGACAGAATCTATTCCGTCTCTAAAATTCTCGTCGTTGATATAGTCAGCAACGGAAATGTGTTTCCGTTGCTGATTAGAGACGGAATTTAGAAACGGAACAGAGACAGAACAGAAATCCACATTCTTCTAAAGGGTACAATTATAATTGCATTCCGTCTTTGATCTGTTGCTAATCATAGACGGATCAGAGACGGAATGCAATAATTTCGTCTCTGATCCGTCTCTGATTAGCAACGAATCAGAGACGGAATTATTATATTCCATCTCGGATCCGTCTCTGATTAGCATAGGAACATTAACGGAATGCAATAATTCCGTCTCTGATCCGTTGCTAATTCATGAATTCCGTCTCTGATCTGTTGCTATTTAGTATCAAAGTTTAGTTTTGCCCAGTTGGGCTCGGCTATTTCCTCGGAAATTAGAGACGGAATAGCAACAAAATCTCTGAATTCCGATGCTAATCCATCTCAATTCTGCTTTGTTTAGGTTTCAAAACTAAGCTCAATCCAATTGGTTCTCCATAACCTATAAACCTGAAAATACAACCATAGGACCTACTCCATCGCCTGCACCCCCTCCAACAACTCCTTGGGGGTGCTAACATCCCCCAAAAAAATAGAATTTGACATACATACATCGACAATATATATCAACAAATATTCAAATGAGAGAAAAAAAATGTATAATTCGACATTGAAAAAGATTTATATATCCACGAAAGCTTGTCAAGTATAATAAATGTTCCAAATTTCTATGTATTCATAAAAAAACACCAATCCTATTATTCAACAACCACACAAAAAAACTTACAATCCTCTAAATATGCGCAAAAAGAAGTATCAATCTAAAAGTCATGTAAACAACTATAAAAGTTATCTACAAAAGCAAAATTATCATCTCTCACATGAAAACCAGATTATGGCAGGTATTGTCACAGGGATATGGGTAATCAATGTCACTAACTCCCACTCGATCGAAGAACCAGTCACATACTGATAGGGCCACGCTCTGCAAATATTGCAAAATAGATCAAACTTATGATAAACAAAACGAAACCGCAAAAAAACTATATCCATTTACAGTGCAAATCTTTCTTCACCGATGAAAACTCATTGTCGTTAACTTAATTCACATGTAGGCTAATATTCCCAAAATGTATTACTAGTGTAAAAGAACCTTCAAAAAATGTGCGTAGTAATTAAAAATGGTGAAAACCAACTCCTCCCTGACAATGGATTTTTAATATCCACTAACTAACAAGTCTCTTCAAGTGGATATTAGTAAATATAGTAAGCCTTCTAGGAAAGCAGGAAAATAATTCATAACAAAGAAAAAGAACAAGTGCCTTTAGATTAAGGGGAAAAAAATGGTACCTTATCTTGAGTCATAGGAGAATAATCTGCAAACCATGTGTCTTGTCTCTCGGATTGGCAGTGAGCAAAACATGAATTTATGAACAACCCATTTTTATTGGATTTTGAAACACCCTTAATTGCGTCCAGCATTTAGTTCCTGAAGCATGCTTCATTAGAACAAATGGTAAATCCCCCGATTTTACAAGAGAAGCCTGATCCAATAAAGCTTTAAACAAACAAAGGTAAAGTGATTAATTACCTTGCAAATACACCATCATAAGATGCCTATCTCGACCAGGACTCCAGTACAATGCTCCGCATTTCTGGATCATGTAAAACACCATAAGCTGCCCATCTCGACCAGGACTCCAGTACAATACCATCATACTCCATCTCCCTGGATACAAAGAGGCAAAAGTTACAAGCCATCATTCTGGAACAAATTTTCGAAAACAACGCAAATGACATTTTTTTTCGAGTCTTTCTATTTCAGAAATCATAATGAATATGCAGAAGCAGTGTATAGTGTACACAGATAAGTCCAGCAAGAAAGCAATTACACAATAAGTCTTAACATACGAGTCCAATATGGAGATATAAAGAAGTGCACAGAATGATACAAGTCTTAACCTAGTGCAAATGATTAATCATGTTTGTAAAGGAAAAGGTTCCCAAAGAGACACATTACTTACTTGCATTTTGTTACTATAAGATCAATTGCTCTATTCCAGTTCTTATTCTTTCCTAGTAAGCTCCGCGAGCAGGCATAGGAGGCAACTCCAGCCTTGTCGGCTTCAAATTCGCCTTAACCTTGATGCGACTCCTCGCCGTGTGCAGTTTGAGGAACGATGGATAATACCAATCCCGCTCATGAATGATTTCGGGGAATGAAGCGGAGTCGGACGATGAGCATAAAACCCCCAAAACCTGCGCCGTGATTGCCTAAAACCAAAACCCCTCTTCAAGCACCCATCGATTCTTCCAAAACCAAAACCTCGTTTCAATCCCTTACCCAAACCTGATGCACGAATCTCAGCGATAGTTTTGGTTTTGGAAGAGAGAGTTGATGACACCGCTTCATTCCCCGATGAAACAAGGAAAGAGGAGTTATGCATCAGGTTTGGCGGCGCTGATGAAACGAGGAAAGACAAATTCGTGAAAAGAGAGGAATTCGGTTGACCGCGAAACAGAGAGTTGATGACACCGATGAAAAGAGGAGTTGGCGGCGCCGGTGAAGAGAGGAATTCGTGATTTTAGGGTTTGGGAGGCAAGGGAGAGGAAATTCGAAGAGAGAGAGAGAGAGAGTTCGGCGAGAAAAGAGAAACAAAAGAGAAAGCGTTTGAAGAGAGAAATAGTTGGAGTAATGCATCGACTCATTCACGAATCTCGAGATGTGATGGGCGGTCATAAATTATTAAAATTTTGGAGGGAAAATTGGCGCCACTTTGTTAGAAACAGATTTTATTTCCGTCTCTATTTCCGTTTGTAATCTGTCTCTATTCCGTCTCTAACTGCTTCCGTCTCAATTCCGTCTCTGATCATTTCTAGTTACCAATGGAATTAGATTCCGTTGCTAATTCTGTCTTTAATTTACTATTTTTTGTAGTGTATGGTTTAGGTCACGAGTTAAGAGATGATGACTAGTGAAATGAGGTTTATCGGTAATTTTACTTTTGTGTGATGTTTGCCTAATGTTGTGTATTATATATTATTTTATTTTGTGAAATTCGAGTTGATTGAGTAAATTTGAGATTCGCTAGGGTTTTGTATCAAGATACGTGTCAAAACGACTTTCTAGGTTTATTTGAAAGTCTCCCATCGCAAGGGCTATTACAGATTATGGATTCCATCGATATTCAATTTCAATTTCAATTTCGACGAAAAAAACTTTAATAGTTGGGAAGATTGTCAAATCCCAAAGTTGTCAATTCAATAATTACAACTATTCCAGGATTACTTTATTCAAATTATGGTTTAGGCCACAAGTTGGGAGCCGAGAACTGGTGAAATGAATTTTACAAGTAATTTTACTTTTGTGTGATGTTTGCCAAATGTTGTGTATTATATATTATTTTATTTTGTGAAATTCGAGTTAATTGAGTAAATTTGAGTCGCGAGGGTTTTGTCTTAAGATACGTGTCCAAACAAGTTCTATGGAAGTTTAAATGTTGACTCAAGCAATTGTTTCAAATTTCGTGAAAAATATTTGCAATTAAGTAGGAAAAATTCGAATTTTGGATTGTAGATGGATGTAAGAAGTCGACATGGGCCCCACACCTCGATTTGCTTGCAAAGACGTTGTCCAAGAGTTTCAAAACATTTTGGTAAATTCCCCAATTTTTGACAAAATTGGGGTATTTTTCGTGATTTAATTTGGACAAAAATGGAAGAGATAATTACGAAAATAAAAAAAGGTCAAATTACCCAAGAGGGTATTTGATTTGTATTGAATAGGATAATAATAGAGGGGCAAAACGGTCACTCATATTACCAAAATCGAAATCAAACAGGGTATAGGCCACTGTTCATCATCGTCATCTTCAATCTTCATTTTCGTTCTTCGTCTTCGTTCGTCTTCATCGCCCTTTGTCCTCACTGTATCACGCTCTCTCATAGTCTCTCTCTCGATCTTCTCTCTCTTGACCGTTTCTTTTGATTGAAGAACCGTGACTGTTGGGGTTGTTGAAGAACGTTTCGAGGTAATGGAGTTTTGAAATTTTTTACTGTAAATTCGGTTTTGGGGACTGGTTTTTTATGTTTCCGGTTTGAGAGAGGATTCGATTGTTTGTTTTAGTCGTTAGTATGAGAAAAAAGAGAGAGGAGAGTTTGATTATAAAAAAAAAAAAAGCACTGAGAAACCGAGAGGAAGAAGATGAAGGAAGAAAGATTGATTGAGACTAAACAGAGAAGAGTTTCTCTATGAGATGATAAAATTAAACTCCTATGAGGTTGGGCACCCCTGCCCTGCCCAACCTCCATGAGGATCGAGTCGAACATAAGAGGAAGGGGATGACGTCCGAACCGGGTCAAACCGGACCCGGTTCTGGGATCAAACCCCTTCCCATATAGAAAACAAATTAAATTTTAAAAAAATGGTTTTAATTGGAAAAAAAAATTGAATAAAATCCCTGAACATTAGGGAAATTCAGAAAATGGGATTTTTGGATAAATTGATGAAGACTTAGGACTTTTATTAACAATAACGATTTTGGGATTTTTCCTTGAGGCTTTTATATCGGTTATTTTTCTCGTAATGCGTGTTACGATACCTAAAAATGTCCAAAATTTGAAAAGTTATTTTAAAACCTAGTCTAGGTTAGTTTTTGATTCAAGACTACAATTTGCAATCAAAATTAGGATCCGGATGTCCGAGGATATGGTTTGGACTGATTTTGGGGTTTTTGAGTCGAGACGAGACTAATTAAAATAAATAAATTAGAGAAAAATTGTGGAATGATTGTGGAATCTTACAGGACGCGTTAATGAATTGTGGACCGCAATTGGAACCCTGTGTGGACTATTTATGGACACGGCGCATAAAAAGTGACGGAATTACGTTTATAAAGTTAAGTAAATTTCATAGTAACCTTTACATTGTATGATTATAATTTCATATAAATTGCATTGGTCATTGATATTGCATTTTTGGTGTACATGCATACATGAGTTGGGAGGATAAGGCATTTTTAGTCTCCTTATAAGGTCTACCTGGTTGTATTATAGGGTAGAATTATTTATTGTCTACCTGATTGTGTACAGGGTAAAACTATATTATGTTTGAGGAGCTAGAGTCATTGATATTTTGCATCACGTGATTATCATGAGATCACGTTGAACCATATCATACATTGATAGACTAAAGGAACGAGACTCGTTTGATTATCCTCTCCGAGCATGAGTCCTTATTACTGATTACTTACCACCTTCGGAGGACGTCATCTGATTGTGGTAGGATAACAGAAACGGGATGGATTCACGGTTGTATTTAAATTCCTTAGATTATATTGTTCGTTTAAATTCCTTCGATTATTATGCATTTGATTACTACATGTGTACTAGATAGTGTGGGACTTACTTATCTAACATTATCGAATTTTAAAATTGGGTAACGAAAGGTTCGAGCGGCGACAAGGGAAAGGGGAAACTATCGAATTATCTGTGATTTCATTAGTTCCTTTTTATCTACGTATGTATTGCTTTTGAATATTATATATTGTGTAAATGGGTTTTGGGTTCGTGTGCAATCAGGATCTGTTTTAAAGTTGTGTAATGGTTTTAAAACTAATTGGAACTTTGTGGAGCTAAGATCATTGTAGTTTGATGTGTTTGGAAACTTGAAATAGGTTCGAATGATTACATAGTTTTGTTATTACAAAATATATTGTCGTTATGGGTGGATTGTGATTCCTTCGGCATTTTCATCAAGCTAAGCAGGTTTTGTTGAAGATTTTTAAAATAGAGGAAGTGCTGTCAAAATTTTTTATGGAGTTTTGAGTACAAACTAATCAATCTAAATGAATTTATGAACTTTGAGGTTAAATATTTACTTTTAGAATACGTTATGGTCGATAACATTTTTATTAGTTGGGTGATTAAAACAAATTGATTTTGTTTATTTATTGGTGATGAGAATAAGGCTGCTAGATTATCAGTGGATAAAGGTAATCTAGGTAGATCAGATGCCCCAATTAGATGGTGTATGATACAATAAAACTCTCAAAATGTCCAATGCCCAAGTGTAGTTATCCATAGTCTCGGATAATATGAAAGAAAGCCCAATCGAGAATGTATTGTCCGTCGAAGTCACCCCAACAATCTCTAACAATGGCATCTGTTACCTATTGGTCTTATATATGCAATCCATGAGAATCGCGAACGGGAAACTCCTTAAAAAGTTGATGGAGTTTGGATGTACCTAAAATAAGTCTGTCACTACATTCGATTCGGGGTCCTTCATATGCCATGACAAATACATATGTTTCTCCAATATGTGTAAAAGTCGTTGCATTTGACTTCTCCCACCAGCTTCTTTAATCCAATTCCTTTGTCGTGAATTGTATATTGTCTGTAATAGTGAAGCATTGTTTGCATCCCTTTGCTTTAAAGTATTCAAGATCTATCGTGGCTTAACATTAGCTTTACTCATATGATCCAAAATAGCAGCCTCATCTAGAGTCAATCTTCCTGTGAATGAGTGACTTTCCAAGTATTTTGCAGTGTCGTGGTTGTGCTTGCCACATACCACCCTCACATACCAAAATGAGTCCGGGGATTCCTACATCACGATAAGAAAAGGACATTGACATTTTTTTGTACCGATGTTCAGCCTTGTGTTGTCCTCCTCTCCCTCTTCATTTGTCATCTTCGGTGGTATTTTCGCAAGTAGTTCAGCTTTAACAATCCCAACTCTTTGGGAATTACCCCTATATTTCACATATCTCCCACTCGCAATTACGACCCTTCCCCTATGGCCATTCCCTTCGCCATTAATCGTTTTCATAACCAAGACAAACTTCCTAGCATGACCTGTAACTTGAACCCAAGCGACAACATCGGATCTAGTTTGAAACGATACTTCCTGGGTGAAAAATGAGAGAACTCTTCAAAGGTACTTGTCAATGGTACACTTGTTGATGGCAAACTCGGTGATGGTACACTTGTCGATGGTATTTCTTATAGCGGCCCTGTCGCCTCAGGGTGACGTGTCTTCGTGTACTCCTTGCCAGATGGGCCCAACTACACGTGTCCGAGCACTTGCGCGTCCACCTCTTGTCTCAGAATTCGTGTCTATATGTGTTTAATCAAATTAGTTTGTGGATTATCAGTATTTGCTTAACTTATTCTCCTTAAGTATTTAAATGTCTATACTAATGCCTAACCATATTAGTGGGTTATATCTTACAAGTTAACACATATATCAGCGGAAGCCTTAATTGATACATTTAGTAAGTAATTTAGTATGGTAAACATTATTAATAAGAGCAAATCCTACTGTGGAAACCTCGGAAAGTACTCTGTATATAAGTGATAGTACCATAAATAGGATATATATACATGTACTATATAATCACAAGTCTCTTAATACCCAAAATATACAAAATATCAAAATAAAACACGTACTAGTAGGTCCTCAACGTGGGCAATCAGATGTAGTCGCCTAGGATCCCCTCACCCCTACTGGTACTAGGATCTTCACTCAATCATCACAATAAGACATATGACGAGTACAATAAGTAAAATCCAAAGGAACCCTTCTGAACATTCACATAATAAAGTAAATGAAATGCAAGAAATAATTTCAAGTAAACATGCGAATATAAACTGGCAACTGTAAATGGCTCATCGCATGAATAGATAACAGATAAGCTAAACAAATGCGTGTACTCGCTCCAGATGGACTAGATTGTACTTCGGGTAACAAGTTCCCACTAATGGTTGCGCCCAGCTGGCCCGACACTTGGACCCTCACGGTGCAGGCCAAATCCGCTAAGTCACCGACACGTGCACCAAGGTAAGCTCAGGTTGCCATTCACTGAGGGACGGGTCACACGTAATACACCCCAGTGCATCATGAGCATACAACTAGGAAAACCCATGGGAATAACCTCAACCCATGTTCAAGTAAAGGAATAGAGCAGTAGAAACAATAAGAAAATAATGGAAATGAAATTGAAACAAAATCAAATATGCAGAGCTTTTAAGTTGGGTTTTTCAAATCTCAAACCGCTCTCTAACCTTCTCAGACTCCCGTATCCAACCCGACAAGCTCCCGACTCTGAGCTACGGTCCCCCAAGTCCCTGAAATCCAAGTTTTATAGGTTTGGGTTATTTTCTAATGTTTAGACATGTATTAAGTGGAGAATTACCAAAATAGCCTTTTAAATTCGTATTTAATCTGTCATTAGCATGCTAAAGGGTACACATAGCGCGCTAGGTGATGGTAGCACTATGGGATTTAGGTAGCGCGCTGTTGTTCTTCAAGATGAAGAACAATTGGAACCAAAAATGATTAGCGCGCTAACCGTTATAGGTAGAGCGTTATCCGTCCTCTGGGACAGAATTCTCAAGTTGAGAATTTTGTCTTTCCCTCTTAATTTGCTACCTCACTTGTTTAATCATGCTCTCCATACATATTTAACTTCAAAACAACAATTAGAACACTCTAGAACATCAAATGAACTTAAATCTCTCCAAATCTCATGCATTCACCAAACTTTCCAATTCATCAAAAACACAAATTCTAGTTAAACAACTTGTAAACTCTCTATGAAAATGAGCTAATTACATGTAATTCATCAAGTTTTCACAAACAATAAGAGGTTTAACCATCAAACCCGAATTCACTAAATCCGATCAAAAATTGGTTCATTGGAAAGTGGAGGAGATGAAGATGATGATTACCTTTGTTTGAACTCTTGATTTGGTCCCTAATGTGTTAAATTTCCAGCTTGGAATCCATATCTTATTTAGGTTTTCTCTGGATTTACATGGATTGTGTAAGTGGTTTGAACCAATAATCCACTAATGTCCTATATATATAAGTTTGATTAAGATCAAGTATGTGTACGTATCTCGAGGATATCTTATGGTTTATAGACAAGTTGTCTCATACCATCAGATGACTCTATTGTTAACTCCAATAGCACACTCCTTTCCTTTTTTCTCCCATTATGATCATCTAGATGTCCATCTTGTGGTTCACTGTATGGTTACAATCTATAGGCTTTCTTAATTTAATTAAGTCACATTATAGTTTGCCTTCTCAAACCATATGGTTAGCATTTTATTTATCAAAATAAACTAATTCATGGTCCCACTAATCATCGACTACCCGATATCTGGTGCCCCGCGTCTAGACATGCATTTCAAGGTACGTCACAATCTATTATTTAAATTTCAATATAGTTAGCCTGATTACATTACCCATTTCAATTTAATAACTTTGTCATATTTATGTAAGTTTGTTGAGTTTTCCTAGTGTACCCGTACTTCACCTCTTGATACTCGCGTTAACACACACTTTGAGGCGATTGCCCGTCACACACCTTCGTACGATATTGTTTTTCGACATACACACATGCGATGTATTAATAGATAATTTTATGAAATGCATCGCAAACAAGCAATCTAACACAAAATTAACTAGTGTACCTAGGTCGACGTCTGTCCTAGCCTACTCGCGGCGTCTATGTGGATTTGAGCTGACGTCCATGTCTGAAATTACGAGATGAAAAATGGCATTAATAAAATGGGCCATTACACTTCGTACAAAAAAAAGTCGAACATTATAAGCATTCAGAATGAGAACTCAAAAATTCTTAAAATACATGAGTCTCAGTAGTACAAATATGAAACATAATGTATAGTCTCGTTACATAATGACAGAAACCTTTCAATATGTCTCGGTTGCAGTCGACTAAAACGACTTCATTGTGTTTCGGTTACAGGCAACCGAGACTGTAGTTTTAGTTCCTCCAAGATGTGTGCACACGTCTCAGTATTGCGTAACTGAAACAATCGTGTTCCTTGTTATATTCAGCAATTTGAAAACCTAACCCCTTAGAAGCTTTAAAACTCACTTCCTGCTATCACGATTTAGCCCCACTTCCATCTTAATAATCCATTTTATACTAAAATGCATACGATTCGAGCCAAAACCTACACATCAAAGATAACCAACGAATCAAACCACCATTATCAACCTATTAACACACACTAAAACACTTGCCTTAAACCTTAAAAACCAGAAAATAGGTAGATACCAACCTTGTATGCACTTTTTGACTGAAGAACGTCGTGTCCAATCGCCGAGGAAGATAACAGAATCAGTAGGAGTTTGGTACTTCCTACAACCAAAAACGAGGTGGTGTGCCAAAAAAAATAGTTTTTGCTATTGGGTTGTCTAAGATGGCATATAAGTCATTACACATATATTTAGAAATAAATGGGGTGCACTAAGTAAGTGGTGGGGTGCACATAGTGTGACCCTTTATCCATTATGCTACATAATTAATATATTAGCTCATATAGCTTATGGACTAGGTTTGGGGCATTGTTCTATGACTCATGTGGTTTAAAATGTTTTATAATTCAAACTTCAGAGATGAAATGGATAGAGGAACAATAACTTGAAAGAAATGGAGTTAATGGATAAGTACCAAACTCAGAGGAAGGTCGATAAGTATCTATTTCTAATAAAATGGTAATTGGAATGGATATTGAAGTTAGCAAGCTTCAATGACTAGCACAAGAGCGGTGGATAAGTACAAATCTCAGAGGAAGGTGGATAAATGCCTACCTCAAATAAGGGTAATTGGAATTTAATTCCAATTCCAATTATGATACCATGTCTATTCACTACCTATTTAGGGTTGGAACCTTTTTTAGGCATTAACTCATTTTATGGGGTTCTACATAAGGCCTGTGTACCCTTAGACTATATTTTCGCGTAAAGGAGAGGAAGATTCTCATTTACAAAAAAAAAACGTAAAGAAGAGTCACAGTATAATTTCATTATATTGAATAACTTGCATCTAATATGCATTGTCTATATCATTTATGTTACCCTGAGTAGCTATTATTGGTTCAAGTTGTTATTCATGTTGGGTTATTGGGTTCATACGTAGTGGAAAATTCTAAACAATTTTTGAAAAACCTCGATAGGATTGAAAATAAGTTCTATTAAACTTGATCTACAAAAAGTAAACTATACCTTAATATGTGACTTCCTTCTTTGATTGTGCGATTTCCAAGACTTTTAAGTGCGCGTCCTCTATCAGAAATCCATACAGAAACGTTGACTTCAATTTGAAGTGCTAGCCCTAAGAGTGATAGAAAACGTTTTTCTTTCTCTCCTAAAATCCAGAGAACTCAAAAATAGCAAAAATAAAATCTTATTTCATTTTAGGGTCTCCCCCTCTATTTATATGCATAGATTAGCCTTCATTTAAACTCATATTGTAATACAACTAGTGTATTTAGGCAGTTTAAGCAAATTACACATGCATTTATTAAAAGTTATCATATAACAAATCATAAAGGTTTTTATGTCATGAGTTTTATCATATAAAATTTATTACATTGGACCAATTGAAATTGCGAAAGCCATTCTTTGTGTGCGACCCAATAGGTTCATGCGACGTTGGCAGTGAACTAAAACTATTTTGGTACATAAGTCGTAAGTGGTCTCTAGCAAGGAATTATGACTTCCCAAGTAGCATGAATATCAAAATCGATACAACCTAATGAATAACATATATCATATTCTTTTGTAGTGCGATATCCTTTGATTAAATATAAGGCATAGAAGGTCGCCCTTAATGTTCAATCGTACTAGTCTCGATCTTTAGGTAAACCAAAAACATCCGAGTTACATTGATCATATCAATTAACATGGATTTGGCCATTATTAGACTATCAAATCAAGGGATCCACTAATATATCTCTTTATACGAGAGTGAGAAAACCTATCTTGATTACACACCGTTACACATTATTCAAATAGTAACCAATCGCTATCTTTATAATCATCCAGTTGAAGACAACGTTTGATTGTGTCAAATTACCATACTCATAATATTGAAGTCTATGGTAATCTTTTAGACAAAGGACTGAATGATATACCTATCATAAGTAACACCTATGACTTGATATATGTTGTGTTCTCATAGCGGGTTGGTCCAGTACCTCGTTCCCTAACAAGTATTCATGATACCGATTCTAATCTCTATATGCATGATCATCACATGACCATCAATCAAAATTCACACTAGTCTTAATTCATTATAGTTCCCAGCATAATGATCGACTAGGGACATTTAGGATATTTCAACAAATACACATGGATCTTACTATAAGGTAAACATACAATCACTTAGAATAAAACATCAAATGAAAAAATTAATTTTATTAACTAAAATTATAAGATAAACAATATTTGTATATTAACCTAGGGCACATGTCCCAACAATTCATTTATGCATTGATTATTAGTAGATAGTTGATAAGTAAATGAATGTCACTTACTGAGCAAGATGCAGAGCTCAATCCCCTTAAAATTTCAAGTAGATAGGTTAGCGCGAAAGAGAAATGTAAAGGGAAGATCTAGGTGTTTAGAGATCTCCTCCAATGTAATTTACCCTTTTGTATATATATTGCATTGAATTACTGCTTTATTATAAACAAAGTTGGGATATGATTTTACGACTGAGGTTTATGTCAATTCTTGTATATCTTGTGTTTAATTGAAAAAGTTTAAATTCTACTGCATTTTGTTTTAATCATTATTTGATATTTCAAGACATACAAGATACGAATACTAGGTCAGAAGGTTAGGCTGCTGGCTCTAATTAAGTTTGACTAGTTTAACATGGCTTAATTTGGGCTTTAGGCTGGGTATCGTTCTAAATGGGATAGGGGATGCTACACTTTGGTATCAGAGCCCTGGTTAGAACCTTAATAAAATCGAGATATAACTCTTATATAGTTGGTTTCAAAGCTAGCCAAGGTTTCATCAATTATGAATAAAGGAATAGCTCTGATACAGTTTGGTATAAGAGTCTAAAGTTATTGGCTCTACTATACTATCATATCAAGAAATAACTCTGATACAATTTTATATCAGAGCCTAAGTTTTATTACTTTCAAATATGTTTCAATTAAGTGATAATTCTGATATCGCTTGGTATCAGAACCTGGTTAGAACCTTAGAAAAGTCGAGATATAACTTTGATATAGTTGGTATCAGTGCTAGCTAAGGTTTCATCACTTGTGAATAAAGGAATAGCTCTGATACAATTGGTATCAAAGTCCGAGTTTATTGGCTCTGCAATATTATGATATCAAGAAATAACTCTGATACAGTTTGGATTCAGAGTTTAAGTTTAAAGTTTTTTGAGGTTTTAAAACAAGTAATAACTCTAATATAGTTTGGTATTATAGTATTTGATAATCAATTTTGTCGATGTTTGGAGGGGGGAAGGAGTAATCGTAAAATAAAAGCTTGAGATACATTATTTGATTGGTTTATTTTATCTATGGGATAGATATAAGTGCTATATTTTTTCAAGATGATAATAAGATGATTTATGACCATTAATATCTCAGGAATTGATAAATTATTAAGGATTAGGGTTTGTAGAAACCTTAATCGAAATGGTAGATGAAAAAAAAAATGTAAGAAACTTTATATGGACAAGAAGTAAACTTGTTTTCTATAGGATAGTCTTTAATGATTTTTATTTTACTGATATTGTTTGATGAATAATTTTCAGTACAGAAGGCTTGATTAGACTTGGACTATAAGACAAGAACGAGAAGACCAATGCAAGATCACAGGCTAAGAGGGTCATGGTTGGGACTCAGAAACAACCAACATAAGCGTTAGAGAAAAATGGTCTAAAAATTTCTTTCGTAGGAAAGTAAGGAAAGTGCAAGTACAAGCCATGATGGATTTTACTGATAGATGCTCCTCTACTAATCTGAGAGAACCAATAGATATTAGTTGACCAACAGTTCAAGGTGCAGGAGCTCAAGAAAGAATGCGGGTTGTTTATTATAGGTGTGGACAATAATGGCATATAGAACGAGAATGTTATACATTACTGCAAGAGTCAGTAAGTAGTGTTAGTCAATTGAATTATGATTAGAAACGTGATGAAGAGATGTCTGCTGTTGAAAGTATGAAGAACCTTGGAAAAGGCAATTCAAAATTTAAGTATTCATGCATAACATGATAAATATTAAACTCGTGATTGTATGATTATAAGAATTAAGAATTCTAGTCATTCTTAAATTGGGGAGTACAAATGAATGATGAAAAATGAGAATTAAGGCCAAGTGTTGATGGTTTGAAATATTATAGGTCATCAAGTACTTGACAAAGTCTTAAATTTTAAATTGAAAAATAATGAATCAAGTGTGGTAATTAGAGGAAATATGATCAAACAAAATATTATTCTTGACCGGATAAAGAGTTGAGAATAATTGACTCAGCCCGATTAGTAGTTTAGTAACAGGTATAAAATCTAAAGAATGACCAAAAGAAAGTATGTTTCACTCTGTGTATGATGGTTTAGAGTCGTACAGAGAAAATGGTTGAATTGATGTCATGTGATTATAACTTAGGTTAATATAACATTCTCAACCGGATAAGTAGTTGAGAATACTTCAATTGACAAGATAAGAAGTTGAATGTGGAAAGTGAAATATAATCATGAATAACGTATTATTCTCAACTGAATAAGTAGTTGGGAATAACTTACTCGACCGGATAAGTAGTTGAGTGAGGAATGAAAAAATTAGAATAGTGATTGAAAGAAGAGGTGTCTCTCTGTTATGATGGTTCAGAATCAAACAGAGAGAGTACACAGACTTTAATTTCGATGACGAAATTGATTTAAATTGAGGAGAATGTAACGAACCGTGTCCCTAAGTAGGTGATTAAATGTAATCAAAACACCAATTAACCCGAGTTAGGCTCGTGATTAGGCCCTACATATTATGATTAGTGTGTTGGTATGTTTGTGTAAATGTATTTGTGTTTGGTTGATTTGATTATGAATTAAATATACTATAGGATTAAATATACTATTGGCTATTGTTGTAAATCAATATAAGCCTATAGTTAGAAAGTAAATAATTAATTGAAACATTATGGGACACCTAATACCATGTGTAGCTCAAGGGTGATACACATGGGTCGTGAGGTGGCATGTGAGGCAAAATTATAGATACATGAATATAAGCGTGTATATGTATAAGAAATTGGTGGGTATCTAGTGACATGCGGGATCGAGGGTGAAACCCTTAGGATGTCAATAAAAAATACTCATGTCATGAAGCTTTGAATTATGATCATTGAATCTTTATAGTGATGGTTAGATCTTTGATCCAATGGTTAAAAATAAATGTGATATTTGAACTTAAAAAACAAGTAACTTGTTGTTCTTAAAACACTTGTGATTAATGCACATCAATTTCTACATAAACCATTAATGACACTTAATTACATTTCGGTCAATCAATTAATGAGAAATTTGACCATGCACTGTAATTAACTAGTGGAAATAAACTGAAAAATTAAGTTAAATTAAATTTACATTAATGTCAAACTATTTTATTTTGTAGTACCTAATCTAGCTATGATGAATTAAGCTTATAAAAAATTGTATGAAATATAAACTTTAATTGTTTTAATTAATTATTTAATTTCTCAAACATTTAAAAAAATTAATTTTATAGACATTGAACATAAAATCGCAACTCACAAATAAATAGACAAATTTGTACCAAAACGTAAATAACTAGACTAATACCTTATTTAAAATTCTAAATTAAATTGAAATGATTAAAATTTTGGCACTCTATTAATTATATGGTAATCAATTAACTACCCAAAAGCGGCATCCACTAAATAGAGGAGGGAGACTCAATATGGTGGACTTCAAATCGGGAACACTACTTAAAAGGTCCGTATGCTGAGCCACCCATACAACTCATTCGTTGGTAAATAGTCAATTTCTAACCTTATATTATATGATGATCTATTTAGCTTTGAAAATATAAATAAATTTTATATAAGTTTTTTAGTAAAGTTATTTTGATATTTTTAAGTAAAATATTAATATAGTTATAGTGATACTTGTTGATAATAAGTTAAGGAAAAATGTAAAATAATTATAATAAAATCTGATTTTGTATCATTATAGCAATGAAAACTTATAGATAAAAAGGGTCGGGAGGGCCGCCCCATATATGGTCCAACAGTGCCAGAATGTGAATTAATCGGTGTGGTTGGCGCAGATACCACGTGGGAAACCAAGAAAATATCAATAAAGTATAATATTGGAAAAAAATAAAATAATATTTTTAATTTTTTTCCTTTTTGATTTTGATGCATTTTTCAACAAACATTGAGTATATTCCCAAGATATAAAATGATTATTGTTTTACCAATAAAAATGATTATTGGATAGTAGAAGATAATTTTAAAACATTTTAATAATTAAAATATCAAATTACAACCACATTAAAATATTCCAATAAGGCCACAAAAATATTTTAAATGTGAAAATATTAATTTTGAGGCGTGTCCAAAGTCATTTGTTAAGATATATTATATTATCTAATTAAAATAAATTTTACGATAAAATTTTAAAATATTGTGATTTGGTATGACTATTATTTGAAGGTGTTCATTTAATACATACATAATTAAAAAAATCAATTACCTATAACATTTCTAGTGAGATGGACATGTAATTACTTGCCAATTAAAAAGTCTTGGTCTAAGAGATCCTATGTTCGACTAATGTTGGAGTCTTCTGATCTAAAAAAATCAATAAGCTATAAATTGAATAAACTTTAAATATATTAGTTTAGATTTTTTTTAACCATTAATTAATTTTAAGGACTTACAAGTTTTTTAAAGTATACTATGAATTACATTAAATCAAAGTAAGCGACACGATCGCCCCTTATTTATTTGTGACTGATGAATATATATGTAACAACTCGCTTTATTTAATGTAGATTAATTGATTAATTACATATTAGGACCCTAAGCTCAGACCCACGTGGATGACGCGAAAAAGTCTAAGGCACACTAGATAAGGTAGTTTTTGTTATTTTCGTGTGACGCGTGTTAATTTATTTTATTGTTAGTTAATATCCGTGTCACATTAGTGTTAGAATCTCAATTAGTTGCTTTGTATGTGCGTTGCTTTGAGAGCGTAGGATGCTACGTGGTGCACATAACGCAGTTTTATGGTGTAGTCATGGGTTTAGAGATCACATCACATCACCCATCACATCAAATCACTCATACACATCACATCACATCACATATCCCTTACTTTTCACTCTCTCTCATCTACAAAAAAAAACTCTTTATTTCTCTCTAACCAATTCTCATTCTCTCCCTCTCATTTTCTTCTTATTCTCCAATAATACCTCCCAATCCCAATCAATCTCATCGTCACCAATGTAATGACATGTTACCTTAAGTTGGTGATTAGTACTAATTCAAATCATAATTAATCCGAGTTAGGCCTGTGGTCCGACGCACCTCAATTAGCGTCTACGTGTGTTTGCATGTTGAATTGTGTTTGTTTGAATTGTTAAACAAATTTATATATAGGTTGTAGTTTAATAAAGGACTATATACAAGCCTATAATTGAAAATACATAATAAACAATGAATTACTGGTACACTAAGTGCGACGAGGGGTTATGGAACAAATGTGCATGCCCGAGTATACTCATGCATGCCCCGTGAAGTTATTGGCAAGAAAATAGACGAGATATATATATATACTAATATATTTTAGATATATAAATATATATTAGGAAATAAAAGATTAGTTGAATTATATGGATCACTTGATCGTCTCGAGTGGAGCATAAGTGTTTGATGTGTTAAAGTTGGTGTCACATTAAGGAGTGTCACTTTAACTCATTAATTACTTGATTGGTCTCAAGATAACGCGATGTATATCTCGAGAAAAATCCATATATTTAAACTAAAACCCATACTCATCTCTTCATTTGATTGATCAAACGAGTTAGAGAGGGTTTAGGTTTGATTTCAAATTGAGATAGAGTGTTTAGGAAGTTGAACCTGTGTGGATTGAGGAACTTAAACAACTCGGAATCTAAAGATCATCACTCTGGTATGATTTGTTGTTATGTTGGTTAAAGTTTAATTTGATAGTTATGATAGAATCTTTGTGAATTATACATTTTGGTGATTGAATATTGTTTGTAACCTCACTAGAGGCTCTCTTTGATGGAATTTAGGAGTTTATATTGTTGTTTGAATGATTTGTGGATGGAACAGTAGCTGCTGCCCTGTGTTCTGTTGAGACAACACAAGGTGGAGTGTGTTCTACCTAATAGAGGAACACGCTCCCTTCATCAACTATGATGAACACAGTTGGTGGAGCGCGCCGCACCCATTGAGGGAGCGCGCTCCCACCCCAGAAAATAGCAATAATGTTATGATTTGATTAGGGTTTTTGGAGGACTTAGAGATTGAACTACGAGTTCTAGTTCTTGCGTATTGGACCTTAATTGATTATAAGTGGTCTATGATAAGTGTTGGATCCCTGGGAGAGCGTTAGTGACCTGAAAAGTTAGGAGTTTGGAATGGAAACCTAGAACAAAGTAAGCTCAAATTCGCTTATTTATCAATGTTACCTGGCTATTCAAGTATATAATATATTTCATGCAGATATTTGACTAAAATGGTATTTTTATTGCATATTGTTCATGATTATTATATCGAATGTTGATGGCTATTTGAATCCTAACTTACTGAGCTAATATTTTAAGTTAACTACCTGGCACTTCAACTAAAGGAAAAGAGAAGATTTAGGTGTCTTATATCTTCTCTACGATGTAATGAACCTTATTCTACATATATAATCACTATTTGATATATTTTGTTGTACATAAGCAAGGTTGGGGGGTTTATAATTAAGATTTTGAGTTTTGGTAAACTCTATATTACCGTATATTGTTATATATAAAAAAATCACATTTTTCGCTGCCTATACTTTGATTTGTTTATTCAATATTAATATATAGGAAGAGTTTATCAGGTACTGACAGAGAGGCTGCTGGCTCTAGCTAGTTAAGTCTAGCTGGGTTACAGAAGCTTAATTAGAGTTTTGGGTCGAGTATCACCCAAATCGGGATAGGAGATGCTACAGCTTGGTATCAAAGCCTAAGGTTAATCACTTTTGAATAAAGTGGTAAGTTTGATATAGTTTGGTAACATGGATAAGGCTCTAACCTTGAATTCACATTCGAGTTGTTTTCGAAGTGATAGCATATTCCTTTATACCAGAACCTAAGTTTATTGACTTTGAGAGTTGTCTCAAGTAATGAAGAAGCTTAGGGTTTGATAAACAGCCTTTTATCATGTTTTCGGGGGAAAATGAAAATTAAAACATTATTATACATTATTTGCTGCACATATTGTTATTTATTGTATAGATATGATTTCCTTGAATTCTTAAATTGTTACTTAATGATCTTATTTATCCATTGACTTTAGAATCTAATGGTAGATCGAGGAGAGGGTTCACAGAGATCTAGACCTCAAGGTAACAGGGAATTAGAGGATAAATGGAAATCTAAGATTTAGCATCAAATAAAGGAGTTGATGGAGTCTTAGGCGAAATTAATGGCTCTGCTGATGGCTCAAATGAGACCACTAGTACAGTGACCTGGGGGACAATATGCAACCAGTCCCGAGGTTAGGAGAGCTGAGGGAGGCGCTGAGACTGTAGCAACTCCATTCCAACCATTACTACCCCATATTCAGGTGCCGAAAATAGCTGCCAGGGTGTTTGTGGATTCTGAGAAGGCTACATTTCTTAAAACCCACAAGGAGTTCATGAAATGCAATATTATGAAATTTGATGGCATGATGGAGGAAGGGGTAGCTGAGACTTGGATATTGGAGATGGAGTAACGATTTGTTGTTGTGGATGTTGAGGATCGGTTTAAGGTTAAATTAGTTACCTTTTCGTGATAGATTTTGTGTGAATGTGGTGGAATTACCTTGATAGGGAAAGGAAAAGTCGCAACTTGGCCCCGGTTTAGGACTATATTTTACATTTAATATTTCTCAAAGTCAATCAGGAACAGGAAGAAACGTGAATTTATTCAGCTTAAACAATGAGTGATGTCTATACGGGAGTACGAGATGAGGTTCATTGAGTTGAGTGAATTTGCTCTAGAGATGGTAGAGCTAGAGGAGAATAAGATTAATTTATTTCTTGGGGGCTGAACTACGAAATCAAAGTTGTGGTTTCCTCTCATCCTCGCACTAGCTATGCTTTTATATTCAAGAGTGCGATAGATGTGGAAGTAGATATGCTAGCGAGACCTTCTAGTAACGTACTTGCACCACCACCAGTATCACAATTTCTTGGGAGTCAGAGAACCCAGGAATTTGCTTATTTTCCACTAAAAAGAAGCATAGGAGTGTGGTTGGCATAACTACATAGTTAGGGACTCTAGGGATGACATTTATTAGTGCACTGGCTCCACCATTTTCTCAAGCTTTAGTAGCTAAACTGCCTTTGCCGCCATCTCGATCTGGGGGTAAAGGTAAGGGTAGAGCACAATCTTCATAAAAACCGAGTGGATCAAGGCAGGCTTCTCAGACCAGTAGTTGTCCTTATAGGGCATTGGAAATATACTACTAGTGTGGGCAAATGACGCGTATTGCAAGAGAGTGTTCCGGTCCACATCAGTAGGCAGTACAACACCACCTGCATAAGGGCGGACTCATGCAGTGGCTGAAGCAAACCAAAGGCCCATCGAAGACTTGCGGAAGGTATATTGAATATTTGTGGTCAAGATATGCATGTTTTGATTGATGTTGGTTCTATAGTTTCTTTTATTGTTGGTGCACTGTTTGATGAGTTGAAATTGAAACCTGTTCGAGCCAGTACATTGCTGATTTTGAGCACAACAGTGAGTGAGAAAGTTTATCCTAACCTGATATGTGAGGAATATGTAGTCAAAATTAGGGAGAATGAACTTCTAGTTGATCTAATGGTAATAAAATTCCTAGAATTTAATGCTTTATTAGGGATGGATTGGTTATCACCATACCATGCCAATATTTACTGTTTACATAAGATGGTGATCTTTCACATTCCTAACATTTTTAAAATTATAGTCCATAAATGCTATAATCCTTTACATTTTACAACTCGTGGAAGGGAAACTACTCCTCAAGAATTAGAAGTTATGGCAAAAGTTGTCACATTTAGAAAGCATGGAAAGGAACTAAAGGTTCATAAAATAATCGCGGTTTGTGAATCTTAGGAAGTTTTTTCATCTGATTCGCCTAGACTTCCACGGCCATGTGTCATTGACTTCATCATTGATCTTATTCCTGGTACCAAACCTATATCTATTCCTCCGTACCATATGGCACCGAAGGAATTAGTGTGTTGCAGACTCAGATTAAGGAGTTGCTACAAAAGGGGTTTATCTATCCTAATATGTCACTCTGTGGAGCAACTATTCTTTTTGGGAAGAAGAAGGTTGGAACCCTACGTATGTGCATTGATTATAGACAGCTGAATCGTGTTACTATCAAGAATAAATATCATTACCCAGGATTAATGATTTGTTTGATCAGTTGGAAGGAGTCAGACACTTCTTGAAGATTGATTTGAGGCCTAGTTATCATCAACTGAGGATCGAGGATGAAGATATCCCAAAGACAACTTTCAGTACTCAATACGGGCATTTCGAGTTTATAGTGATGTTGTTTGGGCTCACTGATGCTCCTGTTATGTTCATGGACCTGATGCATAAGGTGTTTAAACCCAGCCTTGACTAATTTATCATCGTGTTTATCGATGATATTTTGATCTATTCGAAGACTAAGGATGAGCATTCACACCACCTCAAAGTTACATTGTAGACTCTGAAGGACAATCGGATGTATACCAAGTTTAGTAAATGCGAATTCTAGTCTTCGGAGATCGAATTTCTTGGACATATGGTCAATGCTAAGGGTATATATGTTGATCCAGTAAAGGTTAAGGCCATCAGGGATTAGCCTACTCCTACCACAATGTCAGAAGCTCGGAGTTTTCTAGGGTTAGTGGGTTATTACATATGGTTCGTTGATGGATTCTCGCGTATTGCTTTGCCAATAACTCGCTAAATACAAAAAGATATTGACTTTATTTGGTCAAATGAGTGCAAGGCCGCCTTCAAAGATTTGAAAGACAGATTGATTACAACACCTATTCTTACATTACCTGAATCGGGGAAAGAATAAGTGATTTATATTGATGCTTTTCATTTAGGCCTGGGACGTGTGTTGATGGAACAAGGCAGGGTTATAGCTTATGTTTCAAGGCAGCTCAAGGTTCATAAAAGAAATTATCCAGTTCATGATCTTGAGCTAGCTACAGTTATTTTTGCCTTGAAGATTTGGAGGCACTATTTGTACGGTGAGAAGTTTATAGTATTTTCAGATCATAAGAGTTTGAAATACATGTTTACTTAGAGTGCATTGAACATGAGGCAATGTAGATGGCTTAAGTTTCTCAAGGATTATAATTTCGCTCTGGATTACCATCCAAGCAAAGCAAATGTGGTTGTTGATGCCTTGAGTAGAAAAAAACAAGCAGAGATAATGTACCTACTGTAAAAGTTTCTAAGTTTATACTTCTTAAAAAAACTTCGGTGATGATGAATTGTGAAAATCCAGCTAGCACATCATCAACTGAGAGAGCTAGTTCCAAAGCTATTAATATGTTCTTCTATGCTCATATTCGAGCTGAACTGGAGATGATTCAGTGAGTGATTGATAGTTAGAAAGCTTATCAAGATTATATTGTACGTCAGATGTTAGCATCTAGTATAGATCATCTTGATTGATCAACTTTTACGATGGGATGTTACAATTTAAGGATAGATTGTGGATTTAAGCTCAGGATTAGTTGAGGTACGAATTGCTACAGGAATCTCATAGATCTCCTTACTCTATTCATCCATGTAACACTAAGATGTACCGCGATATAAGGCATATTTATTTGTGGCCTGGGAAAAAGACTAATATTGTAGAGTTCGTAAAGAGATGTGAGATATGTCAGCAAGTTAAAGCTAAGCATAGGAAACCTGGAGGGTTATTGCATTTGTTGCCTATTCCTGGGTGGAAATGGGAACATATATCGATGGATTTAGTTTTCATTCTACCTTTAAGTAAACGTAAGCATGATGCAGTTTAGGTTGTACTTGACAAGTTGACAAAGTATGCACATTTCATGTTAGTATCCATGCGAGATCCTTTTTACCATTTATGTGAGGCATACGTACGGGAGGTATTGAGATTCCATGGAGTCTCAATGTCGATTAGTTCAAATAGAAATTTGAGATTCACGTCTAAATGATAGAGTGAATTGCAGAGACACCCGGGAACTGTTCTTAACCTCGGTACAACATACCATCCTCGGACTGGCAGACAAACTGAGCAGTTGATACTGGTGCTAGAGGATATGGTTCGAGCTTATGTCTTGGAGTTTGGTGGTAATTGGGAGAAATATTTTCCTCTATTTGAGTTCTCATATAATAATAGCTATCATGCTAGCATTAACATGGCTCCTTTTGACGCTTGTTTAGTCGACCATGTCCTTGTCTTTCACTAATGTGTTGGGCTGAGGTTGGAGATACAATATTGTTGGGGTCGGAGTTGATTCAGGACTACATATAGAGAATATGGCAGATTCGCCAATGTTTAACTACAACATAGCTCAGACAGAAGGGATACGCCGACAAACATCAAAGGTTTTTGGAGTTTTCAAAAGACGATATTGTCCCGTTGAAAGTCTCACATATGAAAGGCTTATTTAGATTTAGGTTGCAAGGTAAACTAGCTCTAAGGTACATCAGACCGTTCAGGGTACAGGAAAGGATTGGTCATATTGCTTACAGGTTAGAGTTACCTCCTCAACTTATCGGATTTCATAATGTTTTCCATATGTCTATGCTTCGTAGGATAGAGACTCAGTTCACTCTAAGAATTTATTAGGATGAATTTGATGTTCAGGAAGACTTATCTTACAATGAGCGGCCGATTCAGATAGTTTATCGTAAGATTCAGAGGCTGATAACCAAAGAGATTCCTTTGGTTAAAGTGAAATGGCAATTTCATGGAGATGAGGAACTAACCCGGGAACAAGAATCCTATATGAAGATGCATTTTCCATTTCTCTTCGAGACTACAGTTAATTTTACGTTTATTTTAATTTCGAAAATGAAATTGCTTTAAATTAGGGAAACTGTAACGGCCTATTACCTTAAGCTGGTGATTAGTATTGATCCAAATCCTAATTAACCCAAGTTAGGCTCATTGTTAAGTCTGGTGTACCTTGATTGCATGTGCATGTGTTTGCATGCTGAATTGTATTTGTTTGAATTACTAAATGAATTTACATATTGGTTGTAGTGCAATAAAGGACTATATACAAGCCTATAATTGAGAAAATACATAATAAACAATGAATTGTCGATACACCAAGTGCGACCAGGGGATTGTGGAATGAATGTGCACGCCCGAGTATACTCATGGCATGTCCAGTGAATTTATTGGTGAGAAAATACTTGAGATACATATATTTATATTTTAGATATATAAATATATATATTAGGAAATAAAAGATTAGTTGAATTATATGAAACATTTAATTGTCTCGAGTGGAGCGTAAGCGTTTGATGTGTTAAAGTTGGTGTCACTTTAAGGAGTGTCACTTTTACTCATTAATATAACGCAATGCGTATCTCAAGAAAATCCATATAGTTAAACTGAAATGCATACTCATCTCTTCATTCAATTGATCAAACGAGTTGCAGAGGGTTTAGGTTTGATTTTGGATTGAGAAAGAGTGTTTAGGAAACTGAATTTGTGTAGATTAAGTAGCTTAAATAACTCAGAATCCATAGATAATCACTTTGGTATGATTCGTTCTTATGTTAATTAAAGTTTAATTCAATAGTGATGATAGAATCTCTGTTAATTATACATTTTGGTGATTGAATATGGATTGTAACCTCACTAGAGGTCTGCCCTGATAAATTTTGGGAGTTTATATTGTTGTTTGAGTCATCTGTGGACGGAACAGTGGCTCCTGCCCTGTGTTATGTCGAGACAGCATAGGGTAGAGCGCGCCCCATCAATTGAGGGAGTGCGCTCCCACCCCAAAAAACAACAATAATTCTTTGATTTGATGAGGATTTTTGGAGGACTTAGAGAATGAACTAGGAGTTCTAGTTATAGAGTATTAGACCTAAATTTATTACAAATGGTCTATGACACGTGTTAGATCCCTAGGAGAGAGTTTGTGACTCGAAATGTTAGGAGTTTGGAACAGAAACCTAGATCAAGGTAAGTACGGATTCATTTATTTATCAATGTTGCCTGGCTATTCATGTATATGTAGTTCATGTAGATATTGGAACGAAATGGGGATCATAGTGTAATAGTCCATAACTTGCTTTGCATCCATTATTTATCGAATTTATATGTTTTCCATATTCTTGTTAGTTAACATTAGTGCATATTATTATTGCATAATGTTCTTGATTATTATATGAAATGTTAATGGCTATGTGAATCCTTACTTATTGTAAGTTGGAGTGCTAACTCAAATTTAATATTTCAGGTTCACAACCCAGCACTTCAGCAAAGAGAAATGAGAAGATTTAGGTGTCTTGTATCTTTTCTAGGATGTAATGAACCTTCTTGTACATATATAATCACTGTTTGATATATTTTGTGACAGGTTCAGGAGGTTTAAATCAAATTTTTTAGTTTTGGTAAACTTCGTGATAATTTATATTGTTATATATCGAAAAAGTTTTAAATTTTTAGCTACGTATACTTTGATTTGTTTATTCGATATTAATATACAGGTTGAGTTTATCATGTATTGACAGAGAGGCTGCTGGTTCTAGTTAAGTCTAGCTGGGTTATCAGGGGGTTAATTAGGGTTTTAGGCTGAGTATCACCCTAATTGGAATAAGGGATGTTACACCAAGCTCTTCTCCTACCTTCAATTCGGTCTCTCACCACTCTCGCGGTGTTCTTTCCTCTCCACGTATCTCGTCGATGGGCCTCCCAAGACCGAGGTAAGTGTTGATTGTTGTTGTTGAGATTTTTGGAGAAATTTGAGGCTTTAATGGCGTTGTTTGTTGAGTTGTTGACGCCATTGTTGTTGAATATGTTATTGATGTTCAATAATAAAATAAGGAAAAAAATATGGGAAGATGTCTTTGGAAAGATGAAATTCATTTCGTTTCTCCATAGACGCATTTAGGGAAATAGGGTAGCCAGGTGGGCTGGGCATAGCTACCCCAAGCCCGACGGGTCGGGCCGAGTCGACCCAGACCTAGGTGGGTTGCGCCATGTCAGCCCAGACCCAAGCAGGTCGGGCCGAACCGAGCCTAGCCGAACAGGGCTCGGTTCAGGCCCAACCTCCCATAAATTAAACATATATATATAATTAAAAATTAAATTAAATATAATTTTAAATGAAATAAATTACATAAAATAGGTAGGGAATTATGGAAAAATCCAAAGAAATTAGAGAAAATATAAAAAAATTGGAAAAAGATAAAAATACGTTTCGAGATGTTTTAAGTATTTGGCACCCCAATGTAACTTGAAAAGCGTGCTACTACAAGATTTTGGAATAAGATTCTAAGTTTTTGTTTTTCATTATAAAATCATTAAATGTGACACTAAAACATTTTAAAATGACAAAATTGGCCACCAAGAAATCAGGAGCCTAGTCGGGTACGCAGTTCGAGGTGCGAACAGGTCATTTCAAAGCGATTTCACGAGCATCCAAGTTACTAAACCCACGAAAAAGTCAACTTAGAATTTACTTATTTCAATTTTCCTTTTCGCTAGCTCGGCTTGCATATTAACTCTATTCCCGCGTGTGCCTATATATGGTCGAAGAGATGGTATGACCCATTTCCGGCTCTCTCATAGATGATGATCCAATTGTTGATATGGTGTTGGTCATACCATAGCCTATGCGTGAAATCTCTCTCCGCGAGGCATTGATCTCAATAGTGGGTTGACGTAAGGCTCGCCTTCGTCACATAGTTCCTCTCCTTTGACGCGTTAAGCAAAAGTCTACCTTGCGACTAACAGAGTTCCTCATTGCGACCGTGAAGAGGAGGAGGGGATTAACTTGCCTTCGGGGCCTTCTCAATTTAGTAGTTGCATCCCAAGGCTCGACAACTATACACCAAATACGCGTTCCATATCCATGATTGTCTTAGCACTTTTATTTGTGCTTTAGATTTTCGTTTATTTATTTTATTTGCATGAGTTGTAGCCATTTTTCTTTGATTTCCTGTAAATACTAATTAAATCTCTCTGGGATTTACTTACCGAAACTTGTCATTATTTTTGTGCAAGTTGTAGATCCTACGACGAGCTGGGGGAAGGCGGTGCTTGGCGATAACCTGTGATCTAAAGCGCCTCCACTAGTTTCACTCGTAAGTGGTTATATTTATATATACTATTTTTATCATTTTGGGAAACTTCTCACCTGATACATGTATATTGACACTTACCATACATTTTGGTCGTCTTTATTAATATACATGATATCCTTTTGTTGGGTTTCCACCCATAGGTTTTTTAAGCAATGCAAAACTGGCTTACATTATTTATTTGCATATCATTAAAACTTTTTAAGTAATGCAAAACCCACTTACATTATTTGTTTGCATATCATTAAAACTTTCGCTACTAAAATAACATAAATGAATCAAAACAAAGAAGTTAAGTTATAAAACTTTAAACTTAGTATATTTCGAAAAAAATAATCATTTAAACATCGAAATTGAATAAGTAGGAGTATTAGATGGTTAGTTCAAAAGTCGTCATGAACAGGTGTGCATGTGACAAGACATGACCTGGTGATGTGTCCGATGATGTGGCGGTGCCCGACTTGCCTCAAAATTTAGGGTCGTCAAAATTGGTGTCAAAGCCTAGGTTCACCTGAACCTAGGGGAAATTTTAATGTAACCGAATAAAACTTAACAAACAAACATTAGATGTGAAAACTTGAAGATCCTGACTTAGAAATTTTAGTTGGTAAGTTTAGTACCAGGTATTGTTGGGTTTTGGAGATCAAACGCAGCATAAGTTTTCGAAACCTTTTCGAATATCCTCAAATCAAGATCATATCAACACCAAACAAGGCATACATGGACTTTTCTAATGTACTAATAGAGAAAAAAAATATATCATAACAAGAACAACTTCATGTCTGCCTTGTTTGGTGTTGATCAATTCCTTCAAGATGCTGCCAGAGACGAACATCCTCTATCTGAAATCCACACACAAACTGAAGATCACGATTCAGAGTGTTAGCGCAAAAAATCCAAGGACAAAATCTCTCACAAATACTCTTTAAAAAATTCTTTACAACAACTGTGACCCTAATGTCTTTTTTATAATACAATAGGTCGAGTTGTAAAAGAACTTCATCTCCTAGTTCACTCCAAATAGAGTCTTAGATAAGTCCAAATCTAAAAATGATAGAGTCATAGATAATTTGCTATTACTAATCTAACAAGAGTTGTAAAATATCTAAAACCCAAATAAGAATTAAAGTCATACTATAACTCCAATTAGAGTCATATTCGAAATAGGATTTACCAAGCCACAAAGTTTCTAATCACACTAGAAATGTAGGAGAGTTTTGAATCCTAGTCAAACTAGGACACTTAATAAGAATCTTAAAAATGAATTTTATCAAAATAAAACTCATTAACCCAAACAATATTAAATCGCGCGAACTCGTTCTTTATGTGCTACCCAATAGGTTTATGCAAAAACGACCTCTAGAAGGACATTATGTCAACCCAAGTTGCATGAAGATCAATAAATCTATACAACCTAATAGAAAGTGTACATCATATCTCTTTGTCACGTGATATCTTTTGATTGAACATTAGACATGGAATGTCACCCTTATAGTTCAATATACTAGTCTCGATCTCCGAGTATACTGAAATTTTTAAGTGACATTAATCCAATCAATTTGCTAGACATAGACATTTATCAGTTTAACATATTGAATAGCCTAACAGATATCTCACTAAAAGAGAGGGGCAAATCCTATTTTAATCATACAACTTCCACACATTAGTCAAATAATGACCGATCACGATTTTTATGATCATCCGATTAAAGACGATGCTTGATTGTGTCAAATCATTATGCTCCTAATGTTGAAGTCTCTAGTGATCTCTATTCAAATGACTAAATGATATAACTTGCACGAGAATCACTTAAGACATTGGCCATGTAGTGTTCTCGTAGCAGGTCGGTCCAACATCTGTTCCCAATAAATACCCATGATCTTGATCCGTACTGTATACACAAAATCATCGTATGACTATCAATCAAGACTCATACTAGTCTTAATTTATGATTGTTCCCACAATAAGAACTGACTAAGTACATTTAAAATAATGTAATAATTATTCATGGATACTATTATTAAAAAAACATGTATATACTTATAATAGTTAAATAGCATTTACAAAATTGGCACATACCCCAACATCTCCTACTTGCATTAGGTTCAATCCTATATGTATCCAATACTTGGTCACGTGTCGTGCATGCCAAATATAACCCGCAATCAAGTTACCAACCACAAGGGTGTAGTAGTGGTAAATATGAGGTCGAATTCACAAGACTTGAGTTTTACTCCAAGTTAACTAAAAATGGGGGTTTTCAGAAAGTTCAATGAAATAATTAAATAAACTAGCATAAATAAAAAGTTCGAAAAAAATAATATCAATGAGAAGAAATCACCTAAGTGAAGATTGGTCATTGGTCTAGCCGGACATCATTTCTATAATCTTCAAGTATGAAAAGTTGTGTGTGGTGGCTCTAATGTGTTCTCCACGTATGAATACCCTAGTTCCTAATATGAAAAACCACTAAAAATTGCTCTCTGGAAGTGAGTGAAACTAATTTTTGGGGTTGGTCTCCTAACACATGCGCCGAGGAGCGTCTAAGGACTGTTTTTGGGGTGAAAATAGGTTTCGTACACATGTCTGCATCGCATTGGCTGAGAGTGCTGCCACGCGCCAAGTGTCAGGGCCTGATTGAATAAGACCACTGCTAATGACGTCCCAGGTGGTTGAGAGTGCATTACGTGTCGGCCTGAAGTTGTGTTTGGTTCACGCGAGTTTGCTCCAAGCATGGGACAAGTTCGATATTCGTATCTCGAGGAATATATGTTACAGCTGAAGCGAGATAAAACTGGTTTTGCTGTGATGTGATGATGTGAGACACCACGAGGCGACGTCTGATTGGTCGAGTAAATGGTGACGTTGAAGTGGCGACAGGCTATTGGAGAGAAACGTTGTTGTTTCACACGGTTTTAGTGAATGTGTAGGAGGGCCGCTAAGGGCACCCCACCTATTAATGAAAGCACCCAAATTTTTTGTAAAAATTCCAGCAAAACTGGAAAAGACCATTTTGCCCCTGTATATATAATGATTCAAACCCCACAAATTATTTTGACAAAGAAAAAGGGCGCCCCACCACAAGGTTGAACCACAAATCCACACTGCGTTTGTCGACTTTTTATCGATTCTTGCGGATTGACATCATCCGACAGCGAGGTAACAATGTTTGACAACCATATGATAGTTTATTAGAACTGTTTAGTTGTGGAAAATTGTGAAAATGATGATTTGTTTGTCAACGTAGGGTTTGGTAATTTGCTCAAATCCGAACTTGTTTCCACTATATAATGGAGGATTGTACTGCTACTGTGCAAGAGGAGGTCGAAGTTGAGGTAATTTTGCAAATTTATTGTGTTTTTTTTTGCGGTTATCCGAAGTTTCTGTCGATGTGCGCGATTGTATCGGCCTCGCAGGACCGAGATGTATGGTACGCCATGTAACATCTCTCGATTTCTAACACGACTTATGTGACACGTGTCAGGATCGTGACCCGGCCACGCGATACTGGACGGTATTTCGAACCTTGGGAGTCGACACCGAGGTAATTTTACGATTTTTGATATGTGTAATAGCATTATGGATTAAATGCGTGTCACGAGCCACTCGAGCGATTTCCTTTTTGTTTATGCGTGAGTTCTCGCCTAGGTAACCGGGGGAGGAAATACAGTAAAAGTGTGCACGTGACGGAGAAAAATACGGGTCGATGAGGTAAGGTGAGTCCGGGAACCCAGGGGTTAAGGTTGGGGACTTGTGGGTGGGTAAGGCACACCTAGGACACACCTCACCATATTGGTTTGAATTTCAAACAAAAAAAAAACAACCACCCCACCCACTCCCATCACTCACACCTCACACTCCCACTCATTCACGTCACACTCTCATCACTCCCTCTCTCTCCTCCCGATCTTTCTTATCACTCACTCACGGTTTCAATCACTCTCACACATCCCTCTCTGGTCAACTCTCTCCCACTCATCTCGGTCTTCAAACCACACTCCCACCTCCTCTCGGCTTCAAACCTCTCTCACTCACGGCCTCTCTCTCTCCCTCACCACCGCCGCTCGCTCTCGCCGGTGACCGGACCAGGGACGCCGGAGGAGGCCGCCAACCGGAGGTAACACTCTCACCTCGGTTTTCTCTCTCTCTCTCGCGTTTCACTTCTCTCACGGGCTCTCTCTCTCTAGGTTCGCTCACCATTCGGTTGGCCGAGACCAAGCCGTCGTCGGAGGTCCCGTGGTGGCGAGGAAGGTCGCCGGAGGTCTCACACTCTCTCTCTCTCTCCCGTGAGCACTCGACCACTCTCCCTCTCCTCACGGTTTGCTCTCCCTCTCGGCTCACGTTTCTCTTCATTTCTCTTTGTTTTTGTTGTTGTTCGTCACACTTGTTACGTGTGCATGTGGTTGCCGTGACGAGGACCGGCCGTGGGCGACCTCCAGGAGACCCACCGGAGTCCAAGACGTCCCGAACCACCCCCCCGCATGGCCCATGCAAAGTACTTGTTGTATACATACAACAAACTCGGTTTTTGCTAGGTGTTGACCCTCTCGCCGGAAAAGGCCCTCATCGGCGGCGCCACCGCCGGACCACCGGGACCGGAACGTGTCGGGGACCCCACCAAAACTCGTATGTGGGTCCCACAACCCTAAAAGTGGCCAAAAACAGTTTTATAGGTGCAAAGGAATCGATATTTCATGTGATGTGTACGTTGGAGGCTCGCCGGAAACCACCATCGCCGGCGGTCCTACCGGTCGAACCACGATCATTAAAGGTTGTCGAGGTCTCACTTAATATTAGTTGACGTCTAGCAATCCTCGGCTAAGTCCGAAACAAACGTACGTAAGGCTTTTGGAATTAGTTCGTGTGATGCCATCGTCGAGTCGAAAAAATATATAGTTGCTATTCAAACGTCGCGCGTGGCGATGAATGGCTATGACGTCGTGATCATGTTGCCGGTCCGCGAGACCATGACGTGACCCGCATACGATCGAGCCGAGCCTATGACTCGCGATGAAGCGAATACGTAGTTTGTCTTCAAAACCCGAGAGAGAGTGTCTTCTTTTATTTATTAAAATGTATGACCGTCCGAGCCATTCAAAACATTGGAAATAATGATAAGTTTAAACCTAAGTGTTAGTGAATGACTCGACCTAATAACACGAGTTTCCGACCTTGTCAGGTAACGGGAAACTTGAGGATACGCGTTAGGAGTCGCGGGAGTTTTACGTGGATTACGATAATCTCAGGTAAGTACACTTGCCTTAAAAAGCATTTGTACGTTAGTAAGCCAGCAAAGAAGATATCATGTGATTCATTTTCACTTTTCTTGTGTTCGTTATTATCCCATCATTGGCATTCCATTCTATGTTCTTGTATGTGTGTTCTTGGCATAAGTACGTCTCGAAGGTACATGCGCCCGCACTAGAAGGGATAAAACGCGGGCACTCGAGCGCACGAGTGTTTGACCACCCCTAGTGATTGTGTGATACCATGTACTGGATTGTTGTGGATGGTTGTGGATTGTTGTGGTATTGTTGTGGAATATGGACTACTTATTGCCTCTCTTGACTCGTAGAACACGCATGTTTCGATTGCTATCATTTCCAGTCTGTCTATCATGCATTCTTGCTTATTTATATTCCCGCATTTCAGTACCCGCATGATATTTAGACTGTCTTGTTTGTCGTTTCATGAATTACTGTTATATTCTTCTGGCTTTACTTTCAATTTCTCTCAGCTTGCTCACCGTCTAGTTTGTGACGGTGGGTGCGATAAGACGGAGAGCAGTAGGGGCAAGGGACCGTGTCTAGGAGACTTTTTGTGAGCAGCTGGACGTGAGGTACCGAGATGTAGGCTCGTACCTATCCTTTTTGTATGACGTTTATGTATATACATATATGGTTGTTTTGGAACCGGGAACTAGGTTTGAGGTGATTTCCATAATTTCATTTTGTTGACTTGGATATGACTGTCTTGGGGGTTTCCACATTTATATAGATTCCTAATTTCCCTTGATTGAGTTATTTCCCATTATTTGATTAGAATATGATTTTTGCTTCCGCTGTATTATAACTGCAATAACTCTTTCATAAACCTTAAAAACCTTAAAATTTTGATAAGTTGAGGCTGACTAGGCTCGTCCAGTTCGCTGAGAAACTGACTCGGGACCTGCACGGGTCTAGGCCGGGCGTACCCAAATGCATTGGGAATTTGGGGCCGTCACACGCCAATGTACAACCGAGAGTATGAGCACATTCTCGGTTGTACACCACCGACACCACATTACCTACCACTAATTGTAGCTCTCGTCATGTCTCGACCGAGAGAACTAGAGTACTCTCGGCCATGCGTAACCGAGACACTGTGAACTCTTCCGGCCTTTGTGGCCGAGACTTCGAATTCCCAAAAATGTAGCTTCTGTCTCGGCCATGCGAGGCCGAGACGGTAGCTACGCATCTCGGCTGTGTGGCTGAGAACCGCGAATTCCCATTTCTTTAACTATTCAGCCGAACCCTAACTTGGAGACTAAATCGGCTCACACCACGACCCTACGAACTACAAAAAAGCCGTAAACAGAAGGAGAAACACAAGGCAAGACACGGGAAACATGATTTCGGGGATTCCTCTCATTGGTCGGTTCAAACCAAATGGGTTCTTGCACAACTGTTCGGTGAAGGTGGTGGTGGGGGTGGTGGGGTGTGAGGGTTTTTTGCACGAGGGGTATTTTCGGTATTTCGGGTCTAATTTTTTGGTGCCCCAGGTAAATCGGTTTGTGCCCACATTAACTGGGTGCCTTCATTAATAGGTGGGGTGCCCTTAGCGGCCCTCATATGTAGCTGTTTGTGCATAACCTCGAAGCGACACGTGTTACAGGCTGGCCAATGGCACGTTGCCACGTGGCAGGCATTAATGGTCTATTGTCTCTTATTCTACCCACCACATAACACGTAACACAAGGCAAACTGTCCGGCGTCCGATCACTACGAATAAATACTCCATTTTGAGTATTTTTCTGCCACCAATTCAACCGCGCACTCCGTTTCACCTGAAAACAACTAAAAAATATAATTAAATATTTATTTTAGAAACTTTGCATAATTATACATACTAAAATAGTCTACTAAAAGTATATAAAAACCAACTTATCAAATACCCCCCAAACTTAAGAATTTGCACGTTCCGAGCAAAGGTGTAAATGACAAGACAGGCTAAACTAATCTATGCCTATACCTATACCTACACCTACACCCTATGCAGAATTCATGGAGTCCCTTTGATTTACATAGTCGCCAAATTAACAAGTAACTCATAAAACTTCAAAGTTATGATATGTCAAGACTTGTAACTCAAACACAATTAAGATCACACTTTAAAGACATAGATCCGGTCAAGATAAATGCCGTCAACTACTCACGAGTTTTCTTGGTCTATAAATTCAACCATGCAAGTTTAAAATCTCACTTAATCAAGTGAAAGCACTCGAGCTAAATCTCCTATATGAGAAGTTTTCACAACTTCCTCCTTTATTCATCTAATTATCTCTATTTTTCCTCAAGTTTTTCTTTCCAGTTGTACGATCCCTGCTACATTTCCTGCGTACCGTTTTTCTAACTTTTCCCACCACAAGTTTCCTTGGTCCATTTCCTATGGAAACTTGTGGGACTCTCTATTTCTTAGAAAAACTTCCGTTAGCCCTTCTCACCTTCACTATAATAAAGCAAATCCCCCAATGTGGGTCAAAATATTAATACATGCGTAAGTCTAACCGTATACTCCCTTTTGTTATCTAGCACAAAATCCAACCATCAACTAAGTCCCTAATGAGCTACAGACTCGATTGAGTGTTTCTCCTAGTTTTCTATAAGTTTCAAGTCAAAAAGGCAACTGTAATTTACTCATCCATAACCAAAGGCATGAACAAAGTTTCGAGTGACTCTAAATAACTAATAAAAATAAAAAATATATATTAAATACATATATTCATGAAAGTGTATCAAATCCTAATGAAATGAGAAAGGAATATGAATGGGCAAAAAATGAAAGAAATTGAAGAAATGATATAAAACGCCACCATTACCATCCGATATCCGTATATAACCGCATGAAAAATATGTTGGGTTTGGGGTTCATACACAGCGGAGATTACAAAACAATTTTGACAAAAACCCCCAACAGGATCCGAATCTAATTCCATTAAAACGTTTAAACCAAGAAAACTTAATCATACCTCGGTCGCAAAATACTTTTCTGAAGGTTGATCGATCTATAAGGCGCTGCCAACGACGAACGCCCTCTACCAGCAGTCCACACACGAACGGCAGCCGATATTCGAAGTGTCAGCTTCAAGAGAATACCAAACCTTTTTGTTTCTCTCCAAAACGATCCAGAGCGTACCAGAAAACCCTAAGTCATTTCTTAAATGAAAAATAGAGTTTCGGCCCTTAATCTTTCGTGCGTGTGTTCTAACTTAAAGCGTCTATTTATACAATCCTTGTATATAGACAGTTAAGTAAATTATACATAACTACTGAAAGAAGTATAAGTGTAATACACCACAAGGACGTTTTTGTCATGAATTTTATCATATAAAATTCATTTTTCTAACCATCTTATAATCTCGCAAAATCATTCTTAGTGTGCGACCCAATAGGCTCATACACGTTGGCAGTGTACCAAAACACATTTTGGTATACAAGTCGTAAGCGGACTCTAGCAAGACATTATGACTACCCAAGTTGTACGAATATCAAATCGATACAACCTAATCAATAGTGTATATAACATCATTTTGTCACACGATATCCTTTTGATCAAACATAAGGCATGAAATTGTCATCCAACATGTTCAATCGTACTAGTCTCAATTTCTAGGTCTACTGAAAACATCCAAGTGACATTGATCAATATCAATTCACTTAGACTAGGCCTTTTAACGGTCTAACACACCGAGGGATCCACTGGATATCTCTTTTTATATGAGAGGGACAAATTCTATCTTGATTACACAACTTCATCACATTGCTCACACAATAACAAATCACAACCTTTATATTCGTCCAGTTAAAGACAACATTTGATTGTGTCAAATCACTGTGTTCCTAATGTTGAAGTCTCTGGTAATCTCAAGTCAGAGGACTGAAAAATATACCTATCATGAGAAACAACTATAACTTAATCCATGTGATGTTCTCATAGAGAGTCATTCCAGTACTTTGTTCCCTAACAAGTACTTGTGATCTTGTTTATATCCCTATACGTATAATCATCATATGATCATCAATCAAGACTCACACTAGTCTTAATTCATTATAGTTCCTAGTATAATGATCGACTAGGGACATTTAGGATATTTCTGCAAATACCCATGGATCTTATTATAATGTAAATATGTAAATTAATTATAATAAACAGCAAATGAAATCCTCTATTTTATTAACTAAAAGTATTCATAAAGACAGTTAATGGATTGACCTAGGGTACATGCACGAACAAAATAAACGATCTCACCTATGGTTTTTCACAAAAGAATCCATCCAAAATAATTCACAATCCCTAAAACACCCCCTAACTTATTCTGAACCTTGTCCTCAAGGTTCAAAGCAAGTCGAGAGGTCTACACTTAGAAAACAAACAAGATGGTTAAAGAACATGATAGATATAAGATGAAGGAAATGATACAAATTCATGGAAAATGATAAAAAAATACAAAAATAAATAAAACAAATGATACTTATAAAAGTTTGGGTTGCCTCCCATTAGCGCTTTTGGTTAAAGTCGTTGGCTCGACTTGGTCTGAGTCTGTCAATCAGTATAGACTGATGTTGCAAGTGAGACGACCTCCACATTATGGCTCGAGAAGTCTCCATAGAAGATCTTCAATCCATGGTCGTTCACCTCCAATGCATTACCAGTCTCCAAACTATGAATCTCCACTGCTTTGTGATCATACACCGCAATCACAACATATGGTCATGTCCACCTCGGTCTCAGCTTACCTGCAAAAATCTTAAGACGTAACTGAAATAAAAGCACTTTCCGACCAACACAAAAAGATTTTCTAGAGAGATTGCTATCATGGAACATTTTTGTTTTCTTTATAAATCCGCACATTTTTGTTTTCTTTGAAAGGTAAGGAGATAGCTCACTCGAGGTGATATAGTTCACCAAATCGGCGTACTAGGGGAGATCTTCCATAATGGCATAGATGTACTCATCAGGGAAATCATCCAAAAGAGGGGTAGGACTCTCACCATTCTCAATTCTGTTGAGATGGTCTGCGACTAGATTCTCTACACCACTTTTATCTTTGATTGTGATGTCAAACTTCTGTAGTAGGAGTATATACATCTAATGAGCCTAGGCTTGGCATCCTTTTTACACATCAGGTAATTCAACTCAGCATGATCAAAGTAAATGATAACCTTGGTTCCTAAGAGATAAGGCCGAAACTTCTCAAGTGCGAAGAAAACCGCAATGAGCTCCTTCTCAGTAGTGGTGTAGTTCATCTGAGCCACGTCTAGAGTACGAGAAGCATAGTAAATGACATGTGAAGCTCTCCCGACTCTTTGTCTTAAGACTGCACCCACTACGTAATTACTAGCATCACAAAATTTCAAATGGAAGCTCCCAATTAGGGGCCTGAATCACTGGTGTGCTAGTAAGTGAGTCTTTCAGTGCATCAAATGCACTCTTACATGCCTTAGCAAACTCAAAAAGTATGTCCTTTTGAAGTAGATGGCATGGGGGTTGTGTGATCTTTGAAAAGTCCTTGATGAAACGACGGTAAAAACCAGCGTGTTCAAGGAAAGATCTAATCTCCCGGACATTCGTAGGGTAGGTAAGTTTCTTGATAACATCAATTTTAGCTTGGTCTACCTCTACACCCCTGGCTGAGATAATGTGTCCCAAAATAAGACGTTGGTCCACCATAAAATGACACATTTCATAGTTCAGAACTAGGTTATTCTCGATACACCTGTTGAGTACATTTATCGAATTGATGAGAAAACTATCGAATGAATCACCGTAAATAGTAAAGTCATCCATGAAGACCACAATGAAATGCTTAACAAAATTTGAAAAGATATTCACCGTGCACCTTTGAAAGGTGGATGGTGCATTGCATAACCCAAAGGGCATGCGCCGATAGGCAAAAGTGCCAAACATACAAGTGAAGGTCATTTTTTCCTTGTCTTCAAGCGTTACCGATATCTGATGAAAATCATAATAACCTCAAGACAATAGTAATGAGAACGACCGGCTAGTCTCTCCAACATTTGATCAATGAATGGTAAGGGGAAGTGATCCTTCCTAGTGGAAGCATTTAACTTCCTATAGTGAATGCATACTCGCCATCCATTTTGAATGCGGGTTGGAACCAACTCACCATATGAATTTGTGACTATTGTGACTCCCAATTTCTTAGGGACCACCTGGACAGGGCTTACCCATTTACTATTAAAAATGGGGTAAATCATGTTAGCATCAAGGAGCTTCAGTATCTCCTTCTTCACGACATCCATCATGAGCGGATTGAGCCTCCTTTGGGCTTCTCTCGTAGGTTTTGACCCTCCCACCATATATATATGATGCATGTAAGTGGAAGGGCTCAAACCTTTGATATCCGCTATGGTCCACCCGATATCCTGTTTAAACTCCTGAAGTCCTCGAATGAGCCTCTCTTCCTCCAAATGTGTAAGTTTGGTTGAGATGATCATAGGGAGTGTGTCATTCTCACCCAAAAACATATACTTTAGGTGCTCAGGTAATGGCTTCACCTCAAGTGTGGGAGGTTTAACCAAGGAGGGAGAAAGTTCAGAGTCAGAAATAGGCAACTCCAAATAATAGACACTTGGGGACAGGGGTTGGAATGAATCTAACTTGAAAACAACATCCTCTACATCAGTATTGAAGGTCAGAACATTCTCGTGGATTTGATTAGTGTCGAGATGATGCTCTAAAATTACTTTAACTTCATCATTGCCATTTGTAAGCAAGGTCTGCTCAATGAGTGGATCCATACAGACCATGGTACACACTACAGACGGCGCATCACTGGGGTCTCGCATCACGTCATAGATGATAAACTTTATGACTTCACCGTCAAAAATTCATGGTAAGAGATCCAGCATTAACATCTATCTTCGTCTTCGTCACTTTCAAAAATGGACATTCAAGGAGTACTAACGAAACATTGGGGAATAGCTTTTACTTTATATCTACCACTACCACGTAGAAATCAGCAGGAAACACAAACTCGTTCACTTGGACTAGAATGTCCTCGAGAACACCAACGGGCCTAACAACTGAACGATTTGCCAACTGAATGACAATACAAGTCTCCTCTAATGGGCCTGCATGCAATGTCTCATAAATAGACAATGGTATGACATTAATGGAAGCGCTCAGGTCGCACATAGCCCTCTGAATGCTTACATCACCTATAACACAAGGTACTGAGAACATCCCAGGATCCTTGCATTTAGGAAGCAACTTCTTCTGTAGGATAGTCATGACGGTTTCTCCCATTTTGACTTTTTTTTGCCTTTCAGCTCCCCTTTGTTAGTGCATAGTTCCTTAAGAGACTTTGCGTACCTAGGGACTTGCTTCAAAGCGTCAATGAGTGGATTATTGACTTTCACTTGCCGAAAGGTCTCGAGTATTTCTTTCTTTTCCTCTTTTTTTCTTATCTAAGATGAGTCTTTGTGGAAAATGAGGTTTAACCTTAAATGTGGGTGGTGTTTCCTTTTGAGTAGTTACCATCTCTTTAGGGATGAATGGAGTCACCACTAACTCATGTTCTTCCTCATTTGCCTAGTCTTTGGCATCATATGACATTGTTCTTTTTGGGTCCCTCCAGCTTTTTACCACTTTGGAGTATAACTGCGTTAGCACTCGCTTTAGGATTCGGGTAAAGTCGCGAAAACAACTTTCCCTTATCCTCGAGACGTCCATTCTGTTGTGTCATTTAGTCCACTTGAACTTGAAGAAGTCAGACCGCTGAGTTGGTATTGCTGATGGATTTCTCGATGGTAGCCTTGAATTGGGCCATTTAACTCATAAATTGGCTTTATTAACCCATAAAGGTTTTCCACATATCCTCAAGTAAAGAGGAATTATTGGATGGTTTAGGCAACAGTTGACCTCTAGGGATGAAGGTCTGATAGTTCTGATTTTGAGGCTCGTAACTGAAGTCAGGTTGTCCCTCCTTGTTGCATGATTATATGTATTCCCAAATGGGACTCTAGATGGTCCATGGAACTTATTACCCATGGCATTAGCCTATTGATTGTCCTCAAAGAGAATAGGACATTCATCAGTTGCATGATTTGTAGCAGTACATTAGCCGCAAACTTTGACTTGCACTTTGCCATAGTAGAGGAGAAGTTCCATCATGGAGGTTAGTTAGTCAATTTTCTGGTCAGAGGAACTCGAGACACACCTTGTAGTTAGGCTTCGGTAAGCAGTAGCATCAAGATTGCCATAAAGGTGTGACTGTTGTGTGATGTCCTCATACAATTGCTTTATTTGGGTTGGAGTTTTGTCTCGAATGTGACCCCACGCACATTATCAATCATGCGTCGTTCTATAGGCGACATGCCAACCTAGAAGAATCGAGCTATGGCTTTCTTAGAGTGGCCATGCAACAGACAACTAGCAATTAATCGCTTATAGCGATCCCAATATGCGTCAAATGATTCGCTCGACATCATTTTGATGCTGCATATATTCTTGATGAGCCGAGCAACTCTATCCTCGGGGAAGTATTCATTCAAAAACGTGTTTGCAATTTTATTCCAGGAGTTAATGCAGCCATGTGGAAGGTAGAAAAGCCATTCTTTGGCTTTGTCTTTAAGGTAAAATGGAAAAGATCTGAGCTTTATCGTTTCCTCATCCATATTAGAGGGTTTTATTGACATGTTGTTAGTATGAAACTCCTTCAAGAAAGTGACAGGATCTTCATTCTCCCTACCATGGAAAGATGGTAGGAGATGAATGAACCCAGACCTCAACTCAAAGTCTCTGGCATTATCCGGATAGTTGATGCAGAGGGGTTATTGCACCAAAAGAGCTTGAAGCTCTTAATTGGCGTGACCCATGGTGATTTCGCAATTTGCAGTCGTGTTCAGAGGATTTTAGCTTTCTTGTTGCCTAAGTTGGGTCTCTCTAGTCCACCTATGAAATGTTTTTTCTGGTTCAGGATCGAAAGGTAACAATGGACCAGCCGATTTTGACCGATTAAGGTGTTGTAGCATAAAACTAAGAAAAAGAAAAGAAAAGAAACCTAAACTCAGAGTAAGGACTAAGTCCTCGGCAACGGCACCAAAATTTGGTCACATGTCGTGCGTGCCAAATATAACCCGCAATCGAATTACCAACCACAAGGGTGTAGTAGTCGTCAACACGGGGTCGAATCCACAGGACTTGAGTTTTACTCCAAGTTAACTAAAAATGGGGGGTTTTCAGAAAGTTCAATGAAATAATTAACTAGACTAGCATAAATAAACGTTCGCAAAAATAATATCAATGAGAAGAAATCACTTAAGTCTATGGTTCCACAAGCAAGAATCAAGATTCAATGGCATTTAATGGTCCTCAATCATTCCAAAAAGTTATTAATTTAGTTTCTCCAAGATTAGATATGGAAAATCGACGTCCGCCAAAAATTTCTAGTTCCCCTAATCTCGATAGCTAGGACGTCCGCCACTAACTATTTCTCTAATTAATGTATAACTGTAGACATCCGCCTATCGGGTTTAACACATTAACCACAGTAATTTGGGTCTGCGGGAACACTAATCCTAAATAACTAGATCGCATTCGCTTCAGATTTAACCTAGATTCAATTGTTGCACACTCAAGAACCGAAGGGTTTTACTGCAAATAAGTGAGTGTTTGTCACTTTATTTGTCCAAAAGCATAATTACACGGATACTAATGGTCCAAAAAACTATAAGATATCCACCTAAAAGCATGCACTGGCCACTAGAAATTGCTCTCTGGAGGTGAGAGAAACTTATTTTGGGGGTTGTTCTCGTAACACGTGCGTCAAGGAGCATCTAGGGACTGTTTTTGGAGTGAAAATAGGTTTCGTACATGTGTCTACACCGCATTAGCTGAGAGTGCGGCCGCGCACCATGTGTCAGCCCCTGATTGGAGAAGACCGCTGCTAATGACGTCTCAGGTGGTTGAGAGTGCACCACGTGTCGGCCTGAAGTGGTGTTTGGTTCACGCGAGTTCGCTCCATGCATGGGACAAGTTCGTTTTTCGTATCTCGATGAGTATCCGTTAGCAAATGAAGCGAGACAAAACTGGTTTTGTTGTGATGTGATGATGTGAGACAACACGTGGCGACATCTGATTGGTTGAGTAAATGGAGACGCTGACGTGGAGACTGGCAATTGGAGAGAAACGTTGTTGTTTCGCACAGTTTTGTGCGAAGATGTGGTTATCTGTGCATAACTTTGAAGCGACACGTGTCTCAGGCTGGCCAATGGCACGCTGCCACGTGGTAGGCATTACTTGGTCTACCGTCTCTTATTCTACCCAATGCGCAACACATAACCCGAGGCAAACTGTCTGACGTCCGATCACTACGAGTAAATACTCCATTTTGAGTATTTTTCGCCACGAATTCAACCGTGCACTTCGTTTCACCTGAAAATGACCAAAAATATAATTAAATATATATTTTAGAGACTTTGCATAATTATATATACTAAAATAGCCTACTAAAAGCATATAAAAATCAACTTATCAATACTGCTTGACCTTAATGCGTTCTTAGTGTAAAAGTTTTGTTTATGTATCTGCTACATTGCTTAATATTGATATTCTGTAAATCTTCACGTTTTTCTCTAAGAAGATAAAAAGGCTCCAGTGATTGTTTATGTATAGTGTGATTTAGGTTTCATAACCTAAATTTGTCAATAGGTTTTATAATAAAAGTCAATGTCGTTTCCAACACTTGGAATCACACCTTATTCAATCTTGAACCTTATGGTATGCTAAAAATTTAGTTTATGTTGTAGAACTTATTAGAGTGAGTTTAAAACATTTTCAACTCACGGCAACTTCCTACGACGTTAACACATATCCATATTGCAATCATTAATTCTTTATATTAGCTTGAAAGTTTGCATTTCGTAACCATTTACAAGACTCATATCTTTCAAACCTCTTCAAATCCAATAACATTTCTCAAGTGCTTCTAAAGTACTTAAGAATGTTATCAATAACTATATAGTGCCCTTCTTTGGAATATTTATGTATGTTTTGCCCCAAACATATGACATATTAGGTTGAATGCAAAGTATAACATATTTAATGATTCTCATAGCTAATTGTATGGAATCATATTCATATTGTCCCACTCATCATTTGTCCTAAAACTTTAAGTCTTGCATAGACTTATGTAATAAGACATAAGTAAGAATTCTTTAAAGAATCTCACACACTAAAACCTTTTCAGTTATTTTTCTATATAGGCACTCTAATTTAAACTAATTTGCCTCTTAGATCTATATCATAAGGATATAGGCCTAATTATCTAAGAACTTCATCGAGAAACTTTTCCTTAACCAAGAATTGACATTTTGCAAGGTTAGGTCATCGTTTCTAATGAACATTATATCATCAACATACAGATTTAGATAATTTCACTTCCACTAACCTTTACGTATACACAAGGTTTATCTTCGATTCAATGAAAATAATTCATTTATTATTTCATCAAAATAAAGACCAAAACTCTAATAAGCTTACTAAAATATACAAATGGATTCTTTAAGCTTGGATACCTTTCTAAAATTCTCAAGATAATCTAAACCTTTAAGTTATGTCATATACACCTTTAACGGGCATAGATTGACAATCATTTTTCGTATCTTATAGTCAAACTATTAAGTAATGACAATTAGAGTTCTAGAACTTGAGCTTAGTTGCTGGTGAAAAATCTTATTATAATAAAATCTTGATTTAGATTGAAATTTTTCGATAAGCCATGTTTTTAAGTATGCTCCCTTTTTGTTTTTCATGTCTTTTTAAATTATTTACATCCAATGGTCATACCACTTTCAAGTAAATAAATTAAGTTTCAAACATGAATAACGTACATGAATTTAAATTCATAGTTCATTAATACTTAGTCTCTTCATCTGATCTAGACGAGACATGTTTCTTAATAAGTAGTGAAACATTCTGATCCAGTATCGAAAATATATAACAACTATCAATACTGAAACCACACCTAAAAGGGGGTGAATTGGGTGTATCAAGAAGTTATCGCCTTTTTAAAATATTTCGATACATAACAATGTTATATGCTCAAGCAAGCCCAAATATGACCGCAATGCGAAGGTGAAGGGGGTAGAAGAGATGGAGATAGAGACATGGTATTTATAGTGGTTCGATCCAACTTATCTACATCCACTACCTAACTTCCCCGGTTAGGATTTCCAAATCCCCACTTAAATTATGATTAAGTGTTACAACCTAAACATACAAGCTTATAATGCCTAATGTACAAATTAGGACTTCCCCACCTAGCTGCAACTAGAATTTGTGTCTAGCCTCAACTAGGTCTTCCCTTCAACTTAGATCTCACTAAGTCTTACAACAAAGTTTGTCAATACAAATAAAGATTTTCTTTACAAAGCAAGATGGTAGTAAGCTCAACTCTTACAAGCCTTCCTAGAGATGAAACACTCAAATGCATGCAAGAGCGAACTCGACTAAGATATGTATTTGTAAACTTTAATGTATACTCAAATCTTAGTAAAAAAAAACAGTGAAAAAGATATTGATTAAGCATGATCGGTTTCAAATCAAATGAACAAGTGGTTTTGTCTAAAAATCAAGATTAAGCACAACAACTTGTTCAAATAAGACCTAGGTTTTGTAAAAACAAGTTAAAGCACAAGAGACCCTAGGCTTGTATGTATGAGAACACACCAAATAATTTCCAACCAAATATTATATTCAAAAATTACAGATTAAGCACAAATAAAGTATGAAATCAAGAAATCTTACAACCTCAAGTGTATAATCTGAAAATGGGTTTGGAATGTGAGTTGTAAGCTTGTGAACATTTTTTTGATGTCTCCAAAATCGCCGAGACAACGACTTCATGTTTATTCAAGTGTATGCAATTGAAAATCAAGCACAATGTGAGTTGGAACTTGGATTTTGAGAGTATGAGTAGTGAAAGTAGTGTTCTTGGTGTTCTCTTTTTGTTCTTTGTGTTTTGATTTTGGTGTCATGTGTTTTATGGACTTGTGACCATTTTGATTTTTATTTTGCACCCAAAATTCAAATTACAGGTGGAGATTTAAACTGCCAGAATCTCTATCAAATGATAGGTAGCGCACTATGCTTTTCGTATAGCGTGTTATATACATGTGTACCATGCTATGCAGACTATGTAGCGCTCTATGAATTGTAGGGGCCTAAAAATAATTTCATTTGCATTTGGTTCAAGCAACTCCCAACCTACATGCATCTCTCCTTAACTTTTGAAAACACTTCACACAAGTTTAATAAAGTTCATTGCACATGTTTGGACAACCTGTATGATTTCACAAACTTCAAAAATTTAATTTCCCGATTTCGTGAAACATATAAGGGCTTTTCTACAAATATTTTTGATGTGCACTCAAAAACCATCCAAATGACTATCGGTGCGATCAAACACATGTTAAAAAGTTTATACACATAAAATACATGTTTTAAAACGTGTTTGCATGATTTAAAACAATTTGAAACTTACATATTTGGAAATCATAGATTTCATGACTTTAAGTACTTGAAAATCTGAAATTCATGGTATGCATGATTCTAATGCATTTGGCTTGAAAGAATGGAACTTGTATACCTTACATGAGTTTTACAATGATGAATTTAATATTCCAGTCTTCGTATTCTTGTACGAGCCGAGTCTTGAGCTTGTCCGACTTCATTTCATTTGCTTGACTTGTACGTTGAGCATAGCTTCAACTTTCACTTTACTTGACTTGAACTTTGAGCAAAGCTTCAACTTGTTGCTCATTCCTATTATACTTTAACGTTCTGAAACACTTAAGGGTAGTGTTAGAATACTCTCACTTTGTTTGTTGCCATCAAAATCTCAATCGGGGCGTAAGTGACAAACACTTGGTCCAACAAATACAACTATCAATAATAATAAATTTCATATTTCTCTGGCCAATTTCTTATAATTCTAGATTTTCAAGAGATATATGTTACTTGTGTATACTCAACCAATTCAAAACTTTATTGAGCATCCTAAAGTAGTTCAGTTCTTATTTGTAGTTGTTGAACATTTCTAGATTTATTTTATTCCTAATAGTGTCTTTGAAATAAACTCTTTATTTAAAAGGCATCATTTTGAGCAACAAACAATTTGTTCTCAATTGTACAAAATAGTATCATAATGTTAAACCACACTTATGATAACAAATGACTTAGGCATCAAAATATAAGTGACTAAGCATCTTACACAAGTCTCACTGCCTCAAATCTCAAGAAAATACAAACTTAGATCTTTTATTTCATATCTTATAACGAGTTTTATCAACCACTTTAAAGAAAATAAGGTTTAGTACGAAACGTAGTGGTTTCTAAAGTATACCCTTAATAGAAGATCATAGGAAGGTCTGTGTGACTCATCATCGATCGAATTATATCTTATAAAGTTCAATTTTTCCTCTTAAAGCATCATATCTCTAGCGACGTTCCTAGTAGATTTATTTATAAGATATTCCCATAATTTCGAAAATGGCCATTTAAACTATTGGCTCAAATATTATCCACCTTTATCATATCAAAGTATATTAATAGTTTACCAAGTGATTTTTTTAAATACTCATTTTGAATGTTCACAACAAATCAAAATTATGTCTTCCTGATCGAATTTGTAATTCATTATAAAATGAACAATTCTATTCTATGAATAACTAAATCCATTCTTTAAGGCTTATCTTTAGAATTGGGCAAAGTCTAGCTCACGACTAAGGTTTATGTGTCTGACACAAACACCTTTAGTAGCTTTTACCTTCCCTTTGTCTTTCTTTACTAAGTTCTTTATGTTACGAGCTATCAAATATATGTCAACGGTCGCCTTTTTTAATATTCTACCTTACATTTTTAAACATTATATGCAACTATAAATAGATATCTCCATGTCATTCATATTATATAGTTCAAAACAATTTCGATGAATTATAGATCAAATTTATTGTCAACTTTTGGCACATGAAGATTCAAGCCTTTTGAGATAATTAATATAATCATTTCATATTTTAAACATAAATACATATTAATAGGTTCTCAATCATTTTACAAGAATCGAGGAATTTTGTAATCATATACGCTTCCCATATGACTTACCATTAGAACATTTCCTTTAGTGTCACTATCATGTCATTAGCTTCCACGTTCCTAAATCTTTCCTAAAGTACGATTTTATATTTGCTAACATGACATATAATTGTCGTACTAATAGATGGTAGTTTAAAAGGAACCATTAATTTAAGACATACATTCTTATTTTCATTGTTGATAACATTTATCAATTTTTCAAATAAAATCAGGGAAATTAGTCTTAGACATTATCTTATCCTTCTTAAGGATTGAACGCAATTACTCTGGGTTATCGTTACAAGGATTCTAATATCTACACTTAGAAGATTATGCACAATAATTTATTATTGTGTATAATCAAGTTATTGAAATTCCTGCTAAATCAATAACCTTCGTAAATATTAATTTAGTGGTCTAAGATCCATATTTTATTTAATTTTGAGACAACTAGATCATGACACTCAAAATCAAGCTATTTAAGTAGGTAATCTTTACTGATTACATCACATGCAAGTCTTTGGTTCTTTATGAGACCTAGACATCATATGTCACAACATGTTTGTCTCATTCATGCCTAAAACCTAAAACCGTTTTGATAGCTTTATTAAGTCAAACCAATTTAAAAATCTAGATAACCATTACTCGACTTGCCTCACCAAGATAACACAATGCACCCTGTAGAAGCAGGCCTGTATTAATGTGATCGAGGCCTTGACAAGTGTTCATAAATTAGGTGGAATTAACTTAAAATTTTAATCAAGGAATTCTTTTAATATTTATGATCCTTTTATATTTTTATGGTGATTAATTCTAGCATTTCTTTTAATTAGGGAATGTCCTATATACCTAATATGCGTAAAATAAAGATCATAAAATAAAAATAAGAAACAATTTCATGTACACAAGCATCATAAAATTAAAATTCAATAAATTTAAATACTATTCATTAATAGAAAAGTTTTTTATGCATAGTTGGATTAGCCTATCGATGTGGGTGGGGTCAAAAAGGCGTTAATCTATGCTTAGAAATTTGATTATCGAATAAGAAAACCCAATTATACCAATCTTATTACTAAAATCAATTAATTAACAAATCCCATCTAATGGGTGCCACCTTGGCCTATGTGCGAGGCAATGTGTGAATCGATAATCAAATTATGATTTGAGTAACCATGACTTCTAAATATTCCAATAAGGGCGTACTTTGTACGTATCTAATAATGGAATTAGTTTCAACAAATAAAGAACATGCAACAGATGTCTTGGTACCGCATGATTGATCCAAAAACGACCATCAATTATGATTATATCACATTTTTGCTTGATTAATACATATAGGAATAATATTTATCAACCTAACACACCCACGGAAATATTTCTCAATCTGCCACATTTTCCGCCACGTCACTGCCACATCACCCGCCACGTCGAAATTATAGTTCGTCAGATGCAAAACATGATTGCAAGTCACGTTTTCTTTTCTTTTTTCTTGTGTAAATCTTTTTCCCTTTATTCTTTTGATAGTTAACTAGCATTATGTTAAGGCTGACTTATTTTCAATAAAACTAAAGGTTTCAAATTAGTCAACTAGTATATTCGTATTTTTTATTTTGTTGCCAATACAAACTAGTAAAAAGTTTGAAGTTACAATAGGTTTATGGCCTTATATTTTACAACAAAAGCTTTAAAACACAAGAAATTTACAAAATTCATGAAATTAATTTTAGTCAATGGAAAAATTAGAATTGCTATAAATGAAGAACTTGCAAGTTGATCAACTACAAAGCAATAATATAAACAAAAAAATGTCTTGTTATTGTTAAGAAAAAGTCCTAGTCTAACCTCAAATAATGACTTCCAGTCCCACAACGTGTTCTCATTACAACTCGCACATTACGATTTAAAGCTAATGGCACATTCGAATGGCCCATATCAGCAGGATTTTGAGCATCTTCTCGTTGAATATCATCGATATCATGCATTCCACCATCATGAGTACTTGTAGTCCCAGATAAGTTTATCATTATTGGACTTGCATTAAAATGACGTGAAGATGTAGGTGTCCTATCAAATTGAAAGGCTTCCGTAGCCTCGAATGCCATGTAGGGAGGAACTAATGGAGTATGTGGAGTCTCTAACTCATTTAGAGATATTGATGGAGTATATAGAGTCTCAAACTGGTTGAGAGGTATGGATGGAGTATACACTGGAGTGTCATGCCTCAAACATGTATCATCATGAGAAGATTGATGAGAAGCTTCAAATGAAGTGGGCATATTATGGATGCGATAATCTGCATGTATTGCAGTCAAAGTTGATGCAGCTACATCTCTAATACGTAGAATAGGCACATCATCACCCAATGTCAACTGATGAATTGATGTCATTCCATGTGCCTACATATAAAATATTTATGAAGTTGTATGCGAAAATAAAATCAAAACAACTATTTGAAAGACTTCATGATTGAATAAAAAAAATTGTACTTACCAATGCCTTAATAATAGCTCCACGATGAGACATGAATCTTCGTGTAATGCGATGATACCATTTCGTATACGGGTCATAAAGTTCCAATGGCTCCTCCAATAATTCATCATTCACAATATTGGAAACACCTTCGTTCCACATGCAGACATAAGCACTATGTTCTATACTCCAATCTTTATTTGTTTTCCCTCTCAAGTCAATCTTATGTAGCTCCGTGCATGTGCTATGTAAAGGTGGTATCCTTTGTTTCAAATCGAATTGTCGCATGACTCTATCAGGATTATACATTTCAACAACACAGAAGAAAAGTAAAGGTTCCCTCGTTAGCCGAATAGCACGACCACTGCTACAAACATAGACAGATCCCTTATCACGGTCTCAAGATACGGTTCCCAAATTACCTGAAGTCGTGAAAAACAACTTGAAATGAATAAAATCTAGATTTCACCATTGTACAAAAGGGTATTTGGAAAAATTGATTAAGTGTATTTCTTACTTCATCGGGTGTTTGCATATCAATCATTTCTCTGTATTTTGTTAGCACGTGCATTGATGTTCCTGTGGTCTCTAAGGCATGTCTCCACCTATAGAAATGTAAAAAACAACATAAAGCATGCATGAATATACATGTAGATAAATATACTCAAGTTTATTGACTATGTTAAAAAATTCTAATTACCTATGACCAAATGGAGGAGGTGGAAATAAATCTTCGTTTGGTATGATGTCGTTTCGAAGGACGCTTCTCATTATTGGTGCAAGAAAAAATAACATATCCCATGCCCATAATTGCAATAATATGACTAGACCTGCAATCTCTGCTCCATCAATGTCAGCGGCAAGACAAAATTGTCTGTATAGGTGAGCCAGAGTTGCACTACCCCAACTGTATTGTCATGCCGCCTCAAAATCCTCCAAAAATTGTAAATACGTGATGTGAACAAGATTGTTAGACTTGTTTGCAAATAAAGTTCCTCCAAGAAGTTGTAAGATGTATGCTCTTGCATGGTGTTGCACTTCCACGTCACCAGCATTATTTGGAAGGCTTGGAAACCATCTTGAAAGTTGGTGAATTTGGATTCGACCTCCATTCTTGTTGTTTTCAGGGAATGGGAAGCCTAGTTGTGTCAAACACAAGGCATCATAATCTTGCTCTACACGACCAGTGATTGGTAAATCCATCGACATGTAGCCCTAAAATGATTTGTACAACTTGTAGGGTAATAGTCATCTCGCCAACTGGAAAATGAAATGTGTGAGTTTCTAGCCTCCACCTCTCTACAAGTGCAGTAATGAGATGCCAATCAATTGCTATGAAACTTATTCGCATCGTCTCATAAAACTCAGCTTCCTTAAGATACCTAACTATTCGTTCATCTAGTGGGACCAATTTATGGAAATACGAGATTTAAGTTAAATTAGTTCAATTGTAGCTACGAAGCTATAAAAATATGCAAACATGCAAAAAGAAGTACTACCGGTCCATTCTAAAAGCGAGTAGATATATGTAGAGCTTGCATATACAACACTAAATCATCTATAGGTTCAGGATCCATATCTCGTTTGAACCCCAAATCATTAACAATGTTGTCATTAATACAAAAAACCAATGATGAAACAATACAATTAGCGATACATTTCATTCAAGAAACAATAAAATTAAAACAAAAGTGTGTGAATAATATGAAAACATGGTTTAATTGAAACAAAGTACATGCACCACATAACATAAGAAAGTGAACTAATACAAGAAAAATATGAGTGAATGCGAAAGATAAGACTTGAAAGAGCCTTTCACTATGAACCATAAGGTGGTTGTTCTTGCTGACGAGGAGAGCAAGTGCGCCTATTGTATCCATTCTGCTTACACTTACTACATCGCAACGTTGTTGGTGTTTCTCTCTATTCCTTCTCTCGTTGCATATGACGTGGTTGTTTCTGATTGCCTCTCCAATCCATCTCAGTTCGCAAACGTCTTGTTTGAGGACGACCTATTTTGACTCGCTTTCGAGATGGATCGGGCAGCAAGGTATGTGGAACTCTAGCGTTAGGCCAATAATCTTCGTGTGGAATGGGTTGGAAATTCATAGCATAACATTGACTATACACAGACAATCTGTAGTATGACTCAATGTACTGACGGTGATTTATGGCAACATTGGAGCAAACAGCTTAGAAATGGGAACATGAAATGCCAAAATACCGCCACTTCATACAAGTGCATCTACGTGCCTCCAATTTCACCATTTGCTTGTTAGACCATTTTCTCAAATGATAGCCACGTGCTGCAGTGATGACTTCAAATGTGTCATTTTCACGATTCACTAATGTAACATTGTGCTCTCCAACCACCTTTCCCCAACAACTTATCAAGTGCGTACTTTATGTCCCTTTCGCCCCTTCTTAGGGTTGCACCTATTTCGTCACATCCTTTGTTAAAGTAAGTCATGACACGATAAAATGTCAGTTGCACTAACGCGGTGACAGGGTAAAATCGTGTGTCTTTAAGGACACCGTTAAAGCATTCTACATTTGTTAAAAAAACCATATAAGTATTTGCTTATAAACGTAATATAAATCAAACACCTTAAATAAATAATAGTAAGAACATATAGACACAATGAATACCCGCTAGATTTGTAGTCATCCATCCGTATCGAAATCCTTTGTCGCATGCGTTGGTCCATTGTGTTCGATCAAGATCATTAAACCACGCAATACATTCCGCATTAATTTGTTGAAGTCCTTTCATGTATGCCTTAAATTTCCGTGGTTGATGTTGTGCACCGGCTAAGTACACCATATCCTTTAATTCTTTGCTCTCAAATCTCATGTTGAAATTACTGCATATGTGAAGAAGGCAAAATTTGTGTTGAGCCCTTTCATGGGTCAATCAATTTTAAGGATTATTCATTGCCAACAATATACCAGGGTGTCGATCGGAAATGACACATATACCATCTCTATTAGTTACATGATGTCGCAAATAAGCCATAAACCATCCCTAGTAGTCTTGACTTTCCTCATCAGTAAAGGCAAATGCTAAGGGAAATATATGACTATTACTATCAACAACAGTGGCTATTAAGAGTTTTTGTTTGTATTTTCCATACAAGAATGTGCCATCAATTTGTATAATTGGTCTGCAATGTCTAAAACATGCAATAGAAGGCGCAAATGCCCAGAAAACCCATTTGAATACAACCTCATTGTTGGCATTAGGCTCGCCATGCCTCCAATCGACACGTGTCCCTGGATTGCTTTCTTGAAGAGCAGCCATCCACCCAGCAACATTTTTTACGATTCTTCCCAATCTCCAAATATGGTAGCAATTGTTTTCTTCTTCCCCAACCAAACTTTCTTGTAATGAACATCATAACCGAATTTGTCCTTGATAATTTGATGAAGAACCTGGAATTGAGATGGACGGATCTCTTCTCGCCACATCTTCTATTTCACAGCATATAACGATGGAGTTCAAAAGAGCATGATCCTTGGACAGTTTTGTATAGATAAATGTATGTGGTCCTGCATATTTACCGATCTCAAACATTCCATGTGTTTTTCTTCTCGAACATCGCAACCTCCAATCACATCCATCTCAATGTTTCTTACAACGGACAAACCATACATGAAATTTTGATGTCTCATTCCATAACGACCTAGAAGGGATCGTTGCATTCTCATGGATGGGTTGCATTGCCTTAATACTCAATTCCATAAATACGGATGAAAGTACGGCAAATTCACCCACACCCATATCCACACCATCAATTCCAGTAGCCTCTTAATCGAAAAAATCATCGTTTCCAACTTCGTTCGAGATTGGAGGACAAGATAATAAGCCATCATCGGCTATGACTCGATTTAACGTATATCGAATTATACCATCATCAACATGATGAGCATCAACCCCTGCATCATCGACATCATCATCACTACTCTCTTCACTAGTATCCCCATCACTACCACAATAGTCATCATTTTCCTCAGTATTCACATCATCACAGGAACAAGCATCCTCGTCTACGTCGGGATTTGAAGTCATCAAAGGCGATGCACAATAATTATGTTCAAATATTGGTTGAGTACTAGGTCCATCTGCACTTACCACTATATTACAATTGGAACTAGCATATGATTGCCTCGGAACTAAATCTAAAAATAGCTTCATACAATTTGGTGGTGAAAATTCTGCCATAATCTCCCAAACATATTATAAAGTTGATTCATCAACTATTCGCAAAGGGACATAGTTGTACATTCCAATCCCAATGTACATAGGATATCGATATGTCACGTTTAATATCATTTTTTCATTGTCTATCTCCAAGGAATTACAGATAAAACTCACAAGTTCCTCGTACCCTAAACTTAACTTCGATCTGAAATGTCGAATAGGCGGTTTCGTGTACGAAATCCCAGATGGTCAATCAACCATGACACTATTCATATAGCACACCAAAGTTACTCTTCGATCAACCATTATAGAATCTATATATGTAGAATATAATTGTTAATCAATAGAAGTAATGATAATTAATACACTCACTTAGCACAAATAATCTTAACAAAATCTTAACAAGCTCAATCATGTATTAATATTTTATTTTATTTAAGTTCTTTATTTAATTCAAATAAGGAAGCAGTTATCAATCAATTTGCAGTAAATAAGAAATTACACAATAGAATAAGGAGTCATTCAATGTTTGTCAATCAAACTACAATGTCTATCAAAATGAGCCCAAACCATGATAACCATTTGATGCATTTCTTTATAATTTAAAATAAGAAATTACACAATTGACTGCAAAAGTCTCAATTAATTCATCAAGGCATTATATAAATATTTCACCAACGAACCCGAGACCGCAAAAGTCTCAATTACTTTATTAAAGCATTATATAAATATTACACCAACGAGACTGCAAAAGTTCCTATTAATTCATCATGCATTGATAGTTAAGTTGACTGCGGTGGAGGATATAATGCTCTTATATATTAGTGCATGATTTCAACTTATTGATCATGTATTCTTACATTTTATAAATTTATACACTTTATTCACTTTGAGACATAAAACATAAATTTAGGGAAACTAAATACTAACACAATACCAAAGCATACTTTTATTCATCAATTTAGCATACTCTTCTAATGTTGAATATCAAGCATACGACCCCAAAGAAAACACATTGCGGAATTAATTCATCAATTAACACAATTGAAAGAAGATTTTTACCAATACAAAAGAGACCGGTGGGAAGGGGAGCAGCAACGGCGGGAGGCAATGACTGGCCAGCAGGAGGCGAGCAGCACCGGCGGGAGGCGAGCAGAGGAGCCGGCAGGAGGCGAGCAGCGCTAGCAGGAGGCGAGCAGCGGCAGCGGCAGGCGACTAGCGACCGACGTGACTGAAATCAGCCACTACCGAGAGGCATTCTCACGTCAAAGTTGCAGCGACCGGCGAGATACGGACCACGGAGGCCGACGGACGGCAGACCCTGGTTGCGCAGGACGGGGAAACGGATGCGGAGGCGGAAGCTGGTGAGACAGAAGGAGATGGCAACTGAAGGAGGATGGCTATGGGTGGGTTAAATCCTATACCTAAGTCGTGACCCGCGGTCACGATTTCATTTAAATGGAAATCGTGACCCGAGGTCGTCACGATTTCGGTTTAATATAAAATAAAATAAAAACAACTAAAACGTGACCCAAGGTCACGTTTTGCAAGCAAACACCACCCAACGGTTTCGGTGATGTGGCAGTGACGTGGCCGAAAATGTGTTAGTTTGAAAAATATTTATGTGGATGTGTTAGGTTGATAAATATTATCCACATATGTATTAATTAATCAAGCAAAAACTCCATTCGTATGGTTACACACGTTACATGAATGCCTAAAACCTTGATCAACGTGTTGGACTAAAACACTCATAATCGATCTCGGTCTCTCCTGACATAACTAGTTGCTATAGCAAAAAAATAAAGGTGTTAATAATTATCTATATTTAAGTATAAGAATCATAAGATTCAAGATCTACAAAACCCAAGTCCACATGACCGTCATGTGAGATCACTAGGAGGACCGCCATGATGAGTACGCATAAATGTTTAGGTAATTTAAGAAGAAAATTATGTTTTAATCGATTAAACATAAGGTAACAAATTCCAAGAAATTAAACTATCATTTAATCAACAGTTTATATCACCCAAGTTATTTTGTTTACATCTTTTATGACCAATTTTATGTTGGGCTACAAGACAATGATACAAACTTACCAATGTACCATGATTAAAATATTAATTAAAATCATAAAAGTCACATAGATCAGATTAACATATATTTGTTGACAATGTGCCAATAAATTGGAACTAATCACGTTACTCTTTGCTTACACGTTACTCTATGGCATGCTTTATTTCATATCAATATCATATATAACAAAGAAATAAAACACGCAATAAATTTAATAAAACCAAATTAACATGGCTTTAATACCACTTTTAGGTTTTGGGGATCAAATGTTGTAGAAGTTTTCGAAACCTTTTCGAATATCCCGAACCAAGATCCTATCGATTCCATTAAACTAATATACCAATAGAAAAAATTCATACCTTAACAAGAACAACTCCATGTATGCCTTGTTCGGTGTTGATCAATTCCTTCAAGACGATGCCAGAGACGAATGTCCTCTATCAGAAATCTATATACGAATGGACGATCACGATTCAGAGTGCTAGCCCCAAAAATTCTAGGACAAAATTCTCACATAAAACTTTCTAGAAAAATCTCTACAACAAATGTGACCCTAATATCTTATTTATAGTACAATAGGTCAATTTTTAAAAGATCTTCATCTCCTAGTCACACTCTAAATAGATTCTTAGATAAAGTCCAACTCTAAAAAGGATAGAAGCATAGATTATCTACAATTACTAATCCAACAAGAGTTGTAATTTATCTAAGACTCAAATAAGAATTAAAGTCATATTATAACTCCGATTAGATTCCTATTCAAAATTGGATTTACCAAAAGACAAAATTTCTAGTCACACTAGAAATGTAGGAGAGTTTTGAATTAGTCAAACTAGGAAACTTAATGAGAATCTTAAAAATGAATTTTATAAAATAAAATTCATCAACCTAGACAATAGTAAATCTCGCAAAACCATTCTTTGTATGTGAGCCAATAGGTTCATAAAACGTTGGCAATGAATTAAAACCACTTTTTCGGTACACAAATCATAAGCGGCATCTAAGAAGATATTAAGACTACCTAAGTTGCAAGAAGATCAATAAATTGATACAACCTAATAGAATGTGTATATTATATCCCTTTGTCACGTGATATCTTTTGATCAAACATAAGACATGGAATGTCACATTTATAGTTCAATCTACTATTCTCGATCTCTTAGTAGATTGATATTGTCAAGTGACATTTAACCAATCAATTCACTAGACATGGCCATTTATCAAGAGGGCCGCTATGGGCGCCCCACCAATTCATGAAGGCACCCTCTTGTCGAGGGCACAAAGTCATTTACCAAGGGCACCCAAAATTGAGGCCCGGAATCCTCAAAATACCCCTCATTCAAAATAGAGGCACACCACCACCCCACCACCGTGCTCTTGAACCCACTATTTTGCTCGGTTCATTGCAAGCAACCTACGAACCCCGAAGTTGTCTTCGTTCATCTCCGTCTCTCTCCTCTGTCGTAGGCGGTTGTTCGAGTTTAGAGGCTTTGTGATTTGTTGGATTTCGTCTCCACATTAAGGCTCGGGTTTAAGTTTTCATTCTCGCACTCAAGTCATGAAATCGATCGTTTGAAAGTACGTTGATAGTGTAATTAAGTTGCATTTGGTAGAGTATTTGTTATGTTTGTGTAACGGTGCATTTAATGGTTCGTTCATTGCAAACTCGTGGTTCTCGGCCACACAGGCCGAAAATAATTTCTACAGTCTCGGCCAAGCATGTCTGCGACATAGGGGAAGTGTTGGGAACTCGTGGTTCTCGGCCAGACAGTCCAGAATAGTTTATACAGTCTCGGCAAAGAATGGCCGAGACAAATTGTGTTATCTCGGTCACGCGTTACCGAAATTCTAATTGTTTTATTGTTTTAGGTAGCGTAACGCTGTGATTGCTCTCGGTCGCTACATCACGAGAGTAATTCGAAGTGTATAGTTGATGTCTTGTCCGTGATGTATAACCGAGAATGTAGCAGATTTCTCGGTTGTCCATTATCGAGACTTATAGTGTTATCTCAGTCACACGCCACTGATATTCTAATTGTTTTCTCAAACCTGCTTGACTGAGACTATAGAAATGGAATATTTTGTTCTTATTTTTTTGAATTGTACTTCTATTTCTGCTCCACGAGCTTACATGTTGTAGTCTTATCAGGTATGGCTCGTTCGAAAACCCCGGTGACTAGGGAGGAGGTTGGTGTTGAGGTGTCGAGGGGTAACTGTGGGCGAGGTGGTCGGAGACCCCCGACTGCATCTTATCATAAAGAGAAAGAGAAATAAAAGGTAGATGTCAAGGGAAAGGGTAAGATTGCTGGAAATCATGCAAGGAATTTACAATTGCACGATGAGGGTTCCAACATTGACACGCGGCGACAAAAAGATCGTGTAGTTGCCCGAGGCAAAGATGAGGCTCATGCATCAGAGTCTAGTAGTAGTTACTCATCAGCACCGGCAGACACCACAAGTACTGATCGTAATGTGGGTGGGAGTACTAGTGGTGGAGGTGGCCATAATGAAGGAGAGTCACAAGGGCATTTGGAAATGTGTGCTCCTTTCCCCGGTTGTCCTTTAAATGGATCATTGTTGAAGAGCTATAAAGATCATATTGCATTAGCGATTTGGAGCAATGAGGTATATAAAGTTTCATTGAATGGAGTACTTAAACACTTATGGCCTGTTCGTTTCACCGTCTTAGGTCGGATTAGCCACACTGGACTAGTTAATCCGGTGTTCGCTTGGAGAATTAACTAGGCCACAGGATTAGTTAATGGGCATGGGAGTAGATTAAACAATACCACCATTTTTGGTGGGATTAGCTAATCCATAGTGGGTGGTTACCATTTTACCCCTCACATTAACACAACACCTTCACTAAATCACAAATCTCCATCTCGACCAAACATGGTTTTCTATTCGTCCTCTTCGTCCTGTTCGTCATCTTCTCCACCAACTCCTTCGCCTCCTTCAATCCCAAATCCGTAAAGCTCCTAACTTCCTTAATAATCTTGATCTTCGCCGCAGTGTCGAACTTCTCCAGCTTCAAATCGAAGGTCGTCTTCTCCATGCCTTCGACTCAGCGGCGGCACCGCCGCGGCGGCTTAGCGGGAAGAGTTGGACGAGTCAAGGCCGGATATTGCCGGGTCGTAGTTGTTCAGGCCCATCTTGAGGCGGAAGAGGATCGCGTAGTCGTGGCGCGCGAGCTTGGTGAGGTCGAGAAGCTCGGTCGCGATGCGGTCGAGTTTCTGGGACTGGGTTTTGGTGGTTGTTGAGAGAGGTATGTGGAGGGATTTGGTGGTGATGAAGCAGTGGAGGAGATGAGGTGCGAGCTCAAGCAGCAGAGGTAGGAGACATTCGTAGTGGAGGAGATGAGGAATGTGTGAAACGGGGGGAGGATGTGTGATTTATGTAAGGGTATTTTGGTAAATGTACATGTACAACCTCATTTAATCCCAACCTTAAAACTCCCAACCAAACAAGATACAAAAATGGGACTAAACTATCTAAACCCATGTGTTAGTCACATCGCTAATTAATCCCATGTGTTAGGATTCACTAAAACGTGAACCGAACAGGCCATTAGGGTTTTAACTAAGCTGATGAGATGTTTTTTGTCGTCGCAGAAGCGTTCGATACTCAAGTGTATCCATCACGGTGCTCAGATCTAAGAATGGGACTTACAGTCGTGCCACCCTGACACCGAGGGCTTTCAAAGGATTATTCAGCGCTCTGGGTTGAATACGCTGATACACTGCTCATACCATAAGGCTAACAAGGAGGTTATATCTGGCTTTGTGGAGCGGTGGCAGCCAGAGACGAACACATTTCACTTACCATTCGGTGAAATGTCGATCTCCTTGGAGGATGTGAGCATTCTCCTGAAGATTCCTGTGACGGCAAAGTGGTGGCAGTTGAGAACTTTGCGAGGTACACTGAGGAATCTCGCTCGGATGCGATTAAGCTGGTGTCCAAACTACTTGGGGTTAGTATTGAAGATGTTGAGGAGGAAGTGAACATCAGCAAGGGGCTCACAGTACGAAAATGTTGGTTAAAGAGTCGATGGTGCCCCAAAGCTGGTTCAAGGAACACAACTTATCCTCCTTTAGAATGCACAGCCCGAGCGTACTTGTAGTACCTTCTTTCTTGCACCCTTTTTGTGGATAAGAGTGGATCTCGGGTATCTATTGCGTTGTTGAAGCTTCTAGAAGATTTGGATGACGTGGGAAAGTATGCATGGGGTGCAGCTGCATTAGCCTACTTGTACCGACACTTGGGGTCTGCTACTAGATTACAAGTTTCTCATATTTTTGGCTACCTCACATTACTTGAGGTTTATTATTAAATCGACTTACATTGTTTTCTGAATAATTAGTATTAATTTTTGCATTTTCCCACTAACTAACGTTGTATGTATTTGTAGGGATGGGTGTACGACCATTTCAAACTTGGTCTCGCCACACCTAATGCAAAATATATGGACTACGTACAACCTCGTGTCTGCAGATGGATTCAAAAGCATGAGACCGTGATGAATATTGACAAGGTTGGGTTCATTAGGAAAACGTTGGACAGGTTGCACCTAAGCGAGGTGAGATACTTAGCCAATCTTGTTGGTAAATGTTGCATTTAGTTTATGGTTACTAATAACGGTTGTCTATGTTTGATTAGGTCACTTGAGACCTTTATGTTAATTACAAGGATAATGGAGTTGTGAACGCGATGGCCTTCTATAGTGGCACACTGAAGTACATGGATGTGGTGGAGCCCTACCATCCGGAGAGGATTCTGAGATAGTTTGGCCACGTGCAATCTATACCAGATCCTCCGTACCACCCATTGGAAGCACATCGTGGCCCATCTGCACTCAAATACTCGGTCAAGTATGGGTTCCAATAAGACAATTGGGAATGTTGGCGCAACCATTTGTTAGCCCCCGAAGTTCGCGGTGACAAGGCCGAGTTTGAGGTTTTTGCTACACCAGACTACCTACCTGTGTTCCTTAAACTGTCTCACCCATTGATCACCAACCGAGCTATGAAGATGAAGACATGGTTGCTACAACCATCGCTAACAATCAGCTATTGGAGGTATTAAATGTGTTATAAGTATTATGTAGAAGTATATGCCAATTCTTGAAAACCTGATATGTATTACATTAACGGATTTATTTTTCTTTTCATCAGCGTAATAGGCGTGCGTTGGATGCGGCATTAAGATGGATGAACTCCCCGCCGGAGTTGTGTACGTTAGAGTCTGCGAGGGCAATGGCGAGTGACGTTGTCAATTTCCTTTCGGGGAGGAGTTTCGGTCCCACCACCACCACTACCACTCCCACCACCACTACCATTCCCACCACCACAACCGGTACAACCAACACATCAACCCCTACCCAAGCAGGCCCTAGGCAGTCCTAACACGATAGCACTTCTACACATTCCACCCCGGCTAATGCTCCACCAGCAACGGTCAATGCTCGCCCCCCAACGAGAATGCATGGCAAGGAATACCAAAGAAAGAATTTGAAGAAGCTAAAGCAATGACTGGTGGATTATGAAACTTGATGTTTTTGTTGGATTGAGCAACTTGTGGATTATGAAACTTGATGTTTTTTGTTGGATTGATCAACTTGTGGATTATGAAACTTGATGTTTTTGTTGGATTGAGGAACTTGTGGAATGTTTTGTTTTTCATGTTATATTGTTGAATGGTGGATTATGAAACTTGGTGTTTTTGTTGGATTGAGGAACTTGTGGAATGTTGTGTTTTCATGTTTATATTGTTGAATGGCGGATTATGAAACTTGATGTTTTTGTTGGATTGAGGAACTTGTGGAATGTCGTGTTTTTCATGTTTGTATTGTTGAATGGTTGATTATGAAACTTGATGTTTTTTCATTTAATATTTGATTGTTTCAAAAGTTTTTGTGCTATTGTTGGTATTGAGTTATGTTTGCATTAATTCTGGTTTACGTACATGTTCATTTTTGGATCAAGAAAAGAGTATCGGTTCTTCAGAGCTGAGACCGTGAGAAAACTTTTGGAACCACACAACGACACATTCCAATACCTCTTGGATATGTCCCTCCGAGAGCTTCCAATGAGCCTCGTTCACTTCTAACCGAGAGTTATGTAGACCCCACCCCGAAATTAGGTAATGTCTCGATTAGATGCGAACGAGAATAATGCCATAATATCGTTTTCAGCATACCGAGAGGAGACCTAATTGCATCAATCATAATATTCTCGGTATGTGGTTACCGCACCATAGGGAAATTCTCGGCTGTGTCTTACCATGACCAAGTAGACTCAGAAGGTATCGACCTTAACTCACTGCACGTAGGCTAATAAACTCGACAGTGTATCGCTCATTCATGAACGAAAATAAAGTTTAGTTTCGGTTTCAAGGAATCGAGATTGGTCCAGTTGGGTCGTGCACGGGTCAACGAGTTGTTTCTGTAAAGTAAAAGATTGCATAGCGAAACACTTCTCTTAATATTGGCATACCGAGAAAATACGATTGGTGTCGGTTGGTAAATGCCGAAACTTATACGTGGGTGACGGAGAGGCTTTGCCGAGAGGTAATTTTTGCACAATTAGAAACCATAACATATCAATAAAACCACTTAACAATGTTTACAGTTAAAAACATTTATAACCTAAACGTTTAGTTTCGGTTTCGAGGTATCGAGAATGGTCTTTTAGTCTCGGTTTCAAGGAACCGAGAATGGTCTAGTCGGATCGTGAACGGGTCAACGAGTCATTTGTGTAAAGTAACATATTAGATAGCGAAACACCTCTCTTGGTATTTTCATACCGAGAAGTTACATTACTTTTTGGTTGGTAAATGCCAAAACTTATGCGTGTGTGACGGACAGGCTTTGTCGAGAGGTAAATTTTGCACAATTAGAAACCATAACATATCAATAAAACTACTTTACATTGTTTACAGTAAAAAACATTTACAACAATTACATTCGATACATGTATTATACTACAGAGAATCAAAATCTACCACGGAAAGTGTGCCTTCTTCAGAAGTTACAACTAGCACGATTTCTCGAATTACGAATCCATCACGTCAACCTTTTGCGCACTTCTCAACATACCTTTCCTATGATGGATATAATGAAGGCGGTGGTGCATTCACAGTCAACTTCACCTGTCAAATTCAAAGTAGAACAAAAAGTCTATTATCATATGATCAGAAGGTGAAAAAAACAATTCACTAAAATTGTACAAACTTACCTAACCCAATGGATATTCCTTTCATTAATCATGGCAATGATAAGTCGACTATGTAACGATGACGGTGGAACACTACATAGAGGAAGGAATGTCGAGCAACTACCATACGAGAGGTTTACTAGAATGACATTAAAGGCCGTTGATATTAACAATCTCATGTCTGGAAGTGTCAACCATTCGTCAAAAGAGGCACCAACATAATGCACAACAGTCTTGACCTTCTCATAACTCGTTCCAAGCACTTCCCGTTAAAGGTTTTCATACCTGATTATCTCATCAAACATCCTTCTACGTACTATCTTCCAACCATCGACATCGGGAAGTCCTAGCCCGGAGGCAACACACCGATATCCACAATTACCATCACCTAGCACATCGATAGTGCTCTCAACATGTGGAAACCAATCCGGTTCTATGCAATGAGAATAACCAATCTTAGTTGCATGGGTCTATCGACATGTACGACGTATTTTAGGCCCCACTTTAAATTTTTTTTTCTCGAACTAGAAGCCTCTTTTGTCGATAGTACGTACTCAAATCCGCTAGGCAATCTTATTGTCGAAGTATCATCTTCATCATGTTTCCTCTTTGACCCTCTATTCAACAAACTTCCAATTGAAGACCCCGGTGTCCTTCCCTTTGTCTTTATTTTTGTAAGTGGCACCACTTCCAGTGAAGATGATGGTCGATTAATCTCCTTAAGCAGCTGAATAGTCCTGATGCGATCTTCCTCATTAGTGCAAGCATGAAACTTTTGCAACACTCTTTCGATCTCATCGTTCACATTGTACCCAGACTGATCCACAAGATTCTCTAGTATCATACTCAACTTTCGTCAGTACACATGAATGTCCTCGAGAGGGATGGGTGAACTAGAAAATTTATGAAATTTTAGTTCGTGGGCACAAGGAAGGCCATGCGTGGTACGTATCTCACAACCACAACGAGTAGAGTCGTTTCCAACATCCTCTCCACATTCCAAGTCATCTCTAATTAACTTAAGCGCCCTTTGAGAGACATAACCAAGCAATCGGCGATAAAACCCATCAAAATATTCATGTTACACGACATTCATATTGAGTTCAAATGATTCCTTGATGTTGTTATGTTGGATCCTAAGAAGACCATCAACCACTATCCACGAAGTCTCAAAATTTGTCTGACTGTTGCCAATATGTAGCTTCAGAGTGGAATGCGCAGACTTAACCCTCTATCTTGTTGTTTCCCCAAAGTGCATAATTCGATTTGTCCATGCCGGTACAAATTTCTCCTTGCAGATCTTCACCCATGTGTTATCCAAGTAATTAGTAAGACCCTTCACATGACAGAACTCACAACGCAAGTCATTCATCCTAAGTTCTAATAAGGCCTCTGACTTAGCATACAACACACTCGTCCACCTATCCATGAAATGAGCAAATCCTTCATTATCCCCAAACATCTTCTTAGTCTTGGCCAATACTACTTTGTTAATGTGTCAAGAGCAAAAAAGGTGAGACGATGATGGAAATACTTCTTCAATGGAACTAATAAGGCCTAACTCCCGATCCGTAACAAACACGTCAGGTTTAGGCCACCCATTCAATATGGATCTCAAGTTCTCAAGTGCCCAAACATAATTTGCACGAGTCTCCGATGATATGAAAGCAAACCCAACGGAGAACGTCAAATGCGTTGAAGTGATGCCAACAATCTCCAATAACGGCATTCGATACCTATTTGTTTTGTAAGTGCACTCCATCAAAATTACCGATGAGAAACACCTTAGAAACTTGATTGAATCAAGATGTGACCAAAATAAATTAGTGACGATATTCATATCGGGATGCTTCCTATGCCACGATATCCATTTATTTTTCTTCAATACGTGCAATAGTTGTTGCATTTGAGTCCTCCCACCCGCATCCTCAATTCGGAATTTTTGTCATGCATTATATATTGTTCGCATTGTCGATACGTTTTTAACATCTATTTGCTTCAACGTATTAAGGATATCTCTTGGCTTCACATTACCCTTAGTCATCTGCACCACAACCACCTGCTCACCCTTATCCAATCTTCCTGCAAATGAGTGGTCGTCCAAGTTTTTGGCGGGGTCGTGATTGTGCCTCCCACATATGACAGTGACATACCACAAAGAATCAACATTTTCCTTGATGTTAATAAGGAAATGGCATCCACATTTCTTTGTACCAGTCTGAGTCCTCCCCGTTTCCTCTTCTTCTTCGGTTCTTGGTTTCAAAGCAGTTTTTACCGCTTTACCCTTCCCTACTCTTTGTGAGATTCCCTTATATGTATCGGACCTCTCACACGCAAGTTTGACCCTTCCCCTACGCTTAATCCCTCTGACATCAGAGTGTTTCGTTACTAACACAAACTTGTTCTCACGACCAATCATTTGAAGCCATGAAATAACTGATTCTCTAGATGGGAATGGCCTACAAGGAGTAAACGCATCATTGTAGTCTGGAAATAAAGTTGAAATTGGCATTACCTGCAATACATACATTGTAACATTACGACTCAACCAAAATGCACAACAAATTCACCAAAAAACCCAAAAAACTAAATTTTCGGTAGTACAGGTCCGCGAGTCTAAACCAATTCTCGTTCGATGGAAACCGAGATTTACGAAATAGTCTCAGTCATTTTAAACTGAGACTATACTATTAGTTTCGGTCACAGCATGACCGTGACTTACGCATAAGTCTCGGTGGCTTTCAACCGAGACTTATCTATAAGTTTCAATCCTGCGAGGCCGAAACAATCGTGCCCGTGCAAGTTCGACTGAAAACATGAAAAGCCAAAAAAATAAACACGATAAATTTCAACAAATACCTCTTCTTGTACCTCATCTTGCACCATTGCAGTACATTCGTCTATTTTATAATGGAAATAAGTTCGGATCGGTTGAATTTATCAAACCCTACATTGACAAATCAAATCATCAATTTCACTATTTAGATCAAATAAACGGTTCGTTCAAAGCCTCATCATATGGCTGTAAAACATTGTTACCTCGCTATCGGATGATGTGAAGACGCAAGAATCGATACACGCCCGGCAAATAAAATTGTAGCTTTAGGTTTCACTTGGGAGCCAATGTAGTGGGGTGCTCCAAAATTGGTTTGAAAATGGGTTGTGAGGTTGGAGTGAGTTTATATGAAGGGGCAATAGAGTCTTTTATGTCAAAGTGTAATTTAGATGGGAGGATGACAAAAAATAATGGGTGCCTTCATGAATTGGTGGGGTGCCCATAGCGGCCATCTTTATCAATCTAACATATCGAGGGGCCTAATAGATATCGCTTTCTAAAAGAGAGGGATAAATCCTATCTTGATCACACAACTTCCACACATTAGTCGAACAATGACCCATCACAATCTTTATAATCATTCGGTTAAAGATGATGTTTGATTGTGTCAAGTTATTATGCTCCTAATGTTGGAGTCTCTGGTGATCTCAAGTCAAATGACTAAGTGATGTAACTCTCATGAGAATCACTTATGACATTGACCATGTAGTGTTCTTATAGCGAGTCGGTCCAGCATCTGTTCCCAATAGATACCTATGATCTTGATCAGTATTCGCATACGCATAATCATCACATGACTATCAATCAAGACTCATGCTAGTCTTAATTTATGATTGCTTCCATAATAATAATTGACTTCGGACGTTTAGAATAATACAATAATTATTAATAGATAATATTATAAAAGAAATATGCTTCTACTTATAATAGTTAAACAACGTTTACAGAATTGGCCTAGGGCACATACCTCAACATGGATTATATATATATATATTATGTCATGATTGTATTATATATATACACGTATTATGAATTTTCGACACGCGAATATAGCTACATACATTATTGGACGACGACCAATTGTAGATGGTGTTGGGCCATGATAAGTGGTACTATGCCCGCGGTTATTCTTTATCAGACTATTTGTAAAATGGTTATTTCATATGATCGACAGTTGGTAGAGATGCATCCGTTAGGGCTCAGGCGAATAGTCGATGCTACACGGGATACGCATAGTGATTGATACAAATGAGATAAAGTAGAAGACTCGTAGAGCAACACCCGCACCTCCGTCAGAGATAGTACCAGCTGAGCATAGTATTAAGCCAGTGATAAGGGGTTAGCGGAGACGTGGCTAGAGTTTAGGCTAGAGACTAGTCGACCAGTATTAGGATAAATATACAGTAGTTCCCGCTGCGACCATAAGGAAAAAATGTGAGTATAGGCCCAACGACTTTGACATCAATACCACCACTTAGTAGTCAGATGACATCACCAGGGAATAAACAACCGGTTAATTACTTTAGATTCAGGCAGGTGAGACATTACAAGAATAAATGCCCGTAGAAGCTCAATTGTGTTAATTGCAACATCATTGATACTAGCGATGTTGTTATGGGCTAAATTTCACTGCTTAGAAGGTGTATGAATAGTATGCTAAGGGCAAGATTTGACTACTAGCTCAGTTCCTACATATTTGGAGATGGTGACTTTCACAAAAAGGTATTTTAAGTTTAACTTTAAATTCAAATTTCAAATTCAAAAAAAAGGGGAATGTACACATCTTGCTATATGTTGACGTGACTAATAATCAACAGTACACATCTAGCTATATATTGAAGTGACTATAGAGTCAACAATAAATTTAAATGATTACACATGTTGAAGTGACTATAGAGTCAATGGTAAACATCTAGCTGTATGTTGAAGTGGCGAGTCAACAAGAAATTTAAATCACTGCACATGTTGAAGTGATTAAGTGACTACACATCTAGCTAGATAATCAGAAATTTAAATAAGTTGTCACTTCAACATAAGCTACATCTCTACCACAATGCTTGTAAACACCCGTAAATAATTGAACAGATGTGGTATAGTATTGTTATGCGTTTCGACATGCTTAAAAGGATCGATATCCTAGTAATATTACTTTCTCTTTTATAAATAAATTTACAAAGGAGTATGGGCAAGTGATATGGTACAGCATTTGTGTGCCTCGAGATATGCATCACTTAGATCAACAAGAAATAAACTTGTGATTTTGATAAATGTTACAGCTCATTGTTGAGTCGAGTGGTAAGGCATGAAAGTTGTTGTAAATTATCATATTTGAAATAGACTTCTAAACTAATAAGGATAAAGACAACCTTACAGGAGTTGGGATTAAAGATACGTTGTTATCTAGAATTCGAGATATGTTCTGATCACACAACAATAAATAGAAAAATCGACTGAAATAAAAGGTACGTAAGAAATTCTAAAAAAAAAAAAAAAAAAAAAAAAAAAAAAAAAAAAAAAAACTTTCCCTTCAAGATTTTACTAACTTGAGCGTCAAAGTGTTTTCGCCGAAGACCCCCACTCCGAGATTTGTTTCGCAGACTTCGACAAATGAGTGATCTCATCACAAGGTCGCGATGATTCACGTCTTCGATATCGAGGATCGAGGTCGAGGTGTTGTTTTCACAACAGTACCCAAGACCTATATGTATATATAAGTTGTATGTACACAAGAAAGAAATATAATAAACATGATTCTCTTTAGAAATTAATAGTTAAGGAAACTACTAATTACACGGATTTTCATATTCTTTAGTTTCCTTAACATTACACGGATTTCCATATTCTTTAGTTTCCTTAACAAACAAGTTGGATAATGAAGACTATAATGTGATGAAATGAAGTTTTCCAAGGTTGGGCTTAGAATGTCATGGAGTAGTTATACTTTCAGGTGAGTAAGAATTAGTTCACTAGTTTCTCTTGTACTTATCACTTTTATATGATAATATGTTGTGTTAAATATATATATTGTGAGATATTATGGGATTTATGTACTCTTCCCCAACTGGCTAGGTATGTATTGAACAGTCAAGCTGCTTTGAGCTAATTTTGTCAGCTAACAAGCTACAATGGAACTCAGAAATCCCACTTCAGGCCTTCGATCTCTTGTTTATGAAAGGAACCTCTACAAAGCAATGCCAAGGTACCCTTGAAGTTGTTGCTTAATTTTCTCAATCTATAAGAACAAAGACACTAATTTAAAACTTCTCCATTATCCAAAAATAATAATTTAGAACTTCTCTTTGATTGGGTATTAGGATGGTTCAATTTTCTCTTCTTCTTTTTTTTCTTAATCTGAGCCATCTTGTTTTTACTATGATTAAGGAATTAGAGAGGGTCTAGGAGTAAGCCAAGTTAACTCAGTGCTTCAAGAGTAGCATTCTCAACTAACCCAAACAACAAATGTAAGAAGCCAATTAATTATTATTTTTTGTATGATTGTTAATGCTGTTTCATTTTTATGAAGTTATTATTTTTAGTTATTTAACATGTAGATCTTTTACCATTGAAAGTTATTAGTATCTATTATGTTAGACAGTGACAGTGACAGTGTAATCATTCTTGTTCGGCTTAAATGTTGGAAACAACTTTTGTGAAGGAACTTTACAGAGATGTGATTAATCTTAAGCTATAGCTGAAGCTATAATAATAGAATCTGATTCAATCTTAACATGATGTCCATACTTGACTTTGATATCTATTTTTGTTTTGTTTAAAGTTATAGTCCGCATCTTGATTAGTTATGTTATTACATAATCAAATTCTCTCTTCCCCAAATTAGTTTTATAATTTCGAAGCTATAATTCGCAAGCAAATATCAATTTCTGAAAGTGTTTCACTAGCTCATCCTTGCCCTATATTAATTCCAAATTAGTTAAGTTGGTATATAAAAAATCCTTAACTTGTTAGTTTTCCAACTCATAGGCTTAATTTCTGCACCGCTCGTCCAACTCATGCCTGAAACTTTGTTTTTTTTTTTCTTTTTGGTAGAACCATACTGGAAACACACTTCGTTTTCGAAGTTTATCTAATGTGGGGGAAATGTGACTTTGTTTATATTAGAGAGCTTTTGTTAGACTTTTATGCAAGTTCAGGGAAGAGAAAGCTTTAGCATATAATCATTTTCAGGCATGTTTTGTATTTCTATTTAAGACGTTGACTTTTATATTTTTTTTAATCTTTGCATTATGACATATATATTTGTTGTGCAACATTTTTAATCACCTATGTTTGGTACTCAGGGATGGTGTCAGAGAGTCGCCATTCCATCAAGTCTCCAACATTCAACTTAATCAAATTATTTTGGGTTAATTTCATATTCGATCACTCAAAATTACAGGATCCCTCTTTAGTCAAAAACTCGCCGGCTCTGTTGACGTGGCGCCACGTGAGATTTCATAGGAGGTCACTTAAATTTTTAAGTGATGACATGACATGACATTGAACACGCACCCACCCACCCCTGTTAAGTTCACCCCACACTTATTAGGGCTCAGTCGGGCTCTCCCCTCCCCTACTGGCTCATCTTCTTCCTCGCTCTCTCTCTCTACCTCTCTCTTGTGCAACCAATCTTGAGTGACCATCTGTTATTCACAAAACCAAACGAAAAGGGGCATCGTCTTCTTAAATTTTCATTCCTCTCTGCTCTTCGTCGTCACTGTTCTTCATCTCCTTGCTCTCGCTGTTGCTTTCTTGATCAAGTTTCTTTAAATCGTTTCTCTTTCTCGACTGGATTGAAAGAGAACGAAGAAGAGAAGAGCCGAAATAGTGGGTTGTGTTAATCGATTAAGGTAAGCATCGATTCGTGATTTCAATTTTAGCTGTGAATCGAAATAGGGACTGGTGTTTTTGTTGTGACTGTGATTGTATTGAGAGAGGAGAAAAATCGAGCTCGAGGAAAAAGAAGATGGGAGGGACGTGAAGACGATGATGAAGAGGAGCCCTGCCCATAAGAGATCCGTGAGATGAGTAGAGGGAGAAGGAGACGAGAACGAAACAGCCTCTATTTCATCACTTAAAAACTTAAGTGTGGAAGACCAGCCAGAGGCGAGCTAGTGAACTCGTTGGTCAATAGATTGATCACCGCTGTAATCTTGTCATGATCACTAGCCATGGCGAACGGTTTAGTGATTCCTTCAATCTGTACAATGAAACCCCAAAATCCGATTCATGAACAATTCAAGAAGCTTAGACCTATCGAAATCCCTAGAAACCAAATCAAAATCCAAAATTTCAGTCAGAAATGGAGACGAGCTTACTTTCAGAGCCACATTCTTCCGTTTCTCGTATAGTTTGTCTGATAGACTCCTCAGCATGGTCGTCAGGATCACCGAGAGCGCGTCCACCATGAGAATTGCAAAATCTCAAACGCTCCTCAGTTTGGTTTCGAGCATCTTGAGACATGTTAGGGCACCAGATCGAGTGAGTCTGGAAATCGAAGAATTGGTTGCGTTAATTAATGATTCCGCGAGAGAGAAAGAGGAACGATTGAGCGAGAGATAGATATCAGAACGAACCAACGAGAACGAGTGAGAGAGATCTCTATTTGAGAAACCCTTGATTTCTCTATTTGAAGCTTCTACGTACCCGGAGTCACGAATTTTCAATAGGTTAATAACAATTAACATCCAACTACAGACGAAATGGACCAAACAAATAGTAAAGTTGAAGATTTTAATCCATATAACCTAATTAATTTAGGGATGAGGTTTTGTTGTTGACGTAAGCTAAATCTCCATTAACTACTAGGTTGGCCAAACAGTTATAACTTCTTTACAATCAATATAATATGTAAATATGATGAGCAGAGCTGTAAATTTCTTATGTTTCCACAGGAATGGCTGTTGGATAGTATTCAGGAATCACATATAGACTAATTGTTTTTTAAAGAAGTTAAACTAATTGTTTTAGTTATACATTTAACATTTAATTAATCTTTTTTTGTTTTCATGGTGTCCCGCACCAACTGCACCGACTAATCCATACTTAGGCGATGTCGAGTTATGTATGGGAAGCGGCCCTCTCAATTTTGTTTTTTTCATTCACAAAACTTGAACTCGAGTCATATTTAACCTAACTTTAATAAATAATTTTGATTTAAAATTTACCAACACTTGTAAATTATGTGTTATTAGATTTGTGATTTAACAACACTTGTAAATCGTGTCCTTATATTTGAAATTAACAACACTTGTAAGTTATCTGTCTTGAGATTTAAAATCTAACAACACTTTTAGATTATGTGTCTTTAGATGTGAAATCTAATAACACTTGTAAATTATGTATCTTGAGATTTAAAACTTAGCAACACTTGTAAATTATGTGTCTTGAGATTTAAAACTTAACAACACTTGTAAATTATGTCTTTAGATTTAAAATCTAACAATATTGTCCTTAAATTTGAAATCTAAATCACATAATTTACAAGTGTTGTTAAATTTCAAATCTAAAGACACATAATTTACAAGTGTTGTTAATCTCAAATCTAAAGACATATAATTTATAAGGTGTTGTTCACTTGTAAATTATGTGTCTTTAGAATTAAAATCTAACAACACTTATAAATTATGTGACCTTAGATTTAAATTTTCCAAGTGTCTCTAATATAAAAGACACTAATAAATTATGCGTATCTAAATGTTGAAATTGACAACACTTGTTGTTTGAGTCCTCAATTTTAACTTTCGAGACACTTATAAACTATGTGTCCTTAGATTTGAAATTTTACAACACTTATAAATTAGTGTCTCCAAATTTTATATTTGACAACACTTGTTTATCAAGTGTCCTTAAGTTTGAAACACTTGTAGATCATATGTCTTGAGATTTTAAATTTAGCGACGTTTTAATATCAAGTGTCCTTAATTTGGAGACACTCATATGTTATGTGTCTCAAAATTTTAAATTTAGCAACAATTGTATATCGTGTGTCTCTAAAATTAAAATTTGGGAACGCTTTTTATTAGCGTTGTTAAAAAAGTGTTGCTATAGACCTACTTGTTGTAGTGTATTTAGTGGAACAAAAAGTTATTTAAAAAGTTTATAGCAAAATGAGATTTTTAAGACTAATCAAATTGCATTATACTATTCCAAATAATATAAGGTACAACAATACTTTTAGAAATTAAAAATAATATATGAAGTAATAATTAAAGGTAGTAACTATCATAATCATGTGTAGAACATTAAATGCAATCCATTAAATGCAAAACATTAAATGTACTAACTTGAATAATAGGTTACCCATTTCACAAATTTGAGATAATGCCTAAATTGAATAGTTTGATCAAAATCTAATACTTAGAATTAAATGTCACCATCCATGGTGATTTTTCTTAATTACCATGGTAGAACTCTTTTTATATATATTTATATATATATATATATATTGAAGCCTTTTCTTTAATTGTGAACCAAACGGCTAATCCAGAAGATATAGCTAAAAATTCAAAGAACAACAATTGAAAAAGTCTTACTTCGAAAAAATAATCGAAATTAATAATGGACAAAATAGTATGTTTAATGTCATGTCTGAATCAAAATCAAATTCCTTCAATTCCATTGTACGGATGTACGTGGAAAAGATAGCTAAAAATAGCTAATTGGAACACAATTATTAATAGAAAAAGTTAAATCCTAATTGTAACCTGATTTTAATAAGAGAAAATCCAAAAATAATATAGTCTTATCAAGGAGTGTCAATTTTCAAGTCTGAATGGATTCGAGTCACCCTTGATATAAACGAGCATTTGCGTCGTTCAGACTCAACCTTATTTTAAATTCAAACAAGTGTGTCATACCCAGACCTGATTTACTTTAAATATGAATTGTTTAAATGTTCGAATTTGTCAAGTATTTTTAAAATAATTTCATGTTTAAAGGCTTAATTTTTTAATTAATAAAGTTATTATAAACTTCTCGTAATATTATATTTTCTCACGTAATTTTAAAAAGTAAAGTCCAAGTTGTATTTACTATTCAAAATTACGTGACATGATAATATTTTTTTTTCTTAAAAAACAAAACGCATAATGTTGGTGAATAATTCATTCCATATGTGCATGTCTCGAGATGCATACACACAATTTTTATTGCATAACACACGAGTGTATCGTGAGACACACAAGACAGCTTCCAAGGCCGATGTACCTTTAGTCATGTAATAAAAAAAGGTAGTGTTATTTAGACTAGTGAGTCCGGACTTAAAATATTTTTTTAATTTCAAATACATCTTTGAGCAATTAACGAATTAATTATAATTAATTGTAAAAAAAAATTAATATGCCTTAAATATTTATAAAAATTTTAAAAATTTATATATGAGTTGAAATTAATAAGTTCAAGTAAATTTATTATAAAAAATATTGTTCTTTCTTAAAAAGAGAATTAAGTCCCTTGCGCCATCATGTCTTAGTAATAAATGGTCATGAATTTGACAATTTTCAAAGGGGATCATGGGTTAATGGTCATGAATTTGACAATTTTCAAAGGGGATCATGGGTTAATGGTCATGAATTTGACAATTTTCAAAGGGAAAGTAGAGAGAGATCACGAGCGCAATTATCAAAGCTAGTGCAGAGTCTATACCTAAAATCAACAGATCCAATCAAACCACAAATTAAAAACCAAAAATAGAAAACCCCACAATAGAAGAAGTCATAGAAAAGCACAGCGTTGTTTCTCCAGCCACAACCAAACCTTCAGACCTCACATCTCTCTTATCCGACGAGCCTGCTCATCTTCTCCAAGCTCCCCAAATCCCAACCCACCACGCCCATTTCTCAATACAATTTCTCCATCGTCCCTTTTGATGATTTGCTTCCCATCGAAAAGCACTGGAGAGATTGTATCTTCAGAGGTGTGATTTGAGAGATAAGCGGAGTGTGAGATCATTGTTTGGGGTTTGTAGGGAGGTTAGGGAGATTGTTGTTTAGGACTGTTTGGGAATCCGGGTATTCGCCTTTGCGAGTGTCTGCAGGTCTAATTGGGCTAACTGTTTTTGGCTTTTCATGTTGTTGAATTTGGAAGATTTCTATTATTGCTTTGCCTGATTACTAGCTTTACTGCTGATTGCTCAACTTTGGTGTATGTTGGGGGAGAGAATCCAAATCTGCATATAGATGTTTCTAAGTTCTAATTTTATTTTCAAAGGGGCTGCGGTAGATTGATAACTAACACGAAATGTTTGTTGTTCGGTTATTTAGAGTTGTCATTGCGTGTCACATCATTGTGTATCGATTTCAATAAAATATATTATGTTACAAGCGGTCTATTTTGATTTTTTTTTGTAGGCTTGGGGAATTGATAATGCTGTAAACTAATTTGTAAGCCAACGAAAACTTGAGTTGGACTTGCTAAAGACTTAAGTATAGAAGACATAAATTAAGAACTACTAGAACAAATAGAGAAGAGAAGACAAGAGAGAAGAGAGCTAGAGATGAGAATGGAGAAATCTCATTCATACATTGTGGTGTTATTTACGAGTGAAAGAACCCCCTTATATAGGCCCTTAGTCATGATGAGAATGAGTAATTGCACAAAGTGTGCAAGTTACACCAAAGTCTCATGTCATACAAGATTACAAGTTACATGACAATACATGGATAAATGATTATACATTGTAGTTGAATACAAGTTATGTAGAGTGTACAAGTTACATTCAATGTATAAGTCATGATTAATGTTACAATTCAATGTGAAAGTTATGCTCGACAATGTGATCATTTATAAACTTGGTTAAAGGGTCATTTAATTTATAACACTCCCCATTGGATGACACTTGTTGAGAGAATATGCCTCGTTAAAACATGTACTAGAAAAATCCTGTGGGAAAAAAATTAGTTTAGGAAAAAAAGTACAATGTTCTCGTCAATCTTGATTTGTAGTATAATATTATTGATTGCATCATTAAAAACCTTGCTAGGAAAAATCCAGTGGGATAAAATCAAAGCTAAAGAAAAAGTGCAACACATTGATACACTTTGAGAGAATATATATGCCTCATTAAAACATTTACTAGAAAAACCCTGTATGAAAAAAATCTAGTATAAGAAAAAGAGTACATTGCTCTCATAAATTTTTTATACGGAGTATAATAATGTTAGAATTGCCTCTTAAAAAATCTTGCTAGGCAAATCCAGTGGGATCAAACTAATAGCGAAAGGAAAAGAGTGCAATACACTAATCAACATTGATAAAAAGTTTTAATATTGTTAGAATTGCCTCATTAAAAACCTTGCAAAGAAAACTCGGTGGGATAAAATCATAGCAAAGGGAAAAAAGTGCAATACACTAACCAATAACTCATTTTGATTCTCCCCCTCATGTTCACATGAGTGAGACATCTTGTGCATTTTGTTGCACATGGACATCGTTTTCTATATGAACCATTTAATGTTGAAGCATATGATTGTCACTATTTTGTATATAGTACTTGCATCAAGTAATCGATTCATAACTTTGTTACTACTGAATGATCATTTGAACTTCGAGTTCATATTAATTTATACATGGATCATAATACAACAAATTTAATGCAATTTGATGTGTTTCAAACAATTTCACGTCATTCCTTTTGAATTTGCTTATATCTCCCTCTAATGGTCGGAAAACTGCTTTATCGAAGTGACAATTAGCAAAACTTGCTATAAATAATTTCCCTATTAAGGATTCAATGCATCTTATAATATGATTAATAGATAGTTAAATCAATATACTTCTCCTATTGATTTGCCTTGAGATAATCTCCAGTTGAAAAAAAAAACCCAGTTCAATAAAGGATGTCCGTGTGAATTTATGATATTTTCGCATTATTGATGATTATGGATAATCAAATAGATCTTTTCACATTATGAATGTCATTTAATTTATGACGACATTCGTTTTAATGTGTCTTATATATTCCAGAAGTTAAATCCGGAAATATTATACTCAGATTTAATCATATAGATAAATTTTATATTATTTTGAGTAGAATTCTTCTGAACAAGACATTAACAATAAAATTGTTGTATCAGATATTGTCTGAACATTAGCCTCCGCTAAGTTTGAATTCGAGAAATATTCACTTTTATATTATAATGTACATGTATGTAGCACGATACGTAAGACATAAACTCATCAGGTCACGATTTAAACACATCTCAATGTGCCTATTTTATCAAACAATTTTTAATGATAAAATTCATAATATTTTGCCTTTGATTTTGAAGGCATGGTAAAGGTGGCAAAAATATTCGGGTATATATATATATATGACAATATTTAGGCAAAATAGCATTTTATATATGACTAAAAAAATGTCACAATTATGAGCGTTCATTGTCAATAATTATTTGCCCTTTGTATTGATGCACCACTTTTGTTTCAATTTTTTGTGGAATTGTCAATACGACCTTTACTTGATATTTTAACATTTTCTACGTCCATAAATTTATTATTGCGATCATGATCCTTATATGCAACATATGCTTCTTAATTTGAAGCTGAACTAATTGGACGGGAGTGATATTATATTTATAATATCTCATTATTTTACTTAACTACCATGAGACAAGAAATCAATTCATATTTATTGGATTGACGTGCACACTCGATATTTGTTGCGGCAATAAATAGAGGCAGACCACATGACCTTATTTTATTGTCTCATCAGTTATATTTCCACATAGCCTCAACATAGAGGTAATTAAAATTGTGAAATTATAATTAATATTTGACTGGTTAAATTTTGTAACTTGAGACTCAACCGCTAATTTTGAGCTTTTGGAGCATTATATTTTTTGGTATTTATATATTTATAACTCCATAGAGTGAAAATATATATAAAGTAAAATATTCATTTTTCAAATCTCTAAAGAGATATTGGCAAATGATTTAAATTTTGTATAACACAACATAGTCTTGCATATATGTTTTATTAACAAATTATAGTATTTAATTGTTATGACAAGTAATTCTTGTCGGTAATATAATATAGCAACAAGTTCAACTATGGTTGAATAATATTTTGAAAATAATTTTAATATAAAATAGTTTTCCCCTTTTGTATGTAAAAACATAACATATGATTAAATATATGTTCGCAACTTGATTCATTAATAAACAAAATATACTATTCGTATGAGTTGGTGGGACAGCCTCTAGGTTACGTGGCGAGACATAGTCTACTTAATAACATGCCTCCTCGAACGGGATAACCCATCTCCCTTTCAATGTTTAGCTTTACCGGGGATAAGGCTTAACTCATACTTATAGCATTATTTGTATTATAAAATCAAGAATAGAACAATAACTAATCATTTATAGTTTTAAGAGAAAAACTATATGTCACACATTGACTTTTGATTTCTGATGTAGAAGATCATACAAGACGCAACTACAAAGCATACTTTCGCAATCGTTGACGTTATAATGCATAGTATATGAATAAAGTATGCATATAGAAGTGATGCATATAATAAAAAGGAAGCAACCATGATAATATAGAAATAAATTGAAGTTATTTAAATAACAAAAGTTATACCTTCCTAGCTTTGTCTCCTTAACAAGCTTTCTTGAACTTCAAAATCTCCTTAATGCTAGAGCAAGCTCGTGCTGATAACGTGTTGTAAACTAAGTTATAAGCCAACTAGAACTTAAATTGGACTTGCTAGAGACTTAAGTATAGAAAGCATAAACTAAGAACTACTAGAACAAATAAAGAAGATGAGACAAGAGAGATGAGAATGACGAGATTTTATTCATACATTGATGTGTTCTTTACAAGTGAAGGAACCCTCTTATATAGGCTCTTAGTCATGATGAGAATGAATACTTGTACAAAGTGTGCAAGTTACACCAAAGTCTCATGTCATACAAGATTACAAGTTACATGACAATATATGGATAAGTGATTATACATTGGAGTTGAATACAAGTTATGTAGAGTGTACAAATTACATTCTATGTAGAAGTCATGTTTGATATTACAATTCAATGTGAGAGTCATGCTTGACAATGTGATCATTCAAAAGCTTGGTTAAAGGGTCATCCAATTTACAACAGATAAGTCAATATTTTTGTTAGGTATATATATATATATATATTAGAGGTAGCAATTTGTGTCGGTGATTCGTAAACATATCGTGTCGTAAACTGGTCATGACACATATAATATAAAACCATTACGTGACATGTTTAATTATTAATCGAGTTAATCGTTTTCATGTCTAAGTAGGTCGTGTTAAACATGTTGTGTATTCATATCACTCATTTATTAAATATTTGATTTAAAATCTTTAATTTATTTAAACTTTCATAATTTGTTTACTACTTTTTAAAATATATCTACATGAATAATTTCAAACAATTATAATTAAATAGCCAATAAAATATAATGCGGTTGTATATAGTGGCAAGTTTTGCTTTACTTTTTCATTTAAGTCATTATTACTCTTAATGATAGAGCGAAAATGACTCGTAATAATAACATATACAAAATTATAAGAATCATCTAAAAAATATATAAATTTTAATTTGCTGAAAAGCTTTTTTTTAATAAATAATTATTAATAAAATTTAAAACATAAATAATATATAAAAAGTAAAATGAATATTTTCTCTCGAAATAAAATAAAATATGATAAAAGATGTCTATAAATAAAAAAAATAAATCATGTCATTAACATTATTCAAATGAGTGAATTTGTACCAATATATTTCTTATACCATATTTATTATTTACACATTATTCTTTAATCATGTTAAGCGAGCGATAAACGAGTTAAGTAGGTTGATATGTTAATGATTCGCTTATTAACCGTGTATTAATGTGTTAACATGTTTATGACCCAGACCCACTTATGCCAAATTCATGACATGCTTATTATGTGTCGTGTCGTGTCATGTCATGTTAAACGTGTCATGACCCAAATTGTCATCCCTAATATATCTATCATATATATAAAAGCACGAATCACAAATTTCTGAGTGGTAATGAAATTTACCTATTTGTCCATACTTCTTTTTTTTTCATCTCCAAATCAACCTTTTTCTTTTGTATCCAAATCAAATTCTAACTCCTTATCAATCCACTACACGTTTTTTTTTTCTTTATCTTCAAATCAATCATGAACTCGTTCTCATCAATCCAATACACTTTTTTTATGAAGTAATGTTCTAGCATGATTAGCTTATTTTTTCATTCACATCATATCTCAATCACATTATAGAATATTGATAAGCTAAAAAATGTACTTATATTTCTAATTTTTAAATTTTAATTACAATATTGAATTTTGAATTTTATATCTATCATATATATAAAAGCACGAATAATAAATTTTTGAATGGTAATGAAATTTACTTATTTGCCCATATATATATATATCATATTTACTTCTTTCCCCATATATATCTATGATATATAAGCAACTATATATCTATTATATATATATATATATATATATATACGCTACCTCTTCAACATCTTGAACACCGCCTCTTCAAATCGATCAACAACTCAGCGACTCTCTTACCTCTTCAAACTGATTAACTCAACTGATCAACGACTTTCCTTCCTCTTCAAATCATTCATTCCCTTCTTTCCTTCATCGACTCATTCATTGCTTTCCTTTACTCTTCGATTCAAAGGTGAGTTAATCCACTTTTCTTCTTCAATTCTTTTTTTTCAGGAGAGGTTCGATTCAAATGTGAGTTAATCATCTGGTCTATATGGTTCAATTTGATTCATGGTTTTTGAAAGAAATTTGGGTCTAATCCACCCTTGATTCAATGTTGAATTTAACACAAAAGCCATCTTTCATCTGGTCTATATGGTTCAATTTGATTCATGATTTTTGAAACAATACCTTGGAAGCTAATATGATCATCCCCTCTTTCGTCGTATGGTTATTAGAATTCATGGGATACATATATGTTTCACTATATGTAGTGAGCGATTTCTTGAAGACACTAAGCCGTAACTGAATTGGGCTTCAAAATCTTGAATACTAGGTGTTTGTTGAAATACCAAAATAATCTCCATCTTCTTCCTTTATATAAGAAATATATAGATGTTTGATTTGTCTCTCTTTTTACAAGTTGGAATTAAAAAATTGCATATTTTATAGTAGCATACTTGGAAAAAAGGACATGAAGTAATTTGAATCTTTGTTTGTTGAACTTGTTGTGTTGTTGGTAACGAACTAATCTCTTGGTTCATTAATTCCTACACAAATAAATGTAAAGTTTTTCTGCTCATTTGAGATAAATGAAAGCCTGCAATAAAAGCATGTAGGAGATGGAAAGTAAGCAATAAAATTCTTGTGTCTTTTTATCTATATCGAACTTGCGGTCGATATTTTTTAATTTTTCTGCTAAATTATGTCTTTTATGTCTTGTTGAACAACCTCTTCGAAGTAATATTTGTGATACATAATTTATGGTGTAGAATTATTTTAAGAGGTCACAACCACAATACATGTTAATCCTATTATAACTTGGAACTGAAGTTGTACTAAAAATACAAACTGTCTCTAAATTATATTTTCAATAATTGTGGTTTATCATATTATAATTTGATATCGAGGAGCAAATCCTATTGCATTTGCTCGATTATGAAACATTATGACGTATGTTCGACACTCTCATATGCATACACTATTTGATTGCAATTTTCAACCGATCGGTTAATTTTCATATGTGCAGAAATACCATCTTAATTCATAGTTAAGATGAAATGATGAACCATCTTAGTTTTACAATTATGCTTGTCTACCATCTTAATTTTACAATTATGACTGACGAGTTCTTTTGTGGTTTTCTGTTTCAGTTAATTTCCTCAAAGTAGGTCTTGACAACAATACAGCTAATAAAGGAATAATAAAATAAGAATAATATGTAACATCAATTGAAGTATAATGAGAGAGCCCCTTATTGAGGCAGTTGTCATCCCTCTTTCCATTTCTTCTAGATTATTCTCGAGGTATCCTGGGATTTGCCCTGCCAATTTTGGACTTGAGGAATGTAGGACTACAATAATTTGCAAGAGTTTTAAAGCTTTTCGATTCCTATAGTTCTCATCCATTTTTCACCCGATTTATATTTTGAAAATGTGTTCGTAAGCAATTCTTCTTAGTAATCCGACTTCGAAAAATTCGTGATAAATCTTTTTTATAGGTAATATGAACTCGAACTTGTAATTTGCTCTTTATATAGACCTACTTCCATTTGGTGAAGTTTTAAAGATCTAATTAAGTTTTAATGTATTTAATGTATTTAAGTTTTAAAGGTCTAATTAAGGTAATGTTACACATAAGAAGTTCAATCATCCAATGGGTGGCTTAAACTACTTGCATTTGGTGGCGGTAGTTATAACTTAACATTAAAAAATTGAAAGAGTTTCTTCTAGATTGAGTTAACTCATAAACAATAATTCCATAATCTTTCGTTTTGATAAGAAGCCGACTTAATTAGATACAACATACTTGACTCCAAAATGAGTCAACCCCCAACCTTTCCTTTGAAATCTACATCAAATTAATTCATCTAATTAGAGATTCTTTGGCATAACTCTCTAACCTTTCCTTCTTGCTTTCCACTTTATTCATCAAACAAGTCCAATTTGTAAAGTTGGTCATCTTTCAAGTTTTAGGCTACTGTTTCTTTTTTATTTTCTAGAACAAATAATTAAACATTATAAAAATTAACAAGACATATTTGTGAGTTGATCAAAAGTCCATTGTATAGTTATATTTTTTTTCAAAAGAAGATATTTGCGAGTTGTGTTCTAATCTATTGGAAGACTAGGGAGGACTAACAGCCAAAAGTCATTAACCTCAGGGCTAAATATTGATCTATAGTTCTATTTTTTTTCAAAAAAAGATAGTATTTAGATTAGCAGTTCATGTCGTCAGTATATTTCATGTAATGTTTAACAATGTTTAAAGTATGTGTCACGGCCCCAATTTTTCACAAATTGGACCCCGCCCGGCCTAAGCCCACGTGGACCCCCGAGCCCGTCTCGCAAAGTCAACGCGGACCTAGTCAGCCTTCCAATCCATCATTTTTCACAAATTCAACATTTTACAGTTGAGTTATTAATATTTTTCGAGATTTACAATTTTATAGCGGAAGCAACTAATACATTCAATAACTCAACAAAAATATCAGGGAGTTAGGCAACTTAATTGTGGAACCCGGTCAATATCATCGGAGGAGAGTAAAAATACAAAATATACAAAAATCACCTAACTATGAAGTCTTCCCTATGCTACTCGTCCGCTGCGCTGCACTCAGTCAAACATAAAAATGACGAGCCCAGGTAAGTAAATCCAGTATGACATATACACAATATTTCACAATATCCAAAACAACAGTTCATGATATCCAAAGCAGTCGAATTCATGCAAATAGAATGAAAGAAATCAAGAAACGCATGAATATAAAGACTGTAACCAATCCATCGATGAGTGATACTCCCAAGGTAGATGTATATGCCTCCCCAATTACTCTGAAAGACATATACATCTTCTATGCTCCGCCCATATGGTGCGTGCGAGCGAGTTAACCCCAGCGAGTTACACATATGGGCATAGTACTTTCACTCCCAATGTAGATGTATATGCCTCTATAATTACTCTGAAAGACATATACATCTTCTATGTTTCCCCCATATGTGCGTGCGAGCGAGTTAACCCCAGCGAACTACACATATGGCCATAGTTTTGCAATGAACAACAATAAGTTATCACAAAACAGTAAATAACAACAGTCGATGGGTAAACATGAAATAATGTATAGGTCCCTAGCTGGTTTACTTACCTCGAGAAATTGTGAACCTCAAAACGTCGCACGCGTCTCGATTTGCGCACCCGACACTCGACTCCGAAGTCCCTGGTGTCCATTTCGACATTTTAGGTCTAATTTATTAAAATCTTTCACATCACAACAAAAATTGGTGAAATAGATCTCACCTCCATCGCGTCGTCGCGATTTCGTCGAAATCGCGCATCCGACGGTCGACAACGCGCCACCGCATGTTCAGCGCGGCGCTGCCGCGCCGCGGCGGCACTGCGATCGTGGCCGGCCTCACCGGCGCCGCGCCGCCGCCTTCGCCGGCGCCGCTCTCAGCGCCATCGCTGCCGATCCGACCATTGGTTTGACCCTCGCGCCGCCGATCCACGAGCTGGTCGTCGCGCGCCGTCCGATCGCGTCGCCGATCTCTCCGCCGTGCTAGCGCGCGCGCCGCCGTCCGCGCCGTGATAGCGCAAAGCCTCTCCGCGCCGTCGCGACCCTGCTGCGCGCGAGCCGGCGCTCCACGCCTCCGCGTCGTGATGTTCGAGGTCGGCCGCCGATCTCGCCGGATATGCTATGCCGCCGTCCACTGAAGCGCCGCCACCGCCGGCCGCCTGGTCGATCGCCGCTGCGGCTGATTCCGATCGCGCCTCGCATCGCGTGCCGATTCGTCGCCGCGCGTCCGTCCGCTCTCGCTTCTCGCTCGCGCGCGCGCCATCGTCGTCGTCTCGTCGCGCCGTCGGCTCCGCATGAGCTCGCCACCGCCGCTCGCTGGCCGGCTCCTCCGGAGAGCTCGCGCTCATCGCTCACCGGACCTCTCTCTCTCTCTAGCTTTCTCTCTCTCTCTCTCTCTCCTTCCTCACGATCTCTCTATTTTTTTTCTTTTTTTTTCTTTTTTTCCATCCTTATCTCCTCTTTTATATATATATATATATATACGTAACTTTATCTTTTTGATTTCAAATCAAAAGTGTCCACGAGATTCGTGCAACACGAATCTCGAGGCAACTCAACAACCGAGTAGCGCGCCTCCCGAGACACCAAACCCGCCTCATTTCAAAATCTTGATACTCGTGCTACATGCATCACGATGCATATCCCACGTCGGCACGCGACTCGAGGCGCGTCCCCGTTCGTGTGACGGCTCACTGAATTCCTCGCATAGTTCGCATTATCATCTTAAATTGGATTCGGATATACGTATTTCGATGAGTGGGTCCCACATATGACCTTGACTTGACACGTGGCACAAGTCAAATTTTCGGGCCGTTACAGTCTTCCCAACGAATTAGAATTTCGTCCTCGAAATTGAAGCAAGTCTTAAAGGACAATGGTGTTTTATGAATGAAGACCCAAGGCCATACCCGCCCAAGGCCATACTCGCCCAAGGCCATACTCGCCCAAGGCCATACCCCCATCTTACTCTGTAGGGCGGCTGGGCTCCTCCGCGACAAGCCGGGCTCCTCCGCGACGAGCTGGGCTCCTCCGAGACCTCCAAGCAAAAAACACACCATCTGTCTCCTCCAATCAATATATGACAGGGCAACATCCTCGTAACATATATTGAAATACAAATGAATACAAATGAACATTTTAATTTCGTGATCCACTGTCTCTAACATACGTATATCTGCTATATGCCCGCGATAATGTAAATCCGTCTCTCTCATCGAGTGAGTTTCAACCCAACTCGTACCCTCTATCAGGTTACGATGGATAGTAGTCGGACCTGACGTGGCAATAGCATGAATATGTTTCTGGCTCTGCTGTACCTGGCTGTCCATACGCCCCTACAGGTACGTTGAAATCTCAATCCAAATGGAACATGTCAATGCCCTTGTCCCTGTGCATGACTAGATCGTTGTCCTTGTCAGTGCACTCGATTGGATCTTTGACTTTGTCTCTGGCCACTATCTCTGCCATCAACCCTCTGATGGTACATATTCTATGGATCTGACGGTGCTGGCTACTGTAGTTCACTAGCGTAACTCTACGCTGGACCAACTAACACTGGCGCAATATACGCCGCATATGGTGGAAACGTAATAAATCCTACGTTCAAAGCTCGATCTCTTAGCCACGACCGTCTCACTATCTTTTTCCTTCGATCATCTCCAAACCCTCGTACTGAATGTGACGATACCGATGATGCGACCAGTACTCCGACGCGTGCGCTATAGGCCTCCTATAATGTGCTCGATTCATCGTCACTACCCCAGAACCAATCGAGTCCAGTAGACCGTGCATAACTGACTCTCTGGTCCTTTGTCGAATGGTTTGAGAATCAGTTCTCTTCAGGTTACGAACTGTAGGAGGAATGTACTTCTCCATCCTTGAACTCAGCCCAATCCTTGAACGTCCCCATCGACGCCACCGTAGTGCGCAACTAGACATCGGCCTTGCCGAACAACGAAGCTGATGAAATGCTCGACCACATATGATCTGGTGTGGCCAAAACGTTATGAATCTTTTCTGCTCCGCGATCCGTACCACCGTGAAATTTTTCCGGATGATGCCTCCGAAACTCACGAGCATGCCTCGCCTCAGCTGTAGCCCTAACATTCGTATCAATCGGCGTGCTCGGCGTATCCTCAGCCGGTGTCTTAGGTATAGGAGATACCATCTCGGGCCGAACGTGTGTCACCTCGATCACTGCAGGTCCTGCTTGAACCGAAAGTTTTTCAGGTGGGTTGTGAACTGTAAAAACACACCCAGCCTGAATAACTAGCGTTGGTGATGTAGACGACGACGGTGTAACCTGTGCCCTTAACAATCGAAAAATCTCCTGCAGTTGTTGGTAGTGCGATGTATGCAGCTCATCAGTACTCGCAAACCGTGAACCTGCAGCCTCATGATTATTCCTAAACCCGATCTGAAAGGTCGTCGCATTTTTCATAGCCACGAATCCTCGATATCGTATAGATATTATAACACAACAAATATACAATATCGAATGCACTACTTGCACGAGAATTTCCTTTCAGTGCGTTTACTAACGCATCTAAACAAATTTTAGCATGTGAGGATCCTTGAGATACACAATACTTAAGTGACATCTAAATTTTAGAATGAGTAGCAGACTCTACTTCGACACGTAACTCATTTACAAGTCCCTAAAGATGGTGGTCGACTTCACCAACCCTAAGACGATAAATGCTTAGTGTCACTAAAGTGGAGTTACTTGGGCTTCTGATCCAACACTACTACTCCAAAGCTTTCGTCAAAACTAAGGAGTCCGTACGTGATGAAATAGTTAGCTCTCAAGTCATCTCAACATTCTGCTCTCTTAGAGTCTGCGTAATCCCACTAGTCTCACAAATCTTCGCTAATATTTTTATTTTTATTTTTTTTCTCAAAAAGAAATCAAATATGTCCTCGAGATATGTGCAACACGAATCTCGATGCAACCCCAATAATTTGACCAATTTGTCCACAATGTTGTAAACAACTGGAAAAACTGTTGATTTACCAAAAATGAAATCACGTATGCAAATGGAACATCAATCACTGAACTGATTCCATTTGGAACAGAACCAAGTGGTTCGAACTCTCCGAATGAGCCTTTCACGAAAGAATATCAAAAGCTCATTTGTATAAACCTTTGTATATACAATTCTTTGTATCATATAGTCCAAAGTTTAATTTTTCCAACTCTCCTCACTTCCCAACGAAGACTTAAGCCAGGATCATAGGGTTCCACTCTAAGTTCAACCGTTCCTAACTTTCGCTGATTTTGTATCTTATTTCGCCCATTAAACTTTCCCTTAGGTTCGTCTGAACCTAGGCTTTGATACCAACTGTGACGGCCCCAATTTTCCACAAATTGGACCCCGCCCGGCCTAAGCCCACGTGGACCCCCGAGCCCGTCTCGCAAAGTCAACGCGGACCAAGTCAGCCTTCCAATCCATTATTTTTCACAAATTCAACATTTTACCGTTGAATTATTAATATTTTTCGAGATTTACAATTTTATAGCGGAAGCAACTAATACATTCAATAACTCAACAAAAATATCAGGGAGTTAGGCAACCTAATTGTGGAACCCAGTCAATATCATCGGAGGAGAGTAAAAATACAAAATATACAAAAATCACCTAACTATGAAGTCTTCCCTCTGCTACTCGTCGTGCGGCGCTGCACTCAGTCAAACATAAAAATGACGAGCCCAGGTAAGTAAATTCAGTATGACATATACACAACATTTCACAATATCCAAAACAACAGTTCACGATATCCAAAGCAGTCGAATTCATGCAAATAGAATGAAAGAAATCAAGAAACGCATGAATATAAAAGACTGTAACCAATCCATCGATGAGTGATACTCCCAAGGTAGATGTATATGCCTCCCCAATTACTCTGAAAGACATATACATCTTCTATGTTCCCCTCATATGTGCGTGCGAGCGAGTTAACCCCAGCGAACTACACATATGGGCATAGTACTTTCACTCCCAATGTAGATGTATATGCCTCCCCAATTACTCTGAATGACATATATATCTTCTATGTTCCCCACATATGTGCGTGCGAGCGAGTTAACCCCAGCGAACTACACATATGGGCATAGTTTTGCAGTGAACAACAATAAGTTATCACAAAATAGTAAATAACAACAATCAATGGATAAACATGAAATACTATATAGGTCCCTAGCTGGTTTACTTACCTCGAGAAATTGCGAACCTCAAAACGTCGCACGCGTCTCGATTTGCGCACCCGACACCCGACTCCGAAGTCCTTAGTGTCCATTTAGACATTTTAGGTCCAATTTATTAAAATCTTTCACATCAAAACAAAACTTGGTGAAATAGATCTCATCTCCATCACGTCGTCACGATTTCGTCGAAATCGCGCATCCGACCGGTCGACAACCCGCCACCGCGCTGTCGGCGCCGCAGCCCCACCGGCGGCACTGCTGCCGGCCGCTGCCACCGGCGCCGCCGCGACCATTCGCCGGCGCGCTCTCGCGCGCCATCGCAGCATCCGACCCGCTCGTTCGACCCTCGCGCTTGGTGATCCAGAAAGGCCGCCGCCGCCGCGTCCGATCGCCGTCGATCTCTCCGCGTGCGCTAGCTTGCGTCGCCGCCGTCCGCGCCGTGATAGCGGCGCTTCTCGCGCCGTGTCGCGACCTGCGCTGCTGCGCGGAGCCGCCGCTCCACGCCTCCGCGTCGTGATGTTCTAGGCGGCCGCCGATCTCGTCGGATATGCTATGCCACCGTCCAGTGAGAGCGCGCCACCGCCGGCCGCTGGTCGATTGCCGCTGCGCGGCTGATTCGCGCGCATTGCTCGCGTCGCGATCGCAACGCATTGCCGGAGCCGCGCGCGCGCCATCGTCGCTCTCGCTGGCTCCTCCGCGAGCTCCGCCATCGTCCGCCTCTCGGCCGGCTCCTCAGCTCCGCCACTCGCGCTTTCTGCGGCCGGCTCCTCGGGAGAGCTCGCGCTCGCTTGCTCACTAGGATCTCTCTCTCTCTCTCTCTAGCTTTCTCTCTCTCTCTCTCTCCTCTTCCTCATGATCTCTCTATTTCTTTCTTTTTTATTTCTTTTTTTTCCATCCTTATCTCCTCTTATATATATATATATACATAACTTTATCTTTTTGATTTCAAATCAAAAGTGTCATCGAGATTCGTGCAACACGAATATCGAGAAAACTCAACAACCGAGTAGCGCGCATCCCGATGCACCAACCCGCCTCATTTCAAAATCTTGATACTCGCGCTACATGCATCACGATGCATATCCCCACGTCGGCACGCGACTCGAGGCGCGTCCCCGTTCGTGTGACGACTCACCGAATTCCTCGCATAGTTCGCATTATCATCTTGAATTGGATTCAGATATACGTATTTCGATGAGTGGGTCCCACATACGACCTTGACTTGATACGTGGCACAAGTCAAATTTTTGGGCCGTTACAGTATGTGTCCACAATTGTGAATTCAATTTTGTCACTTCTTTTGCTTTGATAATTCGTTCATATGGATCCTTTTTTTCTTTCTATTTTTTTCTTTGCTAAATGATGCTTCTTGAATTGCACTTTTATTTCTTACGTATTCAAATTATGTATGTTTGGATTTTATATTGCATAGTTTGTTCAAACTCATACATATTATTTAAATTAAATTTTATATTTAGTTGCATATTAAATGAACATTATTTATTTTTTTAATTACTACTCTAATGTTTGTTTTATTGGATTGTAGTTTAACTATCTCATATAAAAATTCATTAAGTATAACCATTTTACCTTGCATTAGCGAGTTACCATGGTTAAAAACTTATGAGTTATCAACAATAGTGAATACGCTGTATGAAAAGCAATAAATACTCATCGTAGGGAAGTGGATAATTTGAAACATAAACTTGCAATGGAGGAAGAAAAAAAATGAAGCGGGTTCGCCAAAGATAACTAAGGAGTGAAAAGAAAGAGTTGAATGATCACAATATGGATTTGAAACTTCACAAAATATTCTATGAAATATTGAGTAGGGTAAATGCTATGAAGCAAAATGAATGATTTTAATTAATAATTTAGAAATTAAGTTGCCTTTATTTCTTTTTTATGTAGAGGTCCCCGGAATGCAAAACCACGTTATGTCGTTATGGGTTTTGAGCATGTTGCAAGTTCGGGATATATGTTACCATCTGTAAACTCTTGTCAAAATTGTAGTGCGAAGAGGTTTTTCATGAATCTAATAGTTTTTGTTGTTCAAACGGTCAAGTAACCCTCGTTCCTAATGTTGTCCCTGAAGAAATGTTCGACCTATTCACTTAAACACTGAAGAGACACGTGAGTTTTTGATGTACATCCGTACTTATAACACCAATTTTGATTTTACATCTTTTGATGTAAAGTGCGAGAGAGAGTATGCCAAAAGTAATGTGGGTGTATATACGTTTAGAGTGCAGGGTCAAATTCATCATTTTATAAATAATTTACTTCATGACAAGGAGCATCCATCTTTTTTGCAACTGTACTTTTATGATACTGATCATGAAGTGCAAAATCGAATGCATTGCTCTGATAGGATGAAAGAGACAATTTTGGCAAGGTTAATTAGTATGCTTGCGAAAAATTCATATGCAAGTTTTTTCTGCACTTTACAAAATAAGGAAGATTTAGAAGATCATGTTGCTCAATTAGTTTCAAGTGTTAGTCGTCTTCTACTTATTGTTTTTCATGTTTTCTATTAATTGTAGTGATTCTTTTCAATTTTGGTTGATTAACTAGAAATTAATTTCTGCAAGCGAAGCGAGCGGGTCAATCGTGCGTAGCACTTCTTGAAACTAGTATATATATATAGTGTGTTTTCATGTTACAAAGTCTCTTATTACTAATTATTTCTCTTATTTATACGTGTCAGCGTCTTGGCAATTCAAGTATTTTGGAAGGAAAGTGCATCATATTTGAAGCCAGTGGTGTTTTGTCGTGAAGATTGTGTTACCACAGATCACGAGGCGGGTTCTCGCATGCGAGACAAACGTGATGTGTGTGAAACAATTACGTTTGGATGATGCATCAAAATAAGCTAGTGGAAGATGACACCATGATGATGTCATGTGATTAATGTGATATACTTTTATGAATTAGGATATGAGTGTAGCATATGGCGTGCTTTCTCTTTTAAAGAATACTTATCTGTGAGGTATATCTATTATGAGGTTGATGCTCAGGTCATGAAAGCTTTTAGATACGCCTCGATAGATGTGTCAACAAGAGATGGAGCAACATAATAAAAAGATAATGTGACATTTGGACTCCGGACTCAAAAAGTTTTTTAATTTCAAAGTCACCATCAAGTATTTAATGAATCAAACGCAATCATTGGTAAAATTCTTTTGATACCCCTTAAATATTTGTGAAAATTTTAAAAACATCCCTATGAGTCTGGACTCATGAGTCCAAGTAGATTTATTGTTTGTTTATATACAAGTGCAGTGACACACGCTAGTGCTATCGGAGTTCGATCAGAATTTCTCAACTTTTCCTAACCTCCTAATCAGTCTCGATTTGAGTGCATCATCAAGAAACCTAATTAAGATCGAAATATAAACAGAGAACTCTCTCTCCTTCGATTTTCCTCCTCCATCTTTTATTTTGTGTTCTTCAACTATGAGACATTAATCTCATGGCCTATGCAAGACTACAAAAGAGGTTCAACCATTATTATCCATGGATTTGTGAGATCTATTTATTTTAATTTCATTATTTTTCTTTGGTGTTTTATTTTCATTAGTATTACATGATTAATTAGGGTTAAACTTTGATTTATTGCTAGTGAGTCGTACGCATCCGTCCTTGTGCAAAAAGATCACACAAGTGGCAATCGACCATACCGATTGATTCGTCTATTTGGAGACCGGTCAAGTACATTAGGAATCTAGGCAAAATCGAAAGCATCCGTACTTGTGCAATCCGGTTGTCTAGGTGTAATGCTTTCACAAAATCCAATGCGGTCATCGTGTTAAACTTAATTCGTTTGAGTGTAAGGTTAGATGTTTGGCTAGAGAAGAAGTTATTGTCGTACCTTGACTATCGAGAATAGGAAGCGCGAGGAACCACTTACGTTACCGGGTCTATAGCTACATTATGATACTTTTGATTTGCATATTTTACATAGATTGAAGACCAAATCCAATCTTTTATCGAACCAAACTTGTATGTCTTGACTTCGGTGTTTTTATTAATTGTGACGGCCCAAATTAATTAAATCGACATTATACTCTAATTAGGGATTAACGACCTGTAATTCTAGTTGATATGTTTAACTCGATTGATTCCTCGTGTTCAAAGTTGATATAAAGTTGTTATTTTTGTGTGATGCATGTTGTTTTAACGTATTACTTATTTATAAATCACATCGCACTAGTTAGATTTGTATAATTGGTCTGCGCGTAGAGCAGGTATGGGACGGTTAGGACTTGGGCAAATAAAAGTTGGGTTGAACTAGCGAAACTACTACTAATTTTCCCTAAGTTAAGGTTTATATAATTTATCAAAATAATAATTTAATAAAAGTTTGAAGTATGCCTCGAGGTGCGCATCAACGCAAGGTGCCATTGAGTCGGGTAATTGGTAGCTTAGTCGACAATGAAAACAAATAAATGTGATGTCTACAAACTAAGCTATTTGTTTTAATATGCCTAAAGTTATAAAAATTTAAGCTAAGTGAAATAAATGAATTATAATAATAATAACAAATCCTAAGTTGAGACATTTAATTGGGACCTCTAGATCATCCTTGTGATGACTCCATCAAGAGTGTCTTAGGCAGTTTTAGTGGACATTAAAGATGCATAGATTCTTTAAATCCAAACCCTAGATGTGCATCTAGATGAGTAAGTGAAAGGAGTTGTAGGGCTAGAAGTGAACATAAAACCAACTACATAAACAAGTGTGTTCTTGAACACATGCAAAACAAACCCTAAATTTATTTCAATAGAAGAATTAAGGGCTGGAATCTTGATGGAATTCATGAGATTAAAAGCTCAAAATGAAGGTGATTCAACACCTTAGGTAAAAAAAATTTAACCCTTTCTACTTGATTTTCCTTGCTTTCAATGCATTAAAATTGGGTTTTTTGTTAAAAAATGGGATTTTCTATGAATTTAATTGGATTCAAATTGTGTAAGGACACCATTGATTTAATCAACAAGCTAATTTTTGAGTTTTTGATGGTGTTCTTGATTTTTTTATGAAAAATGCAACCAATTTGTAAGTTGTTGATGAATAGTTGTTGTTGTATAGTAGTTTTCAATTGTTTAGTTAGTTAGTTGTTAATTTGTTGTTGTAAATTGTTAAGTGTGTGTGTCTATATATATATATACTAGTTTCAGGACGTGCTACGCACGATTGACTCGCGAGCGAAGCGAGCGGGAATTAATTTCTAAGAATTTATTAATAAAACTCAAAATTTTAATTAAAATTTAAAAATTAGAAATACAAGTACCTTTTTTAGCTTATCAATATTCTCTAATGTGATTGATATAAGATGTTAATGAAAAAACAAGCTAGTCATGCTAAGACATTACTTCCTCAAAAAAAAAAAAAAAGGAAACAAGGAAAAAAAAAACACAAGTGGTTTGACCCGTCAATTCGTGAACTTGTTTGTGGAGATTCTGTAGAATTGTACACAAAGTTCAATCTTTACCTCAAACTCTATGGATATAAAAGATAACTTTGAAATTATGAATATAAATAATTGAATTAGTTGAGATTAAAGCTTTAGACACCTTTTTCTAACATGATTAATCAGAATTTTTCTCATTAAAATTTTTTATGGGTTTTGAGTTTGTTCCCTCCCCAACGCCTTTTTCAAACCACCTTATTATTTTCCCTCTCAGATTCTCTCTTCTTCACTGTTTATATATATATGTTGCATATATACCATTGGGAGAACTCTAGATGAGTACGTTGCATATATACAATTGGGAAAACTCGGAGTTTACAATTTGTGATATTTAGTTGCTTTTTTATATATAGTTGTTTTTATATATATGGTAGATATATATGGGCAAATAAGTAAATTTCATTACCACTCAAGAATTTGTGATTTGTACTTTTATATATATATGATAGATATAAAACTCAAAATTCAAAATTGTAATTAAAATTTAAAAATTAGAAATATAAGTACCTTTTTTAGTTTATCAATATTCTATAATGTGATTGAGATAAGATGTGAATGAAAAAATAAACTAATCATGCTAGGACATTACTTCCTCAAAAAAAGTGTATTGGATTGATGAGAATGAGTTCATAATTGATTTGGAGATAAAGCAAAAAAAAAAAACGTGCAGTGGATTGATAAGGAGTTAGAGTTTGATTTGGATAAAAAGAAAAGGTTGATTTGGAGATGAAAAAAAAAAGTATGGGCAAATAGGTAAATTTCATTACCACTCAAAAATTTGTGATTCGTGCTTTTATATATATGATAGATATGATAGATATATATATATATATATATAAAATTCAAAATTCAAAATTCAAAATTATAATTAAAATTTAAAAATTAGAAATATAAGTACTTTTTTTAGCTTATCAATATTCTATAATGTGATTGAGATAAGATATGAATGAAAAAAATAAGCTAATCATGTTAGGACATTACTTCCTCAAAAAAAGTTTAGTATGAGTTCATGATTGATTTGGGGATAAAAAAAAACGTGTAGTGGATTGATAAGGAGTTAGAGTTTGATAAGAAAAAAAAAAGAAGTATGGGCAAATAGGTAAATTTCATTACCACTCAAAAATTTGTGATTCGTGCTTTTATATATATGATAGATATATATAAAGCTAATGAGAAAGGTAGAGAACTACGTTACCGTGCCTGCGAGCCATGGGCCGGGCCAGCCCTAGTTGGGCCAAATTCAGCTCAGTTCAGGTGAGCCCAACCCCGTGATTTTAATATTAATTTTTTATAAATAAATAAAATACAATTTAAAATATGAAAGAATTACAAAAAATAAGAAAATAGAAAAAATTATAGAAAAAACCCAAAACAATTAGGAAAAATATAGAAATAGAAAAAAGTATGAAATTAAGTTTTTGAGAAAATCTTGGGGCTTTGGCACTGGGTGCATAAGCCGTAAAGTGTGTCGCCATTAAATATTTAGATTAAAAATATTTATTTCTGGTCACACACTATAAACTAAATTAATTTGACCCAAAGATATTTAAAATGGTATATTTGAATACCAGGGACATAGGAGACTACATTAAGGTGTTGGACGCGCACTTCGAGGCATAAGCGGGACATTTTAAAAGGTTATTATGATTATTTGAGGTTTGTAAAATCATTAGAATTTTGGTTTACATTTAGTTATTGCATTGTTTATTTCCACTTCATATTTGTGCTATTATTTTCAACCATGTTATACTCTCTTCCCATGAGTTTTATGTTGCTCGTCGATGGGGTAGAGCATGGCATATCCTCACACTCGGAGCTCGCTACCTTGGGTTTACTTGAGTAGTGTGCATATGTTGGCAACCACGGTCGAGGTTACTCCCACAAATACCAGGTACGATTTGGAAGGGTTGGCGGTGAGTTTACTCCCGTCATCAACCCCTTCCAGAGAGGGATTGGATTGTAGTTCAACTACCAGCCGCCGGATAACTCTCATTCGACCATGTAGAGCTGGTGCAAGTCACTCGCCAGTAGGGCCTACTCGTTTTAGCAACTTTGACCCTCGATTCGGCGCGATGTGACCTACACTCATGTCCCTTTGCTTCAGTTGCGACTTATCTTCATGCAATTTACTTCTTTTCCTGTCCTTTAAATTACTAGCATGAATTGTAGTCATTTTATTGAATCTCTTGAATATTGGTCGAAATTCTTTGGATTTTACTTACTGGGATTTCCGTTATTGTTTTTGCTATGTGGCAACGATAATGGTTGCAAATTCCAGATCTGCATTCGAGCCAGGGAAAGGAGATACTAGGCGATTATCTCTGAGGCAGCCGAACCACGCCAGATTTTGTGTAAGTGGTTGTATATATTTATTTATTGTTTGATGGGTTTTGGGGAGGACTGATGTACCCGATACATGTATATTAACTTCTTTTTGTATATTTTTATCGTTTCTTAAATGGTATGCATAATATTTTTATTAGGTTTCAATACTGTAGGTTCACTACAAAAAAACAGGAGACCAGAAACGGAAATTTTCGTCTCTGATTTGCATAAATTCCGTCTCTAATTCAATTATGCAACGGAACATAGACATAATCTATTCCGTCTCTAAAATCGTCGTCGCTGATTCAATCAGCAACGGAAATGTGTTTCCGTTGCTGATTAGAGACGGATTAGAGACGGAATTTAGAAACAGAACAGAGACGGAACATAAATAGAAATTCTTTAAAAGGGTACAATTGTAATTGCATTCCGTCTCTGATTAGCAACGAATCAGAGACGAAATTATTGTATTCCGTCTCTGATTAGCAACGGATCAGAGACGGAATTATTATATTTCGTCTCTAATCCGTCTCTCATTAGCAACGGATCAGAGATGGAATTATTATATTCCGTCTCTGATCCGTCTCTGATTACCAACGGATCAGAGACGGAATACAATAATTTCGTCTCTGATCCGTTGTTGATTCATGCATCTATTCCTCGAAAATTAGAGACGGAATAACAACGGAATCTCTGAATTCTATTGCTAATCCATCTCAATTCCGCTTTTTTTAATTTTCAAACCTAAGCTTAATCCAATTGGTTCTCCATAACCTCTAAACCTGAAAATACAACCATAGGACCTAATCCATCGCCTGCACCCCCTCCAACAACTCCTTGGGGGTGCTAACATCCCCCAAAAAAATAGAATTTGACATACATACACAAATCAACAATATATATCAACAACAAAGATTCAAATGAGAAAAAACATAAATTTCGATATTAAAAAAGATTTATATATTCACGAAACGTAGTCAAGTATAATAAATGTTTAAGATACCTAAGTATCCATAAAAAACTACAATTCTCATCGTTCTACAACAACCATAAAAATACTTAAGTATCATAAAGTTGCCCATCCCTCGTTGTGCTAGCATCTGGGATGTGCTAGCATCAGGATCTACGTATCTTCTCTTCTTTCTCCATAACGACCTGAGACTGTAGACACATCCCTTGGGACAGTCACCCGCCACCTTGTAGTACACCGCCTCATCATCCACCGGCTGGTCCAGTGTAGTCTGGGTCAGCTCCTGACGTCTCCTTTGGAGCTTAGCCTGCATGGATCAAAAATATTTTGTTAACAATATAATAGTAGCATTAAGTTGAGAAGGCAGCAAAATGAAGAGATAAGTAAAAATAAATAAAGTTGAGAAGGCAAATCTTACATTTATCAATTAAGTTGAATATCCCATGCCGCAGCCACTTCATCACTTCTCATAAAAAGATGGTTATCTCCATCAATAACATCAAGTAGGAGGTGTTTATAGGAATCAGGAATCTCCTCATTGTACCTAATAGTAATTAGTACAGCAACATAAAAAACATTTGGGAATACAATTCAAAATTCTGTTCTAAGAGAAATAATTGTACCATGAGTTCAATGCAAACTTGAAAGATTGAATGAGAATAATACAAACTTGAATTCATAAAGCAACATGATTTTCTATTTTTCCGACGGCGGGCTAATGATACGCTTACAACATGCCCAAGTAATTACTATATAGTAAAAAAAGCACAAAAATATTCTAAAACAGTCCTCCCAGAAGCAATCCACCAAAAACTATCAAATACCTCGTAAGCATTCTGACATTCCAAAAAATGACGACTTTTTCCGGCGTCTATCAAAAACCAAATTGTTAGGACTAAAGACAGTAACATGATCATGCCTAGTTATACAAACAAAACTTAAGCGAAAGCTAGACAACATTAGCAAAATTCAAATATGCTCCTCTATTTAAACTTAAATTAATCACTTTTTTTTATCAAATCTCTAAAATACCTCGAGCATAGATGAAGACAAAATAAAGACGTAATAAATCAAAGAAAAACAAATCAAGATTTTCATCACCAACTCTACGAGCTTTAGCTATATTAAAGATAATATTTCACTATTCAAAACCATTAAAAGGCTCTATTGAAGAAGATTCGAGCTTACTTTTCTTTGTACACAAATTCAATTCTGAAGCATCCAACTGCAGCCCCTAATCCTGGAATTTTATTGTTGACTTTGACGAGGATTGCCTCATCCGGGACATCTCGAAGTATGAGCTCGTTAGTTGCAAGATCAATGCTACGCCAATGCACTCACTCATGATCATGATTCCCAGGAACATTATGAAATTGGATTCGTATTTCAACTCTACAAAGGAGCACAACAAAGTGGAGCATGGTAAATAAATTAATAGAAATTCAAAGCCACAACTACGTTAAAAATTCTCAGAATATAATCACACAGACGAGATTTAATCAAATTGAAACTAACCTACTAAGCAAGTCGACAATATATTCAATTCAAATACCAAAAGATCATTGAGTGTTCTAATTTTCTTTAATAAAACAAAATCGTTGGCAAGTGTTAGAGACTAAACTGATTGTGTACACCATCTTGTGAGGAAACAATTCATCAAATGGCCAGGAGCCTTCTGTTGCATGTTCCTCCTTGTTGCTATGCTCACAATGATTGGTCATTTGTTCTTGAGCAGCAAATTTTCATGAGAAGACATGAATGGGACAAGCACGATGTTCGTTGGAAAGCATTGGTCTTGGAAGTGTTATGATGTGGCTTAAAAGGTACTTAGGAATCGTTGAAGGGAAGATAATAAGCATGAAAACTTGCGGTATATGAAAGACGCAAAGGGCAACATGGCTGACAACAAACAAAACATAATACCATATAAATACAGAAATTTAACCATTTCAAGGTCTTCAGAATAGCATTTTCATCTAAAAAAAATTCCATATTCATACTCGCAAGTATAAAGCATTTTGCATTATAAAAGTCAAACTGACAAATAGTGTAAAAACAACACATAATAATCAAATAGAATAAAAAAGATAGGAATAGGAACATAAAAGAACAACAAAAAAAAGCCTCCATCCCAAATAAGACAGAGAACATAAAGCAAAATAATCTAGATATTCAGAGAAAGATCAACAACAAGTAACATTTTCAAGAAAACTAAAAGGTTTAAGAGACCAGGCTTGGCATGCATTGAGATAGAAAGGGCGCTGCTTGTTTTATTAAAAAAATGCATTTATAGAGAAAATGATAGAACAAACCGATCAAGCAATTATAGTAAAGACCACAATATCAGACATGTGCTTAATGAGACCCATGCCGGCTTTTATCATAAAGGGAACGCCATCCCAACGTGCATTGTCAATGTATAGAGCAACAGCAAAGAATGTGGGTGTTAAGGTGTTCAAGTAAATTTCACCCTTCTTCATGGAACTATCTTTGTACTTGACCAAGAACAACATCACCCGACTCAATTTTCGAATTGATCTTAAAACCTTTACCTGATAATAGATAAAAATCAATAAGTAAATATAAATTGTTCATTAACCATCGACAATTCGTCAATTACCATCTTACCTTTTCATTACGTATATCTTCATCTTCAAGACTAACAGGGGTTCCATGGAAAACAAGTGCAATTGTCCGGAGTATATGACTCGTATTATGTCTCTCGATGATGCCATACTGATCAAAATACCTATAATGAATCGACAACCGATAAGAATAGATACAAACAAGTGAAGGGCAAAAATGTAGAATAAAGAGGGTTCACTCAATTTACTCAGCCGTTCAAAAAAGTCTAAATGGCTACCTTCCCCTTGTCTCCATACCCCAATCTTCCGATAAAATTACCTATTGTAAGAACTAGAAAAATTATGAAATTGTTGATACTGATAAAAAGCTTTGTTTAAGCCTTGTCTATTCAAAAGAGAAATACACCTGCACACTTCGTATGTAAGCACGGCACCACAATGGTTCAAAAACTAGAATGGAGAACCTTAGCACGGTGATATTTTCAATTATGTTCTTTCCCAAAATAGTCATAAGCTGGTGTTGGAGATGGTTTCACACGATCCTCGGAAATAGTCATAATGGTCCCTTTTGCATGTGAGCACAAATCTTGTTTAGTTTGATATGAACCACATAAAATAAAGTAACCACAACATAAATTTATAAATGAACAAAACCTCATCAAATTACAAAGGCAAGAGAAAAAGTAATTTTGTGAACTCTTGAAAGGCCTTCCGTGGATCAATCGGGACAACCAGAAAACTATAATCAATTTCTCAACTTCAAATTATCAGAATCAAAATAGAGGATTAAGTTATATTTTTTTTAAAAAGAAAAAACCAACTTATTACCCCTCAAACTTGCACGAGGGAAGACAAAAGTGATGACATCAAAAGACATTTAAGCTGCTCAAACTCTTAGTGACGAAAAGGTCAGACAATTTGTAAAACCAAATGCAAACAAAAAGAAACAACATAGAATCATATTTTAGATTAATAAAAGTTACCAGTTGTGAATGTTGGATTTGTAACGGGAATTATTTTGTTTTCCTTGGACTTTCTAAATTTTAAGTGACACCTTATCTAAAAGATTATATGACTTCAATATATAAGATCATTGTTGGCCTCTGTTAAAAATGGAATGAGATTTTTCATATCATGGGTTTTCTAGCAAAGAAGAGAATTCTGGAATATTAAATGGGACATCGTTAAACATCTTTCTAATATTGTAAATCATTATCAATCAAGGCTTGGAAACTTAGGTTCTTGTAGAACTCGTAAAGATAAGAAGCTAATATTTGACCCTGCAAGCCACTGATAGCAGACATCACTGCCAAAAAGCAAGAGCAAACAGATTAATAAGAATCAAGATAGCTATGCAACAACGACTGTTTAGTTCAATCTACAACAGCATCGCTACCTTGTTATTCCTTATAAAATAACTAGATTATCAAAAGCTAGTTGATTTTGATTATATAAAATAATTATGCGACAATATATTTAGATGACTAGAAAGAAAGAATTCACGCAAGTCAAGAAAAAAAAATTATTTCTTAAGAAAAACACCTAGGAAAGGGTAAGTATAATAAACCGTTTCAGATATCTGCTGGATGATTTCCTCAGGCACTTGGTCAGCACGTTGTATGTCCCTTAAAACTCATTTAACAAGATCAAAGTGAACTCCACCAGTTATGGATACCCGAAGATCTAAAAGGGGCCTCAATTTCTCACTCAAAGCATAGATACCTTCGATAATCACAATACGAGAGCTTGGGACTTCAATTGTCTTGTTTGAAGAATTCAGTTCTATTTCAATGAGGGTAACAATGAAATGGGAATCCAATTTCTTAAGCTCATGACCAAAATAAAAAAACTATGCACAAAGAATGCATTAAACAACCTAGAAGCAGAACTAATTAACAACATTCATCATGCACATTAACATCTATTGATTGTTTTGAAGGATTGTCTATTCCACAGCAGATCAGCCTAGGCATTTCTTCTTTTGTGGGAATGTTATCAGGGCGCTCTTAGGTTCATCGTCAAAGAGCAATCGATTTTTCAGCCAACAAAAGAAATTCTTTAGGTCCATTTTAATTCAGTTCAGAAAGTTGGTCAAACAACAGAGTTCATTAAACCGGCAGATACATTCTAGTCCCTAGACTCTTTACATCATACGCTAACAACACATTTTCTCGATATCAAACTGTTAGGTAATAGAATAATAGAGAAGCTGATAATTCACGAAAGGGGAAAATGACATATTTAATGGAAGCAATAATCAATAGGTAATGGCAGTTGAATCAAATGAACTAGTTCTTACCATTGAAATTTTCATCAATAGGTAATGGCAGTTAAACATCTTCTCTGTAAAAACAGTTTCTATTTGTGTCTCTCATAGGTTTTTGGTAATCGATTGGTGGGTGTCATGTACCATGCATTTGTTGGTGAAGAACACCAACAAATGCACATGAAAGCCAAACCAACATGAAAATGTGAGCAGATACAACAAATCAAAACCCAGAAACTAAAAACCAAACCCCCCCCCACAAAAATGCCAGCACTAGAAGCTCTAATCTTCAATTTTTATTTTTGATTGTTACCTTGACGAGTTCGGCGACGGCTTAGGGTGGGCCGTAGGCCGGCGACGGCTTAGGGCTTCGGAGGCTCCAATCTTCGGTGAGCGCAGACCGACCAGAGAGCAGAGAGCAGTGAAAGAGAGAGAGCGGTGAGCGGAGATGACTGATGAGAGATCGGTCACCGGTGAGAGCAGAGAGCGGTGAGCGGTGAGCGGTGACCCGAGAGAGAACGGAGAGCCGTGAGCAAGAGCAGTGAGCAAGAGACGGAGAGACCGAGAGAGAGAGTTGAGAGCAAGAGACGGAGACGATCGACTTGTTGGGGGTTGGGGATTTGGGGGGCGGTGATCGGAGAGAGACGAATAGACCAGAGAGACCAGAGTGACTGGTTGAGCAAGAGACGGAAAGACCAGAGAGAGAGAGTTGAGAGCGACAGAGCGAGGCGAGAGACTTGTTGGGGGTTGGGGATTTGGGGGCGGTGACCGGAGAGAGACGGAGAGACCAGAGAGACCAGAGTGATTGGTTGAGCAAGAGACGGAGAGAGCAGAGACCGAGACGAGACGATGAGAGCAGAGACCGAGACGAGACGATGGGATTTGGGGATTCGGAGGGGGGGTTTGAGGGGACTTGATCGAAGCATGCACAAATCTCGAGATTTGATGAACGGTTATAAGAAAAATAAAATTGGTGAGAATGTTGGCGCCATTTTTTAGAGACGGAATTTAATTCCGTTTCTATTTCCGTGTCTAATCCGTCTCAATTCCGTCTCTGAATTAGTCCGTCTCAATTCCGTCTCTAACTACTTTTTTTTAGCCACGGAACTTAATTCCGTTGCTAATCCGTTTCTAAATATCATTTTCCTTGTAGTGGTTGTTAGTTGATACATAAATCTTCAAATTTTATTATATGCATGTTTTAAGACTTCCGCTTAAATTAATCGACTGATATTAACTTATCAAGTTGTAGTAAACATCTAACTTGTACATTTTTGAACTAAATGACTTAATAACTAAAAAAATCACTGAGTTAGGCTAACTAAAGTTTCGGATAAAGGATAAGCTCGCGAGCAGTCAACGATAAGCAAGCAGTGACATGGTGTCTTAGTAACGTGTCTGGCGACGTGACGATGCCCGAAGTGCATTGGAATTTGACGATGCCCGACGTGACGATGCCCATTTAATTCCTTTCTATTTAGATTAGTTAATTTATTCATTCTCTCAAAACCCTTATTTTTCTCTTTCTTTTAAACCTTAGAAAGAATATCGATCTCTGTGGGATCGGCCCTTTGCCACTATCTACAGAATACTTGGTTTAGGAATTATATTTAATTGACATGTTTGGTACGTGTCAAGAATATATGTATAACTCGATGAGTCTTTGAAGATCACAAAAATATTCTTGCAATATTTCGTGTATCTACCAAAGAATTGTAAGCATTCAAAACAGTAGGGAGGATTGTTGGTACTCAGTTTACCTATTACAAACGAAGGTGCAGAAAAAAGGAAACTAGAAATTTGACACTTAATTCTTTCTTAAAGCCGACAAATCTCGATCAAATAGAAAAATGAATATGTGCAAGATACTTTGAAGGCTGTCAAAATCAAAATAAAGTGTAACAAGAGATTCTAGCTTTTCTTTATAAATAATAGAGTGATCACAGATGCAAAGTAACTTTTGTGACATTAATTGCTCTTTGCATTCACGGTGAGATAAGAGAAAACATTCTCTTTAGTTAAACACACACTAGGCTAAGGGGACTTGGCGTAATTTCTGAATGGATCTCGGGCACCAAAGGGACTTGGGATTTCGAGCAAGTGCGAAGTGTAAGAGGGAGTGATTAGTGTAATAGAACTTGGTGAGGGATCACTAGCTAGGTGAGGGATCACGAGTTAGGAGTTTTATGTAAATCTGTAATCATCTTTCTTAATGCATTTACACCTAGGCGTGGCCCCGTAAACGTAGGAAGAGAGGCCCAAACTGCGCAAACGATCTTGTGTGTCTTTCGTTTACGCAATTTATTTTTACTCGATGTTATTCATTTACGCTAATACAGGCAGCCTGTATTTGTGTCCATAACACCTATATATACAAGGTTATTGTTTGTAGCTACAACAAAATTTGTTAGACAGAGATATTGTATTTATGCCTTTTTTGGTATGAGGTGGAGATATCTCCAAGGAGATAACTCACAAGGAGTTGGGAACTAATCTTGTTTGGTTGCTCAACTTGCCTGCAAGTTATCTCCCAACTTACACCCTAAGGTGTCTATCTCCCCGCCACGACCCCTAGGGATTTATCTCCCATGAGTTGTGGACAAAATTACACCTCATTAATGACTTGTTTACTACTCATCTCTCTCTTATTTGAAGACTATTTTTGTCAATTCATATTTTTATTGTTTAAAAACTTGAAACTTCCCTGCAAGTTTAAAGTTGAACTAAACATGAAAATATTAACTCCAATGAGATAACTCCCAACTAACACTGTAAGTTATCAAAAATAAACCAAATGAGGCCTTAAATTTGGTATCATAGCCAAATGCCTATACCCTCCGTTGGGTCGAAGAAGGTAGATCCTAATGGTAGCAATATCTCAGCCTCTCTAATCAAATTAACCTAAAGGATTGTCAACCATAAAACTGCCACTACTCACTAGCACAAACTACACTTATTGGAAGTCATGAATGGAGGGGTTCGTATTATCACTCGATGTAAAGGCATGAAGAGCAATAAAGAAATTCTATAAATTTCTTTAAGTTAATGGAAAACCTAAAGATACGAACTTTTGGACCGAGGCAGAAGAACGAATCTTACTTGCAAATGTCAAAGCTTTGAATGCGATTTTTAGTGGCGTGAACCAAGAGCACTTGAAGCTTATTTCATCATGCAAGATAGCCAAAGAAGCGTGGACAATTCTTCAAAATGTGTTCAAAGGAAATGAAGATGTCAGGGATTCAAAAATGTACTTCTGTCATCTCAATTTGAAGCTTTAAGAATGGTTGACGATGAATATGTTGCATAGTATACAACAAAGCTTAAGAACATAGCAAATCAAGCCCAGCATTTCGGCAAAAAACACTCAAATCGCAGATGGTAGAAAAATCCATTAGATCGCTACCATACATATTTGATGTGAAAGTGGCAGCCATTCAGGAGACAAATGGCTTGAAAAACTTGCAGTTTGACGAGTTAATGGGATCTCTCACAACGTACGAGATGAACTTAAACTAAAGTAAGAAATAGCAGGATATTGCTTTCAAAGTTGTTGCTCAGTACATCAAAGAAGATCAAACTGAAGAGAGCGACTTCGCCTTACGCACCAAAAGGTACAATAAATTGTACAAAAAGATGCACGACAACAAATACTATGGTTCTAAGCAAAACATGGCTAATGAAAGAAAGAACAAAGCCATTTAGTGTTGAGAGTGTGGAGGAGTTGGGCATTATCAATCTGAGTGTCCAAACTTTATAAAGAAGAAAGGAAAGTCACCTAACACAACACTGAGTAACTCCGAGTCTGATGATGAAAGCGAGAATGGACATAATTCATCTCCGACTTTAAATAGTTGAATGAGCCTTTTGATATGCCCACATGTAGCATCCTCTATCCTGATTAGGGTGATACTCGACCTGAAACCTAATTAAGCCTCAGTAACCCAGCCAAACTTAACTAGAGCCAGCAGGCCTTTTCGTCTATTCCTGATAAAATCAACTTATATATCGATATCGAATAAATAATACAAAATATACGCAGTGAAAAATTAAAACTTTTTTGATAATTAATAATATACAAAAATACAGAGTTTATCAAAACCCAAGACATCGTTTATAAACCTCCAACTCTGTTCATATACAACAAAATAACTCAAATAATGTATATATATATAGGAAGGCTCATTACATCATAGAGAATATATTAAGACCCCTAAATCTTCTCTTTTCCTTTAGCTGAAGCACTGAGTTGGGAACCTGAAATATTAAATTTTGGGTAAGTGCTCCAACTTGCTCAGCAAGTAAGGATTCACAAAGTCATGAACATTCTATATAATAATCAAGAACATTCTTTAATAACAGCATGCACCAATGTTAACTAACAGGATTATGAAAAGCATATAATTCAATAAATAATGGATGCAAGTCAACTGTCAATGACTATTGCACTTTGATTCTCATTTTATTTATAAAACTAGAGTCAATTACCAATAGACACTATTAATGCAATTGCTAGACCTACATATTGGCCGATGTGGTGTCTTGCCAATCCATTAATGTCCAATGGTTCTATTCTAAACCATCTAGTGAATATGTAACTCACGCAACCTATCAACCTGAGTATGAGTTATATATAGGCCGACAGATCACCCCACATCCTATATAACTTGTTTCAATTCCAGGAGTTACTTACGTAGATCACATTAGACATCATTTTTCATTTATCAAAATATTACAGTGTATAGCCTCCTAATTAGTCCATAAACTACATGAACTATATATACTAACATATTGAGGCAACATTGATAAGTAAGCAAATCCGTACTTACCTCAGTTTAGGTTTCTATTAAGAAATTCTCTAATTTTTTGGGCACTCACACTTTCTATGAGATCCAACATCTATCACAAACCATTTATGACTAATATAGGTCTAATACCCTCTACTTAGAACCTCTAATCCAGTCCCTAAGACCTCAACAAACCCTAACTAAAACTCAGCATAGTTGTTGTTTTTCAGGGTGGGAGCGCCCTCCCTTAATTGGAGGAAGATGATTCATTAGCTGAGTTCATCTCAACTGATGAAGCGAGTGCGCTCCTCTCCTAGGTGGAGCGATCCACCCTGTACTGTCTCAATAGTACACAGGGGAGCAGCCATTTTTCCATCTACAAATCGTTACAACAATAGCAAATACTGTCAAATTCATTAGGGAAGACCTCTAATGAGGTAAGAACTTATTTATAATCTACAAAAACAACAACAATATCATTCACCTTCGAATTGAACTTCAAAAATATCAAAACCAACTTACCAACAGTGATGATCTCTAGATTTCTAGTTGCTTAAGCTCCTCAATTCACGTTGAATTCATTCCCTCAACTGATTCCTTAAAACCGGACACCAAAATCCTCAGCTCTCTTTCACTTTCTCTTGATAAATTTTGAAGATAAGCATGAAGGTTTTTTTTTAAATATATCAATTTTCCTCGAGATATGCATCGCATTATCTCGAGGCTGATCGAATGATCAATGTGCTAACATGACACTCTTAAAGTGCACACATGTTTACACCATCAACACTCACACTCATCTCGAGGCGATCCGACGATCCATATAATTCAACCTAAACTTATAGTTTTTAATATATATATATATATCAAATATATATTGTGTATTTTCTTGACAATAAATTTACTAGACATGCCTACGAATATTCTCGAGTGTGCACATTCATTTCACAACCCCCTCATCGCATTTGGTGTACTAGCTATTTATTTTTTAATTATGTATTTTTTCGATTATAAGCTTGTACATAATTTATCTTCTATACAAAAACATATAAATTTTATTAAACATTCCAAACAAACACAAATCATCACATAAACATATGCACACACTAATCGAGGTACATCGGACTTAACCACAAGTCTAACTCAAGTTAATTAAGATTTAGATTAGCACTAATCACCAACTTAAGGTTACAAATCGTTACAGTCTCCTTAATTTAAAGCAATTTCTTCATCGAAATTAAAGTAAACATAAAATTACTTAATAGTTTTGAAAAGAAATAGAAATTGTTCTTCATATAAGACTCTTACTCCCAGTTTAGTTCCTCATCTCCGTGAAACTGCCATTTCACTTTATCCAAAGGAATCTCTTTGGTTCTCAGCCTCCGAATCTTCCTGAAGATCAAATTCATTCTTATCAATCTTTGGAGTGAACTGAGTCCCCGTTTTGCAAAGCATAGACACGTTGATGACATTATGAACTCTAGTTAACTGAGGAGACAACTCTAACCTGTAATAGTACCAATCTTTTCATGTACTCTAAACGGCCCAGTATACCTTGAAACTAGCTTACTTCGCAACCCAAATCTATACAGTTCTTTCATAGGTAAGACTTTCAATAGAACGAGATCATCTTTTGAAAACTCCAACAACCTATAATGTTTAATGGCATATCTCTTCTGTCTTAGCTGTGGCGTAGTCAAACGCTAGCGAATCTGTTGAATTCTCTTTGTGTAGTTCTGAATCAACTCTGGTTCCAACAAAAATATATCTCAACCTCTGCCCAAACACTTTGGTGAATGACAAGGCTGACCGTACAGAGCTTTGAAAGGAGCATTACAATACTAGCTTGATAGCTATTATTACAAAAAAAGACTCACACAGAGGAATGTAGTTACCATCAAGCTCTAAGACATAAGCTCGTAGCATATCCTCTAGCACCAAAATCAACCGCTCAGGCTCCTCATCAGTCTGCGGATGGTATACCATACTGAGGTTAAGAATAGTTCTCAGATGTCTCTATTATTCATTCCACATTCAAGACGTGAATCTCATATCTCTAACATAAATAATTAACACTGAAACTTCATGAATTCTTAATACCTCACATACGTACACCTCACATAACTGGCCAACAGGATCTCGCATGAAAACTGGCAAGAAGCAGACAACCTGTCAACTAAAACCCATACTACATCGCGCTTATGCTAACTCAAAGGTAGACCTAAAACAAAATCCATCAATATATGTTCCTATTTCTATTCAAGAATAGGTTGTGAATGCAACAAACCTCCAGGTTTCCTATGCTTAGCCTTAACTTATTGACGTATCTCACGTCTCTTTACAAATTTAACAATATCAGTTTTCATCCCAGGCCACCAATAAATACGCCTCATATCGTAATACAACTTGGTGTTACCTGGATGAATGGAGTAAAGAGATCTATGAGATTCCCGTAGTAACTTCTGCCTCAACCGATCTTGAGCTAGAATCCACAATCTATCTTTGAACCGTAACGCACCATAATCAGAAACTGACCAATCAGGATGATTTAAACTAGCCGCTAACATCTGACGTGCTATATAATCTTGATCAGCTTTTTGACAATCAATGACTCACTAAATCACCTATGATTTAGCTCGAATATGAGCAGAGAAAAACAAATTAGTAGCTCTAAAACTAGCTCTCTCAGTTGATGATATGCCAGCTGGACTTCAATAGACCACCAATATACATCTCACTCAAGAGATATAACTGAGCAGTTTTTATCATAACTACAGCAACTGTCACTTTCCTTTTTAAGGCATTGTCAACAGAATCACCTTAATAAGTGAATTTTCAAAGTGAATTCCTAACATTTATGGAGTTCAAGATATCTTTTTCACCTTCCATTTCTGTCGCTCTAAAATTCCACTTTTCAAACTTCCATAGTTTGAAATTCACTGCTTTACTTTAAACTCAACCACTAGTTTTTATATTTTTAAGTTGTCTTTTAATGATTTTTCTAAGATTTTCATTAATCTCTAAGAATGATTAAAAGATTCTCAACAAACACTTCTTCTTATTTACAAGTGATGTCTTTTTATATTTGGTACGACTATCAAAATAGCTATTTCGAGACTATCAATCTCCAATAATTATCCTCACAAATGTCTAGAACTATTTATATAGAAGTATAAGCTACAACCTTACGTATTGTGTCAACACACATTCCTGCCTAAATAAAAAGTCTTATGATGAACATCTAACTTCTATCACAATTTAGGTATCATCAAGCAAACATTGTAGCCAACCTATACTTCAGATTTCTTCCAAGGCATCCTTGTATATGATTTTAGTTTATATCAATCCTTATACTTAAGTTAACTGAATAAGTTACACAACAATAATAAAGATCCCTGGATCAATCGTTTGTAATATTTAATTCTTTCAAGATTACTTTTATCTTTCGCTTTGTGTTGAATATATGACAATCCCGGATTATCTCAATCTCAGTCAAATCCCTTGATCTGCTATTAATATTCAACACTCATACCATTTATTAACCTTTGAAACTTATGTTGGCACTTGCAAAATTTGGTAAGAACCAATTTACCGTTAACAATTACAATTTTGTACGAAATGCTCGCGCATCGGCTAAGTCTTCAAAGATTTCATCTTATTACTGATAACACAATAACAACTTGATTAAAATAGAGTTTCTATACTCAACATCCTTTATTCATGAACATAACATGAGTTGTAATAAATTATAATGGTTTCCACTGTCCACATAAAATGATCCAACAATCACCTAAAATCATCTTTAAATTTATCCTTAACTCTTATCATACCACTGTGAAAATCAGATCCCAACCATCTCTTGAGAAAAACTGAGTTAACCTTATTATCAGTATGAGTTATCAATTATGGGTAATGAATATTCATTCTTACTATCACACACTATTCTTTAATAATTCATTCTCCCCAATTTAGATTATACCAATCTAAAACATCAGACTAGAATATCTTACCAACTCACTGCTATGTTCTGGATTAAACTATATCCTTTAGTTTTAAATTCTCAATTTCACATTTCATTACCCAACAAGTTGCTTGTCATTTCAATATGGACTTACACCATAACTGTAATTTCTATTTCATAACAACTTATGAAGTATAAATACATTAGTGTTTTATAACCTCAACTAGCTAGGCTCTTATCATTAACCACTAATTTATTTACTGAATAACTTGTTGGACTAAGTGGTTAGTCATTCACATTCCTACCGAGATTTTGATGGAAACAAACAAAGTGAATATGTACTAATCAAGTATTTCAGTTTGTGTTAAAGGATGCAATACAACACATCGGGAATATGGAGACAAACAAACAAGGTGAAAATGTATTCAGAAATATGAAGAAATTGTCGGAATAAATGATGCAATACAAGACTTCAAGAGCATTCAAGAAATACAAGTTCAAGACTCGGCACAAATGAAGAAATGAAGAAGAAAAGTTCAAACCGCAATTTGTAAAACCAATGTAAGGTATACAAATTCTTTCACACAAGCCAAATGCATTAGTTCATGCATACATCAAGTTTTCGAAATCATTTCTCAAAGTCATAAGTTGATTTCAAAGTTTAAAAGTGGATTTTAAACACTTAACTAGGTAAATGAGTTTAAACAATGTGAAAACTTTGTGTGAATGGTCATTTGCATATTAGAGTTCATTATAAATGTTTTCGAAAAAGAAAAACTCGTTTTTGAAATGTATTTAAAAAGAAAACTGAAAATTTGCAGAAAAGCCCCTAATACATTATGAAATCATGAATTTCCGTTTTCGGGATTTGTAAAAATATCCAGGACCACCCAAATAGGCTTAATGACTCATAATAAACATGTATAACATGTTATATAAGGGTTGGTTAGGTCCCGGACAAGTTTAAGGGTCGCTAACACAAAGGGATAAATTAATTATTACAAGTCCCCAGTTAGCGCTAATAATGTCATTAGCGCGCTAAGACAAGTGTTAGTGCGCTAACTCACAAGTATTAGCGCGCTAATTGCACTCGCTGCAATTTTTGACTTTTGGAAATCAAGCTTTGAATTTGAATTTTTGATTTCCTGGATTCCTAGAACGGCCATAAACGGCTATATTGGAATTCCTACCACTATAAAACCACCACAAACTTGGTTTTAAACAACAAGAACAAACACACTCAAAATCAATAGATCTACAAGGTAGAAATCATATTTTTGTGAAGAAATAAGGGAGATCTCAGTGGTTGTTCTTAAGCTCACATATCCAAGACATTTGAGGCTTTCAAAAGGAGTTCAATAATCACTCCAGAGAGTGATCTCTTCTCATTCTTGGTTGTAAGAAGTTTCTAGATCTACAAATCTTACTTGTGCTTAATCTATATATTTTGAGTAGTTGATTTGAAAATCATTTTGGTATGTGTGTTTGAACATATTCTACGAGTTTTTGTACTTAAAATTTATACTCTCAAACTCTGAGATTAATTAGAACAAAAGTGTTGCACCTAAACTTGATTCTTGTCAAACTTTTGTTCTTAGCCTTGAAATCGATTTTCATACAAATGTATTAAGTTTTTGAAACGATTTCAAATTTGGAATTTGTAACAACATCTTCTCTGAGTTTTTGTACTTAAATTTATCTTATCAAACTCTGAGATTGATTTGAACAAAAGTATTGCACTTAAACTTGATTCTTGCTAAACTTTTGTTCTTATACTCGAAATCGGTTTCACACATATATATTAAGTTTTTGAAACGATTTCAGATTTGGAATTTGCATCAACATCAGTAACATATTTGCATATTCCATTTACACTCACACTTGCATGCATAAGAGTTAGGCTCTAGGTGGCTTGCTTGTGTTTGAATTTGATACCACTTTTGTTGTAAAGTGTATCTTTGTATTTCAACAGAATTGTTGTAATCGAATGATTGTAAGACTTAGTGGGATCTAAGTCGAAAGGAAAAATCCTAGTTGCGGCTAGGTGAGAAAAATCCTAGTGGAGTCTAGGTGGGAAAATCCTAGTTGCGGCTAGGTGGGAAAAATCCTAGTTGAGTCTAGGTGGGTAAAATCCTAGTTGAGGCTAGGTGGGAAAAATCCTAGTTGCGGCTAGGTGGGAAAAATCCTAGTTGAGTCTAGGTGGGAAAAATCCTAGTTGCGGCTAGGTGGGAAAAATCCTAGTTGAGGCTAGGTGGGAAAAATCCTAGTTGCGGCTAGGTGGGAAAAATCCTAGTTGAGGCTAGGTGAGGAAAATCCTAGAGGAGTCTAGGTGGGGAAAATCCTAGTTGCGGCTAGGTGGGAAAATCCTAGGTGATGCTTAGGTTGTAACACTTATTGGTAATATAAGTGGGTTGAAATCCTAAGCGAGGAGGTTAGGTAGTGGATGTAGATCGTTGGATCGAACCACTATAAATCTTGTGTCACTTTATATTTCAAAGCATTTCTTTTACTTGCATAGCTTATATATATATCATAATTGTAAATTGCGCACAAAGCTTTTAAAAGGGCAAAAACTACTCAGTAACCCAATTCACCCCCCTCTTGGGTGACCTTCAATTGGTATCGAGCGGGTTATTGCTCAAAGTGTTACTAACGTATCTTTGAGTGCTTTTGTGCAAGGATGCAAACTTTAGATCCGGCTCGCCTTCGGAAGGCACCACTTGAGTAGGCCTCCATATTTTGATGGAACCAATTATGCTCATTGGAAAGTAAGAATGAAATTTTACATTCGAGCACAAAATAGATTTTTATGGGACGCAATTGAAAATGGCTATACTCCACCGGATAAGCCATTGAAAGAGTATACCACAGAGGAGATAAAGCTTGAGCTTTCTAATGATCAAGCTATGAATCACTTATTCTGTGCACTTAGTGAAAATGAATTTAACAGAGTAAGTGCGTGTCAAACGGCAAGGGAAGTATGGGAAAAGCTTGAGGTACATTATGAAGGTACCATGCAAGTAAAGAAGACCAAGTTGAGAATACTTGAGGAACATTATGAAACTTTCCGAGTTGGGGCTGATGAAGACATAGCCACCGCTATCACTAGATTCACAAAGCTATTAAATGAGATCAAGAATCTAGGCAAGAATTATGATCAAGAAACTTCAGTATATAAATTCCTTAGAGGCTTGCCTAAGGAATGGGATGCCAAGAAATACGCTATCCAATCAGCTCAAAATCTTGGAGATTATACATTCGATGCATTATGCGGAGAGCTAACAGTTCATGAATTTGAACTAAAAGACGAGAGCAAGATTGGAAGCACTAAGTGGAGGGACTAAAAGCTCAAGAAAAGAAATCGCATTAAAGGCAAGTAGCTCCCCAAGTGCATCAAGTAGAGGTCATCGATAATGAGGAATCATATGATGAAAATGATCTTGAGAAAGAAGTAGCCATGATCTCAAGAAAGCTAAATAAGGCCGTGTACAAACGAGATAAGTACAAGAAGAAGCCGCGAAGTGGAAGCAAGGAAGGAAAACCAAACGAAATAATATGCTACGGTTGCGGCAAACCGGGTCACGTCAAACAGAGTGCAAAGCCAAGAAGGTGTTTGACAAAGGAAAGAAGAGTTTCAAAGCAACTTGGGATGACTCATCATCATCAAGTTCTGAATCCGAATCAGAAAGTGAAAAGGCAATATTTTGTCTCACGGCACAAGGCGAGGTAAACTCTAATGTTTTTAATTTTGATAATGTTAATGATTTGAATGATGTTCCAAATATTGATGAACTTAGAAAAGAGTTGAAAAAGGAGGTCAAAAACACCAAACAACTCAAAAAGAGTTTGATCATTTCAATTAATGAAATAGAGTCACAAAATGAGATCATTGATGATCTCCAAAATGACTTAAATGAAGTCATAAAGGAAAGAGATGCTTTAGTCAAGGAAGTAGAGGACTTGACTAGCACGGTGCATAAGTTTACAAATGGTAAACAAATGTTTGACATGATGTTAGGAGCACAACGACGTGCACTTAATAAAAGAGGCATAGGTTACGGAGCAAACTTGTTAAGCTACAAGAAATTGCTAAATGATGATCGTAGATGCTATAAATGCAACAAGACTCACATGGTCGAGAAACGTGCATTACAAAAGGTAAAAAGGGTAAACTAGCATGGGTAGCTAAAAATGTTTATGACACTAACACTCGGACCCAAAGGTGTTTGGGTACCAAAAACTAGTGTGTTTCCCATAGTATAGGATGCGAGGAAAAGCACCCCATGGTACTCGGACAGTGGGTGCTCAAGTCACATGACCGAAGATGCACATCAAGTTATTAAACTAAAGCGGCATGATGGTGGAAAGGTTACGATTGGAGACAACAACAAAGGAAGAGTCATTGGTCTCGAAAGCTCTGTTGGTAACAATTTACTTTCTATTTCTAATGTTTATCTTGTTGATGGTTTGAAATTTAATTTGCTTAGTATTAGTAAATTGTGTGACAAAGGATTTCATATTATGTTTGAATCATCAGAATGCATTGTTAGGAATGAGAAGCATGAAACCTTATTTATTGCATATAGAGATAAAAATGATTATGTCATTAACTTTGATGAGATGAATATGCAAAATGTTTCATGTTTGAATGCACAAAGTAATTGTGATGCATGATTGTGGCACCATAGATTAGACACCATTCTCTGTGTGATCACATCCAAAAGGGAAATGTTAAAACTCATCCATGTGCCCATATATTCACTAAGTCTTTGCCTAGAGAACAAGTTTTTAAAATTCGGCGTGAGTTAGGCATGTCTCGAAAATTGGACCTTCTACATATGTTCTAAATATTCCAAACCTTTTTATATGATGTTAATGAAGTGTCCATGAAGTTTGAGAAAGATCGGAGCTAAATTACAAAAGTTCAAAATTTTTGTGTCAAAAATTCCAGAGAGTAATTAGCGCGCTAATAGCGCAAATTAGCGCGCTAATAGCCCTGCGACCGAAAAATTCCAGAGAGGAATTAGCGCACTAACAAGCCTTATTAGCGCGCTAATGTCGATCGGCCAGGGTTTTATAATCTAAATTTTTCATAACACACTCACCTCAAACACAAGTATCTCGTCTCCTCTTGCCAAATCTACTCTCCGTGTACTCTCCACTGTGATCTCCACTCTTCCAAGGTACAAATCTTCCCTAATCTTTGTTGATTCCTTCCATTTTCGTTTTGAATATGTCATCACGTCGCCCTTCAAACCGCCCTTCTTCTCGAACGGGTGCACCTACCGCTCCCACTCCATCAAGACCTACCCAAGCAACGTCCTCACGACGTCCTTCTAGTCGGCGTATTGTCCAATCCTCTTCATCTAGTGATGAATCCACTCACCTTATTTCACCTCCGGCAAATGCCCCACTCCGTGAGGGTCGTGCCAAAGCCATCCATGAGTCTTCGTCCGTCCTAGAATTAGTAGTTCCACAGCTAACGGACGCCAAAATTATACGACCCGCAATTGTCGATGTTGCCTTCTTTGATAAGGCTCATCTCCCAATTCGGGAAATTCTTGACGCGGCGGGGTGGACTACTTTCTGTACGCATCGGTCTAACTATAACCCCCCTCTAGTTAGAGTCTTTTATTCCAACCTTGAAACCACAAATCAATTTGTCCTTCGTTCATCCGTTGGTAGCCGAGCAATTGAGATTACACCGAAAAATCTCGCTCAACGGTTTAACCTTCCTTTGCACCCTCCTTCGACCACGGTTGTGTGCAAATTCTTAAGTTGGCCATTTGACCGTTTAGAAGTCCTTAATTCCTTTCTACGGTCCAAGAGTAACTTAACCGTCTATCCGACCGGTATCACGGATACCGACTTTAAGTTAGTACCTCATCTTCTTCATAAGGTACTTCATAAAGTCATTCTTCCACGAGGAGGTAGCAAGAACTATGTCACTTTACTTGACATGTTCATACTCGGTCATTTATTCCTCATGCTACCCCTCGGCCTTCCTTACATTCTTATCGGATATATGACTAGCACTTGCGCGCGGTCGTCATCTTCCTTACGCCCATCTTATTACATCCTACTTGGAGTCCGCACAAGTAGATCTTGCGTTAGGCGGTCGTCCTCTCAAGTGTTTTTGACTCTATTGACATGGCCACATTGAAAGCCATGAAATATCGATATATTCGTGAGAGGAAGCAATGGACTAGGGATGATGCTATTCCTTATACTCAAGCATCACGGCGGATACGAGTCTCCTATTTCTACGGACGATCCGTTTGATGTGCCGATTTTTGGAGTATAGCTATCATCTCGGCGATGATGACCAGTGGTGATGAGGAGAAGCATGTCACAAAGATAATGATGGTGATCATGAAAGAGCTCAAGATTCTACGATTCCGGAGCAAGAAGACGAGGAATCAAAGACCGCCTCCACATCCTTCTACATTTAGCGGCTTAACACCCCCTCCTAATATGTCACCTTCGTTGGCATATGTATCGCTCACTGCGAAATTTGCAAGAGTATATGACTCAATCATTCAATGCCGTCGAGACGACTCTTCGGAATCATGGTGATCGGCTTCGTCGTATTGAGAGTCAACGGCTTCGGCTCGGCCGAGTGCGAGATGACAACGCTTCTAGTTCCGACTATCCACCACCATCGTCTAGAAGAAGCGTTTAGATACACCTAGATAAGCATTAGGCTCTAATATGTTAGTCTTAGGTGTTCTAATTGGTCAAACTCATGTTAAGCCACAATTATGCAATCTCATTACTTTTGCTATTTATATCATGATTTTTTGCGTATCTCTCGAGTTTTCTTTATGGCTATTTTGTGCTTCACTATGTTTTCTAGTCTATGCATGTGTATCGCTTCCGTATGTTCTTTATTAATTTGCATAAAGTGAGGGGAGAATGTTTTTATCATGGTATACCGTGTTATTTATTGATATGCATAAAGTAAGGGGAGAAATTTATTGCTAAAGTAAGGGGAGAATGCTTTTATCTTGGTATATTGCTTATTGATAAGCATAAAGTGAGGGGAGAGTTTATTTCTCTCGTATTGTTTGAATCGTGTCTATCTTTGCGAGATACTTGACCCCATTGTCTTAATAATATCAAACGGGGAGAAAAGGTAGAACTTGAAAGGGAGATATTGTGATATCTTTGCTATTGTTATAATTTTTGAAAGGACGATATGAAAGGGTGTTATTTTCATTGGTATATATTGGTATCGGGTTCATAATTCTCATTTTTTTGGTATCAAGTTGATAAGTTAATATTATTGATTTTTGTAACTGGTATCAAGTTAATAATTTTAACCTGCATATATTGGTATACTTGAACAAGTTGTTGGTTTTTATTGGTATACTTGATAGGGAGAGAAAAATTGTGGATGCTTGATCCCGCTTTTTGATAATATCAAAAGGGGGAGAAAAATGTGGTGAACTTGAAAGGTTTGAAGTTTGAAAAATATGGTGTTGAACTTGAAAGGTTTTTATCTTGGTACATTTGAAACGGTTGTTGGTTTTGAACTTGCATATTTGAAGTTAAATGTGGTTAAACTTGAAAAGATTGATGTGTTGAATGTGATATACATTTAGATTGTGTTTTCACACCTTTAAAGTTCACATTGTTTGTTATCATCAAAAGGGGAGATTGTTGGACTAAGTGGTTAGTCATTCACATTCCTACCGAGATTTTGATGGAAACAAACAAAGTGAATATGTACTAATCAAGTATTTCAGTTTGTGTTAAAGGATGCAATACAACACATCAGGGAATATGGAGACAAACAAACAAGGTGAAAATGTATTCAAGAAATATGAAGAAATTGTCGGAATAAATGATGCAATACAAGACTTCAAGAGCATTCAAGAAATACAAGTTCAAGACTCGGCACAAATGAAGAAATGAAGAAGAAAAGTTCAAACCGCAATTTGTAAAACCAATGTAAGGTATACAAATTCTTTCACACAAGCCAAATGCATTAGTTCATGCATACATCAAGTTTTCGAAATCATTTCTCAAAGTCATAAGTTGATTTCAAAGTTTAAAAGTGGATTTTAAACACTTAACTAGGTAAATGAGTTTAAACAATGTGAAAACTTTGTGTGAATGGTCATTTGCATATTAGAGTTCATTATAAATGTTTTCGAAAAAGAAAAACTCGTTTTTGAAATGTATTTAAAAAGAAAACGAAAATTTGCGAAAAGCCCCTAATACATTATGAAATCATGAATTTCCGTTTTCGGGATTTGTAAAAATATCGGACCACCCAAATAGGCTTAATGACTCATAATAAACATGTATAACATGTTATATAAGGGTTGGTTAGGTCTGGGACAAGTTTAAGGGTCGCTAACACAAAGGGATAAATTAATTATTCGAAGTCCCTGCAGTTAGCGCGCTAATAATGTCATTAGCGCGCTAAGACAGTGTTAGTGCGCTAACTCACAGTATTAGCGCGCTAATTGCACTCTGCCTGCAATTTTTGACTTTTGGAAATCAAGCTTTGAATTTGAATTTTTGATTTCCTGGATTCCTAGAACGGCCATAAACGGCTATATTGGAATTCCTACCACTATAAAACCACCACAAACTTGGTTTTAAACAACAAGAACAAACACACTCAAAATCAATAGATCTACAAGGTAGAAATCATATTTTTGTGAAGAAATAAGGGAGATCTCAGTGGCTGTTCTTAAGCTCACATATCCAGCACATTTGAGGCTTTCAAAAGGAGTTCAATAATCACTCCGAGTGATCTCTTCTGTCATTCTTGGTTGTAAGAAGTTTCTAGATCTACAAATCTTACTTGTGCTTAATCTATATATTTTGAGTAGTTGATTTGAAAATCATTTTGGTATGTGTGTTTGAACATATTCTCTGAGTTTTTGTACTTAAAATTTATACTCTCAAACTCTGAGATTAATTAGAACAAAAGTGTTGCACCTAAACTTGATTCTTGTCAAACTTTTGTTCTTAGCCTTGAAATCGATTTTCATACAAATGTATTAAGTTTTTGAAACGATTTCAAATTTGGAATTTGTAACAACATCTTCTCTGAGTTTTTGTACTTAAATTTATCTTATCAAACTCTGAGATTGATTTGAACAAAAGTATTGCACTTAAACTTGATTCTTGCTAAACTTTTGTTCTTATACTCGAAATCGGTTTCACACATATATATTAAGTTTTTGAAACGATTTCAGATTTGGAATTTGCATCAACATCAGTAACATATTTGCATATTCCATTTACACTCACACTTGCATGCATAAGAGTTAGGCTCTAGGTGGCTTGCTTGTGTTTGAATTTGATACCACTTTTGTTGTAAAGTGTATCTTTGTATTTCCAGCAGAATTGTTGTAATCGAATGATTGTAAGACTTAGTGGGATCTAAGTCGAAAGGAAAAATCCTAGTTGCGGCTAGGTGAGAAAAATCCTAGTGGAGTCTAGGTGGGAAAATCCTAGTTGCGGCTAGGTGGGAAAAATCCTAGTTGAGTCTAGGTGGGTAAAATCCTAGTTGAGGCTAGGTGGGAAAAATCCTAGTTGCGGCTAGGTGGGAAAAATCCTAGTTGAGTCTAGGTGGGAAAAATCCTAGTTGCGGCTAGGTGGGAAAAATCCTAGTTGAGGCTAGGTGGGAAAAATCCTAGTTGCGGCTAGGTGGGAAAAATCCTAGTTGAGGCTAGGTGAGGAAAATCCTAGAGGAGTCTAGGTGGGGAAAATCCTAGTTGCGGCTAGGTGGGAAAATCCTAGGTGATGCTTAGGTTGTAACACTTATTGGTAATATAAGTGGGTTGAAATCCTAACTGAGGAGGTTAGGTAGTGGATGTAGATCGTTGGATCGAACCACTATAAATCTTGTGTCACTTTATATTTCCAGCATTTCTTTTACTTGCATAGCTTATATATATATCATAATTGTAAATTGCGCACAAAGCTTTTAAAAGGGCAAAAACTACTCGGTAACCCAATTCACCCCCCCTCTTGGGTGACCTTCATAACTTTCATTATTTCTCAACTAGTCTCAATACTAGTATTAAATCATACCTCAAAGTGGTCTACCATCTTTGAGTTCCACCCAAAGTCATTCAGTATTCCATTATTTTGTAAATCCCATTCTCCTAATATATGTTTCAAGGTCTAGATGCAATATATACTTTTTCACTTTCTATTATTTTTCTAATAATATCGGCGAGAACAAAGAACAATTAATAGGACAAAATTTTAATTTCATTTTTATAAGTTTTCCTTACATCTTTCCTTTTCAATTTTCTCGATGATAAGATTCTCTTGAACTCTTATCTTCAAATTTTTCTCATATTATGAGAAATTGATGGATATGAACCATCTTATTATCTTTCAAGAAAGACATAACTCATATATATACCACGTAAATATAATATAACACAATAAATAATATATCTCGGTCTTTTATCTTTTAGTTACCCCCAAAATCACGATAAAACCATTTATCATTCCCTAACCTTATTCATAACTCAAGACAACTCTCAAAGTTAATAAACTCAGGTTCTCGTACGAAGGAAATACCATCACTTATTTCGAAAATAATTCAAAAGTGAAAACAAGGTCAGAGCCTTGTCTAGGATACCAAACTGTATAAGAGTTACCATTTAATTCGAAAGTGACAAACCTTAAGCTTTGATACCAAGCTGTAGCATCCCCTATCTCAATTAGGGCGATACTCAGTATCTCCGCAAGACTTAACTAGAGCCAACTGCCTCTCCGCCTGTACCTGATAAACTCAACCTATATATCGATATCAAATAAATAATATAAAATATAAGCAGCGGGAAATTAAAACTTTTTCAATAATTAACGATATACAGAAATACAGAGTTTATCAAAATCCAATACCTCATTTATAAACCTCCCAACTCAGATCATATACAACAAAATAACTCAAACAGTGTATATATATACAAGAATGCTCATTACATCGTAGAGAAGATATTAAGACTCCTAAATCTTCTCTTTTCCTTTTGCTAAAGCGCTAAGTTATGATCTTGTAATATTAAATTTGGGGTGAGCACTCCAACTTTCTTAGTAAGTAAGGATTCATAAAGACATCAACACTCCATATAATAATTAAGAACATTATGCAATAACAACATGCACCAATGTTAACTAATAGGATTATGAAAATCATATAATTCAATAAATAACAGATGCAAGTCAACACTCAAAGATTGTTACACTGTGCTTCCCATTTTATTTATAAAACTAGGGTCGATTACCCACTAACACCGTTAATACGATTGCTAGACTAACACATTGACCGATGTGTTGTCTAGCCAATCCATTAATGTCCAACAATTCTATCATAAACCCTCCAGTGAATATGTAACCACAAAACCTATCTAACTAAGTAGGAGTTACATATAGGCAGGAAGATCAACCCTGCATCTTATATAACTCAGTCTCAGCTCCAAAAGTTAATTTCATGGATTATATTAGACACCGTTTTCCGTTTATTAAAACATCACAGTGTACATAGTCCCTCATATTATTCCATAAACTACATGAACTACATATACTTAAATATCTAGGTAACATTGATAAATAAGCAAATCCATACTTACCTCAGCTAAAAGGTATCCGTTAAGAAATTCTCTAACTTTCTAGGCACTCACGCTTTCCCGGGGATCTAACACCTATCACAAACCATTTGTTATTAATATATGTCTAATACCCTATATTTAGAACCCTTAATCCAATCCCTAAGACTTCAGAAAATTCTAACTCAGCATAATTCCTATTTTTTGGTGTGGGAGCGCGCCCCCTCAATTGGCCGAGTGTGTTTCATCAGCTGAGTTTATCTCAACTGATGAAGGGAGTGCGCTCCTCTGCTAGGTGAAGTGCATTCCACCTTATACTATCTCGACAATACACATGACAGCAACCAGTGTTCCATCCACGAATCGTTACAACAACAGCAAATACTCCCAAAATTCATCAGGGATGACATCTAGTGAGGCAAAAACTCATTTATAATCAACAACAACAACAATTCACAGAGAAATCATCATTCACCAAAAAATTAAACTTCAAAAATATCAAATCTAACTTACCAACAGTGATGATCTCTAGATTTCTAGTTGTTTAAGCTCATCAATTCACGTTGAATTCACTCCCTCTACCGACTCCTTAAGACTAGGCACCAAAACCCTCAGCTTTCTCTCTCTCTCTCACTTTCTCTCAATCAATTGTGAAGATAAACATGAAGGTTTTAGTTTAAATATATGGATTTTCTTTAAGATATGCATCGCGCTATCTCGAAGTCAATCGAATGATCGATGTGCTAACATGACACCCTTAAAGTGAGACGCATATTGACACCATCAACACTCACGCTCATCTCAAGGCGATCCGACGATCTATATAATTCAAACTAAACTTATATTTTTTAATATATATATATATATATATATATCAAATAACTATATATATCTCGGGTATTTTCTCAACAATAAACTCACTGGACATGCCTATGAGTATTCTTAAAGGTGCACGTTCATTTCACGACCCCCTCGTCGCGCTTGATGTACTGGCTATTTATTGTTTAATTATGTGTTTTTTTATTATAGGCTTATATAGAATTTCTCTTCTATACAACAACCTATAAATTTCATTAAATATTTCAACACAAACCATCACACAAACACAAACACACGCACACGATAATCGAGGTACGTCGAACTTAACCATGAGTCTAACTTATGTTAATTAGGATCTGGATTAACACTAATCACTAGCTTAAAGTAATGGGTCATTACATTACAACTACTGAATCTTCGCATGTACTACTCAGATCATCCTCTAGTTTCATGCCCACTGAGCCTGCAGCCAGCCAACTACTGTCTGTGCCCACAGTTTTTGAACTATCAAATAAAGTAATATCGCCTAACTATGATTATGATTTAGATTCAACTAACTCTGCTAGTATTACAGATATAAAAGAAGCCTACAAGGAAATCTACGAGAAGTGGTCGGAAGTTGTTAACAAAAACATTTTTCTATTAGAAGAAGTTACAAATATCCAACAACAGCTTGAATCTGCAGAAAATAATCTGATCATTGTTCGAAAGGCACTTGAGAAGTTCGATGGCACAATGAAACAACCAAACAAGGGAAATACCCAACTAGATGATATACTCAATTTGGTGAAAGGCTTATGTGACCACAGAGGGATCGGATTCAAAAATGAAGTATCTACCGCCATACAAAAGAAAGAAACAATTCATTTTGCCAAAAGGAATGTCACCACCATAGAAAGTGATGAAGAGCATCTACGTTGGTTCAGGTAAATCTGCTACTATTATGGAATAAAAGGGCACATCCGACCACGATGTTTCAATATGTACCATGATCTAGCAAGAAGTCAACGTTCAATCAGTAAAAGAAGTGATGCACCAAATAAAGCTGATGAAAAAATATCATATTATTAGCAAAAGTGGTTTCCTAAAGCACAACATCAATGCAATGACACAAATCCTCCATTGAATTCTTGTTTCACATCTTAGGGCGACATGATATGCACTATAGAAATGTATAACGTTAAAACTCAGTTATTTCCTTTATTTTTGTAATTTGTTTTTTGTGATAAAGAACAGGTTGAAAAGGTTGAATAAAAATGAAGATAGACCTCCTTAAAAGGCCACAGCTTCTGTGTCCACGAATAGTCAGCCTTCATATGCAGAGACTTATGTCTACATCTATGCCCACAGACTTCTATCTACATCTGTCAACTACAGAGCCACAGTTTATGCCCACAATAGATTTCATTGGAGGTAATAATGAACTTAGGGGGAGATAGTGTAAGTATAAGGTTCCATATGCATATTCCCTTATTGCGTCAAGACTATCTCATACTACAACTATTTTATAGCATTTATATTTTCATTGCTTTTACTACTAATGTGATGTTTGTAGCTTTTGATATGATAGTTGTCCAACAAATAGGTTGTTTTTTGCTTGTCAAGTTGTACCGATTGATGAGTCCAATGTTTTTCTCGTTTCGAGTTTTTAGTTAGTTATTTTCGTTCGTTCGTTTGTACCGACTATGTTTGCACAATTGTTAGATGATATCTCCCTAGAGCACCCTTTGTATTTTTTATGTCCACAAATGGGAGACTAGGCTTAAATATAGGGGAGCAACACCTTCTTTGAATCACATACACTTTTGATTTATTACATATTATTGATTCATTATAGTATTTCATGTTGAACTACGACTGCCATTATATCTCTAACTGCAGGATTTATGTTAGTCATTAAACTCATGCTTCTCACTCATCATTGCATGACTTTTTTTGCTTAACATAACTTTTGCACATTTATTTGTTGCATATCTAATCCATTTACTAAGTTGTGACACACAAATAACAAAGGGGAGATTGTTAAGACATAAATTCGTTACAGTTGTCATTGTGTGTCATACCTTGTGCATCGATTTCAATGGAATATATTGTGTCACTAATAGTCTATTTAGTTATTCATTTATATAGCCTTGCCCATGATATCTTTATGTAGGCCAGGGGAATATATGTACAACTCATTGAATCTTTGAAGATCGCAAAAATATCCTTGCAATATCCCATGTATCTACCAAAGATTGGCAAACATTTAAAACACAAGGAAGGATCGTCGGTACTCATTTTTCCTATTTCAAACGAAGGTGCAGAAAAAGGAAAGTAGAAATTTGACACTTAACTCGTTCTTAAAGCCAGTAAGTCTCGATCAAATAGAAAGATGAATATGTGCAAGATACTTTGAAGGCTGTCAAAATCAAGACAAAATGTAACTAGAGATTATAGGCTTTCTTTATAAATAGTAGAGTGATCACAGATGCAAAGTGACTTTTGAGACATTAATTGTTCTTTGCATTCACAGTGAGATAAGAGAAGACATTCTTTTTTGTTAAACACATATTAGGCTAAGGGTACTTGGCCTAATTTCCGAGGGGATCTCGAGCACCAAGGGGACTTGGGGTTTCGTGTAAGTGCAAAGTGTAAGGGGGAGTGATTAGTGTAATAGAACTTGGTGAGTCATCACTAGCTAAGAGAGGGATCACGAGTTATGAGATTTTATGTAAATTTGTTATCATCTTTTTTTGTACATTTACACCTGGGCGTGGCCCCTGGTAGTTTCTTGTAACAAGATAATGGACACTGATATTACTCCTGCACTTTCTACTTTAAAGTCCAATGGCAACCTGGTACCAGATCTCTTCTATCCTCGATTCAAGCACTGGGCTGCGAAGGAAAGGTCGCAAATTTTTCAAGAGGATAATCACAAAATTTTGTTATAGATTTCAAACACTCAATGCTTTGTTAACTCTGGTGTTTTTTCTTCTCATTAATGTACATTCTTTAGATCCAATTTTAACATATAAATGGAGTTGTTCTTGGCTTTGTGCTCATGTTTCTTAATGATACGGATAATGTTGTGTATATATATATATATATTCTTGTGTATCTAACAGACCTCAACAATCGAGTAGCAAAGATTATAGCAAAATAATGTCACCCTAGCCATTTGAGTCAATTATGAGAATGCTAAGGTTTTATGAGATGGCTTTCTCATAAAATCTCATAAAACCCTGTTTGGTTTAAGAGTCGCGCTAAAGGAACCCTAGGTGTATATAAGGGCAATCTAATGTATATATTTTAGTGAAGCGCATAAAAGTCGTTTTGAAAGAGGTTTCAAAAAAAAGTAAATAGTTGAGTTGCCCTTATGTCTAGCTGCGCTAAAGGCGCTAAGGTGCATTTGCCTTTAGCGTGACTCTTTTCTTATTATGGAAAACGTTAAAGATATGGTCATTATTAGCCAGGGTGCCTTTAACCCAAAATCAAGAATTCTTTAAAACCCGATTCATTCCCAAATCCCCAAGTCGACCAGTCCAAAAACCCACCAACGAACCGAGTGGTACATAATAACTACCAATCAGTCCAAACTCCAAACGCGTTCATTACTTCACTTTACAGTTTCAAATCTTTTCTTGACCGAAGATGAGCAGTGCAAGAAGAACACGGCCGCTTTTCTCCCAATGGAACAGCGCAACTCGCGTGGCAGTGCCCGGTGAAGAACTTGACGACGACACACCACAACTGATGATCAACTCCCAAAAACCTCTCTCATTGGCAAAGCACCACCCACCAGTCATGGAACATTCAGGGGTCTATAGGCGCCAAGACTCCACTGGTAGTTGCAGTGCATATAGCTTGAGCTCCTTTGACACTACTGTCCGCCCCGTCTCGCCGTCTCCAAGATGCAGCTCGTTGTTGCTCAGCGGCCCTTCCACATCAATCCCAGGCTCTCCCGTCTCCACCGAAGACGACTTCTTCTACTCTCAGACCTCCAACGACGACGCGTGCTCCCCTACAAACAACATTGATGCCGCTACTGCTAATAAGGTAATTGATCACCCTATAGAACACCAATCAGCCAATCAGTCATTTGAGTCTTTTCTGTGATTGTATGAACACATTTTCTTTGGTTTCTTGGATTCTTTCCTATAAGCAGAGAATTTGGGGTTTGGGAGCTGAGGAGATGAGTGAAATAGGTAAGGAATTGAGTTCTAACATGGAGGGCCTGAGGGGCTACTATTCGTGCGATGGATACAGATTCATGGATACGGTTCGTCCACCACCACCACCACCTCTCATGCCCATGCCACAGGCAGTACTGCCGGCTGTTAGGGAAGAACAAGAAGCTGTGGAAGAGATAAGCCATGACGAACTCTCCTCCTCAATAACGGGAGTTGAGACCATGTCGATGACGCGACCGAGGCCTTATAATGACTTCTTGGATGAAGTAAAGAAGAAAGAGTTCGAGGACCAGATCGATGCATGGAAGGAGGCGAAGCTTACGAAACTCATGAACAAGTAACTACTATTATATTTTTGGCAAAATTTAATTGATTAAATTTTCGCTGATATGCATGTTTTCGGTAATGCATTATTGATAGGCTGAGAAAGAGGGAGAATGCTGTAAACGCATGGGAGCATAAGCAGACTTGGAAAGCAACAATGGAAATGAAGAAAACTGAGGTACACTAGTACGGCAGATCTTCTGTTTGAGCACATGATTTAGTCGACATTGATACATAACCCGTGATTGAAACTAATGAACAGAAAGAACTGGAAAGGCAGCGATCGATGGCATTGAAGAAAATGAAGGAGAGTATTAGCGATATAACTACGAAGGCGGATGAGAAAAGAGCTCGGGAGAGACAATGCACCATGAACGCGATTGCGAAGGTCACTCGAACTGCAGACAAGAGCAGAGACAGCAGGAGCAGCATTCGGCTTAAACTATACCTCTGCTAGTCTGCTGCTTTCGTCTCTACCAAAGGACTCCTTAGAAGATGCATCATTCTAATGTTTTTCGTTTTACAACCTGAAATATACTTTAAAGATCGATTATCGTTCTCGTAGAAAAACAAGCCAGACTGCGGATTTGCAGAATATGCAAGACAATCTGAAGATGAGTTTCTCACAACCGATTGACGAGAAGGGGGCAAAAAGTTCATTTACAAATTTTGAGTCGTCTGTACAAATATTACTGTCATTGGCATCCCCAGAAACTGCCAAAATGTTTAGAAATAATAGAAAAGAAATAATCACTAAAAATGGTTAAGATCGAGCAACAAACGTTGGGAGTAGAAGCGAAAGATCAATGTGCATTTTCAGATATCCCACCAGAAATCCTACTTTCATCCATGATCTTTGGACCTCCCACTTGCCTCGAGACATGTTCAAAAATAGTCTCTATTTCAGGAGCTATTCGAGTAAATGACCTTGACCAGAAGTTGTATCTTGGATTCTGCAAAGCCATCGAAACATTATTTGAAGGGTCAGAGACCAAATGTTAGCCAAAGTGAAAAATGTAATGGGTTATAAAAGGTAATTGGAACTACTGAAGTCCTTTACTCACCTTTATAAGCTCGATGAAAGTAATAAGCAGACCCCAAGGGTGAGGGCGACAAACATGTAGACGTTCCACCAATACTCTCGTTATTTGCTCTTGAATGATCTCCTGAGTGAGAACAGAGATAAACAATGAGACTTCAAAAGCACATTTAGTTAAGAAGCTCAATACCAATATGGTACTAGAAAATATATTTAGGGTATTGTGAGAGAAATAAGAACCTTCATACTGTTAGGGGAAATAAATAACTTTAGTACTAATTATAGTTAATACATACCTGATTTGCTTCCCCAAACAGATACAGCAAAACAAATGAGAAATAATGCGTGTGATTGTTGGGGTAGCGTAGCTGGTTTGCCATTGCATTAAGGAATAGATACCGTCCTTCTGTATCTAGGTCCCCTATCAGAGTCTGAAAAATATCCATTGCAGCACCCACCAAGAAAATGTCCATAGGAGCAGTTTGACCCATTTGTGACATAGTTTTTGTTTGCATATGCTGAATTGCCTGCGCCATGCTTTCCGAACATTAGAGTAGCATAATAAACTAAGCTACCAGCATATGTAATAGATTGTCTCTCACCAAAATCTATCAGCAAGAGAACAGGTAAAGATAATTTGACCTCACAGAAAAGTTATATGTGAAGAGACAAATGAGAAACAAGTCATTTGCTTAGTGATTGGAAAAGAAGTTTTCTTTTCCCAAAAATTAACAGAACTCAAACCACCACAAGGTCATGAAAAACCACAGATCTCAATAAATTTACTAAAAAATGGATTTTCATATATATATAGTAAATGGAGCCCAAATATATACCCAGATCATAGGAACTATGTGTTTCACCATTGAATCACCATGGAATCTTAATTTGATGGTGAATGATGTTGCGCATTTAATGTGTTTTGTATTAAATGCGCAATAAATGTTATATATTTGGACTCCATTGTAGAAGCACCCTATATATAGCAACAAAAGGAAAAAAAAAAGAAAAAAATATTAATAATAAAATAGAATAACAAGAAAAATACAGGCACCAAACAATCTTAAAACAAAGATTTTAATATGCACATCAAAACTTCATGTAAATCTAGCTAAATAATTTATTACAATATTACACCTAACATTATGAAAAAGCTGTATATATAATTATTCATATATAAATTGAATGAGAAGCGTGAATACAATTTTTAACCAACCGCCATATTTTTCTTTACGTTTTTTAAATAAAAAAACATATATTTTTTACTTAAATAAACTAGTTTGATTTATAGGAAACTAATTGATGCGCCACTTTTGGGAGGGGCTTCGCTTTTCTCACAATAAAGAACTACTGTCTTCCTGTTTTAAGGTGCCTTAAAGCATACCTTTGCTGATGTAACCCCTAGATCAAGGCACATTTCATACAGGAAGTATTCTAATTCTTTAAACCATGAACCACATGCACCTCTTGATGCAAAGAGCAGCAGCCAATGCTTATTAACCTCATCAGTTGGAGCCTACCAATAAAACTTACAGCACTTACCACAGATATGTCATGAAGAATCAAAATTAAGGGTAGCAATTTGTGTTACCATATCTTAAATGTGTCATGACCAATATAATATAAACCTAAACCCAATCGATTTATTAATCGTGTTAATCATATTCATGCCTAAACGAGCCGTGCTAAACATAGGAGACACATGAACGCAGATGCATGCATAGAAGCATCAACCCACCATGATGGTGTTATGTGTGAGAAGCAGGATATAACAAGAATAGGAAGGTGTGTGGACTGGTGCTTGTGCTTGTGCTTATATAGAAACCAGAGATACCCACTGACTACATCCCACTATACATATAAATCGTATATAAAGGTCCATGGACCGGTGCTTGTGCTAATGTACACATATTTAGGCCCATGGACTGGCCCATCGATAGTCACAATATCAATTTTGGTTTCTCAGACATTCTGATCCTTCTTGTTCGACAAGATTGTGTACAGTATGGCGGCAAAGGAGGCATCTGCGCAGTACAAGACTCGCATGATTTCTCTGCCATGGTGAAAACTCAATTTCCCTTGGCAAGATCGACAATTTCTCAAGCAACTCTAGTAGTTCTAAATTTCTAATAGATCCAAAGGATTTGAAAAGCACATCGTTTTGCACTAAATCGAGTGCAAAGGGAGAGTTTGACCCAAGTAGCCAACGCCAACTAAGGCTTTGTAGTTGTTATAACTATAGTAGTTCTAAATTCTAATCCAATTTCTGTCCATCCAGTTTTCTAATCCAACATGAGGAACCTTGAGGACTTCGATCTCATTCTTTATTTGCTCCAAGTGCTATTAAACCCCTAATCTTTTACATGTTTGTCAATTAGCTCCCTAAAAATGCTGACTCGTCGCAATTTACCAAAAACAGAGTGCCACATCAGCATAAATCAGCTACTGATATCTCATGGGACAAAATTGTGGTTAATTTCACACGTTGTCACTCAAGTTTATATATTGTAATACTTTGGTCACTAAACTCTATTTCCTTACATAAAAAATCTTCAAATTTTTTAAAATATTTCACTAAAGTCATTCCAGTTTATTTCCGATCACTTTTCCGGTGATGAAGTATGCGCTTATGTGGCGTCGACAACTTCGAGATCTGTATTGGTTCGCCTCAATGTATGTTCTTACCAATCAAGATGATCATCGAACAGCCCTTATTTAAGTATGTCGACTGCATACAACACAAATAAGAACTCAAGCACAAATTCACAAACAAAGATTGATTTTGAATTTCTAAAAATATTTCACACATTTTCATCAGCTAATCAAACCCACATCAATTTTTGACTTCCCTAGCAACTACAAAATCACCTACCGCAATCACTCCCCAAATCAACAGAAAAACCAAACCAATCTCAACTCTACCACAAGAACTCAAACAAGAACCCCAAAAACTCACATGTGATTAACCAAGTCACCAATACAAGAGTCGAACTTGAAAACCCCTAACAAAAGCTCTCTCTCTCCCTTTACCAGTGGTAGCACCACCACCAACAGAAGTTTTTATACTACCACTTCACGTCCCCAAATCCCCATCCAAAATCTCCTTCACAATCATCAATCGCAACCCTCCCCTGTAACTATATGGGAATCAATCAGTCCCCTCTGAAATCAAAATCGTAAGTTCATCACTGGCCTCGACTATAACACGCACTATCCTTGGGAGAACGATCAAAAAACACAAATCTACATAATCTGTGGGGGCTTTAAAACAACTAATGATGTGGAGGAGGTAGGAGGCAATGATGGAGAAGGAGAGGTGGCGGAGGTGAGGGGCGAAAGAGAACGGAGCAGAGCGATGGGGTGAGAGCGACAGAGGAGAGGAGAGAGAATGCACAGAGATGGGAGTTTTCTTCTTCTTCCTCTTCTTCGTTAATCATTGGTGTTCTTCACGATCTCTATTTATTTTATATTTTTATAAATTCAAAATCAATCTCTTTTTGTGAATTTGTGCTTGAGCTCTTATTTGTGTTGTATGTCGTCCTACATTATTTTCGACACACTTAAATAAGAAATGTTAGATTATCATCTTTATTAGTAAGAACAAACATCGAGGCGAACCAATACGGATCTCGAAGTTAGCAATGCCACATAAGCGTCGCGTCATACTTCATCACTGGAAAAGTGATCGTAAAGAGACAGGAATGACTTTAGTGAAATATTTTAAAAAATTTGATGATTTTTTGTTACAAAATAGAGTTTAGTGACCAAAGTATTACAACATATAAACTTGAGTGACCACGTGAGAAATTAACCCGGCAAAATTGAGATGATTTTTGAAGTTTGTGATAATTTAAAAAAAATCTTAAATTTGGAATAAATTTGAGACAAATCTAATACTTTAAGATTACTTTAGCCTATTTACCCTCAAAAAAGTCCATCTTCGGAAGTTCTACTTTTTCTAATCATACCAATGCATTACCTTAATATTAATGTCTGTGAGCACACAATGCATTCTTGTTTTATGTATTAAAGAAATATTGTCCGCAAACAGGATAATCCAACAACAAAAAAGCTTCGGTCCCAAGGCAAACAGGATAATCCCAAAAATAAATAAATAAATAAAAAGTACCTGTATGCCCACGTAGAGCACGAGAGAATTGATTAAGGGCACATTGTAGCGTGTCCCAGCCTGCACTATCTCACCCTGGGGAAGCAGCAACCTCTGCTTAAGCTCCATCAAGAACGGTGAACTCTGGTTCCTTGTCTGTGACAGTGTCAAAAAATAAGTAAGAGGAAACAAGCCAAACTAACAATAGCATGAGATATATTAAAAAGTATGTTCATGCAATTTTTGTCAATCCAATCTGTAAGTGAAAAGGAACATGAGAAAAAAGATTCATAACGCATAAAAAAGACCTTGAGGTACTCATCAATATCATTTCTAATCAGCTTAGCCTTTAGAGCAGCATCAACCTCTGACTGAATAGATGGCGGCTGGCTGATTTCTGCAAGCAAATCAATCTGTACAGAAAGTTCGTAAGAGAAGAACAGAAAATTGCAAGGTTAAAAATAACAATGAAGAAAAATTGGAACAAATAAATGCCTTAAGATTAGGAGTTTGAGGATCAGGCAGTCTCATGTTGAGTGGAAAAGCGCTAAGAATAACATTTCGCATCTGGATGCAACTGGGAGGAATAACATCACAAAAACTGAAATGGTAACTACTGAGAAACTCTGGGAAATCATGAAGCAAAACAAGTAGCACCCTGAGAGTGCCTTTGTAGAGAAAGTGAACCTGCAAAGAGCAATAAATACAATCAAAATTAAAACACGCCTTATAATTATTAGAAATTAAAATTGTTGGTGCACGGAAAATACTGATTCTCCCATTTCAGCATTCCTCAAGTATGGCTCCATGAATTTGAACAAAACCACTAGCAAACGCTGAAATAATGGCCATCCTTTCTGTGAGTTCCCGCTGAGCAATTTTGGCATGAAACGTCTATGACTCACAAGCTCAAGCCAGACAAAGCTGGAAGATGTTAAAAGCATAAATTGTAATGAGTAACAAGAAAAGAAAGTAAAATTAACTAAACAAGCCTTTGAAAGATCTCCACCTTCAGAATAAAAAGAATCAACATTTAGACTGCTGTTGATAATATTATAAACAGAAAAAAGAAAAAAATTGGCAATGGATAAAATGTCAACAACATAGCCTCAATCCCAAATAAGTTGGGTCGGCTACATAGATCAAACTCTTCCATTGCGCTCGATTCAATGTGTATACTGTCACCAAATGAAAACATTTTGAAAGTAGATTGCATATTCACATCAATTTCAAAACATGGCACATTTTATACAACCGGTCCAGACAATTATATATTGTGATGAGTCCACTAGTACTAAATCAACTGCTATATTTCCAAACATCACTTAATCTTTTTGAATCAGGGTTCCCATCAAGTCCCAAAAAATATGGACTGCTAAAAAATAAAAGTAATATCTTACATTGCCACCTCCTCGTCCTCGTATTTGATAATTTGTAACTATTAAATCTCATTCAACGACATTAATTCCCAAAAATAGATAAATAAATAAAAAAAATAAAAAATGCTAACCTGAAACCTGGCACCTTTAGGGGTTGCAATGCGTGGAAAGCATTTCCAAATGCAGTCAAAATCTGAAGGTATTCAGATAAGAAGGCAAAGTCAATCAAATTATCAAGGAGACATTACAAATAAATATATCGAGAACAAGACACGCCGATCTATAAAAATAAATAACCCACAATTTTAGAATAGTTGGCGACACAGCGGTATTAGAATAAGAATGCAAAGTTATACCTGAAAGTTGCTTCCTTCATGATCAAGAGAGCAAAGGTCCAAGAGCCAATTAATAAACAATCTGAAATAGGGCCTAGGGTTAAAAGCTGCCTTCTTCTCCTCTGCATCTTTTTGTATGACTCGTACTGTGACTAGCAAAATCTACCAAATTATGAGAGCATTAGTTATTTCCTAAAAAAGAAATAGAAATAGATAGATAGACAGACAGATAGAGAAAGAGACCTTTGGCAGAAGAAAGACCTTGCTGGAACCCTGATCTGCTACACAGTACTGCAAATTTGTTTATTGTAATTTGTAAGCAAAGACATCATAGCAATACTCTTCCAATAAAAAACAACTTCAGATAACCAAATCATGAGCAGAAGTGTTACCTTTAAGATTAAAGTAACTAGTTTTGCATATGCATCAACAGTAATAAATGACAGATTTTGTGCCGATTGAGTTGATTGTAAAGTTAACATGCCAGGAGACTCGGCAAGCAAACAGTGTGACACAGAGAGTTCCTACAATATTGGCACACCTCAAGTTCACCCTAATTCTCAATTTTTGCTATGCAATCACCAAATCAAATATAGAGATAACTTACAGTGAGAATCCGAAAAAAGCGCTCTGATATATCATCACCTTTAAGCAAACCATTATTCTGCAGCTGGGAGATAAAATGGGCACAAGTGACATCATTTGCTCCAGGAGTTTCACAAATTCTGCACCAGTGAGTAAACAGACGAGAGACCTGCACATTCGAATAAAATGCATAAGGAGCAAGCAAAATGCTAAATATAATATATACAATGAATCAAATGGAACATGCATGCAACATGGTGGATGTCTACTGAAAAGCCTTTCTCCAACCAAACATCAATTACACATGAAACAAGAGAATCGAAAGCACACTAAAATTCAAAAGTTGGAAGTGGAAAGCCAATACTCATATGTGCAATTTATAAGTTGGTGAGTAAAACAAAATGTAGGAAAGAAAAAAATTTAAGCAAACGATTATGTTCGAAGAAAAGTAAAATTAAAAAATAATAATAAATTCACAACAACAACTAGATTACAGTATATGCACCATTTATAAATTATCTAATCAAATTTAAAAATAAAAATAAGTTAAAGGAGAGAATTTCATATTTATAATCAATTATAAGCTCTGAACTTCGATTGATTAAACTCTAAATTACAGAGAAATTATATATTATAATATAAAAAATTCACATAATACTGTTCACGAAATTAGAATTTTGTAATTAGACTGAGATATATGTCGAGGTTTTTGAACAATCAAATCAATAATTCTAACATCATATGACTAATGAAGAACTACAAAAGGTATCAACCGTACGTGTTCCAGGGCTCGAGTATTCGTAAAGGCCCGCCACCCCATGTGGGACGAGGCCTCAGCATGAAAAACACTACATATACCTAGAAGCCAAGGTCTACTAAAGCCTATGCATTTAATGGGAAGGCATTGGTTTAAATTTTTTTAACCCCGACCTCCTAAAGCTCGATTGATTGTGGGGCGACACAAGTTTGCATTTGTTCAAGGCTTGGACTGGCTCAACCACATTGAAGTTGAACGCCCTTATTTTGTTATAAACTTGTAAAATGATAGTTGATAGTAAGGTTGAAGCTTTAGCCTCTACAGTTTAAACAGCAATAACTACCAAGCAAATTTCTACCTTGCCTACCACTTCCAATACTTAGTAAATAATTTATTTATATTCATTTTCTTTAAAAAGGATAACAAGACATTTAGGCTTGTTCAGGCTTGGCCTATATCGGGCTTGGGCAAGCTACATATAGAGGCAGAATATATCACTACACTAAATTATGTGTAACATCATTCTCATAGATTAGCAACAATCATCTCCGATAAAAAAAAGAGAAAAAAACAATGATAATCTAAATCTTGAAATTCTCATAGATTGGTAACAATCATCTCCGATATATATATATATATATATATAATCATAATCTAAATCCTGAATGTGGAGTTAAGAAATAGGAGTTGTTTGGCAAGTAAGGTGTCAATTTAGAGGAAGAAACGAATAAGTGAATGACTAGATAAGGCCTTGCAAGCAAGGAACGAAAACTCAATAAAATTAGCCGAATTTTAAGCGAAGTTCATCGAGGTTGAAGGGATCGAAACGAAGTTCACGGGTAGTTTAAAAACTACAAAACTTCACCAAAGTTTATGTTAAAAATAGACAACTTTGATACATATTGATATGGATTGTTAATTTGCTCAAACAATGAGAAATTGCAAACTTTTTGATCAAAAAAATCAAGTGTGTAGGAGACGGAAAGGCTGAGGGTTGTAATTGATGGTGGCTTTTGGGGTTATTGAATATTTTAGAGTGACTCACTTTTGCACACATCTCTACATCAGTCGTGTGATCCCTTGATTTTGCATCAAGATTCAATGTATGCATTGAGATTTACTATTGCACACACATCTCTACAACGCTTAATAATTCTTATTATTGATGTATAATGTCAAAAATGAAAAAGTAGTTATTTCTTTTGCTTTAAATACTGACCCATAAAAAAATAAAAAATAAAAATGTTTCATAATTTTAATCTTACGTGAATGTGCAATTAAAATGGTTAGGGAATCAAATTAAATGTATTTATTATCACTAAAAAGTTATCTACCATACACAGTATGCATGACTAGTGCCAATAAAATTGGCTTAAAATCGTTAAATTATAATTTTTTAAGGTATAAACGCACAATTATGTTTGTTTTGACATCCCATAAATTGAATTTTAGTTTATTAACCATTTAAATAAAAAATTCTCAAACTTCTCTATGTAAGTGAATTTTTACCAAAATTATCCACGTCAAATTAAACTTTTCCGAATTAATTTTGATTATCAAGAGGGCGAATTATCAGGCGAAACCGATTTAGAATCAACTAGAGTTCATAGTAAAAAAGTGAAAAACATGAAAGAGAGAGCCTGATGCACCAAGATTTCACAAAGCAACTGACATGGATCTTATAAAACCTTAATTGCTAGGTAATATTAATGTTTACTTGATGCATAGAAAGGATCGAGATTTTCTAATTTAAACCATAAATTAACCCATTAGACCCATCATATTTGAATCAAAGAATCAACTAGTGTTCAAAGTGCGTAATGTTAAATTGGACGGGAATTTTGTCAAAATTATTAGAGGCATGGAAATCCTTGAGCCTTTTGTTGGACCTCGAGGCTTCAAATTAACAAGTGCAAAAGCTTCATATATGGGATTAACATGGAGAAACCGTTGATGAGAGGATAACATATTGGACTAGATGCATGGTTGGAAAACGACCTTCCATAAACCTCAGGATGCCAAGTATGGGCTAAAGTTGATAAAACGTTGCACGAATAGAAGGAAAGTCTCGTCTCGAAAGGGGAAGGTCAACATTGATATGTTTTACGTTGTATGCCCTTTCTATGTTTAAGCTACCTAGGGCACAGTAAAGGCATTTGAAAATAGGTTTAGAGACTTTCAATGTGAAAGGACTAACGGTGGCAAAACTTCCACATTTGGTGAAGAGAGAAAGCCTATTGATAAAGGTCAAACCACATTGGGACCCTTCAAATGAGGAACAAGCTTTGGCAGCTCAGTGATTGTGGAGGCGACCAACAAAGAATGAATCATTATGGGTCAAAGTCATGATGAGCAGGCATGGCAGCAAAAAAATACTTGTTGACAGTTGATGCTTCACAAAGATGCACATTTACAAGTCCATAGAAATCAATCTCTTAGATCAAATCATCATTATGACATTCTCCAGGCATATTGATTTCAAAGTAGGGGATGGCAAGCAAATATGGTTTAGGAGAACCGATGGATTGGTGAACCATCCATAGGCCAAAGATATCCAGCATTGCATAAATTATCCCAGATTCATTTTCAACCTTTAATTCATTTTGTTACCCATCCCAACACCATAACCAAAACAGTCAAAATTGGGACCTTCAGTTAAAAGTTTCAAACAGAATTATATAACTAAGGAAGTGGAGGAATTAAATCCTTTTAAAAACAATTCATCATATTAGACTCAAACCATTTGGTGAAGATAAGTGGTTGTAGAAATTGAAAAAATCTGGCAGCCGTATGCGTCAGTCCGTTTTTTCAAATGTTGATAGCAAATCCAAGTGACTTGAGGGTTTACAACGCCACGCTAGGCACAACCGACGCCTCAGGCAGTTTTGAGGTTTACTACCCAAGCCTAGTTAGGCGATAGGACACTTTCTAAATAATAATAAATTTATGATGGTCTTTGCAAAAAGAAAAGCTAAAGTAAGACATTTTGGACACCTATATTTGACATTTAGTTGTTGTCCTTTGGATACACTTCGAAACACGTGAACACACATCTCAATGCAAGATTCAAAGGACCATACCAACTAGGTTTCAAAAGTGGGTCAACCAATCTTTCTCCATCAAGCAAAATTGATATATACGTCAAATCTTTAAATAAAGTCCAACAACAAACACTCTCATTCCACCAAATGACCTCATCATTGTGTTGATAATTCCGACAAGAGCTCGCAACTCTGGACCTCTCTTCTCATTTTATTTAATATTATATATAAAGTTTATATTGTATATAATTTTCATTAGAAAAATATGTAGATGCAACTATTCGTGAATGCAAAAGAATAAATTGTCTTGTAATATGTATAGAAAATTTATGTTTTGTAATATGTATAGAATGTGACTTATTGATGAAGGGCCTTTAAAAATAATTACTCTTTAGGAGCTTCTGAACAAATATTTTATGTCTGCTTAGGAACCACGCAACCTCGATGTTTGGCTGCCAAGGGACCTCCCTAAAGACACTGATTACCATTACCCAACATTATTTAGATTTGGAATGCTTTGACCCATAATAAAATTAAGATATTCGGGTGGTTTCTAGCTGTTGGGAAGAATCGGAAGATAAACACGTGATAATCTGCAAAAACGATGTCCAAAGTTGTGCATTTACCCGCATTAGTGTGCATTATGTTATGCATGAAGAAATTCAATATGTAAGGGTAGACCTAAGCTAACTTGGGACGCATTGATTAAGAAGAATTTAAAGTATTTGTAAAGTACACCATCAAATACACTAAATCTAGCGCAATGGAAGAGTTTTATATATGTACCCGACCCAACTAATTTGGGATTGAAGCTTTGTTATTGTGTTGTTAGTGTTCACTATGCATGGACGAAGGCAAATAAATGGATCATATTTTCATAGAGAGACACTTCTCAAGAGATGTTTGGCAAGAGTGGGAATTTTATACAAGAGGAAAGATTCCACATCTAGGCAGCATAGAGAAAATAACTTTTTAACCCCAGGGCAACTCAACTAGAAAGGTAATGAACAGTAGAAAATGACTAAATTGGTGACGCTAGCATGGTTTATTTGAGAAGAGAGGAATCTATGAATATTTAGGAAAAAAGAGAGCACAAGTGAGAAGATTTGGGAAAAAGCTAAACTACAAGAAGCGGGGAGGCTTGCCAACAAAAAATTGTATTGAAGTTCGCTTAGGATGATTGGTTAAAGGAACTGGGCTGGTATAAAATTATAAAGTAAAGATTTTGGGTTTCGAGTTAACTAATGAAGGAAATTCTGAAGTTTAGGTCAGGACAAAGGAGAACTTCTGATCTTCATATTTTTTATAGGCTATAAAGCTGCAAATATCAACAGGAAAACAACAGAAATAAATACAAAAGCTTCTTCTAAAAAGAAAAAGAGAAAAAAGGTGTGTATGTCAATGATTTTTGCATATAAGAGTCTAGGTCAACAGCCACACACTTGCAGAATTTGACCTTGAATCACTTGATCTTAGATCGAGTTAAGGCTGAGACATATGGAGTGCTACATTATGTATATTATTTTTCCATTTCATTCAAGCAAAAGTTGTAAACTGGATAATCTGTCATAATTAATGATCTCTTTGGTAGATTACCATAATACTCAATTCTCAAAACTGTAGTGTAGATTTGGAATTCAACAGCAAGAAATATACCAACTACAATGTACACATGCGTTAATCTAAATTTCTCCTATCCGCTTCAGTATCACTAAATAGGTTTTTCAACTATCAAATACCAAACGAGAGTTATCCCGATAATTTCAGTATTATTCCCAACTAAAACAAAGATAGGCACCTTATCATGAAAACCAGCCGGATCTGTAACCATTGCCTCAGCAACAATGTAATCTTCCCGATTTGATGCAGTACGGCCTGCTGTAGCCTATTTTGTATGGAAATAACAATCAAAACATAAAACCATTACACGAAAAAAAAAATGCGCATGTGATTACCCAAAAAAAAAAGGTACATGTGCTTCTATGTGCACAGCATGTGAGATAATAATAATAAAATGATAGAAACCTTTTTATCTCTGGATTGTCTGGCCTTTTCCTCCTTGGTCAACCCTGAAAGAGCTACCGCATTAGCAGCAGGGTTCCTAGCAATCTCAACCAACTGGTGCAAAGATTCAGGAGACCCAGGTCTTGTTGCGAGCTGCAACACAGAACCACTCATTCCATAAGAAATGCATAACGCTTTAGATTACATCACTGAAACTATAAACTCAGGGGAAAGAGATTAAACAAAAAACCTTTGCCAAGGCATCAACAAGATTATGCAGCTCTGACACGCTAACTCCAGATTCCTGAACCACAAGGGTTTGAAGAAGAGAAATAGCAAACTCCGTAGCAGCTTCTGCACATTAAAAAGTGGCTTGCTTTAATATGTTTCCACATTAACTTTTCACTTAAACGTGAAATTTCACAAACATACTATTCCGTCCTCCATCAATAAATTTTGCCATATGCACGTTATACTCTGCCAGGTTCAACAACTCAGAACGAATGAGGCCTACAGTTATATCTTTGTTGAACTTTCTCTCTTCCTCGGAGTAAATAACCTGGCAGGATTAAGATAAAGAAAACGTGTTAAGTTCCATATTAGGCCCGGGGCGAGCCTGTGGATATCTGCTAGTACCGATATTGTCCCCAACTTAACCACCTTTAACACACGGCCACGGGTGTGGGGTTTTACTCCAAAATTTATCGGTACTAGTTGAAGGCAAATAATCACTTATATACTTCATTATAAGTTTCATTTAATCGATGTGGGGCTAACTTGCGGTCCACACATCTTCAACAAACTACATTAAATCAAGCTGAATTGAAACGTTGGATCCATCATGCATGTAGCTAACCTCAACTAATAGGGATTAAGGCTATTGTTCCTGTTGTTGTAAATTATAAACAAACTACATTTTAAATCTACCGGACCAAAACATTCCGTTTTCTCTGAAATTGAAAAACTTGACTTTGTACTTTCCCTATAATCTATAATTCACACGTTACATGACACAAAACAGCTAGCATAAACATCTATTAACTACTGAACTTCCTAAGTAAAAATTTATCAAAATTAATTTAAAACAAAAATAAGAAGTGTGACTGCAATAGTTAAACAGTGGATGCCCAAATGCCATCGAGGGTTGCAAAAATGCCTAATTGCCATCCACAATTTCTAATGACTAACTGATATGTGGGAATCTTTTATATGTTATTATAGAGAAGATATCAAATGAAGTTCTCTCCCCCTCTTTTCTAGATTAGAAACAGAATGAAGTTAATATAAATTCATCATGCCTATAAAACCAAAAAACCCTATATAAAAATGTCTGGACTGAAAAGTAATCAAAAGTGCATCAAGATCATCAAGATCATCAAGATCATCAAGATCAAAGCCACATACCCAACTTGTGAGTTCCTTGACAACAAGCTTGCAAACATCGCGAATAGCAACCAAAATCGCAAGAAGTGCACTAACATGAGTACTACTTATTGCATTCTCATATAAACTCCTGAAAACCTGTTCAAATATGAAAGTTCAATACATAGAAGATATTTGACATGAATTGACATGAAACATATTTCTCAAGGAAGTTGACACACCTTCTGAGCTACAGCCAAAGCAGCCTCATCTCGACTTACACATCTAAGAATTATTTCAGGGACCTCAGCAATTACTCCCTAAAACAAGCATAACAGTCTCCAATCAGACAAGTTTTTTGCAGATAACCATCAAGAATATAGGAGTGTGTGAAGGAGATGGAGAAACAAAAAAACAGAAAAAAGTAATGCAAAAATAACTTCAAAATAAACCACTTGCAATCCTAGACAAGGTGAATGAGTGGAAAAAAAAAAAAAAAAAAAAAAAAAAAACATATAAAGACACTTTGCTGACAAACTTGTCGAGCAAATAAGGTAAACAGCAAAAAAAGACCTGGATTTCCGTATCTTTAGCATCCTTTGCAACCAGCATTTCCAGCTGAAACACAGAGAATCGTCAATCAGAAATCAATGCAAAAAACAGCAAAATGTAGAAGAACAAATATATCAGAAGTATGAAGAGAAACCAGTGAAGCAAATGCAATACAGGATCATTATGGAGCTGCTGTAAGCAGTCAAAATGAGTTATAAACAATTCAGAATGTAACTTTAAATTTTGAAATTCAATACATTACCAAAGGTAAGTTAAAAAACAAAACTTAAGTTAGAGAAAGCATATACAAACCATAACTTCACACTTTCTTTAGGTCAAGTCATCAATTCCCTTTGTCTTATTTCACCTAATCGTTCTTGCGAGACTTGGTGTCTCCTATTACCACTTCATTATTTAACTTTGCCAATTTTTAAATAGAATTTAATATTTCTAAATTTGTAAAAAAAACACCCTCACTAGTTCCCTGATAAAAACCAATATACTCTGAGGTGATAACACTAATACAACTGCATACTCAATTGCTAAGCATAACTAGACGACGTCTATAAAACTGTGAGACGAAAAAAGAAATATAAGATAATCATAAGTACAAAATCAATGGAAGTTAAAAGTAAAAAACAGACTCCGTAAAATTAAATAGAAAACTATAACGACTTATTAAAAACAAATAAATTCCAAGGAAAAATTCTGAATAAAATAAGTTCAGCTAAGAGCCAATCATAGGTGAAACAAGTGCACAAATTAATTTTTCATTGTGAAAAGAACAAACAGAGTCCCAGCACAAGTATATTAAACAACATGTCCACCTTCTGAGCCACAAGTAGGTATTTATCAAGTGCATCTCCGGTGCTCAATGAAGGTTCTGATATGCTACTTCCAAGTCGGTCAGTTACAGAAGTAGGCAATGCTTGCGTACCAACTCCGGGTTCCTGGAAAAAACGAGAAAACACAAGTCAATTAAGATATTCAGAATCATAGGTCCAAATTTCAAAATAAGCCTCTTACTTTAGCAATGGCAGATTCCACTGAATGCAATTCAGGAGCTGCAACAGTAGAAGGAAATTGAGCAATGCCAGCATTATTTTCAGAACTATGTTGGATAACGACATCAGAAGCCCCAACATGAACAGAAGATGAACTACACCATCAAAAGGACAATTGAAAAGTCATCCAACAATTCATAATAAATGGATACTGAATATTAAAATAATTAAAGAAGCACAATGGAACATGATAAACACCTAATATGTGGAGCAGAGCCCATATCGTCCTCAGGGGCCAAATCCAGAGGCTGTGCGACTGCACCAAACCCAGTGCCTCCTTGTGCAGATGAATAAATGCTTGAGCTGAGCTGTCCTGCTGATGATCCATAACCTCGAGACAAGTTGAAACTAGCAGAAACACCAGATGGAGCAGATGCACTAGGTGGCATTGCATTTGCACCTTGGCTTGATTGATTTTGCCATGGAAACCTTACAAAATCCTGCATCCATACGATGTACTGCTAAGTAAAAAGATTTAACTGAATCATGCTACAAACTTTAGACATATCACAAAATACTACCTCATAAACACGCTGTTGTGAATGGGACAAGCGACCAGGCTTTGGACGGAGGGCCTCTGGTATTACTCCCATTGGCCCTTGAGCATAAGTGCCAGCATCATAATAAGCAGGACCCACACCTTCTCTATGTTTTCTTCTCAATGAAAGTTGTCCAGCTATTTCAGCATCAATAGTTTGCAAGGCCTGTCATAAAATGCAGGAATATAATTAAAAGAACCTAGGAAGGCTGGAACTATGAAGTAGAACTGATGCAGTTCGTGTGAAAACACAAATCTTATTCTGGGACTAAATCATACCACACATTCATCCTTGAGTTCATAAACAATCACAAACCGATGTGGTCGTATCAAACTCTAATACAAGCCAAATAACTGCGTCACATGCTAGTTTTCTATTCCAGTTGCATTGAACAGACCAGATTGGTGAACATGGAAGCAGCATTCCAGCCATCCAAAGTTGATATGTGACATTGAGAAGAAAAGAGAACCAAATAGAAAGGACAAAGTACACACTTAAGAGAACATTCTAGTCCATAAGAAAGAATGTGTCAGTGGTTATCTGTGAGGGATTGAGGGGTGACGGTAACCAAGCAATTGATCTCTCAAAAGCAAGTGGCCACACTGAGGATGACTTCCTAGAGTGGGCAATGATGCAAAAATCAAGAGGAGTAGGAACTGCAAAAGAATTCAAAGTTTCATCGTACCATCAATGCTAATGGACATACCAGAGCCAAATTTAAGGTATCCAAATCTGACACAATCTTCATATCCATTTGTTCATATTGGTTGTTCATGTGTTGACTAGATTAATGCACAGAGCTAGAAAGTGTTCACTCATTGGATGAAGAGCGTGTACAAAGGTTATGCTATTCCATCTTCAATCTGAAATGACAGACTATTCCTTGCAGGGAGAACTGAGAGAAGGCTAAAGCATGCCATTTGAGCAATGAAAAGTTTTTTCTAAGTTGTCAAGCCTCAAGGTTGATTTGAGGAAGAAGCAACGTGCGGAAATTACAATCAAGCAAAAAAAAAAACAGGTGCAAATGGTTGCTCAAGTTGTTGATACCAGGTAATTGGTCCATGAGATGTCTCTTTAAATGCTTATTAAGGGGAATCTTATAGCAAAGGATTATGGGATCCTTTAGTAAGAAAGAGCACGAACAATCAAAAGGTAGAAGAGAAGCTTCTCGTCTAGAGGTTGATTATATTAGAACAGTTAAAGTTTAATGCCATCGCCACATATTACCCATCATTATTTAATATCTCCATTGTAGTGGCAAATGGGCTTGGGAGAAAAATAAAGAGCTTTTGGTGGAAAAGGTGTGACAAAGGAAAGGGAATGCTTTGTTGGGCACAGAAACAGGTGGTGGGACAAAAGAACATCATTATTTAAAGCTCAAGCCGGCTTTATACAAAGATCAGTTTCACTCCAAGATAACTTTAAATAAAGATTCTAAAAATTGTAAGAATCCATTAAAACCCCAGAAAAGGAAAATGTTTGCAAGGCAAAAGGGTTAAATTCAACATAAAATAATGTTCATACTTCCTCTTAGCCGAATACACATACGAATAAGAAGAGGAAATTAAATCTAAAATCATCCTGATGAACAGTTCAAATGGAAAAAAAAAGAAAGAAATGCAAGGCATCTTTCATCCTTTCCCTAATCAAATGAGGACTTCTAAATCAAAATGGAAAAAAAAATAATAAATAATTAGGAACAGAATGAGCTGTCTGCATGAATTTTTAATATCTACGTCCTTTTTTATGTGTACACCTCAAGAAGAAAGAAGAAACTTCCTATATGTCAGACCGCTGAGTGGGCCATGATCTCAATTTTCAAAATAAAAAAAAAAAAAAAAAAAAAAAAAAAAAAACATTACTATACCTGCCTAAGCAAGTTCCTTGATGTTGTTTCATCAAGTTCCAAGGGGAGGCGCAGAGGCGGTGATAGTACATCTCAAGATGGTGTGATTACAACTAATACAACCAAAACCATAAACATACTTCTATACACAAAGGTTAAAGTTCTGCATCCCACCAAATCCCAAAATTCTCTTTTCTCCCCTCCTCTTCTCCGCATTAGTTTTGCACTTAAGCGACAAACTTTTGCGGCCCAAAGACTAGCACAGATGGTGGGAAACCTGTGAGATAGCCTCTAAAGTGAGTTTTGTCCAACGTTGGAGAACGGTTAGTGGCAGCAAGCATATAGTGGTGAAATATAGCGGTAGCCAATGGCAGCACTGTTCGCCAGATGACGAAGGTGTTCAACGGCGAGCTTCTTTGGAACGACACCACTTGTCTTTTGGTCTACTTCCCTAAGTGGCTGGCGCTTTAGGGTTTTTTGGTTGTCTAGTTAAGGTTATGTCTCCGCCTGCATGCGGATTTAGTCCAAGTTCATCATGGATCTTGGTAGAATTATCCAGGTCTACATAGATTCAGTTGGATAATGTAGGTCCATATGGATCTTGATGGTTGTGCAAGTCCATCAAAGCTACTAGGCTCACCTACGCTTAATGGGATCGATGTGCCAACACACCTATGTCATATGGATCTACTATGACTGATTAAGTCTATCCATTGAACGTCAGTAAGCATGTAATTTACTCCTCGTGAGCTTGTAATTAGGACAAGATTGCCTCTTAATGGGGCAAGATATGAAATTGCCTATTTGGGCTTCAACAAAAAAAACACCATATATTTGAGACAAGCCCATGACATTGCCTAGCCAAAAAACATAAAATAATAAAGACAAAGCATCCAATGTTTTTTACGAATCTTCAAGTTTTTGAGTTTCAAATTTGAAATGACGTCAGTAAGCATGTGATTTTCTCTACCATAAAGCCTTTAACTAAATTTTCAAGGTAACTTATTTTTAAGCTGCCCAAGAACTTGAAAGTACCTGAAGTATCATATTTGAAATTATAAAACTATTAATTATGGCACTGAAGAAACCAAGTCTTCCTCCATAGGATTCCAAGTGCCCAGATCGATTGAAATTTTGATTATTTCAAGTCATCTACCAGAACGCCAGAGCATGTATACAAATCTCTCGATAAAACACCAACTCTACAGGCATTGCCGCATTGAGGCGCGATGAATACAAGCAACCGACTAGAAGTTTATTGATTTTTGATATGAAACATTATGTTCATTTTTTCTTACCCTTTCCATTTGAGAATGAGTTACGTATGACTGACTTTTTCGATCTTTTTGAGCATATAATTGGAAGGTGTAATTCAGAAAGATTAAAAAATAGAACCATATGATCAACTATTGCACCTCAATGCAACAACAACAACAACATAGCCTCACTCCCAAATTAATTGAGGTCGGCTACATGGATCGAACTCTTCCATTATGCTCGATTTAGTGCAATCGATGGTGAGATTTCCAAACCATTCGAATTCCTCTTAATTAATACGTCCCGAAGTAACTTTGGTCTACCCCTACCTCGTCGAATTTCTTCAGTTTCCATTAAGTCGAGTTTTCCGGTGGAGGCATTTGTAGGCTGTCTTTGCAAGTGACCAAACCACCGGAACTGCCATTCTCCAATCTTTGTGTCAATTGGTGCTACTCTTACTTGTTTTTGAATTTATACATTTCTTATTCTATCTTTACGAGTTTTACCACACATCCACCAAAGCATCTTCATTTCTACTACGTTCATTTCATGTAGGTGTTGTTGTTTTACAGCCCAACATTCACTTCTATAGAGCAAAGTTGGCCTAATTGCAGTCCTATAAAAATTTTATTTTAACTTAGTAGGAACATTTCGATCACATATCATACATGTTGCACTCCATTTCCGCTATTCAGCTTGAATTTTATGTGTGACATCATTCTCGATATTACCATCATTTTGTATGATTGATCCTAGATATTTAAAGTGGTTCACCTTAGGAACTTCAACTTCCCTTAATTTTACCACTCGATCATCGCGATGCCTAATATTTCTAAACTCATAGTGCATGTATTTAGTCTTCGTCCTACTCAACTTAAAGCCTTTAGATTCTAATGTATTCCTCCAAAGTTCTAATATTCTATTCACTTCATCTTTTATTTCGTCCATTAAGAAAATATCACCTACAAATAATATATATCATTGTATATCATCTTAAATATGTCTAGTTAGTTCATCCATAACTAGAGTAAAGAGATATGGGTTTAAAGTCGATCCTTGATGTAGTTCGATCGTAATGGGCTTCTTTTGTGGTTCCTCCAAATGTCTTTATACTCATTACCACTCTCTCATACATATCCTTAATAGTGTCTATCTATCTAGCATGCACTCTTTTTCTTTCTAGAACACATCAAAGAACATCTCTAGGAAATATATCATATGCTTTTTTTAAATCTACAAATACCATATGAAGATCTTTTTCTTTTCTCTATATTTTTCCATCAATCTTCTTACAAGGAAAATCGCCTCCATAGTTGACCTCCCAAGCAAGAAGCCAAATTGATTCTCTAATATTGTTGTTTCTCTTCTTAACCTATTGTTAATTATCATTTCCCTTTAATAGTATGACTCACAAGTTTAATTTCCCGGTAGTTTGAACAGCTTTGAACGTCTTCTTTATTTTTGAAGATTAGTACAACCATGCTTCTTCTCTAATCCATTGGCATAAAATTTTGTTGAAAAGTTTTGTTAACCGAGTCAATCCAAATTCTCCTAAGCGTTTCCAAACCTCTATTAGTATTTCAAGTTATTCGTTCTCTTTGGCAATTAGTTCTTTCTCTGGTTTTTCATTACATCAAAACGTAATGATAAATCTATTTCTTCACCTCTTTGCCAATAAATCAGAATCCATATGGGTTGGGGTGAGGTGAAAGAACTTTTTAATTTTTTTAAAAAAGTGCAATTAATCCAGCAATACAAACAGAGAAACATTCAATATGGGATATATGTATATTAAAATTTATCTTCTTATTCTTAAACTGCATTGGTATATTTGTTTCAGCACAAAAAGAAAAGGTAAAGATAAAGAGTTTGCAGAACGAGTAGGTACCTTCTCCGTAGCAGCTTGTTCAACTATTGCACAACCCAAATCAAGGTTGTCATTCGTAACAAGCTGTACCGCATGTTCAAGAATATCATTAGAAAGATTTAGGACCTGAAGTGAATTCCTTAACTGATTCGAGATGGAAACACGAAGAGGTTCCTAATGATGATCAAAACCTTAATTAGCCAGATATAATTAAAGCAATGGAAAACAAAAAGGGAAGCAGGGAAATTTTGCGTAGCATCCTCTCCTACGTAAACAATAGCAGCAAGTGAGAGTATATAATTATGTATAGGTGAAAACCTTGCAAGTCACATGAGCTAAGCTTCCAGCCAAGCTTGCAACCATTAAATGAGCAGCATTATATATGCGGCTCTCATCAGACTCCATGGCATAGTCCTGCAATTACAATTGTTAAAATGGAAAAAAAGGGAATACAGCTAAAAATTACAAAAATGAATCACAGAGAAAAAGAAAGAAAAATAAACAAAACGTAGTACTTTGTTCTGACCTTTAAAACAAGTTCTCTAGTTGTTTGAATTGCTATAGTAACACTACGTTGAACAACAGGAGAAATTATCTCTTTGATTGCCCTCTCCATGGCAATTGGAACAGTTCTGTTGCAAAAAATGCCGTCGTGTCATACAGTCACACATAGACTCAGCTTAATTACTTAAATTTAGATAATGCACATGATAGACTAAGACAATAAGAAACTTGGATAGCATGACAGTGAGAAAGGAAATTGTTCTTAATTACAAACCTCTGAAAATGGAATTGCAGTCCCAGAGAATTAAGCTTCTGATTGACAATGACATGAGTCCCAATGTTTGGAATTGGCGTCTGTGGCTGCATAGATGCAGACAATAAAATTCATAACTGACAACCACAACGGCAAATTACTTAGTTTATAGGATAAGAGAAAAAAGGATTATCAAAATACCTGACCGGCAGAGAACGAAGTTTGCGATGGATTAACTGGGGCCAGGCTTTGAGCTGAAGGGACCCTATCAGATAAGCTAAGGGTAGCCAATTTTTCTTCCTCCGCTAGGAGACCCGACGCAAAATGAAGAGGAGCAGTGTACTATGACCAACAAACATAAGTTGGTCAGAATACTAGAAACACAAGAACCAACATAACACAAAAGGTAGTTTTAGTTACAAACCTGAGACAATACGTGTGAATGACTACTAGGAAGAGAAGGATTGGCAACCTCTGCCTGCAGCTCAACTTGATTCAACGCAGATATCATCCCTGAATTCGTATCAGAGACAATTTGTGGCTGTGCTGCACCCACATCTTTATTTGAAAAATCAGTATTTCCTTCTACTTCTCTGACCCGGTCTTTCAGAAGAGACGTCGGTTTGACATCTTTCATATCTACAGCAAGGTGCTTAAATAGAACCTAAGATTTGGAGAGGTGAGGGGTCAAATCAGATTCAACAGCAGAAAAAGAAAAAATCCAAATATCCAATCACACGCTTCAAGAGAACCCATAATATGCTTCTATTTATTATTTACCTCAATATCAAACTTCAGATTCATTTTCAGATTTGGCAACGCATAAATCTCAGCAAGTAAACCAAGAATCCCCATGGTCCATGGATTAGGAGGTTGATAAGCAAGACTAGAATTGCATGCTTCCAAGATCTGAAAGAAGTACATCAGGATAAGGAAAAGACACCAGACCGACAACAAGAGAAAATATTCAATGACTAATACCTTTGAGGTAAAGGGAACAACTGCAATCATTAATCCCTTCTCGTATGCCTGCAAAACAAAAAGGAAATGCATCAAAAATGAAATTAACCATTACTAATGTTTCCTTCCAAATCCATGCACGATAAAGGACAACTTGAAGCAAGAATATAATTTAGAAATTAGAAAGCCTTAAAAGTATGCAATTACAACTCATCATTTATTTACAGTTCCAACATGAAATCATTGCATCCCCACCAACTACTATACTTTTCTCAAATGCATATACATCGCTCAAGATATGTCTATTGATCAACGTAACTGAAGTTTGAACATAAGAAAACCAAACAGGATAGAATGTACAAAACCATGACAAGAATACATCATTTTCTCTAGAGCAATGCTTCTCATAACCCCTACACACGGAACAATCAACAAACTCCGGCAAAATATAAAATGTGTCACTAAATTCGCTTGATAATACAAGAGTTACAGAGCTTGATTTACACATGGATTAAGGAAACAGAATAACACAAAGGAATTTATCAAAGGAATAAAGCAAAAAACAACAAAAAAAAGAAATCTGTTTTAGATTGAAAATAGGTGAAATTTAGAAGATTGATTCTTATTTGACCGAAGAAAACAGCATGGGTCCAAACCATGGCCTACTACAAAAATAAGTTAGTTATCAATAGAAAAGTTTATTCAGATTTTTCATCCAGAATTGTTTTCTAATTCTTTTTATATTTTTTTTTTTCAGTTCCAGAATTGATTTCTTAATTTCTCCTAAATAAAAGATAATACTACCACATGCTTCAGAAACTAATAGCAGGACGCAATAGGGCCCATTTTTTCCGCTGACTTGGTGTACCTAGTGCCAGATAAAGATTCATTCTAAACAGAGATTTGGAAGCAAATTACGTGATTTGATCAACCTACTTTACTTTACTATGAAAGAAATGTGTGGTTCCAACTTCTAAGTGATATGTATTATATGAGAAAGATTATTGAAAGCATATATATAAGGACAATTACTTATTACTCATGTTTAGAAATAAATGCTTGCGTGTTGATCAATATTAAGATCTAATGGTCCTAAATATAGTTCCCATGGCATGTGTACTTTTTTAGTTCTTAGTGTAGTAATACCCATCAGTAAAAGAATGTACGAATTGGAAAAAATCAGCGGAAAATCATTTTAGAGAAAGCTCAAACGCATACTCTAAAGGATAACCTACATATGAAAAAGATAATTTGATTTACAGCAGAGGGAAGACAAGCCCAAAGTAGTATGATAAGATCCCACATAGAGTACTCACATATAGTTAGTGAGAAGGAAACACTATATAGTGTTTCCTTCTCACTAACTATATGTGAGTACTCTATGTGGGATCTTATCATAGTAAAACGTGAATTGTGCAACCTCAAGCAGCTAAGTCACGTGATATGGTTGCAAATGCCCTATATTAGGAGTGCTTGTCAACAATTAAAAGCATTTAAGCATGTGACAGCAACTTCAAAAAAAAGCATGTGACAGCATATGCAATAACCAATTGGTATATTCTCAATAAAAGATTTTTTTTGCTGACATTATCTTTCAGCTTGACACCAAATCACAAGGAAAAAAATTATATATAAGATACTAATTTGATATTTTATCATTTATTTGCACAACACAACTTTTATACTTCTAAATTCACACTCAATACGGCCTTCCAAATAAAACAGGTCAAGCGCATATATTACAGGAGAAGAGACCGTAACTACACCTATCGAGACAAAAAATAATGAAAACTATGTATAGAGCCAAATAACTTTACTAACTGCCTCCAAAAAATGTAGATGTAACAGAAGCTGTTTGGAAAATGGCAACTTGACATGAAAATGATGTATGCAGTAGATTTCAATTCTTAAGAAAAGAACAAGAATGGATTCCCACCTCAGTAACTAAGACTTTGGGATCTATTTCTTTAGCCCTTAATGCTTGATTCCTTCCAATGGTAAACTTTCCCAGCCAGCTACCAAGATTTTTGAGCAAAGAACGCTCTTCTGAACTTGATTTTATAAGCTCTGACCTTAAAAGGACCTACAAAATAGAAATAAATACTACATGAGCATATTTTCCCTAGGCAAAACTTTATATATATATATATATATATAACTGAAGGAAACCTAGCAAATGCACCTTGCAGTTTTCGTAAGTAGCTTTGACAATCTCTTTGTTTAAGGTTTTTGAATTAACCTTGTCCAAGAACTTCAAGTACAAGTCATGAAAATTTGGTTCAATGCTTGCTCTGTTAAAAATAAAATATAACATGGTTTTATATAGCATTAAGCTGCCATGTACAGATAAAACAAAAACAAAGAGGGAGAAGAGAAGGGGAAAGATTTAAAAAAGATAAGAAACTTAGAAAAAGAAGAGAGACTATTTAGAGGATCATTGCATCAACCTTTTCATCACCATATATTGCGCAAACCAGGGATAGTATTCCTCCTTCAGAATGTCAGTAAACTCTTTTGCTTTTGCTTCAATGTTTGCTGTTGAGATGTTGTTAATCATAAACAGTATCTTGTCCTGAATCTCTGAGGAGGGAGCCTGTATTCAGAATGAGAGTGAAGTCAAATCCAGTAAAATGATTAAAAAAAACTACATAAAAAAGAAAATTATTTAAAACGTTATACATCAAGATTCAAGACACTTCCATTGCTGTTTAAAAATAAAATATTCATGGATCCAGTAAAGGTATTGTACCACGAACTGTACATGATAGCATTATTCAATAACCAACTAGTCAGAAGTAACGGCAAAGACACAATTCTGTCATGAAGTGTCAATACATCTGTTTCAAGCACCATTCCTGTACCTTCTGAAATATAGACTACACATTTCTCAATTTCCTAAATGAAGAAAATTGCACCCTCATAAAGATATCCAATTAACAAAACCCTAATAGCGGTATTAAGCAGGCAACAATCATCGAGATTTTTCCAGAATTTAATTTGTGGAGTAGCTCAATACAAGACAAAGTAATTTCAATCAAAAAAACAATATATAACGGACATCTAAAGCAATATATGAGAAAGCAGAAAATTAAATAGGCCTAAAAATATACCTCTATGGGAGTATCCCTTCTCTCAGCAGCCGCAACAAGTGTTTCAATGTTCAGAGCAGAACCAAATCCTGTGTTGTATGAAGGCTGTCTAAGCATACCTAAAAACAATGAGAAGGCTAAACAAATTAGTAGTTTGAAAATAGATGAAAAATCTTTAGACCTAGAATATCAGTGACGAATTGCATCAAGAACTAAAGTGCAAGACTTTAACCAGCCAAAAAAGAAGAAAACATTACTGCTAGAAGACATTGCACGGGAAGGTCGCAGAAAGCCAGGGGAGGGGGATGCAGATGTTGGCCCACTAACTGCATTCTGAGTTGGCACGGTTTGCGAGGACTGCACAACAGTTGGCTAAAAAGAACAGTGACAGAAGAAAATTCAGAAGACAAAGAAGCAAATGCAAATAAGCATTTCTATCAAGTTTCAATTACAATCTCAGGTACCTTCTGATTGCCGACTAGGTCATGCGCAGAAACAAGTGAAGCCTGTCCAGTAGAAGATAAAATTGGCTTCGCATATCCAATAGAAGTAGCAGTAGTCTTATGCCGATCATCTATAAAGCCTTGATGTCTCTGTTGCGCCTGAAGAGTTGAAGAAAGCTGCTGCCCAGGCTGCACGGTATTAGATACCATTACCTTCCATGGTGACTCGGTAACCTAAAAGGGTGCATCATTAGAATTGAAATACAAGTACAGTAGCTTCCATAATATATTAAGAAAGTGATTTGCTGACAGACTTTTGATGCATGCATTGCGATATAGTTGGGGTCCTTTGGACACACATTGAGAGTGCGCTTGCACATCTTGATGCACAATCCAAAGGATTGCAACAACTACGTACTAAAGATATGATCAAATACATGTCGCCTAATATCTTCTCAAAATAATATTTCAACAACAACGATAGCAAAAACATCGTGTTTATACAAACACCAATGGATGCATTGCTACAAAATGAGGCAATGGCATACTGAAGGATGCATATAAAGGGATCAAAGTCCTGTAAATTTTACAAATTTTAGGAGATCATAAGACTCTAAATATTATATCCTGCATTACTTTTCACTACTCGACACCACGACAGATCCCTCTCCCCACCTCCCTCCCACACACGCACGCGCGCGCGCGCACAAACCACCTACCTAACAAAAAGGAAGGGAAAAAAATCCAAGCATGTAGCAGCGACTAGAAACAATATATGTAGGGACTAAGGAGTAAGAGAAAGTTAGCATGGAAGCATATTACGGATTTATAAATGAGTATTGGCATGTGACCCAGTAAAAATAAAGAATGAAAAGGATTAACAGATACACAAAGCAAAATGATTAGAAACATGCCGTGAACATTAGACAACATAAAACTGGCAACGCTTGTCCACAAAAAAAAAAAACACACACACATGTCGGCAATCAGGTGTGGGAAACTCAAATTTGCCCTAGATTTAATCCATCAAAAGTCTCAATTTACCAAGTCCAACTTGACCAACAAAATTTTGTAAGATTTTAGCGTCATCAAAAAATATTAGGTTACAAATACAAGGGTTAACAATTTTTTTTGTTTCTCATGGAAGAGCTTGAAAACATTAATGCATAAAGCATAGCAAGTATCTAGTTTAACCAATAATATGATTTGAATGAGTCCCGCAAGAAACAATCTAGTTTACCATTTAACTTATATCTATTTGTCCATAGAAGGTAAAATTATGAGAAGTAGAAGTTCTTAAGGTAAACCATCTTAGATACTTATAATCAATCATTCAAGAGAATGATCATATTGAAAATGACACTACAAATAAAATTAAAGCATGATAGAAGAAGTGGATAAGTGCAACAGGTGTGACACATGATTATAATAGCTTTGTCAAACTAAAAGGAAAATTTTGCAAGACCTCTATAAGATCAGTTATTCTTTATGGGAGAGAATGTTGGGTGGTAAAGAAACAACACATACATAAAATGATTGTAGCATAGATGTGGATGCTTAGGTAGATGTATGGTAAGGATCGTAAAGATAATATAAGAACAACAAAGATTCAAAGAAAATTAGGGGAAAGCCGATTGCGGTGGTTTGGACACATCCAAAGACAGCCTACAATTGCAAAAAATAGAGGTGTAGTGATCAATTCACGATCCCGTGCAATTATTGTGGATTGGGCAATCGATCACACGCACGGGGTAACCATCAAACACTTACATACCAACTCCTATATACATAAACATCGTACAATCAAATAATTTGGAGCAATGAGAACTTAAACACATAACTACTACAAGAGTGGAGTTGATACATTAATCACCAGCAAGACCAATTATAAGCAATTAATATATCATATATTGATAGAACAAACTAAGTAACCAAATAAGCATGTGGCACATAATGCATAGAGTAAAAAATGCGAGTATATAGATATGAAGCACAGTTGACCAAGTCTAGGATCCTAAACAACAGTGGCATAGCTACAAAATTTATTTTTTAGGTTCACAAGGATTTTGCAGTAACTTTATTATTTCAACAAATGCAAGAAAAAAAAACTACATTCTAATGTAGCGAGGAATTTGCGAATTTCTCACTAAAAAGAAAAATATAAAGTCTTCCTAATTTATTGGTTCTACAAATACCTGAATTGAAGAATACCAGTCCATGACACACAAAGTAACGAAACAAAACACACAAAAGAGAATTTTCTCTCAAAAGTCAAAACACAAATTTATTAATCCGAATCAACCAAATAACAACCAAATGTCAGGCCTTTATAAATAGGCTTAAAAGACTTAAATACAATTTTCATCAACATTAAACTCCTAATTTGATACAACTGTCGACATCTAATCAAACACCAATCATAAATTCACAAATTTTGTAGAAATTTATTTGATCAATGTCAAAGATTATTAAAGACCTACACAATAACTAAAAATATTTTACAATATTGTAAATCTAATTCTACAAAATATTTAAATAAGCAGTAGCTACAAAAATTTTACATTTGATCTTATCAAAAAAAATTTCATTTAATTCAAATGTTACCTCAATGTTCTCCAATGTACCATGGCTAGGTCCATGGTGTTGATCAGCACTGCTATTGCCTAAATTTGACTCTGAATGACCTGATGAGATCCTAGCAAGAGCAAGCTCAATGAATGTAACTAGCTCAGAGTGGGTTCCACGTAAATGAGATATTTGCAAGATGTGATTGCAGTACTGCGGCCACTCCACCAGACGGTCCACAAACTGCTCCAAAGCCTTCGCTCCAAATACAAACATCTACATAGAGAAATCTCAATCCTTCAATACACAAAATCACAAAGTTGAAACTAAGGTAACTGACGAGATGTTAGAATATAAGAACCTTTGAATCTGCAGATTTTCGTAATGCATCCAAAACAGCTCGGAGAGCAATACCCAGGGTAAGATGGGTCACAAGTTGATGCTTTATCAAGGAACCTACAAAGGTCCAAGTATAATCACATACAGAAATGCCACAAAGAAGTAAGAAGACAAAATTGTATAAATAAAATTCACCTAGTACAGAATAATATTTAGAGTTCACGCTAAAGTTTCAATAACCTTATACATGGGGGGGAGCTGGCAGGCAAGAGTTTAGTATTCTTTTAATAATAAGAAGAATTTAAATAAAGAAACAATTATTTGGTTCAGAATCAAAATATCAACGACACTTTGTACTCGAACCTAAAGGAAACACTATCAAACATAAAAAATACTTACCTTTGTAGGGTGGATCCAAAAACTATTGAAGACCTAAACAATCCCAAAATTTTAAACATAAATTTAGTCACATGACGAAAACGAAATATTGATGTGCCACTATTCAAGCTTTTTGGTTGTGCCCTTTGTTTTCCACAACTAAGCTTCATTCATTAACACCAAATGTTCCTCGAATTCTCCTAGACTTTAAACAAAAAACAGGTTATAAACATCACAACATTTGTAAACTGTTAGGTATCTGTAATAAGAATAGATGCACATAAAAATTAAAGCTTTATCCTCTAAAATTATTAACAACAATAACCCTCAATCCTAAATTAGTTAGGGTCGGCAGCCAGCTGCATGGATTATATTCTTCCACTCAACTCGATTTAACGCACTTGATCGTGTGCATTCAAAATCCTTTAAATCCTTCTTAATATAAGAATACAAAGGATTCAATATTATTAAGGTGTAATGGTGTACATTATTCTGACTTTAAGGTCCTTGTCCATATTTATGTACCAAATTCAATCATTGATCGCACATGGCATCAATTTATCAAGTCATAATAATAAATCAATAGATCTCACTTGCATCAACAAAAGAAACAAAGAATTGGAGCATAGATTTGCTAAAATGAACTACGTTGAAGGATTTTGGGAGCAAAATATTGGAAGTTTTTGCAATGTAGTTTTCAGTCTTAAGTGAACTAAGCAATTTAAATAAGTGATAAGTGATAACCAACTCCATCCCATGGTATAAATTTTCTGAACTTATTCAAAGTTCCCAAATTCAATAGAAAACCAAATTAAGAATTACATGTAAGAGAAATTAGACAAAATTATACTTAAGTTAGAGAAAAACAACATAATTTGCTAATTTCCTTGCTACCTATTAACAAAAGAAAAAGACATCGGACCACTCAAATCTAGAAATCAATGTCAGGTATCAGGAACGAATTCTTATGAATTGCTAAAGAAGAAAGAATTAATAGCTAAAAAGCTCTAAATCATCAAATGTGACTAAAAAAAATTAAGATCAAAGTGAAAATGAGAAAGGGCATGAAAGTATTATAAAGAATGTGCTTCTTTTACATGACTTGGACAAAATTTATACTTCGCTATGGAGTCTAAATTTTTCAAAATTTTCTCAAATCCATTTAGACTTCCATGATTAATTCTTAAGTTTAAGAAAGCAACCGAAGATGTAGGCAAAGTCGAAAATTTTCATCCCCGCCCTAAACTCTAAGGACGAATAAAATAATAAAATTAAACGAGCTACTAATTACACAATGAAGTAATGTTTCTAAATCATAACCATAAGTTTTTGCATCTAATGTTAACAAATACTTTATTTTATGCAAGAACACATTCTTAAAATCGTCTTATACACACATAGTCATGGAAAGTAATTTGTAAGTTTTTGTGTATATACACACGCATATATGAAGACTCAACATGCACTTCATAGAAAAGGCAATGTGGCATTACCGCCAATACCTTCTAAATTATATCCTCATAAATCTTACACTGTTAAGCCTCTCAAATTATACAACCATTCTTCGCATTTCTCTCCCTTTTTCGTTCATTCCTTTATATGTGCTTTCGCGTCCTTTTCTCTCTCAGGACGAATGTCGTCTCCAATTTATTTCAAGTCTCGTGCATGGTATTCAACTGACTAGTTAATTTAATTATGAAGCGTGCAGCCTTTGTAGTAAACTTGGTTATGTGCCAAACATAAAGAGATGTCATTGTCCTATTAACAGAATAAATAACAATGATGCCCCTATGCTGGGCAAAACTAACAAGAAACTATTTTTCCAATGAAATCTCAAGGTTTTCAAAGCATTTATCATTGTGGTAGAACTAAATATCATCTAATTCATTTCTCCCTGCCAGACTTCCAAACATCTGAATGCAAAAGCCATATACTTGTATTTGTAACTATTATATAAAGATTAAACATATTATTGCCATAATTATATAGTGTTGTCGACAACCAATTTTAAAGAAATGAAGTTATGCATTGTGTGCGTGCCTAGGTTCATTGGAGAGCACCCCTGGGTTGTTCCACTTTGCCTAAGACTCACTCAATCGTAAAAGATGCTACTTCACATGACATCTAAAGCACAATACCAGCCTCTCTTTGAATACACTAGGTGTGTGAGTCTACAAGTGTAACCAAGGTAGAGAGGAAACAGTGAGAGCCAAATCCTCAACTCCCCACCACGTCCCACCTCATACCACACGAAAAAGAAATTAAAATAAATAACAAGCACAAAGAAGAATAAGAATAAAAAGAAACACTCTTACAAACAAAATATTTAGATAGTATGATAGAGTAACATCATTAATACAACACCACACTTACCAAAGAGAACCGCTGCTATTCTAAGTTGCCTTTCTGGGTACTTGGGGAAGAACTTGTACTCTTCAAACAGATTTGCAATCATGCACTCAAAGATTGATTGTTCCCTATTGAATTTACACAGGCACAAACAATGAAAAAGTTGAACATAAAAGCAAAGAACACATACACGTGAATAAAAAACCTCCCTTGTGTCTAAATCATTAATGCCAAAGAGAAAAGATGATGCTCAAACCAAAAGGCAAGTTTATCATGTTGCCAAAGGCTAAAACATTTTCCTTCATTGGTGTATCTAAGAAAATTATTATCTTTTGATTCTCATATTACATAATTTAAAAAAACCACTAAGTGTATAATGATGACTCCTGATAGTCACTGATCTAAAAAAGTGTATTAGGATCGTACGATGAAAAAAAAATCATAAGAATTAGAAACTCCATAAGAGAATAACAATTGATCCAATATATGACAAGGGAATTTCAAAGATAACAATGAGTTGGTAACACAAAATCAGCTTCAAATTCCAAATAACACTTAGACACAAGAAAAGTAACAATATTCAGCTCCAATTAATACAATGCCAAGCAATACAGAAAAATAATAACTCCATGACACCCCCTTCTGTTGAAGAGATTGAAATGGACTCTAAAGCAACCAAGTATATATCTATATCAGGTAACTACCAACCAAAAAGTTAAATTCTAAGATTAAACAATTAAACAAATAACCAAAAAAAAAAATTTAATTATGCCATTTATGATACCAATTCATAATTTCACACAGCAACAAGAGGACAGCAACGACTTCTAAATCAACGTCAAAAAAATAAATGAACTAGCACTTTCTAGGACAAGTACTCACAAAATCTAGCAACTAGAATCAAGATGTCATTTGTTTATCATAATAATTGAAAACTTGAAGAAAAAATGACAAAGAAAGGGTATCAAATACCATCAATATCACCATCTCCACCTTCATTAAAACTTGTAAAAAGAAGTATTAGAAGTTTGTCTAATTGTGAGTACTTGCTACATTAAAGATATGGACTATGAATGATCCTCTTGAATTATGCTTCGATGAAAATTGTGTTCCAAATTTGTTCAAAAAAATAAATAAAATAATAAATAAACTTGTTCCAGATTTTTATTCTAGTCTTAAGCTCAAAACCACAAGCATATGATCTTTTAAACTCTTCACCTTAATCCTTTTAATTTGGTTATACTCATATACATCATAATAGTAGGGTTAATAGACTAATCAGTCCCAAACTTTGGGCAAAGTTTGGAATCTATCCCAAACAAGAAATTACGTAAAATCTTATCCCAAACTAATACATTTGGTCTCAATTCAGTCCAAGGGGATTTGCTTATGGGGCACAAAGATTGGTAAAATTGGGTGAAATTTTGGTTGGGATAGATAGATATTATTATAACTATGACATGAGTAACTTTAGGCGCCTTAACTAAACCAGATGCAATAATATTATAAGGGATACATATGCCTAAGGGAAATTTATTATAAAAATAATGATTAAGACAAGAACTAAACTCTAGACGCCAACCAAGCTTTAGGAAAAAAAATTCAAGCAGGTAATATCACCGAAATAAATGAGATAACTAGACAAACTTTACACCAAAACATTGTCACATAACCTTGCTACTACATTAGAAGTAAGTCGGATGTTACCTTTTATCAGAAGATTCCTTAAAACGAGCAAGCATTTGGACCATTGCATCAATTGACAACTGCCCTGAGAACATATCCTGGAAGTAAGAGTTTGCTTCTTTCTCTATATCTTCTGGATAACCGTCTGATGTTGATGAATCGGAAGCTCCACCATTCTGTGGTCTTGAATTAACTTGGGCAAATGCCAAATGCAGCCGTTTAAATTCCTCCGAAAGCTGTCCAGAAACATTTTGCCCGCAATGGACTTGAAGAACCTGTAATATGCACACATATAAAAAAAAAGCCAACGGTCTACCTGAATAATTCCTAAACTACCATGCTGCATAAGTCAAACCTTCAAAAATGTTGAAATTGTCTCTGGATGAACATTAACACCGTCAGAATTTTGGAAAGGGCTTGCAGAAATATCTTGAGCAACTGTTGGAGATTCTTTTAAGAATGTGAGGCACTCCTGGGAATCAAAATAGGAATTTTACTGCCATACTGAAATATTCTTAAAAAAGGTCGGATTCTGTAGCACATATTTTAGCCATTTTAAATAAAAAGTCTCACTGACCACAGAACAAAACCATTTATTTGTTTAAAATTTCTTTAAGATTGTTTCTGAGTTCTCCAATTATATCCTAGCAAATTTTCATCCAAAAATCCCCAGTTTTCAAAACAGCATCTAAACTATAAACCAAACATAGTCTTAATTTGCAAAAAGAAAGTTCAGTAGAATTACAAGTGTAACCTTGCTTTCCATTGGTAGGTCATCAAACAAAAAGCATAACTTGCCTGGAAAAAGGTATCTTTGTGGATGTTAAGATTATCATTCAACCACTTCTCAAGATGTGTTTGCTCTTTGAACCAAGCACATGCAGCTAACTTAATACCAAAATAAAATGGAGTCGCATCAAGTACAGATGATAGGATCTGTTAAAAGCAAAAATACATAAAAGAAATTAGACAAATAAACAAATGCATAGAAAAAAAGAGCAAGACAAACCCCCCAGGTTATTGTAGAAAATAAGGTTGAAAATGACAACCACGCTCAGAATTTCTGAAAGCGAATTCCAACAATTACCTTAAGCTCCAAGCAAATGCCGGCAATTCTATTCATATTCTCTGGATTATAGCCATAAGCATCAGTCAACCCCCGCAGGACAAGATTGGGATTGGCATTCCACAGGTGAGGAATTACATCGCTTCTAGAGGGGCTTGCAATAATCATGGGGAAAACGGAAGAGAGCACTTCATATTGAAGAAGGTTATATGTTGTCTGCATCCACAAGTCAAAATCTCTTATCACTTATAAGCTAGAGAAGTAATTTCAGGAAGTAATGAATATGCAGTGTGACCAAAACATACGTTAATATGTGACATTCCAAGAAGCAAAACTTCTGGACAATGTCTCAAAGGATAATCAAGCATTGCTCCAACACTCCCAGCGTGGCCTCTCTCTGCTAAGTGACATAACACCTGCAAAAGCTCAAGACACATCCATGCTTGGTTTCGATGCCCATTGGCCAGCTTATGACCATGCTCTGTATCAACATGTGCCTGTAAGATATCCATATGAAAATATTAATGAACCAAACAAGAGATTCACAAACAATTTCGCTAAATGGAAAAGGCTCAAAACCATACCAATTGCTTCACAGAATTTGTGAAGCTAAATATTTCAGGTGATGCTGAAACAGCATAATTTAGAAAAGATAGTTGTCCCTCAGCATTCCTCCAGACAGACCCGCAAATGGCATGGAGCGGGAAAGGCTCCTGTGGATTCAGTTACTAAGCTAAATACAATTTTTAAAAAAAATTGTAATATTTCTAATTTTTTTAAAAGAAAAATGTATATATTTCTAAATTCACAAATGCTAAAAGGTAAGCTACCTGACTAGCTTTAGTATAAACAGACATCAAAAATAAGAATGTGTCCTCATTATTAATGTAGAAACCCTCGTGATCCAGGTTCTCCATAACTTTTATCCAGTCAGTATCAGGTGCCTTGGTTTCAGGGTAGAAAAGTTAGTTGCAGATAAGAACAGCTTGGCTCTCCATCACAACTGTAGCAAGAAACGTAAAGTGGGAAAAAACAATGCATGCCATTAAAATAAGTCTCACCAGTTGTTTAATTGCATCAACAAGAATTTCGACGTTCCAAGAGCTTGACCATGTAGAATCAACCAATGAATTGCAGCCAATAGCAGAAAAGAATGTAGCACACGTGCTTTGACCATCCTCGAGACCAGTATGGGTACGGGAGAGTGTACCGAGTATCCTGGCAAGAGTAACCTCAGACAAGGGCCAGAAAAGAGAGAGCAACTCTTTACACTGAGAAATGCTGGCTGTGCATCCATGGCCCATTTCCATCATAACATCAGCCATGCTCATTTCCTTCTCTATCTCCTCAAGAAGTGCATCAAAATCATCTTCACCACACTCATTAAATAGATCCATATTCCTATGACAACCATATCAGGCAGCAAGACTCAATAATATTAAAAGGACAAAACACCAAAAGAATGCATCCAACTTAATCAATTAGCAACACCAAAAGGCAGAAACAAGTAGAGAATTTATTTAACCTAGAATCGCCGGTTTCATGGACATCATCCAGAAGCAATGGGGCTAATAGATAAGGAGTCTTCTGTTTCAGCTGCAGCAAAGACAATATTTGCATAAAGGAATCCACATGCTTCACAAGGCTAGCTGACCGAGAAAGGAATATAAGAATATCCTGAATTTGCTCATTAAAACTTATGGAAACATGGTTCTCAAGGAGCTCCTCAATCACCGCTATGCAGAACTTTTGCCCTGCGTAGCAGCAAAATGATTATATAATCCGACCAAAGTATAGAACCATGATTAAATTACTACAAAAACAAATGAAATTCAGGACAATGAGAAGATTGAAACAATGTTATTCAGAAACCAACTGCAACTGAAGTTTAAAAGCTTACCACTTGCTTTGATGTCATTATTATCTGAATCGGAGAGCGCAAGACCAACAGAGATTTTTTCAGATAATGTCAAGTTCAATTCCTTACAAAGGACTTGAAGAAATCCATCATTGATTGCAGCGCTTCGTAAAGCTTCACATAGCACAGTGCTGAAGCTTGGTCTGCCGAGCAAGTATCTCAAGATGCAAGAAAGAAGTTCTGGTTTCAGCTGGATGTTCTCCATCTCAGCACCATGAATATTCATGTGATTAAAGCATGTTTGAAGCAGTAAAGTGCTTCCCTCGGGGCCATAGTCCGAAACCTATATCAAATAGGAGCAACATTAACAATCTTAAACATTCAGACAAGGAAAGCAAAAATCATATTTACAAATAATGAAGCAATCAGATAACGCCATTGCATCATGAGTTAGTGGCTTTTTCTACAACGACAACATAGCCTCAGTTCCAAATTAATTGGGGTCGGCTACATGGATCAAACTCTTCCATTGGCTTTTTCTACATGGGTAAGAATTTGGACAGAGGCAACAAATAGCACAAATAAACATAAAAACTCAAAAACGTAGTTAAATGAAGCTTAGTTAACTTAAAGATGATAAGAGATCCCACAAGATAACTTCACAAGATAAAGGCTCCATTTACTCTTAACAGTAACAGGTATCCTTTCCAGAATCTGAACAACCAGAATGGTGGAAAACCGAGACCATTCATGATTCCGGGATCATTCCAGATTTTTGAGAGGTACAAGATAGGGCACAAACTTCTACTTCCGATCTCTGTGACAGCACAGAGGATTTTAACTTCGAAAGAGACAAACGCATCCAGTTACTACCCTAACTTCTTTAATTAACTTTCCCATGTAGTGCAGCAAAATGAACGGCCTGTTAAGACCTAATTTAGGGTTTAAAGAGCACCAATCATCCATTCCTACCGAAAGGTGTCGAGTTTATACTACAGCTTGAATTACCTAAACCACATACGCCGAAACGGATCACACATTCAGCTATTCATCCACTTGATAGATTGAATCTTTATAGAAAACATACCACAGTACTCCGACCAAACAATAACCCAACAAAACGCAAGAAACGGGATTTCGCGGCCCAGAGAGAACAACAGACGCACCACACAGATCCATCTAATTCAACATAGTACTATCAATTTCACAAAACGATAAACCTCGAAACCCAAACAAGTTTTCAAATCAAAGCACGATCATCCAATTTCGAACAGCAACCGCAACGAAACTAAGGGAATCCGAAACTTTTCAACGGATTATAAGCAAATAAGGAGAAATCGAACCTCGCAGAGACCACGAACGACGGAATCCAAGTTGGAGCCGTCGTAGCTCTGAAGCAAGAACCGAATCTGGCTCGCGACGGTGGAAGAGAACGAAAGCATCGCGAAGCAGAGTAGAGCGAGTGTTAGGGTTTGTTCGTTCGCGAAACAGCGAAGGAGTTTGTCGAGAGAGGGAGAGGGAGAGAGAGATTCGAAGCACTCAATCACCAATAGTCTCCGAAGATGAGAAGAGGAGGCACAATTGTTCGTCCACAATATAATAAGCATTGAATAATTGTATGATAACATTACACTTATGTGGACACTGCTTACATGGCACGTAACATGGCAAAACTCCTATGTGATGTGGTAATGTGAGCTGGAAATTAAGTGTCATAAGGAAAATGACAAGACTACACTTTTAACAACATGATTGACATCATGTGCTTGATTTGGTTGATCGGAGTTGGTGAAAAGTAATTATCAAATTAACTGATAAAGATAACAAAAAAAAAATCAAAAAAATGAAGAGCAAAAATTTCATAGATCTATTTTTGTCGCGAATATCGTCTACCAAGAAGGCAAGCTCAAAGTTTGAGCAAAGCCAACAAAAGAATCTTGATCATTGTTGTTACTTTCTCAGATATTTGATTCCTACATGGATGATTTCATCAACATCGAGGTATGTTAAATATTTGGCTATATTGTTATGATTAATTTTAGTATTGTATTAATTTAAATTTTAGCAATATATGTTGATTTGCACGCTTAGACTTTCGAGTGGATCAATGTTGGCTATATTGTTATGTATTAGTAACTTATATGCAAAAAAATCAATAAATAAATAGACACGCTGGTTGACTTTGTAACGTGTACATTTGAGTATAGATTATATATGTACCAACATTGACACGCTTAGGGCTTCAGGTGGATCGACCAATTTTTATTTATTTTATTTTTTACAAATCTATAATTCAGAGTCACATCAACTTGTATTAATCACATATATGTAAATAAAAAAAATTTAAAAATAAACATGTGGTTAACTTTCCAATGCGTACTTTAGAGTAAAAGGTATATATATACCAACATACATCGGCACGCTAAGGGCTTCGGGCGGATCAACCAATTTTATTTTTTTTACAAAACTCTAGTTTTAGTGTTTATATTAACTTGTGTTAGTCACTTATATGTAAATAAAAAAAAAAATCGGACAAGGGGTTGACTTTCCAATGTGCACCTTAGAGTATAGGGTATGTATATACCAACATTAATTGGCACGTAAGCCAAAAGGCTTCGGGTGGATCAACCAAAAAAAAACTTTTTTTTACAAATTTCTAAATTCCATGTTTCTATTAATTTATAGTAGTCACTTGTATGTAAATAAAAAAAATTCGAATAAGGGGTTGACTTTCCAATGTGTACCTTAGAGTATAGGGTATATATATACTAACATTGGCATGCTAAAGGCTTCAGGCGAATCAACCAATTTCTTCTTTTTTATTTTTACAAATCTCTAATTTTAGTGTTTATATTAATTTGTATTAGTCACTTATATGTAAATAAAAGAAAATCGGATATGGGTTGACTTTCCAATGTGTATATTAGAGTATAGGGTGTGTATATATCAACATTGGCGCGCTAAGGGCTTTGGGCAGATCAATCCATTTTTTTTTACACATAAGTCACTTATATATAAAAGAAAAAATAACGTACTTTGGGTTAAACTTTACTAAAATTGAGTATCATGTATTATACCAACATTTTTTTACAAATCTCTTATTTTAGTGTTTATATTAACTTGTATTAGTCACTTATATGTAAATAAAAAAAATCAGACGTGGGGTTTGTTGGGTTTTGGGGTTCATGCGCAACGGATATTACAAAACAATTTTGACAAAAACCCCAACATGATCCGAATCTAATTCCATTAAAAACGTTTAAACCATCAAAAACTTAATCATACCTCAGTCGCAATATACATTTCTGAAGGTTGATCGATCTCTAAGGCGCCGCCAATGACGAACGCCCTCTACCAGTAGTCCACACACGAACGGCGGCTGAGATTCGAAGTGCTAGCTTCGAGAGAATACCAAACCTTTTGTTTCTCTCCAAAACGATCCAGAGCATACCAAAAAACCCTAAGTCGTTTCAAAAATGAAAATAGAGTTTCGGCCTTTTAATCTTTCGTACGTGTATTCTAACTTAAAGCGCTATTTATACAACCCTTGTATATAGACGGTTAAGTAAATTACACATTACCCTTACTTAAAGAAGTATAAGTGTAATACACCACAATGACGTTTCTGTCATGAATTTTATCATATAAAATTCATTTTTCTGAACCATCTTCAAATCTCGCAAAACCATTCTTAGTGTGCGACCCAATAGGCTCATACAACGTTGGCAGTGTACTAAAACACATTTTGGTATACAAGTCATAAGCGGCCTCTAGCAAGACATTATGACTACCCAAGTTGTACGAATATCAAATCAATACAACCTAATCAATAGTGTATATAACATCATTTTGTCACACGATATCCTTTTGATCAAACATAAGGCATGGAATTGTCATCCAACATGTTCAATCGTACTAGTCTCGATCTCTAGGTAGACTGAAAACATCCAAGTGATGTTGATCAATATCAATTCACTTAGACTAAGCCTTTTAACAGTCTAACACATCGAGGGATCCACTATATATCTCTCTTTATATGAGAAAGACAAATTATATCTCGATTACACAACTTCATCACATTGCTCACATAGTAACCAATCACAACCTTTTGATAATCGTCTGGTTAAATACAACGTTTGATAGTGTCAAATCACAATGTTCCTGATATTGAAGTCTCTGGTAATCTCAAGTCAGAGGACTGAAAAATATACCTATCATGAGAAACAACTACGACTTAATCCATGTGATGTTCTCATAGCGGGTCGGTCCAGTACTTTGTTCCCTAACAAGTATTTGTGATCTTGATTCGTATCCCTATACGTATAATCATCATATGATCATCAATCAAGACTCACACTAGTCTTAATTCATTATAGTTCCCAGTATAATGATCGACTAGGGACATTTATGATATTTCTATAAATACCCATGGATCTTATTATAATGTAAACATGCAAATTAATTATAATAAAAAACAAATGAAATCCTCTATTTTATTAACTAAAAGTATTCATAAAGGCAGTTAATGGATCGACCTATGGCACATGCCCCAACATCTCCCACTTGCACTAGGGCCAATCATACATGCATCTAATGCCTAATGATCTAACATGACCATCATGTTTTGCTTGTGGAAGAGCTTTTGTCAATGGATCCGCAACGTTGTCTTCAGTAGGTACTCTGCAAATCTTTACGTCTCCCTCTCAATAATTTCTCGATGAGATGAAAACGCCTTTGAGTATATGTTTGGATCTGTGGTGTAATCTAGGTTCTTTGGCTCGTGCTATTGCCCCGTTATTGTCACAATACAAACAAACAGGGTTAGCAATACTTGGAACCACACCTAGTTCGAGAAATGAACTTTTTGATCCAAATCGCATCCTTTCTTTGCATCGACTGACGCCGCAATATACTCGAACACGTTGTAGAATCCGCCACGATCTCTTGCTTCGAACTTTTCCACTTCTCGCACCCCCATTCAAAGTAAACACATATCCAAATTGCGATCTAAAATCATCTATATCAGTTTGAAAACTTGCATCTGTGTAACCATTTACAACTAGATCATTTTCAAAACCTCCATAGACCAAGAACATTTCCTTAGTCCTTCTTAAGTATTTAAGGATGTTCTTTACCGTTATCCAGTGACACTCACCAGGATCTGACTGATATCTGCTTGTAGTGCTCAAAGCATATGATACATCAGGTCGAGTGCATAGCATGGCATACATGATAGATCCAATAGCCGATGCATATGGAATCTTATTCATATGGTCTCGCTCATCATTTGTCCTAGGACATTGATTCTTGCTGAGACTTATGCCATGAGACATTGGCAAAAATCATCTTTTAGAGTCTTGCAAACTGAACCCATTCAGCACCTTGTCTATGTAAGCACTCTGACTTAGATCGATTAGCCTCTTAGATCTATCCTTATAAATTCTTATCCCTAGGATATAGGCTGTGTCTCCTAAGTCTTTCATTGAGAAACACTTCCCTAACCAAGACTTGACATTCTGCAATGTTGGGATGTCATTTCCAACGAGTAATATATCATCAACATACAAGTACGGAAAAACAACTACACTCCCACCGACCTTCTTGTATACACAAGGCTCATCTTCATTCTTAATAAAACCAAAATCCTTGATTGCTTCATCAAAACGAAGATTCCAACTCCGCGAAGCTTGCTTTAATCCATAAATGGATCTTTGAAGCTTGCATACCTTCCTATAATTCTCAGGATATACAAAACCTTCAGGTTGTGTCATATATACGTCCTCAAACAGCTTTCCATTAAGAAATATTATTTTTACATCCATTTGCCATATCTCATAGTCATAATATGCAGCAATGGCAATTAAAATTCTTATGGATTTAAACAAGGCTACTGGCGAAAAATTTTCATCATAATCAACACCTCGAGTCTGCCTGAAACCTTTTGCTACAAGTCTTGCTTTAAAAGTATGCACATTGCCATCCATGTCAGTTTTCTTCTTGAAAATCCATTTACATCCAATGGTCTTACCGCCTTTAGGTAAACCAACCAAGTTTCAAACTTGGTTATCATACATGGATTGCATCTCAAAGTTCATGGCACTTAGCCATTTATCTGAGTTTATTCCAGACATAGCCTCTTGATAAGTGGTGGGCTCATTTTAATCCATAAGAAATACATCACGACTATCAGTAATGAGAAATCTGAATATCTCTGGCTCATGCCTTACCCTACCAGATTTACGTGGGCCTTGTGTCACTTGCGGAGGTTCAACTGGTTCAGAACGTTGTTGAACTTCCAGTAGCGGTTCAGGGCTTATCTGTGATTCTCGAACTTCTTCGAGATTTATTTCTCTCCCACTAGTGTCTTTTCAAATAAACTGTTTTTCCATAAAGGCACCATACCGAGCAACAAACACTTTGTTCTCAGCGGGATTATAAAAGTAACATCCTTTTGTTTCCTTAGGATACCCCACAAATAAACACTTGTCATATTTAGGCTCTAGTTTTTCTGAGACTTGTCATTTTACGTAAGCCTCACAACCCCGAATCTTAAGGAAATATAAACTAGGTCTCTTCCCGTACCACATCTCATATGGTGTTTTATCAACCGCTTTAGAAGGAACTCGATTTAGATTGAAAGCTACAGTTTGTAATGCATAACCCCAAAAGGATAATGGAAAATCTGCATGACTCATCATAGATCGAACCATATCTAATAAGGTTCGATTTCTCCTTTCAGAAACTCCATTCCACTGTGAAGTTACTGGTGGAGTCAATTGGGAGACAATCCCACAATTTCTAAGATGATCATTAAATTCTTGGCTCAAATATTCACCACCTCTACCGAAGTGTTTTGATAGTTTTACCAAGTTGATTATGAACTTCATTTTGAAACGTTCGAAACATTTCAAATGATTCAGCTTTATGTTTCATTAGATATACATAACCATATCTGCTGAAATTATCAGTAAATGTAATGAAGTACTGATAACCTCCTCTAGCCATTGTGTTTATAGGACCGCATACATCAGTATGTATTAGACCCAATAAATCACTTGCCATTTCACTGTGTCCAGTAAAGGGACTTTTAGTCATCTTGCCTCGTAAACAAGATACGCACGTTTCATATGTTTCTAAATCAAATGAATCTAGAAGTCCATCTTTATGGAGCTTCGTTATGCGTTTCTCATTTATGTGTCGGAGACGACAATGCCAAAGATAGGTTGATTCAAATCATTTGACTTAAATCTCTTTGTATTTATGTTAAAGACTGGAGTATCAGTGGACTTTTTCATGCTTAGAATATAAAGACCATCACACAAATCAACATTTGCATAAAATATTCCTTTACGAGAAATGGAACATCTATTATTCGCAATAACAAAATCAAAACCATCCATATCCAAGCATGAAACAGAAATGATGTTTCTGCTTAAGGCAGACACAAAATAACAATTATTTAAAGTTAAGATAAGTCCACTATGTAAGACTAAGTCATATGATCCAACAGCCAGGGCAACAACTCTTGCTCCATTCCCTACGTGGAGGATGACTTCTCCTTTCTTCAACTTTCTACTTTTGATGAGTCCCTGCACATTTATACAAATGTGAGATCCACATCCGGTATCTAATACCCAGGAATCACTAGTAGATAAATTAATTTCAATAACATAAATACCTGTAGTGGTAGTCGTACTACCCTTTTTCTTCTTTAGATCTTCCAGATAGAGTATGCAATTTCTGAACCAATGTCTAGGTGCATGACAAAAATGACAATTTCCTTCCTTGTATTTTAGGTGTTTTGAAGCAGGAACAGGCTGGGGCTTGACTTGTTCCACAGGCTTTGTGACAGGTGCAGCAGCACCCTTGACAACTTTAGCCTTGCCTTTGCCTTTCTTCTTCATTCCCTTTCCCTTTTGGACCATCAACACATTACTAGAGGGTTTCTTGATATTTTGTTCAGCAGTTTTGAGCATCAAATGCAACTCTGAAATTGATTTCTCCATATTATTCATATTGTAGTTCATCACAAATTGTGAGTAACTTTCTGTTAATGAATTCAGGATCAAATCCATAGCCAACTCTTGGCTTATGGGAAATCCGAGTCTATCAAGCTGGTCAACATAGCCCTTCATCTTCATAACATGAGGACTAACTGACGCACCCCTCAGTCATCTTGCAAGAATGTAGGTTTTTGACTATCTCGAAGCTTACTTGCCTAGATTGCTGTTGGAACATTTCCTTCAGCGTTATAGCCATGTCGTAGGCTTCCATTAGTTCCATGTCCTTCGAAGTTCGGGAACCATAGTTGCCAAGCATAATACATGGAACATCAGTAGAATCGTTGACATGCTTATTATGCGCATCCTTTACAGCTTTCGTAGCATTGGCTGGTGGGTCCTAAGGAATTGGAGCATCCAGGACATACAACTTGCGTTCATGCTTAAGAACAATTCTCAAGTTTAGAACCGATCAAGAAAGTTAGTCCCAGATAGCTTATCCTTTTCAAGGATGGATCGCAGTGACGTGGGATTATTATTACTTGAAGAGGCCATTGATCTACAATAAAGATTATGCAAAGTTTATTTTAGTATAGAGGAATAGACTCCCACTAAATTAACAACCCTCCTAAAACACACTGTTTATTTGGGGGACTAAAATCCATATTTCACCCAAATCTATGACAGCTATGACATGAAACACAGAACTAGATTATTTAGGTAGGTAACAGTTACCAATTACATCTTATGTAATTTTTAGATACTTTTATGACATACGGGACATCTTATGTCTTATCATGTTTTTATCTCATCATGGCCTAAAGCTCAAAACTATTTTGATAGCTTTATTAAGTCGGACCATTTTAAACATTTGGGTAACTCTTATCCAACTTGTCTCACCAAGATAACACAATACACCCAGCTATGACTGAAACTGTATTAGTGTGATCTAGGCCTTGACAAGTGTTTAAAATGGATGGCGTGAGACTTAAAATTTAATAGAGGGATTTTATTCAATTTTAGTGATTTTATGTAAACAATGAAATATCATATATTTTTATTGATTTGTTAAATCACTAAACAATTTGGAGATTTTATACTGTTCACTAATAAAAGAATTTCCGTGTTTAGGATTAGTTAGAATGAGCGGCGGTCCCCATTTGGTCATGTAATGAAGCGGTGGTATGTGGGGGTAGCGCCCCGTTTTTTTTTTTAGAAGACGAATTTCAATTCCGAAAATTGAAATTCGCTATAGAAAATCATATTTTTCGCTGATTTTATTATCCTAAATTTACCCCTTAATTTATCCAAAATTAAGTCAATTAAAACATTTTTAATTAACCCGGGCCCACATCTAACTAATCATCTTATCCTAATCCAATTAGGACTTAAGATATTTGAATCCTAGCATATCACCAATAACAAACTTCTCCATATTTATCTCCTATCCAATAGGGATAACAAAATCGATTTTGCTTAGATCTCTTAATCTAATTAGTTATCTATCTTTATCAAATAGAAACTTCATAACGGAATAGATATAATAAGATAAATAAACAATTTCGAAAATTAATTATTTGCAATTTCGGTCCTCATCCAAATAATCACAAACATGTAATTGAATCATGAACTACTATCCCAATCAAACCTAATGGTGTCATGGATCACAGAACACGAAACTCAATTCATTAAAATTATTCGAATTAACCTAACATGGTTACTAGCATGTACGAAACTAATTTCAATTAAATCACGAATATATGTATCATATACATAAAACATGATAATAAATCTCACAAAAAACTTATGTATATCACATATACATCAACTATTAACATGCTTTCAATCATATATCATGTATATATCAGAAGAAAACATACAATGAATTTAATGGAATCGAACTTGAAGGCTCTGATACCACTGTTGGGTTTAGGGGTTCATGTGCAGCGGAGATTACAAAACAATTTTGACAAAAACCCCAACAGGATTCGAATCTAATTCCATTAAAAACGTTTAAACCATGAAAAACTTAATCATACCTCAGTCGCAATATTGAATATTGAGTATAGAGTATAGAGTATGTATATACCAATATTGGCATGCCAAGGACTTCAAGCGGATCAACCAATTTTATTTTATTTTGTTTTGTACAAATATCTAATTTTCGTGTTTATATTAACTTTTATTAGTCACTTATATGTAAATAAAAAGGGACGTGGTGTTAACTTTCCAATGTGTACTTAAGAATATAGGGTATGCATATACCACTAATGGCACGCTAAGGGTTTTAGGTGGATCAACCAATTTGTTTCTTTACAAATCTCTAATTTTATTGTTGATATTAACTTGTATTAGCACTTATATGTAAATAAATCAAACGTAATAATCTTTGACATATGTCTATGGTTTGATGGAATTGAGTTAAATTACAACTTAGGCTTTTAAGTATATTTTATAAGAAATTCATAAGTTAATTAACAATTAATTAATTTAGATTTACCTAAGTTAAAATTGATAAAGTAACAAAATGTGCCTATGGTTTGATTTTAAATATAGGAAAATCCAAAGGCAACTATTAAGTTGGCGGAATTAAACTTGCATGTAATTATTCTAAAAGTTCATGGACAGAATGGAAAAAAAAAATTATATGTCTTGTGTAGGTGGACCAATAGGAAACAAAGTGCATGGTAAGTGTTATATCAAGAAGGACAAGTGGTTGCTAGTGATGATGTAGTGGGTGTGTTGTCTCATTTCAAGCCACATAATAATAAATGAGAAGTTTCTAGAAACACTCCAATGTGAGTAAGTGGAATAGTAACTTAAGCATCAAGTTTTCTTTTCTTTTGTCCCATTTGAACAAATGAGAAAATAGAGAATGAGAGTGCAACGGGTAAATGAGAAAAAGAGATTAAAATCGGTGGTGCAGTGAGAGAATTTTGTTAGAGTTTTGGAATATCAAAGAGAAGTTGGTGCTTGGTAGCATATCTAACTTGGATTAAGCTAGAAGGCAACACCATTGAAGCTATAAGTAAGTTCTTTCCTAAAATTTTTACATTTTTTATTTAAATCCTTTAGGTTGAACATTTTTTTTTTGTTATTTGGGACTGAATGGGAGTAGGCTAACCCCTATCTATTAGAGATTTCCATAGTTGAGATTTAAATTTGTAATTGTGTTACTTCTTTTATTTAGGAAAATGGATATGCATGGTATGAAACATCTTGGTTGAGATCGAGGTCTATGATATTGTTGAGTTAGTGTTGAATCAAAATGATATATGATTTATTTGTAGGAAACTAGACCAATTTTTGGACATTCAATTAATGAATTGAAGATTTCTTGGAGGTTTGTTGATTTTCTTGAGGAACTAAAGTTCATTGTAGATCTCATTGATTCAAATAATGTTAGTGATGGGTTAACTTTACTTTGATCATTATTAATGTATTTGGGTTATCTCTGATCACGTTTTTTGGTTTGATAAAGTTTTGGGACAAATTTGGGAAGTGAAGTCGATACTAAATTCGGTTCGATGCATTTTCGACTATCCTGCAACTTGAGCTTGCTCAAGTAGGTTTTTGAGCAAGCTCAATAATAGCAAGTCTACTAGTTATAAGTTTTAAGCTTGCTCAAAATAGTTTGAGTTGGCTCAATAGTATTAAGCTTGCCCTAAGTTTATAAGTTTATAGTATTAAGCCTGCCATAAGTTTATAAGTTTATTCAATCAGTTTAAGGTTGTTTCAATTAAGTTTTGAGTTTGCTCAAAATCCAACATTTATTAAATGAGAGCATACTTAAAAACAATAAATAAATCAAATTTAAAAACATCTAACATATATAAACTACTTTAAAATGATATCAGGGGCCTAGTTGACTAGTGTCGAGTATCAATGATTGGTTTGGAGGTGTGTAGGAACAGCGAGAGAGTGTTTTCGCGTAGCTTTGAGATAAGCAAAACTAGATAAGGAATTTTTTAAATCTTGTTATGTATTATTTTTAGTACATTAGAGCTTGTTGTGTAGTTTCCTCGAGTTCATACACACTTTGAGGGAATCAACACAAGAAAAAAACTAAGACTGACATATAGATGATGAATGTCAAATGGCAAGGCCTCTATTTTTTTTTTGGCTAATTTTTTGGCTTATACTATAGTTTTTTTTATGAAACTAGAAAACAAGCTAAAAAAGTAGTTAGTTAAGCTAAAATAAATTTCATAGAAGATCTATATACAAGATTAGGTAATAGAGATGGCGAAAAAAATAAATAAATATATATATATAGGATAGCCAAATTAAGAGATAAAAAAAATAAGACCTAAATCATGTAAGATGTATTAAGGACGAAAATCAAAATGTTTTAACGCGCGAGGTGGATATTAAGGAGAGATGGAGAAGTTACTTCGATAGTTTATTTAACGATAGCCAAGTTGATACTATAATAGATGAAAACTCACACCAAGAAAGAAATGTAAATTATACACGCAATATTAGAATTGTAGAAGTTAAAGAGGCATTGAAAAAAATGAAAATAAGGAAAGCATGTGTTTCAGATGAAATACCCATAGAGGTTTGGAAATGCTTAGGAGAAATTGGATTGACTTGGTTAACAAAACTTTTCAATAAAATTTTAAAATCAAAACGGATGCCAATGGATTGGAGAAGAAGCACGCTTGTGCCAATCTTCAAAAACAAAGGAGACATTCAAAGTTGCTCAAACTACTAGGGAATTAAACTTATGAGTCAAACTATGAAACTTTGGGAGAGGATAATCGACAATAGGCTAAGGAGAGAAACAACAATATCAGATAACCAATTTGGTTTCATGCCTGGGAGGTCAACTATGGAGGTGATTTTCCTTGTTAGACGATTGTTAGAAAAATATAGAGAAAAGAAAAAAAGATCTTCATATGGTAATTCTAGATTTAGAAAAAAACATATGATAGGGTCCCTGGAGATGTTCTTTGGCGGGTTCTAGAAAGAAAAAGAGTGCATGCTAGATACATAGACACTATTAAGGATATGTATGATGGAGTAGTAACGAATATAATGACATTTGGAGGAGCTACAAAGGAATTTTCCATTACGATAGGACTACATCAAGGATCGGTTTTAAGCCCATATCTATTTACTTTAGTTATGGATGAACTAACTAGACATATTCAAGAGGATATACCATGGTGTATGCTATTTGCAGATGATATTGTCTTAGTTGATGAAACTAAAGATGGAGTGAATATAAAATTATAACTCTGAAGGAATACATTAGAATCTAAATGCTTTAAGTTGAGTAGGACGAAAACCGAATTCATGCATTGTGAGTTTAGAAATACTAGACATCGAGATGACAAAGTGGTAAAATTAGAAAAAATAGAAGTTCCTAAGGTAAACCACTTTAGATACCTATGATCAATCATACAAAATGATGGTAACATTGAGAATGATGTCACACATAGAATTCAAGCAAGATGGAAAAAATAGAGGAGTGCAACATGGGTGATTTGTGATCGAAATGTTCCTACTAAGTTAAAAAGAAAATTTTATAGGGCCGCAATTAGGCCAGCTATGCTCTATGGAAGTGAATGTTGGGTGGTAAAGCAACAACAATTACATAAAATGAACGTAACATAAATGAGGATGCTTAGGTGGATGTGTGGTAAAACTCGTAAAGATATAATAAGAAATATAGAAATTCAAAGACAAGTAGAAGTAACACTAATTGATACAAAGATTAGGGAAGGGCGGTTACGATGGTTTGGTCACCTGTAAAGACGGCCTACAAATGCTCCAACTAGAAAACTCGACTCAATAGAAACTATAGAAATTCGACGAGATAGAGGCAGACCAAAGTTAACATGGGATGCATTAATTAGGAGGGATTTGAATGGTCTGCAAAGCTCACCATTAATTGCACTTAATAGAGCACAATGGAAAACTTGATCCATGTAGCCGACCCCAGTTAATTTGGGACTGAGGCTATGTTGTTGTTATTGTTGTTGTTGTTGTTGTTGTTGTTGTTGTTGTTGTTGTTGTTGTTGTTGTTGTTGTTGTTGTTGTTGTTGTTGTTGTTGTTGTTGTTGTTGTTGTATACTATATTGTTTTTAGTAAAATGTTCTTTGCTTTATCATAAAATTTTCTTTTCCCCCCAATTTTGCATGTTTTTTGTTATATGCTGGGTGCTATTTGTGAGAACATTGTTACCAAAAACTACTTATTTTGAATGATTGGTGGTTGATTTTTTTGCTTGGAATTTTGGAGTTGGAAGGTCAACTGGGACGTGTTATTATCTCCTTTGTAACAATAATGCCATGATTATTGTAGCGGCTCCAAATCCCAAAGCCCGCCACGGGTGCCAACGCAAGCCCACAACCCTGCTACGTCAGGCCTAGCTGTGTCCCACATTAACCTACACAACTTCATTCAACACCCAATACTTGACCAACTTACACTATGAAAAGTTACAATCTGGCCCATTAGACTCAATTCACCTGTTAAGACCATTTTTAGCAATCAAATTATAGCGGAAGACTTATTAGACTTGATCAAACAGTAAACAAATAAATTCAAGTCTTAGGAGCATCAACCTGATGTGGAAAACCCATAATATAAATATCATAATCAGAAATGTAGCCAAAATTCTCAGAATAAGCCGATATACAAGTCATGGGTAGCTCACAATGTATCTCGTTTCCCAAAAGTAAATATAAATATATACAAACGTACGAGAGAGACCGTAGTCTGTCATAGGTAGTCCTCAAGCTTTCCCTTGCCTCGACTCATACCGAGGTCTCTACTCAAGCCATCAAAACAAAACAAATGTCGAGTTCAGAGTGAGTAATCCCAAGGAAATTCATTTAGCATTTATAGAAATAAAATACAGGAATTTGAATAAAGTTATTAAATAAACATGCGGAAAATTAAAACAAGCAATTATGCTCATTGCATGAATACATAATAGACGAGCTCAAAATGTGTGTCTACAACCTAAGTCAATCTAGCACCATACTCCGAACTCTCTCGCGAGCACTGCCAGCTAGTCATACTCAAGCATGGCTAACCTCCGGGTCCTCTCAATGGTCGGCGTAGTCCCACGGTGCACCGACATGTGCACCAAAAAGATCCTCGGGTCGAACTGTTTACCGAGACCCCGGGGTAACAAGTGCTATGGTTTAGTGGACATACATACAGAATGGCCCGGTGGGAACGCACTTAACGAAACCATCCATATAAACCATACCAAAAATGAATAATGAAATAACTGAATGGAAGACAAATAAGGAAATAAATAAATAAATACTCAAGGAAATAAATAAATAAATACTCGAGAGAATTTCGATTGGGTTACTACATACCTCAAACCGCGTTCCACTAATACAAAAACGATCTCCATGCCTCCAAATGCATGCCCCCACACCCGTAGATAAAATCTAAGTACCTAATATTCGTTAATTTATCAAATCCAGCATATTAATTCATATTATACCCGATATTGATCCTCGGGATAGGCCCCCAATTGGTCAAATCGAAACCTAAATTTGAAAAAGTTTTTTTTAATTCCAGGTGAAACAACGTCGCAGGTGGCGCCGTGAGAGTCATTACGCCGCTCACAACGCCCTTCATACTGGGTGCTCCCAGTGGTTTTTTCGGAACCCTTACTCCAACTTCGCGACTCGAACTCGATCCAATCCTTTATGGTTCACCAAAACTATCATAGGGTACGTTCGAACCATGTTAAAACTTGTCCAAAATTCAAACTAAAACCCCGACAAAACTCGACGAAACCCCGATAAAATTCAGTGAAACGCCGAAAAAACTCCATAACTTCAACACCACCATCCACAATATCTAATACCGTGATAATTGCTCCCATATAACTCAAAAATTATAACAAAAGCCCCCAAACCAGTGAGCTAACTCGCATATCCAAAATCCACGTCAAAACCCAAAATTCCATACTTGAAACTTAAAGAACGACGAGGAGAAAATGAATCTTACCTTGGATTATCAATTGCTCGTCGTATGAACCACCAAATCTTCACTTGAAACTCACCAAAATCCCCTAAATTTTCATCCAAAAAGAGAGAGGGGAGAGAAAAGGTAGTGAAATGGGATATTTTTTTTACTTTTACAATCTTTTTGTCATCTAATGTGTGTGTATATCCCAAGGACCAATTGGATGGTTGAAATAAGGTCAAAAAGTCCATCTAAGGTGACTTAGATTGGTGACTTTGTCACTTAATCTTATCCTCCTTCAATCCCATGCACTAAACCCCTAGGCGTTCGGTACCTGGCTTCGCGCCGCGATGCGTGTCGTTCACGTACACTCACGCCATTAAAGGTCTAAACGATGTTTTATATTAATTATTTAATGCATTTATTCATTTATCATGTGTGCATTATTTTTCAACCTAATATACTATCATTCGCCTACCTGGTACCCGCGTTTACATGCTAATTGAGGCGAATACTCGTCACACTATCTCACTCATACAATAACAATATAAATACGCACATTGCGATGCAATTCAGCATAATTAAGCATAAACATCACAAATTAGGTAAACAACACGCAAAACTAACTATTTACCTATCTCAAGCATGCCCGGTCCTAGCGGTGGGGTCCACAAGATGCTGAGCTGGTGTCCACATTTGAAAATACATCATATTAACGATGTAATTGAAACTAGGCCGTTACAATTACACTATATTTGACATTACTGACGTTGTCTCATTTGTAACCATTTATGTAATATATTTTAATTGAGTAGGTTACTTGTAAGTCAATCTTGCATTAAATGATTTTGAGATAAATATATGTACTATAAACACTGATTGTATGTTCAACACGGGAAGTTTGAGTATCATTTTCGAACCTTTCGTTATTGTAATGGCTACATGCCTTTGGTCTGTATATTTTTTAGTACATTTAGTGAACTGTGTTGGTCAGCTCAAGTTCAAACTTTGAGCTGACCCAACACTTGGATAGAAAAATGATCAAGGTTAGATGGTAAGGCATTATAATATCTAAAATGTCATCGAGCGCACCATGTCGAATCATTATTTGAGCAGAATTATTTTGAGCATGCTCAACTTTCTTTCAAGTATACATAAATTAAACTTTAAGCACACTCATTAACATATTAACATACCAAACAAGCTCTAAACCGCATAAACTACACTATACTTTACGAGTAGACTAAAAATTCATTTTGAATAGACTTTAAACTAAACTGTCATTGAGCGCACCATGTAAAATATTACTTGAGCATACTCAACATTCTTTAAAGTATAAACACTAGAATTAGTGACCATACTCAACATTCTTTAAAGTATACATGTTTCAAAACATATTTCAAGTCTATATAATAGTTAGTAGGTTCATATAAATACATACCAAATACAAAATAAAACTAGAACTTCAAACATAGGATGATTAAAGGCACTCCAAATACCAATACATCAAATAAGAAAGATGACGCACCCAACAAATCAACAAGATTACCTACTTAGTGAATATCAGAGAGATTTATTGCATTTTCACTATGACGTTTCCAGCTCCCATTCGTTCCGCCACATCTAGAGCATTCACGAACGAGTCAGTCATCTTTTGCATAATTGCCACGTGAATACTACCTCTACGTCCCCTCATCTGCTGCATCTGGGTTCCTCACCACTCTTATTCACTAGCTTGTGCCTCGTGCCGAAGATTGGTCTTTTTTTTAAGAAGCCTTTTTTTTGAGTTTTTATTTCTTTCTTTTTTTGGTTTTCCATGTGGTATCCGGAGAATCGACTAATCCATGCTTGGGCATTGTGGGGCGGCCCTCCTAACCCAGTTTTTTCCATTCGCAACACTCGAACTTAAGAAACCTTTGTTTAATATAAGAAAAGTGTTGTTTTCAAAAAAAGGAAAGATGTTTATCACATATTTATATTTATAATATTAATTAATGATAACTATAAAACAAATTATATGTACATTACTAGTATACTTTAATATGCAAATTATTTTTCCCTAAGAAAATATGCAAATTATTTTTTATTAATACCCAAATTAAAACTAGATATATCATTAATCAATAAAAATGATCATAATAGTTAAAATTAAACAACACATTACCATTTAAATGAAATAAACATTACATTAGCAAACTTAATATATATAACTTCTAACTAAAAATGTGACATTACAATGCGCTTCGTAACGCCTTAATTGATCATATTTGGGAAGTATACACAAATGAAGATGATTGAATAAAGAGAAGTGCTAGAATGACAATAGCAAGTCGCACCACAAAACACATTGACTCACAAGAGTCATCCATGTATGCCTCGAGTTGGGGGTATATACAGATCTCGATGTATAACACGTACGTCGAGGTCACATGGAAGGCTCTTGTGAGCTCATGTGTCTTGTAGTGTAACATTGTTGTTGTCATTCTAGTATTTTCCTTAAATAAATGTTATTATTGTCCTTTGTGGTTATTGTATGGAAAACGAAACGTCAATCTTCAATATTTCATTGGCAATTGTTGTCATCCTTGTAAAGTAATAATATTGTTGAATTAATAAATATTTTTCTATTTTTTTGCGAGTAATCAGCGTGACATGTTGTCATGTAGTAATAAATAGATTTACTAATTTATTGTAGATATATTTATATTATTATAATTTCATAATCAATTATATTAATTTATCACATTATTTACTAATAACATATTAATTTAATGATTCTTATAATTTGTTAAATAATATTATCATATATTTGTATGTGGTTAGGGGTGGGTATATAGAAAAACGAAGGGAGTTGTAAATAATATGCGAAGAATAGTAATAAGGGAATATTCATTTTTAGACGAGAAATTGAGTTTGTGGTTGGAGAAGAAATAGAGTTTGATGTGACATAACTGTAAAATAGAGGGGAAAATAAAGTAATGTGGTGGCTTAATGATAAAAAATATCATAACCTTTACAAGTTGCATCGATTATATCATAACCTTTTCAATTTACTATCACTTCTATCCTCAACTAATTTGGATCTATATTTTCTTTCATAATATGTGCCCATACATCATTATCTTCAACTTTCTTGTCATGTCATTTAAAATTTATTCATACATATGCATTAGATCTTAATATTCTTTTTATGTAATTATGCATATAATACATAGTTTTTTTGGGTACATATATGATACACACAGTTCAATGCACATATAAAAAAATCTATATAATTCTTTTGTGAAATCAAACAACTATATATGAGCAACTTTCTAATAAGTGTTATGTCATATTTTATATGTGATTTATAAATAACTAAATTTAAATTAAAGTATTTGTAACGGCCCAAATTAATTAAACCAGGATTAGCGTTAATATCTGGGGTTAACGGTTGTAGTTCAGGCATTACGTGGACAACTCGGTTGGCTTGGACTTGAGAACCGAGGAAATATGTTATTTATGGATGGTGGCTATGTATATGTGGTGTTTACAATTATTATTATTATATTGCATTGCATGTGTGTATGTTGCTATCAAGCAAGTTTGTGTGACGGGTGTTCGAGTAGACAAACTATGGGTACACTGAGAAACTAGACTAATCCATGTCAGGATGACTAGTTAATCAATTAAAATGGGTAATGTGACCATAGGCCAAGTAAAATTCGATTAAAATAATAGGTTATGACGTACCTCGAATTGTGTACCGATACGCGGGTCATCGAGTGCCGGGTAGTCAAGGGTCAGTGGAATCACAAAATTTATCAATTTGATGAATAAAAAACACTAACCATATATATTATAATGGGCCTAAACTAATGTAATTGAATCAAATAAATCAATGTCTATAGTTTAGTTATTTAAATTAGAAACCATGAGATTGTCTTAGAGATACCTGTTGACACATCTAAAAATCATGTGAGTAGCAAATTAGTGTCACTTTGATTGGGTTAGTGGGAGTTAGTGGGATACATGTCAAGGTGTAAATCATTAGATGTGCTTCGAGGTATGTAAATACATGGATATCAATGACTAGGAATCAATATTACCTTAATATATAAGATCAACACATGTAAGAAAACTATTTTCATTTTTAACTTATGAATCAAGAAAACTTGCTGGAGAAGAAGGAGGTTTATGGAGAGAATGAATCAATGAAGATTGGTGAGAGTTTATCAAGCTAGGTGGTACATCAACTAGGTACACATCTATTTATGTCATATTGAAATCATTTCTGGTTTTTAGCTAATTCCAGAGGGAAGATGATTGAATATTTGCAATTGGTTTATATATTTGGTTCTTCATTTGAAGCTGATAATCCTACTATATTGAAGTACTTAAATTGGATTTGAAATCATAATGATATGAATTCTTGAAATTGCAAGACCAAAACTAGAATTCTGCATGTTATATTAGGAATTAGCCTATATAATTTAGTCATAACTTGCCCATTTTAGATCCAAATCGACCCAAACTAGTAGCATTTGAAAGCTTACTCAAAGAATAACAACTTTGCTTAGTACAAGATGTTGCAATTCAATTGTTTTCATATCCAAAAGTGATTTATAGGTAGGTGTTGGAATTCGGAAGAAGTTTTGAAACTAAATTTATTAAAGGTATAACTCTCTAACTACTTATCCAAATGAGTTGATCTTTTAGTACGTTGTATTTAAGTATGTTTGCTGCCTTGTGACCAAAAATTACATTTTTCGAAAATATAGACTGAGAGGAATTGATTTTCTAAATCTACTGGTCGGATTAGGTTCTAATCAGAGCTATATTTAGTAGAATCATGATATCTCTTTCATTTTAAATCGAGATTTTTCAAACTAAACCTTTTCAGAAAGCTAAGATAGAGACTGAAGATCTTCATATTGGTGGAAGATTTCGAGATTTGGATCATTTCATGCCTAAAAATGCGTTGTAATATAAGACCAAAATCGAGACTTAATTCAGTCTTTAGGGTTGATTTGGGAAAATTAATTTGAAACATATTCAACCGATTGAATACACAATAAACACATTTAACTGAATTCAGGGACTTAGGAGACCTTAGCTTGAGTATTGGGGAGCTTGTTGGGTTGGATTCGGGTGACTAGAGGAGTTAGAGCGCGTGTTGAGGTGCGTAAACCCATTGAGAATGCTTCACAGAATTCATGGTTTTGACTTATTGGTATCGCATTTCATGTGTGACTGCTGGTGGGCACACATAGGGTTTCTCTTCTATTTCGATTTGCGTATATATGGGTTATGGTTAAATCTCTTACATGAGTTACTTATGTTTAGTGTAGGATATACTTACGACCGTGGGGAGAGATTTAGGGTGTTCCCTTGACTTGAAATAGCGTATGGAGGTGGTTCATCTGGTAACCGTAGTTGGGGTTTAGTCACTATAAGCCTGTAAGTATATACGTGATTCCTACTCGATTTATTGATTACTGGCTGGTGTAGGTAAGAGTTTTCTCGTGATTAAACGTATGCTTACTGATTAATGTTTTATTTATGAGCTGGTTTAGTTGGTTTATGTTGTTTATTTATTTCACGCTATTGCTTTTGCTTGTCATATGTTGCCTACATTCATGGGAATATGACGACTATTGTTAAGTGTTATATTCGCATGTCTCGTAGTTTATTAGTTTTATTTTATGAATATTGTGTAGACTTCTCTTGGGATTTTACTCACTGGACTAGTTACTGTATTTGTTCGGTGACTGAGTGCAGATCCTTCCACGAGCAAGGGCAAGGGCAAGGAGGTACTGGGCGACTACCTTTGAGATTGTGGAGCCAACTCTTATATGATATCAATATGTATTTATTTTACTTTTGTTGGATTTTGGGGACCATAAAACACTGATTACATGTATTTTGTTATACTTATCTCGCCTTGCTATATACATGTTATCTTTTGCCGGGTTTTCCACTACTTAGGATTGTTACATATTGCATATGTTACTCTTTAAAAGACTTCCGCTGTAAAATTATAATAAAACCTGATAAGAGTAACTGGCTAACTGAATTATTAATACTTATATAAAGGTTAGTTAGCGTAACTAGGGTTAGCTGGAAAAGTGTAAACAATTCGTTAGGTCGCGAGGCGTCAAGGAGAAGCGGACAATGACGTGGCAAAGCTAGTTGACGTGGGATGCAATGTGGCAGGTAGCAAGGCAGTCTGGAGTTTGGGGCCGTCACAATATTGATGTTTTATTGATTTATAAATTATTATTTTGTGAGTCTTCATATACTTAATTTAAACACGAGACTTAAAAGATTTCAATGTTAATAAATCAACGTGGAAGATCATGGAAAGAAAAATTAGAAGATTAAGTTGATTTCAAAGAAAACATGCCCCAAATTAGTCGTGAATAAAATTGATAGTAAATGGAAAATGTTATGATATAATTGATACAACTTGTACATGTTATGATATTTTCGCGCTATGTGCACCCCAATCATTACTCAGGGCACCCCATTTAGTTCCAACACTACATGAAATAACTAATATGCCCTCCTACATAATTGAAGAAGAAAAACAGTTTGTTTGGGCACCCCAGCATATTTTTCATTATAGAATAACAACTCCAATTGTTTCGTTATGTTCTACCACAATCGAGCGCAATGTTCTTCGCTTAAAGAGTGCGTAAAAGGTTTGTATGTACTTATTTGTTGTTGTTTTTTAATGGTTTTAGGCATGGGTATGTAGTGTGTGTTGGTGGGATGGAAATAGTTTTCGATTGATGCATTCGTGCCTCTTGATATGTAGGTTTCAATGTGATTTGTGTGTGTTTAGTGTACAATGGATGCCCAAGACGTAACTGTAGACGATGCGAGATATTTGGAGGAGAGTTTTGTACATTAGAAGGTGTTAGGGTTTCAAATCACGAATAAATAGAGGGAACACGATTGTTTCGGCTACACAGGACCGAGACTTTTCAATAAGTCTCGAAAAATGACAACCGAGCCTGAAGATGTAGCCTGGGTAGTATAAACCGATACATAGTGATAAGTTTCGATTGACATTGGTCCGAGACTTTTGGTTGAGTCTCGTTCACCCCATCCCGAGACATCGCATTATGTATCAGACCTTCATTACCGAGACTTACAAATTTCAAGTATTTTTTCGTTGTGATTCTGAATTCTTATGAATTTCGCCATGTATTTCACAGAAATTATCTTCGATAAGTGTACCATCGCCAAGTGTGCCATTAAGAAGTGTGCCATTTGCAAGTGGCTTTGAAGACTTCTCTAATCTTTCTACACGAGAAGTACCTTTTGAAACTAGAGCTAAGACCGTCGCTTTGGTTCAAGCTATAGGTCGTGATAGGAAGTTTGTATGGGTTACAAAGAAATCCGATACCGAAGGGAATGGTCGTAGGGGAAGAGTAGCAATTGCATGTGAGAGATCTGGGACATATATGGGTGATTCCCAAAGAGTTGGTGGAAAGGCCTGAATTTAATTCGTCTTTATTACTGACGTGGTTGCAGACGTGGTTGACAACTTAGACGCTCGTGGGACCTATTGCTAGGCTAATGCGCGCCTAGAGTTAGGTAAATAATTATTTTGTGTGTTGATTTGTCTAATTTGCGATGTTTATGTTGAAATAGAATAAACGACATCGTAATGTGTGATTATATTACATTTGGTGCGAGATTATGTGTTAAGTATTCACCTCGATATGCATGTCGTACTGGGTAGTCTGAAAGATTAAATACTAGGTCGAGGAAATAATACACACATAAAATGAATAAAATGCGTTAAATAATAATACGTAATGTATATTTGGTGGTTAGGGACATGGTAATACGTGTATGTCGTAGTTCGTGATGCAAAACCGGGCGTCGAAACACCCAAAAGATGAATTTTTGGGTAAAGACAAGGGCAAGTGTGTTATTGGTGTCATATTTAAAGTTATTAGAGGTTGAAAAATGGAGCAAATGGTGCTCCATTTTTAGTTTCCACCACCTTTTCTCTCTCCTTATCACAAATCCAAAAATAGAGAAGAAGAAACAAGGGTTTTGGAGTTGCGAAAGTGATTATTTGAGGAACTCGAAGTGGTTGATTCATCAAAGCAAGGTGAGATTCACAATCACCTCAACTTTCTTTATCTTTTGGTATAAACTTTTAAGGTGTTTGTTTGAATCCAATATGGATTGTTAAGTGCTTGTTTTGTTGGGTTTTAAGTGCTATAAAGTTAAGTGGTATATGTCGTGGTAGTGGTTGTTGTTGGTGGTCATGTTTGGAAACCCAAAGTTTTAACCAAACTGCTGTCCAGAACACGATTAGTGCGCTAATGAGGTCATCTACCGAGCTAGATGACGATTAGTGCGCTATGTAAAAATATAACGCGCTAGTGTTATTCCTGGCGAAGAACGTTTAGCTGCTCAGCAATCTAGCGCGCCAATCCCCAAGCCTAGCGCGCTAAATTTTTCAAATTTGAGAATATTTTTATTGACATAAAATACATCCAATTGACTAAAAATCAATTATAAATGAAAATAGGTCATTTCAAGCGGTAATTTGGATATCGAGGATTTGGTGGAGTCGGATCGGGGGGTATTTACCAGGACACGGAGTGCGGATAGAGGTGTGTATTATTCCAACTGAAATTTCTTGATCAGTACTCTATTTTTGCTTTTGAATTCATATTTTGTCTTTCAATACTATATTATTTGTTTTGGTTTAAATAGACGGACGTTGAAGTACTCACTCCGTGCCATTCCTGCATGTATATCCACTAGGCTATAACACGTATGTCAGGGATCTCGGTGAATCGTGTCAACTCGAGAGTCGCGTCAGGGCACGTGTGGGTGCATCGTTAATTTTACATCGAACACCTAGCAGATCCAGATATTGGCCTTGCTTGAGTGGTACTCGCAAGCAGTAGTCTGTGGAGAGCCCGAAGTATGGCGCTAATCTGACCCTAGTCACTAGGAACACACTTTGAGATTGCACTATTACTTATCCATGCGATGATCATAGTTATCTGTATTTATTTCCGCATGTTTATTTAATAGCTTTTTTTAAATTCCAGTATTTACTTTCAGTATTGCTCACTTAATTTCCATGGGAATACTCACTCTGGACTCGTCATCTTCCTTTTTGTAATGGCTTGAGTGCAGATCCGAGTACGAGTCATGGCAAGGGCAAACTTGTAGAGTACCTGTGAATCAGAGATATTGAGCCAAACTTATACGTTTGTATTATATATACTTTGTTTTTATTTTGGGGATTTGAGATTGTGAGATACTTGATGACTCTATACTTTTGATATTTTGATACATTGAGGTGTATTTTTGGTCTATGATGATATATTGGTTTTCCACACTAGATATCAGAGTTAAATGCATTATTTGATGTTACATATTTTAGTTTTTTCATGATAAAAGACTTCAGATGTGGTTTATTAGGGATTAAAACGATAATAAGACAGATGACTTGAGTTCATTAAAAATTTAAATAGTAAATTGTTATTTATTGAGGTTAATATTGATTAAATGGTGGATGAGATTGCATGTGGGACACAGCTGGCGCGGTAGGCCAGGTTGTGGGCCCGCATTGGCCCCCGTGGCGGTTCATTTGAAAAATGGGTCGTTATAGCTGCTAAAGTAAAATCACTTGGTAAAATATCACAAAATGGACGAACACAGAGGAAGTAGAGGACAACATAAGGCCCATCACTGGTAAAAATGTCATTGCCCTTTTTTTATCGAGATCAAGGAATTCCCGGACTCAAATTGGTATGTGAGGGTCGTAAGTGACAAGCAAAACCATGCCACTGTGAAATACTTGGAAGGTCACTCATTCGTAGGAAGATTGAATGAGGATGAGGTTGTTATTTTAGATCAGATGAGTAAAGGAAATGTCAATCCTCATCAGATCTTGAATACTTTGAGGCAAAGAGATGCGAACAATGCTTCAACATTGCAGACAATATACAATGCACGATAAAGGAATCAGATAAAAGATGTCGATGGGAGAAGTCAAATGCAACAACTCTTACACTTATTGGAGAACCATATGTACTTATCGTGGCATATGAGGGACATTGAAACGAATGTTATGACAGATTTATTTTAGGCACATCCGAACTCCATCAACTTGTTGAGGTGTTTCCCGTTCGTTCTTATCATGAATTGCACATATAAGACGAATATGTACTGAATGTCGTTGTTGGAGATTGTTGGGGTTACTTCCACAGGTATTACATTCTCGATTGGGTTTTGTTTCATATCATTGGAGACTAGGGCCAATTATACTTGGGCATTGAAAATCTTGAGAGATTTATTGGATGGGTGGTCTACACCTAAGGTTTTTGTCACCGATGGAGAATTAGGCCTTATCAATGCAACTGAAGATGTTTTTCCTTAATCTTTTCACCTTCTTTACACGTGGCATATCGAGAAGATGGTGTTGAGCAACACTAACAAGATGTTTAGAGAAAACAAAGGCTTCAGACTTTTCAGTGATAGGTGGACTGCTTTGATGTATGCTAAGACAGAAGCATCATTCGAGCTTAGGTGGAGTACCATGCAAGATGAGTACCAAAATGTTAAAGTATTGATCATTTATTTGGAGAATACTTGGTTGTGAGATTACAAATACAAATTTATATGTGCATGGACCGATTCAGTGTTTCATCTTGGAGAAACCACGACTCAGAGAATTGAATCTGCGCATTCCAATCTCAAACAATATGTTGACACTTGTACTATAAACTTTGAGTCTATTTGGAGTGTCATACATGGAATGCTCGACATACAACATGACAAGATCAAAGCTTCATTTGAGGTTAGTCTAAATATTTTCCAGCATGGATATATGGATGGCTTGTATCGCCGTTTGCGGGGTTATGTCTCTCAGAAAGTGTTGAAGTTGATTCGTGACGAGGTTGTAAGTGCCGATAATGTAGGGAAAGACCCGATCTTATGTGGTTTTGCGATGCATACTAATCGTAGTCTTCCTTACGCGCATGAGCTTAAAGTGCATATTTTGGTTGGATCACCTAACCACTTGAGGACATTCATGTTTTTTGGAAGAAGTTGAGTATGATACCCGAGAAATCTGTAAATCAGACAGGCTATAAGTTCAATGACGAGATTTAGAGAGTTGTGGCTAAGTTTGAATCATGCATTAATGAAGATGCTCGTCTTAAGGTTATTTAACTACTAAGGAGATTATTTGTCATTTATCGACAGCAGGCATAGCACCAAAGGCAAAGGTTAGGACAAGGGGAAGATCGATAATTGGTGGTTATGGAAAAAAGGGTAAGAAAGGAAAGAAAGAAAACAATTACTCAAACCAGAGGAAAGCCGAGGAAGATGACACGTCTACAACGAGAAATCCTTGTGGCTTTGAGTTTATACTCACAATCGAAAAGGCGGTCAGTGCGCGAAGGAAGGGAAAGTAAGTGAAGCATAAATTTCATCGAACACGGGTCATCTGTGGGAACATCTGAGATTGGATTCATTCATACCGTTTAGCCGGATTGGGATCAACACGATGAACGTATTGTCAATGTGGATAGCGATGGTCATCGTTAATTTCGTTGTGTTGGCTCCGGTCTTGGATTGTCAGATGTGAACGGTTGGATGAAGGTCCGAGAAGGTATGGATAGCGAATTGAAAATTCACAATGAGTTTTGGAGGGATTTGATTAGAGGGTTTTACATAATGGTGAGACGGGCCTTGGAATTTAGCGAATGTATGGAAATGAGTTTCGACAAGTGGATGACCCTTCCGAATATGAGACTTGTAATTACAACGACTTTTATCGTTGTGTTAGTGAAAGTGTCAAAAGACAGTTACATGTCATATCTTCCCGTACGTGGTGCCCTTCCGCCAACAAAGGTTCGTGTAGTCATTGGCGTTACAAATATGAACGACACTCATTGGGTTAGGGTAAGTTACTCATTTTTTATTGTTTGTTAACTTGCATTGTGGTGGGTTACTAATTCATTATTGACAACACTATTTGTTATGGACTTTTAATTGGCAGGTCATATTGAAGCCTAATGCGCCGGTGCCCCCCGTATTTGTTGTGTATAGGGCATTCGCAAATGTTGATGCTCAAGGCTGGGGTATTGGTATTGAAATCCAACCACAGGTTTCGGTTCCATCTTCGCAGCTAGGCACTCCCACTGTTATAGACTTAGCGGAACCTTAACACATTATCACTTCCTTGTTTTTTGTTAGAGAAAAACCTTTGTTGTATTCATTGCACATTATTGTTGGTTATCTCCCCTTAGTTGTAACAACTTTATGTTTTTTTTTTTTTGTCAAATCCATGAAGTTGTATCAACTTATAATTTCATGTGAAATATATCAAGTTGCCAATTTTTTGATTCTATTAAATTGTGTACCAAGTCCAAAACCAAAACTTAATTTGTACAATTGTGTACTAAGTCCAAAAATGTAACACAACAATATATTTCTTGAGGTTCTCTTTTTATATCATAGTGGGAAGTCCCAACATTTCAGCAGATCCCAATAATCACGTGAAATATTGTCTCGTCCAAGCAGGTCCGAGAATCATGCATTAGTCTTGGATACGCCCAACCAAAAGCAATAGTCGAGTCTCGCCCACCCTATACCAAGATTGGTAGCAAAATAACCTTCACAAGCCCCTTATAATCAGAATAAATTGTGGTGCCTTAATCAAATCAGTTGGGGTGCCCAGATCATGTCGGTACCATATATCCAAAACATTGTACAACGTTTCAACCATAAGGTACCGTAATTTGGCACAATTTTCGGATGTGCGTATTTGAGAACCTTAGTACGTACTATAAGAAGACATGTTTCGGTGGGCTGTAACCGAAACAAATTTAATTCTTTCAGCCATGCTTGACCGAGACGTTGTGATGAATCACGAACCTGCCTGGCCGAGACTATGTCAGCAAAATGATTGACATAATAAACTTCCAATTCTCAACAAATTAAACAAATAAAGTGAGACCACCACCATTCCAACACCAACATTTTAGCAAAACATGTACCAAACAGTAAGAAATCCATGAGTGCATAGACCAACAAAAGAAAAATGCATTAAAATCCACAACAAATTGTACAAAAACAACATCCCATTCAATAACAAATCCAACAAGTACTTAACCAAATTCACAAATCCAACAAGTACTTAACCAAATTTAGCATTTTCCTATCTTTGTCCTTAATGTATGTATGTTGTGACTTAGGTGGTTGCGAGGAACTTGGCATGGTAGTGCTGTCACGATGGGAATCCCTAGTAGGCGCAATCGATGACGTGATGGTGGTGGTGGTGCTGGTAGCAGTGCTAAGACCCCTAACCATCAGATAGTCCACCACATCATTGGCCATTTTCTCCGTCGCCTCCATCTTGGCCACTGCTGTCGGCAAGTGTAGCCATGCCAACGCGGTGTCTAAGGCACGCCAATTACCCTGTTCAATAGAAAACCCAAAATGTCAATAAAAACAATATATAACATAAGAGTCACAAGTTAATCTTAAATTCGAGCATTTTACCTCCAACAACTCATGGTCCGCTACTATATCATCGTCTCCATCGCCAATCTCCGGGTTCTCAACGATAGGATGCGAGACTCGAAGGAACCATTCCAGATACTCTAGTGTGGCTATGAAGTCAAACCTCGCTTTCTCGCCTCGGTCTTCAATTGCAAGTGAATGGGAACACCACCTTTCCCAATTCTTGGGTACGAACCTGTACTTGACGGAGTACTTCAATGCAGTGCGACCTTGGTTTGCTTCGAGAGGGCGATATGGAGTCGGTGGTATCCCTTGAACATGACCAAGCTGCCGAAGGATCCTCTCCGAATGGTACGACTCCACCACATCCATGTACTTAAGCGTACCAGAGTAAAAAGTGGTGGGTAGAAAGACACCATCGGGCCTGACATCAGAGTATGGATCCCAAGTCACCTAAACCAATGAAGTCCACGACAGCATTAAAACATACTCATCATAAATCATAATATCAAAAATAACCAAATCAATCACACATCTCACTCGATCGTAACATATCAAGGGTCCTGCGAATAGCACTGAGCTTGTCCACATTCGCTACCATCTAATGTTTATGTATCCACCTTGAGACCCGTAGGTGTATGGTTCGAAATATATCGCATTAGACGATGCGAGCTGAAAAGGGAAGTGTTCGTATATCCATCCCTAAAAACGAATGACCAAATTTAAGTTAAGTTAATTAAATAATAAAAACACAATTACAAGACCAAATCAAAACATAACAAAGCCACAAGGACCATAAAATATGTACCTTAAGTAAAGTTAGATATCTTGCAATCTGTGAGACCTTTGCTCTGCAGGCTGACCCGAGATGACGGTAGCCAGGGCGGCAACACCCCTAGGGTAGGTCCCGACCTTATCCAAGTTCTCTAGAACCTTCAGCAATGAAATTGAGACTCTTGACCCACTCTTATCAGTGAATAGAGTGCACACAAACAAATATAATAAGTATGCTCGCGCAGTGCAATCCACTCTAGGGTAAGTATGAGAAGTTGAACTACTACTGGACTTGGGTGGGCAAAAACGACTCTTCAACCAAGCTAGTCGCACCATTAGACCCATCGTGCAGTTAACCTCTTCCTTAACCTCGTCAATTCCGACTCCAAGCATGTTGGAAACAATCTTGTCCGCCTCCATGAGAGACTCCTTTGTGTATCGACTGAAATTCTCGACTGCTACCACTTTGCCAACCACGGGGATGTGCAAAAGCATGCTTTTGCACATCCCCGAGCGTGATGGACATTTCACCATAATGTATTAGTCTTTAGATGCCACCACTCCACGAATGCTAAGATGACATCCTTATTTTCTTTCCTATAGGAACAGTCTATGAGTAGAACCAAGCCAAACCTCTGAATGAACCTCTGTAGTGCCTGGGTATCGGGGTGGCAAGACTGGAGATCCCACTCAGCCATTTGGGCCCTATGGTTTATGTACTTAAGCATCGAACAATACCGCAACAAAAAAAAAAAAAGTCATTAGTAAATACATTATCATTTATGAATTGAGAGAATTGTTGCAAAATCAAATGAAAGTAAACACCGAGAACGTACATCACCATCCCAAACTGATTCCGCAACATGATCATTGTAGCTCTTCAGTAACGATTCACCAATGGGACCATCGGGGAATGGAGCACATCGATCATGCTTAGACTCCACAGAATTTCGGCCGCCACCACCACTAGCTTGCCTTTGGGATGTAGTGGTTTCTGCCTTGCTACTATTCCTACTCCCCACAGGGACATTAGATGTCTCGGCCTCCACCGCATCCCCCGAAGATGGGCGTCCACGTACACTTGAAGTCTGAGTAGCTTGTTGCTTCTCATTCTGGTAAGAAGCAGTTTATTGCCTCCTCTTGCCACGGTCAGCGGGGGCAGAAAGACTAGTAGATGTCGTCTCCACCTCGACCCGACGTTGTGCTCTTATTGGCTCACCATCTATCCCCTGCCTCGATATTGTTGCTTTCCCTTTGGCCATATTTGATTAGAAATTGAATGTTAAGCACATTTCACTGATATTCAAAAAATAATAATTAAAAATAAAAAACACAATGTCTTAAAATATCTTGATTAAGCAAGTCCAAGACAAAAAACTAAGTCACGGTGAAGCGTAACCGAGAGCATTATTACGGTCTTGCTGTGACATAATCGAGACATATTGGGTTGGCTCGGATTGTAGGTTCCGAGACCATTGTAGGTTCCGAGACCATAACAACAAGATTTCAATACAATATTGTCTCAGTGAAGGCTCACCGAGACCACTTCAAGCGGTCTCGATGGATACTAAACGATGCGAGACTGATATGTCTCGGTTACCTTATGTCTGTGACAAGGGTTTTAGTCTCGGCACCGTGTGGCCGAGACTACATATGAACTAACGGTCCTGTATGGCCAAAGACCACGGAATTCGAGAAAAAACACTTATTTCTGAAATTTCGATGGCAACCAACAATAATAACGAATCTAATCTAGGTAAAATGAACTACAACACATACATACCTCATATTTTCCCTCGATTACACGTAATCACTGAATCCAAACACGTCCACAAACCCTAACAACGCTGAGCACAAAAACTGCCTAGTTAACACCCACACAACTCGCTAGATGGATCGCGCGAATGAGAACGAGGTAGAAGACTAAGAAAACTTGAAGATGGAGAAACGAAAATGTGGGAATGCTTAGGGTTTCCAAAGCTTTTTGTTCAATCCAACTGGGGTGCTCAATGGTTACATCCAAGGGTACTTTGGTCAAAATTAAGGGCGCCTTAACAAGTTTTTTTGGGTGCCCTCGTAAATGGGGTGCCTTGAGTAATGACTGGGGTGGGGTGCACATAGCACCACACATTTTTTATCATTAGGTCTAATGTGGTTGAAGTTGGTCTTAGCCTCAGCTCAAAATGGTCTTTTGAGTTTGTAAAGTTTTAGCTTTTATAAAGCAAAGAAAAAAAAAGGTAACTTGTTGGGGAAGATAACAAGCCTTTATGACTTGGCATGTGTGTCTAGTATTGGTAGATTTGACCAATTTGATCAAGAACGACATTGACACAAAATTTGATATCACATATACCTTTTTCTTTGAAAACCCAACCCATAACACTATTTCTAACACACCAAACGTGATGAGGTGGCATGTCCATGTCAGTCGTGTCATTTACCTGTCTTGTGGTGTCTGTCGAGGTGGCAGTGTCCACGTAGGCAGTGTCAAAACTAGTGTCATAAGTAGTGTCCTAGCAACACTCACAAGAATTTGGGGAATTGATAGGGAGACGCAATTTAGTACGCATGTTTTTACACAGTTGTCGAACCCCGTAGGATACATGTTACGAGGCGCATTATGTGATTGATGTGTAATCCAAGGACCCCAACACTTACGAGTTACAATCAATGTGTGACATAATATATGATGGCTTTCGGTTTTATTTCTATTTTTATATTTTATTTTATGTTTTATCACTATTTATTATTTTTTGAATGCACGTGGTCCTAGACATGGAAAAAGAAAGATAGAAATTTAAATTTGTAAGGGTTAATTGCATAGTTGGTCATTTAAAAAAAATTACTACTTTCATTTATAACTCATTTATAACATGATAAGGTCACTCAATTCTACAGATTGCTTTTTTTTTTTTTTTTTTAAATCATATTAGTTGTTACTTTTTGGTTAAGAATTCGACATATGCGAACATACAGACATGAATGAAGGGTAAGGGAATAGATAAGCTTAACATGACCTGCATGACTAACAAATTCAATTGTGTCATCAGGAAGATGAACATGAGTGAGTTTAATGACAAGAATAGGTTGTTCAAATAAAGAAAGATTAGTACACAAATGATTAGATGCCATTGTATCAATGATCCAAAGACTGATGCTTAATGGAATCAAAAGATTGAACATTGGAAATGCCTCTTGATTTGCAGACCATTCTGCTGAGCAATGCTATGGGAATCCGATTTCCTAGACTTTGTAATATGCAAGGACTCCCTGTACTCCTCTAGGCTTACTGCCCCCTTTTCAATTGAAAAAAAAAAAAAAAAAAAAAAGAAGATTGAACATTGTGAGTAAGTATGCAACTTGCAAAGTCCTCAGTATCATTATTCTTAGACTTCATGAAGGTTTCAAAACCTTGTTGAATCAGTGCTACAATGTTGTTCTGTAGATCCTGTAGGTAATTGGGCTGGTGTTATATCCATAGGAGATTCCAATGTATTTGCGAAGGACTTGGATTGATCTTCAAATGGTTTCTTGTTCTTCTTTCCTTTGTACCAATCAGGGAAACTTCAAGCTTGAAACAACTATCTTTAGTATGTCTCTTTATCTTACAAAATTCACACAAAAGTCATATTCGTTCAAGTTGTTTTTTGAAAAACCCTTTGCAACTTGTTTAAATGGAGGAATCTTCACCATCATAGCATTGCCAATCTCTTGAGCAAATGCAACATAAATTGTCTTATGCTTTTCAACCCGTAAAATCATAGAATATGCTTTGTTTATGTTAGGCTGGGTATCCATAACAAGAATCTGATTACTAATATGATCATAGATGTCATTGAAACCCATCAGAAATTACATTAAATGATGATTAGATTTCAGATCGATCATTTCAGATGTCTCGCCTCAATCAAATCAATGCAATGGCGCTAAACAAGCCAAATCATCCCAAAGTTTCTTCAATTTTGTAAAATATTGAGGAATGAACAAATTACCTGGTCCAATGGAAACAATTTCTTTCCAAAATAGAATTCAAGATCCATGAAGTCTCCATGTAATCGAGTTTACACCATCATTCATAGTCAGACGAAGATGCTTGAGGTTTCTTGCATCAACCATCAACTAACCCTAACTTCATCTTTGCTCCTAACACGATGCACATGGCTCTACCCCAAGTGAGGTAATTAGTACCATTCAAAGTGTTCGTCACCAAGATCAGTACTGAATGATCGAAATTCTGCAACTGTAATTGATCTTCAATATTTATGTTGTGTTGATCCCCAGCCACTCCTATTGACGAACTCGAACCAGCTATTGTTGTTTCTCAAGAGGAAAAACGCGTATCTACAACTGAAAACACTCGAAACTCTGATCTGAGCTCAATCGAGTCTTCAGAATTCACTCTTGACCAAAATCTAGATCAACAAAAAATCCGATTATGATCCTCTCTGATACCAATTTAATTTCAAGAATGAGAGAGAAAAAAAAAAAAAAAAAAAAAAAAAAAAAAAAAAACAACGAGAACAAACTCAAATGCTCGACTTGATTCAGCATAATGAAAACTATACACATCTGTGCTATTAATAGCTTACACAAGTTACACATTAAACACCCACTTAACTCGCTAACATCAACTGTCTTAACAGCCATAACAAAGCAGAGACTAAAACAGAGTTTCACATTCTGTTACAACAAGAGTAAGAACGCTAACTCAATTACGACAGTGTTGCAACACTGACATCAACACTCTATTCAACAGTACAACCATCTCAGTACATACTATCACTACAATGATAATAAAAAAAAAGTTCTATGTAACCAAAAAAAAAGTTCTATGTAACCAAAAAAAAAGGTTCAAATGTCATGAAAACAATATTTATTACCTTTGTGCTGTCATAAATACATGAGAATGTATAATGAAAATTATAGTATCAAGGCTTTCATTGGCTCCATAGTAAAATTATTCTTTTAGCATAACCTCCTCTTTCTCACTGATAAACTCCCTCCTGTTATTACAAGAGCCGTAGGGAGTTGAGAACGTATTTCTTATGTAGAAATTACAATTGAAAAAAGATGTCATTGAGGATGCATTTTCTTCCCTACCTGCACCTTTTCCTTCAAATACAGAACAAATATAATGTGCATGAAAAATAAAAAATAAATGAAAAGAACAAATACAATGTTCTGCTCGACAGAAGAGACCAATGAAAAAAAAAAACTTGCTGTACTTTTCATCGTTCAAGCGAGCAGCTTAAACAGACTGATTGTGTATGATCATGAGCGACTGAGCAAGCACTCCTAGTCACCAATCACTACATGCAAACGCTTCTTATTGTAGAATAGTAAGGATACAGCATTGAAGACGGCCTTGACTACGCCACAAGTGGACAGTACCATCCATCCATTCTTCAAGTATATTAATACTGGAAATAAAACTAAGGTTCAGTAGCCTGTCTTCCACATATTAAGCAATACATGGCCAAATATGAATCTTTGTTTTTACCATGGATGATTGCAATTTACCTCGACATTCTTCACTATACCAGCTTGTTATTACAGTTCTGCAGTTGCAGATGCACGGTCAATCATTTTGATGCCCCTTCGAACTGATCTCTTAACATTTCATACTTCCTCAGCTCGGACATTGACAGTGAGGGAGATATTTCTCTGATTGCCTGATGAAAAGATAAAAAACAAAGAATGGTATTAGCCATCCATATACCTCATTAGTCACTTTAATTTTTATTTTGAATAGAAACAACCCTGTAGAACCAAGTCCTTAACAAAAAGAACAAGAAGAACAACAAGGGGCTATATAGATCAAACACTTCAATTGTGCTCGATTTAGTGCAATTGATGGTGTGCTTTCCAAATCCTTCAAATTCCGTCTAATCTATGCGCCCCAAGTCAGATTCGGTCTACCCTCGACATAGTTGGATTTCTTCGATTTTTACTGAGTTGAGTTTTCTAGTGGGAGCATTTATACGTTATCTTTGAAAGTGTCCAAACCATCGCAACCTCCCTTAAATCTTTGTATCAATTGGTGAACTCCTACTTTTCTTTGAATTTATGCATTTCTTATTCTATCTTTACGAGTTTTACCACATATTAACCTAAACATCTTCATTTCTGCTACATTCATTTTATGTACTTGTTGTTTCTGTATCGCCTAACATTCACTTTTATAAAAGCATTGTTGGCTTAATTGCAGTCCTATAAAATTTTCCCTTTAACTTTGTAAGAATATTTCAATCACAAATCACACCTGTTGCACTCCATTTCTTCCATCCAACCAGAATTTTTATGTGCAACATCATTCTCAATAGTAACATCATTTTGTATGATTGATCCTAGATATCTAAAGTATTTCACCTTAGGAACTGCTACTTCCCCTAATTTTACCACTCCATCATTATGATTTCTAGCATTCCTAAACACATAATGCATGCATTCAGTTTTCGTACTACTCAACTAAAAGCCTTTAAATTCTAATGTATTCCTCCAAAATTCTAATTTCCTATTCATTCTATAACTTGTTTTGTCCACTATGACAATATCATATGCAAATAGCACACAACATATTATATCCTCTTGAATATGCCTAGTTAATTCATCCATAACTAAAGTAAAGAGATATGAGGTTAAAGTCGATCCTTAATGTAGTCATATTGAAAATTCATTTGTGGTTCATCGAAATGTCTTTATACTTGTTACTACTCTGTAAATATCTTTAATAGTGTCATATACACAGCATGCACTCATTTTCTTTCTAGAACCCATCAAAGAACATCTATAAAAACCCTATCATATGCTTTTTCAGAATATACAAATATCATATGAAGATCCCTTTTCTTTTTTCTATATTTTTTCCCATCAATCTTCTTATAAGGAAAATCACCTCTACAATGGACCCTGGCATAAAGCCAAATTGATTATCTGATACTGTTGTTTCTCTTCTTAGGCTATTGCCGATTATCCTCTCCTAAAGTTTCATATATGAGTCATAAGTTTAATTCCTCGATAGTTTGAACAATTTTGAATGTCTCCTTTGTTTTTGAAGATTGGTACAAAAGTGCTTCTTCTCCAATTGATTGGCATTTGTTTTAATCATAAAATTTTGTTAAAAATTTTTGTAAACCAAGTCAATCAAATTTCTTATAAGCATTTTCAAAACTCTATGAGTATTTCATATGGGCCACATGTTTTTCCTATTTTCATCTTTTTCAAGGTTTCTTTAACTTCCGCGATCCTAATATTGCGCTTGTAGTTTACATTTCTATCTTAGTGTGGGTCTTCATCTGTATGCACGATTCAAAACATTTTGATTTTCGTCCTTAATACATCTTACATCACTTAGATCTTGTTTCTTTTTATCTCTTAATGAACAACATATCCTATCAAATTCCTCAACTAATAATGCCTGCCCCAAATTAAGGCGGGGGTTTGAACTCCCGATCTTAAGGTTGGGGGCTTGGGTGCCATACACCAACCTCAGTAGTTTGCCACATTTAACACATTAAACAAATGATAAAGAGAAAATGCTTATATTTGTTGGGATATAAGTTCCAAAATAACTTGTATCAAGAACATGAATGAGTATGAAATCTTAAAGAGGGCATGTGCCCATTGCCACATGCATAGAGTTTGAAACAAAATAGATAAAAAATGTGTCAGATGAACCTAATATGTGTTAGTAGATGCAGGAAGGTTGGAATTCAAATCTTATGATGCCCAATATAGTATTTCAAAAGTTGACCGCACTCAAAATGAAAATTCCATGATTCTTATCTATCACAATAAAAGCTGAGTTGACTGCCAAGGACGACCGATTCTCCATAACTCACTCACTGACTTCTCCATGTAACACAATAGAATTATACATTTAGGTGAACAGCAATAGAACTAGTAATATAGAAGTACCAAGGTCATACCTTGATAAAATCATCCAATTCAACAGTAACTGAATCAGTATCATCTTTCACACTCGAAGAACCTGAAGGCAGACTTGATACCTAAAACAAGCAGGCCATAGTAAGTATCCATGCATAAAACAATCACGTTTATCAATGTCAGTGCCAGAACTGATATATAGTGAATGCTAACTCACACGTACACCAATCCTCCTCTAGTCATCATATGATAAAAACCTGGACTTCTGTTTTATATTAGCCATAGGGTGACGTTTTGCTTAACAACATTCCACATATCCCCACTACCCATGCATTCGTCTAGAAAAAATCTTGCATTTCTCTCTAGTAAATGCCATGAAGTTCCAAAAAGGCTAAAACTGTTGCATTCCAAGCAATTATAAAATTTTGAGATGGTTTTGTATCATTGTATTACCGCCATGAGTAATGTCAAAGTCACAAAGCAATTGTTGGAGGACCTGAGGTTTTCCAAGTGTCAAAATACCGTTGCCTCTGAGGTTCAAAAAGAACACCAGCCCAGACTTACCAAATTGAAAGCAAGTCACAACTGGCTAGATCAATTGGACTTGAGGGAGAGTGTTGGAGATAAGGGAATAATCCCACATTGACTAATTAAGAGAAAAAATATGGCTTATAAGTTTGGAGTGGGAGCTCCAACTTGCCTTGGAATTTTGGAGAACTCTCCCACTACCAAACTAAAGCCCACACATAACTAGTCACTCCTACACTCTCTCAAGACTTGGACTTGAGCCAATTGCAAAAAATAACAGGAAATATCTCTAACCTTCTTGGGAAAAGGCCGAGTGAATTAACAAATGATCAATAGTCGTCTTAGCATCTTTCCTGGTAAGCACTTTAAATGGTTCTCATAAGTGCTGATTTTTATGAGAGCCATTAACCATGAGAAAACCTTCACCTTTTGAGGAATAGGTGCTTTCCATATGAATGTCCACCGTTATCATGTATCCACACCTTGTCATAATTTAAATTGGATATCTGGCTAGCTCTAATATGATAAGGAGGTTGGTTAGATTAGGTTTTTCAATCAGTAAATGGTTTAAGACAAAGAAACTTCCAGTTTATTGGGTGTTTTTTCTTAAGAAGTCAGCAGTGCAAGCTCCATGTATTAATGATGAGATGAGAAAGTAATAGACGAAACGTATAGACTGTATCATTACATCTGTCAATATTTACCATGAAGTAGATTCCCATATCTGTCAATATTAGAGATAGGAAACTTCCACTCAATATGATTTCTTCCAATTATGACTCCTTGAACAAGATTATCTTCCTTTCCCTCTCCCTCAACCTGCTAAAAACATCTGTCACCATGAAAACAAGAATGGTGAAAGTGGATTCCCATATCTCAAGTCTTCGTCTAAATTTCCCTCGTGGCCTCCCGTTAATCATCACCCAAAAAGACTCTAATCAACTTCCCCATCTACCTCCAAATCCAGTTCATTCTCTTTTCATCACACAATCAAGAATGCCATCCACAAGGTCATACGAGCTAGACAAGTAAATCATGAAAACGAACACTTTTTGATCGGATAAAAACGAACACTTTGACCTCATGAGGAATGGCGCTTTCTAGAACAAAAGAGAAATAGGGGTCTGGGGAAAGGTTGGCCATTTGATGGTGAAGAAAGGTGATGAAACATAGATTTACAATTGCAACTACTACTTTTATCAAGTGTTCACAATCTTGTCTTGGAGGAAGGGGCCCTAGAGTACTTAGATTAGCAAGGTCATTGGCTTCCCTCTTTGTCAAAGGTCCATAAAATAGAAACTACCTAAGTTACAATCCTTAACTAATCCATTACGTCTTTTAGTTGGTTTATCACTTATGAAAAGGATTCAGCTCTCGAAAAACCTTCATTCACTTCACAACTTCTCATTTTGTCTTAAAATCCCAATCTTAGAGAGATGGAGAAGTCATGATCACTTCTCAGAAGCTTGAAGGTCCTAGACACTCAAGTTCTCTCCCAACATCATCCGAATGATCACTTATCAGAAGCTTGGAGGTCCTAGGCACTTAAGAAGTTCTCTCCCAACATCATCCGATTTGCATTTACTGATGATGGTTGAACCTGGTTTTCATAAGCATAAGCTGCAGAACGCTTCTTGTATTGCACATGGAAATATAAAATATGAATGTGAATTCAAGCACAATACAATTATGAAAAAGGATTTTTTTCCGTCAAATGGATACCATAAAAAAGAAAGCTTATAATATCTTTCAATTATAGCTCTGTACTTGAGTGAATCTAAGCTTATAAAAAGAGCTTCACAATTCATACATGCAATTATTTGAACCACTCACATCTTTATTACAAATCTAGATATAGAATACACAAACTCATATCAACCCTGTAAAACTTTCAATAGTTTTCAAAGAGAGCCTACTTGCTTCAAGTATCATTAGACCAATCCAATTACAAATTCCCTAGGCTACACCTTGACGATTATGGCTTATATTGTTTTTAAAAATAAAAAATGGAAATGGCTTGGATTCTCCTTTGTTATTGCTATTACCAACTTGCTTCCTCTCTTTGGATTTTCCTCCACCGTAACATTTTTTTGAGCAAGAAGCTGAAGAATGTAATTCATAGGTTTCTATTAAATAAAAAACAATTTGTTTAGATTTTACGAATTCATAATTAAACACACATATAGTTTAGCTAGCAAGTGATCGAAAATGTTTTTTATCAGCCAAAACATGGAAGAAAATAAAAATAAAAATACCAAGAAAAAAAGACGAACAACAAATGCTTGACAAGAACCACCACTTCACAACATTAGCCTTTCATTGAATGGATAATGATAATATGATACCAGTTATAGACATATAAAATTTTTAAAAGTTGCCATCTATATGTTTTTTGATTGTCCATTGAAGTAATATTGTGCCTAAAGTCCCAGATAGTGCTCATGCAGTGTCTATAAGATGACATAATGCATACGTGTCTGCACCAGTAAAATTTATTGCGAAAAGCTTGAGCTCATTATACTTACTGTGCGCTTAGCAGCATGAAACCAAGCATCCGCACATAATGCATACATGTCTGCACCGGTAACATTTAAAGGGCATTTCTTTGCAATGGAGTATAATGATACATTTTGGTGAAGTTTAAACTTCCGAGTAAGAGCAGCCAACACTCTGCAAAAAGAGCAGAAGTTACCCGCACATGTATTATAACAAGAAAAATGTATGCATACATTTAGTAACTAACCTCTCTCTATATGATGTATCAGAATTGACTCCAACGTACAGAAGTTTGTCAAATCGACCAGGCCTCAAAAGTGCTGGATCAATAAGGTCAGGTCTATTGCTTGCCCCTATAACGAACAGATCCTGAAAGCACGTGTAGATAAAGAAGGAAAGCTAGGAAAAAGAAACAGATAAGGAAGACAAAATATAATAATCTTAGAAAGGAACCTGTACGGAATCATTCAGACCATCAATCTCCGCGAGCATCTAGAACAATTTAAAAATAAAAATAGAAACAGCCAAAATGAAATAGCCAACATGCATAAAAGAAATACCAAGACAATCTTACCTGAGAAACCACTCGGTCCATGACCCCTCCAGAATCTCCAGAAGCTCCTCTAGCGGGAGCAAGGGAATCAAGCTCGTCAAAAAAAATAACACATGGCCTTGCTGATCTAGCCTACAGAAAGGAAAAGGGATACTCATCTTGAAGTTCAGATTGTACAAGTAACTTGTATGCATAGTCAAATGACTCATTCTCATCTAAAAAGAAATCTTTACCTTGTGAAAAATGTCTCGAACATTTTTTTCCGATTCTCCTATGTACATATTGATCAATTCAGGCCCTTTTACACTTAGAAAATTCAGAGAACACTCTGTTGCAACGGCCTTAGCCAACAAAGTCTGAGCACAAACATAACTAACAATTCAAGCAAAGAAGATGATTCGATGTAAAGACTAAAAACAACAAGAAAGAGTGCAAAGTAATTCAAAGAATATTTCCTATCAAAAAAACAAAATAAAATTCAAAGATTAATTAATCACAAGAGATGTTACCTTCCCAGTGCCAGGAGGACCATAAAGAAGCACACCTGAACGCTTGCGTAATCCAGATGAGAACAAATCCTTGTGCAAGAGAGGTAACTGAAGACATCATAAACAAGCCCTTGTATCAGATGTGAGCACGCAAAATTTATGTTTAAGCGCCAAGCTTCTTCTCTTTCGAGTCCAGGATGGAAACAAAAAGTGCAAAAACAAATCCTAGGGCTATCTATCATTCCTATCCAAGGAAGGAGTAAAGAGTAGTGTTTGATATGTGCAGACCGAAAGTCCCACATCGGATATGTAAGACTTCATAATGAAGTATAAAAGTGTGGATCTCCCCTCAATTAGTACCTAGTTCTTTTGAGATAGAAACCCCACACCTATGAGTTGAAAGTGGTTAAACTGGGGACAATATCAGTATTGGAAGAGATCCACGGGCTTGCGGAAAAGTTTTGGGCAAGACGCTTGCAGATACATGACGCGGGCGGACCTTACAAATTGTATCAAAGTCGATGGTTTGGTTGGGACAAGGCATGTAGATCATGCAAAGTGGCACCTTGGATGGATTTCGTTCCAAGGTGGAGTGTTAGATATGTGTGGACCGAAAGTTAGTCCTACATCGGATAAGTAAAAGTTCATAATGAAGCATACAAATGTGGATCTCCCCTTACTTAGTACCGAGACTTTTTGAGTTAAACACCCCTCACATATGAGTTGAAGGTGGTTAAGTTGGGGACCATATTGATACTCGAGGAGATCCATGGGCTCGTGAAGAAGTTCCACAGGCAGGCCACTTGCGGATACATGCTGCGGGCAGACCTTACAACAAGTAGAAAATAATTGTGAATCGCTAGGGAAACAATTCTTAATGCTAATTCCCGAAGAAATTTTCTCACGTGCCAACCAACCAAGTGGTAGCTCCACTGGTTTAACATGTGCTCACCTCTCTAAGTGGTTGAAGGTTCAATGTCTGTTTATGTGGGAGTTGGGGTAGTGTAACTAGGTTTCTTATATAAAAAAGTTCTCATACGCCTCTATTCCAAATTTCCAACACAATCTCTCAATCCAATTTTTATCTTTGTCCCTCTCTAGGTTGAGTTCTCATACGCCTCTATTCCAAATTTCCAACACAATCTCTCAATCCAATTTTTATCTTTGTCCCTCTCTAGGTTGAATGAAGGAGACCAAGAGGTAAGATGGAAGTCATGGAACCGAAAAGGATAAACTTTGGGAAAGAAAAGAAAAACAACAACAAAATACCAAAAAAAAAAAAAAAAAAAACGACGCTCACAATACAAAAGTAACCAAAACAAAAAAAAATGATGGTGCCAGCACCTAGATAGCGTACTTTTTTTTTTCAACAACAAAGCTTTGGTCAAATTAGTTGTGGTTCCCAATAGAATTGGTGCAAAGGTCAAGTTGTTGAAATGGGCATAACCTACAATCACGACATTAAATCCAATGATTCACGCCAAATAGGTCGTCTCCTAAGTCATGGGGTTAAGGAACACAACTAGCTACCACGGGACTAGTCAAGCCAAAGCTTGATATCCACATGGTCATCAAAATACATGAATAAATAAATAAAACTATAATTTGGCGTAACATTTAAAATGCACGAAACCTTAAAAAGATTAGTTATGGGAATTTTTCTTTATTAGATCACTATTGGTCACAAACAAAGACAGGATAAGAACTTCAAAGAAGTTACGACAAACAGAAACCTACCTGAACAGTGTCCAATATTGATTTCTTCACATCCTCTAGTCCACCAACATCCTCCCACTTGACACTGGGCACCTAAAATATTGAATTTAAACTTAGAATCACGTAATACATGCATTAAACATATTTTTGCACACACTATCAATATATCCTCGCGTATCAAAAGTCAAACTCCATGAGGTAGCTTCAACATGTATAAGCTTGACTTCAAAAACTAAAATGATACAAGCTTCAAAGAAACTCAACTTTCCATTATGGGTGCCTTCCATAGTTCCATATATCATTCAACCCACTGGATCCCAAATGGACCAAACCAACATAAATAACTATGTTTCACTTCTTTAAAGCTTTTGCCTACTAAATTACTAATAATTGAGGAACAATTTTCCATGGATGGTAAACAGTGTGTTGATTTTGATTTGATTATGCGTTTTTGCTAACTACGGCAAAGCTGTCCTTGTCACTTTGATCTGATATGTACAGCCGTTACTTAATCACTATAGCAACTAAGATGAGCAATTTATCCCAATGTCTATTTATTTTCAATATATCAATTGTCATGGTAAGATGAAACCTGATAAGATCCCACATAGAGAGTCATATAGAGTTAGTGAGAATGAAATATTATAAATAGGGGCGATTTAGTTAGATTGGACATCTTGAAATGTGAATGTAATTGGGCATTCTTTGAGTGATTTGGGTTGAGAGACATTGTTCTTTCTGGGTTTACTGGGTTCATGCTGCTTGATCTTGATGTTCTGTTATCGCAATTGATCAATATAACAAAACAATAAGATCAAGCAACACAAACCCAGAAAACCCAGAGAGAACCATGTCACTCAACCCAAATCACTCAAAGAGTGCCCAATTACATTCATATTCCAAGATGTCAAATCTACCTAACTCGCTGCTATTTATAATGTTTCATTCTCACTAACTCTATATGGCTCTCTATGTGGGACGGGATCTTATCAAAACCACACTAGGCTATTGACGGAGACAGGATTGACTCATTCCAGCATTGCCACTATTTGTAATGAAAAGTAAAACAAAGTTCAATGGTTAACCTGTCAGAGCATTGACAAGACCAATACAGAAATGAAATTAACAAATTCTGTAGGTAACACCCTAAAAATTAACATCAGATTTTTTATCAACAGAACTGCTCAATAGGGTATTGGAGTTAGCAAACAAGTAAAAAGGATACAAAAGCCTGATATCGATATGGTATTAATTATCATTTGAAAATATTTTAAAAATATCTAAGAAATTTTTACCATGACCATTGACCATTCATAGTAAGTAATGAAAGTTTATTCCGAAGTTGTGTCTAAGCTCACAAGGGCAACACCTTCAAAGAGAGAAAGCATCAGGTTCAAGCCCCAGATAATCACTTTGAAACTGAGCATGGAGCAGGTTGCGCATACTTTGATACACAAAGTTCAACCAATCCAAAACCCTTCATTCTGAAGCAACATCGCCAAGAATATTTGAGGAACATGTTTCTTACCACACTAAGCTCCATATCTCAGCAAATATAGTCAAATACACCATGGAAACAAGTTAAACATAACAACTCTTATTTCACCTTTGGAGCACCCAATGCCGATGCATTTCGTTTCTTTGATCGTTCCAATGCTCTAGTCATGTCCTCCCCTCCCAGATTTTCAAGTACAGGTTCCTGTGTAGTATTATCCAAGTTGAACTTAAATGGACCCGAACTAATGTCACCAGAGTCCCTGCCCTCAATGTTATGAAGACTTGAAATTGAATTTGCACTGGCATCAGCAATTAGTGCGTGTACATCTCTAGGCATGAACCCTGATGTTTGCCCAACTATATCCTTCACGAGGTTTGCCAAGCCAACCTGCGAAGAAACATGTATGAATGCACTAAATAAGTGCAAGGAATACTCATGCACCGCTAATACTAACTCAACCAAAATTAAGGATCAAAAGTTTGACTTCGTCAATAAATTCTGCCACTTATAATTCAGAATTAGAGAAGTCTCAATTGATACATGGTAATATCTTCCATTTGTAAGAGATATAACTACATCAAGGAACTAATGACATCTTGTTAAAGTATATTAACAAAGCACGCTTTTTATATTATATATATTGTGTCCTTCATTTTTTACACCAATCGATGCAAAAATTGTCCATTGTTTTTTTACGCCAATCGATGCAAAAATTAAGGCCCGTTATGATCGATGTTTGAGTACATACAAACACGGCCTATAAATTTCCCAACTAGAAAACTTGACCAAACAGAAATCAAAGAAATTCAACGGTATAAGGGTAGACCAATGATAACTTGGAATGCATTTAATAAAAAAGATATGAAAGACTATGAAAGCATGACATCCACGGCATCAAATCAAGTGGAGCAGAAGAGATTGATCCATTTACCTACACCCAATCAATTGGAATTAAGGCTTTGTTGTTTTTGTTGTTGTTGTTGTTATTGTTGTTTTGTTGATGCTGTCTGTGAAGTTGATCTCAAGATTTCTCAAATTCAATTTTATTTAATGGTTTTAATACTTTTATCTAAACAATTTTGAATGCACTTAGTCAAATGAATTAAACCAAGTAAAGTGGAAGAATCTGATCTGAGTAGTCGACCCCAACTAATTCATCAAGATTCACTCCTCATATTTGAGATTTATTTCTTGTCTTGTATTGTCAATGTCATTAATGCATTTACTCTTTAGAAATATTTCTAATAAAATTGACACTAGTCGTATTTCTATCTTATTTCAAATCAATATTAAAAAAATAAGCAAATTAAGTTGGTTTTCCATGATTTCAATAACATTTTTGTAAAATTTCATCTACATTAATTTATTGAATAGGGGAAATTGAGAGAAATTTCATACCACGAACATGATACAAAGCGAAGAAGCTTCAAAGCTACTCCCTCTGTTCCACAATATGCGTCACATTTTTAGAAATTTTTTTGTTCCAAAAAAATGTGACACATTAGAAAATCAAGAAAGCATCAAATGCTTTATTTGCAATGCTAACCTCATTCTATTTAGTTCATTACACCATTAGTCACATTTTCTTACGCAATAACCATGATAAATGAAGTCATTTAAGGGAGGATAATTTAATCTTCTTATGAAATCTTAATGGTGAATCAATCATTACCTTAATTTTTGTGCAAAAGAAAAAATGTGACGCATATTATGGAAAGGAGGGAGCATGTGATTATAAGCATAACACAATCTGAACAACATTATTAGTATCTTAAATTGGAGAAGAGCTTTTACAGTGGATCAAATAAAGGAGCAAAAATAGATTGAAAAATAAGCACACATACACATGTGTACACACTCTGAAGTGACTGGGAAAGCAGTTCCATTCTCTGTTCCTCACTCAAAGGTCCCATGCTAATCTCATTACTAAAGCAGCGGATAATAGATGATGGTAGACCTTCAGAACTGTCGGCAACTGCAACTAAGAGCAGTTGATGACAATATGTCCTCTCAGCATCCTTTTTACCCTGATTAGGAAAAGTAAGAGAAAGAAAGCATCATGGCTTAGCAGTTAATAATCTCCAGTGTCCCAATTTAAAAGCAGAAAAAATTTCAGTTCTCAAGTTTGATATTGATAATCCTTCCACTTGTTTTTCCTTTTTTTATTTTTTTTACAAGAAAACCAAATACATTTATTTTCAAAAATCTATTTTCCAAATGGACTGGGAGGTTTATTAGTTTAATATAGATCATAAAGAGGGCCGCTAAGGGCACCCCACCTTTTCATGAAGGCACCCAAATTATTTGTAAAAATTCCAGCAAAACTGGAAAAGACCCTTTTGCCCCTGTATATATAATGATTCAAACCCCACAAATCATTTTGACAAAGAAAAATGGCACCCCACCACAAGGTTGAACCACAAAGCCACATTGCGTTTGTCGAGCGTTTATCGATTCTTGCTGATTGACATCATCCAACAGCGAAGTAACAATGTTTGACAACCATATGATGGTTTTTTAGAACTGTTTAGTTGTGAAAAACTATGAAAATGATGATTTGTTTGTCAACATAGGGTTTGATAATTTCCTCAAATCCGAACTTGTTTTCACTATATAATGGAGGATTGTACTGCTACGGTGCAAGAGGAGGTCGAACTTGAGGTAATTTTGCAAATTTATTGTGTTTTTTTTTGCGGTTATCCGAAGTTTCTGTCGATGTGCGCGATTGTATCGGCCTCGCAGGACCGAGATGTATGGTGATGTCTCGGTCATAGAGAACCGAGAGGTGTACATAGGTCACGGAATGGTACAACCGAGAGTACTAGCAAATTCTCGGTTGTACACCACCGACACCACATTACCTAGCACTAATTCTAGCTCTCGTCATGTCTCGGCTGAGATAACTGAAGTATTCTTGGCCATGCGTAACCGAGACACTGTGAACTCTTCCGGCCTTTGTGGCCGAGACTTCAAGTTCCCAAAAATTTAGCTTTCGTCTGTCTCGGCATGCTTGACCGAGACAAGATTAGCACGCCTCTCGGCCCGTGTGGCCGAGAACCGCGAATTCCCATTTTTTAACCATTCTACAAACCGCCACACACACATTACAACTACTCTACCAAATGTAACTTAAGTATACTAAAAACATACATTCAAACGATCGATTTCGCGCAAAATATGTGTGTTCGACGATCTTCAACCGAGCCCTAACTTGGAGACGAAATCGGCTCACACCCCGACCCTACGAACTGCAAAAAACTCGTACAACGAAGGAGAAACACAAGGGGAGACACGGAAACACGATTTGGGATTCCCCTCACAAGATTTCGGTGAAGGTGGTGCTTGGGGGTGGTGGGGTGGGGTGCAAAGCGGGATTTCCACGAGGGGTATTTTCGGTAGTTCGGGTCTAAATTTTGGGTGCCCCATGTAAATCAGTTTGTGCCCACATTAACTGGGTGCCCTCGTTAAATGGTGGGGTGCCCTTAGCGGCCCTCATCATAAATTGATTCTTTAAAGTTTTGGGTAGAAAAATTGCGGAAACATAATGAATTTTACTATAAAAAACCAATTGCTCATACAAAGCTAGCAAGAGGATCTTCGCCAAAATCAGAAACTTCATTTTCAGAAATCGGTTTGGTGAACTTCCGTAGGACAGATGCAACTTCAGTAGCACCACCAACTTGATCAGATAAGGAACCCTCATGAGAAGAAAAACTCTTGAACACCTCAAAATGGCGAAGAAGAACTATTGCTGGCGAGTACCTGGAACAACCATCTTGAGTTAACTACTAAAAACTAATGGTGGTACTGTTACAAAAGGTTTACGGGATGTTTAGAGAAACATGCTAGCACACATACTTTAGAGAAAAGAGAGAGCGAGAGAGCGAGAAAGCTAGATAGTCATCCTAAGAGAGAGCTTATATAACCGTCCCACATAGACTTATCACTTAAGGTAGTAAACATAGGGATAAAAAATGAAAACTTGGACCAGAAACAAAACATCCACACAAGAACTATTTGGTAGAATTCAACTCAGCAGAGCATGAGATATATGTTAACCGAACCATCAAAAAAGGTGACACGACCATGATTTGATATTTCAGGATAGATGCAGTACTTGATTAGTATATACTTCAAAGCAAAACAACACCAACTCTAGGCCATAACATATATCCAGGTAGTTTACATGACATGAAAAGCTGCTGAAGTTAGTGGAAGAATAAAATCTAGATGCATAATACAGCGATGGAAGCCAAAGCATCTCAAGTGAAGGTATCACTTGCCAAAAGGCAAGATTTGGGGAGGTCATGGGCTCAACTCCAGTCGAAGTCAAAAAAAAAAAAAAAAAAAAAAAAAAAAACAGGGATTGAATATGGAGTACAGAGAATACATAGAATACACATCTCAATATTTCTGGACAGAGACGACGAAGGTGGCTATTTCACACTGCTTCTTGATCAATAAACAAAAGTCATGATAATCAGATAGGAATGCCCAATGTCAACACGGTCAAACCAAATGAACAATAGGAAGATCTGAGAAAAGAAACCGCATAGAAATATCAAAATTGAAATCTTTTAAAAAGAACCCATATAAAAAAGAGATTGTGCACTAAATGCACATGCAACAAAACAGCTAGATTTATTCTTCTTCAGGTACCTGCGTGCTGTATTGAAAGCCTGCGCCAGAGCTGTGGATGCATTGTTTGCAGACGATACTATTAGATCATAACAGCTAAATTCCACGACATGCAGGCCTAATCTATGCGCAACATATCTAACAACAGTTCGCCGCCCACAACCTATAAGAGAAATTTATTAGAATTATACTCATCAAATATTGTAGTAAATGTAAAAAATCTTAAATTCCCAGAAAATGCATTCCAAATACAATAAACCAACAAAAACAAAGCCTCAATTTGAGATAAACATGAAAGAGGGACAAATATTGCACAAAGGTTTCATAATTGGACGACTTGGGGAATATCTACTTATACCGCCTTACAACAATGGTGGAGAGCTTTCTTAAAGTCAATCTTCGCTCAAAAGAGAAAAGCCAAAAACAATTAACCATTTTTAGAACCAATTAGAACTGCATGAAAGTTTTTAAAATTTACACTAAAGAAACGCTTACAACCCGTAAATATTCCCAATCTTAGAGTGTGCAGACCCAATCAGATTTCATTGTGCCCCTGATGAAAGCCTTCTAACCTAGACAATCCTCAATTGTTACCTTTATTGTTCTAAAACAATCTTCTGACTATATCTAATGGAATCATGGATCATTAGGTTTTTGCTTTGGCACATTTGATCAAGAAATACAAATCCTCTCCTTTTCTCTATTGCCTCATACACTCGTATGAAGTAAACCCTCCAAGGATTTATGCTTCATGCCACTATGTTATTGCATATGATAACAAATGAAGGTTAATTTCTCCCTTTCTGTATGGAAATTATAGGAAGTGCATATTTTAAAGGTTTCCCATGTATCATAATGGAGAACGTGAAAAGGAGTGTCATCATAGCAACATCTGAGCTACGGCCTCAGCCTTCTTTTCATTTCAATGTTACCTTACAAATAATTGGAAGTTAAAGTAGCAAAGGCACATATACAAAATTTAGGCACAAATAGTTGTTCAAAATAAAAGCGATTTTTTTTTTTTTTTAATAATCGAGGATGTCTAAACCTCTTTTTTAGGCCCTCCCTAATTAAGCTCGCCTATTCCCACGATAGTTAGTCGGATGTCCCAACGCCATGACCTGGGAGAAACAAACATATTCGGAGTTGGATGACATGATTTGATATGATGGCCTATAGGCTATAGGTCTTCAAGCAAATCTTAGTAAATTTACACGTGCATTTTCTTTTGAGAAGAATTACGCGTGTATTTGAGTAAATGACATTTCAAAGGCACATATTGGATTCATCAAGAGTCAAGACTCAAGACAAGCATATTTCTTTTGCCTAGAAATAACTAATTTTTTGTTCGAGCTTCTTTAATTATACATATAAAAAAATATCAGTGTTACTGCAAGTCTCCAAGGTTATCAATAGCCCAACACCGAATTGCTGATGCATCAATGGATATAGCTCTTCAAGACTTTTGTGAGTTTTTCACCTTGAAATCAAAGTTTAATATCTTATTGTCATCTTACTTGAACAGTTTTCATACAATGAGGGCCAATATAAAAAGGTGTCATGCACGTACCAGTGTATTTACGCAAGTCAAGAGCAGTACTTACCCGGTATACCGGATAAGAGAACGGAAGCCTTGCCTCTTGAAGAAAGAGCGGTAGGACAAAAAGCTCGCACAAGAACAGATGATAATATCTCGACAGTCTCCTGTTGCACAGGCCCAAACTCTTTCGAACCACCAAGTAATAGATCAGGAAGGATGGCAGAAGGCTCACTTCCTCCAAGTATGAGCGCAGTTTGACTGCAGTTGACACGGAGGAAAGGTTCATCTAGAGGCTCCATTGCCATGACCTGAGAATCAAATAACCAGAATGTGTTGCACATCATTTTATTTCCCAAAGCACCTACTATAAATAGATAAGAAAATCACCTTAAAATAGATGATAGTGTCTGCTAAACTTTCATGCATGCGTTGACTGCATGGAATGCACATCTGAGATTTGCACTTCCAATTTATTTGAATGTAAAAAAGGTCCCCTCTAGCGAGGCACCTATCAACTTTGAAGTAATTTTGCAGTGCCAAATCAATCATTCCTTGACGATCTTCAGATTCAATGGATGAACTTCCCTTGAGAGAATCAATGGTACCACATTCTGGCATTTTGACAAAAGCAGCCCTCATGTGTGATGCAAATCGTGGAAGATATGGCGAAGGTGACAGTTCCAAGCTAACAGCAGCTTCAATGGATGAACTTCCTTTCTTATCAGCGCCATCCTTTTTAACTTCAAAGAAAGACATTAAAGTCTCTTCTCCCTCATGAAGAAGTGATTTTAGAGATGATATGTGCAAGCCGAGGTTGAATGCCAAAAGAGGTGACAGATGAGCCGTGTCATCCAACGGTGGGTGCTGATTTGTAGGGAAGGTAATAAAAGGAAAAACAACCCTCGAACACCCAGAATCTGAAGAACACGTGTTCATCTCCGATGAGAGTTTTCCAGACACCAAATCAGGTCTATCTAGTACAACCACCCTACCAATTCTGCCTAACTTTGCTGCAACATTTGTGACAAGAACCTTTGGTATCAAAAGGAACAATGGCAATTAATTTGAAACTCAAATGGGAAAACAAACCAAATAAACATGAAAACTTAATTAGAAGAAACCACCAAAACTTCTTCCAGTGAATAGAGTAAGCAAATAATGTGTTTTCTTAACATTTCAAAGCCTCAATCCCTAATTAGTTGAGGTCGGCTACATGGATCAAACTCTTCCATTGCACTCTGTCAACTAAGGATATTGAAATCAGTGTAGGTACTGGATTAGACACTAATGTATATTAAATTATTAACTATTAAGATATAAACAGGAATTGAACTACTTATTAGTTGAGTCCTCTGTCAAGTAAGGATATTGCAAGCCCAAAGTAGAGCCTATAATGAGAAATTGGGAATTCCTAAACAGTGACAACACTAGAAAACCATGAAATGAAACTACTCACCAGGGAACCTGAGGTAATCGAAAGTCGCTTCAGGGCGGCTGCAGAAAGCCCGACCAAAGAAGAATCGTCGAGAGAAACAAGTCCCTCGTTCGCGGAGTCACGGTCGCCATTAGGAAGCTTAGGGCATCGCAAAATCCCTGCCTTGAACTGCAAAGAGCCCCTCGCATTCCCACAAATCTGAAAGTTCTGTCCCGGTAATTCCTCCACAGCATCGGCATCAATCGTTTCCTTGGCTGAATTCAGCAGGGAATCAACAAGGAGCCTTGTTGAGGAGAGCACCAACGGCTTTCTTCTACTTCTTCTTCTTTCCACCATGATTGAAGATTGAAAAGGAAAAAGTGAATTGATAAATCTGTTAAACTGGAAACCCTAGAAGACGATTAGATGTAGAGGAACACCGAGGGAAAAATAATAATTTGAGTCGTCATCCTGGAAAACAGTAAAGTATAATAAGACAGGAATCTGCTCTCTGCGCTTCTCCTGTAACTAACGAACAAGGCAGCCTGTAGCTGAAGCACAGGATACTAGAACGGCATCGTATGTATGCGGCACCCAGGTCGCATACGCCCATACGAATCGTCCATGCAACTTCGAACCATGTATTGTGCATCGAATTCATGCATGCTCACATCTTGAGTCATGCATGGGCGGTTCAAAGGCTCGATATCTAACGGCACAAATTTTTAACCCTTGTTTTAATCATAATTAGGATCACCGATCCGTGACGTGGGACCCACCGACAGATACGTGGTCTAACCTTGGCGTGCAGGCAAGGTATATTTTATATTTTTTTTTTATGATTTTCGAGAGTATGTGTGTGTATTATTAAATCACATTTAGTTGTTATGTATAAACGTCATGATGCAAGCGGGGATAAGCCTCTAGATGTGTGCAGATGTGGGAGTGATTGGTGAGTTTTAAATTAAATTGTACACACATTAATGAAATCAAATTATGTGCATTAGAATATTTGGACTATACTCTGTAAATCAATTAAATCAAAATATTTAAATTTGTATAATAAACATTGACCATGAATATGCCTCGTGATACGTGTTGGAATGAAATCCATGAGTTTTGAGTCAAGATTTGTATTAGAATGTGTGAGTAAGTAGTGATGTTGGGTGTGACGGCCACAGTTTCCACAAATTGGGCCCTGCCCAAGCCTAAACATATGTAGACCCCCAGTTAACCCCCGCGAAAGCCAAAGCAAACTTAGTCAGCTTCTTTTACCATTTCATTTACAGTTTGGTCACTTATTTGATTTGTTATTAAGTTTAGTAAGTCTTAATGAATTGTGCAGAGGAAAATAAAAGAATTTAAAGCGACAATAATTTAATCTAATACGACGATGAGTCAACCTTATGCGTGGAAACCCTGCAAAGTAGATCTCATGCATATTTGGTGACAAAATTGAGGGAAATATCATATACATGTAACCAGTGTTCGCTCAACCCATTAACCAGTTTTAAACCCAAGCAACACATACACATCTACACAAAAAAGACCTACGAGTAACAAAAGTAGAAGTTGTCTATGAGGGAAGCTCAGATAAAGTCACCAAGTATCGACTCCTTAGCCTTGCTACTAGAGGGACTTGCAATTGTCACCAAAATGGAGACAATTCCAGTGGTAAAGCCAGAGGAGTCTTAACAATATTTCAAATGTCAAATAAATGATTAGTCAAATAATCATGCAAGAATTATCATGAAATAATGAACAAAGCATGATTTCTAATTTAATAGAGATATCAACGAATAATTGAGTGTCGAGTACACAAAGCAAAGGCATCTAAGCACTCCAAGTCCATCAAGTGCGATAAAGTACCACAACTTGACTTTCAAGATGGTCGGTGGACTTAGCTTAGTCACATGACTAACAATTTAGATAAGGTCCATCAATTGTAGCAGACCACAACCACTTTTATCAGATTGACTTTCCTTAATCCTAAACTATGGGCTTAGGTAAGTCCAGAAGTATGTGTAGTCACGGTGGAGGAAAAGATCACAAAGCATTTCCGCCACGCCCGTAACTACGATATTGCCCACTTAGACCCTAGGCCACTCATTACAGAATCCAAAGAATACACGACCAATAATTTAATAAGAATAACATAATTTGAATAAATAAGAGAGCTCATGTATAAAGATATCATAAGGACAACATTATAATGTAAGGATATAACTTTACAAAAAGATATCAAAAAGGAAATTAAGTTCAATCGATTCCAAGGGACACAACTCAACAAGAGGTCATTAACCAATAAATACACAAATGAAATCATGTGAATGTCCCAACTGGTTTACTTACCTATAACACTTTGAAATGCCATTAAAACGGTTTTGAAACGACCCGCTCACACCCCACAACGTGCACCCAATACTCGACACTAGTTTCATATGTCTCTGGTGTCAATTTACATTCAATTAAGTGTGTTAGAGTCGTTATTTCAAAAATAATTTATTTAGTTTCATTTTTTTCCATTTACCTCAAATTTCTAAAATTTGAGATTTTTCGAGTTGCGACCACATTGGCCACATCTCGGGTTGGACTACGCTAAGCAAGTCTCGACTCGATACTTTTCTCAAATTTAGCCTTTATTTTCATTTTTTTTTCTTCCATTTTTCAAATAATCATTATCTATAATTTCAACATCAATCTTCAATAATCGAGTCCCCAACTATATCTATTAAAACAATGCGAATGCTTTAATGAAGGACATCTATCAAAGTTGGAGATATATAACCCATTTGATATTTGACAAATTTCGAAATCCTCATACAAATAACCATCTACACCTATAACTGTAAGGAACAAGGAGGGGCTTACTTAGATAATGGAAGTCACACTTGAGTCCTGCATGGATCTTCCCCTTTCTTTCTTTCTTCTTCATTCTCTACTTTTTTCTCTTTTCTTAAACAAAACAACTACAAAAACCTCTCCACCACTCATTTATCTCTTTACTTTATATCTCAAATAACACACACTTGGATGACTTGGATTAATTGAAGTTCTCGAGTACACATCTCAAGATCAATCTAAGGTGACCACATTAGCTCAATTTATTTTTTATTAACTCAACTTTGGCTCTTGACATCAATTTATTAAAATCTAAATCATTGAATAGTTCAAGTTGCATTACACGCCCATTTAACCAAAGTCTCATTTATATATCCATTTACCTACTTACCCGTAGTGCGCACAAATCTCGAGGTGAACCTCACTCATAAAAATCGACGATAAATCTAAGTTAATTGTGCACACGAGTATAAATATAGTAGTACACATCACCATCCACTAATAATATATGAGTAATTGATTTTGCATCTAGATGAACAAAAATAAAGAGATGATTAAAAATGAATCATGGATTCACATATAAGATGTGTTCTTAATTTTCATGCAAATCATAGAGTGAATTTTTGAGGTGGGAGTGTTGAATTCACTGGAGAATTTGAGGAAGAAGAAATACCGTTTGAAGCATTTAGTGAAGGAAATCAAGGAATTGAGATCAAACCATAGGCTAAGGTAACAAATCTCAATTTTTTTTCATTCAATTCATAGATATTGAAACATGGATCAAAAGGTGTTTGAGGAAATTGAAAACTTTGATCTTCTTTGTTGTTTTTGTGAGATAATTAAAGATCTAGTTGATCTCCCAAATCCTAAGTTTTGAAATCACAATTTTAAGCCAAATTATGTTTTGTCACTGTTTTGATTTTGATCGAATTCCAGTGGACTAATGAACTTGTTTTTAAAATATGATATTACCATTAGATTCTTTGTAAAATTCCACTCAATTTGCTATAAAAGAAGTTTGAGATTTGATGTTATTTTTGGAAAGTTATGATCAATCAAAGTTTTTTAGTGTTTTTGAACAAAAAATGGATTTTTGAAGCAATAACTTGTTTAATTAGGTAATTATTGAAGTAAAATATATTTTCAATATGTAGAGGGTGTTTGAGACCCTTGGGGAATGGAACAAGGGTCTAGAGGTTAAGTTTATAGTTTCCCGTGGTGCGACCCAAAATCTTTTGTGCAAAATTTTGGGTTCGAGCTCGCCTATCGTGCTAATGAATCAACCTAGCGTGCTAATAAGCCCCGATTAATGTGTTAATGACGACTCTGAACAACAAAAAATATGCGATTTTTCCTAAGTGTCTAAAACATAAAAGATTTAGTCTAAATCCATATTAAACTATACAAACACATTTTAAATCATAAATAAACACCTCAAAGAGTGTAAGGAGTTGACATTGAGGTGTGAGACGCGAGTTTAGACAGATCAAAAGCCGATTTAGGCAAGGAATTGTGTGCATTTGAGGTAAGTAAACTCGTCGGACATTCATTTCCATTTCATTTCCAGTTTACCTATGAATATAGTTACCTGGACTTTTTTACTGGTTTTAAATTCCCAAATGCCATGACATGTACGTGTGTGTGTGTGTTATATACTTGATATAGGTTGATAAAATCATGGCTTGATTTGAATCATGACATTATTTCTACTCTATTTCTTATCTTGAGTTGGACTCTTATTGTTGTTAATATCTGAACTTTGTGTAATGTGAAATAACATGCTATTGTGTAATCGGTTTCATTAGGTTTGTTCACCTCCATGTTCATACGTTTATATGTTGGTCTTATTTGTGTTTTTATTATATAATGGTTAATAATGTCTGTAAGGTAGTCCACGCATTTGAGTTCCCTAATTTCATGAGTTTAGCGCGACACATAGGGTTAGATTCCATGCGGATGTCAGTACTCCACATAACTGATGTGATGTAGCTCGCGGATCATTGTTGGAGACACTTATTGGTGGATGTGACGTAGCTCACGGCCAAGTATACAAACTAATGTGACTAAGCTCATGGTTGAGTGAGCCTAGATTTGTGTGACTACCTGTCTATCCCTTTTGGTGTATTTGGCACCATTTTGCATACATTTCTTTCAGCTTTTCTTTTGTAGCCATCGTATGCTTTTAGTTATCATTTCTTGTATATTTGGAAATGTGAATGAATGGACGCATGATTTACTTACTGAAATTGTCATATTTGGTAACACTTGCAGATCCGTTGAGTAGTAGACCAGGGAAGGATAAGATCGACGACTTCCTTTGAGCCCTTAGCGACTATCTGCTACCCTCTTTTGTAGGTTTTCACTTGTTCATATTTATTATATATATCTTCTAGACATTTTGGGTTATATTTGGGTTAAAAGACTAGACTCTCTAATTTATGGATGTTATTACATAGTTTATCGTTGTTATATATGCATGTGATCTATTTCCTGGTTTCTAAATATGGGTGTTTCATGATTGCTTCCTGCAATATTATTAAGACTTATGCTAAATTATTAAAATTATAAAAAGTTTAATTAACTCCAAAAATTACGAATAGCGAGAAATAAGAAATACTTATCCAGAACACGAGTTACGAAGAGAATATGATAAAGGCTAACTAATACGTTGTTAGGTTATCCGTGGCTGAGATTATGGCTTAATGATGAGATTAGGTTGGGCAATGCCCTGATTAGAGGTTCAGGTCGTTCACACGATGCGACTTCTGATATGACATACCTATTATCATTCTAGCACTTTTCAAGATATAATGTCATCAGTTTTATGTACGGGATAGTCTCTATTGTAAGGAATAAAAATAGGAACTATGACGGCCCCAGACCTCAAAAGTTGGGCCCTATCCGGCCTAAACTTACCTGAATTCCTGATAAACTCCCGTAGAGTCAACGTAAACCTAGTTAGCCTCTAACCAAGTTATTCAATCATTAGTTGCTTATTAGGTTTGTTATTTAATTTAACAAGTCTTAATATTTACACGCTAGAATTTAAATATATTTAAAGCAACTTAAATAAGTAAACATTAGTCGGGACATGCCTAGGTGTTGAAATCTTGCAAAAGTAAGTCTCATGTATATATCTGGTGACAAACAATGTGAAAAAGTGTCATATACATATAAACGTCTTACAACCCAAAATGAACCCAAGGTAACAAAAAACATAAGTATATACCATATGTACAGTCCAAAATATCAAGAATAAAACTATTATAGTAACATAGCGGAGCTGACTCTGAGCGGAGCTGACTCCGAGCGAAGCTCAAAGGAAGTCACCGATCAAAGACTCATTGCCCATGCTACTAGAGGGACCTACAATTGTCACTAAAAGCAGAGGCAATTCTAGTGAGTAAATCCAGAAGAAGTTTAACAGTAATTCATATTAAACAATAACCAAGTCTATAAATCATGCTAAAAGGAAATAAAGTGTTGAGAAAGAACAGTAACACGCATGATAGACATATTACAATGATCAACGGTAGGGACCAAGTGACCCGAAAACAAAGAATAGAGAGTAAGTGGTCCTAACACTCTACACGTGGGATAAAAGCCACTTAAAATGTGTAAGTGTCTAACACTGGTGCGATAGGTCAAAGCCGCTTCGACCGCACCTAATCCATTCAGCGTTGTCGGCTCACTTGAACCATAATCCAAAAAAATTCTTAAGGGAGCCACGAACTAAACCAAATGCTCAACGACAATAGAACTCGAATATCTTAGAGGAGCCACGACACATGGCGGATGCTGACTCAGAGGCTTTAAACTCGTCAGGAAGCCACAAGAGCTAGTCTGTTGCTCAACTCGCGAGTGGACAATGGCTAGAAATGACCACTTAGACCCTAGGTCACTCGGTAGGGAAGTATAGTTCAATAATGACAATCATTTCATCAAATAAAAGCAAGGAAATGGAGAGAATTAAGATTGAATTTCTTATTGATTTACTTACCTCAATACGTAAAACACCAAGCAAATCACGACTCTCGCATGCCTCAAAATACGTACCTGATACCCGACCCTAGTCTCACAGGCCAACGATATCGATTTACAATGAATTAAGGTGTTTGAGCCTATTTTATATAATTTAAAATTTTAAATCCCAAAATAGTTCAAAATAAAGAATTTTTAGTGGTGACATGTTTTTTGAGGAAAATCTCGGTGTAAAATTCTCTGAAAAATTTTCAAACTCACTTTCCTACAGTTTTTCTCACTTTTCTTATTTTTCCTTATTCTTCTTAATTTTTTTTGAGTTTTCTGTTATTCTTTATGATTTTTTATTAATTAATATAATATATATTTTTAATTAAAATGAGTTTGGGCCTCTCGAACCGGGTCCTGTTGGGCGGGCTCAAGCTCGATCCAGCCCATTGGGCAGGGCCTGAGCTAGCCCGGCCCAACATGTCTTTTCCCTCCCTTTTTCGTTTCACAAACAAAAAAGGGAGTCAATGGAGGCATTTTCTCTCCTTTTTTTCTTTTTTTTTTCTTTCTTTCTTTATTTCTTTCCTTTTTTTCTATCGACAACAATATTTTTCATTTCTTTTTAATCAATCCAACTAAAAATCAACTCCGCTAAAATTAAACTACCAACAACGAATTAATTAAATCTACCATGAATTTAGCCCATAAGCATCAAAATTAAATAAAATTAAATGTTAACTTAGCTTAATCAAGATCCTCAAATAGAAGTTGATTTTTCTCCTTCCCCACCAACACCATCTCTACACTACCTCTAACTTAAATAAAACCCTTACTCTCCATCTTTTTTTTTTATACTCTAATTAGGTGGATGAACCATCACCACATATTTGTTTAATTTATTTTTCTTTATCTCTCCATATACAACCAAAATTTGACACCTCGTAAATCTAATTTAACTTTTTTACTTCTCATTTATGAAATAACTAAAATGCCCCTTATGACTTAATTTAGGTATTTCAATTAATTAATTTCCATTTGACCTAACGTAAATTGATATCGTCGACCTATCAAAATACCCATGTACGCGCACATCTCAAAGAAGTTCTCACTTACAAACTCGATGATTAAATTATGTAAATTCGCATATACAAATGTATATAACATATATACAAGCATCATAAAATAATAAAATATTATATTTACCTCAGTGTCGACATCCGAGTTCCAACTGAGTCGCCACGTAGGATATGCCACCGTGTCACGTTCTATTAGGCGAATGATTTAGATTAAATTTATTAGGGTCCTTACACTCTTCCTAACTAATAAGAATCTCGTCTTCAAAATTGGAATATTTAAAACAAAATTACTTACCAAAATCAGAAGAGAAAGAGGAAACTCTTGCACATATAGGACCCCTGCTCCTCGTCAATTCCTCGTCTTCGTGATGTTGCCACCTGACGAGGACTAATGGTATGTCATTTTTCCTCAAACTCTGTACTTTGCAGTCTAAAAATTGCACATGCTACTCCTAGTAAGTAATATCCTCGGCTAGGTCAATTTAAGTCAAGTCCATTATCGGTCTGTCTCCTTCTCTCGACTTGTCCAATCTTAACACTGATATATGGAACACTGGATGAATGCATGCTTATGATGGTAACTTAATCTTATATGCAACTTTGCCAACTCTCTCTATGATTCTCAAAGGACCTATAAACCTCGGTGCGAGCTTTCCCTTGATTCCAAACTATTCTTTAGTGGTGAAACTTTAAGAAAAATCTAGTTTCCCACTTTATACTAACCCTTATTGGTACTTGTCAGCATATTTCTTTTGTCTTTCTTGAGCTTTGTGAAGACGGCAACGTATCAATCATATATTCTCTGTGCGATCTACCACAATCTCTGGTCCAACTGTTGTTATATACTCGGGCTCCGCCCAACATGCTAGTGATCTACATAACCTGTCGTAGAGTGCCTCAAACAACGCCATCCCGATGCTAGCCTGGTAACTATTATTTTAAGCAAATTCACACAAAGGAAGATACTCCTCTCACGACCCATTGTACTCCAACACAAAAGCTTTGAGCACACTTGAATCAGTGTCTCTGACCGTCCACCAGTTTGCGGTGGAATGTTGTACTATGTTGTAATCTCGTGCTAAACTGTGCTTGTATGCTCCCCACAACATAGACTTAAACTGTGATCCTCTGTCTGATATAATAGATAATGGTGCCCCGTGAAGTCTGACAATCTCTCTCTTATAAAGGATGCTCAGCTGCTCAGACTTATGTTTGGTAGAAATCGGCATGAAGTGAGCATATTTGGTCAATCTGTCCATAATCATTCAGATAATATAACATCCCCTATCTCGATTAGGCATACTCGGGTTGAAACATGTGGCGCCTCGGGGTGACGTGTCTCCGTGTACTCCTTAACTAGTGGGCCCGACTAAACGTGTATGCAACTTGCCTGTCCACCTCTTGCTTCAAATTTCGTATCCACGTGTGTTTTATCAAATTAGTTAGTAGATTATCAATATTTTCTTAACTTATTCTTTTTAAGTATTTAAAAACTTATTTTAATGCCTAACCATACTAGTGGATTCTATCTTACAAGTTAAGATATATATCAGCGGAAGCCTTAATTAATACAATTAGAATAAGTAACTAGTATGGTAAACATTATTTATAAGAGCAAATCCTAGTGTGGAAAACCCGGAAGACCACTTTGTATATAAATGATAGTCCATAAACAAGGTATATATACATGTACCGCGTCATCTCAAGTCCCCATAATACCTAAAATAATACAAAATATCAAAATAAGCACGTACTAGTATGTCCTCGACGGTGGACAATTAGATGTAGTCGCCTAGGATCCCCTTGCCCCTATTGGTACCAAGATCTGCACTCAATCATCACAAAAAGACAAATGACGAGTACAGTAAGTAAAATCCCAAAGAACCCCTCTGAGCATTCGCATAAATAAATTAAGGAAATGCAGGAAGTACTGTCAAATAAACATGCGAAATGTAAAGACAGACAACTGAAATGGCTTATTGCAGGAATAAATAACAACTAAGTTAGCAACTACGCGTGCTCTCTCCAAATGGATTGGACTGTACTTTGAGTCACCAAGTTCCCACCTATAGTCGCACCCAACTTGCTCGACATTTAGTCCCTCGTGGTCTTGCCAAATCCGCTGAGTCACCGACACATGCACCAAGGGCAAACTCAGGTTGACGTTCACTGAGGGCCGGGTCACACGTGTTATAGACCAGTGCATCATGAACACACAACCAGGAAATCCGAGGGAGTAACCTCAACCTACGTCCAAGTGACATAATGGACTATTTAAAACCAACAAGGAAATGATATGAATGAAATTTAAAATAAAATCAAATACTCAGAGTTTTCAATCGGGTTTTACAAACCTCAAACCACTCTCCGACCTCCCCGGACTCCCCTATCTGACCCGATAAGCTCCTTGACACCGAGCTACAGTCCACTAATTCCTTGAAATCCGATTTTATAAGTAAATGTTGTTTACAAGAGTTTAGACATGTATTAAGTTGAAAATCACTAAAACAAGCCTTAAACTCATATTTTATCTGTCATTAGCATGCTAACAGGTCTACCTAGTGCGCTAGGTGGAGTTAGCGCGCTAATGGATCTACCTACAGCGCTAGGTGAAGTGTAACGACCCATATTATTTAATCTTAATTAATTATTAATTACAGATTAGGACACGTAGCTCGGACCCATGTGGACACCGCTGACAAGTCTAAGGCACACCAACCAAGGTATAAACAATTATTTTTGTGTGATGCGTGTTAAATTGTTGCATTATTAATTAATTAGAGTCGCATTAGTTGAGATTTTATTAGTCGCATTGTGCGCGGGTAGTGACAACGAGGTGCGAAGTCGCGGAGTGCGTGTAACGCGGGAGTGACGTCGCAGGGTGCATGTAACGCGGGTGTATGGGATAGTCAAGGGTTTAATAGGTCACATCACATGTCACATCACATCTACTTATCACATCACCCCCATACCACCCCTCACTTTTCTCTCTCCTCTCCAAACCAAACCCAAACATTGCTCTCTCTCCCTCTCCCTCCATGAGCGATTCTTCTCTCCCTCTCATTTCTAGTTCTCCTTCAACACTCCCTCTCCATTTCATTTGATTTGCCTCATTCTCATAAGGTCTCCTGACTCCCGCAACATACTCTTGGCCTCTTCCTCCGACACCACCTCCCACGTCAGTGACTTCTAAAAATTGAGGTGAGTGGTGATTTTTTTGTTAGAGAGATTTGGAGTTTAATGGTGAGATAGAGATGGTAAAAATCCAGTTGTGGAAGTTATTATTATTGTTGTTGTTATTGTTGTTTGTACAAGATAAAAAAAAAAAAAAAAAAAAAAATTCTTTTTGCTTCCAATTCGTCTCTGTTGGAGACGATTTGGAAGATAGGGGAGGGGGGAGGTCAAAAGGGTCGGGCCACCCCCCTAAATGGGCCGGGTTGGGCCGACCCTGACTTTAGTCGACCCGGGTCTAACCCATATATATAAACTAATAATAATATATCATCTAAATTAATAAAATTGATTTTTAATAAAATAAATAACAGAAAATAGATAAAATAGCTAAAATAGATAAAAATTTGGAAAATTCCAAAAAAATATAAAAAATTAGAAGAAAGCTAGGATAATGAGTTCGAAGCTTTTTTAGGCATTTGACACCCCGGTATAATTTGAAAAGTGTGCCAAAAATCAATTTTTCTGGAATAAAAATTACAAATTTTGGTCTCACATTATAAATTCATTTAAGGTGACTCTAAAATGATGAAAATTGTATAATTGGACACCAGGGACTTATGATACCATAGTCGAGTGTCGAGTACATGTCTCGAGGCGTGTGTAGGACGTTTTAAGGGCGATTCGCGATTGGTTGAGGTAAGTAAACCCACGAGAAAATTAGTTAAAACTCATTAATGGTAATTACTTTATTTCACATTTCAATTATTCCATCGTGCTATTTATTGTTGTTCATTTACTGTTCATCCACTCCCATGTGTGTATGTCGACAGGGTCAAGCATGGCACGGACTCACACCCCGGGGCTAGCTACCCAACGCCGTTTGAGTAATTGACCATGTTAGGGCTATGCGGTGATTATTCTCCGCGAGACTCGTAGGTTGAGAGATGTTTGACGAAGACTTAAGTCTTCATCATGGGTTCCTCTCGAGAGATGTTTGGATGGAGTTCTCCCATTTATGGGTTCCTCTCATTCGGCCGTGAGATGTTTTGCGAGGTGATCGTCATGGGTTCCTCTTAGTTCACCTAAGACAATTCCCAGATGTCAACCAGGGTTCTTTGTCATGTACACTCGTGTCCAAATTCGACTTCTCAACGACTTATTTTCATGCGATTACTTTATTCTTGTTCCTTATTTAAATTGCATGAATTGTAGCCGTTTTATTGGATTTTGTGAATATTAGCTAACGTTCTATGGGATTTACTCACTAGGACTTGTCATTGTTTTTGGTGACAAATCGCAGATCCTACAACGAGTCGGGGCAAGGGGGTCGTAAACGACTACCTTTGAGTTAGGAGAGCCCCATCAACTTTTTACGTAGGTGTCTGTATGCATTTATTTACTGCTTTTATGGAGTTTTTGGGAGGACTTACCTGATACATGTATATGCTCATATTTTGTACTTTTATCGCTATTTGATATACTTTGTATCTCATGCTGGGTTTCCACACTATAGGGTTGTTTATAAAATGTAAACTTTTCATTTTTACGATATTTGCATGCTTCAAAGACTTCCGCTTTGATATCCAACTTATATTAATTTAATAAATCGCGAACAACTTAACTGAATTAATTTAATGTAAATATTCATAAAACATCCATAAATACCAAGTAAAAGCGAATAAGATACGAACAAAGGTTTAGGTCGAGGGCAGTTAAAAATAAGCGTGCGGTGACATGGCATGCTTGGCGACGTGTTTGGCGACGTGGCGGTACCCATTTTGCCTCGGAGTTTTGGGCGGTCACATGAAGTTAGCGTGTTAGGGGATCTGTCTAGTGCGCCACTGTTCTTCATTTTGAAAAATAGTCGAAACACAAAATGATTAGTGCGCTAGCCAGCCTACTTAACGAGCTAATTGCCCTCTGTGACATAATTCTCAATTCGAGAATTCTGTCATTCCCTTCTCAATTAGCTACTCTAACCTTGTTTATACCCTCTCTCTATCAATTTGACTCCAAAACATCAATTAGACTCACCTCAGAACAACAATTAAGTCAAAATTCTAAAATCCCAACATTCACTAGTTTTTTTTCAAATTCAACAAAAATCCTAATTCATGCAAAACCAGTGGTAACTCCTCAATAGAAATGATCATTAAACCCATAATTCATTAGTTTCCATTAAAAACCAGGGATCCAAACCTTTAACTCGAATTTTACCACAAACACACAAAAATGGGTTAATTGAAAAGTGTATGAGATGAGGAAGATGATTACTTTAGTTGGATCACTTGATTTATCTTCCAAGGTGTTGAAATCCCAGCTTGAAATCCCCTCTTATTCTTTAGTTTTCTGAGATTGCATGAGAATTTGAGTTAGTGGAGATAAAGCTCCTACTCATGTTGCTTATATATGTTGGTCTTGATCAAACATGTTTGCGTATCCTGAGGATTATCTTGTGGTTCACATACATGCTATGACATCTAGTTGAATGACTCCAATGGCCCACAAACTTCTAGATTTACTCATTTGAAATTATTTAGATGTCCATCATTGGTCCACATTATTTAATTCAAATGATAGGCTTATCATTTATTTGGTTTATGTACCTTACATTAAGCCTTATTACAATACGGTTAGTGTTTATTTATCACAACTAACCAACTTATGATCCCACTAACCTTTGGCTACCCGATACTCGATGCCCTGCGTTTTGACACGCATTTCAAGACGCACCATAGTCTATTGCTTAAATTTCAATTTAATTAGCCTATGGTTACATTAACTATTTCAACTGAATTACTTAGTCATATTTACGTGAGTTTGTCGAGTTTCTCTAGGGTATTCGTACTTTGCCTCTTGATATCCGCGTTGACACATATTTTGAGGCGACTACCCGTCACACAAACTCGCACGATATCACTATTCAACATACACATATGCGATGTATTTACAAGTAAATTCATAGAATGCATCGCAATTAAACGATACAACACATAATTTACTAGTGTACCTAGGTCGACGTGTGTTCTAGCCTACCCGCGGTGTCCACGTGGATCCGAGTTGCCATCCATGTCTGAAATTATGAAATAAATAAAAGCGTTAATAAATGGGCCGTTACAAAACCTCGATAACCCAACCAGACTTAACTAGAACCAGCAGCCTCTTCGTCAGTAACTGGTAAACTCAACTTATATATTGATATCAATAAATAATAAAAGTATACGCAGAGGAAAATTTAATTTTTTTTTCGAAAATTAATAATATACAGAAATACAGAGTTTATCAAATCCCAAAACCTTGTTTATAAACCTCCTAACCCTGTTTATGTACAACAAAATATATCATACAATATATATATATACAAGAAGGTTCATTACATCGTAGAGAAGACAACAAGACACCTAAATCTCTCTTTGCCTTTCACTAAAGCGCTAGGTTATGAACCTCAAATATTGAATTTGGGTGAGCATTTCAACTTGCTCAGTAAGTAAGGATTCACAAAACCATCAATATTTCATATAATAATCAAGAACATTATGCAATAACAATATGCACCAATGTTAAGTAACAAGAATATGGAAAGCATATAATTTAATAAATAACGAATGTAGATCAACTTTCAATGACTATTACACTGTGATTCCCATTTTATTTATAAAGCTAGGGTCAATTACTCATTGACGCCATTAATGTGATTGCTAAACCAACACATTGGCCGATGTGCTGTCTAGATAATCCATTTATGCACTATGGTTCTATCCGAAACCATCTAGTAAGTATGCAATCCATACAACTTATCAAATTGAGCGGGAGTTATATATAGGCCGGGAATGTAACCCATCTCCTATAAACCTATTCTCAAAAGTAGGAGTTACTTTCGTGGGTCACATTACACATTGTTTTCTATTTATTGAAAATCATCACAGTGTACATAGTCTTTCATTTAGTCCATAAACTACATGAACTACGTATACTAAGATAGCTAAACGACATTGATAAACAAGAGAACCAGTACTTACCTCAGTGGTTTTATATCCAAATTCTTAACTTTTCAGGTACTCAAGCTCTATTGGGGACATAACACCTATCACAAATCATTTGTGATCAATTTAGGTCAAATACCTTATATTTATAACCTCTAGTTTAGTTCCTAAGTCCTCAAGAAATCATAATTAAAATACAACAACATTGCTTTTTTATGGGGTGCGAGTACGCTCCCTCAGTGGGTGGAGTGCGCTCCAACAGCTGAGTTCATCCTCACCGATGAAGGAAGCGCGCTCCTCTACTAGGTGGAGCCCGCTCCACCTCGTACTATTTCAACAATATACAGGGCAGCAGCCACCGTTCCATCCATAAATTTACAAAACAACAACAAATACTCCTAAAATTCATTAGGGAGGACCTCTAGTGTGGTAACAAACCATTTCCAACTATCAAACAACACAATTCACGGAGATATCATCACTATCATCGAATTGAACTTCAACAAACATAAAAAACTAAACTTATCAAAGTGATGATCTATGAACTCCCAGTTGATTAAACTCCACAATTCACATTAAATCTACTTCTTGAATAATCTTATATGATCAGAAATCAAACCCTCAACTCTATTTCTCTCTCTCGATTGAATTTATAGAGATAAGTATGAGGTTTTTAGTTTAAATATATAAATTTTCCTCGAGATACTCATCGCACTATCTCGAGACTGATCGAATGATTGATGTGCTAATATGACACCCTTAAATTAACACACATGTTGACACCATCAACATTCACGTTCATCTCGAGGGGATCCGACAGTCCATATAATTCAAACTAATCTTATAATTTCCAATATATATATATTTATATATCAAATATGTATAAATATATATATCTCATGTATTTTCTCACTAATAGATTCACCGGACATCCATAAGAGTATTCTTGGGTGTGCACATTCGTTCCACGAGCCCCTTGTCGCGCTTGGTGTACGGGCTATTTATTGTTTATTTATTTATTTACTATTTATAGGCTCGTACTAATATTCCCTATTATACTACAACCTATAAAACTCATAAATAATCTAAACAAACACAAATCATCATGCAAACACATGCACATGCTAATCGAGGTACACCAAATTTAACCACGAGCCTAACTTAAGTTAATTAGGATTTGGATTAGTACTAATCACTAGCTTAAGGTAATAGGTCATTACAATGTACCTAATTTAAAGGAATTTCGTCATTGAAATTAAAGTAAACATAAAATTACCTGTAGTTTCGAAGAGAAATGGAAATTGCTCATTCATATAGGATTCCCACTTCCAGGTTAGTTCCTCATCTCCGTGAAATTGCCATTTCATGCTAATCAAAGGAATATCTTTGGTTCTCAGCCTTTGAATCTTACGATCAAGTATCTGAATCGGTTGCTTGTCGTAAGATAAGTCTTTTCGAAGATCTAATTCATTCTAATTAATCTTTGGAGTGAACTAAGTCTCCGTTTTGTGAAACATAGACACATGGAAGACATAATGAACTCTGGCTAGCTGAAGATGTAACTCTTACCTGTAAGCAACAGGACCAATCCTTTTTTGTACTATGAACGACCCAATGCACCTTAAAGCTAGCTTACCTCGTAACCCAAAACTATATAAACCTTTCATAGGTGAGACTTTCAACAGGACAAAATTGTCATTTGAAAACTCCAAAAATCTATGATGTTTATTGGCGTATCTCTTCTATCTTAGATGTGTTGTAGTCATACGCTAGTGAATTTGTCAAGTTTTATCTGAGTAGTCCTGAATCAACTCCGGCCCTAACAAAACTGTATATCCAACCTCAGCCTAACACGCAGGTGAACGACAAGGCCGACAATACATAGCTTTAAAAGTAGTCATTCCAACGCATGCTGATAGCTATTATTATGAGAGAACTCACACAAAGTAATGTATTTCTCCTAGTTATGACCAAAATCCATAATACAATTTCGAAACATATGAGGATATGCTGATAGCACTGACATCAATCGCTTAGTTTTACCGTTAGTCTGCGGATGGTATCTCGTACCGAGGTTAAAAATAGTTTTGCAATTTACTCCACAATCTAGACGTGAATATCAAATCTCTATCCGAAGTAATCGACACTAGAACTCCATGAAACCACAACACCTCACGTATGTAAACCTCACATAATAGGTCAGGAGGATCTCATATGGAAACTGGTAAGAAATACGCGAACTTCGTTAACCTGTAAACTACTACCCCTCCTACATCATGCTTACGCTGACTCAAAGGTAGACCAAAAACAAAATCCATCGATATATGTTCCCATTTCCACTTAGGAATAGGCAACGAATGCGATAAGCTTATGGGTTTTCTATGCTCGACTTTAACTTGCTGACGTATCTTACATCCCTTTACAAAGTCAAAAATATCAGTGTTCATTTCAAGCCACCAATAAACACGCCTCATATCGCAATACATCTTAATGTTACCTAGATGAATAGAGTAAATAGAGCTATGAGATTTTTGTAACAACTCCTGCCTCAACTGATCCTGAGCTGAAATCTACAATCTATCCCTGAATCGTAATGCACTATCATTAGAAACTAACCAATCAGGATGTTCTACACTAGCTGCTAACCTCTATCGCGCTATAAAATTCTAATTAGCTTTCTGACAATTAACCACTCGATGAATCATCGTATGTTCAACTCGAATCTAAGCACAAGGAAAATTAGTAGCTCTGGAACTAGCTTTCTCAGTTGATGATGTGCCAGCTGGACTTTCATGAATCATCATTACTGATGTTTCCTCAAGAAGTCTAAATTGAGAAGCTCTGGCAGTAGCTACATTCTCTCTACATGTTCTTCTCCTACTCAAGGCATCAACAACTGCATTTGCTTTGCCTTGATGGTATTCCAAAGTGAATCATAATCCTTAAGGAACTCAAGCCATCTATGCTACCTCATATTCAACTCACTCTGAGTAAATAAGCATTTCAAACTCTTATGATCTAAATATACTATAAATTTCTCACCGTACAAGTAGTGCCTCGAAATATTCAAGGCAAAAACAACTGCAACTAGCTCAAGATCATGAACTAGATAAGTTCTTTTATGAGTCTTGAGTTGCCTTGAAGCATAAGCTACAACCTTGCATTCCTACATTAGCATACGGGCTAAGCCTGATTGAGAAGCATCATTATAAATCACTAATTCCTTCCCTGATTCAGGTAATGTAAGAACATGTGTCATAGTTAAACTATCCTTCAAACCTTTAAAGCCAGCCTTGCACTCATCTGATTAAATGAATTCAATGTCTTTCTGTGTTAGCCGAGTCATTAGCAGAGCAATACGAGAGAAACCATCAACGAACTGTTTGTAATAACCGGCTAACCCCAGAAAACTCTGAATTTCAAGGAGTGGCTAATCCCTGATTGCCTTAACCTTCTCTGGATCAACAAATATACCCTTAGTAGACCTAATCATCGGGTGGGCTTGTGGGCTTGGGTTGGGCTTAGGCGTGTTTTTTTAAAGCCCTGTCCAAGTCTGCTTCTAAGTATTGTGGGCCCTAGCCCGTCACTGGCCGAGCTTGGGTCGGGCCTAAATAGGCCTTTAAAAAAGTATTAACAAAAAAAAGCTTTGAAAATTGATTATAGTGAACCAAAACATATTATAATAAAAATATATTCTTGTGCAATTAGATGACAAAATGAAGTATTAGCACTTTGGTTAAGACTCTAGTAGCATTTGGGCAATTTGGGTTCAAACCTTACTTCTTCACTTTTTAAAGACATATATATACACATTTGGGACACAAGTATATACGGGTGGGCCAGGCCGAACTTGGGTTGATAAGTGCAAACCTAAGCTCAGCCCACAAAATAGCGGGCCTTCATGGGCTTGGGTCGGGCCGGGTCCTATAAAGGTTTCAAGGCCTAAGCCTAGCCCATGTTGATCGAGCCCGAGCCGGGTCGAGCGGGTACCACATGTCCAAGAAATTTGACCTATGAAGACCAGAATTCGCACTTACTAAACTTGGCATACAGCCGGCTATCCTTCAAAGTCTACAATGTAACTTTGAGGTGGTGTGAATGATCTTCCTCAGTCTTTGAATAAATTAAAATATGATCGATAAACACGATGATAAATTGGTCAAAATATGGTTTAAACACCTCATGCATCAAGTCCATGAACATAGCAAGAGTATTAATGAGCTCAAACGACATTACTGTAAACTTGAATTGCCCATAACGAGTACTGAAAGCCATCTTTGAGATATCCTCATCCCTAATCATCAATTGATGATAACCAGACCTTAAATCATTCTTTAAAAAAATGTCTAGCACCCTTCAGCTGATCAAACAAATCAAAGATCCTGGGTAATGGGTATTTGTTCCTGATAGTTATTCGATTAAGCCATCTATAATTAATGCACATCCGTAGGGTTCCGTCCATTTTCTTCACAAAAGAGTCGATACTCCTCATAGTAACGTACTTGGATGGATAAACCTTTTTGTATCAACTCCTCAAGCTAAGTTTGCAACTCACATAATTCTTTTGATGCCATACAGTACGGAGGAATAGATATAGTTTTGGTACCAAGAATAAGACTAATGATGAGGTTAATAACACGTGGTGGTGGAAGTCCAGGCAAATCAGATGGAAAAACTTTCGAAAATTCACAAACCACGTGTATCTCACCAACCTTAAGTTCCTATTCCGGGTTATCCAAATGTAATAACTCCCACCATATCTTCTAAATCTCGAGGAATTGCTTCCCTTCCATGAGTTGCGAGTCATGAAAGATTATAGTCATTATAGACTATAATTTCAGAAAGTTTAGAGATCTAAAAGATTACCCTCTTATGGAAACAATTAATACTGGTATGATATGCTGATAACAAATCCATCCCTAGTAATGCATCAAATTCTAGGAACTCCATTACCCACTGATCCAGTGGGAATTCATTCTTCCCAATGTCGACTATACATCCCTTATAGATTAGGTTAGGATAAACCTTCTCATTCAGCGTTGTGCTTAAAATTAACAATGTACTGGATCTAAAAGGTTTCAATTTCAACTCATTAACTATTACACCAACAGTAAAGAAAATTGCAGAACCGGCATCAATTAAAACATGCATATCTCGACCACAAATATTCAATATACCTTCTACAAGCCTCCAATTAACCTCTAGATTTGCCTTAGCCACTGCATGAGTCTGCCCTGGTGCAAGCAGCGCTATACTGCTTATCGATGTGGTCGGCAACATAGAATATTCTATCTAAATATGCCCCACTTACCCATACCGATAACATATTATTGAAGCCATATGAGGAAAACTACCGGCTTGAGAAACTTGCCCCGATCCACTCGATTTCTATAATAATTATCCTCTGCTCTTGCCCTTACCTCTCGTCTGAGGTGGTGGCAAAGATGGTTTGGCTATTGAAGCCTGAGAAACTGGTGGACTGCTTTTCCTTTTATTCAGCCTAAAAGAAGCAAATTCCTAGATTCTCTTACTTCCAGGAAATTGTAGTACTTGTGGTGGCGTAATTAATGTTCCGGAAGGTCTGGCTGGAATGACTGCTTCCACTTCCATCGCACTTTCGAATATAAAAACATAGCTAGTGCGAGGATGAGAGGAAACCACAACTCTGATCTCGTAATTCGACCCACCAAGAAACAAATCAATTTTGTTATCCTCCAGCTTTACCATTTCATGAGCAAATTCACTTAACTCAATGAATCTCCTTTCATACTCCCGTACAGACATAACTCCCTATTTTAACTGAATAAACTCAAACTTCTTCCTGTTCCTTACCGCTTTTGAGAAATACTACCTATAGAATACGATCCTCAACTGTGGCCAAGTGGTGACCTTCTTCCCCTATCTCTTTAGGGAATTCCACCACTTCTTGGAAGAACAATCAACAAAACTGTGATCAGTTTAACTTTAAACTAGTCATCCACATCTACATCAACAAATCGTTGCTCCATCTCCAGTACCAAAGTCTCATTTACCTATTCCTCCATTGTGATAGCGATTCTTATAATATCGCATTTCATGAATTCTTTGCGGGTTTTGAGAAATGCAGCATTCTCAAAATCCACTGACACTGCGATAGTTGTCTTTGGCACCTGAATATGTAGTAATACTGATTGGGCTTGAGCTGCTACTGTCTCAGCTCCTCCCTTAGCTTTGGTAACCTCGAGACCGGTTGCAAGTTGTGCCTTAAGTCACTATACGGGTGGTCCCATTTGAGCCATCTGTATAGTCATCGATTTCGCTTGAGACTACATTAGTTCCCTTATTTGTTGCTCAATTTTAGATTTTCTTTGATCCCAAGTCTCCCTGTTACCTTGAGTTCCGGTTCTCTGCGAACCCTCTCCCTGATCCACCATTAGATTCAAAAGTCAAATGAGAGATAAGGTCATAAAGTAACATTCAGATAATACAATGAAATCATATCTATCTCGTAAATAACAATATGTGCAGCAAATGACATATAATAATGTTTCACTTTCATTTTCCCTCCAAAACTCGATGAAAACCATTTATCAAATCCTAAGCTTATTCATAACTCGAGACAATTCTCAAAGTTAATAAACGTAGGTTTTGGTACAAAGGAATATGCTATCACTTCGAAAGCCATTTGAAAGTAAAATCAAGGTCAATGCCTTACCCATTATACTAAACTATATATGAGTTGCCACTTATCTTTAAAGTGATATACCTCAAGCTCTTAAGTAGGCTTTGATACCAAATTGTAGCATCCCCAATCCCGATTCGAACGATACTCGGTCTGAAACCCTAATTAAGCTCCGGTAACCTAACCAGACTTAACTAGAGCTAGCAGCCTCTCTGTTAGTACCTGATAAACTTAACCTGTATATCGATATCGAATAAATAATACAAAGTATACGTAGTGAAAAATTTAAAACTTTTTAGGATAATTAATAATATACTGAAAGACAAAGTTTATCAAATCCCGAAACCTTGTTTATAAACCTCCTAGCCCTGTTTATATACAACAAAATATATCAAACTATTTATATATGTATAAGAAGGTTCATTACATCATAGAGAAGACAACAAGACACCTAAATCTTCTCTTTGGCCTTCGCCGAAGCGCTAGTTTGCGAACCTAAAATATTAAATTTGGGTAAGCGCTCCAAGTTGATTAGTAAGTAAGGATTCACAAAGCCATTAACATTCCATATAATAATCAAGAACATTATACAATAACAATATGTACTAATGTTAACTAACAAGAATATGGAAAGGATATATTCAATAAATAATGGATGCAAATTAACTGTCAATGACTATTACACTGTGATTCCCATTATATATAAAACTAGGGCCTATTACCCACTGATGCCATTAATGCGATTGCTAGACTAACACATTAGCCGATGTGTTATCTAGCCAATCCATTAATGCTTAATGGTTATATCTGAAACGATTCAGCGAGTATGTAATCCACGCAATCTATTGAATTGAGCATGAGTTATATATATGCCAAGAAGGTAACCCATTTTCTATAAACCAATTCTGAAAACTAAAAATTACTCTCGTGGGTCACATTACAAACCGTTTTTCATTTATTGAAAACCATCATAGTGTACACAATCCCCCATTCAATCTATAAACTAAATGAACTATGTATACTAAGATAGCCATACAACTTTGATAAATAAACGAATTCATACTAACCTTAGTTTAGGTTTCATATCCAAATTCCTAACTTTTCAGGCACTCAAGCTCTCTTGGGGATCCAACACCTATCACAAATAATTTGTGATCAATTTAGGTCCAATATATTATATTTAGAACCCCTAGATTAGTTCCTAGGTCCTCAAAAAATCTTAATTAAAATACAATAACATTGTTATTTTCTGGAGCGCGCTACCTTAGTAGGTGGAGTGTGCTCCAACAGCTGAGTACATCCTCACTGATGAAGGGAGCGCACTCCTCTTCTAGGTGGAGCGTGCTCCACTCTGTATCGTTTCGACAGTACACAAGGTTGCAACTACCGTTCCATCCTCATATCCACAAAACAACAACGAATACTTCCGAAATTCATCAGGGGGAACCTTTAGTGAGGTAACAAACCATTTCCAACTATCAAATAACACAATTCACATAGATATCATCACTACCATCGAATTGAACTTCAACAACCATAAAAACTAAACTTACTAAAGTGACGATATCTGAATTCCCAGTTGATTAAGCTCATCAATTCACACCAAATCAACTCCTTGAAGAATTTTCTATAATCAGAAATCATTCCCTCAACTCTCCTTCTCTATCTCGATCGAGTTTATATAGATAAGTATGAGGTTTTTAGTTTAAATATATAGATTTTTCTCGAGATATGCATCACGCTATCTAGAGACTGATCGAATGATTGATGCGCTAACATGAAACCCTTAAAGTGACACACATGTTGACACCATCAACACTCACACTCATCTCAAGGCAATTCGATGGCCCATATAATTCAAACTACTGTTATAATTTCCAATATATATTTATATATCAAATTTATATATATATATATATATATATATACATATATCTCTGTATTTTCTCGTCAATAAACTCACCGGATATGCATACGAGTATTCACGGGTGTGCACTTTCGTTTCATGACCTCCTCATTGCACTTGGTGTACTGACTATTTATTATTTATTTATTTATTTATCTTTACTGGCTTGTACATATATTTCCTATTATGCTACAACCTATAAAATTCATAAACAATCCAAACAAATACAGATCATCATGCAAACACACGCACACGCTAATCGAGGTATGCCGAACTTAACCACGAGCCTAACTCAAGGTAATTAAGAATTGGATTAACACTAATCACCAACTTAAAGTAACAGGTCATTACAAATACTATCATGCTTGCGCGAAGATGGAGGTAATCCGCTGATTTGATCCACAACAATATGCTCCAACTTCTACCCAGGAATGAGAAGTGCATGTAACTGTATCAAACCAAATTAATTAAACTAGAATTAGTTTTAATCTCAAAGATTAACGGTCGTAATTTGGGCATTACGTGGACAACTCGATTGACTTGGACATGAAAATCGAAAGAATATACTATTTATGAATGATGGTTGTTTATATGCGGTGTTTAAAACCATTATTTATTATGTTGCATTATATGTATGTACATCATTATCGGGTGAGTTGATGTGATGGGGAGTTACCTTAGGAAGCGTGTCGACGTGAGAATCAAGTAGGAGTGACCCGGGGATGTTAGAATAGGCTAAGAACTAGAGTATATCTTACTAAATCATAGACTAAGTTAGTTAATTAAATAAAATGAAATATAGTGCAACTCGAGATGCGTGTCTGGGTACGGGGCACCAGGTGCCGAGTAGTCGGGGATTGGTAGAAGCACTAATTTATTAATAAAATTGTCTAGGAACAACAATCATATGTATTAATGTGCCTAAGTTGTGTTAATTGAATCAACTTAGTGATGATCCTAGGTTGAAGAAACTAAGGATGATGTGTGACTGATTTGTGTCACATTGGTGTCATAATGTTATGTGGACAATTTAAATGAGAACTCTAGGATAGTCCTCGAGATTCATGTAACACATTATATTACAAGGAGGCTATAAATATAGCTTGATGAGTGGAAGTTTCATGATTTTCACTCCCTTTCTCATGGAAATAAAAAAGACTTGGGGAGAAAAACTGTAAGATTTGATGATTTTGAGTGCTAGAATTGAGGGTTAGAGATCAAATTAAAAGATGAAAACTCAAAGGTAATCATCTTCTTTACATATTCTCCATTAAATGAGCTAAAAATTGAGGTTTTTGGTATAAAACAAATTTCACACTTGAATTCTCTATATTTCTAGTGATCTTCATATGTGATTTGTAAACTGATTTTCATGATAATTGAGTTTTTGTGAAATTGAGAAACTATGAATGCATGTTGATTATGTCAATCTATGCAGATTTTTTACTTAAATCAACTAAAATAGGTTACATTTATAATGGTTCATGGTTATTGATAGAGTTTTGATATTCTTGTAGGATTTGAGATCATTTAGGGATGATTTGTGGTGATTTGGAGGTGCAAAACTGTGTTTCTGCAGTTCTACTCGAGCGTGGAGCGCACCCCCTTGGGCAGCCCCCAATTTCAGTGACTTTCGTAAAATGACCATATTTCCCTCGTTTTAAGTCGAATTTTAACGTTCTACCTATCGTTGGAAAGCTAAGAGAGAACACAACTGTAATGATCCGTGTTTTTAAGTCGTTAATTAATCGCTAATAACAAATTATTAGTGGTCAAATACCCAATCAAGGGGTAAGTCAAAGTGTTTAAAAATTTAGAAAAGAAAATAAATAAAATGATTTTAAATTTTTTTTTGGCAAATATTGCGAGTACTATATGATACCGCGAATTGGCGTGACTTAATTTAAATTAATCGCGCAGGCGACGACATGACTATAAACCATCAATTTATTTAAACTGGCTAAGTGAGGACAAGGCTAGGGTCTGTGCACAAGAAATGTCAAGTTTGGAGTGTTACAAGTTTGTAGGGCAAAGAGAACCCAAATAAATTGAGTCCTAACCCAAACTTCTCACTCAACCAAATAAAAAAGGGATAAAAAAATAAACCCTAACTGTAACCTAACACGCACACACATGGAGAGAGTGAGAGATAGAGCAGCTAAGAAAGAGAAGAAGATGAGATGGCGGAGACAGAGGCTCGGCTCCAGCAGCGGCGCGCGAATGGCGTGGCGTGACGACGACGTTGTTTGTAGAGAGGAAATAAAAGAAATGAAAAAAGAGAGATCCTTTGCTAGACATGAAATCTCAAAAGGGGAATTTGAGTTGATGACTCCATTGAAGGCATGGTGAGGTCATAAACCATATTTAAATTCAAATACAAGTTCAATTTACAAATTATAGTAGTTGTTGATGGTTTTGGTGTGAATTAATTAGAAGGATTGATTCATGACTTATTGGAAATGGTTTTATAAACAACTCCAAGTGATTTTACTTGACTTAAGACTAATGTAGGTTACATAAAGGGGAACTCATGCTATTGTACACCAAGTGTTTGTTAAAATGCTCAAAAGAGACCCTACACATCCCAAACAAAGTCTTGAAAAAAGGAATTTGTGATTTTAGTAGTAAACATAGATTTCAAATTGACTTCCATGGATTCTTCGGCTAAAAAAAAAAAGTTGTCAGACTCAAATAGAGTTCTATGAGCTCTAAATTTGTTTAAAACTCATGGTTGGTCAAATTAATTATAAAATGAATGTTTTACATGTTTTAAACGAGCCTTTTTGGCTATTTCACTCTATTTTTAACCCGACAAGACAACTAAATAGGACGAAACTTCATGTATTTCAAGTCGTTGTTATGATTTTTAAGTTAAACTTATTCATAGTGAGATACATTGGTTCAAATGAACTAAACGTGAATCAATTTATGGACTTCAACCATGTCATAAATATTGACTCTTGAAAGATCATTTTTATCTATTTGAATTTTGTTTAAGCCTTCTTTATTGAATGTAGTTGGGAATAATCATTTTGGATGAGTTTTAAAGAAAAATCGAGGCATGAAAGAAACTTTGATTGATTTCTTGAAAAGTAAACTTATTTCGATTAAGTCATGGATTCTTAAACAAATGCTATGATTTTGGAGTTTTGAGTCAAACTTGACTCTTTGGTTGTGAGTTAGTCGATTTCATTTGATTTGTGTTGGAAGTCAAGTTATTATAGGATTTTCTTATTTTATTTCGTTGCATTCTTTATCGCACTTGAATTATTGGTCTTAATTTGAAAGAGAATTTTTAAAAGTCGAGAATGACTTAAGTAACTTAATTGAGAATAAATATAAGTCTTAAATGGTCTAAACTACTCTAAATGAGTTGTGAATGACTCTAAAGAATTTGTGCTATACTTATACGCTTGTGGATACGCGACGAAGACTCTTGCTATTCAAATGATTACTTTGAAGTGGCGGCCTATGTGAATCTAAGGTAAGTAAAACCAGCTAGGAAATGTACAATAGTTCATTTGATATTTTATTGATATTGTATTATGTCCCTTCCTTAGAATTCCCACCCACTTATGAGTGTCCAAGGGCCAAGTGAGTTATACGAGTGTCTCTGATTGGAGTGGTTACCGGCTTGCAACTGGGGCCATGACCTCGAGTCACTTGAGTGTTTAGTTGGAATGAGATGTGTTTTATCCAGGGCACCATTGATATCTCTCATTCGCGACGGTTTAGGTACAACAGGCGATGCCGCATCCTGGGACCCGAGTCTATTTGGCGTTGCCAAGACTCTATAACCCCGACCCTGTGGCACCCACACTCGGTGGTCTTGGACTACTTGAGCACCTCTCTATTGTTTCCTTTGACACTCATTTCTCGTTGTACTTTCATTTTTACAGTCTTATTATCATGTATTCCATATAGCTTTCTTTCTATCCGCATGACTTTTAGACTACTTCATTTATTTTGAATTACTGTTTAGATCTTACTGGCTTATACTTACTAGACTCGGCATTCTTGCATTTGACCGAGTGCGAATCCGCAGACGAGCAAGGCCAAGACGCTGACACTTGGCGATCTACTCTGAGGATATCAGAGCGGCCCTCCTTTGCACACTTTTGTAGGTTTTTGACTTTTTGTATTACTTATATATATGTTGTTATCACACTTGGGATACTTATTTGGGTTGAGAGATACACACGACTGGTATATCATTTTTGCTTAGTTATAATACTCCACACAAGATATACATGAATGTACATGTTTATAGGGTTCTATAATTAGGTTGTCCAACTCTTTACATTATTGTTGAGGTATTTAATGTATTAATTGTTTCCGCTAAATTGTAAAATTTGAAAAATACTAATAACTCAACTTAAAGTTTTGAATTTAATTATAATGATGGATTGGAAGGCTGACTAGGTCTTCGTTGACCTTGCGAGACTGGCTCGGGGGTCCACGTGGGCTTAGGCCGGGCGGGGCCCAGTTTGTGGGAAATTGGGGCCGTCACAACCACCACCTAGAAACCTTAGTTTTTAAAAATAAAGTCATCATCTATATCGAAAATGAGTTGGAATTCGAGGGTTGTAAATAGGGATGATTCGATTGTAAGTTTTGGGGGTGAAATCAATTTAGAGCTCTACACCATAACTTGGTGACTCAAACATACCTAATACAACTTTAATTGACATTAGGGACTTTAGGGACCATAGGTCGGGTACTGAAGAGCTAGGCAAGGTCAAATTCGAGAGTCTGGGTAATTCGGGTGTTTATCAAGGTGCATAAACCCATTGGATGCCTCACATAATTCATGGTTTTGTTTTATCGATATCAAATTACATGTGTGACTGCTGATGGGCATATATGAGTTTTCACTCTAATTCAATTACGTATATATTGGTTATGACTAAATCATTTGCATGGGTTTGTTTTTTTTTAGCGCTCGTGTTGAAGGCAGTAGAATGTATCTACACCGTCGGGAGGGATGTAAGATGTTCCCTTAACTTGAAATAGCGTTTGGAAGGGGTTCATCCATTAATCGTTGTTAAGGTTTAGTCACTGTAAGTCTGCAAGTGTAGACGTAGTTCCTGCCCTATTTTATCGACATACCGGTCAATTTAGGTCGGTGTTTTCTTATATTCATTCGCTTGTTTATTTACTACTACTCTAATTTCGAGCCTGCTTATTTTGTATGTGTTGTTACATTACTCGTTGCTGTTTTTGCTTGTCGTATGCTACCTACATTCATGGGAGTATGATTTACTTTTGTCAGATGTCATATTCAAATGTCTTGTAGTTTATCAGTTTATTCATGAATATTATGTAGACTTATCTTGGGACTTTGTTCACTGGACTCGTCACTGTATTTATTGGGTGATCGAGTGCAGATACTTCGACAAGCAAGGGCAATGACGAGAATGTATTAGGCGACTACCCTTGATATATTAACACCAGCGTTTGATTATATTATGCATGGATTTACCTTTCATTAGATTTTGGGGATTGTAGAGCACTGAATACATGTATATGGATCATTTGTCGTACTTATTTCTCCTTTGATATATATATATATATATATATATATGATATATTTTTGATGGGTTTTCCACTACTTAGGATTGTTAAATATTGCATAATTTATTCACTTAAAGACTTCTGATATAAAATTGTATTAATACTTGATAAACTAATTAACCGACTAAATTTAAATCACTAATAATAATATGAAGATTAATTAGCTAAGTTAGAGTTTAATGTAAAACTTGTAAGAAATCAATTAGGTCGTGGGGGCATTGCAGATAAGCATGCTACTACATGGCGAGGCTTATTGACATGTGATGCGACATGGTGGGTTCTACAACAGCCTCGAAGTTTGAGACAGAAATGCAGACTGGACAAAGTTGTGGGCAGAAGAGACAAAGAGATCAAGATGATACAAAATATAGATAGCGCGGTTGAGGTCGTATGGATGATATCGGAGAGTCAGAGCTTATGTTGTGTCAGCACTACCAGCGCCACTACAGAAAGACTCACGACCAGGGAGGTAGGGACAGAATATCATAGGGTAAGGGCTAGGGGCAGGCATGACCAAGATGGAGAACTACTTGTTGGCGATTTGGGCAGGAGGGTCATATCAAAAGGGACTGTCCACGGAGATCGGCGACTCCAACAACATGGACATTGGTTCAAACTCGATAGCCTGTGCATGTGGTGAGTGAGCCAGGCCGGGAGACTTCCCAAACTGCGGGTTCAGGGTATGTGATTTAAAATTTTGAATAATTGTTGTTAAAGTTTATGCATGCATGGTAAGTTAAGGTAGGTCATGGTATGTAATGGTATATCATGGTATAGATGGTTAAGTCTATTATGTTGTTATACATGATAAGAAAGGTTTACAATTACCTGGTGTCAGGTAACTAAGTTAGGGAAACTTAGGCACAAAATTGAGATGAGAGTTGGTTACGGAGGTGTTGGAGAGCGTGAAGAATCATGATCACCTCGACGACACGAGCCTATGTCTTAGTACAACACTACGTCCCTTGTGATAGGTACGAGAGTAGGGGTGATCAAGGGTCCTTAGAATGACACTATCAAGGTTTGAGGCGTGGTCATATGGGGATAGGTTAGATGAACTAGAGTTTTCAAGAAATCTAAATTTCGAGGACGAAATATCCCGTAGTTGAGAAGAATTGTAATAACTTAAATTAATTAAGCTAGAATTAGTGTTAATCTAAAAAATTAATGGTCACAATTCAGGCTTTACATGGACAACTAGGTTGACTCGGACACGAGAACTGATGAAATATGTTATTTACAAATAACGGTTGTTATATTCGGTGTTTAAATCATTATTTATTGTATTGCATTGCATTGCATGTGCGTGCATTGTTATCAGGCGAGTTGATGTGACGGGGAATTACCTTAGGAAGCATGTGGATGCGGGAATCAGGTAGGTAACCCGGGGATGTTAGAATAGGCTAAGAACTAGAGTGTGATGTCTAATTAAACTATATCCTAAGTTAGCTGATTAAATAAAGCGAAATATGACGCACCTCAAGATGCGTGTCTAGGTGCGAGTCACAAGGTGTCGGGTAGTTATGGATTGGTGGGACCACTAATTTATTAATAAAAGTGTCTAAGAACACCAATCATATGTATTAATGTGCCTAAGTTATGTTAATTGATCAAATAAATGGTTGTCCTACGGTTTGAATATGAATTATTTAAACCTTTGATCAACCTATTGATGATCTCATATTGAAGAAACTAAGCATGATATGTCACTGATTTGTGTCACATTTGAGTCATAATGTTATTTGGACAGTTTAAATGAGAACTCTAGGATAGTCCTCGAGATACGTGTAACACATTAGATTACAAGGAGGCTATAAATATAATTGGACGAGTGGGAAATTAATGATTTTCAGTCACTTTCTCATGCGAATTAAAAAGAAATATGGGGAGGCAAAATTTGATGCTTTGAAGAGCTTGAATTGAGGGTTGGAGATCAAATTGAGAGATTAAAACATAAAGGTAATCATCTTCCCTACATATCCTCCATTAAATGAGTTAAAAATTGAGGTTTTTGGTATAAAATTATTTTCACACTTGAATTCTCTATATTTTCAGTGATCTTCATATGTGATTAAGGCAAATAAACCTATAAAACATGATTTGTAAACTGATTTTCATGATAATTGAGTTTTTGGTAAAATTAGGAAAACTATGAATGCATGTTGATTATGTCGATTTGTGCAAATTTTTTATTTAAATAAACTCAAATAGGTTATATTTATGATGGTTCATGGTTATTGATCGAGTTTTGAGGTTCTGGTAGGATTTGAAATCATTTAGGGATGATTTGTGGTGACTTGGGGGTGCAGAACTGCGTTTATGCAGTTCTGCTCGAGCGTGGAGTGCACTCCCCCTGGGCAACCCCCAATTTGAGTGACTTTCATAAAACAACCATTTCTCCATTGTTTTAAGTCGGATTTTGACGTTTTACCTATCGTGGAAAAGCTAAGAGAAAACACAACCACCTAGAAACATTAGTTTTCAAAAATAAAGTAATAATCTATATCAAAAATGGGTTGGAAGTTAAGGGTTGTGAATATGGTTGATTCGACGGTAAGTTTTGGGGCTGAAATTGATTTAGAGTTGTAGACCCTAACTTAATTACTCAAACACACATAACACAACTTGAATTGACATCAGAGACTTTAGGGACCATAGCTCGGGTATTGGAGAGCTATGCGGGGTTAGGTTCGGGAGTCCGGGGAAGTCAGAGCGTATTGAGGTGCATAAACCCATTAGAATGCGTCACAAAATTCATGGTTTTCTTTTATAGATGTCGGATTACATTTGTAACTGCTGGTGGGTACACTTGGGTTTTGTAACAGCCCCAAATCCCGAGGTCGCCATGGGAGGCGCTGCCCCAGCGGTCTGTCGGATCCTTGACCCATTGGGTCGCACGCGCCACTGACGCCCTTTGCTACAACAACACGACTCCTCGATATGCGTGTTAAGTCCCATAGTTAAGCAATTTAGTTCAACAATTTAATCATTAAAACAACAGCGGAAGTCTTAAATTTAAAACGAGTAAAACAATTAAATTTATTATCGTATAAAACACCATTTTAAGAGCAACACATATTGTGGAAAACCCGGGGAAAGTACTATGTACATATGCGACAATATTAAACAGTAATATATACAAATATAATATCTATTCAATCTCCCATTTCCCAAAAGTAAGCAAAACATCAAAATCGCACATACTAGTAGGTCCTTGACCGCAGACAGTCAGATAAAGTCGTCCAAAATCTCCTTGCCCCTACTAGCAGGGTTTGCGCTCGACCATCACAAAAAGGAAGATGGGGAGTACAGTTAGTAAGATTCCAACAAAGTACACCGAGCATTTATAGGAGCATAAATAGATATCAATAACCATGTCAATTAATCATGTGGAAACTAAACATGCAACTGTACTAAGATCATCACATGAATAAATAACACGAGAGAAACAAATCGTGTACTCCTCCCGGTCACACAAACTGTACGTCGAACCCCCAGGATCCTTTCGGTGGGTGCCCCACTTCCTTTCACCTGATTTCCATACCCCCAGGATCCTTTTAGTGGAAGCCCCCAATTCCTTTCACCTGATAACCCGCGTACAGCCTAGTGTGCCATAAGTACAACACGAATATCAAAAGTCTCAACCCCTAACCCAAATGCGTCACGAAAATCAATAACAAGGAATAGGGGGAATAACATCCAATAATCACGAACATGAAATCAATGATAGAAAAGTAAACCCTCAGTGACTTTTAGATGGAATCTTACGTACCTCAAAACGCTCTCGCTCGCGTCTCGATATGTGCACATGACACCTGACTATAGCATCCTAAGTCCCTGGTGTCCATTCGTACATTTAGCTACTAAATCATGCAAATCACAATTGAAAATTAGGTGAAATACATCTCACCTTCATCGCGTCGTCGACATCCGTCGATTCGCATCTCCGATCAGTCCGACGACGCCATCGCGTTGTTCACCGCGCCACCGCGCAGCTGCCGGCGTCATCGTTGCGCCACCGCCTCTCGCCGGCGCCGCCTGCCATTCGCCGTCGCTGTTCCGTCGTGCCACCCTGCTCGTAGCGGCTGTCGTTTCGTCTTTGTCTCCTAGTTCTTTGCGCTTCGCTGGTCGGTCTTTTTCGTGCTTCGCCGTCAGTCAGCGGCTGCCGTCCGCCTCCACCATCTCCCGCCACCTTGCTCACAGTCGATCCTCTCCACCGCGCGGCCGCTGTTCGCGCCTCCTCACTGCGCCGATCTGTCAGCTGCTGCTCTCCCTGTGCGCCGTCGTTGGCCGTCCGCCGCCTCCGAGAGCCGCTGCTGCTCGGCGGCGTCGTCCGGATCTCAGTTCTTCGGTCCGCCACCTCTTCGTCCCCCTCGCCAGCTCTCTCTTTCTCTTTCTCTCCGCTCTATTTCTCTCCTCTCCATATCTCTCTTTTCTTCTCTCATTCTCACTGGTTTTTCTCTCTCTCTCTCTCTCTCTTACTTTTCTTTTCTTTTCTCTCTTCTTTTATATATATATATGTATATATATACACGTATATACATTTCTTTTTTATTTCAAAATCAAAAGTTTCACCGAGATTAGTGCAACACGAATCTCGAGGCAAACTCAATAATTTCACATCTTTGTCCACCGCCTCTATGCTTGACCAAAATTGTCTCGAGTCTTGCAAATTTACGTATTTCGAGACAAATCAAAAACATATTTATTTTTATGCTTTCCTTAAAACAAAACTGACCAGTGTGCATCTCGAGGCTCCAACCCGCCTCATTTCTAAAATTTTGATACTCGCGCTACACGCATCACGACACATATCCAATGTACACATTAAAATCACATAACGCGACTATCTCGATCCCACGTTGGCACGCGACTCGAGACGCGTCCCCGTTCGTGTTTTGGCTCACCGAATTCTTCGCGTATACGCTTCTCAACTATTTGCATTATAATCTCAAATTGAATATTATAAAATTTCTAGGAGTCTCCCCCAAGATGTAGACATACGTATTTCGGCAAGTGGGTCCCACATACGACCCTAAAATGACACGTGGCACGAGTTGAATTTTTCGGGCCGTTACAGGTTTTCACTTTAATTCAATTATGTATATATTGTTGTGGTTAAATCATTTGAATGGGTTTGCTTGTTTTTCTAGCGCTTGTGTTGACGATAGTAGAATGTATCTACGACCATCGGTAGGGATGTAAGATGTTCCCTTGACTTCAAATAGTTATGGAAGGGGTTCATATGTTAACCGTGGTTGGGGTTTAGTTATTGTAAGTTGGGGTTTAGTTATTGTAAGCCTGCAAGTATTTATGTGGTTCATGTCCCTTTTTATCAACATACCGCATGATTTAGGTCGGGGTTTTCTTACATTATTCGGTTGTTTATTTACTACTGCTTTATTTCCGAGTCTACTTATTTTGTATGTGTTGTTACATTACTCGTTGCTATTTTTGCTTCTTGTATGTTGCCTACATTCATAGGAATATGACTTACTATTGCCAAATGTTATATTCGCATGTCTCGTAGTTTTACAGTTTATTCATGAATATTGTGTGAACTTCTTTAGGGATTTTACTCATTGGAGTCGTCACTGTATTTGTTTGGTAAATGAGTCCAGGTTCTTTGACGAGCAAGGGCAAGTGCAATGGCAATGGCAAGGAGGTATTGGGTAACTACTTCTGAAATAGTGACGATAGATCATTTCTTATTGTAGTATGTATGTATTTACCTTTCATTGGATTTTGGGGACTATAAAACACTGAATACATCTATACGAATTTTTTGCTGTACTTATTTTGCTTTTGATATATACATGATATCTTTTTGCCAAGTTTTCTACTACTTAAGATTGTTAAATCTTACATAATTTATTCACTTAAAGACTTACGCTATAAAATTATATTAATAATTGGTAAACTAATTAACCAGCTAAATTTAAATCACTAATAATAATATGAAGATTGATTATCTAAGTTAAAGTTTAATGTAAAACTTGTAAGAAATTAGTTAGTTTGTGAGGCATCGTAGATAAGCATGCCACTATGTGGCGAGGCTTGTTGACATGTGATGTGACGTGGCAAGTCCTACGGCGGCATCGGAGTTTGCGACCGCCATTGTAACAGTCCTCCAAGCCTCTAATGCTTAGCCTTAACCTATTGGCAAATCCCGTAATTCTTGACATAATCCCCTATGTTCGCCTTCATCCTCAGCCACCAAAATAGACATTTCATATCTTGATATATCTTGGTCCTGCCCGAATGAATGATATAACATAAGTGGTGAGCCTCCTAAAGTATCGTTGTACGTAATTTAGCCACTAATGGAATCCAAAGTCGTCCCCTATATCTCAAGTATGAGTCTGTTGACTAACTCCACTCTGGATGATCTGAACTCTTAGTCAACTCTTGACATCTCTGGAATTGCTCATTGACCCGGTGACCCCTTTAAAACCCTATGTAGAGTGACAAGCTGAGTCCTTATCAGTCCACAAATGTGTGCCTCTGTAGTAGTTAGAATATCAACTGAACCCATCATATATTATGCCTTTAGGAGTGCAAACTTATGTGTCATATTAAAAATAACTACCTTTGTGTTTGATCTATTATGGCTCAATGCGTTCACCACTACATTCGCCTTCCCCTGATGGTACTCTAAAGCGGAGTCATATAGGTAATACCGCCAAATCCTTAAGGATCTCTAGCCACCGACACTGTCTCATATTCAGGTCTTTCTGCGTAAAGAGATACTTTAAACTCTTAAGATCAATGAATAAAGTAAAAATTTTGCCATACAAGTAATACCGCCAAATTCTCAAAGCAAATACCACTGCCACTAATTCTAACTCATGAACCAGGTATTTCTTTTCATGAATCTTTAGCTGTCGAGGCGCGTAAGCAATCATACCGTCCCTTTGCATCAGAACACACCTTAATTCGACCTGTGACCTATAGGCATTCACGACCATGCACTTTCCTGCTTCTGGCCGTAGTAACACGAGAGATGTTGCCAATATATGCTTTGGTGTCATGAAAGCCTAATCACATTTCACATCCCACTCAAACCTGACATCCTTTTGAGTCGACATCGTTATCGGTGACGTAATCTTAAAGAAATTGCAAATGCATATTCAGTAGTACCATAGTAGATCAAGAAATCCGTGAATATCTGTCATCAACTGTGGGTATGTCAATCCATCACTGGCTGGACCTTCAAAAGATCCACTAAAACTCTATTAAACCCAATTACATGTCCGAAAAATCCGACCTCTGACAACCAGAACTCATACTTGTAAAACTTAGCATAAAGTCGGTGCTCTCTGTGTGTGTAAAACATTTTGAGATGACCCTCGTAATCCTCACAAGTCCTGGAGTAGATCAAAATATCATCTAAGAATGCAATCGAGAACCAGTATAAGTATTGTCTCAAAACACAGTGCATCAAGTCCATAAACATCGCTGACGGGTTTGTTAGCCCAAGCGGTATGACGGCAAACTCGTAATGACTATATCATATTTTGAATGCAGTCTTCTCTTTGTCCTCATTCCTGATCCTAAGTTGGTGGTACCCTGAGCTTAAGTCAATCTTTAAAAACCACAGTGCACTTCTTAACTGATCAAACAAGACATCTATTCGGGGAAGTGGATACTTGTTCTTGATCGCAACGTGACTCAACTGCCTATAATTGATGTAAAGTCTCAAATTCCCATATTTCTTCTTCGCAAACTGTGCTAGAACGCCCCATTGAGACATGCTAGGATGAATAAATCTTAAATTTGTCAACTTCTCAAGTTGGGTCCTCAATTCCTCTAACTCATTTGGTGTCATTCAGTATAGAGGTATCAAAATCGATTTCGTACCAAAGACTGGGTTGATAATAAATTCGATCTCTCATGGTGGTGGTAATTTGGGTAAATACTTAGGGAACATATTTGAGAACTCGAACACCATGAGCAATTCCTCAATAGTCGCCACCGATTTCTTTGATGTACTCAGAATACTAACGAATGTCTTCATCTCTTGACTCGTTACTACTCTGCCTTAGGTACTTTGAAGCTCCATCAAATCACCGCGAAAACTGAACTATGACTGCATATGACTCCAGAATGTGACTATCTTACTGAAGCAATCCGACTAAACGTGATAGGGTGCTAGCCAGTCCATCCCCAATAACGCGTCAAACTCTAAAAACTTTAGTACTATAAGGTCTATAGGTATCTCACGTCCCTCTTTCTTGATGGTGCAACCATCACAGATCATATTAGGGTACATCTTGTCCCATGCAACCGTCTTAAGGATCAAGTAGATGCTAAGCCTAATGGGTCTCAACCTAACATATCTACCATTCATCTAGAAAAAAATGATAGTCGAACCATAATCAATTAAAATGTGCATCATGTGATGATAAATATAAATCATACCCTCTATAAGGTGTCGTGTGACATACCCTTTCTTAAAAACAAGGCACCACTCGACCAAATCTCGTAATTAAGCCTCAATCTCAGCCGCATAAGACTTGACAACATATTAGTCAACCTTTTTATCATACTTTCATCATTAAATGAGTTCAGGATAAGTAATATACATGTCACATTATTATTGAATTTCAGAGTTAATTAAAAATTTTACAGTTATAAAAGTTCTAGCGAAAGTCTTAATAATTAAGCGGAAGCAATTATTTAAAAACCCCAATTGTGGAAACCAGGAAAACAACATCACATGCATATAAATATCAAAAGGATGGTAAACAGTGTGATAACGAAGTCTTAAGTCGGGGAACTACAAGATAGGAAGATAGGAAGTAGAAAATCGACGAATATACAACCCCAAAATTAATAAAAAAGACAGTAAATAATACATCAAAGTCAAGACCTACAAGAAAGGAAGTAGAAAATCGACGAATGATCAGAGATGGTCGATGATCTTCTCCTTGCCCGGCCTACTGCTCGACCGATCTACACCTACTGTCATAAAAGGGTTGGTGAGTACAATAAGTAATAAAGTAATTCTTAGAGATTCTTATGAACATTTCCAAACATAATCGATTCATATTTAAAAGCGTAAATATAAAGAAAAAGTGTTGAAATGGAAATATGCTAGAAAATACCACAATTAAGCAAAATGAGACTGACACAGGCTAAGTAGTAATGATCTAGATCTGGTCGGTCTCGAGTCCTATCACAAAGGCCCTTTATTCCACTATTTCAAGGTGGAGCTGTACTTAACACCTCTATCAAAATTCAAAGTTGAGCTCTACGATTCCATGATCATTTATATCTCAATCTTCAAAGGCAGAGCTGAGCTCCATGCTTATGTAAATCATTTATATATACATACTTGGCAACTACCCTGGGTCCTATACCCCGTATGCGCGCAAGTGCAGTCCAGCGACCCCGTATGTCACGCATCTCATAATAGTGCAATGGACTCTAGATTCTACCACTACTTTGCAATTTCAAGGAATGACTCGCATTAAGGATTTTAAAACAAAGCAATATGCTTCAAAGCCAACATTCAAAGAATATAAGTCCATATATATACACTCCAATTTTCATTACTCCAATCCTAATAATATGCTATTCTCGATCACACTTTCAACAGAACAGTAAGACATGTGACACGAGAATAGAGTCAATGATTTCACAAAGTAAATGATATCATGAAAAAGACACCCATATAATGAGTAGAATAAGTAACAATTTCATGATATCATAATATAAGGCATTTTATAGTCAACTAGACAATAAAACAGAATATAATTGAAATGAAATGTAAATAAGAACCTCAACAAGATTACTTACAAGTCACGCAATGTTTTCCTAGTTTAACCGACCTCCCGACACCCCAAAATGCGTACCTGAACTCTCCAGACTCTTCCCTAGGCTCCTGGTATACTTTAGTACATATTAAAGTGTGTTTAGACCCTTAGTTTGGGTTTTAAGCTAAACTAGATAAGTTAAGTGTATTTTGAAATAGTGCATATTTTTGTGCTGTCAGAGTATCCAGCGCACCAGGTAGTTTACCTAGTGCGCTAATGACCCTCTTAACCCGCTCGAAGTTTTTTCTAGCACGATGGAACCCAAAATTCTGCAACGAGAATTCTTAGTTTCCACTTGAGAATGATTCCTCCAAAGCCTTGGATCCTCATTCTCCACCACCAAAGATTCGTAACATCCTCCTCCATCAAACATACACTAGGCACTTCGTGTAATTCATCGATTACATCAAAATTTGGAGATTTGAACATGCATTTAGCTGAAAAATTCAAGAACACTTAAGACTTCAAAAATTCATTGCTTTATCAAAACAAAACCAATTTTCAAAATTATTGATAGCTAGAATATTAGAAAATCTCAAAAAATTCAAATATGCAAATGGATTTTGAAAATAATGCATCTTGGGCACTGAGTTTTTATAAATTCGAGTTTCATTGGAATGAACCCAATTTTAAGCAAAACTTGAAATCTTTAAAATTGGGCTTCAAATATCTAACCAAAGCTTCCATTTGAACATTTTTAACCTATAAAATGCTTTGAAATTGAATAAAAGAAATCACCCTTTGATTTCATGCCTACAACTCGTGAAAATAAAAGCATAAGTTGGTAGATGCATTACCTAGGGTTGTATGTTGTTATCTACATTTGAGTTATTTCCTTTAATGGCGAAATTCCCCTCTTGAAACCCCAATTCCAGCAGCTAAATCACCTAAGAAATTCCTCTCTTAATGGATCTATGATTTGCATGTTCATCCCAAGCACTTATTGATAGGTAGGATTGATTTATAGCCATTGATCGTTATGTACACACTCATCTAGAGACTAATCCAATGGCTTTCATTTTGTTTCAAATCCATTAACTCTTCACTAACTCACCCTTGCTAACACCAATTCATACTCATCTAGAGACTAATCTAATGGCTTTCATTTTGTATTATTTCATTTAATGGTGAGCCATTTATCTAATGGCTTTCATTTATTTAATTAGATGTATTAATATGGCTATAATTAATTAATATGGCTCGAGATGTGTGCAGTTGTGGGACCGGGTGGCTATTGTTTTATTTTACTTAGGCTACATTTCTGATTAATTAATTATAGCCATATTAATACATTTAATTAAATAAATGACTCACCATGTCACTCTCCACCCGGTCCCACGACTGCACACATCTTGAGGCATGTCCCTACTCACGTATCGACACTTATAAATAATAAGTAGAGGTGACTTAGTAGTCTACACATGTATGATACACTAGGAAATCATCACACAAATCTAACATATAGCTCGGCCACACGCCTCGGTCAGTGTGCGTATCACGATGCGGGTCTTACGTCACGGGTCGGTGATCCTGATTAAAGATTTAAAACACGATTTGAAACTTGGGTCGTGGCAAATCTTCCTAACTAATGGGAATTTTGTCATTGAAATTAAAACTCAAGTTAAGTTTATACTCGACTAAAAAAGGTACAGGAATATGTTCATTATGTAGTCTTCCCACTCCCAAATGAGATTCACATCATCATGGAACTGCCACTTGAGGAGTACTTTCGGGACAAACTTGTTCCTTAATTGTTGTACCCTTCAATCCAGTATCTGAATAGGCTGCTCCTCATAAGAAATATTGCGACTCAGGTCGATCTGACTTAATTCAACCATCGATCGTGCTCTTGCCCTCAACTCAGCTAGTCGTAACATCGATATATGAAAAATCAGATGAATCCCTGTCATCTGTGGATGCATATCAAACTCGTATGTAACCTTCCCAACCTATTTTTTAATTTTGAAAGGCACGATAAATCTTGGTGCAAGCTTTCCTTTCACCTTAAGTCTTTGAAGACCCTTTCAAGGGGAATCTTTTAAATAAACAAAACCTCCCCCAGTGTACATGAGATCACCACGATACTTGTTAGCATATTTCTTATGTCTCTCATGGGTACCTTTGAGTCTATGACGAATCAATTTGACATTCTCCATGTGGTCAACAACAATCTTAGTCCCTATAATCTCTCGGTCCTCCGGCTCAATCGAACACGATGGCGAACGGCACAGCCTGCCATATAAAGCCTTAAATGATGCCATTTCAATATTGGCCCGATAACTGTTATTGTAAGCAAACTCACAAAATAATAGGTAATCCTCCTAAGATTCGCCAAACTCTAATACACAAGCACAAAGCATGTCTTCGAAGACTTGAATCAACCTTTTAGTGCCCGTCAGTCTGAGGATGAAAAGTTGTAATGAACTGTAGGCGGTACCATATTACTTCTATATACTCTGCCATATCCTAGACGTATACATAGCATCTCTGTCTCACGTGATCGTCAATGGTACTTCATGCATCCTAATAATCTCTCTCACAAATAGTACACTCTGTTGATCAAAGGTGTAGTTCGTTGCTACTACCATGAAATGAACAGACTTCATCAGTATGTTAACTATCACCTATATCGAATCATTTCTCCTGGCAGTCCTCGGCAGTCCTCTGACAAAATCCATAGAGCGGTCTTCCCACTTTCGTCGTGGAATGAGAAGTGGCTATAACAACCCTCTAGGTCTGCGATGCTCAACCTTCACCTACTGACAGATCCCATAATTCTTGATGAACTCAGACACATCCGCCTTCATCCCAGGCCATTAGAAATGACTCATCATGTCATGGTACATTTTGGTCCTACCGGATTAATGGTGAATCGGGAACAGCGTGACTCCTGAAGAATCTCATATCTCAGCTCGACAACTGATGGTATCCACAGTCTGCCTATATATATCTCATACACTGATCTGACGTCTTTGTCCAGTCAACACAATCTGTACTCTACGCTAACTCACTGAACCTCGGGTACAACCTGTAACGGCCCGAAAATTCGACTCGTGCCACGTGTCATTTTAGGGCCGTATGTGGGACCCACTTGCCGAAATACGTATGCGTATACGCGAAGAATTCAAAGAGCCGAAACACGAACGGGGAAACGTCTCGAATTGCGTGCCAACGTGGGATCGAGATAGTCGTGTTATGTGGTTTTAATGTGTACATTGGATACGCCTCGTTATTCGTGTAGCGCGAGTATCGAAATTTTGAAAGTGAGGCGGGTTGATGCCTCGAGATGCGCGCTGTTCAGATTTTTAAGGAAAGCATAAAAAAATAAATAAGTTTTTGGATTTGTCTCGAAATACGTAAATTTGCGAGACTTAAGATAATTTTGGTCAAGCATAGAGGTGGTGGACAAAGAGGTGAAATTATTGAGGTTGCATTGATATTCGTGCAACACGAATCTCGAGAACACTTTTGATTTGAAAATCAAAAGTAGAAAATGTAAATATATATATATATATTATATATATATATATATATATATATATTATATATATATATATATATATATATATATATAAATATATATATATATATATAAAGGAAGAGAGAGAGAAAGACCAGAGAGGTCGTGAGAGTGAGAGATTGGGGAGAGAAGGAAGACGACGGAGAGTGAGGGCTGAGCCGGCGACAGCGACCGGATCCGAGACGACGCCGGCAGCGGCTCGCGGAGGCGTCGGACTGCTCCAGCGACGCGGGCGGTGGCCGGCAGCGAGGAGGCGGTGATGCAGCTGCGCGACGAGGGGACTGCTGGACGGCGGCGAGCGGCGTGGCTGCCGGGCTGCGCGGGGGAGACGACGGAGCGGCTCCAGCGACGCGGCGGACGGATCGGCACCGGCGAGGAGGCGGACCAGTAGGGAGAGCGGCGGTGGGTTTCGCGGCTGGCGGCGGGGCTGCTCGACGGTGGCGGCGCGCAGGGAGCGCGGAGCAGCAGCGGCGCGCACTAGCGGCAGCGGCGGCGGATCTGGCGGCAGCCGGCGACTCCGGCGAGGGCGGCGGCGGCGGCGGCCAGCGAGGGCGCCGGCGAGCGGCCGACGGTGACGACGGCAGCGGCGCCGTGACGACGGCAGCGTCGACGCGACAGCGCGGCGCGGCAACGACGCGGTGAACTGCGCGGAGGCGTTGTCGAACCGATCGGATGCGCGAATCGACGAATGTCGACGAAGTGATTGAGGCGAGGTATATTTCACCTATTTTTATTTGCGATTTATTTGATTTAGTAGCTAAATGGTAGGAATGGACACCAGGGACTTAGGATGCTACAGTCAGGTGTCGGGTGCGCATATCGAGATGCGTGCGAGTGCGTTTTGAGGTACGTAAGATTCCTTCTGAAAGTCGCTGAGGGTTTATGTTTCTATCATTGATATCCTATTCGTGATTGTTGGCTTCTATTTGCTTATTCCTTGTTATTGTTGAATGTTATCCCCCCTGTTCCTTGTTATTGATTTCCGTGACGCATTTGGGTTGGGGGTCGAGATTCTTGCTATTCGTGTTGTACTTGTGGCACACTAGGCTGTACGCGGGTAACCAGGTGAAAGGAAGTGGGTGTTTCAACTGAAAGGATCCTGTGCGGTGCCAGTCCGTAGGTTTCGGGGCCTGCGGGTACCTGTCGGCGGGCTAGGCCGTATCAGGTGAAAGGGAAGGGGCGTATATCCAGGGGTTTCCTCTAAGAGGTCCTGCGATAGCCTTGGCGTGCACCAGGGGGGCTTCGTGCCATATCCTCTAAGAGGTCCTGGGCCGTTATACACTGAAAGGATCCTGGGGGTTTGTCGTACAGTTTAGTGTGACCGGGAGGAGTACACGGTTTGTTTCTCATGTTATTTATTCATGTGATGATTTTAGCACAGTTGACTGTTTAGTTCGCATGATTAATTGACATGTTTATTGATATTGACTATATTTCTCATAAATGCTCGGTGTACTTTGTTGGAATCTTACTAACTCTACTCCCCATCTTCCTTTTTGTGATGGGCGAGTGCAGACCCTGCTAGTAGGGGCAAGGACAGGTTGGGCGACTTATTCTGACTGCCCGCGGTTGAGGACCTACCAGTACGTGATTATTTTGATGTTTTGATTTCTTTTGAGAAATAGGAGACTGAGTAGATACTGTACTCGTATATATTATTGTTTAATATTGTCGCATATATATACGGAGTATTTTCCCCGGGTTTTCCACATTATGAGCTGCTCTTATAAAATAATGCTTAATACGATAATGAATTTAATTGTTTTATTTGGTTTTAAATTAAGACTTCCGCTGTTGAAAGTTTAATGAACACGCGTATCGAGGAGTCGTGTTAACACGCATATCGATGAGTCGTGTTGTGGAAAATGGCGTCAGTGGCGTGTGCGACCCAGTGGGTCAAGGATCGGATGGGACCGCTGGGCCAGCGCCTCCCCACGTGGCGGCCTCGGGATTTGGAGCCGTTACAAATGTAAATTGCGAGACTCGATATAATTTTGGTCAAGCATAGAGGTGGTGGACAAAGAGGTGAAATTATTGAGGTTGCATTGATATTCGTGCAACACGAATCTCGAGAACACTTTTGATTTGAAAATCAAAAGTAGAAAATGTAAATATATAATATATATAAAGGAAGAGCGAGAAAAGAAAAAGATGAGAAGAGAGAGAAAAAGAGATCCGAAGAGAGAGATCGTGATGGAGGGAGAGGAAGAAGAAGGAGAGGCGGCGGAGACAAAGGCGCGCATGATGGCGTTGAGGGAAGTCGCGACGCGGCTGCGAGGCCGAGGACGTGGCCGGCGAGGAGCGAAGATCGGCGCGCAGGAGAGATCGCGCGAGGAGATCAGCGAGGGGGCGGCAGCGTGCGTGGGCAGTGCCGGCAGCAGCGCGGCAGCAGAGAGTCGCAGCGCGAAGCGATGTCGGTAGGGCGCGCGGAAGCAGCAGAACGGCAGCAGCAGCAGCAGCTAGCTAGCGAAAGGTGGCGGCGGTGGGGCTGGCGGACGGAGGTGGCTCGCGGTGGAGACGCGGGCAGCGGCAGCGCGCAGCAGTGGTGGCGGTGCATGATCTGGCGCGATCGGCGGACTGGCGAAGCAGCGGCGGCGCGGCAGCGAATGGCAGCGCGCAGCGGCGAGGGCAGCGCGCGCGCGCTGCGCAGCAGTGGCCCGGCGGCAGCGGCGCTATGATAACGGCAACAGCGTCAGCGCAGCAAGCGACGTTAGCTCGGTAGCAGCGGCGACGCGGTAGGCGTTGTCGGACCGATCGGATGCGCGAATCGACGAATGTCGACGACGCGATTAAGGGACTTAGGATGCTACAGTCAGGTGTCGGGTGCGCATATCGAGATGCGTGCGAGTGCGTGTTTGAGGTACGTAAGATTCCTTCTGAAAGTCGCTGAGGGTTTATGTTTCTATCATTGATATCCTATTCGTGATTGTTGGCTTCTATTTGCTTATTCCTTGTTATTGTTGAATGTTATCCCCCTTGTTCCTTGTTGATTTTCGTGACGCATTTGGGTTGGGGGTCGAGATTCTTGCTATTCGTGTTGTACTTATGGCACACTAGGCTGTACGCGGGTAACCAGGTGAAAGGAAGTGGGTGTTTCAACTGAAAGGATCCTGTGCAGTGCCAGTCCGGAGTGGTTTCGGGGCCTGTGGAGGTGCGCGAGGTTTCCTCATAAGCGCCACAGGTACCTGTCGCCGGCCGGGCGTTACGAGGTGAAGGGAAGGGCGTATATCCAGGGGTTTCCTCTAAGAGGTCCTGCGATAGCCTTGGCGTGTACCAGGGGGGCTTCGGCCAATCCTCTAAGAGGTCCTGGGCCGTTACACACTGAAAGGATCCTCGGGGTTTGTCGTACAGTTTAGTGTGACCGGGAGGAGTACACGGGTTGTTTCTCATGTTATTTACTCATGTGATGATCTTAGCACAGTTGACTGTTTAGTTCGCATGATTAATTGACATGTTTATTGATATCGTCTATATTTCTCCTAAATGCTCGGTGTACTTTGTTGGAATCTTACTAACTGTACTCCCCATCTTCCTTTTTGTGATGGGCGAGTGCAGACCCTGCTAGTAGGGGCAAGGACATTTTGGACGACTTTATCGGAATGCCCGCGGTCGAGGACCTACTAGTACGTGCTATTTTGATGTTTTGCTTTACTTTTGAGAAATGGGAGACTGAATAGACATGTACTCGTATATATTATGGTTTAATATTGTTGCATATATACGGAGTACTTTCCCTGGGTTTTCCACATTAGGAGCTGCTCTTATAAAATAATGCTTAATACGATAATGAAATTAATTGTTTTATTTGGTTTAAATTAAGACTTCCGCTGTTGAAAGTTTAATGAACACGCATATCGAGGAGTCGTGTTAACACGCATATCGAGGAGTCGTGTTGTGGAAAATGACGTCAGTGGCGCGTGCGACCCAGTGGATCAAGGATCAGACGGGACCGCTGGGCCAGCGCCTCCCCACGTGGCGACCTCGGGATTTGGGGCCGTTACACAACCTGTTGGTTCTCTGACCCTCCAACACTCTCTATGTAGACACGATCTATATTTTCATCTATACGTAAATCTCAACCTGAGTAGCTGTAGGAGCCTTCGACTAACATACTGTCACCGCTACCTCGAGTAACCTATACTTATGCGTCATTTGACATTTGGCAACCTCAACATCTCTAACCGGTATACAATATCCTAATCGGCGCATCCGTGACTATATTACCTTTTCCTGGGTGATACTCCAAGGAAAAGTCGTAGTCCTTTAGGAGCTCCAACCATCTACGGTGTCTCATATTCAACCCCTTTTGTATAAATTGATACTTCAGACTCTTGTGATAAGTAAAGAATGTAAATTTCTCTCCATACAGATGATGTATTAACTCCTTTAGCGCAAACACAATCGTTGCCAATTCCAAGTCATGTGTGGGATAGTTTTTCTCATGTATCTTCAACTATTTAGAGGCGTATGCAACAACTCCTCTGCCCTACATCAATACACAGCCTAAACCCATATGAGAAACATCTGTCCAGCCTTGGGCAATAACAATACTAGCACATTAGTCAACAATCTCTTCATATTTTTTATGAATTTTATGAGTGTTTTTGTTTATTTTTCTATATTTTCCTATAATTTAATTTATTTATTTTGTATTTACTTTTAATTTAAATAAATTTTTAATTAATTAATGGGGCTTGGGCCCACCTGAGCTGGGCCCGATTCAGTTCGGCCCAATTAGGTCGGGCTGGCCTAAGCCCGACCCAAGTTCACGAGCTCCCCATCCCCAAATCATTTTCTTAGGCAAAGTCCAATTGCAATTCTTGCTATTCGTCTATGCCCTTCCCCCCTTATTCTTCTCTTTTTATTTTTTTTAACTCTTTCCCTCTTCTTTTTCTTCTTTCTCTATTCATCATCAACATCATCATCAAAAAAACAACAACAACTCGTTTGGCACCCAAAGCCCCTAAAATTAAGCTTGAATTCATGAGAATTGAAGAAGAAAGTAAGGTAGAATCATTACCTAGGCTTGGATTGTGCTAGAGCTGGATCTTTGAACCTTGAATCCCTTGAGTTTGCACCCCAACTAGCCACGAAATCTCAAATTTCCAGCCCTTGTATGTTTATTTGATCAAGAACAAATATGCTCCAAATCAGCATGTTGAGCAAATGCACTAAGTCATTTCTTTATACTAGTCAGCCTATAGACTTAGCCCTTAATCAAGCCACACATTCATCTCGAGGTCCATCTATGGTCCCAGTTATGTCTATCCAAACCTTTGTGTCCATTTAGTGTCATTTTAAGTTACATTATCTTAGACTTAGCTTTTTAATGACTTAGCCAATACTTCCCACCATAGGCACATTAATCAAATTAACTAGCTTAGTCTTACTGTTAATTAATAATTTACACACCATAATTAGATTAAGGATTGTTTACTCGGGTACCAAGTGCCATCGTGCAACTGGAAGCGCATTGAGTCCATTCTTGGGCTATTTTGATTTATTCAACCTAGTTCAAGTCAATTAATATTTAGCTTAGGACTTTATTGGGTATTGGTATACTTATTCATCCAAGTTATTATTTCACTATCCCAAGCTATTTAAATTCTCATACCCGCATCTCACATATCTCGAGGCCCAACCTGCCGCACTCGTAACTCACACAAAAAGCGATAACAATGGTACGCATGTCGTAATGCTATAATTCATAGTAAAACAACAATATAAACAAGCATAACATAAATATAACTATTCACACTTGATCCTTGCACCCGAGTTCTTACCCAAAATTTACACGTCGACCCTAGTTATAGTTCATTAATCCTAGTAGTTAGGTTGCAATCTGGTTTAATTAGTTCGGGTCGTTATAATCTTCCCAACTAAAATAATTGTCCTAAAATTTGAATTTAAGGAGTTTTCCCAATCCAAATCAGATATGGTAGCTCTACTTGCACATGAGGTATTCTTTATTCTAACACTAACGATTAACTACGCCTCAATTACAAGTCCCCTTAAAAGTTCAATGAGTATGCCCTATAAAAGTGGAAACCTTCCACTCAAATAGGGTTTAAATTCTATATTCTCGATTTCTCTCGGTGCTAACACATTCCCTTTTTCTACTTACCTTGTAGTCTAGAGTGTCCGCGTATGTGTTTGATTTTACTTGTGTGATCCTCCGCATTCCTGAGGCTCTATCTTGACTTAACTATCAAGTATCGTATAATATTATTAAAGACCTAAACATGGTCTTACTACAAAGCCTCCATAAATTCTCAACTGATTTATGATTGGTAAATCTTATCTCAAGCGCTCACACAAGAAATTTATTTTCTCTGATCACTTGACTCCAATTAGGTGTCTTGGGAATATACATTAACCCTCATATCTAAACTTGGGTTAGAAGTATTATAATGAGACATAGGTGCGTGCCAAACTGATCCTGGAATAACTTCCATGGCGATACCTTCGCTCTTCTATCATGATCTCATCTTCGAAAGCCCCCAAAATTAAGCTTGCATTCATGAGAATTGAAGAAGAAAGTGAGGTAGAACCATTACCTAGGGTTGGATTGTGCTAAAGTTGGATCTAGGAACCATGAATCCCTTGAGTTTGCTCCCCAACTAGTTGCAAAATCTTAAAATTTTAGCCCTTGGATGTTCACTTGCTCAAGAACAAATATGCTCCTAATTTGCATGTTGAGCAAATGCACTTAGTCTTTTATTTATACTAGCTAGCCAATAGTCTTAGCCCTTGATCAAGTCACACACTCATCTCGAAGTCCATCCATGGTCCTATTTATGTCCATCCAAACCTTTGTGTCCACTTCATGTCCCTTTAAGTTACATTATTTTAGACTTAGCTTTTTAATGACTTAGCCAATACTTCCCAATATAGACACATTAATCAAATTAACTAGCTTAATCTTATGGTTAATTAATCATTTACATACCATAATTAGACTAAGTCTTGTTTACTTGGGTACCCGATGTCATCATGCAACTCGAGGTGAATTATGACTGCCCAATCGCACAAACTGGGCCCCGCCCGACATTAGACCTATGTGGACCCCGGTCAACTTTCGTTGAGTCAACCAATGCCTAGTCAGCCTCTATTTCAAATTGATTTTCCTTATTGTCCTTATTAGGGTTATAAAGTTCACGATGATAACTTTATTGTCGATTATAATAGTGGAAGCAATTTAGAACAATTTAAACAACATTGCTGATAATTAGAATTATAGTTGGGACAACCTATGTGTGGAAATCGTATAAACGGTGTGATATCATGCACATAATTGGTGATAAAGAGCACAATACGCATATACATGTATCATCAAGTGTATCTCACATCCTCAAGTGCCCAAAAACATAAGAATATCATGAATACATATTCATATATATAACAAAATGACAAAAAACCTACGAAGTAAGAGTAATGGGGCTAACTCTGAGGGTAGCTCAGAGGGAATCACCGAGTACATGCTCCTTCCCTTACTACTCGAAGGACCTGCAATTGTCAGCAACAATAGAGCTAATTTTAGTAAGTGCTAGAAGAGATTCAACAGTATTTCTGAGTAATGAATTACAATAGTCTCTAAATCATGTGGGTATTTAAATAAAGCTCTAAATAAAATGACAAAGTATATGATAAATAGACTAATCAAGTAAGTAGTGAAAATCAATTGGCATATAAGCAAAAGATAGGTGAATAGGCAACTCGATCCAAATTGTAGGTCTTTAAACCATAACACAGCTTGAAGTTAACACAGCGAGCCCAAGGCCACTTCCAACTGCCCCGACATGATATTCTTGGCACTGTGAACTCATTAAGTTACATTCAAAAGCCCCTAAACTATTAAGGTAAGCCACGGTGACCCTGAATGCTTTATCCCTTAAATAGTCCTCAACGAGAATCCACAGTGACTCCCGATGCTTAACCCGCGGGTTGACACAACTGGTGGATTAGCTAGACCCTATGCCACTGGAAACAAGAATGGAATACAAGTATGGCATGTTTTTCAAGAGATTAACAATAAAAAGTTGAAAATAAATCATGTTGACGCTCATAGTGGTTACTTACCTCAAAATGCAATAATATCTGAGATAAATGTGGCTCCCACCTGCCCGTTCTAAACTCTCGATACCCGGCACTGATGCTCTAGGCTCCTAGTACCTATTAGAGTTCATTTAGTATGTGTTAGAGCTTATTTAAGTTTTATTATCTTAGTTCATTATAAAACAACCCAATGTCTTTCTATTTAACTTAGATCAAATCACAACTTCAATGTGTCCTAAATAAGTTTATGTTATCTTCGGGGTCTTTAGTCACTTATTCTTACTATATACAAAGTCTCGATGCGAAGGTCTCTTTTAATTATTTTAAATACCCCTTTGACCCTAAACTTGGTGTTACAAGGTTGTAACATTTTTCCTATTGTTTTTAAGTGTTATTGAATCATCAAACTCTATAAAAAATCATTTCAAGTTAATTTAATGCATTGGTTTGCAAAACAGACCCTTAGGACCTTATAATAATTTCAAAAACTTGATTTTATGCAACTTGAAATACCGCTAAAACATTCATAGAAATTTTAAAAATTCTTGGTGTTGCTTCATTGAAGTTTATTAACGTTAAACCAAGGTTGTTGGGTAATAAAATCTCATCGATATTATCAAAAACCAAATTTGAGACTCTAAGTAAAACTTTAAGTCCTTATTTTGTTGCAATGCGAGTTTAAGACTGAGTTAGACATGCCGAAAAATCATTAGAATTGGTGGAAACCTTCATAATGATCTAATAACATATATATTATGGAAATTTTGGTCCAATTCCGACATTGTTTGATGCTCGAAATGCGCTCAAACCTATTTCAGCTCAAAGTCCCAAAGTGTTATTCCTGTAGATAAACTCTAATTTTCAGCCAATTTTTGAAAAATTAAATGAATTGATTCTTAAGATCTAATGGTTCTAATTTTTGTAATTTCTCTAAGCTTCCCAACGATATGTGGAGTATGAAAACCCGAGTTAAAACGAATGAGGCATGACCATTTTATGAAAACTAATCAAATTAGTCCTGATGCTACCCAAAACATGGAGTGTGAGCGCGCTCCAGGGTCGAGCAGAATTGTAGAAATGCAGTTCTGCACTCCCAAATTGCCCTAAACTCATTCCTCAAGCCCTCATTCACACCATACCCCTAAGATTCGATCAAATACTCTTTTGGGCAATTCAAACAACATTAGATCATCATTAAACATCATCAATTGAGTCAATTAATCATGCATTTCCATTAGAACTACTCAAGAACGTCAATACCAAAACTTTGAGAATTAGTTCGAGGCGTCACAATAAATTGTATTTCTAAGTCAAGATTAAGGAGTTGTAAGTGACCTGGTTGTTGAGCGACAGTCGTGGTAAGTTTATAAAAGGATCAAGATTGAGATCAGTGTGAGAATAGTTAAGATTGACAAAAATCAAACGAAATAGACTTTATATATAAAATAAAATGAGACATTGATATGACTTATGACTGTTGGAAGTGACACAAACAGACTCCTTTAGTTAAGGTAGGGCACTGGAGAAGTTATGTATGACCAAAACTCCAAGTAACTCCATTTCATAATCACAATTCATTCACAGCGTAGAAGATCGGTGTAACGCATCCACCTATTTTTGAATAATCGAATGATTTGCTAATAATCAGTATAAAATAGTCTATGAAGTTTCATTGAAGTTAATTGGAGGCTAAAGTATAGGCAACTAAATGGTCAAGGAAATTCTCACATATGCATAAAAATGAAAATTTTAGGTTAACGAGTCTCAATCAAATTAGAACATCAAACTATAAATTTGATGGAAATTAATGTATCTTCCAAGGACTTTGTGATGAATTAAACTCCAAAAGCTGAAAGTTTTGAACCAAATTAGTATACAACTGATATCAATGAATATGTTGTATATTGGTTCAAATGTAGTGTTACACCATATGACTAGCCAGTAGTGACGTTTAAAGCACTAGTTATTGTAAATATGAGATTATGTAAGATGCTCGTATTTTGGTGAAGATATAAATGAAATGGGAAGATACACACCACTTACATGTGACTGCCCTAGTTCCCACAAACTAGGCCTCGCCCACCCTAGACCCACATAGACCCTGAGTCAACCCTAGCAAGGTCAACGCATGCCTAGTAAGCCTCCAATTCAATTGTTTTTATAAATTTCATATTTTAGAGTTGAGTTATTAAGTTATGCAAGTTCTAAAGTACTTACAACAAAAGTAAACTCAAAGCAATTATAATAACTCAAGAAAATAGATTCGGGACAACCTAAGGTGTGGAACCTTGTAAATGTATAGATAATCATGCTTATCTGGTGACAAAGTAGTGAGTCAATGTGATAATACATGAGTCTGGATCTCTTAACCCCAAAATACTCCAAGTGTTATCAAAACAATATATATACATAATACAAAAGGCTAAAAGTGCCAGAAACCTACAAGTGAACAAGATGAGGAGCCATTTTGAGAGTCCTCGGAGAAAGTCACCAATCACTTGTACCTTGCCCTTGTTCGTTTGTGGATCTGCATTCAAGTCATCAACACGAGAATGACGAGTCTAGTAAGCAAAAACCAGTAGCATGTAGATAGTATTTCATGAATAAATAAAGTAGTCTAGATATGATTCGGGAATGTAAAAGACAGATAAGTAAATGAAAGTGCATGATAAATGGACCGGAAAGTAATATCGGCAATAAATAGAGTCTAGGAAATAAGAGATGACAACTAAGTCTTTCAAGTCCATCGAGAACGGGTGCCACTACTCGATTTCTTCAAATTGCGACTCTACAAGTCGACAATTCAATTAAGCATAGCGTGGGGGCATCAACTGTGCCCCGAATATCTTGCCTACGTTTGTCCATCTGGCACCAAACCTATAGTACCTTCCTAACATACTTAGGTCTTAGACACTCAAAATAAGGAATGAAAATCCCAAAGAATAAACATGTCGAATATCAAGAAGCATAACAGATAATGAATTAATAAATATCCCATATCTAGTTTTACTTACCTTAGATCACACTAATATATGCACTCTCATGGCTCCAACAAGTTCCCCAAACCAATCCCGTCACTCAAGCTAGTATGTTAAGTCCCCGGTAATCATTTTGATCAGTTTATATTGTTTTAGAGTGAATTTGTCTTAAGAATCCTCTATTAAGCATAATTCAGTCCATAGTATGATTTGTTTTACATTATTATTCTTATATTATATATAGGTGTAGGCAAAGTTATACAAATATACCTAATGTCTTATATATATATATATATATATATTGTTGGGGCATGTACCCTAGGTCAATCCACAAATATTGTTTATCTTATAATTTTAGTTAATAAAATTGAGGTTTTCGTTTGATGTTTTATTATAAGCGATTACATGTTTACCTTATAATAAGATCTACGAGTATTTATTAAAATATCCTAAATGTCCCTGGTCAGCCATTATACTAGGAACTATAATGAATTAAGACTAGTGTGAATCTTGATTGATGGTCATATGATGATCATGCGTATAGGGATACGACTCGAGATCATTAGTACTAGTTAGGGAACAAAGTACTGAACAGATCCATTATGAAAACATTACATGGATTAAATCATAGGTGTTACTCAAAATAAGTATATCATTTAGTCTTTCAAATTGATATCACCATAGACTTCAATAATAGAAGCATGGTAATTTGACACAATCAAACATTGTCTTTAACCGAACGATTATAAAGATTGCGATTGGTTACCATGTGAAGAATATGTGTAATCAAAATAAAATTTGTAACTTTCTTATATAAAGAGATATCAGTGGATCCATCGATATCATAGACTAATAATAGCTAAGTCTATGCGAATTGATATGATCAATGCCACTCAGATGTTTTCAGTTTACCTTAAGATCAAGACTAGTACGATTGAACATTAAGGGTGACTTTCTGTGCCTTGTGTTTAATCAAATGATATTGCATGACAAAAGGATATAATATAAGTTATTCATTAGGTTGTATCGATTTTGATATTCATGCTACTTGGGTAGTTATAGTGTCTTGCTAGACACCGCTTATGACTTGTGTACTAAAAATAGTTTTGGTTCACTGCCATCGTCGCATGAACCTATTAGGTCACACGCAAAGAATGACTTTGCGCAATTTCAATTTGTTCAGAGCAATGAATTTCATATGATGAAATTCATGATATAAAAGCCCTTACAATTTGTTATATGATAACTTATTAATAGAGACGTATGTGCAATTTGCTGAAACTGCCTAAATACATTAGTTGTATTACGAATGAGATTTGAAGTGATTGCTTATCTACATATATAAATAGTGGTTAAAACCCTAAAACGAAACAAGATTTTCATTTTTGCTATTTTCAAGTTCTCTGGATTTAAGAAGAGAAATAAAAATGTTTTCTATCTCTCTTGGTGCTAGCACTCCAAAATGTGGTCACCATTCATGTGTGGATTTTTGATAGAGGACGCACACTTGAACGTCTTGGAAGTTGAACAATCAAAGAAGGAAATCACGGAGTAAGGTATGGTTTACTTTTGTAGATCTAGTTTAATGAAACTTATTTTTTACCCTGTTGGGGTTTTTCAAAAATTATTTTGAGTTTTCTGCTGCGTATGAACCCCAAAACCCAACATATATATATATATATATACGTATGATATATAAATATATATAACCACTTAATGCATCAATAGATCTCTACAAACTTATTTTAGGAATCTTATCATTTATTATTATTATTATTATTGTAACACTAGATTAATTTTTGGTCACATAAAAATTCACTTTTACTTAGGTACAATAGTAAATTCTTTGATTAGTTTACTTAGGCACATCAAACTAGCTTATATACCCATTTTTGTCTTAAAAATAACTTAGGCATTTTATTTAAATTAAATTCATGCCATCTAATTTATTTAAATGATTCAAGTGTAATTATTCCATTAACTTATTAAAAGTCATTAATTTATACAAGTAAATTAATTCATTTGTCTTTAGATCTAATTGTCTTTATTTCACAACTTAAGCATAATACATAAATAGAATGAGCTTATTTAATTTATTTGACTTCGATACTTAAGTATTTATAATTAACACCTAACTTATTAGCTAATTAATCTCGTACTCAAATTCTCAATTCTCAAATAATTTAATCTTAGCTAATGGATAGACATCCATCTACGTATCATTTCTTTTAATAATAATTATTATTTTCATTCTTCTTAGCCATATTCATATCAAGGTTCCAATACATTTAGGCCAACCCAACAACGAGTTGTAGCCATTAATTTGGATCAACCTTAAACACTCAAGGAAGCCATGCATTAATTTAGTTGATTAATATACATATGTGTGTGTGGTTGATTAATTAAAGGGATGAAAGCAAGATTAGGGAAATGAGAGCAAGCACAAAGAAGAAGTAGCTTGCATGAACAAGATCATCAAAAACAAAAGAAACAAATCAATATATAGGAATCAAAAACATGGATAAAAATTCAAATAGGAGAAAGTATTAAGGAGACGATGTAGAACATGCCTTGAGACCATATGAATTTTTGACTCCTTGTTGTCTTCAACCTTTCTCCAACTCCATTAATGGTGGTGGGATTCCTTCCAATTTCCTCTCTAGAGTTCTTAGAAATGAATTTGAGCTAAATCCCTAATTACCTCTACCCCTTTATATATTTATTTGAAATTCATTAATGATGGATTAATTAAGCAACCTAGCTTAATTAAGTCTAAATCAAAGCTCTCCATCTCATTTCTACATATGCCAAGAGTCCTACAAAGTGTAAAATGACAATTTTGCCTTTAGTTCATCTATTTATTTTCCATGCAACCACGATATTTACATAGATTAGGTGACCTTATTTTTCAACATATTTACCAAGCATACCATAGGACTATGAATTTATTAGTCAATTAGGCTAGTTTTCATTTAATATTTAATTTCATTAATTCACTTATGTACTCAATAAATTTGACAATTTTCTCATCTAGCCTACTTAGGCATTTTCATTATTTCTTTATTTAGGCTAGATAAGCAAGCCTCGTTCCATAAATTAGGCACATAGATTTAAAAAAAAATGAGAACTTAAGTTTTGAATCAACATAAGTCTCAACGTTATATCGATCTAATCAACACACACGCACACCCATCATAAGGAACACTCACTCGAAAATCAACGACTAAATAATTAACTGTGCATATAAGTCTCAATAAGTAAAACACATCATCATTTATTAATAAAATAATTCGAGTTGTTACATAAACAACTCAGTTAGTAAGCTTTATCTCTGTTAGATTGAAAATATTGAATTGTATTGAATGTATATGACTTGATATGTTTGAAGAATTGAATATTCTTTCATTATATTGAGTAGAGGCAAAAAGAGATATCATATTTATAACTTGTATGAGATATAAGTTAAAATTCATACTATGAGAGTATAATCATAAAAAGTGTCGATATCTCTGTTTGAATTCGTATATTTACTTAAGTAAAGATAATTGTCTCTATTCAGGCAATGAGAGAAGCTGACAAATAGTAAGTGATTAAGACGTGAGATTATAGGAGATCTTAGTAAGAATGAGGTTCTTGGTGAACTCAAGGCTAGAAAATGATTTGATGAAGTTAGAAAATTCGATAATTTTTCTAACCAGTCAAATAAAAAGTTAAGTGAATTGGCTGACGAGTTGGAATTGATAGTTGCTTTCTGCTCCACAACTAGAATAATGTTTTCAGTAGATATTTAGAGAATGAATGAAAGTTGCATGATGTGCCAGATTTCATTTTTGATCAGATTAAAATTCGAGATCTCTTGTCATGAGATAACATATGTAATGAGATATCTATATTAAGGGGATGACTCATGTAATTCCAGGTTTCTATTGAGAAACAGTGGAATGGTGATGGATCAGATAGACACGTAACTCTATTTTGTATCTAATGTAGTACTCAAATATTATTTGCATCACTATATAAATATTTAGATAGATGATAGTCTAAGAATTCATCGGATGGCAATTCTAATAATAGATGATTAGTGATTAGAAAGTAAATTGGTATGTGTATACCAGAGTCCGGTGGATATGGAAAGAGTTATCAACAATTTTCGAAATAATTGCTAAGTCAAGAAAGAAAATTGTTTTATGAAAGCAAGATATTTTAGATCTTGCTATATATTAATGTTTGTATGAGATTCAAGGTATGAGGTGAGAAGTGAAGCAAGGTTTATTGGATGTTCCATAAAACTGATTGTTTAACTCGTCATAAATTCACAAATTTCCATGATTGACAAAGTAACATAGAAAAATTTTCATTAAACCAAGTAGTTGTAAATAAAAAGTTGAAATGGTTATAATCTCTACCATCGAGTTGTTGAATACAACAAAAGTGATTGGGTCCATTTAATGGTTCACCTTGGAAATCATTTTTTACATTTTTGAATTAAAAGAATTATATATGAAGGATCATTTTCTCACATTTCTTTTGGTTCAGTAACCTGTAAGTTTAAATTTCGAGAACGAGATTTTTAATTAGTTGGGAAGATTGTGACATTCGAGAATTTCGTAAACTTGATTCGGAGACTAATTAAGTAAACTCAAGTTTTATTTGGAATCTTAGTATCTGAAATAGGACCCATGCATTACGGACTGGAAATCATAAGTTTAAATATTATTTTTTACGTATTGCATGCCTAGTATGTGTATTATATGGTATTTTATCGCGAAGCCAAAGAATATTGTGTGAGGTTTCATAACCAACTTTGGTTGTAAGTAAATTTACTATTTATTGAATATCTTTGTACCGATAATTGCATCATAGTCTGCATTGCATTTCATCATTCTTGGTTATGCATACACAGAGATAGTGAGGAGGATAAGCTTGTTTCAGAGTCTAGTTTGCTTGAAGTAGGTTTCAATCCTACCTCTACACCATCTAGTGAGACTAGCATAGTTTAAAGCTGACAAGTTGTCTCTGCATTTCATGATCTCTTAATATTGTCGCTATATTATTTTTAAAAGTCAACATCTAATTATAGTTAGAAGATAACAACATAGTGGATTGCATGTCATGTTGATGCATATATCTTATTTTTTATTTGGAAATGCAATTACATATCTCCATGTATCCAACTGTCTAAAGTTTTTAATTTGGTTTTGAAATAAAAAATATATGAATTTTTAAAGTTGTAAGACCAAAATTGAAATTCGGCATGTTGTATTATGAACGGGCCTATATAACTTGGTCATAATTTCCTCATTTTAAATTGAAATGGACCCAATCTGGTGGCAATTGAAAGCTAATGCAAAGGGTACAACTTTGTCTAGAAAATTTTGTCATTCGAATGTTTTCACGTCCAAAAGTGCTCTTTAAATAGGTGATTGAATGCATTATGAGATTTTTAAAACTAAATTTTTAAAAGGCATAATTCCATATTTATTACTTATCCAAATGACTTGATCTTTTAGTATGTTGTTATTGGGTATGTTAGCTATCGTGTGACCAAAAATCATGAATTTTGAAACTATATATTGGGAGAAATAAATTTTTTAAATCTACTGGTCGGATTGGGTTCCAATTTGAGACATTTTTTTGGAGAAATGTGATATCTCTTTCATTTTAAATCGGGATTTCGCAAATTAAACCTTTTCAAGAAGCTAAGATAGAAATTGAAAACTTTGTACTAAGAGAACTTTTTCAGATTTGGACAATTTCATGCCTAAAAATGCACTGCAACATATGACTAAAATTGAGACTTCATTTAATCTTTAGGTGCTGAGTTGGAAATATCAATTTAAAACATATTCAATCGATCTGAATACATAATTTACACACTTAATTGACTTCAGGGGACTGAGAGAACGTAGCTCAGGCACTAGAGAGCAAGGCAAGGTTGGGTTCGAGAGTCCAGGAAAGTCGAAGCATGTATTGAAGTGTGTAAGCCCATTGGAATGCCTCAGAATTCATGGTTTTGTTTTATTGATATAGGATTCCATGTTTGATTGTTGGTGGGCACACTTGGGTTTTCACTCTAATTTGGTTGCATATACATTGGTTGTGGCTAAATCACTTGCATGGGTTTACTTGTTTTTAGTGCTCGTGTTGACGACATTAAAATGTATCTACGACCATCGAGATGGATGTAAGATGTTCCCTTGACCTGCGAGTATATACCAAGGTTTAAAAAATCAATCAACTTTGCCAAAGTTTGAGCGAAGTTTATCGATTTTGAGGTCAGTGAATCAAAATTTAGAAGCAGTAGAAAAATTGCAAAAATTCGACTCGACTTCGGCTAACTTTGACCGAACTTCAAAAACTTCGATGAACATTAAGAAAACATGATGTAAAATTGTTATGTTTCGTGGAAGTTGAGCAAATTTAGACTAAAACTTCCCATATGATAGAAATATACTTAAAATTTAGAATATCCTCCAGTGGCATGAGTTTTATGCATTGTTGTATGATTAAGTATATTGCTAGCATCTCTATGAAGAAACTTAAGTTTTCTAGCATTTACTGTGAAATTTCATAAATTTTCGTACACCAACGAATTTTCGTCAAACTTCCATCGTCGAAGTTTTGCAGATGATATTGTCTTAGTGGATGAAACCAAAGATGGAGTGAATAGGAAATTAGAACTCCGGAGGAATACATTAGAATCTAAAGGCTTTAAGTTGAGTAGGACGAAAACTGAATACATGCACTGTGAGTTTGGAAACACTAAACATCGAGATGACGGAGTGGTAAAATTAGGGGAAGTAGAAGTTCCTAAGGTAAACCACTTTAGATACCTAGGATCAATCATACAAAATGATGGTAACATTGAAAATGATATCACACATAGAATTCGAGCTGGATGGAAGAAATGGCGGAGTGCAACAAGGGTGATTTGTGATCGACATGTTCCTACTAAGTTAAAAGGAGAATTTTATAGGACCGCAATTAGGCCAGCTATGCTCTATGAAAGTGAATGTTGGGCGGTAAAGCAACAACAATTACAAAAAGTGCACGTAGCAAAAATGAGGATGCTTAGGTGGATGTGTGGTAAAACTCGTAAAGATAGAATAAGAAATATAGAAATTCAAAGACAAGTAGGAGTAGTACCAATTGATACAAAGATTAGGGAAGGGCGGTTGCGATGGTTTGGTCACCTACAAAGACAGCCTACAAATGCCCCAACTAGAAAACTTGACTCAATAGAAACTTTAGAAATTCGACGAGGTAGGGGCAGACCAAAGTTAACCTGGGATGCATTAATTAAAAGGGTTTGAATGGTTTGCAAAGCTCACCATCAATTGCGCTTAATCGAGCACAATGGAAAAGTTTGATCCATGTAGCCGACCCTCGTTAATCTGGGACTGAGGCTATGTTGTTGTTGTTCCATCGTCGAAGTTAACTTCCTTGAATTAATTCTAGATTTTAAGTGAGTGAAGTTGAAGTTTTGAACCTTGGTATATACGTGGTTCCAGTCCTATTTTATTGAATACTGACTGGTTTAGGTTGTGGTTTTCTCGTCCTATTCACTTTTTTATTTATTCATTGTTGCTTTATTTTCGAGCAGCTTTATTGGTATGTGTTGTAGCATTTATTCACTGTTATTTTTGCTTGTCGGATGTCACCTACATTTATGTGAATATGACTTACTATTGTTAGATGTTATATTCGTATGTCTCGTAGTTTACTAGGTTTATTTCATGAATATTGTGTGTTGAGGCATGTGCTCTAGGTCAATCTATAAATATTGTTTATCTTATAATTTATTTAATAAAATTGAGGTTTTCATTTACTATTTTGTTATAATTAATTGCATGTTTACCTTATAGTAAGATTCATGAGTATTTGTTGAAATATCCTAAATGTCCCTAGTTGATCATTATACTAGAAATTATAATGAATTAAGACCAATGTGAATCTTGATTGATGGTCATGTGATGATCATGCATATTGTGATACGAATCGAGATCATGAGTACTTGTTAAGGAACAAGGTACTGGACTAACTCGCTACGAGAACACCACATAGATTAAGTCATGTGTTACTCGTGATAGGTATACCATTTAGTCCTTCGACTTGAGATTACCATAGACTTCAATATTAGGAGCATGGTAATTTGACACAAACAAACGTTGTCTTTAACTAGACAATTATAAAGATTGTGATTGGTTACCGTGTGAATAATGTGTAATTAAGATAGAATTTGCCACTCTTATATAGAGAGATATCAGTGGATCCCTCGATATGATAGACTGATAATGACCAAGTCCATGCGAATTGATATGATCAATGTCACTTGAATGTTTTCAGTTTATCTAAAGATCGAGACTAGTACGATTGAACATTAAGGGTGACTTTCCTGCCTTATGTTTAGTCAAAGGATATCACACGATAAAAGGATACTATATATGTTATTCATTATGTTATATGGATTTTGATATTCATGTTACTTGGGTAGTCATATGCCTTGCTAGAGACTGCTTATGACTTGTGTACCAAAATGGTTTTGGTTCATTGCTAACGTCGCATGAACCTATAGGGTCGCATACAAAAAATGGTTTTACATAATTTCAATTGGTACAGAGTAATAAATTTTATATAATAAAATTTATGACATAAAAGCTCTTACAATTTGTAATATGATAACTTATTAATAGAGGCGTATGTGTAATTTGTTTAAACAATCTAAATACAATAGTTGTATTATGAATAGGGTTTTAAGCGAGCGTTTATCTACATATATAAATAAAGGGTGAAACCCTAAAATGAATTAAGATTTTCGTTTTTACAAATTTTGAGTTGTCTGGATTTTGGAAGAGAAAGAAAATGTTTTCAATCTCTTTTGAGGCTAGCACTCCAAAATGTGGTCACCATTCGTATGTGAATTTCTGATAGGACACATGCTTGAACGTCTTGGAGATCGAACAATGACAGAGTATGGTTTACTTTTTAGGTCTAGTTAACTGGAACCTATTTTCGATCTTGTTGTGGTTTTTCAAAATTGTTTTTGATTTTTCACTGCGTATAGACCCCAAAACCCAACAGTATGGACTTCTTTTGCGATCTTACTTATTGGACTCGTCACCGTATTTGTTGGGTGACTGAATGTAGATCTTTCGATTAGCAAAGGCAATGACAATGAGGTATTGGGCGACTACCTCTGAGATAGTGATGCCAGCTCGTGTTTGATTATAGTGTGTATGTATTTACTTCTCATTGGGTTTTGGGGACTGTAGAACACTGAACACATGTATTTGGATCTTTCGATGTACTTATTTTGCCTTTAATATATACATGATATCTTTTTGTCCAATTTTCCACTACTTATGATTGTTAAATATTGCATAATTTATTCACTTAAAGTCTTCTGATGTAAAAACTTTATTAATACTTGATAAACTAATTAACTGACTAATTTAAATAGCTAATAATTATATGAAGATTAATTAGCTAAGTTATGACATGTTCACTTCATCGTCTTAGGTCGGATTAGCCACCCTAGATTGGCTAATTCGGTGTTCACTTGGTGGATTAATTAGTTCACGAGACTATCTAATACCCAATACAAGTGACTAAACTAAATCATCCTTTTTCGTGTCACTAATTAGTCCCAATGCTTGGGCTTCAAAAAATTACCAAACTATCCATCTCTTATAAACAAAACAATGCCTGTGAAACCAAACGAAATCGATTTCGATGGTGTTTGTATTTGTTCTACTTCCCTTTTTTCTTTTACTTGGCACTGCAATGTTTTGTGTTAATGGATATACTTAGGTGTTTAAGTGAGTCAGTTCACTTTGTATGGATTTTTGAAGTGTAACAAACTAGATTTTCGTTTGGAAATCTAAAAAAATAACTAGTGAAAAATATAATCCTGAAGGAACAACAATCTTAACACAAGCTCACTATGTTGTGATGTAAGATCATGTGAGCTATTGGAAAAGAAAGTAATGGCGATTCTCAAGGAAAGCATAACACATCTTTGTGATGCGATGTAAGCTCACTGTGAACTCTAAGAAAAGATCGCAAGCTTCGTAGTGGTGAACTTATGTGGAAGCCATTGTAAGTGTCGATGGTGATGGTAATTGTCCCTTGAGGATAGTCAAAATCTCATCCTCTTATCTATCCTATGAAGCGACCCTCTGTGTTAAGGCCTGAAAGTATGATGGATCAATGGGGTCTAGACCTGTAGTTCCACTTTGAATTTCTAACATCCCGTTGTTAGCCTATCGCGGTCTACAAAGTCAAATAACAAGCTTCGATCATTTTCTATAGCTACTGGTAATATTATATAATGCATATTAGACAATTAACATGTGTAATTCAAACTTAGTTTCCCCAACTCTCTTCACTTCCTAACTAATACTCTAAGCCAGGATCATAAGATTTCCACTATAAGTTCAGTTGTGTCCTAACTTTAAATTTGCATTTTAATTGAGTTGTGGGTTACATAAAGTTAAGGTATAAACCTACGCTATGACACCAACTGTGACGGCCCCAGACCCTACAAACTAGGCACCACTTGACCTAAACCTACGTGAACCCCCAGTCAACTCCCGTAGAGTTGACACAAGCCTACTCAGCCTCTAACCAAATTATTCAATCATTAGTTGCTTATTAGGTCTGTTCTTTAATTTAACAAGTCTTAATGTTTACGTAGTAGAATTTAAATATATTTAAAGCAACTTAAATAATTAAACAATAGTCCAGATATGCCTAGATATGGTAATCTTGCAAAAGTTGATCTCATGTATATAGATGGTGACAAACAGTGTGAAAAAGTGTCATATACATGTATTAAATGTCTCGCAACCTAAAATGATCCCCGAGGTAACCAAAAACATAAGTATATATATATCATATGTGCAATCTAAAATATCGAAAATAAAACCTATTGCGGTAACAGAGAGGAGTTGACTCTAAGGGAAGCTCGGAGGAATTCATCAATCGCATGCTCCTTGCCCTGCAACTAGAGGGACCTGCAATTGTCACCAAAAATGGAGATAATTCCAATGAGTAAATCCAGAAGAAGTTCAACAGTAATTCAAAATAAACAATAACGATTCTATAAATCATGCTAGAAGGAAATAAAGTGATGAGAAAGAGCAGTAAAACACATGATATATAGACTATAATGATTAACAATAAGGACCAAGTGACGCAGAAACAAAGGATATGGAGTAAGTGATCTTAGCACTCAAAGCCACTTAAGATGTGTAAGTATCTAAAACTGGTGCAGCAGGTCAAAGCCGCTTCAACCGCACCTAATCTATTCAGCACAAGCACTGTCGGCTTACTTGAGCTGCAATCCGAGAAAATTTCAATGGGAGTCACAGACTAAACTAGATGCTCGACCATAATGGAACTCAAATACCTGAGATGAGCCACGACATATAACAGATGGTGACTCAGAGGATTTAGACCCGTCAGGAAGCCACGAGAGCTAGTCGGATGTTCAACCCGCGAGTGGACAACAACTAGACATGACCACTTAAACCCTAGGTCACTTAGTAGGGAAGCAAAGTCTAATAATGACAATCATTTCATCAAATTAATCAAGAAAATGAAGAGAATTAATATCGAATTTTGTAATGATTTACTTACCTCAATACGTAAAACACCAAGCAAATCGCGGTTCCCACACGCTTCAAAATACGCACCCGATACCCGACAGTAGTCTCATAGGCCACTGATATCAATTTACAATGAATTATGTATGTTTGAGCATATTTGATATAATTTAGATTTTAAATCTCAAAATAGTTCGAAATATAGAATTTATGGTGGTGGCACGTTTTTTGAGGAAAATCTCAGTGTAAAATTCCCGAAAAAGTCTCTAAACTCACTTTCCTACAATTTTTCTTACTTTTCTTACTTTTCCTAAATTCTTCCTATTTTTCTTGGATTTTTCAAATTTTTCTGTTATTTTTTATGATTTTTATATATTAATAATATATATATATTAATTAAATTAGGTTTGGCACCTTGAACCGGGTCTGTTGGGCTGGCTCAAGCTCAATCCGACCCACTAGGCTAGGCTTGAGCTGGCCCGGCCCAACAGGAAGGAAGTCGAGAGAAGCATTTTCTCTCATTTTTTTCTTCCTTTATTTCTTTATTTCTTTGCTTATTTATTTCTTTCTTCATTTCTTTCCTCAAAATGATCAACAACAATATTTTTCTTTTACTTTTAACCAATCCAACTAAAAATCAACTCCACTAAAATCAAAATTACCATGCATTTAACCCATAAGCATCAAAATTAAATAAAATTAAATGTCAACTTACTTGGCTTAATGGATATCCTAAAATAGAAATTTTATTTTTTCCTTCCTCACCACCACCACCTCAACACCACCTCTAATTTAAATAAAACTCTCGTTCTTCATCTCTCTCTTTTTATACTCTCATTAGGTGAGTGAACCATCACCAAATATTTTTTTAATTTAATTTTCCTTATCTCTTCATACACGACCAAAATTTGACACCTCATAAATCCAATTTAACTTTTTTTACTTATCATTTATGAAATAATTAAAATACCCCTCATGAATTAATTTTGGTATCCCTCTATTCAACATTTCTCTCTATTTTCTTTCTTATTTTTACTTTCTCTTACTTTCTCACTCTATCATCTCTTGATTTCCTTTCTGATCTCTCCATAGATATTTAAATTTTAAGAGAAATTTTTAAAAGCATTTCAAAAAAAACTTTAGCATCTTCATTTCTTATTTATTTTAATTTTTTATTTCGTTAAAAAGACAATAATGCTTAATAGGCATGGGAAGTCGATACCTAACTTAGAAAGTTTTGACTTTTTACTTTAACATTATGTTTGGAGCCATATAAGATGATATTGTATGATCCAATAAAATTATACACAAAAAGAAAAATATCTTCAACCTTTGGTTGTCACGATTTTTTTCAAGTTTCATGAATAGGGAACTTGCATCCAATAGGGTTCGAACCGATTACCTCTTACTCCCAAACCCTAAATCATACCATTATGCCACCTATAAAGTGTAAATCATAGAATGCAGTGCCACTAATTTGACTAAACATGTTGTATATTTTTCTTTTTTATTTTCCCTCTTTAAAGTTGGATGTGGTGTTGTAACTTCTTTTTAACATATGACATTATTTAAATAAGTTTTAATATGGGATATTGTACTTAAATAATTTTAATACGGGATATTGTACTTAAATACTTGATTTTGCTATATATAATATAATATTATGCACATTATACAAAAATATGTATATTATACATAAGGATCAGGCTATTCACACCTCACTTTTTGCTTTTCGTACCCCTTTTTTGATTTTTTTTTAACACGTAATGAAATAACCCAACTACCCTTTAATATAAAAAGGTTTTTACTCACCCATACTTAAGTCACCCCTCTCTCAAATCGCATTCTTACCACCAGCCCAAACCCGATAAAATCCAAGCAAAACCACATCAATTTGAAGCCGTTGGTGCATTCCTCATTTCTTTTAGTGTCGATTTCGAGATTTTTTTGAGGTTTTTATTTTTTGAGTCGGTATTGTTTGTGGTTTTGTTGTTAGATTTAAAGCTTCGTTTGGGGCTTGAATCTTACATTTTGAGTACAAAGTTTCAATAGAATCGAAAATATGAAGTGATTCCGCGTAAAACCTACTATTCTTTTGGTCATTTTCATGTTTGTTTTAGGAGTTTTAAATTTTTTTTGTTCGTTTTGTTTACCTGCGAGTGTCAGACACACATAGCCGACAACTCTGAAGAGGGGTCAGACACACCTGGTCGATAACTCTAAAGAGTTCCCAAACATACAGGGCCAACAGCTTTAAATAAGTCTCGGCTAGATCCATTCTTCACCCACTGAGATCGAGTTCTCTTCATAATCTCGGTCGGAGTCGACCTTTTAGAGGTCTCGATCGAAGTCAATTATTACTTCTTTAGAAGTCTTGGTCAGAATTGGCCGAAAGCTCTTTAGAGGTCTTGACCTTGTGAGTCTGAACCCTGCGGGCAACACTTCTTCACTTATAGGATATGACGCGACCACATCCGACTTTTTTCATCGAAGAAAAAACACTCCTACGACACTTGTTGACTTAGTTCAAGTGCTCAAAAATGTCTAAAATTGAGAACTGGAAAGGATTGAGGGGTGTTGGGGTAAGGGTGAGGGTGATGGAGTGAACAAGATTATTTTGAAACTTTGAGAAAAAAAATGGGATAAACTAGGTAAAACGTGGGGTACGACGAAGTAAAAACTCGAAAAAGGGTACGAAAAGTAAAACTTAGGGTGCAAATAGCCACATCATATATATAAAATTTTAAGAATTTTGCACATTAAAATTTATATGTTTGTTGTCTATTCTTAATTGTATCTATATGTACATTATTTTTTAAAAGGTTGTATTCATATTTCATTCGACACCGAGATCATTTAGTACAACTATAACTACTTCATCAAGAGGTTGATTTCATGCATTCGGCCATTTGGCTAGCATATATATGGGAAAAAATATGTCATTACATGATCAACCACATTCACTTGCCTACGAATCTTAAATTCTCAAAAAATAAAACTTCTAAAAATTAAAGAAAATCAACTTTTTCAACTAGGAAAGAAAATCTAGCTAAAACTTTCAACGAGGGAAGATACCACTTATTTAATAAAAAAAATACTAATGAAAAGAGTTGATCCAATGCTCAGAGGTATAAATCCACATAATCGTAAAACGATTAGCTAGAGTTGAAGCTTCAACTTGTGCTAATTTAGAATAGATACATACATCAATAGAAAAATAATAATTCGCATCGGGGTGGCGCTATGTGCACCCTAGTCATTGCTAAGGGAACCACATTTAATTTCAACGCCATATGAAAAAACTAATATGCCCTCCTACACACTTGAAGAAGAAAATAGTTTGTTTGGGTACCCCACCACATTTTTCATTGTAGAATAACAACTCCAATCATTTCGTTATCTTCGACAATGATCGGACGTGACGTTCTTTAGTCAAAGAGTGTGTACAAGGTTTATATGTACTTATTTGTTGTCGTTTTTCAATGGTTTTAGGCGTGGGTATGTAGTGTGTGTTGGTGGGATGGAAATGTTTTTTGATTGATGCATTCATGTCTTTTTTATATTTAGGTTTCGGTGCAATTCGTGTGTGTTTAGTGTACAATGGATGCCCAAGACGTAACTGTAGACGATGCGAGACATTTGGAGGTGAGTTTTGTACATCCGAATGTGTTAGGGTTTCAAATTACGGATAAATAGAGGCAGCACGATTGTTTCGGCTACATAATATCGAAACTTTTCAATAAGTCTCAGAGAGTGGCAACTGTGCCTGAAGATGTAGTCTCGGATAGTATAAACTGATAAATGATGATAAGTTTCGGTTGATATTAGTCTGAGACCTTTTGTTGAGTCTCGTTCACCCCATCCCGAGACATTGCATAATGTATCGGACCTGCATTACCGAGACTTACAAATTTCAAGTATTTTTTCGTTGTTATTCTGAATTCTTATGAATTTCACCATGTCTTTTAAAGGAACCAACTTCGATAAGTGTACCACCACCAGGTGCACCATCAAGAAGTGTGCCATTTGCAAGTGGCTTTGAAGACTTTTCTAATCTTTTTACGTGGGAAACACCTTTTGAAACTAGAGCTGAGGTTGTCATTTGGGTTCAAGCTACAGGTCATGCTATGAAGTTTGTATTGGTTATGAAGAAATTCAATGCCGGAGGGAATGATCGTATGGGAATAGTAGTAATTACATGTGAGAGATTTAGAACATATAGAGGTGATTCCCAAAGAGTTGGGGTTGCTAAAGCAAAATTACTTGGTAAAATATCACAAAATTTGACAAACAGAGGAATAGGAGGACAATACAAGGCCCAGCACTGGTACCAAAAAATGTCGGTTCCCTTTTCTTATCGAGATCAAGGAATTCCCAGACTCAAAGGGGTATGTGAGAGTTGTAAGTGGCAAACACAACCATGACATTGCAAAATACTTGGAAGGTCACTCATTCGCAGGAAGATTGAATGGGGATGAGACTGTTATTTTAGATCAGATGAGTAAAGGTGCTAAGCCTTATCAGATCTTGAATACTTTGAGGCAAAGGGATACGAACAATGCTTCAACATTGCAGAAAATATACAACGCACGATAGATGAATCAGATTAAAGATGTCGGTGGGAAAAGTCAAATGCAACAACTCTTACACTTATTGGAGAACTATACGTATTTATCGTGGTATAGGAGGGACACCGAAACGAATATTGTGACAGATTTATTTTGGGCACATCCGGACTCCATCAACTTGTCGAGGTGTTTCACGTTCGTTATTCTCATGGATTGCACACATAAGATGAATAAATACCGAATGTCGTTGTTGGAGATTGTTGGGGTTACTTCCACAGATATTACATTCTCGATTGGGTTTTGTTTCATATCATCGGAGACTAAGGCCAACTATACTTGGGCATTGAAAATTTTGAAAGGTTTATTGGACGGGTGGTCTATACCTAAAGTTTTTGTCACCGATAGAAAACTGGGTCTTATCAATGCAACTAAAGATGTTTTTCCCCAATATTTTCACCTTCTTTGCATGTGGCACATCGAGAAGATGGTGTTGAGCAACACTAAAAAGATGTTTAGAGAAAATGAAGGCTTCGAACTCTTCAGTGATAGGTGGACTGCTTTGATGTATGCTAAGATAGAAGCATCCTTCGAGCTTAGGTGGAGTACCATGCGTGACGAGTACCAAAATGTTAAATGATTGATCATGTATTTGGAGAATACTTGGTTGCGGGATTACAAGGATAAATTTATATATGCATGGACCAATTCAGTGTTTCATCTTGGAGAAACCACGACTCAAAGTTGAATCTGCGCATTCCACTCTCAAACGATATGTTGGCAATTGTACTACAAACTTTGAGTCTTTTTGGAGTGTTATACATGGAATGCTTGACATACAACATAACAAGGTCAAAGCTTCATTTGAGGTTAGTCTGAATGTTGTCTAGCATAGATATATGGATGGTTTGTATTATTTTTTGAAAGGTTATGTCTATCAGAAAGTGTTGAAGTTGATTCGTGATGAGGTTGCACATGTCGAAGATATATGGAAAGACCCGATCATATGTGGTTGTGTGCTACGTACCAATCGTGGTCTTCCTTGCGCGCATGAGCTTAAAATGGATATTTTGGTCGGATCACCTATGCCACTTGAGGACATTCATGTTTTTTGGAAGAAGTTGAATATGATACCCGAGAAATTTGTAAATCGGACTGGCTATAACTTTAATGACGAGATTCAGAGGGTTGTGGCTAAGTTTGATTCATGCATTGATGGGGATGCAAGTCTTAGAGTTATTCAACAACTAAAAGATATTAGTCGTCCTTCAGAGATATCAGGTGTAGCACCAGAGGCAAAGGTTAGAACAAGGGGGAGACCGACACTTGGTGATTACTAAAAATATGGGAAGAAAGGAAAAGAAAGAAAACAATAACTCAAATAAGAGGAAATCCGAGGAAGATGACATGTCTATGACGAGAAATCCTAGTGGCTTTGAGTTTGTACTCACAAGTGAGGAGGCGGCCAGTGCGTGAAGGAAGGGAAATGAAATGAAGCATAAAGTTCATCGAACATGGGGGCATCTGTGGGAACATCTGAGATCAGATTCATTCATACCATTCAGCCGGATTGGGTTCAACACGTTGAATGTACTGTCAATGTGGATAGCGATGGTCATTGCAGATTCCGTTGTGTTGCCTTCAGTCTTGGATTGTCAGATGTGGATGGTTAGATGAAGGTCCGAGAAGGTATGGTTAGGGAATTGGAAAATCACAATGAGTTTTGGAGGGATTTTCTTGGAGGTTTTTACGTAACGGTGAGACGAGCCTTGGAATTTCGTGAAGGTATGGAAATTAGTTTCGACAAGTGGATGACCCTTTCGGATATGGGACTTGTAATCGTAACAACATTTAACGTGGTGTTAGTTGCATGTCATTTCATCCCGTGCGTGGTGCCCCTCTGCTAATGAAGGATCGTGTAGTCATTAGCGTTACAAATGTGAACAACACTCATTGGGTTAGGGTAAGTTACTCATTTCTTATTGTTTGTTAACTTGCATTGTCGTGGGTTACTAATTCATTATTGACAACATTATTTGTTTTGGACTTTTGATTGACAGGTCATGGTGAAGCCTAATGCACCGGTGCCTCATGTATTTGTTGTATGAAGGGCATTCGTAGATGTTGATGCTCAAGGCTGGGGTATTAGTATTGACATCCAACCACGGGTTTTAGTTCCATCTTCGTAGCTAGGCACGCCCACAATTATAGACTTAGCGGAACCTTAGCACATTAACATTTCATAGTTTTTTGTTGGAGAAAAACCTTTGCTGTATTCGCTACACATTATTGTTGGTTATCTCCCCTTAGTTGTAACAACTTAATGTTGTTTTTTGTCAAATCCATGAAGTTTTAACAACTTATCATTTCATGTGAAATATATCAAGTCGCCAATTTTTTTGATTATATTGCATTGTGTACTAAGTCCAAAACCACAACTTAATTTGTACAATTATGTATCAAGTCCAAAAACGTAACACAACAATATATTCCTCGAGGTTCTCTTTTTATATCATAGTGGGAAGTCTCCACACTTCAGCAGATCCTAATAATCATATGAAAATATCACATCGGCCAAGCAGGTACGAAAAGCATGCATTAGTCTCAGATACACCCAACCGAAAGCAATAGTCAAGTCTGGCTCACCCTATACCAAGAATGGTAGCAAAATAACGTTCATAGGATGTCGAGACCCCTTACAATCAGAATAAATTATGGTGCCTTAATCAAATCAGTTGGGGTGCCCAGATCATGTCGGTACTATAAATTTGAAACAATGTACAATGTTTCAGCCATGGGATATCGTAATTTGGCACAATTCTCGGATGTGCTTATCTGAGAACCTGAGTATGCACGATACGAAGACACGTTTCGGTGGGCTGTAACCGAAACAAATTTACTTCTTTCGGCCATGTCTAACCGAGACGTTGTGATGAATCACGGGCCTGCCTAGCCGAGACTCTTTTTTAACAAAATGATTGACATAACAAACTTCCAATTCTCGACAAATTAAACAAATAAAGTGGGACTACCGCCATTACAACACCAAAATTTTAGCAAAACATGTACCAAATAGTAAGAAATTCACGAGTGCACAGACCAATAAAAGAAAAACGCATTAAAATCCACAACAAATTGTACCAAAACATCTCATTCAATAACAAATCCAACAAGTACTTAATCAAATTCACAAATCCAACAAGTACTTAAGCAAATTTAATCTCCTTCATATCTTTGTCTCTAATGTATGTATGTTGTGACTTAGGTGGCTGCGAGGAACTTAGCATGGTAGCGTTGTTATGTTGGGAATCCCTAGTAGGCGCGGTCGGTGCCATGGTGGTGGTGGTGGTAGTAGTGCCAAGACCCATACCCGTCAGATAGTCCACCACATTATCGGCCATTTTCTCCGTCGCCTCAATCTTAACCATTCCCGCCGGCAAGTATAGCCATGCCAAAACGGTGTCTAAGGCATGCCGATTACGGTGTTCAATAGAAAACCCAAAATGTCAATAAAAATAATACATAACACAAGAGTCATATGTTAATATTAAATCAGAGCATTTTACCTCCAACAACTCATGGTCTGCTACTATATCATCATCTCCATCGCCAATCTCCTGATTCTCAAGGATAGGATGTGAGACTCGAAGGAACTATGACAGATACTCTGATGTGGCCATGAAGTTGAACTTTACTTTCTCGTCTCGGTCTTCAGTTGCAAGTAAATGGGAACGCCACCTTTCCCAATTCTCGGGTACGAACCCGTACTCGACCAAGTACTTCAATTCATCGCGACCTCGGTTCACTTCGAGAGGGCAATATGGAAACGGTAGAGGTAAGCTAGAGCGGCAGCACCCCGGGCGTAGGTCCCGACCTCATCCAAGTTCTTTAGAACCTTCAGCAATGAAATTGAGATTCTTGACCCGCTCTTATCAGTGAATAGAGTGCACACAAGTAAATACAAAAAATATGCCCGTGCAGTGCACTCCACTCTAGGGTACGTACGAGAAATGGAACTACTACTGAACTTAGGAGGGCAAAAACGACTCTTTAGCCAAGCTAGTCACACCGTTAGACCCCTTGTATAGTTAACCTCTTCCTCAGCCTCGTCAATTCCAACTCCAAGAAAGTTGGAAACAATCTTGTTCGCTTCCATGCGAGACTCCATTGTATATCGACTGAAATTCTCGATTGCTACCACCATGCCAACCACGGGGGATGTGCAAAAGCATGCTAACATCCTCGAGCGTGATGGACATTTTACCAAAGGGTATGTGACATGTATTAGTCTCTAGATGCCACCGCTTTATGAATGCTGAGATGACCTCCTTATTCCCCTTCCTATAGGAATAGTTTATGAGTGGAGCCAACCCAGACTCTGAATTAATCTCTATAGTGCCTGGGTGTCGGGGTGGCAAGACTGGAGATCCTACTCAACTATTTGGGCCTTATGGTTTATGCACTTAAGCATTGGACGATACTGCAACAAAAAACAAGTCATTAGTAAATATATTATCATTTATGAATTGAGAGAATTGTTGCAAATCAAATGAAAGTAAACACCGAGAATATACATCACCATCCCAAATTGATTCCGCAACACGATCCTTATAGCTCTTCAGTAACGACCGTCAATGGGACCACCGAGGAATGAAGCGCGTTGGTCATGCTCGGGCTCCACAGTATTTCGGCCGTCACCACCACTAGTTTGCCTTTGGGATGTAGTGGTTTCTTCCCCGCTACTACTACTGCTCCCCATGGGGACATTAAAGGCCTTGGCTTCCACCGCATCCCCCGAAGATGGGCATCCACGTACATTCGAAGTTTGAGTAGCATGTTGCTTCTCCTTCTGGTAAGAAGCAGTCCACGACCTCCTCTTGCCACGGTCAGCGGGGGCAGAAGGACTAGTAGATGTCGTCGCCACCTCGGCTCGACATTGTGCTCTTGTCGGCTCACTATCTACGTCCTGCCTCGATATTGCTGCTTTCCTTCTGGCCATATCTAATTAGAAAATGAATGTTAAACACATTTCACTGATATTAAAAAAAATTAATTAAAAATAAAAAAGCACAATGTCTCGGTCAAGCAAGTCCGAGACAAAAAATTAACTCACGGTGAAGCGTAACTGAGAGCATTGTTACGGTCTTGGTGTGACATAACCGAGACGTATGGGGTAGTCTCGGATTGTAGGTTCAGAGACTATAACAACAAAATTTCAATACAATATTGTCTCGGTAAAGGCTCACCGAGACCACTTCAAGCGATCTCGGTAGATACTAAACGATACGAGACTGATATGTCTCGGTTACCTTATGTCCATGACAAGGGTTTTAGTCTCGGCACCGTGTTGCCGAGATTACATATGAACTAACGGTCCCGTGTGGCTGAAGACCACGAGATTTAAGAAAAAACACTTATTTTTCAAATTTCGATGACATCCAACAATAATAATGAACCTAATCTAGGTAAAAATGATCTGCAACACATACATACCTCATATTTCCTCTCGATTACACGTAATCACCGAATCCAGATACGTCCACGAACCCTAACAACACCAAGCACAAAAATTGCCTATTTAACACCCACACAACTCGCTAGATAGACCGTGCGAATGAGAACGAGCCAGAAGACTAAGAAAATTTGAAGATGGAGAAACGAAAATGTGGGAATGCTTGGGGTTTCCAAAGCTTTTTGTTCATTCCAATTGGGGTGCTCAACGGTTACTTCCAGGGGTATTTTAGTCAAAATTGGGGATGCCCTGACAAATTTCTTGAGTGTATTTGTAAATGGGGTGTCCTGAGTAATGAATGGGGTGCATATAGCGACGCCCTTCACATCACTTGATCCGATTCGACTCATATTTGCACGACTGAACTGAATCGATGGCTGGACTAGAAAGGATTGTCCAATCCTACACTTTCTCAACAAGCAAGTATTGGTAGATCGGGTTGGGCTCGCGTTGAAGGTAAAAAAAAAAAAAAAAAAAAAAAAAAAAAACTAACTGTCAACGTTACAAAAAGTCCTCTGAAGCGAAAACGCCTATAGCGTCAATGGGGACCGTGGCAGACTCGGAGAGCAAACCAGAGCTACAACACGGAGAAAATCCCTTGGAAAAAAATCCTGGATCCCTGCAAGTGGCTCCATGGACAGAATACGTCGTTCAACAAGCTCAGTTTTTTCAGAAAACCCTAGAAAACACCATCGATTCAACGGCAGCAACAGCTAGAACTCGGTTTTCTGAAATCCAATCGACCTCTTCTGCGCATCTCGATATGACCCTAGTAAGCCGTTTCTACTAAATTTGATTCCAACGGCGCTTTAGATTGACATATGATTGTGATGACCTGAAACTCAAATTCATTTCAGGATTCTCTGCGGAATGTCAAGTCGGAGTACGACGCCTACGAGGATGCCCTGTTTAGGAAGATGAAAGGTAATGCCATTGCTCAAAGCCTGAAACTGATAAAAAAGATTTTTGATTTTCTGATTGGGCTTTCTTTTCTTTTCTTTTTTTTTAATTTTTTATTAGAGGGTATTTATGTTGCTGCTTCGCATCCGGCTGTTACGATCCCGACGGCAATTGGTGTTGGGGTTTTGGGATTGAAAAGTAAGTATCCATGTACCCTTCTATTTTGCATTTCTTTGAATTTTGTAATGCTTTTAGTTAAGGTCTGACTATAGTCTTATTTTGCATTTATTTGCATTGTGTATTGGCTTTCATGAGCAGAGTTGATTTTTTTCTTCTTAAAACTATTGTTTGTCTTATGATTGTTATTATTCGAAAATAAGTTGCAAGGCACAACATGAGCTAATTTAGGATGCCAGAATTGGAGAATGGCATTGAGTGTGACGCTTAAAAGAATATTGAATGTGACTTTTGATTTGATTTACACTCTTTTGAAAGAGGTACCTCACAATCTAACATCGAACTTAAAATGTTTAAAACTTGTTATGCAATGCCGTATGCACTTTTATTTTTAATTGAAAATGCAAAATAAAAGCATGGCCTTATTAGTTTCTAACCACCATTATAGCACAAATATTTTAACACATTTTTTTAGTGTTATTCATAGTTGTCAACTCGGAATTGAATCGTAAAATCATTGGGCTTAAGATTCGATTCAAATTGTAACCAAATCGTGAATTACGGGACTTTGTTCCTTCTTTTTCCCTTACGTTTGAATATATATATTTATGGTAATTTTACAATGGAGCCCAAATATATACCCATGTCATGAGAACTATGCATTTTCACCATGTAAAACACATTAAATGCGCAATAAATGCTATATAGTTGGGCTCCTTTGTAAAAGCACCTAATATGAAATAACTCATATAATAGGCTTTAATACATCAACTATATGATTCTATATGTAATACACTATTTAATTCTATTATAGTTGTGAAAAAGATAAAAAAAATGGAATAGTGAAAGAAAGGACGAACAGTAAAAGATTGAAAGATCGATCCAAATAGTTTGTCGACATATTTGTGTGTAGCATGTAGGTGCCGATGTGGTTTGGAGATAAGTTAAAATAGCTTTTTCTTTTAGGGAAGATAAAGTGTAATTTGCATGTCAACTGGCAAGGTTGATTTATTATTTGTCTTGGTGTTTTCTCATGCAAATCCTTTTGATCAATTGTTCCATTCATTTCCTCTTTATCCTTTGTGATTTTCTCGTGGCTAATCTCATCTTCTTGGAAAGAATAGTATACTTCATATTTAATCAACTTATTCAATGTCTTGAGTATTTATTGAAGCAAATTTATCACGCATTGTCAATATTATCAATGTGATGTAGGTTAAAATTGTCAATTCAATAATGAAATATTGCTTTGGGCAATGCCATTTCATATCGGTCGTTTCATTTGAAGGTCTTATCCATAAGAACTTGGATTTATATAATTTCTTGACATGCATAGTTCAATGTTCTCGCAAACTTTTGTTAGAAATTATTTCATCTTGAATGTTTGTTTTAATCATTAGTGAAATTATCTTGACATATAAATCTTTTCTACTTCCAGAGCCTAGGCGTTTCATATCCAACGGTATTTTACGCCTTTTTGTCAGTGAAGAGGTACGTTTAAATTATTTCGATTGCATTTCCAATTTAGTTTATTTAATTTTTACATAGCTCTTTCCATGCACTCAATGAAACTCAAATGAGTATTCTTATGAAAAAAAAATGTTGGAAAAAGTCTTCAATTCCTAGCAAACTCCAAAGAGTACTCTCGAGAAAATTGTTAGAAACGGCCTTGCAATTTGCATAGTCAATTCAACTTTATTAATGCTTTGATCAAGTTATATTTGAACCCTTTTTTCCTTGGTATCTGACCAAGTATACAATTGCTTTGGTGGCATTTCTACTTATTAAACTATTATGGTCAATTTCTACAGCAAGTTTCTTAAGCAAAGAGTGCATATAAGAGAATAGAGAACAAAGCTTCTTGCCTACCATTACTTTAAGGGTTTTCATTTATTTATTTAGTGTTTACTTAGATGTCTTAATGGGGGATTAGAGGAGAGAAATCAAGAAGAAGAAGAGAGAAAGAATTTCAGCAAATATCAATCTTATTCAATGTTCTATATCATAAAATTTAACCTAAACACCTATATATAGGATCAAAGTCCTAAAACTCCTAATACAACTAGGAATTTGAAGTCCTAACGACCTTCTAAAATTGCATTAAATAAAGTGACGAAAATAATTAAAACTTACTAATTCTAATAACACAATTTCTAATAAAATAGAAACTTCTAATCCTAATCAAAATAGAAACTAAACTTCTAATCTTACAAAGACTCCAGCAAATAAACTCCTAATCTTAAAACAATCTTTACTTCTACGCGTGTAAGGTTTTGGATAAGGCTTCACACGTCTTAAATCATGTCTTTCATGTGATCTCCATAAAGAATGACTATTCAGCATACTGATGTGGGCATGGATGGTTAAAATGGTATGAGGTTTATAGTTTTTGTCTTTATTGTTTTCTTGAAAGCCCAATTGACGCAAAGAATAGGGAAGGGCGGTCGCAGTGGTTTGGATCTTGGAAACCTCCAAAGACGACCTACAAATGCCCTTTTAGAAAATCGAGTTAATAGAAATTGAAGAAGTTTGATGATGTAGGGGTAGGTCGAAGATAACTTGGGACACTTTTTTTTTTATCAGAAACGACTTTTGTATATTAGTAATAAGAGTTTACTATTACAAAAGCAAGGGAAAGATCAAAATTAGGAAAATACAATACTTTTTCACCCATCCCAACTAACCGTTGTGACATTCTCATCCAACAGTCGTTTTCCAATTTCTACACCAATCATTTATCGAAAAATTAAATTTTTTAGAAGCCACCAACCAAGTTGCCACATTATGTTTAATGCAATCCCGTAAATCCTCTCTTGATATTTACCTATCCTCAAATATTCTTCTATTTCTTTCAATCCACACATTCCATTAAACAACTAGAATTGATGCATTCCAAGCAACTTTGAAGATGTTGGAAGTTCATGACTATCTCTATTAGAAAGAATAGGCTGAATAGCATCCCAATATGTCTTGCCAAACTCAAGCTGCATTGCAGTCTACACTCCTTTTGTATACCTGGAGCCAAGAAATAAGTGATCCAATGTCTTGTTTTCCTCTTGGCAGAGGATGCACCAACTAGGGGAGATTGAGAGGTGAGGTAGCCACTTTTGAAAGCTGTCTTATGTATTGATCTTCTTGAGGAAGACAAGCCAAGCAAAAACTCTAATTTTGTGGGGGATAGGTGCCTTTCAGATGGATCTAAAAGGTAGATGGGTCATTATTCGAGGTAATGAGGTGGTCGAACATGGATTTACTTGTGAACTTTCCACTCTTATAAGTGTCCAACAAACTCTATCTTGGATGCTAATGGGCTCTAAAATAGTCAGCATTTGGGACATCACATTTGTTTCTCCATCGGTCAAAGGTCTTGGAAAATGGAAGTTCCAACATATTGGGATGACATTAATAACAAACTCATTGATTTTGGATTGGTGTTTTAGAGATAAGTTATATAAGCTAGGAAAGCGATTGGGAAGGGGGCATATTTTCACCCCAAGGGGTCTTCCCAAATAGAATACGGTCTCCCTTACCCAATCTAAATCTAATAAAAGGTTTCACGGTCTGGCTAGTGGAGGAAATGAATTTTCAGGGACTTTATTGTTGTAAACTAAGTTGTAAGCCAACTAAAACTTAAGTTGGATTTGCTAGAGACTTAAGTATAGAAGACATAAACTAAGAACTACTAGAACAAGTAGAGAAGAGGAGACAAGAGAGAAGAGAGCTAGAGATGAGAATGTAGAGATTTCATTCATACATTGGTATGTGAATTACAATGTGGTTGACACTCTTTATATAGGCCATTTGATGATGATGATAATTGTACTTATACAATGTGTACAAGTTATACATACAACACAAGTCATACAATACATCACAAGCAACATAGACAATACATGGAAGAGTTGGTGTACATTGGAGAGGATTACAAGTTACATGAAGTGTGAGAGCCATGCTTGATGTTACAATTCAATTTGAGAACCATGCTTCATAATGTGGTCACATACATGCACAAGTGTCCATCCATTTCATAACATTCCCCTTGGATGGCACTTGTTGAAAGAATGTGTCTCATTAAACTTCTACTAGAAAAAACCCTGTGGGAAAAAATCTAGTACATGAAAAAAAGTATAATATTTGTAACGACCCGTAAAGTATACGTGCCACGTGTCATGTGGTCCACGTGGATTTAGGCCGGGCAGGGCCCAGTGTCGTGGGGAAATGAGGTCGTCACATTGCTTTGTAGTATAATATTTGTTGATTGCTTCATTAAAAATCTTGTTAGTAAAACCCAGTAGGACAAAACTATAGCTAAGAAAAAGAGTGCAACACATTGATACACTTAGAGATAATATAAATGTCTCATTAAAACCTCTACTAGAAAAACCCTGTTGGAAAAATCTAGTATAAGAGAAAGAGTACATTAATTGCTCTCATAATTTATTTATTTATTTATTTATTTATTTTTATATGAAGTATAATAATGTTATGATTGCTTCATTAAAAACCTTGCTAGGAAAACTTAGTGGGATAAAACCATAGCGAAAGGAAAAGAGTGCAATACACTAATCAATCTAGATACATAGTTTTAATATTGTTAGAATTGCTTCAATAAAAACCTTTGCAAAGAAAACCCAGTGGGATAAAACCATAGCAAAGGGAAAAAGAGTGCAATGCACTAACCAATAACTCATTTTGATTCTCCCCCTCATGTTCACATGGGTAAGACATCTTGTGCATTTTGTTGCACATGGACATCGTTTTCTATATGAACCATTTAATGTTGAAGCATATGATTGCCACTTTTTTGTATATAGTACTTGCGTCAAGTAATTGATTCATAACTTGTTGCTACTGAATGATCATTTGAACTTCGAGTTCATTTTAATTTATACATGGATCATAATACAACAACAACAACAACAACAACAACAACAACAACAACAACAACAACAACAACAACAACAACAACATAGCCTCAGTCCCAAATTAACTGGGGTCGGCTACATAGATCAAACTTTTCCATTGTGCTCGATTAAGTGCAATTGATGGTGAGCTTTGCAAACCATTCAAATCCCTTTTAATTAATGCATCCCATGTTAACTTTGGTCTGCCCCTACCTCGTCGAATTTCTACAGTTTCTATTAAGTCAAGTTTTCTAGTTCGGGCATTTGTAGGCCGTCTTTGCAGGTGACCAAACCATCGCAACCGCCCTTCCCTAATCTTTGTATCAATTGGTGCTACTCCTACTTGTCTTTGAATTTCTATATTTCTTATTCTATCTTTACGAGTTTTTCCACACATCCACCTAAGCATCCTCATTTCTGCTACGTTTACTTTATGTAATTGTTGTTGCTTTACTGCCCAACATTCACTTCCATAGAGCATAGCTGGCCTAATTGCGGTCCTATAAAATTTTCCTTTTAACTTAGTAGGAACATGTCGATCACAAATCACCCCTGTTGCACTCCGCCATTTCTTCCATCCAGCTTGAATTCTATGTGTGACATCATTTCCAATGTTACCATCATTTTGTATGATTGATCCTAGGTATCTAAAGTGGTTTACCTTAAGAACTTCTACTTCCCCTAATTTTATCACTCCGTCATCTCGATGTCTAGTGTTTCCAAACTCACAGTGCATGTATTCAGTTTCCGTCCTACTCAACTTAAAGCCTTTAGATTCTAATGTATTCCTCCAGAGTTCTAATTTCCTATTTACTCCATCTTTGGTTTCATCCACTAAGACAATATCATCTGCAAATAACATACACCATGGTATATCCTCTTGAATATGTCTAGTTAGTTCATCCATAACTAAAGTAAATAGATATGGGCTTAAAGCCGATCCTTGATGTAGTCCTATCGTAATGGAAAATTCTTTTGTAGCTCCTCCAAATGTCTTTATACTCGTTACTACTCCATCATACATATCCTTAATAGTCTCTATGTATCTAGCATGCACTATTTTTCTTTCTAGAACCCACCAAAGAACATCCTTATGGACCCTACCATATGCTTTTTCTAAATCTACGAATACCATATGAAGATCTTTTTTCTTTTCTCTATATTTTTCTAACAATCGTCTTACAAAGAAAATCGCCTCCATAGTTGACCTCCCAGGCATGAAACCAAATTGGTTATCTGATATTGTTGTTTCTCTCCTTAGACTATTGTCAATTATTCTCTCCCACAATTTCATAGTGCGACTCATAAGTTTAATTCCATGGTAGTTTGAACAACTTTGAATGTCTCCTTTGTTTTTGAAGATTGACACAAGCGTGCTTCTTCTCCAATCCATTGGCATCCGTTTTGATTTTAAAATTTTATTGAAAAGTTTTGTTAACAAAGTCAATCCGATTTCTCCTAAGCATTTCCAAACCTCTATGGGTATTTCATCTGGGCCACATGCTTTCCCTATTTTCATTCTTTTCAATGCCTCTTTAACTTCTACAATTCTAATATTGCGTGCATAGTTTACATTTCTTTCTTGGTGTGGGTTTTCATCTATTATAGTATCAACTTGACCATCATTAAATAAACTATCGAAGTAACTTCTCCATCTCTCCTTAATATCCTCCTCGCGCGTTAAGACATTTTGATTTTCGTCCTTAATACATCTTACATGACTTAGGTCTTGTTTCTTTTATCTCTTAATTTGGCTAGCCGATATATATATATATATTTCGCCATCTCTATTACCTAACCTTGTATATAGATCTTCCATGAAATTTGTTTTAGCTTGACTAACTACTTTTTTAGCTTGTTTTCTAGCTTCTCTATATTGATTGTACGCATCTTCATCTTGACACTTAGGTATTTTCCTATACATCTCTCATTTAGTCTTAATTGCTCGTTGGACATCCTCGTTCCACCGCCATGTTTCCTTCTTTGGAGGTCCCAAGCCCTTAGATATACCTAACATACCACATGGATCATAATACAACAAATTTAATGCAATTTGATGTGTTTCAAGCAATGTCACGTCATTCCTTTTGAATTGGCTTATATCTCCCTCTAATGGTGGGAAAATTGCTTCATCAAAGTGACAATTAGCAAAAACTTGCTATAAATAAATTCCCTATTAGGGATCCAAGACATCTTGTAATATGATTAATGAAGAGTTAAATCAATATAAGTCTCCTATTGATTTGCCTTGAGATAATCTCCAGCTGATAAAAAAATCTAGTCCGATAAAGGATGTTCGTTGCCTGGGAGGTCAACTATGGAGACGATTTTCCTTGTAAGCCTATTGTTAGAAAAATATAGAGAAAAGAAAAAAAGATCTTCATATGGTATTCGTAGATTTAGAAAAAACATATGATAGGGTCCCTAGAGATGTTCTTTGGTGGGTTCTAGAAAGAAAAAGAGTGAATGCTAGATACATAGACACTATTAAGGATATGTATAATGGAGTAGTAACGAGTATAAAAACATTTGGAGGAGATACAAAAGAATTTCCCATTACGATAGGACTACATCAAAGATCGGCTTTAAGCTCATATCTATTTACTTTAGTTATGGATGAACTAACTAGACATATTCAAGAGGATATACCATGGTGTATGCTATTTGCAGATGATATTGTCTTAGTGGATGAAACTAAAGATGGAGTGAATATGAAATTAGAACTCTGGAGGAATACATTAGAATCTAAAGGCTTTAAGTTAAGTAGGACGAAAACCGAATACATGCACCGTGAGTTTAGAAACACTAGACATTGAGATGACAGAGTGGTAAAATTAGGGGAAATAGAAGTTCCTAAGGTAAACCACTTTAGATACCTAGGATCAATCATACAAAATGATGGTAACATTGAGAACGATGTCACACATAGAATTCAAGCTGGATGGAAGAAATGGCGGAGTGCAACATGGGTGATTTGTGATCGAAATGTTCCTACTAAGTTAAAAGGAAAATTTTATAGGACCGCAATTAGGCCAGCTATGCTCTATGAAAGTGAATATTGGGCGGTAAAGCAACAACAATTACATAAAATGAACGTAGCAGAAATGAGGATGCTTAGGTGGATGTGTGTTAAAACTCGTAAAGATAGAATAAGAAATATAGAAATTCAAAGACAAGTAGGAGTAACACCAATTGATACAAAGATTAGGGAAGGGCGGTTGCGATGGTTTGGTCACCTGCAAAGACGGCCTACAAATGCTCCAACTAGAAAACTTGACTCAATAATAACTGTAGAAACTCGACGAGGTAGGGGCATACCAAAGTTAACATGGGATGCATTAATTAGGAGGGATTTGAATGGTTTGCAAAGCTCACCATCAATTGCACTTAATCGAGCACAATGGAAAAGTTTGATCCATGTAGCCGACCCCAGTTAATTTGGGACTGAGGCTATGCTGTTGTTGTTGTTGTTGTTGATAAAGGATGTTCGTGTGAATTTACGATATTTTCGCATTATTGATGATTATGAAAAATCAAATAGATATTTCCACTTTATGAATGTCATTTGATTTATGATGACATTCATTTTAATGTGCCTTATATGTTCCAGAAGTTAAAGCCGAGAATCTGGAATATTATACTCAGATTAAATCATATTCATATTGATAAATTTTTTATTATTCTGAGTAGACTTCTTCTGAACAAGACATTAACAATAAAATTGTTGTACCCGATATTACCTGAACATTAGCTTCCGCTATGTTCGAATTTGAGAAATATTCACTTTTATATTATAATGTACATGCATGTAGCACGATACACAAGACATAAACTTATCGTCCATATTTAGGTCACGATTGAAATACATCTCGATGCGCCTTTTTTGTCGAGCCATTTTCAATGATAAAATTCATAATATTTTGCCTTTGATTGTGAAGGTACGGTAAATGTCACAAAAATATTCGGGTATATATATGATAATATTTAGGCAAAATAGTCTTTCATATATGACCAAAAAAAAATGTCACAATTATGAGCGCTCATTGTCAATAATTATTTGCCCTCAGTAGTGGTGCACCACTTTTGTTCCAATTTTTGGTGGAATTGTCAATACGACCTTTACCTGATATTTTCACTTTTTCCACGTCCATAAATTTATTATTGCGATCTTGATCATTATAAGCAACATATGCTTCTTAATTTGAAGCTGAACGAATTGGACGTAAGCGATATTATATTTATAATATCTCATTATTTTACTCAGCAACCTTGAGACAAAAAATCAATCCTTTATATTTATTGGATTGACGTGCGCATTCGATATTTGTTGCAGCAATAAATCGAGGCGGGCCTCGTCACCTTATTTTTATTGTTTCATCAGTCATATTTCCACATAGTCTTAACATAGAGTTAATTAAAATTGTGAAATTATAATTAATATTTGACTGATTAAATTTTGGAGCTTGAGACTCAATCGCTAATTTTGCGCTTTTGGAGCATTACCTTTTTTGGTATTTATATATTTATAACTCCATAGGGTAAAAAGATATATAAAGTGAAATATTCACTTTTCAAATCTCTAAAGAGATATCGACAAATGATTTAAATTTTGTATAATCCAACATAGTCTTGCATAGTTGTTTTATTCACAAATTATAGTATCTAATTGTCATGACGAGTAATTCTTATCAGTAATATAATAAGGCAACAAGTTCAACTATGGTTGAATAATATTTCGAAAATAAATTTAATATAAAATAGTTTTCCCCTTTTTATGTGAAAACATAACATATGATTAAATACATGTTCACAACTTGATTTATTAATAAACAAAATGTACTATTCGTATGAGTTGGTGGGACAACCTCCAGGTTGGGTGGCGAGACATAGTCTATTTAATACCATGCCTCCTCGTACGGGATAAACCGTCTCCTTTTCAATGTTTAGCTTTACCAGGGACAATGCTTACTCACTATCAACTCAAACTTATAACATTAGTTGTATTATAAAATCAAGAATAGAACAATAACTAATCATTTGTAGTTTTAAGAGAAAAACTATATGTCACACATTGACTTTTGATTTCTGATGTAGAAGATCGTACAAGACGCAACTACAGAGCATACTTTCGTAGTCGGTGACGTTACAATGCTTAATGTATGAATAAAGTACATTTACATAATTAAATATGCATGTAACAAAAAAGAAATTAACCATGACAACATGGAAATAAATTGAACTTATATAAATTAATAAAATTATACCTTCTTAGCTTTATATCTTTGAAAAGCTTCTTGATCTTCAAGACCTCCTCTTGTAGAGCAACTTCGTGCTGATAACACGTTGTAAATTAAGTTGTAAGCCAACTAAAACTTAAGTTGTAAGCCAACTAAAACTTAAGTTGGACTTACTAGAGACTTAAGTATAGAAGACATAAACTAAAAACTACTAGAACAAGAAGAGAAGATGAGACAAGAGAGAAGAGGGCTAGAGATGAGAATGTAGAGATTTCATTCATACATTGGTGTGTGATTTACAATGGGGTTGGCACCCTTTATATAGGCCATTTGGCGATGATGATAATTGTACTTATACAATGTGTACAAGTTATACATACACCACAAGTCATACAATACATCACAAGCAACATAGACAATACATGGAAGAGTTGGTGTACATTGGAGAGGATTACAAGTTACATGAAGTGCGAGAGCCATGCTTGATGTTACAATTCAATGTGAGAACCATGCTTCACAATGTGGTCACATACATGCACAGGTGTCCATCCATTTCATAACATTTATAATGATTTTCCGAATTTTCAGGGACTTTATAATGATTTTCCTCCTGCTGAAATCTCCAATTCCACTTTGCCTCCAAAGCATGTTCCTCTATTCCCAACAACTAATAAACCTCCCTTCTCCTTGGGTTTTTCAACAATGTTCCACTTCACCCAATGCAAGTTTTCATCTCGGTGACTTCTATTCCACAAAAAGTCCCTCATAATCTTGTACACCTCTTTACATACTTGGGACACATTGATTACCAAGGATTTAAAGGATTTGGAATGCACACCAACAATTGCACTAAATTGAGCACAATGGTGGAGTTTGATCCATGGCTAGTTTGGGACTCTTGTTCTTGTTGAATTTTTTCCTGAAAACCAGTGTGGATAAGTCTCTCAAGGTTCGAACAAATTCAAGTGAACTCATTAATAGTTTAGAATTCCAAGTAAATAACCAAGCAAGATCCCTCCCATAAAAACACCAAATAATCTCTTGTAATCATTACCCAAGCATATTGATTTGTTTGTAACAATGTTCAAAGTGCTTAGAAGTTAGAACTACAACTACTCAAAGAATTGATGTAGGTAGCTAGTTGTTCTAGTGAAAGTTTGTCCACTGAAGCTTAGGACAATTTTGTTGGTTTGTGAGGGTATGATGACAAGTTTTCCATCTAATGGTAGACTGCGGTTATATCTTGGTTCAGAATTTTATTGTATTCATAGTGCGAGGTCTTATCTTGAAAACTGTTTGGGGCTGTTGGTTTGTGGAGCATTTGTTTATTTGTTTGTTCTTTTTATTTTTATTTTTTACTCTGACATCTATGAAGGCCACAATGGTTTCATCTGAAATTAAGAACTGCTTATAGGAAGGAATCTTCTATGTTGGACAAGTTGTCTGGCGCTTTTTCCAAATGATTAAGGCATTTTGTGTGGAACCAATGTTGAAATAGTGTTTGTAACCTGTCAACTAGGTCCATCCAAAAAAAAAAAAAACGTCAACTAGGTGAAAATTTTGTGCCTCTACCACAGTCTGTCTTAAAAATTGGTTCATATACAGATCTGAACTTTCTGTCGCTTGTCAGTTTTCAGTGCTATAGAAACTAGAAAATCGAGAGTTCCTATGATTTTATTTCGGCAGTCTTAATATGATTTCAGCCATTTGAATTTTATTGTTTGACTTTGATTTCTTTGGTGTAAGCAAACTAACCAAATTAACTATTTTAGAGGAGGAAGGTGTCTGATCAATTCTGTAGCATATTTTCCGTCTTTGGTGGTTGGAGTACGGTTTACCATAGTAGTGTTTTATCCTATGCTGTTAATTGACTACATCACTGCTCCTGACGTGTGGTTTTTAGTTTCTCAACTTCTGGTGCAGACTCCATGTTCACTCAAACCATCAGTCTAATATCATTACTGGTTGTATATGTATAGTTGTGTTGGTGTACTAATGTATTTGGTCATTAAGATGGTTGGCTATGTACCTTTGTATTTGAGATGATTTCTAGACGATGAAATCCAATGATGGAAACAAAATATGTTAGGTAACAGGTGGACTTAAATGCTACTCCTGTTAGTTAAGGGCGCTAACGATTGTCGTCAAGCCATTCAGACCATCCCTCATGTTCAATTTTTCACCTTCCATGTAGGGGATAGAGAATATGAAATAAACAAATGTTAACAGGCTTGAAATTAAAACCTCCTGTAGACCAAAATTCTTTCGTGCATTAAACCACCAATGGAGCAAAATGCTAAGGTCGTAAAGTAGGGCATATACAATAGATATGAAGGCAATATGTTGTATATTGTACCTTGTATCTAATAAGATATCAAGAATTCCTGTAGACCCAAATTCTTTCAGGCATTAAATCACCAATGGAGCTAAATGCTAAGGTCGTAAAGTAGGGAATATACAATATATATGAAGGAAATATGTTGCATATTGTAAATCTAATAAGGTATCAAGAGTTGAACAACGAAGACTTGCTGAAGCTTACCGAGGACTCACTGCATGCATGTTTTGAATTATTTTCTGAAAAATAAGATGGCTTGTCTCCCATTGTTTTAGGCCTTAGTTGCGGCAGTTGCATGATGGGCAGAAGAGCTGATAGATAATTATATAGGTACATTACTTAGAAACATTTAACAAAGCCTCAGTAGCAATTTTTTATTTTTATTTTTAGGTCTGCTACAACAACAACAACAACATAGCCTCAGTCCCAAATTAACTGGGGTCGGCTACATGGATCAAACTTTTCCATTGTGCTCGATTAAGTGCTGTTGATGGTGTGCTTTCGACTCGATTTAATGCTGTTGATGGTGTGCTTTGATTGTCTTTCAATCATTAATAATAACAGCATCCCAAACTCTTGTGCCATCAAATTCCTTTAATTTCCATCCCAAGTTATCTTACATAACTAAATACGTTAATTATTTTTCCGTATCTTAATATCTTGTTATTCGTTAAGCAATAACCAGTTGAATTATACTGATTTGATTGTTCGTGTTAAGTAGTTGTGAATGCAACAAAATACATAATAATGGTATGACTAATTGAACTGGTTTTTCGTTGTCTCTCTTTCCCTGACTAGTATAGTAATTGTAGTTCAAGGAAATCTTAAATTGGAACTTGAGAGTATCTGATGTGGCCGTATCTCTTTGCGGGCTTATTTTTTGTTCTTTAGTATGGTTACTGTGTAAAGAAAAGATTTTTCAGTACTTGTAATTTATGTACAGGCTTTGATTTCTCGAGCTGATGCGAAACTGAAGGAGTTGCAAAAATCTATTGAACTTGTGAAGGCTGAAAGTGAGAAATTGGAGGTAAATGCTCTTTTGTCGTGTTTGACATTGATGGACTTTCTTATCCTTTATTTTATTCATTATTTTCTATCAATCTCTTTCGTATCTTAAATAACTTGATTGGCAAGTTCATGATGAAAACTTTTATCGAGTTAGGCTTAGATGTTTTTAATAATCCCCTGGTTCAATGGCATATTGACATAAAAATGTCTTTGTACTCATTCCTTAAAAAAACTTCTTTGTAGCTTATTTGTTCGAAATTGAAGTAATTTCAATTACAAAAATTAAATCAAACATTTTATTTCATGATTTGGAATCTTATTATCTGCTTTGAGAATGCTTATTGCTATAGCTAGTTTTCAAGTCCATGACGTTAAACTCATCCTAAAAATCTGACTTGCTAGTAGCGGGTTCTCCACAGCTTGTATCTTAAGCTGTTAGCCTATTATGATGTTCGGGCTGCCCACTCGATACTGTATATGAGCTTTGATCATTTTTGAATACAAGCTTGCAAAGAGAGAGCTCCCCATAACTTATTTCTGATACATTCTAATATTTCTAGGCATCACAATATATTCTGATAAGTTTACCTCTAGTTGACTGTAGAAATGTTTCAGTTCAGACTTAATATAAATAAAATAGAAATTGTAGTAAATTAATTTTATTAAATTTGAACCAGATTAGCGGTTGTAAAAGAAAATGACTCATGATAGATTTGGTTTACTTAGTCACTAAAGGTTATCTATACATAAATTCAAGGTTTGAAAATTGGACTTCGCCCATGACTTTGGTAACTTAAAATTTGGAATTAATTCGAGGAAGTTAACTTCGACGATGGAAGTTTAACAAAAACTCACCGGCGTACTGAAGTTTATGGAATTTCACTTTAAATGCTAGAAAAACTCAAGTTTCTTCATAGAGATGCTAGAACTATGTTTTATTCGAATTTAGCCGTAGTTTAAGTATATTTCTGGCATAGTCGAAGTTTTAGTCGAAGTTTGCTCAACTTCCACGAAACATAACAATTTTACTTCATGTTTTATTAACTTCCATCGATGTTTTCGAAGTTTGGTCAAAGTTGAGTTGAAGTTTTGCAATTTTTCTACTGCCTATGAACTTCGCTTTGTTCACCTTAAAATCGACAAACTTCGCTGAAGTTTGTCGATTTTTTAAACCTTGCATAAATTTTGGAATAAGCTTGGTTTTTTTTTTAAATGGTTTGGATTGGATAATTGATGTGTAATTTTGAGCTTTGAGACTTTTAGTGCAATCACCAATTTACTAATAGGTTTGTGTCCTATAACAAACTATGGGAGCCAATAGTATATATGATTAATTAAGCTTAAAAGCGTAACAGGTAGGTTGATAGTGAAACCTTTATAGTGTTAGGATAAGGAAGCAAGAACTATCTTTGTGGATAGGAAAGCGACAACACTATTTGTAGGTTTTTTTTTTTTCTTAAAATTTATTTGCAGAGTGAGACTAGGAGACCTCATTTGTCTAATTGCGGCAATGCTTTCCAACTTCTAATAGTATCCGACAACATGATACCTTTGGAATCTTCTCCATTCATATCCATTGAGATGCTGCATGATAAACATCTCCTATGCGCACACTTAACCAAGAACGCTTTTATTTTTTTCCGACCAAATATGCGAAATCATTGCAAGAGATGACGCTGTTCATTGACTCCCAAAACGTCCAAGAATTTAAAAATCTAAGATCTCTACTACTTTCCCTTTGCATCTCCCAAGATATGTCTAATTCATTTTTGTGCCATACTCTCCATCTAATTCATTTTTGTGTCCTTTTGGGATTGAGGCTTTTTGATCTCCTCGTTGTAGTTTTTCCTCAACCATTACTCCTTTATAACAAACACCTATATCTGTTTGGCCCATCTCATATCATCTCTACGAAAATGCCTTCTTTTCATAGGGAATGAAAGTCTTTTTGATCTCCTCGTTGCTACTACATTGGGAATTAAACGATGCTTTTGGAAGATAGAACTATTTCATATCCTGATTGAAATTCCATTCTAATTTTGTCACAGTGAAAACATTCTTCACAAAATGATAATTTGCAGTTGGCCTTGCGCGGTCTGTCAACCAAAGTGTGTTATACAACTGCAATTACTACCTATAAAAGGCGCAGCTTGTAAATAAATTAGCCATAAAACTTTTTTAATGTCTGATTATTAAGTTTGTTACTTTCAGTTATTAATTTGAGCATATATGTAGTTAGTAGGTTTAGGAATGTTAGTTATTAATTTGAATACGTAAGCAGTTAATTGTTTTAGGAATTTCAATTAATAATTTGAATCTTGTATGCAATTATTAGTTTTAGTTTGTAACTTCCTTGTGGTGCAGTTTATTGTAACCAAGGTTTAAAAAATCGATAAACTTCGGCGAAGTTCGGGCGAAGTTTGTCGATTTTGAGGTGAGCGAATCAAAGTTTATAGGCAGTAGAAAAATTGCAAAACTTCGACTCAACTTCGGCTAACTTCGATCGAACTTCGAAAACATCGATGAGAGTTAATATAACATGAAGTAAAATTGTCATGTTTCGTGGAAGTTGAGCATACTTCGACTGAAACTTCGACCTAAACTTTGACTATGCTAGAAATATACTTAAACTTCGGCTAAATTCAAATAAAACATAGTTCTAGCATCTCTACGAAGAAACTTGAGTTTTCTAGCATTTAAAGTGATATTCCATAAACTTCCGTACACCGGCGAATTTTTGTCAGATTTCCATCGTCGAAGTTAACTTCCTTGAATTAATTCCAAATTTTAAGTGAGAGAAGTCATAGGCGAAGTCGAAGTTTCAAACCTTGATTCTAACTTTCACTTGTGTCATGTATATTTAAGTTAATGAGAATAGAGAGGAGATAAGCAGATTCTTCATAATGTTAAGATTTAAATGTCGTTGGGTTCTCTCTAATGAGCTCATAATCAATTCCATCATAGGTAGACAAGGAAGAAAAACCAATAAAACTAGCCCTCTCATTGATTTCAACATAGTTAATAGACCCCAAACCAATTCTCTATCACGGTCTTGTAACAAAGTGCCTTCTTCCATTTCTGTTTTTGGATTTTTGATGCTGGTGAAATTTGTAAAAATTGAATCTATGTTTTGAAAGTGGAAGACTAATCTAATTTGTGTTTGGGACATGAAATCCCCAAAGGCAAACTTTTAGATTTCAATTAATTTATCCTATGATAATAGTCAAAATTTAACTTAACAATCAGGGAGGCAATGAGGAAGCTTTGCATTCATACTCCAACTTATTAGTGGATTTCAATGAAAAGAAGAGCTTCATGGAATATTAAACACATCATAGAGAAAATTTACAGCTTCTCAAGTCTTATGATTGAGTGGAACTGCAAGCATGTGTGAGACGAACAAAACCGACAGACTGGTTGGCTTTCCATCTTATAATTGAAGCTGAATGTGTTATATTGTCACCTATTAGCTCCCTTACGGATCTTGTTTGGGAGATTAGCAACTTAGCAGTCTTAATTGATGTCGGTTGGCAAAATCATTTAGTGTTTCCTTTGGGTGACAATTCAATGATGACTGAAATTCCATAAAGATTTGATGATTGGAAGAAATGTTTTTATCTTAAAAGGAAAATGCTAATTCTTATTTAATCAGTTTTGGGAATTATTTTTATATGCTACTTTTTTACTTGTAATTGACATGATTAGAAACTTCTCCTTGGAATTGGCATATGTGGAGTGACAAACAAGGTGGCCTTTCTGTCATAATTGTAAGTCTCTTGGTCTGAGAAAAAAGAAGGGTAGGTTTGGTTTGTTAACATAATTTCTCTGGATGAACAAAGTGTCACCGACCTGAAGTGAATAAACTTTGGTTGGCTTCTGGTAGTGAACAATGCTAATGTCTATAACATCTTTCAAAGGAGAAAGAATATGTGGAAATCCCACCTAGTCCGTGCATCTGTTGCAAAAAGGATAAGGGATCAATAAATAGTGTTAAATACTCGTGTAACAACCCGAATTTCAATACAAACCACCTATGTTATATTTGTGTGTTGTTTGTATATTATTTAAACTAATTATTGAGTCAAGGTCAACTCGTTGGTAACTAGTTAACTCAGTTGTCACGATGTCGCATGAGTTTTAAAATGGTTTAAAAATAATTTAAATCTTTAGAAAAAATCTCTCACTTAACAACCAAGTGGGGCCTACAAGGGTGCCAAGAGATCACGAGAAGGTGAGGGAGTGTTGCGGCTAGGGTTTTCTTGTGGGGCTCATACGTAATAACTTCCGAAAACGGTTAAGGAAGGTGATGAGGCGTGATCTCAATAAATATGGAAAGGGAGAATCAAGATTCGAACCCGCAGTAAAGATCACGACTTGGTATGTGCTTACTTAGAGTAAGAGGTCGGGAGTCCGAGCCTCGAGGGGGCAAGATGAGTTGGTTACTTTCTCATCGAAAAAAAAAATTGCATATTACCAAGATCACATCTCATCACCTTAACCGTTTTAGGAAGTTATTACAAGTGGGACCCACAACAAAACCCTCGCCGCCACGCTCTCTGACGCAGCCGAAGTCTTCTAAATCGATTGAACGAATCCATGCACAATCACATTAGGGCAAACAAGAGAATACCATCTCTCAAGAATAAACTTTATTCAAAATCAATCTAATATCCAAAATTGTTATATGAGGCCTTTATATAGGCACCATTGAATTGAAACATTACTTAAGTGGATTCACGTAATATATATATATATATATATATATATATATATAACTAATTCTAACTAAAGACTAAAAGCTAACTAACAAACTCAAACTCTACTAGGAAAGAAAGACACCTAACACGTCCAAAACTCTTAATTAATTAAGAGACTTATAGTTTAAATAAACAACCACATATCATAGATAAATATATTCTATCATATATTCTATCATGTATTCAAATTATGATCGTCGCGGTATGCATCATTCTCCCTTGGTGGACCAAAATTCGCCCTCGAATTTTAGTCTTTTCTGTTAGACATTATGTGTCTCATAAGGTTATGTCTTAATGTACATATGTAACTTATGAACCTAAAGTCTTTTGAGCTCCCTTTAGGTTACCGATTTGATGAAAATTGGTATTAATGTGGCAAGCTTAAAGGTTCTCCCTCAAGTCTATAAAATGACTCTTGTACCATCAAACAATGTGTCAAATGTTGAGGCTCATGAGGGCGATAAGGATCTTGGGTTTTAGGAGTTCATATAATCGCTTCCGCAGATAATTCTCTATTTGATCTAATTCTTTTGTTTAAGAATGCTTACATGTGGTATCGGAAGCCCACTAGATCAGTAGGGTTTTCCATGAATAATTTGTATTTTATTTATAGTAATTTGGTGTAGAATTCATCTTGACAATCTAAGTAATTTTTAGTAATTGAAAAATATGCGTTTGAACTATTAGATCAACTAGCAATAATATGTTTATCGGCTATAAATATGGGCTATACATACATATCAGCTTTACTATACATACATATCGACTTTACGAAATTGTTTACAAAAAGTATGGGCTATATATACATACGTATGGACTTTACAAAGAGTATGTGTATACCTTGTTGACGACTTAAAACTCAATCCAATGAAATCAGTCACAACCTTGTGACTCTCTCAAAACAACAACAACAACAACAACAACAACAACAACAACAACATAGCCTCAGTCCCAAATTAACTGGGGTCGGCTACATGGATCAAACTTTTCCATTGTGCTCGATTAAGTGCAAAAAAAAAAAAAAAAAAAAAAAAAAAAACATGAGGTAGGACTCGTTGAAGGCAGGACTAAGTGTTGGAGAACGGATATGTCTTAACTCACCTCGGGCAGTGTTGGAATGGATGACAGTGATATGATCACATGGATCGAGCCATCCAATAGGTGGTCTTCATGGAGACCCTTTTTAAGAGGGAGTTCCATAGTAAGCTCACCCATTAATTTATTAGTGGTCGTCATGATATAATTTAAAATAGAAAGACTAAATTGGCTTGTTGATCTATAAGTGATACCATATGGTGCAGGATGTATTGTAATATAAGTAACTCTCCATTTAATTAATTCAATCAATCATGTTGTCAATGATGACCTTTGTTGATGAGATTTTTAGTGACTCTGCAAGTTAGTATGAAGGTTGTAGAAGATGAATAGTTTCCATTCTTAAAAGGTTTAAAGTTGAAGTTGGTTTAAATAGGACAAGCATTCTACTTATAAAGATCCGGTGCGTTAAATATTTAACGTACATTTATGGGCCACTACCATTGATTAATTCTTAACTGTTGAAGAAGTTGAATTGTTTGGTGTTTTCTAAGAGATATGAAAAAAAATTTCTCTTTATTAAAAACATTTAATTTATGGACCAGGTAATGTTTAAAGGTATATTTTTCTTTTCATATCGGTTATGAAAACACCTTTTAATTCGACTTCAATTCCATTATGACGAATGCCACATCTAATTTATGATTAATTGGGCTATTACTTAATCTTTGTTGTAAAGATCTCAAGGGTTGTTAATATTCCCACCCACCACCCACGCTTATAAACGATCAAGAAGTATGTGGGTATTAATGGGTTTTTGGTGTGGTAATTCTTGAGAAATATTTTAATAAATGTAGGTTGATTTGATTTCCTTTATGGGTGCTAGCTAATCTTAATTTTATTTTATTTTATTTTATTTTAAATTATTTAAGTATATATGACCTTTATTTATGTGTAGAATTAATTGACTCAATTAAAAAAAAATCTCTTATGTCATTTGCATATAATTTATTTTCGATAAGAACTTGCGTATAATTTTGATGTAAGTAAATATTATGCTCTCATGAAGTTATTTTATTTTATTTTATTTTATTTTTGGTCTAAGCCCCGCTATATTCGGGCAAGCCCGACTAATCCGCTCTCGTGAAGTTAGTTTATTTAACTAGTATGGTAGAGTTTGTTTGTCATCACCAAATTATTATTATTTTTATAAGTTAGTTGTCACAAAAGTGACCTAACTATACTTATGTTATATGCATTACTAAATATTATTGTTGACCCAAATAAAAGTTTACAACATTCTAGTAATGTATAATGAATTGAAATTTATTACATGTGTGACAATTAAAAAGAAAATGCATCATTATTGATACTGCGCTTATAATTTGGTGTTTATATTATGGAGTTTCGTTAATCACCAAAGTGGTCCAACTAAATAGTTTAAACATCAAAATTATATGAATTTTCATATACGCATTTTGTTATGATTTTATGATAATTACTAGAATTTGGTTTAACCCAAAGGCGAATCATTTTATAGCAATTTATGATTAACATGATTTAATACATATTAATTGTATTAATGATTATTAATGATTATTAAGAACAATGAAGGATACCCAAAGGTCCCTCATCTTCTTGAATTTTTGATTGATTACTAAAATACCATGGTTGGCCTAAAGGCGCACCACATTTTTAGTAATATATGAACTCATATTTTATGATAATATAAATATAACAATTACTAAAATATTATGGTTGACCTAAAGGTGCACCACATTTTAGTAATATATGTAAATTTTATGATAAGTTAAAAATGGGATGGATACCCAAAGGTGCCATGCATTTTTAATTTTTACTTATAAAATAAAGTACATCGTGTTTTTACCCAAAGGAAAAACACAATATTATCAATCTTATGAATGATTCATATAGACCTACGTGGATAATTTGACACTCTCTCTATCTGGTGAATATAGGATTGAATTAATAGTGTCATAGTCCATTTCCTAAACTCATTGAATGACATGGTATTTGTGCTCAATACACAATTACCAGTATACGCCTCAGCATAATGATGTAGTGAAACGACGTAACTAAACAATTGATGGAAATGATTAGGGGTATGTTGAGTAATTCTATATTGCCTAAATCATTGTTGATGGAGATCCTAAAGAATGTTGTCTTTTAACAAAAGGGTTTATAGAAAGTCAGTTCTTAAAACTTCTTTTGAGTTTTATGAACTAGAAGGAAACATACCTTAAGACATCTACACAGTTGGGGTTATTCAACAAATTAAGACTAAAACTTGTAATCCACAAGAAAGTACATTATAATATCGAACGATCAACTACTATTTTTTGGCTACTTTATAAAATCTAAAGGCTATAGAATTTACTATTCTAGCCATTTTATATAAAATATCGAAATTGAGAATGTTAGATTCATCAAGAATGACAAAATTAGGGGAGTGGCGTATCATAATACCTGTAAGTTTTATTGAAGTAGTAGTTGCTCCTAGTAGTGATTCTTATAAAGAAAATATTGAGACCACTGCAATTAAATACACCTGTTAATGATTCTAGGGATGCATAACAAAAATCTCGAATAGTGAGAAGATATGCTATGAATTCTTGATGTTTTATGGTATAATTATATGAATCTAATTATGATATAGGGACATATATTTTAAGACTTGGTTTCTTATGATGAAGCCATCAAAATGATGAATTTACGAACTGAATTGATGTCATGAAAGATGAGTTAAAACTGACTAAAAATAAAGTCTGAAATCTCATTAATTGCCTCAGAATTTTAAACCTGTTAGATGTAAATGATTTTTAAAGACTAATCGTGATTCTAAAGGCAATATCAAACAATATAAAGCTATACTTGTAGCTAAAGATTTTATTCATAAAGAAGACATTGATTATACGAAGACATTTTCTTTTGTATACATGGATTCTTTCAGAATCATGATCAATGGCATTTGTCACTTATTTGATTTAGAATTACACCGAATGAATGTAATGACTGGTTTTGAGTGAGAGTTTAGATGAAGACGTCTATATGAATCAATATAAAGGAATTCATTGTAGAAGGAAACGAACAACTAGTCTGCAAACTTAAGAATTCAATATATGGATTAAAACAAGCTTAAGCTTCCTGTCAATGGTATATTAAGTTAATCATACCAGAATATCCTTCAAACTTAAAAAAAGTGTTGTCAATTGATGCATATATCTGAAGGTCAGTAGGAGCCAATTCATAGTTTGATACTTTGATGATATTTTTTTTTCCTGACAAGAGTGATCGTAATATGCTCTATGAGATCAAAGAGTTTCTCTTTCAGAATTTTGAAATAAACGATATACTAGACCAAATCTCAGTTTTACCGTTGGCGTGTTGGGATATTACCAAAGTAACCCTTGCATGGTCCAATGGTGAGCTGCAAAAAAGGTATTACAGTATTTATAATAGGCAAAAGATTACATGCTCACTTATAGAAAGTTTGATAATTATAAGGATATTGGTTATTCAGACATAGACTATACTGATTGTCTTCACATTAGAAAGTCTACTTTTCGGCATGTTTTTCTTTTCACTAATGGAGAAATCTCTTTAAGAGCTAAGCAGACAATTATGACTACTTCTACTATGAAATCTAGCTAAGTTTGTAGTTTAAAACTACAAATCAAAGATTACGTTTAAGGAACTTCATTTAAGGGCTTGGTACTATTTATTTCATTTTCACGTCATTACGATTCAATATGATAATTCTGCAGTTATATTTTTATCCAAAAATATCTGGTTTTAAACTGGTACAAAATTGTGGAGTAAAATACTTTGCTGTTGAAGAAGTTCAATAGAAATTAGTGTCAATTAGCCATATTAGCACAGATCTTATATCTACAAATCCCCTAACGAAAGGATTATCACCAAAGGCATTAAGAACATGTCGACATAATGGGCCTTGGTTGTTATTCCTAATGATTTTTAATTTGGGATTTGATTATGTTTATGTTTATGAGATCTCATTTAGTGTGCTAATTCTATTAATGTATGTGCACACTTATGTTAATGATGATTCTAAACGACTTTAGTCTTTGACACTAGCATTATGTTTTATGAATCATTTAAAATGAATTAGTAATGCTTGTGGTACATGGAATGGAATATGTCATATTTTGATGTATATCCGCTTTGACTCTCATTGCTATTTTATTTTATAATAATTTTAAGATACCAATCATATACGCGCGCTAATATAAAAATTATGTAATGTTTGGTCGTAATTTTGGTGAAATGGGAGAACCATTAAGCTATATGTGACCCACATTATTGAAATATATGATACTATGAGGCAAGTGGGAGAATGTAAGACCATTATATGTCTTAATGTACGAGTGTAACTTATGAACCTAAAGTCTTTTGAGCTCCCTTTAGGTTACCAATTTGATGAAAATTGGTATTAATGTGGGAAGCTTAAAGGTTCTCTCTCAAGCCTTTAAAAGACCATTTGTACCATCAAACAATGTGTCTAATGTTGAGGCTTATGAGGGCGATAAGGATCTTGGGTTTTAGGAGTTTATATAATCGCTTCCGCAGGTAATTTTTTATTTGATCTAATTCTTATGTTTGAGAATGCTTACATTTTCCTTTGTTCTATCAGCTTCAACAGTGAGATCTTCGAACATGTTCAAATCTTGCTTGAACACAATCTGGACGAACTCATTATTGCTTGATGGAATAAGTCTTTGAGGAAAGATGTTTGGAGCTTTAACTGTCATATTGAAATTGTCAACAAACACACCATTGTGAGGGTCTTGTCGAACTTCCTCAACCAACTCATCTCCTATGTCTTCGATCAATGAACAAAAGTGCTTCATCGTCGCGAATATCACTTTTGTCTCCTCAACTCCTTCAATGGGGTAGTTGTTGACAACACCATCATCAATCACCGTCTCAAGTGCTCGAAGCCTTGTAGATTGTGGAATAACTTTGATAACATAGTCATTTCCAAAAATGACCTTGTCTTTGACAAAGTCACAACTACCAACGTCAAACTTTTATTCATTATTCAAAAATCAACTCCCAATAATACATCACTAAGCCATATATATAGGCTTTTAGTTCACAATAAATATTAAATAAATAAATAAACAATAAAATATGTATGTGCTAATTCCTAAACAATAAGAAAGTTTATAACTATAGTAACTTAATTTGCTAAGGACCCTAATTACTAACTTCTTCTAATCAAAGACAAATGCAAACTTTCTAATCAAGTAACCATATTTAACCGTGACACATAAATAGCAACTATTTAACTAAAGCCAACTTCTATAAAACATGCACCTCGTATGACGTACACGACATAAATTAGTTAAAAAGCTAACTTTCTAATTTCTACACTCAACTGCACCTAATATTTTGTGAAACTCCTATAAATCAGCAACTCATCTCCTGTCGACTTTTTGTACCTTCTCTTGATTTTCGATCCGGAATAACCCTTTCTTCAAAACTAAGCCCGTCTGACTCGATAATAGGAAATAAGACAAACTTGTCAGTCTCACTTTCAAGACCCACAAAATTAATGTGACCGAGATGTTGGGTTTCGGGGATCAAGCGCAGCAGAAGTTTTCGAAACCTTTTCGAATATCCCCGAACCAAGATCTTATCGATTCCATTAAACTGATGTACCAGTAGAGAAAAACCATACCTTAACAAGAACAACTCCATATCTGTCTTGTTTGGTGTTGATTGATTCATTCAAGACGCTGTTAGAGACGAACGTCCTCAATCAGAAATCCACACACGAATGAACGATCACGATCTGGAGTGCTAGCCCCAAAACTTCTGAAACAAAAATTCTCACAAAAACTCTCTCGAAAAATCTCTACAACAACTGTGACCCTAATGTTTTATTTATAGTACAATAGGTCGAGTTGTAAAAGAATTCCATGTCGTAGTCACACTCCAAATAAAGTCTAAGATAAAGTCCAACTCTAAAAAAGATAGAGTCATCGATAATCTACAATTACTAATCCAACAGTAGTTTTAATTTATCTAAAACTCAAATAAGAATTAAAGTCATACTATAATTCCAATTAGAGTCCTATTCAAAATAAGATTTACCAAGAGACAATTTATAATCACACTAGAAATGTAGGAGAGTTTTGAATCCTAGTCAAACTAGGACACTTAATGAGAATCTTCGAAATGAATTTTATCAAATAAAATTCATCAACCTAGACAATATTAAATCACGCAAATCAGTTCTTTGTGTGCGACCCAGTAGGTTCAAACAACGTTGGCAGTGAACCAAAGCCCCTTTTGGCACACAAATCATAAGCGACCTCTAGCAAGATATTATGACTACCCAAGTTGCACGAAGATCAATAAATCGATACAACCTAATAAACAATGTATATCATATCCTTTTGTCACACGATATCTTTTGATTGAACATAAAACATGAAATTTCATCATTATAGTTCAATCTACTAGTCTCGATCTTTGAGTAGACTGAAATTTGTCAAGTGACATTGATCCAATCAATTCACTAGACATGGCCATTTGTCAGTCTAACATATCGAGGGGCCGATAGATATCTCTCTCTAAAAGAGAGGGGCAAATTTCATCTTGATCACACAACAATCACACATTAGTCGGATAATGACCAATTACAACTTTTATAATCATTCGGTTAAAGACGACGTTTAATTGTGTCAAATCATTATGATCCTAATGTTATAGTCTCTGGTGATCTCAAGTTTAAGGACTAAATGATATAACTATCATGAGAAACATTTATGACATTGACCATGTAGCGTTCTCATAGTGGGTCGGTCCACCATTTGTTCCCAACAAATACCCATGATCTTGATACGTATCCTTGTACGCATAATCTTCACATGACTATCAATCAAGACTCATACTAGTCTTAATTTATTATTGTAATAATAACTGACTAGAGCCGTTTAGAATAATACAATAATTATTCATGGATATTATTATAAAAGAAACATGCATCTACTTATAATAGTTAAACAACGTTTGCAGAATTGGCCTAGAGCACATTCCCCAACATGAGAAAGTCACGAGAAACTTCATTGAAGTCAACATTGTCCGCGATCAACGAACAAAAAATGTTTTGTTGGAGATTTGACTTTTGTCCTTGCAACAACTTGAACGGAACACTGATTGATGGCTACATTGCCAATCATTGCTTGCACTTGGGAACTTATAGATATTAGAATAATCGTGACAACAAGACCTTCACCCTCAAAGACCATCGTATCTTCGATGAAGCCTTGGTCGTTGTCGTCAAACTTTGGCGTCTCGTCAAAGTTGACATAATCTTCCTTGTCTTCAAATTCACCCTTCCCTTCAGAAGAGGAATCCCTTTTTGTTTCTTCAAAAATAGTAGGTTCCCTTCGACAATTTCGAGTAGAGTCGTTTCTCACCCGAACCCTCAACAACTCCCCATACTTGCAGCCAGTTGATCAATCGACGCTTGCATGCGTTGCAGTGCATCGAATGCGCATTGATTCAACTCAAACAACTGAGTAAAGGTTGCTTGTTCCGGGCTCGGTTGTCTGTCATAAATATCTTCAACCCGTTGTTGGTTCTTTTTCGGTGCCATCATGATTATCTCTAAATCACATGTGACGAAGGCTCTGATACCAACCGACGCCGTGAAAGTCTTTTATATAGATTGAACAAATCCACGCACAATCAAATTAGGGCAAACAAGAGAATACCATCTCTCAAGGATGAACTTTATTCAAAATCAATATAATCTTCAAAATCGTTACATAAGGCCTTTGATAGGTGCTATTGAATTGAAACATTATTTAAGTGCATTCACATAATATATTATATAACTAATTCTAGCTAAAGACTAAGAGCTAACTAACTAACTTGGACTCTACAAGGAAAGAAAGACACATAACACGTCCTAAACTCTTAATTAATTAAGGGACTTCTAGTTTAAATAAACTACTAAGCATTACCGATAAAATGTACTCTATCATGTATTCTAATTATGATCTAATCTGAACACAACAATTGTTTGATCTAACTAGAAGTTGCTTTTGATCCCATGTATGTAATCCATGCTGGGTGTGCTCGTGGCATGTATGCAACACTCCCTCACTTTACCATCTCCTATAGTGAGCGCGTGATCTCGTCACCTTTGTGGGCCCCACTTGGTTGTTAAGTGAGAAATTAGAGTTTTCTAATGATTTAAATTAGTTTAAACCATTTTAAAACCCGTGTGGCAACTATGATTCCGAGTAAACTCGTTACCCGCGAGTTAACTCAATAAGTTGACTCCATTAGTAGTTTAAATAATATGCAAACAACACACAAATATAACATGGGTGGTTTATATTGAAATTCGGGTCGTTACAACTTGTGTTTTTACTGTTCATTCAGATTTGTATTCAATTATCAAGGAAACTAACTGGTTGGGTTTCTGTTACGTTATTGACATGTTGTCGAATATGTTATGTTAAATTTGTTGGTAATGCCTTTTCTCGGTGTTTTTCTTGGCAAAATGTAGTGGTCGGAGCTGCTAGTATACGACTTCGAAGTAGTAATAGCAACTCAAACTTGTGTTTGAGTCACGAATATTGATCCACGAAGGCGGCACTAATGCCAATTTTTAGTCTAATTAGAAAATAAAGTTGGGCAACTTGATTTTGGGTTTTGAACAAGACAATTAAACAACTAATTAACTTCTAACTAGAACAAGTGAATGTAAATTGAGATTTTCATAATGGAGAGAGGTGCCTAAGGAGTCAATTACACCTATATTGTATTCTTGTGTACCAATCTCATTTGAAAGACTCCCAATTAGTGTGAAGATAGGCGAATTTCTTAAGATTCACTTAATCTCGAGGTCTTGGTGATGAAGATTTTAGTGTTGGACTCGGACTCCTCGGTCGGTGTAAGTAGCCTAAGTGCAACACTACATTAGATGTCAAATTCAATTGCCTACCTAGTCCATGATCATCGGTCGATGTGTCATATGTTCTAGGGTTGTGTTTTCTCCAATTCCGGGTCGAAAGTCCCAATGATCATGGTGATTTCTAAACCTTAAAATCTATACAAACTTGGCCAAGGTAAAGCATAACATTATACTCAAGAACACAGAAATCAACACAACAAATAGAGAGAACAAATAAATTTATATTGAAATCATAGGATTACACCATGATAGGGTGAGAAACAACACAATATCATCATAAAAACTAAAGAATTCATGAAAACATACCTTGCAATTGAAGTTGAATCAAAGGTTTGAACCGCAAATCTCTAGCCTCTTCTCTTGGTTTCCAAAGCAAAAGATGTCTCAAACCTAATCTCTAAGTCTATTTATACCCCTAGGGCAAAATGGCCTGAAATTTACATCAAGAAGCCATAAAACCTCAAAATATTAGTCTGCCTGCAGTGGGCATCGTGTCGGGTGCCTAGGCGGAACTTGGCGCTGGGGAGCGCCTGGTTGCTTAGCCTGAATTTTGCGATTTTGAACCACTTAGAGTCCAAATTTGACGAAGCTTGTTATACACGAAATCGTTGGTCTTTGTATCTACTTTCCAATGGAATAAACCATAGGTCATTTGGATTTAAGCAAGAGAGATATGGCCAAAACACCGAAGCATGTTCAGAATGGACTTTTGCCGAAACTTAGCCAATTTGATATCGTTCTTGCCCGAACCTTGTATTCTCATCTTGAAACCTCCTAACATCTTCAAAACACATCAAATCATGTGAAGTATCATCATTTTATCACTTGCCTTCGGCTCACTTTCCTTTGCCTTGTGATCCGCACCAGCACGCTTTTCGAGGAAATCTCCTCGGATTTTCAATGTGTGCTCCAAATGCTCCCATTTCACTTTCTTCACATGAAAACCAACAAAATATATTGGATTAACACAAAACCACTCAATAATTGCCCAAATTATTAACAAAATACTACTTATAAAAGTACTAAAATAAGCACTGCATCAGCGGTCTTGAAAACTGTTTTGTTGCTGAGAGGAGTAGGTTTTGATTATATATAGCACTTCCTATTGGATTTACTTAGTATTTTACACAAGTTCAAATTACTTTATTTAAATTCTAAATGATTAATGTTCTCTTTCTTAAGCTTTTCTTTGTAATTATTAATTTGTGGTGGTCATGCTAATGGAGCTCTACTTGGTGATTGGCTCACTTGTTCAATATTTATGTCTATTTTGGTAGTGATAGTTTGTTATAGCTTACATGATCTTGATTTATATTTAGTTTGGGGTCTAATTACTATGTTGAAATCAGTGAGAGGGCTATATTTATTGGTTTTTCTTCCATGTCTACTTATGAGGGAATCAATTATGGGTTCATTGGAGAACCCAACGACCTCTAAATTTGAACATTTATGAAGATTCTGCTTACCTCTTTACTCTCATAAACTTAAACATACAAGACACATGTGGCAGTTATGACAAACTGCATACAAGGTAGTTACAAACCGAAACCTATAATTGCATAAATATTCAAATTAATAACTGTAATTCCTACAACAATTAAGTACTTACATATTCAAATTAATAACTAAAACTCCTACACCTATTAACTGCACATATGTTCATATTAGTAACTAAAAGTAATAAACCTTATAATCAGACATTAAACAAGTCAATATGGCTACTTTATTTACTAGTCGCACCTCTTGTAGGTAGTAAGTAGTAATTGCAGTTGTATAACATAGTTATCTTCCTTTCCTTTTTTATTTTTTGTGAAAAATCTTTATACATAGAAAATGTTTGTGCATTGAATATTTGGTGTTTTGATGGTCGATACTTTACTGACCACGCATTAGTTTTTCCTAATGACATAATGATATATAACTGCTAAGGTGAAGTAGTGATGAAAGGTTCAAATCACTTGGATGCACTATTATTGGCTTTATAGAAATTTGCATTTTGATTATAGAAAGGGCGTTCTTTGGCTTTGAGTTTTGCGACCGTGTCCATCCATACAAAATGAACACCGAATGAAGTGAGTGTCTTTGTGTCAACTTAGTTTCTTCAGCTTCACAATCAGTTGACAAATGTCATCATCAGATTTTATTGTCATTTGTATACTTTTTTAAATGTCTCTTACGCTATCTTGATGTTTTTCATTCTAGGGAAGGTTCTTACAAGCGGAAGATGAAATGAAGCGGGGAAGAACAAAACTTAGGTTTCTTCATATAACTTGACACAAAAATGCACACTTAATGAGCGCATGCTCATGCACACACGCAAGCACGCACGCACGCGCACACACATGTGTTGACTTGTGATTTCATGACTTCCCTTCTTTTCACTTAACTATTGCAGACAAGCAGGAAACCAGATTCAAGGAGTTATTCAATCAGCTTATAAGATTGAAAGACAAGCAAGAGGTTTACGACAATTTTAGCAAACTAATTTAGCATACAAGAAATTGACAGTGGGATTGGCATAATGTTCATAAATTTTATGTCCATTTTGTATCAGGTTTGAAAGATATCCTTGGGGAACTTCCTAGCCGACAAGCTACTCAATTTCGGTCCCAGGTAATGCTTCTAATCCACCTCGTTTTGTGGGTTCTTTAGATGATGATTTGATCAGATTCTTTTTCATTAGAAAATATTCTTTGGTTAATCATTCACAATCTGTCAATGACCTAATTCTTTTCCATCACTTTGAAATAGAAAACCAATCTTTACAGCTAATAATGCACAATTTGCTGATGACCTTACTCCTTTCCATCTCTTTGAATCATTTTTCTTCGTTTCATAGATATTCAAGTTTTTTCATGCGCTAGTTGCAGTTTTTAAACTGTTTAAGGATAATATGCTTTGGAGCTTTTGGCTTTAAGTTGGAAGAAATTAGCTAGAAATAGTGAATACCATTTTCATTCTTTGAGATTTTTGTAGTTTTTTCTTAATTTTATTTTCTTACTTTCGCTTAACTGATAGAGGAAATATATGTTTACTGATTTCGGAGAATAGTTTTGGCTGGTGTTTGTGGAACGACTTTTGATTTATTTAGATGCATTAAGTAATACCATGATGTTGGCTTCAAAAAAAAAAAAGTAATACCATTATGTCACTAATAGGTCTTGCGACTTTATTATGATTTATTGCTAGTTAACAAATTTTTCAGTTGTGTATTTAATAAATTGTGTATATAAAATGTAATAGCTCCTTTCTAAATATTATGGTAATGAAACTCTAGTTCATACCTTTTTAGTTCTTAATATTTGGGCAATATGGTTTCAATAACCTATTGTTTGTAAATTGTCACATTATCCTTACGAAGTTCTTCAACATAGCTCAGCATACACCTTTCACGAGGCCGCAATACAGAAGCGGATGATTTATTTCTTTGATATCCTCCTTGCTCAAAAACACACCAAGTTGGGGAGAATGCAATATGCAGCAATTGTTTTGAAAGGCTATCATTAGTGTTAATTTTTTCTAATAAGTACAAGGCAATAGAAGATTTTAATGTTATGTGGTATAGGGGCTTTCAAAATGAATATGGAGCAAGGAAGAGGTTGGCCAAAGTTTGAGGAAATGAGATTTCTAAACATGGACTTACAAGAATTATGTCTACTTTTATTGTGACGACCCTAACCTGACCTAGAGTCAGGTCGCCCGGCCCAGACTGCTTCCCAAGCCCAATAACCAAACTGGGCCCAAGCAAGCGGTCTGGCACGCTTAAAACAACCTGCTGAATATCAAACTAGTATATATGGATAAATAATTGCGGAATTTAAATAAAGGGAAATCCATATGACATACTATGAAACTATCGTTGGGTTTTCAAATCCTTACAACAATTTAAGTTATTCAAATACTACCAATTAGTTTAAATTAAAGGAGAGTAAGGTTCATTCTACACAGAATACCCATTTTAGTATCATTCATGTTCAATAGTTTCAAAAACAATTACATAGAATACTACCATACAAGGCTCACATTAAGAGAGAAGGTTCCAGTCTATCGCCTCTCTCTTGCTTCGATCTAGCGCCGATGTGGAAGGTCTTGAGATGTAAGTGAGGTGAGCTAAAAGGGATAACGAAGCTCAGTAATGCAGAAAACCTGCTCAACCATCAAATACGCAAGTGATACTTAATAAGCATGCTAGGCTAGCGTGAATTTAAATTGAATAAAGAAGCATTTAAAATGAGACATTGCATGAATTTATAAAGCATTAATAAACCACGTCAACAAGATTGATAAAGCATATTAAAGTCAAAACACATCATCATGCATGGGAACAAAAGAGAGATACTGTATAAAATAGTAATAATATAAAGTCGTGGTTTCATTCAATGCGTACTAATTATTGGCAAGAATCCGGCGACAGATTCATCTACCCTCGGGGTGATGACAACCATTAGACGACACACAGGCCTATGTGCCCTCTCGTTAGTCCCATCACACCAATAGTAAGTTCTTTCAAAGCCTTCATCGATGCACGTCCCTCTTCACAAAAGTACAAGAGAAGACAACTGCAACTCATGTCCCTAAGTGATATACTTATGAATTCAATTAGACAAGTAAAGTCCTCGGTGGCACCACAAACATCCTGGGGCGTTAGATTTTATTACTTGCTAATAATGCCCTCGGTGGGGACTCCACAAACATCCCAAGCCAATGAATATCATAAGAGGGGAAAACAAATGCATTCACATTTCATAGATACGTAGATCCAAGCCAATAACATGATGCAACCCATTTTCCAAGTCTCTAGTTAAAAATGCATGTCCAAACATAACTAATATCATGTCATATTTGATAATTGAGCAAGCTCCCCATTTACTTCGACTCGCCTCGAATCCTATTTTCGATCCTCACGCGCTCGGCCAACCGATTTGCGAATTTAAACAATTTAAGACACATTCACATCAACGACAAGTCATATTAATTCTAATTTATTTTTAGATGGGGTTCACTAGTGTGGGTCCCGCGGGTCCTCGGTCGCTCGGTGAGAGGGTCAAGGGGCGGGACCCTGCCGGTCTCCCTTGTGGACGCGGTAGCGCTCCCCGTTTGAAGGCAAGGATTTGTTTGTTTTTTATTATACATATATATATATTATTTTTATTTATTTATTTATTTATTTTGGTCCAGGGGCCAAATGGCCCTTGTTTTGGGTGGTCAGGGGTCAAACTGACCCCTGGTTTGAGGACCAGGGGTTGACCCCTGGTCTCGCTGGGCAGAGATGAACGCTCTCTGCTCTGCCAAGCCTGATAACGCTGGTGGAGATGCCCCCCCTCCCCCTCCGCCACTGTTGCTCTGGGGCAACGGCGAGTCGCCACCCTTCCCTTTGGCGACGGCGGCGAGTTGCCGCCGTCTCTTTCCAACGGCGCCGCCCCTTGGGTCCTCCAACCTAATAAACACCACCAATCCAAATTATCCACCATTAATGAACCAAACCAAACTTGTAAATCAACTTGAACAAGGAAAGATGGAGTATGTATAATGAGTTTACCTTCAAAGGGGACTTTGTTTGAGTTAGATCTTTAACACACTTCAATCTCCATTTCTCTCTAAGTGTTTTGTTTTCAAACAAAAAAGGGGCTAGGGTTTACAATTGGATTTATACAATGGGACCAATTAGTGTAAGGTTTACGAAATTACTAAATTGCCCCTAGGGCAAGTCTTTTGGGTTTTGAGTCGTCACATTTATCAATTGTCCAGCTCCCCTACCATTGATAAATGTGACGTCACATTTATCTGTGGAAATGAAAGTTTCAGCTTGTTGGGCTCACACCCTCAAGGCTTCAACAAGCTCTGATCATGGTTTGGTGGTAATGGAAAAGGTTGGAAAGGAGTAAAAAATGTAGTGCAAATGTGAACCCTCACACGGTAGGTACAACAACATCAGCAACAACAACATAGCCTCAGTCCCAAATTAACTGAGGTCGACTACATGGATCAAACTTTTCCATTGTGCTCGATTAAGTGCAATTGATGGTGAGCTTTTCAAACCATTCAAATCCCTCTTAATTAATGCATCCCATGTTAACTTTGGTCTGCCCCTACCTCGTCGAATTTCTACAGTTTCTATTGAGTCAACTTTTCTAGTTGGGGCATTTATAGGCCGTCTTTGCAGGTGACCAAACCACCGCAACCGCCCTTCCCTAATCTTTGTATCAATTGATGCTACTCCTACTTGTCTTTGAACTTCTATATTTCTTATTCAATCTTTACGAGTTTTACCACACATCCACCTAAGCATCATCATTTCTGCTACGTTCATTTTATGTAATTGTTGTTGCTTTACCGCCCAACATTCACTTCCATAAAGCATAGCTGACCTAATTGCGGTCCTATAAAATTTTCCTTTTAACTTAGTAGGAACATTTCGATCACAAGTCACCCCTGTTGCACTCCGCCATTTCTTCCATCCAGCTTGAATTCTATATGTGACATCATTCTCAATGTTACCATCATTTTGTATGACTGATCCTAGGTATCTAAAGTGGTTTACCTTAGGAACATGCCATGGTCTGAAGTTTGAATGTACTTTCAAGGGCACTCTAAGGCGGTCTGATTATGGACTGATGAATAAATGCTAGAAAATTCATGAAGGCGCTGAAGGCACCCCAAGGCTTGGACAGTACAAAGTGAGAGAATGGAATGATTTGAGAAACGGAAATAATATTGTCTTTTGGCAGTAGTCTGCTGCTGGCCTGCCTTAAAACTGCACTAAGGGCACTGTTCAGCTGCAGTGCTGCTTTTTTGCAACAGCAATTTTTGCCAGCTTAGTTGCAATATGAGAAGCAGGAGGGTGTCCCGATCATTGATGAATGTGTCATCCCCAACCAAAATCCACAAAAAATGTCTTCAAAATTTCTTCTATGAATCTGCATTTCAGAAATATTTGCTTCAAAGTCTCACTTGCGCTATAGCAATGTATGCAACAACTTGTGGAAAAAGTAATATGGAAGAGTCTTTTTCGGATACTATCACATTTATTAATTTTCTTAAGTGCCACTAGCCAAGCAAAAACTCTAATTCTATGGGCAGGAGCCTTCCGTATGAAATTATTTGGAGGAAAAGGATGACCATGCCCTGTTCTGATAAGGTGGTTGAACATGGATTTACAAGAAAATTGCCTATTCTTATCAAATGTCCAACTTGTCCTGCCATGGATCTCTGGGAAGATCCTAATGGGCCCTAGAATAGTTAATAATTGTGAGTTTGTGACATCTCACCCGCTTCTGTGTTTGTCAGAGGTCTTGGGAAAAGGTCTAGCAAGTTGGGCTAACATACACAACGAAGGTTTGTAAATTGACTAGCAAATGCTATACTTTCACACCGAGGATCTTCTCGAGAGTATATTCTGTCATTCTTACCCACCCTAAATCGAAGGAAAGTTCTCATTAAGTGAGAAGTGAAAAAGATAATTTTCTCAACCTATTAGTGATGCTATATTTTCACCAATTAGTGAAAAAGATCATTACATGTAAATAATTTTCTTATGTTTGACTGAGCTTACATTTTCACCAAGACTTCTTCCACTTCATCTGGATCTATCTTGTTTGTTTCCTATCCAAATTGCGCAGAAGAACAAGGTTGCACATTTTGCAATAGTTCTATAAGCAAACTAGAATTCATGGTGAGATTAACTAAAGGATAATCTTAACTGAGAAATTATCAGTCTCTAACACAACTTGAGCAATGATATATTTCCTAACTCCTAACCGTTACACTATTTCCATCTAAACAGAGACTAGTTCAGTTTCAAAAAGATTAAATTTCTGCTCATTTAGGCAATTAGATCACTTCAGATGAATCAAACCATGTGGGGTGACTTAGATATGGCTCAATAACTCATTTTGATGACATGTTGCTTGATTCATGTTTGTCTTTTCCTTTCTGTAAATTCGTTGATTACCTTGCATGTCTACATGAAAGTGACCTTGTTTTTATCTGGTATGCAGGTTTCGAACCTTGCTTCCGAAGTGAAGCAAGAAAGAAATGCTTTATCTAAAGAGGTCTCAAGAATCAGCAATTATGGAATCTCAGTCTGATCATTACCCACCTGCAGATGCAAAGAGCGGCGATAAGTACCATTCGATTGTTTACTTGTGGTCTTGTCAATGGAGGAACCTAACATTTCCTTAAGCCAGAATCAGAAATAAAAGATTATTTACTTGCGTTGCCTGAGAGTTGTTGTGTCTCTTTTTCAGTCAAACACATAAAAGGAATTGCTGCACTTTTTGCAACACTTCAAACTTTGCGGGACTTTTTTTCAAGAAAAATCTCAACTGTATTGTCTCTTATATTTGACGAGAAGAAATAATATGAAAGCTCTGTTACTTCATTGGACTGGTCATATAAAGCGAAAGTTTGAAATAGTCTCTTACTTTCATACTGAATATATCTTCAACTAATATCATCTTTCCTATAACAAATGTACATGGGCATGGATGACTGAATACATCAATGCTACCCCCATTGAGAGGATTGAGAAGGTTTTCACGGCAGGCTAGTACATGGGTAGGGCCAGATTCAAGTCCACACTTGGTCTCTAAAAGAGCCAACCATGATCATCAATATCCTATGTATTCTAACAGTGTGGTTTCATGGACCATTCACCTCTCTAACCTTGCTAAACATGATTCTCACAGGGAGAAGGCCATGTTCGAGGCTTCTCGAATGCGTAGTTTCGGCATTGAACCAAACAGCTATACTTTGGTCTGCTTGATCAATACTTCCATTGACTTGGGCTGGATTTTCTATGGCAAGGAACTTCACTGCTATGTTATTCAATCCGGGTTCAGCTCCAATGTCTACATAGGCTCTAGTTTGATATCACTTTATGCAAGATCTGAGCTTTTGACCGAAGCCCAGAAAGTGTTTGATGAAATTACTTCCAGAAACATTGTTGCTTGGAATTCATTGATCTGTGGTTATATACAGAGTGGACAATTTCTAGAGGCAATGAGCTTGGTTGTGGAGCTGGAACGCTCTGATATGAGGGCGGATTCATTCACTATCAATGCTGCATTAACTGCTTGTGCACAGCAATGTCTCCTAGACTTTGGTCAGGCAATCCACTCTAGGATTGTGAAGGTTGGGTTGAATCGGAATGTTGTGGTGCTGAACTGTTTGATCCACATGTATGGGAAATGCGGATGCGTGGACGAAGGGGTCGAGGTATTCAATGAGATCACTCACAAGGACCTTGTGTCTTGGAATTCTGTCATAGGAGCCAGCGCCGCAAATGGAAGGCTAGCGGAATCTTTCAACTTCTTAAACCAGATGCCTTGTCCTGATACAATCTCATACAATGAAGTTATACATGGAATTACACAGTTTGGTAATATGGAAGATGCAGTCAGGCTTATGTCTCAAATGCCAAACCCCCCTCCTGCCTCGTGGAACTCTGTCATCACCGGATACATAATTCAGGATCGAGTGGTTGAAGCTCTGGAATTCTTTGCTAAAATGCGGTTAGAAGGTGTTGAGCAGGACGAGTTCACACATTCTACAATCCTAAAGGGCGTGTCAAGCTCATCGGCATTGACATGGGGAAGAGTGGTCCATTCTAGTGCTATCAAGTCTGGTTTGGATACATCAGTGATCTGTGGGAGTGCTCTGGTAGACATGTACTCCAAGTGTGGGGAAATAAGTAGTGCTGAATTGGTGTTCCATTCACTGCCTAAGAAGAATTTGGTGTCATGGAACACAATGCTTGCTGGGTATGCTCACAATGGCAAAGCAAGTGAAGTGATCAGGCTGTTCGAGCAGCTGAAAACAGTTCCAGGCCTAACCCCGGACGACTTAACATTTCTCTGTGTCTTATCGGTTTGTGCACAAGGCAATGCTGGAGAGAAACTACAACTTGGCTCGCAATACTTTAAGACCATGACGAAGGAATACAAGATCAAGCCAACGGTGGAACATTGTACTTGCATGATCGGCATTCTAGGACGAAGAGGAGAAGCTTGGAGGGCGAAGGAGATGATACGAGAGCTTGGATATTGGACATTCGGATCAGTGTGGAAGGCATTGCTTAGTGCGTGCTGTTGGAACGGAGATGTAAAAGGTGCTGAGGCCACCACTGCGAAGGTGATTGAATTGGATAGAGAAGATGAATTGGTTTATGTTCAGCTTTCAAACTTGTATGCCTATCATGGAAGATGGAGGGACGTGAGCAATGTTAGGAGACTTATGAAGGATAGAAGGTTGTTGAAAGAACCTGGATGTAGTTGGCTTGAGATGGATGATGTGGATTTGGCTACTTCAATTGAGAGCTGAGAAGTCATGTTGATCAATTTTATTTACTGATTATTATTTGTTGCTGTCGACACTGTTACTATTTAGCTGATGGGAAATGCTAGAATAACACCTGGACAACACAAAAAAATTCAAACCTCCACATATTAGCCGTATGAGTTCACTTAAGGACGCGAGATGCCATCCTAAGGTGCAAAGCATGGCAAGATGTGGGGGATGAGCGTTTTATTGTGCAGTCATGGGTGTCATTCTAGAATTTTTCTGGGATGATAAGCGAATCCAATAAATAAATGATAACACGGTAAGCCGAATGTCACCGAAAATGGGTTAATTACACACTTCGCCTTATTTGTTAGTTGAATGACCAAAGTGTAACAATTTACTATTTGAAAAATTAGATGACCTTGCCTTTAGTCAACCTCAGATAAAATTAATTGAAGTACCAGCTCTAGAGACCGAAGTTCTTTAGTTAACCTGACAAATTTAATTGAAGTACTAGCTCTATATACTAAAATTTCGTTTGATTAAACTTTTCGAGAAATATTCTTAAAAGGCTGAAAGTACACTTTACCCATAAAAGAAAAGTTGACACTACTTCTCAAGTGGCTAAAATTGCTAACCAAACAATAGAAGCTTATTTTTCGGAAGTGCACTACCCCCCATTTCCTCAAACCAAACATGGTTGAAGTACGGAAAGGCGTTGGTACCTTGCTCCCAAATCTATACAAACCAAAAACTTCCAAGCTCTCTCACATGGTCCGTGCCCGGTGCCCTAACCATAAATTTTCTTTCTCCTACTATTTCTATATCAATGAAAATTTGCGTATTTCTAATCATCTAATAGCAGTAGCACACATGGATATACAAGAGGAAAAATGATCTTATTTGATGTTAATATTCTTTTCTTTCTTCTTTCAAAAATTAGGAGTTTCCAAGGGCAAGAGGATAAATTAGGGATGCAACATCTCCATCCTTATCCCCGTTTAAGAATTCATTCCCCCATACCCGTATCTATCCCCAAGATAAATTTTCATCTCCGTCCCCGTACTCGTCTAATCCCCATGGGGAAGGAAAACTTTTTCTCCCTCTAATTCTCAACTGAAGATTCTCATGGGGATTCACCGCAGAGAAATATTTCTTCCCACTAAATATACATATGTCTATTGCTAGCATAAGCATATAGTAGTTAATGTAGTTTGGTAATTTCTACAACAAGGTTTTGCAATTTTTTTCATTTGATTCTAAATTTGTAAAATGTAAATATAGTTGCAAATAATTCAAAACAAAATATATAATTAATGTACTTCAGTAATAAAATATTTTATTTATTTAGCTAAATAAGTTAAAATTATAAATCTCATTAGAGTTTATTTGTTCTCACTAGTATTTTGAGGTAGAAATCATGATATATATATATATATATATATATATATATATATATATATATATAATTAATATGTAGGATATAATTAATATGTAGGGATCCCCATAGATCTCCTCCAATAGGGATACAAATGGGGATTCCCTACGAGGATCTCACATATATATTTTTTTATCCATCCCCATACCCGCACTCGCGGGGTACGCGATTTTCTCCCCATCCCCGCCTTTGTCCCCATTTAAATTCTCCGTACCCGTCCCCGTTGAGAGGATTCCTCGTTCCCTATTGGGATTCTCCGCCTTGCTTACATCCCTAGGATAAAAATATTTCCTTCCATCCTTCATTTCACACTTTCTATTTTTCTGTGTTATTTTCACTTGCAAAGACAAATTTGAACATTTTTGCACAAAAAATTGTACCATTCACAATCTCCTTTTGTTTTTTCAACTTCATCAGAGTCGAATCCACGACCTCCTAACCCTTGTCTTTTGAAAAGTGGTGGCTCATCCATCTCACTAAAGTCACTACAAAGGGTAGCAATTTGGGTCACGACACGATAACATGACACGAATACACGACATGCTTTGAATGGGTTAGAGTTTGAACAAAAACGGGTTTGAGTCATAAACGGGTCAACATGATTAGATACGACTAAAATGCAGGTCATTAACCGATTAACATGCTTAACTTGATAATGACACGTTTGACATGATTAAAGAATAATGTATAAGTAATAAGTAGGTTATAATAAATAGATTAGAGCAAAACCACCTATTTAATAACATGTTAGTAACATGATTTATTTTTTATTTGCATATACACCTTCGCTGCGGTCATGTGCACCCTACTATTTACTATGTGCAAACCACTAAAGATTTTTCACTCAATTTTGTAAAAATACCTTAAATGAAATGACTTCCTTACCCTTCACATCCCCTCACAAATCATTCTCATGCCCTTTTCCCGCCATCGTTGTGCACCCCACACATTGATCTAACATCGACTCCTACGATTCCCTCCAACAACTGACGACTACGACTTGCAACACAAACTTTATTTTTCAGAGCTAACTACCATTGTTTATTGTCATCATAGTTATTGTTGGTAAATGGTGTATTTGATTATTTTTGATATGTACTTGAAAGAGTTTGAACAAATTTGTTTGTATTGATAGGGGTTAGTTTATTTATGTTGTTTGGTGGCAATTTACCATAAATAATGGAGGATGGACGCGAATGGGAAGCAAATGCATAAGATGGAGAGGTAATTGTTGATTTATGTGTGGATTTTCTTTCTTGTTGAAATCATAGTTTCTGCCTATGGTTCGGCCACAGAGGGCTGAGCAGATGTCCTCTGTTTGGTCATCTACACGACAAATGAGAATGGAAAAGAAAATTTGGCAAGGGTTGGTTTGGTAAGTAGCCATCGAGTAAAAAGTAATAGCTAGGTCAACATGATCGAACTTAAATGTTTCGTTCGGTCACTTGCAACCGAACAGGTGGATTTAGTCTGATTTGATGAGACCGATTAAAGTAAATTAGGGATTTTTTGAAATTTTTCTTGTCTTTTTAGTTTAAGCATATAATTTAATACTGTGATATACCATTTTACAGAGAAATTTGGATTATGTTGATTTTCTTGACTACACCAACGACTTCACAACGTACATGAAATTTGGAAGTATGGCTAAGTCGGTTAAATGGGCTCAAAGTCGGGGATAAAGTAAAGGATTTGTTATTATCACGAAAGGGTCTAATGTAGGGGGTGATGGTCATTGTCGTGGAAGGGTGAAAATAGGGTGTGAGAGGTCGGGTAGTTATAGGGGTGATATCCAAAGATTTGAAAAATTGAAAGCTAGTAAAGATGCAAACATCGTGAAGGAAATAATTGTGTTTATTGAACATGGGGAGGTTTTTAAGGGGACAACAAGGGCCAAATGTGGGACCAAAAAAATGTAACTGTCATTTTGCAATAAATATCAAGGAACATGAAGGTCGGTTATGGCGTGTGACAGCGGTGTGTGGGCGACATAACCAGGACATAGGCTTTCGTATGGAGGGTCACTCATACGCTGGTCGATTACAACCGAAAGAGTGTGAGGTGGTGGTACAAATGATGGATGGAAATGCAAGTCTCGAGAGATTTTTGACACGATAAAGAAGAGGGCAGAGAAGATGGAAGTACCAAATTTATCAACTATGTGCATGATATACAATGCAAGGTAAAAAAAAAAAGGTTTGATGAGGCTTGCGGGAGATCACGAATGCAACAACTCATGCATTTTCTTGACGCAAATGGTTATCTCTTGTGGCATAAGAAAATAGAGGGAACGGACGTGGTGGCAGACTTCTTTTGGGTTCATCCCGATTCCATCAAGTTACTACGATGTTTCCCGTGGGTTTTGCTATTGGATTGCATGTACATGACCAACATATATCAGATGCCTTTGCTTGAGATCATTGGTGTGACGTCGACTGGTTATGGTTTGCTAATGGTTTTGCATTTTTGTCATCAAAGAAGAAAGACAACTACATTTGGGTGTTGGAGAGCATTAATTACCTTAAGAATGGATGGTCTAAACCGCATGTAATACTTAATATTGATGACGAAAATAGGGATGGTCTTTCCCATGTTGACTTACCGTCTATGTACTTGGCACATTAATAAGGCCATGGAAGGGAAGGGGAAGAAATGTTTTAAACGCAATGAAGACTTCAACCTTTTTTTGACTAGGTGAAAGACTTTGACGAATGCCACTTCTAAAGATGTGTTTAACATGAGGATGTCGAATTTGGCCGCCGATTATGCTTGTCTATAAAGATTGCTTGATTACTTGATGGACACATAGGTTAAGGAATACAAAGAAAAGTTTGTAAAGCATGTACATACCATACATTGCACATTGAGCATTTTACAATCAGGAGAGTTGAAAGTGCACATAATGCCCTTTAAAAAATGCGTTGAAAATTCTCTAGGGAACGTTGAGGACTTATGGTGAGTTATTAATAGTTTGGTTGAAGGGCGACATAATGTTGTCAAGGCATCTTTTGAGATGAGTCTGAATGTCATGCAAAACAGGTTTGGTCATACATTGTACCGTATGTTGCGAGGTTTTGTTTCGCAATATGCTTTAGACAAAATTCGTAATGAGGTTGATCGCGCAGAAAATATTGGGACCGATCCAATTAGATGTGGTTGTGTTTTGTGCATGACCTTCGGGCTTCCATGTGCCCATGAAATTGTAACTCATCAATTGGATGGTTTGCTAATACCACTTAAAGATGGTCATCTACATTAGCAAAAGTTGAGCATGAATCTCGAGCAAGCAGTGAATCAAACAAAATACAATTTTAAAGAGGAGATTCAAAGGGACATCAAGAGGTTTGCAATTGTCGATAATGAGGATTCGCGCATGAGGATTGTGCAACAACTTCGTGAGATTAGTGGTCCCTCATCCTCGTAGTTGATGGTGCCAAGGGACAAAATTAAGACAAAGGGAAGAAAGGCATTAAAATAAGGAAGAAATGCATCACAACCGGCCAAAAAGATAAAAGTGACTAAGGCCGACGAGAATGAGGCATCCACCAAGAGAGATTCATCTCACCACGAGTATGTCCTCCATTTTGAATTGATACCGATCAAGCCTACACGTCAAGTGCCTGCAAAGGTCCATAGAACTCGTACCTGTATGCATATGTTACTAAGGATGCTTATCGCGGTGTCGTCCCTGAACAATGTATTGATTATATTGAGAGGGTTGATGATGTTTTGGGATATGGTAATTGTGGTTACCATGTTGTTGCAGTGGGCTTGGGACGTAATGAAATCGGTGCATGGATACAAGTCCATAATGATTTGTACTGGGAGCTTCATGACCACACCGATATTTGGCGGTCAATCTTTAGGAGCGATCACTTTGATAAAATCATCCTATCTGTGCAATGGTATGACTAGACCAGGGATGCTCCTTTGGACAAGTGTTTATGCCTGAAATGGGTCTCAAGATTGCTACATGTTACAATATCATTGTAATGTCTCTATCACTGTCAGACAATATTCCATTTAGAGACGCACGACCACGAAATATGACTGACTGGGTTGTAGTTAGGATCACATGTGTTAATGGAAACCATCATATGAGAGTAAAATGACTAAATTTATAGTATTTCGTTTTATACTAGTATCCGACTTTATTTGGTGTTCACTGGTTGATCTATATTTGTATAGGTATTATTCAAGCCTGATGCTCATTTTCCTCAATTGTATCCAGGATGAGATAAAAATATAATACCAGCGGCATTACCAAAAGCTGAGAATTTGAATTGGAAAAAGCAACCGTCACGTGTGCATTCTCAATACGGTTCTCCTATTACCGTCGACTTGGGCACACCTTGATAGTACTTATATCCATATGGCATTGTTTTTTTTTTTTTTGTATATCCTTCATATCATAGACTTTGTAATCATGTATAGAAGATGTCATCCATCGTATCGGGCACGCTCATTTTTTGTACATCTGATGCATGACGTATAGTTGGAACAGTCACTTGTTTTTTTGTATATCCTTCACACACCATAACTTTTTGTACAAACTTAGTTTACTCAGTTACAGTAATAAAATTCGTGCCTTATTATTGTGTTCGAATTTTCAATCCTATATAAATTTGTTCTGTTCGATCGTTAGCATACAATTAAACACCCAACAACTCGGTTTACACTGATCGAACAAATCGTTTAATCTACATAACAAAGATCAGTCGGCCTATCTTGACCGAATCATGGTCATTTAGTCATTATCAGTGAACCGAACGAACACATTTTAATTGGTTACATGTGACCGAACATCAATTTATAAAATTTTAACATTATATTTGACAGATGTTGACCGAGCAAAACTATACATATACGGTCATTGGGGGCCGAATAGTCGATTATGGCTCGGTTGAATCTGGCCGAACAATGTTGTTAACTGTTATGTTAATCCAAATCAAACTAAATTAAATTTAAACAAAATACTATACACAATGTATTAAACAAACCCAACTTAACTATACAACAAAAAATTATTTCCATAACAAAATCATGTACAATCAAGTCAAATAATTATTTCAAATACGACTCATTTTTTGTCTTCTCGTTTTTTTTAAGGGGGTGTCGATGTCATTGCCTTGTGCTTCGAAGATGAAGCATCTTTAGCTGAATTGCTTGTAGGTTGGGAGGGAGTAGGAGAATCGAACATCGTGAGGAGCTTCAGTGCATCGTCTGCCATCTTCACCGTAGATGCCTTATCTGATTCACTAGGCGTCAACGCAGCCTTTACGATATCAACAGCCAGTCGAACCCACTGCGCAAACAATGGAACTAGATTCATATCAGTAATTTTTTAATTTTAAATTATAAGCTCAAACAAATATAAGTCATGGAAACCAATAAACAACTCAAATCATAGATGTCAACATCTTTGTTCCCGACTATGGTTCTCTCTGGATTTTCAATGAATGGGCGAGAGATGTCATTGAACCAGACCATGTAATCGTCAGTCGTATCCCATGGAACTGTTATGCGTGGTCCCCACAATCTTGCCACTATAAGTGATCTTGCCAAGACTCTCAATTCTCAGGTTGAAAACTGTACTTGACGACATAACTTTGTGCCACCTTCCCTCTTTGAACTCGAATAAGAGTGTATGGTTTTTCAGGGATACCTTACACGTGACCCATTTTTCGTAAAAATCTATTCAAGTTGTATGAATCAACAATTCTGAAATATTTGATTGTTCCCTTATAGAAAGCTGCCCCATCAATATCCTCATGTGTTCGGATAGTTGAATACAGGTCCCACATAACCTAAAAATGACATGAAGGTGACAATTTAAAAAAACAGTGAAAAAAGCTTTGATCGGTTAGTATATGCCGAATTATACAAATTTACTCGGCCGGGGGCGACTGATCGATTGATGTTCGTTCGGTTATCATCAGCTGAATAATTGATTTGTATTCTATTTAAATTTTTTTTTCATTGACAACATTTTCACCAAAACAATAAAAATTCCGTCAATGGTCAATCCAAAATTCAATCAAACTAATGACACATCTGAACCATTTAAGAAAGGAATAATTAGGGAGATAACACAAACCATGTTCGATCGAGATTTATCAAAGGCTTGGAGTATCCTTTGGACATGTTCTGCATTAAGGCCCTGCTCCACCTAGAGACACGCAGGAGGGTGTCAACATACCCGTGGTTCCTGCGTGTTTGATAAGTCGGTATTTATAGGTTTTTAGTAGTTTATTTTAGTATATTTAAGGTGGAAAGTCTCTAAAATATATATTTAATTATATTTATTGGTCATTTTCAAGTGAAACAGAATGCGCGGTTGAATTCGTGACAAAAATACTCAAAATGGAGTACTTACATGCATTGATCGGACGCCATACTATTTGCCTCGAGTTACGTGCTGCGCGGTGGGTAGAATAGAGGATCAGCAAACCAATTAACACGCGACAACATACGATTGGTCTAGCTTGCCTCAACGTGCCACATGTTAGCCGTCCATTGGCCCAACTCTTTTCCTGTGTCCACCACGTCACAGTAGCTTCTTCCGCCAATCTGAACGCGCCACGTCATCGGTCTCCATTTTCTCCACCTATCAGACATCGCCACGTCACCAACACACTTACACAACGTCCCAACCAATTCTCTCCTTGTTCAGCAGCTCTTCGATCTTCTCGAGATTTGTGCTCACGCGGTCTCCTAGATTTTCGCCGAGTTTGTTCGATTCTTACCACCGCCTCTAGCCCAACACGTGTTGCGCCTTCCACGCCTAACACCACGTCACGACAGCTGCTATCCACCAATCAGATGTTGCCACATCATTGGACGGCAAAAAAATGCACCAATCGGTACGCGACACTTGGACAAAACGTGATTTTTGAAGCAAAAACAACCATACGATGCTCTTTAGCGCACGAGTCACCTCCCCTACCCATAAAATTAGTTTCTCTCATCTCCCGGGACCAGACTTTTATATTTTTAGCATCAACTTCTCTCGATGATTGCCTAGGTCGGCGGGGAAACAAGTTGAGATTATGGATTCATGACATATTATGTAAGATCTTTTATCTTATTATTTAATTTAGTTTAAATTATCATATTTCATTGTTGTTGATTTTAAGGAATATGGTTTAGATCTAAGGTATGTATGTGGCTAGTGCATGCTTTTAGGGGGACACCTATAGTTATTTAGACCATTAGTGTCTGTGTAATTGTGCTTTTAGACCAATAAAATGACAAAAAACTCACTCTTTTGTCGTAAAAACCTTTCAATTCTTAAGTGTGCAGCAATTGAATCTAGGTTAAATCGGAAGCGGATGTGATCCGGTTATTTAGGATTAATGTTCCCACATATCCATATTACTGCGGTTAGTTTATTAAACCCGATTGGCGGATGTCTAGGGTTATGCATTAATTAGGGAAGTAGTTAGTGGCGGACGTCTTGACTATCGAGATTAGGGGAATAATGAATTTATGGGGGATGTCGATTTTTTATAGCTAATATAAGAGAATTTAAATTAACAACTTTTTGGGAAAGATTGAAGACCATGATGGCCGTTGAATCTTGATCCTGATTTGTGGAACTGTAGACCTAGATGTTACTTAGGTGTTCGTTAATTGTTTTCAAAATTAGTTTCATTATTTTATTTATTTAGTTTAATTAGTTAAATTAGTTAAATTAGTTAAATTAGTTAAATTATTTATTTAAAACCCTCGATTTTCTCTTTTTGTTATTTTTGACCTAAGAAAGACCACCAATCTCTATAGGATCGACCCATTGCCACTATTCTACAAATAGTTGGCTTAGGAAACTTTATTTTATTGACACGTTCGACGGGCGTCAGTGTTTCATGAAGATGAATATCGAAATGCTCGTACACCCAACCCTGCAAAGCAATTACAAATCAAACTCATTTAAAGTGAAAGAGACAAAACTCAAATTAAACGAGTTTATACTATACACACCTCTACCAACCTCATATATTTCGCGATCTGGCATACTTTGACCTGAGTCACCGATCCAAGTTGGCGATAAAAGTAAGCCAAAGCTACAGCACCCCAAATATATGTATGGATCTCATCCAAGTTCTCAACCAGCTTAAGAAGGTCACTAGGGACTAGCGTGGATGTCTTGTTAACAAAGAGAGTGCATCCTAACAAATATCAAAGGTACGCTCTGGCAGTGCAATGAACCTTGGGCATTGCAATCTTCTTCTCCTTCCCTTTCATAGACGATGTTTGTTTTATCTCCATTTCCCCTTCAACTAGGCTTTGTTCACTTTCGAATCCTTATTTAACTGCTCGTCCGCCTCCCATTCAGTCACATCAAAAGCTGAACTCACCAACTCGATAGCTTCATTCTTGGAGATGGTGTCACACTCAACAACTTTACCTATCACGGGAATCTGCAACAACATGCTCACATCCTCCAGTGTGATCGACATTTCACCGAAAGGAATGTGAAATGTATTGGTCTCCGGCTGCCACCTTTCCACAAAAGCTGTTATTAGCGTCTTATGTGTCTCTAAATCCTACTGTGACAGTTGAAGGCTGTGATTCAAACATCTAAGTAATGGCCGCTCTTGAAATAGTACAAAAAGTATGGTTAGAATTTGAGAAACAAAAAACTTGAGCTGAACTTCTTCAAAATGAAAATCAACAAATATTCATATTACAACTACGCGAAATTATTGCTAAATGTAAAATATCATAAATATACATTGTTAGTCCATATCGTGATGGTGACATGATTGTTGAAACTCATCAATAACTTCTGATTTATTGGCCTACCCGGAAAGGGTTTGGAACTGTGTCGGCCGCCACTTAGTCGGATGGTCCTGACTTCACCTTGCCACGGGCCTTAGCAGCGGGCCTCTTTTCCACCACCACTTCTTCTTCAAATTTTTCTCCATCTTCACTTTGAACTTCTTCATCATTTCCCCACTTTCACTTCCTTCCTCTTCTTCCTCATTATCATCTTCACTTCCACTTCACTTGTTGACTATGTCCTTCATCACTTGTTCCTTACTTCCACTTCCTTCCTCATCTCCTTTTCCACCTTCTTTCCCATCTTCCCCATTAGTTTCACTGCCACTTTCATCAATTTTTTTTGTTCTCTGTTTAGTGTTTTTGTCACTTTCTTGTTCCCTTTCTTCTCCTCAATCCAATTCAGTTGCATCGGAAGAAGATGGTTCAATTGAAGTTGTTTGGCTCGTATGAACTGCCAATTGTTGGCCTGCCACATCTGAGGGTTGTGCTACGGCTGCCTCGCCATTTAAGTAACCATTTTTTTTTCCTGGCCCCCATACCCCTTCGCAACTCCTTATCTTTCCTATAAGATGCAATTTGAGATCTCCTCCCCACTTGCACGCCCATCTTCGCAGCCTTCTTTTTCTCTTGGTCACTCTTTTTGGGCCATCAGTCGTCTTTGTACGTGTCATACCTATAACAATGACATACATATTACCCAAGCATTAACACTCAATCATTATATGAAAAATTTCTCAAAAGAATGCTCTATTCGGTGGACATTAATTGAATTAAAACTTACTGTTCAATTGTGCATGACCGACCTATGATACTTAGCTCGATTTCAAGTTACCGAACAACTCATACCTACTCGGTAATGGTAGACCGAGTGAGTATATTTTAGACTTTTATTTGTGGCCGACCTTCAAAATTGATCAAACACATACAAACCAACCTTAAATTGCTTAACAAAATCGAATAATTAAATAAACAATCATTTCCAATCATCAATCAAGTATTGGACAAACTATATAAAACAGATGTTTGGTTCGGTCAGCTACAACCGAACAAGTCATTTACAAAATTTATTGTGTTGTTTGGTTACCATGGATCGAATGAAAGAGTACTATTCGGTTACCCACAACCGACCAAGGCATGTCCAATACTTCATATGCAGTTCGGTCATCTAAAAACGGATAAGCATGCCTTACTCGGTCAGAGTTAACCGAACAGTGCATTTCACTAGGTCCTATGTCACCGATTGAGTGATGACTCATCAATCAAACACAAATCTTCCATCATATTCGTTCAAAAATAGTTACCAAGACAAACACGACAACCAAAATCGATAAAAAAAATCATATTCCATAAAAACACACAAATCGACCACCACATTTGACCAAGTTTCGAAATTCAAAACAATAAGCCCATTCAAATCTGACCATACACCATAACAAACACATATCAAACACTAATATCTACCAATAAGAATATAAATTTGAATGAAAACCAAACTAAATCTTACCTTACAAACTCGACTTACGCGAAGATGAAGCTAGTTGTGACACACTTCGACAACACAAAAACCTTCGATCACTGTCTGGAAGTAAAACCTAGGGGAGAGAGGAGAGAGAAGATTGACTGAGTGGATGCGAATATGATGAGCAACAATGATTGCCTTGAGCGAAGATCGACCTAAGGGTTCTCTCTTTCTTTTTCGCCGTGACGGGGGAATTCAATTTCAAATTTGTGGGGTGCACAAGGGCAGGGGCATTTTGGGAACTAAAACTGTCTTATGTGGTGCCCTCATCCATACGTGGTTTGCACAAATCTTTTGATTTTCCATAGTAATTTGTAGGGTGCACATAGCGGGGCCGATGCATCTTTCACTACAAAAAAATAGCAAATCAGAAACGAAATTTTTCGTATCTGATTTGCATAAATTCCGTCTCTAATTGAAATCAGAAATGGAACAGAAACGGAATCAATTCCGTCTCTAAAATCGTCGTCGCTGATTCAATCAGAAACGAAAATTTGATTCCGTTTCTGATTAGAGACGGATTAGAGACGGAAAAATTCCGTTTCTGATTAGAGACGGATTTAAAGACGGAAATTAGAAATGGAACAGAGACGGAACATAAATGGAATTTTTTTCAAAATGGTACATTTTTAATTGCATTCCGTCTCTGATTCCATTTCTAATCAGAAACGGAATCAGAGACGGAAATAATAAATTCATGAATTCCGTCTCTGATTCCGTTGCAAATTCATGATATATTCCTGAAAAATTAGAGACGGAATAGCAACGGAATGTCTGAATTCCGTTGCTAATTCCGTCTCTGAATTCAAATCCATCTGAATTATATATATATATATATATATATATATATATATGTCTCAATCCAAGCACATTTAACCTACCAATATATAATAAAAATTATAACTAAATAATATATTGATATTGCACAGTTTATATAAACTTAACATATCCTTAACATTAACTTTTCTCAATGTACTGTACACGAAACAACAAAAACAATCTACAAAGTTTCTATATCGTATCTTTCTACAAAAGTAAAAGCAAAAATTGATCTAAATGAAAAAAAAAATAAAAAAATGAAGTGTTCCGAGATTATATAAAGTTGATTGTGCTTCAAATAATACTTGACTTCGTACAAAACACCTGAAAAAAAATCAAAAAGAAAAAAATCACTAAATTATACAAACAATAATAAGAATATAAACAATATTATGGGAGAACTACGTATCATCGCAAGCACAAGTGTATGAGCCAAACACATCATAAATAAAGTAATAAAGAAAAAGAAATTCATCATTATCCAGAAGGAATATGGTGTTAATTAGCAAATTATCTCTCGCTCCAAACAGACTAATGGAAAAAGGAAAATGGCATTCTCATCATCTCAAACTAAGTCTACGTCCCCGATATATCTTTAGAAATGCTTCATATGACTATGCTCAGAAATGCCATCCTGTTCATTACTTAGTTGATGCACTACTATTGAATAGCAAAACTCGGTTAAGAAGAAATAAATCTATAAGCACCAATCATTAGCATTTTCAATTGCTACTAAAAAGAAAGGCAACTTTAAACATGAACGAGCATTTTGCATTCTCATCTAGATAGTACTTGTTATATTGAGCAATGCCAGAACAAAAGATATGCAATCACAAGAATCAAATACATATAACCAAATATTGAATCCCCACCTTAGTGCACAAAACATCGGTTATGCAAGAAAAAACTGAAACTGCATCTCACAGTGCAACCTTCTGCAAATATGCATAAAGAAATTAACAAGAATACATCGGTCAAGGCACTCAATTGAATCCTGAAGTAAAAGAAATACTTACACTCAATCTCTCAGCATAACTTTTTTTTTTTTTGAGCAAACCTCAGAATAACTAATGCATCGGAAAATGTTGACTCACATCCAAGTATGCAACAACTTGTTCCATCAAAGTTACAGCAAGAAGTACAAACAAAAATATTCTAATACAGAAACGCAAAGAAAAATGTCTTTGAGTAAGCATTTACAGTAAGTAGTAAAGGATTATGATAAGAAAAAAAGTTTACGAAGAAGCGACATAGTTTTGTTTATTTATTTATTTATTTTTATGAGAGTTTGTTTTTAATTTCTACTTTACTGGATTGCCAAACAATTAAATCAAGAATCTAAACAGACAAATTATCATCCTATGAATGTTTACTATCTTCATCAAACACGATGATATCCCATGATATGTAGAATAGCTACTCCCACGTGTGACTAAATCATACCTAATGATTTAAGTTACAAGCCTATAGGCCGAGCGTTGATAAATGAGCAAAAAAATGCATAAGAAAATAAAGTAAACCAACAAAGATAATGCAGAAAAAAGAAAAAAGGAAAAAGAAACGTGGGCAATGGCAATAATTCGTACAAACGCAAAGAAAATGCAGAAAAAAAAAAAAGGAAACAAAAGTGACCTGGGAAGGATGATAAGGAACAATGCATAATTGAGAAGAACCTTCTATATTTCACTCGTCTCCGAACTTCACTGAATTACCAGACCTCCACAGAAACTGAAAAAAGCACAAACGAAACAACTTACATTACTTAAGCAAAGAAAAATGAAGAAGAAAATAGAGTAAACCAGCTGCACATTTTAAAGATGTTTACATCACAATGTAGTTAGGTAACATCTTCCTCGCAAAGATAGAAAAGGACTAATGAAAATTGATTTTCCAATTCCCCAAGTGAAGCCACAAGTGCACTGACTGCAGCTACTCTACAGCACATTTGCGACCACATATTCACTGTTACAAGTTAAACCCTGGAAGTAAATACCTATATAACATTCTAGAGCCCTGGTTACGGAACCATCTGCACTTAATCCAGAAGTAACTCTCCCCCAAAAGTTCTTTCCTTGCTGAGTAAGTTCCAACTTAGACGTAACAATCTTGTTGCAGTAGTAAAATAGAAGAAAAAAAAACCAAAAAACCAATTAAAGGATGAAATAAAATAAGATTCAATAAAATATATATTGACTTGAGAAGGAATAGCATGTCATTAACCATCCAAGTAATCCATTTTTTTTTTGGTTCATAAATCAATCTATATTTAAGACAATGCAATACTCATAGGATGTGCGTTGAGCAATATAAATTAATAAACATACCAACGGATTGTGGTACTTCAAAATTTAATAGTTTCCAAATTGTAGTATCTAATTGTGCTTATTTTAGAGAATCTTGAAAGAAACATGACATGAAAGCTTTGTTTGAATAAATAATCACATTAAAGTTATATCAGCATGTTATTATACTTCCAAAACATTTAAATTCCTGAAATTACAATCTCGAATGTCAATAACCAATGCTTTCCAAACAAAACCTGTTCCAAGTAAATGATTTGTTTCTACAATAAGTATTGTATGTCAGTGCTATCATGTAGTCCAAAAAGTTTTTACTATTGAGTACACAAGAAGAGAGCTGTTTACTTCATCAAAGAGGTCTCAAGAATCCTAATTTGATTGGACTGCCTCAAAAAAAAAATCTTTGAATAACAAAGAGTCTTTGTGTACAATGTACGAGCTATCCTTCTATATAATTTACCACACCTACTAGAAATGTGTCAACTAGAATGAAAATATCAGACTGAGATACAATAGAAACAATGTGTAAGTTTTATACATGTATTTGCAAGCGATTTATAACATGCTTGTTAGTTGTTAGTTCAAATTAATATACATGATTGTCATCAGAACATAATAGTAATAGGGAGAAGCCTAGAAGGAAATGACATACCTTCGACCAGAGATGTCCGTGAGTCTTATTGCAATAGCTATACAGAGAAACATCAACAAGGTCGTAACAGCGCTAATAAGGATCGATGTGGAATCCGAAATAAGACCAATGTTTGTACAAACCCCAGCATCAACAAAACCCCAGCATCAACAAAACCTCTAACGAATTTCAAGGTTCGACATTCAACCTAACATCTATCCAAACAACCTAATCGCATGAACAATCAAACAACACAAACGATCGGAAACGCTAGAAATTGAAACCCAAAAAAAAGCACAAACAACTAGCTAGGGCATCAACAACAATCTCAATAGAAGCATCGATTGAAGATGCTTACCAGAAATTTCATCAACGTGAAGGTTCGAAACGAATCGGAAACTGAATCCCTGGACGAAGAGAGGAATTTGAGATGGAGAGAGTGAGAGCCAAGTTAAGCGAGGCGCGGACTGAATGAGAGCACAATGAGAGAGCAGAGAGGTCGAAGAGGGGACTGAATGAGAGCACGATGTGAGAGCCGAGAGGAGCAGAGGCGCAGACTGAAAAAGTGCAAGACTGGAGCGGATCAACGCGTTGACGACCAAAGCATGGCAGCGCTACCAGGGAGCAATGGAGTGCGAGGACGACTTGTTGGGGGTTGGGGATTTGGGGGCGGTGACCGGAGAGAGACGGAGAGACCAGAGAGACCAGAGACACCGGAGTGACTGGTTGAGCAAGAGACGGAGAGATAGAGAGAGAGAGTTGAGAGCAAGAGACCGAGACGAGAGATTTGTTGGGGGTTGGAGTTTTGGGAGGCGGCGACCGGAGAGACCAGAGTCTAGAGGAGAGACGAGAGTATAGAGGAGAGACAACGAAGGACGCTATGGGATTTAGGGATTTCGATGGTGGGGAGGACGAGGAGGGGTGTTGGAGGGGGCTCATCAAAATCTCGAGATTTGATGCACAAATCTCGAGATTTGATGAACGGGTATAACAAAATAAAGTTTCGGTGGGAATGTTGGCGCCATTTTTTAGAGACGAAATTTAATTCCGTCTCTAATTCCTTCTCTGATCCGTCTCAATTCCGTCTCTGAATTTGTCCGTCTCGATTCCGTCTCTAACTTCTTTTTTTAGCAACGGAACTTACTTCCGTTTCTAATTCCGTTTCTAAATTTCATTTTTCTTGTAGTGTTTTATCATATTTTATTTTATTTTTAAAGGAAATATTTATTTTACTTTGATATATTATTTATATTTTATATTTTATTAATAACTATTTATTATTAAAAAAAGTTATAAAATTTTTCCCTAAAATAAAAATTTAGATTTTTTTGGAGAATCCTCGTAGGTTTTTATATGTTTTTTGAAAAAAAAAATTAAATGTTATTCGCTATAAGTCATTTCTTCTCTATTGTTAAAACTTATATAAGACTTGAATGAAAAAGAAAAGTAAAAACTTAAAGATTACAATTCCATTAGATTTTATTGGCTATTTAATTAGGGTGGCGCTATGTGCACCCCAGTTATTACTCAATGCACCCCATTTAAAGGCACTCAAGAAATTTGTCAGGGCACCCCCAATTTTGACCAAAATACCATTGGATGTAACCATTGAGCACCCTAGTTGGATTGAACAAAAAGCTTTGGAAACCCTAAGCATTCCCACGTTTTCATTTCTCCATATTCAAAATTTCTTAGTCTTCTTGCTCGTTTCCATTCGTGTGGTCCATCTAGCGAGTTGTGTAGGGGTTAACTAGGGTAGTTTCTGCGCTTGGCGTTGTTAGGGTTCGTGGACGTGTTTGGATTCGGTGATTGCGTGTAATCGAGGGGAAATCTAAGGTATGTATGTGTTGTAGTTTATTTTTACCTAGATTGGGTTCGTTATTATTGTTGGATGCCATTGAAATTTGAGAAATAAGTGTTTTTTCTCAAATTTCGTGGTCTTCGGCTACATCGGATCGTTAGTTAATATATAGTCTTGGCCACACAGTGCCGAGACTAAAACCTTTATCACAAACATAAGGTAACTAAGACATATAAGTCCCGTATCGTTAAGTATCTACCGAGACAGCTTGAAGTGGTCGAGTGTACGTAGACGCCCATCTTTGGGGGATGCGGTAGAGGCCGAGGCATCTAATGTCCCCATGAGGAGAAGGAGTAGTAGCGGGGCAGAAACCACTACATCCCAAAGGAAAATTAGTGGTGTTGGCTGCTGGAATGTTGTGGAGCCCGAGCATGACCGATGTGCTCCATTCCCCAGTGGTCCCATTGACGGGTCTTTACCGAAGAGCTACAAAGATCATGTTGCAAAATTAATTTGGGATGGTGATGTATGTTCTTGGTGTTTACTTTCATTTGATTTTGCAATAATTCTCTCAATTCAAAAATGATAATTTATTTACTAATGACTTGTTTTTTGTTGTAGTATCGTCCGATGCTTAAGTGCATAAACCATGGGGCCCGAATAGCTGAGCAGGATCTCTAGTCATGCTACCCCGACACCCAGGCACTACAAAGATTCATTAAGAGGTCTGGATTAGCTCCACTCATAGACTGTTCTTATAGGAAGGGAAATAAGGAAGTCATCTTAGCATTCGTGGAGCGATGGAATCCAGAGACTAATACATTTCACCTACCCTTTGGTGAAATGTCCATCACGCTCGAGGATGTTAGCATGCTTTTGCACATCCCCGTGGTTGGTAAGGTGGTAGCGGTCGAGAATTTCAGCCGATACACAAAAGAGTCTTGCATGGAGGCGATCAAGAATGTTTCCAATTTTCTTGGAGTTGGAATTGACGAGGCTGAGGAAGATGTTAACTACACGAAGGGGTCTAACGGTGCGACTAGCTTGGTCGAAGAGTTGTTTTTGCCCACCCAAGTCCGGTTGTAGTTCTACTTCTCGTACGTACCCTAGAGTGGAGTTCACTACACGGGCATACTTATTATATTGGCTTGCGTGCATTCTATTCGTTGATAAGAGTAGGTCAAGAGTCTCAATTTTATTGCTAAAGGTTATAGAAAACTTGGATGAGGTTGAGACGTATGCTTGGGGTGCTGCCGCCCTAGCTTACCTCTGTTGTCATTTCGGGTCAGCCCGCAGAGCAGAGGCCTCACAGATTGTAGAAAATATAACTTTACTTGAGGTACATATTTTGTGGTCCTTGTAGCTTTGTTATGTTTTGATTTGGTCATGTAATTGTGTTCTTACTACTTAATTAAGTTAACTTAAATTTGGTCATTCATGTTTAAGGATGGATATACAAGCACTTCCCTCTCCAGCTCGCATCGTCTAATGTGAAATATCTCAAACCCATACATCCACGGTCTCGAGGTGGATACAGAAGCATGAGATGATAACGAATATGGACTAGGTCAGTGTCATTCGCAGAACCCTTGATATGTTGCGGTCGAGTGAAGTGTGTGATTGATTTGGTTATTTTTGGTATTCTAATGATGAATATGTTTTAATGGTGTTGTTGGCTTCATTAGTTTAGGTGACTTGGGATCCATACTCTGATGTCAGGCCCGACGGTGTCTTTCTACCCATCGCTTTCTATTATGGTACGCTTAAGTATATGGATATGGTGGAGCCGTACCATCCGGAGAGGATCATTTGACAGTTTGGTCATGTACAAGGGATACCGGCGACTCCATATCACCATCTCAAAGCGAGCTGATGCCGCACTGTATCGAAGTAATCGGTCAAGTACGAGTTCGTACCTGAGAATTGGGAAAGGTGGCGTTCCCATTCACTTGCAATAGAAGACCGGTGCGAGAAAGCGAGGTTCGACTTCATGGCCATACCAGATTATCTGTCATGGTTCCTTCGAGTCTCGCATCCTATTATTGAGAACCTAGAGATTGGCGATGGAGACGACGATATAGTAGCAGACCATGAGTTATCGGAGGTAAAATGCTTGGATTTAATATTAACTTATGACTCTTGTGTTATGTATTGTTTTTATTGATATTTTAGGTTTTCTATTGAACAACGTAATCAACGTGCCTTAGATACCGCGTTGGCATGGCTACGCTTGCCAGCGGGAATGTCCAAGATGTTGGCGGCGGAGAAAATGGCCAATGATGTGGTAGACTATCTGAAGGGTAGGGGCCTTGGCACTGCTACTACCACAACCACCACCACCACGGCACTAATCGCGCCTACTAAGGATTCCCAGCGTGACAGCACTACCACGCCAAGTTCCTCGCAGCCACCCAAGTCATAATGTACATACATTAAGGACAAAGATAGGAATAAGGCTAAATTTGGTTAAGTATTTTTTGGATTTGTGATTGAATGAGATGTTGTTTCGGTACAATTTGTTGTGGATTTTAATGCGTTTTTCTTTTGTTGGTCTATGCACTCGTGGATTTCTTACTGGTTGGTATATGTTTTGCTAAAATTTTGGTGTTGGAGTGGTGGTAGTCCTATTTCATTTGTTTAATTTGTCGAGAATTGGGAGTTTATTATGTCAATCATTTTGCTGACAGAGTCACGGACAGGCAGGTCCGTGATTCATCACAACGTCTCAGTCAGGCATGGCCGAAAGAAGTGAATTTATTTCTGTTACAACCCACCAAAATGTATCTTCGTATTGTACGTACTCAGGTTCTCGGATACGCACATCCGAGAATTGTGCCAAATTACGATACCCCATGGTCGAAACGTTGTACACTGTTTCGGATATATGGTATCGACATGATCTGGGCACCCCAACTGATTTGATTAAGGCACCACGGTTTATACCGATTGTAAGGGGTCTCGGCAACTTATGAACGTTATTTTACTACCAATCTCGGTATAGGGTGAGCGAGACTCGATTATTGCTTTCGGTTGGGCATATCCGAGATTAATGATATGCATGCTTTTTGGACTTGCTTGGCCGAGACAATATTTTCACATGATTCTTGGGATCTGCCGAAGTATGGGGACTTCCCACTATGATATAAAAATAGAGCATCAAGGAATATATTGTTGTGTTAGGTTTTTGGACTTGGTACACAATCGTACAAATTAAGTTGTGGTTTTGGACTTGGTACACAATGCAATAGAATAAAAAAATTGGCAACTTGATATATTTCACATGAAATGATAAGTTGTTACAACTTCATGGATTTGACAAAAAACAACATAAAGTTGTTACAACTAAGGGGAGATAACAAAAAATAATGTGCAACGAATACAACAAAGGTTTTTCTCCAACAAAAAACAATGAAGTATTAATGTGTTAAGGTTCCGCTAAGTCTATAACTGTGGGCGTGCCTAGCTTCGAAGATGGAACTGAAACCCGTTGTTGGATGTCCATACTAATACCCCAGCCTTAAGCATCAACATCTGCGAATGTCCTCCACACAACAAATACGAGGGGGCACCGGTGCATTAGGCTTCAATATGACTTGTTAATTAAAAGTCCAAAACAAATAGTGTTGTCAATAATGAATTAGTAACCCACCACAATGCAAGTTAATAAACAATGAGAAATGAGTAACTTACCATAACCCAATGAGTGTCATTCACATTTGTAACGCCAATGACTACACGATCCTTCGTTGGTGGAGGGGCACCACGTAAAGGAAGAAATGACATGCAATTACCCTTTGACACGTTCACTAACACAACGTTAAATGTTGTTGCGATTACAAGTCTCATATCTGGAAGGGGTCATCCACTTATCGAAACTCATTTCTATACCTTCACGAAATTCCAAGGCCCATATCACCGTTATGTAAAAACCTCCAAGCAAATCCCTACAAAACTCATTGCGATTTTCTGATTCCCTAACCATACCTTTTCGGACCTTCATCCAACCGTCCACATCTGACAATCTAAGACCGGAGGCAACATAATAGAATCCGCAATGACCATCATTATCCACATTGACAGTACATTCAACGTGTTGAACCCAATCCGGCTGAATGGTATGAATGAACCCAATCACAAATGTTCCTATAGATGCCCCCGTGTTCGATGAACTTTATGCTTCACTTCATTTCCTTTCCTTCGCGCACTGGCCGCTTCCTCGCTTGTGAGTACAAACTTAAAGCCACTAGGATTTCTCGCATAGACTTATCATCTTTCTCAGCTTTCCGCTTATTTGAGTCATTGTTTTCTTTCTTTCCTTTCTTTCCATTTTTTCTGTAACCACCAAGTGTCGGCCTCCCCTTGTCCTAACCTTTGCCTTTGGTGCTACGTCTGCTGTCGCTGAATGACAACTAATCTCTCTTAGTTGTTGAATAACCCTAAGACGGGCATCCTCATCAATGCATGATTCGAACTTAGCCACAACTCTCTGAATCCCATCATTGAAGTTATAGCCAGTCTGATTCGCAAATTTTTCGGGTATCATATTCAACTCCTTCCAAAAATCATGAATGTCCTCAAGTAGTATTGGTGATCCGACCAAAATATGTTCGTTAAGCTCATGCACGCAAGGAAGACCACAATTGGTACGTGCAACCTCATCACGAATCAACTTCAACGCTTTCTGAGAGACATAACCACGCAAACGACGATACAAGCCATTCATGTACCCATGGTGGACAACATTCAGACTAACCTCAAATGAGGCTTTGATCTTGTTATGTTGTATGTCAAACATTCCATGTACAACACTCCGAAGAGACTCAAAGTTCGCAGTACAAGTGCCAACATATTGTTTGAGAGTGGAATGCGCAGATTCAACTCTTTGAGTCATGATTTCTCCAAGATGAAACACTGAATTGGTCCATGCACATATAAATTTGTCATTGCAATCCCGCAACTAAGTATTCTCTAAATAAATGATCAATCCTTAAACATTTTGGTACTCATCACGCATGATACTCCACCTAAGCTCGAATGATGCTTATGTCTTAGCATACATCAAAGCAGTTCACCTATCACTGAAGAGTTTAAAGCCTTCATTTTCTCTAAACATCTTTTTAGTGTTGCTCAACACCATCTTCTCGATGTGCCAAATGCAAAGAAGGTGAGAAGATTGGGGAAAAACATATTCAATTGCATTGAGAAGACCCAATTCTCTATCGGTGACAAAAACCTTAGGTGTAGACCACCCGTCCAATAAACCTCTCAAAATCTTCAATGCCCAAGTATAATTGGCGCTAGTCTCCGATGATATGAAACAAAATCGAATCGAGAATGTGGAAGTAGCCCCAACAATCTCCAATAACGGTATTCAGTACCTATTCGTCTTATATGTGCAATCCATGAGAATAACGAACGGGAAACACCTCAACAAGTTAGTGGAGTTCGGATGTACCCAAAATAAATATGTCACAACATTCATTTCAGTGTCCCTCCTATGCCATGATAAATACATACGGTTCTCCAATAAGTGTAAGAGTTGTTGCATTTGACTTCTCCCACCGGCATCTTTAATTTGATTCCTTTGTCGTGCATTGTATATTGTCCGCAATGTTGAAGCATTGTTCGCATCCCTTTGCCTCAAATTATTCAAGATCTGACAAGGCTTAACATTACCTTTACTCATCTAATCTAAAATAACAGCCTCATCCTCATTCAATCTTCGTGCGAATAAGTGACCTTCCAAGTATTTCGCAGTGTCATGGTTGTGCTTGTCACTTACAACTTTCACATCCCACTTTGAGTCAAGGAATTCCTTGATCTCGATAAGAAAATGGCACTGACATTTTTTGGTACCGGTGCTGGGCCTTGTGTTGTCATCCTCTTCCTCTCTGTTTGTCACATTTTGTGATATTTTACCAAGTAATTTTACTTTAGCAACCCCAACTTTTTTAGAATCACCCCTATATGTCCCAGATCTCTCACATGCAATTGCTACTATTCCCTTACAACCATTCCTTCAGGCATCAGATTTCTTCGTAACCAATACAAACTTCCTAGCACGACCTGTAGCTTGAACCCAAGCGGCAGCCTCAGCTCTAGTTTCAAAATGTACTTCCCGTGGAAAAAGATTAGAGAAGTCTTCAAAGCCACTTGCAAATGGCACACTTATTGATGGCGCACCTGGCGATGGTACACTTATCGAAAGTAATTCATGTAAAAGACATGGCGAAATTCGTAAGAATTCAGGATCACAACGAAAAAATACTTGAAATTTGTAAGTCTCAGTAGTGCAGGTCCGATACATAATGTAATGTCTCGGAATGGGGTGAACGAGACTTAACCAAAGGTCTCAAACCAATGTCAATCGAAACTTATCACAATGTATCGGTTTATACTACTCGAGACTACATCTTCAGGTTCGGTCGCCATTCTCCGAGACTTATTGAAAAGTCTCGGTACTGTGTAGCCGAAACAATCGTGCTGCCTCTATTTATCTATGATTTGAAACCCTAACACCTTTAGATGTACAAAACTCACCTCCAAATGTCTCGCATTGTCTACAGTTACGTTTTGGGCATCCATTGTACACTAAACACACATAAATCTCGTCGAAACCTACATATCGAGAGGCACGAATGCATCAATCAAAAACCATTTCCATCCCACCAACACATACTGCATAGCCATGCCTAAAACCATTGAAAAACAACAACAAATAAATACATACAAACCTTGTACGCTCTCTTTGACCGAAGAACATCACGTCCGATCGTCGTTGAAGATAACGAAATGGTTGGAGTTGTTATTCTATAATGAAAAATGTTGTGGGGTGCCCGAACAAACCGTTTTTCTTCTTCAATTGTGTAGGAGGGCATATTAGTTATTTCATGTTGTGTTTAAATTAATGGGGTGCCCTGAGTAATGATTGGCGTGCACATAGCGCCACTTTGTAATTATGTTATGTTCATTTAAATTTATTTATATAAATATATTTATAAAAGTATGAGTGACATGAATACTCGACATGTTTAACACGACCCATTTCGACACGAACATGATTAACACGATTAATAAATGAGTTGGGTTCGAGTTTAACTTATATGGGTAATGACTTGTTTTGACACGACACGGACATGAATTGCCACCCCTAATCTATAATTCGCCTTTTCCATAAATTCCTTTTTAATAGGTAATGGAAAAAGGGATTGTTTGGCATAACTTTAGTGTTTATCATTGACATGACACTAAGAAAAGCTTATTTTATCCATTCGAGTGTGGCTATGTGCACCCTGACTGTTTCTCAAGGCACTCTGATGATCAGGGCACCCAATCGATTTCTGAAGGCACTCCGTCAAGTTTCCCATATTGCCCTTTTGTTCAAAAATGAGCGCCCACCTGATAAGGGCACCCCATTTGTTTCTCAAAGCACCCGAACTGTCTCGGTCCTATAAGTTCGAGAAACAACATGCAGCCTCGGTTGCACATGTCCGAGATTATTCCTCAAGTCTCGATACCCAATGACCGTGACTAGTACCACAGAGTATATATATATATGGTTTCGATTACTTTAATCCGAGACTCATGCAAGAGTGTCGACTAAATATAACCGAGACCCTATGTAGTGTCTCGGTCCTGTGTGGCCGATCACTTCGCGTCCCCTGTACAGTTTGAAAAATGAAAAAAAATACATAATAATCAAGAAAAAAACATTATTTTATTCTACGTTCGCCTCACTCTTTTTCTTCACCCATTATACATTAACTGTGATGCAAATTTATCGAATATAACCAACCTTACAATACAAACCGACATTATTACCTCATCTGAAATCGGTCAACTGAGTTCATTCAACTCCGCGTGTGTGCACGACTAGAGGTCAATTGCACTTGTGAAAAAATTAGAAAATTGAAGGTAAGGTGTGCGGGAAGGAGAAGTTTTTGATCGTAAGTGAATTGTTGGGTTTGAGAGGGCATTTTTGACATTTCCTTCCAAAATCAATTTTCACAAAATTTTTGCCGAGTGTCTTGATCATTATGCGGGGTGCACATAACCTGACTCTATCAATCTGGCAGTATTTTAGATTTTTGGTGGATTGACATGGCACTAATGTGACACCCGAAACCACCAAAAAAGGACAGTAAATTTCACAAGCATACCTTTACTTGTTACATGCTAAGTACTTCCACGTAACTATACAAGCCTAAACAAACTCAAAAGTTGGAAGTTGTACTAAACAAACTCAAAATTCCATAACTATTACGGATAGGGTTTTCTCCAAAAAAGATTTTGATACTTGGTTGGGACTTGGGAGAGATCCAAAAACAAAGGAAGATTTTCTTCTGAATATTTACTTGAAAACACTTTCTTAAGAAAATCCAAAATCGCATTCTTGTTAAATGTATGAATTAATTTTTTTTTAAAAAAACACAAATATGAATTTCTAGTTTCATGCATATTGCGCACCAGCAATGAGCTTGATAAAAAAAAAAGAAGCATAAATTTCTATAAAATATATGATATAACCTGAAAATCTTTGATTGATGAAATTGATGAAAATAATATCAGGGCACATGTAAAAGTGTTAAAACTCTAAAAAATGTGAAGGAATCTGAATTTGATTTAAACCATTTAAAATAATTTATTTCACTCATCCAAATAAACTTGAGAGACTCCAGGCCACAAAATAGAACATAATTCAACAGCTATTATGGCAAAAACTCAAACAAGAGATGTTCAAAAGGAGTACAGGAGCTTTTCCATGTTTGGTCTGGAGCCAAGATGCTGTTGCAGCAGCTGCCTCCTCATTCTCACCTTGGTACTGATAGACCAAACTCTAGAAGAAGAGAAAGTTTATCAGAAATCAAACAAAAGTTGAATGCTACGCCCACATAGGCGAGTATGCAAAGAACACAAATGCAACATAGCTTAATCAGCAGAGCAGATGCAACTGTGTTGACATAACGTACAGTTCATTTCAGGAACAAAATTCATTGAAAAAAAAGCAAGCAACATAGCCAATTGAGCATGAAATTTGAAACCCTCTTGACTTGGCCAACCTTGAAAAGAGGAAGTGGGGTCGATGCAAAACGAATCACGTACCATCAATTCCATCTGGGAAAAGGAGCAATTACATTTGATGGTTATTAAATTATCATAGATCACACTGCCAACATGCAAGAAACTCAAACTAGATATTAGCTTTTTTAGCCTGGATTTGACCCTTCATTGTACTTCATAACTGACACCTAATTAACTTGTTCTCTATATAAACCAAATGGAAACACTCAGAAAAGACTACACTAATTACTGTGTATAACCTATTATTCGTAGACAAAAATATGATCAATGTGAACCTAATATGAATCACTGACCAACATTGATTAATGAACATCTGCGCATCTTCAGGTGTCCCTAGCAGAACGGCATGATGTTTTCAGATATATCAAAAAGGAAAGTGAAACAAGCCCCAAAGGGGTGGTGTTGTGGCAAAGAAAGGAGCATTGAAATTTGATTGAGGCAGAGGTCTTGGGTTTAATTCTTGGTAGCTACATTACATTCCCTTTTTTATCTCCCGGTCTAAGGGTTTGGGCTGCCTGACAAGGTTTGGATACCATGGTTCTAAAATAAAAATAAAAATAAAAATAAAAATAAAAATAAAAATAAAGTGAGGCAGACACAAGGTTTCTCAATTCTCTACAACTTTCTTTGGCAGATAAAGCCATAAGAAAAAGTGAGTTATGCAATTGACCTGAATGTGAAATTGCGAATATCTGAGTTCCTGTAGGTAAGAAAATCTGAGTTCCTGTAGGTAAGAAAAGCTTTTGAGCTCCATAGTTATAGACTTATAGGCAGCCTCGTGCCAAATTATATTCCTTGTAAATTATTGCCATAAGATTTAATTTTAAAGAACATCCAAAGTTGAAACAAAATATTTCAATCTCAGAGTATGAAGTCATGCCAAACCACTCAACTAAGTAGTTGGGGACTTTATATTTGGCCGTTTCGATCAACCAAGAAGATGCCTTGACGTTACTTGTTGAAGAATTGCCTTAATACAAACAAGAGTATTGTCAAATGCAGACTCTTGCATCTTAAAATAAGAATAGTAGAGCAGGATTTGTAACGATAACTGGTCCACCAAATAGAATTTTTAAAAAAGGGACATCCATGTGGTATTGCTTAAAGCACCACCTTAATGACAAACAAGGACATCAACAGGAGTTGACCCTTGCTACTCGAAACAATAATATTAGGAGCATTTGTGATGTTCAGGGGTTCGCTAGGTGCAATTTCTCAATTATAACTAAATAAAGTTATACCTAGATTTCTACCATAGTGCCATCTGGCCTTGGGAGTGATGACACAATTCATAATGCCTTTCTAAAATGCCACTCAGAGTTGAACCACTGAATTGAAACACTAAGAATGCTGAAAATGAGAACCTCAAAAGAACACGAAATCTTTTATACTTTAAAAAGAAACAAGAAATTAATTTTCATCGAATGAAAGAGGGCAAACAATTTCAATGGCATGGGGGCCACATGAGACCGCAAATGGAAACAATATATTACAAAGAAATATGGACGTGAAACTTCGAACTTAGGGATGTAAATGGGTAGGGGAATACCTACGGGTGATGGGGATTTACCTTAACGGGTACGAGCATGGAGATTTACAACTCAAATTAAAAAAAAATTATATGGATTGACAACTCAAATTAAAGTTAACTTATGCGCTTTATGAAACACTTAATTTTTTTTCCTTAATAATTCAATCAGATTTAAATGCTTCATTTTGCTATTCCTCGTCCAACAATGATGAAGAAGTTGATGGCTTGGTGGTTTAAAGAGATAGTGACTTTAAGGAATATTTTGAATTTGAACTTTTCATTTTGCATATGCCAATGATGCCAATGATTTTGTAGAAACTTAATTATAAGTGTTAGCAACTTAGCACTTAGTAGCGAGAATTTTTATTGCATGATATGTTGATTTTCTTATTTTTGTTGGAATTTCAACAATTGTGTTGTTATGTATGTATATTTGATACCTTATTTGTTACAATTCTTTTTTTGAATATCCCCGCGAGGATCCCCAATGGATAATGGATTGGGGAAAAAAATTTCCCCACAGGGATTTCCCATCCCAGCAAAATCCCCATGAAAATTCCCAAGGGAAATGAAATGGGTAAAATATTTTACCCATGGAGATTCTCCATACCCACGGAGATTTGACGGGTATGAGAATTCATCCCCAGATGGGTATGGATATGTGAATGAGGTCTCCATCCCCTACCCTACTCATTTGCATCCCTATAAGACTGACTATTAACAATACATTTAAAGCAACAAACCAATTTATACAAGCATATAAAAGTTTAATAGGTGTTTCGCTTTTCATTAAAAAGAAATGCAATATTGGGTAAACGGTTTAGGGTTTTCATGGAAATATCTATGTATTTAAGAAGAATTAGAAAAAGAATAAGTAAATGATAATCAATATGCAAACTTTCAATGTCATCGTTGAAATATAAAATAAAAATCACCCAAACAAAGAAAAGCTTCAGTAAGAATTAAAAGTTAATTGAAAATCGAAGTTGAATAACCAAATGCTTCATCAAGTTAGTCCTAGAAAAAAAAAAAAAAAAAACTTTGCCATGCTTGAAAGCAAGAATAAAGAAAACATATTTTAGATTCCAAGTGAATCAACCTGTACGAAGAAATGAAATTAAGCAGCATTTGACAGACTAAAATTGCAAATGAATATTTCATCAAGCTTGAATTTATTATTTGTTTCAACTAGTGTTATTGAGGCGCGCCTGAGGCGCAACCTATGCGCCTCGACAACACTAAGGTGATGAGACTTCAACAAGGTGCACGCCTCATTGCACCCAAGAGCAGCTCCAATGCGCACTGAGGCGCATGCCTAACCCATTAAATCACTTTTATTTATTTATTTTTGTTTGGATTTTTTATGTTGATTCAGTTCCAGAAACCAAGGATTTACCTTATTGGATAAAAATTTAAAAGAAAAAGAAACTAAAACAGGAGAGAGAAAGTTGATTAGACAATTTTCATAAAAAGCTACTTAAAGAGAAGATGGAAATTTCGCATAAAGAAGAAGGAAAAAAGGGTGAGGATTTCAAAATCCAGAAAAGAAGGAAAGTTTGCGTAAAGAAAAAAGAAACAACAACAACAGAGCCTTAATCCCAAAGAAAAAAGGAAGAACATGGAAAGGAAATTACCAATCACAATGATATGCTATTGTCATGATTTTTTTCCTATCATAATGTTCTTATAATTTTATTTTTACATAATGTTTGATACTTTGATTTTTCATGCTTGTTGGTCTTCTTTTTCTTTTATAAATTTTTAGCAGTTCATAACTTTGATAAAATGCAATATAATATAAAATATATGCATAATTTGATTCTATTATATATTAATAATTAAGTGCAATTGGGTTCACTCGGGCGTGCAACTCGCCTTGCGCCTTAGGCATTTTAGGCAACCATCACCTCAAGCGAGCCTCTCGCCTTCGATAACACTGGTTTCAACTTATAATCAATTATATGGCAAGCTTCTAATAGAATGTTCATACTTGAAATTGATGCAGTGAATCGTAATTGGCTGATCTCGCAAAACCACCAACTTTATTTCTTTCAAGTAATATCAAATTCATGTGCCTGCAGGAACCAAATATCTATAGTTGGTTTCAAGAGACGACAAGTGAAATACAATTGTGCCTTCTCATAAGAAAGTGAAATCTATTTTCCTTCATGTGAGTTCATAATGAAAATATTTTTCAAAAGTAATAACCTTAATACACAAAATAATTGCAGTATCAACATTTTGGATCACACAAGGCTTCTAGAAAGAATGCTTCTCCTATGAACAATCTTAACCAATCTTTCTTTTGTAAAACCAATGTAGAGACATTTACTACCCTATAGGCCATGGATTGTGTACCAAAAAAAAAATCATAGGATAATCCAATAATTCTGCAATTAAACTCGGGCTTACTAGGAAAAAAAAAGGCTTACTCACTTGCACGTGCATTCTAATAATACTTCAATGATAATTCTGTTCTGAGTATTTTCATTGAAATTTATTGCAACAGCTAGAAAAACCAGAAAGGTTTTCATACAAGGAATCAGTACCAAAGGCATGGTACAATCATTTATACAAGGCTTTTATAACGTATTGACAGATAACCAAAACAAACTTGATATACTCCAGCCAAACAATTGAAAAGACGGAACGCAAAAATAGAACAAGACAATAAAGATACATATGCCATTTTTCTTTCACATGGTAAAACTGCAAAATGGGAAAGCATTAAACTTTGGATGTAATTGAAGGATCTACAACCTGAAAGATAGAAACGGTGTACAGTATTATTCAATGTGAAGCGTCAATTCAGCGTCAACATTTTCAAATAATTTTTATGCTCCAAACATTAAACTCTACAAGTGGTACTTATCTGTTTGCATTTCATATGCGAGCAAGACTTGTTCCCCTCTCGGCCTTCCCTATGGTATTTACAAACTTGTGATTTGAGAATTTTATCTTTAGGCTAATTGGATGAAGGATGCATTACGTAGCCCATGCACTTGCTCTACGTCGGGTTAAGCCTTCAATGATGTATGGTCACCCCAAGGTCAACCAATTGGGATATCCTAACTTCATGTTGAAACAAGTCTTATTAGATAGTTTATTCGCATTTGACGCTTTCACATTACAGTTGAGCAATTAGATCAGGGGAATTCTAAGATTTCAAAGGAACAATTCATTGAGGTGAATTCCAAGAGGGAAATTATCAAGCTTAAAAGCATTTGAATCAAAGTCTCTTGATGAATTAACCCCAAAAAAATTCTCTTACTGTTCATTGTAATATTGTTCTATATAAATTTCATTTTTATATAAAAGAAGTCTAAACATGATATAATACATTCTTTGATTTGAGAATTAAAACATGGGGCCTTCCTTAGGTCCCATAAAACTAGGGAATCAACTTTGATACAAGTAAGGTATATAATCTTATGATCAAATCAATTCAATGACCAAACTTCCAAACAAAAATTAATTCAGACAAAACACAAATGATTTCTCTTTATGAAAAAGATCTAGGAGCAAAGTCAAGAGACTAAATTCAAACTCCCAACATCTAGACTCAATTCCAAGTAAGCATTTGCTGAGTGCAGTCAACTATTCTACCCCACAAGTTAATCTCCAAAACAAATCCAATTTCTCAGCTTCCATAATTTTGGCACATGATAGCAAGGTTGCGAAGAATGATTTTTTTAGCAAGCCAGAGTGATGCGTAAGATTCTAAACTACAAATGGTCTGAAACATTATGTCTCTTAGCTAAGATGTAATCAGTAATTGCAAGACGTTGCCTAGGCGCCTAGGCGCCTAGGCAATGGGTTAGATGAATGGGGAGGGGTGTTTATTAGCACATTTTTAAAGTCCTGAGGGAGGTCTAAATAAATTTCTATAAAGATAAAAACCTCTTCATAATTAAATGTCTATATATTTAATTTTATATATGTATATAAACCACAACATTTAACCCTAATCCCCACCACTTTCACAATCCTACCCACCTCGCCATTTGTTATGCCCCATCACCATCCATTTTTCAATCTCTGGCGAGCTTCCGAAACTCCGATAAGTTTTCGACGACTCTGCGACAACTCTAAAAAATTCGTTTAAAAAAAAAAATTTATTTGCTTCTTTTTTTTGAAAAGAACAACAAGATTTCTATTTTTTTATTCTTTATTTTCTTATATTTTTATTCCTTTTTTAAAACTTTTGCTTGTTAATGAATTTATTTCTTCTTTCTTTTTGTGTTTTTAAGTAATTTCTTATTTTTTGTTAAATGGATATTTTGAAGTTGAATTTCTTATGATAATGGCAAGTCTTGCCCCTCTTGGGATATTCATTCATTTGTATGCCATCATGCATGTTTCATTTGATTTTTCAAAGTGTCTTAACTTTAGTATTTTTTTTTTCAAAAAAAAGTTAATATTTTTTGACGTATGGATTTTTTTTGAAGAATTATTTTTTTAAGGAATGAAGCTTTAATATTAATGCTTATGATGTAGTAGACGGACAATGAGTAGTAGTGCAATAGGCAGATTGACAACTATAAAAGAATTTAAATAATTTCAGGGGCCTCCAAATAAATATTGTTTTTGCCTAGGCATCGCCTCACCTTAGCAAGGAAAACGCCTAGGCATTGATTTGACGCCTTGCAATCCTTGGACGTAACAGGTGGATAGATTTTGACATAACACAAACAATGACTACCAGAACCAGCACGCTCAACCAACAGAAGTACCATTTAGAGACTCCTTAATCGTCCACAATATTTGATGAGTTCTCATTCATGCTCTAGGCTCACAAACGTGCAAGTATACAATCTCATTTCTTGTTCAACTTCAATTAAAATTTAAATTCTCTTGGATCTACGCAGGCCATTATGACCAATAAAAAGTTGTAATTGCTCATTTTAACATCTAAAAACTTTCCCTCCTTTATTTCAGCAGAAACTTTTGATGCATTTGGTTTCACTTCCAGAGATTCAAAACTCTCAGCGTGCATCGGATTTAAGATCCAGAAATCTAATTTCAAATGTCAGGAAAAACAGGAATTTGGTGCATTGCTGAAATAAATATTGGGTAATCTTGCTAATTTTAAGTTGAAAAGCTCAGTTTTCGAGACTCCCTTCCTCCCCACCCCCTCCTCGCCTCACAAAAAGATTGAGAAAAAAAAAAAAAAGAATCCCACTTCTGGAAATCACCTTAAAATTGGCATTATTTTTTGGAATCTTATTGGGAAAAATGTCTAGACAGGATGGTTTCAACTTTCAACCATTTGCGCCATTTTTCCAACACAAAACGGTCAAGTGCTATAAATGTTGCGACCCATCAGAAATTTAACAGGAAAAACTCGGTGACCGCGAAATCTCACGGAAAACAGAGTAGGAGAAGCAGCTACTCACACTAAAAAACAACAAATATTAGAGTCCGGGAGAGGTACAGCAGAGGCTACCCTGTGAGAGAGCGCGACAACTCCTTGAATTTGAGCTCAGGCACGAAGTCAACCTCGCCACCGCTACCGCGCTGTGGAGTGGCAAAAGAGATTGCGCGCATCCAAGTTGGGCCGGACATCTGAACAAAATCCCAAATACATCATCAAATCAGAGTCGAATTGAAGGAACTGAAACTAGGTCTTGTTGGGTTTCAATCAGACAACCTCGTTGTGAAAGAAGAAAAACGGCGACATGGAACTGAAGAAGATGTAGAAGCGGTTGAGTTTGGGACTAGCGAAGATGCTGATCCGCTGAAAGACGGTGATTGGACCTTCGATTTAATGGCGGACTTTAGCGTTTGAAAGGATGTTCTGCTCACAAATCTGTTACCAAACGAGGCCATCAGAGGCAAAGAGAATGTCGAAGGAGAGGCTGTTACTCGATCTGTTTCAAAGGTTTTTAGGGTTATTAAAAGACTGGCTTCAGATGCGAAGTTACGCATCACGAGGTAGATTATAAGGTCGTCAATGCGTTATTCTATTTTTTTACAACAACAACAACCATACCAACAACAACAACATAGAGTCAGTCCCAAATTATTATTATATTTTTTTAAAAAAATAAAAATAAAATAGGATTAATTTGTAAGGGCAAGCTACTTAAAAAATTAAAACAAATCACAAAATTTGAAGCATATGAAAGTACCAACTTACCCCTTCATAAGCCAAAATTCTCTCACTGTCATTTTTCACTTTCACATTCATTTGTGCACCCCACAAATCATGGTCAATTCCTTCAACCATCGGGGTCACCACATTAGTTATTTCTAGTCCAAAGACTGTTACAATTGGTGTAAGTATGTTCTCCTTCATGTTTGATGCACAAAAATATGACATGAAGCGGTTTTTAATGGATGGGCTTGAACAATTTTGTTTGGTTGTGTAGGACTTGGTCATTTGGCATCATAAGTGGTTATTTTTAATCGAAAATGGAGGATGAGCATATAGGGAATGATGATGTGCAACATGGAGAAGTAGGTGTTGCAACAATTCCTTGGTTTGTAGAATTTATATTTTGTTCGAAAAATCTAGAATTCGCCTTCTGGTTCGACCTCACAGTTGTATGTTCGATTAAACGCAACCGAATATACTTCAATTGTTTGGTTGCTGGTAATCAGACATACACATAATATTCGGTTGATGGACATCGAACCTCTTCATATTGTTTGGCCTTGGGAGGCCGAATAGACCAAAAATGGACGGATGCCAATAATTGAACCTCATATTTTTGAGGTTTTTTTTATTTCCTTATTAGTCTTTGTTGAAGTTCACATTTGATGCTTTGATACTCCTTTTTTGAAGGAAATAATGACTCTTAGTGACTATCACGACTACACTAATGAATTCATCCCCAAACCACCATTTGCAAGTAGGCATGAGGCAGTCAGTTGGGTGCAAAAATAAGGATCTAATAGACGGCTTGTTATTATCACGAAGAATTTTGATGGAAGGAGTTGTTGTCGAGAAAGGGTGAACATTGTTTGTGAAAAGTCCAATTCTTATAGAGGTGTGGTCTAAAGAGTTGGAAATATGAAAGTTGGTAAAGTTGTGAGTATAGTTAAATCAAAAGACGAGATGGAAGGGAAGGTGGGAAGGGGATGAATCTAACGCATCAACCTTGTGCACAATCTATGGCGCAAGGAAAAAAACATATGGTTGATGAAGCCAGAGGGAGATCACAAATGCAACAACTGATGCATTTATTGGACACATGTGGTTATCTATCGTGACATAGGAAACATGACCAAATCGATGAGGTCATATACTTGTTTTGGGCTCATTCGGACTCCATCAAATTACTTCGGTGTTTCTCTTTAGTTCTATTGATGGATTGCACGTACCAGACTAATAGATATCGTATGCTATTGCTCGAGATAATTAGTGTTACGTCAACCGAGCTCACGTTCTCTGCTAGCTTTGCATTTATATCAACTGAGATGTAAGAGAATTATATTTGAGCGTTGGAGAATCTTAAGAACCTCATGGATGGATGGTCTAACCCACATGTGAGTCTTACAGACAGGAAGTTGGGGTTGATTAAGGCAACCGAGTTTGTTTTTCCCTCTCCATCTCACCTTCTATGCTCATGACATATCAATAAAGGTGTGACAACAAACATGTATCTTGTACATCAAGAGAGACGCAAGATAACTTGTATCGTTTGTTGCAAGGATTTGTTTCACATGTTGCGTTGGAGAAAACTCGCTAAGAGTTGGATCTCGCAAAAAATCTTGAGCTCAAATTGATGGTGTTTATGTATTTTCAGGTACACAAGACTTAGAGGAAGGAAATTAGTGAATTCGAGAAGAAATTGAGCTAAAACACACTTGAATAAGGTTGACGTCGTGGCACATAGGTGTGATGTCGTGGGAAGGATGGTGCACAACATGGGAGAAGAAGCTATAGCGCCAATGACAAAGGAAGAGAAGAAAAAAAAACCAAGGATGGTTGGTGCAGTCATGGCGTCATGAAGGTCAAGGGGTTGCACCGAGGACTGACATGGGACAATGCCAAGACTACTAAATGAAGAATTTGCACACAAAGAGATCGGCGTAGTGGCAGCGCCATGAGTTTGTACACATAGCAATGAGACTTAAGTGATAGTGCCGAGATGAGAAGAAAATAGAAAGTAGAGTTCTATTTCGAGTGAAATTGTCAAGTAAGGTTTCTAATTGTTTTCAAACACTTTTAGGAAGTATAAATAGATACGAGAACGTTGTAAACTCACCAATTATCATAGATTAGCCACCATTAACATAGTTTAGCATATATTTACTTTATTTTTGAGTATTAGGAAGATTTATGAAAAAAAGGCATTTAAGACTCACGTGTTTGTTTCAATGAAGTGTAAGTAGTTTATTAATCTTAGGGATCAATGGATCATGGCATGAATGCTATGTTATAAACATGAATAAATTAGAATGAATAAAAAGTACAAAGGCTAGAATTTGTATTGATTCTGAGCGTAATGCTAAAAAAATATTAATCACGTGTTTGTTGATATTAGGTTTTAGAAGTTATCATGACCATTGAAGTTTTTAAATTGCATATAGACGGTACAACCGTAAAATATACAATATCGAGCGATAGTTGTTGATTAGAGAGGCACATATAGTAAACTTAATTGATTATGAATATAAAGATTTGGAACATTCAAGCAATGTGGAGCTTACGTTATTCACACCGATAGGTGGAGCTCTAGTTTGCACATTATAATCTTTTCTGTTACGACAGTGGGGTGAAGTAGATTTGAAAGAAATCTATCTATTCTAATTAGGCATTGCACACACATAATAAAGATAATAAAGTGAGTTGAAAATCATAATATTTTATTACCTAGGTGAAGTTGTAAACTAAGATAGTCTTAATATAAGAGTTAAAATAATTTGCATTGATTTGTTAGATTAGAATAGTTTAGTTATAAAAACCAATTAAAAAAGATTTCCTTAGCAATAGCTAGGTACATACTGAATGTATACACTTTTCATTGAGGACAATATCCATAATCAATATAAGTTGGTCAGACTATTACTACAAGTGAGCTGTTATACTTGCGGCCACGCATCAAGTTTTTGACATTGTTGTCGGGGATAGGTAGCCACTTAGACTTATTTTGAAAAATTGCTAAGTTTTATTTTAAGTGATTTGCTTTCAAGTTTATAAAAACAAAAAGAAAAAAAAGGTTCGAGTTTCAAGTTTGACTTTTTGCACATGATATTTTGTGTTTTCTTTTTCAAATATGACTAGTGTATGCACAGTAAAGGAGAAAATGACTTAGTGCCTTATGACCCTGAAATTGACAAACCAATAAAGGAAAGAAAAAGAAAGGAATCAAGATGGCTGAGGATATGTTACGAACCTTTATCAAAATAGGGAGCCGCTTGGCCTAATCCCGTCATTAAGCCATAATCTCACCATATAAGACTTAACAAGGAATTAGTAAGCCTTTCCAAAATATTATGACATTCCAAGTAAATTTTTTTTTTCAAATAAACATTTATCTATCCTATGTCAATTCATAAATCGGGCTTAACTAAAATTTTACTTACTTAAAAGTTTATTAAGCAGGAGTCTTAAAAAATTAGCGGAAGCTTATAACATGATGCCTAACAATTGTGGAAAAACCAAGAAATAAAGATCACATGCATATATACATGACAAACAGCGATAATATATCATCATGTGTCTAGTCAAGGATACTAATCACTCAACCCATAATATACACCCCCAAAAATATATGATATACATATAAAAGTAATACATTAAAAATCAAAACCTATAAAATCTGGTGTAGTAGCATTCCACTGGCTTAGAGGTGGTCGTCGATCTTCTTTTTGCCCGGCCTGCTACTTGATGGAGCTGCGCCCACCATCATAAAAAGAACAGTGAGTACAAGAAATAAAATAACACTGAGAGACATTTTTTCACATTCCAAAATATGCAACAAGTATCTAAAAGCATAATAGTAGCAACTATGCTGAAGGGAAATCATGTGAAGAGATACTTTAGTTAAACAAAATGAAACTAACACAAGGCTAAATAGGAATGATCTAGGGCCGGTAGGCCATGATCTTCATCACATCAGCCTTTTCCACTATATGAAGATGGAGCTAAGCTCTATATTAATGTGAAGGTCCGAGAAGTGCTCTTTGCATTTATACTCTTTCGTTGGTGCCAGTCACTTGCGATGTATACTTGCCAACATCCCTGGGTCCCATACCCCGTATGTTGCACAAGTTATGCTTGCCAACAACCCTGGGACACATTTCCCGTGTGCTACACGAGATAGTGGAGATATCCTAATTACCCCAGAAGTCTAGTAACCCTGTACGTCCGCCTGACCTCTATCATAAAATGGTCCTAGATACAAGAACTACTTTCATATTTCAAGGAATATCATGGTTTAAGAAATCCAATGAAGCAATTTCATATCTAATGCACTATGAAATTAGATTCACAACACTATGTAGCACCTACCTAATAGCATGCAATTTCACTGAGTATATATATTAACAATCAAAATGATATAACACATGATTTGTAGTCGATGAAGTCATATAATCAACAATCTATATCATGAAAGCAATCTCATGAAATGAGAAAGGACAACAAGTCATAGTTTATGGAGTACAATGACAAATCAGTCCAAATAACTAGAAATGAACATATAAACATGAATGAAATATAAATAAATATCTTAATAAGTTTACTTATAATCTACGTAATTCTTTTATGCTATTCCGGCCTCCCGACACTTCAAAACTTGTATTCGAACCCCCAAGACTCTTCCTTAAGTTCCTAATATCATATAACATGCTTTTAAATGTGTTTAGACCTTTACTTAAGGTATTAGACCTGTTTATAGTGTTTAAGGAATTTTAGAAAATTGCATGTTTTTATGCTTTCATAGCACCTAGCGCGCTAAGTACCCTCAAGCGTGCTAATTGAAGTTAGTGTGCTAGTTACCCTACCTAGCGCTCTATGTGCAGGAAAACTCAAAATTTTGCAATCAAAATTTTGAGTTTTCTCCACACAAAGGTCATACCAATGCCCTAGGAACCCCCATACACACCTCCAGAGTTCCAAGACATCAACAACAACATAAACCAACCACATATAACATCAAATTCATGAATTCATTGAATTGAGCTAAGTCTATGGTGTAGTGAATTTACCTAGTTGACGTGAACCACCTAGTTGATCAACTCCTACACGAAACTCTCCTAGTTGTTGGTCTTCTTCTTCCTCCAGCAGCTTATCCTTCTACATCAAGCTTTGATTCCAAGTTAAGAAATGAAATGAAGTTGGTTTGAATTGCTTAAGTTGATCTTGAGTTTATATATGAAATGGATATGGTTGATTGATAGCCATTGATCTCCAGGTGCATACGTATCTCGAGGCTCATCTAGTGGTCATCCACTTGACACATTTCCCACTTACTCACAACCTTCTCATGCTAAGTTATACCAATAAGTAACTCAATTGGTTATTAGATGTGTCAATACGTATCTCGATGAATATCAAGTGACTATTGTTTTAACTTACTAACTTAGGTACATTAACTTTATATTCAACCATAGTCATATCAAAATCATTATTCAAGCAACATAAAACTTAAATAAAACTTATCATATCACTCTCTACCGCTGTCCCACACCGGTATGTAACTCGAGGCATGTCCCTTCTCACGTCTCGACACCTATACACAAGTAGGAGTGACTTAGTAGTCTACATATATACATTACACTAGGCGTACATCATAACAAATATAATATATACCTCGGTCACATTGCCTCGGTCATGACACGTATTTTGATGTGAGTCCCTCGTTACTGGTCATTTAATCTTAATTAAAAGATTAAACTAGGATTTAAAAATTTGAGCCGTGACAGGATCAAGCACGAAACCAACAACATGGCCGAGCGAATAACCAACCTAAAGGTGATTTGGTAGTGCAAGATAGAGTGCAAGGACATAAATGCCTTTATGACTACTTCAAGCTAGAAGTTCAAGAGATTTACAATGGAGTGATGAGCTTTCCAGCCAACACCACCGAGTTCGAACTGAGACCGTCTCTAATCAACGTGGTGCAAAATAACTTATTCAATGGGCTAGTGAATGAAGATCCAATTGCACATGTAAAGAATTTCTTGGAGAAGTGCGACATTATGCACATTACTGTAGTTACAAAGGAGGTGATCAAGATAATATATTTCTCATTTTTATTAGGTGGAAAAGCCAAATCCTGGTTCCAAGGACCGAATGCAGGGAGTATGACCTCGTGGATGGAAATCAATGAAAGATTTCTAGACAAGTTCTTTCTCTAGTAAAGGTTAGGAAAAAGGAAGGTTAGTAAAAAGAAGCTGGAAATCAATCAATTCAAACAAGAAGATGTCGAGTCTCTTGGCGAGGCTTGGGAAATATTCAAGGAAATGCTAAGGAGATGTCTAGAACATGGATATGTGAAATGGCTAAAACTCCAAATTTTCTACTATGGGATGAACCACAACATGAGAACACTAATAGATGCCATAGCTGGTGGTTCTCTACTAACTAAGGATGAGGATGGAACATTAGATTTTCTAGATCTTATGTCTCAAAACTTTATAGCTGGTAATCGTTCCATAGTGAGGAAATGTAACATCCGAGAATTTCGTAAACTTGATTAGGATGCTAATTAAATATTTTCAAATTTAATTTGAGAATTAAGTATCCGAAGTGGGACCTAGGTGTTATGGACTGGAGATCATAAGTTTAAAATATTATTTTTGTGTGTTGCATGACTAATTGGTGTACTATACTCTATTTAACGCAAAATATGGTCAAGTTGAAGTGTATACGTATTGTCTTTGAGTTTCAAAGTGCGTTGGGAACATTTCTCAATTTTTGACGAAATTGGAGTATTTTTGAAAATTTAATTTGGATATAAAAGTAAAAGATAATCTTGAAATTAAATAGAATAATTAATAAATTGGTGGGCGCTTAGCGACATGCGGGGCCGAGAGTGACACACGTGGGATGTACAATAATGTGCACACCCGAGGGTAGTTGTTGGCTCGCGTGGCGAATTTATAATAGTGAAAATACATAGGTCTATATGTGTATATATAATATTGTTTATATATAAATATATATAAATGGATTCTATAGTTTAATTTAAATTTAAAAGTATACATTTGATTTGCCTTGAGATACGCATAGCATGAGCATCGAAGAATGAAATGAGTTAAACGTTTGATGTTATAGTGTATCCATGCCTCGAGATATGTGCAACTATATCTCAAGGAAAATCAAGTTGTGTATGGTAGTTATAAAACCATTTGATCTACCTCAAGATACGTAATATGTATTTTGAGGAGATAAATACAATTAATCTCATCTAAGTTGTCAGTGATGATGATCTTGTTAATAGCCACAAGATCGATCTCGAGATATACAACACGTATCTCAAGAAAGATAAAAAATATATTAACCATTAGATCTACCTCAAGATTCATGCAATGTGAATCTCGAGGAAATCTTAATATTTATCTTCAAAACTACACAAGTTGTCTCTGTGATTTCAAAATAGATGGGTTCGAGAAATTAAACCAACGAGAGAGGGAGGGACCAAGAGAGAGATTTCAAAACCAAGGGAGGCGATGAAGATGAGTAAGTTTGTGTTTAATATTGTTAGTTGTTGTTGATCCTTGTTGTTTGGTTACTGTTGTTGATGTTGATGTTTTTATGTTGTTGTGGAGAGGAGGTGGGAGGAAACGATGGGGTTGGGAGCCCAGCCCAAATAAAAAAAAGATTGAAATAGAGAAACCGTGTTTCTCTGTTTCGATCCAAGGGGAAAGTTAGGGATGATCCCAACCAAACTTGAACTGAGTTTTGTTCGGTTGAACCGAACCGAGCTAGTTAAGGGGTCATACCCCTTTCCTCTTTAAAATTTTTTTTTAAAATAAAAAAATAAATATACAAAAATCCCTAGAAATTGGAGAAAATTCAAAAAATGGAATTTTTGAATAAATAAATAAAAATGGTGTATTTCTATGAAAAATAGATGATTTTGAATTTTCTCGAGGATTTATACCGGTGTTTTTCTTGCTATATGTGTTACGATACCAAAAAATGTCAGAAATTTAAAAAAATATTTAAAGGCCTAGTCAAGGTTAATTTTCGATTCCAAACTACAATTTGCTGTCAAAATTGGGATCTATACATCCGAGGAGTGGATTTAGAGTGATTCCAGGGTTATAAGAATTGAGAATATAAAAATAACTCGAAAATTGATTGAAACCTTTAGAAATTTGAATATGAAACTTATTCGGATTTCTCAATGGTTTTAGGTAACGTCAAAAATTTTGAAACCACTCGAAATGAAGCTCATGGAATAGGTTCAAAGTACGCGAAACTCAGGGAAATGTTATGTAAGGCATCGCAACCATCTTTGAGTTAGTTTGGTGTAAGTAAACCATACAACTATATTCACTATTGATTGAATATCTTTGTACTTATGTATCATAGTCTGCATTGCATTTTATTATTCTTGGTCATGCATATAAAGAGAAAGTGATGGGGATAAGCTTGTTTTAGAGTTTGGTTTGCTTGAAACTTAGTTTCAATCTTGCCTCTACACCATCTAGTGAGACTAACAGAGTCTAACGCAGATAAGTTATCTTTGCATTTCATGATCTCTTAATACTGTCTCTGTACTATTTTTGCAATTCTACATCTGATTATAGTTGGGAGACAGTGACAACATGTGTGTCACTTTAATGAGTGTCATGTTAACACATCAATCATTCAATCGGTCTTGAGATAGCGCGATATGTATCTCAAATAAAACCCATATGTTTAATCTAAAACCTCATATTTGTCTTATTTGATCAATCGATAGAGAGTGAGAGAAAGGGTTAAGGGTTTGATTCTGATTAAAGGAAATCATTTAGGGAGTCGAATCAACGTGAATTGATGAACTTAAGCGAATCAAAATCCAGAGATCATCACTTTAATATGTTTAGTTTTAGTGTTAGTTGAAGTTCAATTTGATGGTGTTGATTAAATCTTTGTGAATTATGCTATTTGATCACTAGAAATGACTTGTTACCTCATTAGAGGTAATTCTTGATGAATTTTAGGAGTATTTGATATTGTTGTAAGGATTTGTGGATGGAACAGTAGCCACTGCTCTGTGAAATGTCGAGACAGTACAGGGTGGAGCACGCTCCACCTAGCAGAGGACTGCTGCGCTCTCTTCATCAATTATGATGAATCAGCTTGTCACAACTTGAGATTCTAAATCCTAGTTAAATCTCTTAATCAATATCTGTAATCCGTGATGTGGGATGCGCATCGAGATAAGTCTCATGATCAAGGCGAGAAGGCTTAAGTATATATTATATTTGTTGTGGTGTGTGCCTAGTGTATTGTATATGTATAGATTGCTAAGTTACTCCTACATGTGGATAGGTGTCAAGACGTAAGTGGGAAAGTGCCTTGAGATGCGTGCAGGCGTGGACCGAGGTAGAGAGTGATAGTGATAAAATTATTTGGGCTTAATGTTACTTAAATAGTGATTTAAATGTGGCTATGGTTGATTATACATTTAATGTACCTAAGTTTGCAAGTTAAAACTATAGCCATGTGATGATCATAGGGATACATATTGACATATCTAGACACCGAGTGAGTTACACATGAGTGTTACTTAGATTGAGTAAGTGAAAAATGTGTCAATATGTACATCATTAGATATTTCTTGGGATACGTGTACACATGAGAATCAATGGCTATTAATCAACCATACCCATTTCATATAAAAAGCTATAGATCAACTCATGTAATCAAACCAACTTCATTTCAATAACTTAGGAGCTAAGTAAGTATGCTTAGGAGAGAAGAAAAGATTGCTGGAGAAAAAGGGAAATTAAATAAGATCAAAGAGAAATTAGTGGGTTTAGAATATGAGGTATTGATCAAGCTAGGCGTTCATCAAACTAGGTACACATTTCTCTATTTAATTTTGAAATCGGTTCTGGTTTTTGGCCACTTTTAAAGGGTAGATAATTGAGTATTTGAAATTGTTTGATATATTTGGATTCCTCATTTCAAGCTAATAATCCAGCTATTAAGAAGTTCTTAATCTGGTTTTGAAATAAAAAAGATATGAATTTTTGAAGTTTTAAGTCAAAAATGGAAATTCTGCTTGTTGTTTTATGAATTAACCTACATAATTTGGTCATAACTTGCTCATTTTAAATCGAAATGAACCCAATCTGGTGGCATCTGAAATCTAACTTAAAAGAGAACAACGTTTTCATACTGGAATTTTGTAGTTAAAATATTGTTATGTCTAAAAGTGCTCTATAAATAGGTGATTAAATACATTACTAGATTTTTGAAACTAAATTTGTAAATAGAATAACTCCCTAATTACTCATTCAAATGAGCTCATCTTTTAGTATATTGTTATTTTTTATGTTAGTTGCATTGTGGCCAAAAGTCTTGAATTTTGAAGCTATAGATTAGGAGAAATGAATTTTTTAAATCTGCAGGTAAGATTAGGTTCCAAATTGAGTTGTGTTTAGTAAAATTGTGATATATCTTTCGTTTTAAATCGGAATTATACAGACCAAACTTTTTTGAAAAGTTAAGTTAGAGACCAAAAAATTTGTACAAAGTAAGATGTTGAGATTTGGACAATTTCATGCCTAGAAGTGTGCTGCAATACAAGACTAAAATCTCAATATTGTTTAGTCTTAGGGGGTTATTTGGGGTTAAGGCTCCTAAACCCATTTGACCTGACCTAAACCCAATTTATTCGAATTATTTTGATATTAGGAACCCATGAAAAAGTCTTGGGAGTTTGGATACATGATACAAGGTGTTTTGAGGTGGAAATAGTTTAGGAAATTGCGTGGGTTGTAAGTAAACTGATTGAGATATTTATTTACATTTCATTCCTATTTACTTGTTTACTTCTAGTCATTTGGACTGATTTGTCATTGTACTCATATGCCATGACTTATTGTCCTTTCTTATTTCATGAGGTTTCTTTCATGGCGTAGGTTGTTGATTAAATGATTTCATTGACTCCAAATCATGTGCTATTCATTTTGATTGTTAATATATATTAGGGATGGAAATTCGTGTCAGCGAGTCGTAAACGTGTCGTGTCGTAAACGTGTCGTGTCATAATTATCCTAAACCTGCACACGACACGTTTATTAAACCGAGTCACTATTTGTAAACACGACACACGACACGTTTAATAAACAGGTAACCTGTTTATGACACGTTTAACACGTTTATTAAACATATCATATTTTAACCTGTTTAACTCGACTCGTTTGTGTACCTGTGTAACACGTTTATTAAACATATCATGTTTAACCTATTTAACTCGCGACTCATTTGTGTACCTGTTTATCAACCTGTTAAACATGCTACAGTTGCTACTAGATTAACGATAAACCCATCTAATACAAGGAAAAATTAAAAATACAAGTTCTCAAATAGTCAAGTTCAAGTTTAATAATCCAACTACAAGGTTATATGAAGTTAACATATAAGTAAGAGATAAATTCAAGGTTAATGAACAAAAAAGGCTTCGAGTTCTCTAGTTTCCAACAGAGTTTGAGCAAGTAGTTGACCGTGGATCATCACTCACACTCAAGTTAAGTACATCTTCTGTAATATTCTCCAAATCCAGCTTGACATCTTGCCCTACAACAAATAAAAAATGGAGTTTATTAATAATTATAAAGCTTGAGATACTAAAGATAAATAACAGTAAAAATGTCAAAAATAATATAACCTTTTAATCCTGCACATATCCAATCTCGCAAGCAAGAATGTTATTCAACTGCAGCACATTAAAAATTAAAATCAACAACGCAAATACAATATTTATAGCGTTTATTCCCAACTGAGAACAACCTGGAATTGATTTGGAGATTAAAACAACAATCACAACCGATTAAATCAACAATCACAGTAAAAAAGAAAAACAACAGGCGCAAACATTCTCTACTGACTACTGCTAAGAGATTCAAACAATTACCTCTTATGCTAAAAATTGTCATTTTATACCTATGATAACATTCTCTACTGCTATGCAAACATTATTATATTTGAAATATAAATGACCAGATGTATAACTGTCCATTATTTCGTAAAGGTCATTTTATATATATAACCATGATTTCTCTTCTCCCTCTCATCGCCACCATCACTTCTCCCTCTCATCGCCACTCATCACCACCATCACTACTCACAACTTCTCCCTCTCATCGCCACCATCACTTCTCCCTCTCACCGCTAAACCCCCAACCCTCCCTCGCCACCGCGAAATCACCGAGAACGAATCCCGAGGAGAGTCGAAGGACGAGAGAGTGCTCTGTTTACGGCGGCGCTCTGTTGGAGGTGGTGATGGGGGCGATAGTGGGTGGTGGGGAGTACGAGGAGGCGGAGATGACGGCGACGAGGGGGGCCGCCGCGACGATGGTGACGACGAAGGGGATCCGGAGGGCTCGAAGAGGAAGAACAAGAGACGCGGGAAAGGGAAAGTCCGCCGCGACGATGGTGACGGCGAAGGGGATCCGGAGGGCTCGAAGAGGAAGAACTGTCGCGGTGACGGTGAAGGGGATCCGGAGGGCTCGAAGAGGAAGAACAAGAGACGCAAGAAGGGGAAAGTTCGCCGCGACAGTTCTTCCTTGTTGGCTGAGGCAATCGAGACAGAGAGAGAGGGAGAGAGAGAGAGAGAGGGGGTGAGAGAGATTTTGTTACCTGAGGCAATCTCCTTCTTCCTTGTTGTCTCTTCCGCGTCGTCATCGTCGTCGTCGACCCAAGGTGGAAGAAGAGCCGGCGAAGTGGTGGAATACTGGAGTCTGAAAGTGCCGAACAGCCGAAGTGGTGAAGAAGCCGTAGCCGTGAGTTGTGAACTTTTGATACTTTAGGGTTGCAAAAATGAAAAAATTTGTATTTATATGTAAATAATTATGCGAGTCATAAACGAGTCACACGGGTTAACACGTTAACGACTCGTTTATTAACCGTGTATAAACAGGTTAACCTGTTTATGACCCACATACATTTTTGCCAAACCCACGACATGTTTAAGGTCGTGTCGTGTCGTGTCGTGTCGTGTTAAACGTTTCATGACCCAAATTGCCAGCCCTAATATATATGGTCACTAAAATAACATGCTATTAGGTAGGTGTTACATAGTGTTGTAAATCTATTTCCATTATTCATTAGCTATGCAATTACTTTGTTGGATTCTCAAACCATGTTATCCCTTGACATATGAAAGGAGTTCTTGTATCTAAGGCCATTTTATGATAGAGGTCCGACTGATATACGGGGGTCATTAGACTTCTAGGGTGATTAGGATCTCTCCACTATCTTGCGCAACACACGAAAAATGAGTATTAGGGTTGTTGGCAAGCATGACTTGGGTGAAAATCATGAGGTATGAGACTCGAGGTTGTTGGTAAGTATATATTGCAGGTGACTAGTACCAGCGAAAGGTTATTAAGGCAAAGAGCACTGCTTAGACCTTCACATTAATGTAAAGTTTAACTCCATCCTTATATAGTGGAAAGGCTGACGTGATGAAGATCACGACCCACCTACCCTAGATTATTACTACTTAGCCAAGTGTCAATTTTATTTTGTTTAACTAAAGTATCTCTTTGCATGTTCTCTTTTCAGCATAGTTGCTATTATCACACTTTTAAATACTTGTTGTATATTTGGGAATGTGAACAAATGTCTTTCAGTGTTATTTTCTACTTTCATGTACTCATCGTCCTTTTTATGACGGTGGGTACAGATCAATTGAGTAGCAGGCAAGGAAAATAGAAGATTGTGGATTACCTCTGAGCCACTAGAGTGCTAGTACACCAGGTTTTTTAGGTTTTGATTTTGATGTATTACTTTTATATGTATTTCATATACTTTTGGGGTTGTATATTATGGGTTGTGAGACTAGTACCTTGACCAGACACATGATGATATATTATCGCCGTTTGTTATATATATGTATACATGTATGTGATCTTTATTTCCCTGGTTTTTTCACAATTGTTAGGTATCACATTAAAAGCTTCCACTAATTTGTTAAGACTTTCGCTAAATAAACTTTTAAGTAAGTAAAATTTTAATTAACTCTTATTTATGAATTGACATAGGATAGGAAAATGTCTATTTGAAAAAAGAATGGGTAAGTAATGAGGTTTTTTAAAGGCTAACTAATTCCTTGTTAAGTCCTATATGGTGAGATTATGACTCATTGACAAGATTAGGTGGAGCAGTGCCCTAATTTGAGAAAAGGTCGTCATACAACTGCTAGAGTGCCCTCCACCCACTAAGGGAGTGCGTTCCCACCCTAGAAAATAATAGTATTACGGTAAATCATTTAGGATTTCTTGAAGACTTAGGTTTAGACTAGGGGTTCTAGTTATAAGGTATTAGATCTAAATTTATTACTAATAGTTTATGATAGATGTTGGATCCCTGGGAAAGCTTGAGTGCTCGTAAAGTTAGGAATTTGGAAGGAAAAACTAAATCGAAGTAAGTACGGATTCACTTATTTATCAATGTTGCCTAGCTATATTATTATATGTAGTTCATATAGTTTGTGGATTGGAATGGGGACAATGTACATTGTGATGGTTTTCAATAATGGAAAACGGTGTTTAATGTGATTCACGAGAGTAAGTTCTTGGAACTGAGACTAGGTTATATATGAGATAGGTTCCTGAACTATATGTAACTTCCTACTCAGTTTATAGGTTGCATGGACTACATACTCACTAGAAGATTTCACATAGAACTATTGGGCATTAATGGATTGGCTAGACAACACATCGACCAATGTGTTGGTCTAACAATTGCATTAATGGCGTCGGTTGGTAATTGACTCTAGTTTTAGAAAAAAACTCTTTGTTCATCTAGGGGTGGAAGACGCACAGGCATTCATGCATGTACGTCCCTCAATGGATCGGGCCAACCCAAAATTTAAAAAAAAAAAAAAAAAAAAGAAAAAAAGGAAAAAAAAAAAAGAGAAAATAAGGGGAAAATGTAGAAAGATTTTAGAAAATTAAGGAAAAATCCAGAAAAATTATATTTTAATCAAATAAATAGAAACCGATGAATCTCTATGAAAAATGAAGAATTTGGGATTCGGGCGAGACTTTATACTGGGTTTTTACCTCAAAAAACTTGAAATGGTCACGTTGACCATAAATTTGATAAATTGGTTTCGGATTTGATTGTGATCGGTTTAGAGGTTCTAAATAATAAATATTCGACCCAAATTAATGATAATTGGTTTAATTTAGGTTCTTGGTCAACGGGGAAAGGTTTACAGATCTCAAGAGTTGGATAAATCGCTAAAAAGTTATAAAAGCTCAGCACGGGAAAGTGGGACTCGTATTCTTATCAATTATGCAACGTAATTAGTATAATTAGTTCATATAGCATTATGGACTAGGAATGGGGCAATGTACTATGACTTGAACTAGCTTTTATAAGAAATTTTTGAAAAGAGGTACAACGGACGAATTGGACTGGACTGACGATGAAGGTGATTAGTTAGCTACCAATACCTTCCCTTCAACAACTTTGAGGTACTCGATTGTTGCTTTCTTATTTGAGTTGTTAGCTACGTTATGCCTGTATACATTATATAAATCACACGTCACCCAACGTGTGAGGTTCTGTGGGCCATAATTCAGGGTAACGGGATTTTACATCTCAGTTTTAAAATAAAAACACAAGTTACAAGTACGGTTGCAATTGATTTGTGAACTTGCATTCCTATATGTATTGTTATATCATTTTAATGGTCGAATAGATATGTTTTGGACTCATATTGTTATTTACTTATTCTTTGATATTAGTTGATAATTGATACGTCTATGAGTATCACTTACTAATCAAATTGGAGCACTTATTTCCCAATTAACATTTCAGGTTGTCGACGCGTGCTTTGACTAAGGAATTGAGAAGATTATAAGTTTAAAGTCTTCTTTATGGCGAAATGATTTTCCCACTGTTTATATATCGTATTGAATTAATATTTTGTAAACATGATTGAGATATGATTTTATGACCGAGGTATATCAGTTTTTGTATATCGTATGTTTTATCGAAAAAGTTATAATTCTGCTGCATTTTCAATTATTATTTCTATATATGATATACTATTTGTGTAATTATCAGGTGTGAAGGATGGTTGTACTGTTACTCTAATTGAGTTCGACTGGTGCACCAGTGCGTAATTAAGGTTTCGGGCAGGGTATCGCCTTAATTGAGATATGGGTTGCTACAATTTGGTATTAGAGACCCGGTTCCGATACAAGTTTAATATTATAATATTAGAATCTAAGTTTCATAACTTGAGAGTATTCGAACTAATAATCAAGTTATGGATTAACTTAGTGCCTGATAAACAATTTTTATTGATATTTTGGAGGTAATGAAAGATAAAAGACCGAGATTTGTCATGTGTTGTGATATATTGTATCTATACGATAGATATAACTATAATGTCTTCCTTATATGTTAGCCTGAATGTCTTATCTTGCATCTTTATCTTGGAATCCAATGAATAGATAATAAGGATTCTTTGAGAATGTGGACTTTATAGATATTATAATAAAGGAAGTCAATATAAATATTATAAAATGGTTTATGTTCATCAATATCTTAGGAGTTGAGATAGCATACAGGTTTAGGGTTTATAGAAACCTAAATCTCAATTGAATATTTTTTTTAAAAAAAGACATAAGAAGTGTATGACGAAAAAAAGGAAAAGTTTCTCCTATTGGATAGTCTCGTTTGGTTTTATTCTCATTGATATTGTTTGATTAATAGTTAGTGTAGAAAGATCGATTGAACTTGGACTTCGAGAAATATATATAGAGAATTGACTTTAAGAAGTGAATAAAATAATAAATGACCTTCAGTGAAACTCAAAGGTGATGATTCACTTTAAGTAGAATATATACTAGTGTCGAAACTAGTTAAACTAGATTAAAGATAATTCAATATGGAAATTAATGGTAAACGATGGTAAGAACCTAATTGAAGTTATATAACCACTAATGAATGTATACTTCATGAGTTTTTATTAAGTAGTAGATTCCAGATATGGTACTAATCTATATTGAAATAATGAAAAGAAGCTTAACGACATAGTTGCAGCGTAATCGCATATACCGAAGGAGAAATTTTAAAACCTGTTTGTCATTTTTCCCATCATTCTATTATTATGTGTGGTGGATCCATATGTACAAAAAGAGAAGTAATGGTGAGGCTTATATTTAAAAATATGTATAGTTTGAGTTAGAACATGGCAGCGAGCCAATGAGATGTTATAGTATGATCTTATAGAATGGAATAGTCTAAATTGGGGAGAATGAGTTGTCAATGAATATGAGAATTTAGAAAATCCAAAAAATATTTTATGATAATGGGAATGAATATGTGAGCCATATATCGAGAGATTGGTATTAAATGTTACTCTTGATAAAAAAGATTGTATAAATTTATAAATCTCTACGACTATTGATTCATGGAAATAAAGCTTTCACTCAAGATTCAAGTGGTTCAAACATGTTTTAGAATATTATAGTAGATTCTTAAGGAGAATTCAAGCTTGATGAACGAAAATTGTGACTTTACAAGTTTCAAGAGATTTGTTTATTAGATTCTCTTGGAACTTTGTCGCAATTTGAGATTAAATTAATCAATTATTTGATTCTGATGTCAAACCATTGATTGATTCCATTTTACTTAGTGTAATAAGGAAATTGTATGAGTTTGAGAACTCAACTCGAGTGATGAGTCAATTTTAAGCAAATCAAGGATGAATATTCATTACCTATAATTGACAGATCAATTGGAATTATTAAATGAAACCATTTGTTCTTGAAAGTTGATTAAGATCATGTTATCATTAGTTTAAGATCAGAGTTAGTAAAAATGAAGTTAAGTAATAAATTGATTATGATAGAGATCAAGGTGGAAACCATGAAACTCACTAGAGTTCATGCTATGTTCATAAATGAATAAAGAAATTGAGTTGTTGAACTCTATTAAAATATGATTATCATTGTGTTATCAATGATAATATAAAAAGGGTTGAAGACTTAGCAAAGACACAAGCAGTATCGCAAAGTCTTGTGAACTTTGACGATAAATTGGTTTATACAAGAGATTGCTAGTGCGAGTACTAAGCTTTAAATATAAGTCACTCAAACATGTGTTGAATGTGAATTGCGAGTTAATGAACATGAATAAGATTGAGACAATAAAAAAATCATCATATATTCAACACATAGTGAGAAAAAAATTGTTATCTTAGAATAATTGAATGATACAAACAATGTATACAAAGATTTGTAATACTGTTGTATTATATGTTCAATTAACCAAAAAGTGAAATTGAGGTGAGTTGTAAGTGATACAAGGATGCCTTGAGAGGAAATTGAAATATGGTTTAATTACAATAATTGCTTAGTTATACCTGGAATATGGAAAAAGTAAAGGTTTAGCCTAATAATTTACTTTAGGTAACTGTGTGATGACACAACGAACCAAGATATTGTAGTTTATACTATTATATAGTTCAAGGAAGGTTGAGAAGAACTATTGTGAAATAACTATTTTGGTAGTAGTACCAAACTATTTAAGGCATTGGTTGTAAAGTGGAAGCTTGAAATGTATTTTAGACGATGAATGAAATGAATTGCAAAGATAAGTTCTAGAGTTGAGACTTACAATTATAAAATATGGGTGTCGATCCCAATTTATTTATGAATCCATTCAAGTAAATAGGTTGCGCAAGTTCATTCATTCATCGCAGGGCTTGAAATATAGATGTAAACAAATGAAAAGGTTTTGAAGAGTTTTTTAGTTATCCTTAAGATTAGTGAATCTTAGAGGAAATGCTAGGAGATAAATGAGAAGTATGAAAAATCGAAGAGTTGGTGAAATGGGATTTGAAGATCTTCAGGCTATGAGAGTTTGAAGAGTATAATTATTAGAGTGAAAGAAATTAGAGGTGAAGTGAGTAACCTAAATTTATGAATATAATGAATTCACTATGAGAAATAACCTATACAAGTAATTCGTATGATCGATAATTTGATTAGATAAAAGAACACAAAATGTAATTATAATAGGAACTTCTCAGTATTATATCTTGAAAGAAATGTATTATAATGATGATAGAATAAAGTCTTACCTAGGCACATTATTAACTGAGTTGCTGGAATTAGTAATTACCGATCCGCTCTTTGAAGCCCAGATTGGAGCTGAGCTAAGTTTTGATTAACTCTATGATAAGGTGATTAAGAATTCTAATTGGACTCACTTGATACGTTAAAATTTGGCTATCAAAGATTACTATCCATATTAGACTGTCTAATGAATTTGTGCTGGAAGCATTAGATTCTGAAATGAAAATACCAGTTCAAGAAAGAATTTTAGGCAAGAATTACTTCGATGATCTCATGGATCTCTTTATATTGGTTAAAAATTCAATGTCATATCGTATTGAGGTATATGAGTAGATTATGGATTGTCCGAGGTGACGTATATGTTATTAAACTCATTAAGAGATATGAAAGTTATTTAGTAGGTTGATACTGAATAATAGAAACATGAAGGGTTAAGTACATTCTTGTCTATATCTGATGGTAGAAGGATAACATAACTCTAAGTTATGTAATGAAATTAACTATACTTTGGCGTTAGCACAATATAATGGAAGTTGTAGCTAATAAATTGACCAAAGTCTGCAGATTCTTATTAGTAAGGTTATGTTATTCTTTTGATGGATTGACCAAATATATGTATTTGGAGATGTGAGATGATATGATATGATATTTTAGTGTTTGATTTCTCGGACGGAGATCCAAGACTTGCTTCCTGTGGTAGAAGAAATTATTGATATAACTGAAAACCATTCTTAATCTCAGTATAGGATATCTTCTTTGTATTAATGAAGAAACCGAGCTCTAATCCTGGTTTTTAAGAATAAATATTTTGAGCTTGTGTCTCATAATATTTAATTACTAAAAGAAAACAGATTCCTTTGTGTGAGCTCTTTGATAACAAAGGTAATCAGGTGGATTACATCGCTGAATGATAAAGCAGAATATGCTCAATCTTATTGTACGTTAATGTACAAAACTAAGATTATAGGTATAGCTTTTGTGATAATAATAATAATAATAATAATAATAATAATAATAATAATAATAATAATAATAATAATAATAATAATAATAATAATAATAATAATAATAATAATAATAATAATAATAATAATAATCATTATCATCATCGTAAAGAGCTACATAGATAGGGTATGACAGATTAGGTGATTTATAACTACAACCGATAAAGACAAAGATATTGAGGATTAAAGTATCATAGATTGTTGGAGAACCCAAAAGACAAACTCATTGCGCTTCTGAAAGTCTCATCTATAAAAGGGCTTTGTAGATTCGGATTACAATAAACTAGTTTGAAAATGAAAATATCACTTGGGAACGAGAGTTACACATGGAGAAACAATGTTCATTTCTCTTCTGAACTACTGGTAACTAATACGCTTCCTTTAATTTCAAGGACGAAAGTGTCTTATATTCGAGAGACTCTTATGATATGTTACCTGAAGTAGGTAATTAGTGTTAATTCGAGTTCTAATTAACTCGAGTTAGGCTCGTGGTTAAGCTCGGCTTATCTCAATTAGCGTGTATATGGATTTGCATATCATTTGGTGTTTGTTTGATGTGCATTAGTATTAATTGAAATTAATTGGAATTAATTATCCGATAATTGAATGATTGATAAATTATGTGATACCTAATACCGTGTGTGGGTCAAGGGTGATGCACACGAGTCGTGGGGTAGTGTACATGCCCGAGTGTACTCGTTGGCATGCATAGCGAACTTATAAACACATGAATATGTATGCTTGTATATATTTATATATAATTGTATATATAAATATATAATGAAAATGAATAAATAATTAATAATTGGTGGGCCCCTTGTGACACGCGTGTGGCATACAATAGTGTGCACGCCCGACATTCGTCGTTGGCGTGTACGATGAATTTCTAGGCGCAAAAATACATAGGTGAATATATATTTATATATATAGTTATACATATAAATGAATCCTAAAGTTTAAATAAAATAAAAGTATACATTGGATTCGCCTCAATATACTCGTAGCGTGAGAGTCGAGGTTGAATATGTTGTACGTTGGTTGTTAAGGGATTTTCCAATTCTTCGAGATGCGTGTGACCACATCACAAGGAAGATCAACGTGACTTTGGTTTCCATCCTTTGATCGTCCTTGAGATTCGTGAGTACGAATCTCGAGAAAAAATTAATTTTAATCAAATTTAAGTCGATTAAGAGTAACGAGTTAGTTAATAGCAATAAGATTGGCCTTGAGATAGGTAACACGTATCTCAAGAAAGATCAAAATAAAAAGCAAAACTTTAAATTTATCTCGAGATTCATGTAATGCGAATCTTGAGGAAATCCCTTATTTATTTTCTTCAACAAAGCACCCCTGCCCAATTCGTTTCCACAGTAATGAGAGATCGAATAAAGAGAGATTTCTGTCGTGGAAGAAGGAGAGGCGAAAGAAACGATGATGGAGGTGAGTCTTATTGATGTTCTTGTTATGGTTCGTTGTTGATGGTGTGTTCATGGAGGTGAAGTTGAGTTTGGAATGAAGTTGGGATGGTTTGGGAAATGAGAGGAGATGAGGGGGTGATCTCCTAGTTGATATTGATCGTGGGGTCCTGATTAAAAAAAAGGCTGGAACGAACAGAGAGTCGAAACTTTTTGTTTGTCAAAGGGAGGATGAGGCACGAGCATTCGTGCGAGTACATCCCTCAATGGATCGGGCAAAGAGCCTGGGTCAAGCTTGGCTCATGGGGTAAGCCAGGCCCAGTGCTCTGGCCTGGGTTGGGTCAAATCCATTAGGGTCGACTGGATCCAAAATTAAAAAAAAAAGAAGGAAAAAGAAAGAAAATAAGGGAAAATGGAGAAAAATTCTAGAAAATTGACAAAAAACCCTAAAAATTATTATTTTAATAAAATAAATAGAAATTGATGAATTTATATGAAAATTGAAGAATTTGGGATTTGCGCGAGATTTTATATTGAGGTTTTACCTCAAAAAACGTAAAATGGTCATATGGACCTAAAATATGATAAATTGGTTCCAGATTCGATTATGACCAGTTTAAGGGTTCTAAATAATAAATACTGGACCCAAATTGATGATAATTTATTTCATTTAGGTTATTGATCGACGAGGAAAGGTTTATAGATCTCGTGAGTTGGGTAAATCGGTAAAAAGTTAGAAAAACTAGGCACAGGTAAGTGAGACTTGTATTCTTGTCAATTATGCAACGTAGTTAGTATAATTAGTTCATATAACATTATGGACTAGGAATAGGGCAATGTACAATGACTTGAACTGATTCTTATGAGAAATTATCCAAAAAGAGGTATGACGGGAGAATCAGAATGGAGTGACGATGAAGGTGATTGGTTAGCTACCGATAATTTCCCTTCAGCAACCTTGAGGTACCAAATTGTTGCTTTCCTATTTGAGCTTGTAGCTATGCTATGCCTATATACACCACATAAATCACACGTTGGTCAATGTGTGAGGTTATGTAAGCCGTAATTCAGAGTAACGAGATTTTACGGCTCATTTTTAAAATGAAAATACAAGTCACGAGTACGGTTGCAATTAAATTGTGAACTTGCATTCCTTTATGTATTGTTATATCATTTTAGTTCCTGAATAGTTTTAGATTCATATTGCTATTCATTTATTCTTTAATATTAATTGATAATTGATATGCCTACGACCATCACTTACCAAGCAAGTTGGAGCGCTCATTTCCCAACTAATATTTTAGGTTGTCGACGTGCACTTTGACTCAAGAATGAAGAAGATTAGAAGTTTAGAGTCTTCTATACGATGAAATGATTTTCCCACTGTTTGTATATCGTACTGAATAATATTTTATAAACAGGGCTGGGATATAATTTTACGACCGAGGTTTATGTCGGTTTTGTATATCATATATTTTATCAAAATGTTTTAATTCCGGTGCATTTTCATTTATTATTTCGATATAAGATATATTGCTTCTTAATTATCAGGTATCAAGGACATCTCTACTGTTACTCTAATTGAGTCCAATTGGTGTATTGAGGCTTGATTAGGGTTTCTTAATTGGGATAGGGGATACTACAATAATCCTTCACAATTTGCAGCTCGTGGAAGGGAAAATATTCCTCGAGATTCAGAAGTTATGGTGCAAGTTGTCACATTTGGAGAACCTGGACAAGAACTTAAGGTTGGTGAGATACCTATGGTTTGTGAATTTCCAAAAGTTTTTCCATTTGACTAGCCTGGACTTCCACCATGTGTCATTGACTTTATCATTGATCTTATTCATGGTACCAAACCTATATCTATTCCTTTGATCGTATGACACCAAAGGAATTACGTGAGTTATAGACTCAGCTTGAGGAGTTGCTATAGAAGGGGTTTATCCATCCTAGTATGTCACCGTGGGGAGCATCAATTCTTTTTGTGAAGAAGAAGGACATAGCCCTATGGATGTGCATTGATTATATACAATTTAATCGAATGAATATCAGGAATAAGTAACCATTACCCATGATTAATGATTTGTTTGATCAGTTGAAGGGTGCCAAACATTTCTCGAAGATTGATTTGAGGCATGGTTATCATCAACTGAGGATAAGAGATGAGGATATCTCGAAGACGACTTTCATCACCCACTATGGACACTTTGAGTTTACAATGATGTCGTTTGGGTTCACTAATGCTCATGCTATGTTCATCGATTTGATGCAAAGGGTGTTTAAACCCTATCTTGAATAGTTTATCATCGTGTTTATCGATGATATTTTGATCTATTCGAAGATTGAGGAAGAGCATTTACACCACCTCAAAGTTACATTGTAGACTTTGAAGGATAATCGGTTGCATGCCAAGTTTAGTAAGTGCGGATTATGGTCTTCAGAGATCAAATTTCTTAGACATATGATTAATGCTAAGGGTACATCCGTTGATCTAGCGAAGGTTGAGGCGATTAAAGATTAGCCTACTCCTACCACAATTTAATAGATTATGAGTTTTCAGGGGTTAGCGAGTTATTACAGACTGTTCATTGATGTATTCTCTCGTATTGCTCTACCAATGACTCGGCTAACACAGAAATATGCTGATTTTATTTGCTCAAATGAGTACAAGGCTGCCTTCAAATGTTTGAAGGATAGTTTGACTACGACACCTATTCTTACATTACCTAAATCGTGGAAAAAATTAATGATTTATACTGATGCTTCTCGTTCAAGCTTGGGTTGTGCGTTGATGCAAGAAGACAGGGTTATAACTTATGTTTCAAGTCAAATTAAGGTCCATGAAAGAAATTATCCAATTCATGATCTTGAGCTAGCTGCAGTTGTTTTTGCCTTGAAGACTTGGAGACACTATTTGTATAGTGAGAAGTTTACTATATTTTCAGATCATAAGAGTCTGAAATACTTGTTTACTTAGAGTGAACTGCATCTGAGGTAGCGTAGATGGCTTGAGCTCCTCAAGGATTATGATTTCATTCCGGAGTACCATCTAAGCAAAGTAAATGTGGTTGCTGATGCCTTGAGTAGGAGAAGAATAGGCAGAGAGAACATAGCTACTACTAGAACTTCTCGGTTTAAACTTATTGAGGAAGTATTAGTGATGATGATTCGTGAAAGTCTAGTTAGCACATCATCAATTGAGAAAGATAGTTCCAGAACTTCTAATCTGTTCTTCTGTGCTCAGATTCAAGCTGAACCGAAGATGATTCCGCAGGTGGTTGATTGTTAAAAAGCTGATCATAATTACATAACACGTTAGAGATTTAGCGGCTTGTGTATATCATCCTAATTGGTCAGTTTCTAATGATGGTATGTTATGGTTCAAGGATAGATTATGGATTCCAACTAGGGATCAATTGAGGCAGGAGTTGCTACGGGAATCTCATAGATTTTTTACTTTATTCATCCAGGTAACACTTAAATGTATCACGATATAAGGCATGTTTATTGTGTTCTGGGATGAAAACTGATATTACTAAGTTTGTAAAAAATGTGATATGTCAGCAAGTTAAGGCTGAGCATAAGAAACCAGGAGGGTTATTGCATTCACTGCCTATTCCTAAGTGGAAATGGGAACATATATCGATGAATTTTATTTTTTGTCTACCTTTGAGTCATTTTAAGCATGATGCAGCATGGGTTGTAGTTGACAGGTTGACGAAGTCTATGCATTTCTTGCCAATTTCCATGAGAGATCATTTTGATCGATTATGTGAGGTGTACGTACATGAGGTGTTGAGATTTCATGAAGTTCTAGTGTCGATTAGTCGGATAGAGATCCTAGATTCACGTCTAGACTGTGAAGTAAATTGCAGAAACAACTAGGAATTATTATTAACCTTAGTACGTCATACCATCTGTAGAGTGACAGTCAGATTAACCAGTTGATATTTGTGCTAGAGGATATACTTCGAGCTTGTGTCTTAGAGTTTGGTTGTAAGTGGGAGAAATACGTTCCTCTGTATGAGTTCTCTTATTATAATAGCTATGAGGCTAGCATTAGAATGGCTCCTTTTAAAGCTCTATATGGTCAACCTTGTTGTTCACCTACGTGTTGTGCGAAGGTTAGAGATACAATATTATTGGGGTTGGAGTTGATTCATGACTATACAGAGAGAATTCATCAGATTCGCTAGCGTATGACAACATAGCTAAAATAAAAGAGATATGTCGATAAACATTATAGGTTTTTGAAGTTTTCAAAGGACGATATTGTCCTGTTAAAAGTCTCACCTATGAAGGGAGTGTATAGATTTGGGTTGCGAGGTAAGCTAGCTACAAGGTACATTGGGTCTTTTAATGTGCAGGAAAGGATTGGTCCCATTGCTTACATGTTAGAGTTACCTCCTTAGTGAGCCAAAGTTCATAATGTCTTCCATGTGTCTATGTTTCATCAAATGGAGACTCGGTTCACTCCTAGGATTGATTGGATTGAATTTGATCTTTTGGAAGACTTATCTTACGACGAGCAACAGACTTAGATACTTGATTGTAAGATTCAGAGGCTAATAACCAATGAGATTCCTTTGGTTAAGGTGAAATGACAATTTCACGGAGATGATGAACTAACATGGGAACGAGAGTCCTTTATGAAGGATTGGTTTCCATTTCTCTTTGAAACTACATGTAATTTTATATTTACTTTAATTTCGAGGATGAAATTGCTTTAAATTGGCGAGACTGTAACGACCAGTTACCTTAAGTTGGTGATTAGTACTAATCTAAGTCTTAATTAACTCGAGTTAGGCTCGTGGTCAAGTTTGACGTACCTCGATTAGCGTGTAAGTGTGTTTGCATAATGATTTTTGCTTGTTTGGATTGTTTAAGGAATTTTATGGGTTGTAGTATAATAGAAAATTTATATGAAAGCCTATAATTGTAAAATACATAATAAACAATAAATTCTCGGTAGACCAAGTGCAACGAAGGGGGTCGTGGAATGAATGTGCAAACTCGAGAATATTCGTAGACATGTTCGGTGAATTTATTAGCGAGAAAATACATGAGATATATATTTATATATAATGGATATATAAATATATATTAGAAACTATAAGATTTGTTTGAATTATATGGATTATCGGATCGTCTTGAGAGGTGCGTAAGTGTTTGATAGTGTCAATATATGTGTCACTTTAAAGAGTGTCATGTTAGCAAATCACTTATTCAATCGGTCTTGAGATATCACGATGCCTATCTCAAGAAAAATCCATATATTTATACTAAAACCTCATGTTTATCTTATTTGATCAATCAATAGAGAGCGAGAGAAAAGGGTTAAGGTTTGATTTTGATTGAAGGAGATCATTTAGGCAGTCGAATCAACGTGCATTTAGGAGCATAAACGAATCAAAATCCAGAGATAATCACTTTAGTATGTTTTTTTTTGTGTTAGTTGAAGTTCAATTTGATGGGGATGATTAAATCTACGTGAACTATGTTATTTGATCACTGGAAATGGTTTGTTGCCTCATTAGAGGTCCTCCCTGATGAATTTTGGGTGTGTTTGATGTTGTTGTAAGGATTTGTGGATGGAATAATGGCTGCTGCCATATGGGCTATTGAGATAGTATAGGGTGGACCACGTTCCACCTAGCAGAGGTTCGTGCTCCCTTCATCAGTTTTGATGAACACAGCTGCTGGAGCACAATCCACCCACTAAGGGAGTGCGCTCCCACCCCAAAAAATAGTAGTATTGCTGTAAATTATTTAGGATTTCTTGAGGACTTAGGGTTATAATATGAGTTCTAATAATAAGGTATTGGACCTAAATCGATTAACAATAGTCTATGATAGGTGTTGGATCCCCGGGAAAGCTTGAGTGCCTGAAAAGTTAAGAATTTGGAATGGAAACCTAGATCAAGGTAAATGTGGATTCACCCATTAATCAATGTTGCTTGGCTATCTTAGTATATGCAGTTCATATAGTTTGTAGATTGAAATAAGAGACTATGTACACTGTGATGATTTTCAATAATGGAAAATGGTGTTTAATGTGATTCATGAGAGTAAGTTCCTAGAACTGAGACCAACTAATATAGAAGATGGCTAACTTTTTCGGCCTATATGTAATTTCCTAGTCAGTTTATAGGTTGCGTGAACTACATACTCACTAGAGGGTTTCATATAGCAATCACATTAGTAGCGTCAGTGGGTAATCGACTATAGTTTTATAAATAAATTGGGAATCACAGTGTAATAGTCAATGACAGGTGATTTGCATCCATTATTTATTGAATTATATGCTTTCCATATTCTTGTTAGTTAACATTGGTGCATATTATTATTGCACAATGTTCTTGATTATTATATGAAATGTTAATGGCTATGTGAATCCTTACTTACTGAGCAAGTTGGAGCATTCACCCAAATTTAATATTTCAAGTTCGCAACCAGCACTTCAGCTAAAGGCAATGAGAATATTTAGGTGCCTTGTTATCTTCTCTATGATGTAATTAGCCTTCTTGTACATATATACACTGTTTGATATATTTTGATGTATATAAAAAGGGTTGGGATGTTTATAATCAAGTTGTTAAGTTTTGTAAACACTATATTATCGTATATTGTTTATATATTGAAAAGTTTTAATTTTTGGCTGCGTATACTTTGTCTTATTTATTCGATATAAATATACAGGTTGAGTTTATCCCGATATCGACGGAGAGGCTACTGGCTCTAGTTAAGTCTGGCTAGGTTACTAAAGCTTAATTAGGGTTTCAGACTGAGTATCGCCTTAATCGGATGGGAATGCCACGCTAATGGAAACAAATTAAGGCAATAACAAACAGTAGAAATGTTTGAGTCGCAAAACTTCTCTGTTTTGAATAAATGTTAGCCAAGGAAGAGTTCAATTGATTGAATGATCATAAGAAGCTGTATAATCTTTAGCTAAGTTTTCCAAAAAGAATATATATAAATTACCTTTTTCAGTCAAGATTAAGGACTGCAAGTGGTCTGGTTGTTGAGCGAAAGTCGTGGTAAGTTTATAATGGGACCAAGAGTAAGATCAATGTGAGAATATCTAAGATTGATAAAACTTGAATGGAATAAACTCTTTGTATAAAATAAAACGAGACGTTGAGATGAATAGTGACTAATGAAAGTGACATGAACGAACTCTTTTATTTAAGGCAAGGCATTAGGGTAGTTGTGCAAGACCAAAAGTCTAAGTAACTCCATTTCATAATCACGATTCATTCACAACGTAGAAGACTGGCGATCGCGACATGAGTCTGAATAAACGAATGAATTGTAAGGTTTGGTATAAAATAGTCTATAAAGTTTTGTAGGAGTCAATTGGAGATTGAAGTATATGTAACTAAAATGGTCAAGCCATTCTCAAATTATTATAAAAAGGGAATTTCGGGTCAATGAGTCCTGATAAGACTTAGGGTGTCAAACTATTACTTTGATGGAATTTAATATATATTTTCACAAGTATCTTATAAGGAATTAAACTCCAAAAGCTAAAAGTTTTAAACCAAAGTAATATACAACTAATATTAGTGAATATGTCATATATTGGTTCAAATATAACCCGCAATTGAGTTACCAACCACAATGGTGTAGTAGTGGTAAATACAAGGTCGAATCCTCAGGACTTGAGTTTTACTCCAAGTTAAATAAAAATGGGTGGTTTTCAGAAAGTTCAATGAAATAATTAATTAAACTAGCACAAATAAAAAGTTTGCAAAAATAATATCAATGAGAAGAAATCACCTAAGTCTACGGTTCCACAAGCAAGAATCAAGATTTAATGGCATTCATGGTCTTCAATCTTTCCCGAAAAGTTATTAATTCAATTTCTCCTAGATTAGCTATGGAAAATTGACATCCGCCAGAAATTCCTAATTCCCCTAATCTCGATAGTCAGGACATCCACCACTAACTATTTCCTTAATTAATGTATAACCCTAGACATCCGCCAATCGGGTCACACTAACTAATGCAGTAATATGAGTCTGTGAGAACATTAATCCTAAATAACCGGGTCACATCTGCTCCAAATTTAACCTAAATTCAATTGTTGCACACTCAAGAATCGAAAGGGTTTGACGATAAACGGGTGAGTGTTTGTCACTTTATTGGTCAAAAAGCACAATTACACAGATACTAATGGTCCAAATAACTATAGATTGTCCACCTAAAAGCATGCACTGGTCATATACATACCTTATATCTAAACTATATTCATTAAAATCGATAACAATGAAATAGGAGAAATTAAATTAAATTAAATAAAAATCATAGATCTCACATAATATGCCATGAATCCATCGTCCCGACTTGCTTTCCCTCCGACCTAGGCAAAGAGTTGATTAGTTGAACATCATCGATGAAGAAAGTCCATGCTAAAAAAAATAATGGTCAGTGTTCCAAAAAAATAAAACCTAAGTTCATAATATATAAAACTACTAAAAATTGGTCTCAGAAGGTCAGAAAAACTAATTTTGGGGGTTGGGGAGGTGACTAGTGCGCCGAGGAGCATTGTAGGGCTGTTTTTGGCTTGAAAATAGGAGTTTGCCACATGTCGCAGTGCAATTGGTTTGTTCTTGCCCGCCGCTCTAACGTGTCGTCACTGGATTGGTCGAAACAACTATTTGTGACGCGCTGGTGTGTCGTGGAGCGCCACATGGCACCGTCTGATTGGTGGAGACAGCCGCGATGATAGCTCCTAATTGGTTGAAATATGCTATCTCCTATTCTACCCACCGTGCAATGCGTAATTCGAGGCAAATTGTCTGACATCCGATCATTGCATGTAAATACCCTATTTTGAGTATTTTCTGCCACAAATTCAACCGTGCATTCCGTTTCACCTAAAAACAACCAAAAAGTATAATAAAATATATATTTTAGATACTTTGCATATTAAATATACTAAAATATATATTTTAGATACTTTGCATATTAAATATACTAAAATAAACTACTAAATATATATAAATACTGACTTATCAAATACCCCCAAACATAAGACTTTGCACGTCCCGAGCGAAGGTGTAAATGACAACACAAACTAAACTAGCTCCTAACATAAATTTGCACTGACTCAACTAATCCTACACCTGACCCAAATTCATGGAGTTCCTTTGGTTTACATAGCCACCAAATTAACAAGTAACTCAAAAAATTTCAGAGATACGACATGTCAAGACTCACAACTCAAACACAATTAAAATCACACTTTAAAGATATAGATCAGGTCAAGACAAAGGCCATCAACTACTCACAAGTTTTCTCGGTCTATACATTCAAGCACACAAGTTTAAAATTTTCACTTAATATATTGAAAGCACTCAAACTAAATCTTTTATTTGAGGAGTTTTACAACTTTCGCCTTTATTTATTACTTTTTTCTTTTCACATTTTTTTGCTTTTTTTTTCTTTTTTTTTCAATAAATACGGTCCCTGCTCTATTTCACATGGACCAATTTTCTCACTTTTTCTACCACAAGATTCCCTGCTCCATTTCCTATGGAAACTCGTGGGACTCTCTATTTTTATTTTTAGAAAAACTCCTGTTAGTACTTCTCACTTTCACTATAATTAAGCAAATCCCCCAATATGGGTTAAAATAATATCACTTGCACAAATTTGACCGTCTACTTATTTTCGTTATCTAGCACAAAGTCCAACCATCAACGAAGTCCCTAATCATGAAATCATAAAAATGCTGAGCTGTGGACTCAATTGAGTGTTTCTCCTAATTTTATCTAAGTTTCAAGTAAAAAAGGCAACTATAAATTACTCATCCACAACCAAAGGCATGAACAAAGTTTCGGGTAACACTATATAACTAATATATATATACTAAATACATATATGCATGAAAGTGTATCAAATCCTAATGAAACGAGAGAAAAATATGAATGGACAAGAAATGAAAGAAATTAAAGAAATGATATAAAACACCACCATTACCATCTGATATCCGCATATAACAACATAAAAAATAAACGATCTTACATGCAGTCTTTCACAAAAGAATCCATCCAAAACAATCTACAATCCCTAAAACACCCCCAAACTTATTCCAAACCTTGTCCTCAATGCTTAAAACAAGTCGAGAGGTCCACACATAGCACTACAAAAAATAGCAGATCAGAAACGGAAAGTTCTATTGCTAATTAGCATAAATTCCGTCTCTAATTCAATTCTGTAATGGAACAAAGACGAAATCTATTCCGTCTTTAAAATTGTCGTCACTAATTTAGTTAGCAACGGAAATATGTTTTCGTTGCTGATTGAGAGGGATTAGAAACAAATTTGATACGGATTTAGAAACGGAACAGAGACGAAACATAAATGGACATTCTTCCCAAGGGTACAATTCTAATTGCATTCCGTTTTTGATCCGTCTCTAATCAGAAATGGATCAGAGACGGAATGCTTGAATTTCATTTATGATTCGTTGCTATTTCAAGAATTTTGTCTCTGATCCGTTTCTATTTCGTATCAAAATTTTGTCTTACCTAGTTTGGCGCGGCCATTTCCTCAGAAATTAGAGATGGAATAGCAACAGAATCTCCGAATTTCATTGCTAATCTGTCTCGATTTCGTTTGTACGTTTTGTTTAGTTTTCACATCTAAGATCAATCCAATTGGTTCTCTATAACCTCTAAACCTAAAAATACAACCATAGGACCTGCTCCATCGCTTGTACCCCCTCCGACAACTCCTTGGGGGTGCTAACATCCCCTAAAAAATAGAATTTGACAAACATACATTAACAATATATATCCACAACAAATATTCAAATAAGAGAAAAAAATGTACAATTCGACATTGAAAAAGACTTATATATCCACGAAAGCTTGTCAAGTATAATAAATGTTCCAAATTTTTAAGTATTCACAAAACCACCAATCCTATTGTTCAACAACCACAAAAAAACTTCCAATCCTCTAAATATGTACAAAAAGAACTATCAATCTAAAAGTCATGTATACGACTATAAAAGTTATCTACAAAAGCAAAATTATAATATCAAAAGTTACACAAACAACAAGAAAAATACCTAAGTATCACCAAGCTGCTCATCTCTCGTAAGCCAATCTTGCATCTCTCGCTCAACATTGTCCTGTTGCTATGGTGGATCGGTGGGATCTATTTGCGGTGGCTGCTGCTGGTCATGAGGTGGTGGTGGTGGTGGTGGTGGCTGTGGCTGAGATAGGCCTGCTTCGTCCATGGTCATCCCGAATTGCCTCTGCATAAACGCGACAACCTGTCGTAATTGCTTGGCAACGCTATCGAACTCTGATCGTGGCACCATCTCTGGCATCTGCGATGTGCTAGCACAAGGATCTGCATATCTTCTCTCCTTTCTCCCTAAAGACCTGAGACCGTAGACACGCCTTTTGGAACACTCACCCGCCACATTGAAGTACACCGCCTCATCATCCACCGGCTGGTCCGGTGTAGCCTGGGTAAACTCCAAACGTCTCCTCTGGAGCTTAGCCTGCATGGATAAACAATAAACAACTTACATGATATGCTTTAAAGTAAACTTAGTACTATTTCACATTTCACTTCTATACTTACATAGAACCGCTGATCTAGTATCGATGAATGTCACCCCATCGTGATTTACGGTGTGGAGATGCAAATACACTTCATTCACGGTAGGTGGCGTCTCAGATGTATTAGTCTGCATACAAAAGTTATAAAAATGTTAAATATGTCAATTAGTATTAGGTCGGCGCACTTATATTGCCAAACACAAATCAATGGCATAGTGAACAAGTGTAGAAATGAAAAAATAAACAAAAGTGTAAAAAACACTTACCAATCTTTCATTGGTAGTCATAAAAGACACTGAGCCACTACCGTGCTTCGAGGGTCTAGTCCCAGGTCCTTCGACCTCAGTGTTCCTATTCGTAGACGCTTGCCTATTCAATGTCCTACCAAACCAAATACGCCAGTATACTTACACATATAATTTTAAATTTCTACCTTGACTATAGAGCAGGATTGGAAATGTAGGAACTGATCAATGCATCTTTACTCTCTAAACTGACAGTTAATTTTACCTGATCTTACTTCTCTGGGTACAACACAATCTCATAAAATATTTATGCTGAGTCGGGTTCTGGATTTTTAAGCCAATTTTAGGGTCCTCTGGATGTATGCCAAAACGATGTTGCCATTTCTAGATACTACCACCGCATAATTTTATAACCATTTGGCCTCCTAAGTGGTGGATCTTTATACAAGGTTTAGTTAAACAAAATGTTTAATGGGTCAAAGAGAGTACTTCGACTACATTGGCCCTTGCTACCTCCTTTTCCTCTAAAAAAGACGATAACTAACATTTTTCAGGATCAATTTGGTCTTCATTTTATGGTCTGCCCACCTCGGCCCTTGTAGAGGCTTGATTGTTGTTGTTGTAATCTGATTTTCATTTGAGAAAAGAAAAGATCTCAATAATAAAACAAACTCAAAATATAGTGGAATTCAATAGTGAATGTATGAACAAATCATGAAAGAATTCATCATGTAACAACATAAATGGAACTGAATAGATTATCTTAGCTTTGCTTATTATTGAAGTTCTATTGATGCAATTAAAGCTCTTCACCAGGAACAAGAATTTTTAGGATACATGATGCATTACACGAGTTTGTTAGAAATAAATTTATGAAAACGGTTTCGAATGGCATGATATTCGCTGTTCTACCTTATTCGTTGTTCTACATCAACATGATGAACTAAATAAATTAGAGAATATACACCCAAAATCCAAATAAACAACTCAACAAATGAAAGCTAAAAAAAACCCAAAATCCTCCACTTTTACATCAACAATGGCAGAAATACTGAATTAAAATAAACAACTCAGCAAATGAAAAAAAGGCAAAAAAAAAAAAAATCAATCATCAAACTTAAACCTTAATAATTAACCCAAAAAAATAAAAATCCTATTTCACAAACAACTAGAATTCACAGCAATCAACAACAAACAACCAGAAATCACAACAACTCCATCTTTAAAATCTCAATGAAACCCTAAAACCCTCAACACCTGAAGCCTACCTCTTCTCAAATCCAAAGCCTTCTTTGTCCTTCCTTCTTCAAACCCAATGCCTCATCTGTCATTCCTTCTTCTAAGTCGAAGGCTTAGGGTCCGGCGAGGGCAGACGGCAAGGGCTTTGAAGATGGTGAGGTACAACGATGAACATCGGCGAATAACGACGATGGCTTAGGGTGCGGCGAGGGCAAACGGGGAGGGCTTCGGAGGCTCCAATCTCTAGCAAATGGCGAGAGCAGACCCGACGGCCTCGTTGCAGCCTTAATCGCAGCGATGACAGAGATTTCAGGGTTTAGGAGAGGTATTTTGGTGAGAGAGAGAGAGAGTTGATGGTGAGTGAGATTTCGGTGAGAGAGAGTGGTGAGAGAGATAGCGATGGACGGTGAGTGAGATTTCGGTGAGAGAGGTGAAAGAGAGAGAGATTTCGGTGAGAGAGAAAGAGAGTTGATGGTGAGAATCGGTAGAGAGAGAGAGAGTTCTATTGTGGTTGGTCCCTATTTTTCAATCGTCTAGATCGAAGCATGCACGAATCTCGAGACATAATGGACGGTTGTAAAAAATTAAAGTTTTGGTGGGAATGTTGGCGCCATTTTTTTTAGACGGAATTTAACTTCGTCTCAATCCCGTCTCTATTTCCGTCTCTAAATTAGTTCATCTCAATTCTGTCTCTAACCATTTTTTCTTGGCAACGAAACTAGATTCTGTTGCTAATTTCGTTTCTAAATACCCATTTTTTGTAGTGATAGAAAACAAACAAGATGGTGAAAGAACATGATAAATATAAGATGAATGAAACGATACAAATTCATGCAAAATGGTAAAAAATACGAAAACAAATAAACTAAATGACACTTATCAAAGTTTGGGCTGCCTCCCAATAGCGCTTTAGGATAAAGTTGTTGGCTCAACTTGGTCTGAGTCTGTCAATCAGTATAGACTGGAGTTGCAAGTGAGACGAACTCCACATTATGGCTCGATAAGTCTTCGTAGAAGATCTTGAGTCTGTGGACGTTCACCTTAAACGCATTACCGGTCTGCAAACTCTGAATCTCCACTGTTCCGTGATCATACACCACAGTCACAACATATGCTCCTGTCCACCTCAATCTCAGCTTACCTGCAAAAATCTCAAAACGTGACTGAAATAAAAGTACTTTCTGACTAACACGAAAATACTTCCTACAGAGATTTCTATCATGGAATGCTTTTATTTTTATTTTTTTTATAAATTTGCGCATTTTCATTCGCGTTGTTCTTGATTTCCTCCAATTCTTGGAGAGTGAGCTTTCTCTCTTTTCCTATTTCATCGAGCTTCATATTAAGCTGTTTCACAGTCTAGTAGGATTTATGCTCGAGCTCGACTGGTAGGTGGCAAGCTTTACCAAACACAAGGCGATATGGCGACATCTCAATTGGTGTTTTAAATGTCGCTCGGTAAGCCCAAACCGCATCATCAAGATGTGAACTCCAACCTTTACGAGTAGGATTCACCGTCTTTTCCAAGATGGATTTGATCTCCCTATTAGAGACCTCTACTTGGCCACTTGTTTGGGGATAATATGTTGTAGACGTTCGATTAGCGACTTTGTACCTCCTCGGAAGACTTTCAACCATACCGTTGCAGAAGTGAGTGCCTCTATCATTGATCAGGGCACGTGGGGGTACCAGATGTTGTGAAAATCCTCGATTTGAGGAATTCGCATACCACTTTAGAGTCGTTAGTGCGTGTAGCCTTAGCTTCCACCCACTTAGACACGTAGTCCAATGCTAAGAGTATGTAAACATTACCAAATGACAATGGAAACGGTCCCATAAAGTTTATACCCCAAACGTCAAATATCTCATAAATATGAATCGGGGTAAGTGGCATTTGGTCCCGATGACTATGGTTACCAGTTTTCTGACAGTTATGACAAGTCTTGGTAAACATGTATGAATCATGGAAAATGGTGGGCCAGTAAAACCCACTCTCAAGAACTTTCCTAGCTATCCGATGGGGACCAAAGTACCCACCACATGCGTAAGTATGACAAAAAGCCAATATGAAGTGACTCTCAGTCTGAGGAACACAACGCCTGATAACCTATTCGGAGCAAAATTTCCATAAGTGCGGATCATCCCATACATAGTACTTAGCATCACTCCTTATTTTATTCTTCCGAGCCTTCGAAAGGTGGGGAGATAGCTCGCCCGAGGTGATATAGTTCATCAAAGGTGAGGAGATAGCTCGCCCGAAGTGATATAGTTCACCAAATCGGCGTACCAGAGGAGATCTTCCATAACGGCATAGATGTACTCGTCAGGGAAATCATCCTTAAGAGGAGTAGGACTCTCACCATTCTCAATTTTGCTGAGATGGTCTGCGACTATATTCTTTGCACCGCTTTTATCTTTGATTGTGATGTCAGACTCCTGTAGTAGGAGTATCCATCTAATGAGCCTAGGCTTGACATCCTTTTTACTCATCAAGTACTTCAAGCCAACATGATCAGAGTAAATGATAACCTTGGTTCCCAAGAGATAAGGCTAAAACTTCTCAAGTGAGAAAATAACGACAAGGAGCTCCTTCTCGGTAGTGGTGTAGTTCATCTGAGCCACGTCTGGAGTACGAGAAGCATAGTAAATGACATGTGAAGCTCTCTTAACTCTCTATCCTAAGACTGCACCTACTGCATAATTACTAGCATCACACATAATTCCAAATGAAAGCTCCCAATTAGGGGCCTAAATCACTAGTGTGCTAGTAAGTGAGTCTTTCAGTGCATCAAATGCACTCTTACATGCCTTATCAAGCTCAAAAGGTACGTCCATTTGAAGTAGATGGCATAGGGGTTATGCGATTTTTGAAAAGTCCTTGATGAAACGACGGTAAAAATCGGCGTGTCCAAGGAAAGATCTAATCTCCCGCACATTCATAAGGTAGGGAAGTTTCTTGATAAAATTAATTTTAGCTTGGTCTACCTCTACGCCCCTGGCTGAGACAATGTGTCCCAAAATAAGACCTTGATCCACCATAAAAAGACACTTTTCATAGTTCAGAACCAGGTTCTTCTCGATACACCTACTGAGTACCTTTGTCTGATTACTGATACAACTATCGAATGAAGCACCGTAAACAGTAAAGTCATCCATGAAGACCTCAATGAAATGCCCAATAAAATCTGAAAAGATACTCACCATGAACCTTTGAAAGGTGGCAGGTGCATTGCATAACCCAAAGGGCGTGCACCAATAGGCAAAAGTGCCAAATGGACAAGTGAAGGTCATTTTTCTTGATCTTCAGGTGCTATCGATATATGATGAAAACCAGAATAACCGTCAAGACAACAGTAATGAGAATGACTGGCTAATCTCTCCAGCATCTGATCAATGAATGGTAGGGGGAAGTGATCATTCCTAGTGGAAACATTTAACTTCCTGTAGTCAATGCATACCCGCCATCCATTTTGAATGTGGGTTGGAACCAACTTACCATGTGAATTGGTGACTACCGTGACTCCCGTTTTCTTAGGGACCACCTAGATAGGGCTTACCCATTTACTATTAGAGATGGGGTAAATCATGCCAGCATCAAGGAGCTTCGGTATCTCATTTTTCACGACATCCATCATGAGCGGATTGAGCCTCATCTGGGCTTTTTTCGTAGGTTTTGATCCTTCTTCCATATATATATATATATATATATATATATATATATATATATATATATATGACGCATGCAAGTCGAAGGGCTCAAACCTTTGATATCCGCTGTGGTACACCCAATAGCCTGTTTAAACTCCCAGAGTACTCGAAGGAGCCTTTCTTACTCCAAATGTGTAAGTTTGGCTGAGATGATCGCATGGAGTATGTCATTCTCACCTAAAAACATATACTTTAGGTGCTCGGGTAATGGCTTCAGCTCAAGTGTGGGAGCTTTAACCAAGGAGGGAGAAAGTTTGAAGTTAGAAGTAGGCAACTCCAAATGATAGGAACTTGGGGCAGGGGTTGGAATGAATCTAAGTCAAGAAAAAAACATCCTTGACATCGGTATCGAAGGTCAGATCACTTTCGTGGATTTGAGTAGTATCGAGATGATGCTCTAACACTACTTTAGCTTCATCATCGCTACTTGTGAGCAAGGTCTGCACAACGAGTGGATCCACACAGTCCATGGTACACACCACAGATGACACATCACTAGGGTATCGCATCGCGTCATAGATGTTAAAATTGATGACTTCACTGTCAAACTCCATGGTAAGAGATCCATCATCAACATCTATCTTCGTCTTCACCGTTTTCAAAAATGGACATCCAAGGAGTACTGACAAAGCATTGGGGAATGGCTCCTCCTTCGTATCTACCACAAAAAAGTCACCAGGAAACAAAAACTCGTTCACTCATACTAGAACGTCCTCGAGAACACTAACAGGTCTGACAATGGAATGGTCTGCCAACTGAATGACAATACCAGTCTCCTCTAATGGGCCTACATGCAATATCTCAAAAATAGACAATGACATGACATTAATGGAAGTGCCAAGGTCGCACATAGCCCTCTGAATGCTTACATCACCTATAACACAAGGTACTGAGAACATCCTATGATCCTTGCATTTAGGAGGCAACTTCTTCTGTAGGATAGCCGTAACAGTTTCTCCTATTTGAACTTTTTCGTTGCCTTTCAGTTTCCCTTTGCTAGTGCATAGTTCCTTAAAAAACTTTGCGTACCTAGGGACTTGCTTCAGAGCGTTGAGGAGTGGAATATTGATCTAAACTCACCGAAAGGTCTCAAGAATTTCTTTCGTTTCCTTATTTTTCTTATCTAGGATAAGTCGTTGTGAAAAATGAGGTTTGACTTTAAATGTGGGTGGTGCTTCCTTTTTAGTAGTTATCGTCTGTTTAGGGACAAATGAAGTCGCTACTAACTCGTGTTCTTCCTTATTTGCCTGGTCTTTGGCATCAGATGACCCATTGTTCCTTTTGGGTCCCTCCAGCTCTTTACCACTTCGAAGTATAACCGCGTTAGCACTAGCGTTAGGATTCGAGTAAGGTTGCGAAAGCAACTTTCCTTTATCATCGAGACGTCCATTCTACTGTGTCATTTGGTCCATTCAAATATGAAGAGTTCGAACTGCTGAATTGGTTTTGATGATGAATTTCTCGGTGGTAGCCCCGAATTGGGTCATTTCACTCATAAATTAGCTTTGTTGATCCATAAGGGCTTTCATCATATCTTTAAGTGAAGAAGAAGTATTGGAGGGTGTAGGCAACGGTTGACTTCTAGGGATGAAGGTCTGATAGTTCTGATTTTGAGGCCCGTAACTTAAGTTCGGGTTGTTCCTTGTCGTTGCATGATTATATGTATTCCCAAATAGGACTCTAGATGGTCCCTGGAACTGATTACCCATGACATTGGACTGTTGGTTGTCCTCAAATAGAGTAGGGCATTCATCAGTTGCATGGTTTGTGGCAGTAAAAAAGCCACAAGCTTTGACTTGCACTTTGCCAAAGAAGAGGAGACGTTCCATCATGGAGGTTAGCTGGCCAGTGGAACTCGAGATACGTTTTGCAGTCAAACATCGATAAGCAGTAGCATCAAGATCACCATAAAGGCATGAGTGGTGTGCTATGTCCTCATATAATTGTTTCATTTAGGCTGGAGTTTTGTCTCGAATGTGACCCCCCACTCGTATTATCAATCATGCGCTGTTCTATGGGCGACATGCCAACATAGAAGAATTGAACTATACCCTTCTTAGACTGGCCATGCTACGGGCAATTAGCAATCAATCACTTATAATGATCCCAATATGCGCCAAATGATTCGTCCGACCTCATTTTGATGCTGCATATTTCCTTGATGAGCTGAGCAACTACATCCTCAGGGAAGTATTCATTTAAAAACGCGGTTTCCGTTTCATTCCAGGAGTTAATGCAACCATGCAGAAGGTAGAAAATGCATTCCTTGGCTTTGTTTTTATGGCAAAATGGAAAAGATCTGAGCTTGAACATTTCCTCATCCGTATTGGAGGGTTTCATTGACTTGCAGGTAGTATGAAACTCCTTCAGAAAAGTGATAAGATCTTCATTCTTGCCACCATGGAAGGATGGCAGGAGATGAATGAACCCAGGCCTCAACTCAAAGTCTCGGCATTATCCGGATAGTTTATGCAAATGGGTTGTTGCGCCAAAAGAGCTTGAAGCTCTTAATTGGCGTGACCCATGGTGATTTGGCGATTTGTAGCCATATTCAGGTTATTTTGGCCTTCTTGTTGTTTAAGTTGGGTCTCTCTAATCCACCTATGAAATGTTCTCTCTCGTTCAGGATCGAAAGGTAACAATGAACCAGCTGATTTTGACCGAGTGATGTGTGATAACATAAAATAGAAAAAAGAAAAAAAAACCTAAACTCAGAGTAAGGACTAAGTCTTCGGAAATGGCACCAGAATTTGATCACGTGTCGTGCGTGCCAAATATAACCCTCAATCGAGTTACCAACCACAAGGGTGTAGTAGTTGTAAATACGGGGTCGAATCCGCAGGACTTGAGTTTTACTCCAAGTTAAATAAAAATGGGGGGTTCAGAAAGTTCAATGAAATAATTAATTAAACAAGCACAAATAAAAAGTTCACAAAAATAATATCAACGAGAAGAAATCACCTAAGTCTTATGGTTCCACAAGCAAGAATCAAGATTCAATGGCATTCATGGTCTTCAATCTTTCCCAAAAAGTTATTAATTCAATTTCTCATAGATTAGCTATGGAAAATCGACATCCGCCATAAATTCCTAATTCCCCTAATCTCGATAGTCAGGACATCCGCAACTAACTATTTCCCTAATTAATAGACATCTGCCAATCGGGTTTAACACACTAACTGCACTAATATGGATCTATGAGAACACTAATCATAAATAACCGGGTCGCATCTGGTCCCGATTTAACCTAGATTCAATTATTGCACACTCAAGAACCGAAAGGTTTAATGTCAAACGAGTAAGTGTTTATCACTTTATTGGTCTAAAAACATAATTACATGGATACTAATGGTCCAAATAACTATAGATTATCCACCTAAAAGCATGCACTGGCCATATACATACCTTATATCTAAACCATATTCATTAAAATCAACAACAATGAAATAGGAGAAATTAAATAAAAATCATAGATCTCACATAATATGCCATGAATCCATCATCCCGACTTGCTTTCCCTCCGACCTAGGCAAAGAATTGATTAGCCGAACATCATCGACGAATAAAGTCGTTGCTAAAAAAAATAATAGTCGGTGTTCCAAAAAAATAAAACCTGAGTTCCTAATATACAAAACTACTAAAAATTGGTCTCAGGAGGTTAGAGAAATTAATTATGGGGGTTAAGGATGTGACTCGTGCGCCGAGAAGCATCGTAGGGCTATTTTTGGCTTGAAAATAGGAGTCCGCCATGTGTCGCAGCGCAATTGGTTCGTTCTTGCCCGCCGCGCTGACGTGTCATCACCGGATTGGTCGAAGCAGTTGTTTGTGACGCGCTGGTATGCTGTGGAGCGCCACATGGCACTGTCTCATCGGTGGAGACAGCTGCGATGACAGCTCCTAATTGGTTGAAATATGTTGTTTCCTATTCTACCCATCGCGCAACACGTAATTTGAGGCAAACTGTTCGATATCCGATCACCGCATTTAAATACTCCATTTTGAGTATTTTTTCGCCACGAATTTAACTGCGCACTCCGTTTCACCTAAAAATAGCTAAAAATATAATTAAATATATATTTTATATACTTTGCATATTAAATATACTAAAATAAACTACTAAATATATATAAATACTGACTTATCAGTTGGTGAAAATATAAATGAAATGGGAAGAAACACACAACTTACAACTCAATTAGTAAGCCTTATCTCTGTTAGGTTGGAAATATTGAATAGAGTACAATGTATTTGACTTGATATGTTTGAAGAATTTAATATTCTTCCAATGTAATTGAGTGGAAATAAAAAAGAGATAACATATTTATAAAATTGTATGAAATACAAGTTAAAAGTTATACTATGAGAGTATAATTATGAAATATGTTGATATCTCTGTATTAAAGCTTATATCTACTCAAATTAAAGATAACTTTCTCTATTCAAGCAATGAGAGTAGTCTAGTGAACATAAATAATTGAGATTAATGATTAAGTGAAAGGAATGAGGTTCTCGCTAAACTCATGATTAGAGAATGATTTGACAAAGTTAGAAAAGTCGATAATTTCCTAACTAGTAAAAAAGATAAGTGAATTGGTTGACAAGTTGGAATTGGTAATTGCTTTCTAGTCTACAATTTAAATAATATTTTGAATAGACATTTAGAGAATGAGTGAGAGTTGCACTATGCATCCGATTTTATTTTTTGATCAGATTGATATTCGAGATCTCTTGTCATGGGATGACAGATATAATAAGAGATCTATAGTCATGGGATGAATTCTGAAATTCTAGGTTTCTGTTGAGTAATGTTGAAATGATGATGGATCAGATAGATGCGCAACTCTACTTTCTATCTAGTGTCGTGCTCAAATATTATTTGCATCACTATTTAAATATTTAGATTGATGATAGTTTAAGAATTGATCGATTGACAATTCAAATTAAAAAGATGACTAGTGATGAAAAAGTAAATTGGTATGTGTATACCGAAATTTGAAGGATAAGGAAAGAATTTTCAACGATTTACAAAATTGTTATCAATTAAAAATGAAAATAGTTTTATGAAAAATAAGAAAGGCTAGATCTTCCTGTGTATTGATGTTTGAATGAGATTCAATGTATGATATGAGAAGTAAATCAAGGTTTATTGGATATTCCATAAAGTTGATTGTTTAACTCATCAAAATTCACAAATTGCCAGGATTGGCAAAGTAACGGAGATAATTTTTCATTAAACCAAGGAATTGGAAATGAAAAGTTGAAATAGTTATGATTTCTACCACCGTGTTGTTGTATAGGACGAAAGTGATTGGGCCCACTTAACGGTTCACTTTGGAAATAGTTTTACATATTTGGATTAAAAGAGTTATATATAAAGAGTCATTTTCGCATATCTCTATTGGTTCGGTGACCTATAAGTTTAAATCTCGAGGATGAAATTTTTGATTAGTTGAGAAGATATTGACATCCGAGAATTTTGTAAACTTGATTAGGATGCTAATTAAGTATTTTCGAATTTAAGTATTCGAGGTGGGACCCACATGTTATGGACCAGAGATCCTAAGTTTAAAATATTCTTTTTGTGTGTCGCGTGACTAATTGATGTATTATACTCTATTCGACGCGAAATAGGCCAAGTTGAAGTGTATATGTGGTGTCCATGAGTTTCGGAGCGCGTTGAGAATATTTCTCAATTTTTGATGAAATTGGAGTATTTTTTGGAATTTAATTTGGATATGAAAGTAAGAGATAATCCTGAAATTAAATAGAATAATTAATAAATTGGTGGGCGCCTAGCGACACGCAAGATCGAAAGTGACACGCGTGTAATGTAGAATAATGTGCACGCCTAAGGGTAATCGTTGGCGCATGTGGTGAATTTATAGTCGCGAAAATACATAGGTCTATATTTATGTATGTATATATCTATATATTTTTGTAAACTAAGTTGGACTTGCTAGAGACTTAAGCGTGGAATACATAAACTAAAAACTACTATAACAAGTAGAGAAGAGGAAACAAGAGAGAAAAGAGGTAGAGTTGAGAAATGTAGAGATTTCCATTTCAACATTTTGACATGTCTTCACAATGAAGTTGACACCCTTTATATAGGCCATTTGGTGATGATGATAAATGTACTTAGACAATGTGTACAAGCAACACACAAAACACATGTCATACAACACATTACAATTAATTTGACAATACATGGAAGAGTTTATGTACAATGAAAATAGTTACAAGTAACATGACAATACATGGACAAGTGAGGGTACCATTAGCGAGAAATACAAGTTACATGACTACACAATATATTGGTGTGCATGCATGGTCATCCATACTTCACAACACTTCCCCTTGGATGTCTCTTGCTGAGAGAATGTCTAATCAAAAACTCTACTAGAAAAATCATGTGGGAAAAAAATCTAATATAAAAAAAGAGTACACTATTCTCGTCAATCTTGCTTTGTATTATGATATTGTTGATTGCTTCATTAAAAATCTTGCTAGGAAAATCCAGTGGTATAAAACCATCGCCAAAGGAAAAATAGTGCAACAGATTGATGTATTTCGAGATAATATATGCCTCATTAAAACCTTTACTAAGAAAAACCTTATAGGAAAAGATCTAGTAAAAGAAAAAGAATACTCATTCTCATAAATCTTAAGATGAGTATAATATTGTTAGAATTGCCTTATTAAAAACCTTGCTAGGAAAATCCAGTGGGATAAAACAATAGCGAAGGGAAAAAAAGTGCCATACTTTAATCAATTTTGATATAGAGTTTTAATATTGTTAAGATTGCCTCATAAAACCTTGCAAGGAAAATGCGGTAGGATAAAACCTTAGCTAAGGGAAAAAGAGTGCAATGTACTAATCGATAACTCCTTTTGATTCTCCCCCTCATGTTCACTTGGGTGAGACATCTTATATTACATTGTAACAAATCATTGCAAGTTAAAAATACAGTATCCGGTCTTTTACACCTCAATCATTTTTTTGGTTCTTGTGCATTTTGTTGCACATGGACATCATTTTCTTTATGAACCTTTAATACCGAAACATATGATTTTGCCACTATTTTATATATAGTACTTGTATTAAGTAATTGATTCATAATTTGTTGTAATGAATGATCCTTTGAACCTCAAGTTCATTATTAACTTATACATGAATCATAATACAACAAATTTGATGCAATTTACCATGTTTCAACAATTTCACACCATTCCTTTTAAATTGACTTATATTTCTCCCTAAAGGTGGCCGAGAAAATTGCTTCATCAAAGTGACAATTAGCGAAATTTGTTATAAGTAAATTCTCTATTTTGGGACCCAAGATATCTTTTAATATGATTGATGGAGAGTTAAATCAATGTAAGTCTCCTATTGATTTGCCTTGAGATAATCATGACCTGATAAAAAAAATGCGGTTCCATAAAGGATATCCATGAGCATTTACAATATTTTCCATTATTAATGATTCTAGACGATCAAAAAGGTTATTCCACATTATGAATGTCATTAGATCATTTAATTTATGATGACATTCGTTTTAATGTGCTTTATATATTTCTGAAGTTAAAGACAAGAATTTTATTCCTAGATTAAATCATAATGTTATATAGAAATCCTCTATTATTTTGAGAAACTTCTTCTGAACAAGACATTAACAATGTAATTGTTATGCCAGATATTGCCCGAATGTTAGCCTCTGCTAAGTTCAAATTTGAGAAATATCTTCTTTTATATTATAATGTACATGCATGTAGCACAATGCACAAGACATAAATTCATCTGCTATATTTAGCTCATGAGTAGAACACATCAATGTGCCAATTTTATCGAGCAATTTTCAATCATAAAATTTATAATTTTGCCTTTGATTTCGAAGACATGGTAAATGTCACAAAAATATTCGGGTATAGATATAACAATATTTTGGCAAAATAACCTTTCATATGTGACGAAAAATATCACAATTATGAATAGTTATGAACAATAATGACTTGCCCTTTCTAGTGGTGCACCACTTTTGTTCCAACTTTTGGTAGAATTATCAATACAACATTTACCTGATCATTTCACCCTTTTCATATCCATAAATTTATTATTGCGACCATGATCATTACATGCAACATATGCTTCTTAATTTGAAGCTGAATCAATTGTACGAGAGTGATATTATATATAATGGTAATATCTCATTATTTACTCAACTACCATGAACTTTTTTATTGTTTCATCAGTTATATTTTTGCATAGCCTCAACATAAAGGTAATTAAGATTACAGAGTTATGATTAAATTTTGACCGATTAAATTTTGTAGCATGAGACCTAACAACTCATTTTAAGATTTTTTTGAGCATCACCAATTGTGGTCTATATGAGGTAAAAAGATAATAGAAAGTGAAATATATATACTATTCAAATCTATAGAAAGATATTAGCGAAGAATATAAGCGCTACATGCATAGCCTTGCATAGATGCTTTATATATAATTTTAGCAACTTGTTGCCTTGACAAATAATTATATATTCTTGTCAACAACATTAACGCAACTAATTCAATCAAGTGTAACATTTTTTTTCAAAAATAGAGATGATGTAAATAGTTTTCTCTTTTTTATGTAAAATACATAGTATACGATTAAATGAATGTTCACGACTTGATTATTTTATACACAAAATATACTACCTATATGAGTTGGTAGGACAACCTCCAGGTTGGGTGGCGAAATAAAGTCTACTTGGCAACAATGCCTCATCGAACATAATAACCCGTTATTCCTTTCAATGTTTAGCTTTAATGGGGACAAGGCTTACCCACTATCAACTCAAACTTCTAATATTATCTGTATTATAAAAACCAAGAATAGAACATAGCTAATCGTTTAAAGTATAAAGAAAAAACTATTAATGTCACATTGACTTCTGATTTTTTGGATTCACCTCGAGATACGCGTAGCGTGAGATGTGTGCAACCATATTGCAAGAAAAATCAAGTGGTGTATGGTAGTTATAAAACCATTTGATTTACATCGAGATGCGCGTTACATATCTCGAGGAGATCAATACAGTTAGTCTCATATAAGTCGGTCAATGATGATGATCTTGTTAATAGCCATAAGACCGATATCGAGATACGCAACACGTATATCAAGAAAAACTAAATATATAATATGAAACCATAGGATCTGCCTCGAGATTTGTGTAATGTGAATCTAAAATCTTTTTTACTATTTATTTTCAAAACCACACAGGTCATCTCCGTGATTTCAAAATAGACGGGTTTGATAGATCCAACCACTGAGAGTAGGAGAGATCAAAAGAGACCAGGAGAGAGATTTGACACTAAGGAAGGCAATGAAGATAGGTAAGGTTGTGCTTGATGTTGTTATTTACTGTTGATCATTGTTGTTTGGTTACTGTTGTTGATGATATTGTTGTTGTGTTGTTGTAGAGAGGAGGTGAAAAGAGATGATGGGGTTGGGGTTGGGAGCCCAACCTAAATCGGAAGAAAAGAAGATCGAAATAGAGAAATTCAGTTTCTCTATTTCGATCCAGGGGGAGGTTAGGGATGACCCCAAATTGAACTTGAACCTGGTTGGTTTAGGGGTCAAACCCTTCGTTTATAAAAAAATAAAAAACATTTGAAAATAAATATAAATATAAAAAATCCCTAGAAATTAGAAAAATTCATAAAATAGAATTTTTGGACAAATAAATAAAAATTTTGTGTTTCTATCAAAAATAGAGAATTTAAAATTTTCTCGAGGAATTATATCGGGGTTTTCCTCGTAATATGTGTTACTATACCAAAAAATGTCTGAAATTTTAAAAATTGTTTAAAAGCTTAGTCAAGGTTAATTTCAGATTTTGAACCATAATTCGCAGTCAAAATTAGGATCCAGACATCCGAGTAGTGGATATGGAGTGATTGCGTGGTTTTAAGACTTGAGAATATCAAAATAACTCAGAAATAATTTAAACTTTTAAAAATTCGAATAGGGAACTTATGTGACGACCCCAACTACTAAACAGGGCACCGCCCGACCTAATCCCGTAATCAAACCTTAATTCCAACCATATAAAACTTAATTACGTATTAGTCAGTCTTTCATCCCTATTTTCTTCATTACAAAGGTTCAGATAGTATTAATTTTGTTTTGCATGGTATCTTGTAATTTAAGAGTATGCTGAAGTTTTTAGTATTCAAAACTTCCTAAATGTGGGAAACCAGGAATATAAAGCATCACATGCATCTAAATATGAGTCTAAAAAGTGGGGAACCTATACACTCAACCCCATGTACAACCCAAAAGGTATAATAAGGACATAAACAATAATAATACAACAAAAGTTGAGACATACAAAATGAGATAGGAGGATCGCCGAGATGCTCAAAGAAAGTCGTCGATCTTCTTCTTCCCTGGTCTGATACCGCTCGACGGACCTACACCCACCATCACAAACTAGACAGTGAGTATAATAATATTTAAGTAATAATTGGAGAATTATATGTCACATTTCCAAAATAAAAGACTGGTATTTAAAAGCATAAATAGCGAAAGCATTGATGAATCAAATAATGCAAGTAAATACCACTGTTAAAAATGTAGAGACTAACACAAACTAAGTCGAGATGATCTACGTCCAGTCGGCGGTGAGAGCATATCACCAAACCTTTTCCACTACTATATGGAGCTGTGCTCAACATATCTTATACCCAAAAGCGGAGCTGTGCTCTACGCATATACATCATCTATCTCATTCTTGTCGATCACCCCGAGTTCCATAACTCGTGTGTCGCGCAAGTGTAGTGGTGAGTGCCAGAACCCCGGTAAACCCATGTCCCCGTGAATTGCGCATCTCTCGTGCAACGGACATTAGATAATCCATACTTTAGTTTCAAAGATAAATAATTCTAAAGTTCTGGGACTCCAAAACAAGTTAGGCTACAAAGCCCAAATGAAATCGAATACAAGTCCAAGTAAATCCAAACTATCCTATTTTTGAAACATTTAATCAAAGAGTAGGAATCAGAGTCGATGAAACATTTCACAAGGCATCATGTTACAATATTCACTCATGAATAGATATAAGAACAACATGATGTGAGATTTCAAGTAGTAATGTCTACCAATAGACCAATAAATCAATAAAAGTGAATGAAATGAAAAATAGAATTCTCACAGCTCTACTTACAATTCACATACTTGTCCTAGCCTATCTGATCCCTCAACACTCTAAAATGCGTGCCCAAACTCCTAGGATCTCCCCTTAGTTCACTGGAGGTGTTTGACAGGTGTTGGAGTGTGTTTGGACCCATTAATGTTTAGATCATTTTTAGACTTAGCTTGATTTTTAGTACTGGTTGGGTAATTAGCGTGCTAATTTTGAACAATAGCGCGCTAGTTGCCATATTAGCGCGCTATCTCGGATGTCTAGCGTGCTACTCAGTATTAGCACGCTAATTCGAACATTAGCATTCTAATTCATCTATCTAGCGCGCTATATGCAGCAGAAACCAGAATTCTGCACTTTGAATTCTGGGTTTTTGCCACACATAGGCCATGTTTTCACCTTAGAGACCCTCATACATGTTACATGAGGTCCCTCACACCTATCCCAACACACAACAACAATAACAACAACCATTTTTATAAACTCACAAATGTATGGTGCAGAAAAGTTATCTAACTTGTTTTTCTTCTTCCTCACCAAAACTTCACCAATTACACAACTTTCTCATCTCTAAATCACTCCAGAATCTCTCTTATTTCTCCTTCCTTTATTTCCTATCAACTTAAACCATTTTTTGTTGACTTACATGGTTAATTTGACTATGTTGATATGTTTGAATGGTGGCCATTGATCATTGTGTGCACACGTGTCTCGAGGCTCATCTCATGGACCACCTTGTCCCACTTGTCCCTCAAGTCACCGTGGAGTGACTAAACAATTGGACACCTTGCCTCATGATGGGTTAACGCGTGTCTCGATGCACATCCAAAGCATATTATTTTATTTCTCAACTATAGGCACATTAATGATTATATATTAATGTGACCATATTAGCCACTTATAAAGCTAACTTACTAAATTTACAGTTAACTTAAATTAATTAAGCTTACCCCATAAGCCGCTACCTCGGTCCTACGTCGAGACGTGACTCAAGGTATGTCCCCGCTTGTCTTAATGCCTATACACCCATATAAAATTGACTTAATAGTCTACACATATATAATACACTAGGCATACATCACAACAAAAATAAAATATACCTCAGCCGTTACCTCGGTCAATGGACATATCATTGTGTAGGTCCCACAGGTTAAGCCTGTTTGAGGAAGTAAACACGATTATAAATTTTGGACCGTTACAACTTATCTGGATTTCTTAATGGTTTTAGGTAACGTTAAAGATTCTGAAACCACTCAGAACAAAGCTCAGGGAATATGTCCAAAGTACGTGAAAGTCAGGGAAACATTGTGTAAGGCTTCGCAACCTACTTTGAGTTGGCTTGGTGTAAGTTAACCCTACAACGATCTTTACTATTGATTGAATATATTTGTATATGTGATTGTATCATAGTCTGCATTGCATTTTATCATTCTTGGTCATACATAAATAGAGAGAGTGAGGGGCTATGCTTGTTTCGGAGTCTGCTTTGCTTGAAACTTAGTTTCAATCCAGCCTCTACGTTGTCTAGTGAACCTAGCGGAGTTTAACATCGACAAGTTATATCTGCATTTCATGATCTCTTAATACTATCTCTATACTATTTTTTGGAAGTCGACATATGATCATAGTTAGGAGAAGCGAAAAAATGGATTGCATGTCATGTTAACGCATATATCTTATTGATTATTTGGAAATACAATTATATGTCTCCATGTATCAGACTAACAATTGCAGGAGTACTAATCAATGTAGGAATTTCCTTGCCTGACATCTTCGAGTTGTTTTTGATGATGACAAACTCCATATGATGACTAGGGAAGATTGGACAACACTCAAAGATTATGGTGATTGTTTTCACAAATTAAAGTAAATTCATGTTTTAAATTATTTATATATTTTGTTTTGGGATTCTTGAGGTGAATGTAGGATGTGAGTTTTTGTTGAATGGTTTTAAGAGTCTTATAAGTTAGTTTAAAACATGTTGAGAGGTTTATGTTTCAATCTCGATCTATTTCGGATTGTAAAGTTGTAATTAAGCTAGCGAAGACTTTAAGTTAGTTTATAAATTTAAATTTGTTACATATTGTGAACTGTGGGTAGTTGTGAGTCCTTGTCCTTCTAGGAATCCCCTCACTCCGCTGTCTATTAGGTGGAAATTTTCTGACATACCACTTTTAGTGGAGCACACCTGAGATTTTTACAAATATGAATATGATTTCTTAATTTGGTCTAATGGAACAAATCATGAATTGAGTTTTGTTGATGATATAATTTAGTTTTGGAGCCTTATTAGATATCGAAATAATTTTTATTTTGAGGTTAAAGTTGAAATAATGGATTAGACTGACTAAATTATCGGATAATTAAGATAATCTATGCTGATCAGTCGTCTTAATGAAGAAGGGGCTGATAGGAAACCAACGGGCGCATATGAGATAGATTCGCAAGCTACAATTATGGTATAACTATCCAATCTAAGCAATCAAATGGCGAAGCTTCAAACTAGACAACAAAGTTCGCAAGTACAGGTGATGCGTGCCGCAAGCATAACGGCTAGCTTGTTGTAATAGTGCAATCAACTTACGTTGATCACAGATATCGTCCTCAGGGAGTTTTTTTGCATTAGTTAATTACCTATTTAACTTTGAACTAGTGCTAATGAAATATCTTTTTAATTGGTTTTATACTAAACTAAACTAATCTAACAAATTAATTCAAAACTTACTATAACTCTTATATTAAGGATGTCGTAGTTCTTAACTTAATCTAGGTAAGTTAATAATATGCTTTTCGACCACTTTTACATCTTAATATGTTCTATGCAATGTCTAATTAGAATTAATAGATTTTCTTCAAATCCATTTTAACCTATTGTCGTGACAAAAGAAAAATTTTAATGTACAAACTAAACTCCATCTATAGGTGTGAATAACGTATGCTCCACATTGCTTTCAGCCCTAAATCTTTAGATTCATAAGCATTTAAGTTTATTATATGTGCCTCCCTAATCAACAACTACCTATCGATGTTTTGTATTTTAGGGTTGTACCATTCATGTTCGGATTAAAAGTTTCAATGGCCATGATAACTCCTAAAACTTAAGTTCATTAAACGCGTGATCAAGCTGTCTAAAGCCTCACGCTTAGAATTTATACAAATTCTAACCATTGCACTGTTTACAATCACTTTTTTATCATAATCAAAGCGCAGTATCCATACCATTGGATCTGTTGATCCTTAAGATCTTACACTTCATTGAAACACACATCACAATTCATCATGGAAATCATTGTAAATCATAGATGAATATAAATATTACATTCAATTAAACTAATGACACCAAACTTGAATTACAAATGTGAAGTCTTTAATGTTTACTTCACACAATACTTCTTAATACTCAAACTCAAAGTAAACCTTTGCTAAATTACTCTAATGGTGCTAATAATTGGTATGTGGGGAGTTTACCATGTCTTAATACCTATTTATACTGCCTAATAACAATTAGAAGTCGTACTTTACTATTTGACTTAAAATAAAACTCCAACTTTCTATTTTCCTCATATTTGGCGCTGTCACTAATGCCCTAGAGCCGCCACTGTGTGCATCTCTTTTGAGTTTTTGGTACCTCAGGCGCTATCATTGCATGTCTTGATGCGCCGTCCTTTGTGTACCACGACGTCAGACCTACAATGTTGATTTCTTAACTTCCTTTGGTCTTCCATGTCGTTCCTTTCTTTCTCATGTTGGCATTTCCTTCCCGCAGTATCACCATGTATAGCCACGACGTCAACCATGTTTTTATGGGTTTTTGTTATGTTTTTTCTTGTTTTTGCTCATTTCCTTCCTTTACACCTTAATTCCCTGAAAAATGGAATAATACCATGAATTAAATCTCATATAGGGATATTTACACTAATTATACTACTAAACTATCCCTATATATAAGTATAACTAATCACTTATCAAAACCCCAAAACTTAAGATTTTACACATCCTGAGCAAATGTGTATTCTACTAAGTCTCCTAGTAACTAGTTCTCATTCAATTTACATTGTTCATAGAGTATCATTTAATTCACTAAGTTTCAAGTTAACAATCCACTCAAGAGTTTTTTTGCAAAAAACTTAAAATTTCAAGACACGTAGCTTTAACAATACATATAACTTCACTTTCAAAGCACTAAAGTAAATTACAACCAAAACCATCATTACTCAAAAGTTTGTTTCATCTTAACACTCAAATAGCAAGTATACAATCTCATGATTTCTCATTAAGCTTAAAAATTCACAAATAAGCATAAATTAAACCTATCTTTGATAGACTTTACACTTCAAGAGTATATAGAATTTAACATAGTTGGAAATGAAACTTAACTCAACTAGTTACTCGTACTCGAGGTAAATATTTTATTTAAAGAGTTTTAGTTTACTTCCACCTTCTTTTCTTTATTTTTATTGTTCTCTCATTCTTCTTCTCCTTTTCATTTTTTATTCATTTTTTTCAGCCATCAAGTTCTCTGCTCCATTTCCTATAGAACTTGTGGGTTTCTATCATTTGCTTTCTTTTTCTAAAACTCTTGTTAGCACTTCTCACTTTCACTTAATCAAACAAGTTAACTCTAACTTTTAATTTACAATGCCTATTTCTTCCCCTCTTTGCACTAAGTCTTTATTTGATTTGTATTATCAAGTAAGATTCACACTTATTATAGAATCCTTAGAGATCTAACTTTTTCCACAAGAAGTGTTCTAGTTTCTTACTTTTGTTTCAAGTTCAAGTTCTTTCCTAACTCTAGGTTTCTAATCATGAAACCACACTGATGTTTGCTACATTTCATTATTTCTTATTCAAAAATTTAAAAAATTCTCTTGAATTTCATATCAACAAGATACTTATAATCTACTCATCCATAATTAAAGGCATGAACATGCAAATGAACTACTTATTCATTACATATTATTATATATAACCTAATCTATAGTACTTAAACATTCAAATTGTAAGAAAAATGAAAAATTTAAGCACTATCATACTTTCCTCCTTAACTGTTTCGAATTAAAAATTTAAACAATCATACCTGCAGTGTTTACCCTTATTTCTTAGGCTATCTTACCACTTCACATAATGTAGTATAATGTTGATGCCACAAAACTTAAACCAAACCTTGTCCTTTAGGTTTAAAAGTAAGACTAAAATATGAAAACACTAAAACACATAAATATATATAATAACACAAGTTAATAAAGTAAATTAAACATAGAATTGAAATAACTAAATAGTTAACAAAATATCCTGAAGGTAAAATAAATGGTATCAATGTCACTCTCATCTCCCTGGATCTAAAGGATTCCTATTACACTGATATTAGGACTACGTGTCAGCATCATCATTTGCATCATCAACTCCAGCATGGGATGGTGTCAATGGACACTCCCACCTTCCTGCTCCACACCAAATCTTAATCAAACATATAGTCTAGTGCTATTGGAAAGCCTAATGACCTATAAGTAGGTCTCATCCATCTACGCCTCTCATACCTAGCTAAATCCTTCTGATGATCGACAAATAACATGAAATTTTATTGCCTGTTCTGTCGGTATTGCCCTCTCCTCTCCATATCCTGCTCATATCTCAACACGACTACCTGGTAATGTGTCATGTCCTCTTGGTACTGTCTTCGCATCTCTACTATCCATAACTTCTTCTGTATTGGAGTCAAATCCTTTAGTAGTGAAACCTGGTGCCTGTCGTGGAAGAGGTGGAAATATTTCATGACCATCTAAGTCCTGCTCTCCAATCTCCGGGTCTACAAACTTATAGCCCTCGGCAAATCCTTGCTGCTGTTGCTCCTATTTTTTCATTTTCTTCCTCTTCTAGCTTTTGGGATAATTCTATTGTTGTTGTTGTTGTTGTTGTTGATGATGATGATGCTACTATTTTCTGATCCTCTTGCCTTTTGGCCAATAACTTAGCCCAAAGTCTAGCTCCCTCGTCCTTCTCTCTCTCTATTTCATTCTCGGAGTCTTGGTAACCAGGTGGTGATTTTAATGTGAGCATGAATGCTTCATCCATGGATGGTTGTGCCTCTATATCAAAATTTTCGTCATTTCTCAACCTCACTCTAGCCTTCAAGCACATATGAGTCAACAAGATAGGAGACATTAATTTGTTGTCTCTTTCTGACATGATTGGCACCCTTTGACTATTGTGGATGATCTCGCCGATGTTAATCTCCTCATTCTTTGTAATCTCATAAAGACAAGCTGCTTTAGTTTTGTTGATCTTGCCCTCATGAGAAATGGGGTATAGCAATGCAACAAAGAAATGTTGCCACGTTTTGTAAAATTTTCTAACGCTATTCTTCTTTATGTGCTTTGACACATTCTCAGCTCCCATGACTCATCCTTGTTGTCCTGAAACAACCAATGCATTCTCTATGACTCTAAAATGGTGTAGGTTATAGGGTGTCTCATATAACTTGGTCAGAAAAGTCTGTTTGGATCCATACAAACTTAAGTATCCAATCCATATATAGTATTAATCTCACGTCTAAAGGGAATAGAAATCCCTCTCACCTTTACTGGCTTATCATTTGCAGTGAACTTCATATTTGCATAAAACTCAAAAATAATCCCACTCACTCCTTTAACTTCATTCTTTCTATAATCTTGAGTAAGTTGCTCACAATTTTGTTGCTTGATAAAACTATTCACTCTATTATCGTACTTGGCTGGAAAACTAATCCCCCTTTCACAAATGAACTCCTTACATAAGACTTTTACAAATGAAAAACTTGGATTTAAAAGGTCTAGGCTCTTCTTCAGTGGAATTACTTGAGGTAGATGCCTCGAAATAATTTGCTCTAGTTTAGATAACTTTTTTCCTTGTTCTTGCCATTTCTTCAAATTTTAAACAACTAAACAACAACAATGCAATGCAACTCAGTCTTCAAATCACCTAAACATCAAAACTCATATCACACAGATCATACACATGCCAAATAATTAAAAATCATTAATTAAGTCTCCATGTGTAACATTAATGCTCAACATTCACAAAATCTTGCAAAACCAATCCTGCAACCTCAAATCCAAAACTTCATACAATATCATTAAAATTTCTAAATTCAAAACATACTAGACGAAATTGTAAATGTGCCTTAATGCCGAATTTATTTTGGTATAGAAAATTCCTCCAAATCTTTATTAATCCATGCCCTCTAACGTTTTTCACCAAATAGAACCCTAGCTCTCCTTGAAATCAAAACCCAAAAAATCAAAGCAATAGCTCTTCAATTTATGCAAATCCATAACGTACTTGCCTCTTTCACTCTCGATCACTAGGAACTCTTTTATCTCATTTGGAAATGATCAAACTTTAACTCTAGAGGGATGTATGCTTGGTGTTTATGGTAAGGTTTTAGTGCAAGTGTGAAGAATGGCGTAAAAACGGAGTTTAAACCCCTTAAAATGACATCGGCGCCGCCACTGCATCAATGATGTAGTGGGTGTTTTCTAATTTTATGCATGCTGCCATCTCAACGCCGAGGCTTATTCCCACGGCGCAATGGGTACTACCCATGGCATCGGCCTATATGCCAACATCCTCGTTTATAATCTTTCGCTAATTCTTCTCTGATGCTCCTCCGACTTTATGTATCACTCACATAAGGTATCGTGACCGCGTGAAATCCACGAAAATATAAAAGTTAATAAAATTTACTTTTTAGCTGCCCATGCACCTTACCTTTACCACTTTAAGCTCATTCACTATTTTTTATCATTAAATGGGTTAGCAAGACATTTTCATTCTGATGAATCATCACCCAGCAAATGGTCTTTCCTGCACATTCGACATAAATTTTTGAAAGTTAGAATTAAACTATGTTAATTGTAATTATTGACTAAATAACTAACTACTAACTAAAATTCAAAAACCCTTGGGTTGCCTCCCAGTAGCGATTAATTTAACGTTATTAGCCTAATGCCTTTTCACTTGTTTAGTCCAAGTAAGAAGCACCATCTGCAAATCAGAGATTATGATGTCATTCCCATTCGGGTGTACTTCTTCACCATCGACAAAGACAACCTTCTCTGCATCATCACCCTCATCGATACTCATCGTGATCTTTCTCTCACTTGTGTACAAGTTTGCTTTCGCAGTGTTTAAGAATGGCTGCCCAAGTATCACGGACACATCATCATCCATATTGTGGTTCTTGACCTCGAAATCCACTATGAATGTAAATCTAACCACTTTCACATGCACATTCAAAACTCTTCCTATAGTAGTATCAAGTTACCATTAGCTACTTACAAATTCATCATACCAGGACAATTGATCTTCAAGTTGGCATGCAACATGTATATTAGTAGCATGACTTTGAGTGAGGCTCCCATATTACATAAAAGTTTCTAAACCGGTGCCATCCAATGTTTATCGGTATGCTTATCCCTTCAAGATCTCTCATTTTGATAGGTTGAAGTCGCGAAATGAACTTGAGCTTTGGTTTTGGTTTCATTGCAACATTGCCTTGTGGGTATTCTTCGGAAGGTCCCTCATCTTTTTGCTTGGCCTTCCATTATTGCTTCCCCTTCTTCTTCTTTTTCAAGGCATTGATACTTTGTTTCTTGAAACCATCAAGCTCATCTTGCCTCACTTCCATGTTGTGCTCATGCATCTCTTCATACTTCATCATAGCCAAAATGTTGACTTTTTTTGGCTTGTACATCACTTGCTCTTGTCTTGGCTCAATTGTTGTTGTAGTGCTCATCATGAAAATAATACTCACATTCTCCTTGGGATTGGTGACACTGTTGCTAGGAAACTGTCATTCTTTTCTCGAATTCAATGTTATAACAAGCTGCCTAATTTATCTTTCTAAGTTCATGGCTTTCTTTATTCCTTCAATCTCTTTCTCATACTTCTCGAGGTGCTCTATTGCTAATGTCCATGGCTTGCAAATAATTTTCTATTGACTTTAATGAAATCATCTATTTGCTCTGCCCCAGCTTCCTTTATTGGACTTGTTACTCAAACCCTTGAAGTAACTAGTGCATTATCATGACTCTCATAAGTGAATTTTGGGTTGTTGTTGATGTATCCTTGATAAAATCGTTGAGGAGCCACTCATCTCGACTTGAAGTTGTTCCTGTAGCCTTAATTATTCCTGAAGTTAATTTCCTTATACTTTATTCCCTGCTTTGTGCTACTTATGGGCCTTGGTGTCCTATCTGAAGTTTTTGTCATTTGACTACTTAGATTTGATAACTGTGCCATAATAGTAGCTTGTGAGTCAATCTCGTAGATGCTTATTGGTTTCCTCACTGTGGAATGAGTACCGACTATAGAATTTTGAGACATAAAATCAAGGAGATCCGATGATCCATCCTCATCCTTGGTAAGTAGACAGCCACCTGTTGCGACATCTACTAGCATTCTCGTGTTGTGGTTCATCCTATAGTAGAAAATCTGGAGTTATGCCAATTTCATGTATCCGTGTCCCAGACATCTCATCAGCTTTTCTTTGAGTCTTTCTCAATCTTTGCCAAAAGGCTCATTGTCTTCGTACTTGAATCGATTAATCTCAAGTTTCCTTTCACCGATCTTCACTGGAAGAAAGAACTCGTAAAAAAATCTTTCATTGATTTCTGCCCATGAGGTCATACTCTATGCATTTAGCCCTTGGAACCAGAATTTGGCATTTTCACCCAATGAGAACAGGAAAAGTCGCATCTTGATCACCTCCTTTGTAACTCTAGTGATGTGCATGATGTCGCATTTCTTCAAGAAACTCTCAACATGTGCAACTGGATCTTTATTAGATAGCTTGTTAAACAAACTATTTTACACCATGTTTATCAAAGATGGTCTCAGTTGAAACTTGATGTGTTTGCTAGAAGCCTAATCACTTCATGTAAGTCTCCTAAATTTCTGGCTTCAAATAGTCACGAAGGCATCTATCTCTTTGCACTATATCCTGCACTACCAGATCATATGCTGGTGGTTGTTTCCATGGCCCTGTTGTTGGTTTCTCACTTACTCCTCAACCTTCTTGATTCCTTTTTTTTCCTTCCTTTGTTTGTTCTGTCTATCTTTGGGTAGTAAGGCACCAGATCCTTCTCTCTCTTGATCACGAATATCATCCAAAGGGAAAGGTTTTTGCACTAGTTCATTACTTATTTAACTTTGAACTATTGCTAAGGAAATCTTTTTTAATTGGTTTTATACTAAACTAAACTAATCTAATCAATCAATTCAAACTATACTTTAACTCTTATATTAAGGAAACCTTAGTTCACAACTTCACCTAGTTAATTTAATATTATGCTTTTCAACCACTTTTACATCTTAATATGTTGTATGCAATGCCAAATTAGAATAGATAGATTTCTTTCAAATCTACGTCAACCCATTGTCGTGATGAAAAAGGTTCTAATGTGTAAACCAAAACTCCACCTATTGGTGTTAATAACTTAAGCTCCACATTACTGTAAGTCTCGAATTTTTGGATTCATAACCAACTAAGTTTACTATCATTGCCTCCCTAATAAAAAACTATCTGTCGATATTGTGTATTTTACGATTATATCGTTCATGTTGGGATTAAAAGCTTCAATGGTCATGATAACTCATAAAACCTAAGTTCATTAAACACATGATCAATTTGTCTAAAGTATTACTCTCAAAATCAATACAAAAACCATTGCACTTTTTACAATCATTTTTTAATAATATTCAAAGCATAACATTCATACCATAAGATCCATTGATCCCTTAGACAAATAGACTACTCACACTTCATTGAAATATAAATATCATAATTTATCATGGAAATCTTTGTAAATCATATATGAATATAAATATTACCTTCAATTAAACCAATAAAGCCAAACTTGAGTTGCAAACATGAAGTCTTCAACGTTTACTACACACAATACTCCTTAATAATCAAACTCAAAGAAAACGTATGTTAAATTACTCTAATGGTGGTTAATAGTTTGTATATGGTAAGTTTACCATGTCTTAATACCTATTTATACTCCATAATAACAATTAGAAACCCTACTTTATAATTTAACTCAAAATAAAACTCCAACTTTCTATTTTCTCGTGTTTGGCACTGTCGCTAATGCTCCAACGCCGCCACTGTATGTATTTCTTTTGACTCCCTAGTACCTTGGCGTTGTCACTGCATGTCTCGACGCCGTTTCTTATACGTCATTGCGCCAGACCTCTAGTGCTGATTTCTTCACTTCCTTTGCTCTCCTACGCCGTGCCTTTCTTTTCCACATCGTCACCATGGATAGCCATGTCGCCATCCATGTTTTTATGGGTTTTTGCTCGGTTTCTTCTTGTTTTTGCTCATTTCATTCATTTACACCTTAATTCCCTGAAAATGCAATGATACCATGAATTAGAGCTCATATAGGTGCATTATACTAAATATAATACTAAACGTATATAAGTATAAATAATCACTTATCAGTTGGCTATACAATAATCCATTAATCGCTAAGCCATGTTGGTCAATTAAATGGACATGTAACAAGGAATGGAATATGAAGAAGTAAACTTTATGAACAACTAAGGCTATGGAAACAACTTCAGGCCGAAGGGAATGGCTCCTTAAAGATTTTATCAAGGATACAACAACAATAACCCAAACATCTCGTATGGAAATCTCAATAATGCATTGAAGTTACTTCCAGGTTTAGATTAACAAGTCCAATAAGGGAAGCTAGGACAAAGTGAGGAGATGACTTCATTGAAGTTAATTGTGAAACTTTTACATGCCATGAACATGAGCAATAGGGAACACCATGAGAAACACGAGAAAGAGATGGAAAATGTGAAGCAAGCCGTAAAAAAGATGGATGATGAGAGATCACAATCCTTTAAGAACTTAGAAAGATAGATTGGTCGGTTAGCCATTGCCTTGAATTCAAGGAAGGAAGAATAATTTTTGAGCAACACGATTACAATTCCAAGGAAAACCTTAGTAGTATCCACATTATGAGCACTACGACAATGAATGAGCCAAGACAAGAACAAGTGATGTACAAGCTAGAAAAGTCAACAATTTGGCTATGAGAAAGCATGAAGTGAGGCATGAGAATGCAATAGAAGTGAAGTAAGATGAACTTGAAGAACTCAAGCAACAACGAATCAATGCCTTGAAGAACAATAAGAAGGTGAAAAAACACTGTAAAGCTAAGCAAAAAGATAAAGGACCTTCTGAAGAAGCACCGAAAGGAAATAGCATCAAGGTAGTTCCTAGGAAGCTGGAAGTAAAGTTTAAGTTCGTATTAAGACTTTAACTGATCAAAATGAGAGATCCCGGAGAAATATGCATACCAATAAGTATAGATGGGTACCAATTTAGAAATGTCTTATGTGATATAAGAGCCTCACTCAATGTCATGCCAATAATGGACATGTTGTATGTCGATTTGAAGATCAATTGTCTCGATACAACAAGGTTGCAAGTATTTGATGACAAATTGAGACCACCTATAGGAAGTGTCTTGAATGTGCATTTGAAAGTAGGTAGATTTATGTTCATCGTGAATTTTGAGGTTATGGATCACAACATGGATGACGATGTGTTTATGATATTGGGAAGGCCATTCTTGAACACTGCCAATGCAAACTTGTACATAAAGAAGAAAAAATCACAATGAGTATCGACGACAATGATGATACTGAGAAGATAGTTTTGTTGATGGGGAAGAAGTACATAAAAATGGGAACATTATTATCTCTTATTTATAATTGGAGTATCTCGATTTAGACTCAGATTAAACCAGCGAAAATGCATCGGGCTAATGACGTTAAACTAAGCGCTATTGTGAGGCAGCCTAAAAGTTTTTTAAATTTCAAGTTTTTCAATTTTAGTTAGTCAAGTAATTAATTAGTTATTTATTTTAGCTAAGGAAAATTCAAACATAATGGTTTTCTAACTTTTGAAGATTTTTGTTAAATCTATAGGTAAGACCATTTGTCGAGTGACGATTTATCAGAATGGAAATGTCTCGATAAACTTAGTAAAGATCGTAAAATAGTAAATGAGTTAAAGTGGCAAAGGTGAGGTCCATGGGAGATTTTTTTATACGTGCATGGATTTGACGCGATCATGACATCTTGTGTTCTAATACACAAATTCAAGAAAGCATCAAATAGGAATTAATGAGAAATATATGCAAAAACATGGACATATAGGTCAACGCCGAGTGCGCAAACACACGGTGCCATTGGTAATAAGCACGATGCCATTAGGGCGCCATGAAGTGCACATCAATCCCTCACAGTAGTGTCAACGCCGTCGTGGTGTTGTCATGGCACTGTACCTAATAAGGCACGACGCCAATGTCGAAGAATGGGTTTTAAACTCCATTTTCACTATATTTTTCACACTTGCATTCAATTCCAACTAGAACCAACCAAGCATACATCCCTCTAGAACCTATGATTAATCATTTCTAAGTAAGAAAAGAGATTTCCTAGTGATAGAGAGTGAAAGGAGAGAGTGCATTGTGGAATTGCACAAAGTGGAGAGCTAGGGCATTTATTTGGGCAAAAAAAATTCAAGAGAGCATTAGGGTTTAGCAAAGTGAGATGGATTGGGTTGATAAAGGCTTGTTCTACATCGAAAAATAGTCTGACATTGAGGTAATTTACAATTTCATTAGTTATGCTTTGAAAATTTTAGAAATTTTGATGAAATTGTATGAATTGTGGATATAGGGTTGTGGGATAGGAATTTCAAGTTGTGTGAATATTGAGCATTAATATAACTTATGAAGACCTAAATTATGTTTTTTTGCATTATTTGGCTTGTGAATAATCCTTATGATATAAATATTGATTTTTAGGTGATTTCAAAACCTTTAGTGCTAGTTGCTAGTTGTGTTTATGTGTAAATTTTGAAGAAAATGTCAAGAACAAGGAGGTAAATGAGTTTAGTGAATCAAGTGAGAGAAAATGAGTTTAAGTTATCAACCTTAAGATACCCCAATGAGGAGGAACCTAGGCCATTTAAGTCGAAGTACTTCATTAGTAGAGAGGATAAGGATAGATACAAGGATATTGAGCATAGAGAATTCATTTGCGAGAGAGGAACTAATCTACCGACTAAGTATGATAAACGAGTGAACAACTTCATTAAGCAAAAAAATTGAGAATATTTCACTCAAGACTATAAAGGAAATGAAGTTAGAGGAGTGAGTGAAATTACGTATGAATTTTATGCCAATGCCAAGTTTACCAGGAAAAATGAGCTAGTGAAAGTGAGAAGGGTTTTTGTACCCTTTAATAAACGAAAATTAATAGCATCTATGGATTGGAGCACTTGAGTATGGTTGGAGCCGACCAAAGTTTCCTAGATAATCTATATTAGAAACCCTATAACCTATATCCTTTTAGAGCTACAAAGCGAGCATTGGTTGTTCAAGGACAACAAGGTTGGGTAATGGGAGCTGAGAATCTGCCTAATTACATTAAGAAGGGGGAGTGTGAGGAAAGTCTACTGAATGTGACAACATTTTCTTGTTGCTTCTTTATACTCCACCACTCAGCATGGAGAGATCAACAAAGCCAAATGCGACTTATTTATTTGAGATCATAAAGAATGAGGAGATCAATGTTGGTGAGATTATATACAACAATTTGAGGGAGTTAATATGTCAGAACAAGAAAAAAATTGTTGTTTCCAATTTCGATCACTCATATGTTCTTGAAGGCCAGAGTGAAATTGATTAGAGAAGAAGAATTCGATATTAAGGCCCAAGCAACCATGGATGAGGCATTTATGCTCACACAAAAACCCTCACCTAGTTATCAACACTCCGACAATGAGAGGGAAAGAGGGAAAGGAAACAAATTTGAGGTGAGTTGTTGGCCAAGCAGGAAAAGGATAACGTAGCAACAACGAAGTTAGCCTAAAAACTATAAGAGGAAGGATATGGAGAGGAGAAGGAGCAACATCAGGGATTCGCTAAGGGTTACGAGTTTTTAGACCCACATTTTGGAGAGCATGAATCGGATGGCCTTGAAGTTTTTCTACCACTTCCTCTACCACAGTTACTAGTACCATCACCAGAGGACTTGACTCTATGACAACAGAGGCTGTAGATTGCTGAGAATAGAAGATAATACCAAGAGGACATGGCTTTGTATTAGGGAGCCTTGTTGATATATGAACAAGATAAGCAGAGGAGAATGCAAGACCAACTGAACATGTAGAGAACTTCATGTTGTTTACCGATAATCACAGAAACATAGCTAGATATAAGAAGAGCAGATGGTGAGACCTAATGATAGGTTTTTTGGCTTTCCAGCAGCTCTAAACTATATGTTTGTTCCAGATTTGGTGTAGAGCAAGAGGATGGAACGTCCATTAACACCATCCTATGCTGGAGCTGATGATGATGATGATGCACAATTGTGAAGTCAAAGTCTTAGGATTTATGTAGACCTAGGGAGATGATATACATTGATACTAATTCAATTTACAAATGAGATATTTTTGTTAACTATTTATTTGTTTAAATTATATGTGTAGTTTATTATTTTATATATCTTGTGTTGTTATTATTATGTTTGGGTTTTATTATTTTCATGTTTCAGGCTTATTTTTAAACCTTGAGGATAAGGTTTGGTTTAAGTTTGGGGGCATCAATACTACACTATGGGAAGTGGTAAGAAATGATGAAATAAGGATTGGGGATGAGGTTTGGTTTAAGTTTGGGGGTATCAAGACTACACTATGGGAAGTGGTAAGAAATTATGAAATATAGATAAACACTGCAGGTATGATCGTACAATTTTATTTTTGAAGCAGTTAAAAAGGAAAGCATGGTAGTGTATTATTTTTTCCTTTTACTTATTATTTGAACATGTTTAGGTAGTATAGATTAGGTTATATATAGCAATATGTAATGAATAAGTAGTTAATTTGCATGTTCATGCCTTTAATTGAGGATGAGTAAAATACAAGTGTCTGGTTGATATGAACCTTAAGAGAGTGTTTTAAATTTCTGAAGAAAATATGAAATGTAGCAAACCATGGTATGATTTCATGATTAGAAACCTAGAGTTAAGGAAAACCATGAACTTGGAAAAAAAGAAAGAAGAGTAGTACAACACTTCTTATGGAAAAAGTTAGATTTTTAAGGAATTATATAATAAGTGTGAATCTTACTTGAATATAAAAAATAAATAAAGACTTAGCTCAAATAGGGGAAGAAATATGCATTTTCAATGAAAATTTGATTATAACTTGCTTGATAAAGTGAAAATGAGAAGTGTTAATAAGAGTTTTAGAAATAAAAATAAAGAGTCCCACAAGTTCTATAGGAAAATGAGTAGAGAACTTGATGGTTAGAAAAAATGAGGAAAAATGGAGTCCATAGGAAAAAGATTTGGGATCGCGAAATAAAAAATAAAAGGAGAAGAAGAAAAGAAAAGAAAGATAAAAATAAAGAATAGAAGACAGAAGTTAGAATAAAACTTTTCAAATAAAAAACTTAGCTTGAGCTCTAGTAGCTTGATTGAGTTAAGTTTTTTTTCGAACTATAATAAGTCAAATAGACTCTTTAAGTGCTAAAGTCTACCAAAATTAGTTTGATTTATGCTTATTTGTGAATTCTTGAGCTTAATGAGAAATCTTGAGATTGTACACTTACTACTTGAGTGTCGAGGTGAAACAAACTTGTGAGTAGTGATGGTTTTGGTTATGATCTACTTTTATGTTTTGAAAGTGAATTGTATGTATTATTAAAGCTATATCTTGAAGATATAGTTTTTCGCAAAGAAAAACTCTTGAGTAGATTATTAACTTGAGACTTAATTGAATTAAAGTACACTCAATGAATGATGTAAAATGAATGTGAACTAGAGTGATAGGAGTAATAAGGATACTCAGTAAAATATACTTTTACTTGGGTTGTGGAAAATTTTAAGTTTGGGGGTATTTGATAAGTTATTATTTAGATTTATATATAGGGTTAATTTAGTAGTATATTTAGTATAAATATCCCAAATGAGCTTAAATTGATGCTATTTATGTATTTTTCAGGTACACAAGGCTTAAAGGAAGGAAATGAGTGAATTTGAGGAAAAGGAGCTCAAACACACTATAACGAGGCTGACGTCGTGGCACATAAGTGTGACTCCATAGGAAGGATGGTGCATAGTGTGGGAGAAGAAGCCATAGCACCAAGGATCAAGGAAGAGAAGAAAAAAGAACAAGTATGACTAGCGCAGTCACGGCGCCGTGAAGGTCAAGGGACGAAGTCGGGGACAAATAGAGACAAACTCAAGACTACTGAATGGATCATTTGCACATAAAGAGATCGATGTATTGGCGATGTTGTGGGTTTGTAAATGCAGTAGTAGGACTTAAGTGACCACTGAGATGAGAAGAGAATAAAAGTAGAGTTCTATTTCGGATGAAATTGTCAAGTAGGGTTACTAATTTTTTTCAAATATTTTTAGGGAGTATAAATAGATACTAGAACATAGTAAACTCACCAATTACAATGGATTAGCCACCATTAACATAGCATAGGTTTACTTTATTCTTGAGTATTAAGAAGATTTGTGAAGAGAAGACATTGAAGACTCACGTGGAGTGATTCGGGTATTTTTTGTATTGATTTAATTAAAGATATTTGTTTTGATTTTTTATTTCAATGAATACCACTACGTGCATGTTTGTTTTAATGAAGTGTGAGTAGTTTATTAATCTTAGGTATCAATGGATCGAATGGTATGAATGTTATGCTATAAACACGAATAGATTAGAATGAATAAAAAGTGCAATGGTTAGAATTTTTATTGATTCTGAACGTAATGTTATGAACATCTCGATTACGTGTTTGTTGATATTAGGTTTTAGAAGTTATCAAGACCATTGAAGCTTTTAAATCGGATATGGATAGTACAACTATAAAATATACAACATTGAGCGATAGTTATTGATTTAGGAGGCCCAAATAGTAAACTTAATTGGTTATTAATCTAAGGATTTGAAACATTAGAGCGATGTGGAGCTTATGTTATTCACACTAATAAGCGATTATTTATACTTATATGTAGGGTTAGTTTAGTAGTATATTTAGTATAAATATCCTTATATGATCTCTAATTCATAATATTATTGTATTTTCAGGGAATTAAGGTGTAAAGGAAGGAAATGAGCAAATTGTTGGGGCATGTACCCTAGGTCAATCTACAAACATTATTTATCTTATAATTTTAGTCAATAAAATTAAGGTTTTCATTTGATGTTTTATTATAAGCGATTGCATGTTTACCTTATAATATGATCCATGGGTATTTGTTGAAATATCATAAATGTCCCTAGTCGGTCATTATACCGGGAACTATAATGAATTGAGACTAGTGTGAATCTTAACTGATGGTCATGTGATGATCATGCGTTTAAGGATAGGAATTGAGATCATGAGTACTTGTTATGGACCAAGGTACTGGACCGACCCGCTATGAGAACACCACATCGATTAAGTCATATGTGTTACTCATGATAGATATATCATTTAGTCATTCAACTTGATATTACCATAGACTTCAATATTATGAGCATGGTAATTTGACACAAACAACTGTTGTCTTTAACTAGACGATTATAAAGACTGTGATTGGTTACCATGTGAATAATATGCGAAGGTACACATCAAGATAAAATTTGTCTCTCTCATATAGAGAGAAATATCAGTGGATCCATCGATATGCTAGACTGTTAAGTAGCCAAGTCCAAATGAATTGATATAATCAATGTCACTTAGATGTTTTCAGTATACCTAAAGATCGAGACTAGTACGATTGAACATTAAAGGTGACTTTCCATACCTTATGTTTAATCAAAGGATATCGTACAACAAAAGGATATGATATATGTTATTCATTAGGTTTATGATTTTGATATTCATGCTGCTTGGGTAGTCATAATGTCTTGCTAGAGATCGCTTACGACTTGTGTACCAAAATGGTTTTGGTTCACTGCCAACGACGCATGAACCTATCGGGTCGCAAACAAAGAATAGCTTTGCACAATTTCAATTGGATTAGAGTAATGATTTTTATATGATAAAACTCATGACATTAAAGCCTTAACAATTTGTTATATGATAACTTATTAATAGTGGGGTGTGTGTAATTTACTTGAATTGCTTAAATAAAAGAAGTTGTATTACAAATATGTCTTTTAAGTAAGCTTATCTACACATATAAATATAGGTCGAAACCCCAAAATGAAATAAGATTTTTGTTTTTGTTATTTTTGAGTTTTCCAGATTTTAGGAGAGAATGAAAAACGTTTTCTATCTCTTATTGGGCTAACACTCAAAATCATGGGCATTGTTTACATGTGGATTTTCAATATAGGACGCACACTTGAACGTCTTGAAAGTCGAACAATCAGAGAAAGAAATCATAGATTAAGGTATTGTTTACTTTTGTAGATCTAGTTTAATGAAACTTATTTTTGATCATGTTAGTGTTTTTCAAAAATGTTTTGAATTTTTGCTGTGTATGAGCCCTAAATCCCAACAGAAAATGAGAAGAGATAGAGCGAAAACTTCTGAAAACATGGTTGGCAGCGTGGCTACACATGTTGATGTTGTGGGAAGGAAATGCACAGCGTAGAAATGAAATGCATGACGTAGGAGAGATAAGAAATTGAAGAAATAAATAGTAGAGGTTCGACATAGTGGTGGTAATGTGGCACACAAGGGATGGCGTCGAGACATACAATGACATCGTCGAGGTACCAAGGAGTCAAAAGAGATGCACACACTGGTGGCGCAGTGGCAGCATCGTGGCTTACACACACGGCACATGGGCATTAGTGACGGTGCTAAACATGAAGAAAATAGAAAGTTGAAATCTTACTTCGAGTTAAATTGGAAAATAAGGTTTCTAATTGCTATTAAGGAGTATAAATAGGTATTAAGACGTAGTAAACTCATCACATACCAACTATTAGCCACCATTAGAGTAATTTATCATAAGTTTACTTTTAGTTTGAGTATTAAATAGTTTATGTGAAGAATTTGCAATTCAGTTTTGGTTTCATTGGATTAATTGAAGGTAATATTTATATTCATCTCTGATTTGCAATGATTTCCATGATGAATTGTGATATGTGTGTTTCAATGAAGTGTGAGTAGTCTATTTATCTTTGAGATTGATGGATATTGTATGAATGTTATGCTTTGAATATGAGTAAAAAGTGATTGTAAAAAATGCAATGGTTAGAATTTATATTGATTCTAGCGTAATGCTTTAGAAATCTTGATCATGTGTTTAATAAACTTAAGTTTTAGTTGAATTATGGCCATTGAAGCTTTTAATTTGGATATGAATGGTACAACTGTAAAGTATACAACATCGATAGATAGTTGTTGATTAGGGAGACACGGATAGTAAACTTAGTTTATTATGAATCTAAAGATTTAGGACTTAAAGCAATGTGGAGCTTACATTATTCACACCGATATTTGGAGTTCTAGTTTGCACATTAAAATCTTTTCCGTCACGATAGTGGGTTAAAGTGGATTTGAAGAAAATCTGTTTATTCTAATTAGGCATTGCACACAACATATTAAAATGTAAAAGGGATTAAAAAACATAGTATTAAATTACATAGGTGAAGTTGTGAACTAAGATATCCTTAATATAAGAGTTAAAATAAAGTTTAAGTTGATTTGTTAGATAGTTTAGTTTAGTATAGAACCAACTAAAAGAGATTGCCTTAGCAATAATTCAAAGTTAAATAGGTAATTAACTAGTGCAAAAACCTTTCCCTGAGGACGATATCCATGATTAACGTAAGTTGATTGCACTATTACTACAAGCTTGCTATTATACTTATGGCACACATCAAGTTTTTTATACTGTTGCGAGGATAGGTACCCATTAGTATTACTTATTTAGTTTGAAAAGTTGCAAAGTATTATTTTAAGTACTTTACTTTTAAGTTCATAAAAAATATAGGCTTTAGTTTTGAGTTTTGCTTTATGCACTTGATCTTTGTGTGTTTTCTTCTCAGGAATAATTAATGCATGTGTGGCAAGGTAAAGAAGGACCTAGTGCCTTACGACCCGGAGATGGACAAAATGAACAAAGGAAAGAAAAAAAAAAGGAACTAAGATGGCAAAGGAGCAAGCGAGAACCAACAACAGGCCTGCGGGAATAACCAACTCGCACGCGACCTGGTAGTGCAGGATAGAGTGCGAGGAAAGAGATGCCTTCATGACTATTTGAAGCCAGAAGGTCATGAGACTTACAACGGAGTGATGAGGCTTCTAGCTAACACTATCGAGTTTGAATTGAGATTACCTCTGATACACATGGTGCAAATTAATCTGTTTAATGGCTTATCTAATGAAGATCTAGTTGCACATGTTGATAATTTCTTAGAGAAGGGTGACATCGTACACATCACTGGAGTTGCAAATGAGATGATTAGGATGCAACTTTTCCCATTCTTATTGGGTGAAAAAGTCAAATCCTAGTTCCAAGGGCTGAATGCAGGAAGTATGACCTCATGGGTAGAAATCAATGAAATATTTCTTGACAAGTTCTTTCCCCAGTGAAGGTCAGCAAAAGGAAACTTAAGATTAATCTAATCAAGCAGGTAGGCACCAAGTATCTTGGCGAGGCTTGAGAAAGATTCAAAGAGTTGCTAAGGATATGTTTGGGACACAGATACCTGAAATGGGCACAACTTCTGATTTTCTACTATGGGATGAACTACAACACAAAAATGCTAGTAGATGTTGCGACAGATGGCTCTCTACTTACCAAAGATTATGATGGAGCACTAGATCACCTCGATCTTATGTCTTAAAACTCTACAACCGGTACTTGTTCCACAGTGAGGAAAATAGCAAGCGTATACGAGATTGACTCATAAGCTACAATTATGGTACATCTATCAAATCTGAGCTACCAAATGAAAAAACTTCAGATAGGACACCAAGGTTTACAAGTAACACAACAACTCATTAATCACTAAGACATGGTGGTTAATCAAACAGACATACAACAGGGAATGGAGTTTGACGACATCAACTTCATGAACAATTAAGGCTACGTGAAAAACTTTAAGTCGAGAGGAGTAGCACTTTTACAGTTTTATCAAAGATACAACAATAACATTCTGAACTTCTCTTATGGAAATCTTGATAATGCATTGAAATTACCTCAAGAGTTCGAGCAAGAAGTCTAACATGGCAAGCTGGGGCAAAGTGAAAAGATGATGTCACGAAAGTAAATACAGGCATATTTGCAAGCCATGGATATGAGAAATAGAGAACGCCATGATAACCACGAGAAATAGATGGAAGGAATAAAGCAAGCCAATAAGAGGATGGATAATGAGCAATCACAATGCATCAAGAACTTAGCAAGACAAATTAGTCAACTTGCTATAGTCTTGAACTCGAGAAAAGAAGGGCAGCTTCCTAGCAACACTATTACCGATACTAAGGAGAATGTAAGTGTTATTTGTATGATGAGCACTATGGCAACAAAGGAGCCAAGACAAGAACAAGTGATGTATAAGCCAAAAAAGTCAACACTTTGGCTATGATGAAGCATGAATAGATGCATGAACATAAAACGAAAATGAGACAAGATGAGCTTGATGATTTCGAGAAACAAAGTATGATTGCCTTAAAAAAAGGAAACAATATAGAAAGCCAAGCAAAAAGACGAGGGACCTTCCGAAGAAGACCCATAATGCAATGACATCAAGTTGGTTCCAAAGAAATCGGAACCAAAGCTCAAGTTCATCCCACGACTTCAACCTATCAAAGGGAGAGATCTTGGAGAGATAAGCATACCGATAAATTTTGATAGACACTGGTTTAGAAACATTTTATGTGATACGAGAGCTTCAATCAATGAAAGATTTCTTGACAAGTTCTTTCCCCTAGTAAAGGTCAACGAAATGAAACTTGGGATTAATCAGTTCAAGTAGGAAAACATCGAGTCTCTCGGCGAGGCTTGAGAATGATTCAAAAAGATGCCTAGGAGATATCCGGGACACAGATACGTGAAATGGACACAACTCTAGATTTTTACTATGGAATAAACCACAAAACGAGAACACTAGTAGGTATCGTGGCTGGTGGCTCTCTACATACCAAAGATGAGGATGGAGCATTGGATCTCCTTAATCTTATGTCTTAAGATTCTACAGCTAATACTCATTCCACAATGAGGAAACTAGCAAGTGTCTATGAGATTGACTTACAAGCTGCAATTATGGCACATCTATCAAATCTGAGTAGTCAAATTGCAAAACTCCAAATAAGACACCAAGGTCCACAAGTAGCAGAACAACCCATTAATCGCCAAATCATGGTGGTTAACCAAACATGCATACAACATGGACTATAGTATAAGGACATCAACTTTATGAACAATCAAGGCTATGAAAATAATTTTAGGCCGAGAGGAGTGGCTCTTCAATGATTTTATCAATGATATAACAACAACCCAAGCTTCTCTTATGGAAATCCTAATAATGCACTGAAGTTACCTCAAGGGTTCAAGCAACAAGTCCATAATGGAAAGCTGGGATAGAGTGAAGAGATGACACATTAAAGTTAATAGAGAATTATTTGCAAGCCATAGACATGAGCAATACAGAGCATCATGAGAAGCACAAGAAAGAGATGGAAGGAATAAAGCAAGCCATGAAGAGGATGGATAATGAGCAATTACAATCCGTTAAGAACTTAGAACGACAAATCGGTTAACTTGCTATAGCTTGAACTTGAGAAAATAAGGGTAATTTCCTAGCAACACCATTACTAATCCCAAAGAGAACGTGAGTGCTATTCGCATGATTAGCTCTACAAAAACAAATGAGCCAAGACAAGAACAAGTGATGTACAAGTCAAAAAAGTTATCAATTTGGCTATGATGAACCATGAAGAGATGCATGAGCACGACACGGAAGTGAGGCAAGATGAGCTTGATGGTTTTAAGAAACAAAGTATCAATGCCTTGAAGAAGAAAAAAATGAAGCAACAATGGAGAGCCAAGCCAAAAAATGAAGGACTTTTCAAAGAAGACCTACAAGGCAATGACATCAAGTTGGTTCCAAAGAAACTGGAACTAAAGCTCAAGTTCATCCCATGAATTCAACCTATCATAAAGAGAGATCTTGGAGAGAAACATATTGATAAACATTGACGGACACCAGTTTAGAAACATTTCATGTGATACGGGAGCCTCTGTCAATGTCATACCACTAACGGATATGTTGCGCTGACTTGAAGATAAATTGTCTTGATATTACAAATTTGCAAGTAGCTAATGATAACTTAATACCTACCACATGAAGAATCTTGAATGTGCATGTGAACATAGGTAGATTCACATTCATTGCGGATTTCGAGGTCATGAACTACAACTTGGACGATAATGTGTCTTTGATACTTGGGCAACCATTTTTGAACAATGCTAAAGTGAAATAGTTTACAAGAGAGAGGAATATCATAATGAGTACAACAATGATGCTAAGAAGGTTTTCTTTGTCAATGGTGAAGAAGTACATCCGAACATGAATGACATCATAATCTCCAATTTGCAAATGGAGCATCTCAATTTAGACTTGGACTAGACAAGCGAAAATACGTCAGTTTAATGACGTTAAATTAAGCGTCTGGGAAGCAGCCCATGGGTTTTTAAATTTCAGTTAGTAGTTAGTTATTTAGTTCAGTAATTACAATTAACAAGTTTAAAATTTTAACTTTCCAAAATTTGTATCGAATGTACAGGAAAGACCATTTGTCGGGTGATGATTCATTGGAATGGAAATGTCTCGCTAACTTATTAAAGAGCAAAAAACTATTAAGGTGTTCAAAGTAGAGAAAGTAAGGTGCATGTGCAAATCAAAGGTAAAATTTATTATTTTTTATATTTTCATGGATTTCATGCAATCACGCCACCTTATGTGAAAGATACACAAATTCGGAGGACCGCCAGAGAATAATTAGTGAGAAATATACACAAAATACATTGGCAGATGGGTCGACACCATCCGTATTACCCATGACAATGTGGGAATAGGCCATAATGTTAAGATGGCACCAAGCATAAAATAGAAAAACACCTACTACGTCCTTAGCGCAATGGCTGTGCTGTCACGACACCGTGCATGTAAATAGGGCTGGCAAAAATTCGGGACCGGACATAAACGAGACCGGACACCCATTTCTATAATGATTAAATTTGGTGCCCAGACCCGGTCCCGTTTTTGAAACGGGCAATTTGTTTTTGTCCAGTCTCGTATGTTTGTAAAACATACGGCTCCCGTTTTGTCCGCTTTTTATTTTTAAATATGATTAAATATTTTATTTATCAATTATTTTTTTAAAAAAAAACCCCTCAACTACAACTTACAATTCTACAAGTCACCAATTACCAAAAAATAAATACATAACATCACAAGAAACATATTTTAATTTATTGAACAACAACATCATCAAATCAGCAAGTGAGAAAATAAATTTGAAACAAATTTTAGAAAAATCAAACAAGAAACCTGGATTGGATATGAATGGAGAATGAGTTGAAAAAATTTACATTAAGAGCAGAGAGATGAGTGGGCTGTGGGCACAAGCCGCACAGTTGTGGCGGAGTGGTGAGGGGTGGCGGCAGTCGCCAGCGACACCCGACTAGCCGTGCGCTGCTCTGCTGCGGAGTGCGGAGAACGGAGCTCTGGACAGTCGCCGATGCCAGACGAGGCTGAGAGGAGAGGCAGCGACGAGTGAGAGCTGGAAGGAAAGGGTGATGGGCCGACCGTCGACGGCAAGGGTGAGGCGGTGAGGCCGCATAGCCGGTGAGGTCGAGGCCGCATAGGCGGTGCCACGGTGGCGACTGGCGAGCGCGAGACGGCGAGATGGTGGCGACGGCGAGTCTGGCGAGTGGCGACTGGTAGATGGTAGCTTAGCACGCCGGATTATTTTGGAGGGTGGGAGAGGCAGAGCCGCTGCCGCAAAAGGTTTGCCGATTTGGTGAGAGAGAGTCGAGAGACCGTGAGAGAGATAGTGAGACGACGAGCGCGAGACGGCGAGTCTGGCGACGGCGAGAGGGTGGAGAGGGTGGGAGAGGATTTGCCGGTTTGGTGAGAGAGAGTCGAGAGAGCGTGAGACGGTGAGAGTTTGAGAGAGGCGACAGAGTTGTAAATCGGGAGGTGAGATGTGAGTGTGAGAGTGAAATTAGGTTAATTTCACAGTGAAATTAGGTTAATTTCACAGTGAAATTACCTATATGCCCTTCAAATTAATTACTAAATGGGCACTCTTTTTTTAAAATTTTTGCCCTGACCCGGTCCTGTATTTTTAAACGGACATAAAACATTGTTCAGACCCGTATGTTTGCCAAAAAAATATTGCTCGGTCCTGTTTAAAACGGGACCGAACAAAATGGACCAAACAGGACCAGGCACATTTTGCCAGCCCTACTTGTAAAACACGGTGGGGGGTTGTTTAAGGGGTTTAAACCCCATTTTTACCACATTCTTCACATTTGCACTAAAACCCTACCACAACCACCAAGCATACATCCTTCTAGAGCTATAGTTTGATCATTTCAAAGCGAGATGAGAGAGTTCCTAGCGATTGAGAATGAAAGAGGCATGTATATTGTGGATTTGCACAAGTTCAAGAACTAAGACTTGGATTTTTGGATTTTAAGTTCAAGAAAAGCTAGGGTTCTAGTTAGTGAGAAAAACTTGAGGGATCGGATTGAAAAAGACTTGGAGGAGTGTTCTACACTGAAAATAAATATGGCATTAATGCACATTTACAATTTCATCTAGTATGTTTTGAATTTTGAAAGTTTTGATGATATTGTATGAAATTGTAGATTGGAGGTTGTAGGATTGATTTTTCAAGATTGTGTGAATGTTTAGCATTAATGTTACCTATGGAGATTTAGTTGATATTTTTGCATTATTTAGCTTGTGCATGATCCGTGTGATATGAATTTTAATTTTTTAGGTGATTTGAAGACCGAGTTGCATTGCATCGTTATTTTCTAGTTGTTTGAAATTGAAAGAAATGGCAAGAACAAGGAAACAAGTTAGCCAAATTATAGCAAATGATTTTAAGACATCTACCTTAAGAAATCATAATGAATAAGAGCCTAGACCTTTTAAATCCAAATTTTTCATTAGTAGAGAAGTCAAGTACCGATATGAGAAAATCCTACGTAGGGAGTTCATTTGTGAAAGGGGATTAAGTCAAGCACGAAACTATGGTGAAACATTTCATCAAGCAACGAAATTAGGAGAAACTCACTCAAGATTATAGAAATAATGAAGTTAAAGCAGTGAGTGAGATTGTTTTTAAGTTTTATGCTAATGCAAAGTTCACTGCAAAGGATGAGCCAATAAAGGTGAGAGGGGTTTTTGTTCCCTTTAATAGATGTGAGATCAATACTATCTATGAGTTGGAGTACTTAAGTTTGTATGGATACAAATCAAATTTCTCGCCTAAGTTATAAGAGATTCCTTATAACCTATACTTGTATAGAGGCATAGAGAATGCATTGGTTATTCCAGGACAACAAGTATGGGTCATGTGAGATGAGAATGTGCCAAAGCACATAAAAGAGGGGAGTGTTAGAAAAGTTTATAGAATGCAGAAATATTTTCTTGTTGCGTCACTATACCCCACCTCTCAGCAGGGCAAGATCGACAAGCCAAAAGTGACTTATCATTATTAGATTACAAAGAATGGGGAGCTCAACATCGATAAGATCATCTACAAAAGTACGAGGGTGTTAATCATGTCGGAAAGGACAACAAATTATTTTTTCCTATCTTGATTACTCAGATGTGCTTGAAGGCTGGAGTGAGGTTGAGAAATGATGAAGAATTCGATATAGAGGCCCAACCAAAAATAGATGAATCATTCACGCTCACATTGAAATCATGACCTGATTACCAAGACTCCGAGGAGGAAAAAGTGGGTCGAGTGAGCTAGACTTGAGGCCGAGTTGTTGGTCAAAAGGCAGGAGGATCAGGCAGCAACATCTGTAAAATTAGCCCAAGAGCTTGAAGAGGAAGAAAATGTAGAAGAGGAGGAGCAACAATAGCTGGGATTTGTTAAGGCTATGAGTTTATAGACCCAAAGATTGGACGACATGACTTAAAAGGTCCTGAAGTCTTTCCACCACCTCCATAACCACATGCACTAGTACAACTACCAGAGGACTTGACTCCAAAACGGCGAAGGCTGTGGATATCAGAGATGCATAGATAATACCACGAGGTAAGGATGCATTACCAGACAGCTGTGTTTAGATATAAGCAGGATATGGAGAGGAGAGAGTAATATCGACGGAATGGGCAGCAAAATTTCATATTGTTTGTCTATAATTGGACTAAGCTAGGTATGAGAGAAGCAGATGAATGAGGCCAACTGATAAGTCATTAGGCTTTCCAGTATCACCGAATTACTTGTTTGATCAGGATTTAGTGCAACGCAGGAAGGTGGAGTATCCATTAACACCATCTCACGTTGGAATTGATGATGTTGATGATGATAACTCGCAGTCCTAAGGTCAGTGTAATATGAATCCTTTAGACCTAGGGAGATGAAAGTGACATTGATACTATTGATTTTCACATTTGGGAGATTTGTTAACTACTTAGTTATTTCAATTCTACGTTTAGCCTACTTTATTATAACTTGCGTTACTATATATGTTAGTGTGTTTTAGTGTTTTCGTGTTTCAGGCTTACTTTTAAACTTTGAGGACAAGGTTTGGGGGCATTGACACTACACTACACTATGTGAAATGATAAGATAAGCTGAGATATAAGGATAAAAACTGCAAGTATGATCATTTAAAATTTTAATTTGAAGCAGTTAAGGAGGAAAGTATGGTAGTGTATAAATTTTTTAATTTTTCTCACTATATGAAAGTTTAAGCAGTATAAATTAGGTTATATATAGTAATATGTAATGAATAAATAATTCATTTGCATGTTTATGCCTTTAATTGTGGATGATTAGATTACAAGTATCATGTTAGTATGAAACTCAAAAGAGTAATTTTGAATTTTGAAGAAAAAATAATGAAATGTAGTAAACAATAATGAGATTTCATTATTAGAAACCTAAAGTTAGCAAAGACCTTGAAATTGAAACAAAAGCAAGAAACTAGAATACTTATTATGGAAAAAGTTAGATCGCTAAGGATTCTATAATAAGTGTGAATCTTACTTGATAATACGAAGCAAATAAAGACTTAGTGCAAAAAGGGGAAGAAATAGGCATTGTAAAGTAAAAGTTAGAGTTAACTTACTTGATTAACTGAAAGTGAGAAGTGCTAACAAGAGTTTTAGAAAAAGAAAAAAAAAGAATCCCACAAGTTCTACAAGAAACGGATAAGAGAACTTGATGGTTGAAAAAAATGATGAAGAATAAAGTTCATAGGAAAAGAAGCGGGGACTATAAAATACAAAAATGAAAAGGAGAAGAAGAAGAAGAATGAGAGAAAAATAAAAATAAAGAAAATAAGGTGGAAGTAAACCAAAACTCTTCAAATAAAAGATTTAGCTCGAGTACAAATAGTGAATTGAGTTAAGTTTCCATTCCAATTATGTTAAGTCCTAAAGACTCTTGAAGTGCTAAAGTCTATCAAAGATGAGTTTGATCTATGCTTATTTGTGAATTCCTAATCTTAATGAGAAACTATGAGATTGCATACTTGCTACTTGAGTGTCAAGATGAAACAAACTAGTGAGTATTGATGGTTTATGGTTGTGATCTACTTTGGTGTTTCGAAAATGAAGTTATATGTGTTGTTAAAGCTACATGTCTTATTATAACAATTTTGTAAGGAAAAACTCTTAAGTGGATTATTAACTTGAAACTTAGTGAATTAAAGGATACTCTATGAACCATGAGAATCTCATTCATCGAGTTTATCAAAGTATGATTTGGTTCAATGTGATCTCATGATAACTACGTGATGCAAAGTATCAGTGACTCTAACCTCTTAAGCATAATATAGTTCTACCTTGTATACAAAGTCAAGTAGACACTATATAGTTATACCCTGTATACACAGTCAAGAAGCTTAATATACCCTGTACACACAGTCAGGTAGGCAATATAAGGAGATTTGAATTGACCTTATCCTCCCTGCTCGTATATGCATGTAGAACAAAAATGCAATATCAATGATCAATGCAATATATACAAAATTATAATTATATAATGTAAAGGTTACTATGAGATTTACTAAGCCTTACAAACGCGATATCACAACTTCCTTACGCTCAAAGTTGGTAAATTAGTCCACATGAGATTCCAATTGCGGTCCTACAATTTATTTAGAAGTTCAGTAAGATTCCAAAACTATTACATAAGTTTTTCCATTTAGTTGTTATTCAATTGACCCAATCACGTCCCGAAAACCCTTAAACACTTCAAAAATAAATTCTCTGATGCTCGAATTTCATTTTTAACTCAAAATTAATGTTCATCGTCGAAAATCACATTTTCTAGGCTTAAATATAATTTTTTTCAATTTATTATATATTTATCGGTCCTGCCTCGATCAAAAACCTCGAAATCACGCTAAACCAAGTCCTTGGATGTCCATATCCTAGTTTTGACTTCAAATTGTGGTTCAGAATAAAAAATTAACCTAGACTAAGCCTTAAGAAAATTTTCAAATTTAAGGCATTTTCGGGTATTGTAACATGCATTACGACGCAAAATCCTCGAGAAAATCTCAAAAACCTCATTTTTCATAAAAATTTTCGATTTCCAATAATTTGTCTAAAAATCTTGTTTTTTTTTTTTTCAAATTTATAACCATTTAACCCCTGAACCGAACCGGTGCGACTCACTTGAACCGATCCCAGTTCGGTCTGGTTTGGGGGATTAAACCCCTCTTCTTCATCCTCTCATTCAACAGAGCCTTCTCTGTTCTTTTTTTTTCAGGAGAGATCATTCCCTTGCCATCACCTCCCCTCTATTAACCTCCATACACAACAACAACAAAAACAATAATCAACCTCATCGACAACAACCTAACAACAATTCCATAACACAACAACAACGACAGCTAACCCAACAAAAACATCAACAATACTAACAATATCCTCACCTTCTTCTTTGATTTTGATCACATCTCTCTCGGTCTCTTATTCAATTTCATCATCCTTCCCCTGGTTCGAACAACAGTGGAGACAATGGTCAGTTGAAGATAAATATAAGATTTTCTCGAGATTCGCATCGCACAAATCTTGAGGTAGATTTATTAGTTCCTTTATCTTTTTGATCTTTCTCGAGATACGTTTTACTTATCTTGATGTCAATCTTGTAGTTATTATTAAGATAATTATCACTAACCACCTTTAACAAAATCAATTGTATTGATCTCCTCGAGATACGTGATACGTATCTCGAGTTAGATATTATGGTTTTATAACAAACCATACAATTACTTTCCTGCACCACTTGATTATCCTTGAGATTATGGTGCATGCATCTCGAGGCATGGATACACCTTTTAATAGCCAATGCTCAACCATTCTTCTTCTTGATGCTCATGCAACGCGTATCTCAAGGTGAACCCAATGATTTAAACAATTTAAGTCAAACTATAGGTTATATATATAAATTATATATATGCCTACGTATTTTCTCACCTATAATTTCACCACGCATGCCAACGACCACTCTCAAGCGTGCACAATATTGTACATCCCACGCGTGTCAGCCTCGACTCCGCGTGTCACTAGGCCCCCACCAATTTATTAATTATTTTATTTAATTTCATAATTATCTCTTACTTTATTTCGAAATTAAACTCCGAAAAGTACCCCGAATTCTGCGAAAAATTGGAGAATTTACTAATGCGTTCTGAAACTCTCGAATGACCCATCTTGCATACAAGTCAAGGCGTGGGACCCACGTTGGCTCGTTTATTTTATTTGAATGTACAAATTCGGATTTCCAAACTTAAATACAATTATTTTTTTGCGAAACTCGAAACGATAGTTCAATTCAACATTTTAACTCTCTTGCAACTCATTTCGACACGTATCTTGAGATAAAATCACACGAAATATCAAATTTACTTGATCCACTTGAACTTCACAAAATAAAATAATATATATAATACACACACTAGACACACATCACACAATAATAATATTAATAGACAATCTCAATTTCACCGGTCTTCAACTCCCGACTCGCGACTGTGACCGTAATTAGGCTTCGTTAATCCCTAATGAGTCGTAATTATTAAATTAAAATTTTGGAGATTTGACAAAAAACTTCATTGCTAATCCATTGAAATTTAACTTTTAAATCGGAATAGCGACAAAATAGAAACCAATTTATCAAAATCGGTTTCTATGATTTTATTCAGTTGGTAATGTTTAATATGTTGCTAATCCGTCAGTAAATTGCAACATATTGCTCCTTTTACCCATTTCTATTTGGCTGGGAATTTAGTCTCGTTGGTATTCCGTTGTTAAACTAGAAATTGAGATAAAAAAAGGCACAGAGACACGCCCAAATATTAGATCAACTCATCATCGTCTTCAACTCGTCTTCTCGCATCCCCTCAACCCATGAACCACTCTCGGAATCAAAACAAATGATCTGCTTTACAACGACCTTGCATCGATTCATCATCTTCGTAGATACTTGAGAGATCGCTCGGTTTTGGTCTTCTGTCGCGTTCGGCATGATCTTGCTTCACCTGAACCTCGATCTCTCTTCAACAGCAGATCGTGGTCTAGCTGTGCAGCTGATTCGTCTAGGGTTTTTTGGAGATGACGATTGATTAGGTTTGTGTAAATTAGGGTTTTAGAAGGAGTGACTGAGATTTCCATTGGAGGACTGAGAGAGATGATGGTGATCGAACTCCTCAACTCCACACCACCATTTTCAATTCCTCAAAATTGACACTATCTTTGTGTCTCCATCTCAATTTCCATCTCCATCTCTCATTGTCACGTCATTCCCTAATGTCCACATCTCCAACGGCGAAGCCTTAGATTCTTAGATCGGTAGAACCAGAGCTCTCACTCCCTCACTGAGTCACTAATTCGATTCGAATCGATTTGTCTTGCAGGTATTGTGACTCTATCTTCTTGTTTCGTTGATCAACATTGGATGCTAATTGAAGGATTTTTCTTTGTTTGCACTAAAAATCAGAGCATGTAGGGCATTGAAATTGATCCCCTCAACTTCAGCCGCCGGAGGTTCGTGAAGCCGCCACCAACACTACGACTGAGTAATCAGAGCAAACCTAAAATCGGAGCAAGGTCATCGCACCTAATTAAGGTTAGTGTTTTCCATTTTTCTTTGAATTTTTAGTTGTTTTGTTGAATCTTTTGTGTGATTTGTTGTGTTTGTTGTTTGGATTTGATGCGTTTGAGCAATTTTTGTTGGATCTTTTGTATGATTTGTTGTGCTTTTCGTGTAATAATATTGTGTGATGCTATAAAGCTAAATTCGTGTAACTGTTGAGTTAATGTGAAGTGAAGATTGAATTGTACTGAAATAAGTCTAGATTGACTCTTTTGTTTTTGTTGAATCTTTTATCCAACAAGCTTCTTTTTGAGGTGCCCAAGTACTAGCTCATCACGCCCTCGATTTTATCCGATAGATTGAGGGTAATAGTCTAAAGATTATCAATTTCCTTACTTGTCGATTATTTGAGTCGTGTTTTGATAATTATTCTTGATTTAGAACTAAGCTTTTGATGGTAGAAGTAGATGAAGACATTCTTTTGATACACAATGTGGTTAAGTAAATGCAAATTTGAAACGTTTAGGGAATTATAACTATTGCCGATGGTAACCCGATTTTTGTGATTGCAGATTCTATGAATTAAGTTTGTGTGGGTAATAGCAAGTCACTAGTTGCTTTGTGGAGTGATACTATGGAGTTTGTAGGGGTTTAAGCTTCCAAATTTATCCTCTCAAGTAGCTTGCAGGGGATGGCTATTAGTTTGAATTGCTTTATCAACAAGTCAAGTCCCTCCTATTATGGAAAAATGCGTAACTGCAATGAAATTGAGTTTAAGGTCTATATCATTTATAAGTGGTAGAAAAATTATAATAGCAGTGAGTTATTAATTTAGAATGTTTACATGGAATAAAAAAAAGGGGACAACAGAGTTTGTGAAATGGGAGCAAGGCACTGAATAAAGTTTGTGAAATAGGAGCTAAATGCTTATTAATTCAAAGGAGTGACAAGGATTACTACAAAGCCAACTGATTAGCTATGTATTTGAGGGAATAATGTGAAATGAAGATTGAAGTAAGATGATCAGCATGTAAATGTGAATAATTGGTAGAAAATTAGTGTTGTTTAGGGGTTATAATCAGTAAATGTGACTCAAAGGCTTTATGCTGAGGTTGAATTTGATGAAAATTAGTGTTGTTTTTGCTAGTTTGTGATTTTTGTTATGATTGATATTTTAGTGTGAGTTAGGTTGCACTTGGAATTTATTTTTGATTGTGGACCAATGTAATTAAGTAGAAGTGAATTTATTGTGTTTGGTTAAGGTTTAGAACTTAAGGAAGTGTATACAATGCCTCCCTTTCGCCTTCTTATTATGCAATGAATGTGCGTTTTGTTTGGTGAAGGTTTAGAACTTAAGGAAGTGTATACAATGCCTCCCTTTCGCCTTCTTATTATGCAATGAATGTGGGTTCTGTCTTTCTTTTTTGTGATAATGCATTGCATTTGAAAGCTTAAGTTTGCTATCATATAATCTATTTGGGCTCACCTAAAATTGTAAAACAAAACAACCTCAAGTAAAAGAAAATTACTTATAAAACAACCATAGCATCTCTTGTGAGATAGTAGAGGCATCACTTGTCAAAAGGGTCCAAGGTTTGGGGAGTTCGTGAAATCGACTCCCACTTAAGTATAAGAAGAATCACTTACTAACCGATAATTTTAAAAGATCAATCAATTGATAGGTACGCCTAGCTACTTAAAACATCGATTATTCGCCTTGAAATTAAAGACATTTCTATTCAATTAGCCAGCTAGTAATTCAACATGACTATAAAATTAATTTTTTTTACTATGCATCAGGTATGATCTTTGCTCGAAATCTTGACAATCTAAACATGTTGGGTGAGATTAAAACCTTTAAGGACCATAGCTATGAACTACTTAAGATGAAAAACAAGAAGATTAGACTGCAAAATTTTTTTTAAAGGCAGAGAGTTGACGAAGGCAATGAATTTTTTGGACTTTGAGCTGGCAAAGACAGAGAGTTGACAAAGGCAGTGAGTTTTTTTCGACTTTGTTTACGAGAAATACACCATTTCTTGCTTTTTGTAAACCAATAAAATTCTTTGTACATATTCGGCTATAATAAATAAAGTCTTGTTTCAATTCAAAAAAAAGAAAAGAAATGTAGATCGCAACCTATCACCTTAACTATTGATGATTTACTTGTCACATAACATGTAAATTCTTCACTTTCGTTTTGAAGGAGAAAATGTATAAAATCGAAACGCCCTCTGTATAATGATCGTTGTGTGTGTATAATATCTTTATAATAGTTTCAGATACGAACACGTTTGAACCCGCTCGTTGCGCTAGCAGGAATTTAACGTAGAACATGAAATTAAAAAGGGCAAAATAGTGAATTTGCTTAGTTAGAGGAGTTAGAGTTGGAGAAGAAATGTGAATTTGGAACATACTAAAAACGTAATTAAAAAGGCAAAATAATAAATTTTCTTACCATGGATTTGTAAAGTATTCTTAGTTTTATATATTTGTGCAAAGTTTTGCTTTTAATGTGTTGTTGGGTATTAAGGTAAGGTGTTAGGTCAAGACTTGATCAAAGGTTTTGAAGAAATTAGCTTATTTTGAGGTCGAAATGTCTGGCGATGTGAGTTCTTGTTAAGTTTACATTCTTGTCCTTAAATTAATTGTTTTTTGAGTTCAATTTTGGAAGGTTTGAGAACGAGCTTTTAGTGTATAAGAAGTTAGGTTTTTTTTTTTTGGTCGGGTAAATGATGAAGTTTATTGCTTTATATTCACTAGCTAACTTTTGTATGTCTCGGATTACACTAGCACAGTTCAGTGATGGTGCTAGCTATGCTTTGATCATTTCTACTGTAGACTTCGAATCTGGCATAATTACTACATCTCTCTGGATCATCATATCATTCAAGCATGAAAATTTCTTTATATATACTAAGAGAGGAGGTTCTTCACCTTATGATGATTCTTTTTCAATCCACTCTCTACTTAATTAGCTCATATGTGAGCATAAATCTTTTCTTGGGTGGTCTTGTGCATCAATGCATCGAATTACATGTTTTGCATGATTGGGTGCACATTCGACAATGTAGCATTATATCTCTCTTTTAGGAGACTTTTCTAACTTAACACGCTACAATAACACTCATAATTCATATTGAACCCTCACGAACTGTCGGGATTTGTCTCGATTTGCAAGCTTACAAATCCCAAGGTGCATAACATGATTGTAAGAGAGACATTATGCATTTCCGTTGTGTGTTTGCAAGGTTACTCCAGTATTTCCCTTTTCACATTAAGAACAAATCTAACGACTTTCTAGTGAACTTTCATTTATGAATCAATTGCGTGTGCTTTAATTTTCAAATTCAATTTGATAAAATGTGATCAAACTAGAACCTCTGCCTTGTAAAGCAATTGAATTCAGTCAAATTTCATCAAATATCTTACTCTCATGGCTTCATCATCAATCTTACACAAGCTTTTCCTACTAATTTCATGTCTCTTGCCTTGTGTTTGCACAATAGGCAAACTCTGTAGAACTGATTCTTCACTTAACAACCATTATTGCAACCAATTATGTTTGTGAACTGGTAGACTCCCAAATTAGGCTAATTAGGACTTTATAAAGTAGGCTGTCATGTTAGTCATTTCCTTGACCATTTATTAGATTGTTTGCAAACTTCTTTTGCAATATGTGCATTGCATTGCATACTTGATAAAATGAGATAACTACTTTTGTGCACCAAATGTTGAAGCCTGGCCTCTTGAGACCTGCCAAAACTTGCTCATTGTTCTTCATTTACTACGAGCCATTGCTCATTGCTCTTCAAAGTATTAAATTATTTTTATTGGAGCACAAGTGTATATATATATATATATATGTTTGTGATTAACTAACATTTGTCGTTTAGTGGCAATTTCGTTAATTAAGACATTTATTTTTGTCTTAATATGATTTATTTAAGTCTATTTTTTGTACATTTGTCAGAGTTAGTGATAATAATTAAGATAAATGTGCTAAAAGTGCATTACTGATTTATTTGTAGCATTCACATGCCTAGCTAGCTACTTAAGTCTTCCCAATTAGTTACACCCACTTTTTATGCTATTTAAACTATGATCATTACTATAGTTAGTTTAATTACTTGCTTCTTTTCTTAATTAAGTTCTTCACGCTCGTTAAACTATGATCCTTACTATAGTTTGAAGCATTAAATCTTGAATGGAAAAAGATTCTTTCGTTACTTGAATGAAGAGTTTTATCCCTTTAATTACTTGCTTCTTTTCAGTTTTTGTTTCCTTTGACAACTTTGTTTTCGTGCAGGCGAAGCTCGTGAGGAGGCGTGAGGAGCACACTTAGGCTACCCCGGACTAGCCGATAGATGAGGAGTAACTTTACTACGATGCGGTGGGAGACTGCCCAAAGGAGAGTGTATATGGGCTCGGGTCACATGGCATGAGGAAGAGGAGATATAAAGATCACGGTGCCAACACGTCTCGAGAACCAATGGTGCGGCGTTTGGAGTTTGATGCAGTAGTTCAAAGGCGCTTACAGTTCGAGGCTTTCGTGCTGAGCCAGTTGGGAATGCACATGGACTTCGGAGTAAGCCCCTCTCAGGCACCTCCATCGCTGCCACCATTACCATCACCACCTTAGAAGCATCACCAGCAAGTTGGGATGGATTCGACTCATTCACCGGAGCAGCATCACGACGATGATGATCGAGACATCTAGGATTGGGTGGATGAGGAGCACCTTGGTGAAGAGAGTTGGGTATTTTAGTTGGTTTGTACAACTTTTTTGTTTGTAAAAAAATTTCAAACAATCTTTTGTGCATATTAAGATTGAATTCTTTTTTTTTGGGTTCTATTTAGTATAATATTTGGTTTTTTGTATGAATGAATTGTATGAATTTGCTTTTGGAGGATGTTATAGCACCCCAAGGATTCGTTGTAGGGGTACAACGCGTTGTAGAAGGCTAGCCGCAGGTTTTGTGTTTAAGAGAACATTGCTGGAACCAAATGTGATGAAAAAAAAATCAGGGAATACAAACAGATTAGCAACGGAATGCAAGTATTTAATTGATAATTTGTTTCTAATGAGAAACGAAATCAAAATTGTTCTTAAATATTTTGGGTTTATGAGTTGATGTCCGTTGCTATTTCATTGCTAATTAGAAACGAAATAGCAACATGATACATGCATTATGTTTCTATTATGTTGCTAATTTGCAATGGAATTGCAATGAACACAAAAAACTTTGATGTCCATTGCAATTCTGTTGCAAATTAGCAATGGAATAGGAACGGAATGCTACGATGTACGTTGCAAATTCTGTTGCAAATTAGCAACGCAATGCATGTATTCCGTTGCTATTCCATCGCTAATTAGCAACATACATCAACTCATAACCCATTTTATGGTTGCTATTTCCATCTTTGTTTCGTCTCTATTTTGATACGGAATTTAATTTTTGTTGCTAAATAATTAACGACAACGTTTTTTCAAACGAATTTCATTCAGTTGCTATTCCGTCTTTGATTCTATTTATGTTGGTAGTCCGTTGTTAAACCGTTTTTATTGTTACTATTTCCTTTCTAATACGTTACTCAATCATTTTCTTGTAGTGTATCTATAACCTATTCTATACTACTTACGCATTCAAATAGTAAGTAAAATGAAAATTTTATACACTACCATGTTTTCCTCCTTAAATACTTCAAATTAAAATTTAAACGATCATACTTGCAGTGTTTATCTTTAATTCTCATCATATCTTACCACTTCTAATAGGTAATATAGTATCGATGCCCTTAAACTTAAATTAAACCTTGCCCCAAGGTTTAAAAGTAAGTCTGAAACATGAAAACACTAAAACACACAAAGATATATAATAACATAAAGTATAATAAAGTAACTAAACATAAAATTAAAACAAGTAAATAGTTAACAAAATTCTTGAAATGTTAAAAAAATAAATGGTATCAGAGTCACTCTCAACTCCCCAGGTTTAAATGATTCCTATTACACCGACTTCAGGATTGCACGTCATCATTTTCATATGCATCATCAGCTCCAGCTTGGAATGGCGTTAATCAACGCTCTACTCTCATTCTTTGTACCAAATCCCGATCAAACACATATGCTGGTGCCGTTGGAAAACCTAATGACCTATTAATAGGTCTTAACCGTCTTCTCCTCACATATCTAGCTATGTCTCTATGATGATCAACAAACAAAATGAAATTGTGCTGCCCATTCTGTCAGTATTGCTCTCTTCTTTCCATATCCAGCTCAGATCTTAACATGGACGTCTGGTATTGCGCCCTATCCTCCTGTTATTCCCTTCTCATATCTGCTATCCACAGCCTCTGCTGTCGTGGAGTCAAATCCTCTGGTCAAGGTATTGGTGGCTATGGTGGAGTAGATGGTGGAAAGACTTTAAGACCATTCAAATCTTACTCTCTAAACTCTAGGTCTACAAACTTGTAGCCTTCAGCAAATCCTTGCTACTGTTGCTCTCCGTCTTCTTCATTTTTTTCCTTTTCTAATTCATAGGTTAGTTTTGTTGCTGTTTAATCCTCTTGCTTTTTGGCCAACTACTCGGCTTTAAGTCTATCTCCCTCGGCTCCTTTCTCTCTCTGTCCTCCTCGGAGTCTTGGTAGCCAGGTGGTAATTTCAATGTGAACATAAAGGTCATCCATGTTGGTTGGACCTCTATATCAAATTCTTCATCGTCTCTCAACCTCGCTCTGGCATTCAAGTAAATCTGAGTTATCAAGACAAGAAATAACAACTTATTGTCCCTTTCCGACATAATGAATTTCCTCAAACTATTATGTATGATCTCGCTGATGTTGATCTACCATACTTTGTAATCTCATAAAGACAAGCGACTTTCGGTTTATTGATCTCACTCTACTGAGAAGTGAGGTACAACGATGAAATGTTGCCACATTTTATAAAATTTCCTAACACTCCCCTTCTTAATGTGCTTCGACACATTCTCAGCTCCTATCACTCATCCTTATTGTCCTGGGACAACCAATGCATTCTATATAGCTTTAAACGGGTATAGGTTATAGGGTGTCTCATATAACTTAGCCAAGAAAGTCAGTTCGGATCCATGCAAACTCAAGTGCTCCGACCAATAAATAGTATTGATCTCACGTCTATTGAAGGGAACAAAAACTCTTCTTACCTCCACTAGCTCATCCTTTATCGTGAACTTTGCATTAGCATAGAATTCAAAAACAATCTCACTCACTCTCTGGACGTCATTATTTCTATAATCTTGAGTGAGTCGCTCCCAATTTCTTCGCCTAAGAAAATTATTCACTATTTTATTGTACTTGGCTAGCAAATTAATCCCCATTTTCACAAATAAACTCCCTAAGTAGAATTTTCTCATCTCGGTCCTTAGCCTCTCTACAAATAAAAAACTTGGATTTAAAAGGCTAGACTCTTCTTTATTGGGGTTTCTTGAGGTGGATGCCTCTAAATCATTTGCTCTAGTCGGCTAAGATGTTTCCTTGTTCTTGCCATTTCTTCAAATTCAAGCAGCTAAACAACAATGCAATGTAACTCGGTCTTCAAATCATATAAAAATCCAAAATTCATATAATATGGACCATGCATATGCCAAATAAAGCGAAGACATCAACTAAGTCTTCATAGATAATATCAATTCTCACATTCACACAATCTTGCAAAACCTATCTAACAACCTCAAATACACATTTTAATACAATATCATCAAAATCTTCAAATTCAATTCATAACTAGATGAAATTGTAAATGTATCTCAATCCAGATTTATCTCCGGTGTAGAACACTCTTCCAAGTCTTTTTCAATCCAAGCCCTCTAATTTTTCTCACCAACTAGAACCCTAGCTCTCTTAGAACTCAAACTCAAAAATCCAACCCCTAGCTCTTCAAATTGTGCCAATCTACAATGTAATTTTTCTTTACTCTCGATAACTATGAACTCACTAATCTCACTTAAAAAAGATCAAACTTTGGCTCTGGAGAAATGTATGCTTAGTGGTTATGGTGGAGTTCTAGTGCAAGTGTAAAGAATGGTGTAAAAATAAGGTTTGGGCCCCTTAAAACAACCCCGATGCGACGCCGTCACTACGTTAATGACGCAGTGGGGTGTTTGTCAATTTTCATGTATGTTGCCCTGTCAACGTAGTGGCCTACATCCATGCCGCCGTGGGTACCAACATCCTTTCATATATTTTCTTCACTAATTCTTCTTCGCGGCTCCTCCGATTTTTTGTGTAACTCACATAAGTTGTCGTAACCACATTAATCCATGAAAATATAAAAATTAAAAAATATTATCTTTTATTTGCCCATGCACCTTGGATTCACCTTCATTATTTTTCGCTCATTTAATGAGTTAGCGAGACATTTCCATTCCGGTGAATGGTCTTTACTGTACATTCGACATAATTTTTTCGAAATTTAGAATCAAAATTTGTTAATTGTAATTATTAAACTAAATAACTAACTATTGACTGAAATTTCAAAACTTAAAATTTAAAACCCTGGGCTGCCTCCCAGTATGGCTTAATTTAACGTCATTAGCCTGAACCCTTTTTGCTCGTCGAGTCCGAGTCTAAATCGAGAAGCTCCATCTGCAAATTAAAGATTATGATGTCACTCCCGTTCGGATGTGCTTCTTCACCATCAACGAAGATAACCTTCTTAGCATCATCGCCCTTATCGATACTTATTGCGATATTCCTCTCTCTTGTGCATAAATATGCTTTCGCAGTGCTCAAGAATAGCCACCCATTTATTATATACACATCATCGTCCATATTGTGGTTCATGACCTCAAAATCATCGATAAATGTGAATCTACCCACTTTCATATGCACATTCAAAACTCTTCCTATAGTAGGTATCAAATTGTCATTTGCTACTTGCAAATTTGTTGTATTGGGACAATTGATATTCAAGTCAATGTGCAACATATCCATTAGTGACTTGACATTGACTGAGGCTCTCGTATCACATAAGACGTTTATAAACCGGTGCGCATCAATGTTTATCGGTATACTTATCTCTCCGAGATCTCTCCTTTTATAGGCTGAATTCATAGGATGAACTTGAGCTTTGGTTCCGATTTCTTCGAAAACAACTTGATGTCATTATTTTTCTTCGAAAGGTCCTTCATCTCTTTGCTTGGTCTTCCATTGTTGTTTTCCTTTCTTTTTCTACAAGTCATTGATTCTTTGTTTCTTGAAACCATCGAGCTCATCTTGCCCCACTTTCGTTTATGCTCATGCATCTCTTCATGCTTCATTATAGACAAAGTGTTGACTTTTTCTAGCTTGTGCATCACTTGGTGTTGTCTTGGTTCCTTTTGTAGCATCCCTTATCTCGATTAGGGCGATCTTCGACCTAAAACCCTAATTAATCCCCGGTAACCCAGCCAAACTTAACTAGAGCCAGCAGTCTTTCCGTTTGTACCTGATAAACTCAACCTATATGTTTAAATCGGATAAATAATACAAAATGTATGCAAAATTTTTAGATAATTAACAATGTAAAAAATAAAGAGTTTATCAAAACCCAAAACCTCATTTATAAACCTCCCAACTCTGTTTATATACAACAAAATAACTTAAACAGTGTATATATAGAAAGTTTCATTACATCGTAGAGAAGATAACAAAACACTTAAATCTTCTTTTTTCCTTTCGCTGAAGCACTAGGTTGCGAACCTGAAATATTAAATTTATGGTGAACATTCCAACTTATTTTGTAAGTAAGGATTCACAAAACCATCAACATTTCATATAATAATCAAGAACATTACGCAATAACAATATGCACTAATGTTAACTAACAAGTTTAGAGAATGTATATAATTCAATAAATAACGGATGCAAGTCAAACTGTCAATGACTAATACACCTTGATTCCTATTTTATTTATAAAACTAGGGTCGATTACCCACTAACACCATTAATGTGATTGCTAAACTAACACATTAGCCGATATGCTGTCCAACTAATCCATTAATGTCCAATGGTTCTATCCTAAACCCTATAGTGAATATGTACCCTACGCAACCTATCAAACTAAGTAGGAGTTACACATAGGCCGGGATATCAACCCCGTAGCCTATATAACATGATCTCAGTTCCAAAAGTTACTCTCATGGATTAAATTAAACACTTTTTCGCTTATTAGATACATCACAATGTACATAGTCCCCCATTTTAGTCCATAAACTACATGAATTACATGTACTAACATATCTAGGCAAAATTGATGAATAAGCAAATCCATACTTACTTTGGTTTAGGTTTTCATTAAGAAATTCCCTAACTTTTCAGGCACTCACATTTTCTCGGTGATCTAACACCTATCACAAACCATTTGTGATCAATCAGGTATAATACCCTTTATTTAGAACCCCTAGTTCACTCCCTACGACCTCAGGAAATTCTAACTAAAATTCAGCAAAATTGATATTTTCTAGGGTGGGAATGCGTTCCCTCACTTAGTGGGGGTGCGCTCCACTAGCTGGGTTCGTCCCAATTGATTAAGGGAGCGTGCTCCTTTGCTAGGTGGAGCAAACACAATAATTAATATGCTAACATGAAACCCTTATAGTGACACACAACAATAAACACTCTCAAAATACATCATGGAGGACCTTTAGTGAGGTAACAAACCATTTCTTATGATCAAACATAATAATTCACAAAGATATCATCACCCACTTTCAAATTAAAACTCAAAAATATAAAAACTAAACTTACTACAATGATGATCTCTAGATTTCTAGTTGTTTAAGCTCCTCAATTCATGTTGAAACAATTCCCTGATCAATTTCCTCAAGATCAAAATATCGAACCCTCAGCTGCTCTCTCACTGTTTCTCAATCAATTAGTGAAGATAAACATGAAGGTTTTTAGATTAAATATATGGATTTTCCTTGAGATGCGTATTACTCTATCTCGAGTCTGATCAGATGATTGATGTGCTAACATGAAACCATTATAGTGACACACATGTTGACATCATCAATATGCACGTTCATCTCGAGGCGACCCAATGATCTATATAATTCAAACCAAACTTATAGTTTTTAATATATATATATATATATATATAATTTAAATACACATATACCTCGTGTATTTTCTCGCCAATAAATTCACCGGACATGCCTTCGAGTATTCTTTGGATGTGCACATTCATTTCACGACCCCTCGTCGCACTTGGTGTATCGGCTATTTATAGTTTAATTATGTGTTTTTTGATTAAAAGATTGTATATAAATCCTCTTTTATACTACAACCTATAAAATTCATTAAACATTCCAAACAAACACAAACTATCATACAAACCCATATACATGCTAATCAAGGTACATCAAACTTAACAACAAGCCTAACTCTGGTTAATTAAGACTTGGATTAACACTTATCAGTAGATTAAGGTAACATATCGTTCCATTTTTGTTGTTGTTGTGCTCATCATGCGAATAGCACTTACATTCTCATTGGGATTAGTGAGGGTGTTGCTAGGAAATTATCCTTTTTTCTCGAGTTTAAGGCAAGTTGACCAATTGCGTCTCTAGGTTCTTGATGGATTATGATTGCTCATTATCCATCCTCTTCATGGTTAGTTTTATTCCTTCCATCTCTTTCTCGTGCTTATCATGACGCTCCCTGCTAATGTTCTTCTCGATTAACTACAATGAAGTCATCTCTTCGCTCTGTCATAGCTTCCCCTATTGGACTTGTTGATCGAAGCCTTGAAGTAACTTCAATGCATGATCAGGGTTTCTATAAGAAAAGTTTTGGTTGTTATTGTTGTTGTATCCTTGATAAACTGGTTGAGGAGTCATTCCTCTCGACCTGAATTTGTTCACGTAGCCTCAGTTGTTCATGAAGTTAATGTGTTGTGCTCAATTATATCCATTTAGTTAACCACCATGCCTTAGTGATTAATGGGTTGACATGCAACTAGTTGACCTTGGTGTCCTATCTGAAGTTTTGCCATTTGATTACTTAGATTTGATAGTTGTGCTATAATTGTAGCTTGCAAGTCAATCTCGTAGATGCTTGCTGGTTTCCTTACTGCGGAGTGAGTACTGGCAGTAGAATCTTGAGACATGAGATCAAGGAGATCCAATGCTCCATCCTCATCCTTGGTAAGTATAGAGCCACCTGATGCGGCATTTACTATTGTTCTCATATTGTGACTCGTCCATAGTAAGAAAATCTTGAGTTGTGCCCATTTCACATATCCGTGTCCTGGACATCTCCTTAACATCTCTTTGAATCTTTCCCAAGCATCGCTAAGAGACTCGGTGTCTTCTTACTTGAACTAATTAATCTATAGCTTCCTTTTACTAACCTTCATTGAGGAAAGAACTTGTCAAGAAGTCTTTCGTTGATTTCCGCCCATGAGGTCATACTCCCAGCATTCAGCCTTTAGAACTAGGATCTAACTTTTTGAACCGAATAAGAATAGGAAAAGTCGCATCTAATCACCTCTTTTGTAACTCTAGTGATGTGCATGGTGTTGCACTTCTCCAAGAAGCTTTCAACATGTGCAACTAGATCCTCATTTGATAGTCCATTAAACATACTATTTTACACCACAATTATCAGAGAAAGTCTCAGTTCGAATTCGGTTTTGTTGGCCGGAAGCCTCATCACTCTGTTGTAAGTCTCTTGAACTTTTGGCTTGAAGTAGTCATGAAGGCATCTTTGTCCTCGCTCTATCCTATACTACCAGATCACCTACGGGTTGGTTATTCCCATGGCCTTATTGTTGGTTTCTAGGTTGCTCCTCGACCATTTTGACACCTTTCTTTTTCTTTCCCTTATTGGTTCTATCAATCTCCAGGTCATAAGGCACTAGGTACTTCTCCCTTGCTACGCATGCTCTAAGTATCCTTGAAAAGAAAACAAATTCAAGTGCAGAAATTCAAACTTGAGACTTTATGTTTTTATGAACTAAAAAGTAAAGTACTTGAAATAAAACTTAGCAACTATCCAAGTTAAATAAGCAATATTAATGGCTAGCTATCCTCGCCAACTGCGCCAATAACTTGATGTGTGTGTCGCAAGTATAACAACTCGCTTATAGTAATAGTGCAATCAACTTACGTTGATCACAGATATTGTCCCCAGGGAAAGGTTTTTGCATTAGTGGTTTACCTATTTAACTTTGAACTATTGCTAAGGAATTTTTTTAATTGGTTTTATACTTACTAAACTAATATAACAAATTAATGTAAACTTTACTTGAACTCTTATGTTAAGGATATCTTAGTTCACAACTTCACCTAGTTAATTTAATACTATGTTTTGTAACTAATTTTACAACTTAATATGTTGTGTGCAACGCCTAATTAGAATAAACTGATTTCACTCAAATCCACTTCAACCTACTGTCGCGACGAAAAAATTCTAATGCGCAAATTAGAAATCCACTTATCGGTGTAAATAACGTAAGCACCACATTGTTTTAAGTCCCAAATCATTGGATTCATAACCAACTAACTTCATTATCTTTGCTTCCCTAATCAACAACTATCTCTCAATGTAATGTATTTTACGCTTGTACCGTTCATGTTCGAATAAAAGCTTCAATGGCCATGATAACTTCTAAAGCTTAAGTTCATGTAACGCCCCGCCCTAATTAATCCTAATTAATTGATTAATTACAAATTATAACCCTAAGCTTGAACCAACGTGACCACGGCGAAAAAGTCTAAGGCACGCTTGATGAGGTAATTTTGGTTATTTTGTATGACGCGTGTTAATTTATTGTATTATTATTAAATATTTGCACGCACTAATGTTAGAATTTTCATTTGTCATGTTGTGCGCATATAGTTACTAGAGCGTGAGACACTGTAGGGTGCACATAACGCGAGTGTATGGGTAGTCGAGGTTTAGAGGTCACATCATCTATCACATTACCCTTTACATCACATATCACATCACCATCACATCATTTTTTTCATCTACAAAAAAAAAAAAAAAAAAAACTACCTTTCTCTCTCCTAACCCAACCGATCCTCCCTCCCTATCTCCTTTTCTTTTTCTTTTCCATAGACTCTCCTTTTCCATCCCCAAGCTGTCCCTCACCTCTCCTTACACCTCCACAGTCTCGTTGCCTCTATCGCGAAATCTCTCCCTCTTGGCGGCTTCTGGCGGCGACTTTCCCAGACCAAGGTGAGTAATGGTTTTTGTTATTGAATTTTGGAGAAAACTAGGGAGCTTTAATGGTGGTGGTGTGAGTGTTTTTGTTGTTTATTGTTTAGAAAAGAAAAAAAAAACAAAAACAAATTGTCTCTAGAAGTGACAATTTGTCTCTTCCTGAGATGAATTGAGGGGATAGGGGGTAGCCATGCGGGTCGGGCCTAGCTACCCCAGGTGAGCTAGGTCGGGCAGAACCTAGCTCGAGTGGGTCAGGTCGGACCGACCAGAGTCTGATTGACCGGGTAAGGTCGACCATGGTCCAAGTGGTTGGGCTGAACAAGGCGCAGTTTAGGCCCAACCCATTAATTAATTAAAAATTTTATTAAAAATCAAATAAAAATAAATTACAAAAATTATGGAAAATAGATAAAAAAAACTATGTAAAATTCCAAAAAATAGAAAAACTAGAAAATAATTAGGAAAAAGAGTTTCAAGGCTTTTTCGGGTGTTTGACATCCTAGTTTAACTCAAAAAGCTTGCCACAACTAAAATTTGAAATATAGTTCCAATTCTTGATTTTAGATTATAAAATCATTAAATGTGACACTAAAACATTTCAAAATGATAAAATTGAACACCAGGGAATCAAGAGACTAGTCAGGTGTCAGGTACACAGTTTGAAGCATATGCTAGTCATTTCAAAGCGATTTCACAAGCATCGAGGTAAGTATACACATGAGAAATTCAGCTTATAATTTACTTATTTGCTTTGTAATTTACTTATTTTCACTTTTTACGTTTCCCCAATTTGTCTTGCATATTTACTATATTCTCGTATATGCTTATGCATGGTTGAAGGGACAGTATGACACTTTTTCGGCTCTCTTGTAGATGAAGATCTGATTGTTGCTATGGTGTTGGTCATACCTTAGACTACGCGTGAGATTTCTCTCCACGAGTCGATGATCTCGATAGTGAGTTGACACGAGGCTCGCCTCTGTTACAAAGTTCCTCTCATTTGAGGCGTTGGGCAAAAGTCTACCTTCCGACCAATAAAGTTCCTCATTTCGACCGTAAAGAGGAGGAGGGGATTACCTTGCCTCTAGGGTCCATTCCATATTCTCGATTATCTCGGCGACTTATATTCATGTTTTACATTTCCATTTATTTACTTTATCTACATGAATTGCAGCCATTTTTCTTGGATTTCTCATGAATACTAATTGAATTTCTCTGGGATTTACTCACTAGAACTTGTAATCATTTTTTGTAGCAAGTTGCAGATTATACGACGATCCGGATCTAAAGAGCTACAGTAGCTTCACATGTAGGTGTTTGTATTTATGTATATACTATCTTTTAGGGATCATTTTGAGAGACATTACCTGATACATGTATATCGACATTTATTATATCATTTTGTCGACTTTATTGATATACATGGTATTTCTTTATCGGGTTTCTACCCTATAGGTTTGTTAATCAATGCTAAATTCATTTACATTACTTATTTGTATATAATTAAGACTTCCGCTATTTAAATAACATAAATGAATCGAAATAAACAAATTAAGTTGTAAAACTCTATAATTTAGTATATTTCGACAAAATAATCATCACTATCGAAATTGATTGAGTTGACTTCTTAAATTGCTAGTTTGTGGGCCGTCATGGACAGGAGTGCAAGTGGCGCGACATGACCTAATGACGTGTCCGACAACGTGGTGGTGCCCGATTTGCCTCAGAATCTGGGCCCGTCATAGTTGGTATCAGAGCCTAGGTTCAGGTGAACTAAGGGGGAAAGTTAATATAAATGAATAAAAGTTAATAAACAAACATTAGATGTGAAAACTTGAAGATCCTAACTTAGAAACTTTTAGTTGGGAAGTGTAATTTCGAGGATTATATACGTGTTATGTCTTGGTTGTATTATATATATACACGTATTATGAGTTTGATTCGACACACGAATATCATTGCATAAACTAATGGGTGGCAACCGATTGCAGCTGGCATTCAAGACCTGACGAGTGATACTACGTTGCAATTAATCTTGATCTGACACTTTGTGAGATGGTTATTACACATGATCGACAACTGACAAAGATACACACACTCCTAAGGACTCAATTGACTAGTTGATATGACTAGAGATATGTTGTGTGATTGAAGCATATGCAACAATGTAAGAGACTCATACAACAATATCCACACCTTCGCCAGAGACAGTACCGGTCGTGCAAAATACTAAGGCAGTAAATAGGGGTAATTGCAGACAAGGCAAGAGTTTAAGGAATAGTCAACCAGTGTTAGGACAAATACACAGTAGTTTCCAGTGCGGCCATAAGTGACAAAAAATACGTCAGTATAGGCCAACGACTTTGACATCGATACCACCATTAAGTAGCTCAGTGGTGTCAATTGCAACATCATCGATACTAGCGTTGTTGTTGTAGGCTAAAGCCCCCCTGTTTAGGAATCGTGTGAATAATATGCTAAAGGTAAGATTTAACTGCTAGTTCAGTTCCTACATTATTAGAAATGGTGACATTATAGCGTTTTATACCTAGCTATGTGATAGGTGAGTTAGGAATTGACCATATTTAGAGTCAACTCATACCTTATTCTCAGCACGACAACTAAAGTTAAGGTGTTTTCCTAACCAAATTTGTGTGGGATGCCTATTTTAAGTTCACATACGATAATTTTCAATTAGGTTTCTGTAAGCCAGGACTTCCGAGCTCAATGTGTCACCAGGTTGGTTATTGCAACGAGTAAGGAAGGGTATTCTAAAAATGGAGTTTGAAAATGTTCATGGAATTAGAGACTATCACACCTCAAGATCTTGTCGAGACTAGGATGCATGATGATTATTTCATGCATACCGCGGGTTATAAGTCAAAAAATTATATTGGCTTAAATGCCCTTAAGGAAAGCACATATGTAAGACAGGAATGACCTCTGCCCGAGCTGACACGTACCGTATGTGTAATACAACAACTGACATTTATGAACGGGATCTAGTTTATAGAAAATCATATAGTATAACTGAAGAAAATGGTCTATTTTGGACAACACTGTAGATTCCAGAGATCATCAGTTTGACGATTAGGAACATGTGAAGGATGTGAGACAAATGGGTTTTTAGTGGACTCTATGAAAGCAGATAGTGCTTAAATGACTCAGAACTGCATAATAACAAGTACAAACTCCTTTAACTTTAGCCAGAGCACTAGAGTAGTCTTGTAGGAATAATGGCCTGAGTAACTCCCCTATTGTGCCACAACTTTGTTTGCGATCCGTGAGGTTGATGAGGGCCCCACTGCCACGTCTTAGACAGAGAACAAATCAAGTGTGCGAGCTGAAATAGAATCCGCGAATATATCTGAGGTCGAAAATGACCTCAAGCCAACTTCAAGAACAAATTGTTCCGAATTTCTCACGAATCAATAAAATGACTTAATCGCAAGAGATTTTCACTTAAGATTATCGCGACCTAAATGAGAACTTGCGAAAATTTTGGGACAATGTCTCAAAGGGATGTGGAGATATTTAGGAGTTCAGATATTAGGATTGAGCTTAGTGCATGTAAGTTACTAGACCCAAGGTCGGAAGGATTGAGGGATTGAGTTGTGCATCGAAACAGGAAAGGTTCCAGGTGATGTATCATGATTCGAGTCTTGAACAATTAGTATAGACTCGCCACGACAACAAATGGTTCTTTGAGTTTTTAGTAGGTTATGTTTTCTCGACTAGTGTATAGTAGAAGCTTCAAAGATCTGGGCATGATCTACCTACCCAACTAAGATAGAGTTATACTTTGTTAAGTCCAACTGGATAAAATGATGCCTACACCAGGAGAATAACACAAAACTTATCTCCAAGAGAAAAATCTTATCGAGTTAAAAATAAAGATTTCATCATTCCGTTGATAAGTCGAAGACTCTAGGTACACGTTAAGGATGAAGAGTATGATTTTAACTCAAGAAGTCTAAGAGATGATGTTAAGAGATGAATTAGAGTTAATAGGTTGACTATTGCTGTAAATGTTAGGACTTTCATCCTAATAGGAAAAGTTAAAGGCGCGTGATTTAAAAATCTAGAATATATACATGCAAGACTCCTAATAGAATCAAGGGAAGTACGGGTCAACCTTATCATTTGAGTAGGTACTCTCTTTAGGTCATGTTACACATAAGGTACGACCTAGTTAAACATACAACACATATATACATGATGAGACAATATTTGACTTATACAAGAGAGTATGTTACTAATGACAAACATAGTCGTAGACTTGTTAGGATATTGTTATTCCTTAGGCATATGCATGTCCCCAGAGAATAACACAGTTTTGTTTCTATCCGATGCATAAGTTGTAGTCGGTAACGGACACTTGATAGCGATTTAGTTAGTCGATTCAGATTCATATCACCAGGTTTTAAGTAACTAAATAGGCTTGATTTGGTTTCAATTACTAATCTCATTTGAAATACGTATGTGATGAAACACTTTAGGAACAACATGGTCGTATTGTTGTACGAACTCAAACATAAATTGTTGAAGTACTACTAGTTCAGTCCGTACTGCAGGTAGACATGTGGACGCATGTTTTCAACCATGTTCGAGAATTTAGAACTCGCTTTCATATGAGGTTAAACATGTAAGATTTAAGTGAAGTTTGACGGTTAATCGTGCTTGTTTAGCATCGCAAAAGAGTTTTAGATGCCTTAAAGGTGATAACAAAAGAAAACGATGAAGAAGTGTCTAAAGAGCATGACAAATTTTAAGGTAAGACATGATCCAAGATGGTAGGTTGCAGGGTTGCCAACAGAGATAACAAAAGAGCAAAGGTATCACCACATAAGTTTTATTCCTGTGTCAGTTTGGCAAGCACTTTGATCTCGATAAGACACGATTACCTCCAGATTTGGATGCAAGATCAATATATATGTCTAGGGTGCCCAATTGTAGTCTAGTGACATGTGAAAAGAATATGATTTGTGTGAGATTTACCAATCGCTGATTGGTAAAAACATTTTAAGGCTTTGAAGTAAAGACCAAATTAAGGTCTTTTACGATATCAGATAATACCGAAAAGTTGAGTTGGGGTGGTGCCTCGAGATGCACAGGGTCACACAGGTAAGATCTGACACATATGACGACGTTCTAGACTATTGAGCAAGTAGGAAGAAAATACGTAAATAAGTACCACGATGGGCTGAGGTATAAGGTAGACCACTAGTCTACTTGAAGGTTTCTCTTTCGAAGGGCACAAGAGATTTGAGATTAAGGGAAGACTTGCACCGAGACTCATATGGTCATTTCTGATATTCCGTCGAGTTGGGAATGTCGCTTTTCGAATAAGATTTCTGAACCAATTGGCAGGGGTTTATGACATTTTCCACATTTCTAATTTAAAGTTGGCTAAATCAATACCAAGACCTATGATTAATATGACTAGGATCGAGGTCATACCAGGTGTGATGTACGAGGAGCACTCCATTGAGATAATGGATAATAAGGTATAAACTCTGAGGAAAAAGAAAATGTGATGACCCCTTCTCAAATTAGGGCGACTTAATCTCATTATTAAGTCCTAATCTCACCATATAAGACCCAACAAGGGACTAGTCAGCCTATCCAAAACCATTTACCTACTTATTTTTTTTCGTTGTTTAAATGAATATAAACTTATACTTATCCTATGTCAATTCTTAAATCAGAGTTAATTAAAATCTTGTTTACTTAAAATCTTATTCAACGTAAGTCTTAGCAATATATAGCGGAAGCTTACAAAATGAGTCCTAACAACTGTGAAAAAAATCAGGGAATAAAGATTACATGCATATATATATATATATATATATATATATATGATGAAACGACGATATATAATATCATGTGTCTGGTTATGGTACTACTCACTCAGCCCATAATATACAACCCAAAAGTATATCATATACATATAAAAGTAATACAACAAAAATCAAACATACAAAATCGGGTGTAGCAATGCTCTACTGGCTCAGAGGTAATCGCCAATCTTCTCTTTGCTTGGTCTCCTACTCGATGGATCTACACCTACCGTCACGAACTAGACAGTGAGTACAAAAAAGTAGAAAGTAATACTGAGATACAATTTTTCACATTCCCAATTATGCAACAAGTATATAAAAGCATGATAATAGCAATTATGCTGTAAGGAGAACATGCAAGGAGATACTTCAGCTAAACAACATGAAACTAACATATGGCTAAGTAGTTATGATCTAGTGTCGGTCAACTGTGATCTTCATCACATCAGCCTTTCCACTATATATGAGGATAAAGCTGAGCTCTACATTGATGTGAAGGTCTAAGCATTGTTCTTGCCTTTATAACCTTTCCCTGGTGCTAGTCACCTACGATATATACTTGCTAACAACCCGGGTCTAATATCTCGTGTGCTGCGCAAGTTATGCTTGCCAACAACCCTGAGACTTATTTCTCATGTGGTGTGCAAGATAATGGAGAAATCTCGATCACCCTAGAAAGTCTAGTAACCCCCGTATGTTTGCTAGATTTCTATCGTAAAGTGGTCCTAGATACAAGAACTACTTTCATATTCAAGAACAACACAATAATGGAATCCAACAAAACCATTGCACACTAATGCATAAAGGAAATAGATTACAATACTTTGCAACACATATTTAATAACATGCTATTTCACTGACCACATGTATTAACAATCAATAATGACATAGCACATGAATTGGAGTCAATGAAATTATTTTATCAACAAACTATACCATGAAAGCAACCTCATTTAATGATAAAGAACAATAAGTCATGACTGGAAATGAACATATGAATATGAATGAAAGGTAAAAAAACATCTCAATCAGTTTACTTACAATCCACGCAATTTTCTATGCTATTTCGGCCTCCCGACACCTCGAAACTCGTATTTGAATCCCCATAGATCTTCCTTAAGTTCCTAATATCATATCATAGGTTTTTGAGTGAGTTTGGACCTTTACTTAGGGTATTAGACTCTTTTATAGCGTTGAAAGAATTTTTCAAAATTGCAGTTTTTATGTTGTCGTAGGCCTAGTGCGCTAATCAAAGTTAGCGCGCTTGCTGATCCACTTAGCGCGCTATGTGCAGTAAAACCCTAAATTCTGCAATCAGAATTTTAAGTTTTCTCTACACATAGGCCATGTTAAGGCTTAAGGAACCTCTATACACACTACTAGAGTTTCATGACATTAACCACAACATAAAACAACAAGCCACAACATCAAATTCATGAATTCATTGGATTAAGCTAACTCTATTGTGTAGAGGAGTTATCTAACTTGATGAACACTAGCTATACTTAATCTCTCTTTCACTAAATCACTAAGTTTTTGTTGATCTTCTTCTTCTCCAACAGCTCCTCATTCTCCAACAACTTTGCTTCTTTCTTAAACAAATGAAAATGAAAGAGTTAAGTTGCTTGAGTTGACCAAGAGCTTAATAATCATGAGTTTGATATGGTTGATTGATCCTAATGTGCATACGTATCTTCAGACCTATCTAATGGTACACTTATTCACACATGTCCCACTAACTCATGCCAAATGACACCAATAAGTAACTTAATTGGTGTTGTTACGTGTCTCAAGAAATATCAAGTGGCTATTGTTTTAACTTACTAACTTAAGTGCATTTGATACTTAATCAACCATAGCCCAACTTATCTCACTTATAAAAGTAATATAAAGCTTATACCAATTCACCATATTGTAATCTACCTCGGTCCTACACCAACATGCAACTCGAGGCATGTTCCTACACATATCTCGACACCTATTCACAAGTAAGAATGACTTGTAGTCTACACATATACAATATACTTGGCATACATCATTACAAATATAAAATGTACCTTGGCCATCTCGACTGTGTTGCGACACGTATTATCGAAGCGGGTCCCACGTCATGGGTTATTTGATTTTGATTACAAGATTAAAGTCAAATTAGAGATTTGAGTCATGACAGAAAATACCGCAAGTAACCATTCGGTGGCAGTACCATAAAAATGAAGGTGTGTTACCTAGAGAGGCAGTGTACCATGCAGGATTGATACCCTTAGCTAGCTGTTATAAGGTAAAGGTTTAACTTAAGTTTGAATTTCGGGGTGAAATTCCTTTTAGTTGAGAAGATTGTAATGGCTCGCCCTAATTAATGCTAATTAATTGATTAATTACAAATTATGACCTTAAACTCAGACGCACGTAGACACCATGAAAAAGTCTAGGGCACGCTTAACGAGATAATTTTGGTTATTTTATGTGACACGTGTTAATTTATTGTGTTATTATTAAATATTTACGTCACACTAGTGTTAAGGTTTTCATTGGTCGCGTTGTGTGTGTATAGTTACGAGAGCGTGCAACACTGCGGGGTATGCATAACTCTGGCGTATGGGTAGTCGGGGTTTATAAGTCACATCACCCATCACATCACCATTTACATCACATATCACATCACCATCACATCACTTTCTCTCTCATCTACAAATTTAAATTAAAAAAAAAAACTACCTCTTTCTCCCTAACCCAACTAATCCTCCCTTCATCTCTCATTTTCTTCTTCTTCACCTTAGATTATCCCTCTCCATCATGAAGCTCTCACTCACACCTCCACGGTCTCATCGCCTCTCTTGTGAAGTCTCTCCCTCTTGGCAGCTTTAAGTGGCGACCTCCCTAGATTAAGGTAAATGGGGATTTTGTTATTGAATTTTGGAGAAGACTTGAGAGTTTTAATGGTGATGGTGTGAGAGTTGATGTTTTTAGTGTTGTTGTTGTTTATTGTTTAGAAAAGAAAAGAATGAAATAAACAAAAAAAGAAAAAAAATATCTCTAAAGGAGATGATCCATAAATGAATTGATGCGGGAAGGGGGTAGCTAGACGGGTCGGGCCTGACTACCCTAGGAGAACCTGGTCACGCCGACCCGAGCTTGGGTAGGACGGGTCGGGCCGACCCTAATCCAAGTGTTAGGGCCGAACCGGGCCGAACCGAACTGGGCTCGGTTCAGGCCCAACCCATTAATTAATTAAAAATTAAATAAAAATGATTTTAAATGAAAATAAGTTATAAAAAATTATGGAAAATAGATAAAAGATATGGAATATTCCAAAAAACCAGAAAAATATAAAAAATTAGAAAATAAAACTAGGAAAAATAATTTCGAGGCTTTTTTGGGGATTTTGGTATACCATTTAACTCGAAAAGCATGTCACAACTAAAATTTGAAATAAAATCCCAATTCTTGGTCTTACATTAGAAAATCATTAAATGTGACTCTAAAACATTTTAAAATGATAAAATTGAACACCAGAGAATTAGAGAGTAGTCGGGTGTCATGTACGCAGTTTGAAGCGCGAGTGTGTCATGTTGGAGCGATTTCACCAGCTTTGAGGTAAGTAAACCCACGAGAAAGTCAGCTTAGGTGGGATGCATTTCACGTATTAAGGAGGTAAATTCATACATTTGGTACATGAGAAACTAAAACTGAAATTAAAGTTTAGATGACATTACAATTCTTAACTAAATTATATTACCACGTATTAAGGAATTGGAATGCATCCCAATTTTGGGATGCATTTCAATTCCCACGTTGTGTCTTGCTTTGTTTTTTAGTTAAGAACAAAACAAAATGATAAATACGTTTTTTTTATTTTTTGACAACTTGTGTGCACGGCTGAAAATATATAAGTGTGTGTTGCTAAGATATTGATATCGTAAGATAGATACGTTTAGTTCAAAAAATAAAAGGTAAATACGTTTTTTTTACAAAAAGATAAATGTGTTTATCCCAAGTAAAAGATAAATACATAATACAAGTTTTATAATCAACACAACATAGATGTCACGTGTTTTTTTAATATCAGATATACATATATTTCTTTTTTTGACAAGAAAAAAGAGCAATATATGTATATATCTTGAAAACCTTAAAATATATAAACTAATTTTAAATTAAAACTTACTTAAAAACTAAACTTTAATTAAATATAGCATTTAATATTTAGTATTTCAATTACTTTTTACAATTATTATTAAATAGTATAAAACATTTAAATCATCAATTAATTCATCTCCTATACATTTATAAGATTTCATTAAATTTTAGTACTAGCAAAAGAAATTATTCAATACATCATTTAGTAACAAAGAAAATAAATTTCAAATTCCCATAATAATTTTCCTTCCTGGAACCAAACAAATGAATTTGAATTCATAGCAATTGTAGTTATGGTTGTTTGATTTTTTTAAAAATAAATTAGAATATAAAACATTTAAATTGTCTAAGTAAAAAACTTTAATCCTTAATTAATTCATCTAGTAGATATATCCAAGCATTTATTAAAGTTTACTACTAATAAGATAAATTATTACAGATATTTGTTATTAACGAAAAAACAAAATCTCATGCAACCAAACAGATGAATTTGAATTTCTAGCAATATAAATTGCATGAAATTTAAGTCATACATATTTAAATTCTCATTCAATAAATTTCTAAGAATTAAATTCCCATGACTTTAAATTCACACTCCAAATTCCTACCAACCAAACACCCCCTTAGAATTTACTTATTTCACTTTTACTTTTCGGCAATTCGATTTGCATATTTACTTTATTCTCGTGTGTGTCTGTGTATGATCGAAGGGACGGTATGACTCATATTCGACACTCAAGTAGATGATGATTCGATTGTTGTTGTTGTGTTTGTCATACCTTACATTACGCGTGAGATTTCTCTCCGTGAGTCGATGATCTCTAGAGTGAGTTGACGTGAGCTCACCTCCGTTATAGAGTTCATCTCATTTGATGTGTTGGGCGGAAGTCTACCTTCCGACTAACAGAGTTCCTCGTTTCGATCGTGAAGAGGAGGCGGGGATTACCTTGCCTCAATGGCCTTCTCGATTTAGTATTTACGTCTCATGGCTCAACAACTATACACCACACTCGCGTTTCATATTCTTGATTATCTCAGCGACTTATATTCATGCTTTACATTTCTGTTTATCTACTTTATTTGCATGAATTGTAGCAATTTTCTTGGATTTCTTGTAAATACTAATTAAATTTCTCTAGGATTTAATCACTAGAACCTGTCTTTATTTTTGGCGGCAAGTTGCAAATTATACGATGAAGCGGATCTAAAAAGTTACAGTAGCTTCATGTGTAGGTGTTTGTATTTATGTATGTACTATTTTTTTTGGATCATTTTGGGAGACCTATTACCTGATACATGTTTATCGACATTTATTATACCTTTTTGTCACATTTAATGATATACATGGTACGTTTTGTCGGGATTTCACCCTACAGGTTTGTTAATCAATGCAAAATTCATTTACACATATTATTAAGACTTTCGCTATTGAAATAACATAAATGAATCAAAATAAACAAATTAATTTGTAAAACTCTATAATTTAGTAAATTTCAACAAAATAATCATCTAAACATCGAAATTGACTAAGTTGAATTATTAAATGGTTAGTTTGCGGGCTGTCGTGGACATGTGTGTAAGTGGCATGGCATGAATTGGTGACATGTTTGGCAACGTGGCGGTGCCTAGTTTGCCTTGGAATTTGGGACCATCACAGTTCATTAAACACGTAATCAAGATGTCTAAAGCATTGCGGTTAGAATCAATACAAATTCTAACCATTGCACTTTTTATATTCAATTCTTATTCATATTTAAAGCAAAACATTCATACCCTAGGACCATTGATTTCTTAGATAAATAAACTAAATAGACTACTCACACTTCATTGAAATACATATATTAATAAGTCGTTAATTATGTAGTATTATTAAGGGTATTTATATTTTTTTTTATGGTTAAGTCTCCAAAATATTAGTCTAATTGTCTTTATTTGTCATTTTCAAGTTTAAGGGAGTGCGCGGTTGAATATGGAGCAAAAAACTATGTAAAATAGAGTATTTATATGCAGCGTGATCAACAACCCTCGCATATGCCTCGTAATACGCACTGCGTAGTTGATGAAGACAAAAGCAATAGCCAAGTAACTCAGGAATGTGACACACTTGAGTCACTCTTTCTTCACGACCTTCGATCACGCATCGAGATCAGCTCATTATATCGAATCAGATTAGAAGAAATTATTTTGATCTGCTTCAAGATGCGTACCAGCACGCACTACCAAAAATTTGGTGATTTTCCAAGTAGCCTATGATTTCCTCGGGATACACATCAGTGTTGTCTCTCGCGAATTCACACGAGCCTTAAGTTTGCTTCTCTCTCTAGTGGCACGAGCCACATGTCCTCTCCCCACTCAGCCAACACGTTACAATAGTAGCTCTTCACCAATGGGATCTCGCCACGTCATCACTTGACAACAACACAACCAATCCAAGCCTGCCGTGTGTCTTGGACCCTGCAACAAACTCGCAACAACCACCAAATCTGCCTCAGTGCCCGTGTTATTAAACAACCCACAAAATTCATTTTTTATCCCTTATAGAGAGCAATTTATAGGGTTTAATATAAATAAAACTTGGGGTTTTAATTGGAGGGGGTCTTCTTCACTCTCTATCTCTCGACATACAATTTATTTCTTTTTTTTTCTTTAGTATTTAATGGAGTTATTCAAGACTATGTCCGTCGAATCTCCACAGATCTAGGCTATAGATTGCCCAAACGAGTTGTTGGTTTCAAGGATTCATTGTGAGATCTATCTAATCTATTCTTTTTTTATTCTGTTATATTTCATTTCTTTTGGCACTAATTTGAATCTAGCGTTAGATTTATTTGTTTGTAAAGGGTCCTTGCACGCATTATAAATTGACTACCCTTAGTTATTGAGTTGATGCATCTGTCCTTATGCTATAGACTCATATAACCCTACTGATTGGTTAGCCCCTTATGGGACCGCTCAAATGCCTTAGGAATCTAAGCTAAATCGAAAGCATCGGTACTTGTGCGATTCAGTTATTTAGGTATATTTGCTTCACAAAACCCAGTGCGGCCATGGTGTTAAATATGATTTGCTTGAGTATAAGGTTATACATTTGACTAGAGAAGTAGTCATTGACATACCTTGGCTATCGAGAACAGGAAGTGCAAGGAACTGCGTATGTTACTAGGTCTATAGCTACACTAAAATATAATTGAATTACATATCTTTGTATGGATCAAAGACAAATAAATTAGATGTGTTATAAGACTAAGTTCGAGAACCCGAAAGCTTAAGTTGTTCCCTTCATTGAATCTCTTTCTCATAAAAGCATTTTTACATTCCCTTAGTTTTAATAGTTCTATCAAATATTCTCAAAAACCCTTGATTTACTTTCTTGTTAGTTAACATAAGTTAGAAACCTTGGTCTTCATGGATCAACCCCGTGTTTGCCACTATTGCAGTACTTGTGGTATTTGGTAATCTTATCAAGATTATATATTTTGACTTATTTGACACACATCAAATTTTGGCGCTGTTGTTGGGGACCAAGTCCTTTTGATTTAGGTTTTTTTGTTCTTCTTTGTTTTCACCTTTATGCCTAAAAGTCCTTGTAGATTGAATTCCACTGGATCTTTATTTCTTTTTGATCTGAAGATCGAAAAGACTTATCATTGGAACTCAAAAGAAACAAGGTAGAGGAAACAATCCTCAAGAGTTCAATTGAGCGATGAGCAATCCCGTTCAATGGCTAACCAAGGTAGAAATCCACCACTTAAGAGGTAAGAGGAACACTAAGTTGTTCCTCCCTAGCAGTTTAAGGCACCTGCTACACCATACAATAGTGCCACAAAGTCATATTGTACCTTAATACCAACTACTCAATCAAAGAATGGCTGATCCCGATCCATAAAGGCCACAAGCTCAACCTTGGGCACAACTTTAGGCTGATCATCACATTACCATTGGGATGGAGAATGATGAGATACCAGATCTCCCAACTCATAGGGGAAATCTTGAGTATAAATCTGATTTCATAAACCTTCTCCATGTCTTCCATGGACTGGATCGTGAAGATCCAATGAATTTCATCATAGACTTCCATTCTAAGTGTAAGACCATGATTCCCCCAAGAGTCAATGAAAATGAAGTCAAACTTTCTACTTTTACTTTCTACCTTAAGGATAAAGTCCAAGACCTTTCTTCATTCCATGGCTTTTCTACCTACCCCCCAGTTCTATCACAAATTGGGACGATATGATTTTGGATTCCTGAAAGAATTCTTCCCTAAATCTAGATTTTCCCAACTCACTAAGGAGATATGCCATATCAAAATGAAAAAGGTGAATCCTTTGGTAATTATTAGGGTCATTATAAGCTTTTACTTGCGTAATGCCCCCAACATGGCCAAAGTAACCTCTCCATTATTTGTTTCTTCTATATGGGACTTATGCCCCTTAAGAAATGCATGATTGAAAATGCTTGCAAAGGCGATTATAAATGTAAGACAACTCAAGAAATGTTTGATTTATATGAGTCTACAGCAAGTCAATCACTTCATTACATTGACAACGAGGAAGAGGGACCTTCACGAAATCTTTTTAATGAAGTAGGGTCAAGCTCAATTAATAGCAAGCTTGACAAAATTACTGATCTCATGGAGCAATTCTTTACCTCCGAAAAAGCTCAAGTTAAGACTTATGGTTTTTTCTCAGCCACCGACCATTCAACTAATTCATGTCCCACCTTGTTCGAGGACAAACAGGCAAACGCTATAGGCGGCTGATTCTAAGGCCCATCAAGGAATCAATACGGTAACAATTTCAATAACACTTATAATCTTAAAAGCGCCTAGCAAAGTTATGGACCTCAGAACATGATTCATCTCCAATATATTCTAAAAGGACAACCTACTCCTCAATAATCCCAACCAACTCAAAATTTGGAGTCTTTAGGAGAGATGATAAAGACAATCGTCCCCAATCAGGATAGAGTCATGAGCATTAAAATCCTCGAGGTTCAATTAGGGCAACTAGCCCTAAGTTTAGGGCGCATGGATGAGACAGGCAAGTTGCCTTCCCAACCATAACCGAATCCTACTACGAATTTCAATGTCGTCACACTTTGTAGCGACACAGAGTTAGAGGAGACTCCCAAAGAACCCAAGCCTAAAGAGAGCGGATAAAGACGAGGCAGTTGAAGTTCAACTATCTCCTAAGGAAATATTAATCTTAGATAAGGAAACACAACTTTCTTTTAAAATCCTAACATCATTCCCTCAACGCCTCATTAAGAATAAAAAGGCGAGAGTAGAGAAGGAAATTTTAGAAATCCTAAGAAAAGTAGTGATAAGTATTCCACTTCTTGATGCCTTAGCACATATGCGTCGTTATGCTAAGTTGCTCAAAGGCCAATGTACCAACAAAGGTCGACTTAAAGGCAACGAGAAAATAATTTTAGGTGAAAACGCTTCAGCTATCCTATGCAAGAAATTGCCCACCAAGTGTGAAGATCCGGGCATGTTCACTATTCTTTGCACTATCAGTAAGTTGAAATCCAAAAAGCTATGTGCGACCTCAGCGCCTCCATCAATGTCATGCCATTATCCATATATGAGACATTGAAGGATAACCCTCTAAAGGATACTGGATTTGTAATACATTTGTCATACTGGTTCATCATTCATCCTGTGGGTGTCTTGGAAAACATTTTTGTGAAAGTTAGTGAGCTTGTATTCTCTGTTGACTTCTATATCATTGATATAAAGAATTATCCCTGCCTCTATTTCTCCTCAGTCTTAATAGGTAGGCATTTCTTTAAGACTACTCAGACTAAGATTGATGTTCATAATGGTTCTCTTACCATGGAGTTTGATGGTGAACTTATTAAGTTCAACATCTCTAATGCGATGCGCTATCCAAATGATTCCTCATCTATGGTGCTTACCTTGGATAATGTAGACTTACTTGTCCAGGAAGCCTTCCTTGTGAAAGGCGATGATATGAAAGTGATGTTAGAGAATCATCTCGACACTGAGTTTTTGCAAAAAACAATCTTTTACCCTCGATACTGAGATCAAGGAGCTGATCTTGAAGATTCTGCTCCACTCCATCCTCTTACCCTAGCATATATTGACCTATTAGCTTCGAACTCTACACTTCTCCTCTCCATGGAGTGAGCCCCCACACCGGAACTCAAACTACTACCCAATCATCTCAAATATGTGATTTTAGCCGAGAATGAGACTTTACATCTGATCATCTCGACTAAACTCACATTATTGGAGGAAGAGAAGCCAATAAATGTGTTTTGAGAGTTCAAAAAAGCTTTAGGGTGGACCATTACTGACACTAAAAGTATGAGCCCTTCCACATGCATGCATCAGATACATATGCAAGAAGGGTAAACCTTCACAAGAAGAACAAAAGTGATTGAACCCACTAATAATAATAGTCTTAAATAAGAGATTAAGAAGCTCTTTGACGCTAGGATGATCTACTCGATCTCTGATAGTAAGTGGTTCAATCCCGTTTAGGTGTTTCATAAGAAAATGTGGTTCATAGTGGTCACAAACTCACAGGGTGAGTTAGTCCCAACTTGCATCCAAAATGAATGGCGGGTTTATATCGATTATCAAAAGCTTAGTGTGTCCGCTCGAGAAGACCACTACCCATTGCTTTTAATTGATCGGATCTTAGAGCGTTTAGCAGATAGGTTGCATTACTATTGTTTAGATGGATACTCTAGATTTCACAAGATTCAGGTAGCACCTAAGGATCAAGAGAATACCACCTTTATCATTTCTTTCGGTACCTTTGCTTGCCGGTGCTTGCCTTTTGAGCTGTGCATTGCACTTCATACCTTTCAAAGGTGTATGATGCACATCTTTTTCGACTTCATTGAGCACTTCATATAAGTCTTCATGGATTATTTCACCGTTTACGGCGACTCATTCGATTTATGTCTCAATCACATCACTAAGTTTCTTTACCGTTGTATCGAGAAGAACTTGTTCCTCAATTATTAGAAATGTCACTTCATGATGGACTAAGGTTTTATCTTAATCTCATAATTTCTTCTAAAGGTGTAGAGGTAGACCCAGGAAAAATTGAAGTAATTCAAAAATTGCCTTGCCCTATAAATTTGCGAGAAATCCAATCCTTCCAACATGTCGATTTCTATCGGTGTTTTATCAAGGATTTCTCTAAATTTGCACAACCTCTATGTCATCTCCTTCAGAAAGATGTGCCTTTTAATCTTGATAATGTATGTAATAGTGCATTTGATGCACTCAAAACTCTCTCATCTCTACTCCCATGATTTGAGAATCCATTTGGGAGCTGCCTTTTGATATCATGTGCGATGCGAGCAACCACGCTGTAGGAGTTTTGCTTGGGAAACGAGTCGAGTGTGCTTCACATATCATATAATATGCCTCCCAGACTCTTAATCAGACCTTACTGAATTATACCACTACCGAGAATGAGCTTCTAGCTTTCATCTTCGCTTAAAAGAAATTTGGACCATATCTCTTAGGTACTAAGGTGATCGTCTATTCCGACCATTCCACATTAAAGTACTTAATGGCCAAAAAGGAGGCTAAACCCCATCTCATTCGATGTATATACTTGTTACAAAAGTTTGATATCAAAATTAAAGACAAAAGTGGTGCTGAAAATCTAGTTGCTGACCATCTCAGCCGCATCGAGAATGGTGAAGTACCTATCCCTCTTCGAGATGATTTTCCTGATGAACATCACTTAGTCGCCTCGAAGGGATTCCCTTGGTTCGCGGATTTGAATTACCTCATTACATGAGAGTATTCACATCACCTTATACGAGCCCAGAAGCATAAGATTTGAAGTGATTCTAAACCCTATGTTTGGGATGGCCCATACTTATGGAAGTTTTGCTCAGATCAGGTAATATGTCGATGTGTCTCCCATACTGAGACATAATCTATCTTGACATTTTGTCACGCATACGCCTGTGGTGGCCATTTTGGTTCACGTAGGACCGCTATGAAGGTCTTGGATAGTGCATTCTATTGGCCTACCATCTTTTATGACTCTTATCTATTTGTGAAAACCTATGCCAGATGTCGGTCGATCAGTAGTCTGCTTCATTAAGATTATATGCCACTAACCTTAATCCAATTATGTGAAATCTTCGAAGTTTTGAGGATCAACGTTATGGGGATATTCCCACCATCACATGCTTTTATCTAAATCTTACCGGCGATGGACTACATGTCCATATGTGTGGAAGTTAAAGCCAGTTGTACCAATGATTCTTCAATGGTATATGATTTCTTAAAATCACATATTTTTTCTACTTTTGGAGCTCCACGTGTTTTGATTAGTGATCGAGGTACCTATTTTTGCAACTATATGGTTGGAAATCTTTGAGTAAGTATAATGTTACACACCATATGTCTACAGCCTACCATCCTCATATAAGTGGCAAACCGGAGGTGTCAAATAGAGAGATTAAATTAATTTAAAAAAATATTGTAAATCTATCACGAAAGGAATGGAGTATACATCTTGAAAATGTGGCATGGGCCTATCGAACAGTGTATAAAACACCACTCGAGATGTCGCCGTATCGTTAGGTCTTCGGCGAATCTTTCCATTTGTCGTTCGAATTAGAACATAAATCATTATGAGCTATCAAACAGCTCGACATGGATCTTAACACGGCCGGTAAAAAGAGAAAGTTGGAATTCCAAGAATTGGAGCAGATCTGAAACGATGCCTATGAGTCCGCTTGAATCTATAAAGAGAAAACCAAAGTGTTCCATAATCGCAACCTATCTCGTAAAAATCTTGTGGTCGGTTAAAAGTCTTGCTTTATGATTCTAGAATGACTCTCCATCTAGGGAAGTTAAGGTCACGATGGCTTGGACCTCTTTTGTTACTAACGTTTTTGGACATGGTGTGGTTGAGATTAGGAGTATGGATATAGGGAAAGTTTTTAAAATGAATGGGCACTGACTTGATCCATTCTACAAAAACTTCCTACAGCATGAGAACAAGAATGAAACTTTAGCAGTTGTAGACTACACCAACTGAGAGGGAGTTTAACTGAGTCGAGCCAACGACGTTAAACAAATGTGTTATTAGGAGGCACCCCAAGCTTCTATCCCTTGTCTATTTGATTTCCTATTTTAGTATTCTTATGGTATTCTTTTCATTATCTTTCTTGACTTTTTGCAGGTGTTGCGATCTCTACTTAACCAAGTCGTGAGATCCTAATATCAATCCCGCGGCTCATCACATTGTCATATACCTAGTTAGTCAAATCGAGATATGGTAAGGTTACCCAACTTTATTTTGTTTACTTGTTATGCTTATATATAAGGATTAGTTTTCGTTTTATTCTTTATGGTAAAAAAAACAAAAGAAATAAATTAACTTATTTATTATTATGCATGAACTCGTATCATTTCCTTAATTATATATTTATCATTATTTCATTCTTTTGTTTGTTTGTATGTGAACCTCTTGACTTGTTTTGAACCTTGAGGACAGGGTTCAGAATAAGTTTAGGGGTGTTTTAGGGATTATGGATTAAGTTGGATGGATTTATTTGCGAAAAGTCGCAGGTGAGATCGTTTAAAATTTTCGATTATATGCGGTTGAAAGACGGTAATGGTGGTGTTTAATATCCCTTATTCTCTCATTTCTCCCATTTATTTTCCCTTCATACTTCTCTTTCTCATTTAATTATGAGTTGATACACTTTCATGCATGTATTTAGTATAGTTTTCATTATTATTATTGTTTAGAGTCGCCCGAAACTTTGCTTCATGCCTTTAGTTGTGGATGAGTAAACTATAGTTGCCTCTCTGAGTTGAAACTTAGAGAAAATTAGGAGAAACACTCACTCTGGCTCGTAGCCCAACATTTTTATGATTTCAAATTAGAGACTTAATATGAGAGTTAAGCCTTGTGCTAAATACTAAAGGGGCAGACGGTCAGAATTGTGTAAGTGGAAAAAAAGTCAGATTTCTAGGTTACAAGAACGAGGATGTAACCCACTCGAGGTTGAATTCCTATGACTAAACCACTTTTAGGGAATGATATAAACTTGATAATACTTTAACATACATTACAGGATTTGCTTAATCATAGTGAAAGTGAGAAAGGCTAACATGAGTTTTCTTTAAAAAAAATATATCATTATAATAACTAAATAGAGAGTTCCATAGGTTCCACAGAAAATGGAGCGGGAATCTTGAAGTTGGAATAAGTGAAAAAAGTGATTTCCATAGGAAATGAGGCAAGGGCCATACTACTTGAAAACAATATGAAAAAAGAGAACATATATATATATAATGGTTAAAGGCGAAAGTCTATGAAAACTCCTAAAATGAAAAGATTTAGCTCAAGTACTTATAACTAGATTAAGTGAGTTACTCTAGTGCTTTGAATTCATTACAACCTACTTAAAGTCATATTGATTCCCATTGGTGCTAAGTCTATAATAGTGGAGAGTGTAGTTGCATTTCTCGGCTATGGTACCTTCCAAGCGTTGATGCGTTATTTTTACAGAGATTGTAAACTTACTTGTTTGAGTGTATAGATCGAGATAACTCGTGAGTAGTTGATAGTATTTGTCTTGATCGAGTCTAGGTCTTTAAAGTGTGATCTTAATTGTGTTTAGATTATGGTTCTAGACATATCATCAACTTGAGATTTCTTGAGTTACTTGTTAACTTGGCGACTATGTAAACCAAAGGAACTCTATGAAATTGAGATCAGGTATAAGGTTAGTTTGTTAGGTTCGTAACTATATTAAAAGTTTAGTTTACTTTTGTTTCATCATTTACATCTTTGCTCGGGATGTGTAAAGTTCTATGTTTAAGGGTATTCGATAAGTTTAATTATGTAATATTATTTAGGGTATTTATATATTTTTATGGTTAAGTCTCCAAAATATTAGCATAATTGTCTTTATTTGTCATTTTCAGGTTTAATGGAGTGCGCGGTTGAATCCGAAGCAAAAAACTACGCAAAATAGAGTATTTATATACAGTATGATCAACAACCCTCGGATCAGCCTCGAAATACATAGTGTGCAATTGATGAAGAGAAGAACAATAGCCAAGTAATGCAGGAATGTGACACTTGAGTCACTCAGTCTTCACGAACTTCAATCACGCATCGAGATCAGCTTGTTATTTCAAATCAGATGAGAAGAAATAATTTTGATCTGCCTTGAAATGCGAGCTAGCACGTACTCCCAAAAAATCAGCAATCCTCTAATGCCTTCTCTCCATCATAGCAGCCTCTGTTCTTCCTAGGGATACATATTAGTGTGTCTCCCATAAATTCACACGAGCCTTGAGTATGTTTCTCTCCCCAATTGCATGTGCCACGTGTCCTCTTCCCACTCGACTAGTACATCACAATAGCAGCTTTTCACTAATAGGACCCTGCCATGTCAACACATGCCATCAACACAGCCAATCTGAGCTTTCCATATGTCTTGGACCCTGCAACAAACTAACAATAGCCCCCAGATCTGCCTCGTCGCACGTGTCATTAAACAACCCATGATCGAAATTCATTTTCTTCTCTCTCAAAAAGAAAATTAAAAGGTTTGTTATAAATAGAACTTAGGGTTTTAATTTTAGGGGGGTCTTCTACACTCTCTACCTCTCGACAGATAATTTATTTCTTTTTTCTTTAGTATTTTAATGGTGTTATTCAAAACTATCTAGCTAATCTCCATGGATCTGGGTTGGAGGTTGACGGAATGAGTCGTTGGTTTCATGGATTCATTGTGAGATCTATTTAATCTATTCTTTTGTTATTCTTTTATATTTTATTTCTTTTAGCATTGATTTGAGTCTATGGTTAAAATTATTTGTTTGAAATGGGCCTTTCCATGAATTATAAATTGACTACCCTTAGTTATTGAGTCGAAGCATTCGTCCTTATACGATAGACTCATGTAAGTAACGATTGACCTTACTCATTGGTTAGCCCCTTTAAGGACTTGTCAAGTGCTTTAGGAATCTAAGTTAAATAAGAAGCATTCATATTTGTGGGATTCGATTGTCAAGGTGCACTGCCTTCATAAAACCCATTGCAGTCATCATGTTAAACGTAATTCGCTTGAGTATAAGGTTATACGTTTGACTAGAGAAGTAGTCATTGTTGTGCCTTGGATATCAAGAATAGGAAGTGTGAGGAACCCCGTACGTTACCGGATCTATAACTGTACTAAAATATAATTGAATTACATATCTTTGTTTAAATTGAAGACCAATGAATTCCATGTGTCATTAGACTAAGTTCAAGAACTCGAAAGCTTAGGTTATTCCTTTTTATTGAATTTCATTCTCACACAAGCATTTTTACATTCCTTTAGTTTTAATTGTTCTTTCAAATATTCTCAAAAACCCTTGATTTACTTTCTTGTTAATTAACCTAAGTTAGAAACCTTGGTCTACGTGGATCAACCCCGTGCTTGCTACTACTATAGTACTTGTGGTATTAGGTAATCTCATCGGGATTATATAAATTTTGACACATTCGACACGCGTCACATATCAAAATTTATAATGGAAATCATTGCAAATTAGGGATGAATGTAAATATTACCTTGAACTAAATCAATGAAACCAAATTTGAATTGCAAACGTGAAGTCTTCAATGTTTTCTTCACACAAACTCCTTAATACTCAAATTCAAAGTAAAACATATGCTAAATTACTCTAATGGTGGCTAATAGTGGTGTGTTGTAAGTTTACCACGTTCCAATGTCTATTTATACTCTCTAATAACAATTAGAAACCCTACTTTATAATTGAACTCGAAATAAAACTCCAACTTTCTATTTTCTATGAGTCTGGCGCTATTGCTAATGCCACATCGCCATGTGTGTTAAGCCATGAAGTCGCCACTTCATCCATATATTTTGACTCCTTTACTGCTGTCACTCACTTGTTCGGCGCCATCCCTTCTATGCCACAGTGGTGCAACTGCGCCGAACCTCTAGCTTGGTTTTCTTTACTTTCTATTATTTCCCTTCGTCGTGCCCTTCCTTCCCACGTTGCGCTTTATGTTTAAACAGTGCCAACATGTGTAGCCACGATGCCAACCATGTTTTAATGAGTTTTTTCTCCGTTATTTCTTATTTTTGCTCAATTCCATCCCTTACACCTTAATTCCTTGAAAATGCAATAATACCACGATTTAGAGCTCAATTAGGGATATTTATACTTAATATACTACTAAACTAATACTATATATAAGTATAAATAATCACTAAACAGTCACCTTATATTTACATGAGATCATGTTTACTCGATTTCCACACCATAGGTTGTCCCGACTTATTTATTTACTTTGAGTTATTTAAATGTGCAATTTACTTCTACCGTAAATTTCAAGACTTGCAAACTAATAACTCAATTCAAAAGGATGTGGCTATTTGTACCCTACAATTTGCTCCCTTTACCCTAATTTTTTATTTTTTAAACCCCTTTGTGAAATGACTTTGGTGCCCCAGAATATAAAGAGGCTTTTACTCCCCACACCCCACGATTTCCCATGAAATTGTTTTAACCAACAATGCTAAGCGGGAAGAAAACCAAGAAGTCGACTCCCGCTCTAACCTCCGACCGACCTAACTCTGACGACCCTTATGAAAACTGACTCAGTAAGTTCATTATTAACTTGTTTACCATCATTTTGGCAATTTTTTTTTTGTTGTTTGGTGGTTTCTTGACTATTTTTTAGGTGTTATTCTCGATTTTTTAGGGCATCCTCTTTTGTGGTGAGTTTCGCATTGTAGCTGCCACAATGTCTCAAAAGTCTGTTAAAACAACTAAATCCAGTAAGAAGATGTAAGTTTTGTTATGTTTTATGCATTTTTTGTCATTTTATAAGTTGTTGTTCATAGTCATGAATCTCGTGGTGTGCGGTTACATAAGTTTGATGGAGGAAAAGGACTGAGAGTCTGTTTTAATCGCTCCACTTCGATGTTATCTGCATGTTTTGACTGCTATCCTTTGTTACTTATCGACCTAGTTTGGCCACCATCATTGGATAACTATGGATCACTTTTGATCGACAATGATACTTAACTATCAGTCTGTTTTGACCGCCACCTATCATTTTGAATTGAGAGTTGGGTTTAAACATTGATCATGATTTAATTCCCTCTTCTCTTGCTTCTTGTAAGTCTATGTGTGATACAACTATTGCATCCAAAGAAGGTGAGGCCTTCTAGGACTTTACAGAGGCATTCACACTGACACTACCTTTAAAGTCTAGAGAGGAGGCCCTAACTTGGACTCAGGATACATCTGACGAATTTAGCTTTTTGTAATTATTCTGAAATCTGATATGGATAGTAATAGGAGATGAGCTAAAATGGCTATTGATTATGACCAGACTAGGAACTATAGCCCTCAACAGGTAAAGGGGAAGAAGAAGAAAAAAAGAGAAAAGTAAGGAAAACGGGGAAGAAGATGAGAGAAGAAAAATTTGCTGGCATCATGATGTGCATGTGTCAATTTAAGCTATTCGTGAAGCACGCAAAAGACAACTGCTGACATGTTAGAGTTGTGTGCAGGGTCCATAACCATAGACTCACAAACAATCTGGTAGGTCTTGCAAATGCTAGGAGGCTCAATGCACTTAAAAAAAGGATTATGGAAAACATAAGCAAGACCTAGACCACTGCTCGCCCTAAGGACATTTTCTTAGCCATCTTTTGGAAGTAGAGTCTGTTAAGAAGAAGTACTTGACCAGCGAGCTTGAATTGAGGGCAAAGATTACGTAAAAATTTAGGAAAACTAGTGGGCCTACATCCACTTCTATCACTAATATTCCAAAAGAGAAAGGGAATCTAAGTGGTCGACCAGCTAAGAAGAAGTTCAAAATTGACACGCCCATGGCAAAGGAGAAGAAAGAGTATGCGGTGGTTAGTGGGTTTGAATATCTCGTTATGGAATTAACCAGTTGGTCGCGTGGATAAAGCGGAACTTGATGATTATTAATGCAACATGCACCCTTTTTTATAGTGCATGTGTAAGGTTTTTTTTGTTGATACACATAGGTGTAAATTAGTGTTTATGGGTATATAGAACGCATTAAATTTGTCATATCTTCTACTTTACATTACTTGTTATGTTGTTGGCGAATATGGATGAATTCTGGGTATCATTGGTGTACATGACTTGTTATTATTTGTAGGCATATCTATTAACAAGTGATAAGATGTTTATATTGATGATTTAATGAACTTAAATGTATGGGAACCTCTATTTGATTAGGAATGCAAACATATTGTACTTGATTTTTATAAGTTTAATACGAAATTTGATGTTTATATGTCCACTCCAAATACTTATTTATCAAGCAGCCTTCATACACTTAATATATATATATATATATATATATATATATATATATATATATATATATATATGTCGCGATGTATCATCGGGTGCTTAAGTAGAACAACTATTACCCGTTGATAGACTGTATGTACCCCACAACTTTACTACTTTGACCCCACTTTTAACTAGGGACTAAAGTTGATAATACCATTAATCACAAAGAGTTGCAAACCTAATAGAACCACAATACTATTCGACCACCACATTTGAAATGCTGACAACGCATCTTGGCCACTTATTACACATACCCCACAAATTTACTTCATATACTCATACCATAATATTTGACGTAAACAAATAAAACTCAGCAGATGGAGTCCGGTAACGACACTAGATCCGACGGTGCTACGGAACCACAATGTCACAAAACTATCGCTTATCTTCACCTACCATGCCGCGTACACCCTAATATTTAACTAGTGTACCCCATATCTTAATGTCTTATTTAACTTCAGTTTACATCAACCAAACTGATTTGACATGCCTTTTTGGAATTCAGTAAGCCTTAATTGTTGGGGGCCTAGAAAATGTTGTTATCGATTGTCGTGTTGTTGGATTAAATGTTTTAACACTTACACTCCACTCGGGGTTTTAATGGCAACAAACAAAGTGGAAGGATTCTAACAAGTTTGTTTAGTGCTTCAAAATATCAACCCTTATTAGAAACTTGGAAACAAACAAGTTCTAAAGGAAAGGCAACAAACAAAGTGGAGGAAAGTTGAGCTTAAAGTTGTGCTGTTACAAATTCGAATCATATTGGCAAAAATGAAGCCGGACAAGCTCAAGACTCAGCTCATACAAAGATGGATTGGAAAGATAAATCTATCAATCGTACACTTATGTAAAGTAAAAAAATTCCATTCCTACTAGCCAAATGCATTAAAATCATGCATTACACGAATCATGATTTTCAAAGTACTTTAAGTCATGAATTTTGTGATTTACAATTCCATTAGTTTCGAAATGATTTTAAATCATACAAACATGTTTTAAAGTATGTATTTGAGGTGTACAAATGTTTGAAATTTTTTGCGAATGCACCAATGTTCATTTGGATAGCTTTTGGAGTTTCATCTAAAATATTTATAGAAAAGCCCCTCTATATTTCATGAAACTGGGATTCTTGATTTTTTTGGGTTTGTGATATCATTCGGGATGTCCAAACATGTTTTAAAAAACCCTATTAAATATATGTAAAATGTTTTCAAAGGTTTAATAAAGTCATAGGACCATTAGGGAGTTGATTTGTAAAACCAGAATTTAAATTATTTTGAAGTCCGCGTCCTTACCGTGCTAGGCAAGCAGGATAGCGCTACTTGCAGATAGCATGCCATCCAGACTACCTAATGCCTTATGCAAAGTTCTGACAGCTTTTTGAAAAGTTAAATCTTCACCTTTAATTTAAAATTGGGGATCATTTTGAACTATAGGATCAATATAATGGTCACCAACTCCTTATTAGTGATTGAGAACCAAAACAAACTATGAAGAACATACATTGAACAACTTATTGGTCTACTACAGTCATACATCCAAGCTTTGCACTTAAATTTGTGAATTTTGTGCTCACAACAACTTGAAATCTTAAAGGCCATTGATTAGATCTTGAAGTTGATGCTAAAAAATCTTCTAAGCTTTACAATCTACACTCTAAATCAGGTTTTTGGATCTCACACTTAGGGTTGTAAGATCTCTTGATTTTCTACTCTATTTGTGCTTAATCTATACTCTTTGTTTAGAGTTTTTGTGTGAGAATCATTTGTAGTGTTATCAAACACATTCGACTTGGGTTATTGAACTTAAAATTGATTTCTTGATGGATCATTTTTGAACTAGTTGTTGATCTTAATCTTGATTTTCTACAACATCACTTGTTCATTTGATTTGAAATCATGCTTGTTCTTAATCAAGTTTGATTTGTCGGTTCCTTGACTAAGAGTTGTTCAAACTTGTTGAATTCATTAATATCTTAGTTGATTCCATACTTGCATTCATTAAAGTAGTTTAGCTTTAGGAGGCTTGTAAGGATTGGACTTATTACCGCTTTATATTATAAGACAAATATTCATTGTAATCATCAATCTTTGTTGTAAGCTATTGATTATGAGACTTAGTGGGATTTAAGTCAAGGAAAAACTTAGTTGAGGCTAGGTAAAAATCTGAGTTGAGGCTAGGCAGGAAGACCAAATTTGCAATTAGGTACTCTAAGCTTGTAAGCTTAGGTTGTATCACTTATTGGTAATATAAGTGGGGGTCTAAAAATCCAAATCAGGGGTTAGGTAGTGGATGTAGATTGGTTAAATCGAACCACTATAAATTTTATGTCTCATTTCCTTCTCCTCCACCTCATTCACCTTTGCATTAATTTGTTATTTACTACTTGTGTGGGTGTATAGCTTCATTAGTTGATTAAAAAGTTTAAAAATGTGATAACCTCTCGGTTCACCCAATTCATCCCCCTCTTAGGTGTGGTTTCAATTGGTATCAGAGCGGATTATTGTTCAAAGTGTTACTAACGTATCTTTGAGTGTTATCTTGCAAGGATGCAAACTTTAGATTTCCCTCACCTTAGGGAAGGCAACTCATCTTCTAGGCCTCCCTACTTTGATAGGACCAACTATGCTCATTGGAAAGTAAGGATAAGATTCTACATGAGAGCACAAGGTAGAAGTTTGTAGGATTCTATTAAGGATGTCCACATTCCACCCGACAAGGCAGGAAAGGACTACAGTCCCGAAGGGATAAGAATTGAGCTACACAATGATCAAGCCATGAGTCACTTATTTTGTGCACTTAGTGAAAATGAATTCAATTGAATGAGTGCATGCAAGACGGCTAAGGAAGTATGGGAGAAACTAGATGTGCATTATGAGGGTACTACTCAAGTGAAGAAAACAAAGTTGAGGATCCTTGAGGAGCATTATGAAACATCCTGAGTTGGAGCCGATGAAGAGATTGCCATCGCAATTACTCAATTTACTAAGCTCTTGAATGAGATGAAGAATCTCGAAAAATGCTACAATTAAAAGAACTCGGTGTATAAGTTCCTTAGAGGCTTGCCTAAGGAATGGGATGCAAATAAGTATGTTGTTCAATCATTACAAAATCTTGGAGAATATACCTTTGATGCTCTATGTGGAGAGTTAACATTTTATGAATCGGAGCTAAAGGATCAAGCTAGATTAGAAGCATCTAGTGGTGCATCAAAGAAAGAGTCAAGAAAGGAGATAGCTTTAAAAGCAAATAGTCCATTGACTAAGTTGAAAGCTCCTAGTTCACAAGTTGAGATCAATGATGATAATGAATCATATGATGAAAATAAGCTTGAGGAGAAAGTGGCTATGCTATCTGAGAGTCTTCACAAAACCGTGCATAGGCACAACAAGTTCAAGAAGAGCAAGGATGAGAGAAAGGACAAGAAGAGCCTCAAAGCAACATGAGATGAATCATCCTCATCTAGTTCTGATTCTGAGTCAAAAAATGAGAAGGCTATTTTTTGTCTTATGGCAAAGAATGAGGTACGTTATTCTAACTTTTTAGATTTTGATGATGTTGACGACTTAGATGAAGAGCTTAACATTCACGACCTTAGAAAAAAGTTGGAAAAAAGTCAAAAAGACCAATTAACTCAAAAAGAGTTTGAGCAAAGCCATTAGTGAGATTGAGAAGCGAAATGAGATTATTGATGATCTCCAATATGATTTGGAATTAGTCATAAATGATAAATGATCTAGTCAAGAAAGTAGAGGACTTGACCCCCACTGTGACTAAGTTCACTAATGGTACAAAGATCTTTGACATGATGTTGGGAGCACAATGACATGCACTTAACAAAAAAAACATAGATTGTTAGCCTATTGAGATATAAGAAATCATTGACTGACACTAGTAAATACTTAAAATTCAATAGATTGCACAATATCAGTAAATGTGTCATGAATAAGACCAATAAGAGCAAACTAGCATGGGTAGTGAAGAATATTTATGACACTAACTTTCTCAGACCCAAAGGAGCCTGGGTACCAAAATCTAGTTTCTTTCACATTGTATAGGATGCGAGGAGGAGCACCCCATAGTACTTGGATAGTGGGTGCTCAACGGACATGATCGGAGATGCAATTCAATTCATTGAGCTCAAATGACATTATGGTATAAATGTTACCTTTTGTGATAACAACAAAGGAAAAGTAATTGGCATTGGCACCTGGGTAACGATTCATTATCCATATCTAATGTCTACCTTGGTGATGGATTGAAACATAACTTCTTAGCATTAGTCAATTGTGTGAAAGAGGATTTCATGTCATGTTTGAATCATCTAAATGCATAGTTAAGAATGAAAAGAATAATGCTATCTTTGTTGCATGTAGAGATAGGAATGTTTATGCCTTCAACTTCAATGAGATGCATATTCAAAATATTTCATGCTTGAGTTCTCAAAATGAATGTGATGTATGGTTGTGGCACCGTAGACTAGGTCATTCTAGCATGGAGAAATTTTTAAAACTGTCTAAGCATGACTTGGTTAAAGGTATACCTAAATGCACGTACAAGAAAGACCAGTAGTGCGAATCTTGCATTCTTGGAAAACAAGTCAAATCGTCATTCAAGATGAAAGTAACTAGTATTGTGACTAGAGCCTTGGAACTAATCCATATGGACTTGTTCGGTCCTACACAAATACAAAGTCTATGAAGTAAATCATATTATTTTATTCTTGTCGATGATTACACTAGATACACATGGGTTTATTCCTTAGCAAATAAACGTAAGTGTTTGGATTTTTGTCAAATTTTGTACCTTAGTTGAAAAAAAGGGCTACAAAATCACTATCATTAGAAGTGATAGAGAAGGTGAGTTTGTCAACAAAAATTTAGAAGAGTTTTGCACAAGACAAGGACACTTACATCAACTTTCCTCTCTTAGAACACCACAACAAATTGTAGTGGTTGAGAGAAAGAATCGGACCCTTCAAGAAATGTGTCAAGCCATGTTAAATGAATACAACATAGCAAAGCACTTTTGGGTCGAAGCAATAAACACGACATGTTATGTCCTAAATAGGACAAATGTTCGCAAGAAAATGAACAAGACTCCTTATGAGCTATGGAAAGATCGGAGACCTAACATAGCTACTTTAAGGCGTTTGGTTGCACATGTTATGTCTTAAATGATAAGGATCATTTGGACAAATTCGACCCAAAGTCAAAATTTGCACATTCTTAGGATATTCCATGCATAATAGGACTTATAGAGTATTCAATAGATCATATAAGACCATAAAAGAGTCTATTCATGTTAAGTTTGATGAGATGGATCCTAAATTAAGATTGAGGAATAACATGGAACAAATGAGACTTGATGATGATGATATTATCCAAGCTCAAGACTTCAATGGGAAAGAAAAAAAGTAAGAGAGGAACCCAAGCCTAGTGCACCTATGAACTCTAGACTTCTTCTAGGCCATCCATATCAACAAATCATTAACCCAAGCAAGGGCATAACTACCAGTTCTTCACTACATCATGATGAAGAACACATAGCGTTTGTATCACAATTTGAGCCAACTAAGATAAATGAAGCCTTAGATGATGAGTTTTGGATCATGGCTATGCAAAGAAAAAATTGTGGCTATTTCTAAGACTTAAAAGCCAAACTATCATAGGAACCAAATGGTTCTTTAGGAATAAAAATAACGAAAAGGGAGAAATAGTGCTAAACAAGGCTAGGTTGGTCGTATAAGGGTATAATCAAGAGGAACGAATTGACTGTGAAGAAGCCTTTGCACAGGTAACAAGACTAGAAGCAATTCATATGTTGCTTGCTTATGCTTACTACAATAGTTTTCTAATATACCAAATGGAGGTTAAAAGTGCGTTTTTGAATAGTTTTATCAATGAGGAGGTATATGTAGAACAACCACCGAGATTTGAAGACCATTATTCACCAAATCATGTTTATCGTCTTCAAAAAGCCTTGTATGAACTTAGGAAAGCTCCTAAAGTATGATATGATATACTAAGTGCATTTCTTCTTAACAAATGGTTTAATAAAGGAACATTAGACCTTACATTGTTTATTTTAATTCAAAATGATAATATGCTTCTTGTTCAAATTTATGTGGATGATATCATATTCGAGTTATTAAACAAGCATTTATGTGATGAATTTTCATCCTTGATGACACACAAATTTGAAATAAGCATGATGGGTGAACTAACATACTTCTTAGGTTTGCAAAACAAGTAATCTAAGCATGGCATATTTATAAATAAAATGATCTATGTGAGGCACATGCTTAAGATATTCAAATTTGAAAATATGAAGGAATGTAACACTCCAAGTAGTTCAACCACTAAAATAGACAAGGACCCTCTAAGAAATCCTATAGATCCTAAGTTATACTGAGGAATGATAGGAAGCCTACTCTACTTAACCGCGAGTAGACCAGACATCATATTTAACATGTTTCTATGTGCTAGGTTTCAATCCGAGCCTAAAGAGTCACATTTAAAATGTGTCAAGCACATATTTAAATACTAGAGTGGCACACAAGACTTAAGCCTATGGTTTGACAAAGTTCCCAATTTTGAACTTAAGAGCTTTGTTGATTCGGATTATCCGGGAAGCCTAGTGGATAGAAAACACACATCGAAACTTTGTCACTTGCTAGGAAACTCCTTGATCTTGTGGTTTAGCAAAAAGCAAAATTATGTTGCATTGTCCACCACCGAACCCCAGTATGTGGTGGTCGGGAGTTTTTGTGCTCAAGTACAATACATGAAGCAATAACTCAAGGGTTTTTAAGTCCATGTTGGTTGTGGCAAAAAATTTTGTGATAATTCAAGTACAATCAATATTTCAAAGAATCCAGTGTTACATTGCGCACGAAGCACATTGAGATTAGACATCATTTTCTTCATTACCAGGTGCAAAAAGATGATGTTGAATTTATTCATGCGTCTACCGAAAACCAACTTAAAAATATTTTCACAAAACCTTTTCCTAGGGATCAATTTTTCAAAATTAGGCAAAAATTAGGCATGATTAGTGAATCTGATATATAAAGTGGGTCGTAGGACTGTTCATCATAATTGGCATGCATCTCGAGGTGCCTACGATATGTATGTCGCAATTGAGAATGGCTTTCCAGAGTCAAAACTAATTTCAAAAATCAATCCAAGCTTTAGCGCGCTTGTTATCCCAGATAGCGTGCTATCCAGCGCCTAAGTTCTGGGTTAAAAACCCAAAATGGATAGCGTGCTAGGTCCAGTAGATAGCGCGCTATCCAATTTGAGGGTGAGTTTTTTAAACTCGAGAGCACTCTCTCTCCTCTAGTGGCTCACTGTTTTGGACACTCATTTACCATGTTTTTCAAAGATTGATTCTCCTTGTTGTTTTGGCATGATTTTAGTCTATTAAGGTGAGAAATACTTTATTCACTCATCATTATACTCTTTGATCCACTATTTTTAGCATAAATCATCACTTGTGTCTTGCTTACCAAGTATTTGATATAATGCCACCAAGGAAGAGGTCGACTCATTTGGCTACCAAATCAACTCCTAGGCATTCTACCACATGCCAAGCCATCCAATAATCATCAGGAATTGATTCGGGTTCATCTTCATCATCTCAGGTCATGGCTCCATCAAGTACTCATCACACTACTCATTCGACTAACATCATACCAATGACACTACTCCCACAATCTCTGTAGATCCTCTAAGCCGTAAAGGACGTAGTAAGGTAATCCATGATGATGCATCTAAATCATCTATCCTCAAGTCGATCAATTCAAAATTGACAGATGCCAACATCATCAAATCATGAGTTGTTGATTTGGAATTCTTTGATAAAGTGTACCTACCGGTCTGCAAAGTGTTAGGAAAGAGGGGTTAGGCCCAATTCTGTGGCTATAAGGCCAAGTACTATCCACCACTCGTTTGGGTGTTCTACTCCAACATGAAGACGAGCAACGACTTTACTATCAGATCACGTGTTGGAGGACGAGAAGTTATGATCACTCCGGAGAAGCTTCATGGCATATTTGGATTACCTTTTCATTAGACTACAGTCACACTTGTTGAAAAAGTTCTCTCATAGCGGCTAGAACTCTTGAATTCCTTCCATCAAAGTGAGCGACGCTCACTGTTTATCCTAGCGGTCCCACTGATACAGACTTCAAGATTGTACCCCATCTACATATGCTTCACATGTACATCCTCAAGGTATTCATAAGAGACATCCAGATTAGTATGATGCACATCATCATCTCTCACATTACATCGTCTCTGGTGCCGATTGACACCTGCCGTATGCTCACTTGTTGGCTTATTTCTTCAAAGAGGTGGGCATAGATCTAACTAAGGGAGGTGTTCATTTATCCACGAAGAAAATTGTAGGTTTAGCTACTCTTCATGCAATCAAGTTTCACTACGTTCGAACATAGAGGATATGGATACGACTTATCGATATTCCATCGGGTGTAGAGTACGGAGGATATGATTCGACGCATGACTCGGATCCGATATACACTTTGATGAATGAGAATATCTTGACTACAGCATGTTATTTCTGCAGCAAGATGAGGAAATTATAATAAACACACTGCTCAAGATGATGATGAGTTTCATTAAGAGATTCCAGTTCCACAGCTACCATTTAAGGCTCCGTCACAGATAGCTCAGCCATACCAACATGATTACATGCCTCAACCATATTATGGGTTGGCTCCTCCGACTGACATGCCCTCATATGCTACATATCTATCTGTTCAGCACGGATATATGCATGAGTATATGACCTAGACATTTACTGAGATCGATAAGAATCTTGATCATTAGGGTGATTATCTTCGTTGCATTGAGGAACATATGCTTCCACTTAGGTAGCCGAGGGAAGATGGATCATCTCGTTCAGCTCATCGAACCTATTCCCAATAGAGTTGGTATGAGCATATAGATAGGGGAGTACTAGTAGTCTATATATATTAGAAAACTTTGGGCTAACCATGTTAGTGAGAGTTATTTTTTAGACAATAATGTGAGAACTCTCCATTTCCCTTCCGCACGTGCCACTTCTTGTTATTATTTCTATTTTGTGTACTGAGTGCATGACATGACTTTTGTGAATCTCGGAGTAATTTCTTATGAATGAATGTCATTTTATATGATTTATTAATATCTCTTTAGTGCGTGTGAATAAATGAACTTATTCTTACTTGCATAATTTTATCAAAGAGGGAAACCTATGTATGCATTATATTTACGAACTTCTTGTGTATATGCATATTGATAGAGGAGACTTTCCATCCCCCTTTTTTGATGTTATCAAAAAGGGGAGAATTATTGCACACGAACTTGCAAATTTATAAAGGTGTTTGAAATTGCAATTTATAAACTTGATATATATGCAATATCTATATTTGGTTGTCAAGTTCACGTTGTTTGTTATCATCAAAAAGGGGGAGATTGTTGGATTAAGTGTTTTAATACTTACACTCCACCTAGGTTTTTTATGGCAACAAACAAAGTGAAAGGATTCTAAAAAGTTTGTTTAGTGATTTAGAATATCAACCCTTGTTAGAAACTCGGCAACAAACAAATTCTAAAGAAAATGCAACAAACAAAGTGAAGGAAAGTTGAGCTTAAAGTTGTGTCTTTACAAGTTCAAGTCATATTAGCAAAAATGAAGCTGGACAACCTCAAGACTCGGCTCATACAAAGATACAAGGATTGGAATGCTAAATCTATCAATTATACAACTTATGTAAAGTATATAAGTTCCATTCCTATATGCTAAATGCATTAGAATCATGCATTTCTTGAATCATGGTTTTCAAAGTATTTAAAGTTATGAATTTTGTGATTTACAATTCTATGAATTTCAAAATGATTTAAAATCATACAGACATGTTTTAAAGCATGTATTTGAGGTTTACAAATGTTTGAAATTATTTTTGAATGCACCGATGTTCATTTGGATAGCTTTTAGAGTTGCATCTAAAATATTTGTAGAAAAGCTCCTACATGTTTCATAAGACTGAGATTCTTGATTCTCAAGGTTTGTGATATCATTTGCGATGTCCAAACACATTTTATAGACTCTACTAAATATGTGTGAATCTTTTTAAAGGTTTAGTAGAGCCATAGGACTATTAGGCAGTTGATTTGCAAAACTAGAATTTAAATTATTTTGAAGTTCATGTCCCTAGCGCGCTAGGCAAGCAGGATAGCGTGCTATCCAAGCTACCTAGCACGCTATGTAAAGTTTCGACAACTTTTTGAAAAGTCAAATCTTCACCTTTAATTTGAATTTGGGATCATTTTGGACTTAAGATCAACATAACGGTCACCAATTCCTTATTAGGGCTTGAGAACCAAAACAAACTATAAAAAACACACATTGAACAACCTTTGGTCTACTAGACTCATACATCTAAGCTTTGTACTCAAATTTGTGAACTTTGTGCTCACAACAGCTTAGAATCTTTGAAGGCCATTGATTAGCTCTTGAAATTGATACTAAAGAAGTGTTCTAAGCTTTACGATCCATACTCCAAATTAGATTTTCAGATCTAATACTTGGGGTTGCAAGATCTTTTGGTTTCCTACTCTATTCATGCTTAATCAATACTCTTTGATGGGAGTTTTTGTAGGGGAGTCATTTGTAGTGTTGTCAAACACATTTGACTTGGGTTCTCGTACTTAAACTTGATCTCTTAAACCTTTGGATTATTTTTGAACAAGTTGTTGATCTTAATCTTGATTTTCTACAATAGCCCTTATTCTTGTGATTTCAAACTGTGCTTGCTCTTAATCGAATTTGATTTGTCGATTTCTTAACTAAGATTTATGCATACTTGTCGAATTCATTGATATCTTAGTTGAGTCCATACTTGCATTCATTAGAGTGGTTTAGTTCTAGGAGGCTTGTAAGGACTGGACTTATTACCGTTTTACCTTATAAGGCAAATATTCATTGTAATCATCAATCTTTGTTGTAAACTATTGATTGTGAGACTTAGTGGGATCTAAGTCAAGGGAATACCAAGTTGAGGCTAGAAGGGAATTCCTAATTTGCAATTATGCACTTTAAGCTTTGTATCGCTTATTGGTAATATAAATGGGGGTTTGAAAATCCTAATCAGGGAGGTTAGGTAGTGGATGTAGATCGGTTGGATCGAATCACTATAAAACTTGTCTCATTTCCTTCTCTTTCACCTCCTTCACCTTTGCATTGATTTGTTATTTATTGCTTGTATGGGTGTATAGCTTCATTAGTTGATTAAAAAGTTAAAAAATGCCATAACATCTTGGTTCACCCAATTCACCCCCTTTTTGGTGCGATTTCACGTGTTGTTTTATATACCCCACAATTTTACTCGACGAACCCCATAAATATATTCCTGCTATTGCTTGTCTGACTATACTTTTGACCTTGCAGTCTTGGTGCTTCGTAAACCCTAAAGTCCTATCGGACAAGTTGACCCGTTGCCTTTTGGGGTTAAGGTTATTCTTGTTCACCTACTTCCGCCTTTATCCATAAAAAATTGGGGCATCAAACTTAACTAATACATCCATAATAGATGAAGAAATAGGTGATGCTCCTTGACTTTGTCGACCACCGTGGCCTATAGATCTAGTGAGATTCAACCTACAAATTACTCAAAATGCACTGGAGAGTTCAATTGAGGGTTTGGGAAGGCTGAAAAATCAAAAAGAGGATGATAGTGACAAGTTTAGTTATAGGGTACGTGGTTTCAAATGTGGGTAGGTGAAGGAGTTAGAGTCATCGAGGGCTAGGGGTAGTTTTGAAATAATTTACAAAAAATGGGGTAAATGTATTAAAGAAAATTCAAAATCGGGGTTAAACGATGTAATGGGTTAAAGGGAGCAAAAAGTAGGGTGTGAATAGCCGTATCCATTTAAAATTGTGAAATAACTAATAATAATAGGAAAGAAGGCTAAGTAAGCTTATGTTGACCTTGTGAGGCCTGAATCGGAGGTCCACATAGGTCTAGTGTTAGACGGGGCCCAGCTAGTGTCGCCCGGCTAATGGGGACTGGGGTCGTCAGAAAAGTAACATGCCTTACCCTACGAGCCCATAATTGGGCACAACAACCCTTACATCGAGGACAACTACCCCTAAAATGGGGACTACAACCTTTATTGGGGACAAACAACTTGAATCTTCGGTGGAAGTGCTTCAACCGAAAGCCTTCATAAAAAAAACAAAACAAAAAATAAAACACCAATATATACACTCAAGGAGAAAAGGCTTAGATATAAAGAGGTCTTAGAGGAATTCAAACCAATAACAAACTAGGTGAGTTGTTCCTTGCTATGATCGTAGCCGCAAAGACACATCATACCAAAAATAAGACCTACTTTACTTAGAATCAACTCAAGATTTATGAAATCGACATCTAAAAGAAATCTAAGCAAATCTAGTTATATATATATATATATATATATATATATATATATATCAATAATAAGCATGATATTATTCACAATTTTTTAAAAAAATTAACTAGTAAGTATCCCGCGCTTTGCGCACGTGCAAGTCCATGCATTAATATATTAGGTGGAGAGGAAAAGAAAATAAAAAAAGCTTATTATAAAAACTTTGATGGATCTAAAGTGGAGAATAATAAGATTCAATTTCCCTGTAGAAATAAATAATAATAAAAGTTGTTCATTTATATATGTATAGAAAACGAAGTTAATTACCTAAAAAAATGAAGTTAATTAGTTGCTTTGATTATCTTTGATCATTATAATGTTAGTGGTGGCTCCAAAAACCCTAACAAGAAAAATATCAAAAAACATTAAGCACATCTAATCCTAATGTTTTTTATCAAATATTTTTTTGGTAGATTTTATTAAATAATTCTAATAACTAAATTTTCTTAATTATAAAAAAATTTACGATTACACCTATAAAATAGCCAAATAAATAAAAAAAATTATTTTATAAAAAAACTAAAAAATCCAAAAAAAAGTTAAAAAAAGTTTTCAAAAAAAAAACTAAAAAATTTACAAAATTGAAAAAACCTATAACATGGCAAATAAAACCCTAAAATAGCTAATTGCCAAAATAAACTCCTAAATTTTTTACTATATTACGTAATTGAAAAATAAAAAAAATTAAGAAAATAAGCAAAAGAACTGAAAAAAAAGGAAACCCGATAAACAAAAACACCTACAAAATAAGTAAAACCTTTAACCTATTTCGTGTGTTTTTACCATCCTACCCGTCATTTAAGTGCGAGAAAGATCAGTAGCTTGTGTCTTTGTTTTTTATATAAAATCCTAATTATGACATTATAATATCACATGTCATTTTGTGATAGCTTTTCACAATTTACGTGTTAAGTTGTGAGAGATTATCACAAAAATAGTTCCTTTGTAGATTGTGTATATCACACAATGTCAACGATTGTAATAAAATAATAATAGAAAACTAATAAATATCTAGTTGCAATAATAATCTAACTAAAGACTAGCTAATGTTATCAAGTCCTTGTATCAAAAATACTAAAACTATAATACACATCCTAAATTACAGTGGAGAATTTATGGAGCATGAAATGCTCGTACTCATTCTCACGATCTGGGAAGGGAAGTTATCGTAATTGACTAAGTTCGAAAACCCTTGCATCTTCAAGCACAGTCCTGCATGCGCTCCATACACTGCCCATTTCTTTTCTTCTCCCCTCCCATCTTGTTCACCGTATAGAACTAGACTATTGGCTTATTCGCCCACAACTCCATCAGTCTCCCAGAATTGGTATCATTAACCTCCGCAATCTTCTTGAACTGCTCCTCTACTTGATCTATCACACATATTGTTGTGACAAATCACCGCGGAATATCCAAGAACATAGCCACATGGACACACCCAAAGATAAATAAACCACAAAGAAAATATGAACACGAGAATTGACGAGGAAACCCCGAAAACCAAGGTAAAAACCATAGGCAAGAAAGAAGGCAATCCACTATCAATAATTTAGTACACAAAGGAAAAACCTCCTCTATTCAAACCCCAGATAGATACCTCAACAAGATTTAATCTCACAGTGACACGAACCCGTTCATAGGCCGGTACGCTACGACCCAACTCTCAACTAGCACCTCAACACTATGCTTAATCGTATACAACATTATGCTTTCCCCATGACCTCATACACCTATTTATAGGTGTTACATGCTTGTACTCATAAACCAACACAAGTATTAACTCTTAATTGGAATACAACACATTAATGTAGTTTGTATCCAATTATTAATTAATCTCATGTGTAATTATTGTGTATGCATGAATCCATGTAGGACACTAATTTGAGTCCAACTCAAGTTACGAGTTTGAGCCACTTAATTCAACAAATCTTCACCTTGACAAAAACTCTTTACTTTGCTCTTGCCACACCACCCTCTCGGGGCCACCATTCTCAACACAAAGAATAAATCAAGTCCAATCCAACCTGTTTGGACTTACCAACAACAAGAACCCACTTCTAAATTAACTTTTGAGGACCGGACCTTGCTCCATGTTTCTGCACCAAAATAAAAAAGTTATTCTTCCTCACACCATTCATGACCAATGAAGACTTCCACAAGATTTTCAATACTTCACGTCGCCCGAAGTACCTATAACCCTCAAAATCTAATTCGAAAAGAGAAATTAAATTTTGAGTACAACTCGGCATATGTCGAACATCCCGAAGCATTATGATGCATTTGACTAACAACTTCAACTGAACTTCACCGACTTCAAATATCGGTTGCAGAAAGCCATCAACCATAGACATAACTTTGCCACTCATATAACCTATATATTATCGATCCATGCTCTATGTACGTACACATGATCTGTTCCCCCGCTGTCAATTACCCATTCTCCCTTTTGATCGCCAATCGTAATCTTTGGTGGACATATAATATAATTACTATTAGTCTTGAGAACCAAAAAATTTTCAGTGTCATCAACGTGAATATTAGAATCCCCTTTCTTAAACCAGAGTTTTTTCTCGAACCCACTTCTTTACTTTTCCTATTCCCGCAATTTATCCCGAGATGTTTTGTTTGACCGCTTCTCTAACAAGTCATTTTTTCGTACTTTTTGGAACTCTTCCCAGCAGCTACAAAACTCAAGCTTTCAGATGAACAATTTTCACCTTTCATCAATTTCTCCTCAGATATTAACATGGTAGTGATATCTGCTAAACTGATGGTTTCTTTCCCATACATCAGTGTTGGGCTTCATGTTTTTAAACAAAAACGAAAGTGACTAAATGAGTTTGAGTGCCTAATCCTCATCACTGACTTGTTTTCCCAACTCCTCAAATTCTGATTCAATCTTGTTAAGAGCACTAAAATGATCAATAATACTTGTATCTCCATCTATATTCAAGTGACAGTTTTGCTCCTTCAGGTAGAAATGATTTGACATGCGTTTCTTCATAAACATGGTCTTCAATTTCTCCAAAAGACCTTTCACCGAAGAAATATTCCTCATGTTCAAGAACATTCTTTGCCAAATAGAGTCTTATGATGCTCGTCGCCCTCAAATCCGACTCTTCCCAATTCTCATAATTTTTCTTCCCACGACCTTTCAACACTTGACGTAGCCCAGATTGTATCAATAAATCTTTGATTTGAGTTTTTCACAAGCCAAAATTTATTTTTCCGTCGAACTTCTCCACATCGAGCTTTATCACACTTATATACTTCGACATTTCTAAAACTTCACCTTAATAGTATAATCCCATATTTGGATCTTGACTTTGCTACCAATTTGTTGTGACAAATCACCGTGAAATAGCTAAGATCATAGACACACCCAAAGATAAACAAACGACAGAGAAAATATGAACACAAGAACTTACGTGGAAAACCCCAAAATTAGGGTAAAAACCATGGGCAAGAAACAAGGCAATCCACTATCAATCATTTAGTACACAAAAGAAAAACCTCATCCATCTAAACCTCAGATAGATACCTCAACAAGATTTAATCTCACTGTGTCATGTACCCGACACAATTCTCGACTCTCAACTATCACCTCAACATTTTAATTAATCATACACAACACAATGTTTTCCCCATAACCCCATACGTCTATTTATAAGTGTTACATGCTTGTACTCATAAACCACCACAAATATTAACTACTAATTGGAATAAAACACATTACTATAGTTTGTATCCAATTACTAATTAATCTCATATGTAATCTTTATATTATGCACAAATTCATGAGTGACACTAATTTGAGTCCAACTCAAATTACAAGTTTAAGCCACTTAATTCAATATATTATTACAGCCTAAATTTCTAATCGCATTTTAATCCTTAATCAGGATCACCGACCTGTGACATAGAACCTACATCGTGATACGCACACCGAGTGAGGCACATGGCCAAGGTACGTTTTATATTTGTGTGATGATTTCTTAGTGTATTGTACATGTGTATACTACTACATCACATCTACTTATTATTTATAGATGATGCAATGCGAGTAGGTTTATGTCTCAAGATGCGTGCAAGCATGGGACTTGGTAGAGAGTGAAATAGTGAGTCATTTAATTAGTTAAACACAATTAATGAGATCATTTTAATTTAATTTTCTATGTCTTTGGTATAGTGTAATTGAGGTTACAGACCTTAACTCGATAACAAAATAAATTAACACCACAAGATCTTACCTCGAGATATGCATCATTATTAGATGCAATTAAATTAAGTGCTTTTGTGTCAATATGTTTATTAGTGAGCTGAAACCAAGTAAGGGGTAGGAGTGGATGTGATCCATTAGATCTCACCAAAATGGATGGCCAAGATTGAGAGTTTAAGTTATATATAAGTACATACTTAGATCTATTTGCTTCTCATTTGCGTGTTTAGAGACAAATAAAAATCAAGGCTGAGTTCATCAAGTTGGGCTGAAATTTAGGGTCTAAGAGGATCAAATTGGTCAATCCAAATGAAGAATCAAGGTCAACCCATCTACATAGCAATCTAGGAAACTATCACAACCACTATACCAGATCACATAACCTTTTATATACATATCCGAATGGATTGATTTCTGGATATGTTTTTTACAGATAAGTTAGGTAGCTCCCCATTAAAAATCAGGATTTTTGGGTGTCTATTTTGGGAGTTATAGTTTTTCTAAGTTAATGTCCTAAGTTTGTTGTCAATTGAGACTAGTTCGGTGTTTTATGTATAACTCATTTGCTTTAAATCAAAACTAAGCATACCTTACCTTTTCAGAAAAGCTAAGAAGTAGAGCTTCAATTTTTTCGCACGGTGTGTTCTCTAAATCTCGATGTTTAAAGGCCCAAAAATGGCTTGCAACAGTTCAGCTCGGAAAATAGTTTTGATAAACATCTTTTACTTAGAAAAAATAATGGAAAAGGGAGTTCATGTCGCGGGACTTGGACTACACTTAGGCTAGCATTTTAAAATGATACTAGGACTAGTCTGGAACTATAATTGATCAAGATTACTTAACGTTCTAATATAGATTCTCCCGGGAGTACTTTAGTAGACTCAGGAGTCGAAGCGCGAGTTTTGGGGCGTTGGGAGGCTGAATTGAGCTAGGATTTTGTGTGCTTGGTAAGTAATCTTGTTGAGGTTCATGTTTACATTTCATTTTCAATTGTGATTTGTTTTACAATCTATTTGACTATGAAATGCCTTGAATTCTGATATCATGAATTTGTTTCATATTCCACTCATTATATGGGTGTTTTTATCATGATATCATTTGCTTATGGATTCATTGACTAAATTCTTGTGTTTTATGTATTTCTTAATGTTTTGATGAAAGTGTGATCGAGACCAGCATGCTATTAAGATTAAAAAAATGAAGTTGGAATGCCCATGGACTTGTAATCTATTATTATTGGCTTCAAAGCATATTGTCATGTCTTAATAGAATAAAAGGAGGACTTTTGTTCGTAGTAGGATCCCTAATCTTCCAACCTGTTGGAATGCCTTAACCATCCTAGCAAGCATTCCAAGTTGAAATAGGACTACAAATCAAGATTAAAATACAAATCTGATTGTAATAGGATTACGAAATACAATAAAGGAACTTTTGTTGAGAGTATGATTCGATCCCTCATCCACCGACTCATTGGAATGACATAGCCATCTAGGCTATCCATTCCAAGTTGTAATAAGATTATAACTCTATTTATATTAATTGAGTCATATATATTAATTAAAGGAAATTTTAATTGATTAATTACCACTAATTAAATAGGGTTATTGTTCATTAATTGGGTTGAATTAATTTAATTAGAAGGAGTTTTAATTGAATTAATATCAATTTAAATTAGTGGGACTATTGTTAATATTAATTAAAATATTTAATTAAAATGGGTTTTAATTAAATAGAGTCTGATAAAAATTATATTGAGATATATTTAATTAATGAGATTAATCTTTCATGCACTAGAAAATTTTTAAGGTATTTAATTCCTTGATTTGTTTTATGATGCCTCGTTGATATATGAAGATGTTTATTCTTGTTTTATTTTAATGATCTTTATTTTATGCATATTAGGTATATATATGATATTCCATAATTAAACAGATGCTAGAATTAGTCATTGTAAAACACTACATAGATCATAAAACTTGATAAAAATCCCTTGATTAGAATTTTAAGTTAATGCCACCCTTTTTAAACACTTGTCAAGGCCTCGATCACATCAATATAGGTTGGCCTTCGCAGAGTGTATTGTGTTATCTTGGTGAGGGAAGCTGGGTAACAGTTACCTGGATGTTTTGAATTGGTTTGACTTAATAAAGTTATCAAAGCGATTTTGGACTTTAGGCATAGATGAGACGTAACATATTGCGACATATGATGTCTAGGTCTCATTAAAAACCTAAGAGTTGTATATGATGCAATTAGTAATTGTTATCTATCTAAATAACTTGATTTTAAGTATCATGCATTAGCTGTCTCGAAATTAAGTGAAATATGGATCATAGACCACTAAATTAATATTTACGAGGGTTATTGATTTGTGGGAATTAATTACTCACTAATAAATTATTTTACATAATCTTCTAAATGTAGATGTTAAACTTCTAGTAGAGTAACTGTGATCAATCCTTGATACAACAACAACAACAACAACAACAACATAGCCTCAATCCTAAATTAACTGGGGTCGGGTACATGGATCAAACTTTTTCATTATGCTTGATTAAGTACAATTGATGTTGAACTTTTCAAACCATTCAAATCCCTCCTAATTAATGCATCCCATGTTAACTTTGGTATGTCCCTACCTTGTCAAGTTTCTACAATTTCTATTAGTCAAGCCTTCTAGTTGGGTCATTTGTACGCCGTCTTTGCGGGTGACCAAACCACCGCAACTGCCCTTCCCTAATCTTTGTATCAATTGGTATTAATCATACTTTTCTTTGAATTTATGTATTTCTTATTCTATCTTTACGAGTTTTACCACACATCCACCTAAGCATCCTCATTTCTGCTACGTTCATTTTATGTAATTATTGTTACTTTACCACCAAACATTTACTTCCGTAGAGCATAGCTGGCCTAATTGCAATCCTATAAAATTTTCCTTTTAACTTAGTAGGGACATTTCGATCACAAATCACCCCTGTTGCACTTCGTCATTTCTTCCATCCAGCTTGAATTCTATATGTGACATTATTCTCAATGTTACCATTATTTTGTATGATTGATCCTACGTATCTAAAGTGATTTACCTTAAGAACTTCTACTTCCCCTAATTTTACTACTCCATCATCTCGATGTCTAGTGTTTCTAAACTCATAATGCATGTATTCGATTTTCGTCCTACTCAACTTAAAGCCTTTAGATTCTAATGTATTCCTCCAAAGTTCTAATTTCCAATTCACTCCATCTTTTGTTTCATCCATTAAGACAATATCATCTGCAAATAACATACGCCATGGTATATCCTCTTGAATATGTCTAGTTAGTTCATCCATAACTAAAGTAAGTAGATATAAGCTTAAAGCCGATCCTTGATGTAGTCCTATCGTAATGGAAAGTTCTTTTACTGCTCCTTTAAATGTCTTTATACTCGTTACTACTCCATCATAAATATTCTTAATAGTGTTTATGTGTCTAGCATGCACTCTTTTTCTTTCTAGAACCCACCAAAAAACATCTCTAGGGACCCTATCATATGTTTTTTCTAAATCTACGAATACCATATGAAGATCTTTTTTCTTTTCTCTATATTTTCTAGCAATCGTCTTACAAGGAAAATCGCCTCCATAGTTGACCTCCCAAGCATAAAACCAAATCGGTTCTCTAATATGTTTGTTTCTCTCCTTAGCCTATCGTCAATTATACTCTCCCAAAGTTTCATAGTGTGACTCATAAGTTTAATTCCTCGGTAGTTTGAGCAACTTTGAATATCTCCTTTGTTTTTGAAGATTGGCACAAACGTGCTTCTTCTCCAATCCATTGGCATCTGTTTTGGTTTTAAGATTTTATTGAAAAGTTTTGTTAACAAAGTCAATCCAATTTCTCCTAAGCATTTTCAAACTTCTATGGGTATTTCATCTAGGCCACATGCTTTCCCTATTTTCATTCTTTTCAAAGCATCTTTAACTACTACAATTCTAATATTGTGTGTACAGTTTACATTTTTCTTTCATGGTGTGGGATTTCATCTATTATAGTATCCACTTGGCCATCATTAAATAAACTATCGAAGTAACTTCTTCATATCTCCTTAATATCATCCTATCGCGTTAAAATATTTTGATTTTTGTCCTTAATATATCTTACATAACTTAGGTCTTGTTTCTTTTTATCTCTTAATTTGGCTAGCCTGTATATATTTTTCACTATCTCTATTACCTAACCTTGTATGTAGATCTTCCATGAAATTTTTTTTTGCTTGACTAATTACTTTTTAATCTTTTATTCTAGCTTCTCTATATTGATTGTACACATCTTCATCTTGACACTTAGGTATTTTCCTATACATCTCTCTTTTAGTCTTAATTGCTCGTTGGACATCCTCGTACCACTACCATGTTTCCTTTTTTAGTGGTCCCAAGCCTTTAGATATACGTAATACGTTTGATCAATCCTTGATAAGGATAAAATAATTTCTAAAATTTGATAAATGTTATCAGCCATATAAACAATGATGTAAGTCTTAGATTAATGGTTCATTTTAAACTACCATCTATTAGTACAAGGATTGTTTGTCATGTTAGAAAATATTAAATCAGACTTTAGGAAAGATTCGGGCCATGAAAACTAATGACATGACAGTGACACTTAAGGAAATGTTCCAATAGTAAGTCACACGGGAATGGCATAAGATTGTGAAATTCCTAGATTCTTGTAAAATGGTTGAGAACCTACTAATATATCTTTATGTTTAGAACATGAAATGATATATTAATTATGTTAAATGGCTTGAATCTTTATGTGCTTAAAGTTAGCAGTAGATTTAATCTATTATTCATTAAAATAGTTTTGAACTATATAATATGAATGGCATGGAGAAATTTAAGGTTACAGTTGCATATGATGTTTAAAACTGTAAGACAAAATATTAAAAAATGGCCTTTGATATATATTTGATGGTTCATAACATAAAGGAATTTAATAATGAAAGATAAAGGGAAAGTAAAAGCTACGAAATGTGCTTTGTCGAACACAAAAACCTTAGTTATGAGCAAGACTTTGTCAAGTTCTGAAGAAAGCCTTAAAGAGCGGATTTCGTTTTCGTAGAATGAAACTATTCATTTTATAATGAATTACAAATCCTATCAGGAAGACAAAATTTTGAATTGTTACGAACATTTCAAAATGAGAATAAGAAAAAAAAAATCACTCGGCAAACTATTAACATATTTTGATGATGTCATGGTGGATAATATTAAAGCCAAGAGTTTAAGTGACCATTTTTGAAATTGGGAGATTTTCTTGCAATTAACTCCACTAGGAACGTCATTTGAGAAATGATGTTTTAATAGGAGAAATCGCACTATATAGGATATAATTTGATTTATGACGTGTCACACAAACTTTCCTATGATGTTTTATTGAGGCTACATATTAAAAACTAAGGCACTCGCACTAAACCTTATTTTCATTAAAGTGGTTGATAAAACTTTATATATGATATGGAATAAAAAGACCTAGTTTGTCTTTTTTTTGAGATTTGGGGTGGCGAGACTTGCGTAAGACGTTAAGTCATATAAAGTAAGATGTCTAAATCTTTTACGTTTAATTGTGGTTGAACACTATGATAGTATTTTATACAATTGAGAACAAATTATTTGTTGCTCAAAATGATGTCTGTCTAAGTAAAAATCTTATTTTAAAGACACTATTGGGAATAAAACAAATCTCGAAATGTTCAAGAGCCACGAATTATAACTGAATCACTTTAAGAAAATCAACAAAGTTTTCAACTAGTTGAGTATACACAAGTAACATATATCTCTTGAAAATCTTGAATAATAAAAAAAATTGGCCAAAGAAGTTTGGAATTTCTCATCATTGATAGTTCTGATATATTTTCAATACTGGATCATAATGATTCACTACTTATCAAGAGACATGTCTCATCTAGATTGGATTAAAAGACTAAGTGTTATGAACTCTATTTTTTAATTCATGTACATTATCCAAGTTTGGAACTTGAATTATTTACCCGAAGATGGTATGACCATTGGATGTAAATGAGTTAAAGTGACATGAAAAGGAAAAGATGCATACTTAAAAAGCAGGAATTATTAGAAATTCCAATCTAAATCAAAATGTTGATTATGATAAGATTTTTCACTGGTAGCTAAGCTCGAGTTCTAGAATTCTATTGTCATTAATTTATAGTTTAACTATAAGATATGACAAACGAATGCCAAAACCAGTATTGCTCTATGCTCCTTAAAGATGTGTATGACACAACTTAAAGGTTTTTTATCATTTGATAATTTGAGAAAGGTATGCAAGCTTAACAATCCGTTTATGGATTATAGTAAGCTTATCAGAGTCTGGATCTTTGTTTTGATGAAATAATTAATGAATTACATTCATTGAATCGAGGATACACCTTCTGTATACATAAAGGATAGTGGGAGCACAATTATCTTTTTGAATATGTATCTTAATGATAGATTATTCATTAGAAACGACGTCTTAACCATGCAGAATGTCAAGTCTTGGTTAAGGAAAGTTTCTCAATGAGATTCTTAGCCAATTATACTTATATCCTTATGATATAGATCTATAGAGATAGATCTAAGAGGTTAATTACTTTAAATAAGAGTGTTTATATAGACAAATAAATGAAAAGGTTTCAGTGTACGAGATTCTTAAAAGGGTTCGTACTTATGTCTTATAACATAAGTCTCTGCAAGACTCAACGTCTTAAGACAAATGATGAGTGGGACAATGTGAATAAGATTTCATACGCTTAAGCTTTGAGAATCATCACATATGTTATACTTTGCATTCAACTTGATGTCATATGCTTTAGGCAAAACATACATCTCATAGATTCCAATGAAGGTCACTAGATATTTATTGATAACATTCTAAATACTTCAGAAACACATAAGAGATGTTATTAGATATGCAGATGTTTGAAAGACACGAGTCTTGTAAATGGTTACACGATGCAAACTTTCAAATTAATATAAAAGATTAATGATCGCAATATGGATATGCGTTAACGTCGTAGGAATGAGTTGGAAATGTTCTAAACTCACTCTAACAAATTCTATAACATAAACTAAGTTTTTAGCGGCATTTGATGCAGCCAAATAAAGTGTTTAGATCGTAAGGTTCATGATTAAATAAGGTGTGGTTCCAAGTGTTGGAAATAATGTTGGCTTTTATTGTAAAACCAATGGAAGAATTTAGGTTATGGAACCTAAATCACACTATAGATCTAAACAATCACTTAAGCATTTGTCTTATAAAAGAGAAAACCTAAAGATTTGTAGAACATCAATATCAAACAATGTAGCAGATACATAAACAAGCTTCTTCCACTAAGAATACGTTAATGTTGCTCGGTATTCGATATGTTTAAGATTGGAGCTAGTGCAAGTAGGAAATATTTAGGTATGTGCCCTAGGCCAATTCTACAAACGTTGTTTAACTATTATAAGTAGATGCATGTTTCTTTTATAATAATATCCATGGATAATTATTGTATTATTCTAAATGTCTCTAGTCGGTTATTATTGTGGGAACAATAATAAACTAAGACTAGTATGAGTCTTGATTGATAATCATGCGATGATTATGCGTATCTGAATACGGATCAAGATAATGGGTATCTGTTGGGAACAGATGCTGGACCGACCCGCTATGAGAACACTACATGGTCAATATCATAAGTGATTCTCACGAGAGTTAAATCATTCAGTCCACTTAAGATCACCAAAGTCTCCAACATTAGGAGCATAATGATTTGATACAATCAAAATTTGTCTTTAACTGGATGATTATAAAGATTGTGATTGGTCATTGTTCGACTAATGTGTGGATGTTATGTGTTCAAGATGGAATTTGTCCCTCTCTTTTAGAAAGAGATATCTATTGGCCCCTCAATATGTTAGACTGATAAATGGCTATGTCTAGTGAATTGATTGGATCAATGTCACTTGACAATTTTAGTCTACTCAGATATCGAGACTAGTAGATTGAAATATAAGGGTGACATTCCATGTTTTATGTTCAATCAAAAGATATCGCGTGACAAATGGATATGATATACAATGTCTATTAGGTTGTATCGATTTATTGACCTTCATGCTACTTGGATAATCGTAATGCCTTGCTAGAGACCACTTATGACTTGTGTACCAAAATGATTTTGGTTCGCTGCCAACGTTGTATGAACCTATTGGGTCGCACACAAAGAATGGATTTTCGCGATTCAATATTGTCTGGGTTAATAAATTTTATTTGATAAAATTCATTTTGAAGATTCTCATTAAATGTCCTAGTTTGACTAGGATTCAAGATTCGCATACATTTCTAGTATGACTAGAAATTTTGTCTCTTAGTAAATCCTATTTTGGATAGGAATCTAATTGGAATTATAGTATGACTTTAATTCTTATTTGAGATTTAGATAAATTACAACTCTTATTGTTTTAGTAATTGTAGATTCTATATGACTCTATCCTTTTTAGAGTTGGATTTTATCTGAGACTCTATTTGGAGTGTGACTAGGAGATGGAGTTCTTTTACAACTCGACCTAGTATACTATAAATAAGACATTAAGGTCAAAGTTGTGATGTGATTTTTCTCGGTTGAGAATTCCCGAAGGAGAATTTCCTAGAGAATTTTTGTGAGAGTTTTTGTCCTAGGATTTTTGGGGCTAGCATTCCGGATCGTGACCGTCCGTTCGTGTGTGGATTTCTGATAGAGGATGCTCATCTCTCATAGTGTCCAAACAAGGCAGACATGGAGTTATTCTTGCTAAGGTATGATTTTTATTGGCATATCAATTTAATGGAATCAATAGGATCTTGATTCGGGGATGTTCGAAAAGGTTTCGAAAACTTTCGTTGCACATGATACCCAAAACCCAACATTTTCTACTTCCTATTTTATAGGTCTCAACTTTTGATGTATTATATACTTTATGTCCTTACTATGCTTTTTGGGGTGTATATATTGGGTTGAGCGTATAGGTCCGTGACTTAAACTTGACTATTAAGACTTCTGCTAATCATTTGAAAAAATGTAAAAAGCTTTAATCAACTCTGAAATTTAGAATAACAATGAATTGAGAATTGCTTATCATGAACACGAATAACGAGGCTAATAAGACAAAAGGCTAAACAATACGTCGTTAGGTCCTACATGGCTGAGATTAGGGCTTAGTGACGAGATTAAATAGGGCGGTGACTTGTTTTAAAGGAGTCGTCAAAGTTGGTATCAGAGCTAGTTTCTCAATAAGTATATGATGTGTGTGCCGTAAATATAACGGCTCACTTGTAGTAATAGTTCAATCGACTTATGTTGATCACATATATCATCATCAGGGAAAAGTTTTTGCACTAGTTATTAATTACCTATTTAACTTGAATTATTGCTAAAGAATTCACTTTTTAATTGGCTTTTATGCTAAATTAAACTATTCTAACAATACAAATTAAGCTTTACTTGAGCACTTATATTAAGGATATCTTAGTTCACAACTTCACCTAGGCAATTTAATATTATGCTTTGTATTCATGTTTTCATCTCAATATATTGTGCGCAATGCCTAATTAGAATAGATAAATTTTCTTCAAATTCGCTTCAACCCACTATCATAATGGAAAATATTCTAATTTTTAAACTTGAACTCCACCTATCGATGTGAACAACGTAAGCTCCATATTATTTAACTATCAAATCATTGGATTCATAACCAACTAAGTTTACTATCTGCACCTTCCTAATCAACAACTATCTCTCGAAGTTGTGCATTTTATGGTTGTACCTTTCATATCCGAATTAAAAGCTTCAATGGTTATGATAACTTGTAAAGCCTAAGTTAATTAAACACATGATCAATATTTCTAAAGCATTACGCTCATAATCAATACAAATTCTATCAATTGCACTTTTTACAATTACTTTTTATTCATATTTAAAGTATAGGATTCATACCATAGGACCCATTAATCCCTAAGATAAATAGACTTTTAGAACTTCATTGAAACACACATATCACAATTCATTATGGAAATCATTGCAAATCAGAGATGAATATAAATATCACCTTGAATTCAATCGACAAAACCAAAGTCAAATTGCAAACGTGAATTCTTCAATGTTTTCTTTACATAAACTCATTAATACTCATTACTCTAATGGTAGCTAATAGTTAGTATGTGGTGATTTTACCACGTCCCAATACATATTTATACTCTCAAATAACAATTAGAAACCCTACTTTACAATTTTACTTGAATTAAAACTCCACTTTCTATTTCCAGCGTGTTTAGTGCTGTAACTTAATGCCCCGACACCATGCCTTACAACCCATTGTGCTCCCAATGTGCCAACACTGCATATTCATTTGCTTCACTCCCGAGTATCTCGATGTTGTGCCATGCTCCTCCGACATCATCCCCTATACTCTACAGCGTCGCCACCGTGCCAGATCTCCGGAGTTGATTTTCTGATTTTTTTTCTTCTCACCCACACCGTGCATTATGTTCCCACGATGTTCCCTTTCTTCACATAGCGCCACCTTATGTTGTCATGGCGCCAAGTTTTTTTATGGGTTTTTGCTCTATTTATTCTCATTTTTTCTAAATTCCTTCTTTTACACCTTAATTCCTTGAAATGCAATAATACCCTGATTTAGGGCTCATTTGAGAATATTTATACTATATATATGACTAAACTAACCCTATATACATATAAATACTCACTTATCAAATATCCCTAAACTTAAGATTTTGCACATCCCGAGCAAATGTGTATTCTACTAAGTCTCATAATAACTAATTCTCATTCAATTTACCATGTTCATGGAATATCCTTTAATTTAATAAATTTCAAGTTAATAATCCACTCAAAAGGTTTTTTTGTGAAAACATATATTTTTTAAGTCAGGTAGCTTTAACAAAACATATAACTTCACTTTCAAAACGCTAAAGTAGATCACAACAAAAAATCATCACTACTCACAAGTTCGTTTCATTTCAACACTCAAACAACAAGTATACAATCTCATGATTTTTCATTAAGCTCAGGGATTCACAAATAAGCATAGATCAAACTCATCTTTAGTAGACTTTAGCACTTCAAGAGTCTATAGGACTTTACATAGTTGGACTAAAAACTTATCTCAATTGGCTACTCGTACTCGAGCTAAATCTTTTATTTGAAGAGTTTTAGTTTACTTCCACCTTCTTTGCTTTATTTGTTTCTCATTTCTCCTTCTTTTTCTCGTCATTTTTTTATTATTTAGTGCCTGCTCCTTTTCCTATGGACTTCATTCATCCTCACTTTTTTCAACCATCAAGTTCTCTGCTCCATTTCCTATAGAACTTATGGGATTCTCTTATTTTTTTTTGTAATTCTAAAACTCTTGTTATCACTTCTCACTTTCACTAAATCAAGTAAGTTAACTCCAACTTCTAATTTACAATACATATTTATTCCCCTCTTTACACTAAGTTTTTATTTGCTTTTTGTTTGCAAGTAAGATTCACACTTATAATAGAATCCTTAAACATCTAACTTTTTTCATCGCTTAACACGGAATGAAATGAGCGGATCCACTCGCCGACAAATCAAGCCCTTGATCCTAACCCTCAGAGCAAGAAGTGTTCTAGTTTCTTGCTTTTGTTTCAAGTTCAAGGTCTTCCCAAATCTAGGTTTTTAATTATGAAATCACATCGTTGTTTTCTACATTTCATTGTTTCTTTTTTAAAATTTAAAAACATTCTCTTAAGTTTCATATCAATCGGACACTTGTTATCTACTCATCCACAATTAAAGGCATTAACATGCAAATGAACTATTTATTCACTACATATTACTATATATATAACCTAATTTATACTACTTAAACATTCAAATAGTAAATAAATGAAAATTTTATACACAATCTTGTTTTTCGCCTTAACTGCTTTAAATTAAAATTTTAAATGATTATACATGCGTTTATCCTTATATCGTAACCTATCTTACCACTTCGAATACTGTAGTGTATTTTTGATGCCCCCAAACTTAGATTAAACCTTGTCTTCAATGTTTAAAAGTAATCCTAAAACATGAAGACACTAAAACACATATACATATGTAATAACACAAGTTATGATAAACTAAGCATAGAATTAAAACAATTAAATAGTTAACAAAATATCCCAAATGTTAAAAATTAAATGGTATTAAAGTTGTTATAACTCCCCAGGTATAAAGGATTCCTAGTACATCGACTTTAGGACTGCACATCATCATGGTATAAAGGATTCCTAGTATACCGACTTCAGGACTGCACATCCTCATTGTCATTTGCATCATCAGCTCTAGCTTTGGATAGTTTCAATGGACGCTCCACCCTTCTGCTTTGCACCAAATCCTAATCAAACACATATGAAGGTGTTACTAGAAGACCTACTGACCTATCAGTAGGTCTCAACCATCTAATCCTATTATATCTAGTTATGTCTCGATGATGATCGACAAACAACATGAAATTGTGTCGCTTGTCCCGTCGGTATTGCTCTCTCCTCTACATATCATGCACATATCTCAACATGGATGTCTAGTAATGTGCCCTATCATCATGGTATTGTCTCCTCATCTCTACTATCTACAGCCTCTGCTATTGTGGAGTCAAATCCTTAGGTGGTGGTATAAGTGCATGTGGTGGAGGAAGTGGTGGAAAGACTTCAAGACCATCCAAATCCTACTCATCTTTAAGTCTTTAAACTCGCAGCCCTCAATAAATCCTTGGTGTCGTTGCTCTTCTTCATCATTTTCTCCATCTTCAAGTTCTTAGGGTAGTTCTGTTGTTGTTGCCTGATCCTCTTGCCTTTTGACCAACAACTCGGCCTTTAAGTCTAGCTCCCTTGGCCGTTTTCTCTCTCATCCTCAGGGTTTTGGTAACCCGGTGATGATTTCAATGTGAGCATGAAAACTTCATCCATAATTGGTTGGGCCTCTATATCAAATTATTTGTCATTTGCTAGTCTTACTCCGGTCCTCAAGCACACGTGATTAATCAATATCGGAAACAACAACTTGTTATCCCTTTCCGACATGATGGACTCCCTCCAGCTAATGTGTATGATCTTCGATGTTGATCTCCTCGAACTTAATAATCTCATAAAGACAAGCCGTTTTCGGCTTGTTGATCTCACCCTATTAAGAAATGGGGTATAGCGATGCAACAAGAAAATGTTGCCACATCTTATAAACTTTTCTAACACTCCCCTTCTAAATGTGCTTCAGCACATTCTCGGCTCCCATCACCCATCCTTGTTGTCCTGGGACAACCAATGCATCTTCAATGGCTCTAAATAGGTATAGGATTTAGGGACTCTCATATAATATGGTCGGGAAAGTCGGTTTGGACTCATACAAGCTTAATTCCTCTAACCCATAAAAATTATTGATCTCATGTATATTGAAGGGAACTAAATCCCCTCTCACCTTCACTGGCTCATCCTTACCCGTGAACTTCGCATTAGCATAAAATTCAAAAACAATCTTACTCACTCCTTTTATTTTATTCTCCCTATAATCTTAAGTGAGTTGCTCCTAATTTCGATGCCTAATAAAATTGTTCACTCTTTTATCATACTTGGGCGGCAAATTAATTCCCCTTTCACAAATGAACTCCCTAAGTAAGAATTTTTCATAACAGTCCTTAATCTCTTTACAAATGAAATATTTAGATTTGAAAGGTCTAGGCTCTTCTTCGTTGGGGTTTCTATAGGTAGATGCCTCAAGATTATTTGCTTTAGTTTAGCTAACTTATTTTCTTGTTGTTACCATTTTCTTCAAATTTCAAGCAACTAACAACAATGCAACGCAACTCGGTCTTCAAATTAACTAAAAATCAAAATTCATATAATATGGATCATGCTTAAACCAAATAATGCAAAGATATCAACTAAAGATATCAACTAAGTCTCCGAGGATAATATTAATGTTCATATTCACACTATCTTGCAAAACATATCCTACAATCTCAACTCCACAATTTCATATAATATCATCAAGATTTTTCAAGATTCAAAGCATAACTACATGAAATTGTAAATGTACATCAATGTTGAATTAATTTTCGATGTAGATCACTCCTCCAAGTCTTTTTCAATCCAAGCCCTCTAACATTTCTCACCAACTAGAACCCTAGCTCTCCATGAACTCAAAATTCAAAAATACAAGCCCTAGCTCTCCAACTTGTGCAAATCCATAATACACTTGTTTCCTTTACTCTCAATCAATAGCAACTCTCTAATCTTACTTGAAAATGATCAAACTTTAGCTCTAGAGAGGTGTATGCTTGGTGGTTGGGGTAGGGCTTAGTGCATGTGTGAAGAATGGATACAAATTGTGTCAAAATCTCTTTATTTTGACCCCGACATCGTGTCTATAGGGCACAATGTCGTGATAGTGTCGCCACTACGTCAACGACGCAGTGGGGCATTTTCCATTTTTTAGCCTACAGCCACCTCGGCGCTGTGGCTTGTACTCACATCACTGTAGGTAATACTCATGTAGTTGACCTCACAGCCTACATATTCGTGTATGTTTTTTCGCTAATTATCCTCTAGCGCTCCACCGACGTTGTTTATAACTCACACAAGGTTTTGTTATCGCATAAAATCCATAAAATGTAGAAATCGACAAATTTTACCTTCGATTTGCGCATGCACCTTACCTTCACTACTTTGATCTTTTTCACTCATTTTTCACTATTTTAATGAGTTCGCAAGACATTTTCATTCTGATTAATCATTACTCGGCATATGGTCTTCCATGCACATTTGACACAAATTTTTGAAAGTCAGAACTAAAACTTGTTAATTGTAATTATTAAACTAAATAACTTACTAATAACTGAAATTTTAAAACTCAAAATTTAAAACTCAAAATTTAAAACTGTAGGCTGCCTCCTAGTAGCGCTTAATTTATAATTATTAGCATGATGTTTTGTTACATTTTTAGTCTGAGTTCAAATCGAGAAGGTCCATCTGCAAATCAGAGATTATAATGTCATTCTTGTTCGGATGTATTTCTTCACCATTGACAAAGACAACTTTCTCAGCATCATCGCTCTCATCAATACTCATCGAGATCTTCATCTATCTTATGTACAAATTTGCTTTAACCGTGTTCAGGAATGGTCGTCAAAGTATGATAGACACATCAGCGTCCATATTACAGTTCATGACCTCGAAATTCATGATGAATGTGAATCTACCAACTTTCTCATGCACATTCAAAACTATTCCTATAACAAGTATCAAATTACCATCTGATACTTGCAAATTCTTCATATCCGAACGATTGATCTTGAAGTTAGCTTGTATCATGTCCATTGGTGGCATGACGTTAACCGAGGCTCCCGTATCATATAAGACATTTATAAAACGGTGTTCGTCAATGTTTATCGGTATGTTTATCTCTCCATAATCTCTCATTTTAATAGGTTGAAGTTGCGGGATGAACTTGAGCTTTGGTTCCACTTTTTTTGGAACTAGCTTGATGTCATTGCCTTATGGGTTTTCTTCAAGAGGTCCTTTATCTTTTTTCTTGGCCTTCTATTGTTGTTTCCCTTTCTTTTTCTTCAAGGAATAAATTCTTTGTTTCTTGAAACCATCATGCTCATCTTGCCTCACCTCCCTGTTATGCTCATGCGTCTTTTCATGCTTGTACATTTTTTGGTCTTGTCTTAGCTCCTTTGTTGCCATAGTGCTCATCATGAAAATGGCACTTGCGTTCTCCTTGGGACTGGCGATGGTGTTGCTAGGAAATTTTCATTCTTTCCTTGAGTTCAAGGATATAGCAAGTTGACCAATTTGCCTCTCTAAGTACTTGATGAATTGCGGCTGCTCATTATCCTCCTTTTCATGGCTTACTTTATTCCTTCCAACTCTTTCTCATGCTTCTCATGACGCTCCCTATTTCTTACTTCCATGGCTTGCAAATATTTCTCAATCTATTTCAATGAAGTCATCTTTTCACTCTGCTCCAGCTTCCCTTGTTGGACTTTTTGTTCGAAGCCTTAAGGTAATTTTTGTGCACTATCACGATTTCCATAAGAAAAGTTCGGGTTGTTGTTGAAGTATCCTTGATAAACCTATTGCGAAGTAACTCCTCTCGGCCTTAAGTTGTTCCCGTAGCCTTGGTTGTTCATGAAGTTATTGTCTTCATGCTCCGTTCCCTACTGTACATCCATTTGGTTTATCACCATGCCTTAGTGATTCATGGAATGTTGTGCTACTTATAGACCTTGGTGTCCCATATGAAGCTTCTCAATCTGACTGCTCAGATTTGATATATGTGCCATAATTGCCGCTTACAAGTCAATCTCATGTTTGCCTGCTAGTTTTCATACTGCGGAAAGAGTACGGACGGTAGAATTTTGAGACATAAGATCAACGAGATCCAATGTTCCATCTTCATCATTGGTAAGTAGAGAGCCACCTGATGCAGCATCTACTAGTGTTCTCATGATGTGGTTCATCTCATAGTAGAAAATTTGGAGTTATGTCCATATCATTTATCCTTATCCCAGACATTTCCTCAGCATCTCTTTGAATCTTTCCCAAACCTCACCAAGAGACTCAGGGTCTTCTTGCCCGAGCTGATTAATCTCAAGTTTCCTTTCACTGACCTTCACTAGATGAAAGAACTTGTCGAGAAATATTTCAATGATTTCTGACAATGAAGTCATATTCCCTACATTAAGCCCATGGAATTAGGATTTAGCTTTTCTACCGAATGAGAATGGGAAAAGTCATATCCTGATCACCTATTTTATAACTCCGATGATGTACATGGTGTCGCACTTCTCCAAGAAATTCTCAACATGTGCAACTAGATCTTCATTAGATAGCCCGCTGAACAGACTATATTGCACCATGTTTATTAGAGATGGTCTCTGTTCTAACTCAATGGTATTGACATGAAGCCTCATCACTCCGTTGTACGTAGCCTAAACTTCTAGCTTGAAGTATTCATCGAGGCATCTTTGTCCTCGCACTCTCTTCCACACTACTAAATTACCTACAGGTTGGTTATTCCTACAGCCCTATTGTTGGTTTCTAGTTTACTCCTTAGCCATCTAGACTCCTTTCTTTTTCTTTCCTATGTTCGTTCTTATAATCTCCGGGTTGTAAGGCACTAGGTCATTCTCTCCCTTGTCATCTGTGCACAAAGTATCCCCTGAAAAGAAAACACAAAAAGATCAAGTACGGAAAGTCAAACTGAGACTTAAGCCTTTTTTTTTGTTATTTTCGTTTTTTATAAACTAAAAATTAAAGTACTGAAAATAAGACTTAGCAACTTTTCAAACTAAGTATATTTAATGGCTACCTATCCCCGGAAATGACTCCAAAAGCTTGATGTGCGTACCACAAGTATAACATTCGCGTGTAGTAATAGTGCAATCAACTTACGTTGATCTCAAATATCGTCCTTGCACTAGTCGTTAATCACTTATTTAACTTGAACTATTGCTAAGGAATTCATTTTTTAATTGGTTTTTATACTAAACTAAACTATTCTAACAAATCAAATTAAACTTTACTTGAACTCTTATATTAAGGATATCTTAATTCACAACTTCACCTAGGTAATTTAATACTATGCTTTGTATTCATGTTTTAATCTCAGTATATTATGTGTAATGTCTAATTAGAATAGATAGATTTCCTTCGAATCCACTTCAACTCACTGTCATGATGGAAAAGATTCTAAAGTGTAAAATAGAACTCCACCTATCCATGTGAATAACGTAAGCTCCGTATTGCTTTAACACTCAATCATTTGATTCATAACCAACTAAGTTTACTATCGACGCCTACCTAATCAACAACTATTTCTCGATGTTGTGCATTTTACGGTTGTACCATTTATATATGGATTAAAAGCTTCAAGGTCATGATAACTTCTAAACAAAAGTTCATTAAACACGTGATCAAGATGTCTAAAGTATTATGCTCAGAATCAATACAAATTCTAACCATTTCACTTTTTATAATCTCTTTTTATTCATATTCAAAGCATAATATTCATACCATAGGATCCATTAATCCCTAAGATAAATAGACTAGTCACACTTCATTGAAACGCACATATCACAATTCATTGTGGAAATAATTGCAAATTAGAGATTAATATAAATATTGCATTAAATTTAATCAATGAAACCAAACTTGAATTGCAAATGTGAAGTCTTAAATATTTTCTTCACATAAACTCATTAATACTCAAACTTAATGTAAAACCGATGCTAAATTACTCTAATGGTGGCTAATAGTTGGTATGTGGTGAGTTTACCATGTCCTAATACCTATTTATACTCTTTAATAGCAATTAGGACCCTACTTTGCAATTTAACTCGAATTAAAACTTCACTTTCTATTTTATGCGTGTCTGGCGTTGTCACTTTTTACCCTAGGGAACCCGCTATGTCGCCACTGTGCCAACACTGGATATGAATTTCTTTCACTCCCTAGTGTCCCGGTGATGTGCCTTGCTCCTCCGGCGTCGTCCCCTACACTCCACAGCGTTGCCACTGCGCCGGACCTCCAAAGTTGATTTTTTCTCACTTTTTCTTCTCACCTACGGCGTGCATTATATTCCCATGCTTTGCCCTTTCTTCCCACAGTGCCATTTTCTGCTTCCATAGGGCTAAGTATGTTTTATGTGAGTTTTTTATCCATTTCTTCCCCTTTTTCCTTAATTTCTTCCTTCCTTTACACTTTAATTCCCCAAAAATGTAATGATACCCTGATTTAGAGCTCACTTCAGGATATTTATATTGAATATACAACTAAACTAAGCCTATATATGTATAAATAATCACCTATTAGTATACCATAAACTTAAATAAAACATAAACCTTAGATGTGGAAGCCAGACGATCCTTGCCTAAAACTATTAGTTGGGAAGTGAGCAAAAGTGAGTTGGGGATTACTGTATGTACATGTTAATTTCTATATGTATATAAATACGAGTTACATCATGTAGTAGCTGATTCGCGTTCGCTATCTACTTGCAAACTACGACGGCTAATACGTGAAAGGGGGAGATACGAAGGCCAGCGGCAGTCAACCTCCTAATATTTTAGAGGATCTTTAGAGGCTCTCTTACCAAGTGACAGCTCAAGGCTAGTAATTGAATGAATTCATCAATATGATGACATTCGTTTTGCTCCACCAGCATCATCATCAATCCCTACTACTACTACGCACATGCTTTCGGTGCTAAAGACTCCCGCAACACCAACAGCTTCGGTGGTAGACTTTTCGAGTAGTGATAGTACCTAGAGAGATAGTTGAGACATCACTGTACCCCATGCCTACATCTTCTAGTACATCAATCGAGGTTCAGCTAGTGAAGGACTTCATTAGGCTGAAACAAACATACTTTGATGGGATAAAAGACTTCGAGAAGATTGGGAAGTGGGTGTTATTTCAAGAGAAGAGGCACAAGATTTTGAAGATTGAGGATAAACTTCAGGTCAGGCTTTCATTGTACGCACTAGAGAGGGCCACCAATGTGTGGTAGTGTACTACAATAGCTACTCACAAAGATTTTGAGACTTGGAGACCTTCAAGAAGAAGTTCTATCAACAATACTTCCTATGTCTAGTTATGAAGAGGATGGGGAATGAGTTTATAAACCTAAGACAAGGAGCAGAGGAGTCAGTGATAAGCTACAGAGATACATGTATTTGAGGTAGTTTTTTAGGGACTTAATGAGAGGATTATGAGGACGTATATCACTTTGGTGACGAAGTGAGGCTCGATATTGGATATCATGTGGTTAGTATGGGCATCAGGATACTTGGTGAGATATACGAGCGCGCAATGTCACACGAGATATTATTTGGGCAGAGTTATCGATGGGATAACATTAAGTTCAGCTTTATTAGCAAAGCGGATTGTCGAGTGTGAGAGGAGGAGACAGATTGGCAAAGGACAGAGGATATGGGATAGAAGGTCTCCAGGGATAAGGATGGCCACACCTCAGACACCGGTCGTACCTTACATATCATATTATGCCCCTACTAAAGGCTCCAAAGGTAGACTTCCCTTGTCACCTCTGATCAGGCCATCATTACCCACTCCCAACAGATTAGCACTTTCTACACCACCAGCTCCATAGGCACCATAACAACAGCAGTAAGGTAGTTGAGGCAGAGGTCAAGATGGGTCCAGACAGGGATAGAGATATGTACTGGGTCATGCACAGGGTCAGCGCGGGCTGATATCTTGTTATAGATGTAGATAGGCAGGACATTTGTGATAGATTATTGCCGCCACGAGAGGTATACTTCATCATCGAGTTGGTACCAGACCTATTTCTGTACCAATGTATCATATGGCTCCGAAGGAGTTGAAAAAGTTTAAGGCTTAACATCAAGATTTGGTACCGAACCTATTTCTGTACCGATGTATCGACTATAAGCAGTTGAATAAGGTCACAGTTAGGAATAAGTATCCACTACTGCAGATTGATGATTTATTTGATCAGCTGAAAGGAACGTAGTATTTCTCCAAGATTAACTTGAGATTAGAGTATCATCAGATTACAATCAAAGAGGAGGATAGGCCCAATACATCATTCTACACGAGATATAGATAGTATCGATTTACGATCATGCCATTTGGGCTGACCCACACCCACGCCGTGTTTATGGATTTGATGCATCGGGTTTTTAGAAAGTCTCTTGATCGTTTCATGATAGTCTTCATTGAAGACATATTGATATATTCAAGGCATTGAGAGGATCATGAATAGCACCTAAGGGAGCTTCACAAACTTTAAGGGAGCATAAACTTTTCGCCAAGTTTAGCAAGTGTGAATTTTAGTTTTCAGAGGTTCAGTTTTTAGTTCATGTTGTTAGGGCAGCAAGAATTGTAGTAGATTTGGCCAACATTCAGGCTATCATGGATTGGTTGGTATCAACGTCAGTGATAGAGATTATGAGCTTTCTGGGTTCGGCAGGGTATTACCACCAGTTTGTAAAGGACTTCTCAAATATCGTTTAACTGATTACCAAATTGACATAGAAGGATGTCACTTTTTAGTGGACAAAGGCCTGTAACCAGGCATTTGCTTAGTTGAAAAGATTGTTGACTATTGCTCTAGTATTGGTATTGCTAGAGGCTGGACAAGGGTTTCTATTGTATATAGATGCTTCCACACTAGTTTAGTTCATGTAATAATGAAAGGCAAAGGAGTTGCTTACGCCTCCAAACAGCTAAAAATATATGAGAAGAACTATCCCACACATGATTTGGAGTTGGTAGCGATTGTGTTTACGTTGAAGGTGTCAAGACATCATCTATGTGGAGAGAAATTCACTCTTCATGGTTCATAAGAGTCTGAAATATCTGTTCACAAGAAAATAGATGAATATGAGACAAAGTAGATGGTTGGAGTTTTTGAAGGACTACGACTTTTCCTTAGAGTATCATCCGAGAAAAGCAAAACTTAGTTGCAGATGCACTGATTACAGACCGACTAAAGATGTCGAGATTGTCAGATGTCATATGATGCAGAGTATGGGCTACTTGAGGTAACAGCGACAACGAGTCAATCAAATATTCCTACCAATACTCAGGTTATGACTTGCGCATAGATGAGATTATAGATTGTGTCCATACAAAAAGGGTATGAGGGTCAGATGACCGACTGATTATACATAAGATTCTATGAGTTTGCACAGAGTACAAAGTGTACAAACTGGGTAGAGAATGCAAATCAGTGTCAGAGATATAGGAGCAGATTGTGGATAGAAAAAAGTACCAGAGCTGAGAGATAAGGTTCTTATTTATTCACATTGTTCCTATTTCATCGTTCATCTAGGCAAGACCAAGATGTGTCACAACATGTAGAGGCATTTTTGGTGGCCTGGGATGAAGCGAATGTATCCGAGCTCATTAGGAACTGTGGGATTTGTCAATAGGTGAAGGTTGAGCATCATAGACTTGGACGGTTACTACGGCCTCTTCCCATTCCACGATAGAAGAGGGGAGGTATCTCAATGGATTTTGTTAGAAAAATAATGAGGACTACCATGAGACATGATTCGATTAAGGTGATAGTTGACAAACTAAGTTTGCTCATTTCCTTATAGCAGCACTACACTACACACTTTGATCAGTGAAGTATATTGTTTGAGAGAGAGATTATTAGGCTACATGGGGTACCATAGACGATCACGTTAGATAGAGATGTTATGTATATGCCTAAGTTGTGGTGGACTATGTAAGAGGAGTATATTATGCGCCTATAGTTCAGTACATCTTTTCATCCTCAAACTTACGAGCAGACTGAGAAGTTTATTCAGGTCTTCGAGGACATACTCCGGGCTTGTGTATTGGAGTTTGGCGGATCTTGAGAAGAGTACCTACCATTACGTGAGTTTGTTTACAATAACAATTATCAATACAGTATTAAGATGGCTTAATATGGCAGACCATGTCACTCGCCATCGTGTTGGGCTGAGCCAGAGGACCAGTAGATTGTGGGGCTCGAGATTATTGTTAACTACACGGAGAAGGTCAAATTGATCTGTCAAAAACTTAAAGGTGCCCAGGGGAGACAGAAGAAGTATGCAGACAAGTATTGCAGTGATCTCACGTACACTGAGGGAGCCTTCGTTTATTTAAAGTTTCCCCTCAGAAGGGCCTTCAAAGATTTGGGGTGAAAGGCAAGCTTGCACCGAGATTCATTTGGCCTTTTAGGATTAAGAAATGGGTCTAGAAAGTTGCATACAAGCTTGAGATGTTTCTACATATGTTAGGGATTCATTCGATTTTCCGTATATCGATGCTACAACTAGCGAGTCAAGGGCAGGAGTACGAATGATAGTTAACTTGAATCGGATCGACTTGAGTGAGGATGTTACTTAAAAGGAGTAGCCTATTCAGAACATGGATCGAAAAGTACAACTTTTGAGGAGTAAGTATATCCCAAAAGTAATCGTCAAGTGGCAGTTCCATGACAACACGGAACTCACTTGGAAGCGGGAAGACCATATGATGGCCATATTCTTGTACCTTTTTGAGTCGCGTATATGTTCTAACTTGGATTTTAATTTTGAGGACAACATTCCCATTAGTAGGGAAGATTTGTCACCGCCCAAATTTATATTCTCATTTTAATCCTTAATCGGGATCACCAACCACACCATGATGAGCACACTGATCGAGGCACATGGGCGATGTACATTTTATATTTGTTTGATGATTTCCTAGTGTATTTTATATGTTCTAGGCTACTAATTCCCTTCTATTTATTATTTATAGGCAACGAGATGCGAGCAGGGACATGTCTCGATATGTGTGCAAGCGTAGGACCAGGTAGAGAGTGACATGGTAAGTCATTTAATTAGTTGAATACAATTAATGAGATCATTTTAATTTAACTATCTGTGTCTTTGGCATAATGTAAATGTGGTTATAAACCTTAAGTTGGTAAAGAAATAAATTAACACCATAAGATCTTACCTCGAGATGTGCGCCATTACTAGATGTCATAAAATGATGTGAACTTTACATCAATATATGTGTTAGTGAGCTGAAACCAAATAAGTGGCAGGAGTGGATGTGAGTCATTAGATCTCACTAAAATGGATGGCCAAAGTTGATATTTTAAGTTGTATATAAATACATACTTAGGTCTCTTTGCTTCTCATTTGCATGTTTAGAGAAAAAATAAAATCAGGGCTGATTTCATCAAGTTTGGATGAAATTGAGGGTTTAAGAGGATCAAATTGGTCAATTCTTTGAAGAATCAAGTTACGCCCATCTAGATACCAATCTAGGTAACTATTCTTACCTCTTCTTTACTTGAAGTTGAAGAATTTGGAGTGTAATCACAGGGTTTATGTGGAAACGAAAATTAAGCTATCAAATTTACTGATTTCCATCAATCTAAGATTATTGTAATGTTTTTCAAAACCAATTTTCGGATTTTTCAAGTTTTACTCAAAATAATTGGGGATTTTTCATGAAAAAATGAGTTTCAACCATGGAAGGCAAGGCTAGAATTATGGGTTGTTTAAAAAGTATTTAAGAGACTCATTAGAGTTTCATTTCGAAAAAAAGGAACAACAACTATGATGTCATGAATCTATTCATAAGTTTAGGTTTATTTTGCATTTTAATTTCAAGAATTAAGCTTAATCACAGCCACTATACCAGTTCACATAACTTTTTATATGCATATCTGAATGGGCTGATTTCCAGATATGTTATTGATGGATATGTTAGGTAGCTTTCCACGAAAAATCAAGACTTTTAGGTGCCTACTTTTGAAGTTATGGTTTTTCTAAGTTGATGTCCTAAGTTTGCAGTCAATTGAAACTAGTTCAGTGTTTTATATATAACTCCTTCGTTTTAAATCGAAACTGAGCAAACCTTACCTTTTTGGAAAGCTAAGAAGTAGTACTCCGATTTCTTCTTAGGGTGTGTTAGCCCCTCATCATTAAGATGACTGACCATCCTAGATTATCTTAATCCTTTGATAATCTAGTCAACCTGATCCATCCTTTAAGCTTTGACCTCGAAATAATAAGTATTTCATTCATATCCTTTAATAATGCTCCAAAACTAAATTTATATCCTCAATCAAACTCAATTCATGATTTATTATATTATAGTAAATTAAAAAAGACCATATCCATATTTAATAAAGTTTCGGCTACACATCCCCTAAAATTGGCCTGTCGAAACATTTACCTAATGGACAATATAATTGGGAAAAGGCCTATAAAGACTCACAACTCCCCGCAGTTCAAATTCAAAAATAAACTTAGAGTCTTTGATAAATTAATCACTACTTTACTATCCCAAATAGACCAAAATTGATCCATAAACCTCTCGGTTAATTTTCAACTAACATGGGAGACTCTCATAGCCATTCAATGAAATTTTACATCTTACACTCACCCCAAGAATCCCAAACAATATATATATCAATAATGTACAACAAGAATTTACTTTAACGTTTGGAAACAATTACCACAACCTTCGAGTCTTGTCCATTATTACCTCATCTTCATATAGTATTTGACACCATCAATGACAACTTAAAGATGTCAGGTAAGTATATTCCAACATTGATTTGTGCTCCTGCAATTGTTAGTCTGATACATAGAGACATGTAATTGCATTTCCAAATAAACAATAAAATATATGCGTCAACATGACATGCATTCTACTTTATTGCTGTCTCCTAACTATAATCAAATGTCGACTTCCAAAAATCTTACCGAGATAGTATTAAGAGATCATGAAATGCAGAGAAAACTTTTTGGTGTTAGACTCCGCTAGTCTCACCAGACGACGTAGAGGTAGAATTGAAACTTAGTTTCAAGCAAACCAGACTTTGAAATTAGCTTATCCCCCTCACTCTCTCTATGTATGCATGACCAAAAATGATAAAATACAATGCAGACTATGATACAATTACAGGTACAAATATATTCAATCAATAGTAAAGATCACTTTAAGGTTTACTTACAACCAACCAATTTTTAGCTTATTTTTCAGGGTCCTCGAAGCTTCGAATCACCTTGAAAATGGTTCAAATAGCTTCTCTGCAGACCAATTATATTAGGGGTAAAGCTTCAAAGGAAACCAAATCACAAAACTCAATGAAAACTTCAGCTAAAGTACGCTTGAGAATAGTTTCTAAAAAAATTAATTTATATAACTATTTCAATTGGCTTTCAACTAGCCAACTTGGGGTAACTATTTAACCTTAAAAACCTCAATATTTTTCATGATGACCTAAAAAGAACTTATAATACTCATTTCCTACTTTCCATAGACTCTAGGAATACTCAAATCAGATCACTAACGGAGAAGTTATGAATTTTCCAATATGGCTTGTCAACTAGACAAACTTTATTTATTTTGAACTAAAAAACTTCTCCAAATCAATATTTTCTCAATTAAATCTTCAAAACTCGACAACGAACACCATAAAACCACTTGATATCAACATCAAAATATTTTCATAACCCATGGAGATAAATTGGATTAAAACCAATAATCAATTCATCCATAAACCCAATGTAAATCAATATCAACTATAAAAACATCTATAAAATAGTTATCACTTGAATTGCATTAGTTCAATTCATTAAAACCTTAACCCATACCAGTGGGATTTATTTCAAATTAGTGCAAATCAATCCAATATACTAATTTACAAGAATCCCTACTAATTTCTATTAAAACCCTAAACCTTGCAAAAGAAATCAAGAAATCGTAAGAATTCAAATTGAATTAAGGAAAATGCCTTAAATTTAGTATTTACCAAATTGCGGATCGAATGCCGCATTTTCACCATGGAAACTTAGCTTGGACTGACAGTCACGCGATGCTCTATAGTTTTGTAGGGAGAAACCCCGCGAAAATCAGACATCGGGAGGTCGCGCAGCATAAACCCGGGTTGAGAGGGTTTAGAGAACGAACTATTGTTCGTTTTGTTGAGAAGTGAAATGAAACTATTCATTTCATTTTTTCCCTATATTTATATATATATATAAATCATCAGCTACTTGTCAGCGGCTTAATTTCTTTTTATTTATTAATTCTCAAAATCCTTATTTTGGCGTGTTTTAACTTCCGGCGCTCGTTTTCAGTTTGGTTTTTCTTCAAATTGAACTAAACTCTCAAAAAAGCATCACACCTTCATAAAAGGTCCATAACACTAGTTTTGGTCACCCTACAACCTCAAAATATTAACTTTGTCCACGACATACTAAACTCTTACGAACCAGTTTTCTTGCGATACTTAGCCAAACATGTAATGATTTAAACTCAATCTCAACTGCGACCACCACCAACTGATACGAGAATTGAGGTCAGTTCTTGCACGAGCACCAAAGTCAACTCAGGCCAGCAAGATAGCCCATATGATTTCTAGGTCAGACAAAGAGACGATCAGATAGCGCATTAATGTTATTTTATGCCTTAATGAGTTATTTTGTCGGTGTTTTATCATGCATTTTTGAATATATAGATACGAGAATCGCAAATTATCAAACTACAATCACATCGACAATTTCGAACATGACCAAAAACGAGTGGCGTCGTCAGTTGTTCCACCCAAATTTACCGTCACACGAAGAGAATAACAAAAGAACGTGAGAAAGTGATGTCGTCGGTTGTTCTTTCACATCTTCCTCCCCGTAAAATGAAAAGCAGCAGTGTTGTATGTTGTTCCACTATAACCTACTTTCTATAAAAATACTAGCAATGGTTTTGTCGGGTGTTCAGCCACTGTCGAGTTGCAAGACAGATGAGATAGTTCCATCTGAGATTCAAAAAGAAGAAAAACCTAGTACCAAGTTCATTTAGGCTGTAAGATTACCCTAATAGCCCCACGATACGAGATATCATTTACCTTAAATTTCGAGGTGAATTTTTCTTTAGTTGAGAAAAATTGTAATGGCCCCATATTTATTGATGCTATTATTTTATTTAATTTCAAACTGGCGTGTCAGCTTAGGCCCGCGTAGATGCCTCGGATAGGCTAGGACACGCCTGAGTATGCATAAATCGTTATTTTTGTCTATTGGTTGTATAATTGCAATGTTAATTATTATATATTTCATAACTCATCGCATGCATGTTTTTATATTGTCATACCATGTGGATTGCGTGACGTGTAAATGACTCGAAAAGAGTATCGATGCGGGTACCGAGTAGGCATAGTATGGGTACACTAAGTCTTATAATGCTAATTTAAATAAAATGACTAGAATAAAGGTGAATATGCCATAAAATAGATAATTAAACTTTAGGTTAAGTAATAATAATCGAGTACATCAAGGATCGACGCGCCTCGATATGCGTGCCAAATGCATAACACTAGGTGTCGGGTAATTGGGTACTAGGATAAGTAGCAGTACACCAATTTAAGACTATAAATTGCTTACATATGTATAAAAGTTTCTAAGTTAAATTAATTGAATCAATTGATTACAAATGCCTATAGTCAGATGAAAAAATTGATGTCGTATATTTGCTTCGAGATTCGCACTAGAATGAAATCCTAGAAGATTTAAGTTAGGAATTGGTGTTAACAAGATGGAAGTTAGTGGAGTAGGAGTTAACAAAGACCATTAGATTGGCATCGAGATACGTGAACATAATTGATTGTAACATAACCTATATATAGCAAAGTTAGTAAGAAATCTTTTCATGCAACAATAACAAAGTTTGTTCTTGGGCTGGAGTGCTGGAAAATTCAGCTAGAACTAGGAGGAATGGAGGCCATCTACTAGAGGGATTAAGTTAGGAAGATCAAAACCAAGGTTATCCATCTCTTTTCCATAAAAATGAGCTTTAAATATTGGGTTTTAATTCAAAAATGAATTTCTAAGTTTGTTCACTGATTTTTTTTAGTCTCTTAATGAATGGAGAGTTCATTATGTTCACCAATTTAAGGATTTGAAACTGATTTTTTAAATGGATTGTGTTATTGAAGTTTCTTGATGCATGTTAAGTTTCTTGACCTAATCTCCGTAAATTAAGCATAACTCTCTCATACAAACTCAAAATGGGGTGGATCATATGCTGTTAGAAAGCATATTCATAGATTTACAACTTTATATCTAGAGCGATTTTGAAATTCAAAATCCTTATAGCTTAAAAGTGCTCTGCAATTAGGTAGTTTAAATGCTGATATAGGATTTTTAAAATGAAATTTGACATGGCATAACTCTCTCAATTCTTATCGGGATTAGCTCATCATTTAGAATGTTGTTGTTGGGTATGTTAGCTACCCTTATGATTAAATATCATGAGTTTTGGAGCTATAAATTTAGAGAAACGATTTTTACAAACTTGGTAGTCAGATTTTGATTCTAATTCAAATTGTCTTTGTAAAAGTTTCATATCTCTTTCATTTTAAATCATAATTTTGCAAACCAAACCTTTTAGGAAAGTTAAGACATAGAGCAAAAGTTTCCTATTAAGTATCTTTGATGATTTGGAATTTATAATGATGTAATTTGTGCTGCAACATATGATCCCAAATTGAAAGTTGGAAATTTATTTAGTCTTTAAAGGGTCATTTTGGGAAATAAAACTTTAAACCAAATTTAAATACCTTAATTCACTCTAAAACATTCTCAGGGGATTCGGGGGCAATGGTACGGTGGTCAGGAGCATAGCAGGGTCAGATCACGGTGTTTTTGAGGCTTTAGAGTGAGATTTGACGTGCGCAAATCCCTTAAGAAACATATCTTGAGTATTTAGTTCTTTCAATTGTGTTATCTTGTATTCTTCGCTGCTTATTATCCATGTTCTATCATTACTTTGATTTGGTATAACGGTCGGTAGTTTTAATCACTACTAGGGTTGATTCGAATGTTGTGTTGTATGGGCTTTAATATGCTAGACAATTGCAGGTGTCACTTGTGCCCTCGATGAATGGCAATCAGAGCTACTAACCTCCTTGGTGCACGTGTTCGCCGGGTTATGATACGGATAAATCCTCTACTAGTAGTTTGAATGTAAGCAAGTGTGGTACGGGCCACTGAGATCATCCAGATTGACAAAGTATGGTCTAGTTTGGTACGTGTGACACAATTATTTGGTTTCTATTGGTGTTAGTTATGCAAGCGATTATCTTACAATTGCTTATTTATTTCTGCTTGATTATTTAACATTATTTTTGGCTTCTCTATTATTAAATGCTCGGTGATTTTCTCTTAGGATCTTACTCACTGGACTCATCATCTATTTTATTGTGATGACTGAGTGCAGATCATAGTACTAGTAGGGGCAATGAGATCCTAGGCGACTATCTTTGATTGCTTACAGTCCAAGACTTACTAGTACGTGCTTATTTTGACATTTTGTTTTAATTTTAAGGTTTTGGGAGACTTGATAGACACTGTACTTGTATATGTTTACTTTTCAAAGTATTTTGTTGCCTGATGTACAATGTACTATATTCTAAATTTTCCACAGTAAGACCGATGTTTTATATGACTTGAAAGTTATTAAAAAATTTTGGTTACGTTATATTAAGACTTCCGCTATAAATTATTTATCATCCACTTGCAACTCTGTAAATGACAAATGAAATGCTAACTAATAAATGAATAATTGATTAATATAAACACTGATTAACGAGTTAGCACGGATATCAAGGAGTGTTGATATGGTTTTGATGTCGGCAGGACTGAAGGACCACGTAGCAGCACACTCGACGGCCTCAAAACGCGGGGTCGCCATAGTTGGTATCAGAGCAATGGTTCGAGGAACCTCGGGAATTAATAAAAGAGCACAAAACTTTATATATGGAAACCTAATGTCCTTACCTTAGAACTCTAGCTGGGAAGTGAAGGTGAGGCGGGTAGAGTTAAGGTTATATACATGTTATGTTTTTATTGTATGTTATACACTATATGCGTATATATACTAAGGCTGATCGAACGCATGTTTTGTCGATGCAGATCTAGACGGATAACCCTTTACACCTATAGAGGCTGGGTAGACTAGTGATCTGGCTAGGGCTACTACCACTATTACTATAAAGAAGTGTTGATGACTGACTCGTAGTACATGGCACTCAATTGGTCGAGATTCTTCAGTTACTTAGAGCTTAGGCCGCAACAACTGTAGTAGCTCCCACAATACTTGTGAACTGGTTACTACTACACCAACAGTTATCGCCCCCACTATTTCGTACATGCTTTTTCATGCTACTACCACTACAGCAGTTCCTTAAATAGCTACACCAATTGCTCCATCGATTGAAACACCGACTCCTACTCCTCCACCAATGGTTATAAAACAGCAGGCTACAACCTCTGAGTTATCAAGTTCCAACTAGATTCTTTTATGGAGGTGGTGACCTAGAGGCTGCCAAAAGATTGTTACTTTCACACCAACGGCTACGCAAACTACTAAGCTTCAAGGAAAGCATACAAGAATGAGTTTCAAGTTCTTTTTTCGAGGAAACACAACTGTTTGGTAGACGACATATTGTGACACTCATCCAGATCCGATGACTTGGGCTGAGTTTCGTCAGCTGTTCTAGGATGAGTACATACCGGTGGAGGTACACCGAGGCTGAAAGAGGATTTTTTAGCACTGAGACAGGTTAACCGATCAGTTCTTCAGTATATGGTAAGGTATCGATATTTACTACAATTCGCCATATACGTCATGGGGACAGAGAGACTGCGGATCTACTACTTCGTCAGAAGATTGGAGAAGATCGTCGTCATTGATATTGTATCGATTGGGGCTTGCACTCTACAGGAGATATATGATCGAACACTCACGCATGGGACTTTCCTTCTGCAAAGAGATGTCAGACTCACATATGTTGGTTTGGACAGTCTGTCAGGACAAGGTTCGAGGTCATACCTTAGGCAGAGAAGGCACATAGATCAGTTTGATAGGGATCGTAGTGATGACTAACAGCTTGATAGGGGCCTAAGGATAACCGTGACCATAGGGATGACTATCTATCTGATCGGTACAGATGTGATGGCAGTCATGTAGCGCATTCCATTGCACCCGCACCAATAGAGCAGTCGAGACAGCAGTATAGATAGGACCAAGATCAGGGAAGCCGTGACAGGGGTCAGAGAGACCAAAGTCAGGGTCAGAGATTTGGGGACAGACAGACAAGGAGGATAGATAGACATGTATGTCTCGGGTATGGACAGAGAGGTCACATCAACGTCGATTGTTGAAGTGCTTCACCAGCACTAGAGTTAGCTTTGGGCGAAGAAAGCCCAAGTGATTACTCAGCCAAACAGAGAGACGACCGAACAACACATTGAGGGTATGTTATTTTATGCCTTAACGAGTTATTTTGTTTGTGTTTTATCATGCATTTTTGAATATATGGTAAGAGAGTTACAAATTATCACACTATAATCACATCAATAATGTCGATCATAACAAAAAATAAGTGGCATCGCCAGTTGTTCTGCCCAAAATAACCCCCACATAAAGAGAAGAATAGGAGAACAGTAGAGAGTGACGTCGTTGGTTATTCCATCACATCTTCCTCCCCGTGAAATGATAAGCAGTGACGTCGTTTGTTGTTCCGCTAAAGCTTATTTTCCATAAAAATACTAGTAGTGGTATTTGCGGTTGTTCCGCCATTGTTGAGTTGCAAGATATATGAGATAGTTCCATCTGAGATTCAAGAAGAAGAAAAACAAAGTACCAAGTTCATTTAGGCAGTATGATTACCCTAAAAGCCCTCTGATATGAGATATTATTTACCTTAAATTTCAGGACAAAATTTTTTTAGTTGGGAAGAATTGTAACGGCACAATGTTTATTGGCGTCGTTATTTTGTTTAATTTCTAACTCGGTCGTCGGCTTAGGCCCACGTGGATGCCTCGGATAGGCTAGGACACGCTCGAATGGGCATAAATCGTTATTTTTGTCTGTTGGTTGCATAATTGTGATGTTAATTATTGTGTATTTCATAACTCGTTGCATTTGTGTATTTATATTGTCATACCGTGTGAGATTGTGTAACAGGTAAATGTCTTGTAAAGCATGTCGACGCAAGTATCGAGTAGGCGTGGTATGGGTACACTAAGTCTTATAATGCAAATTTAAATAAAATGACTAGAACAAAGGTGAATATGGCATGAAATATATAATAAAAGTTTAGGCTAAGTCATAATAATCGGGTACATCAAGGATTAACATGCCTCAAGATACGTACTGAGACGTGGGACACTGGGTGTCGGGTAATTGGGTACCAGGGTAAGTGGTAGTACACTAATTTAAGACCCTAAATAGCCCACATATGTATAAAAGTATTTAAGTTAAATTAATTGAATCAATTGATTACAAATGTCTATAGTTGAATGGAAAAGTTAATGTCATAGATTTGCTTCAAGATTCGCACTAGAGTGGACCTAAGAGATTTAAGTTAGGAATTAGTGTCAACAAAATGGAAGCTAGTAGACTAGGAGTTAACAAGGACTATTAGAGTGACCTCGAGATACGTGAATATAATTAATTTTAACATAATCTATATATAGCTAAGTTAGTGGGAAATCTCTTTATGAAATCATAAACTAGTTTGTTTTAAGGCTGGAGTGTTGGAAAATTCAGCAAGAATTAGAAAGAATGAAGGTCGTCTATTGGAGGAATTAAGCTAGGAAGATCAAAACCAAGGTGATTATCTTCGCCATCTCTTTTCCATAAAAATGAGCTTCAGAATTTGGGTTTTGATTCAAAAATGTTTTTCTAAGTTTGCTTACTGACTTTTGAGTCTCTTTATGAACGGAAAGTTTATTATGTTCACCAATTTAAGGATTTGATACTGATTTTTCAAATGGATTGTGTTTTTAAAGTTTCTTGATGCATGTATGTTAAATTTCTTGACCCAACCTTTATAAATTGAGCATAACTTTCTCATACAAACTCTAAATGGGGCAAATCATCCGCCATTGGAAAGCTTACTTGGAGATCTACAACTTTGACTCTATAATCAAGCGGTTTAATGTTGATATGAGATTTTTAAAATGAGATTTGACATGGCATAACTCTCCCAATTCTTATCAAAATGAGCTCATCTTTTTGTATATTGTTGTTGGATATGTTAGCTGCCTTGTGAAAAAAAATCATGAGTTTTGGAGCTATAAGTTTGGAGAAATGATTTTTACAAACTTGCTAGCCAGACTTTAATTCTAATTCGAGTTGTGTTTGTAAACGTTCGATATTACTTGTGATTTAAGTCAAACTTTTCGAAAAGCTAAGACATAGAGCAAAACTTTCCTGTTAAGTATCTTCGATGATTTGGAATTTATTATGGTCTAATTTGCACTGCAACATATGATTCTAAATTGAAAGTTGAAACTTTACTTAGTCATTAGAGGGTTGTTTTGGGAAATAGAACTCTAAACCTAATTTAAACACCTTAAGTCACTCTAAAACATTAAAAATGGATCTCAGGGACTCTAGGGTTGTGGTATGGTAGCCAGGAGCATAGCGAGGTCGGACCGAGGTGTTTTTAAGGCTTCAAGGTGCAATTTAAGGTGCATAAGTCCCTTACGAAACACATCTTGAGTATTTATTTTTTTCATTTGTGTTATCTTGTATTATTTGTTTTTCACTTTCCATGTTTTATCATTGCTTTGATTTGGTATAAAGGTCGGTAGTTTTGTTCGTCGTCGGGGTTTATTCGAATGTTTTGTTGTACGGGCTCTAGTACGCTAGACCATAGCAAGTGTCACTTATGCCCTAACGTTCGCCGAACGTGTCAATAAAATAAAGTTCATAAACCAACTATTTTGTAGAACAGTGGCAAATGGTCGATCCCACAGAGATTGGTAGTCTTTCTAAGGTTAAAAACAATAAAAAGGGAAATCGGGGTTTTAATTAAAATTATTTAACTAACTAATCTAAAATAAACTAAATAAATAAAATAATGAAATAACTTTCAAAACAATTAATGGGTACCTAGGTCTACAGTTCCACAAATCAGAATCAAGATTCAATGGCATATCACGATCTTCAATCTTTCCCGAAAATTATTAATTTAAATTCTCCTAGATTAGCTTTGGAAAATCGACATCCGCAAAAAATTCTTAATTCCCCTAATCGCGATAGTCAGGATGTTTGCTACTAACTACTTACCTAATTAATGCGTAACCCTAAACATCTGGCAATCGGGTTTAACACATTAACTACAATAATAAGGATCCGCGGGATTACTAATCCTAAATAATTGAATCGCGTCTGCTGCCGATTTAGCCTAGATTCAATTGTTGCACACTCAAGAACCAAAAGGCTTTACGGCAAACGGGTGAGTGTTCATCACTTTATTGGTCTAAAAGTATAATTACGAATACAATCGATTCAAATAAATGTAGATTGTCCACCTAAAAGCATGCATTGGCCATATACATATCCTAGATCTAAAACATATTCATTAAAATCAACAACAATGAAATAGGAGAAATTAAATCAAATTAAATAATAAAAATCATAAATCTCACTAGTTATGCCATAAATCAAGAATCCCGACTTGTTTTCCCCTCGACCTAGGTAAGGAGTTGATTAGACGGACATAGTCAAGGCCTTGGCTTCCAAAAATAATAAAAGTCGATAATCAAATACAAAAGTCGGTAATCTTTAATAAAACCTAAGTTTCTAATATATAAAACTACTAAAAATTAGTCCCAAAAGATGAGAGAAACCAATTTTGAGGATTAGTGGAGTGACTCGTGCGTCGAGGAGCATCCAGAGCTGCTGGTCATTTTTTGCATTGCCTGGGACACGTGTCGCTGCTTGATTGGCTTGGTTGATGTCGCCTATTGACGTGGCACATTCTCATTGGTTGAAACAACTCTTATGACGTGCTTGAGAGTGGAGGACCCGACGCTGGAGCGGTTTCAACCAATGAGAAAGTGCCACACCAGCAGGCAAAAGCAACCGAGCCAATCAAGCAGCGACATGTGTCCCAGGCAGTGGAAAAAAAACCCAGCAGCTCTCGGATGCTCCTCGGCGCACGAGTCACTCCACCAACCCCTAAAATTAGTTTCTCTTACCTCCCGGGACCAATGTGTATTAGTTTTATATATTAGGAACTTATGTTTTATTAAATATTACTAACTTTTATATTTGATTATCGATTTTATTATTTTTTGGAAACCAGAGGCCTCGACCATGACCGGCTAATCAAATCCTTGCTTAGGTTGAAGGGGAGACAAGTCGAGATTCTTTATTCATGGCATAACTAGTGAGATCTATGATTTTTATTATTTAATTTGATTTAATTTCTCCTATTTCATCGTTGTTGATTTTAATAAATATGGTTTAGATCTAGGGTATGTATATGGCCAGTGCATGCTTTTAGGTGGGCAATCTATAGTTATTTGGACCGATTATATCCCTAATTGTACTTTTGGACCAATAAAGTGACGAATACTCACCCATTTGCTATAAAAATCTTACGGTTCTTGAGTGTGCAACAATTGAATCAAGGTTAAATCGGAAGCGGACGCGATTCGGTTATTTAGGATTAGTATTCCCACGGATCCTTATTATTACGATTATTGTGTTAAACCCAATTTGCGGATATTTAGGGCTATGCATTAATTAGGGAAGTAGTTAGTGGCGGACGTCATGGCTATCGAGATTAGGGGAATAAGGAATTTCTGGCGGATGTCGATTTTCCATAGCTAATCTAAGAGAATTTAAATTAATAATTTTTGGGAAAGATTGAAGTCCATAATATGCCATTAAATCTTGATTCTGATTTGTAGAACCGTAGACCTAAGTACCCATTAATTGTTTTGAAAGTTATTTTTATTATTTGATTTATTTAATTTATTTTTGTTTAGTTAGTTAAATTAATTTATTTTATAACCCATGATTTCCCTTTTTATTGTTTTTAACCTTAGAAAGACTATCAATCTCTATGGGGATCGACCCTTTACCACTATTCTACAAAATAGTTGGTTTAAGAACTTTATTTTATTTACGCATTCGGTGCGCGACAATTTTTGGTGCCGTTGCCATGGATTGGTATTTTCTTTCTTTGCTTTTTTTATTTATTTATTTGTTTATTTTATTTTATTTTATTTTATTTTATTTATTTTGTCTATCTAGACCCTTGTTCTTTACATGTATGAAGGCAACCCCGCGATAGCCCCCTACCCCCACAATTATGGTCGATTCGAAGACTCACATTATTATAATGTGAATGGGGTATGTATGTCACATAATGGACATTAATTTTATAACATGCATTCTTTTGCGCAATAGGTCAAGGTTTGCGAAACTTGTGAAAATTACTCTCATTCTGCATATAACTATTTGTATTATCCATAGTATGAGAATTATCACTATTTTGGCTACGTATTGCTACAACCCGACTTTTTTGGGCTCATGTCAAGTCCACAGATTCCTCAGCATGAAGTGAGTCAACAGTTTCAAAAAAGCACCTCCTTGGAAGATATTGTGAAGCAATTGGTAGAAGGTCAACAATGGCTTATTGAACAGTTTTGACAACTTAAAGTTGAGATACTAGGCTTGCAGAATTTGGAAACTCAACTTATTCAATTTTATGTCATGCTTCAGAATATAATTGACGATGAAAAGTTTGTAGTACACAACCAATTTTTCACTCGGATGAGGATGTGAGTGTTGATACCTTGAAAAACTTTGAGGTGAATGAGGTTACACAGGTGAAGGACTATTGGAGCGAAACAGCGAAATGACGTGAAGTTTTTCACATTGAGCCGGAAATTGTCATTGCACCGAATGAAGAGGATGATAATGAGGTAAAAATTGATGTCATTTCGGACAGGTCAGAGAAGTCGCAGATAGAGAGTGAGGAAGGCCAACCTCTGGTGTTGGTGAAACCACCCACCCTCCCATGCACATTTGTTAAACCTTACAAGGGTGTGGAAGTAAAGGAGCATTCGCAGATTTTCTACATTGTCGACACCTTTTGTGTTGGACGATCCTGATGCGACAGATTCTTTCGTGTTGGAAGTCCCGAATGAACTCCCAAATCTGAAAGAGTGCGTGCATTTTTCATTGCCTAAATATGTTGATGCACCATTCGTTGTTGACATCTCTAAAGAAGAGGGCATCACGTGATCAATCACCCCAAATCTAGCCATAGACTTAAAAGAAAGGCAGTTCATTGGGAGGCAGCCCAGCTCCATTTATTTCTTGCATTTATTTCAATTTCAGTTTAGTTTTAGTTTTTTTAACGTTTATTAAAACTCTAACTTAGTTTCTTGAATGTTTGCAGGTGGTATGTTATGATTGATTAGCACTGGAGGATTCGAGCACCTCTAACTTTTGTAGGTTTGACTTTGGATTTTATTTTTTAGCGTAATTTGAGCATTTTTTAGGGAATTAACATATTATCAGGTCTTTAAGTGTTTTGAGACTTGATTGGGACATATCCAATTTAAGTCGTCGCATTAGTGGCAGTACTTTGAGTAGTTCTAAAACCCTACACTTCATTTCATCATCTTGTTGATTTTACCTTTAGTTGACAGACTTCAGGCCGTGAGATTTGGTGGGAATTATTTGAGTTAATTCCTATGTTTACTAGTTCTTTCTTTTGTTATGATTGTTCTTTCATAGTTTCTTTAGTCACCTAAACATGATAGATGCATTCACTAATTTTGTAGAGACTTTTGTTATGCATGCATTTGTATGATCTTCTTATTTTTTATCCATGTTATTCTTCACTACTAATATTGCATGGCGTGCTTGAGTGTTGGAAGACCGCCACGTGTCACGCGGTGGTCGGAGGACAGGTTGTGGTGACGTTGATTAAAGCTGAAGGTCCTACATGTGTCCGCGCCTGCTTGGTAGAGAACTGCAGAATGACAAGTTGGTCGCTTGAGGGATCGACACATGGAGCAGGAAGCGCGTGAGAAGATTCGCTCAAACTCGCTCGAAAAAGTGGGAAACAGTGTTGCACGCATCCTGAGGCGTGTCTGATGGCAGCTATACGTAATGAATCTGCTGTTGAGCTAGACGGTGACGACATGTGATGGTAAGGTGGTTGCGTCTGATTGGCGGGTTGCAGGCTTGTTTATGCTAGACCAGTGGAGGGTTGACACATGGCGGCGAAGGAGAACAAAACGCACAATCCGTGCGTACTTGTAGGAGTAATCCACACGCTTCTCGAGGCAATCCAACAGCAGCTAGTGCATGAATGGTTTAACTGTATCACTCCCCTGCGTTACTTGGTCTCGTGTCTCATATTCTACCTATTGCACAGCATGTAACTCTACCTATTGCACAGCATGTAACTCGAAGCAAATTGTCTTGCATCTGATCATTGCATATAAATACTCCATTTTGAGTATTTTTTTGCCCCGATTTAATCGCGCACTCTGCTTCACTTGAAAACTACTAATAAATATAATTAAATATATATATTAGAGACTTTTCTAAATTAAATATACTAAAATAAACTATTACAAACCTATACATACCGACTTTATCACGCCCTCAGTGAATGGCAACCCGAGCTGTTGCTTGTTTATGCTAGACCAGTGGAGGGTTGACACATGGCGACGAAGGAGAACAAAACGCACAATCCGTGCGTACTTGTAGGAGTAATCCACACGCTTCTCGAGGCAATCCAACAGCAGCTAGTGCATGAGTGGTTTAACTGTATCACTCCCCTGCGTTACTTGGTCTCGTGTCTCATATTCTACCTATTGCGCAGCATGTAACTCGAAGCAAATTGTCTTGCATCTGATCATTGCATATAAATACTCCATTTTGAGTATTTTTTTGCCCCGGATTTAATCGCGCACTCTGCTTCACTTGAAAACTACCAATAAATATAATTAAAATATATATATATTAGAGACTTTTCTATATTAAATATACTAAAATAAACTATTACAAACCTATAAATACCGACTTTATCACGCCCTCAGTGAATGGCAACCCGAGCTGCTGACCTCATCGGTGCATGTATTCGACGGATTGTGATACAGATCGATCCTCCGCTAGTAATTTGGATATGAGTCAGTGTGATACAGGCCCTTGAGATCATCAAGATTGACGAAGTATGGTCTAGTTTGTTATGCTTGTTGTCAAATCCCAAAATTTTTAAACCGATAATTACAACTAATCAGGGATTAACAAAGACTAATTATAGTTTTAGCCGCAAGTCGGGAAGTTAAATACCTGTGAAATTGAGATTGTTAATTTTATTATTGTGTAATGTGTGTCTAGTGTTGTGTACTATATATTATTTTATTTTGCAAGACTCATGTCGATCAAGTAAATTTGATATTTCGCGAGGTTTTGTCTCGAGATACGTATTGAAATGAGTCGCGAAAGAATTAAAATGTTGACCTCAACCTTCGTTTCAAATTTTGCGAAAATATTTGTAATTAAGTTTAAAAAAATATGAGTTTTGGACTTTAATTGGATTTAACGAGTCGACGTGGGTCTTACACCTCGATTTGCATGCAAGACAAGTTTTTCGAGAATTTTAGAGCGTAATGGTAAACTCCTCAATTCTTGGCCGAATTGGGATATTTTTCATGATTTAATTCGAACAAAAAAAAAGAGATAAACATGAAATAAAAAATGACAAAAGACCAAAAATGCATTTGGCTTTATATCATAAAGGATAAATTTTGAGGGTTAAAAATATCATTTGGGAGGTTTTCGATGCATCTTCTTCATCTTCGCGACATCGCCTTCATTTTCGTCTTCAAGCTTCATCGTCTCTCTCTCTCTCTCTCTCTCTCTCTCTCTCTCTCGTCTATGTGTAGAGAAGGAACCGTGAGTTGATTCACCATGGGTTGGAAGGTAAGTTTTAATGGAAATTGAATTTTTGATTTTAAGGACTGATTTTGTTTGTGGATTCGAAATGGGATTAGGAGAGGTGGTTATTATTGGTTGTTCATTATGATTGAATTGGGCAAGAGAGATGAGAAGAAGGATAGTTGATGAGGAGGTTTAATTTAAAATAAAAAAAAAGCAGTGAGAAACTATAAATATCGAGAGGGAGGAAGAATAAGATGGGGGAGAAAGAAGAAGAAAGAAGAAAAGAGAAGGCGATCGGGGTGGGGGGGGGGAAGGGGATAAGATATCCCAAAACCCAAATGGTCAAACCCAGGAAAAAACAAAAAACAAAAAAAAAAAACAAAAAAAAAACAAAAAAACTGTTGGGATCGAAACAGCGGCATTGGAAAATTTACCAAAGTATACATGTTTTTAGTTTTAATGAGGAAAATAAGGGTGAACCTTTTTTTTTCCGGGAAGTAGGCAATAACGCCTATTGGGAAGGCGCCATCTACGTGGCATATATTTTTTTTCTGATGTGGACACATGGATAGCGCCTTTTCAATCCATGTGTCCGGACAACGTGGCATGGAGCACACTGATAGCGCCTTCGCAAAAGGCGCTATCAGTGTCTTGTCCACGTCGACATGTCCACGTGGACCGACATGGACACATTACACTGATAGCGCCTTCTGCGAAGGCGTTATCAGTGTCCACGTGGAAAAAATAGGGTTTTCCCTGTTCATGATCCACGTGGATCGGGAAAACCCGTGACATAGGGGCGCAGATAGCGCCTTCTCAAAAGGGACTATCTGCACCCCACTGTCATCTTCCCGAAACCGATGCAGAGAATATATTCTCCGCGTCGGTTTCGACTTTACTGTGGTAGGTTAGGGGTAAGGGGTAGGGGTGGTAGGTCACGGGTACACTGTGGAGAGTGGGGTGGGTCGGCTACCTAAGGAGGGGAGGGGGGAGCGATCCGTGGAGAGAGACAAAGGAGGGAGGAAGAAGGAGGGGCGGCCAGCGACGCACGGGAGAGAGTGGGCGAGTGTGACGCGCGATGGAGACGGAGTAGAGCTTGACGGGGGCACCGGAGCAAGGAGCGGCGTCTCTCAGCAGGAGCAGCAGCAGTGGTAAGTGGAGGAATTCGCGTGGCAATGGTCAGGCAGAACAGCGGCCCAAGCAGCGGAGGAGGGATCTCCGGCGGCGGCAGAGGAGGAAGGAGCAGCGGCGGCGGCATCAGGCCAACGTAGCAGCGGAGTGGAAAGAGGAGAAGGAGGAGGTATGTGTAGTTGAGTTAGTTTAGTTGGTTAAATAAGTTTGTTTAAGTTAGTTTGATTAAGTTAGTTTAAGTTTGTTTATGTGAGTTTAGTTAATTAAGTTGGTTTAAGTTAGTTTAAGTAAGTTTAGTTAGTTTGTTTTAGTTTAGTTAGTTAATTAAGTTTATTTAAGTTAGTTTTAAGTTTGTTTAAGTGAGTTTAGTTAATTAAGTTTGTTTAAGTTAATTAAGTCTGTTTAAGTTAGTTTAGTTAGTTAATTAAGTTTGTTTAAGTTAGTTTAGTTATTTAAGTTTAGTTAATTAAGTTTGTTTAAGGTATTTTAGTTAATTTACCGAAGGAGGAGGTATGTTTAGTTAATTAAGTTTGTTTAAGTTAGTTTAGTTAGTTTAGGTTAGATGTTTAGTTTAGGTTAGATGTTTAGTTTAGGTATTGGTGGTTAGTTTAGTTAGTTAAGTATATTTAGTTAGTTAAGTTTGTTTAGTTTAGTTTAGTATAGGTATTTATGTTTGTTAAGGTTAGTTAGTTTAGTTTGGTTAGTTTAGTTTAGTTAGTTTGTTTAGTTAGGTTAGTCAATTAAGTTACGTTATTTTTGGTCTTTAGGTTAGTTAGTTTACTTAAGGTAGTTTGTTTAGGTAATTAAGTTTGTTTAAGTTAGTTTAGTTAGTTTGTTTAAGTTAGTTTAAGTTTATGTATTAGTTTGGTTAGTTTAGTTTAGGTAGTTGAGGTATTTAGGTTAGTTTAGGTAAGTTAGTTTAGTTAATGTAGTTTGTTTAGTTATCAAAATGTTGCAAGATATGTTTGCCAAATTTGTTTAGGTAATTAATTTTGTTTAAGTTAGTTTAGTTAGTTTGTTTAAGTTAGTTTAAGTTTATGTATTAGTTTGGTTAGTGTTTAGGTAGTTGAGGTATTTAGGTTAGTTTAGGTAAGTTAGTTTAGTTAATGTAGTTTGTTTAGTTATCACAATGTTGCAAGATATGTTTGCCAAATTTGTTTAGGTAATTAAGTTTGTTTAAGTTAGTTTAGTTAGTTTGTTTAAGTTAGTTTAAGTTTGTGTATTACTTTGGTTAGTGTTTAGGTAGTTGAGGTATTTATGTTAGTTTAGGTAAGTTAGTTTAGTTAATGTAGTTTGTTCAGTTATCACAATGTTGCAAGATATGTTTGCCAAATTTGTTTAGGTAATTAAGTTTGTTTAAGTTAGTTTAGTTAGTTTGTTTAAGTTAGTTTAAGTTTATGTATTAGTTTGGTTATTGTTTAGGTAGTTGAGGTATTTACGTTAGTTTAGGTAAGTTAGTTTAGTTAATGTAGCTTGTTTAGTTATCACAATGTTGCAAGATTTGTTTGCCAAATTTGTTTAGGTAATTAAGTTTGTTTAAGTTAGTTTTGTTAGTTTGTTTAAGTTAGTTTAAGTTTATGTATTAGTTTGGTTAGTTTAGTTTAGGTAGTTGAGGTATTTAGGTTAGTTTAGGTATGTTAGTTTAGTTAATGTAGTTTGTTTAGTTATCACAATGTTGCAAGATATGTTTGCCAAATTTGTTTAGGTTAGTATAGTTTAGGTTGTTTAGGTTGTTAATATATAGTGACATAGGTGTTGTTAATTCGCACATCAATATTGAATTGCAATTACACCTAACTGCATGCGTGCTAATAAGAAGCTAGAATTACTATATGATCTGAAAGTAATAGAGAAACGCCAGTTTTAACACGGCCAACCATATGCATCCCTGATTCAACGCATGATTCCCCCATGATGCACCTACCTCCAATACACAAAACTATACAAACATGTATGTTCTATTTTATGTTAAGGAAATCCCCAAAATTTATGAAACCATATATATAGTAGACTAAGCTCATTTAGACTTTGAATTCATTGCGATCCACTTAAATACACTTGAACAGATCTACATCAGAAAGTTTTTTTTTTTTTTTGATATGTTTACGTTTTATTAGGTTATTTTAGGTTACGTTTGGTTCACATTGTTTGGTTAATTTATTCGGATTAGGTTACGTTAGTTAATTAACTTACTTGAGGTTAGTTTTCATTTATTTTTTTGGGTACATGTTTGCTACGGTTACTTGGGTTAGTTAACTGTGATTAGTGTTCTAAACTAATGAAAATACAATGTTATTGCAGGAATATTACGTTGAAGAGGAAAAGCGGAGGAAACAAGTAAGTTCATTAATTTAGTATTTTCATAATAATTTATTTAGGCGAGGTTATGGTTTGCATGATATATAGGGACATAGGTATTTTGTTTATGAAGAACGGTTGATATGTTTATTTATTGAACGTTATTACATAGAAAATGTAAGTGCGAAAGAATGAGTATGCTCTGTAGTTGCGCTATTATTGCGATCTTCTACATCAAAAAGTTCGATTGCGCTTTATCACCACATGATTGTCAACTATTTCCCTTAACAAATTTATGCATTTGTCTGTAACATTTTTACATCCAAGTTCGCAAACTTATGTAGGTCATGTCACAAAGAAACATCCCTTTTCTATTCTATGCATACGGTTCCATTGTTAATGGGGTCAATGGCATCGCGTACAGCTCACCCCCATCAGTAGTGTTGTGGGTTAAGTTTGGGTCGAGTGGCCGTGAAATGATTGATAACGTTTGTAACGCGTTCCCTATCTCATCAACGGATACTATAGTTCAGATGACTTATCGCCACATGATAATCTTCCCCGGAGGCTCACATTATTTCATTCCTGTGTTGTTGAATGATGCGACACACTTCGACTTGATGTGGGAGACGGTGGCCAATTTACCAATAACTGCAACGGTTGATATATATTTAACATTTGAGTCAGTCGACTCAATTCAAAATCGTACGATTCATTCGCAAGTTCTTGACGAACGTAGCGGCACGCCAGAAGCAGCTTTAATGATGGAAAGGCTGCATATGCAATCCCCACAGGCTGAGGTCGTGCAAGAGGGGTTCGTTGCTCCATTACATGAAGATAATATTGCGTATAATGACGATGACGATAACGGCGACGAAAATAACGAAATTGATGAGGAAACGCATCACAACGAAAAAGCTCCATCAGTTGCCATTTGGGATGACATTAACGTTTGCACGGATGATCCAAGATATGATCCTCCGGGTGCGGAGAATGTCGAAGATGATGAGCAATTTGCTATCGATGAAGAGATTTTGTTGGAGGAAACTAGAGACGATGAAGTTCACCATCCAATACCGAGATATAACAAAATCGATTGGGAGGTGGCTAATTCAACTGTGACCCAACATTCCCATAAGCAAACTAGGGGGGACATGTCTAACTTCGATTTGGAGATAGGATGTGTTTTGATAATAAAAACGACTTACAACATGCCGTTAAAGTGTGGCATGTTAATAGACATTGTCAATACCAAGTGATGGAATCGACTACAACACGTGGGCGATTAAGTGCAGATTTCCACAACACGGGTGTATGTGGCATCTTCGCGCATCTTTCCAAAAGAAAATACTATTGTGGGAGATAACATAGTTAGACGTACCGCACACGTGTATTAATCCCAACGTACAACGCAGTCATGCCCAACTTGACGCCAACATGATTGCGCGAAAGATCCAAAGCGTCGTCAAGAGCGATCAAGGTATCACGATCAAAGCATTAGTATAAATAATTAAGAAAAAATACGGACACGAAGTCCGCTACAAGAGAATGTGGGATGCCAAGAGGAAAGCAATTGCATGGGCTTTTGGAGATTGGGATGAGTCGTACTCTCAATTACCAAGATGGTTGGCGGCTGTGAGGAGTAAGAATCTGGGGACAAGAATCGAGTGGTCACACAGACAATGGCATGCTGATCAAATAAGAACCGCGTTTCCTCAATTTTGTCTCGTGTTTTTTGCATTTGAAGCTTCAATACATGCTTTCAAGTTTTGCAGGCCTCTGCTTCGGATTGACGCGACATTCCTATATCGCAAATACAGTGGGAAGCTCATGATTGCGATATCCGTTGATGGAAATGGACACATATTACCAGTTGCATTTGCCGTTGCAGAAACCGAATCAACTGATTTGTGGGGGTGGTTTTTGCGGATGTTGTGCAAACACGTGACAGATAGAGAAGGGATTTGCGTTATTTCTGATCGTCACCCTGGCATTTTGGAGGCGGTTAACACCCCAATCAACGACTTTTGTCCCCCTAAAGGGTACCACCATTATTGCTTGCGACGCTTGCTTAGTAATTTTGGCACACACTTCAAAAATGACCCCTTAAGAGTACTCCTTGGTCGAGCAACTGTTCAACATCAAGAACAAAAAATAATTGCGTGCATGGAGCGTTTCACATACTTATCTTCACGAACGCCTCAATGCCTGCAATATGTCAATGCTATCCCCAAAGAACTTTGGACGCAATCGCACGACGGAGGCATGCGGTACGAATGGATGAATTCTAATGGTGTTGGTAAGTACGAAATACAATTTATTCTTTGCATCGAAATACAATAAATATTCGACGAACCAATATTACTTACTAGAGTTTCATCGACAATTGCAGAGTGCTTTAACAGGGTCTTGAAGGGTGCTCGGTTCTTGCCAATTACGGCGTTAACTCAGTTGATATACTACAGATTGGTGACATACCACGATCAACGCAACCAGGAAATCAATGAGGCAATCTTAAACGGACAAGCGTACACGAAATATGTAATGAAGGCATTCACGAAATATGAGAAATCCCCAAGGGGGCATCACGTCACGTTGATCAATCGAGACATTGGTGAGTTCGAAGTGCAGACTGGAAGAAATGGAGATCGCATGCATAAAGGCAACAACACACAAGTCGTCATCTTAAAGGACCGGGTGTGCAGTTGTAATAAATGGCAGTCGTTTGGTTTCCCTTGCTCACACATGTTAGCAGCATGTGCGTTTATTCGAGTGAGCTACGCACAGTTCATCGAGCCATACTATAGGATAGATGTGTACGCACAATGCTACTCCTACAAATTCAAGGCCATCCCAGATGAGAAAAATTGGTCGACTTTTGGGACGAAAATCATACCCGACCCCAGGTGCAGACGTGGCCGAAGGAGACCTAAGGGATCGCGAAGACATACCGAGATGGATCTTCCTAATGTCGAAAGACCTTTGCGATGTGGGATATGTCATCAAGAAAGACATAGAAGAACAACATGTCCAAATAAAGACCGTGAACAAGTCCCAACTAGGAAGAACCGGTGTGGTATTTGTCGTTTAGAGGGACATAACAAAAAAAATTGTCCAAGGAGACCTCAACCATCCATTGAGAACCTATAGTCGATTTTGTATAATGTGTGAAGTAACTTAAGTTCTTACATATGTTGCTTTTGAGCATTTTCGTCGTGTGTTTTTGTGTGAACATTTATTAAATACTTATCATTTGGTTTCGTACCACACTCATTTTCTTTTTCTAACATTCTTTGTAGTTGTACTGCAATGGATCAAGGACCTTCGGATCCATCACTATTGCAACTCCAATCTACACACAGATCAACGCGAACCTGGAGGGGCAAGGTAACCTGTTTTACATCAATATGTCAAATTTACAGCAATAATGTATCAAAAACATACATTAATACATTATCAATTACAAGGTGTACGAAACAATGCGCTTACGTCGAAGACGTGGGGTCGTTGATCGAACGATGCAGTATCATTCTAGGATGATACCATATCTTCGTTCCAGTGGGTTCTATGGGATATCTCGGGTAGCATTTTTCAGCCTTGATTGGGCTTTGATTACTGCGTTTGTAGAGAGATGGCGCCCTAAGACGCATACATTTCACATGCATTGTGGGGAGTGCACCATTACACTCCAAGACGTGTAGGTACAGCTTGGATTACCTATCGAAGGTATGCCTGTGACAGGAACGATGGACGCAGACTATGATGATGTCTGCGAGAGGCTACTTGGACGAACTCCTGGTGGAGATGACGTCGTTGGTTGTAAACTTAAGGTCGATTGGCTTGAGCGTAACGTACCAGCAATATATGATGATAGCGATGAGGAGTCCATCCAACGTTACGTTCGATCGTACATACTATAACTCATCGCTGGTTGTCTTTTCGCCGTCAAGTCCAATCGATTCGTACATTTGATGTTTCTACCATTACTGGAGGATTTTCAAGTAGTTGGACAATATAGTTGGGGGAGTGCATGTTTGTGCATGTTCAGCGCAACTTGGTGCATCGACTGAGGCGAGTGTTTATTGAGGATGGGTACGAGCAAGGTCTTGCCGCGCTTGATGAAGGGATTAAAATTTTAGATGAAGATGAAAGGCAACGGTCTACTCTTTCGCATGACTGAATTGACGTCGAACAAGGCATAAATGAGGATAATGAACAGGAAGATGAAGAAGACGATCAGGGCGAACCAAACGTAGAGGTGAGAAGAAGACGAACATGACAAGAGACTGTGCGGAAACGCACCAAACGTCCTCGTCCACCACGTCCATCTACTCAGACTGAGATTGCTGCAAAGAGTAGCAGACATTCTCCTCCATCACGTTCATCTCGTTTGAGAGTGAATAGAACAGAGACTGTTGGCGAGAGTAGCCAACGATTATCCCCACCAACTCATTCTTCTCATGGGTACATTCCTGCATCGTCCACACCCCAACCAGAACCTCAAATGTTTGTACCCAGGCCGCCGAGCGTGAATCTTCCTCCTTACCATTTTGATCCTTACGCACCTGGGCCGTCGTCTTCATATGTGGATCATGGAATGCCTCATCATCAAATGTATCTTTCATTGCCTCAATACATGCCTAGTCCATATACTCCTACTCCTTATAATTACAATATGCCATATAGTGGAGATCCCTCATTCATGAACTTGTTGACCATACCGCAGCCTCATGTTCCTTTCCCCCCACCCCATACAGGAAGCCAATATTTTGGGATGGTTCCACCTCCTATTTTTTGGAGCATCAGTAGCAGAGGTGAGTCGAGTGAAACACGAGAGGAAACGCATCAATCTACTCTACGTGATTCAATGCAAGACCAGCTACCTCAACAACCTCAACCGGATGTACAAACACATCGTCCAACTAGACAAAGCGTACGTCCGGTTTGCATCACCCAGCAACAACGTCAACGTAACCGCCGAAATAGACCTGCATGATGAGTTTTCTTGATGTCATGGTGATTTGTAGATAACTTATATATTGGGTTCACGGAGTACGTGTATACAACCTTCTCATTGAATAAACTTATTTCTCATGTTTTCCATATTACTATAATGTCGTATCTATGATTACTCTTCAATAGTTAGTTTAGTTTGTTAAGTTAGTTTAGGTTATATGTTTAATTTTACTTAAGTGGTTAGCTTAGTTAGTCAGGTGTAGGTGGTTAGGTTATATTAGTTTAGTTTGGTTATGTTAATTAGCTTAGTTAGTTAAGTTAGTTTAGTTTAGGTGTTGAGGTTAATTTAGATTAGTGTAGTTGAGTTAGGGTATGTTCCTTAGTGTAGTTTAGTTAATTTAGTTTACATAGTTAGGTTAGGTTAGGTTAGTCGAGTTTAGTTCACATAGTTACGTTAGGTTAGGTTGTTAACAAGTAACTCTCGAACTACTTGGTTGTTTGTTTAGTTTCATTTGGTAGTTTAGTTAATCATTTTTTGGTTGTTTGTTTAGTTAGTTAAGTTAGTATTTTAGTATACTTAGTTTGTATTGTTTAGGTGGTTAGGTTAGTAAAGGTTAGTTAGGTTAGTTAAGGTTAGTTTAGTTTGGTTAGTTCCATTTAGTTAGTATGTTTAGTTTGCAATTAAGTTAGTTTATTTTTTGTTGTGTATGTGAGAATCGTCACGGTCTTCATTGAAATTCAACACAAAAAACACCACAATGTCATGCACAAAGTTAGGTATGCATCACACATGCTACTTTTGATTATTTTACTTCAGTTCTGTTGTTGGGCAATTTTAGGTTGGTATAGTTAGTTAGGTTACGTTTGTTAGTTGACTTAGGTTAGGTCAGGTTATGACTCATTATTTGGGTCTGTAGTTACTTTTTTTGGTTGTTTGTTTAGTTAGTTAAGTTAGTTATTTTAGTTTACTTAGTTTGTATTGTTTAGGTGGTTAGGTTAGTTAGGTTAGTTAGTTTAGTTTGTTAGTTAGTTTAGTTTGGTTATGATAGTTAGTTAGTTAGTTAGTTTAGTTAAAGTTAGTTAGTTACTTAGTTTTGTTTGGTTTGGTTAGGTTAGTTAAGGTTAGTTAGTTTAGTTTAGTTAAGGTTAGTTAGTTAGTAAGTTTATTTTGGTTTGGTTAGGTTAGTTAAGGTTAGTTAGTTTAGTTTAGTTAGTTAGTTAGTTAGTTAGTTAGTTTAGTTTGGTTAGGTTAGTTAAGGTTAGTTAGTTTAGTTTAGTTTAGTTTAGTTTGTTTAGTTAAGGTTAGTTAAGGTTAGTTATTTTAGTATACTTTGGTTAGTTAGTTAGTTAGTTAAGTTAAGTTAGTTACTTAGTTAGTTAGTTTAGTTAAGGTTAGTTAGTTAGTTTAGTTAAGGTTAGTTAGTTAGTTAGTTTAGTTTGGTTTGGTTAGGTTAGTTAAGGTCAGGTTAGTTTAGTTTAGTTTAGTTAGTTAGTTAGTTAGTTAGTTTAGTTTAGTTTGGTTAGGTTAGTTAAGGTTAGTTAGTTTAGTTTAGTTTGGTTAGTTAAGGTTAGTTAAGGTTAGTTAGTTTAGTTTGTTAGTTAGTTTAGTTTGGTTAGGTTAGTTAATGTTAATTAGTTTAGTTTACTTTGGTTAGTTAGTTAGTTAAGTTAAGTTAGTTAGTTAGTTATTTAGTTTAGTTAAGGTTAGTTAGTTATTTAGTTTTGTTTTGTTTGGTTAGGTTAGTTAAGGTTAGTTAGTTTAGTTTAGTTAGTTAGTTAGTTAGTTAGTTAGTTAGTTTAGTTTGGTTAGGTTAGTTAATGTTAGTTAGTTTAGAAAAGAGAGTTGAAGGTTGGAACCAATGTATATATATATTCAAAATTGGTTTCTTTTTTATACAAATATAAACTCCTACTATGCATATTCAAATTTGGTTGTAATTGTCGAGATCGCTCAACTACGAAAACGACGACGGCCAGCGGCGAGGGATGGAGCGGCCAAGGACGACGTGGTCCAGCAGCTCGCGGTGACGGCGGCCGAGGATGACGCGGTCCAGCAGCCCGTGGTGATGGCCAACGCAGCGGCACTGCCAGCAGCAACGCCCGTAGGGAGGTCGCGGACCAGCTGCGGCGGCGGTGGCGGACAAATCGGCGAGTCCAGTTGGTGACGTGGCGGTGAGGTGGCGGTGAGGTGGCGGTGACCTGGCGGCGGAATTGTATAGATAATGCCTTTTCATAAGGCGATATTTGTATTTGGTCACCACCTCACCGCGACGTCACCGCCAACAAACTTAACCAATAACGCCTTTTCAAAAGACGTTATTTGTTGTTGGGGAGGTGGCGGTGAGGTGGCGGCCAAATGTACAGATATCACCTTTCAAAAGGCGCTTTCTGTACAAATCGCCGCTACGTCATCGCTACGTCACCACCACATAACCAACATCACACACAATAACGCCTTTTGAAAAGGCGTTATTGCCTACTTTGGTTATTTCAAAGTACAGCACCCTATTTTGTGAAATAAAATGTAAACCCCCCTAGTTTTGGAAAAACACTGCGGCATTGCCTATTTTGCCTATGTTTCATCCAACGAGGAAATTAGGAAAAAACTAGAAAAATAGTGTTTTTGGACAAATTGATAGAAATTGGTCTTTTTTTAAATTGAGTATTTTGAGATTTTCTTGAGAAATTATATGAGAGATTTTGCATCGTAATGCGTGTTATGATACTCGAAAATGCTTAAATTCAGAGAAATTATTTTAAAGCCTAGTCTAAGTTAATTTTTAATTTTAGACCACAATTTTGAGTCAAAATCGGGATCCAGACATTCGATGACTTGGTTTAAAATGATTTCGGGGTTTTCTGGTCGAGGCAGAACCGATAAATATATAATAAATTGAAAATTATATTTAAGCCTAGAAAGCGTAATTTTCAAAGCTGAACAATAATTTCGAGTTAAAAATGAAATTCGAGCATTGGAGAATTTATTTTGGAAGTATTTTAAGGGTTTCGGGATGCAATTGGGTGAATTGAACTGCAACTAAATGGAAAAAAAGTTGTTGAATGGTTTTGAAATCTTACCGAACTTCTAAATGAATTGTAGGACCGCAATTGGAATCTTGTGTGGACTAATTTACCGACTCAGAGTGCAAAGGAGTTGTGATATCATGTTCATAAGGTTAAGTAAATCCCATAGTAACTTTTACATTATATGATTATAATTTCGTGTAAATTGTATTGATCCTTGATATTGCATTTTTATTGTACATGCATACGCGGGTAAGGAGGATAAGGTCGATTTAAGTCTCCTTCTAGTGTCTACCTAACTGTGTGTGCAGGATAAAACTGTATAGTGTTTACCTGATTATATGTACAGGGTAAATTAAACTACCTGACTATGTATACTGGGTAGAACTATATAGTGTCTACCTGATTGTGTGTGCATGGAAGAACTATATTATTCTTGAGGGACTAGAGTCACTAATACTTTGCATCACGTAGTTATCATGAGATCACCTTGAACCTGATCAAACTTTGATAGAATTAAGGAATAAGACTCATTTGGTTATCCTCTTTGGGCATGAGTTTTTATTACTGTTTACTTACCACTTTTGGAAGACGTCATTTGATTGTGGTTGGATAAAAGAAACGGGATGGATTCGCGGTTGTATTTAAATTTGTTGGATTATATTGTTCGTTTAATCTCTTGGATTATTATGCGTTTGATTATTACAGGTGTACTAGACAGTGTGGGATTTACTTATCTAACATTATTGAATTTTTATAATTAGGTAATGACAGGTTCTAGCAACGAGAAATGAAAGGGAAAGCTTTCTGTCTGTTTGTGACTTGCCCAGTTCCTTTCTATCTATGTATGTATTATTTTTTGAATATAATATGTTGTATAAATGGGTTTTTGACTTCGTGTGCATTTAGGAACTCTTTTGGAATGGTTGTAATAGTTTTGGGACGGATTAGAAGATTGTGAAGCTTAGGTAATAATGGTTGAAGGATCTTGAAATACCTGAAATAGGTTAGAATGAATAAATAATTTTTGTTAATTCGATATATTGTTATGGGTGGATTGTGAGTCCTTTGACATTTCCACCAAGCTAAGCAGGTTTTCTTGAAGACTTTTAAAGGCCGAATTTTCTGGTGTAAGCTTAGCAATAGAGGAGGTATTGTCAAATTTTTTTTTACGGAATCTTACAGATTAGTTAATCAATCTAAATGAGTTTTTTAGGTTAAGATTTACTTTTAGAATCATTCGTGGTTGATAAATTCTTATAATTGATGATTACTTCGAACAATTTTTTTTATTTATTGATGGTGAGTTTAAGGTTGCTAGATTATCATGCAATTAAGGTAATTTAGGCCGGTCAAATGCCCTAATTAGATGGGTCTCACACATGACACAATTATTTGGTTTCTATTGGTGTTAGTTATGCATGCAATTATCTAAAGTTGTTTGTTTATTTCTGCATGTTTATTTAACATTATTCTTGGCTTCTTTTATCATTAAGTGCTTGATGGTTTTCTTTCTTACTCATTGGACTCGTCATATGAATTGTTGTGATGACTGAGTGCGGATCCTGACACAAGTAAGGGCAAGAAAATCCTAGGCAACTATCTCCGATTGCCTACAGTCCAGGACTTACTAATACATGTTCATTTTAATATTTTGTTTTACTTTTAGGGTTATGGGAGACTTGATATACACTGTACATGTATATATTTACTTTTTACAGTATGTTGTCATCTGATATACAATGAACTATATTTCGGGTTTTCCACAGTAGGATTGATGTTCTATATGACTTGAAAGTTTTTAAAAATATGTGGTTATGTTATGTTAAGACTTTCTCTGTAAATTATTTATCATCCACTTGCAACTATGTAAATGAAATACGAAATGCTAACTAATAAATGAATAATTAATCGAGATAATCACTAATTAAAGAGTTAGCACAGATATCGAGGAGCACTAACGTGGTGTTGACGTCAGCAGGGCTGCAGCACCCGGCAGCCTTGGAGCGCGGGGCCGCCACAGTGTTGACCGTACAACGTCTAAAATTCTTAGAAATTATTTAAAATTCCCTGACAACGACCCTAAAAGTTGACATGTGTTGAACGTGATAGTTTTTCATATTTTACTATTATTTGTAGTAGTGGTAAATGAGATATTGTCTCCACATGAGTTTTTCAAATCTCAAAGGAAATTATTTTTTTCTTATTTTTATTAACTTAGTTAATCTAATTAAATGAGAATTAAAATATTAAATAATTGAAAATTATAATTACTAACTTAATCAAAAAAACCCAACTCAAACTAAATTAAACAATACTCAAATTCAATATAGTTCAAATATCTTAAATAATAAACAAACCCCACTAAACAATGTAATATTCTTGGATTGCTTTCAAACACTAGAACATAACATCCCTTCATACTATATTTATAATCATAACATATAAAATCTTTGAATCATTAAATCCTACTTCATAATAGGTTGATAGCCTTTAGTTAGCCACCGATTTTCCTAAATTCAATAGAAATGCCAAATTCTTATCATTGTAAATCTACCCATTAGATAAAACGCAACACAGTAGAAATATGACAATATTATACTCAATGAAAATCATGCCTAATATTAGCCAATATTAATTGAAGCGTAATAAACAACTTAGAACATAATAACATCCACTCGGGAAAAGTCTTATAAATTAATCCTAGTTACTACGTCTACAATTGTTATCAATAACTATATACATAGAATCAAAATTAAAATACCACACACATTTGCAACTATGTATGCAATATTAATCTTCATTAGTTGTAGTACTCAAAAACAACTTATTAAATCCGTGATTGATGTGTATGAATAGATTTGAAGCATTAAGTTCATGATTCCTTAATTATAACTATCTAGCAATCCAAATTATATATATGTCTAGGGTTTGTTTAGATTGATAAACTACTCGCTCATGTTGGAAATAAATAATGCATATATATAATTAAAAGACATAATGAATAAATAAATACTTTAATATAAATCAAAGCCCCAATGTATCTTTAAACATCAACTAGTAATATAGAATAGGCAATAGAAATAATGTAGAGCAAAAAGAAGAGAGTTATTTTGAAGTTGTACATATCCTAGATAAACTCAAATTCTTCATATTAATTTAAAAAACCCGTAACCGACCTTAGCAATTTGTCGGCGATTCCTAAGTTGTACATAAATTGCTGAGTAAATCATTGGAAAATATATCTCAGTGCTCCACTGATTCAGCTGGCGACTTCTAGTTCATTTTCCAATTCACTATGGATTCACTGACACTTTCCTGCTACCAATTTATGTGGCGATTCCTAGTGTAATTGTAAATCGTTGGCTAATCTATAGACTTCTTTTCCACTTAACTATTTTGCTCTTCTTTCTATTTTCTTTCATTTATTTATTTTCCTATTTAAATCATGAAATCACAAAACAAGATAATACCTAGTGTAATATCATATATATACATATTATACTCTCCGTCCTTTTTATGATGGTGGGTGCAGAATCTGTCGAGCAGCAGGCTGGGCAAGGAGAGAATTGGCGAATATCTCTGAGCATTCGACAATTTTCTACTTCCTATCTTGTAGATCTCGAATCTTGATGTATTATCTACTTTATGTCTTTATTGTACTTATTAGGGTGTATATATTGGGTTGAGCATGTAGTTCCCTGACTTGAGACTTGACTATCACATAGTTTCTCATTTTTTGATGTTTATATACATGTGATGTTATTTTCTGGTTTCCACACTTAAAATTTATTTGAATTACTTCCACGTAAATGTTAAAACTTCTACTAATCATTTGAAAATTGTAAAAAGTTTTAATTAACTCTGAAATTTAAAATAATGATGAATCGAGAAATACTTATCCTGAATACGAATAATAAGGCTACTAAGACAAAAAATATGACTAATACATTGTTAGGTCCTACTGGCTAAGATTAGGGCTTAATGATGGGATTAGACTAAAAGGTGCCTTGTTTTAAAGAAGGGGCCGTTATACATATATAGTTGACGTCGTACCCAACCGAGAGTTCACCAATGCAACTTCTGATCTGGTTGGCTTTAAGAAAGTCAAATGGGGTGCCCTTCACTGAAAGGAACTCTCCGATGGGATGAGCTCATTGTTGACCAGAGTGATTTTGGAGGAATAGATCTTGATGGTATTGTTGAGGATGTTGCCACTGTTGTGGCCTCTTAGGTTCTAGTATCCGTAGTGTGCAAGGTTCATTGAGCTGGCCTTGGATAAAGCCTTGGCTTTCATGGTTATACTAAGGGAGTTCCCCGCCAGGGTATAAGTTACGAATACGTCAAGGTCACCGAGAAATGTTGTATTTACATAGACTTGTCATTATCAACTGTGGATAATCCTGCATTTTTCACCTCGATCATGTATAATTAATGCTTGTTTAAACTAAATTCAAATTTCAACATTCCTAATTCTTTGGTCAAGAAATATATTAAAATAAAGAAAACTGCTAGAATGACAGCAACATGTCACACCACAAGTCACATTAGCTCATAAGAGCCATCCATATGCACATTGAGATGCGGGTTTACACAAATCCCAATGCATAACACGTTGGACGCTCAGATGACTCTTGGGGCGGTAGGGGGTTAATAGTCGCATAGTCCCATCCAAATTTAAATAAGAATTAATCTTTGACACCATCGCATGAGAGAGAAAAATCAATTGGGAATCAAAATCAATCTTATAAGTTCACATTGGAGAATTAATTTGGTAAGCTAACCTTGCGCTCCGTCAAAATTGCGGTGATATAATGTAATGTGGGAGGAGAAGGACTATCTTTAACGTGCTCCAACACCATCCAAATTACATCGCTAAACCCTCTATACCCACCTATATATATATATTAAAATAAAATCTAACAAAGAACTTAGACCTTTCATATTTTTAAGGGAAGTAAATATGTATGCCTAGCATGGAGTATATTTTTTCCATCATTAGGGAAGGTCTTATAAGCTATAAGTGTTTTCATTAAGTTTAAATTGAGCTCCTCCAATCCTATTTGTGACTCGGTTCAGTATAGCCCCTAAGTATACTGTATCATTCTATATAGAGTAAAGATTAATTTGAGATGATCAATATCATCATTAGATAAAAAATGCATATATATTCAGCAAAAAAATTACTTTGTAATCTCTTATAGACTCAAATCCAAGAACAATATCATCCAGTTTCCTCATATAAAAATGAGAATGTATAACATAAAAGAGATTATCTTTTTATGTAAGTGCAGTGTCAATAGCATATTAAATTACATGAATAACTAATTTGTTTTAAAAAAAATCAAAACTTTGCTTACTTGGGACAATTACCGATTGCACTGTTGGCAGTTGCACCCCAATTGGTGACCGTAATAGATTTCTCTCCATTAGAGAGCTCACGAAAACTGACTAGTTTTCTATTCGCAAAAGATAGATTAACCAATGAAAGAGAAAGTAAAATTATGTAAGGAAAAGGCAAACCATCTTAAGCCTTTTTTTATCAGCCAAGAAACAACATAGAGGCCCGTTTGGTTCGTTTTTGCTAACTTACAGTGTTAGTTGTGAGTTATCTCTTTGGAGTTAATATTTTCATGTTTAGTTCAATTTTGAACTTGTAGGGAAGTTTTAAATTTTTGAACAGTAAAAAATATGAATAGACATAAATAGCCTTCAAACAAGATAAAGATGAGTAATAAATGAGTTATTAATGAGGGGTAATTGTGTTCACAACTCCTGAGAGATAACTCACCAGGGGTGGTGGAGAGATATCTCACACATTAAAGTGTAAGACCTTATTTGGTATGAGGTGGATATATCTATAAGGAGATAACTCACAGGGAGTTGGAAACTAATCTTGTTTGGTTGCCCAACTTGCCTGCAAGTATCTCCCAACTTACACCCTAGGGTATGAGATATTTCCCTACCACCCCCTAGGGAGTTATCTCCAATAAGTTGTGGACAAAATTACCCCTTCATTAATGACTTTTTCACTACTCATCTCTCTCTTATTTGAAGACTATTTTTGTCAATTAATATTTTTTACCGTGTTAAAACTTGAAACTTCCCTGCAAGTTTAAAGTTGAACCAAACATGAAAATATTAACTTCAAGGAGTTAATTCCCAACTAACACTGTAAGTTATAAAAATAAACCAAATGAGGCCTAAGTTAAGGAATAACTTATAAGTTGGGCAACCAAATAAGATTAGTTACCAACTTCATTTAAGTTATCTTCGGCCTCCCTTCACCAAACAAGGCCTAAGATTGAAAGATCTTATCCTGCGAGTTAAGGGGTACATATAAGACTTTAAAGGACTTCACGCTTCTTCAGAGTGAATTGAACACTTACACAGTAACACTCACTCTTCGAACTCTTCTTCAAAGCGATCGGCGATCGCATTCCGTTCATACTCTAATGGTGATGCCCTAGGAGATCGATTGCATTCCGTCTTAGAACCCTAGGCGATCGTACTTCTTTTTCAACTTTCAGCTTGTTCGATCTTTCAGTCGATTCGAGAGGGTGCTCGAATCCTTTCCATTACATTCATTCAGGTGAGTTCGTTTTGCTTTTCTTGTACCTGTGGATGATGATCTGGTTTTTATATTTATGCTAAAAATGATGTTTCGATGCGTTTTTGTTGTTGAGTTTAAAGGTTGTATTCCTTTTTGCATGATTCTCTTCGGCGCTTCGACTTCAAATCCAGTATAGGTGAGAACCTATTCGAGCTCTTATCTCTAATCGTTAATTAGGTTTCACAAATCGGATTTGGTTTTTGAGATTCGAAATGTTGTAGCTTATTTGCCTCCGAATGAATCATTCGTCAAATTTGCATCTCTTGATCTTTCCCATAACGTAACGTTTGAGAATACTAAAGCAATAATCTTACCTCACAGATATATGAATCATTTGTCCAATTTCGTATATTTAATTTAGTATTTCTTGGATTTCTAAGATTCATATGCATATGAGTTTCAATTCAAATATTCTAAAATGGTTATCTTGAAACGATGATAAAATCTCGTGAAAAAATGTGTTTATGGGTGTTTTGATTTTATATCAATTCTAGTCTTCTTGAATCAGTGAGTAAAATAGAGGATTAAACCATCTATAGAAAAGCTTGGATTTTAGTTGAATGGAATTTGTTTAGTGAAATCTAAGATTTAACTTTAATATTGTACACACTTGGTTTCCTCTTTAGTATAGAAGTTCTGCAAATTTTGGTCCCCAAGTAAATTGTTGGGAATTAATCTGTGTAGTGAATGGTAACGTGAGCTACACCAACACAGAACCTGTAGAGGATTGGTTCAGAGTAATTTCCTCCGTCATCTGACTTCAAACTAGTCTTCGAGTATTGCATACTGGTTGTAGAACTCTTATTGCCTAAATTTGGTCAATTATTAATCTTGATCTCAACCTCATCTCGTTATTTTAATTAATCTAGCAAGCACACTTGTATTAGTCTTACAAAATTTTATTTTTTTATTTCTTTTTTTGAGGCCTGTTGAAGAATTAAGGTTTTGTTTTTTGTTTTTACTTTACTTAAGTGGGATTGGGAGTCGAACTCTCGACCTCCCTAAAACTTTGCCTTTTGGCAAGTGATGCTTTTGCCATCTCACAGCGATACTTTGGTTGCTGAAGAATTCAATTAAGTAAACCTTTCACTAAATAAAAACATAGACAACCAAATCAAATTATACTTATGTTTTAATAATAGAAATTATGCAAGTCCAATGTCATTGGCGAATCAGGTGTATAGTAATAGTTGGTATTTATCTAATAAAAAGAATACAACTAATAAAAAAAAACTTATTAGAGTGAAGGTCCACGTTTTAGGATCAATAAGGCCCATAATTAAGTGATTAGAACATTTTTCAACACAAATAAATGAATAATTACAATTAAAATAATAAATTAAACTAATAGTGGTATACAAAATTTAATATTTTCCTTGAAACATTTTTTCCCTCCAATCACACAGGGCGTAATGATCAAACTAAAAAAAAGCAAAACACTTCATTCCTTTCGCACCAAATCGTTCCGTCTCTCTCTCTCTCTCACTAAATCGTTAGGTCTCTCAAAAAAAAGAAAGCGTTCGGTCTTCTACCCTCCTCGCCAAATCTCTCTCTCTATATCTCTCTCTCTCTCTCTCTCTCTCTCTCGCTCTCTATTATCGTGGTTCTCTCACGGATCCTCCTTTCACCAAATCTTTAGTATCGTAGCTTCTCTCTCAGCAGGTGCTCTTCTCACCAAATCTCTCTCCCTCTCTCTTTCTATCTCTCTCTCTCTCTGATATCGTCATCAATCTCATAGTCACTCCTCACAGATAGCATCTACTGTAAATCTATCCAAATCAACCACTCCCTCGCTTGTTATTGGTGATATTGTGACAACAATTCCGACTTCCACCCATCACAAAACACCTTTCAGGTACATACATGTTCATTTTTTTTTCTTTTTTTTTCAGACTTCGTTCTTTACTGTTGTGTTGGGTTTCTTTTTTTTTTTTTCCAGAATTCATCAATCTACTAGTTTTTCTAAAATTAATTATAAGTTGGGCAGATTTTTTCCCCAGTATAATTCATGCCTGACATTACTGGGATTCGACAACTTTTCCTCCTGGTTTTGGGGGTTCTTTCTAATTTTATTTTAGAACGACCATAAAAATTTTACTTGTGTTTTGGGGGAACTTGTGCCCTTTCAAAAATAAGCATATGACCTCAGTTGTCTTTCTTTTTTTTACTGCTCAATGAGCGTTCTGCTAATCTCATTCTAAATTTTGGATTAGTGGGTTAAGTAGGTGTTTCAGTTCCTTTAATGATGTTGGTTAAAATTATGGGTCTTTCGTAGTTTTTGACACTAGAGGGAGTATGAAAAGCTTTTTTATTTAGTGTGTTCGACTATTCTTAATCTTTCTTATGCAATTGATAACCTATTTACGCATTGATTTCTATCAATTGTTCTTCCCTAAATTGTAGGGAGCTTGTGTTGTTTTTTTTTTTTTTTTTGTGAAAAGCAAGATTTTGTTCTTGGGTTTTTTTACTGTTTCGTTCATGATCCTGAACCACACCATTGGACCGCATATTTCGCTTATGATGCAAGAGGCAAGATTTTGACTTCTCTAATCGTTATAATTGACTATCTAACATTCCAATCAATAACTTGGCTTCATAAAATATCCTTAATAAAAAACATATTATTTCACTTATAATTAATTAATATTGTATATTTGACATTTATTGTCATCGAGATATTTACATTTCTAGAAAAATATTTTTTTAGTCATCTGATGCTAATCTAAGTGTAGTTTATTGGGAGAGAGACAACTCGAAGGACATTTTGGTGTCCTATGTTTACTTGGATTAAAGTAAAAGAGTGCATAAGCATTCTCAACCAACATGATAATGTAATACTCCAGTGGCATAATATTGTTCTTGTCCATTTATAAATTGGAATGTTATATGCCCTATTTGTTCATCTCTTTGATTGGTTTTTTTGGCAGCGGGTTTTTGATTTGCTATGTTTCTGTTTGTGTTATATGCCCTTTTTGTTTGTAAATTGGAAAATCCACCACCCTATTTAATTACGTCTTTCTTTTATGGTACATCTGTTTTCAATTATGGGTTAATTTGTTTCGATCCTACTTTTAGATTTATGCCTTCTTTTATCTTTAAAGCGTGTGATTCCTGTTTGGGGGCTACCACATTAGTTATATTTCATGAGCATTGGGTCCCTTTGGACACTCAAATCTCATGATCTTCACTCAATGAGCTGGCGCATTGACAACCTGAACCAATTCACCAAAACCTTTTTTTTTATCTCACGGTCACTTACTGTCGCGATCAAGGTTTGAAACTTCGACTTCACTTATGACTTCGCTCACTTAAAATTCAGAATTAATTCGAGGAAGTTAACTTCAACAATGGAAGTATGACAAAAAATTGCAGGTGTACGAAAGTTTACAGAATTTCACTTTAAAGTTAGAAAACTCAAGTTTCTTCGTAGAGATGCTAGGAATATACTTAATCATACAACAATAATGCATAAATATGGTTTTATCAACTTCCATAAAAGTTTTCGAAGTTTCTGTCGAAGTTTCAGTCAAAGTTTGTTTAACTTCCATGAAACATAACAATTTACTTCATGTTTTACGAACTTCCATCGAAGTTTTCGAAGTTCGATCAAAGTTAGCCGAAGTTGAGTCGACATTTTGCAATTTTTCAACTACCCTTGAACTTCGCTTCGCTCACCTCAACATCGACAAAGTTCGCCCGAACTTTCGCGAAGTTTGTCGATTTTTTAAAGCATGGTCGCGATATCTCCTGCGAAGACGTGTTAGAACTGCTCAATTTCAGTTCAAGTCTTCTATTGAGGGGCAAACATTTCAATCCTGGGAAGAACCTTGGTTTCATTGATTGATGTATAGTCAGAGTTACATGTTTGTCATGTAATTGGTTAGTACAGAGTTTTGGTTTGCTTGTCGGAGTATCATTATTTGAAGTATTCTACGAATTACAATTGTGTATTTTTTTGTTGGTTTGTGGATCAAGGATAACTAAAGTTGCTTATAGTTGTTGGCCTTGACATTGATAAAGGTAGCAAACCTATACCTTTTTTTGTTGTTTTCATAAGCATTGATACCAAAAATGACAAATTAAATAAAAATAACAAGATATGTGATTATTATAGCATATGTGAAGTTACATCACAATTTACTTATGTTTTGTTTAAGTATAGATTATATATAAGGAAATAGGCGATTGATCCTCATAAAGTAACAAATTGATCCAATATTCCAATGAAACATGTTTCTTATCAACAAACAATGGTTAGCCATCTCAAGATGAAGTAGCCGACTCTTTTAAAAGTAGTAGTGGTGGAATCTTCTTAATCATTAAAGTTATTATCTTTTTTAAAAAATGTAAATTAGTCACCTCGAGTATATGCAATCATTTAATCCATAATACAGTTATTTAGACTATTGGAGTGCAGCTAGAAAGCTTAATTCACTAATTCGCTATGTGCTTTCAATATAGTGATTAACATTCAACTTAACTAAGTAGTTGTGGAGGAGACTCGTATTTTTATTTGAACTTTTTCTTACCTTTGTTAAGTAGGACAATTATCCTTGTCGAGCGTAGCATGAAAGTCATTCAAATCGCTCATACTAAGCGCGTATACTACAAACCTTCTCTAAGCAATTAGTTTGATTAGATTAGGTAAATTTCAAAGGGCATCATCAAAAGATTAAAACCACTACTTTATATTTCCATGAATAAGAAAAATCTTCTTATTAGATCAATTAAGAATTGCCTGGCTTTAATAAGTCAATATTGTAGCATCTAACCACTCGGTTTGTGTTAGATTCTAACAAATGCTTTCATATAACTGATCATCAAATTAAGCAAAGTAACTTTCTAAACAATATTTATCATAAATTCAATTTAGACAATTCTTCTTTTAAACACTTAGAGTGCTTAAAAGATACCCCACAAATCTAGGATTCTGGATTCATAGAAGAATCAAGTTATAGGGAAAACTAAATCATTCAAGCATCCCTTAATTACAACAACAACAACAAAACAGCCTTAGTCCCAAATTAATTGGGGTCGGCTACATGGATCAAACTTTTACATTATGCTGGATTAAGTGCAATTGATGGGTAGCTTTTCAGACCATTCAAATCCCATGTGTTTGATCCATTTCATGAAAAGTGACAAAAGTTTAAGCTAGCTGTCAACCTATCGCATCCCTCCTCCATTTTTCAAGAATGGAAAATGGGCTTGAGGCCTCCCTCTCCCATTTTTTGGGTATGAAAAATGGGTTTGGGACCTCCCTTACCCATCTTTCGGTATGAAAATTGGGCGTCGGAGTCCTCTTCCTTTATCCGGACTTAGGACCGGCTATGTAGCGCACATAGTGTTCAAGCATCCCTTAATTAAAGAACATAAATCAATCCATTCAATATTTTTGAGTCATGAAATCTACTTAATTCATTCTTTCAAGATTCGACTTAGTCAAAAGTCAACTTTTCTTCTAGGTATTTCATCAACCATTAGATATACATATTGAAATTTGAAAGCCTCATTTAAGTTCATTTGACTCAATAAAGTAACTTCAGAATAGCTCAAAATCCATCGAAACCAACTATTTAAGGTTCAATGAATGAAAGCCAGTCATCTTTAAATCAACTAATAGATGTGTTTCAATAAGCCAAGACTTTAGTATCTAACATTTTTTTTTATAAGATAATGGCTACCTTCAGATTTGAGCGGAGCAAATAACACTTCCTTTTAGGGAATTTCTTCAAACATTAAAGTTGCCACTTCCTTACAGATTCCAATACATCCATGGTGTGTTCGGTTAGGTTGATAAGGTTTTCTTGATAGGGTCGGATTGGATTACATGGCTATGGATTAGGGGTAATCCAAAGTTGGAGACTTGTTCGGTTGACATGATAGGATTTGAAGTGGTTTCATAAAATAACGATTTTACCCCTCTCATATAAAAACCACACAACAATTGTTGCATCGTCCTCATCGTCTCAGTCTTCAACCGAGAGACTGAAACCCAAAATGTCGACACGCACACGCACTTCACACTCCACACTCCATTAACTCAAGATTTGTTGTGCCTCATCTCGTGTTGTGGCCGTTTGGAGCCCATGTTTTCTTCACCTTCACTCACTTTCTCCTCCCTCTCCATACCCAATCTCAGACCCTCCAGATGACCACCTCAAAACCTACCCATCTCTCTCTACTCTCCAAATGTAAATCCATTGAAACGCTCAAACAATTTCAATCTCAATTCATCAAGTCCAGCCTTCACAACACCTAGTTTGCTAACGCAAGAAAGCTGTTGATGAAATGACTAACATAGATGAAAATGGAAATTGGGTTTTCGGAGAGAGAGCTGTGATTGTTGTTGTTGTTGTTGTTGTTCTTCGTCGAAGGGGTAGATAGAGAGTAGTGTCTGTGAAAAGGGAGGGAAGGGCAAATGAGGAATATCGACTGAATTGGTGACGGACTAACGAGAGGGTAAGGCGCTACTTAATTTAGTCCATAGTTTGTGTGATTAACTAATCCGTTGTATTATGTAATCATGAAAAGTGAACAACGGATTACATTTAATCCAATGGATTAGCTAAGCAGTCATGTGAACCGAACACACCTTAAGCCTTATAATCATCTGTGGACTTGGCTAAGCCAAAAAAATCCAAATTAAAACACTAATCATTGTAAGTTTTAACACATGTTTACCAAATTTACAAATATGATTTCCATTGACACATTTAAACCAAATCGAGGTTTGATAGAAGTTATACCTAAGAGGCTGAAGTAGAGAGTTGTCCATCAACTCTTGACTCCTCTCAAACTGGGCATTCTATCCATTGATTTTCTTGTGTCTTTGCAGCATTTCATGCACCCCCCTCTCTCTTTGCCTTGCGATATCTTTCATGACCTCCCTCTCGACTTTCTTCTCGCGTTCCTATTTTCAGACAAGGGAGGGAAAAAGAAAGGGCTAACATTCAAAATGAAGGTGAGATAGTGAATACCTAGAGCATCTTTTCCTCACTTTTTTACTAGTTTCGGGATACATGCTACCCACTTTTGAACCCGCTTGATGCACTCGTAGGAAGTCAATTTTAACACTTTTTTCGAGAAGATATTTTTTAACACTTTATTTTTTTTAGAGCAACACTTTATTCTTAATAAAAAATGTAACTGAGTGTATAAAAATGTAACAAGTTAAAGTATATTTATTATTCCAAAATAAATTAGTAGCATTTTACCTAAGAATTAAAAAAAGAAATTTATAGCGTTGATACAAAAAATTGAAAGAGATGTACATCTCATTTTTTAAAACCCTTTCTTGTTTGTCCTCGCAAAAAAATAAAACGAGAAAAACACAAAAGTTAATGTGTTATAATAATATTACATTTGAGAATTAGAAACAATATTAATACATATTATCGGCGGTTTTACTGCTCATAACCACTGCCTATTGTGCTTGAGCTATCAAAACCAAAGTGAATGGTAAGAGGTACATTGGAAGAATCTCCAATATCAAATTTTACTGAACCAACCTTCCATTATGAGGTTGTATGAGGATATTCAAATATATCTCGTTATCGCCATCAAACTAAAAATTTGACGGAAATCTACTAAAAAGGCAAAGTTGGGGAGGCATCAAGTTCCACTCATGTTATCACTTTTATTGAGCATCGAGAATTGGTTGACAAATAAAAAGTCAGCTTATGATGATAAAAACATATGTATGTACCAGCAAGCAAAGGAAATACCACAATGCTTATAAGAATTTTCAAAACTACTTAAGATGAAGCTTATCAACAAAATTTTCACAGAGCTAAATCCATACACCAAAACTTGACCTATATTAACCAATTTTTGCAACTATCGCGAAACCCCAAAAATTGGCCCCTAAAAAAAAATCAAAGCAACCCAATCAACCTAATTTTATGGACTTTCTTTGTTTTGCCTCGATGAGTCTTTATTTTATTAAAAAAAGTGGTATTAGTTCATGTTGGTTTGACGTCGAGTCTAATTGAGCTTAGGAATAAGGATGAGTTCTTAGTAGTCTAAGCTACCTGAATAAATTATAAACGAGGCCAAATGAAATGCGTTATACTTATTAGTCATTGAGGCACGTGCTCCGCACATGAGGTGAAGATATTTTTCACGGCATATGTATTGCCACTAAAACTAAACATTTCACCTCTTTTTGCCTGGGATTGGTACCGGTCGCAATGCATTGTCATTAAACTAAACCTTTTCGCAAAAAAGTTACAAATTAAATTTGATCTCTGCTCACGATGAACTGCTACTTTACCATTAACTATAGGAAAGAAGATATACACAGATGAGCATCTATATTATCACATTTTTATTACCACACTCCTTATAGAATACAAACTAAGTCATGAAAAAACTTGCACGATCAACCTTAACCCCAAAAAATAGAAAACACACCATAATGCACCTTCAGCCGTTGATACACCTACAATTTATATGATCATCTTTTCAATCTAACAACTCCACATGCCCAATCATGGCTCTATCCACAAAAACGATTGATGAAGAATATCCTCTTTTCATCGCCTAAACCTTCTAAGTCGTAAAGCCTTTCGCTCTAGCTCGTTAATCTCCTAGGCAACAACACAGATGCAAAAGCTAGGTGTTAGAAATGACTCAATTGAGACAAAAATTATTCAAAGATGCGCTGCAAGAGATCCATCAAGAATATTTCTATATGAATCTCTTTAACCAATATATTCAATATTTTTGTTAAATATCAATTCACAACATTTTTTATTGCAAACAGAACACACACATGTCGTGAAGTTGTGTTTCTTAAAATCTCATATTGATATTTTATATATACAAAAAATAAGAGTACAATACAAAAGTAAGAAACAAAATTGCATGTGTAGCCCCCTTCCCTAAACATGCAACAATACATCCTTCATACAAAAATAGAAATGTCCTAAAATTAACCTAAAATCAAGGTTTAAAAAATTGACAAACTTCACCGAAGTTCGGGCAAAGTTTGTCGATTTTGAGGTGAGTGAAGCGAAGTTCAGAGGCAGTAGAAAATTGCAAAAATTCGACGCAACTTCGACTAACTTCAACCGAACTTCGAAAACATTGATGGAAGTTAGTAAAACATGAAGTAAGATTGTTATGTTTCGTGGAAGGTGAGCAAAATTCGACAAAAACTTCGAGTATGATATAAATATACTTAAAATTTGGAATATCCTCCAGTGACATGAGTTTTATGCATTGTTGTATGATTAAGTATATTTCTAGCGTCTCTACGAAGAAACTTGAGTTTTTTAGCATTTAAAGTGAAATTCCGTAAACTTCTGTACACCAGTGAATTTTTCGTCAAATTTCCATTGTCGAAGTTAACTTCCTCGAATTAATTTCAAATTTTAAATGAGTGAAGTCATATGCAAAGTCGGAGTTTTGAATCTTGCCTTAAAATCAATAGTGCTCTACAACTGCCCACCCAAAAATTGGGAACCAAAAACATTCAAGCCATGCCTAAACAGAGCCGCACTTTGTGTCATCAAATTCCAAAGTAGGTGCCAAAGAATTTGCACAGGCATGATTTTTCTTTTCTTTTGGTAAAGTGCACGAATTATTTTTCAAGACACAGGAACATTAGCACAACCTTAGATCGGACAAAAAAAAGAGGGGGAGTAACATCGATGTCTTAAGAGACCAACGCCCTAAACATCTTCAAGGCCATGTTCACCAAAGTGCCTTGTTGGGTTCCTGCAATGCCATTTCAACACACAGAGAGAAGTCTTCCCTTATTCACAGAACACCAATCAACCAAATAGCAAGAATGGGCATTGGTCTCTCTTGCTTTGCGGCTATTTTATGATTAATTGCTTGTTTACATATATCAAGAGACTAATTGAGAAATGCAACAAATTAATGACACGTAAAATTATCGAATAAAAGATGGAGATCAATGGCGTTGCAAAGACCATGATGCTTTTGAAAGAGCAAGTACCTCCCACCATCCGACATTCTTCCATTGATTGAACAAAATTAGGGGCTGAATGAAATCGTCTTGCCTTTTTTTTGGTCTTGAGTTCGATTGCAGTTTCAAGATTAGTATTGTTTTGATAGCATTCTTTTCAGTTTCATAACTGACTTGCGTTTTGAGTGAGGGAAAGAAGAACAAGAAGATTGGGAGTAGAAGAGAGAAAAGTTATGGCGTGTTCGGTTGGGTTGATAAGGTTATCTTGATAGGGTCGGATTAGCAAACATTGGATTACATAGCTATGGATTAGGGATAATCCGAAGTTGGAGACTTGTTCGGTTGACATGATAGGATTTTAAGTGATTTCATGAAAATGACGATTTTACCCCTCTCATATAAAACCTCCACAACCGTCCTCACGCCCTTATGATTCGGTTGCACCTTCCTCATCGCCCTCGCACCTCCTATTAGAAACCCCCAAAATTGAACTCGATCGAGTGGGTTTAAATCAGTGCAACCCCAACGATGATAAAGGGTAAGAAGAGATCAAGCATTGTAATAGTTAACAATGGTGGAAGAGAATTTAAGGAAAAAGAGCAAAGAGAGATCGAGTAGGAGATAAGGTCGGGGGAATGCTGGTGCAGAAGCGTTTCTCCAAACAAGGAAGAGAGAAAGAGAGAAAGAGAGAGAGAGAGAGAGTAGTGTTTGTGAAAAGGGAGGGGCAAAGGAGGAATATTGAGTAAAGAAGTTGAACTTGACGATGGACTAACTAAGGAAAGGGTAAGGGGTCACTTAGTTTAGTCCATAGTTTGTGTGAATTAGCTAATTCATTTCATCATCTAACATGCGAAGTGAACAACGGATTACATCTAATCCAATGGATTAGCTAAGCAGTCATGCGAACCTAACACACCATTAGAATTTGAGAGAAGTGGAAAAGAAAAGTTTGTTTTTATTTTTTTTTCAAAAGTATCCATGTTAGTAGTTTTCTTTAACCAATGTGTTGGGTTTTGGGGTTCATACGCAGCGGAAATTACAAAACAATTTTTGACAAAAACCCCAACAGGATCCGAATCTAATTCCATTAAAAACGTTTAAACCATGAAAAACTTAATCATACCTCAATCGCAATATACCTTTCAGAAGGTTGATCGATCTCTAAGGCGCTGCCAACGACGAACGCCCTCTACCAGTAGTCCACACACGAACGGCGACCAAGATTTGAAGTGCTAGCTTCGAGAGAATACCAAACCTTTTTGTTTCTCTCCAAAACGATCCAGAGCATACCAAAAACCCTAAGTCGTTTCTAAAACGAAAAATAGAGTTTTTGGCCTATTAATCTTTCGTTAGTGTATTCTAACTTAAAGCGTCTATTTATACAACTCTTGTATATAGACGTTTAAGTAAATTACACATATACCCTTACTTAAAGAAGTATAAGTGTAATACACCACAAGGACGTTTCCGTCATGAATTTTATCCTATAAAATTCATTTTTCTGAACCATCTTAAAATCTCGCAAAACCATTCTTAGTGTGCGACCCAATAGGCTCATACAACGTTGGCAGTGTACCAAAACACATTTTGGTATACAAGTCATAAAGCGGCCTCTAGCAAGACATTATGACTACCCAAGTTGTACGAATATCAAATCGATACAACCTAATCAATAGTGTATATAACATCCTTTTGTCACACGATATCCTTTTGATCAAACATAAGGCATGGAATTGTCATCCAACATGTTCAATCGTACTAGTCTCGATCTCTAGGTAGATGAAAACATCCAAGTGACATTGATCAATATCAATTCACTTAGACTAGGCCTTTTAACAGCCTAACACATCGAGGATCCACTAGATATCTCTTTTATATGAGAGGGACAAATTCTATCTCGATTACACAACTTCATCACATTGCTCACACAAGTAACCAATCACAACCTTTATAATCGTCCGGTTAAAGACAACGTTTGATTGTGTCAAATCACCGTGTTCCTAATGTTGAAGTCTCTGGTAATCTCAAGTCGAGGATCTGGAATATATACCTATCATGAGAAACAACTATGACTTAATCCATGTGATGTTCTCATAGCGGGTTGGTCCAAGACTTTGTTCCCTAACAAGTACTCGTGATCTTGATTCGTATCCCTATACATATAATCATCATATGATCATCAATCAAGACTCACACTAGTCTTAATTCATTATAGTTCCCAAGTATAATGATCGATCTAGGGACATTTAGGATATTTATGTAAATACCCATGGATCTTATTATAATGCAAACATGCAAATTAATTATAATAAACAAAGAAATGAAATCCTCTATTTTATTAACTAAAAGTATTCATAAAGACAGGTTAATGGATTGACCTAGGGCACATGCCCCAACATCTCCCACTTGCACTAGGGCCAATCATACATGCATCTAATGCATAATGATCTAACATGACCATCATGTTTTGCTTGTGGAAGATCTTTTGTCAATGTATCCACAACGTTGTCTTCATTAGGTACTCTGCAAATCTTTACGTCTCCCTCTCAATAATTTATCTAATGAGATGAAAACGCCGAGTATATGTTTGGATCTCGTGATGTGATCTAGGTTCCTTGGCCTCGTGCTATTGCCCCGTTATTGTCACAATACAAACAAGCAGGGTTAGCAATACTTGGAACCACACCTAGTTCATAAATGAACTTTTTGATCCAAATCGCCTCCTTTCTTTGCATCGGACGCTACAATATACTCAAACTACATGTTGTAGAATGTCACGCTCTCTTGCTTCGAACTTTTCCCTTACTTCACCCCCATTCAAAGTAAACACATATCCAGATCGCGATCTAAAATCATCTATATCAGTTTGAAAACTCGCATCTGTGTAACCATTTACAACTAAATCATTTTCAAAACCTCCATAGACCAAGAACACTTCCTTAGTCCTTCTTAAGTACTTAAGGATGTTCTTTATGCTATCCAGTGACTCTCACCGGATCTCGATCGATATCGCTTGTAGTGCTCAAAGCATATGATACATCAAAGTCGAGTGCATAACATGGCATACATGATAGATCCAATAGCCGATGCATATGGAATCTTATTCATACGGTCTCGCTCATCATTTGTCTTAGGACATTGAGTCTTCTTGAGACTTATGCCATGAGACATTGGCAACAATCCTCTTTTAGAGTCTTGCAAATTGAACCTATTCAAGACCTTGTCTATGTAAGCACTCGACTTAGACCGATTAGTCTTTTAGATCTATCCCTATAGATCTTTATCTCTAGGATATAAATTTGCATCTCCTAAGTCTTTCATTGAGAAACACTTCCCTAACCAAGACTTGACATTCTCGCAATGTTGGGATGTCATTTCCAATGAGTAATATATCATTAACATACAAGCACTTAAAAATAACTACACTCCCATCGACCTTCTTGTATACACAAGGCTCATCTTCATTCTTAATAAAACCAAAATCCTTGATTGCTTCATCAAAACGAAGATTCCAACTCCGAGAAGCTTGCTTTAATCCATAAATGGATCTTTGAAGCTTGCATACCTTCCTAGAATTCTCGGGATGTACAAAACCTTCAGGTTGTGTCATATACACGTCCTCAATGCACTTTCCATTAAGAAATGTTGTTTTTACATCCATTTGCCATATTTCATAGTCATAATATGCAAAGAATGGCAATTAAAATTCTTATGGATTTAAGCATGGCTCCGGCGAAAAGTTTCATCATAATCAACACCTGAGTCGCTGAAACCTTTTGCTACAAGTCTTGCTTTAAAAGTATGCACTTTGCCATCCATGTCAGTTTTCTTCTTGAAAAATCATTTACATCCAATGGTCTTACCACCTTCAGGTAAATCAACCAAGTTCCAAACTTGGTTATCATACATGGATTGCATCTCGTGCACTTAGCCATTTATCTCGAGGCCGGTCCAAGACATAGCCTCCCGATAAGTGGTGGGCTCATTTTGGTCTATAAGCAACACATCACGACTATCGTAATGAGAAATCGAATCTCTCGGCTCATGTCTTACCCTACTAGATTTACGTGGGCCTTGTGTCACTTGTGGAGGTTCAACGGTTCGAACGTTGTTGAACTTCCAAGAAGCGGTTCGTGTTTACTGTGATTCTTGAACTTCTTCAAGATTTATTTCTTTCCCACTAGTGTCTTTTGAAATAAACTGTTTTTCCATAAAGGCACCATACCGATCAACAAACACTTTGTTCTCGGCGGGATTATAAAAGTAATATCCTTTTGTTTCCTTAAGATACCCCACAAATAAACACTTGTCGATTTAGGTGCTAGTTTTTCCGAGACTTGTCGCTTTACGTAAGCCTCACAACCCCAAATCTTAAGAAAAGACAAACTAGGTCTCTTCCCGAACCATATCTCATATGGTGTTTTATCAACCGCTTTAGAAGGAACTCGATTTAGAGTGAAAGGCTGCATTTGTAATGCATAACCCCAAAAGGATAATGGAAGATCTGCATGACTCATCATAGATCGAACCATATCTAATAAGGTTCGATTTCTCCTTTCGAAACTCCATTCCATTGTGGAGTTGCTTTGGTGGAGTCAATTGGGAGACAATCCCACAATTTCTAAGATGATCATCAAATTCTTGGCTTAAATACTCACCACCTCGATCGATCGTTGTTTTGATAGTTTTACCAAGTTGATTATGCACTTCATTTTGAAACGTTCGAAACATCTCAAATGATTCACTTTATGTTTCATAAGATATACATAACCATATCTTGAAATCATCGTAAATGTAATGAAAGTATCGATAACCTTATCTAGCCATTGTGTTTATAGGACCGCATACATCAGTATGTATTAGATCCAATAAATCACTTGCCCTTTCACTATATCCAGTAAAGGGACTTTCAGTCATCTTGTCTAGTAAACAAGATACGCACGTTTCATATGTTTCTAAATCAAATGAATCAAGAAGCCCATCTTTATGGAGCTTCGTTATGCGTTTCTCGTTTATGTGTCCGAGACGACAATGCCAAAGATAGGTTTGATTACAGAAATGACAATTTTCTTCCTTTTCTTTTGGGTGTTTTGAAGTAGGAACAGGCTAGGGCTTGACTTGTTCCATAGGCTTTGCGAAAGGTGCATCAACAGCCTTGGCAACTCTAGCCTTGCCTTTGCCTTTCTTTTTCATTCCCTTTCCCTTTAGGACCATCAATACATTATTAGGGGGTTTCTTGATATTTTGTTCAAATAGTTTTGAACATCAAATGCAACTCTGAAATTGATTTCTCCATATTATTCATATTGTAGTTTATCACAAATTGTGAGTAACTCTCTGGTAATGAATTCAGAATCAAATCCGTTGCCAACTCTTGGCTTATGGGGAATCCGAGTCTATCAAGCTGCTCAACATAGCCCTTCATCTTCAGAACATGAGGACTAACTGACGCACCCTCAGTCATCTTGCAAAAATGTAGGTTCTTGACTGTCTCGAACCTTTATTGCCTAGCTTGCTGTTGGAACATTTCCATCAGCGTTATGGCCATGTCGTAGGCTTCCATTAGTTCCATGTCCTTCTGAAGTTCAGGAACTATAGTTGCTAGCATAATACATGCAACATCAAGTAGAATCGTTGACATGCTTACTATGCGCATCTTTCACAAACTTTCGTAGCATTGGGTGGTGGGTCCTCGGGGATCGGAGCATCCAGACATACGACTTGCGTTCATGCTTAAGAACAATTCTCAAGTTTCGAACCACCAAGAAAGTAGTCCAAGATAGTTTATCCTTCTCAAGGATGGATCGCAGTGATAGGGGATTATTGTTACTTGAAGAGGCCATTGATCTACAATAAAGATTATGCAAAGTTTATTTTAGTATAGAGGAATAGACTCCCACTAAATTAACAACCCTCCTAAAATGTACTTGTTTATTTAGGGGACTAAAATCCATATTTCACCTAATTCTATGACAAAACTATGGCATGAAACATAGAACTAGATTATTTAGGTAGGTAATGAGTTACCAATTACATCTTATGTAATTTTTAGATCCTTTTATGAGATACGGGACATCTTATGTCTTAGCATGTTTTTATCTCATCATTTGCCTAAAGCTCAAAACTATTTTGATGGCTTTATTAAGTCGGACCATGTTAAACATTTAGGTAACTCTTACCCAACTTGTCTCACCAAGATAACACAATACACCCAACTATGGGAAATTTGAAACCTGTATTAGTGTGATCGAGCCTTGACAAGTGTTTAAAAATGGATGACATGAGACTTAAAATTTAATAGAGGGATTTTATTCAGCTTTTAGTGATTTTATGTAAACAATGAAATATCATATATTTTATTGATTTGTTCAATCACTAAACAATTTGGGAATTTTTTATACTTTTCACTAATAAAAGAATTCCCGTGCGCTAGGATTAGTTAGATTTATAGACAGGGGCAAAGCCACTTTTTTTTTTTTTTTTTTTTTTTTTTTTTTTTTTTTTTTTTTTTTAGAAGACAAATTTCAATTTCGAAAATTAAAATTAGCTATAGAAAATCATAATTTTCGCTGATTTTTATTATCATAAATTAACCCCTTAATTTATCCAAAATTAAGTCAATTAAAACATTTTAATTAACTCGGGCCCACATCTAACTAATCATCTTATCCTAATCCAATTAGGACTAATCTTATCCTAATCCAATTAGGACTTATCTTATCCTAATCCAATTAGGACTAATCTTATCATAATCCTATTAGGACTAATCTTATCATAATCCAATTAGGACTTATCTTATCCTAATCCAATTAGGACTAATCTTATCCTAATCCTATTAGGACTAATCTTATCCTAATCCAATTAGGACTTGTCTTATCCTAATCCAATTAGGACTAATCTTATCATAATCCTATTAGGACTAATCTTATCCTAATCCAATTAGGACTTGTCATATCCTAATCCAATTAGGACTAATTTTATCCTAATCCTATTAGGACTAATCTTATCCTAATCTTATTAAGACTAATCTTATCCTAATCCAATTAGGACTTGAGATATTTGAATCCTAGCATATCACCAATAACAAGATTATTGATATTTATCTCATATTCTAATTTGTTATCTATCTTTATCAAATAGAAACTTCATAACAAAATAGATATAACAAGATAAATAATTAATTTCGAAAATTAATTAATTATTTTGGAATTAAGATATTTGAATCCTAATATATCACCAATAACAAGATTCTTGAAATTTATCTCATATTCTAATTTGTTATCTATCTTTATAAAATAGAAACTTCATAACAAAATAATATAACAAGATAAATAATAAGATAAATAAATAATTTCGAAAATTAATTATTTATAAATAAATAATTTCGAAAATTAATTATTTATAAATAAATAATTTCGAAAATTAATTATTTGCAATTTCGGTCTTCATCCAAATAATCACAAACATGTAATTGAATCATGAACTACTATCCTAATCGAACCTAATGGTATGATGGATCATAGAACACGAAACTAATTTCAATTAAATCACGAATATATGTATCATATACACAAAACATGATAATAAATCTCACAGAAATCTTATGTATATCACATATACATCAACTATTAACATGCTTTCAATCATATATCATGTATATATCAGAAGAAAACATGCAATGAGTTTAATGGAATCGAACTCGATGTCTCTGATACCACTGTTGGGTTTTGGGGTTCATACGCAATGAAATTACAAAACAATTTTGACAAAAACCCCAACAGATCCGAATCTAATTCCATTAAAAACGTTTAAACCATGAAAAACTTAATCATACCTCAATCGCAATATACCTTTCGAAGGTTGATCGATCTCTAAGGCGCCGCCAACGACGAACGCCTCTACCGTAGTCCACACACGAACGGCGACCAAGATTTGAAGTGCTAGCTTCGAGAGAATACCAAACCTTTTTGTTTCTCTCCAAAACGATCGAGCATACCAAAAACCCTAAGTCGTTTCTAAAACGAAAAATAGAGTTTTTGGCCTATTAATCTTTCGTTAGTGTATTCTAACTTAAAGCGTCTATTTATACAACTCTTGTATATAGACGTTTAAGTAAATTACACATATACCCTTACTTAAAGAAGTATAAGTGTAATACACCACAAGGACGTTTCGTCATGAATTTTATCTATAAAATTCATTTTTCTCGAACCATCTTAAAATCTCGCAAAACCATTCTTTAGTGTGCGACCCAATAGGCTCATACAACGTTGGCGTGTACCAAAACACATTTTGGTATACAAGTCATAAGCGCCTCTAGCAAGACATTATGACTACCCAAGTTGTACGAATATCAAATCGATACAACCTAATCAATAGTGTATATAACATCCTTTTGTCACACGATATCCTTTTGATCAAACATAAGGCATGGAATTGTCATCCAACATGTTCAATCGTACTAGTCTCGATCTCTAGGTAGATGAAAACATCCAAGTGACATTGATCAATATCAATTCACTTAGACTAGGCCTTTTAACAGTCTAACACATCGAGGGATCCACTAGATATCTCTCTTTATATGAGAGGGACAAATTCTATCTCGATTACACAACTTCATCACATTGCTCACACAGTAACCAATCATAACCTTTATAATCGTCCTAGGTTAAAGACAACGTTTGATTGTGTCAAATCACCGTGTTCCTAATGTTGAAGTCTCGGTAATCTCAAGTCGAGGACTGGAATATATACCTATCATGAGAAACAACTATGACTTAATCCATGTGATGTTCTCATAGCGGGTTGGTCCAGTACTTTGTTCCCTAACAAGTACTCGTGATCTTGATTCGTATCCCTATACGTATAATCATCATATGATCATCAATCAAGACTCACACTAGTCTTAATTCATTATAGTTCCCAGTATAATGATCGACTAGGGACATTTAGGATATTTATGTAAATACCCATGGATCTTATTATAATGCAAACATGCAAATTAATTATAATAAACAGCAAATGAAATCCTCTATTTTATTAACTAAAAGTATTCATAAAGACAGTTAATGGATTGACCTAGGGCACATGCCCCAACACAATGAAAATATAGAACTTGAGGGAATTTGTAGTATAAATCGCAATTTTTTTGTTAATTGAACCTAAGGGGGGATTGGCATTATATACAATATATATATGCTTGTAGAGACTCGAGGAAGACCCGCTAGGAACTTCTTGGGATTAAGGAAGTTTGAATAGGATAGTAGTGTTTCGAGGTAAATGGTGGTTGCTTTATCTTTAATCATGCCTTGGTATTAGATGTGATAAGATTCATGATAGCAACTTGTTACTACTTGTTTGGAATCTATCTTTTTGATCTTCAATTACTATTTCTTATCTTGTCCCTTTTTGAGCTCTCTATTATATGAATGTATGTGCAACTTGTATGGTTGGATGTTGAATGTATGCTTATACTATTCGAATTGAAGGACCGGCGGCCTTCGGTGCCTTCCTCCATGATTAATATGATTCCTTGTCTGCCGGGCTTACATACAGTAGCAGTAGGATGATTGTCATGTTTCTTTGTTGTTGTGCTAGATTCATGTGGCCTCATGCTTTCTAGGCAGTGGCGGTGGGATTCATGGGTTGGTTTATATCTAGTTCTAACTTATTTTGATTCTATAGCATTCCATGGTCTTCATTCACTTTTGTTGATGTTATCGTGTTTAGGCAAAGTTTACTTATCTTGCATTATATAGTATTCTTGCATATGTTATATTGAAATGCCTGAAATTATATAGGTTTCATAAAGAACAATTGATGCATGTTAGTTATCTATGCATTTAAGTTTTTACTTGGATGATTGACGATAAAATGGTCCACCGCTTTACTTAGACCGTTGAATTTATTGCCCACCCCCAGTTCTCCCCTCCTAGTACCTCAGCTGCTGCTTCAGGCAAAGGAAATGGAAAATTATTGCCTAGGAGATCTCATTTCCTGATTATGAGTTGTGAAGAAATTATTATCTATCTATTTTGGTTTGAGACTTTTATGTATTAAAACATGGGTGTTTGTTTGGGTAGACTTTTAGAAACCCATAGTCTATTTTGGTTATTGTTGTAAGACTTTCTACTCTTGTTCTGGGGTTTCAAAATTCAACTTGGCAATAGCTCACTAGTTTGACTAAGATGAGAAGTTGAATACATGGTTATATATTCACAATTACTGGATATAACCAGACTAGATGGAAAGGGTAAAAAAACTCAAAGTTTTAGTTATTGGACTCATTTACCTTTTTCTATTTTGAAAAAAAAAGAAGTTTAAGTAATGGCTTTTTGCTTTTATATCCGTTTTGTTAGTAATTTCCATGGTATGAAATTTTTCTAAATTTCCTCAATTTTGTCTGAATTGATTATCTTTTTAACACTGAATTTAGAATTCAATGAAAATGAAATTTCCTAAAATTTCAATTAAAGTTAGGTACAAAGAACCTGTCTGTAAATTTCGAAAGAAATCATGTGATTTTGTTTTTGAATCTAAGTTAATAAAAATGATCATAACTAGTGTTGCACTTTTTGTGACATGATTTTCTAAATCTAATGAATAGAAACGTATAAACCAAAACAGGTTTTTTTTTTCGTTGACTTATAAACAAAACAGTTAGGTAGGTTTAAAAAAACAAAAAAAACTATTATATGTATATAAGGAGTGAATTTCTGAAAATTTGATAGAAGAAAAATAGTAGTTAGAACCATTAAAATTTAGCCTAAAAAATGTATATTGGATATAAGAATGTGGAATATTATAAGTTGCAAACTACGTCTTGATATTAAGCTAACACAACATCAACAACAACGACAACAACAACAACAACAACAACAACATAGCCTCAGTCCCAAATTAACTGGGGTAGGCTATATGGATCAAACCTTTCCATTGTGCTCGATTAAGTGCAATTGATGGCGAGTGTTGCAAACCATTCAAATCCCTCATAATTGATGCATCCCATGTTAACTTTGGTCTGCCCCTACCTCGTCGAATTTCTACAATTTCTATTGAGTCAAGTTTTCTAGTCGGAGCATTTGTAGGATGTCTTTGCAGGTGACCAAACCATCGCAATCGCCATTCCCTAATATTTGTATCAATTGGTGCTACTCGTACTTTTCTTTGAATTTCTATATTTCTTATTCTATGTTTATGAGTTTTACCGCACATCCACCTAAGCATTCTCATTTCTGTTACGTTCCATTTATGTAATTTTCGTTGCTTTACCGCCCAACATTCACTTCCATAGAGCATAGCCGGCCTAATTGCGGTCCTATAAAATTTTCCTTTTAACTTAGTATGAACATTTTGATCATAAATCACCCCTGTTGCACTCCGTCATTTCTTCCATCCAGCTTGAATTCTATGTGTGACATCATTCTCAATGTTACCATCATTTTGTATGATTGATCCGAGGTATCTAAAGTGGTTTACCTTAGAAACTTATGTTTCCCCTAATTTTACCGCTCCATCATCTCGATGTCTAGCGTTTCTAAACTCACAGTACTCATTAGACATCCTCGTTCCACCACCATGTTTCCTTCTTTGGAGGTCCCAAGCCCTTAGATATACCTAATATGTTTGATCCCACTCTCCTTATGCAACTACTCATTACTAGCCACATTGTATTAGCATCTAAGTCAAGATTCCAAACATTTTCCTTTAGTAGTTTTTCTCTAACCTCTACTTATTTACTATGTTTTAGGTTCCACCACTTTATTCTGGGGTCGCTAACTCTTTTATTCATATTATGTCGTCGTGTTAGCTTAATATCAAGTACTACATATTTTTCCTCGTAAGGGTCATCATCGATTTGGTTTGAAAGGAAAATCAGCACCGAGATTCATCAGGTCTTTCAAGATCAAGAAACATGTTGGAAAGGTTGCATATAAGTTAGAGTTACCTTCACAGATGTCAGGAATTCATCCGGTGTTTCATATTACGATGCTTCGACTAGCTAAGTCAAAGGCGGGTAATAGACTAACTGTGGATTTGAGTCAGATTGATTTGAGTGAGGATATCTCATATGAAGAGCAACCAGTTCAGATTCTTGACCGAAGGGTACAACAATTAAGAAGCAAGTCTATTCCGAAGGTGTTAGTCAAGTGGCAGTTTCAAGGAGATTCAGAACTTACTTGAGAACGGGAAGACTATATGAGAGATCGATTTCCGTACCTGTTCGAGTTAGGTATATTTTAAAACTCGTTTAGTTTAAGTTCGAGGATGAACTTCCTATTAGTTGGGAAGTATTGTCACGACCCAAATAATTAATACACGTTTAATTCACTAATCTGGAGACAATGACCATTGACGTGGGACCCGCAGCGCGATACGTGTCACTACCGAGGCACGGTGGTCGAGGTAAATGTTAAATTTGTGGGTTGTATGCCTAGTGTAATGTATATATGTAGCCTACTAAGTCATTTACGGGTATGCAGATACCGAGACGAGTGGGGACGCGCCTCGAATCGCGTGCCGACATGAGCCCGAGGTAGCAGCTGGTGGGGTAAGTATAACTAGTTTAATTTATTGCATAAAATGAAAAAAAATGATATAAGTGGGTGGTTATAAAGAGGCCACGTCACTTACAATATATGTATATATGTAGGTCTTTAAAAAAAAAAAACACTGAACCAAAGAGAACCGCAACCGAGAGACAGGAAGCCGAGAGGAAGAAAAGAAAGAGAAAGAAAGATCGAGAGAGAAATCAACCAAGCTCGGAGCAAGGTGAGTTGTTGATTTCGGTTGTTTTATTGTTGGTTGTTGATGTCGGTTATCGGCTGTTGTTGTCGGTGTCGTGGCCATGGAGGGCCGAACCTCCATGGCCGACCGAGAGAGGAACGGGGGAGATGGCAAAGGGATCTCCCTTGCCATCACAACCCATTGGGGTTGGAGTTGAGAGCCAACCCCAACGCATCACAAAGAAAGAAAAAAAGAAAAAATTTGCAGAGGCGCAGCTTCGCGAAGAAGAAGAAGAAGAAGAAGAGGGGATCGGGTCGGGTCGACTCGAACCCATGTGGGTCGGATCGGACCGACCCTGACCCGATGAAGATCGGGTCAAACCGACCGGGTCGGGTCGGGTTGACCCGGACCCACCTCAATATATAATATATATATTTAATTATATATATTTAATTAAATTAAATAGTTTTTAATATATAATAAATTCCTGAAAATAGATAAAATTATGAAAAAATTCAGGACAATTCCAAAAAAATAGGAAAAAAATATATTTGTGACCCAAATCAATAAAACTTCAATATTTCTATAAAAAGTAAAAAAATCGTGAGTCGGTCGAGGCATTTATACTGGGGTTTTACCTCGAAAAACGCAAAATCTGCAGATTGGTCTTAAATTCGATTTTGACCAATTTCGATCAACTTGTAAATTGTGAATAAGTAATAATGACACTAAATTGATAAATTTTCAACTGTTACGATCCTAGAGGAGCTATTACGTGGTTTGGGTGCGTACATCGACGCCACGGAAGCCGGATAGCTTAGGAATTGCAGTGTGTATGTAAGTAAACTAATTTGATACATTTATTTACATTCATTCCATTTATTTATTTCTTCTCAGTTATTCGAACTGAATTGCCTTTGAAATCCATATGCTATGACTTGTTTCAGTTGCTCATTTTATGATATTCATAGCATACTTTGGTTTTGTATATCCTCGATTCTAATTCCTATGTTGTGTAAGAAAGTCAGTGATATAGCATGCTATTAGGTTAGTGTGTTTATCTGACTCTAATCCATCAACTATTATATATAAGAAGTTAAAAACATAAAATAAGACACCATGCAGTCCACAAATGAAGCATTGCAAACTATATAAACTTCAATATTTTCATCCATCAACTAACATGCATTTAGACACGTAATGGTTATATACAAACATTTTACCTCCTATTAAAGCAAATGAGTAGGAAGAAATTAGATCAAAGTTTGAACATAGACAACTGCTAAGTAGAGATTAGTCGGTAAAATATAGGGAGGAAAAATCTCTTAATTTATGCATGTAAGGGAATTTGACAAAAAATTGAAAATACATGCATGTAAACATATCGTATAAAAGTCACTCAATAATCCATATAGCTTATGTATGTGATTGTAACTCTGAAAATTATGAAACTATAATCATCAGGGATGATTCAAAGTCAAAGTATATTTGAAAAGGTTATTTTATTTTAATAATAATATCCAACCTTCCGAGGCCTAGTCAGCCTTTTAGAAATAATATATTACATAGAAAACATACTTAATATGTAATTAAACAAAGATTTCTATAGTCTAGTTGCAAGTACAATTTTATTTTTGAAATCCATTGCAATTGCAACTTAACTAATTACGTATTGATTTATTGATCATAAAAGATATTACTTAATCAACCAACTATGTATGTGGGTATTGACGATACCAAATCTAGGGATATATATGTGTACGCGGAGTGTTCAATTGATATTCTAAGTTAAGTATCACTATAATGCCAATATTAAACTATGTATGTCATGCACATTTATTTATCGTACGTACAATAGTTTATAGAAAACATAACAAACTAAGCTTACAATATTAAACTATAATGCCAATATTAAACTATGTATGTCATGCACATACCAAAGGATTCTCTGAAACTTGCAACCCAATTGGTGAGGTAAGTTTGTCTCCTTATGCAACACCCATATCAAACATGACCGTTGCACATACCTGCAAAATAAAGTAATCACATCGACTACATTAGAAGGGAAAAAATGTTTAGATATAAATTACTCGAGAATAACAGTTTACCATTGAACAAGATAGGACATCCAATCACTCTTGCCGTGGAGATGGTCGCGGAGGATGCATAAGTTGCTCCATAAACTCATCATGATCATCCAAAAGATGACGTTGATCCTCAGACATCTTTCTATGTGGAGAGATACAATGCCCAGATCTGTGATCATACGGGTGCCCAGATTAAGAAGGTGTTATCTCAGTCGTCAAATGACCGGGGTGGTCGTCACACTGAGGACCAGAACGCTCTATTCCTGGTGATGGTGGAGTCTGCAGTGTCGGAGGCACGTGGGGCCTAATGCCAAGGTGCTGCATCAACAATGCCTCCATACGTGCTAACCGGTCCTGCATCTCTCTAGTTTCTTCCTGGCGTTCCATCTTGTCTCTCTGCATTTGTTCTTGTCTTTCCATTCGCTCCTTCAGCAATGTTTCTTGCAACCTTTGGTGGTCCAGTTGGAGCTCTTCCAACTCATGCAGTCCGTACGCCGGTCCTCGAGATGAGCTTCCTCCCCCTGAAGATATGCTACGATGATAACCTTGTGACCCTAAGCCGTATACACATCCATTGACCTCTGGCACCACCTCAAGATAAACAGCATCCTCGTCAATCGATGTGTCGGGGTGTGGGTGGACATCTCCTCCAATCTCCGAGTGAGTTCATCCTGCATTAAATAGTATGAAATTATAGTTAACTCTACTGGTTTCTTTTAAATTGATGGGCTACATGTGTTGTCTCGAACTAGTTACATTTATGCAATTCATATTACTTACATCAATCTTCGCGGATCTCTTATCTACGAATGATTGTCCATCATTGTCATAGGTGTGGAGGTGTCGAAACATTTCCTTCCATGTGGGACGGCGTTGAAGCTTCTTCTCCTACAACATTGTTACAGGATTAATAATTTTTATCTCGGTTCATGCGGAAATACACTATTTCTGTATATATATATGTACCAACGTATCACCATGCTGTCTAACGGATATACTTCTAGCACTATGAAGCGAAATACCAGTGCCCGGCCCTCCCACCTCGGACTTTCTATTGCAGCTCATCTGCTCGGACTTTTCTTGAATGCTTCATCTATTGCTCGCATTCGCTTGTAATTCTCAAACACCTCTTCTGTTAAGTAAATAGGTGTTATTCTTTTCTTCGCGATGAGATATATATTGCCCATGTACCGGATGGCTGCCCTCTGATACCACGCATCATATATCACAAAAGACATTGGCAAGTCCCAAGTGAAGAACACCTACAAATGAAGAAGTATTATGAAAACATCATCATTTCTATGCTCATATACTTGTTTCACCGCTATTGATGACCAAAAGGTTGATGTGAAGGTACTGCCCTTCCAACGCAGCCAGTATATATCTCGTTGGGCTTGTGGGACATATTCTCATTTTTATCCTTATTTCAAATATCAACTCTTAAAAACTAAACTCATCTTCTTTGCCGCCACGGAAGAAGGGTGTAACCTATCATTTCGTCATTTAAGTTAGTATGGGAAAATAATATTTCTATATATTGGACATAGATATTTTGTGGAGAGTAACGTACAAGCCATGCTCCGCAATGAGATAAATAAGAGGGTTTTCGCTTTCTGCAGGAACTGTCAGAGGTCTGAAAAAGTCAGGGATCTCCTCAAGCGGTTGTGGTATCGATGACCGCAACCTGCTACTGGATGACCTCGAGGATGAATGACGATGTGGTGCTGGGAGCCAACTGGATGTAGAAGTGCGCTTGTCGTCGACTCCAGGAGAATGAGCGGGATGACCTGAAGGTGATGGTGTGGCGTGATGTGATGAAGATGACCTGATACCATGGTCATGTGGGTATACATCTGCTTGAGGTGATGGTGTAGAGTGGTGTGATGAGGATGGAATGAAACCATGCTGAGGTGGGAGGGTATGAACTAGAGGAGATGGTGTGCCATGCCGATATGGATATGGATGACCGGGAGGCGATGAGGAGGTATAATGTGATGACAACGCTCCGGGGGCATAAGTCGGGTATGGACGAGTCACATGTGACCGTTCGTGGGTATAATGTAATGAGTAATGACCATCCGGATGGGTAGGTGTAGCATGGTGCGACAGGGTGCCTCGTCCAGTGGTGCTAGTCTCCTCCAGATGTCTATTGACGTCCTCTTCGTCCTTATCCTCTGGATTACCACGCCCCTACGTCTCGCCATATATAATGGTATATATATCTATTGTGTACAAAAATAATTCAGTTGAGTCATAGAAATTTTTTTTTATAGATATACAGTTTATATAACGTGAACATCATATTTCAAGCAAGTTGATAGATATATTGCACTAAAGACTCACACCAATCACTCAAACTCATTTTCGCTACCAATGTCTGATGACGATGTGAACTCATCATCTTCTTCATCGTCCGCATTTTTCTCAATTTCATCGTTGTCAGACACAATTTCACTTGTCGGATCAACAGCTGCCGATGCAAAAGGCTCTACATCTACTTCCATGATGTCCATATTCTCATTTTGATCCGCTTGAAATGCATTGTTCGAGATTGCCATTTCTGAACTAATCACATTGGTTTCCTCTAAGAACTTTGGTTGAAGCTTGCATATAGCTAACCAATCACTTCTTAACCCTCTTCAGATAGAAGGGTAAGGAAGATAATAAACTTGATGTGCTTGCATTGCCAATATGAAAGGCTCGTACATATTGAACCGACGGTTTTTATGAACTTCTACCAACCCCAACTTATGAAGAAGTCGTGTATCATTTTGAGTAGGATTAAACCAATCACATTTAAACAACATTGTTCGAGCGACCCATCATGGTAATCAATTCGAATTACGTCTCGGAGTACACCGTAATAATCAGTATCGTTCCTTTGACGCATACACCATTGTTTTGGGTTGTTTTGTTCGTACCGTATGAAAGTGTGTCGAACTTATATCCATTAACGAGGAGACCATCATATATTAGCATAAGTTTAGCAAATCCACCCTTCATGATTCACTTGTTGGTGTGTTAGTTTGTATATGCGTTTGGTTAATTAGTACTTCAAATTTGCTACTGAACTATGTTTATGCACTTTATACTTTTTGTATTCTAATGTTATGTTTTTGGTTTGTGATCTTCATCAACTTCTTCCTCTCTTCTCCTTTTTTTTAAGTCTAATTAGTTTTGATTAAGAGAAATTCAGGCGAATAATTTGAACAATAAAAATTTGACAAAAAGAATTATACATGTGCCCATTTGACTTTTTCACTTTTTTGTGGTGGTATTATTAAATAAATGCAAATTCCCTTCCATGCCATGTGATGATCACATTTTTTATTTTCTGGTCAAATTAAGAGATTTAATTGATACTGATCAAGTATCTCTCTAATTAAAAGTAGAGTTATGTCTCTTCTTTGTATTATGTTAGATAATGACATAACTTACTCACTTCAATGATATTCATATGCTCTATATCAAGGAAAAGAAGTCAATAATATGAATACTAGTAGATTTTTTTTTAAGACTAGTAGATTAAGTTTTAAATGTTCTTATTATACATATAATGATTAAACAATACAGTTTTGATGTGTAGATAAATTTATGTGTAGTTGATCAATTGTGAAAAACACATGCATGAAATGTTTCTCCTAATGTGCAGGCAGACACTCAAAAAATGTCACAATGATGGGAAATGTATTCCTCAATGGAAAGAAGAGGAAGAAAGACCAAAGAGCTGTAATATAACTTCTCTTATTACAATGACCAACATTTCTCATTGTCTTCGATCGCCATTTTTTCGAAAGATAATTTGACGCACACTGTTTCTTTATTTGCAAAATCTATTATCTTATCAATTATTACTAATGAAGTATATAACTAAATATATTTTTCTTTGTTTTACAAATAAATATAATTATTCTTCAATTCAACAGATATAAACACTACATTGAGTTTCCAAATATAAATACGTATCAACTAAATGACAATCACAATTAGTAAACATTATAACAATATATATAAGTTATAACTCAATGATTTATACAATGTACATATTTACTAATTTAATATATTATTATTCAATGAACATACTATATATGAACTACAGTTTACAATAGTAAATGATGATTGTCATATAACAAATTCATGGTGACAATTTAAACTGCGTACCTAAATGCAAGTTCCAATTCGTTGTACTTGTTGATCTGTTGTTGTATAGCAATAGATTGTTTAGTTGTTGATTTGTTGTCGTTTAGTGACGGATTGTTCTAACGTAGATTTGTTGCTGTTTAGCAACAAAAAATTGAGTTGTTGATATGTTGTTGTTTAACAACATATGGTTGAGTTGTTGATTCGTTGTTGTTTAGCAACACAGTGTCGCGTTGTCGCTATTTTTGAAAGCGTATAAGATCTCGTTGATATGTAAAATGAAACCATAGATATCAAAATTTCGGTAGTCATATGAAAAAAAAAATCAACCAAAATATCAAAATAGATTTTTAAGAAAATGCAAACCGCAGATGATACCCAAAACCTCGTCAAGGAGGAGCCGAGGGCGACCAGCGGCTGCAAAGGAGTCGGGCCGAGCAGCGTTAGCGGCAGAGCCGGGCCCAACCAGCGGCGGGGGAAGATCACGAAGGCAACCAGGCGGCGGGCGGTGGCGGCGCGTGGTCCGAGCAGCGGTGACTGGTGCACGCAGAGGCGACCAGCGACTGCGGCACAGGGGGCCTCGGCTTGGCGGATCCCGGCGTCACATGGAGTAGCGGAACTAGAGAAGGAGGAAGCGGCAGCGGCGGATCAAGAGAAGGGGGAAGCGGTGCGACGAACAGCGGCGACAGTGGTGGCGCGCCTCGCGGTCTATCGGGCAGGCGTCCTTGAGCGTGGCGACTTGCGATCGCGGACGACGGACTGAGCGACAACGGTGTTGGCGGCGACAGTGGTAGCGGCGGCTCTTCCCCGACGGTGCGGCGGCGATGATCTTGGCGTGTGGGAGTGACGAAATGGGTTTGCAGGGAGGAGGAGGAGAGCAACAGGTTTGTTAAAATCATTTAGAAATTAGTGACAAATCAGCAACATACTAGTCTGTTGCTGATTGTTTATTGCTAATTTGTCACTGTTCAGCAACAAATCAAAATCTGTCGCTGATCAGAGCCTATGTTGAATTAATATTTGTGACATTAGAGACATATCAGCAACATACTAGTCTGTTGCTGATTTGTTGCTGATCTGCGACAGATCAGCAACAAACTATATGTATATAATGCATTTGACTTGCATTATATTTCGTCACTCCCACACGTCAAGATCTCGCCGCAGCCGCTGCCGCCACCATGGTCGCCGCCGTCGTCGCCGCCGCCGCCGCCACCACCGTCGCCGCTCGGTCCTTTGGGTGGGCTCATGCAGGGTCTATTTTTTAAATCCTTGTTTAGGCCCACAAGATAAGAATGGCTGACTTGTTTTTTTATATTTTTTAAAGAAAATTTTATATTAAATAAATATTTGAAATAAATTCAAAAGTAGTGTTTCGAAAAAGAAATATTTCTTTTTAACCAAAAAAATTAAGGACTTGTACTTCAAAATCAATATGTAACTTACGAAATTTGCCAATAGAGACTGTTGACATATTGTTGTCGAAATAGGAAAATCGGGTCTTGTAGCGTTATGCGTGGTTTGTAGCATCGATACGTCGAGTGTTTGAATACAAAAGTATAGTAATTGTGAGAAAACTGTAAAGATTTTCAAAATGAATATATTATTCAAGGTAATAGTTTTTCTTAAAATATTTTTTATTAAGGTAGCGTTATATCAAAATTAATTTTTTAATATTATAATTTTTATTGAAGTTGAAAAAAATCAAATCTATTACTTCGAATAATGAATTATTCCAGAAAATATGAATTTGCAACTTCCTCACGTGCTTCGTTTTTTCTTCCACAATGCAGCATTTTGAACAAAAGAAGGTCATCTCAAGTATGAAAAGCTATGAGACCACTGTTTCTCTTTCAAAAACAATGTTAGCAACAAAAATAAACTTTTGTACATACGTTTGTTAATTAAATACCTTTAAATGTATTAAGAAAATTAATCCATCAAACTCCAAGAACCACGCCTTCATTCTATTCCATAAGAAAGGTAATTTCTAAAATCAAATTAATAATCATTTCTTGACTTAAAGAAAGTAATCTTTTTTGAAGAAGTTTGATATGACTGATTGATTGAGACAAAATATCTCTCAAAATACCTTGAAGTTAAAGGGTGTCAATTTTTTGTTTGGCTCATTGGCTCGATTTTATCCCGCCCAAAAAAAAGATTTGGAATAGTAAGTTTTAAAATTTGAATTGAAACTAGGCAAGACTGTGATATTCAAATTGAAGTTCGAGGCGGATCTAAACAAGACCCTCTAAGCCTCATACCTAGCCCATATTTCAAAAGATTTTTCATTGAAAATATGTCGTTATACATTGTATAATTTATAAAAAAAACAACAATAAAAATAATAAACTAGATAGCACATATAGAAATGTACTATATGTGAGTTAATTATTTCTTGCGAGTTAATTATTTCTTGGTCACTTCATACAATATATATATATATATATATATTATGGTTGTAAGCGTAAAAATAACTGAGACTTCTTTAATGAATCTTTTAAACTTGTTGCTTCATTTTACCACCCAGCTGAGTGATAACCTCGTTTTTGTTCTCTCACATTTGCAAGTAAACAAGTCGGATAAAGCAATGATTACATTTAGAGTACGTGCAAATTTTAAAGAAAAAATCTTTTATTATGTTATGTCAGAAATTTTTTTAATTTTCAAATTTTTTTTTGAAATTGAAAAATCATGACAATATTTTACTTCGAATAAGAGGAAAATACCGCGTAGCGGCCGCGGCGCCTCGAGGTCGATCGTGACGACAGCGATGGTGGTGGCAGCGAATCTTCGGCGACGGTGCGGTGGCGGAGATCTTGGTGTTTCGGATCGACGAAATGGGTTTGCAGGGGCGAGGATGAGAGCCCCTGGTTTGTAAAAACCATTTAGAAATTAGTGACTGATCTGCAACAGACTAGTCTTTTGCTGATTTGTTTGTTGCTAATTTGTCGCTGATCAGCGATAGATCAAAATATGTTGCTAATCAACGCCATAACGTGAAATTGGAGTTTGTGAGTTCAGCGACAGATCAACAACATACTAGTCTGTTGCTGACAATCTGTTGCTGATTTGTCGCTGATCAGCGACAAAATTGAATCTGTCACTGCTCAACGACAGATCAACGATAGATTATGTCTGTCGCTGATCTCTAGTGGATCTGTCACACATTTAGCTACAGATCAGTGACAAACTAGGTTCTGTAGCTGATCTGTCGCAGATCTGTCACAAAATGGGCAGAAAATTAATGGTTGGAGAAATCTGCTACAGATCAGTGACAAAATAAAATTTGTCACAATTTTTGTCACAAATTTGTCACTGATTTGTTGTTTTTTGGTCAACCGAGTCAAACACTCTATCTGATGCAGAATTGTTGTTGATTTGTTATTGTTTAGCAACAGATTCAGTCTGTTGCAATTTTTTGATGCTATTCCACATTTTTCTTGTAGTGGTATGAGTGTGAAAATAAACTCATCAACAATGTCATTAAATATTGGGCCCTTACGTGAAAACAAAGGAAAATCTAATTTCTTATCAAAACATAAATAAAATTTAATAGAGTGGCATTCCATTATGCCAAAAGAATGCTACACATAGTTATTGCAAAGTGAGATGACTTGTTGCCTAGTGTTAGTGGAGAACACCAACACAAAGAAAATAGAAAAAAGATGAAAACCAAAGTGCACAATTGTCTAAATGCTTTCTTAAAGTAGAAAAAGCTTACCAAAAGACAATTTTAAACTTCTAATTGGACTTCCAATTTTTAAGACAAAATGAAATGACTATGCTCGATTTTAATTCGCTATTGACATTAGCATCATGTGGCAGCAACTAGATTATTGCATGATCTGCAAATGAAAAAAAAAACTTGATTATCAAAATTTTAGGCAGTAAATTCAACGGATTAGGAAATCTACCCTGCATATGAACACTAAAACAAGAAACACTTAAGGTAATTTGGGTTCAAAGGCATTAAACGTCAGAGTGATATTAGGTCTAGCATTTCCACCACTTATCAGTCTACAATGATGTCTATAGTGTGGCGTCCCGCGCCTTGAGGCCGCCGGGTGAGCTGTTATGTAGGTCCCGTAGCTGTGTCAACCTCATTGCCATGTCAATGCTCCTCGATATTCATGCTAACTCGTTAATCAATGATTATATCAATCAATTATTCCATTATTTAATTAGCCTTTCATTTGTCGGTTACAGAGTTGCAAGTAGATAATCAGTAATTTACAACAAAAGTCTTGACATAGCATAACCATTGTTTTTAATAACTTTTAAGTCATATAGATCATCAATCTTACGGTGGAAAACCCAAAATATAGTACACCGTACGTATATCAGGCGACAACATACTATAAAAAGTAAATATATACATGTACAGTGTCTATCATGTCTCCCATAACCCCAAAAGTAAAATAAAATATCAAAATGAACATGTACTAGTAAGTCCTGGACTGTAAGCAATCAAAGATACTTGCTAGGATCTCCTTGCCCTTACTGGTACTAGGATTTGCAATCAGTCATCACAACAAAACAAATGACAAGTCTATTGAGTAAGATCCCAAAAGAAAACCACCGAGCATTTAATAATAGAAAGCTAAGAATAATGTGAAATAAACATGTGGAAATAAACATGCAATTGTAAGATAATTCCATGCATAAATAACACAAATAGAAACCAAATAATTGTGTCACGCGTAGCAAACTTTTCCATATTTCATTAATCCTGATGATCTCAACGGCACGTACCACACTAGCTCACATCCAAACTACTAGCGGAGGATCAGTCCGTCTCATAACTCGCTAAACATGTGCACCGATGAGGTTAGTAGCTCGGGTTACCATGCGCAAGTGACACGTGCTATGGTCTAGCATACTAGAACTCGTACAACATAACATCCGAATAAACCTCAGCGGCGAACAAAACTACTGATCGTTATACCAAATCGAAACAATTATAGAACATGGATAATGAACATCAAAGAATATAAGATTACACAATTGAAACAATTAAATACTCAAAATGTGTTTCTTAAGAGATTTACGCACCTCTCTGAAGCCGAAAAAATACCCCGGTCCAACCCCCGCTATGCTCCTGATTACCGTACCATAGCCCCCAAGTCCTTTGAGATCCATTTCTTGTATTTTAGAGTGACTTAAGGTGTTTAAATTCATTTTAAATTTCTATTTCTCTAAACAACCCCTTAAAGACTAAATAAAGTTTCAACTTTTACTTTAGGATCCTATGTTGCAGTGCAAATTGGACCATTATAAATTCCAAATCACAAAGACACTTAACATGATAGTTTTTTCTCTATGTCTTAGCTTTGCAAAAAGGTTTGATTTGCAAAAGTTCGATTTAAAATGAAAGAGAACCCAAACTTCTAAACAAATAGCTCAAATTGGAATCAAATCCGACTGTCAATCTTGTGAAAATCATTTCTCCCAAATTATATTTCAAAAAATTGTAATTCTCGATCATAAGACAGTTAACATACCTAACAAAAACATACTAGAATATGAGCTTATTCCGATACAAATTGAGAGAGTTATGCCTTGTCAAAATTTATTTTAAAAATCTCGGATTAGCTTTTTCAACTGTCTAATTTTAATGTACTTTTGAGCTAGAAGGAGTTAGGATTTCAAAATATCTCTAAAAACAAAAGTTTTAGTTCCCTGAGTGAACTTTCCAACAGCGTATGATCACCCCATTTGGAGTTCTTATAAGAGAGTTATGATTAATTTAGAGGTTAGGTTAAAAGATTTGCTAAGAACTAATTATATATGTATCTAGAACTCATGATTCCCCAATTTATTTCAAAAAATAGTTTGAAGCCATTATTGATCATCAAAATCAGTATAAAAATCAAATTTAACAAGAAAAATAGTAACTTAATCTTTGAAATTCATTTTTGTACAAAGCCCCCAAAACTTGAGTTTCCATGTACACTTTAATAAATTTAAACAAGTAAAAAGTAAGTTTTTGTACCTAAATAATGAACTTTTGGATTTGATCTTCCTAATTCCACGAGTAGATTGCCTCCATTTCTCCTATTTCTTACTAAATTTTTCAGCATTTTAGCACTAGAACAAACTTTGTTATTGTTGCATGAAGAGATTTCCCACTAACTTAGCTATACATAGTTTATGTTAGAATCAATTGTGTTCACGTATCTCGAGGTCAATCTAATGGTCCTTATTAACTTTTACTCTACTAACTTTTATCTTGTTGACATAAATTCCCAACTCAAATCTCCTATGATACCAATCTAGTGCGAATCTCGAGGCAAATATAAGACATCAATTTTCCATCTAACTATAGGCATTTGTAATCAACTAATTCTTTTAACTTATGCACTTTTTTAAATATGTAGGCTATTTATGTCAAACCCCATCTAATTAGGGCATCTGACTAGCATAAATTACCTTAATCCTTTGATAATATAGTAGTATTAACCTCTATCAATAAACAATTAAAAATAAGATATTCTATCATTAATTATAAAACTTTATTATCTAGAAAGGATTCTAAAGCAAACCTTAAACCTTAGTGTTCTTTTAGATTAATTAAATAATTCTCAAAATCTCGTTAAAAGTTTTTGATAGCATCTCCTCTATTTTTAAACCTACATCGAAAATCTCGGCACAAAAATCTTCAACAAAACCTGCTCAGCTTTGGTGAAAATGCCGAAGGACTATAATCCACCCATAACAATATATATTGCATCAACTAAATTATATATTCATTGTAACTTGATTTAAAGTATCAAAACCCTTAAACTAGCATTACCTTAATTCCTAAATTATTTCAATTCATCCTAAAAGCGTTCAGGCCATTCAAAAAGATATCCTAATCACACTTAAGCCCATAAACCCATTTATACAATATAATATATTCAAAAACAATTACACACATAGAGTAAGAAACTAAGCAAGTCACGTACAATCGGAAAGCTTTTCCTTTCCCTTATCACCACTAGAACCTGTCAATATCCAATTATAAAAATTTGATAATGTCAGATAAGTAAATCTCACACTATCCAATACACCTGTAATAACCAAATGCATAAATCCAAAGATTAAACGAAGAATATAATCCAAAGAATTTAAATACAACTGTGAATCCATCCTCTTTTTGCTATCCAACCACAATTAGATAACGTTCTCCGAAAGTGGTAAGTAAACAATAATAAGGGCTCATGCTCGGGGAGAGTAAGCAAACGAGTCTCGTTCCACGAGTCTATCAAAATATGATCTGGTTCAACGTGATCTCATGATAAGTACGTGATGCAAAGTATCAATGACTATAGCCCCTCAAGTATAATATAATTCTACACTATATATAGTCAGGTAGAAACTATAAGTTCTACCCTGTAACATACAGTGAAGTAGCTTAATATACCCTGTGCACACAATCAGGTGGACACTAAATAGTTTACCTTGTAATATAGTTTGACAGACACTCTAAGAAGACTCGAAATGCCTTATCCTCCCAACCTGTATATGTATGTACAACAAAAATGCGATATCAATGATCAATGCAATTTATACGAAATTATAATCATAAATTGTCAAGGTCATTATGCGACTTACTTAACCTATTGTAGAACTAGAATCAATTAACGAATGCATGTTACGACTGTAAATAATCAACCTACCCTCGACTAGATGTCATTAAGCATCGTGGTTGAGTTCTGCCACTGTATGAACCTGCTCTCTGGCCTTGGTGGAGCTGCAACTAGTGGCACGAACTCACTAGTGCATTGATTAAGGTAGTGTCCCCTCTATCTGCATCGAAAACAAACTGTGTGTTAATTACTTACAGATCCCTGACCCTCCTGACCTCTGGCCTAGACCCTGTCCACCTTACCTCTAACCTTGGCTCTGCTAATGCTGACCTTGTCCCTGTATCTGTCCTTCCACTACTGCCCTTTGTCTTTGCCCCTCTAGCTTCGACTCTAAGCCTACCCCCGTAGTTGCTATACTGTTATGACCCGTGGCTGAATGACTGCTCTGACCCAATGCTGCTAAGCAGGAACTATCACGTAAGCATCGATCGCCTGCCTATTAACATGTATATGCCTTTGTCTCCACTGATCTCTCGATTAGCTGTTCCTTTTGCCCTTCCTATCCGACCTGACATGGCTGCTATGATCCTCTAGGTATACAGGAATAGGGGCGGTGTCACTCCTCATGGTGTATGTCTCAAGAGCTAATGTCCGCTCAAAGACCTCTTGTAAAGTCCTGCATCTCTCTAGTGTCTTCCTAGCGTTCCATCTTGTCTCTCCGCATTTGTTCTTGTCTTTCCATTCGCTCCTTCAATAATGTTTCTTGCAACCTTTGGTGGTCCCGCTGGAGCTCTTCCAACTCATGCAGTCCGTACGCCAGTCTCGAGATGAGCTTGCTTCCCCTGAAGATATGCTGCGAAGATAACCTTGTGACCTAAGCCGTATACACGTCCCTTGACCTCTGGCACCACCGCAAGATAAACGACATCCTCGTCAATCGATGTGTCGGGGGTCTGGGTGGACATCTCCTCCAATCTCCGAGTAAGTTCAGCCTGCATTAAACAGTATGAAATTATAGTTAACTCTACTAGTTTCTTTTAAATTGATGGGCTACATGTGCTTTCTCGAACTAGTTACATATATGTAATTCATATTACTTACATCAATCTTCGCGGATCTCTGATCTACAAATGATTGTCCGTCATGGCCATAGATGTGGAGGTGTCGAAACATCTCCTTCCATGTGGGACGGCGTTGAAGCTTCTTCTCCTACAACATTGTTACGTGATTAATAGTTTTTATCTCGGTTCACGCGAAAATACACTATTTTTGTATATATACGTACCAACGTATCACCATGCTGTCTAGCGGATATACTTCCAACGCTATGCACCGAAATACCAGAGCCCGACCCTCCCACCTCGGACTTTCTATTGTTGCTCATCTACTCGGATTTTTTTCTTGAATGCTTCATCTGTTGCTCGCATTTGCTTGTAATGGTTGAACACCTTTTCTGTTAAGTAAACAGGTGTTATTCTTTTCTTCGCGATGAGATAATATTGCCCGTGTACCGGATGGATACCCTCCGACACCAAACATCATATATCGCAAAAGACATTGGCAAGTCCCAAGTGAAGAACACCTACAGATGAAGAAGTATTATGAAAACATCATCATTTCTATGCTCATATACTTGTTCCACCGCTATTGACGAAGAAAAGGTTGATGTGAATTTACTGACCTTCAAACGCAGCCAGTATATATCTCATTGGGCTTGTGGGACATATTCCCATTTCCATCTTTTTTTCAAATATCCGCTCTTAAAAACTAAACTCATCTTCTTTGCCGCCACGGAAGAAGGGTGTAACCTACCATTTCTTCATTTAAGTTAGTATAGGAAAAAATCATCCATTTCTATATATTGGGCGTACATATTTTGTGGAGAGTAACTTACAAGCCATGCTCGACAATGAGATAAGTAAGAGAGTTTTCGCAATCCGCAAGGGCTGTCGGAGGTCTGAAAAAACCAGGGATCTCCTCGAGCGGTTGTGGTATCGATGACCGCAACCTGCTACTGGATGACCTCGCGAATGAATGACGATGTGGTGCTGGGGGCTGACGAGATGTAGAAGTGTGCTCGTCGCCAACTCCAGGAGAATGTGCGGGATGACCTGAAGGTGATGGTATGGCGTGATGTGATGAAGACGACCTGACACCATGGTCATGTGGGTATACATTTGCTGGAGTTGATGGTGTAGAGTGGTGTGATGAGGATGGAATGAAACCAAGCTGAGGTGGGAGGGTATGAACCGGAGGAGATGGTCTGTCATGTTGATATGGATATGGATGACCAGGAGGCGATGAGGAGGTATAATGTGATGACGACGGTCCGGGGGCATAAGTCGGGTACGGATGAGTCAGGTGTGACCATCCGTGAGTATAATGTAACGAGTAACGACCATCCGGATGGGTAGGTGTAGCATGGTGCGACAGGGTGTCTCGTCCAGTGGCGCTAGTCTCCTCTTGATGTCTATTGATGTCCTCCACGTCCTCATCCTCCGGATTACCACGCCCCCTACGTCTTGCCATATAAAATGGTATATAAATCTATTGCATAAAAAAATAATTCAGTTGAGTCATAATATAAACATTTATAGAGATACAGTTTATATAACGTGAACATCATATTTCAAGGAAGTTGATAGATATATTGGACTAAAGACTCACACCAATCACTCAAACTCATTTTCGCTACCAATGTCTGATGACGATGTGAACTCATCATCTTCTTCATCGTCCGCATTAGTCTCAAATTCATCGTTGTCAGACACAATTTCACTTGTCGGACCAACAGCTGCCGATGCGAAAGGATCTACATCTACTTCCACGATGTCCATATTCTCATTTTGATCCGCTTGAAATGCATTGTCCGAGATTGCCATTTCTGAACCAATCACATTGTTTTCTTCTACGAACTTTGGTTGAAGCTTGCATATAGCTAACCAATCACTTTGTAACCCTCTTCTGATAGAAGGGTAAGGAAGATAATAAACTTGATGTGCTTGCATTGCCAATATGAAAGGCTCGTACCTATTGAACCGACGATTTTTATGAACTTCTACCAACCCCAGCTTACGAAGAAGTCGTGTATCATTTTGAGTAGGATCAAACCAATCACACTTAAACATCATTGTTCGAAGCGACCATCATGGTAATCAATTCGAATTACGTCTCGGAGTACACCGTAATAATCAGTATCGTTCCCACCTTTGACGCGTACACTACTGTTTTGGGTTGTTTTGTTCGTACCGTATGAAAGTGTGTCAAACTTATATCCATTAATGAGGTATCCAGGATAACTCGTACATGAACGCATTGGTCCTTGAGAAATTTGACGAATCGCCTCTAGCACATCGTTTTGTTCAGCCTAATAGACGCAAATTTTCAATATTATAATCAACCAAGAAAGGTAAAGGGATGTATGCGTATATAAACAATTACGTACATATTGCAAGAACCAACCCGCAAATTGTTGCTCAAGTTTGATCTCAATAGCTTCATCAGTGATGTTCGATTCTTGAAAACGAACGATTGACTTGAAAATGCTACGATAAATGATATGAGATTATACACTACATAGACAAAATGTCAATCTAAAATGACACTGATTTCTAAATACCTTATGAACGGAACTACTTCAGGACAATTTAGTAACACATATTGATGAGCTGCAACATACTCCTCCGACATGAGGTACCGTTTCCTTGCTTTGCCCAGCGGTCGCCCCAGAAGGAAAATCGAGAATGCACCATTGTTAGCAACACTCCGCCCTACTCCACATGTATCATTTCTTGCACAGTACTAATATGATCCTCGAAGTAGAAGGAACAAAAAGAAGTTGATTCCTCAACTAAGTAAGCATTACATATCGACCTTTCAACTTTCGCCTTGTTTCTAACATTGTTTTTCAAATGCTTGAGATACCTATATGATGAGAATAAACATTGGGACATTATGTCTATCAAATTAGGTAGCACTAACCAATATAACCTAGCTAAGATGTTACGTATTTCATACAGTAAATGTAGATTGCATAAAAAAATTACTGTTCGAATGGATACATCCACCGAAACTGTACTGGTCCGACGATATGTGCCTCGTATGCCAAGTGTACGGGACGATGCTCCATTGAGTCAAAAAAACTTGGTGGGAGAATTTGCTCCAACTTGCATAATATTTTGGGAATGTTAGAGTGCAACAACATGATTTGCGTCATATTAAGGTTCCTACAGTTAAGTCTCGGAAAAATAAACTTAAATCGCTAATTGCAATCCACACTTTTTCCTCTAGTAGCTCACGAAAGGCAATAGGAATCAACATCTGCATGAACACATGGCAGTCATGACTTTTCATCCCAAACATCCTCAATTTGTGCGAGTCGACACATCGACTAATATTTGAAGCATACCCATCAGGGAAGCGTAATTGTCTAACCCAATCACACAATACTTCTTTCTTACGTTTATTGAGCTTATAAGACGCTCTGGGATATGAATTTGACGCAGGGTCATATTCGAGGAAAGGTAACAATTAAAAATGTTGTCGAAAACATTTTTTTCAATGTGCATGACATCCAAATTGTGCCTAATGAGATTCGTCTTCCAATATGGTAAGTCCCAAAATATGCTTCGTTTCCTCCACCATGAATACTTGGCAATCTCTTTGTTCACATGAAAAGCTTCGATTTCAGTTACTTTCATCAGTCCCAAAGCTTCAATTTCAGCCAAAATTTGTTCCCCCGATTTTAATTTCGGTGGTCCTTTTCGACAAGTTGTATCACGTTTGAATCTGTTCTTATCACTTCTTTAGGTGGACCCACGCGGTAGGAACCGACGATGACAATCAAACCAAGAGGTTTTTCCACCATGTTTTAATTAGAATGCATCTGTGTCATCCATACAATAAGGACAAGCTCTCTTTCCATGTGTGCTCCAACTAGACAACATACCATATGCAGGGTAGTCGCTAACAGTCCACATTAGTGCAGCTCGGAGTTGGAAGTTGGTCTTGGTGGAAATGTCGTAGGTAAGTACCCCATCATGCCATAAATCTTGCAACTCTTTTATCAAAGGTTGTAGGAAGACGTCAATCTGATTTGAAGGATTTGTCGGCCCCGGTACGATGACAGTTAAAAACATGAACCCCTTTTTCATGCACATTGAGGGCGGTAGGTTGTAAGGAGTGAGAATTACAGGCCACGATGACTATTGTTTTCCAGATTGGCCAAATGGGTGGAAACCATCCATACACAAACCTAAACGAACATTACGAATTTCGGCACTGAATTCGATGCGCACATCATTGAAATGTTTCCATGCAGTAGAATCGGAACAATGTTGCATGACGATGCCATCTGAAACGTGTTCCCCATGCCAACGCATATGCCTCGCAGTCGCTTCAGACTCGAATAAACGCTGTAATCGAGGTGCTAGGGTGAAGTAATACATTTTTTTCCGACCCCGCGGCATGCCACTCCGTCCATCACTTCTAGTTTGTTCGTACCTTGACTCACCGCAAAACTTACACGTCGTCAACTCTGAATCATCGCCCCAGTAAATCATGCACATGGACTTGCAACAATCAATTTGCTGGACTGGTAGCCCCATTCCTTGCATTAGTCGTTTCGTGTCGTAAAAGCCATCGACTAAACAATTGTTACTCGACAATGCATCTTTACAAAATTGAAGAATTTCATCGAACGCCTTTTCAGAAATATGATGTTCTGCTTTGATTTTTAGTAGTCTCGCGACTGCCGACAATTTCGTCATCTTCTCGCACCCCCGCCATAGCGGCCGACTTGCTCGTCCAACATATCATACAAATTTTCTGCTCCAGGAGTTGGTCGTTCTGCATGGCTCCAATTAAAACTCGGACCAGCCAAGTCGTGCACCATCTCATGATACGATGTACAATAATTGACCGTCTGTGTCCCTTCGTGGTCATCAATTCTCATCGTATTGCTAGGTTCGTCAGGCACATTTCGAGTGTACATATTATCTTCTTCCCCGTGTTATGACCAACAGTAATATCCCGTAACAAAGCCCCGACAAAGAATATGAAGTTCTACGGTGTCAACATCATAGTATGAACGATTACGACACTTCGTATGGTTGCATGGACATCGAATTTTTCGCTCAGTTGCAAATGTCCTTCAGTGCGTCTTCGCGTATGTGATGAACTCGTTCACGCTGTTGATGAACTCTCGTCGAGTGAAGCCATTTTCAATACGACTATACATCCATTCTCGATTAGTAGACATCTCGATCCTAAGTTTTTTCAACCGATCATTGGAAAAAATCTTATTGATGAGCTAATAAATTTAACATATATAAATCCTACAAAATAACTATATAGGAAAATAATCAATTAATATTCTATAAATTGAATATAAATTTGAGATTTTAATATGATACATACCTATAAATTTTATTCATCACCATCATGATTTGAGCAAGAAAGTGTATTGGTTTTTAGTTTTTTGATCTAATTTTTCAAGGGATCGGCTTCCTTTTGTTTGGAATGGTCAAGATCATTTTAAGAAATTTGTGTTTCTTTGGTTTTTTGGCATAGATAACTGATGGTCCTGTTAGTGAAGTCCTAAACTACTTGTTGGTAGTTGGGCTCCGAGTGGGGATCCGGTTAATTTTGTTTTACCCTTCATTTGTTGGTTTTCAGTTGTGTCGTATTCAACTTTTCCTGATTTAATGATTCCTTAATTTTGTTTTACCAATTAATGATAGATATTTACTTCTCTCAATGGTAAAACAACATGAACCCTTTCTACTTTGATGTTTGCAGACGGTAGCTTCTTTTTCCACATGTTGTCATGGAATAAATTAAAAAGGACAATAATAAACTTAATAAGATTTGGAAGTTCTTAATTTATTCAATTTATATTAAACTATTTTTTTTACTCAAGTCGTAGTTCACAAGTGATACCTCTGCAATCTCTTTTCTTCAACTATGATAACTAAGTCTCTTATATAACCTCTAACTACCTTTCAAGAATCATGTAAATTTCATACTTACATTCAAGATTCAATAATTTATGCATATTTTTATAAATTAATAAGTATTTCATATAGCCATGTATTTCGTTATTTTGTAAAAGTCTTGGGTGTTGTAATCAAGAAGGGATAAAAATTTGATCTTTGTCACAAATTTTGTCACGTACTTTTTTTTTTTGGTACAATTGCTAAAGTGTGTAAAGTAGTTTGATGAAATGGGTTAAATTTGGTTTTATTTTTCTTTGTTGTTGTAATAAACTTTTTAAATTCGTATGTTCTTATTCATTTATATAAACTTATAAAATTTTAAATACAACAACAACAACAACATTGCCTCACTCCCAATTATAAAAGCTTAAATAAAAAAATAAAAAAATTAAATGTGTTGCTACCTCATTAGGATACATTTTACATTCAAGTTGCTAAGTTTTAACTCCATTAGTTTGGTGATGCGCGTGATTAATGTGAAATATATAAACTATATAAGATAACTTAAAAATGCACGTTACGGGGAAATAAAATTTTTATAGAGCAAAATATAAAAACATACAAAGGCACAAAATGCACAAGTTAAAACGTCGTTACGCACTCGTCGTCACTGCGCGGACTCTAAAAAGAGTAGATAGGCGTTTTGGACGCTTTTAGAGAACGTCGTTACGTTGTGGCTTGTGTGAAGTTTGTTAGGCTCTCGCTTTGCTTAATACCATGGATATAATTAAGGGTCTACTAATCAATGTGTGGGCACATTGAAATATATGTGGCTAGAGAATGATGGGCTATAAGGTTTTAAATTAATGGATGGTTTGTTTGATAGAAGGAAGATAATATGATGTGATGGCACATGGGGCATAGTGCAACAGATTGTTGTTGTTGATTCGTTGTTGTTTAGCGACTGATTGTTCTGATGTTGATTTGTTGTTGTTTAGCAACAAAAAATTGAGTTGTTGATTTGTTGTTGTTTAACAACATATGGTTGAGTTGTTGATTTGTTGCTGTTTAGCAACACAGTGTCGCGTTGTCGCTACTTTCAAAGGCGTATAAGATCTCGTTGATATGTAAAATCAAACTATATATATAAATTTCGGTAGTCATATAAAATCAAAAATCAACAAAAATAGCCAAATAGATTTTCAAGAAAATGCAAACCGCAAATGATACCCGAAACTCGATCGTGGGAAAGCGAAGAAAGCGATCAGCCGATCGGAGGAGTCAAGCCAAGCAATGGCATGCATGAGCGGCCCCAACCAATGATGGGAAGATTATGAGGCGACCAGGAGGAGGGCTATTTGTTGGGAAGTTCGAGCTGCGACGGCTCGGGTCCGACCTGTAGTGACGGCGCAAGGACCAGAATGGCGGCGCGCGGTCCGAGCAGCAGCGAACAGGTACGACCAGCAGCGGCTCAGGGAAGTGGAAGCAAGCGTAGAGGCGACCAGCGACAGTGCGGCGACGAACAGTGGAGGATCCGGAGAAGGGCGGCGGCGACCACCGGTGGCGGCGGATCTAGCACGCGGTCGCGCTACCGGCGGCCTTGAGCGCGGCGATGAACAGCGGGCTTGTGGGATCTAGCTCGCGGTCGTGTTGCCGGCGGCCTTAAGCGCGACGACGGCTTACAGATTGATCAGAGACGGTGCTGGCGGCGATGACGACGGCAACGGTGATGGCGGCGAGTCTCCGGTGACGGTGCGGTGGGAAATGGTTTTGCAGGGAGTAGTCACAATGGAAATGGGTTTGGAGGGAGGAGGAGGAGAGAAAATGGTTTATTAAAATCATTTAGAAATTAGTGACAAATCAACAACATATTAGTCTGTTGCTGAGTTTTTGTTGCTAGTTTGTTGCTGATCAGCAACAGATCAAAATCTGTTGCTAATTAGCCTACGTGGACAGCCTTTGTGGCATTTGTTGTTATTTTGTTCATTGTTCAAACAACATATCAAAATTTGTTCTTGATCACCTACGTGTACATTGTAAGTTATTCTTGATTTGATTTGTTGAATAGTGACAAATCAACAACAAACTATATGTATATAATGCATTTGACTTGCATATATACTGCATTTGACTTTCATTTGCATTAAAAAAAAACAAACTTAATTAGAGGGAAATTAGCTTCATTCGAAAATTAATTGATTGGAGAAGAAATAATTATATATGCACATAAACCCTTGAAAATTCACGATTTAATCAAAATCATGATTTTTCAACTTTATTTAAGGGAAACACTTTGTTTCCCGCTTTGCACATTATTATTTTTTCTTTATAAGCTTGAAAGTAATTAGTTAAAATAAACATAACAACTTTTCAAACTAAGTATGCCTAAGTGGCTATCTATTCCTGGCAACGACGCCAATTTTTTTTCATAAGAAAAATGCGTGAGATATTTTTGATGTATTTTCATTAAACCTTACCAAAGCCCTAATATAGTTGCCTAAGGAAGATTGTTCATCATCATTAAACCAAATTTATGAAAAAGCATAAATTACCAAATGTATACACATTATTTTTTTTCTCAAATTATATATTCTTTATTTAAATGATTCAAATCAATTAGAAAGAAAATATTTAAGGGCAAGTATATGACTATCACAAGGGAAATTAAGTTACGACTGCAATTCTCACCATGAATTGAGTTGCCAAAAAAAATTACTTTTGCCCTTTTCGTCACAAATACATCAATGTAGTTTGTAAATGTTGACTAAAAATAAAATTCACATTTAATCTTCTTCATAGTTTTATTAACTACCCAAATACGTTTAAGTTTTCATGTATAATCGAGATATATCTTTTAATTAAAAATGGGGTTTTCCTAAACTACATTCAAAGTAGTTTTTTTTGTTGCTCTAGCCTATGACAAAATTGAAAGTAGGGGCACATTAGGAAATTAAGCAATTTTGCCATTAATATTGAATAGATAGATAGATATATAGATATAGTATACATATAGATATAGATCTTGAAAAATATAAATTTTGGGTTCAAAAATTTTTTAAACGTGGTTTTTATTTTTTTTATGTAAAGGTGGTGTTTTCAAGTAAAAATAGAATCCTTGATTTTAGGAAACCGCCTATTTATCAATGGTTCTGCACTTAATGGAAATTGTTAATTAATCAATTCGCAAGTTTTTTATAAGTGCAATTTGCAACGAAAAGCACCAATATAAAAGGATTTTTTGTTAAATTACTACATTACCTTAAAATTAAACAATTTGGATTGGTTACTTAATTAAGAGCATTATTGGACTTTTTTTTCCATATAGGAGAGCCCCTGGTTTGAAAAAACCATTTAAAAATTAGTGACGTATCAGCAACGGACTAGTCTGTTGCTGATGTTTTTGTTGCTAATTTGTCGCTAATCAGCGACAGATCAACAACAAGTTATTCTGTTGCTGACAATCTATTGCTGATATGTCGCTGATCTATTACAAATTTAGCTACAGATCAGCGACAAACTAGTTTCTGTAGCTGATCTGTCGCAGATCTGTCATAAAATGGGCGGGAAATTAATGGCGGGAGAAATCAGCGACAGATCAGTGACAAAATTTAATTTGTCACAATTTTTGTGACAAATCTGTCACTGATTTGTTGTTTTTTGGTCAAGCGAGTCAAACGCTATATCCGATGCAAAAATGTTGCTGATTTGTTGTTGTTTAGCAACAAATTCAATCGGTTGCAATGTTTTGTCGCTATTCCACATTTTTCTTGTAGTGTTATACTACGAGTCATAACTCATTTGCATAACATTTTATGTAAGCGACTTCAATCTCTCTCGACTGATACCTATGGTGATGTTGTGATCTCCTTAACCTTTTGTCATTTAGGGTTGTATCAAAGATCTCGACGAAGAGTAAAACCGTGTAGGTTGGAATGTTGGCGTTCGATGCACATTGTTGGTATGATTTCCTTGTACTAAGGAAATTGGTTGCCATTTTGCAGATATTTGTATCTTGTTCTTAGTTGGATCCTTACTAATACAATAATCTCGCACTGGGTGCTTGCACGAGTGAGATTGCTAGGAACAATGGTTGTTTTGTGTGAGTGAAACACCTAGAACTTGCTCTACATAATCTCTGCCTTAACCACACAAATGAGTGAATGCATGTAATCAAGGTTCGAAACTTCGACTTCGCCTATGACTTCGCTCACTTAAAATTTGGAATTAATTCGAGGAAGTTAACTTCGATGATGGAAGTTTGAAAAAGATTTGTCGGTGTACGGAAGTTTACGAAATTTCACTTTGAAGTTAGAAAATTCAAATTTCTTCGTAGAGATGCTAGGAATATACTTAATCATACAACAATAATGCATAAATATGGTTTTATCAACTTCCATCGATGTTTTCGAATTTTTCGAAGTTTTTGTCGAAGTTTGTTCAACTTCCACGAAACATAACAATTTTGCTTCATGTTTTATGAACTTCCATCGAAGTTTTCGAAGTTTCGTCGAAGTTAGTCGAAGTTGAGTCGATGTTTTGCAATTTTTCAACTGCCCTTGAACTTCGCTTCGCTAACTTCGGCGAAGTTTGTCGATTTTTTAAACCATGCATATAATAAACAACTTCATTTGTACTTAAAAAAAAGAAAAGAAAAGAAAAAAAACCATAATATCTAGGTATCTGGGTGAACGGTGAAGCATGATTTATAGATAATCTACTAGGCTTTAAGAGCTCACTCCACTTTCTTTTACAGTTGCATTTACCACAAAATAGTAATGCTAGCTTGGAGAGACTAAGATCTCGCTATCTAGTTCATTGGACTTTATAGGGGTTTTTTTTTTCTTGCTCAATATTGTGTCTCTGTTACTTGAGCCATTTTTTCTCTATTTTTTTCCTTGAATTGAATTCTGAATAAAAAAGCTTCCTTCTCTCCAAAGTCAAACCCCAACCTTGCTTTTAGCAACTGATGCATCATCCATCTTACGATAGATGCTTTGGCAAGTGATCACTTAAGCCACGATTATTTTTCTACGAGATCTTGCGATTCAATTATACACGGGCCTTATTGGGATATATTCTTGACTCTGGTCTCTCATATATTGAGACCTAGTTATATCAATGAGATTTGAGTTTTTAATACATTACAGTTCGAGTTTTTAATGCATTTTGGATATCTATCATATGGAATGATGTGATCATGGCGATTGCATGGATTTCTTTTGAATGACAACTATTTTCATGGTCACATAGGATCCCACCCCTCCATCCATCTTCTTACATTGATATACTCCCTCCGGTCAATATTATATCATTTTGACTAAAACAACAAATTAAGATAGCTTTAATTATGAGTGTAATTTACATATCTACCGTTTGACATAAAAAGAATCAAAGAATTGAAGAATTTTAATTGTAATAAATGTTTGAACTCGTATAAGGGTAAAATTAGTAAAAGAAAACTATAAATGCCCTTCAAATTTTGAAAGCGACTTATAATTTTAGAAGGTTTTTGCTAAAACGAATTATAAAAATAAGCAAAGAGAGTACAAATTAAGTCGCGATTATTAGTTTCTTTAACATTATACTTGCCACGTGGTAGTTCAGAGGTTTGGTATTATACGAGTGATTGTGGATTTCTATTCCAAGTTCTCTTTAGTTGTAGTTCTATCAATGTAATATGGTGAAACGATGTTCCGTTTTAGTGCGAGTTTAATATGATGAAATAAGCATGCCTCTCAAAACCTCAATGAAACATTTATGCCACTCTAAGCCTTAACTATCTATCGTTGGTTGGTGGGCCACTTGATTTTTGCAATAGAAAATGAATGAGCGATCCACTTACAATAACAACATAGCCTCAGTCCCAAATTAATTGGGGTCAGCTACATGGATCAAACTTTTTTATTGTGTTCGATTAAGTGCAATTGATGGCGAGCGATCCACTTAGGACGCCCTAAATAGGCACCTACTTATTGGTGTCCCTTGATTTGTGCATCAATGTTTGTGCACACGCAAATCGATGCACCATAGCATTGACCACGTGTGGAGTGTGTCAAAGATAATTGTATGGTTATTAATTCCTAAAATAATTTGTAGTGGTAGTAAGTATGGGGTTAATCTTGAGGACTTGGGTTAATCCGAGTCTAGCTAAACTAAAAAAAGGAAAATGGGGGTTTTCAAGTGCAATGAGCAGCAAATAAGCAAATCAACTAAAATGCAAATTCCTGTAATAATAATGCAATAGAGAAAATTAGCAGTCTATGGTCCCACAAAATCACTTCAAAGTGTTGTCATGGTCGTCGATCTTTATAACATGATTATTAGCACAATCCTGCTTAGATTGGCTATGGGAAATAGACAATCGCCATAATCCCTAGTCCCTTTATTCTCAATAGATAGGGCAACTATCACTAAATACTTCAATAGATTCAATACACCAATTGCATTTAAACTTTTGGGAACACAATTCCTAGATTATCACGAACGGGTGAGTGCTTGTGACAAGGACAACTCAGTTGGTATCTAGACTCAGTCGAGTCGATGACTAATGGTCTTGTATCTAATAGCATGCAATGGCCACTTACACACCTTAGACTTGAACCTTAATCAATAAAACAATAACAAATAAAATAAACAGATTTGAATCAATGCATTTAATTATCGAAAGATCTCACATGGCAAGAACAATGATCGAATCATCAAGTTTGCTTCATTTTCGACCTAGGTATGAAGAACGTAGTTTGACATGATTGAATAATCTTCAAGGTTTTTCTCCTCTAAAACGTGATTACGAAGTTACTCTTAACCTTAAAACGAAGCTTACTATGTATAGTAAGTGGGGATAAGCATATGAAATTGGAAACAAAATCGAAATCTCCAAAAATCAACTTGCAATTTCTAAATTTGCAAACATGGTGCCGTTAGTGGCATTGTGGGTTTCAATGGACGACGTGGGACAAGACGGTGCAGAGAAGCATAAGTCTTGGCTAAGTGAAATCATGTCGTGGGTGGCGCCGCACATACAAGCTCTGTGGCGCCGTCAGTACAAATTAACATTGTTAGTTGAAAGCCTCCAAGCCATCTGTCCAACCGTATGAATGTGAATGGGGCATGAATATGCTCATGCACCGTTGGTGGCGCCGTCTGTTGAACTAGGCGGCACCATTTGTAGTGAGACACGACGCCAAGTCTGCTATCATTTCGACTTAATTTTGATTTCTATCCCAAATTCATCCAATTTTCTCATAATTCTTCATAATCCATGAAAATACCATAAGTATACAAGACTATAAAAGGGGAGTTTCAGACCATTATTCATATTAAATACTATACAAATATATGCATAAATAAGGGCTCATCAAATACCCCCAAACGTAGGACTTTGCACGTCCCAAGCAAAGGAGCAAATGACCACAATGGCTAAACTAGATTCCTAATATAATATTAACTCTATACTACTAATCCTACATCCGTACACAAACTCTTGGAGTTCCTTTGGTCTTAATGGTCAATCCGTTTAAGAAGAGACTCGAGATTTTCAGAGTTATGATTTGTTTGGCCTCCATAATCCAAATACTGTCAAAGCAACAATTTCAAGACTTATATCCTTTCAAGACTAAGGCCATCAACTACTCACTAGTTTTCTTGGTCTTTGACACTCAAGCACTGAGTGTAAAATCTCTTTACTTGGCATTAAGTTCAAGGATTCCATAGGTAAGTGTGCAACACCACTCTTCGCTATTGTAGACTTAGCACTTCAAAAGGTCCATATGAATTGGTTTCTAAGCTCATTTTGGCTAAGGTGGAGTATCAAGCAAAGGCTAAATGAGGATTCAAAGAATTGAAGAAAATTGACTTAACCTGAGAACCGATTTTTTCTTTTAGATTTTACAAAACTTTTGACTTTCCACTTGTATCATGTCCTCCCCTTTTTCCACTACCAACTCCTTTTCACTCTTTTTATTGAATTTCTTTTTATGAATTCAAAGTGTAATTAAAATGTTTTTTTTTTATTTGAAGTTGCTAGGATTCTTTTTTCTCTCATTGCACCCTCAACCTTAAGATCTTTCGTGATTTACTCCTATCGGTTCTTTCTCACTTTCACTTATGATCAAACAAGTTCTCCAACTAGGTTATATGGTTAATAAGACTAATTAGCTAAGGGTTTAATGATTGGTAGTCAAAAAATTTAGGTTGGATTGGCTCAAAGTGTCTAACTAGGAAATAGTGACAGGTAGGCTAAAGGCTACTGGCTAAATCAAAAAAGACCTATATCTTCCCTTTTTAGGTGTTTCGGTCTGACCAAATATCACCTTGAGTGGGCTACACCCTCGTTCTAGAATCTTAGAGATTTAATTTTTTCCACAAGTATTGTTCCGAGTGTCTATCCACTTTTGTGTCAAGCACAAACCCTCGTACTAAATCCCTAATCATGCAATCAAGAAAGCAGCGACTACGGGTTATATTTAATATTTCTCCTAATTCTCTTGTGTGTCAAGGTAAAATGTTGACCTTCATTCACTTGTCCATAACCAAAGGGAATTCTTTGATCTCACATGACTCTATGTGATATATGATACGATGTATGACATTGATAGAAATATGTCAACTCCTACTACTAATACAATATGTATGCATGAAATGGTATCATTTTCAATGGAATGGAAGGTAGAAATATGGAAAGAATAGAAATGGAGAGAAAGGAAGGAAAAACACCACCATTTACTAATCATTGATAGCATACAATGAAAAATTTAAACGATCATGCTTGTTGTATTTACCCCAAGGTTCAAAACAAGCTGGGTAAACAAATATCATGAAAGAAAAACAAAAAAAAAGAATGGTGAAAGAAACATGAAAATATAGATAAAAGGAATGATACCAGTTCATGCATAAAAGTAAGACGGAGAAAAAATATATATTAAAAGTACTTAAAAACAAAATACCATCTGGGTTGCCTCCCAGCAACACCTTTATTTATCTTCGATGGCTCGACTATGCGTGATTTATCATGCGATGCCCTCTCCTTTCAAGGTATCAACAACAAATGGTGCCTCTATAGGTTTGGGCAATGCAACAGAAACGCTCTCCTTTAGAGTTTAAGGTTCATCTGAAACCTTTAACAGAAAAGATTTCATCTCGTCGTGACCGTTTAAGACAAAGGCGCCTATGGTACATAAGATCTCCAAATGCACATTCTCTTCCACCCTCATTTCAAACTCAACCAATATTCGTGGAAGGGTGGGTGGTTTCACCAACACCAGAGGTTGGCCTTCCCTGCGTTCTTTCAGCGGTTCCACCGACCTATCAAGAGTGACTTCAACTTCTTTCTCGGTTTTTCTTCATGAACTTATGCCATAATAGTGTCCGGCTCCGATGGAGAAACTTCAAGTTCCTCCTCCAATTCCTTCTCTCCGCTTAAATACTCATAAACACATGGTGTAAGCCCGTTAATTGCAAAGTGTCATCCAGTGCATGCTCAATCATCTCAACACTCATCATTGTGACATCACTTTCAATCTCCTCTTTATCACTATTAGGCACATGGAACTCTTCTCCTTCTTCTTCTTCGATACTAATTAAAGTTTTCGTATTTTGAAAACTTGAATCCTTCTCTTGCCGCTGCTATTTCATTTTTTATTGATACCATAGATTACCTTGATGGAACTGTTTTGTTATCTTCCATCATTTCTTCAAGATAACTATCTTCTTGTTGAGGAAAGGGTGGACTTGGCATTAATTCATACAATTCGAGTTGTGGTGAGGCATTACTTCAATTAAAATATTTCCCACACTCAAAAAAGTATGGACAAGCATATGTAAGATGAGCGTGTAATCCCACAAAATCCACAAACCTCAACTTGTGCATAATTTTGCATACCTACCTCATTCACACTATGATAGCATGAGTCTTCGTATTGACCATAATTTTGGGCGTAGGAGGCCATTGTGGAGTTACCTGAAAATATATGCTAGAGACGAGGGTCTTGATATACAATTAATAAATAAATAAATAACTAAAACTCAGAAAAAGGACAAGTCCTTGTTAACATCGCCAAAATTTGACCACGCGTAGTGCGTGTTACCCAGACAACCGCCAATAGAGTTCAATAGACCTATTGCATTTAAATCTTTAGGAACGCCAATCCTAGATAATCGGATTGCAACCACTATCGATTTAACCTAGATCTATCCATTACTCACTAAAGAACCGAAAAGTCTTACAGTGAACAGGTGAGTGCACAAAAACAAATCTATTGGTATCACGGACTCAACGGAATCGATGGCTATCGTTTTCTACCTAAAAGCATGCAATGGCTTCTTAGACACCCAAAACTTGAACCTTATTCAATAAAACAATAACAGACAAAATAAACAGAATTGAATCAATGCATTTAACTACCAAAAGATCTCACATGACAAGAACATTGACCAAATCAACAAGTTTGCTTCACCTCCGACTTAGGTATAAAGAACCTAGCTGGACATGATTGAACAATCTCCAAGGTTTTTCTCTTCTAAAACGTGGTTATAATAACTATATATACTAAATGGGGATAATCAACCACAATAGGAAACAAAAGCGAAATCCCAAAATATCGACTTGCAGTTTCTAATTCAGCGAAAACGAGTGTCGTCCATGGCGCCGTGGGTTTGAATGGACAGCGTAGGACACGACGGGGCAGAGAAGCAGAAGTCTCAACTCAGTGAAATCATGCCGTGGTTGGTACCGTACGTACAAGCTCTGTGGCGTCGTCATTACAAATTGACGTCGTTAGTTCAATGCTTCCAAGTCGTTTGTGCAGCCGTCTGATTGTGAATGGGGCGTCAATATGCTCCTGCACTGTTGGTGGAGCCGTCTGTTGAACTGGGTGGTGCCGCTCTAGTGAGCCACGATGCCAAGTCTGCTGTCATTTTAACTCAAGTTTGACTTCTATCTCAAATTCATCCAAGTTGTCCGTAATCCTTCATAATCCCTGAATATACCAGAAGTGTACAAGACAATAAAATGGGAGTTCTGGACCATTATTCGTACTAAATACTATATACATATAGCATAAATAAGGACTCATCAAGCACCTTCCTTTACCAATAACCACATATTCGTACATTAAATGCATGTGTTATTTTTGTACAAGTGTGTTCATTTGGTTACAAATTCTTGCGATGTTCAAAGGTCCTATATAAGGGTGCCCTTATTTTTTTACAAGTGCAGCTTTTTCTTGTGGTCATCATATTATTATCAGATGGGTCATCATATTGATTCTCCTACACATATAGCAGACGTTTCCTTTGTTCTTTTTTGTTTGTTTTGTTTTGTATTGTTTTGTTTTTCACGTGTTACTCTTGCTCTGGCAATGTCTGAAAGTCCATGAGTTGATCTAGCTTGGTATCAGGTAATCACAACATTATGTCCTGGTGAAGCGGGTTATGCTTTTCATGGTTTGCTCCATTCATGCCATTGCCTTCTCAGCTGTGAAAGTAACTACATTCCTCAATTTCTTTGTCGATGTTTATACTTGCATGCATTAGAGTGATTAGACTCTTGGTGGTTTGTAAGTAATTAAACTTAATACCGCTTTAATTTTGTGAAAGGCTCTGAAAGGCAATAACCTCGTGATACACGTAATTCACCCTGCCCTTGGGTGTGACTTCAACCCATAAATTACAGAGTTAATTTATTAGCTATATTCATGAATTCACCTCATTGAGGCAACTATGTAAACACATACAAAGATATTACGAATATGGAATGTTGACAATATCATTTTCTCCTCCAAAATCTCTAAATTAAGCGTGTAGATCACAAAACCATAAAATAGACAAGAAAAGCATTAATCTAAAATAACAAATTAAGAAAGCATGCAATTGACTCATAAAAAAGAATACTTGATTCACGAGCTTAAAGAGATGTGATACAAAGAAGACATTTAATTTAAGATATTCTATTGAATCTCAGGTTTTAATGTGCTAGAAGAAAATCACCATATAGAAAGAGTAGAGAAAGGCGAGATCGAGAGAGGGGGTTCTATCGATAGTTAGAACCTTAAGAATCTTAAGATTTGTAGACATCTCAATTTTTGGCAGATGAATGCTCGTATTGTTGAAGAGGCAAAATCTGCATTATGAAATAAATTTTTAGTGAATTGTTTCACTATAGGACGGGTCTACACAATGAGGTTGTTAAGCATTAGTTTAGTTTCTCATATCATAAGATACATCAAAGAAACAGTTTTTGTATGGGACATATCGCTACACTTCTTTATGAGCACTGTTGTTTAAACTTGTTGCATATCATTTTTCTTGTAGTGTACAAAGATCAAAAAACATTTTTTGAGCTTTGCCTAACTTTTTTTTTGTCTTTCATCTTAGAATATAACAAAATTGATTTTAAGAACAAAAAAAAAAAACTTATGATTTAAATATTGAATTTTCAGCAAGAAAGGAGCATGGGCAATTAATTTTTTTTGTTATTTAATCCTTTTTCCTTTTTTCCTTTTTTTCCTTATGTTAGATTTTCATAGTTTTGGATGTTTTATTCATATATATCTAATTTTTTGTCTTTGATGGGTCGGTTAGGTGGAATAATAATGTTGCGTTGTACATCCAAAAACAAACTAAAAAAAATGTTTATAAGCATTTCTACAAAACGAATTGATGACGTACTTTTTTTTTTTTTTTTTTTTTTTTTGCTTTAAAGCATTTGATAATTGACGCTATTAAAATGGCTAAATTTACTGTAAATTAATTCATTACCTTAAGAAGAGCTATCTAGATAATGACTAATCGATTTTTACGATTTAGCATTCAATGTCTTTCTGTCTTTATATGCATCTTGAAATTAGCTTAAGCATACTTTAAAGAGTTTAGTTGTTTATTTATTTATTTTTAAGAACATGTAGGTGTAAGAAAAAAAGTTTTTGGTGAATACGATATCACCCATTTTATTTAATGTTACTATACTTTACAAACTTTTTGATATTATGTATTTCATCTATTAAGAATCTATTAAGAAATTTGTGTTATGACATTTGTCACAGATTTTGATTATATTGAAAATGCAAACCAATGAGCCAACAAATAATCATAAAAAGATAATATATTTTTATTACATAGAAATGACAATATTAAAACCACACCAAATGTATGCATCAACTAAATTAAAGTGACCATTCTTTACTTAAAAAGAAAAAAACACTAAAATAAACCCATGACCGTCCTTCCTCCAACACTTTATTCTTCAAGATCCTAAAAAAAAACATAAGCCACCTTAACACAATTAAGACAAGTTAAGATAGAATATGCATAACTTGCAGCTTATATTTGACTAAATGAGGAAGGGGACTTTATTAGCAAGTCATATATGGAGGTTTAGGTTGGCAGCTTTGATCGGCAAAGTGGGCATTGGTTGCTCCTTTCTAGCCATTCAACAATGCATTCCCCATGAAACGCATGAGCACAGGGCATGCATGTTAGCTTTGATCCAATCTCAAACTCGCCCAAGCATATCGCACAATCTTTACCTGCATCAACACCATGACCAAGAAACTCAATCTTATCTAGGGCTTCAACAGATGATCTTTTTGCTGGCACAATCCTAAATATAATCTCTTCTTCAAGATCTTCGAAGGGCTCTTCTAGCTCATAATCGAAATCAAAGTCCTCGTAAGGGATGGATGATGTGACACGAACATCCAAAGTTATCGGCCAAACTAGCTTTCCCATTCGCACATCCAACCTAGCCAATGAACAAGCTAAAGAAGATATCTCTGTCTTCAAAAGGTTGAAAACACTATAGGGAATGTTTATGCCAAAAAGCAAATCCTGCACAATGAGTAGAGATACAAACTCTGATGTCAAGAAAAAAGGATTCACGTACGAAGTCTTTATGATCATTGGCCCAGGAACTTCTTGCAAAACCATTGGGGATTCATCTTCATAATCTGAAAACATAACCCAGTGAAACATAAAACTCAACCGTAGTTTTAGAGAAAACTTGACCGATTCATTTGGTTGTTGGCGATGACATCCATGATAGGACACAGAGTAGTTTGAAAGGGCAGACATGATTGAAGCAAGAGGAGGATGAGGGCGACAAACAATTTATTTCTTGCAAATGGCAAAAGAAATATCGAATCTAGTTTATTTAATGCCACCGAACATGCTCATGCATTACGCGTGTCACATATTTACCTTTAAACTTTTTAGGAAACTTTTTTTGAATGGAAGTATTTCATTAACCTCGAAGGATTACGCCGAATAAGAACAACCCTTTACTTTTGTTCGATATGCCTCGATTTTTGTGAAACTCATGATGTTATATAATTTGACGACAAATAAAAGATTTTGTATACATTTTTTGTGCGTATGTAATATTAAGAATAATGTTTTTTTGACACCAAATGGGCGCCCTTTATTGTGACCTTGATTGTTTCATCGATGTAAATCTAAAGGACTCCCTATAAGTGAGTGCCAAATTGACATATCTAGTTGGAGTCAATATAGCAAGACTCTACTATTAATGCTAAATTACTTTATTTTCATAACATACATATAAAAATACAATTATTTATAACGACGATAAAAGCAAAGTGTTCTTTAACTAGCTTTTAATGAGAACGCGAGAGATAAGAACGGTTCAAATATCTTCCTTACTCATAGATAAGAACAAACCTTAAAAAAAAGATTGAAAGTTTCAGTAAGTTGAATAGCGAGGGTGCCAAAAAAAAGGAAATACTTAATGCGGAAAGTTGACGTTAATAAAAACTAATTTTAGCGATCATTTATTCATTTATATGTCTGGATTTTACTAGGTTTTTAGTATTGTTTAGAGTTCAATTTTGAGTGTTTTTAATTGTGTGTAAAAGTGCTATTATTTTGGAATTGCATGATTTTTATTTTGTTTATACTACTCTTGATCCACTGTTAGATATCAATAATTCATGTTGTTATCACATTGATTCTTTGTTTATTAGTGGATATGTAATAGGTAGACGAATATCACTTACCGATCAAGTTGGAGCCCTCACTCCTATTAACATTTTAGGTAGCTCGCCAGTACTTTCGTGAAGGGAAAAGAGATGATCTAGGTGTTTAGTTATCTTCATCGATGTAATGAGACACTTCTTTTGTTGTATGTACTGTTTTGAGATACAACTTTGTATAAAATAGGAATTGGCGATAGACACTTTTATAACTATTGTATTTCAGTTTTACTGTATATCAAGTTACAAAATCGAGAGTTTTGTTTTTCGTTGGGTTTTATTATTGTTTATTTGATTTTCACGATATACATGGTGCGTTTGGCTAGTAACGAAGACATGCTTCTAGCATTAATTTAATCCGTCCTAATAAAGGATGGTTAAGTTAGTGCTTCAGGCTAGGTAATGCCCTAATCGGGATAGGGATCGCTACAGTTTGATATCATAAACTTACTGACTTTTAGTATGTTCTAGAGTCGAGGTATAACATAAGACATAATAAATGATTTTATCAAAGATTATGTGATAATTGTTATCAAGAATTGGTTTTAAAGCATGTTGTTAATTCATGTATATTGATACATCGCATGACATCATTCAATGATAGTATTCATGTTTAGAATATTTTGAGTAACATATATTTTATATTGAGCGATGTGAATTTTGTATGATCATTGTAGAATTCATGTTTAGGTTAATATTATTCTGATCTTGAACACATATTTCATTTTGTTCAATAATTATGTATGTCTCCATGATAGAGATCATGATTAGATTAATATGATTTTGATGTTGAATGCAAGATTAATATCTCAAAATTAATTTTGACCATATATCTCATTGTAGTAATTCGTTAGTATGTTCCTACAAGATAAAAGATAGACTTGTAATTGGATTAGAATTACAAATCCTAAAAGATAGGTGAGATATAAAACAAATCTTAATTGGATTAGGATTCAAAGCATATTAAATTCTAATTGGATTAGGATAAAATATTAAATTAATGGTTGCTCCGAGATAATTAAAAATGTTTTAATTAATATTTTTGGAATTAAAATAAGGGGCCGTTTTGGTTGATTGGATTGACTAAAATTATGAGAAGTTTTAGGAAATTATGAATTTTCAGAATTGAAATTGTTGTCTTAAAAAAATGGGGGCGATGATCGACTAGTGGGACAGCCGTTAACTATTCGTAATGTTCAAAATCCGTACAATAGTCAATATTTGTATGATTTCCTAACTTTTTAGTGATTATTCATGCATTGTAATATATAATATGTATCTTATTTAATTATGATCACTATAACAAACAAAATCCCCTCTTTCAAATTTTAAGTCAAGTGTCATCCACTTTCAAACACTTGTTAATGCTTCGATCACATCAATATGGGTCTGCTTTCGCAGAGTGTGTTGTGTTATCTTGGTGAGGCAAGTTGAGTAATGGTTACTCTATTATTTGAAATGGTTAGACTTGATAAAGCTATCAAAACGATTTTGGGCTTTACGCACTCGATGGGATAAAACATGCTAAGACATAAGATTTCATAATCTCATAAAATAACTAAAAGTTATATATGATGTAATTGGTAATTGGTGCCTACCTAAATAGCCTAATTCCAAGTGTCATGCCTTAACTATCTTGGAATTAGGTGAAACATGGATTTTAGTCCCTTAAATTAACATAGCATTTTTAAGAAGGGTTGTTAATTTAATGGGAGTTTATTATTTTATACGAAAATGAATTTTTGCATAATCTTTGGTGTAGATCTATGGCCTCTTCAAATCACACTAATCCCTTGTCACTATGATCCATCCATGAGAAGGATAAGTTGTTTGGGAAAACTTTCTCGACTGGTTCAGAAACTTGAGAATTGTTCTTAAGCATGAATGCAAGTTGTATGTCCTTGATGATCCTATTCCTCTAGAACCACCAGCCAATGCTTTAAGAGCCGTAAAGGATGCACATGCTAAGCATGTCGATGACTCAATTGCATGCATTATGTTGGCAACCATAGTTTCTAAACATCAAAAGGACATGAATCACATGGAAGCTTAAGACGTGGCTACGATGCTTAAAGAAATGTTCCAACAGCAGGCTAGGCAAGAAAGGTTCGAGACAATTACGAACCTTCATTCATGCAAAGTGGCTGAGGGTGCGTCAGTTAGTCCTCACATTCTAAAAATGAAAGGCTATATTGATCATCTTGACATACTTAGATTTCCCAAAAGCCAAAAGTTGGCAATGGATTTAATCCTGAATTCTTTGCCTGATAGTTAGTCATAATTTGTAATGAACTATAACATGAATAACGTGGAGAAGTCTATCTTAGAGTTGCATTTAATTCTTAAAACCACTGAGCACAATGACAAAAAACTCATTACTAGTTGTTGATGGTTCATAAAGCAAAGGATTTGAAAAAAAAGGGCAAAGGCAAGGCTAAAGTTACCAAGGATGTTGTGACTATCACAAAGCCTATGGAACAATTCAAGCCCCATGCTGCTTCTATTTCACACTCCAACAAGGAAAAGGAAAAAGATGGAAATTTTCATTTTTGTCATGCACCTAGACATTGGTTCAGAAATTGCAAGCTATATCTTGAAGATCTAAAGAAAAAAAAGAGTAGTGCGACTACTGCTTCAGATATTTACGTTATTGAAGTCAACTTGTTTATTAGTAATTTTTGGGTATTGGATACCGAATGTGGATCTCAAATTTGTATTAATGTGCATGGTCTCACCAAAAGTAGAAAGCTGAAGAAAGGAGAAGTCATCTTATGAGTTGCAAATGGAGCAAAGGTTGCTGCGCTGGCTGTAGGATGCTATGAGTTAATTTTTCTTAGAGGACTTATTTTAACTTTAAATCAATGTTATTATGTCCCTGCCTTAAGCAGAAACATCATTTCTGTTTCAGGTTTGGATTTGGATGGTTTTAATTTCATTATTGCGAATAATAAATGCTCCATTTCTCATAGAGACATTTTCTATACGAATGTTGATTTATGTGATGATCCTTATATTCTAAACATGAAGAGATCCATAGATACTCCATTTTTTTACGTAAATACAAAGAGATTCAAGTCAAATGATTTAAATCAAACCTACCTTTGGCATTGTGGCCTTGGCCACATTAATGAGAAATACATTTCTAAACTCCATAAAGATGAAATTTTAGATTCATTTGATTTTGAATCAAATGAAACATGTGAATCTTGTTTACTAGGCAAGATGATAAAGAATCCCTTTACTAGACACAGTGAAAGAGCAAGTGATTTATTAGGTCTAATACATACTGATGTATGCGGTCTTATAAAGGCAATGGCGAGAGATGGTTATTAATATTTCATTACATTCACTAATGATCTCAGTTGATATGGTTTCGTATATCACATGAAACATAAAGGTGAATCTTTTGAGATGTTTCGAGCATTTCATAATGAAGTGCAAAATCAACTTGGTAAAACTATTAAAGCACTTCGATCAGATCAATGTGGTGAATATTTAAGCCAAGAGTTTGATGATCATCTTAGAAACTATGAGATTGTCTCATAGTTAACTCCCCCAACAACTCCACAATAGAATGGTGTTTTTGATAGGAGAAATCAGACTTTATGGATATGGTTCGATCTATGATGAGTCAAGCAGATCTTCCTATTTTTTGGGGTTATACCTTATAAACAACAACGTTTACACTAAATCATATTCATGCTAAAGCGGTTAATAAAACACCACATAAGAGTGGTTAGGGAAAAGACCAAGTTTGTCTTTCCTTAAGATTTGGGGGCTGTGAGGTTTTTGTACGATGAAAAATCTCAAAAAAAATATCAGCCAATTCTACCAAGTATGTATTTGTTGGTTATCCTAAAGAAACTAGAAGATACTACTTTTATAATCCCATTGAGAACAAAATATTTGTTGCTTAGAATTGTGTCTTTATGGAAAAAAAATTATTTCAAAAGACAACAGTGGGAATAAATTATGTCGTAAGAAATTCAAGAACTACAAATAAACACACAACCGCTAATGGGAGATCAACTAAGTTTTGAACTAATTGATCCTCCACAGGTATCAGAAGGCTCTCATATGTTTGACAGGGTAAGATGTCAACCTTATAGATTTGGGTTTTTTATTATTGATAGTATTAAGATGTTGCTTGTGGATCAAAATGAACCTATTACTTATCAAGAGGCTATTTCTAGCCCTGAGGCACATAAAAGGCTTAGTGCCATGAATTCTGAGATGCAATCCATGTATGACAACTATGTTTAGAACCTAGTTGATTTTCCTGAAGGTGGTAAGACCATTGGATGTAAGTGGGTTTTCAAGAAGAAAATTGACATGGATGGAAATGTGCATACTAATATAGCACGGCTAGTAGCGAAAGCTTTCAAACAGACTAAAGGTGTTGATTATGATGAAACTTTTTCTCTTGTATCTATGATTAAATCCTTTAGAATTCTAATTTCCATAGCCGCATATTATGACTATGAGATATGGTAAATGGATGTCACAACATCTTTTCTAAATGGAAAGTTACTTTAGGACATGTACATGATAAAGCCTGAAGGGTTTGTTCATTCTGAGACGTCTAGGGGTGCAAGCTTTAAAGATCTATTTATGGATTAAAACAAGCTTCTCGGAGTTCGAATATTTGTTTTGATAAAGCAATTAAGGAATTTGGTTTCATTAAAAATGAAGATGAGCCTTATGTATACAAGAAGGTCAGTAGGAGCGTGGTTGTTTTCCTAGTGTTGTATGTTGATGGTTGATGTTATATTACTCATTGGAAATGACATCCCAACTTTGTTGAGTGTCAGGTCTTGGTTAAATAAGTGTTTCTCAATGAAGGACTTAGGAGATGCAGCCTACATTTTTGGGATTCAGATCTATAAGGATAGATCTAAAAGGTTGATCGGTCTATGTCTGAGTGCTTATATTGATAAGGTACTAAATCGGTTCAATAAGAAAGACTCTAAAAGAGGGTAATTGCCAAGGTCACATGGTATAAGTCTCATCAAGGCTTAATGTCCAAAGACTAATGATGAGCGAAAGCGCATGAATATGATTCCTTATGCATCGGCTATTGGATCTACCATGTATGTCATGTTATGCACTAGACCTGATGTATCATATGCTTTGAGTGCAATAATCAGATATCAGTCTGATCCTAATGAGAGTCACTGGATATCAGTAAAGAACATTTTTAAGTACTTGAGAAGGACTAAAGAAGTGTTCTTAGTCTATGGATGCTTGGAAGATGAGCCTATTGTAGGTTGTTATACAGATGCAAGTTTTCAAACTGATATAAATGACTTCAGATCTCAGTCTGGATATGTGTTTAGATTGAATGGAGGCATAATGAGCTGGAAAAGTTCAAAGCAAGAAACTATTGCAGATTATACAATATAAGCTAAGGTGGTAGTTTGGATAAAAAATTTATCTCGGAACTTATAGTGGTTCCGAGTATAGCTAACCCATTTGCTTGTATTATGACCACAACGGGGCGATAGCACATGCCAAAGAACCAAGATCACACCACCAATTTAAACATATACTTTGACATTTTCATCTCATTCGAGAAATCATTGCGAGGGGAGACGCGAAGATTTGCAGAGTTCCTACAAAAGACAATGTTGCAGTTCCTTTGCCAAAGGCTCTTCCATAAGCGAAACATGATGGTCATGTTAGGTAATTAGGTATTAGATACATGAATGATTGGCCTTAGTGCAAGTGGAAGATGTAAGGGTATGTGTCCAAGGTTAATCTACAAATATTATTTATCTTATAATTTTAGTTAATAAAGTAGAGGTTTTATTTGCTATTTTATTATAAGTGATTTCATGTTTACCTTATAGTAAGATCAATGGGTATTTGTTGAAATATCCTAAATGTCCCTAGTCTGTCAATATAATAGGAATTATAGTGAATTAAGACTAGTGTGAATCTTGATTATTGGTCATGTGATGATCATGCGTATAGGGATATGAATCAAGATCATGAGTACTTATTAGGGAATAAGATACTGGGCCGACTCGGTATGAGAACACCATATCGATTATGTCATAGGTGCTACCATGATACGTATATCATTTAGTCATTTGACTTGAAATTACAATAGACTTCAATATTAGGACCATGATAATTTGACATAATTATGTGTTGTCTTTAATCGGATAATAAAAAAGACAGTAATTGGTTGCCATGTGAATAATATGTGAAGGTGTGTAATCAAGATGAAATTTTTCACTCTCATATAGAGAGATATCAGTGGATCCCTTGACAAGATAGACCGATAATGACCAAGTCAATGTGAATTGATATGATCAATGTCACTTAGGTATTTCTCAATTTACCTAAAGATCAAGACTAGTACAATTGAACATTAAAGGTGTCTTTTCATACCTTATGTTTAATCAAAGGATATCACATAGCAAAAAGATATCATATACATTATTAATTAGGTTGTATCGATGTTGATATTCATGCTACTTGGGTAGCCATAATGCATTGCTACAGACCGCTTATGACTTGTGTACTAAAATGGTTTTTCGTTCATTGCCAATGTCACATGAAACTATTGGGTCGCATACAAAGAATGACTTTGCACAATTTCAATTGGTCTAGAGTAATGAAGTTTATATGTTAAAATTCATGACATAAAAGCCCTTATAATTTGTTATATGATAACTTATTTATAAGGCGTATCTATAATTTGTTTAAACTGCCTAAATACAATAGTTATATTACGAATAAGATTTTAAATGAGGGCTTATCTAAATATATAAATAAATGCCTAAAAAAGAAACCAGATTTTCGTTTTACAATTTTTGAGTTCTCTGGATTTAGGGTGAGAAAGAAAAAATGTTTTCAATCTCTCTTGGGGCTAACACTCCAAATTGTGATCATCGTTCATGTATGAATTTCTGATAGAGGACGCTTATTTGAACGTCTTGAAAATCAAACAATCAAACGGAAATCACGGAATAAGGTATGATTTACTTTCATAGATTTAGTTTAATGAGACTTATTTTCGATCCTGTTGCGGTTTTTCAAAATTTGTTTTAAATTTTTCACTGCGTATGAACCCATAAAACCCAACATGCTCATCATTCTATTTTTGGTGAAAATCCGGTAAACCAAAATACTAGTTTATTCTTGTAACAAAATAATTTACTATCCTCCCCCGAACTCAAGACTCGGTCTTGCTTTCACTTCCATATGCATTAGTGTAAACTCTCACCAAGATATCGCAACCCTCTCACTAGGAACATTCTCTAAGCCTAGATGGTTATAGTCCTTAGTCAACAATTCCTTGTTCTTAGCCGTAATGATATCGAAGTTCCTAGGACCGTCAATATCTCCTCCTCTAATTCTTCCACTTCCTCCCCTTCCTTTACATAGTTATCCTTATTATTATAGCTAAATGAAGGTGGGGTAGGTTCTTATTATGATATAATCCTAGTTGTGTTAAAAGAGATTGACGTTGGTTGGATTTCGGAAACTTGGATTTACTCTTTGATTTCTCTACTAATTTCTCCTTCACTTTCTTGAACCTCTACCATTTCCACCTCTGGCCATTTGGACAAGTACAAGTAATAGAGTGAACCTGTAAAACCATTTAAAATGAAATTTTTCGAAGAAGCATTCAATAAAATTCAACTTCTCTACCAAAAAGGAGAAATTCATTGGAAAAGTCATTTATAAATTAAGAGTTTACAATTTATATGAAAGTTATCTAAAAAACATCATTGACAAAAAAAAATAGTTATACGTAATTCAAAATTTGTCGATATATACAAACAAAAACCCCAAAACTCATTTGGAAGTTAGTATTAAATTAGTTTGCGTATAAAATCTGATGAATTCCACATATATGAAAAATAGTTCAAAGATTTGGTAGCGATAAACAAATCATCATATAACTCCCATACTAGTATTGTAATAGAAATTATTCGATATCAAAACCATTTTAGAGTAAGAGTTTCGAAATTGAGCTTCTAACCTAAAAACAATCCAAAATCAATGAAAAATAAAAAAATTAATCCATAAGATATTAGGGTTTTCATTGATTACCTTCTTGAAAGTGATTCTTTCAAGTATGGAACTCAAAACGTTTCTCTATAACACTCCTCAAAGTTCCAATTCGAACTCCATTGATCAAGCTCTAGGTGGCTTTACACTCTCAAAACTCATAAATTTGTGGGCGGAATGTGTGAAGAATGAGGTGGGAATCACTTAAATATACAAAAATAACTCTTTGAAAGGTTAAATCTAGTCAAAATTTGATTTCTAGTTCCGAAGGTTGTAATGGTTTGTATGCGTGAAATGATTAATTGTGGCGATTTGTGGTTCCTATTTTTAAAAACTCGAATTTGTTCTCAACAAATTAGGGTTTAAGTGGATTCGCTAGGAAATCACTAAAACTAAGCCTGAGTGGCTCAACAATTTGTTCAGCGAATTCTAGTTATAAGTTTGAATTGGTGAGTAATCACCGACTCAAAATTACACTGAAAAATTTGTACACTGCTGCCGATTTTCTCAGAGATTTTTAGTACAAACTAGAATCGCTGGGAAATCGACGGCCTATTTTTATTATTTTTCCAATTAAATTGGTTTTCCATTTATTTATCATATATATATATATATATCCAATGAAAAAGTAGACTTATTCAAAATCTTCGGAATTTAACTATGATATGCATTAAATGATAAATTCATTACTATAAATAACTAATTAACATAAGACTAATGCATAAAAATAATATAATATGAAAATAAATTGGCTCTATAAACCCCATTACATGAAATTATTCTGGAATTAAATTTCTAAAATAACCCTATTTCGAGAGAATTGAAAAACAACTAACTAATCTTAATACTGAAACTAAATTTAAAGATAGAGTATAAACTGCCTCGCATAATGCGCGTTTGTTTATTGTCGCTGGCTCGACTGAACCACGCAATTCTGAACATGTTCTATGAACTTAACTATAGGATTATCCACTCTTATGTCATTTTAGAAAGTGATTGTTCGGCTATGCACTCGAAATGAGATTGTATTGTTTAGAGAATCTATGACAACTCACGAAATGGCTAAGAAAGATCGTCCTAAGATCAACGAAGGATATTCATTGATGAAGTGTGGCATAACCCAAAAGTATATGGGAATAATGTACTTGTCGATATGGACTGGTACATTAGTAACCACACCTATTGGTTTTACTGAATAACCATTTGGTAGGGTAGCTTTTTTGAAGAGAGTACATCGAATTCTAGTTAAGTTTGAAGAAACAATAAATTGGCATGTAGTTTGCTCTAAGACCCATATAAAAATATGTTAAAAGTACCAAGCCCATTTGACCATTATATTTATATATATATATATCTCATGGATCATCGAGCTTGACAATTACTGGATTTTTTTCTTTTTCTTATTTTTCATGGATTTAAATTTATCAATATTATTATTCTTCTCAACATTGTTCTGTTGCTTGACCCTCTATTCTTGGGTTATTGTCTTTTGATTTGAAGTATCTTCAATTTCCTTATTTTTGGTCAAAGCATTTTCATCTTCCATTGTTACGGCATTAATAGCATATACTTCAACTTCATGATAAAGATTCATTATTATTAATTTGTTCATTATCAAATTCATCAGAATTTCCATAGATATCTTCATCATTGAAATGGAAAGTGACAATCTTTTTTTCAAATTCCATATACATTGGTCCTTCAAAGATATCTAACATTATTTTAACTTTTTTAATTAATGGTCTTCCTAAAATTGTAGGTTGGGGCTTAGATGATATTGAGTCTCCCATTTCCATGACATAAAAGTCAGCTGGAAATACCTAAGTTATTTACTTTGACTAGCACATCTTCCAGTAAACCATAAGTTTAATAACGGTGTTGTCAGCTAAGGTAAGACTAATAGGTCTATTGCTCAATGAACCTCGTTTTAATGACAAATATAGTTTAAGTGACATAACATTTATTGATGCTTCAAGATTACACATAGCAAAATCTATTCAAGAAGTTCCTATTGTGATAAGAATTCCAAACATTCATTGACTGGAACATTTCTCGGGTATTTTCTTTTTAATTAAAGCAAGTTTTTTGTCCTAAGTTTTCATTAGATTCTTCTAAAAGTTTATCCTTTGATTTAGTGAATTCTTTCACAACCTCATCATAATTAGAAAATTGAATACTTGATTCCATCAATGGTTTATTGATCGATATTTTCCTAAACACTTCAAGAATTTCTTCATTATTTTCTTCCTCCCTAACATCAACTAATCGTTGTGGAACGGTAGAATATGAACACATATTTCATTCAAATTATCAGAAATCTTATCATTTTAATACTTATCAATTAATTCAGACTTTTGTAAAGATTTTTCATAAGCTTCAACTCTAGCTAACTACCATATGTATAGCCTTCCTAGAAAAGATGTATATTTCAATTGTTCATCCATTCATTCTCTAGTAGGAATGACGTTAGCCACCATTTCTTTTCTTCTTCAATAGTTTTATGGACCTTTTTTATTATTCTATTTGAGTATTTTCCCAGTTATGGGTTTGTTTTCTTATCACTGAATAAAACATTAACTTGTGCTTGATTAGTAGGAAATATTAGCTCGAGTATGTGATTTAGATTGATTACTCTGCTGAGTACTTAACCTATAAATTTTAAATTCATTTAACTTAACCGATTTTTCGTTTCATTAATCGTAGTATCAGTCTTAATTTGATTTTGAGAAATTTGAGTATAGTTTTGATGAATTTGACTCATAAAGTTATGTAGAATTTGCTCTAAATTTGGATTCATAGGTTGAGTACTTTGTTTAGGCTACTGATTAGGTGTAGATTGCATCCGAGCCTTTGGTCTATAGTATTATAATTTCGATTTTGAAAACCATAACTATGATTTTGATTCGGTCTTCTAGGATAATAAATGTTATTACTATATTGATTTTTTAGGGGACTAAAAAATTGATTCATCATTACGTTAACCTCTTTAATATTTTCTTCACGTAAACTAGGACATGCATCTATAAGATGTGTAACCTCATTAAAGATCCAAAAGCCTTAACTTAATTAGATATATCATTAACTAACAGCGTAACCATCATAAATAGTTCATCAATTTTATTATCAGACGCATGATTTCTTTTACTATCCACTTCATAGAGTTTTGTTCTTGAATATTCAATCTTTTTCATCATATTGTCTAGATTGTTTTGCCATTTTATTAATTGTTTCTATTGTAAAAGTAGGTGTTGTGTCAAATAAAGATCCACCACATATTGTGTCTAATAACATTTGTTCAAAATGATTGAGTCCTTCATAAAAATATTCTAATAAAGCACTTTTAGTATATATATGTTGTGGACAAGAAGAAATTATTTTTTGGAATGTACCCCTAAATTCATTAAAGTTCTCATCGTCATTCATATTTACGATTGTGATTTTTTTTATGGCAACTAATTTTTCTAGTAGGCATATATTTATCTCGGAAAGCTTCTAACAATTGATTCCATGTATTTATTGATTCTTATGAGAGATAGAACAATAAATCTTATGCTTGATCTTTCAATGCAAAAGGGAAAGACTTAAGATTTACTTGTTCTAAAGTACATTCTTTCAGTTTTATCCCATTAACTTTATGTTGATACTCCCTCATAAATTTATGTGGGTTTTCATTGGCTTTACCATAGAAGTTAGGTAAGGCACTAATAAATCCATATCTAAATTCAAATTCAGGAAATCCATCGGGGTATATTATCCACATAGGCTCGTATGTCGTAACACTTTGATTTGCTTATTTTAAAGTGAGTTCTCTATTATTGATATTATTATAAATAACTTTATTATCATTGTTATTATTAATGAAATTGTCGTTATTATCATTATTGTTATTTTCCATCCTATTAACTAAACTTTTTCTAAGTTGTTATTTTCTTGAACTCCGATTAAAAGTTCTATCAATTACTGGGTCAAAATTGATGTAAAGATCTTTTTAAATTAACACAACAAAGTTTGTAGAACATATAATGTCTAAAATCCTTAGAAATGATTTAAAAATCCCCAACAACGGTGCTAAAAATTGAAACATATCGAGCGTGCACAATAGTTTCTCATATTTTCTTATTATTCGTAATAGTGGTAAATTGAATATTATCTCCACAAGGATTTTTCAAATCTCAAAGGAAAGTGTTTTTTTCAATTTTTATTAATTTAGTTAATCTAATGAAACAAGAATTAAAATACTAAATAACTAAACTCTATAAACACTAACTTAATCAACCAAATTAATTGAATTAATTCAAACAATTAACTCAAACAATTAACTCAAACAAAATTAAACAATACTCAAATTTAATATAATTCAAATATCTTAAACAAACATCAAAATAAACCCCTACTTAAAATGTAATATACTTGGATTGCTCTCAAACACTAGAATATAACATCAATTCATAATATATTTATAATCATAATACATGAAATCTTAGAATCATTAAATCCTAATTTATAATAGGTTGATATCCTTTAGCCAGCCACCGATTTTCCTAAATTTAATATAAACGTCAAATTCTTATCATTGTAAATCTACCCATTGGATAAAATGTAAAACTATAGAAATACGATAACATTACACTCAATGAAAATCATGCCTAATTTTAGCCAATATTAATTGAAGTTGCATAGTAAACAACTTAGGACACAATCAACTGAAATATCCACTCGGAAAAAGCCCTATAGATTAATCTCAGTTTACTTCTATAATTATTGTCAATAACTATATACATAGATTTAGAATTAAAATACCACAATACACATTAGCAACTATGCATGCAATATTAATCATCTTTGGTTGTAATATGCACAAACTTGTTAAATTCGTGATTGGCGTGTATGAATAGATTTAAAACATTAAGTTTTTTGATTCCATAATCATAACTATGTAGCAATCCAAAGTATATACACGTCTAGGGTTTGTTTAGATTTTTAGATTACTTACTCATGCTGGAAATAAACATTACAAATAGATAATTAAAAGACATAATGAATAAATAAATAAATACCTTAAAATAAATAAAAGCTCCAATGTGCTTCAAACATCAACTAGAAATGTAGAATAGGCAACATAAATAATGGAGAAAAAATGGAAAGAGAATTATTTTGTAGCTCTCTGATCTTTTATATGGTCTCCCTACGTATACATATCTTAAAGAAACTCAAATTCTTCATATTTATCTAAAAAATCCATAATTGACCTGAACTATTTGTTAGCTATTCCTAAGTTGTACACAAGTCACTAAGTCAATCTTTGGATTTGGCTTTCTATGCTCCACTGATGCAGCTGGTGATTTCAAGTATATTCTCCAATTCGTTTTGGATTCGCTGGCATTTTCCTGTTGCCAATTCAGGTGGCGATTCCTAGTGTAATTATAAATCACTGGCTAATCGCTGGACTTTTTCTCCAATTCACTGTTTTGCTCTTCGTCCTCTTTTTCTTCTCTTTCTTTATTTTACTATTTAAATCCTTAAACCACAAAAACAAGGGAACACCTAGTGTAATATCATCATTTATATACAAAATCAACCTAAATTACATTATGAAACATGTCTAATTATTGACTTGTCACCACATACATACGAAAACCAAAAAAACTGGAGAGAATACTCACCAATGCATGATAAAGAAGATGAATGAGCTTCTTTCTCTCCCACTTTGTGAGGTTGAAAGATGATGGTGAGAGTGATTTTGATGGTAGCAACGACATCAAAGTGAAGGTGATGTCGGTGTGAAAAACAATAAGGGCGACGAAGAGGAAGTGAAAATGATGAAGGCAATAAGGATGAGGATGATAATGATATGATTAATCTCATTTTATCAATTAATCAATCACACCACATCTCATGCTTCCAAATATAGCCACCACATGCCTCATATTTATCATCAAATCATATACTATCTTGAGTCGAGTCCAATGATATGTAGCTTAAATTGACACGATTGCCTACATGACATGAATTGTGACAAACCAAGTATCTCGAGGTTGATCCAACATTTCATTTATTCAACAAATTTGATTTTTAAACTACAGGTTATATTAATTCCATTTAAATCAAATAACTTGTTAATTAATTAAACACGTCATGCTAATGCCAAACATCATGCAAACGTACACACATACATTAATCAAGGTACAACGAACTTAACTATGACCCTAAGTTGAGCTAAACATGATCCTAAGGTAATAGGTCGTTACACATGTAGTTAGATCTAACATAATCTCTGGCCCTATCAACACCTTATCACCAACCTCTTCTCAACACAGCGGAGACCTACAAGGGCTCCCATAAATTGCCCTAAATGATGCCATCCTAATACTTACTTGAAAATTGTTATTGTATGCAAACTCATATAATGGTTAGTAATCCTTCAAACTTCCAACAAAAATCTTACACACATGCTCTAAACATATTTTCAAAACCCTAGATAACTCTCTTAGTCTAACCATTTGATTGAGGATTAAATATAGTGTTGAGATTAAGCTTGGCTCCAATCATTATTTGTTAACCCTTCATAAACTTAGAAGTAAATTGTGGATCTCAATCTAAAAAATAGACATTGAGACACCATGTAGCCTCATGATCTCATCAAGATATTTCCCGCTTAGCTTGTCTATTAAATTTCCCATAAAAATTGGAATCAAATGTGCTAACTTTGTCAAACGATATATGATATCCCAAATTGCATCATGCTTTTCATTTGTATTCAACAATCCGATCACAAAATCTATGGTATGTGTTCCCACTTCCACTAAAAATAGGTAATGGTTGCAACATCCCCTTAGGTTTCTGATGATCCACTTTCACTTCCTTACAAGTTACACAATCCTGGATATACCTCGCAATAGCCACTTTCATCCCTAGCCACCAATACATTTGTTTAGTATCATGGTACATCTTGGTCTTTCCTAGATGAATAGTACAATGAAATCGATGAGACTTCTGAGGTAAATATTTTCGTAATGTGCATGTGAAAGAATCCATAGCCAATCTTTAAACATTAATGTTTTTTCTACCGAGAGCTTCCAATATGGAAACTCTTCATAGTCAACCTGTGAATAATACGTTTACATACTCTGAATTACCATTTTGATAGTCTATAATTTAGGAAACAACCTCTGGCTCTGGTCTCATCACTGAAGCTTATTCGAGTACTTTATGCACCTTTGTCATCATTATGCCTACATCTTTTATTTCTTTCCTTACACGAGTTAGAGCATCAACCATGACATTTGCTTTCCTCAAGTGATATTCGAAAGTGATGTCAAAATCTTTCAAGAATTCGAGGCAACACCTTTGTTGCATATTTAGGTCACTTTGGGTAAACAAATACTTTAAACTCTTGTTATCAAAGAACATATTGAACTTTTTGCCTTACAAGTAATGCCTCCACAACTTCAAAGCGAACACAACTTTCGCTAACTCCAAATCACGAGTTGTGTAGTTTTTTTTCATACACCTTCAACTGCCTAGAAGCAAAAGCTAAAACTTTCCCTTTTTACATCAACCTACATCCTAACTCAATCTTCATGGCATCATTGTAAAAAACTCATTCCTTTCCTATTTCTAGATGTACCAAGATAGGTGCCGCAATCAACTTATCTCATAGTTCTTTGAAAGAACTCTTTCATTCTTTTATCTTTTCAAATTCCACATTTTTTGAGTTTGCTTTGCTATTGGTGTCGCAATCTTTTAGAAGTCCTTCATGAACCTTTGATAATAACTTGATAGTCCTAGAAAAATTCTAATTTTCATATATGTGGAGGTTGTGGCTAATTTGTGATAACATCAACTTTAGTTGGACCCATAGAAATCCCATCCCCATTCACCACGTAACCTAGACGTTTCACTTAAAAACCCAAAACTCGCACTTGTTGTACTTAACATATAGTTGGTGATCCTTTAAAGTTTGCAAGGTCACTCTAAGATGTCTCTTGTGCTCTTCTTGGGTCTTTGAAAAGATCATGATATCATTAATGAAGACATTGATGAAGTTGTCAAGGTAAGGCTTGAAGACTCCATGCATAACGCCTATGAACACTACTAACACATTTATAAGTTGAAATGATATCACAATGAACTCATAATGTCCATATCTCATACTAAAGGAGATCTTCTTGATGTCCTCTTCGCTTATTCTCAACTGGTAGTACCATGGCCTTAAGTCTATCATTGAAAAAAACTTTTCTCCACATAATTAATTAAATAGGTCATCAATCCTAAGGATTGGGCATTTGTTCCTAATGGTCACATGATTCAACTGGTGATAATTGATGCACATCCGCAAGCTACCATCATTCTTCTTAACAAATAAGATAGGCACTCCCCAAGGTAACATACTCGAGCGTATGAAACTTTTATTAACTAACTCCTCCAATTAAGTCTTCAACTTAGCTAACACCTTGGGTGTCGTTCTATATGGTTGTTGAGATATAGGTTTAGTTCCAAGAATGAGGTTAATGACAAACTCAACTTCTCGAGATTGCGGGATTCCAGTTACATATATGGGAAAAACTTTTGGTAATTCACTAACCACATGAATTTATTTAAGTTGAACTTCATGACCATCTTCCTCCATAACTGTCTAGCTCATTAGAAGTTTTTAACTCAATAACAATTGTTACCTTACCGCAGGTTGAACTCTTCTTGGTGCAACCTTTATATTTGAATGGTGGTAAGGAGGGAGAAGTGGGTGAGCGAAAAAAACTCAATAAAGCAAAAGTTTTTTTACCTTTAAGTTTCCAAGTAATACCTAATGCAAAATACTTAGCATGAACAAGGTTATTGATAAAATCCTAATATCATTTCGGGCATGAAAAGATAATATAAATGAGCATAATATAGAATGCAAGATTTCAGTAAACTAAAGCCCGAACAAGATACTTGAACAAGATAACAATAATGAAATGAATGCCATAAAGTCAACGAAGTGGACACTTCGATATAATCCATGTATGATGTGTCAGCTAACTAGCTTTAAGGTATCAACTATGATTACGCCTTATAGTTTGGTTTCCAATCATCATCATGATCTTGCCTACCATGTTTTGGCCCTCAAGGAATCATTTAAGAGCGGAGGGAGATCACAGGTGGCTATCGGCTCTCTAGTCCAACGTATCGTATACAATCATTGTATCCAAGCATATCAGTTCCACATGTATTAACAAAATAGAGAGCTTAAAGTACAAGATAAAGTGATACAACAAGGTATAATCCAATTTGATTCCAAACAAGATATCAACCATTCACTACAATGAATCCTAGAATATTGATCATTTGTCGTGCGTGTCAAATATAACCCGTAAAAGGTTACCAATCCTACTGGGATGTAGTGGAGGTAAGCATGGGGTCAATCCATAAGATTATGTCAAACTAAGTTCAACAAACAAAAAAGTAAATATGGGGGGTATTTGAAAGTGTTTTATCCTTAAATTCTATGAAACAAGAAAATAAATAATTGAAAACTTAGAAATAGTAAAGCATACCTAAGTATAGGAATCCACAATCTACCCCTATATTATTTTCATGTCCTGCATCCTTAATTTTGAAAGATGGTTTTAAAATAGTTTCCCTAGAAATGCTATAGGTGTTGGCGTCACCAACACCCTAGTTCCGCTATTCTTGATAGATGGGGAAACCTATGATGACCCCTTCTCAAATTAGGGAACAACCTAGCCTAATCCCGTCATTAAGCCTTAATCTCGCCAGGTAGGACTTAATAACGAATTAGTCAGCCTTTCCAAAACTTTTCTCCTTACCAATTTGTTTTTTAAATAAGCATTTTATTTTTCTTTTGTCACTTTAACAATTCAAAGTTACTTAAAAGTTTAAAATTTTAAAGTTAATTTAGCTGAAGTCTTAACAATTTAGCGAAACTTTTTAATATAAATCCTAAATATGTGGAAAACCAGGAAACAAAAATCACATGCATCTATATACAACAAAATGGTGATGATAATATAACAACATTTATCTAGTCATGGTACCATCTCTCAACCCACATATACAACCCCAAAAGTATATAAAAACATATATAAGTCATACAATAAAACAAAAAACCTATAAATTGGACGTAGCAGTGCTCCGCTTGCTCAGTGGTAGTTGTCGATCTTCTCCTTGCCCCGGTGTGCAAATCGATGAATCTGCATCCATCATCATAAAAAAGACGGTGAGTACAGGAAAGTTGAAAGTAATGCCGAGAGACATTTGTCACATTTCCAAATCTACAACAAGTATCTTAAAACATAATAATAGCGACTATGATGAAAATAAATCATGCTATAATATACTCTAGTTAAAAAATATGCAATTGACAGGCTAAGCAATAATGATCCAGAGCGGGTCAGCTGCGAGTTACATTACATCAACCTTATTCCACTATTTAAGGAATAAACACTACCATGAATGCCTTCACATCCTAACAAATGCCCATCTCAACTAAAAATACTCACAAGGGCCCCTCACATGTGATTTATACTTGCCAACAACCCCGCGTCCCATACACTATTTGCTGCACAAGTTAGTATTAAGATCCCTACAACTCCAAAAGTCTAGTAACCTCGTGTGTCGCGTACATCTCTATCATATCATAGTCCTAGATACAAGAACTAATTTCGTAAAATAAGAAATTACATGATTTGGGAATCAAACAAATGTAATTGCACACCTAATGCACAAAGGAAAATAAATTACAATACCATCAAACACCTACCTAATAGCATGCTATTTCATTTGACCAAATATCTTAAAAATCGAGAATGACATAACACAAAATAAATTACGATACCATCAAACTCATACCTAAAAGCATGCTATTTAATTGACCAAATATCTCAACAATCAAGAATGACATAGCACATGATTTAGAGTCAATTAAACAATTTAACCAACAACCAATGATATGATAACAAACTTATGAAATGATATAGGAAACAAGCCATGGCATTTAGAGTACAATAACTAATTATGTCAAATTGACTGAAAAGGAACATCAAAAGAGGAATGAAATGTAAATAAATATTTCATATCATTTTACTTACAAATCCACACAAATTTCTTAGCTAATCCAATCCTCCCGACACCTTGTATCTTACCAATAACCTCTCGAGACTCCTCCCTGGTTTCCTGAGGTTAATTAGGGCGTTTTAAGATATCTTATTAGCTTTTTTTATTGTATATACATTATGTAGATTTATATAATATAATGCATATTTACATTATTTAAATACACATATAAACATATGAATAATTATATATATATAACTTAACCTTTTTTAATTATACTACTTTTTATTTTCTTGTGCATGTACACACAAACTTGATGGTGCTGGTCATCAGTGCACCATGGTGGCATAAAACCTCCATGGTTCTAGTTTAGCCTCACCGTCAGTGGTGCATCCCTATCGACACGACGCCCCCTCCCCGAAAATAGTGTACCGTCACCCGCGTACATAATTTCCAATTCTTGTTTGCAAACACATTTATTTTGAAAATTAGAGGTAAAACTCACCTCATTGCAAGTCTAAAATGAAGAAAATCATTAGAATTCATTTATTAAACTAAAGTATTAAGTGTAAGTATAATTACCTACTTGATGAACACCTATAACTTGATATACCACTTCCTAAATCAACTGAGCTTCACTCAATTCTCTTGCTGATCTCTGTGATTTTCTTCTCCAACTTACTTTTCTCCAAGTAAATGAATGAGAATGAAATGGTTTGCATTTTTGTCTCATGCATTATATATATTAGGATAAAGTCGATTGTAAGCCATTTATCTTAGTATACACATGTATCTGGAGACTAATCTAATGGCCTACACCTTGATAAAATTTCACTAACTCTCTACTAACTTTCTCTAACTAACACCAATTGAAACTAAATCGGTCTCTTGATGTGTCAACACGTATCTCAAGGATTATCATTGAGTAATGCTTTATCATGCTAATATTGGTTACAATTAATTTAAAATCAACTATAGCCATATTAAATTTAACCATTTCAACTACACTAAGCTTAAATAAACTTACAACATCACTCTCTTCCCTACTCCATGTTAGCAGGAATCTTGAGACGTATTCCACTCACGTTTGACATCTATACATAAATAGGAGTGACTTAGTAGTTTACACATATATAATACACTAGGCATACATCACAACATGTCTAATATAGGCCTTAGCCACCTCGCTTCGTTCAGCGCACGCATCTCGATGATGGATCGATGATCCTAATTAAGGAGTTAAATTAGAATTAGAAATTTAAGTCATGACAAAAATTTTCTCTAAATAATTCTCTTACTCTGCCATTCAATCTAGGGCAACCACTCTAAAGATTTAGCTTGTGAGCAACATTAGTAGCTCAGTGGAAACACCTACCCCTAGATAACCTTAAGCAACTACTCTCAAGAATTAACCGAGTTCTTGATGTTATTCACCTAGAACAACAAGTGTGTTAGGTTTATTGTTCTAGGTAATTGTCACGACCTAAATCTCTAACCTTGTTTTAATTCCTTAATCAGGATCATCGGCCCTTGACGTGGGACCTACACCATGATACGTGCATCGACCGAGGCACGTGGCCGAGGTATATCATATTTTTGTATTGAAGTGTGCCTAGTGTTTTGTATTTTGTAGACTTACTAAGTCAATTTGTACAGTTGTTGGCGTTGAGACGAGAGCGGGGACATGCCTCGAGTAGCGTGCGAAAGGGGAACCAAGTAGTTAGCTTTTTGGTAAGTCTTATTTAATACTAATATGAAATAAGAAATTACTTATAAGCCTATATAGTCAAGTAAATATTATGGAATATGTATTGAGTGACTAGCGACGCGGCGGTACGCGGATATAACGGTTCAGACGTGAAACCGGGCGTCTTAACGCCGGAAACACGGGCGTCTTAACGCCCGAAAACACGGGAGTCTTAACGCCCGGAAACACGGGCGAGTGTCTTAGCGATGTGACAATTAGGTGTCAACACACCTAACAACATCACACTTGTCACAACTATATCAACACTTGTCCCATTTTCCCACCACGTGCCACCACCCCACCAACCCACTTGCACTACACACACACACGCAAATGCTCACATACACACAAAACACACAGAAACAAACAAGGGAGCCGAGAGACCGAGAGGAAGAAAAAGGAAGAAGAGGAGAGAAGGAGGAGAAGAAGGAACGCCGGGAAGGAGAGGAGATGTCACGGTCGAGGTGAGTGTAAGTGGTCGTCGGTTGTGGGTTCCGACAGTTGGTGGTGGGGTGGCCGAGAGTGGGGTTCAGCCATGGAGGCCTAACCCCATGGCCGAACTGGGCCGAGGTGGAGATGGTAGGGGTGTCTCCCCTGCCATCGGTTCCACCGGGGTTGAGGTGGAGAGCAACCCCAACCCATCACCGAAATTAAAAAAAAAAACAAATTTTCCTCCCGATCAAACCAGAGGTTCGATCGGGGAAGAAGATGCCCGAGTGGGCCAACCCTTACCCAAACCCAAACATAATTTAAATAAAAAATGAAAAATGAGAAGAAAAATGAGGAAAAAACTTGGAAACAAATTATGGAAAAATTGGGAAAAATTAGGAAAAGATTTTATTTCGATATTTTGACCATTTCATGCCTAAAAAATGCTTTAAAGTGTAGGACTGAAATTGAAACTTAATTTAGTCCCACTATACTTGAACTAATGAGGCACCAAACTCAGGAACCTAAGAAAAGGGTACAAGAGAGCGAATACAAGATTTGGAGTATCGGGAGGCCAGTAAAGCTAGGACTTTGCTTTGTTATGTGAGTATACCCAATGACAACTTTACTTGACATTTCATTTCTATAAATTGTTGTCCTTGCATAGTCCTTTTGACTATTTTGCCTTTGTATTCTTATATCATGTGCTCTTTGTGTATATGCTCACTTGTTGAGTCTAGTTTGCATAATATCCATTCATTCGATGTGATTCATTGATTCTATCCCATGCTATGTCTATTCTTGTTGTTTTAAATGTGAATTGAATGATAAATAGCACGCTATTAGGCTAGTGAATATCTTATAAATGTTTAAGAGGACTTGTATTCCTTATCTGTTTAGGTGTGTAGATGTTCCTATACCTTGACAATCCATACTTGGTATTTCTTGAAATTTAAAAAGTAATTTTTGCATTTAGGACCCGTCCTCGATCGAAGTGTGCACGACTCATGGGGTTAGAGTCACCGGGGATGTCAGCACATGTTACATGACACTGTATGACACTCGGGGTTAGAGTCCCTGAGGTGTTCTACACGTCGAGGTTAGAGTCCCTAGTAACACTTGGGTTAGAGTCCTTTGTGCTATATGATTATTGAATCGGAGTGACATGGTTCACTGCCGACCGGACCTAAATCACCACTACTTAGCCTAGTGTCAGTATCGCTTGTTTAACTCTGGTATTTACTCGCTTATGGTTTGTCTTCTAGTTTTCCCATTTATATGCTTTTAAATACCATTTGAATATTTGGAAATGCAAATTAAACTTGTCATCAGGGATTACTGTTTTATTCTTGTACTCACCGTCCTTTTTAGGATGGTGGGTGCGGAGCCGTCTACCAGCAGGCCGGGCAAAGAGAAGATCGACGATTATTCATGAGCCCGAGGCGCGTCACTGCATTGATTGTAGGTCTTATTTTGATATTTTGGTTGTATATGTTATATACGTCTTTAACATACTATTTGGGGTTGTATATTGGGCTGAGCGTTAGTTCCCCGACTTGACTTAGACTATTTTGCTGTTTCACTGCATTTCGAGGACTTTATATATGTGATTTCAATTCCTGGTTTTCCACACTTAGGATTTTATAAATGGCTTCTGCATAAGTTGCTCATTGCTCCCGCATAATCAATAAGACTTATGCTAATTAATTAATTTAATAAAAAGTTTTAATTAACTTTAAATTTTATAAACTGGTAAGACTAGTGTATTATTTATCATGAACACGAGAAAAGAGGCGTCTAGGTTATAAAGGCTGACTAATACGTAGTTAAGTCCTGCATGGATATGATTATAGCTTAATTACGGGACTAGGCCGGGCGGTGCGCCCTAGATTAGGAGAGGGGTCACAGTAATTGCCACTTCTCAACCGATTTGTATCACGAACTTAACTTGATTGATAACATGTCAATAGGTTTAGACCTAGAGATTTGCAATGAATATAAAAACTTTAAACTTTAATTGAGACGTTATTAAAAACCATAACATAAAGATAAATAACGAAGACAAAACACTATTACTAAAGAAAACCTTAACAAGACATTAAAACAAACCTAATATTGGCTAAAGAGCTTCATCATCGACCTAGGTATTAAAAAATCTAGCTGGACATGGCTACTCTACCTTAGTCTACTTATAAATCACACTGAATTAAATCTTGTTTTCGACCATTGAGGCCCTTCCTTTATATAAGTGAGCTTGGGTACAAGAATTAGAAAGTTCGAGAAATAAGAACCCTTTAAAAATTACAAAACTTCTATTCTACAAAGTCTAGCACCATCGGTGATGCCATGGTTATTTAGGTCAACTTCAGGGACGACATAGGAAGAAAATAGGAAGTCTAAAGAGAAAGTTGGTATAATTCGGATCTGGCACCATGGGTGACACAGTGAATACAAAATCTGGCATCGTGTGTGTATTTATGGCTCCCAGTGTGTATTTTCCCACACTTCTCCAACTAACTTTTTTATTTAAGCTTGAGTTTGCCGCCAAAATTGTCCGAAACATTCATAATCCTTCAATTGACCTATTAAACTCATAAGTAAGTGTTTAAGACCATAAAAGAAAGGTTTAAATCACATTTCCATGATAAACTCTCTATATAAGAGCGCATAGATAAATACTCATAAAATACCCCCAAACTAAAAACTTTGCACGTCTCGAGCAAAGGGATACTTGACTACAATGATTAAAAACACATTTTAAAATTGAATCATCGTACTATTAAGTTTTTGTACCCATTTCACAAAACAATGGAGTTCTTTCAACTAAACTTTGGTCAATCTAATTAACAAGAGACTCAAAATTTTAGAAGGAAGTTTTGGATACTTAAACTTGGTTATCTCTCAAGACAACAAGTTTTCAAGACTCAAATTATTTCAAAACCAATTCCATTGACTACTCATAAGTTTTCTTGGTCTTTCCATTTATGTAATAGGTTCAAGCATTCTTTATATTTTATTAATTCAAGTGTATTATTCAAATGGACTTTTAATAACCAATTCTAAACTTTTACACTTAAAAGATTCAATATGGCTTGTTTTAAAAGATAGACTATTTTGAAACCAAATGTCGAAAAAACTCCATTAATCTAGCATTTAAGTACTCAAGCTAAATCTTTTTTGGGAGGAGTTTTCATAAAGACTTTTGCCTTTCCTTTCCTACACATATCACCTTACTTATTTCTCTATTATTATTATTATTATTATTATTATTATTATTATTATTATTTTGTACGGTCCTTGCTCTATTTCCCGCAGATACCAATTTTTTTTATTTTTTCAACCACTAGGTTCCCTACTCCATTTTCCTGCGGAACCTATAGGATTCTCTATTTTTTTTTTGAAAACACCTATTAGCATTTCCCACTTTATATCACGCCACCTGTAAGCCCTACTCTCACCATGTAGGACTTAACGAGAAATTAGTCAATCTTTCCAAAACCTTTTATTTACCAAGTAAATTTTCATATAAGCATTTACCTATCTTATATCAATTAATAAATCAGAGTGAATTAAAGCTTAAAAACTCAAAGTTTATTCAGCAGAAGTCTTAACAAATTAGCGGAACCTTTAACATGATACCTAGTAATTGTGGAAAAACTAGGAAATAAAGATCACATGTATATATATAATGAAATGGCGATAATATATTATCATGTGTTTGGTCAAGGTGCCATCTCTCAACCCATAATATACAACCCCAAAAGTACAAGAAAGACATTAAAAGTTATACAACAAAACTAAAACCTACAAAATCCGGTGTAGCAACACTCCACTTGCTCAGAGGTAGTTGCTGATTTTCTCTTTGCCTATTCTGCTACTTGATGGATCTGTACCCACCGTCATGGAAAGGGCGGTGACTACAGGAAAGTAGAAAGTAACACAGAGGACATTTGTTCAAATTTCCAAATATACAAGTATCTAAAAGCATAACAATAACAACTGCGTTGAAAGGAAATCATGATGTAAGATATTCCAGTAAAACGAAATGAAACTGACACTAAACTAAGTAGTAATGATCTAGGGTTGGTCGACTGTGATCTTTATCACTTCAGCCTTTTCCACTACCCGAGGATGAAACTGAGCTCTACATCTCTGTGAAAATTTGAGTAGTGCTTTCACCTCTATAACCCATTAAGTCACCGAAGTTGTGCTTGCCAACAACCCCGGGGGTCATACCTCGTGATTTCAACCAAGTTATAGTGGAGAGATCTCAACATCCCTGAAAGATGGTTACCCCCGTATGTCGCAGCCTATCTCTATAACGTAATTGTCCTAAATAAAAGATCTACTTTCATATTTTGAGAGATAACAAGGTTTGAGAATCCAACAAAGCAATTACATACCGAATGCGTAATGAAAATAGAATATACAATACCATAAATCACTACCTAATAGATAACTACCTAATAGCATGCTATTTCATTGACCTTATGTATTATCGATAAAAAATGACATAGCACATGATTTGGAGTCGATGAAACCATTTAACCAACAATCTATACCATGAAAGCAGACTCACGAAATGAGAAATGACAACAAGTCATGGTATATAGAGTATAATGGCAAATCGGTCCAAATGAAAAGAAATAAATAGATAAACAAGAATGAAATGTAAATAAATATCTCAATAAGTTTACTTAATCCATGAAATTTCCTAAGCTAATCTGACCCCCCAATACCTCATACCATGTATCCAAATTCTCGACGATTATTTAGGTTCATGATATCAAACTAATCTAAATAAATTAAGTTTAGGTCAGGTCAAATGGGTTTAGGAACCTTAACCTAAAACAACCCCTTAAGACTAAATAATATTGAAATTTTAGTCATGTATTGTAGCACAATTATAGCCATGAAATTATCCAAATCTCTAAATCTTCCCTGGGTATAAAGTGTTTGGTCTCCATCTTAGCTTTCCAAAATGTTTTGGCTTCCATAATTCTGATTTAAAATGAAAGAGATATCGCAATTCTACTAAAAATAGCTAAAATCGGAACCTAATCTGACTAACAAATTTAGAAAATTCATTTCTCCCAATCTATAGTTTCAAAGTTCTTGATTGTTTTTCACAAGACATCTAACCTACCAAATAACAACATACTAAAAGATCAGCTGATTCGGATAAATAATTAGGGAGTAACACCTTTTACAAATTTAGTTTCAAAAATCTCATAATGCATTCAATCACCTATTTGTAGAGTACTTTTGGAAATGTAGACATATGAACTACAAAATTTCCAGTAGAACAAAGTTGTTCCTCTTTTAGTTTGCTTTCAAATGACACAAGATAAGGTTCATTTTGATTCGAAATGAGAACGTTATGATCAAATTAGGTTGGTTCATAATACAACATGCAAAATTTCCATTTTTGTCTTTCAACTTCAAAATTTCACATCTTTTTTATTTTGAAACAAAATTAATAACTTCTTAATAGTTGGATTTTAAGCTTGAAATGAATAATCCAAATATATCAATCAATTTCAATGTCTTAATTATCTACCCTCTGAAAATGGCCAAAACCAGAACTTGTTTCAAACTCAAATAACTTTGTGTACCTATGGTTGATTACTCTTTTATTTGAGCTCTAACTCATAAACACCAAATTCATTAAAACCTTGCTAATCTCCTATTCAGCTTCTTCTCTAGTAAGTCTTTCTTCTCTCTTATGCTTTGCTAATGAAATGAAAAGTTTGGTTTGCATGTCTTGATTAATCAATCTTATATATTATGATAAGGTTGGTTGTTAGCCATTAATCTTTATGTACACATGTATCTCGAGACTTATCTAATGGCTTACATCTTAACACATGTTCCACTAACTCTCCACTATCTCATGCAAACTAACATGAATATCAACTCCGTTGGTCTTTTGATGTGCCAATATGTATCTCAAGAATCATCACTTGGCTATTGTTTTAATTTGCTAACTTAGGTACATTTAATGTAAAATCAAGCATAGCCACATTAAAACTACTATTTAACCTACACTAAACTACATTAACCTCAAACTTAGTTACCTCACCACTCTCTACCCCGATCTCATGACGGTATGCATCTCAAGATACGTTGCACACACACCTTGACGCCAATACATAAGTTGGTATGACTTAGAAGTTTACACATATACAATAAACTAGGCATACATCACAACAAATATAACCTATACCTCGGCTACATTACTTTCGTCAATGCATGTATCTCGATCCAAGTCTCACGTCACAGGTCACTGATCCTAATTAAGGAATTAAACTAGGTTGTAGAAATTCGGGTCGCGAAACTTTACTCTGATTAAAGTAGTTTACCAATACATGTTTCATTAAAGCCATTATGAAATTAAAACATACATGACTTATTCTCCCCTTAAAAGTGTCAAATCATTAACAATTATGCTACAAGTCGTTTTGTCCTAGTTTTAAGAATCTTAGAGATTTGAACTTTTACACAAAAATGATTTAACCACCTACCTACTTTAGTCTCTTGATATGATTCATCCCTACTCTGAGTCTCTATTTATAATGTCAAGAAGGTGAAAAGAGTTCTACTTCTTCTGTGTCTGAAGGTAAAAATTTTAATTTCCTACTCACCCTCAATCGAAAGCAAAGTTTTAATTATGGGTACAAATCAAATTAATACTAGACTACTAAATTACTAATTCATGCATGCTAATTGTATTAATTTCTAAATGGAATGGATGAGATGGAAGATTAGATATAGAAAGAAAAGGAAAACATACCACCATGAATTCAATGAAGTTGCAAGAATTTGAAGTTTTTTTAAAATCATACATGCGAGTCTTCAACCAAAAACTTCATCCAATAGTCTAGTTACATAAAGACCCCCAAAATTATTCCGAACTTTGTACTCATGTTTCAAAATTTAGCTTGGTCATACCACAACAAAGAAGAACAATGGAAATAGATGGATATATAATAATAAGAGATTGATACAAGTTTCATGTGTAATTAGACAAATAAGAAACAAAATAAAAACTGAATTAAAAACATAAATTAACTCCTAAAATAATTTTACCTCTAGGCCACCTCCCAGTAGAACTGGTGCTTAAAGTTGATGGCCCAACTTGGCATGGCAGATCATATGATACCCACCAGTTTTGGAAAGTTGGGAACAAACGACTTCTTACTTTCTTGGGTAATATGTTATGGATAGCTCTTCTTATGGCTTCAAACTCATCTGGGCCCTTTATTAGAAGAGATTTTGTTTTATCGTGACCATCTAACACAAAAGTTCTATTAGTACATAAGATTTCCAAATTCCCTTTCTCTTCCACCCCATTTTAAACTCAACCAATATTCGTGGTAGTGCGGGTTATTTTACCAACGCGAGAGGTTGATCTTCCTTACTCTCCTCTTTTGCTCCACTATCTTTTCTAAAGTGACTTTTGTTTTCTTCTCAGCTTCTTCTTCATGAAGTTCTACAGTAATAACTTCCGGCTCTGATGGAGAAATCTCAACTTCATCCTCCGCTTAAGACTAATACTCTTCTTCTTTAACACCACTCAATGTAATCGCACTTGTGTTCTCTAAATACAGTTCATCTATAGTGCAAGGGATACCTACTACCCCTAAATCATTACATTAAATCGGGATGTCTTTGGGACTTCTATAGGTTTGGGTGAATCACATCCTAATTTGGCATTTTCTAAGGTGATGGTTTAATAAACATCATTTTCCCAAGTAGCGTTGTTATGAACAATATTGTACTCTTGCACGCTTGATGGGTTAATAATTATATTCGAATTGGGTAAGGTTACAAAGGAAACTTCCCCCTTTCCTCAAATTGACCTAGTCATTGTATGATTTAGCCTACTTGGACTTCTATGTTGTAGACCACGATGCTTGTATCACTAAGAGCTTTCTCATTATTTACCCTCAACTGGGTGACATCTCTAGCAAACTAGCTTTGTTAAGTCTCTAGAGATTTAATCATCTTCTCTAAAGAGAAATGATTAATCACTGGTTCAAGCAATAGTCATCCTCTAGGGACAAAGGTCGAATAGTTCTGGTTTTCAGGCCCATAACCAAAGTTAGGGTTATTCCTTGCATTTGTTTGATTAAAGGTATTTTCAAAGGGCGCTCGGGTTTTCCCTTGAAATTGGTAACCTATAACATTGACCTGCCGATGGTCCTCGAATAAAGTAGGACATTCATCAGTCACATGGTATGTAGTTGAGCAAAATCCACAATCTTTAGCATGTGTCCAGAAATTGTTCAAGAGATGTTCAACAAGGGAAGTCAACTGATCAGTTTTATGGTCATTGTAGCTAGTAGTAGCTCTAACTACAGACTTTGATAGGTGTCAATACAAATATCCTCATATAATTGGGATTGTTGCGCAATGTCCTCAAAGAGTTACTTCAACTATGCATGGGTTTTATCACGAATGTGACCACCTATCAATCATACGCCTTTCTAGAGAGGATATGCCGACATAGAAGAACCGAAAAACGGCCCTATTAGATTGGTCATGTTCTGGGAAATTGGAAATTAGATGCTTATAACGGTCCCAATAATCACCAAAAGACTCAGCAGTTTTCATCTTATTACCACATATCTCATAAATGAGTTAGGCTACCTTATCTTTAAGGAGATATTCCCAAAGGGACTCATCTATCATGGAATGAAATGAGTTAATGCAACCAAGGCGGAGATAAAAGAGCCATTGTTTGGTGTTATCCTTTATGTAGAATGGGAAAGCCCCAAGCTTTATCACATTCTCTTCCAGTTGAGGAGGCTTCATAGAGTAGCAACTCATCTGAAACTTTTTTAAGAAGGCAATCGGGTCTTCACTCTCTATGGCATAAAATATGGACAAGAGGCAAATAAAGCCTGACTTATGCTTAAAAGCTTTACTATTTGGTGGAATGTTTCTACGAAGAGGTTGGTGGGCAAGAAGATTTAGCAGATCTTCATTAATGTGCCCCATGGTAATCTGGCGACCACCGCCAACTTGGCGAGTGTTGTAAACCATAGTAGGATGAGGAAAACTAGATTCGTTGTTTAGATCTTCCCTAGGCCACTTTTGGTGTGTTCTGTCGATTTCGAATCAATAGGTAACAATGAACCAGTTGATTTAGATCTTTTTATCCTACCATGCACAAAGTAGTAAACTCAGAGAACAAAACGAAAAAAATAAAATCAAAGTCGAAATCAATTTCTAATCGAATCCTCGCAAACGGTGCCAAAATTTGATCACATGTCACGTATGTCAAATATAACCCATAAAAATTTACCAATCCCACTTGGGTGTAGTAGTGGTAAATATGGAGTCGAATCCACATGATTCATTTAAACTGAGTCTAACAAACAGAAAAATAAATTTGGGGTTTTAAAGTAGTTTTATCCCAAAGATCTAATAAACAAGGAAGTAAATAATTAAAACTCAGAAAATAGAAACATATCTAAGTCTAGGATTTCACAATCTAGCCATATGTTCTTGCAATGTCTTGTATCATCAACTTTGAAGGATGGGGTTTAAAATAGTTTCCTTAGATAGGCTCTAGTTGTTGAGGTCACCACCACCCTAGTTCCCAAATTTTCACTAAATAGGGAAAGTGCTCTCTAAATACTTCTCTTGCTCAACTATACAACCTTGGGCAACCGCTCTCAAGATTTATCATGTGAGCAACATTAATAGCTATGTGCGACCAACTACCCCTAGATAACCACTGGCAAGCCACTCTTAAGATTTAACCTCTTTCTCGATGATACTCTCTTATAACAACATGTTTGTCAAGTTTCTTGTTATAGGTGATTGCTACTTCTCAACCCAGTTGATATCACAGACTCAACCTAATTGATAACAGGTCAATGAGTTTACACCTAGAGATCTACAATGAATATATTTTCTAAACTAACATTGAGAAATTGTTAAAAACCATAACATAAAGATAAAAAACTAAAATAAAACACTATTATTAAAGAAAATCTCAACAAGACATGAAAACAAACCTACTACTGGCTAGAGAGCTTCATCCTCGACATAGGTATTAAAGAAACTAGCCAAACATGGCTACTCTACCTTTCTCCACTCCTAAATCACTTTGAATTACAATCTATTTTTATCCATTGTAGTCCTACCTTTATATAGGTAAGCCTGGGTATAAGAATAGGAAAGCTCGTGAAACAAAAACCTTCTAAAAATTATAAAGATTATATTCTTCGTATAAGGTGCCATCGCTGACATCGTGGTTATTAAGGGATGACTTTACGAATGACTTGGGGGTGAAAATAGCAAGTTGGTTGATCAAGTTGGTAAAATTCAGATATGGCACTGTAGATGATGATATTAATACAAAATCCAGCACCGTGAGTGTAATTATGGCACCCTTTGTGTATTTTCCAATACTTCTCCAACTAACTTTTTGATTTAAGATTGACTTTTCCTTCAAAATTTCCTAAAACACTTATATTCCTTGAGATGACCTATGAAACCTTAAAGTAAGTGTTTAAGAACAAAAAAGAAAAGTTTAAATCCTATTTCCATGAAAAGTTCCTATATAAAAGTACATAAATAAAGACTCATCAAATATCTATTAGCATGTCATGATTGAAGAAGATAAAGCAAATCTCATTTACCTCAAGCACAACTATCCTATTCTATCTTAGCCTGGGAAGTTCCTATTCAGTTCTCCTCAAATGTCTACATTGACATAAGTTTTTTTATCAATAGCCAGTTTAGTCGAGATTAGTCATTTTTATTGTATTAACATTTGAAAACATTGTTAATTGCCTTTGCAAAACAATGCGACGCCTTCAACATGACGACAAAGGTTTTCATGGTTAGTTACCACTACTGCGACTCATGTCCTAGCATTATAAATCTTAATAAAACTCGATGAATTTAACAAACTCAAAAACTTGATTTAATTCCAAAACAAAATGCAGCGCCTTCCTAGCGTCATGGGTCTACCCATTGGAAGCTGGGAGAAATCAATGGAACTCACAATTGACAAAATCGAATAGGTCTCAGCAATTTACTTGCATCGTACATTATAAGTCATAATGTTGGATTTTGCCGGACTAGTATTTATAATGCCCCAGGTAGTGTCATGGGCAGGGTCGTAGCGCTTAAAAAGAGGCTCGGATGCGGTTCTCGATGCAAGATCAAATGTTCCAAAACATAAATCACATTGCAATGACTCATGCCCTCCCCCACGAGTCCGAATTGGACCAGAAAAGTAGTAAATACTTCTTTAAAACCACACAAAGACACTCTAAAAAATAACATTAAATACCTAAAATTACAAATCCTCTTTTAGAACTTAGGTTTGTCAATCCGTTTGAATAAAAGTATGAGAACAACATTCAAATCACAAATCCACCGAAACTGATATTTCCTTCAAACCAAAATAAATGAATCGAAGTATTAGAATAGTAGAGAAGAAAAAAAAGTTATTACCAAGTAGACGTGGATTCAATGTTGGTCCCCCTTCACCTTGAATCTACCATTCTAGCTTTCTAGGGTTTCCTCCTACAACTTTTTTGTTGGTTTCACAACCAAAATGGCTACATGTCTTTAATTAGGTTTGAATAGTAAGCTTATGTGATAATGGTTTGGTTGACCAATCTAAGCCCTACATTCATCTTAATCCCTTTAAGTTATAGGATAATTCTCCAGTCCACATTAAATAAATCATTTCTTATCAAAATTCCAAAATACTATTTACCGAACTGCCATTGTTTTTGCTTAAACCATTTATCAAGTTGTTTAAGTTTACTTTCATGAACTTAGGATTAATATTACACCTAATTCAACTAAATGGAATACAATACATGCATTTCATAAGTACCATGCCTAATTATCAAATTTACCTTTATATCAAGAATAATTACCAGATTTAAAATTAGGGGCATTGCACTACTAGTACCATGATGGTGTCATCAATTTTTAGAGACTTCATCTTTTCTTAATGCTCATGATCCAAGCCTTAGCAACCTCATGCTCAAACGTCCCATAAAATCTCGGTGCATCATATCTGATGAGCTCTATTCAATTTGGAGCATACTCATTGTCTAATCAACATGTCCCACCACAAGTGCAAGACCTACGGCTATATTCGAGTCAACTCCATCGTCCACCCGAACATTCTTCAAAATAGGTGTCTGCGGTGGTAGTGGTGGAGGTGTTGGTGGTTGCAGAGGTGCATGTTACTCTTACGATCCCCTAATCACTTCCATCATTTTAGCATCTCTAGGCGTAGATAACTCTCCAAAATACCAATATCTACACCGTTCGCCTCCAAGATGATCATACTATGCATATCTCGAGACAATCAATGGTTTAAACAATTTAATATGTTTTAAACTTTAGAATTCTTTTCCTATATATATAAACTATATATATATATATATATATATATATATGTATTTTCGCGCTTATAAATATGCCACACGCACTAATGACCACTTTCGGGCATGCACATTATTATACTTCCCACCTGTGTCACCCTTAACCTCGTGTGTCACTTGGCACTCACCAATTATTAATTATTTTGTTATTTTCAATACATATTTATATATTAATTTATATATAAGTATATAAGCCTATATTTCATGCCTATAACTTCACTGTACGTGCTAATGAGTTCACTTAGGTGTACACAGTACCCTACGACTCGTATGCATCTCCTTCGACCCACACATCGTATTAGATATCCCATAATTTGTAAATCATTAAATTATAGGCCAATAAATCCAATTACTTTCATATTTAATACTAATACACATCAAAAAAACACTAGACATCATGCAATTCCACGCACATGCTATTCGAGACAAGCCGGGCTTAACTAGATCCTAACTCGATTTAATTAGGATTCGGATAAACAATAATCACTTGCTTAAGAGAATGGATCACTACAGTCTCTCATATTTAAGACAATTTCATCCTCAAATTAAGGGAAACATAGATGTTACGAGTAGTTTCGAAGAGAAATAGAAATTGCCTTTCCATTTATAACTCTCCTCCAAGGTTATCTCTTTTTTTTCATGTCATAACAATTTACAGTAATTTAGACCTATAAAGCCATTTTCATATATGAGTCTTTTCAAAAGCATAATGAAATTATTTTTTGAACTCTCCAATAATCTATGATATTTGACTTCACAATATTTTTATTTTCATCAAGTTGTATTTATATATCCCCTATTCTGTGATACTTTCTTTCTGTGTAGTTCTCTCACTACCTTTTTTCAATACTACCTATATCTCCAATCCTTATCCCATACCCTCATGGTATGATAATATTGAGCATACAATATTTTCAACAATATTATATTTGTAATCCAACAAATTACCATCATCATTAAAGAACTCACACAGAGACGTCTATTCATTTAGTAGTTTAATATGATAAGAGACAAGCTCAAATCATATTCTTTGGAACCGGGATCAGCAACTCAGTCTTTTCATCTACACAGAGAACAATATATTGTATCGAGATTGAGAATAGTCTTCAGCTAATCTTAAGAAGTTCTTCCACCACTGGAAGTAAGTCTTGGATCTCCATCCGGGGAAATTTAAACACTGAACCATCTTACTTCACTTCATACGTATATCTTGCTCAGTTCGTCCAATGAATAATACATATTTTCACTAATAAGAATTTGCAAACTAGACCAATCTATCAACTACAACTTCCATTATATTGTTATGATGCTAAAATTTGGTTAATGTTATTAAATAACCTAAAATTATTTTTTAATTCTACCATCAAGTATAAACAAAAATTTACTTAACCCTACAGGTTTTTATCATCCAGTCTCAACTTATCAAACAACATTCACATCTCTTTATTCATTCAATAACATAAATCATCGCCTTAGACAATCCATAATCTCATCGTATCCCTTATTAAGATACGGCATTACCCGGATAAACGGTACATGGAGATCTATGAGATCGTTGAAGTAATTATTGCCTAAAATCCTTCATGAACTAGGATTTCATTTCAAAATCCAACACGTCAAACACAATTTCATTAGACAGTCTAATGTAGACACTAAACCTTAACAACCAAATCTTGACATGTCAATTGGGTCCAATTAGACGTTTTAATCACCATATCACCCAGTAAATCAAATATTTGGTTCAGCTCCAGTCTAAAATTTAAAGGACAGACTTGTAATTATCAATTCCAACCACTCAGTTGATAATGTGCCTACAAAACGTCCTTCCATTGTCATTAATACACAACTATCTCAAGATAAAATATTGACGAGTTCCTACTATAATTACACTTCGTGTCAGTCTCTCTTTTCAAAGTATTGATAGCACCAACTACTTTGTTTGGGTGATTTCTAAGAGTGAATTAATTATATTCATGGATTTAATTTAATTATTTCACCTCTAATTTCATTCACTACTTGAAAATCTCTAAATCACATTGCACCAACTCTTTTTGTTGTCATACTTCTCATTTTTCTTCTAGTTTTTTCTCTAAAATTATCTAACTTACTAAAAGACTTTCCAAAAACCCTTTCTCACGGGGATATATGTATTTCAAACCCTAGGATGAATGAATAAATCTACTCAATCTATCCACTTGAATGGATTCATATCTAAATAGGGCTCCACAACCATACATTAAAATACCTATTTCACAACTATAGGACTTATACTTTCAATCCTTTTCATTCATTGTTCGAAATAACTTTTAAGTTTGTACTTTACGAGCGATGCCATAAATTTTTTGTACTATTACCAAAACAATTTTTTCATAATAGTTTTTCTCAAACATCTTTAACTATAAAAGAGTATAAACTACAATCTCTTACCTCGTTGTGTCAATGCACAACTATCTAAGAAAAAAATACTAGGATACACTAGAAACTTTTTTTTATAATATATATATAATCGAGAAATTATTGTAGTCAAATTGCATTTTAGTTTTCACCCACAACATCCTTAAGTCGCCTGCCACTCATCTCAAGTTCACTTTTAGGTTAATTGAACATACAACACAACGATACTATAAATCTTTGTATATGTTGTTTGTATCATTCAGTCATTACAAGATAACACTACATTTTTTGATTTTGTGTTGAATATATGACTGTTTTCTAATTGTCTCAATCCTAGTCAAATCCATTGACTTGCAATTAAATTTCAACACATATCTGAGTAATTTACATTTAAAGCTTAGTATTTGCACTTGCAATCCTTTGGTGTAAACCAATTTATTATCAAAGATCACATAACTCTACGATAATGCTTATGCATTTGCTAAGTTTCAACCTTTTCATATTATCATTGATAACACAATGCCAATTTTACTCTAATAGAGTTCAACAACTCTACGTTTTCAATTTATGAGTATAACATGAGTTGTGGTAAGTTTTAATCGTTTCTCACCATGATTCCCAAAATGATCAAGCTATTATCAAACATTATATTCATATATTCCTAATTCTGTCCTAAATTCAATGCAAATCAGATCTCAACCAACCTTTAAGAACAATTGGTTTCATGTAGTAGGTCGAATGGATTATCGAATTTTTGGGCAAGGAATATTCAATTTCGATTTAGTTTCATTGATTCATCACTTGAGTTGAGTTCTCAAACTCATACAATTCCCATAGTACACTAAATAAAATACAATTGATTAGTGGTCTGACATCAAAAATAGAGTAATTGTTGAATTTCAATCTCAAATTATGGCAAAACTCTGAGAAAATGTGATAAACAGACTTCTTGAAACTTTTTGAATCACAATTTTTATTCACCAAGCTTGAATTCTCATTATAAATGTACTAGTATTCAGAAACAATTTCAAACCCTATTAATCTCGAGTGATAAATTTATTTTTACAAATCATCATTCGTAAGAATTTAAAAATTTACACGATTTTCATTTACTAGTACTAGTTTAAGAATTTTGAGTGATATACTACTTACTTATCCATTCCCAGTATCACAAAATATTTTTTGAATTCTCAAATCCTCATTTTCATTGACAACTTATTCTCCCCAATTTAGACTACACGAGTCTAAAAGATCATACTAAAACATCTCACTAGCTTACTACCATTTTCTAACTAAACTGTACATTTTTTTACATGTTTTCTAAACATCACTTTCACTCTTACTTTCCTTTTGTTCATGTGAAAACACCATAATGTCACTCTTTTTTATTTATATTTCTATTAGTGAGTGTGGCTATACCACAATAACATTAGTAAACCTTTTCTTAATTCACCTTCAACAACGATATTGATAGGCTTCTTCTCGTTATTCCAAAATGGACTAACACCACATCTTAAATCTTATACTTCATAATAACTTTGAACTATGAATAATTAGTGTTATTTAACCTGAATTAGATTCTTATCATAATTTACCACTAATTTCGGCATTGAATGATGTTTTATCTTATTTAGCTAGTCTCGACACTAGTGCATATTCTATTAAAAGGGAATCATTGCCTTTTAGCGTCATTGGATATCACTTTTTTGTTAATATCCATTCTTTTAATATCTATCTCAAAGTCTAGATCCAATTGTTTCTTCTACACCGACTACTATTAATGCAACGATATCAATGTGAATAAAGACCAATACACACCATTCAGTAGGAGAAAAGTTTACGTGTTTTTCTTTGTAAGATTTCATATTTATTTCCTTTTTCAATGTATAATTGGGACTAATGTCTCTATCAACCCCAATCCACAATAATTTCTCAACTTTTTAAGTTTCCATGGTCATTTTTTGTCATAATTTCCCTGAAATCCAAGTTTCCAAGAACCCTCAGCATCTATTCATTGAATTCCAAAATAAAGATGGGAGATAACACCTTTAGGATTGCGTATAAGAAAGACATTGCCGTTATATATGCCGCATAGATTTAATATATCACCACATATACCACAACTCAGTCTTATATCTTTAATTACCTCCCCTCCCAAAAGAACATCGACAAAACTATTTATTAAGTCTTTGGTTATCAATAACTAGATAATCAATCTCCAAGTTAGGGAACCTAGACTTCTATTCAATTTATAGGTAAACAATATAGGCTTTAATACTAACTATATCAGAGTTATTCTCATTTTCAGGTTACTAGGAAAGCTAGCTCTGCAAGCTAGGCTCTAATACCAATTGTAGCATTCCCTATTCTTATTAGGATGATACCGGCCTAAAACCCTAATTAATCCCTGATACACTAGTCAAACTCAATTAGAGTAATAGTATAACCACCCGTTATTCTTGATATTCACAATACAATATATCTTACATTGAATAAATTATGAAAGCACAGCAAAATTAAAACGTTTTTGATAAAACATAAGATATACAAAAAATGGCATAAACTTCAGTCATAAAACAATATCCCAACCCTCTTTATTGTAAAATGTTAACTCAATACAATATATAAACAATATAGAAGAAAACTCATCTCAAAGAACACTATAAACTCTTAATTTTCTCTGTTCCTGGGTCAAAATGCACGTTATTGAACTAAAATGTTAATTTAAGAATGAGCACTCCAACTTGCTTTGTAAGTGATACTCATAAACCAATCAACTATCATCTAATATCAATGATTGAATGAATAGAAATATGAATCCGAAACATATCTATTTAGGTATTGAAAATGATATAAGTAATATAAATCAGAATGCAAGTCATTTGGTTTCATGGCTCATATTCATACAAAGATGTAGTCGGTCAATAAATGGGTGGTGGATTACTCATGCTAACAGAGTCCACTAGTCAATGTCACAGCCATAACAAGACTACCAAGATCTTATCTTATCCTAGTTCTGATCCTAAACCATCAAACATGGTTTCCATACACAAGTGGCCATTCTCAACTTGGCCTAGAGTGAACTTTTCAGTGATCGTGTCTCCAATGGTGACATAAGCACGATTTATATGGAGGCTTCGTGTCATGCACATGTAGGGTATGATGTACCAAACACTATACATTGACCTCACGACTTAAACATGATAGTAAGCAACTGCATTACCAAGCGTGAAGATAATGTGTTGGAACACTGCCAAAGACAATCCAGTCCATGCAGTGTTAGTGGGTACTATAAGTTAGGAACCACATCAATGTATATACATGGCTGCCATATCCCAATCCATAAACTAAGTGAACTAAATGTAACTAATTACGATTAATAATTGATAAGAATACGAACTTTCCTGTGCCGAGCTTTCCTAACTTTATACTAACTTTCATGATTCTTGAGATCCATACACCATTCTCCGTTGACCAAAAACCTAAATTAAACTAATTATCATTAATTTGGATCTAATACTCATTAATTAAAATTCATAAACTGGTCATAATCAAATCTGAAACCATTTAATCAAATTTTAGGTCAATATGACCATTTCACATTTTTTTGAGGTAAAACCCTACATAAAGTCCAACATGAATATTGAATTCTTAATTTTTCTTAGAAACTCATCATTTTCTCTTTATTTTGTCAAAATATTACTCTTCCAAATTATTCCTTATTTTTTAGATTTTTTTCTGATTTTCAGCCTTTTCTATTTTAGTTTTTTGAATAGATGTTTGACCTTTGAACCGGATAAGTCATGTGCAGTTAATCCGGGCTCGGTTCGGATCGGTCTAGGGTAAAACCACATTTACTTCCTATCCTTGATTTGTTATGTCGGTCGATTTTTTTTTTTTTTTTGATTGAATTGGAGTCCAACCCCACTTCAACCTGGGAGGGGAGACAACCTTCGGCGTCGTCTCCTTCCTCGGACTCGAGCCCCCCTCTTAATTCCTAACTTCCATTAACACACACCAACAACAAACAACAACAACAATAGCCCACAATGCAACAACAATCAACTTTCTAACAACCAATGACAACAACAGTAACACAAAATCAACAACATCATACCTTCATCATCTTTCATCCCATCTTTATAACTTTTTTCGTTTCGTTTCTCTCTCATTCTCAGTTCTTCTCTTCTTTCTTCTCTTTCCATTTCCAATGGAAACAAAATAGACGATGTAGTTGTGTTTTGGAAATAAATATTAGATTTCCTCGAGATTCGTATTGTCTAAATCTTTAGGCTAATCTAATGTTTCATTTATTTTTTTAATCTTTCTCAAGAAAATAGTTAAATATCTCTTGGCCGATCTTGTTGCTATTAACCAACCCATTACCTCCTGACAAACTTAAATGATTAAAATCTAACTTCTCTCGAGATTCATACGCTTGAACCTCTATGAGTCTCGAGTCTGGTCTAAGATAACACAAACTAAAATAATACTTTCATGTTACATGCCTTTTGATTACTCTCGAGATGGAGTTACATGCATCTCAAGGCATAGATAACTCTCCAAAACACTAACCTCTACATCATTCACCTCATCGATGATCACGCTAAGTGTATCTCAAGGTAATCTAATGGTTTAAACAATTTAATTTGTTTTAAAATTTAGGACTCATTTCTTATATATTTTTACATATGAACTATATATAAATATATATAACTATGTATTATTGCCCTTATAAATTTGTCACGCGCGCCAAAGATCACTTTCGGGAGTGCATACTATTGTACGTTCCATGCATATCACCCTCGACCTTGCGTGTCACTAGACACCCAATTGTTAACTATTTATTTATTTTTAATACATATTTATATATACATAATTTATATCTAAATTTACATAAGCTTAAATTGACATGCCTCTTATTTGGCCTTGCGCGCTAACGAGTGCACTCAGGTGTGCATGCTACTCCACGACTTATGTGCGTCACCTTTTACCTATACATGGTATTAGGCATCCCGTAATTTGTCAATTATTCAATTATAGGCCAATAAATCCAATTATTTCAATATTTATTACTAATACGCATAAAACTAACGCCAAACATCACATAATTCCACGCACACACTATTTGGTTCAAGATGGGCTTAACCACGAGCCTAACTCGGATTAATTAGGATTCATATTAACCCTAATCACTTGCATAAAATGGTCATTACATTTATCATCGGCACCACCAATACTACTTTACATGGAAAGTTTGATGTCACCTTCCTCATGGTGAGCTCACTCACTCTATTTTTCATTTTTGGTCTTTTATGGAGCTTAATGGCTATTGATAGTTTTTTATGTTGTTGGAGGGGCTATAAACGTGATGAGAATTGTGTGTGTACTTCCTGGTGTAATTTTGATGCGTTTTGAGGTGTCCAAGAGTTCCAAGAAGTCATGAGAGTCACTAAGAAGGAAGGCAACCTCGAAGATAGGTTGTAGAAAATGAAGTCGTGGGCATGAAACCCACGGTGCCACCCATTACACCAAATTATAGGCTACTACTCAGTTGATGCAGTGAACGATGTTTTAGGTTTCTTGCGCATGTCGCGGTCCATGATGCTAAACTTTAAAATTTGAAAGTCGAGTCTCAATTATCAAATTCGAATGACATTCAGACCTGGTTCTAGGATCATACTAGGACCACTTTAACATCAAAATTGACACAAATGAACTTATATTAGTGTACATTTACATAGGAATTCCCTAGAAGACACAGAAAGTGTAACGAGACTAGGGAACCCAAATCGAGGTAAGTCTGGATTCACTTATTTATCAATATTGCCTAGATATCTAGTATTTACAGTTCATATAGTTTATGGAGTTGAATTTGAGGGGGGCTATGTACGCTTTGATGTATTTTAATTAAAAAGGAAACGATGTATGATGTGTTGGGTAAGAGTAAACATTAGAGTTGAGGATAGCTTGCATAGTGTATGGCTTTGGTTCCTGGCCTATATATTGAATCCTACTTAGTTAAATCGATTGCGTGGATTACACATTCACTCGAGGACCACTGAACATTAAGGGATTGACTAGACAACACATCGACCAATGTTTTTATCTAGCAATAGGATTAAAGATGTTGGCGGGTAATCGACCCTTGTTTCCCAAATAAATGATGAATCATAATGAATTAGCCATCGGTTGTATGACTTGCCTTCGTTTATATGTTGCATTGTTTGTTTTCCATTATCGTTTTAGATATGATCGATTCATATTGTTACTACATATCACTCTTGAATATTATATGGAATATTAATACTATGTGAATCCTAACTTGTTGAACATGTTGGAGCGCTCACCCTTAATTAACATTTCGAGTTCACAACCAAGCACTTCGGGTAAAGGGAAAGAGAATGCCTAAAAGTTTTACAGTCCTCTCTACGATGTAATGAACTCCTTATATATGTATAATGTTTGAAGTGCATTTTTTCATAAAATAAGGTTGGGAGGTTTTGTAATCGAGTTTTGATTTGGTAAACTCTTCATTTCAGTATATCATATGTATTATCAAAAAAGTCTTAAATTTTCTACCGCATTTATCTTTATTTTATTTTGATATATATTTATTAGTTAAGTTTATCAGGTTCTAAAGATGAGGCTGGCTGCTGTAGCTAAGTCAAGCTGGTGTAACGAGGCTTAATTTATGTTTCAGGCAGAGTATTGGCCTAATAGAGAAAAGGGATGCTACGGCTTAATATCAGAGCCTGACTCTATATTTTCCCTTGATTTAGAATTAAGGAATAATTTTGATACAATTTGGTATCAGAAAATTCATTTTGAATAGATTTGACATAGTTTAGTCCTAGAAAGTAAGTTCATTGACTTAAACAATGATCTCGACTTATGAAGGAACTCAGGATGTGATTAATGGTTTTTATCAAGGTTTTTAGGGGGAAAGAAAATGAAAACACTATTATATGTTATTTTTTGCATTTATTGTTATCTATGGTATAAATATTATTTCCCTATTTCTCTGAATGTACCCTAATGTCTTTATCTCTCCTTTGATTTTCAAATACTATGGCTGAATATGGAGAGGGTTCACAGAGGCCTAGACCACGAGGTAATTTGGAAAGCGAGGCTTAGAAGAAAGCTAAGATTGAGCAGTAAATGAGATAATTAATGGAGTCTTAGGCAACACTTATGGAAATTCTAATGGCACAAATAGGAATACCAATACAGTGACTTGATGCTCACCCCACTTATAGTCCTGAGGTTAGCAAATCTTAATGTGGAGCTGAGACAATAGCAACTTTAGTACAGCCAGTTCTGGCATAAATTACTTTTAAGATAGCAGTTATAGTGCCAGTAATCCTAAGAAGGTTGCATTTCTCGGGAAAAGGAAAGAACTCATGAAATACGACGTAATGACACTCAATGACAAAATAGAGGATGGAGTTGTTGAAACTTGGATTCTTGATATGGAGAACATTTTTGTCGCTGTAGATGTAGATGATTGGTTTTAAGTTAAACTTGTCATTTTTCATTTGATTGAGTATGCTCATAAGTGGTGGAATTCTTGTGAAAGAGAGGTTGAGACAGTTACTACTTATCCGCAGTTCAGGACCATATTCTGTAGGCAATATTTCTTGAAGTCGATAAGGAGTAGGAAGACGATGAAGTTTATTAATTTGAAATAGGAAGATATGTCTATGAAAGAGTACAAGTACAAATTTACTGAATTGAGCGATTCTGCTCTAGAGATGATAGTTGGAGGAGACTTAGATTGATATGTTTTTGGAATTGGTTGAATTATGAGATATAGGTAGCAGTTTCATTTTACCCTTGCACTCGTTATGCATTCATCTTTGAAGCTTAGCTTTACACTTGCAATTCTTTGGCATAAACCAATTTATCATCGAAGATCATATAACTTTACGATAATGCTTGTGCATTTGCTAAGTTCCAACCTTTTAATATTATCATTGATAACATAATGCCAATCTTATTCCAATAGAGTTCAACAACTCTACGTTTTCCACTTATGAATATAATATGAGCTCTGGTGAGTTTTAATGGTTTCTCATAATGATTCCCAACATGATCAAGCTATTATCAAACATTATATTCATATATTCCTATTTATATATTTAACTCAATGTAAACCATATCTCAATAAACATTTAAGAACAACTGGTTTCATGTAATAGGTCATATGTGTTGTCGAATTTTTGGGCAATGAATATTCATTTTCGATTTAGTTTAAATTGATTCATTAGTCGAGTTGAGTTCTTAAACTCATACAACAAACACATTATACTAAGTAAAAGTGGAATTGATCATTGGTCTGACATCAAAAATCTAGTAATTAATGAATTTCAATCTCAAATTTTGGCAAAACTTCAAGAAAATCTTATTTGTTAGACTTCTTTAAACTTTTGGAATCACAATTTTCATTCATCTAGCTTGAATTCTCATAAAGAATGTACTAGTATTCTAAAATAATTTCAAACCTTATCAATCTCGAGTGATAAATTTATTTTTACGAATCATCCTTTGTAAGAATTGACAAATTTTCACAGTTTTTGGTTAAGAGTAGCAGTTCATACCACCTTTTGATATACAGCCTACTTAGTCATTCCCAGTATCGCAATCTATTCTTTGGATTCTCAAATCCTCAAATTCATTGACAACTAATTCTCCCTAATTTAGACAACACGAGTCTAAAAGATCATACTAAGACATCTCATTAGCTCACTAACAATTTTTAACTAAACTATACACGATTTTATATGTTTTTAAAACATCATTCTTACTCTTAATTTCCTTTTATGCGTGCAAAAACACTACAACGTCACTCTTTTTTCTTTTATTATATTATTAATGAGCGCGGTTACGCCACAAAAACACTAATAAGCCTTTTTTTATTTCACCTTCAACAACAATATTGACAGTTTTCTTCTCTTCAATCCAATATGGACTAACACCACATCTGGAATCTTATACTCTATAATAACATCTGAAGTATGAATAATTAGTGGTAATTTAACCTCAATTAGGTTCTTATCATCGTTTACCATTAATTTCTTCATTGAAAGACCTTTAATCTTATTTAACTAGTCTCGACACTAGTAAATATTCTACTCAAAGGGAATCTTCCCCTTTGAGCTTCATTGGATATCACTTTTTTATTAATATCCATTCACCTAATATCAGTCTCAAAGTTCAGGTCCAATTGATCCGTCTACATTGACTACTATTAATTCAACTATATCAGTGAGAATAAAGACAATTATAGACCATTTAATAGGAGAAAAGTTAAATTTTCTTCTTTGTAAGATTTTTTATGTCTTTGCTTTTTCCATGTATAATTGGGACTCAGCTTTCTATGAACCCTAATCCTCCATAATTTCTCAATTTTTTTAACTTTCCATGGTCATTCTTTGTTTTAATATCCCTGAAATCTAGGTTTCCAAGAACCCTCACCATCTATACATTGAACTCTAAGATAAAGATTGGAGATACAACTTTTAGGATAACGTATAAGAAAGACATAGCTGTTATATATACCACATAGATATAATACATAATAACATATACCATAGCTTAGTTTTTTATCTTTCATTACCTCCCCCCCCAAAAAAAAAAAAAAAAAAAAAAAACATCGATAAAAACATTTATGAAGTCTTAGGTTATCAATAACTAGAGAATCATTCTCTAAGTTAGGGAACCTAGACTTCTATTCAATTTATAGGTAATGAGTACAGGCTTTAATACTAACTGTATCAGAGTTATTCTCGTTTTCAAGTAATTCAAGACTAGGAAAGCTAGCTCTGCAAGCTAGGCTCTAATACCAATTGTAGCATCCCATATTCCAATTAGGGCAATACCTGGCCTAAAACCCTAATTAAGTTGCAGTACACTTTACGGACTATATTAGAGTAACAACATAACCGTCCTTTATTCTTTATATTCCCAATACAATATATCTTATATTCAATAAATTATTGAAAATGCAAAAGAACCAAAACTCTTTTGATAAAACATAAGATATACAAAAATCGGCATAAAAACTAAAAATATTTTTATAAAACATAAGATATATAAAAATCGAGATAAACTTTGGTCGTAAAACCATATCCCAACACTCTTTATTCCAAAATATTAACTTGATACGATATATTAATAGTAGGGAACTCGATTCATCATAGAGAAGACTATAAACTCCTAATCATCTTCGTTTCTAAGTCTGAGCACACGTCATTAACCTAAAATATTAATTGAGGAATGTGCGCTCCAACTTGCTCTGTAAGCGATGCTCGTAAACCGATCAACTGTCATCTAATATCAGTGATTCGATGAATAGTAATATAAATCCAAGATATATTTATTCGGGTATTGAAAATTAGATAAACAATACATAATAGAATGCAAGTCATTTGGTTTCGTAGCTCATATTCATACAAAGATGTTGTTGCTCAATAAAAGGGGTGGTCGATTACTCGTGCTAACAGGGTCCACTCGTCAATGTAATGGGCGTACAAGAGTACCAAGATCTCATTTTATCCTGGTTCTGATTCTAAACAACCAAATGTTGTTTTCATACACCATTGACCATTCTCAACTTTGTGCATAGTGAGATTATCAGTGATCGTGTCTCCTATCGTGATACAAGCACGATTTCTACGGACGCTGCGTGTCATGCACATGTAAGGTATGGTGTACCATGTACGACCCAAACTAATTAAACTAGGATTAGTATTAATCTTAGGGATTAATGAGCATAATTTGAGCGTTACATGGACAACTCAGTTGGCTCGAACACGAGAACTGAGGAAATATCTTATTTGTGGAATGGTGGTTGTGCAAATTTGGTGTTTAAATTTATTATTACTATATTGCACTGCATGTTTGTATGTTGATATCAAGCGAGGTTGTATGACGGGTGTTTGCATCGAAAGGTGTGTCGACGCAGGTGTCGAGTAGGCAAATTATGGGTACATTAGGAAACTCCTCTAATTCATATTGAGAAGATTAGTTGATGAATTAAAATGGGTAATGCGACCATAGGCTAAGTTAAATCAATTAAAACGATTAGCCATGGTGTACCTTGAATTTTGTCTCGAGATGCGGGGCACTGAGTGCCAAGTAGTTGAGGGTTAGTGGGAACACAAGTTGATAAATTTTGGTGAATAAAACCATTAATTATAGATATTATGTAGGCCTAAGCTAAGGTGAATAAATTCAATAAATCAAGGCCTATTGTTTGATTAAATTGAATGGAAAGCATAGGATTGGTCTAGAGATACACATGCAGACATCTAAGAGCCATGTGAGTAACAAATACATGAGGCGAGTAAGTGGGCGTGAGTGGGCTAAGTGGCTAGAGGTGAGCCATTGGATAGTCCTCGGGATACGTAAGTGCATGAGGATGAAGGGTTAGGAATTAACATCACTTTAATATATAGCAAGGTTGATCAAGCATGTATATGAAATCAAAATTAGTTTTGTTGAGAAATGAGAGAAGGAGAGCTCATTCAAGCTGGGATTCAACAACTTCGGAGGCAAGTTGAGGAATTAAAACTTAGTTATTCATCATCTTAATCATCTCCTCTATCTAATGAACCCATTTTTGGGAGTTTTGATGAAAAATTGAATTTAAGGGTTAGATCCCTGGTTTTTGGTGATATTGTGATTAATTATATATTAAATTACCATTTTATATAAGGATTTGTCACTGGTTTTGATTGAATTGATATTTTGATGAAATGGGGAAATTAATGAATTTATGAGATTTGAGGAAATTGATCATATTATTTTTTTAAGGTTGTTCTAATTGTTGTTTTGGGTCAATTTGATATGGAGAGGGTGGTAAATAAGGTTTAGTTAGCAAATTACGGGCTTCAGGACATAATTTTTGAGTTGAGTATTCTATCACATAGGGCAATTAGCACGCTAATGAGGAAAATTAGCTGCTAATGATTTTGGGAAGAAACTCGAATTTAGTTTCGCTATTAGCAGGCTAATAAGCCCTATTAGCGTGCTAACTCAACACCAAGGATTCAATAAAAATGTGTTTTATAACGTAGCTAGTCGAAACCCACTTTTGACACACCGATTCTTAGATCTACTATTTTTAACTTATTTTGAAGGAATTAAACTAATAAAAGACTATTTAATATTTTTTAGGTTTTGAAATAAATATTGGTTTTAAGAGTTAATAGACACTAAATTAATCATAGACCCACTATATTTGAATTGATAAGACACTGAAATTAGGGATATCGGGTAATTGGGAGCTAGTCCGGTTTGATTCGGGAGTCTGAGGAAGTCAGAGCACGGATTGAGGTGCGTAAGCCATTTGGAATGCCCTACAAAATTCATTGTTTGGTTTATCGATATCACATTACATATGTGACTGCTAGTGGGCACATATGGGCTTTTCACTCCTATTTCAGTATGAGTATATATTGGTTGTGGCTAAATCGCTTGTATGAGTTACTTATGATAGTGCTTCTATCGATGGTAGTAGAATATATCTACAACCGTCGGGAGGGATTAGGGCGGTCTTGATGTGTAACAATGTCGGGAAGGGACCATGCCATTTACTGAAGGTGGGGTTTAGTCACTGTAAACCCGTTAGTATATACGTGGTTCCAGTTCAACTTGGGAGGGGAGACAAACTTCAGCGTCTTCTCCTTCCTTGGACTCGAGCCTCCCTCTCCATTCCCAGCTTCCATTAATACCCACCAACATCAATCAACAATAATAACCCACAATGCAACAACATTCAACAACCTAATAACCAATGACAACAACAACAACTGTAACATAAAATCAAAATCATACCTTCATCATCTCTTATCGCATCATTGTACCTCTTTTCATTTCTCTTTCTCTCTCACTCTCGATTCCTTTCTTCTCTCCTTCTATTTCAATTTCAAAAGGAAGCAATACAGATGAGGTAATTGTGTAGGTAATTGTGTTTAGGAAACAAACATTAGATTTCCTCGAGATTCATATTGCACGAATCTTGAGGCTGATCTAATATTTTATTTTTATTTTTTCTTTCTCAAGATAACAGTTAAGTATCTCGTGGCCAATCTTATGGCTATTAACCAACCCATTACCTCCCGACCGACTTAAGTGATTAAAATCTAATTTCTCTCAAGATTCATACGCATGAATCTTAAGGTCGATCTAAGAGCACACAAACTAAAATGATACTTTCATATCATAGGCCCATTGGTTACTCTCGAGATGGAGTTATACACATCTCGAGGCATAGATAACTCTCCAAAACACCAACGTCTACACCATTCACCTCCTCGATGATCATGCTAAGCGTATCTCAAGGCAATCCAATGGTTTAAACAATTTAATTTGGTTTAAGATTTAAGACTCATTTCTTATATACTTATATAAATGACCTATATATAAATATATATATAACTATGTATTTTTGCGCCTATAAATTCACCACGTGTGCCAGGGACTACTTTTGGGTATGCACATTGTTGTACATCCCACACATGTCACTTTAGGCCTCCCGTGTCACTAGGCACCTAATTATTAATTACTTATTTATTTTCAATATATATTTATAATATAATTTATATATAAATATATATAAGCCTATATTAACATGCCTACGACTTGGCCTTACACGTTAACGAGTTCACTAGGGTGTGCAGGCTACCTCATGACTTTTGTACGTCACCCTTTACCCACACAAGGTATTAGGTGTCCCATAATTTGTCAATTATTCAATTATAGGCCAATAAATCCAATTATTTCTATATTTAGTAGTAATACACATCAAACTAACGCCAAACATCATGCAATTCCATGCACACACTATTTGATACTAATAGAGCTCATCCGCGAGCCCAACTCGGATTAATTAGGATTTGAATAAACCCTAATCACTTGCTTTTACATTTATCACCATTATCTCCAATACCGCTTTACATAGAAAGTTTGGTGTCACCTTCTTCATGGTGAGCTCATTCACACTCATTTTAATTTTTGGTCTTTTGTGGGGCTTAAAGGATATTGATGATTTTTGATGTTGTTGAAGGGGCTATGAATGTTATAAGACTTATATGTACTTCTTGGTGTAATTTTGACATGTTTAGTGGTGTCCAACAGGTTCGGGAAGTCATGTGAGTCACTAAGAAGAAGGGAAACCTTTAGGAGAGGTTGCAAGAAATGAAGCCATGGGCATGAAATCCACAGCGCCACCCACTGCGCCAAATTATAGGCTACTTCTTATTTGATATAGTGAATGACGCTGTAGTTTTCCTACCGGCATGGTCTATGATGCTAAACTTTAAAAATTTAGAAGTCGAGTTTCAATTATCAAACTCGAACGAGATTCAGACCTGGGTTCTAGGATCATACTAGGACCACTTTAACATCAAAATTGATAGGTGGGATGGTATAGTTCCACTTAGCAGCCCTAATCGCCACAAGGCTGGCTAATCGTATGCAACCAGTATGGTCAGCACTGGGTGTTTCCGAGCAGCAAGGCTTACACCTATTCGCATTAGTGCTACTACACTAAAGAAGTTATGCCTATCTTTATACACGAAATAGTAATGCGCTTCTTGATCTCTAAACATTTGACCGTTTAACAAATTAACTTATATTGTTGTAGATTTACATGGGAATTCCCTATGAGACTTAAAAAGTGGAACAAGACTAGGAAACCCAAATTGTGGTAAGTACGGATTCACTTATTTATAAATATTGTCAAGATATCTAGTATTTGCAGTTTATATAGTTTATGGAGTTTAATTGGAGGGGGCTATGTACACTTTGATGTGTTTTAATTAAAAATGAAATGGTGTATGATGTGATCCGCAAGAATAAACATTAAAGTTAAGGATAACTTACATAGTATATGGTTTTGGTTCCCAACCTATATATTGAATCTTGCTCAGTTAAATCGGTTGCGTGGATTACACATTCACTAAAGGGTCTAGGATAGAACCACTAAGCATTAAAGGATTGACTAGACATCACATCGACTAATGTGTTTGTCTAGCAATAACATTGATGATGTTTGTAAGTAATCGACCCTTGTTTTCCAAATGAAAGATGAATGACAATGTAATAGCCATTGGTTATATGGCTTGCATTCATTTATATATTGGGTTATATGTTTTCCTTTATCCTATTAGATATGATTGGTTCATATTGTTACTGCATATCACTCTTGAATATTATATGGAATGTTGATACATATGACTATTGACTTATCGAACATGATGGAGCGCTTACCCCAAATTAACATTTTGAGTTCTCAACCTAGCACTTCGTGTAAAGGGAAAGATAATGCGTACGAGTTTTACAGTCGTCTCTAAGATGTAATGAACTCCTCATATATGTATAATGTTTGAAGAGTATCATGTAATATAAAAAGGTTGGGAGGTTTTGTAATTGAGGTATGATTTGGTAAACTCTTCATTTCAATATATCATACGTATTATCAAAAAAAATTTAAATTTTTTGCTTCATTTATCTTTGTTTTATTTTTATATCGATATACAAGTTGAGTTTATCAGGTTATAAAGATGTGGATGTTGGCTCTAGCTAAGTCAAGCTGGTGTAACGAGGCTTAATTTAGTTTTTAGGCCGAGTATTGCCCTAATAAAGCTAAGGGATAGTACAGCTTAGTATTAGAGCCTGACTCTATATCCTCCCTTAATTTAGAATTAAGGAATAGCTTTGATACAGCTTGGTATGAGAAATTCAATTTGAATGGATTTGATACAGTTTAGTACCAGAACTTAAGTTCATTAACTTATAGAATGATCTCGCTTATAAAGGAACTTAAGATGTGATTAATGGTTTTTATCGTGGTTTTCAAGGGGAAAGCAAATGAAATCACTATTATACATTATCTTTTGCATTTATTGTGGTATAAATATGATTTCCTTATCTTCACTGAATGTACCTTAATGGTCTTATCTTTTCTTTGATTTTCAAATAATATGGTTGAATATGTAGAGGGCTCACAGAGGCCTATACCTCAGGGTAATTTGGAAAGTGAGGCTCAATAGAAAGTTAAGATTGAGTAGCAAATGAGAAACTTAATGAAGTCTTAGGCAACACTTATGGAAATGTTGATGGCACAAATGGGAATGCCAGTATAGTGACTTGATGCTCACCCCACTACCTGTTCTGAGGTTAGCAAAGCTTAGTGTGGAGCTGAGACAATAGCAGCTCCAGTATAGCCAGTTGTGGCACAAATTCCTTTTAAGGTAGTAGTTGTAGTGCTAGTGACCCTAAAAAGGCTGAATTTCTTATGAAAAGGAAAGGTTCATGAAATACGATATCATGAGACTCAATGAAAAAATAAGGGATGATATCGCTAAAGCTCGGATTCTTGAAATGGAGAACATTTGTTACTATTGATGTATAGGACTAGTTTTAAGTTAAATTGGTCACTTTTCTTTTAATTGGGTATGCTATTAAGTGGTGGAGTTCTTGTAAGAGAGAGGTTAAGACTGTTACTGCTTAGCCGCAGTTCAGGACCATAATCTATAGGCAATATTTCTCGAAGTTAGTTAGGAGTAGGAAGGAGACGTAGTTCATTAATTTGAAATATGAAGATATGACTATTAGAGAGTACAAGCATAGATTTACTGAATTGAGCGCGTCTGCTCTGGAGATGGTGGAATTGGATGAGAACTAGATTGACTTGTTTTCTAAATAGGTTGAATTGTGAGACACGGATTGCAGTTTCATCTCACCCTCGCACTAGTTATGTATTCATCTTTGATAGTGCGATGGTGGTGGAAGTCGCCGTATTAGCGAAACGAAAAGTTTGAGAGTATAAATGGAGAGAAAAGTCTTAGAACCCATAGTAATATCACACTAAAATATAACATAATTGGCAACTTATCAAATACCCCAAGACTTGGACAATAGCTTGTCCCGAGCGGTGGAGTATATGCCATTCAAATTGTATTCACGAAATTTATTCCGGCTTCTCTAATAGTCAATTGTAAGTTAAATGGTTTCATCAAGTTTTTCAAAAATTCTCCAATTGGAAACAAGAACACTTAAGAAAAGCCAGTTATTTTGAGTTAAGATATTTTGGCTACTTTCCTAAAGAATACCTTGCAAAACACTAGGCTTTGTAAAGACTAAAGTCGTCGATTAATTAGGAGTTACCTCATAACCTTTTACAAACTAAAAACTTGCAATCTATAAATAAAGCATTCAATACTAGATTGCACCAATAGAACTTATACAACCATTACACTGACACATTCAAATCATTTTTTGGAATTCACTAGGATGATTTTGTTGTAATGGCTAAGTTTTGTAGACAAAGAAAAGTAATTCAAGGATTCAAAATGTTGGAAAATTTAAGACTTAGACTTGTCAAAAGATTTTCATAGAACATGAAATGGTTAGCACTGCGCCTAACTTAGTTTTTCTTTTCTTATTGTGCAAACCTCAATTTTTTCCAACCATCCAGCTCCCTGCTCCATTTCCTGTGAATATCATTTTAGATGGGACACTAATCGTTCTAACCACAAGGCACCCTGCTCCATTTCTTTTGACTATCATTTTTAGGTGGAACTTTTTAATCATAACTGGATTGAATTTTTCATCATGATCGATGTTCACTTATTTTGGGTATATAAAAATATTTCGCTCTTATAATTTCCTCTTTTCTCCTTCTTTTACTTCTTTACATGTCTTTTTTAATGATTTCGAAACTAAGACTTGCTTCCTACTAGGTAAATGTTTAAAGGCTAATGGTTTATGGTTTCATGATGGGTGATGAAAGAATTAGGTTGTGTGGCCCAATTGTATTAACAAGGGATAACTTAATAGGTGGGTTAAAGGCTTAGATTTTAAACAAACAAGGCATATATCTTCCCCTTAATTTATTCGTAATTTATTACTAAGTCATAAATTGATTGCAAACCTATCTTGGAATCTAAAGAGATTTAGTTAACTCTTGTCCATGACTCCATACTAGCACTCTTTAATGTAGACTAGGTAAAGTAGACCAATTACAAGAATAAGATTTTCACCTAAACTCTACTTAGGTCTCGTCCATTCATGACAACATAAATCTACATTTGAATTCTAAAATCTTCCTCCATTAACCTAAGCTAGAATTAGGCATTCATTTAAGCTCAAAACAATAGATGAAAAAGTTTAAAAAATGAATTCATATATATGGAAATGTGTAAACAACCTACCAAAACATTAATCTTTAAAACAAAATGAAATCGTATTACCTATATTTTGCCATAAATTTTGAAAATTTGTGAAATTTGTTACCATAAATCCTTTAAATAATCCTTGACATGTGGTTCATTCATGCATTCCATCAACCTACATACCTGCATAACCCCAAACTTATCTTGAACCTTGTCCTCAAGGTTCGAGCAATACACAATCCAAAATGACAAGTGAGATATAATAATCGAATATAAGAAAATGGAATTAATGAGGAGAGGATGATATATAAAATATTGAAATAATCAAATGCTATGAATTTAGACTATAATTCCACAATTACAAATCCAAGGATAATTATCATCACCTCTTTTCGGTGAATGATCATCCATGGAAAATCTGAAATCTAATTCATTTTTTTTTTTTTTTTTCTCAACTATGGCACACTCCACTTATTAAAACGGGAAATAAATAATACTAACCCTAAAATATATTGATGCCTGCCTCTAAAGAGCGCCATTATTTAACATCTATTGCCCGACGTTTTCTTAATTTTACTCTGAACTATGTTAAGATCATGAGTGCTTATTAGGGAATAAGATACTGGGCCGACCCGCTATGAGAACACCATATCGATTATGTCATAGATGTTACTCATGATAGGTATATCATTTAGTCATTCAACTTGAAATTGCAATAGACTTCAATATTAAGAGCATGATAATTAGACATAATCAAGTGTTGTCTTTAACCGGATAATAAAAAAGATTGTAATTGGTTGTCGTGTGAATAATTTGTGAAGGTGTGTCTTCAAGATAGAATTTTCCACTCTCATATAGAGAGATATATCAGTGGATCCCTCGATAAGATAGACTGATAATGGCCAAGTCAATCTGAATTGATATGCTCAATATCACTTGGATGTTTTTTAATTTACCTACAGATCAAGACTAGTACAATTGAACATTAAGGGTGTCTTTCCATGCCTTATGTTCAATCAAAGGATATCGCACAACAAAAGGATATGATATACAATATTAATTAGGTTGTATCGATGTTGATATTCATGCTACTTGGGTAGTCATAATGCCTTGCTAGAGACCGCTTATGACTTGTGTACTAAAATGGTTTTTGGTTTAGTGCCAATGTCACATGAAACTATTGGGTCGCATACAAAGAATGAGTTTACACAATTTCAATTGGTCTAGAGTAATGAAGTTTATATGATAAGATTCATGACATAAAAGCCCTTATAATTTGTTATATGTTAACTTATTTATAGGGCATGTCTGTAATTTGTTTAAACTGCCTAAATACAATAGTTATATTACGAGTAAGATTTTAAATGAGGGCTTATCTAAACATATAAATAAATGGTGGAACCCTAAAAAATAAACTAGATTTTTATTTTACAATTTTTGAGTTCTCCGGATTTAGGGTGAGAAAGAAAAATTATTTTCAATCTCTCTTGGGGCTAGCACTCCAAATTGTGATCACCGTTCATGTGTGGATTTCTGATAGAGTACGTGTACTTGAACGTCTTGAAAATCGAACAATCAAACAGAAATAACAGAATAAGGTATGATTTACTTTCATAGATTCATTTTAATGGAACTTATTTTCGATCCTGTTGCTGTTTATCAAATTTTGTTTTAAATTTTTCACAGCGTATAAACCCCTAAAACCCAACATGCTCATCATTCTATTTTTAGTGAAAACCCGGTAAACCAAAATACTAGTTTATTCTTGTAACAGAATAATATACTATCCTCCCCGAACTCAGGACTCGGTCTTGCTTTCACTTCCATATGCATTAGTGTAAACTCTCATCATGATATCGCAACCCCTCTCACTAGGAACATCCTCTAACTCTATATGGTTATAGTCCTTACTCAATAATTCCTTGTTCCTAACCGTAATGATATCGAAGTTCCTAGGCCCGTCGGTATCTCCTCCTCTAATTCTTCCACTACCTCCCCTTCCTTTACATAGTTATCCTCATTATTATAGCTAAATGATGAAGGTGGGGAGGTTCTTATTATGATATAATCCTAGTTGTGTTAAAAGAGATTGACGTTGGTTGGATTTCGAAAACTTTGGATTTACTCTTTGATTTCTCTACTAACTTCTCCTTCCCTTTCTTGTACCATTTCCACCTCTGGCCATTTCGACAAGTACAAACAAAAACCCCCAAACTCTGTCGATATATACAAACAAAAACCCCCAAGCTCATTTGAAAGTTAGTCTTAAATTAGTTTGCGTATAAAATCTGATGAATTCCACATATATGAAAAATAGCTCAAAAACTTGGTAGCGATAAATAAATCATCATATAACTCCCATACTAGTATTGTAATAGAAATTATTCGATATCAAAACCATTTTAGAGTAAGAGTTTCGAAATTGAGCTTTTAACCTAAAAATAATCCAAAATCAATGAAAAATAGAAAATTAATCCGTAAGAGATTGGGGTTTTCATTAATTACCTTCTTGAAAGTGATTCTTTCAAGTATGGAACTCAAAATGTTTCTCTATAACACTCCTCTAAGTTCCAATTCGAACTCCATTGATCAAGCTCTCGGTGGCTTTACACTCTTAAAACTCATAAATTTGTGGGTGGAATGTGTGAAGAATGAGGTGGGAATCAATTAAATATACTAAAATAATTCTTTGAAAGGTTAAATCTAGTCAAAATATGATTTCTTGTTCCGAAGGTTGTAATGGTTTGTATGTGTGAAATGATTAATTGTGGCGATTTGTGGTTCCTATTTTTAAAAACTCGAATTTGTTCTCAATGAATTAGGGTTTAAGTGGATTCGCTAAGAAATCGCTAAAAATAAGCCTGAGTGGCTCAACAATTTGTTCAACGAATTCTAGTTATAAGCTTGAATTGGTGAGAAATCACTGACTCGAAATTACACTGAAAACTCTGTACACTACTGACGATTTTCTCAGCGATTTCTAGTACAAACTACAATTGTTGGGAAATCGACAACCTATTTTTATTATTTTTCCAATTAAACTTGTTTTGCATTTATTTATCATATATATATCCAATGAAAAAGTATAATTATTCAGAATCTTCAGAATTTAACTATGATATGCATTAAATGATAAATTCATTACTATAAATATCTAATTAACATAAGACTAATGCATAAAAATAATATAATATGAAAATAAATTGGCTCTATAAACCCTCTTACATGAAATTATTCTGGAATTAAATTTCTAAAATAACATTATTATAAGAGTCGAAAGTCGAGAGAATGTAAAAACAACTAACTAATCTTAATACTGAAACTAAATATAATGATAGAGTATATACTGCCTCACATAATGCGCCTTTATTACCACTGGCTCGACTGAACCACGCAATTCTAAACATGTTCTATGAATTTAACTATAGGATTATCCACTCTTATGCCATTTTAGAAAGTGATTGTTCGGCCATGCATTCGAAATGAGATTGTATTGTTTAGAGAATCTATGACAACTCACGAAGTGGCTAAGAAAGATCGTCCTAAGATCAACGAAGGATATTCATTGATGAAGTGTGGCAAAATAAAAAATTATATGTGAATAATGTACTTGTAGATATGGACTCGTACATTAGTAACCACACCTATAGGTTTTACTGAATAACCATTTGGTAGGGTAACTTTTTAAAAGCAAGTACATCGAATTCAAGTTAAGTTTAAAAAAACAATAAATTGGCATGTAGTTTGCTCTAGGACCCATATAAAAATATACTAAAAGTACCAAGGCCATTTGACCGTTATGTTTATATATATATATATATATATATATATATATATCTCATGGATCATCGAGCTCTCTTTATATGAGAGGGACAAATTCTATCTCGATTACACAACTTCATCACATTGCTCACACAGTAACCAATCACAACCTTTATAATCGTAGGTTAAAGACAACGTTTGATTGTGTCAAATCACCGTGTTCCTAATGTTGAAGTCTCTGGTAATCTCAAGTCAGAGGACTGGAATATATACCTATCATGAGAAACAACTATGACTTAATCCATGTTATGTTCTCATAGCGGGTCGGTCCAGTACTTTGTTCCCTAACAAGTACTCGTGATCTTGATTCGTATCCCTATACGTATAATCATCATATGATCATCAATCAAGACTCACACTAGTCTTAATTCATTATAGTTCCCAGTATAATGATCGACTAGGGACATTTAGGATATTTATGTAAATACCCATGGATCTTATTATAATGTAAACATGCAAATTAATTATAATAAACAGCAAATGAAATCCTCTATTTTTATTAACTAAAAGTATTCATAAAGACAGTTAATGGATTGACCTAGGGCACATGCCCCATCAGCATAATCCTTAAGAGATCCAAATAATGATGCCCCGAGGCCTTTGAAGTATAAGTTTTATATTAGTAGAGAGGTCAATGAGTGGTATGAGGCCAGTGCAAATAAGGAATATGTTAGTGAGAGAGGAACAATCCTACCAGCTAAGTATGATAAAGAGTCAATAACTTCATTAGGCAATGGGGTTTGGAACATTTGACATAAGATTATAGATAGAACAAGGTTTATCGAGTACGTGAAATAGTTTACAACTTCTATGCTAGTGTAAAGCTTACAAAGAAAGGTGAACCAGTAAAGGTGAGAGGGGTGATGCTGTCCTTCAATGAGCATTCAATAAATGAGATCAATGGGTTAAATTTTTTTATCAGAAATGGAGAAACACAGACTTTCAAGATGATTTGTATGAGAGACCCTATAACGTATATCCCTTTAGAGCCATAAAGATAGCATTAGTTCTCTGAGGACAACAAGGATGGATAATGGGAGTTGAGAATATGTAGAAGCACATTAAAAAGAGGAGTGTGAGGAGAGTTTATAGAATGTGGCAACACTTTCTAGTTATTTTGTGCTAGACCCCACCTAATTAGAGCATCTGACTAGCAAAGATTACCTTAATCCCTAAATAATCTAGCAACTTTAATCTCTCCATCAATAAACAGTTAAGAATAAGATCATGTAATCTTCAGTTAAAAAGCTTTATTAACCATAAAGGATTATAAAGTGAATCTTAAACCTTAAAGTTCCATAAAATTAATTATATAATCCTATGAGTTCATCCAATTTTTTTCCTATTTTTTTGGATTTTTTTTTGTTTTTCGCGTTTTTTTCTTTTTAATTGTATTTCGATCCCTTGAATCGGACCCAATTTTGTCCGGTCTTGGGTTAAACCCCTATCTTCTTCTTTTTCACGAAAATAGCCCCTTCGTTTCTTTTTTTTAAAAAAAAAAATTAATTCAATTTTTCCTTTAATCGAGCATCCCTCTCATTTCTAACTTCCATTAACAAACCTTGCAACAACCTACAACAATAACTTAACAACAAAAGCAACACACACACGTTCACTTTAGTCTTAATTCCTCCGTCTCGCTTTCTCTCTCTCATCTTAGTCTCCCCTTCCTGATTTCCCCCAATCGATTTCATTATTAATTATTTTGGTTCAAACACAATGAATAAAATTATGTTATTGAAGATATTTTTTTGGATTTCCTCAAGATTCGCATCATGCGAATATCAAGACAAATCTATTTTTCTATTTTCATAATACAATTAATCTTCCTCGAGATACGTAGTAGTATCTCGAGGTTGATTTTATGATTATTAAAAAGATAATCACTACTTTTGACCGACTCACTATGATTAATTTATACCGATCTCCTCGAGGTAAATCAAATAGTTTTGTAACTATACACCACTTGATTCTCCTCGAGATTGGACAACACGCATCTTGAGGCATGAACATGTGAGTACCTCACTTGAACTAGGGTAGGGCCGCCTGGACAAGACCATTACTTAAGCTCGATACCTGAACCAGACCCAAATAATAGTATAGCATGCCTATTTCAACCTGCGGAATAACATACTAATCATATAGAATAATAAATGCATAAGTTAAATCAAACTATAATTTCATAAATCATCTAATTAAAATGATAAGAGTTCAAAAGTCTAACTAGTTTAAATCACCACAAATAGCTTTCAAATAGTCCACAAAGCTTCCAAAGTAGTCTAAAGTAGGTAAGGAGGGTTCCAAACTATCCAAATAACCTACTTTAAGTTACAAACCAAATTTATTGTTCTCGAAATCAAATAAATAGATACCAGAAGCATGCAATTTCTTACAAGGCAAAGAAAGACTTCAAGCGGGTGTCATTCATTTATCATGAGCTATGCAGATATTGATGTACCTGGAGAGTAAGTGGGGTGAGCTAAAGAACCAATGGTGCTCAATAAGAGAGAAGACTTGCTCATATATTAAACATGTAAGTATTACTTATAAAGCAAAATAATTCTACACATGAAGTAGTAAACCAAGTTGTAAAGCATTTAATGATAAACAATGGAGACATGATTCTTGTTTATAAAAAGGGATGTAAACAAGTTTCATATCTAATATAACTTAAAAGTTGATTCATAATTCAACAAGCAAGGAAATGAGTTGAAATCACATCGTGCAAGAGAATTGACAAGTTCATAAATAAATTCCATTTATTCATACAACAAGGTTCAACATTTGAATTACCATAAGAAATAAGTAGTACGTATAATTCGTTGTTCCATTCAATGCATTCTAGCTAATATAATGAATACAGTGATTGAGTCACTCATCCTTGAGGTGATGTGAACCATTTGTGGTCACAATGGCTATTATGATCTCTCTCCAGTTCCGTCAAACCAACAATAAGTGTTTCCTGGCCATCACTGATTGTGACTACTTATGATCTTAATACTTTGTGTTGCAGACCACTATTTTTTGGTGGATCATAGACACATCATTGAAATTCAAGGCGTGGACCAATCTTTGTTGGTAGACATATTGCTACACCACTGCTACTTATAGCATGGAGCACTCTCTTTTGATAACCATGCAGCTCCATCACCGCTTTTGGATCGAATAATGAAATTTTTTACATCACATGCATTCCATAGATAAGCATATTCATACAATAAACTAGATGCAACCCAATCTTAAGTTTTTCATTAGAATATGAGATTTTTGTTTATCTAATATTTACACTACATTTAATGCATAAGCGAAGCTCCCCAGTTGCCTCAACTCGTTGCCATGCCCATATAACTCATGGTGCGCTCGGGACCCAATGTAAACCTTCGCGCGACACTATACAACCTTAACACATCTCGTAAATCAATGTTTTGATTTAGATTTAAGTAAATCTTCCATTTATTGGTATTTGAGATCTACTATTGTGGATCTCGTAGGTCTCCCATTGCCCGATAAAAGGGTCGAGGTGTGGGACCTAGTTGGTCTACCTTAGAGACACGGTAGGGCCCCATTTAAAAGCAAATATTTACTTTTCTCTTATTATATATATTTTATTTATGATATATATTATTGTATTTTACTTATTTTATTATTTTATTTTATTTATTATGGGTGTTGACCGGTTAACCAAGGGCTGTTCGGGTGCGAGCATCCACATGCGTAGTGTCGGAGACGTCCATCACGGCGTTCATGGTGGCGCCTCCAGTGCCACCCCTCCCTCCTCCTATTAACTTTGAGGGGCCTCTAATGGAGGCCCCTATTAGGATAGTGGTGGTGGCAGTAACGCCATTGTCCTCCTCTAGCGGCGGCGGCGTGATGCCTCTGTTCACCTCTGGTTGCATCATGGTGGCATTGCCTCTAGATGAATCCAGCATTTGTAAACCATTGAAAACTTCAAAAAAAAGAACATAATGATGAAGATAAGGGGGAGAGTTACCTTCTTGGTGGTTCCTTTTTGGGTAAGAAATCCTACATATTTCAATCACCCATTTCACTCAAAGGTGTTTATTTTGAACAAAAGAGGCTAGGATTTATTAATTGATTTTTATATTAGGGCTAATTTTGTGTAGGGCTTGTGAAGTTACTAAATTGCTCATCAGGCGGGTCTATTAGGTTTTTGGGTCCTCGCAACATCCCTAATTTTAAAGAACTTTCGTCGACGAAAAGGAATGGAAAGTTCTCCGTTATATAGTCCTTCTACTCCCAAGTCAACTCCTGTTCTCCATGGAAATGCCATTAGACTTGCACCAACAAAATTTCTTTCTTCTGAAGTTTATGCATTTTTCTATCCATGATATGAGTCGACTGCTTGTCATAAGAAACGTCCTCCGTTAAATCATCTTGCCCCCAATCGATCATCGATGCGTTTTTGTTGTGTGCATTCCTTTGCATAAAATAATGGAAGACATTAGAAACTCTAGCTAGCTATAGTTGTAAATTGAGGCAAAATGCTACCGGGCCTATTTGTTTCATGATCTCGAATGGAGTGATGAACCTGGTAGATAACTTCCCATTAAATCAGAATTGATAATGCCCTTTCATTGGCGACACTTTTAATAGTACAAATTCTCCTTCCTTGAATACAACCTCTCGATGGTCCTTGTCAACATACATCTTCATGCGGCTCAAGGCGGTCTGTATTTGTTGCCTAATCAATTATATTATCTTGATTTGTTCATGCATAAGTTCTGGGCAGATCACTATAGCATCTCTAACCTCAGTTGGACAAATTGAAGATCTACACAGTCTTTCATAAAGTTCCTCGAACAATGTCATGCCAATACATGCTTGAAAACTGTTGTTGTACATATACTCGCGAAACGGAATATACTTTTTCCAACTCCCGTATAAATCCAGCGCATAAGCTCTGAGCATATCCTCAAGTATTTGAATTAATCTCTCGGTCTTTCCATCTGTCTGGGGTGAAAAGTTGTACCGAGATTAAGTTGTCTATATATCGTGCTAAAATCCACTCCAAAACTAAAAGGTAAACCTCAGATCATGATCCGACATAATAGACAACGAGACTCCACGCAATTTGATGATCTTTTCTACATATATGCCCCAACCTATATGCTAAATACTTCGTGGAAATGGGACGAAGTGTGCTGATTTATTCAAATGATCCATGACCACCCAAACAACATCATCCCTTTTCTGAATTGTTGATAACCCTGAAACAAAGTCCATTACGATTTGTTCCCACTTCTACTGTGGAATAAGTAATGGTTGCAATAATCCTCGCAACTTTCGGTAGTCTGCTTTCACTTGCTGACAAATCTTGCAATCTTAGTTGTAAGTAATGATGTCCACCTTCATCCCTAGCCATCAATACATCCCATGCATGTCCTGATACATCTTGTTACCCCCGGGATGAACAGTGAGTCGAGATTTTTGCACCTCCAGGAGAAAGTCATCTCTCAACTATCTAGGAGATGATGTTCACAATCTGTCTAGAAATCTCAATGCTTATCAACTAAAAGTCTATAAGCTACGTCATCACTGCTATCTGCAAGTGTCCTGTATTTCCCGTACTCTGAATTGCCTCTCCAACAATAAACCGCTCTAAACACAACCACTAGCTCTACACTCATTTGAATTTATGGCTGACCCTCTAAGATACCTGAGCCCATAGCTGAGCCATATACGGGTACTCCCTTAACATTCATTACAATCACAAATTATGTGTCTAGTTGTACACGGCTCATAGCACTTACCACTATGTTAGCGTTGCTTGGGTAGTACTCGAGCGTGAAATCATAGTCTTTCAAGAGTTCCAACCATCTCCTTTGTCGCATGTTCAACTCGTTTTTCGTAAATAAGTACTTCAGAATTTTGTGATAAGATTAGAGAGTTAATTTTTCCTTATACAAGTAGTGCCTCAACAACTTCAAAGCAAACACAACTACCGCCAACTCTAAGTCGTATACTGGATAGTTCTTCTTACGTACTTTCAACTGCCTGCACCAATAGGCAATTACTTTCTTGTCATATTTAACACACCTCTAAACCAGTTCTTGACACATCGATATACACTGACAACTCCCTACGGACCTTCAGTACAATCAAAATCGGTGTGTTAATTATACGGTTCTTCAATAAATGAAAGGCCACCACATATGAATCATCTCACACATAGACGACGTCCTTCCTCATCAAGTTCGTGTGCAGTGAAGCGGTCGATGAGAAACCTTACATGAATTGTCAATAGTATCTTGCCAAGCCTAGAAAACTCTGAATCTCGAAAGCATTAGTTGGTTGTAGCCACCTAAGGATTACATCGATCTTCTTAGAATCAACTAATATCCTTTTGCATTCACCATGTGTCCCAAAAACTTCACTTCCAAAAAAAAAAACTCGCATTTGCTTAACTTAGCTTCAGGTTTGTGTTCCCTTATAGTCTACAACACTTTCCTGAGGCGTTTCATGTGATCTGACTCAGTCTTGTAGTATATCATGATATCATCGATGAACACAATCGCAAACTGATCGAGGAATGGCTTGAAAACACAGGCATCAAATCTATGAACATTGTTGGTGCATTGGTGAGCCCAAAAAACATGAAAATAAACTATAAGTGTCCAAACGGGTGCTAAAAGCTATCTTTGATATGTCCTCCTCCCGTATACGCAAGTGATGATAACTCGATCTCAAATCTATCTTAGAGAAAAATCTTGATCGCCTCAATTGGTCAAATAAGTCTCTGATCCTAGGAAGTGGATACTTGTTTCGGATAGTCACCCAATTAAATTTTTGCTAATCAATACACATCCTCAAACTGCCATCCTTCTTCTTTATAAATAACACCGGCACTCCCCATGACGATACACTCATTGTAATGAATCCCATTTGAGTCAACTCTTCTGATTGCATTTTCAACTCCTTCATCTCTGTAGCCACCATAAGGTAAGGTGTCTTGGAAACTGTTCTCATATCGCATATAACGTTAAACATAAAGTCAATCTCCCTATGAGGAGAGATTCTCAGAAAGTCTGACGGGAAAAAACTAGAAAGTCCCCAACCACAATAATATTCTTAATTAAAAATTCATTCATTCCTCTCCCATTAAATTCAAGCCCGCAATGGTTTCTATCTCAGCAGAACTTGCAACCTTACCACTGGTGGTGGCAATGGTTGGTGTACAACACTTAACCTCAAATGGTGGAACGACCATGTTTGGAAAACTATAATTTTATGAAAAAAATCTATCTTGGCATAATAAACCGCTAACCAGTTCATGCCCAATAATACATGAAGCAAATATCATTGTATGATCCCCAATTTTAATTTAGCACCCTTCACATACCATATTATGATAAATCTGTTCGATAGAAATTGTGCTCAAAATCAAGTAATTGTATGCTCTAACTAGTGTCTACCACAAAGCATGAACTATAGTCCCCGATTTGAGCAAGTTGTAGAACCAGAATCAAATAATGTCTGCATATCTCGACCATTAATGGAAACTGTACTTGCGACCAACTAACTCAAGGCCTCTCCATCCTACCCAACAATTGTACGAACTCCTCTACTAGTAGCTTGGGCTGTGGTCCTCTTAGATATTTGTAGGTTAAGGCATTTATTTTAGTAGTGCCCTGGAGTCCTACACCAGTAACATATCACCTGTGTCCTTTACTATGTTAGAGGTGCATAGCTTATGCACTCTGCCTACGCCCTGCTGGCCCTCTGCCCTTGGTCTGTTGCAACTATTGTGGTGGACGCGGGGTCTTAATGTCACAATTTGAGAAATGAAGGGGGCGTGGACACGTAAATGTGTGTTGGTCCTCGTTGGAGCATGTGGAACCCTCAAAGTTCCACCATATGATGCATGGTTACTCATTGATCCCCCAAATATATGCTTCTTAAAGCTTCCCACCTGACCTCTTTGATAACTGCCAAAAGTGCGCGTGCCTTTACTATATCGATCGGATCCTCCTTTCATCCTGATTATGAAGTGTTGAGTCACACTCGAGTGCTCAATGGTAAACCTGCTGGTATGTCTCGATCTCAATGCTGCCACCATAGCGCGTATGTCACTACTCAATCCATCAATGAATCGTCTCCTACGAGTCATTTCAGATGGAACATAATCATATGTAAACTCAGCCAACTTATTGAGTTTAGATGCATACTTAGCTATAGTCATATTTCCTTCTACCAAGGTAACAAACTCCCTGATCTTATCTGCCTTGATGGTCTCCGGGAACCATTCATCGTAGAACAAATACTTAAACTATGGCCAACACATATTCGATCGGTAAGTTCTTGAAATACACAACCACCACTTATGTTCCTTTTGTTCCAACAAGAAAGCCACCAATGGTACCATAGTCCTCCCATCAAAGCCTAAAGTGTCTTTTATTTTATCTTTATTCCATATCCAAGGTTCTACCTCAAAAGAACCATGGTCCCTGTAGAAGTGTAGCACATCATACTTCATGAACTCATTAAGGATCATGCCCCTTTTACATGCCTCATTCTCTCTATCGACTATGGGTACAACGGCTACAACTGTTGCCAAGACAAAATCAACACCTTCCCCCACTAGAGAGTTCTCATTTATCGATGGTAATAAAGGATCAGACCTTGGCCCCATCGATGCATGTATGACTCCTTAATCATTCCTTTGATTGTTAAGTAGTTTCAGAATTCATGCCATGTTCCTTTCTTGAGATTGGGCTAAGTCAGTAATCCTCTAGTCCTGCGTGGCAACCAAGTCATGTATGGCTTTCTAATCTGTATTAGTCATAGCAATCACGTGATGTTGCATCTAACTGCCCCATTGCCTTTCTTTTTTTTTCCTGAGTTTCTCACAGGTTGTAGGATGTCCCTTTGTGGTTGCTCATCCAGCACCGTGGAGCAACGAAAAAGGGGTTAGTCCCACAAGGTATTAAATTAGCCAAAAATATCTAAATGCTATATATATTACATTAGAAAGCAAATAACATTATATTAATGTTTTATTTCAAGTTTTAAATCCCTTCCCATCACATGATTGGTTTTTTGTCCACTTTAAGTCGACTTGAACCAATGTCCAATACCATTGAGTTGTTCAACTTAAACACGAACTTTAAAATTAAAGGCTCTATGTATACTAAGGTTTCACTAACCTAATCATTTTACCTAGGTTCTAATACCTATTCTCCCATACAAACAATGATAACCCTCGCTCGAACTAGGATCAGGCCACCCAGCCCAGACCATTATTTAAGCATGATACCTGAACCAGGCATAAATAATAGTCTGACATGCCTATTTCAACCTATGGAATAATATACTAACAATATAGAATAATAAATGCGGAAGTGAAATCAAACTAGAATTTCTTAAATCATTTAATTAAAGTGATAAGGGTTTAAAAGTCTAACTAGTTTAAATCACCCCATAAACCTTTCGAAGTAGTCCAAAGTAGATAAGGAAGGTTCGGAACCACCCTAATAACATACATTAACTTACAACCCAAATTTATCGTTTTCAAAATCGAATAAATAGATAATAGAAGCATGCAATTTGTTAAAAAGTGAGGAAATACTTTAAGCGGGTGCCTTTCCTTTCTTACGAGCTAATATGGATGTGGATGCACCTGGGGTGTAAGTAGGGTGAGCTAAAGAACCAACAAAGTTCAATAAGAGAGAAAACTCGCTCAAACACTAAACAAGAAAGTATTACCTATAAAGCAAAATAATTCTACACATGAAGTAGTAAGCCAAGTTTTAAAGCATTTAATGAAAAGCAATGGAAACATGATTTTTGTTCGTAAATGGGGATTTAAACAAGTTCCATATCCAATATAACTCAAAAGTAGATTCATAATTCAACAAGCAAGGAAATGAGTAGAAACTACATCATGCGAGAGAATTCACTAGTTCGTAAATAAATTCCATTTAATCATGCAACGGGGTTCAACATGAGATTTACCTTAAGAAATAAATAGTATGTATAAGCTATTGTTCCATTCAACGCATTCTAGCTAATAGTATGAATTCGGTGATCGAAACACTCACCCTTGAGGTAATGTGAACCATTATTGGTCACCATGGTCATTGTGATCTTTATCTTGTTCCATCGAACCAACAATAAGTGTTTCCAATCCATCAACGAATGTGACTACTTGTGACTTGATACTTTGTGGTGCAGACCACTCTCTTTTTGGTGGGACCATAGCCACACAATTGCAATTCGTGGTGTGAACCACTCTCTTTCGATGAGCATATAGCTCCATCACCACTTTTGGATCGAATAATGAATTTGTTCACGTCACATGCATTCCATAGATAAGCATATTCATACCATTAACTAAATGCAACCCAATCCAAAGTCTTTTGATAAGAATATGAAATTTCTATTGATCCAATATTCAAGCCACATTTAATACATTAGCAAAGCTCCCCACTTACCTCGACTCGTCGCGACACCTATAACAACTTATGGTACGTTCAGGGCCTGATATGAACCTTCGCTTGAAACTATACAACAATAACATTTCATAAATCATTGTTTTGGTTCAAAATTAACTATGTCTTCCATTTATTGGTCTTTGGGATCAATTAGTGTGAGTCCTGTAGGTCCCCCATCGTCGGATGCGAGGGTCAAGTGGTGGGACCCGGTTAAACAATTTGTGAATTTTCGATGAGTTAAACAATCAACTTTGGGGAATATCCAATAACCTTTATTTTTCACCTCGTACCTTGAATCCCATTCAAGTATCAATACTTAGTAAGAACTAGCCTATATTGCTTTTCGTAATACAATTCTCATTCTAATCTTAATAATATTCTACAAACCGTTGATAATTCTTTCCATGTCCACCCAAACTCTGGTACACCCACTAGTTTACTTCCTCATCACTAATCATCCATTTTTATTTAATTTATTGGTTGGGTAACTCTTAGATTATTATCAGTCTAAAATTACATATTGATGCAAATAATATTTAAGTATAACATTAGATACTAGTAAAGTTGCGTGTCTATCTGATCCATCATCATTCTAGCCTTCCCCACAAAAAACTTGGAATTACACAAGTCCTCCCATGACTATAGATCTCATAATACATTTGTCACTCAATTACAAAAAATCTTCATTTCTACTCAATTATAATTGTAGAATATTTAATTCTTCAAACATATCGAGTCAGATATACTGTACTCTATTTAATATTTCCAACCTAACCGAGATAAGGCTTACAAACTGAGCTATAAATCTCGCATTTCTTTTTCTTTCACTTATATCTTTACCAAAATACAAGCATCTTATATCATTTCCAATTTACAATAACTTGTGCTTTAAAATACACCACTTACTAATCAAGTTGTGTAGCACTACAAGTGAACAAATGTACAATATATTCACTAATATTAATTGTAAACTACTTTGGTTAAAAACATTCAACATTTGGAGTTTGACTCCTTATAAGATCCTTATGAAGATATGTTAAGTTCCATTAAAATTATAATTTGATATTCTAACTTGATCATAATTTGATCGGGAATCGTTAACGTGAAATCTTGATTTTCATACTAATGTGAGAATATATTGATCATTTAGTTGCCTATACATCAGCCTCTAGTTGACACCAACGAAACTACATAGACTCTTTTATTCTGGCTCTCACTAATTCATTTGATTATTCAAAGATGGGTAGATGCGTCATACCGATATTTTACGTTGTGAATGAATCGCGATTATGAAATGGAGTTACTCAAAGTTTGGTTTATGCATAACTACTTCTGTATCTTACCTTGAGTAAAGGAGTTTGTCCGTGTCACTTTCAGTAGACACAAGTCATCTCAACATCTCATTTTATTTTATACATTGAATCTTTTGCATTTAGTTCTTGTCAATCTTACCTATTCTCACATCGATCTCAATTTTTGACCCTTTATAAACTTACCATGACTTTGGCTCAATAACCAGGCCACTTACAGCCTAAATCTTGATTTAGAAAGACAATTTATATCTCTTCTCTTTTCAAAAATATAGCTAAAGGTGTGCAACTTCTTATTATTATTTAATGCTCTGAAGTTTTCCTTAACCAATCTTAATTAGAAACAGAGAAACTTTACTTGTGACCCAAATAGGTAAACTATTTGTTATTGACTTACATATTTTTATTAGTCTCAAATATCTAGAATTTTCTTTTTGTAATAATGAAATTTGGTACTTTTCAAGATACAATGTAAGATAGCTTTATATCTTATTATTGATCAAATTACTTTTGATGAATTCACCTTTTCGTTATTATTCAACTAAAGAGATAAAAAATATTGAATTTCTAAACTCTGATTAACTTAAAGACCAACAAAATCCTTAAATGATGCTATTCCAATCTTTTAAGTCTTATAAATGGAAATTCTCGTAATATATTAGTTAATAGTGACAACCTATACTCACTTATTGATACTCAATAAGTACATCTATCTCTTCATTGATTATATTTTAAGTCATAGTGATAAACGTAATTACTTAATTTCGTTAGAAGTGATTATTGTGTATTTTGAATTTCAAAACACAACTACTTGTGTTTTATTTAATAGCTAATCCAAACTATTATTAAACCATTTTCCCCAATACCTTAACTTCTTACACGTTGATTTTATCACTAAAAATTTTCACTTTCAAGTTGGAAATTTCAATGATCTTTGTTCTATAATAACATCTAATTTGATGTTAATAAAGATTACTTCTAACTTGTGTATTTTCATTCATTTTATCAGTACTTTGTTTGATTCATAGAACCACTATACTCGATGTCACTTATGGGTAAGTACTTTAAGTAATAAACGTTCAATTTTTTTTTTACTTCTTTTTAGAACTTGTTTGATTGTTCTAAACCATTGTTCTATTCCTTTTTTCAATTGAAGTTTTGTTTCAAAAATGAGACAATACTTGGCTTCAAAGTCTTTTATTTTCGTAGAAATCGACTAAGACAACTTGACTGATCCACTCACAATCTCATTGTGATTTCCAAGTCAAGATTCAATTTTTTTAATCACTTTCCATGTTTTACGATTTCGTTAAGCACGTGTCCCCTTTTTCTTTTATTTTCTTTTCGCTAACAGTGCAACCAGTATTAACCTTATTTTAAAACCTAAGATATCCATATTTTGTACTTCCAACGAGTCTCAATTTCATTTTTTTACAATTTCAAAATGATTCTCAATCACTTGAGACTTACTTTAACTCTATTTTGATATTTTTCTAAGTGATTAGAAATTAAAATAGTATGATACTTTCGATTTCTTGAAATCCGTGTTAAGTTTTACATACATAAATCATTTGGACTTGCCTTTCAACCAATTTCCTATTGGTTTGATAACTGACACTTTCATTCGTTATATCAGTACCGAACTACTCACAACACCATATGAATTCGAACTTCGCAAGTCTATTTCATATTCATTTACACTTCGTTTCATTTCACAATCTTATTCTCTATTTTGATTATCCATTTCTAAACTAACTCATTATATCTTACGAGTTAAGTATCTAACGGACAAGAAGAATAATCTTCCTATCACATATCTAGCGATAATACATACATACAACGCAATTTTAACATAATAGGATTTTTAAACTTTGTAACCATATTCCATCGCGTTACTTCCCAACGAATCGTGCTCAATCACCCTTTACTTCTCAACTAATTACTCAATTATCCTCAATCAACAACATTCCTTTAGAATCTTAGGCTTTGAAACCAACACCGTAAGATCCTACCTAATTAAGGCATCTGATCGGCCTAGATTACCCTAATCCCTTAATAATCTATTAGTTTTCACCTCTCCATCTATAAACAATTAAGAATAAGATCTGGTAATCTTCAGTTATAAAACTTTATTAACTACAAAGGATTCTAAATTGAATCATAAACCATAAAGTTTTGTAAAAACTAATTATATAATCCTTAAAGTTCATTTAGATTGATTACATTATCCTTAAAATTTCATAAAAAAATTTCTACAGCATCTCCTTCATTTTTAAGCCTACACCAAAAATTTTGACCTTCAATAATCTTCAATGAAACCTGCTTTGCTTTGGTTGAAATGCCGAAGAACTCACAATCTACCCAATATAATATATATTGCATTAAAAAAATTATATATTCATTCTAACCTGATCTGAAGTGTTAAAACCTTTTAAGTTATCACTAACTTAATTCAACATTTTCTCTATTCATTCAAACTGTTTCAGCCTTTATCCAAATGAGGTCCTAATCTCACTCGAACTCTAAAAACCCATTTATACAAAATACTATATTCAAAAACTAATACATAAATAGAGAAAAGAACTAAGCATGTCACATACAATGAAACAGGTTTTCCTTCCCTCTGTTGCCTCTAGAACCTGTCATTATCTAATTATAAAAATTCAATAATATCAAATAAGTAAATCCCAAACGATTCAGTACACTAGTAATAATCGAATGTATAATAATCCAAGAGATTAAACGAATAATGTAATTCTAGGAATTGAAATACAAACATGAATCCTTCCCGTTTTTGTTACCGACTACAATAAGATAACGTTATCCGAAAATGGTAAGTAAACAATAACAAGTACTCATGCTCCGAGGGAATAATCAAACTAGTCTCGTTTTTTGAGTCTAACCAAGTATGATCTGGTTCAACGCGATCTCTTGATAATCACATGATACAAAGTATCAATGATTCTAGCCCCTCACGCGTAATATAGCGTTTTATAACCACGATATAGCCTACACTATAAGGAGACTCGAATTGCCTTACCCCCCCCCCCAACTCTTTAAGTATGTACAACAAAAAATGCAATATCAAGAATCAACGCAATTTATACGAAATTATATTCATGTAATGTAAAGGTTACTATGGGATTTACTTAACCTTAAAAACGTGATGTCGCAACCACCTTGTGCTCCGAGTCGGTAAACTAGCACACACGAGGCTCCAATCATGGTCCTACAATTCATTAATATGTCATGTAAGCCTCCACGACAACTTCTTCATTTTTCTAATTATTTGCAACTTAATTGAACCAATCGCAACTTGAAACCCAAAAAATATTTACAAAATAAATTATCTGATACCTAGATTTGTTTTTTTGACTAAAACTATTATTTGGCATCAAAATTTATGTTGTCTAGGCTTAACTATAATTTTTTTAATTTTTTATATATTTATTGGTCCTACTTGACCAAAAAAGCTCGAAATCCCTCCAAATTAGCTCCTTGGATGTCTAAATCCCAATTTTGACACCAACTTGTGATTTAGAATTGAAAATTAATCTAAATTAAAGATTAAAATAATTTTTCAAATATCGGGCATTTTCGCTTGCCGTAGCATGCATTATGAAAAAAAAACTCCGGTATAAATCCTTGAAGAAATTTTAAATTTCTCATTTTTGTATAGAAATCCCCCATTTTTATTTATCTACTCAAAAATATAACTTTTGTGATTTATTTTTTCCTTTTTTTCTTTGATTTTCTTCCTATTTTCTACATTTTCTTTTTATTTTTCTTTTTAATTGACGTTGGATCCCTTGAATTGGACTCATTTCGCTCTAGTTTGGGGTTAAGCCCAACCCCATCTTCTCCTTCTTCATTAAAAAAGCCCCTTCATCTCATTCTTTTTTTAATTTTCTTTTATTTGATTTTTCATTTGGGTGGGGTTTGGCCCCGAGCCCAAAAGTGTTAGGGCAAGGGTGACGGCTAGGAAGTCGTTTCCTTCCTTAGACAAAGCCTCCCTCTAATTCCCAATTTCCATTAACGCACCTCATAACAACCTACAACAACAACCTAACAACAATTAAACACACTCACACGCATAAGCACAAACCTAGATATTGATCCCTCCATTTCGATTTTTCTTTCCATTTAGCCTTCTAATCATTCTCTCCCTCAATCGAGTTCATTTTTTTGTAACTCGATCATAGTGAATATAATTCTATTTTTGAAGATATATATTAGGATTCCTCGAAATTTGCATCACATGAATCTCGAGGCAATTTTAATGTCCCATTTTCATACTATAAATTGATCATCCTCGAGATATATCATACGTATCTCGAGGTTGATCTCGTGATTATCAACTAGATAATCACTATATCTTGACTGACTTACTATAATTGATTTTTATTTACCTTCTTCGGATATGTATCATGTATCTCGAGGTACATCAAATGGTTTGTAACCCTACACCACTTTATTGTCCTCGAGATTGGATAGCATGCATTTCGAGGTGTGAATATATCGCACTAACATCAAACATTAAACCATTTCACATCCTTGAAGATCATGCTACACGCATCTCGAGGTAAATTCAATGTATACTTTTATTTTACTCAAACTATAGGATTTATTTATATATATTTAAATATATATCATATATATACATATACAAATGTTGGGTTTTGCGATTCATACGCAGTGGAAAATTTAAAACAATTTTGAAAAATCATAACTAGATCAAAAATAAGTTATATTAAACTAAATATATAAAAGTAAACCTTACCTTAATTCGTGATTTCCTTCTATGATTGTTCGATTTCAAAAACGTCAAGTGCTCGTTCTCAATCAGAAATCTACACACGAATGACGACCATAATTTGGAGTGCTAGCCCCAAGAAAGATAGAAAAAGTTATTCTTTTCTCTCCTAAAATCCAGAGAAATAGAAATTCGCAAAAATGAAAATCTTATTTCGTTTTAAGGTTTCACCCTTTATTTATATGTGTAGATAAGCCCTTACTTAAAGTCCTATTCGTGATACATCTATTGTATTTAAGTAGCTTAAGCAAATCACACATACGCCCCTATTAATAAGTTATCATATACAAATCTTAAGGGCTTTTATGTTATGAATTTTATTATATAAAATTCCTTACTCTGCAACAATTCAAATCGTGCATAGCCATTCTTTCTATGCAACCCAATAGGTTCATGCAACGTTGGCAATGAACCAAAACTATTTTGATACACAATTCATAAGCGGTCTCTAGCAAGGCATTATGGCTACCCATATAGCATGAATATCAAAATCGATACAACTTAATGAATATCATATATCATATACTATTGTCGTGTGACATCCTTTGACTAAACAGAAGGCAATAGTCACCCTTTGTGCTTAATCGTACTAATCGCGATCTTTAGGCAAACATAAAGCATCCAAATGACATTGATCATAACAATTCACATGGACTTCGCAATTTTAAGTCTATAATATCGTGGGATCCATTGATATCTATCTATACGAGAGTGACAAATTCTATCTTGATTACACACTTTCCCATATTATTCACGAGGTAATCAATCGCAATCTTTATAATCATTCGATTAAAGACAACATTTAGTTGTGTGAAATTACAATGCTCCTAATATTGAAGTTTATGGTAATATCAAGTTAAATGACTAAATGATATACCTATTATAAGTAACACCTATGACTCATTCCATGTGGTGTTCTCATAGCGGGTCGGTCCAATACCTAGTTCATAACAAGTACTCATGATCTCGATTCTTATCCCTATTCGGATTATCATCACATGACCATCAATCAAGATTCACACTAGTCTTAATTCGTTATAGTTCTTAGTATAATGATTGACTAGGGATATTTAGGATATTTCAACAAATATCTAAAAATCTTACTATAATGAAAACATTTATCAGTTATAATCAAACAACAAATGAAAACCTTAATTTTATTAACTTAATTTATAAGATAAACATTAATTGTAGATTGATCTAGGGCACATGCCCCAACATTTTCCACTTATACAAGGGCCAATCATTCGTGTATCTAATACCTAATGACCTAACATGATATCATGTTTTGCTTGTGGAAGAGCCATTGTCAAAGGATCTGCAACATTTTCTTCTTTAGGAACTCTGCAAATCTTCATGTCTCCCCTTTCAATGATTTCTCGAATGAGATGAGAATGTCTAAGTATATCTTTGTATCGGTTATGTCATCTTGGTTCATTGGCTTATACTATAGCCATGTTGTTGTCACAATACAAGCAAATGGGGTTAGTTATACTCGCAACCATACATAGTTAGAATATGAACGTTTTGATCCAAACTGCCTCCTTAGCTGTATCGGACGCTGCAATATACTCAACTTTTATTATAAAATTTGCCATAATTTCTTGCTTAGAACTTTTCAAGCTGACTGCACCACAATTTAAAGTAAATATATATCTTGACTGCAATCTGAAGTCATCTATATATGTTTGAAAACTTGCATCTGTGTAACCATTTACAATAAGTACGTCTTCCAAACTTCCATAGATGAAGAACATCTCTTTAGTCCTTCTAACGTACTTAAGAATTTTTTTTTACTACTATCCATTGAATCTCAATGGGATCACACTAATATCTCCTTATTGCACTCAAAGCATATGATACATCAGGTCGAGTGCATAACATGACATATATAATAGATCCAATAGTCGATGCATATGGATTCATATTCATGCACTCCAACTCATCATTAGTCCTCTGACATTGAGTCTTGCTAAGACTTATACCATTAGAAATTGGCAACTGCCCTCTTTTAGAGTCTTGGATACTGCACCCATTCAATACAATATCAATATAAGAACTCTGACTTAGACCTATCGACCTCTTAGATCAATCCCTATAAATTTTAATCTTAAGGATGTAGGCTGCATCTCCTAAGTTCTTCAATGACAAACACTTGTCTAACTAAGACTTGACATTTTGCAAGGTTAGGCTGTCATTTCTAATAAGTAATATATCATCAACATATAGTACCAGGAAAATAACTACCCTCCCACTGACCATCTTGTATACACAAGGATCATCTTCTTTTTTAATGAAACCAAATCCCTTAATTGCTTCATCGAAACGAAGATTCCAACTCCAAAAAGCTTACTTTAATCCAAAAATGGATATTTGAAGCTTGTACACCTTCCTAGAATTTTAGGATGAATAAACCCTTAAGGTTGTATCATATACACGTCCCTAAGTAACTTTCCATTTAGGAAAGCTATTTTGACATCCATTTGCCATATCTAATAGCCATAATATGTGACTAATTCAATTAAAATTCAAATGAATTTAAACATGACTATAGGAGAAAAAGTCTCATCATAATCAATACCTTGAATCTGTTTAAAACCTTTTTCTACAAACCGTGCTTTATAAGTATGTACATGGCCATCTGTGTCAGTTTTCTTCATAAAAATCCATTTACATCCAATGGTCTTACCACCTTTAAGTAAATCAACGAGGTTCCAAACTTGGTTATCATACATGGATTTCATTTCAAAATTCATGGCACTAAGCCAATTATCTGCCTCAGGGCTAAACACAACCTCTTGATAAGTAGTAGCTTCATTTTGATCCATAAGCAACACTTCACTAATATCAATAATAAGAAATCCAAATCTATCAGGCTGATGTCTTACTCTTTTAGACTACTTAAGCCTTGTGATACATATAACGGTTTGACTAATTTAAGACTTTGTTGATCTCCTACTAGCAGTTGAATGTTTATTTGTGGTTCTTGAACTTCTTCAAGGCTTAATTTATTCCTATTCTTTTCTTTTAAAATCAACATTTTTTTCATAAAGACACCATTCCGAGCCACAAACACTTTGTTCTCAATGGGATTATAAAATTATTATCTTCTAGTTTCTTTAGGATAACCAACAAATACACACTCGGTAAACTAGGCTCATAATCTTTTAAAGACTTTTCGTAATATGAAATCCTCACAACCCCGAATCTTAAAGAAAGACAGACTTGGACTTTTCCCTAACCACATCTCATATGGTGTTTTATCAACCGTTTTATGAGGAACACGATTCAGTATGAATGCAGCAATTTCTAAGGCATAACCCCGAAAGGAAATAGGAAGAATTGTATGACTCATTATAGATCTAACTGTATCCAATAAAGTTCAATTTCTCCCATCAGAAACACCATTCCATTGTGGAGTTGTTGAGGGAGTTAATTGTTAGACAATCCCATAGTTTCTAATCATCAAACTCTTGGCTCAAATATTCACCACTTTAATATGATCGAAGAGCTTTAATAATTTTACTATGTTGATTTTGCACTTCATTATGAAATGTTCAAAACCTCTCAAAAGATTCACTTTTATGTTTCATGAATTACATGTAATCATATATGTTGAAATCATCAGTGAATGTAATGAAGTATTCATAACCACCTCTAGCCATTGTGTTTGTAGGACCGCATACATAGTATATGTTAGACCTAATAAATCACTTGGCTTTTCACTATGTCCTGTAAAGGGACTATTTTTCATCTTGCCTTGTAAACAAGATACACAAGTTTCATATGATTCAAAATCAAATGAATTTAAAAGTCCATCTTTATGGAGTTTAGAAATGCATTTCTCATTTATGTGGCGAAGACGACAATGCCAAATGTAAGTTTAAGTCAAATAATTTGACTTGAGTTTCTTTGTATTTATGTTAAGAATGGGAGTATTTATGGACCTTTTCATATTTAGAATATAAAGGCAACCATACAAATTGACATTCACATAGAAAATGTCTTTACAAGAAATGGAGCATTTATTATTTTCACTAATGAAACCAAAACCATCCAAATCAAAACATGAAACTGAAAATGATGTTTCTACTCAAGGAAATGACATAATAACAATTATTTAAAACTAAAAAAAGTTCACTTGATAAAATTATCTCATAGCATCCTACAACCAACGAATGAACCTTTGTTCCATTTCCAACTTGTAGGTTGACTTCTCCTTTCTTTTGCTTTCTACATTTGATAAGACCATGTGCATTAATAAAAATGTAAGAAGCACATTTGGTATCCGATACCTTAGAATCACTATTAGACAAGTTAACTTCAATAATGTAAATACCTAAAGTAGTAGTCGCACTACTTTTCTTTTTCCTTAAATCTTCAAGATAGAGCTAGCAATTTCTGAACCAATGCCCAAGTGCATGGCAAGAATGATGATTTCCTTCTTTTTCCTTTTCTTTCTATGATTGTGAAGTAGAAGCATCATGAGGCTTGACTTGTTCCATAGGCTTTGTGATAGTCCAAATAGCCTTGGCAACTTTAGCCTTGGCAACTTTAGCCTTAGCTTTACCCTTTTTCTTCAGAGCCTTTCCTTTCTAAACCATCAACTTATTAGCAATGGGTTTCTTGACATTCTGCCTAGCAATTTTAAGCATCAAATGAGAATCTGAGATAGAATTCCCATTGTCATTCACGTTATAGTTCATCATGAATTATGAATAACTATTAGTCGATGAATTCAAAATCAAATATGTAGCCAACTTTTGGCTTATGGGAAATCCAAGTCTATTAAGATGGTTAATATAGCCCTTCATTTTCAGAACATAAGGACAAGCTTATGCACCCTTAGTAATTCTGCAAGAATGAAGGTTTTTCTCTGTCTCAAACCTTTCTTACCTAGCCTACTGTTTGAACATTTCCTTTAGCATCGTAGCCATGTTGTAAGCTTCCATATGTTCCATATCCTTCTAAAGTTCTGGAACCATGGTTTCTAACATAATGCATGCAACATCAATCAAGTCATTGACATGCTTAGTATATGCATCCTTTATGGCTCTTGAAGCGTTTGCTAGTGGTTCCTCGGGAATGTGATTATCCGGGACATAAAATTTGCATTCATGCTTAAGAACGATTCTCAAGTTTCTGAACAAGTCAAGAAAGTTTGTCCCATATAACTTATCCTTCTCAAGGATGGATCACGGTGACAAGGGATTTGTGTGATTTGAAGAGGCCATAGATCTATAACAAAAATTATGCAAAATTAATTTAGGGGACAAATTTAAGGGACTTAAATCCATGTTTCACCTATTTCCAAGACAACTAAAGCATGAAACTTTGAATTAGGTTATTTAGGTAGGTACTAACTACCAAATACATCATATACAACTTTTACTTATTTTCATGAGATTTTGACATCTTATATCTTAGCATATTTTATCTCATCTAGTGCCTAAAGGTTAAAATTGTTTTGATAGCTTTATCAAGTATAACCATTTCAAATAATAGAGTAACCATTACTTAACTTGCCTCACCAAGATAATACAATATACTTTACGGAGGCAGACCCATATTTATCTGATCGAAGCCTTGACAAGTGATTGAGAATGGATAACACTTGACTTAAAATTTGGAAGAGGGATTTTTATTTGTTTTAGTGAACATAATCTAAATGATATAAGTATTGTATATTACAAAGCATAAACAATCATTAAACAAATCAAGAAATTATATAAATATTGACCATCATACAAATTTTCTTGTGTTACGAACAGTGAACGACAGTTCCATTGGACTGTCAGCGCCCTTGTTTTATTTTAGACAATGAATTTCAATTCCGATAATCGAAAATCGCCTAAAATATCTTATTATTTTAGTCAATCCAATTAACCGAAACTGCTACTTATTTTTAATTTTAAGAATTATTAACTAATTTGTTTTTCATTAAGTCGGGCCGACCTTTAACTTAGTATTTTATCCTAACCTAATTAGAATTTAATATACTTTGAATCCTTATCCAATTAGAATTTAAGATATTTTGAATCATTATCCAATTAAAATTTGCTATATATCTGACCTATGTTATAGGATTTGTAATTCTTATCCGATTATAAGTTTATCTCCTATCTAATAAAAATACACTAAGGATAACAATAATGAGATATATGATCAAAATCAATTTCAAAATATTAATTGTGCATTCAAAACTAAAATCGTATTAAATTAATCATATTAACCTAATTATCATTTATATCATGAAGACATACATAATTATTGAACAAAAACAAAATATGTATTCATCACTAGAATCACATTAACCTAAACATGAATTCTACCATGAATGTACAAAATTTACATTGTTAAATATTAAAAACATATGTCAATCGAAATACTCAAAACATGAATATTATCATTAAATCAAATCATGCTTATGTTTCAATATACATGAATTAACAACATGCTTTATAACCAACTCTTGATAATAATTATCATAGATACTATATGTACGCCATACATATACATATATCAAGATCATGTTTCCACACTTATATTATATATACATCAGAGAAAACATGCAAACATTTAATAGAACCGAGCCTAAGGCTTTGATACCACTATTGGGTTTTGTGGTTATACGCGGCAAAAAATTCAAAACAATTTTGAAAAACCCCAATTGGATAAAAAATAAGTTCTATTAAACCAGATCTACAAAAGTAAAACTTACCTTAATCTATGATTTTCTTCTACGATTGTTTGATTTCCAAGAGGTTCAAGTGCTCGTCCCTTTTTAGAAATTCACACATGAACGATGACTACAATTTGGGGTGCCAGCCTTAAGAGAGATAGAAAAATATTTTCTTTTCTCTCCTAAAATCCAAAGAAATCAGAATTTGAAAAAACCAAAATCTTATTTCATTTAAGGTTTCGCCTTTTATTTATATGAGTAGATAAACCCTCACTTAAAATCTTATTCGTAATACCACTATTATATTTAGGTAGTTTAAGCAAATTACACAAATGCCTCTATTAATAAGTTATAATATAATAAATGGTGAGATATTTTATGTTTTGAATTTTATCATATAAAACTCTTTACTCTAGATCAGTTGAAATTGCCCAAAGCTATTCTTTACGTGCGACCGAGTAGGTTCATGCGACGTTCACAATGAACTAAGAATTATTTGGATACACAAGTCATAAGCGGTCTCTAGCAAGGCATTATGACTACCTAATTAGCATGAATCCCAAATTGATACAACCTAACGAATAGCATATATCATGTCTTCTTGTCGTGCGATATCCTTTAACTAACCATAAGGCATGGAAATTCACCCTTAATGTTCAATCTTACTAGTCTCAATCTTTAGGTAAACTGAAAACATCCAAGTGACATTAATCATATCAATTCACTTGGACTTGGCCATTATCAGTATATCATATCGATGGATCCACTGATATCTCTCTATATACGAGAGTGACAAATTATATCTTGATTAATAACTTCACATATTATTCACATAGTAACCAATCACGATCTTTATAATCATCCGGTTAAAGACAATATTTGATTGTGTCAAATTACTATGCTCCTAATATTATAGTATGTGGTAATCTCAAGTTGAAAAACGAAATGATATACCTATCATGATATAAGGTGTTCTCATAGCGATTCGATCCAGTACCTTATTCCCTAGCAAGTACTTATGATCGTGATTTGTATACCTATATGCATGATCATTACATGACCATCAATTAAGATTCTTAATTCACTAATATAATAATGTCTTAATTCTATGGATATAGAAAAACATGCAATCACTTACAATAAAATAGCAAATGAAAACCAAAAATGACCTAAGACAAATGCCCCATAAATAAATATATATACACCTATAAATTTTTGGGGATATAAATTTGCCATGCGCGCCAACGACCAACCTGGGCTTGCACACTATTGTACAACTACGCGTGTTACCCTCGATTCCGCATTTCACTAGGCGCTCACCAATTTATTAATTATTTTATTTAATTTTATAATTATCTCTTTAGGTTATATCTAAATTAAATTCCAAAAAATACGCAAACGTCAGAAAAAATTGGAGAAAAATCTCCAACGCAATCTGAAACTCATGGACAAGTGTATACACTCCATTTGACCCTATTTCACATTAAATTAGTGTATAATACATTATATAGGCACACGACACACATGAATAATATTAAATTTTTTTATTTTTGATTTGTAATGTGTGGGTCCTACCTAAGATGCCTAAATCCCAAATTAAATTTGAAAATACTTAATTCGCCACGTAATCAAGTTTGTTACATTCTCAAATGTCATAATTCATTATACCCAACTACTCAGCAGGGCGAGACCAATAAGACCAAGGTTGCTTATTTGTATGAGATTATAAAGAATGGGAGGATCAACGCTGGGGAGATCATTTAGAAGAACTTGAAGGAGTCAATCATAACTAAGAGAGTCAAAAAATTGTTATTTCCAATCCTCACCACCCAAATGTGCTTGAAGGCTGGAGTGGGATTAATTAAGGATGAAAAGTTTCATATAGAGGCCCAAGCAACAATGGATCAGGAGTTTACACTAACTTTGAAATCACCTACTGAATACCAAGACTCTCAAGATGTGGGAGAGAGTAAGCCAAGAGGGACAGACTTGAGGCCAAGTTATAGCAAAAGATTAAGAAGATGAAGCAACAATAACAACATTAGCAGAGTTGGCCCAAAAGTTAGAGAATGAAGGATATGGAGAGGAAGAGAATCGCCTGCAAGGATTTGCTAAGGGCTATGAGTTTATGGACATACTTATAGGAGAGTAGGACTTGGATGGACCTAAAGTTTTTCCATTAAGTCCACCACCACAAGCACTAGTACTAACACCTAAGGACTTCATTCCACGATATCAAAAGTTGTGGATTGCTTAGATGAGCAGATAGTAGATAAAGGATAGAGCTCAGTATAAGGAAGCCTTATTGAGATATGAGCAACAAAGATAGAGAAGGAGTCAAGACCGATTGAATGAACAATGGAACTTCATGTTATTTGCATATCATTAGAGGAATAAAACTAGATAAGAGAGGAGTAGACAATTGAGACCTACTGATGGGTCTATTGGTTTTCTGGTATACGTTCTGCAACTATAACAACTCGATTGGAGTAATAAAGTAGCTAACTTACGTTGACTATGGGTATCGTCCTCAGGGAAAGGCGCATGCAGTTACTATGTACTTAGCTAGAATTGCTCTATTGTTAAGGAATCATTTTAATTGGTTTTAGAACTAAACTAAACTAATCTATACTAACAAATCAATCAAAATTACGTAGACTTTATATTAAAGCTATCTTAGTTCACAATTTCACCTAAATAATGAAATAGGCTTTTCACCTCACTTTATCATCCTCATTACGTATGCGCGATGCCTAATTAGAATAGATAGATTTCCTTCAAACCCACTTTAACCTAATGTCATGATAGAAACAATTATAATGTGCAAACTAAAACCCAGCCTATCAGTGTGAATAAGTAAGCTCCATATTGCTTTAAGGTTCAAAATCTTTAGATTCATAACCAATTAAGTTTACTATTTGTGCCTCCGTAATCAACATTTGTCATTTGATGTTCTGAATTTTACAGTTCTACCATCTATATCAAGCATAAAAGCTTCAATGGTCATGATAATTTCTAAAACCTAATATCAACAAATACGTGAACAAGATGATCATAACATTACGCTCACAATCAATATAAATTTCTAACCATTGCACTTTTAAATTTCTATTCTACTCATGCTCCGCCATTGTGCCACCTTTTTTATGTGATTTTCTGACCTCGGTGTTGTCACTATGGCCTCCGACGCCATCCCTTCACTCTCCTCAGCACCACCACTGCATGCCATGATCCCGAGCTTCTTGTCTCATTTTCTTAACTTGTCTTCTTTCTCACGCCGTGCCTAAGTCCTCCACACTGTGCCTTGTGACCCACTGCGCCACACCCACATGTCATGGCGCCAACCACACTTTGATATATTTTAGTTTCATTTCTTTTCATTTTTGCTTGTTTCCTTCCTATATGCATTATTTTACTAAGTCTCCTAACTACTCTTATTACTCAATTTCTTGTTCATTTACATTATTCATTGAGTATCCTTTAATTTACTAAATATCATGTTAATAATCTACTCAAGAGGTTTTCTTTGCAAAAATCCTATATATTTGAAATACGTAGCTTAAACAACACATACAACTCACTTTCGAAACACCCAAGCAGATCATAACTAAAACCACATAAAATTCACTTTCGAAACACCCAAGTAGATCACAACTAAAACAATCACTACTCATAAGCATATTGCACCTTTACTTTAAGTAGCAAGTGTACAATCTCATGATTTCTCATAAGCTCAGGAATTCACAAATAAGCATAGATTAAACTAATTTTTTGTAGACTTTAGCATTTCAAGAGTCTATACGACTCAATATAGTTGGAAAGAAAACTTTACTCAATTAAGCTACTAGCAATTGAGATAAATATTTTATTTGAAGAGTTTTAATTTAACTTTTGCCTTATTTTCTTTATTTTTCATTCATTGTTCTAATCTCTTCTCTTTTCATTTTTATTTCACGTTCCCTACTCCTTTTTCCCATGGACTCCATTTTTCCCTACTTTTCCTACTATCAAGCTATCTACTTTATTTCCGATTGAAGTTGTGGGACTCCCTATTGTTTCTATTCTAAAACTTTTGTAAGCATTTCTTACTTTTACTCAATCAAGTAATTTAACTCTAACTTTTTATATAAAATGTCTATTTCTTCCTCTATTTAAATTAAGACTTTATTAACATTATATTATCAAGTAAGATTCACACTTAATAGAAAGTTCCTTAGAGATCTCACTTTTTCTATAAGAAGTGTTGTAGTAATTTCTTGCTTTGTTTCAAGTTCATGGTCTTCCTTAACTCTAGGTTTCTAATCATGAAATCATATCGTTGTTTCTACATATCATATTTTCTTCAAAAATTTATAAAAAAAGACTTCTTGAGTTTCATATCAACAAGACATTTTTATTTTACTCATCATTAGTTGAAGACATGAACATGCAACTGAACTACTTATTCATTACATAGTACTATATATAACCTAATCTACATTACTAAACATTCAAATCAGTTAATAAATGAAATAAATAATACACTACCATGCTTTCTCTTTAATTGCTTCAAAAATAAAATTTAAATGATCATACCTGCAGCGTTTATCCTTATTTCAACTTTCATGCTATTTTTTATAGTGTAGTGTAGTGTAGTGTTGATGCCCTCAAACTTCAACCAAACTTTCTCCTCAATGTTTAAAAATAAGCCTGAAATCATGAAAAAACTAAAACACATAAACATATATGATAAGAAAAGATATAATATTCATATAGCTCATTTATACTTTATGAATCTTTCGCATATGTTTAGACTTTTCCTGCACATTTTTGCATAAATTGTTCAAAAGTTAGAAAGTCATTACGTGTTAATTGTCCTTATTAAACTAACTGACTAACTAACTAAAATTTAAAAACTTTAAATTTACAAACCCATGGGGTGCCTCCTATTAGCGCTTAGTTTAACGTCATTAGCTTGACATCTTTTCATTCGTTTAGTCCGAATCTAAATCGAGATACTCCAATACCTTTGATGTTTGAAACTGTTAATCGTCCACAAATACTTCGCTTACTGCCTTCCACGTATGACCATCTTTATGAGGCAAGCTAGAAAGATGATGAAGAACCAAATTTTCACTTCTTTTCTTATCTTTGATTTCCAAGTCAAACACTTGCAATAATAACACCTATCTAATTAAACTTCATTTGGCATCCTTCTTTGCAAACTAGTAATGGATTACTGCGTGGTCAATATATATAATGACTTTTGATCCCACTTTTTAAGCTCTAAACTTGTCACTTGTGAACACCACTTCCAAAAGCTCATTTTATGTGGTGGTATAGTTCCACTGTGATAGATCTAAGGTTTTTCTTGCATAGTATGTAGCTTTAAACATTCCATCTCTCCAATGGCCTAACAATGCTCCTATCGTGTACTCACTTGCATCGCGCATTATTTTAAATTTGGAATCCTAATCTGATACTTCCATGAGTGGCGTCGAAATCATAGCTACTTTCAAGGTCTCATATGCTTGTATACTTGCAAGACTCATTTCAAATGGAACGTCTTTTTCCAACAATGTATACAATGGTTTAGTGATTTTTGAAAAATCCTTAATAGACCTTCTATAGAATCCTGCATGCCAAAAAATCTCATTATATCTAATGTTTCTTTATGTATGAAAGTTTTCAATTGGTGCTATTTTTGCTCTATCTACCTCTAATCTATGAGCATATACTCTATGTCTTAAAATAATTCCTTATCTAACAATGAAATGGCATTTTTCTCAATTAATACCAAGTTTTTTTCTTAACACCGTTTTAATACTAAGGCTAGATTTTGCAAACATATATCAAAAGATGCTGCAAATATATAAAATTCATCCATAAATAGCTCCATAATATCTTCGACCATATTATAGAAAATAGCCATCATAGATCTTTGAAATATTGTTGGTGAATTGCATAGTCCAAATGGCATCAATTTGAATGCAAATGTTCCATAAAGACAAGTAAATGTTATTTTCTTTTGATCTTCTAGTGCTACAACAATTTGATTGTATCTCGAATACCCATCTAGGAAGCAATAGTATTCATATCCTGTCAATCTATCCACCAGCTGATCAATGAATGGTAAAAGGAAGTTATCCTTTCATGTAGCCTCGTTTAACTTTCGATAATCAATGCAAACTTGCCAACCTGTTATTATTCTTGAAGATAAGGTTTCCCATTTTTAGTTTGAATGATGGTCATTCCTTGTTTCTTCAGTACCACTTATATTGGTTAGACCCACAAACTATTTGAAATAGCATAGATGATTCCGACGTTCAACCATTTTAAGATCTCATTCTTTAGCACTTCTTTCATTACTAGATTTAACCTTCTTTGAGCCTCAATTAATTGTTTCTGATTTGCTTCCATTAAGATCTTACGCACGCATACTATTTTATTAATTCCTTTTAAGTCTTTAAATATTCACGCCAACGCTAACTCAGGTTCTCTCAAAACTTGAAGTATTTTTTTCTTTTTCCAACTTTGTCAATGTTGTTAAGATGATCTTATGATATGTTGCATTCTCTTTTGAGTATCTCAGATGCTCTGGTAAAGGCTTTAAATCCTTTATTAGTTCAATAATTGCACTTTCAATTTCTGTTTCTAATTTCTAGATACCTTTATGGAATTTTGGGAGACTTATCAGTGATAAATCATTTACTACTTCTAGAAGTTAACCCTTAATTGCAAAACTTGTTATTATGCTTTGAATTAAGCACTGCTTCAACTGGTCATCTAGCATAAATTCCTGGCTATCTCAGAAACATAGTCAGAAACTACATCTCTAACTTCGATCCTTTTATAGTGCTCTCCCCCACTTGGAAATTTCAAGGTCATATAAATGTTGAATAGAACTTCCTCGTTATGTACCTGTAATCTTATATCTTCTTCTTGAATGTCTATCAATGCTTGTGTAGTTGATAGGAAAGGTCTCTTTGAGATTAGTCATAATTTTGAATTTTCTTCCATATCTTGCATAACAAAATCAACTGGAAAAAAATGAACTTATCAATTTTTACCAACATATCTTCAATTACTCCTTTTGGATAGGTCACTAATCAATTTGCTAGTCGCAATGTCATATTGGTCGACTTTACTTCTCATAAACCTAATTTTTTATATACTGATAATGGGCATCAAATTTATGCTTGCTCCTAAATCTCAAAGTCCCTTAAAACAAGTGTACTCTTATAGTGGATGGAATGTGAAATCTTCTTGGGTCTTTCAACTTACGTGGTGACTTCTTTTGTAGAATAACCCTACATTCTTCTGCCAGATTTAATGTTTCATAATTTTCTAGTCGCACTTTTCTTGCCATTATGTCTGATAAGTCAATATTTATAAGTTTTTAGTCGTTTATTTTAGTATATTTAATTATTAAAAGTATTAAGAATTATATTTTTAATTCTATTTTTTATCGGTTTTATGTGAAACGGAGTGGGTGGTTGAATTCGTGGTGGAAAATACTCAAAATGGAGTATTTACTTGCAATAATTAGATGTCGGACAGTTTGCCTCGAAATACGCGTTGCGCTGTGTGTCGAATAGTAGACAGGGTGTTCAAGCCAATCAGAGCATGCCACGTCAGCGAGAAAATACCACTAGACCAATCAGAGACTGCCACATCAGCATTGGAGGTTCGAGCAACCAATGAGAGACCGCCACGCATTGCCACGTCACCCGCAAGCAATTTTCTCCACGCTTCAGCAATCAGTCGATCTGCCTTGAGATGCGTGCCCGTACAAACTCCCAGTTTTTCGCCGTATTCGCGCTAATTCTTCTTCCGTTGTTCTTCGTCCACGTGGCGCACTCCTATTCGCCAAACGGGTCACATTGACGTGTTTCAGCCACTCGTATGATGCCACATGTCGCTGAGTCACCACATACACAACAGAACGCACAGTTCTCGGCAAAACCAGCGGCGCCATGTAAGCGGCGGTGACAGGGGCGATCCAATGGCATGCAGACACGTGGCTTGGCGGTTAAAAAATAGCGCATCATGCTGTGACACATGGCAGAGTCCAATTTTTTATCTAAAAACACCCCTACGATGCTCCTCGGCGCACGAGTCACCTCCCTAACCCCTAAAATTAGTATCCAAGACCAATTTGGAGTACTTTTATATATTAGGATCCTAGGTATTATTAGAGACAATAATTAATTAATATCTTTAAAGATCTATTATTAGTTTTTAGCATAGATTTTTGAAGATGATGTCCGGCTAATCAATTTCTTGCCTAAGTCGAAGGGGAAGCAAGTCGGAATTATGGATTCATTGCAAATTATGTGAGATCTTTTATTTTATTATTTAATTAATTTAATTTCTTTTATTTCATTGTAGTTGATTTAATGATTATGATTTAGATCTATGGTATGTATGAGGCCAGTGCATGCTTTTAGGTGGACAATCTATAGTTATTTGTAATATTAGTATCCGTGTAATTGTGCTTTTAGACCAATAAAGTAACAAACATTCACCCGTTTGCCGTAAAACCCTTTTGGTTCTTGAATGTACAACAATTGAATCTTGGTTAAATCAGTAGCAGTTGCGACCCGGTTATTTAGGATTAGTATTCCCATAGATCTACATTACTGCGGTTAGTGTGTTAAACCTAATTGGTGGATGTCTACGGTTATACGTTAATTAGGGAAATAGTTAGTGGCGGACGTCTTGACTATCGAAATTAGGGGAATTAGGAATTTCTGGCGGATGTCGATTTACTATAGCTAATCTAGGAGAATTTAAATTAATAACTTTTTGGGAAAGATTGAAGACCATGATTGCTATTGAGTCTTGATTCTGATTTGTGGAACTGGAGATTTAGGTGTTAATTAATTATTAATTAATTGTTTTAGAAATTAGTTTAGTTATTGTATTTATTTAGTTTATATAGATTAGTTAGTTAAATTAATATTTATTTTAAAACCCCCGATTTTCTTTTTTTTTTGTTGTTTTAACCTAAGAAAGACAACAAGTCTCTATGGGATCGACCCTTTGCCACTATTCTACAAAATAGTTGGTTTAGGAAACTTTACTTTATTGACTTTTTCGGCCCGCATCAATGTTTGGCGCCGTTGCCAAGGATTGGTATATTTCTCTTTTTGGTTTATTGTTATTTTTATTTTTTATTTTGCCTATCTAGTCCCTTGCTCTTAACATGTATCCAGGAAATATCTCGAGTTCCACTGACTAAAACTTGACCGAATAATCTCCACGATGGAACATCTCCTCTCCTTTGGTGAAGTGCAAGTCAACCCCGCGATTGACTTCTCCTACCCCCATAATTATGGTCGATACGAAGACTCACATTATTATAATGTGAATGGGGTAGGTATGCTACATAATAGATATCAATATTTTAACATGAATTCTTTTGTGCAACAGGTCGAGGTTTGCGAAATTTGTGGAGACTATTCTCATTCCGTACATAATTGTCCATATCATCCACAATATGAGAATTATCACTATTCTAACTATGCATCACCACAACCCGACTTCTCTGGATTCATTTCACACTCACAAATTTCTCAACATGAAGGTAATCAACAATTTCATCAAAGCCTCTCATTGGAAGATTTATTGATGCGAATGATAGAAAGTGTGCAAGACTGTCGACGAGTTTTTCATAACATACGAAAACTTGATTTTTGTTGTCCAGACTCAAAGGACTTGGTAACTGACTTAGATCAATATATTGTCAGTCGTCAAAGAAAAATTGATGAAGCAGAGTTGTGTAGCATTGATATGTTGACGAATCTTGAGGTGAAAAAGGATACACAGATGGAAGACTATTTCATAGACACAACCGAAGAATGTGAAGTCTTTCAAATTGAGCCAGATATTGTCATTGCATTAAATGAGGGAGAAGATGAGATGAAAATTGATGTCGATTCAGACAAGCCGGAGATGCTGCAAATAGAGAGCGAGGAAGACCAACCTCTGGGGTTGGCGCAACCATCCACCCTCCCATGCACATTTGGTAAACCTTATAAGGGGGTGGAAGTAACGGAGCATTTGCAGATCTTCTGCAATGCCGACACCTTTGTGTTGGAAGATCCTGATACGATAGATTCTTTTGTGTTGGAAGTTCCGGATGAGCTCCTAAATCTGAAAGAGGGTGTGCATGCTTCATTGCCCAAATACATAGATGCGCCATTCGTTGTTGACATCTCTAAAGGAGAGGGAATCACGTGACCAATCGTGTTAAGTCTATCCAAAGACTTAAAAGAAAGGCGGCTCGCTGGGAGGCAGCCCAATTTTATTTTTCCTTCATTTTATCTATTTCTTGCATTTATTTTAGTTTTAGTTTAGTTTTAGTTTTTTGTTATTTTTAATAACACTCTAATTTGGTTTCTTTATTTTTACAGGTGATGGAGGGTTAGAGCTCTAAGTTACGCAGGTTTGACTTTAGATTACATTTTTAACATAATTTGAGCATTATTTTCTTTTAAGGAATTAACATGTTTATAGGATTTTAGGTGTTTTAAGACTTGGTTGGGACATACCTAACTTAGGTCGTTGCATCAGTGGCAGGTTTTTGAGTAGACCCAAAACCCTAAATTTCATTCCATCATCTTGTTGATTTTACCATTAGTTGACAGACTTCTGGCTCGCAAGACTTGATTGGAGTTTTTTTCAGTTAAGTACTATGTTTACTAGTTCTTGCTCTTCTTATGATTGTTCTTTTATAGTTTCCTTAGTCACTCACAGATGAGAGATTTAGTGCATTCACTAATTTTTAGATACTTTATATTATGCATGACTTTGTATCATTTCCTTCATCTTATTTTAATCATATTCTTTCACTATCTTTTTTGTTTTATATGTTTAGATGCCTTGACTTGTTTTAAACCTTGAGGACATGGTTTGGAATAAGTTTGGGGGTGTTTTAAGGATTGTGGATTGATTTGGATTTTTGCAAAAGACCGCAGGTGAGATCGTTTGATTTTTTTTTATGCGGTTATATGCAGATATTGGATGGTAATAGTGGTGTTTTATATCATTTCTTTTGGTTCTTTCATTTCTTGTCCATTCACATTCTTTTCTCATTCATTAGGAATTGATACACTTTCACGTATATATATGCATTTTATATATATATATATATATATTTATCTATTTAGAGTCACCCGAAACTTTGTTCATGCATTTAGTTGTAGATGAGTAAATTATAGTCGCCTTTTTAACTTGAAACTTAGAGAAAATTAGAGAAACATCTAATCAAGTTCGTAGCTCAGCATTATTATGATTTCATGATTAGAGACTTAGATGATGGTTGGACTTAGTGCTAGATAACGAAAATAAGTGAACGGTCAAATTTATGTAAGTCATATTATTTTAACCCACATTAGGGGATTTACTTTATTATAGTGAAAGTGAGAAGTACTAACATGAGTTTTCATAAGAAATAGAAAGTCCATAGGTTTCCACAGGAAATAGAGCAGGGAAACTTGTGGTGGAAAAAAGTGAGAAAATCGGTCCATAGGAAATGGAGCAAGGCCGTATTAATTGAAAAAAAAAGAAAAAAAAGATTTGGAGAAGAAAAAAATAAAAAATAAAAATGAAAAAAATGAATAAAGGCGGAAGTTGTGAAACTCCTTAAATAAAAGATTTAGTTCGAGTGCTTTCACTATATTAAGTGAAATTTGAACTATGTGCTCAAATGTATAAACCAATAAAACTTGTGATTAGTTGATGGCCTTTGTTTTCACCGATTCTATGTTGTGAAAGTGAGATCTTAATTGTGTTTGAATTGCGAGACTTGACATATCATAACTCTGAAATTTTTTGAGTTACTTGTTAATTTGGTGACTATGTAAACTAAATGAACTCCATGAATTTGGGTCGGGTATACGATTAGTTGAGTCAGTGCATTATTATATTAGGAGTCTAGTTTAGTTTTTGTTGTCATTTACACCTTTGCTCGGGAAGTGCAAAGTCCTAAGTTTGGGCGTATTTGATAAGTCAGTATTTATAAGTTTTTAGTAGTTTATTTTAGTATATTTAATTATTAAAAGTATTTAAAAATATATATTTAATTATATTTTTGTCAATTTTAGGTGAAACGAAGTGCGCGGTTGAATTCGTAGCGGACAAAATACTCAAAATTGAGTATTTACTTGCAGTAATCGGATGCTGGACAGTTTGCCTCAAAATAAGCGTTGCACGGTGTGTCGAATAGCAGACAGGTTGTTCCAGCCAATCAAAGTATGCCATGTCAACGATAAAATATCTTTGGACTAATCAGAAACTGCCACATCAGCATCGGAGGTTCCTGCAACCAATGAGAGACCGCCACGCGTTGCCACGTCACCCACAAGTAATCTTCTCCGCGCTTAGCAATCAGTCGATCTGTCTCAAGATCCGTGCCCACAAAGACTCCCAGATTTTTGTCGTATTCGCACAAATTCTTCTTCTGCGGTTCTTCGTCCACGTAGCGTGCTCCTATTCGCCAAACGGGTCACATTGACATGTTTCAGCCACTCATGTGATGCCACGTGTCGCTGAGTCGCCACATACACAACAGAACGCACAGTTCTCGGCGAATCCAGCGGCGCCAAGTAAGCGGCGGTGATAAGGGCCGCCCAATGGCGTGCAGACACGTGGCTTGGTGGTTAAAAAATAGCAAATCACTTTGTGCCGCATGGAAGAGTCCAATTTTTTATCTAAAAACACCCCTACGATGCTCCTCGGCGCACGAGTCACCTCCTTAACCCCTAAAATTAGTAATGGAGACCAATTTGGAGTACTTTTATATATTAGGAATCTAGGTATTATTAGAGACAACAATTAATTAATATTTTTAGAAATCTATTATCCATGATTAACATGTATGAATTGATTTAAAGCATTAAGCACATGATTCCATAATTATATCTACATAACAATCCGATGTATATTACGTGTTTAGGGCTCGTTTAGATTTATTAACTACTCACACATACTAGAAATAAATAATGCAAATATGTGTGGAAAAGACATAATTAAATAAATAAATACCTCTTAATCTAACCTCCAACATCTTCACATATAAAACTTAAGAGACAAGAGTAATGGAAAGTAAAAAAGAAAACGATAGAGAAAAAATAGATAGTAGTAAGAGAGTTATTTTAAAGCTTTCTAGTCCTATATATAGTTCCCTAGGAGTACATATCCTAGATAAATATAAATTTAACATATTAATTTAAAATAACTGTCACCTACCTTAGTGATTTGTCAGCGATTCCTCGCTTGTACATAAATCACTGCAAAATCATTGAGTTTAACTCTCAGTCCTCCATCGATTTAGCAGGTGATTTCTAGTTCATTTTCCAACTGACTGTGGATTTGCTGGCCTTTTTTCTTGCTACCGATTGATAAGTCAGTATTTATACATATTTAGCAGTTTATTCTAGTATATTTAAATATGCAATGTCTCTAAAATATATATTTAATTATATTTTTTGGTCATTTTTAGGTGAAACAAAGTGCGCGATTGAAATCGTGTTAGAAAAATACTCAAAATGGAGTATTTACATGTTGTGATCAGATGCTGGACAGTTTGCCTCGATTTATGCGTGCGCGGTGGGTAGAATTGCAGACAACATATTTCAACCAATTAGGAGCTACCACATGAGCGCACATCTTCTCACTTCTAATCACGTCAAGTTTTGGCACAGTTGCCGCGGACTTAGTCCTTACTCTGAGTTTAGGTTTATTTTATTTTCTTTTTTTTGTTTTATGCTACCACACCTCACTCAATCAAAATCGGGTGGTCATTGTTACCTTTCGATCCTGAAGTAGAGAGAGCATTACATAGGTAGATTAGAGAGACCTAACTTAGACAACAAGATGGCCAAAATCCTCTAAATATGTTTGCAAATCGCCAAATCACCATGAGTCACGCTAATCAAGAGCTTCAAGCTCTTTTGGCGCATCACCCCTTTTGCATCAACTATCCAGATAATGTCGGAGACTTTGAGTTGAGGTCAGGGTTTATTCATCTCCTACCATCCATCAATGGTGGCGAGAATGAAGATCATGTAACTTTTCTGAATGAGTTTCATACTACTTGCAAGTCAATGAAACCCTCCAATGCAGACAATGAAATGGTCAAGCTCAGGTCTTTTCCATTTTGCCTTAAAGACAAAGCCAAGGAATGGCTTTTCTACCTTTCACATGGCTACAATAACTCCTGGAATGAAATCGCAACCGTATTTTTGAATGAATACTTCCCTAATGATAGAATGGCTCAGCTCATCAAAGATATATGCAGCATCAAAATGAGGTCGGGTGAATCATTTGGCGCATATTGGGATCGTTATAAGCAATTGATTACTAGTTGCCCGTAGCATGGCAAGTCTGAGAATGACATAGTTCGATTTTTCTATGTTGGCATGTCGCCCATAGAACGATGCATGATTGATAATTTTTGTGGCGGTCACATTCGAGACAAAACTCCAACCCAAATGAAGCAATTATATGAGGACATGGCACAACATTCACGCCTTTATGGTGATATTAATGGTACTGCTTACCGGAGTCTGAATACAGGGAGTGTCTTGAGTTCCACTAACCAAAAAATTGACCAACTAACGTCCATGATGAGACATCTTCTCTCCTCTGGCAAAGTGCAAGTCAATGCTTGTCACTTGTGTACTTCCATAAATCAGGCAACTGATGAATGTTCTACTCTCTTTGAGGACAATCAACAGGCTAATGCCATGGGTAATTTGTTTATGGGGCCATCTAGAGTCCCATTTCAGAATACATATAATCATGCAATGACGAGGAATAACCTGAACTTAAGTTACAAGCCTCAAAACCAGAACTATCAGACCTTCATCCATAGAGGTCAATCGTTGCCTACACCCTCCAATACTTCATCTTCATTTGAGGATATGTTGAAAGCCCTTATGGGTCAACATAACCAATTTATGAGTGAAATGGCCCAATTCAGGGCTACCACCGAGATATCCATCTTCGAAACCAATTCAGTGGTCCGAACTCTTCAAGTTTGAATGGACGAAGTGACACAACGTAATGGATGTCTCGAGGATAAAGGAAAGTTTCCTTCGCAACGTTACCCGAATCTTAAAGCTAGTGCTAACGCAGTTACACTTCAAAGTGGTAAAGAGCTAGAGGGACCCAAAAGGAACAATGGGCCATCTGATGCCAAGACCAGGCAAATGAGGAAGAATATGAACTAGTAGTGACTCTGTTTTTCCCGAAATAGATGGTAACTACTAAAAAGGAAACCCACATTTAAGGTCAAACCTCCTTTCCCGCAACGACTCATCCTAGATAAGAAAAAGAATGAAGAGAAATAGATTCTCAAAACCTTTCGGCGAGTGGAAATCAATATTCCACTCCTCGACGCTCTGAATCAAGTCCCTAGGTACGCAAAATTTTATAAGGAACTATGCACTAATAAAGGGAAACTGAAACGCAATGAAAAGGGCCCAAAAGGGAGAAACCGTCACGGCTATCTTGCAAAAGAAGTTGTCTCCTAAATGTAGGGATCTTGGGATGTTCTCAGTACATAATGTTATAGGTGATGTAAGCATTCAGAAGGCTATGTGCAACCTTGGCGCTTCCATTAATGTCATGCCATTGTCTATTTATGAGACATTGCATGCAGGCCCATTGGAGGAGACTGGTATTGTCATTGAGTTGGCAGGCCATTCCGTTGTCAGACCTGTTGGTGTTCTTGAGGAAGTTCTAGTCCGAGTGAATAAGTTTGTGTTTCATGCTGACTTCTACGTGGTAGATACGAAGGAGGAGCCATTCCACAATTCTTTGTCAGTACTCCTCGGACGTCCGTTTTTGAAAACGGCGAAGACGATGTAGATGTTGATGACGGATCTCTTACTATGGAGTTTGATGATGAAATTGTCAAGTTTAACATCTATGACGCGAAGCGATACCCCAGTGATGTATCATTTATGGTGTGTACCATAGACTATGTGGATCCACTCGTTGAGCAGACCTTGCTCATAGTGGCGATGATGAAGTTAAAGTACTGTTATATCATCATCTCGACACTACTCAAATCCAAGAGAGTGATGTGACCTTTGTCACTGATGTCGATGATGTTGTTTTGGAGTTGGATTCATTCCAAACCATCCCCAAGTGTCTATCATTTGGACTTGCCTACTTCTGACTCTGAACTTTCTCCCTTCAAGGTTAAAGCTCCCACACTTGAGCTGTGATCATCTCAACCAAACTTACACATTTGGAGGAAGAGAGGCTCCTTCGAGTACTCCGGGAGTTTAAATGGGCTATTAGGTGGACCTATCCAGGTGGTCCCTAAGAAAGGTTAAAACCTACAAGAGAAGCCCAGATGAGGCTCAATCCGCTCATTATGGATGTCGCGAAGAAAGAGATATTGAAGCTCCTTGATGTAGGCATAATTTAACCCATCTCTGATAGTAAATGGGTAAGCCCTATCTAGGTGGTCCCTAAGAAAATGAGAGTAACGGTAGTTACCAATTCACGGTATGCATTGACTACTGGAAGTTAAATGTTTCCACCAGGAAGGATCACTTCCCCCTACCATTTATTGATCAGATGTAGGTGAGAATTGCCGGTCATTCTCATTATTGTTGTCTTGATGATTATTCTAATTTTCATTAGATACCGGTAGCATCTAAATACCAGGAAAAGATGACCTTCACTCGTCCATTTGGCATTTTTCCCTATCGGCGCTGCAACGCACCGGCCACCTTTCAAAAGTGCATGGTGAGTATCGTTTAAGATTTTGTTGAGCATTTCATTAAGGTCTTCAAGGATGACTTAACTTTTTATGGCGATTCATTCGATAGTTGTCTCAGCAATCTGATAAAGGTACTCCGCAGATGTATCGAGAAGAACTTTGTTCTTAACTATGAAAATTGTCATTTTATGGTAAACCAAGGTCTTATTTTAGGAAATATTATCTCAGCCTGGGGTGTAGAAGTAGACTAAACTAAAATCGATGTTATCAAGAAACTTCCCTACCCTACGAATGCATGGGAGATTAGATCTTTCCTTGGACACGCCGATTTTTACCGCTATTTCATCTAGGACTTTTCAAAAATCGCGCAACCCCTATGCCATCTACTTCAAAAGGATGTACCTTTTGAGTTTGATGACGCATGTAAGATTGCATTTGATGCATTTAAAGACTGACTTACTAGCACACCAGTTATTCAGGCCCTTAATTAGGAGCTTCCATTCAAGATTATCTGTGATGCTAGTAATTATGCAGTGGGTGCGGTCTTGGGACAGAGAGTCGAGAGAGCTTCACACATCATTTACTATGCTATTCATACTCTAGACGTAGCTCAAATGAACTACACCACTACCGATAAGGAGCTCCTTACCATTATCTTCGCACTTGAGAAGTTTTGGCCTTATCTCTCAGGAACCAAGGTTATCATTTACTCTGATCATGATGCCTTGAAGTACCTGATGATTGAAAAGGATGCCAAACCTAGGCTCATTAGACGGATACTCCTACTACAGAAGTTTGACATCACAATCAAAGATAAAAGCAGGGCAGAGAATCTAGTCACATACCATTTCAACCGAATTTAGAATGGTGAGAGTCCTACTCCTCTTAAGGATGATTTCCCTGACGATCACGTCTATGTCATTATGGAAGATCTCCCCTGGTATGCTGATTTGGTGATCTATATCACCTCGGGCGAGCTATCTTCTTAACTTTCGAAGGCTCAAAAGAATAAAGTAAGGAACGATGATAAGTACTATGTATGGGATGACCCGTACTTATGAAAATCTTGCTCCGACCAGGTTATCAAGCGTTGTGTTCATAGAGTCACTCCATATTGGCTTTTTGTCATATTTATGCCTACGGTGTCCACTTCGGTCCCCGTCGGACAGCTAGGAAAGTTATTGAGAATGGGTTTTACTGGCCCACCATTTTCCATGATTCATAAATGTTTACCAAGACTTGTCCTAACTATCGGAAAACTAGTAACCTTGCTCATTGGGACAAAATGCCACTTACCCCAATTCATATTTGTGAGATATTTGATGTTTGGGGTATAGACTTTAAAGGACCATTTCTAATGTCATTTGGTAATGTTTACATACTCTTGGTAATGGACTAGGTGTCTAAGTGGGTGGAAGCTAAGGTTACACGCACTAACGACTCTAAAGTGGTATGTGAATTCCTTAAATCAAGGATTTTCACAACATTTGGTACCCTAAGTGCCCTGATCAGTTATAGTGGAACTCACTTCTGTAACCGTATGGTTGAAAGTCTTATGAGGAGGTACAAATTCACTCTTCGAACATTTACAGCGTATCATACCCAAACGAGTGGCCAGGCAGAGGTCTCTAATAGGGAGATTAAATCCATCTTAGAAAAGACGGTGAATCCTACTCGTAAAGATCGGAGTTCACATCTTGATGATTCGGTTTAGGCTTACCGAACGGCATTGAAAACACAAATTTGGATGTCCCCATATCGCCTTGTGTTTGGTAAAGCTTGCCACCTGCCAGTTGAGCTCGAGCATAAATCCTACTGGGTTGTGAAACAGTTTAATATGAAGCTCGATGAAGCAGGAAATGTGAGAAAGCTCACTCTCCAAGAATTGGAGGAAATCAGGAACAACACGAATGAAAATGCGTGGATTTATAAAGAAAAAACAAAAGCGTTCCATAATAGTAATCTCTCTAGGAAATCTTTTCGTGTCGGTCTGAAAGTGCTTTTATTTCTGTCACATCTTAAGATTTTTGGAAGTAAGCTGAGATCGAGACGGACAGGACCGTATGTTGTGAGTGCGGTGTATGATCATGGAGCAGTGGAGATTCAGAGTTTGGAGACTTTTTAATGCGTTTAAAGTGAACGGCCACAAATTGAAGATCTTCTATGAAGACTTCCCGAGCCATAATGAGGAGGTCGTCTCACTTGAAATGCAAGTCTATACTGATTGACTGACTTAGACAAGTCGAGCCAACGACTATAACCAAAACCACTATTGGGTGGCAGCCCAAATTTTGATAAGTATCATTTAGTTTATTTATTTTCGTATTTTTTTATCATTTTGCATGAATTTGTATCATTTCCTTTTACTTATATTTATCATGTTCTTACACCATTTTATTTGTTTTCTATGTGTGGGCCTCCCAACTTGTTTTGAACCTTGAGGACAAGGTTCGGAATAAGTTTGTGGGTATTTTAGGGATTATGGATTGTTTTGGATGGATTCTCTTGCAAAAGACCGCATGTAAGATCGTTTAATTTTTATGCAGTTATATGGGGATATTAGATGGTAATGGTGGTGTTTTATATCATTTCTTCCATTTCTTTCATTTCTTGTCCATTCATATTCTTTTCTCATTTCATTAGGATTTGATAAACTTTCAAGCATATATGTATTTAATATATTTTTATTAGTTATTTAGAGTCGCTCAAACTTTGTTCATGCCTTTGGTTGTGCATGAGTAATTTATAGTTGCCTTTTTAACTTGAAACTTGGGGAAACTTCAGTGAAACACTAAATCAAGTTCGTAGCTCTGTTTTTTTATGATTTCATGATTAGGGACATAGTTGTTGGTTGGACTTTGTGCTAGATAACGAAAATGAGTAGACAGTCAAATTAGTGCAAGTGATATTATTTTAACCTACATTGGAGGATTTGCTTAATTATAGTGAAAGTGAGAAGTGCTAACATGAGTTTTTCTAAAAGTAAAAAAAAATAAAAAAATAAAGAGTCCCACTGGTTTCCACAGGAAATAGAGCAAGGAAACTTGTGGTGGGAAAAATGAGCAAATCGGTCCACAGGAAATGGACCAGGGACCGTATTGTTGGACTAAGTGGTTAGTCACTCATATTCCGACCGAGATTTTGATGGAAACAAACAAGGTGAAAATGTACTAATCAAGTATTTCAGTTTGTGTTAAAGGATGCAATACAACACATCAGGGGTATTCAAGAAATATGGAGAGATTGTTGGAATAAGTGATGCAATACAACACTTCAAGAGTACTCAAGAAATACAAGTTCAAGACTCGGCAAAAATGAAGAAATGAAGAAGAAAAGTTCAAGCCGCAATTTGTAAAATCAATGTAAGGTATACAAATTCTTTCACGCAAGCCAAATGCATTAGTTCATGCATACATCAAGTTTTCGAAATCATTTCTCAAAGTCATAAGTTGATTTCAAAGTTTCAAAATGGAATTTAAACACATAACTAGGTCTATGAGTTTAAACAATGTGAAAACTTTGTGTGAATGGTCATTTGTATATTAGAGTTCATTATAAATGTTTTCGAAAAAGAAAAACTCGTTTTTGAAATGTATTTAAAAAGAAAACTGAAAATTTGCAGAAAAGCCCCTAATAAGTTGTGAAACTTTGAATTTCCGTTTTCGGGGTTTGTAAAATTATCCCGGACCACCCAAATAGGATTAATGACTCATAATAAACATGTATAACATGTTATATAAGGGTTGGTTAGGTCCCGGACAAGTTTAAGGGTCGCTAACACAAAGGGATAAATTAATTATTCGAAGTCCCTGCAGTTAGCGCGCTAATAATGTCATTAGCGCGCTAAGAGAGTGTTAGCGCGCTAACTCAGCGATATTAGCGCGCTAATTGCACTCGCCTGCAATTTTTGACTTTTGGAAATCAAGCTTTGAATTTGAATTTTTGATTTCCTGGATTCCTAGAACGGCTATAAACGGTCATATTGGAATTCCTACCACTATAAAACCACCACAAACTTGGTTTTAAAACAAGAAGAAGATCTACACTCAAAAACCAAAGATCTACATAGAAGAAATCTGATTTTGTGTAGAAGCAAAAGAGAGATCTTTGAGGCTGTTCTTTAGCTCACAAATCCAGCACATTTGAGGCTTTCAAAAGGAGTTCAAGAATCACTCCAGAGCTGATCTCTTCTATCATTCTCTTGGTTGTAAGAAAATCCTAGATCTAAAATCTTACTTGCGCTTAATCTACATATTTTGTGTATTTGATTTGAAGATCATTTTGTTGTGTGTTTAAACACCTTCTTCTCTGGTTTTTGTATTTAAATTTACATTATCAAACTCTGAGATTGATTTGAACAAAAGTGTTGCACCTAAACTTGATTCTTGCTAAACTTTTGTTCTTAGACTCGAAATCGGTTTCACACAAATATATTAAGTTTTTGAAACGATTTCAGATTTGGAATTTGTAACAACATCTTCTCTGGGTTTTTGTACTTAAATTTATATTATCAAACTCTGAGATTGATTTGAACAAAAGTGTTGTACTTAAACTTGATTCTTGCTAAACTTTTGTTCTTAGACTTGAAATCGGTTTCACACAAATATATTAAGTTTTTGAAACGATTTCATATTTGGAATTTGCAACAACATCAGTGACATATTTGGATATTCCATTTATACTCACACTTGCATGCATAAGAGTTAGGCTCTAGGTGGCTTGCTTGTGTTTGAATTTGATACCACTTTTGTTGTAAAGTGTATCTTTGTATTTCCAGCAAAATTGTTGTATTCGAATGATTGTAAGACTTAGTGGAATCTAAGTCGAAAGGAAAAATCCTAGTGGAGTCTAGGTGGGAAAATCCTAGTTGCGGCTAGGTGGGAAAAATCCTAGTTGAGTCTAGGTGGGAAAATCCTAGTTGCGGCTAGGTGGGAAAAATCCTAGTTGAGGTTAGGTGGGAAAATCCTAGTTGCGGCTAGGTGGGAAAAATCCTAGTTGAGGCTAGGTGGGAAAAATCCTAGTTGCGGCTAGGTGGGAAAAATCCTAGTTGAGGCTAGGTGGGAAAAATCCTAGTTGCGGCTAGGTGGGAAAATCCTAGGTGATGCTTAGGTTGTAACACTTATTGGTAATATAAGTGGGGTTGAAATCCTAACCGAGGAGGTTAGGTAGTGGATGTAGATCGTTGGATCGAACCACTATAAATCGCGTGTCATTTTATATTTCCTGCATTTCTTTTACTTGCATAGCTTATATATATATATACATCATAATTGTAAATTGCGCATAAAATTTCAAAAAGGGCAATAACTACTCGGTAACCCAATTCACCCCCCCTCTTGGGTGACCTTCACGTATTTGTTGAAAACAAAAAATTTGAAGAAAAAAATGTGAAAAGAAAATATAAATAATGAATAAATGCAGAAGTTGTGAAACTCCTCAAATAAAAGATTTAGTTCGAGTTGTTTCACTATAATAAGTGAGAATTTGAACTTGTGTGATTTAATGTATAGACCAAAAAAACTTGTAAGTAGTTGACGACCTTTGTATTGACCGGATCTTTGTCTTGAAAGTGGGGTCTTAATTATGTTTGGGTTGCAAATCTTGACATATCATTTCTCTAAATTTTCTGAGTTACTTGCTAACTTTGTGACTATGTAAACCAAAGGAACTCATGAATTTGGGTCAGGTATTGGATTAGTTGAGTCGGTGCATATTTATATTAGGAGTCTAGTTTAGTTTGTGTTGTCATTTACACATTTGCTTGGGGCGTGCAAAGTCTTAAGTTTGGGTGTATTTGATAAGTCAGTATTTATATATATTTAGTAGTTTACTTTAGTATATTTAAATATGTAAAGTCTCTAAAATATATTTTTTAATTATATTTTTTGTCTTTTTTAGGTGAAACAAAGTGCCCAGTTGAATTCGTGACAGAAAAATACTTAGAATTGAGTATTTACATGCAGTGATCGAATGCCGGACAGTTTGCCTCGATTTACCCATTGCCCGGTCGGTAGAATTGAGACAACGTATTTCAACAAATTAGGAGCTGCCACGTAAGCAAACATCTTCTCTCCTCCAATCACGTCACCGATTTAAGTGGCGATTTTTAGTGTAAAATCAAACCAGTAAGTAATCACTGGACATCTTTTCCAGTATGACCGTTTTGCTCTTTTTCCTACTTTCTTCCATTTTTTCACTTTCTTGTTTAAAACCTGAAATAACAAAAATAAGAGAATACCTAGTGTAATAACATTATTTATATATAAAATTATCTTAAATTTCTTTATAAAATGTGTTCATTTATTAACTTTTCAAATACCTCTAAACTCAGCACTTTGCCATCCTGAGCGAAGGAATACTCTCAATCATATTCTCTTATCATTATATAAAGTGATTTCAATCTAATTCATCTTAACTTTATAAATAATAGAAATTTTAAAATAGAAGTGATGTTCAAATGAAACATATTACCCACAAAAATGAAAGTTTTGATAGAGTATAATGATTTAGTCAAAATGAAACATCCTTTAATGATAACTTAACCACCTAATGTGACACCCTTTAGAATTTAAAGTTCGTTACCAAGGTCAGTACACAATATAAGTTTTCCCGATCACCATTGATAAGCTTCAAGCTTACGATAACTAATATAGAATCTCAAAACACAAAAACTACTACATTAATTTATATGTTAGAAAATATTTTATAATAGTACCATAATAAAAATCAATAGGGATTTTGCAAAGATAGCAATGAATGTATCATTTAAAACTTGTTAGATTAAGAAATATTTCATTCAACTCTAACTTCAAGTACTCGAGTTAAATCTTTTATTTGAAGAGTTTAAGAAAAATACCACTTGTCCTTCTCTCATTTTCTTTTTTCTACTTCATTCTAATTGTTTCTTTTTAACATATTTCTTTTACTTTTGCTTTTAAGTCCCTGCTATATTTCCTATAGACATTCTCACATTTTTCTCCACTATAGATTCCTTGCTCCATTTCCTTTGGAATCTATAGGATACTCTATATATTTATATTTGTAAACTCTTGTTAACAATTCTCACTATCCAGTAAAGTTGAAGAAAGTATTATTTCTAACTTATAGAATTTCATCGGTTTCTAACTCATTTCTTCTTTCAATTTTGGCATAATAGCTTTCTATATATATAATATAAAAATACTTAATCAATATTCTTTGTATCTCAAGGTTCTTAAAAATATGTCTTTTTCATCTTCCACTATTATTCCAATCTTATGCCCATTATCATGACTAACATAAGGTATTCAATTTAGTGTACACATCAACTAGTAAAGTTAATCAAAAAGGGTATAAAAATTGATTCCTTCCATCATAAAATTAGAACGTGGCTTTTTCACCGTAATAAGGAGAACAAATAACTAGCTAAACGTTGTTAACTTACTTATTATTAGAGTTTAATGATTTATCATGCTTTATAAAGTATGTTCATGACTATATGATTGAAGTAACATGTTTGAATGCAAAATGGATTGATGTTTCATTGTTTAGGAGGTTTGTTTAGATGTTTATTTTATATTGTTTTCCATTGAATTGAATTGCTTTGAATGTAATGAATTTGATTTGTGTTAATTAAGTAAGTTAAGTTAGTTTAATTGATTTCTATATTTAAAGATTATTTATTTAAATTATGATGTTTTATTAAATAAAATTAAAAATAAAAAAATTTATAAAATCTTTTTCTTAAAGAATTTGCAAAATCCCTTTACTGATGATCCCACTTACCAATAATGCAAAATTTAATAGTATAATAAAAGTGGGAAATTTATTATACGCGCTTGACACGTGTCAATTATTTGGGCCATTATTAGAAATTTTAAACTAATTTCCTAAGAATCTTTCTCATTGTATGTCATACAATATGGCAGAAGGCGAGCAAGAATTTATTTTTAGGCAAGCCAATAAAAAAGTCACAGCTTACAAAAATATGTGTTTTGCATTTCCGTTGAAATTTCCTACTTTCAATTAATATCCAGATTTGTCAAATCTTTACCTCACTTTCACGATGAAGATGATGAAGATCCTCGATAATTTACTAGGAAACATACAAATATAATAAGTGTAATGAAACACAAAACATAGAGTTAGAATATGTCAAGCTAAAGGTTTTCCCTTTTCCTTTAAGAGGTCAAGCTCAAGATTGGCTATTCTACCTACCTAAAAATTCCTTAACCACATGGTCTTAAATGTTACAAGCCTTTTTAAATGAATACTCCAGCATGCAAGATTAGTTTAGATAGAAAAAGAACTAGTAATGCTATGATGAAAAATAAAGAGACTTTTGGAGAGTTTTGGGATATGTCTCAAAATTTGATTTCATTATGTGCACAACATGGATAGACAAAAAAGAGCTTTAATAGAATATTTTTATGAAGGATTGAGCCATTTAGAACAAAGATTCATAGACATGGTATGTGGAGGATCTTTATTCGATCTAATACTAACCGTAACAAAAAGGGCTACTAATAAAATGGCTAAACAATTGAACCAATATGATGAAAAAATAAATTCATTAAAAAAAATTCGAAATCAATAAAAGAACGATAACAACATCAGATGACAAATTCAATGAGTTATAAAACATGATAGAGTTGTTACTAAAAGATAAATCAATTCAAGTCAAATATTGTGCTTTTTGCAATGAAACTAATCATTTAGATGATAAATGTCCTCTTATGCAACAAAAAAAAAATTGAAGAAATCAATTCTATAATGAGTCATTATGATAGGTTTAGTGAACGTAATTATATGTCTACTAACTGTAAAAATTATCTACGACCAAATATAGACAATCTTATAGGCAACCATGGTTATCAAAGTTATGAAACATCCACATTAATTGAAAAAACCATTGCATTAGAAAATTCAAATGAGGAAAAAGGTCAAAAGTTCAAGCTTTACAAGATGATATAATTGAATTAAAAATCCATTAAGTCAGATGAACCTCTAAATTAATAGGTTAAAGAATCGAACTAAAGCATTTACTTAAAAGTACTACTTCTGCTAATCAAGTACAAATTCACGCCATATTTTGTAATAATGAAAAATAGACACATATGCTAGAAAAGATACATAAGAGGGTAAAAAGAAAAATGAAGTACATAAAATAATAGATGAAGAAAAAAAAAGACGATGGTTAATGTCATTTCTACCAGAGAATGGATGGCTAAACAATTAAGATATACACCATTTCCTAAAAGATTGTACCCATGGTATTTAGCCAACGTTCAAGCTTATGAAAAATCTTTACAAACTTCAGAAATAGTTCATCAAGAAAAAGATGATATGATTCATATTAAATTAAAAGAATATATGTATTAGATTTCTCCGCTCTATAATGATTAACGGATGCTAGGAAGAAGAAATTAATGAAGAAAATATTAAAGTATTACGAAAAATAAAAATTAATAAACCTTTAATGAAATCGATTATGCAACTCTCAAATTGTGATAAAGTTTTGAAATAATTCTCTAAATCTAAAGGTAATTTTTTAGAAGAATCCAAATAAAACTTAAGGCAAAAGGTATTATCTTTAATAAAAAGAAAAATACTAGAGAAATGTTCCAACCCAGGAATGTTTGTAATACCCATTACAATAGGAACTCCTTCTATTAAATTTGCTATGTGTGATCTCGAAGCCTCACTCAATATTATGTCACTTAAATTATACAAATCATTAAAAATAAAATCATTAACCAATACACCTATTAATCTTACTTTAGTTGACAACATAGTTATCAAACCCAATGGATTATAAGAAGACGTTTTAGTAAAAGTGAATGGCCTAATATTTCTAGCTGACTTTAATGTCATGAAAATGGGAGATTCAACATCACCTAATTCTCCACCTATATTATTAGGTAGACCATTTCTTAAAACAGGTAATGTCAAACCCCACCTAATTGCAGCATCTGACACACCTAGATTACCTTAATTCCCTGATAATCTAGTAGCCTTAATCTTATTACCAATAAATAACTAAAAATCTATTGTCTTAATTATCAAATATAATTCTTTATCAACTGCAGAGGATTCTAAAGTAAGTTTCAAACCTCAAAATTTATTTAAATCGATTACAAAATCTTAAGATTTAATAAAAATTTCTCGACAACACCTCCTCTATTTTTAAGGCTACACCGAAAAACTCGACCTTCAAAAGTCTTCAAAGAAACCTACTCAACTTGGTGGAAATGCCAAAGGACTAACAATCCACTTATAAAAATATATATTTCATTAACAAAAATTATTTATTCATTCTGAGCTCTTTCAGGTTTTCATAATCTTTAAACCATCATTACCTTAGCTCTTCAGTATTCCTATCCATCCCAAAACTGTTACAACTATTCCAAATAAGATCATTAATACACACAAACCCAAGAACTCACTTATATAATGTATTATATTAAAAAACAATACATATATAGAGAGAAAGGAACTAATGAAAACAGAGAAAGTTTGAAAGCTTCCTTTTCCTTTGGCGTTGCTCAAACCTGTCATCACCCAAATATAAAATTCGATAATGTCAAATAAGTAAATCCCATACTACCCAGTACACTTGTAATAATCAAATGCACAATAATCGAAGAGATTAAATGAAAAATATAATCTAAGGAATTTAAATACAACAGTTAATCCATCATTTTTTGTTATTCGACCACAATCAGATAACGTTCTCCGAAAGTGGTATGTAAATAGTAATAAGGACTCATACATAGATAGGATAACTAAATGAGTCTCATTCCTCTATACTATGGAAGTATGGTATAGTTCAACATGATCTCATGATAACCACGTCAGGCAAAGTATCAGTGACTCCAGCCCCTCAAGCATCATATAGTGTTTTCCCCTATAACCACGGTATAGTAAACACTATTAGGAGACTCAAATCACCTTTATCCTCCCCACCCACATATGCATGTATAACAAATAATGCAATATCTAGGATCAATGCAATTTATACGAAATTTATAATCATATAATGTAAAGGTTACTATGAGATTTACTTAACCTTACAAATGCAATATCATAACTCCTAATGCTCCACATTAGTAAACTAGTCTACACGGAGTTCAAATTGTGATCTATACAACTCATTTACAAGTACGATAAGATTCCACAATCATTTTACAATTTTCTCCAATTTATTTATTTTAATTAGTCTCGTCTCAATTTGAAAACTTTTGAATCATTTCAAATGAAAACCTCGAACGTTTAAACCCCAATTTAACCACAAATTTTTGTTCAGAATCAAAAATTAACTAAGCCAAGGCTTTAAAAAAATTTCACAATTTTGGGCATTATCAATGTCGTAACACGCATAATGAGAAAATCCCCCGATATTGATCCTAAAGAAAATCTCATAATCCACATTTCTCATAAAAGTCCCCAATTTCAATTTATTGTCCAAAAATCCCTTATTTATGATATTTTACTAATTTCAAGGAGTTTTATTTTACTTTTTCTATTTAAAATCTTTTTCTAATAATGGGGGAAAGGTTGGATCCCTGAACCGAGCCCGATTTGGCTTAGTTGAGCCAAACCCGATTCACCCCAGTTTGGGGTCATCCCCTTCCTCTCATTGGAATGAAACTACGAAGATTTCCACTCTGTTTAGTTCCTTTATCATTAGTATTCTTTTTAAATTCATTTCACTAGGGTGCCCAACTCCATGAGGTTGGGCAGAGGAGGTCGAAGCTCCCCCTTATCGTCTTCCTTGAGATGAAATAGAGCCAAGCTCAGTTTCGTTCTCAATCATTCAAAGTTTTTTATAATAACCTCGTCTGTCCCTCACAACCAACAACAACGAATCCAAATCCTCTACTAATTCAAAATCATAAAACCAGTCCCTTATCTTATTCAACAATCTTTAAAATAAAAAATTTGAATTTCCATTAAACCTCACCTTGAAAAGTCACCAACCATATTTCCTTTATCGATCAAAACACAATGACAACGGAGAGAGAGAAAAGAGAGAGTAGAGAGACAGTGAAAACATTGAGGAAGGAGGATTGATGAGATGAAGATTAGAGAAGATGACGATGAACATTGAGAATAATACCCCCATTTTGATTTTGATTTTTGATTAATGACCAAAATACCCTTCTATTTTTATCCTTAACCATATAGTTCAAATACCATTTTGGTCATTTAGTATTTTTCAATTTATTTCATATTTATCTTTTCATTTCGAGTCTAGATTAGACCTCCATAAAATACCTCGATTCCACAAAAAATTGAACAATTTATCAAAGCGCTCCAAAACTCTCGAATAAACCATCTCGCACGCGTTTCAAGGTTTGGGACTCATGTTGACTTATTAAGTCCATTTAAAGTCACAATTTAGGTTTTTATGATTAAATACAATTAGTTTTTGCGAAAGTCGAAATTATAGCTCAGGTCAACATTTTAACTTTCTTGGAACTCTTCTCGATACGTTTCTCGAGATAAAACCTCGTAAATTTTGAATTTCCTTGATTAACTTGAATTTTGAAAAACTTACCATAATATATAGAACACAACACAAGGCAAACATCACACAAAAGTAAAATTACCTATAAATCTCATTTCACCAGTACTTAGCCCCCGACTCGCGGCCTAATACATAATTAGAACTCTTTAATCCCGAATTAGCCACAATTACATGTTTAAGAATTTTAGGATTTGACAATATTTCCAACTAATAAAAAACTTGTCCTTAAAATTAAAATCGAAACCAAAATTACCTGGAATAAAATAGATATAAAAAATGCTCTCTCATATAGCCTCTCATTCTCATGTTAGCTCCGAGTCACCATGAAACTGTCGCTTAACCAAAAAAAGTGGATTTTTTTTTATTTTGAAGCTCTCGGACCTTCTTAACCACTATCAAAATAGGTTGGTCTTCATAGGACACATCACCTTGTAAATGAAGCTAATTCCATTCCATTATATGATGCAAATCAAGTTCCTTCCGCCTGAGCATAGACACATGAAATATATCATGAACTCCGGCAAACAGAGACGATAATGCAAGTCTATAAACAACCTTCCCAATCAATTTCATAATCTCGAATGGTCTTATAAACCTAGGAGAGTGCTTTCTTTTTACTTCAAACCCGTAATGGCCTTTGTGAAGTAAGACTTTCAAATAAGCCCAATCTCCTTTACTATATTCCACAACCCTATAATAGAGATCATAATAACTTTTGTGCCTTTCCTAACCTACTTTCAACCTTACATGAATTTTTTGCTCAACCTTAATGTGATCTCGAACCATTTGTGGCCCCAAATGTGCCAAATCCTTCGATTCAACTCAACGGGCTGGAGAACGAAAAAGTCTCCTATACAAAGCTTCGAATGGAGCCATTTTGATACTTGATTAACAAGTTTTATTGTAAGAAAACTCACATAAAGGTATTTTTTCTTCCCATCAACCTTCAAGTCCCGCTATACAAGCCTTGAGCATGTTATCCAACACCTAAATCAACCTTTCAGTCTGACCATCTATTTGTGGATGAAATGCAGGACTGAAATATAACTGAGTATTGAGTTATTCTTCCATGCTACAACAATTGTGAAGGGTACCGAGCATCATGATTAAGAAATATCATCAACGGCACCTAATGCAAACTACCTCTTGCTCATACAACAAGCTGAACTATGTAAAGGTATCTGAAATGGACATAGGAAGAAAATGAGAAGACTTCATTAGTCTATCAATAATAAACCCGATTACATCATGTTTCCTTCGAGAAATGGGGAGATAAATAACAAAATCCATGGCAATATGTTTCCACTTCCACTGTGGTGCGGGAAGTGGCTGTAACATAACCTCAGGTTTCTGACATTCGACCTTAACTTGTTGGAAAATCTCACATCTCCTTAGATAATCACCTATATCATGTTTCATCCCTAGCCACTAATACAATTGCTTCATATCTATATACATTTTGGTCCTACCATGATGAACGCTATGTCTGGACTGATGAGATTCTTTCAATATCTAATCACGAATCTCAGCCACCTAGGGAATCCACGGTCTGCCTCCAAGCCTCAAACTCTGATTTGCATACTCAACCTAATCTGGATTATTATTGTCATCAACAAACCATTTGAACTTCTCATAATTCAGATTATTTTCTTGACATTCTATCACTTTCTAAATAGAGATATTTTATACTCTAAGCTTAGCACAAATTAGTTCGTTATCATCCTTAGGAATTTTTCAATAAGTTAAAGCGATGACTTTTTCGAGCAAGTCATACTCATAAAGCAATCAACTAGCTGCACGTAATGTTTTAGCCCTCCTCTTGCTCAGTGCATCAGCCACAACATTAACTTTATCTAGATGGTATTCAAAATTAATATCAAAGGATTTCAAGTGTTCAAACCATCGCCTTTGCCTCATATTCAATTTTTTTCGAGAGAGCAAATACTTCAAAATTTTATGATCTAAAAATAGCCTAAAGCTTTCCCCATACAAATAGTGTCATCATAGCTTTAAAGCAAACACAATTTTCGCTAATTGCAAATCATGAACATGATAATTCTTCTTTTGAGCCTTTAACTGTCGTGAAGTATAAGCAATTACCCTGCCATTATGCAATAATGCACAACCCAAACCATTTATGTGGCGTCAGTATAAACAATAAGACTTTTCCTCAGTTCAGGTAATACAAGAACTAGTGCTAAAGTCAAACGTTTCTTCAATTCACAAAATGTAGTATCGTATTCTATTGACTAAACAAATAGAACATTTTTTGAAGTTAATTTATTAATTGGCACAACTATCTTAAAAAAATCTTAAACAAATCTACGATAATAGCGACCGAAACCTAGAAAACTTTGTATCTTCATCACTGTGGTAGGTTCCAACCAACCAATGAAAGCCTTAATTTTATCTAGATTCACTAAAGTTACTTCTATACTGACCATATGACCCAAAAACTTCACCTCAGACAATCAAAACTCACATTTGCTAAATTTGGCATACAACCTATGATTTTTTAAAGTTTGGGGAATAACTCAGAAATGATGTTCATGATCCTTACGAATCTTATAGTATATCAAGATATCATCAATGAAGACTTTCACAAAGTAATCTAAATACACCCTCAACAATCTTTGCATCAAATCCATAAAATATGGCAGGGCATTAGTCAAACCAAATGACATAACAACAAACTCAAAATGACCATACCTTGTACTGAAGGCGATCAGTAGCAAATCATATTCTTGAGCTCTTAACTGATGATAACCAAAACGAAGATTAATCTTAGAAAAGAATTTAGCACCGTTCAATCGATCAAACAAATGATCAATTTAAGGCAATGGATATTTATTCTGAACATTGACCTTATTCAACTATCTATAATCAATGTAAAGGTTCAAAGAACTATCATTTTTCTTCACAAAAAGGACTAGTGCGCCCCCACGTCAACATGATTTGGTTTATAAATCATTTATCGAATGACTCCTCTAACTATTTTTGCAACTCCTGCAATTCTTTTGGAGCCATTCTATAAAGAAGAATAGATATTGGTTTAGTTCCAAGAAACAAATCAATTAAAAAACCAATATCTCTCGGAGGTGAAATTCTACGTAAATCATCATGAAACACATTAGGGAATTCACAAACTATAGGAGTCTCCTCCCATTTAATTTCAGGTCTTATCTCTGAATTAATAGTTCCAGCAAGAGTTTCCATTTCTTTCCTAGTGGCTATGTAATGACCAGTTACTTTAAGCTGGTGATTAGTGTTATTCAAAAGTTAATTAAGCCGATTCGGACTCGTGGTTAAACCTGCCTTATTTCGATTAGTATATGCGAGGACTTTCATAGTGTTTGGTGTTTGTATGATATGTATTAGTGTTTATTAGAATTAATTGGATTAATTGACATATAATTAAAAAATTGACAAATTATGGGATGCCTAATATCGTGTGTGGGTCATAGGCAATGAATACGGGTAGATGGGTAGTAGGGTGTCATGCACACATGAGTGTACTCGTTGGTGTGCTTGATGAAATGATAAACACATGAATTGATAGGCATATATATATATATATAAACAATCGATGGGCGCCTTGTGACGTGTGGAGTCGAGGTTGACACGTGTAAAATGTATGATAGTGTGCACGCTCGAGAGTAGTCGTTAGCGGACATGTTGAATTTATAGGTGAAAAAGACATAGTTATTATATATTTATTTATAGTCATATATAAATTATATATAAATGAAACTAAAGTTTACATCAAAATAAAAAATTATGTATTGGATTCATATACATGTTACGTTTAAATCGAAATGATGAATAATGTAACTAAGAGATGAATAGGTTGAACGTTAGAGTAGGAGAGTTTGTCTTGCATCGAATGCATGTAACCCCAACTCAAGAACAATCAATGGGCATATGACATGAATGTGTCAAAACTAGTGTACTTTAAGAAATATCACCTTAGTTCATATTTCCTTGTATCGGCCTCGAGATTCATGTGTACAAATCTCGAGAAGAGAGTGTATTTGGTCTCATATAAGTCAATTATAAGGTGATGGATTTGTTAATAGCCACAAAAAGTGACCTTGAGATATGCAACACATATCTTGGGAAATATCAAAATACAAAATGGATAGAATTAATCTATAAGATTTGCCTCAAGATTCATGCAATGTGAATTTTGAGGAAATATAATATTTATCATCAACTGAACAACGCCTCAATAGTGAGATCGAAATTGAAATTAGATAAATGAGAGACCGAATTCTATTGAAAGAGAGAGAGTGACGGAGAGAAAGAGAGGAGATGGAGATCAATGAAGGTCCGTTGTTGTGGGTCATTATTGTTGCAGTGGTTATTGTTGTTGTTGTGCGTCATTTTTATTGTTGTGTGTCGATGGAGGTAATGATTTGGGAGGAGGAAGGATAAGCAGGGTTGCGATCTCCCCTGCTAGATTTGATCATAATGTTTGGCAAAGCCAAACCCTAAGAAAATATAAAAAAATTGTAATTGAACTATGGACAACGTCCTTGGTTTAAAATTGAGGAAGTGAATGCACACGCACGTGCCTTGTGTGTGCACTCCCCTATTGTAGGCCAGGACAAGGGCCTGAGCAAGTCTTGTCCCATGGGGTGAGCTAGCCCAATGCCCTGGCTAGGGTCGGGTAGGACCAGACCCTATCCAACAAGAAAAATAAAAAAAGAAAAAGAAAGTGCTGGAAATAGGGAAAATTTCAAAAAATAAGGCAAATCCAAAAAAAAGAAAAATGGGACCAAATATAGAACGCCTAAATTGACTAAAATGAATATATTTGAATGAGATTTACCAGAAAGTTCTTTTAGAGACTCAAATAGTATGGAGAGTTTAAGAAACCTTGGCACATGTAAGTGAGACTCATATTCTTATTAATTATGGATTGTAAATTTGTATATTTAGTTCATATAGCTTTATGAACTGGGATTGGGACAACGTACTGTGACTCGAATGTTTTAAATGTGAGAAATGATCAAAAGTGTCCTACAAGGCAGATCAGGACTGAGGTTGGAAAGGTAAGCCTAGAAATGGATTCGGCCCTTTCATCCTGAGTAAGCCATAGTCTTACTTTAGTCGACACTATCCAGTTAGAGTTGGTAACTTTATCAAGCTTGAATAAACCAACAGAATCACATGTAGCGCATTATGTAGATTTTGTGGTTGTAATCTCGAGTTGTGTGAGCGTATGACTTTGTCCTTAAACTCAAATTTACAAGTAATGAGTACGGTTGCAATTAACCTTTGAACTTGCATTCTGTTGTGTATTGTTATATCCTTTGTAATGTCGGAATAGATATGTTTTAGATGCATATTGTTGTTCATTAATTCCTTAATATTCAATGACAATTGAACGATTTACAAGCAGCACATACTGAGCAAGTTAGAGCGCTCATTCACCAATTAACATTTCAGGTTGTCAACGTATGCTTTGACTAAAGAATGGAGAAGATTAGGAGTTTCTAGTCTTCTTTTTGGTGATTTGATCTTTATTTTAGTTCATATAGTGTATTAAATTGTTGTTTCATAATAATCAAGGTTGGAATATCATTTTCATACAGAGATTTATGCCATTTTTAGAATATCATTTGTCGTATTCTATTTTTTTTAATTCCGATACGTTTTCAATTATTTATTCGATACACAATATACTATAGTTGTGATTATCAGATATGAAAAACGACTATATTATTACCTAATTAAGTCTAACTAGTATATCGGAGCTTAATTAGGGTTTCAGGTCTGGCATTACCCTAAAATATAAAAAAACACAATCTTACGGAACCAATCTACCGTGCATGATAAGCCACTTGCCAATATATTCCTTACAATATATCAACTGCAAAAACTCTAATACAAGGAGATTAATAGCCATTTTGTGTCCGTAGATTTCAACAACGCATTTCTCACACATAAAATGAAGATACACCTTATCCCCAATTATTGTATTAAGGAAAAGATGAATAGGGGCTCTTACTAAAGTTAACCCTAACTTAGTCACCACACGACCTAATATAAAAGAAATCATATAACTAGAATCATTTAACGCATACATAGAATGACCACAAACAGAAATTGTATAAGATTATGGTTTTCCTCGTAATATGGTTGCTATGACTTATACCCATTCTCTAGTCTACTGCTAAAGTTATGATATGCCAGACGACGACCCTGCAAGTTATGGATAATCTTTCTTAATGTGTCCCTTGTTCCTACACTTGAAACAAACAATTGAACCTGAATACATTGGACATTCCCGACTACAATGACCTTGTTGCCTCAAGCTAAATCAAGTAACCATAGGTTTACTACCCACATAACATGCTTGACTAGGTGTCGATCTCTAACTTGTACCGTCTCTAAGATCGTCGACCCTTACCCCTACTCATCTGCGATTGGGGTGCACCATTGTGACCTTAAGGCTAAAAAGACTGTGATCAAGTTGATCCTGATCATGTTTGTGTCATCTTAGATGGTTTGCTGGCTATACTCAAAATATTATTACGATGTAAATCTGATGTACAACTGGTTGCACAGGTGTGAATAGTGGTCCTCCACTCTTTCCTTTTTTATGAAACTTCGGATCAAATCGAAATGGAAACCTTTTCTTTCCCTATGATCTTGAGCCTTATCAGACACCATGACGCCCTTATATCTTTGTAATTTATGCTAAAAAGTCGGTGTAGTCACATAGCTCTAGCCTTATCTCGAACCTCTTGTAGTGTGTTCAATTTAGTAGCAGATAGGGTAGTCCCATATTCCTCTTGTAACCATACATGTACTTGTGCATTTTATCCTTCTTTGATTCTTGACTCTCTAGCAAACCTCGAAAGTTAATTAAAATAAGCATCGTACTGAGCAAATGATATGTCTCCCTTAACCAGGTAATCAAACTTTAGTTTCTTTTGCAAAATCATGCTCTCATCAAAGTACTACTCTGTAAACTTCTGAAGAAAGTCAGCCCCAAGTCTCAAATACAGGATGCCCATCATGTAGAGATCTCCACCAAATCTCAACATCGACCAGCTGATCGTACGAAGATATCGAAGCTCTTAATTGTTCATCAGTTTCTAATTAATGATTTCCAGTACAAACAGGAATCGCTAAGAAATTGCTAGCCTAAGTTAGTTGTTTTTCCAATTAAATCGATTGTCTCATTTATTTATCATATGTATATTCAATATAGGTAGAATTATTCAAAATTCTCAGAATTTAACTATGATATGTATTAAATAACCTATTTCATTACTATTAATTGCTAATTAGCACAAAACTAATACATAAAACAATATAATATGAAAATAACTTGGCTTGATGAACTCCCCTTACATGAAACTATTTCGAAATGAAGTTCCTAACATATCCCTATTATAAGAGTCAAAAGTTGAGAGAATAAAAGCAATGACTAATATTAATACTAAAACTAAAACTAAAAATTAAGATAGAGTATGGGCTGCCTCCTATAAAACGCCTTTGTTTACTATCGTTGGATCGACTAAACCATGTAGTTTTAAGTTGGTTATATGAACCTAACTGTAGGATTATCCACTCTTGTGCCATTCCAGAAAGTGATTGCTTAACCACGCACTCGAAAAGTGATTATCTTGTTCAGAGTATCCATGACAACTTGTGAAGCGCTTAAGAGGGGTCATCCCAAGATTAATAGAGGATTTTCTTTGATGAAGTGAGTTATAACCAAAACGTTTGTGGGAATAATGTACATGTCAATCTGAATTGGTACATTAATAACCAAGCCTATTGGTTTGACTTAATAACCATTTGGTAGAGTAACTTTTTTAGAAGAAAGTACATCTAGTTCCAATTGAGTGTGAAGGAAAGAATGAATTGGCATCTATTTTGCTCTAGAACCCGTATCACAAATAGCTTTAAATTACCAACCCATTTGACCTTTGTTATAATATATATATCTCGAATCATCGAGCTTGACAATTATTGGAATCTTTTTTTTCTTCTTCTTATTCTTTGTAGACTTAAATTCTTCCATGTTATTAATATCAACATTGTTCAGTTGCTTAACTCTCCATTCTCTGCATTAATAACACATATTTAAGCTTCATGATGACTTAATTCTATATATTCATTATCATTAGTTTGTTCATAATCAAATTCATCAAGATTTCCATAAATATCTTCATTGGTTAAACATAAAGTGATAATTTTATTTTCAAATTCCATAGACATTATTCTTTCAAAGATATCTAAGTTTGTTTTACCTATTTTAAGAAATGGTCTTCTTAAATGTATAGGTGGAGTCTTAGATAATATTGAGTCTCCTATTTCCATGATATAGAAGTCACCAAGAAATACTAAATCATTTACTTTGACTAAGAAATTTGCTAGTAAACCATAAAGTTTAATAAGGTGTTATCTACTAAGGTAAGATTAATAGGTGCATTAGTAAGTGAATCTATTTTCAATAACTCGTATAGTCTACGAGACAAAATGTTTATCGATGCTTTAAGATCGCAGATAGCAAAATCTATTAAAGAAGTCCCTATCATGATAGGAATTCCAAACATTCCTGGGTCAAAATATTTCTCAGGTATTTTCTTTTTAATTAATGAAGACACTTTTGTCTTGAATTTTCTTTAGATTCTTCTAAAAATTTATCCTTTGATTAGGAGATTTCATACAAAACTTCATCATAATTAGAAAATTGCTTAATTGATTCCATCAATGGTTTATTGATTTCTATTTTCCTAAATGATTCAAGAATGTCTTCATTATTTTCTTCCTCCCTAGCGTTAGCTAATCGTTGGGGAATGGTAGAATATAAACACATATCTTTATCCAAATTATAAAAAGTCTTGCCAATTTTATCCTTATTAATTAATTCAGATTTTTGTAAAGATTGGTCGTATGATTCAATTCTGGCTAAGTACTATAGGTACAACCTTCGAGAAAAATGTATATTTCGATTGATCAATTATCCAATCTCTGGTAGAAATGACATTAGCCATCATTTCTTCTTCTTCTTCTTCTTCTTCTTATTCTTCTTCTTCTTCTTCAATGGTTTTATGAACTTTCTTTTTATTAATTTGTTTAAGTTTCTTCCCAACTATAGGCGTGTCTTTCTTATCACTGAATATGGCATTAAATTGTGGTCGATTAGTAGGAGAAACATTGGTTTGAGTAGGTGCCTTAGCTTGACTACTCTATTGAGTACATAACATATTTATTTGTAAATTTATTAGACTTAAATAATTTTTCAATTCATTAATAGTATTATCAGTATTAATCTAATTTTAAGAAATCTGTGTAAAGTTTTGTTGACTTTGACTCATAAAGTTATGCAGGATTTGCTCTAAATTTTGATTTATATGTTGAGTATTATGTTGATGCTACTGATTAGGTGCAAATTGTATATGTGCTCTTTTTTTACAAGTGTTATAATATTAATTTTGAGAACCATAACTAAGATTTGGATTCGATCTTCTTAGATAAGTATTATTATTATATTGATTTCTTAGGGGACTAGAAAAATGATTCATCATTACATTAACCTCTTTAGTATTTTCTTCATGTAGAGTAGGACATGCATCCTTAGGATATGTAACATCATTTTAGAATCCACAAGCATGAGGTTGATTAAATCTATCATTAACTAACATTTTAACCAACTTAGATAACTCATAAATTTTATCATTACATGCATTATTTCTCTTATCCACTTCATTGAATTTCTTTATTGAGGATTCGGCCTTTTCACCATATTGCTTATATCGTTTTGCGATTTTATTAATTGCTTATTTCCTTAAAGTAGGTGTTATCTCAAATAAAGATCAATCACATACTGTATCTAATAATCTTTGTTCAAAGTGATTGAGCCCTTCATAAAAATATTTTAGTAAAACTCTTTGTGTATATCCATGTTGTGGACAAGGAAAACATAGTCTTTCATATTCGCAACTATGATTTACTTTCTATAGGAACCGATTTTTCCAACAGGCATATATTCATCTAGGAAAGCTTCTAACATTGGAGTCCATGTAGTTATTGAATCTTGTGGGAGATAGAATAACCAATCTTTAGGTCGATATTTTATTGCAAAAGGAAATACCTTAAGTTTAACTTGTTCTAAAGTACCTTCTTTCGGTTTCATCCCATTAACTTTTTGTTGATACCCCCTTATGCATATAAGCTCTTATGTTACAACATTTGATTCACTTGTCTAAAAGTGAGTTCTCTATTACTATTGTTATTATTGATAACTCTATTATCATTATTATTATTAATGATATTGTCATTAATAGCATTATTCTTGTATTCCATCCTATTAGCTAAATTTTCCCTAAGTTGTTGTCTTAAAGTCTAATTAAAAAGTATATCTATTTCAGGATCAAATGGATGTAAGGATCCTGTTGAATCAACATGACGAAGTGTGTAGAGCATGCAACATCTAAAATCCTTATAAATTATTTAAAAACCCTTACCAACAGTGCTAAAAATTGACACATGTCGAGCGTGCACAATAGTTTTCCGTTAGTAAATGAGATATCGACTCCGCATAGATTCTTAAAATATCAAAGGAAAGTATTTTTTCTTATTTTTATTAATTTAGTTAATCCAGTTAAACGAGAATTAAAATATTAAATAACGAAAAACTGTTAATACTAACTTAATTAATTAAACTAACTAACTTAATCTAAACAATTAAAATCAAACAAAATTAAACATTACTTAAATTTAATATAATTCGAATATCTTAAACAAACCCTTACTAAATATTATAATATACTTGGATTGGTTTCAAATACTAGAACATAACATCACTTCACTTTATAGTTATAATTATAAAACTTGGAGTCTTGGAATAATTAAATATTAATTCATAATAGGATGATAGCCTTTAGTTAGCCTCTAATTTTTCTAAATTCAATGGAAATGCCACATTCTTATCATTGTAAATCTACCTCTTGGATAAAACACGACACTATAGAAATAAGATAACCTTATACTCAATTAAAATCATGCATAATCTAAGCCAATATTAACCAAAGCCGCATAATAAATAGCTTAGAACACAATCACTTAGAACATCCACTCGGGAAAAGCCCTATAGATTAATCTTAGTTACTACTTCTATAATTGTTGTCAATAATTATTAATATAAAATCAAAATAAAAATACTACATAACACATTTGCAACTGTGCATGCAATATTAATCTTCTTTAGTTATAATACGCAAAAACAACTTGTTAAATCCATGATTGACGTGTATGAATAGATTTAAAGTATTAGGTTCATAATTAATTATGACTATCTAGCAATCCAAAGTATATATATTTCTATGGTTTGTTTAGATTGATAGACTAGTCACTAATGCTGAAAATAAACAATGCATATGTAATATTAAAAGGCAAAATGAATAAATAAATATCTTAAAATAAATATGTCAAAACCCACATAAGTAGGGCATCTGACATACCTAAATTACCTTAATACTTTGATAATCTAGCGGCTTAATCTCACCATCAATAAATAATTAAAATTACGTTCGAAGTAATCATCAAATGTAATACTTTATCACCTATAAAGGATTCTAAAAGTAAATTTCAAACCACGAGATTCTGTAAGATTGATTAAATAGTTCATAAAATCTCCATTAAAATTTTTTGACATCACCTTATATGTTTCTAAGCTTGCACCGCAAAACTCGATCTTCAAGAATTCTTAAACAAAACATGCTTAACTTGGTGAAAATGACAAAGGACTTACAATCCACCCATAGCAATATATATATTGCATTAACAAAAAATATTTATTCATTCTCACCTATTTCAGGATTTCAAAATCCTAAAACCATTATTACCTTAGTTCCATTGTATTCCAATCCATCCTAAAATAATTTCAACAATTTCAAAAGAGACCCTAACCACACACAAACCCAAAAACTCATTTATATTATATATTATATTATAAAATAATACATACATAGAGAGAAAAGAACTGAGCAAATCACAAATAGTCGAAAAGCTTTTTCTTTCCTTGTGGCCAATATAATCTATCATTACCCATTTATAAAAATTTGATAATATTAGATAAGTAAATCCCACACTATCTAATACATCGGTAGTAACCAAATACATAATAATACAAGGAATTAATCGAACAAAATATTCCAAAGAATTTAAATACAACCGTAAATCCATTATGTAAATAGTAATAAAGACTTATGCCAAAAGAAGATAACCAAACGAGCCTCGTTCTTCGAGTATATCAGACTATGATCTGGTTCAACGTGATGTCATGATAATCACGTGACGCAAAATATCAGTGACTCTAGCCCTTTAAGCATAATATAGTTGTACCGTACACAAAATCAGGTAGATACTATATAGTTCTACCCTGTATACACAGTCAGGTAAGTAAGGTAAACACTATATAGTTATACCCTATACACACCGTTAGGTAGACACTATAATGAGACTCAAATCGACCATATCCTCCTCACCCGTGTATGGATGTACAACAAATAATGCAATATTAAGGATCAATGCAATATATAAAATTATAATTGTACAATTTAAAGGTTACTATGACATTTACTTAACCTTACAAATATAATATCGCAACAACCATTCGCTTTGAGTTGGTAAATTAGTCAACAAGAGGTTCCAATTACGGTCCTATAATCCATTTGCATGTTCCTTAAGATTCCAAAACAATTCCACAAGTTTTTCCAATTATTTGCAGTTTAATTGACCTAATTGAGTCATGAAACCCCTAAAATACTTCTAAAATAAATTCTTCGATGCTCTAATTTATTTTTGACTCAAAATAATTGTTTGGCATCAAAAATTATATTGCATAGGCTTAGATATAATCTTTTTAATTTATTATATATTTATTGGTCCTATCTCAACTTAAAACCTTGAAATCAGTCCAAACCAAATCATTTCACACCCGGATCTCGATTTTGACTACAAATTGTGGTATGAAATAAGAAATTATCCTGGAATAGGCTTTAAAACACTTTTCACAAATTTGGGTATTTGCGATATTGTAACAGGTATTACGAGAGAACATCTCCCATATAAATCCTCAAAAAAATTATAAAATCCTCATTTTTCATACAAATACACAATTTTTATTTATTTAGTTCAAATATAACTTTTTTCTTATTTTTCCCTATTTTTTTGGAAGTTTTTTCAAAATTTTCCAACATTTTTTAAAGTGGGGTTCAACCCTTGAACCATACTCGATTCGGTCTGGTATGGGGATCAAACCCCTCTTCTTCCTCACACTCACCTGCTCTCCAAATCATAACACAATATTTTTCTAAAATTTTTTGATTGGGGTAGTATTGTTTGGGCAGAGGTCTTTTTCCTCGTAACAACATCAACAACACAACAACAATAACACCAAGACTAATGAGACAACAAACAACAAGTTCACAACTCAACAATGATGACACCCGTCAACAACAACCAACACATACATACATACATACATACATACATACATACATACATACATACATACATATAGTCAGTCACTACTTCCCTTTCTCTCTTTCTATCGGTCTCCCTCTCTCGTTTTTTTTTTTTTTTTTTTTTTTAAATGTCTATTTTCTTCTAGTTCAAATCAACAGAGACGGGGTGTGTGTGTGTATGTCTGTACGTATGTGTGGTTTTGAAAATAAATATGAGTTTATTTGATATTTGTATCGCATAAATCTCGAAGCAGATCTAATGACTCTTTTCTTATTTTGGTTTTTCTCGAGATATGTGTTGCGTATATCGAGGTTAATCTTGTGGCTATCAACAAAATCATCATCATCGACTAGCTTGAAAAAGTTTAATTATATTGATATCATCGAGACACGTATCGCGTATCTCGAGGTATATCTAATGGTTTTATAAAAAAACATACAATCACCTCCATGAACCACTTTATTTTCCTTGCCATGTAGTTGCACGAATCTCGAGGCGTGACTACACTTCTTCAAAACCAATCGTTCAGCTATTTTCTTCATTGATACTCATGCTACACATGTCTCGAGACAAATCCAATGTATACTTTTATTTCATTTAAACTATAAGATTCATCTATATATTTATATATATATATATATATATATATATATATATAAATTATATTATATATGTATAAATATATATACACCTATGCATTTTTGTGGCTATATTTTTGCCATGTGCACATACGACTATCCTCGGACGTGCACACTATTGTACATCCCATGCGAGCGTTTCACCCTCGACATCGCGTGTCACTAGGTTCCCCACCAATTTATTTATTATTTTATTTAATTTGATGATTGTCTCTTATTTTATGTCCAAATTAAACTCTAAAAATACCCCAATTTCGCCAAAAATTAAAGAGTTGATCAATGTGCCCCTAAACTCTTAAACGATCCATCTTGCATGCAAATCAAGGTGTAAGGGTCACATTGACTCGGTAAATCTACTTAAAGTTCAAAATTCGAATTTTAAAACTTAATTACAAATATTTTAGCAAAACTCGAAACAAATGTTCTGGTCGACCTTTTAACTTTTATGGAACTCATTCGACAAATTTCTCGAGATAAAATGTCGCAAAATTTTTAATTTATTCATTTAACTTGAATTTTGCAAAATAACAGAATATACAATATACAACACAATAGGCACACATCACATGATAATAAAATTACTCGTAAATTTCAATTCATCAGTCCTTAACTTCTTATTCATAGCCAAGATTATAATTAGTATCTATTAATCCCTAATTAACTGTAATTACAATTTTAAAAATTTTTAGATTTGACAAAAACAAAGCTACAATGTATCTTCAAACATTAACTAAAAATAAAGAATAGGCAATAGAAATAATGTAGAGCAAAAAGAAAGAGCTATTTCGAAGCTCTAGTTTTTTTTAGTCTCTCTATGTATACACATCTTATTTAAACTCAAATTCTTCATATTAATGTAAAAAACCCGTAACTGACATTAGTGATTTGTCAACGATTTCTAACTTATACATAAATCGCCGAGTAAATCACTAAAAATAGCTCTTATTACTCTACAAATTTAGTTAGCGATTTATAGTTTATTCTCCAATTTGTTGTGAATTCAATGGCTTTTTTCTACTATTGTGATTCCAAATCACTGGACTTCTTTTCCTGTTGACTATTTTACTCTTCTTTCTCTTTTCTTCTATTTGTTCATTTTCCTATTCAAAACCTGAAATCACAAAAAAGAGAATACCTAGTGTAATATCATCATATATATAATCAAACTAAATTACACTATAAAATATGTCTAATTATAGACTTCTCAGTAGTTTTTTATCGTCGGTAAATCACTGACTTTATTCTTCAGTTGACTGTTTTGCTTTTCTTCCATTTCTTCATTTTTCTTAATTAAATCCTAAAATCACAAAAACAAAATAATTCTTAGTGTAATATCACCATTTATATCTAAAATTAACCTAAATTACACTATACAACATAGCTAATTATTCACTTGTCAATATGTATGTGATGTTTTGATTCCTTATCTAATTGTAGTAACTAGGATTGTTCTAGAAACACTATTTAAATATCTTAGGTGATTTTGAGATCTAAATCTAATGTTGAAGTGGCTTTTCAAAGATGTTAGATTTACGATTTTTTAAGGGAAAAAAAAAAAAAAAACTTCGGAGAGGATATACATTTGCAGATTTGTAGCGAATTTGTATAAGATTGGGGAAGTTTTCATAAAATGTATTGTGGTTTTATTTGCTAAGGATGTCCTACAATTAGACGAAAAATCGCAACTTCCCAACTCAAATTCAAAGTAGCAAAGTTCAAAGTTAATGTCTTTATGTCTTCTCGCGCTTCGATCGCGACTCCCTCTTCTTGCGGAATAAAGATCGAACCAAGAACCTCAACATGAATTTGATCGGAATCGAAGATGAGCGAAAATCGAAACTTTACTCACTTTGTTCAAAGATTTCTTCTCCTTCTCTCGAAATCGAATAAAATTGAGAATTTGTTCTTCGCGTGAAGAGTATTGAAAGAGAGAATGCGTGGTTTTTAATCGGATCTTTGTTTGCTTCCTTTCTACCTATTATTTTAGTAAAAAGGTGGAGGAGAGAAAAAAATCACAAATCCCACTTTGTTAGGAAACTAACTACTAATTTAAAAATTTTGCGTGCCTATTATTTTATAGTTATCAATTAAATTACTATTTTATCCCAAATTTAAAGGTTGTTTATTACTTACTAATAAAATTAGAGCGTGGCTTTTCTACCGGTATAAGGAGAACAAACGGCGTGCTAAAGGTTGTTTACTTACTTTAGATTAAGGTTTAATGATCTAGGATACTTTAAGGAGAATGTTCATGACTATATGGTTTGAGTAACATGTTTGAATTGCAAATCAGATCGAAGTTTCAGTGTTTATGAGGTTGTTTAGATGTTTATTTATGATAGAGTTTTAGTGAGTTGAATTGATTTTAATTTAGTGACTTTGATTTGCGTTATTTAAGTAATTTTAGTTAGTTTGGTTGATTTTATATTTTGAAAGTATTACTTTAAATCCCATTTTTGTTAAATTAGAATATAAATATAAATATAAAAAATTAAACTTCTTATCATAGGAATTTGCAAAATCTCTATAGAGACGATTCTTATTTACCGTTACTACAAAATATTAATGGTATAATAAAGGTGGAGAATTTATTATATACGCTCGACACGTGTCATAATACGACTCAAACTTCAAAGTTGAACCAATCACCGAGGTCAAGGCACTACATAAGTTTTGTCAATCTCCACTGATAAGCATCAAGCTTAAATAACTAATATAGAATCTTAAAATACAAAATTCACTAAACTAGTCTCATTCTCATACAATATTTATAATATCACCACAATCAAAGTCGATAGGAACTTTTATTCACTAATAAATCATAATTTCATATTCAATTGTTGAAATAAAAAAATATATTTCACTTAGCTTAGCTATAAGCACTCAAGCCAAATCTTTTATTTGAAGAGTTTTTTCATAAACTTCCTTCATTTTCTTATATCTCTTTTTCTTTCTTTTTTAATTATATATATTCATTTTCTTTTTTATATTGTATTCCTATGGTCCCCTACTCCATTTCTTTTGAAATTTGTTGGTTTCTCTATTTTTTCTTTTAAAAACTCTTGTTAGCTCTTCTCACTTTCATTATAGTCAAGGAATTATTCTTTCCAACTAATGTTTATTGGTTAAAAACTATTTTTCTCCTCAATTATGGCATATGTTTTTTTCAATACATATATATAAAATACTTGAACAATAATCTTTATACAACAAGATTATTAAAGATTTGTCTTATTTATCTTGCACTAATGTTTCGATCTTCTACTCATTATAATGTCTAGCACAAAGTAATCAATCCCCTCTAAACTGCTCTAGTGTATACCAAATCTAAGTTAAGTCAAATAAGGTATAACAATTCATTTCTATCATACACTTCTCATTTTAATGGGTAGTAAAAACATAAAACTTCTATATAAATCCAAATTATATTCAATTCATATATTCCTTAACTAAATTAAGTAAAATGAATAGATATTACCTGAATCTTCGAAAATTTGAAAATCTCAATCGACTTTGAATAAATTGATAGACTCTACCTCTCGAGTTTTTCATAGTTTGCTTCTTTATACTCTGCTTCACCTAATACCCCCAAACTCATTCCAAATCTTATCCTCAAGGTTTAAAGTAAAGTCGAGTTTTTAACAAAACAAATATACCTCGTGAAGCATAAACAAACTAAATGAAATGAACAAATTATCATATGAATAAATTATCACAAGCAAGGAAATCATGACAATAATAAAGTACTAAACATGATCATCGCATGACATGAAACAATCTTATGATAAGTTCAAGTTTTCTAAAACGAAACACACCTCAAACCCATTTTCTTAACACTACCTAGCCAAACACAACCTTCATTATCTTAATTCAATTAAAATCACACTTCGTGTAAAAATTATATCATTTCCCCTAAGTATCCGAAAATCAAGTGATTAACATTAATCACCACCTATTCAAATGAAAATCATATAGTAATCATTCATAAACCATAGAAATTTAAAAACCATGAATAATTTTAAATTTACTAAAAAATTTGAAATTTAGCAAAAATCAAACCATCGAAATCATAAAATAATCCTAATTAAGGTAGGAATTACTTAAATTATCTATAATAAGCTTTGGAGGGTTGAATTAGATCCTAATTTGATTACTCAGTCTAGGGGTGCAAGATTTTGCAAGGGTTTTTTTTTCACAAATTCGAGCCAGCGATTCCTAGTGTTATTTGGAATCGCTCAAGAATCGCCAGGCTTATTTTATCGTTTTTTCAATTGGTTTCACAATTGACATATACACCATCCACAAAAACTAATATAGAGGTAGAATTTACTGGAAATACGAAAGTTTGATTAGGATATGTTACTAACTAATAATTTTATTAATCAAATAAGTAAATGAAAAAACAAGCAAGTGAATAATGAAAACTTGCATAATGAACATATAAATAAAAAACTCGATCACTCCCCCTAATTTCAAAGTACCTTAAAATTCAAATTTCGAAAAATATTTTCAATACAAGAGTCAAAAAGTGATGGAATAAAAATATACTATACTAATACTAAACTCCTACTAAAGTCAACAAGTGAGAGAATAAAATATTTTTTGAACATTCATTGTAAAAACTTTGAAACCATAAAACAATAAAAGTATGAACTGATAAATTGAGGAATAGACTTAAAAATCTCAACTAAATTTTGCGAGCCCGAAATTTCTCAATTATGGGTAAAATCAATAGTTGGTGAACATAAAATCTAGTATTTTTGGTTTACTTAAAGACCAATCACTAATGCAGTGACTTAGGTTAGATTTTTTTTTTATGTCCAACCAAGTCTCAAAACACATAAACCCGAGCAAGTAATCAACTTCCGAAAAAAATAACTCAAATAATGCTAATTAAAATTTAATTGAAAGTCAAATAAATAAATGGAGTTTGGGATTAGCTAAAATGGTTTACAAACTTAAATAAAGTAATCTAAACTAAACTAAATTAAACTATGCTAAACTAGAAATAAATGCATGAAATAAATAAAATAAAGCTGGGTTGCCTCCCAACAAGTGCTTTTGTTTACTGTCATTAGCTTGAGTGAACCATTCCAAAATTAAGTTGGATCACTAAACTTGAACTCAAGAGTTTCCACTCAAGTACCATTCTAGAAAGTGAGTGCTCGACTATTAATCATTAGAGTAATTTTTTGTTTAGAATATCCATAACAACTTGAGTAGTGGCTAAGAAAGGCCATCCTAAAATTAAAGGAGGATCTTCATTAATAAAATTTGGCATGACCAAAAAGTTCATGGGTAGTGTATTATTGTTAACTTGAACTGGCACATTCGTGACAACCTATTTTGATTGAATTGAAGTACCATTTGACAAAGAATCTCATTCGGAAGCAAGTGCGTCCAACTCCGATTGAGTATGTAGAATGAAATGTATAGGCGTGAGATTTGCATTATAACTTATCACACTAAGCTCTAAAGTACCAAGGCCCTTTAATTTTTATATTCAGATGTATGCCTCCAAGATCAACAAGCTTCACAGGACTTAAGTTCGACTTTTTCTTTTTCTTTTTCTTTTTCTTAATAACTTTGAAATCTTCTAGCTTGTTAATATTCTTCCTATTCTTTGGTTGTTTAACTCTCCATACTTTAGTTACTTTCTTTTCATTTGAAGTATCTTCAACTTGTTCTTTCTTTGGAACTTCTTTTTATTTTCCATTGTTACTTTATTATCGAATAAATTTCAGCATTAAAGTTATCATAATAATTTAATTATAGAGAAGTATTCTCATCAATTTCATTATCAAGTAATTCGGCAGAATCATCATAATTATGCTCATTACTAATTTCGAACGTATCGGTTTTGTCTTTGAATTCCATAGACATTATTCCTAAAAAATATCTAACTTAGTCTTAGCTATCATATCCCAAAATTCTTAAACGGATAATTGGGGCAAATCTAAGATTAACAAGTCTTAAATATGATTAGGTCGCAAATCGGGAGTTGAGGACCAGTGAAATGAGATTTACATGTAATTTCACTTTTGTGTGATGTTTGCCTAGTGTTGTGTACTAAATACTATTTTAAATTTTACAAAATTAAAAATAATGAAGTAATTTAAAAATTTGTGGAGTTTTATCTCGAGATACGTGTTGAAATTAATTTTGAGAGAGTTTAAATACAAACTTGAGCTATCATTTTGATTTTCGCAAAAAATAATTTTATTTAAATTTAAATATTTGAATTGCAACTTTAAATGAACTTAATGAGTCGACGTGAGTCCTGCGACTCAAATTGCGTGCGACATGGGTTGTATGAGAGTTTGAAGCACTTTGGTAAATTCTTCAATTTTTGATGGAATTGGAATATTTTTCGGGGTCTAATTTGGATCAAAATGAAAAGATAAATATAAAATAAATTGAAAAATACAAAATGACCAAAATAGTATTTGTACTATATGGTTAAGAATAGAAATAGAGGGTTATTTTAGTCATTTCACCCCCTTTAAATAGAAAATTGAAATCGAAATAAGGGTATTATTCCTATTGTTCATCGTATTCTTCTCTAATCTTCATTTCATTGTTCCTCCTTCCTCAACATTTTCACTGCCACTCTTCTCTCTTTTTCTCTCTCTCCCTTGTCATAGTGTTTTGATTGATAGAGGAGTTGTAGTTGGTATCATATTTATGGTTAGTGAAAGTTCAAGTTTAGGTTTAATGGAAATTCAAATTTTTATTTTAAAGATTGTCGATTAAGATATGGGACTAGTTTTGTGATTTTGAATTATGAAAGGACTTGGATTCGTTGTTGTTGTTGGTTGAGATGGATAGAGGAGGTTGTGAAAAAAAAATGATTGATTGACGATGAAACATAACTTGGCTTTGTTTCCTCTTAAGGAAGACGATGGGGGGAGGGGAGGAGTTTCGAGCTCCCCTGCACAACGTCTGTAGGGTTGAGCAACCCAGTGAAATGAATTAAAAAAAAATGAATGATGGAGGAACGAAACAAAAGAAGAAAACTTCTATGTTTCGTTCTAATGAGAGGAAATGGATGACCCCTAAACCGGGACGAACTGGGTTCGGCTAAACTGAGCCGAACTGGGCCCGATTCAGGGAACAAACCCATTCCCCATTATTAGAAAAAAAGATTTAAATGCATAATTGTTTTGTGTATTTTTTTTAGTTAGCAATTTCTCACCGATTCGACATTATAACTAAAAATATTTGAACAAATCGTAGAGCCACAGAGGCTCATTTTTATTGATTTAGACATCGATTCCTCTATGAATGCACTTAAACCCTAGTTCATTAAGAATGAACTTGAGTTTTTTAAAATAGAAACCCTAAATCGCTACATTTAAACCCTTCACACTCACAAATCATTGCAACCTTTCGATCAAGATACCAGTTTTCTACTTGGTTCAACCTTAATAAACTTCATTTTAGTGTATTTGAGTGATTCCACCTCAATCCTCATACATATAACCTAAAACTTGGTGAATTTTGAGAGTGTAGAGTCACCTAGGGCTTAAGCAAGAGAGTTTGGATTGGAGCTTGGAGGAGTTTCATAGAGAAAAGTTTTAAGTTCCTTACTTGAAAGAATCACTTTCAAGAAGGTAATCATGGAAAACCTTAACCTCTTAAGGATTGAAATCTTTGGTTTTCATCAATTTTGGATTGGTTGTTATGTTAGGAGCTTAATTTTGAAATTTTTACTCTAAAATGGTTTTGATATCAAATGATTTCTATTATAATACTATTATGGGAGTGATGTGATGATTAGTTTATTACTATTAAATTTTTGAAAAACTTTTCGTATATGGCGAGTGGATTGAATTTTATACGCAAGTTTATTTGAGACCACGTCTCAAATAAGTTTGAGGGTTTTTGTGAATATTTATAGATTGATTTGAGTTACATACAAAACTTATTTTTCCCAATGATGTTTTATCAATAACTTTCATATAAATTTCAAACTCTCAATTTCAAATGACTTTTCTGATGAATTTTTCCTTCTTGATAAATAAGTTGAATTTTACCAAACATTTTTTTGATAAATTAATAGTTTTATAGGTTCATTCTAATACATATTCTATTCCAAATGGACAGAGGTGGAAAGGGTAGAGGTTCGAGAGAGGAGAAATGAAAGGGAAACTTAGTAGAGAAGCCAAAAACCAAATCAAAAGTTTTTCAAACCCAATTCACATCAATATCTTTCAACACATCTAGGATTAGACCACAAAAAGAACATACTCCACCTTCTACATTTAGTTTCAATACAGAGGATGAAAATATGGAAGAGGAGGACATAGAGGTAGTTGATCAGGAGATACCAATGAGGGAGAAAAACTAAGAACTAAAGAAAGATATTTTGTCAATGATAAGGCCTATGACAAATTTAGGAATGATATAACTAAAGATATGAAGTTGGTCCCATATAGGGGATTTATGTGATGAATAAATTAAAGTATAGGCCTAGGATCCTAGATATCATTAAGGTTAGGACTTGGGGATTATTAACTAGGGACTACAACCACCTAGACATAGAGAATGTTCCTAGTGAATGAGGTTATGATGTCTTGGTGAGAGAGTTTTATGCCAACGCATATAGAAGTGGAAGCAAGAGAAATCCAGAGTTCAAGGGTGGACAGTGGATTATTTTGTTGTAAGAATAAATCGATATTTTGGATTACCAGATTTCCATCAAAAATAAAAATATGAGTACCCCGAACCTAAATATGGTATTAAATATCATTACCTCAAGAAGACAATAAGGGAAAGTTTAGAGGCGATCAGTGGAGATGGATTAATTTTTGATACAGAGTCGTACCCCAAGCACATTACTACGAAATCTTTTAGGAATACCACTAAAGTAAGGTCTTATTTCATCAATGCCAGCTTAAATCTGAACATGCATTATGATAAGATAGTGAATTACAAGGTCGCCCTACTTTACCACATTGTTATGGGATTTAGATACTTGAATGTTAGAAATTTTATTTATGAGTAGATTAGGAGTTTCATCACCTTTAAGAGGAATGATGGACTTCTTTTTCTTTTGATGATTATGGCATTTCGTAGGGAGGACCAGGTGAACGTGGTAGGGCTTGACATGGATGTTTTACTGGAGAAGACCATCACTAATGAGGTTATAGAGAGATATCGAAGAGTGAATGGTTGTGAAGACACAATGGATGAGGGAGAAAGGGCTGGGATAGCTAAAAAATAAATTGAGCGGAGAAAGAAAATTAAAGATGACACGAGGAGAATTTTAATGGGGATGTGGGAACCTAGAAATGATCCGAACGTGGAGTAGCCTACAAGGGATTATGACGTCGTATATATATAATAGTCAAAGTTAGATTTCATGGGTGCAATTTTGCGTAATCAGATGACCACTCTCTGTAATCAAGAACTAGCGTTTGAGAACCAGAGAGCCTTAGCATAGAGCATCCATAGAATGGAGCGTACAATGTCCAGGAGAAATAGAAGTTGAGGACGAGCATAGGTCCCTGTACCATCTACATATATGAGATTACCACTTAGTTGTAATCTTAGTGTTCTAACATTGCAAGGTTAGGAATACCACCTCTATGACCCTATCATGAGATATCAGTCCTAGATGATTTATCCAGTGGAGGATGATGACGATGTGACTTTCTAACGAAGACATTGATTCCTTTATTCTATTTATTCTATCTCTGAGTAATACTGTGTGTAATTCCCATTTTATTAATGCCATTAATTATCTCAAAATTACAAATATGGATGCCACCTTAGATCTATGTGGATTCCGTGAGTAGGCTAGGAAATACGCAGACCTAGGTACACTTGTTTAATTGTGTGTTGGATGGCTTAATTGCGGTGCAATTTATTCAATTATTGATTAAATACATCGCATGTGTGTATGTTGAATCACGAGAGCCTGCGAGGTTGTGTGACAGGTAGCTGCCTCGAAGTGTGTGCTAACGCGACTATCGAGAGGCGAGATACAGGTACAATAGAGAAGACTTACTAAACTTACATAAACATGTTAAGGTTATCAATTTGGCATAATGAATGTAACCATAGGTTATCAAATTGATATGAGTAATGTGACTAAAGGCTTATTAAATTAACTCGAACAATGGACTATGGTGCACCTCGAAATGCTCGTCGAGATGCAGGGCACCGATTACGAGTAGCCGAGGGTTAGTATGACCATGAGTTGGGTAAGGCTTAATGTAATGTGACATAAATAAAATAAATGGAAGCCTTTAGTTTACATTAAATAAGAATGGGTCATGAGATGGACATCTAGATTAGCATTGTGAGTGTTATTAGATGACGAGTGCGCTATTGGAGTCACCAGGAGGTAGAGGACAACATACTTGTAAACCACAAGATATGCCTCGGGATATGTACGCGCATTGGATTCCAACCCATGATATATATAAACCAAGTTAGTAGAGAGTTTGATTCACAACACTCACATACAGTTCATGCAAAACTAGAAGAATATGAGGAGGGAGAAGAGAATTCCAGTTGGGAATTCTAGAACCTAGGCATCAAACCAAGTGATATAACCTAGGTAATCACCTTTTCCACCTTCTAAGCTTGCAAATGAACCCATTTTTGGGTGTGTTTAGCCTCTGATTTTCTATGTAAATATGATGCATTTCATGTCATTAGGTCGTATATAAGGAGAATTTATCAATAGTTTAGTTAGTTTTGATGATATTGGTTTTTAATGGAGATGGTGGTAAATGCATGATTTGTGGGAAATTGATATGCATTGATGTTTAGAGTGTATTGATTCATAGATTGAGGTTATTTTGATGAGGAGAGGGTAGTAGACCAATTAGAATAGCTAATTGAGAGGGCTAGGACCGAATTCTCTAATTGAGAATTCTGTCCCAAAAGGCAATTAGCGTGCTAATTGGAACTATTAGTGTTGTAACTGTCCTGCGTGTGTAGCCGTTCTTCGTAATGAAGAGAAATAGTGTGCTAGTTAAAATTTATAGCGTGCTAGATACACCCCCTTAGCGCGCTAATCACTGATGAAAATGGAAATTTAGGATTGTTTTAGAGACTTAGTGGACCGAATCTCAGTATCGGGGAGCTTGATGGGTCCACTACGGGAGTCCAGGGAGGTCGGAGAGCGGTGTGAGCTTTGTAAAACCCGATTGAAAAACTCTGAGTATTTATTATGCTTACATGTTGTTTCCATTATTCCTTGTTGTTCATCATTCTATTCGGTTATTTAGACATGAGTTGAGGTTACTTCCTCGGATTTCCTTGTTGTGTGTTCATGAGGCCCTGGACTGTAGCACATGTGATCCAGGCCTCAGTGAATCGCAACCTAGGCTTGCCTTGGTGCGCGTGTCGATGACTCAGCAGATTTGGTTAGCGCAACAAAGGACCAAGTCTTAAGCCTGGTGGACGCGACCATTGGTGGGAACTTGGTGACCTAAAATACAGTCTAGTCCCTCTTGAGCGAGCACACACATTTGTTAGCTTGTCTATTGTTTATTCATGCAATAAGCCATTAACAGTTGTCTGTTTTATATTTCGCATGTTTACTTGATAGCATTCCTTGTATTTCCCTTATTTTATTATATGAATGCTCGGAGGATTTCTTTAGGATTTTACTTACTGTACTCGTCATCTATCTTTTTGTGATGATTGAGTGTATATCCTAGTACCAATAAAGGCAAGGGGATCCTAGGAGACTACATATGATTGCCCACTGTCGAGTACCTACTTGTACGTGTTTATTTTTGATATTTTGTATATTTTGGTATTAGGAGACTTGAGATAACATAGTACATGTATATATACCTATTATGGTGATGTCTCTTATATATAGAGTACTTTCCAGGATTTTTCACAGTAGGTTTTGTCTTTGAACAATAATTATCATGCTAAATTATCTTATTTAAATTGTATTAAGTAAGACTTCCGCCGATTATGTTAACCTTCAAATATAACCTATTAGTATGGTTAGGATCTCAATAAATTGCCAACTAGGAAACAACTAGATTCCCACCTGGAATCGACAAAGAATATAAGGAGAATTTACTAGTTTATCTGATATTACACTTATGGACATGAGTTACGAGACACAGAGGATGGGCAGGTGTCGGACACGTGTAGTTGGGCCAGCCGACAAAGAGTTCATGGAGACACGTCACCCCGAGGTGGCTGGGGTCTCCACACTGTGTGAGCTCCTTTATGTATTTTTGTTAGTAGTGGTATACTTTGTGTTTCTCAATGATACTTTGTGTTTATGGTGGTATATTATGTGATACATTTTATTCAGTGCTTGAGTAGGATATTTAATACGCTTGATATATATTGTTGATGTTTATTTATTAAATTTTTAAGAACTCTATATTATTATAATTTTACATTAATTATATTCATTTCTTGATTGTCAAATTTATGATTATATCAATTCTCTCATACTTCACATGGTATTTTCGTTATGTTGAAAATCATACTTCATTTTTAAACCTTGAGGAAAATATTTAGAATGAGTTTGGGGGTATTTTAGGTGAAGTATAACACTGATGGCAATGAAGAGAAAGAAAGGTAGAAGAAAAATTTTAGAATTACTTTTAATCCGATATTCAAGTAATTTGACAAAACTTTTCAAATTTCTTCCAAATTCAAGTAAGTATAATTTTCGTTTTACTTTATTTTTAGTAAGAATGACAATGAGCATAGAATAGATTCTTGAAAGGAAGTGATGTTTTTACTACCCAAATGAGTTTTATAATAGAAAGAATCAATTTTATACCCTTTTTTTATTAACTTTATGAATTGATGTGTACACTAAATTGTATAACTTATGTTAATCATGATAATAGGTAAAAGATCGAAACAATAGTGCATGATAAACAGGACAAATTTTTAAGAATCTTATAATATAAAGGCTATTGATTAAGTATTTTTATAGTGTATATATAGAAAACTACTATGCCACAATTGAAATAATAAATGGGTTAGAAATTGATGAATTTCTATAAGTTATAAAGAATATTTTCTTCAACTTTACGGGATAATGAGAAGTGGTACCAAGATTTTACGAATATAGAGAGTCATGTAGATTCTAAAGGAACTGGGGCAAGGAATCTATAATAAGAAAAATCTAAGGATGTCCAAAGGAAATGGAGTAGGGACTCAAAATCAAAGAAAAAGGGAAAAGAAATATGATTAAAAAGAAACAATTAGAATGAATTAGAAAATAAATTGAGAGATGAAAAGATGGATGTTCATAAACTCTTAGAAGAAAAGATTTAACTCGGGTACTTGAAGCGAAAGTTGAATGAAGTATTTCTCAATATAGCATATTTTAAAAGATATATTCATATGTATCTTGGTAAAAATTCTTATTGATTTTGATTATGGCGTTATTGTAAAATATTTTCTAAAATTAAAACTTTGTGTTTTGAGGTTCTATATTAGTTATGAAAAGTTTGACGCTTATCAATAGAGATTGATAAAACTTATGTTGTGTGCTGGCCGTGGTAAGGAACTTTAAGTTTTAAAGGGTGTTACATTGGGTGGTTAAGTTATCATTAAGAGATGTTTCATTTTGTTAAAATCATTCTATTCTATCACAATTTTCATTTACTTATGGTTACTATGTTTTCATTTAAAGATCACTTCTATTTTAAAATATCTATTATTTAAAGTTAAGATAAATTAGATTGAAATCAGTTTGTAAAGAATAAAAAGAGAATATGATTGAGAGTATTCCTTTGCTCGGGATAGCAAAGTGCTGAGTTTGGGGGTATTTGATAAGTCAATAATTAGACACATTTTATAATGTAATTTAGGTTGATTATTTATATATATGATATTACATTAAGTATTCTCATATTTTTTGATTTAAATTTTTAAATAGGAAAATGAAGAAATAGAAGAAAATAGAAAGAATGGAAAAATAGTCAACTGAAAAGAAGTCTTGCGATTAGCCAATGATTTTGAATAATACTAGGAATCGCCACTTAAATCGATGGCAAAAAAAATCTATAAAATCCATAGCAAATTAGAGAATAAACTAGAAATTGCTAGCTGAATCGGTGGAGCACTGAGAGCTATTTTCAATGATTTACTCAGCGATTTTTGTATAAGTTAAGAATAACTAACAAATCAATTAGGTCCATTATAGGTTTTTAAATTAATACAAGGAATTTGAGTTTATCTAAGATATGTATACGTAGGGAGACTATAAAAAAGATCAGAGAGCTTAAAAATGATTCTCTTTTTTTGCTATACATTATATCTATTGCCTACTCTATATTTTTAGTTGATTTTGAAAATACATTGGAGCTTTGATTTATATTAAGGTATTTATTTATTCATTATGTCTTTTAATAATATATATGCATTATTTATTTCCAGCATGAGTGAGTAGTCTATCAATCTTACAAACCATAGACATATATATACTTTGGATTGCTAGATAGTTATAATTAAGGAATCATAAACTTAATGCTTTAAATATATTCATACTCGTCAATCACGGATTTAACAAGTTGTTTTTGCGTATTACAACTAAAGAAGGTTAATATTGCATGCATAGTTGCAAATGTATTATGTGGTATTTTGATTTTGATTCAATGTCTATGATTATTGGCAATAATTATAAAAGTAGTAACTAGGATTAATCTATATGCCTTTTACCGAGTGGATGTTCTAGGTGATTATGCTCTCAATTGTGTATTATGAGGCTTCAGTTAATATTGGCTTAAATTAAGCGTGATTTTTAATGAGTGTAATGCTATCGGGTTCCTACGGTGTTGTTTTTTATCAAATGGGTAGATTTACAATTATAAGAATGTGACATTTCCATTGAATTTAAGAAAATCGGTAATTGGCTAAAGGCTATCAGCTTATTATGAATTAAGATTTAATGATTCCAAGATTCCATATGTTACAATTATAACTATAAAGTGAAGTGATGGTTATGCTCTACAATTCGAAAGCAATCCAAGTACATTACATTGTTTACTGTTGGTTTTTTTAGATGTTTGTTTAAGATATTTGAATTATATTGAATTTGAGTATTGCTTAATTTTGTTTGGTTTGAATTATTTAGATTAAGTTACTTAGTTTGATTAATTAAGTTAGTATTTATAGTTTTCAGTTATTTAATATTTTGTTCTTGTTTATTTAGCTTAACTAAATTAATAAAAATAAAAATAAAAAACTTTCCTTTGAGATTTGAAAAATCTCTATGGAGACGATATCCAATTTTCTACTACTACAAGTTAATAGTAAATTACGAGAAACTATTGTGGACTCTCTACACATGTTTATTACAAAGGAATCACTAGAAAAATCGACGGTAGAAGAGAGCAAGCGAATCATCAGCGAATTTGAAAATACATTAGAAATTGTTGGATGAATTGGTGGAGCACAAAGAGCCAAGTTGTAACATCTCATATCCTAATTAAGAGAATGTTCGTCCTGAAACCCCAATTAAGCCCCAGTATACCAGTCAAAATCAATTAAAGTAATAGTATAACCATCCTTCATACTTGATAATCATAATATAGTATACCGTGTATTGATTAAACAATTGCAAATGCAGCGGAATTAAAAAAATTTTCGATAATACAAACGATATATTTAACTATAATATTCAGAGTCCAGAACAGATATCAACCTTGGTTTACAAAACAACCCCAAACAATGTGTTAATACAAATGTCTTTCAATTCAACTATATAAGACAATAGAGAAATCAATTCACCATAGAGAAGACTATAAACTCATAATCATATCCATTCCTTAGTCAAAGCGCACGTCGGTATTCCTGAAATGTTAATAAGGATTAATGCTCCAATTTGCTTAGTAAGTGACTCACAATTACAATATCAATAGTGTATCTAATAATAAAGATAAATGCATAACAATATAAACAGAAGATGTATCTATCAAGGCATAACGAAAAGATATAACAATACATATTCAAATTAGATTCCATAGTTCACAGCCCCTGCACAAGTGAATTTAATTAAATTTTGATATACATCAGTATTCTCTCGATTGTAAAAGAATACTCGTAATGCAAATCCAAACACTAGCCGACGTGTGATTTCGTTAGCGTAGTTAACCACCTCTGAGTCTCCACACTCTTAGGACAATGAGTAATATATATATCAGTCGACAGTTGTATGGGAAAATAGAGAAGGCATGGCATCGCTTCCACATGTCATCACAGGGAGAGTTTCCATCCTGGGTCACCTGTCACGTCGACCCATACCCGGAGACATAAGTCTAGCCATTTCCTCATTTATTTTTAGTGTGTTACGCTTGTCACTATGCAATACTCCCAGTCCCAGTCCATAACTACGTGAACTAGATATACAACGATATATAATAGAAATGATAAATGTAATTGAGTCTCACTTACCTCTACCAAGCTTTCCTAACTTTATACCGACTTACCCAACTCCTAACATCCATAAACCTTTCCCCATCAATGAAGAACCTAAAATAGATTGATCAGCATCAACTTTAGTTTAATACTCATTAGTTAAAACCCTTAAATTGGTCCCATTTGTATTTGGAATCTCAGGACTACACAAGAACTGCAACCAAAGTATGCTCGAAAGCTATTTACAAAAATAATACTTTATAACAATTTCAAAGTGCTATCAACTAGCCACCTAAAGTTAACTTTTTTACCTTGAAAACCTTAATATTTATCATGATGACCATAAAGAAAGTTGTAGTACACATGTCATACTTTCAATTGACTACAAGAACATTTAAATTAGATCACAAACAGAGAAGTTATGATTTTCCAATACCGCCTGTTGCATTAGCAAATTTTATTAATTTAGAACTAATAAAACTTCTCCAAATCAAGATTTTTTCAATTATATCATCATGATTGAACGCCAAATACCAAGAAATCGCTTAATACCATATTCAAAATATTTTCACTACCCGTGGAGTCAATTTGGAAAAAAAAACCAATAATCCAATTTATTCAAAAGCATAATGTAAATAAGTGTCAACTATAAAACATCTTCGAAATAGTTATCAATTGAGTCACATCAATTCAACTCACAAAAACCTTAACTTTTAATGGTGTAATTTAGTCCAAATTAGTGCAAATCAACCCAATACATCAATTCACAACAAATTTCACTAATTTATATTAAAACCATGCAAAAGAAATCAAGAAATTGCAAGAACTCAAATTGAATTGAAGAAAATGCCCTAAATTGAGTATTTACCAAATCGCGGGCCGCATACATTGTTTCCACCGCAAAAACGTAGCTCAAACTGATCGTCTCATAATGCTCTACAGTTTTGCAAAAGGAAACTTAGTGAAAATCGAAAGTCAGGAGCTCGCGGAGTGAAAGAACAAATTGAGAGGTTTAGAGAACGTTTTCTATTAAAATGAAATGAACGAATTCATTTCTTTCCATTTCTCATTATATATAAACCCTCGGTTGCTTGTTAGTAGCTCAATTTCTTTTAATTTATTAGTTCTCGAAATCTTCATTTCGACATGTTTTAGCTTCTAGCGCTCATTTTTTATCCAGTTTTTCATCGAATTAGATCAAACTCTCCACAAAATAGTCCATCTTCATAAAACATCCATAATAATAATTTTGGTGACACCAAAACCCCCAAATAATAAATTTGTCCACGACTTATCAAAATCTCATAGACAAATTCTCTTGCCATAGTCAACCATTCTTACACCAAATTAGACCCAATCTCCACCTCAAATATTGCCAAAAGACATGAAACTCGAGGCAATGTCTTGCACAAACTTCATTTTCTTTTTACACCGCTACTAAACCTATCTTGCACACAAATCGAGGCAAAATCTTCGCATGCTACTTAACACTTGATTTATGAGGTTTTGAGCAATAATTATTTATTTATTTCACGATTATAAGTCTTAATATATATTAATTGCCTAAATTCAATTAATGAATTTTTACACCAAACAAACACCATACATCATATCAAAGCACTTACACATTGTTCAAGACAAGTCGAGCTTAACATCGAGCCTAACTCAATTAATTAGAATTTAGATTAACACTAATCACCTAAAGTTAACTAGTCGTTACAGTCTCCCCAATTCAAGACAAATTCATCCTCGAAATTAAAGAAAATGTACAAGTTACCAGTAGTTCCGAAAAGAAATGGACTTTTCTTTTCCATTTATAACTCTCGCTCCCGATTATCTCTTCTTTTTCATGGCACAACTATTTTAATGTAATCTAAATCTATAAATCCTTTTCATAGATAAGACTTTTTAAAGCACAATGAATTTTATTTTTGAATTCTTCAACAATCTATAATGTTTGACTCCTCAACATTTTTTTATCTTAACCTAGTTGTAGTTATAAATCACCTAATCTATGGTACCCTCTCTACCTAGCTCTTAACTATCTCATTTTTTGCAAAAACTATATTTCTAATCTTAGTTCTGTACATCAACGTGTAACATGATTAAGGATATTCATATTTATCATCCAACATTGTAATCCACCTGATTACTTTTATTATCAAAGAGCTTACACAAAAGAATCTATTTTCTTTCAATATTTAAACATTACGAGACACAAGCTCAAAATATTTATTCTTTCACAGCTCGGTTTCTTCATCAACAGGAAGAAAAATATATTGTACTAATATTAAGAATGGTTCTCAAATATATCAATAATATCATCGACCACTGGAAGCAATTCTCGAATCTACGTCTCCGGAATCAAACACTAAAACACCATATCTTCTCACATCTCTTCTCACATCTCCATTTACATATATCTTGCTTAATCTATTAAAAGAATAACATAACCTTAATGACAAGAATTTGCAGACATTGGTCAATCTATCAACTACAACTCATACATCATTTTGCCGATGCCAAAATATAGTTAATTTCATTACACAACCCCCATTTATGTTATCCTTCTACCATCAAATATAGACAAGAATTTACTTAACTCTTCAAGTTTTTATTATCCAATCTTATCTACTGAATAGCTCTTAATCTCTTTATGAATTTAACAACATATATCATCACCTAAAACAATTAATAATCTTCTCATAAACCTCAATATGATATCGCATTGCCTATATAACCAATATAAATAGACCCATTAGGTCATTGATGTAATTCATGCCTAAAATCCTTCTTAAACAAAAATTTTATTTCAAAATCTAATGCATCCAACACAATTTATCTAGATTGTCTAATCACAATACTAATCCTTTATAGCTAAATCCTTGCATATCAAGTAGTTCCTATTAAACTAGTTAATCACCTTATCACCCAGTTAATTAAATAGTTGGCTAAGCTCCAATCTGAGCTTCAAATAATAGATTTGTAATTACTAATTCCAACAACTCAGTTGATGATATGCCTGCATAGGACTATAATCTAAACATCTCTCTCAAGAGATAGTACTAAAAAGTTCTTATTATAATTACACTTCATATTCTTTTCTCTATTCAAGTATTGATGACATTAATAACTACGTGTGAGTGATTTCTTGGGGTAAATTCATTATATTCATGAATTTAGGTTACTCACTTCATCTCTAATTTCTTTCACTCTGACAACTATACTCTTCAAACTCTCATAGCTTGAAGATCTCCAATCACATTGCACCACCTCTTTTATTTTCATACTTCTCATTTATCTTCTATTATGTCCTCTAGGACTCACTAATCTTAAAGATAACTAAGAGACTCTCCAAAAATCTTTCACATTAGTATATATATTTCAAACCCTATGATGAATGAATGAATTTGCATAACCTATTCAATTGAATGGATTTACAAATATGTTGGGATCTACACCTTTATTTTATGGCCCCAAGTCTCAACTCTAGGACTTTGCTTTGCAATTCGATCTATTCAATATTTGAAATACATTTCAAGCTTTTATTCTACAACTGATGCCTTCAATTATTTGGTACAACTACCAAAACAATTTTTTTACAATAGTTCTTCTCAAACTTCCTTAAACTATATAATAGTATAAACTACGATCTCTTGCTTTGTTGTGTCAACACATAGCTACTTGAAGTACAGTAGTAGGGTAAACCTTATACTTTTTTCACATTCCAAGTATAACTAATCAATTAATCTAGTTAACTATATTTCAATTTTCCTCTCAAGGAATCCTTAAGTCTTTTGTAATTTATCTCAATTTCACTATTGAGCTAATTGAATATACAATACAGCAATACTACAAATCTTCGAATACCATCCTTGCATCATTCAATTACTTTGTGATAACACTACTTTTCCTACTTTTATGTTGAATGTAGGACAATTCTCTAATTGCTCAATCCTGATCAAATTCATTGACTCGCAATGGGCATTCAACACATATCCAAGTGATTATAATTGAAACTTAGTTTTTGCACTTGCAATCTTTGGTGTAAACCAATTTATATGTTGGGTTTCAAGGGTTCATACGCAGCAACAAATTCAAAATGAATTTTGAAAAACCCCAATATGATCGAAAATAGGATCCATAAATTAGATCTAAAAACTAAACCATATATTAATCTGTGATTTTCTTTTCTGATTTTTCGATATACAAGATGTTCAAGCGCGCGTCCTCTATCAAAAATTCACACACAAATAGTAACCATAATTCAGAGTGTCAGCCCCAAGAGAGATTGAAAACAATTTTCTTTCTCTCTTATAATCCAGAGAACTCAAATTTTGCAAAAATGAAAATCTTATTTCATTTTACGGATTTACCTTTATTTATAAGTGTAGATAAGCCCCCACTTAAAATTATATTCATAATACAACTATTGTATTTAAGCAGTTTAAGCAAATTATACATACGTCCCTATTAATAAGTTATCATATAACAAATTGTAAGGGCTTTTATATCGTAAATCTTATCATATAAAACTTGTTACTCTTGACCAATTGAAATCCACAAAGCCATTCTTTCCTTGCAATCCAATAGGCTCATGCGACATTAGCAATGAAGCAAAACCATTTTGGTACACTAGTCATAAGCGATCTCTAGCAAGTCATTATGACTACCTAAGTAGCATGAATATCAAAATCGATACAACCGAATAAGTAACGTATATTATATTCTTTTGTCATGCGATATCCTTTGACTAAACATAAGGCATGGAAACTCACCTTTAATGTTCAATCGTATTAGTATCGATCTTTAGGTCAACTTAAAACTTCCAAGTGACATTGATCATATCAATTCACATGGGATTTTTCATTATCAGTCTATCACATCTAGGGATCTACAAATATCTCTCTCTATATAAGAGTGACAAATTCTATCTTAATCACACATTTTTACATATTATTCACATGATAATCAATCACAATCTTTATAATCATCAAGTTAAAGACAACGATTGATTGTGTCAAATTATCATGCTCCTAATATTGAAGTCTATGGTAATCTTAATTAAAATGACTAAATGATATACATATCATGAGTAATACCTATGACTTAATCTATGTGGTGTTCTTATAGCGGGTCGGTCCAGTACCTTGTTCCATAATAAGTATTCAAGATCTCATTTCGAATCTCTATATTCATGATCATCATACGACCATCAATCAAGATTCAAACTAGTCTTAATTAATTATAGTTCCTAGTATAATGATCGACTAGGGATATTTATGATATTTCAACAAACACCCATATATCTTACTATCCCGCAATCACTTATAATGAAACATCACATGAAAACCATAATTTTATTAACTAAAATTATATGATAAACAATGTTTGTAGATTGAGATAGGGCACATGCCCCAACATATATCGTGAGGCTTAATTCTATTATATTGTTTGTGTTTTTTCTAAGTCTTCAACCTTTTATATTACCATTGATAATACAATGATAATCTTATTCCAATAGAGTTCCACAACTCTACTCTTCCATTTATGAACATAGCATGAGCTCTAGTAGGTTTCCATGGTTCCCACCATGATTTCTAACATAATCAAGTCATTGGTTGACTTCATTTTCATATATTCCTAACTATCATCTTAATTTAATGAAACCAGACCTGAACGAAGTCTTGAGAACAACGGGTTTCATTTAATTAACAATATAAGTTGTCGATTCTTGGCAATGAATATTCATTCTTGATTTGATTTAATTTACACTCATCACTCGAGTTGAGTTCTCAGACTCATACAATTTTCATAATACACTACTTAAAATGGAATTGATCATTGGTTTAACTTTATAAATCAAGTAATTGATGAATTTAAAACTTAAATAGTGAGAAAATTTCAAAAAATATATGATAATCAGACTTCTTGAAACTATTGAAATCATAATTTTCATTTATCAAGTTTGAATTCTCTTCATGAACTTACCATTATTTTAAAACAAATTCAATCACTTGAAGCTCTAGTGATAGCTTTATTTGCAAGAATCACTATTCGTAGAAGTTTATTAAATTTGTACAATCTTTTCATTCCCAGTATCATATGGTCTTCTTTAGATTCTCAAATTCTCAATTTCATTGACAACTCATTCTCTGGACTATACTAGTCTAAATGATCTAAGTAGTACATATCACTAGCTCATTGCCATATTCTAACTTAACTATACAAGTTTTCAACTTTAAGTTTGCATATGACATTAAGCATAAAAGTTATAAAAGTCCAAGAGATAAGATAAATTTGACTAATACCACAGATTCTTTATAATCCTTCAACTCTCATATCTCATTGTGAATCTTCATTTTTGATGTAATTTCATAATTAATTTCATTTTTAAATATCCCAGCATTGATCTACTCATCAATCTAGTAATCTTATGCTTCATAAACCACTTATGATGTATATGTTATTGAGTGGCTTTATATCTGTCATAGCTACTATAAATGACCATTGGTTTTAGTTCCATTAATTAAATGACTTTCCTATATATATCCTCTACTTTTAACTTAACTATTATCAACTCTAGTAGTAGGGAACATCACAAATTAAATTATTAACTTTGAGTTTTAATCAAGTCATCCAGTTCCCCCTTTGCATTTACTAAAGTTTATTTGTCTTTTTTTGTTTGCGGATCTACCAGAACATCACCTTTAGTAAGTGTGGTTAAACCACAACAACACTAATAAATTTTTTCTTATTTTAACTTTACCTTCTTTATGCGCGGTTACACCTCAACTATATTGTCATGCTTCTTCTTATTATTCTAATATGCACTAGCACCATATCTAAAATCTTATACTTCATAATAACTCATAAATCAAACAATATCAATGAGAACAAAGACTATTAGAGAACATTATATGGTTATCTAACCATTTTTTAACTAGGTTCTTGTCATCATTTTGCACTCTTGGGACAACTAATTTTCTCATTGAATGACCTTGTCATTTAATCTCATTCAACTAGTTTCATTCCCCCTAGTATAGTGCTCCCATTTAATAATTTGATTTTTCCAAAATCCTAATGTAAATCAGTATCAATTTTAAAAACAATTTCGATATAGTTATCAACTGAGTTGCATCAATTCAACTCATGAAAACTCTAACCCACAATGATGGAATTTATCCCAAATTGGTGCAAATTAACCCAATACATCAATTTACAACAAATTATACCAATTTATATTAAAATCATGCGACAGAAATCCAAGAATCATGAGAATTTAAGTGGAATTGAATAAAGTGCCTTGAATTGAGTATTTGTTTATACTGTCGAAACTTAGTTCAAATTGACTATGTCGCGATGCTCTACAGTTTTGCGGAAAGAAACTGAGTGAAAATCAGACATTGATAGCTCGCGAAGCGAAAGAACAAATTGGGAGGTTTAGAGAACGTTCTTTATTTAAATAAAATGAACAAATTCACTTCTTTTTTTCTTTTCATTATATATAAACCCTCAACTTCTTGTCGGCTGCTTAATTTCTTTTTATTTATTAATTATTCTCATGCAATACTTTACACTTAATTTATGAGGTTTCAAGCAACTAATTATTTATTTATTTTACCATTATAGGTTTTACATTAATACATATTAATTACCTATAATTTAATTAATCAATTTCCACACCGAACAAACACCATACATCACATCAACGCACTCGCACATTATTCAAGATAACTCGGGCTTAAACTAGAGCCTAACTCGAGTTAATTAAGATTTGGATTAACATTAATCACCTACTTAAGGTAATGGGTCATTACACAAATTCAATGATCAACTTAGCGATTTGTGAACAAATTGGATTTATTGATGAATCATGAGGTCAGTGGTGAGTCTTTTAGATAAGAACAAGGATCTTGAGCTTACCTCTTATATGTATATATTAGTAAACTATAAACAGAGGCTAGGAAATTAGCATGGAGGAAACTCTATATTAGCCATCTATTAAGTTTTTGTTAGATTTAAAGTCTTTTCAATTAAGTTTGAGTTCATTAGTTTTGGAGATTTTTCTGTAGATTCAAGACTTATTCAATAAAGGTATTTTACATTAATGTCTTTCAATTATTTGTTGATTGCAATGTTTATTATTAATATGTTTGAGTAGTTTATTATTATAAACCATACTCTAGACGTGATTGTAAACCGTTCTTGAACTTAGTCATAATGTAGAATTTATATGTTTAATATTTTAAACCAATTACACATATCAATCACGATTATAATAAGGTGTTTTTGCATATTACAACTAATGATTATTTGTATTGAGTGTATAGTGGCCAATATGTTTCCTATTAAAGAGTATCTAAATCTATGTCTATGATTATTAACAGCAATTATATAAGTAGTAACTAGGATTAATCTATAAAGCCATATTACCTGAGTGGATGTTCCAGATGATTGTGTTCTCAGTTATTCAATAACTAGCATAATTTTAGCTTTTATTTAGTTTGGATTAGGTATGACTTTTATTAAGTGTTAATCATATTTCTATTTTATTGCCTTTTATCCATTAAGGAGATTTACAATGATAAGGATATGACTTATTTCCACTGAATATAGAAAATTCGATAGTTTGCTAAAGGTTATCAACCTATTATGATTAGAGTGTAATGATTTAGGATCATTATATATATGATGATTTGATTATGACTATGCATTAATGAAAATGTCCAGATATGACGGTTTAAATATCATTGTCTAAAATTTATTGTTTAGATATTAATTTATATTGATTTTTAGATTGTTTGTTTGAGTTGCATTATATTATTTTGTTGAATTTAATGGTATATAGTTTAATTATTTTAATTAATTAATTTTTTATTTTTTTAGATTGATAGTGTTTAACTCTTATTTTAATTAGATTAGTTAAATTTAAGCAAATTAAATTTAATAAAACTTAAGGTAGCCTTAATTCTAAATTGATTTGCAAAATCCTTGTGGAGACGATATCATATTTATCACTACTACAAGTAATAAGAAAATACGAGAAACTATTATCTACGCTCAACATGTGTCAATATTTGGTGTCGTTGTCAAGGATTTTTAAAATAATCTCTTGGAAACCTTCTTATTGAATGTCATATGATATGGCTAAAAGAAAAGGAATAATTGTCTTTTAGGTAATCTGGTAGGAATGTCACAGCTTATGAATCTATGCGTATAAATTTTACAATAGAATTTATGGAATTCAAATTGAAGTTCGGATTCATAAATTCTTTACCGTGTTTTGATGCTAAAGATAATAAAGATACTCAAAATTTTATTAGGAAGCTTGCACACAAAGTAAGCACATTGAAACCTATGGATATAGAAATAGATTATGTTAAATCAAAAACTTTTCCTTTCTATAATAAAAGGTCAAGTTTTATATTGGTTATTTTACCTTCTTCGAGATTTTATAACCAATTGATCAGAGATGCTACAAGTCTTTCTTAATCAATATGTCTCAATAAGACAAATTAGTCAATATAGACAAAAAAATTTTAATGTTAGGATGGAAATTGTAGAAAGTTTTGATGGGGATTGGTATCAGAGATTGATTTCAATATGTTCAATGCATGGATTCACAGAAAAAATTTTAATGCATTATTTTTACAAATGATTAAATCACATAGAACCAAGATTCTTAAACATAGTATATGGAAAGTCTTTCTGTTGAGTCATGTACCCTAGGTATATCTATAAACATTGTTTATTTTATAAGTTTAGTTAATAAAATAGAGGTTTTCATTTGTTCTTTTATTATAAGTGATTGCATGTTTACTTTATAGTAAGATCTATGGGTATTAATCGAAATATCTTAAATGTCCTTAGTCGGTCATTATACTGAGAACTATAATGAGTTAAGACTAGTGTAAATCTTGGGTGATGGTCATGTGATGATCACGCGTATAGGGATATGAATCGAGATCATGAGAACTAATTAGGGAACAAGGTATTGGACCGACTCGCCATGAGAACACCATATGGATTAATTCATAGGTGTTACTCATGATAGGTATATCATTTACTCATTCGACTTGATATTACCATAGACTTCAATATTAGGAGCATGGAAATTTGATAAAATAAAACATTGTCTTTAACCAGATGATTATAAAGATTGTGATTGATTACCATGTCAATAATATGTGAAGGTGTATAATCAAGATAGAATTTATTACTCTTGTATAGAGAGATATCAGTGGACCCCTTAATATGATAGACTGATAATGGAAAAGTCCATGTGAATTAAGATGATCAATGCCACTTGGATGTTTTCAGTTTACCTAAAGATAGACACTAGTATGATTGAACATTAAGGATGACTTTCCATGCCTTATGTTTAATCAAAGGATATCTCATGACAAAAAGATATGATATATGTTATGCATTAGGTTGTGTCGATTTTGATATTCATGCTACTTGGGTAGTCATAATGCCTTGTTAGAGACCGTTTATGACTTGTGTACCAAAAATGGTTTTGGTTCAGTGCCAACGTTGCAAGAACCTATTAGGTCGCTCGCACACAAAGAATGGCTTTGCACAATTTTAATTGATCCAGAGAAATAAATTTTATTACATAAAATTCATTACATAAAAGCCCTTACAATTTGTTATATGACAACTTATTAATAGGAGCTTATGTGTAATTTGCTTAAATTGCCTAAATACAATAGTTGTATTATGAATTGGATTTTAAGTGAGGCTTATCTACACATATAAATAGAGGGTGAAACCCTAAAATGAAATAAGATTTTTGGTTTTGTTATTTTCAAGTTCTTTGGGCTTTAGGAGAGAAAAAAATCTCTTTTTGGACTAGCACTCCAAATCGTGGTCATCGTTTGTATGTCGGTTTCTAATAGAGGAAGCGCACTTGATCATCTTGGAATCAAACAATCATATAAGGAAATCATGAAAAAATGTATGGTTTACTTTTGTAGATCTAGTTTGATAGAACTTATTTTCGATCCTCTTAGTGTTTTTCAAAAATTGTTTTGAATTTTTCACTGCGTATGAAACCCAAAAATCCCTAGAGTGGTATCAGAGTCACAGGCTCGATTCTATTGAATGTTTGCATGTTTTTCTGATGTATATATGATATATGTCTGAAAAATGATTTTAATGAATGTGTATATGATGTACATATAGGTTCTGTGATAATGTTATCAAGAATTGGTTTTAAAACATATTGTTAATTCATGTATATTGATGCATACGCATGATTTGATTCAATGATAGAATTCATCTTTAGAATATTATGATTGACATATGTTTTTAATATTGAATAATGCAAATTTTGTATGTTCATGGTAGAAGTCATGTTTAGGTTAATGTAATTCTGGTGTTGAATACATATTTCATTTTTGTTCAATAATTATGTATGTCTCCATGATAGAAATCATTATAAGGTTAATATGATTAATTTAATATGATTTTGGTGGTGAATGCATGATTAATATTTTATTTCTTGATTCAATTCCTTGTTTTGTATGAATAAGAATTGAAATCGATTTTGATCATATATCTCAATTTGGTTATCCATTAATATATTCCTATTAGATAAAAGATAAACTTGTAATCGGATAAGAATTAAAAATCCTATAAGATAGGTGGTAAATATAACAAATTCATATTGGATAAGGATTCAAAGTATCTTAAATTTTAATTGGATTAGAATAAGATATTATGTTAGAGGTAGGCTCGAGTTGATAAAAAAATATTTTAATTAATAATTCTTAAAACTAAAATAAAGGGCAGTTTATGTCAATTGGATTAGCTAAATAATGAAAAACTTTAGGCGATTTTCAATTTTCAGAACTGGAATTTGTTATTTTACTGTTTTTAGCCCAAGAAAATTCGTATAATAGTCAATAGTAGTAAAGTTTTCTAACTTGTTTAGTGATTGTACTTGCATTGTAATATTTTGCTTTTTACCTTATTTAAATTATGATCACTAAAATAAATAAAAAATCTCTCTTCGAAATTTTAAGTCAAGTGTCATCTATTCTCAAACACTTGTTAAGGCTTCGATCAAATCATTATGGGTCTGCCTTTGTAGAGTGTATTGTATCTTGGTAAGGCAAGTTGAGTAACATTTACTCTATTGTTTGACGTGGTTAGACTAGATAAAGCTATCAAAAAGGTTTTGGGCTTTAGGCACTAGATGAGATAAAACATGCTAAGACATAAGTTGTCATAATCTCATAAAAACAACCAAAAGTTACCTATGATGTAATTGGTAATTGGTACCTACCTAAATAAGCTAATTCAAAATGTCATGCCTTAGTTGTCTTGGAATTAGGCGAAACATGGATTTCATTCCTTAAATTAACATAGCATTTTTAAGGAGGGTTATTAATTTAGTGGGAGTCTATTCCGCTATAGTAAAATAAAATTTTGCTTAATCTTTATTGTAGATTTGTGGCCTCTTTGAATCACACTAATCCCTTCTCACTGCGATGCATCCTTGAGAAGGAAAAGTTGTTTGAGACAAACTTTCTTGACTAGTTCAAAAACTTAAGAATTGTTTTTAACCATGAAAGCAAGTTGTATGTCCGGGATGTTCATATTCCTAAGGAACCTCCAGCCAATGCTTTAAGTGTGAAGGATGCACATACTAAGTATGTTAACGATTCAACTGATATTGCATGCATTATGTTGGCAACCATGGTTCCTGAACTTCAGAAGGACATGGACGCATGGAAGCTTATAACATGGCTACAAGCTGAAAGAAATGTTCCAACAGAGGGCTATGCAAGAAAGGTTAGAGACAGTCAAAAACCTTCATTCTGGAAAATTGGCTGAGGGTGCGGTAGTTAGTCCTCATGTTCTGAAAATGAAAAGCTATATTAACTATCTTGACGAACTTAAATTTCCTATAAGCTAAGAGTTGGCTACAGATTTGATCCTGAATTAATTGCCTTATAGTTATGAACTATAACATGAATAACATGGAAAATCTTATCTCATAGTTGAATTTGATGCTTAAAACTACTGAGCATAATGTCAAGAAACTCATTGCCAATGTATTGATGGTTCATAATGGAAAGGCTATGAAGAAGAAGGCCGGAGGCAAAGCTAAAGTTACCAAAGTTGTTGTGATTATCATAAAGATTGTGGATCAATTCAAGCCTAAGGCTCCTTCTACTTCACAGTCTTATAATGAAAAGGAAAAATAAGGAAATTGTCATTTATGCCATGCACCTGGGCATCGGTTCATAAATTACAAGCTCTATTTTGAAGATCTAAAGAAAAAGAAGAGTAGTGCGACTACTTCGTCAGGTATCAATACTATTGAATTTAACTCATCTACTAATGATTCATATGTATTGGATATTAGATGTGGATCTCACATTTGTTGTGACATCCGAGAATTTTATAAACTTGATTCAATAGCTTATTAAGTATTTTCATATTTAATTTGAGATTTAGGTATTCATGGGACCCACATATTACGGATCAGAGATCATAAATTTAATGTAATTTTTATGTGTCATGTACCTATTTGATGTATATATATTATTTTGACGCGAAATAGGGTCAAGTGGAGTGTAAACGCGTTCTCCGTGTATTTCCGGAGCGCGTTGGGAAGTTTTCACAAATTTTTAATAATTCTTGGGTATTTTTCAGAATTCGATTTGTATGTCAAATGAAAAGATAATCAAGAAATTTAAATAAAATAATTAATAAATTGATAAGCGCCTAGTGACATAAGAGGTAGATGGTGACACGCGTGGGATGTACAATAGTGTGGCGCACGTGGCAAATTTATAGCCGTGAAAATATAGGTGTATAAGTATTTATATATGATATAGTTTATACATTGGATACTCCTCGAGATACGTATAACATGAGTGTCAAGATAGAAAAATGGTTGAACGTTGTAGTTGGTGAGATCATTTGTCCATGCCTCGAGATGTGTGACATCCAATCTCAATTAAAATCAAAGGTGTTTGGTTATACATAAAACCATTTGATCTACCTTGAGATATGTGATACGTATATCGAGGAGATCAAAAGAATTGATTCCACAGTGAGTCGGTCAAGGGGTGGTATTTATCTAGTTGATAGCCAGTAGATCGACCTCAAGAAACGCAACATGTATCTCGAGAAAAATTAATATATATAAAATAAGTGAATCATTAGATTTGCCTCGAGATTTCTACGATACGAATTTCATAGAAATCCTAACGTATATCTGCAACACCGCCCCATTTAATTTGTTTTAAGTCAAAAATTGATACGTATCTCGAGGAAGAGCAGATTTATATTATGGAAGATAATAATTAGATTTGTCTCGAGGTTCGCATGATATGAGTCTTACGAATCTTGAAGAAATCTAATGCAAAATTTGCAAATCAAACATAACCATATTCATTGTAATTCGAAATCTATGGGGAAGAGAGAGATTTTAGTGAGGTAGTGAGAGGCGATTGAGACCTAAGGTGAGTTTTTTACTATTGTTGATGTCGATGTTGTTGTTCGTTGGTTGATAGATAGACAGAGGATGTGAGAAATAGAAATTAAAAAAAAAAATTGCTATTAAAATAGCAAAGAAGGATCGTGAGAGGGGGAAGAAATAGAGAAGAAAGGAAGAAGGTGGGGGAGCCGATAGCTCCCCAACCAAACCCCAATGAGGTTGGTCAACCCAGGTGACCCAAAAAAAAAAGGCAGACTTGTGCATGAGGAAGACGATGGGAGGGGCTTTAACCCCCCTGACCGAACCAAGTCTTGTTTAGCTGAATTGGACTGTTCAGGTTAAAGGATCCCTCCTTACAAAAAGAATGTGTTTTTCTCAAATAGAAAAAATAAATTAAATCCCTCAAAATTAATGAAAAATCATAAAATTTTGATATTCTAAATAATTGATGAAAATTGATGATTTTTATGGAAAATGTCTAAAATTTGAAAAAAAAAAAGAATTAAAGCATATTTTAGGTCAATTATCGATTCTAAATTATAAATTGAAGTCAAAATTGGGATCCAAACATTCGAGGAGTGGAGTTGAAAGGATTCTGAGGTTTTCGCGTCGAGTATGATCGATAAATATATAACAAATTGGAAAATATATTTAAGCCTAGACAATGTAATTTTCGATGTCAAACAATAATTTTGAGTTACAAATGAAATTTGAGCATCGAATAATTTATTTTGGAAGTATTTTAAGGGTTTTGGGATGAAATTGGGTCAATTAAATTGTAAATAATTGGAAAAATGGTGAAGTTGTGGAGGCTTAAAGGACGTATTAATTAATTGTAGGACTGCGATTGGAGCCTTGTGTCGATTAGTTTACCATTCGGAGCGCATAGGAGTTGGGATATCATGTTTGTAAGATTAAGTAAATCCCATTTTAACCTTTACATTGTATTATTATTATTTTGTATAAATTGCATTATCTTTGATATTACATTTTTGTTGTACATGCATACATGGGTTTGGGATAATAAGGCGATTTGAGTCTTCTTATAGTGTAGACTATCCTATGGTTATAAAATACTATATTACGCTTGAGGAGCTAGAGTCATTGATACTTTGCATCAAGTAATATAATGAGATCACATTGACCCAGATCATACTTGGATAGACTCAAGGAATGAGACTCGTTCGGTTATTCTCCCCGCGCATGAGTCCTTATTATTGTTTACTTACTAATTTTGGATAACGTTATCTAATTGTGGTCGGATAACAAAAATGGGATGGATTCGAGATTGTATTTAAATTCTTTGGATTATATTATTTGTTTTGTCTCTTGCATTATTATGCATTTGATTATTACAAGTGTACTGGAGAGTATAGGATTTACTTATCTTACATTATTGAATTTTTATAATTGGATAATGACTAGTTCTAGCAGTGACATGGGAAAAGGAAAGCTTTTCAACTGTATGTGACTTGCTTAATTTTTTCTCTACATATGTATTGGTTTTTGAACATATTATATAGTATAAATGGGTTTATAGGTTCGAGAGTGATTAGGATCTATTTTGGAATGGTTGGAACGATTTTAGGAAGAATTGAAATAATTTTGAAAATAAGGTAATGCTAGTTTAAGAATTTTGATAATTTAAATCAAGTAAGAATGAATATATAATTTAGTTCATGCAATATATATTGTTATAGGTAAATTGTGAGTTCTTCAGCATTTCCACCAAAGATTAGCATATTTTGTTGAAGATTTTTGAATGTCGAGATTTTCGTTGTAGGCTTAGAAATAGAGGAGATGTTGTCAATAAATTTTTACATAACTTTAAGGTTTAAAATTCAATTTAGAATCCTTTATGGTTAGTAAATTTTTATAATTGAAAATTACAAGATCTTATTCTTAATTGTTTATTGATGGAGAGGTTAAGGGTGCTAGATTATTAAAGGATTAAGATAATTTAGGTCGGTCGGATGCCTTAATTAGGTGACATTTGTATTAATATGTATAGTCTCACCAAAAGTAGAAAACTAAAGAAAGGAGAAGTCATCCTACGAGTTGATAATAAACCAAAGGTTGTTGTGTTGGTCGTAAGATGCTATGAGTTAATTTTACCCAGTGGACTTATTTTAGTTTTAAATAATTGTTATTATGTTCGTGCCTTGGGCAGAAACATCATTTCAGTTTCATGTTTGGATTTAGATTGTTTTAATTTCATTATTGTGAATAATAAATGCTCTATTTCTAGTAAAGACGTTTTTTATGCGAATGCAGATTTGTGTGATGGTCTTTATATTCTAAATAGGAAAAGGTTCATAGATACTCTCATTCTTAACGTAAATAAAAAGAGATTCAAGTCAAATGATTTGAATCAAACCTACCTTTGGCATTCTCATCTTGGCCACATTATGAGAAATGTATTTCGAAACTCCATAAAGATGGACTTTTAGATTCATTTGATTTTGAATCATATGAAACTTATGTATCTTGTTTATTAGACAAGATGGCAAAGAGTCCTTTTACTGGACACGGTGAAAGGAAAAGTGATTTATTGCGTCTAATACACACTTATGTATGCGGTCCTATAAATACAATGGCTAGAGATGGTTATCAATACTTCATTACTTTCATTAATGATTTTAGCAGATACACTTACATGTATCTCATAAAATATAAAGGTGAATCTTTTAAGATGTTTCAAACATTTCAGGATGAAATGCAAAATCAACTTGGTAAAACTATTAAGGCACTTCTATTAGATGGAGGTGGTGAATATTTGAGCCAAGAATTTGATGATCGACTTAAAAAATGTGGGATTGTCTCACAATTAACTCCCCCGAAAACTCCACAATGAAATGATGTTTCTGAAATGAGAGATAGGACTTTATTAAATATGGTTCAATTTATGATGAGTCAAGCATTTCTTCTTATTTCTTTTTAGGGGTATGCCTTAGAAACTGCTGTGTTTACACTAAATCGTGTTCTTTCTAAAGCGGTTGATAAAACACCATATGAGATGTGGTTTAGGAAAAGACCAAGTTTATCTTTCCTTAAGATTTGGGGATGTAAGGTTTTCGTACAACAACAAATCTTAGAAAAATTATCAGCCAAATCTACTAAGTATGTATTTGTTGGTTATCTTAAAGAAACTAGAGGATACTACTTTTATAATCCTACTGAGAATAAAGTTTTTGTTGCTCGGAATGGTTTGTTTATGCAAAAAAAGTTTATTTCAAAAGACAACAACGGGAATAAAGTAGTTTTTGAAGAAGTTTAAGAACCATAAATAAACACTCAATCGCCAGTGGGAGATCAACGAAGTCTTGAACTAGTTGAACCTCAACAGGTATCACAAGCTTTGTATAGGTTTAATAGGGCAAGACATTAACCTGAGAGATTTGGATTTCTTATTACTAACAGAAGTGAGGTGTTGCTTATGGATCAAAATGAGCATACTGATAGGGAAAATAAATGACTTAGTGCCATAAATTCTGAGATGTAATCCACGTATGATAACCAAGTTTGGAACCTAGTCAATTTACCTAAAGGCGATAAGACCATTGGATGTAAATGGGTTTTCAAGAAGAAAACCGACATGGATGGGAATGTGCATACTTATAAAGCACAACTAGTAGCAAAACGTTTCAGACATATTGAAGGTGTTGATTATGATGTCTCTTTTATCCTGTAGCCATGCTTAAATCCATTACAACTCTAACTGTTATAGCCGCATATTATGACTATGAGATATGGCAAATGGATATCAAAATATCTTTTCTAAATGGAAAGTTACTTTAGGACGTGTATATGATATAGCCTAAAGGGTTTGTTTATCTTGAGAATTCTAGGAAGGTGTGCAAGCTTTAAAGATCTATTTATGGATTAAAGCAAGCTTCTCGGAGTTTGAGTCTTCATTTTGATGAAGCAATTAAGGAATTTGGTCTCACTAAAAATGAAGATGAACCTAGTATCTACAAGAAGGTTAGTGGGAGTGTGGATATATTCCTGGTATTGTATTTTGATGATATATTAATCATTGCAAATGGCATCTCTACCTTGGCAAAGTGTCTAAGTCTTGGTTATGGAAGTGTTTCTCAATGAAGGACGTAGGAGTTGCAACCCACATCCTTAGGATTAAGATCTATATGGATAGATCTAAAAGGTTGACCGGTCTAAGTCAGAGTGTTTATATAGACAAGGTGCTGAATAGGTTCAATATGCAAGACTCTAAAATAGGTTCATTGCCAATGTTTCATAGTATAAATCTCAGCAAGACTCGATATCCGAAGACTAATGATGAGTGAGAGCGCATGAATATGATTTCATATGCATCAGCTATTGGATCTATCATGTATGTCATGTCATAGACTCGACCTTATGCATCATATGCTTTTAGCAGAACAAGCAGAAATCAACCAGATCCCGTTGAGAGACACTAGATAACGGGAAAGAAAATTCATAAGTAGTTGAGAAGGACTAAAGAATATTGGGTTTTTGGGGTTCATACACAAAGGAAAATTCAAAACAAATTTTGAAAAACCTTAACAAGATCAAAAATAAGTTCCGTTAAACTAAATCTACGCAAGTAAAACATACCTTATTCCGTGATTTCCTTTTGATTATTCAATTTTCAAGACATTCAAGTGTGCGTCCTCTATCAAAGATCCACACACGAATGGTGAGCACAATTTGGAGTGCTAGCACCAAGAGATATTCAAAAATGATTTTTCTTTCTCTCCCTAAATCCAAATAACTCAAAAAATTGTAAAACGAAATCTTATTTCATTTTTTAAGGACCCACCCTTTATTTATATGTGTAGATAAGCCCTCACTTAAAATACTATTCATAATACAACTATTGTATTTACATAGTTTAAGCAAATTACACATACGCCCTATTAATAAGTTATCATATAACAAATCGTAAGGGCTTTTATTTCATAAATTTTATCATATAAAATTCATTACTCTAGACTAAATGAAATTGTGCAAAGCCATTCTTTGTGTGCGACCTAATAAGTTTATGCGATTTTGGCAGTGAACTAAAAGCGATTAAGTTCAGTATATCTTATCGAGGGACTCACTGATATTTCTCTCTATACGAGAGTGACAAATTCTATCTTGATTACACACCTTCGCATATTATTCACACGGTAACCAATCACAATTTTTATAATCGTCCGGTTAAAGACAACATTTGATTTTGTCAAATTATCATGCTCCTAATATTGAAGTCTATGGTAATCTCAAGTCGAAGGACTAAATGATACGTGGTGTTTTCATAGCGGGTCGATCCAGTATCTTATTCCATAATAAGTACTCATGATCTTGATTCATATCTTTTTACACATGATCATAAGATAACCATCAATCAAGATTCACACTAGTCTTAATTCATTGTAGTTCCCTGTATAATGATCGACTATAGATATTAAGGATATTTCAACAAATACCTATGTATCTTACTATAAGGTAAACATGTAATCACTTATAATAAAGCAACAAATAAAACTTTTATTTTATTAACTAAAATTATAAGATAAAAATGTTTATAGATTGACCTAGGGCACATGCCCTAACATAAAAGTGTTCCTGGTCTATGGATGTTTGGAAGACGACTTTGTTGTAAATGGTTACACAGATGCAAGTTCTCAAACTAATATAGATGACTTCAGAATATAGTCTAGATATGTGTTTACTTTGAATGGAGGCGCAGTGAGCTTGAAAAGCATGAAGCAAGAAACTCACTATGACAAATTCTACAATAGAAGCTGAGTATATTGCAACATCCAATGCGGTTAAGGAGGAAATTTGGATCAAAAAGTTCATCTCTGAACTTGGTGTAGTTTCGAGTATTGATAAACCTATTTGCTAATATTGTGAAGACAACGGGGTGATAGCACAGCCTAAGGAACCAAGATCATACCACTAATCCAAACATATACTTAGAAATTTTCATCTCATTCGAGAAATTATTGAAAAGGGAGATGTAAAGATTTCCAAAGATCCTATAGATGACAATCTTGCAGATCCTTAGATGAAGGCTCTTCAACAAGCAAAACATGATGGTCATGTTAGTTCATTAGGTAGATATATGAATAAGTGGCCCTCGTGCAAGTGGGATATGTTGGGGATGTGCCTAGATCAATCTATGAACATTAGTTATTTTATAATTTTAGTTAATAAAATAGAGGTTTTCATTTAATGTTTTATTATAAGTGATTGCATGTTTACCTTATAGTAAGATCCATAGGTATTTATTGAAATATCCTAAATGTCATTAGTCTATCATTATACTAGGAACTATAATGAATTAAAATAGTGCAAATTTTGATTGATGGTCATATGATGATCATACATATAGGGATATGAATTGAGATCATGAGTACTTGTTAGGGAACAAGGTATTGGACCAACCCGCTATGAGAACACCACATGGATTAAGTCATGGGCGTTACTCATAATAGTTATATCATTTAGTCCTACATCTTAAGATTACCATAGACTTCAATATTAGGAGAAAGAAAAATGGAGAGACCCACATATTCCAAAAGAAATGAAGCGAGGAATCTATTAGTTGGAAAAATTAGATGAATAATTTCTATAAAAAAGAATAACGGATTCCAAAGGAAATAAAGTAAGGAACTTAAGGAATACAATATAAAGAAGAAAAAGAATATATATAAAGAAAGAAAAAAGATATAAGAAAATGAAGGAAGTTTATGAAACTCTTCAAATAAAAGATTTAGAACGAGTTCTTATAGCCGAGTTAAGTGAAATATATCTTTTTATTCCAACAAACGAATATGAGATAATGATTATTGGTGAATAAAAGTTCCTATCGACTTTGATTGTGGTGATATTTCAAGTATTATTTGAAAACAAAATTGATTTAGTGATTTTTTGTATCTTGAGATTCTATATTAGTTATCATAAGCTTGATGCTTGTCAGTAGAGATTGAGAAAACCTATGTAGTTCTTTGATATTGGTGATTCGTTTAACTTTGTATCTTGAGATTCTATATTAGTTATCATAAGCTTTATGCTTGTCAGTAGAGATCGAGAAAACCTATGTAGTTCTTTGACATTGGTGATTGGTTTAACTTTGAATTCAGAGGTGTATTGCACAATTAGGAGGTTGAAATGTCAAATAAATGGGTTATTCTTTAGTTATTTTTATTCTATCATGATTCTTATTTTTATGAAGGCAATATGTTTTTATTTTTTAAGATCATTTCTGTTTAAGATTAAAAGTATATAATTATGAAATCAGAACGAGAGAAGAAAGAAAATATGATTGAGAGTAATCATTTGCTCGGGATGACAAAGTGTCGGGTTTGAGGCTATTTGACAAGTCAATAATTTGATATATTTTGTAATTCATTTTAGGATGATTTTAAATGTAAAAGACTATATTACACAAGGTTTTCTCTCTTTTTGTTATTTCACCTAATAAATAGAGAATATGGAGAAATAAACAAAAAAGGAAGATTGTGAAAGAATTAATAAAGTGGTAAAAGTATACAAAGAATGATCACCAAGGAAGTAGGGAAGAATTGGATAATAACATCGAAGATTCTTAGCGATTCCAAGGGACACATGATCGTTGGCTTAATTGGTGAAACTAGAGACCTCAGAACTACAGATTTTTCCAGCGATTTCACTCACACATAAATCGCTAGAAGTCGTTGGAGTATATTTCGTGAATTTTAGATAAATGCTAGTTGTTTGAGTTAGTTTGTGATGTTTACTATCTAGAATAGTATAAGTACAACTTTGGTGTTTAGAGATTAGTTGCCATTGATTAGTTAGATCAATATTCATTTCTCTAAGAGCCATTCTTTATTGAATAGTTTTTAGTTTATTATTATTTGCTTTTAGGGAATATTATAATATTTAAAGTATTTTATTTCAGAGGTATTTATTTATATCTTTTATTTATATTATTGTAATATTATCTATGATTATGAGTGAGTAATTAATCAATCTAAACAAAGTTCGAACGTGAACTAGATTTGTTTTGCAATGTATTTATGATGAAAAGATTATGTGCATAATGCTTTAAACTTAATTATATTCTATGATTCACCGCTTTAATAGGTTATTATCTATTGATTTTAATTATGATCTTTGTATTGCATGCATAGTCTAGCATGTGTATTGTGATATTTGGTTTCATAAACTATTTGAAGTAGTAACTAAGATTGTTTAAAAGACAAACACCGTTTAGATGTTCTAAGTGAATTTGAGATCTAAATCTGATATTGAAGTGGCTTTCCAAAGATGTTAGAATTAGTAGTTTGAAGTTTTCATAAAGTGTAATGTGGTTTTATTGCGTGAAGTTGATGTCTTTGTGTATTCAAAAGGGTTTGCTCAATAAAATTAGAACGTGCTTTTCCGCCGGTACAATACTTACTTATGATTAGAGTTTAATGATATATGATACTTTATAAAGTAATACTCATAACTATATGGTAGAAGTTGCATGTTTGGAATGCAAAATGGGTTTATGTTTCATTGTCTTAGATGTTTTTTTTTAATTATTTATTTGTGAATTTGAATTGTGTTAGCAAAGATAATATAGTTAGTTAATTGTTATTATATTAAAGAGTCATTTAGCTAGTTTAATTACTGTTTTTAATTATTTAAAGTAAAGTAAAAATAATATAAACCTTTAAATGTCCTTTTTCCAATAGAAGTTTGATTAATCCCTATGGAGATGATTCTCACTTTCCATTGCTACAAAATTTTTAAAGTATAATATAAAGGAGAAATTATTGTACATGCCTGACACGTGTCACTTTTGTCTTAAGTTTTCTTTAAATGCCTCTAAGAATTTATCTTTTTATTTAGAGAATTCTTTCAAAACTTTGTCATAATTCGATAATTGCATAATCGATTCCATCAAAAGTTTATTAATTTCTATTTTCCTAAATGCTTGAAAAATGTCTTCATTAATTTCTTCCTTCCTAGCATATGCTAATCGTTGTGGAACAAGAGAAATTGAATACATGTCTTTATTTAATTTATCATGAATCTTATCATCTTTTTCTTTAATAACTATTTCGGAATTTTGTAAAGACTTTTCATAAGTTTCAACTCTAGCTAAATACCATGGGTACAACCTTTCAGGAAAAATGTGCATATTTCAATTATTAACCATCCATTTTCTAGTAGGAATGACATTGGTCATCATTTTTCTTCTTCCATTATTTTCTATATTTTTTTCTTTATACCCCTCTTAGATATATTTTTTGGTATATGTATCTATTTTTCATTATCACAAAATAAAGCATTAATATGTGCTTGATTAGTAGGTGCAATAGTCTGAGTAGATGCTTTAGTTTGATTACTTAGTCTATTAATTTCTAGGTTCATTTAACTTAATTGATTTTTCAATTCATGAATTGATGTACCGGTTTTAACTAGATTTCGAGAAATCTATGTAAAGTTTTGATGACTTAGAGTCATAAAATTATGCAAGATTCGCTTTAAGTTTTATTGTATAAGTTGAACCATTTGTTGAGATTGCGGAATCGGTGCATACTGTATCTGTGCTTTTGGTCTATAAGTGGTATAATCTTGATTTTATAGACCATAGTTAAGATTTGAATGTGGTTTTTTCGTATAGTAACTATTATTATTATATTGATTCCTGGGAGGACCAAAAAATTGGTTCATGACTGCATCAACCTTTTCAGTATTATCTTCATGTAAAGTAGAGCACGCATCCGTAGAATGTGTAAAACCACATGGTTTTTCTTTGTTTGATCTATCTTTTAATAGCAACTTAATCATGCTAGCTAACTCATCAAACTTTTCATCAGATGTACTACTTCTTTTATTATTAACTTTATTAAGTTTCTTCCTTGATGTCTCATTCTTTTTGCCATTTTGCATAGACTATGTAACCATTTTATTAATAGCCTCCTTTTTTAAAGTTGATGTTAAATCGGATAAATGTCCACAACATACGATGTCTAATAACCTTTGTTTAAAACGATTTAATCCTTCATAGAAATATTCGAGTAAAACTTTTTCAGTATATCAATAATGTGGGCAAGAAGAAATTAATCTTTCAAATATATCCCAAAATTCACTAAAGTTCTCAACATATTTCATATTTACAACTGTGATTTGTCTCTTATAGGAACTAATCTTTCTTGCATGCATATATGACAGTAACCGCAAGTGCAAGACAATCGTCAAAATAATAGTGGCACCAACTCGTATTGGTGTTGGGTATATCATATCCATAAGGATGGTTAAAAGTTAATTTTTAATCCAAGTAAGGCATAGAGTTAGGTACTTTGATTTTGCTTTTGTAAATGAAGATTACTAACTAAATTAATCTAATTAATTGCAAGTAATTAAAATTGGTCTTAAGCTATGGAGAGGACGTCCTAAGGAATCTAATTCACTCAAGTTGTATCCTTCAAGTCTAATGTAATTAGAAAGTCTCCCAATTCGTGTGATGATAGAAGAAATTCTTAAAATTCAGTTCATCCCGAGGTCTTGCTGATAAAGATTCTAGCGTATCACTCGAACTCCACCGATCGACGTGAGTAACACGAGAGAGAAGCCGCATTAAGCACCAGTTTTATTGCCTTTCTAGTCAATGACCATTGGTCGATGCGTCATATGTTCTAAGGTTGTGTTTCTTCAAATCCAAGTCCAAGAGCCCCAATGGTCATGGTGACTCTCTAACCTTAAGTTTTACTCCTACTTGATCAAGGTAAATATAGCATAGCATACAAGAATACAAAGATCAACACATCGAATTAAAAGAACAAGCACATTCAGATTGAAATCAAAAGAAATCTAACTTGGGGTCTAAAGATCCCTAGAACAAAAGGGATTACCCCATAAGTAGGTTCAATACAACACAAAACATGATGAAAATGCAAGAAAACATGAATTCAAACCTAGAGTTGAGAAGAAATCTAAGATTCAAAACGCAATCTTCAAGCCTCCACAAGTTTCTCTTCAAGTTTTCCAAAGCAAAATTTGTTTCTAACTTAATTTTAAGTCTGTTTATACCCCCCAATGGCAATTTGGTCCAAAAAATAGTCTAAAATGCCAAAACAACTTGTAATTTTGGAGTCCCGACCACACTAGGTGCCTATCCTAGTGTTGGGGCACCAGATTCAGCACCCACTGCAAGTTTTTCACTAGTTTAGTTGTTGTGGCGCTGGGTTGGGCGCTACGGCGTTGGCATCAGAATCCTGCGCATATACTTCATTTTGCAACGCGATTTTGGACCGTTTAAAGGCCAAATTCGATTATGCTTGTACACTTGAAATCTTTAAGCTCTGAGTCTACTTTCTAACTAAAGAAACAACAATTCATTTAGACTTGAAATGAGGGAGTTATGGCTAAAGGTGAAGCTTCGTCAAAATAGGCTTTGTTGAAACTTAACCACTTTGATGTCGTTTTTTACCCGAACTTTGTATTCTCATCCTAAAACTTGCAAACATCTTCAAAACATATAAAACCATGCAAAATATCATCATTTCATCACTCACCTCCGGTCTCATTTTCCTCCACCTCGTGATCCACACAAGCACTTTTTGAAGGAAATCTTCTCAAATCTTCAAAATAACTTCTAAATGTTCCCATTTGCTTTCCTCACCTAAAAATCAACAAAATATATCAGATTAGAAGGAATTCACTTATTGATGGCCTAAATTATTAACAAAATGCTACTTATAAAGGTATTAAAATATGCTACGTATCAAATACACCCAAACTTGAGACTTTGGTAGTCCTGAGCAAAGAAGCATGAACAAAATTGATGCAATTTATTTAAATCAACCACACTAAGCTACTTAACTTATTTACCAACTCCGATCCAAAATTTAAATACACTTGGTACATATAAGCAAAATGTTCAATAAGCATCTATCCTTATCTCTTTACCTTTATGGCGTCGTCCACTCTCAAATCCAAATTGAATATTGACTTAACTCAAGGTTTTTCAATTGCCCACAAACCCAGCCTCTTAACCTAACCTTTGCAAGAATCCACTTTTGATCATCCAAATGCAAATCTGAGAGTTTAGCTGTCACTACTAGAGAGAATCCAAAATAGATTTGAAACTTCAATGATTCTCCATTCAAAGCTTCAACTTCTAAGAAATTCCATAAGTTTATTTTTCGCTCCACTCTCCACTATCATCAAACTTAAAAGACCAAAAATCCTTAGGCCTTCAATAGATTGTAGTGGGGTTACGACTTGGTTTATCAAAAAGCATATATTTAAGCTCAAACTAAGTTAGATAGATTTTGCAAACCCTTTCCTTACAAACATAAAGCACTCAACAAGAATAAACTCTCAAAAATTCAAACTTTCACATTCACTTTTGAGTTCATTCATAACTATTTTTTTCAACACACCAGTCCATATTTTTTCTCTTTGGACTTTATTTGGTGAATTAATTCGTTTTCTTTTACATTCCCTTTTTTCGGGTTGCTTTCATTTTTCACTCAAACTTTACAAGCTCTTTTCATCATGGATAACGGTTGCTCAACTCTCTAACTTTAGGTAGTCTAAGGCTTTTTAGCTCGAGAAAATGTTTGGTGGCAAAGATTCATGATAAGCAAGGCTCAACATGATGACTAGCGGTCTCATATATGGGAAGAAAATATAGTATATTAGGTAAAACATTCAAACAAGGCGTAACTCCTCTCCTCAATCCTTTAGTTCGAAATTTATCACCTCGAATGGATCTAGAACAAGTTCTAGAATCCCCGAATCCTCATTAAAGCCTACCTACTTTTAGTTTACCTTTTTTTGTATTAGCATAGGTCCTTCCTTACACCGGGCCTCTCCGGAGAGTCCTCAATCTAGCTAAGCTAAACACTTAAGCACATGTGCCCTGTACTCTTCCCCAAGAATTTTGCCAATTTGGTTTGATAAAAAAATGTACATAGACTGTCAGCCACATAGGAAAAGAATCAAAAGAATTCTCTAACTAACATGCAAATGTTTGCAAAATACTCAACGCTTCCACCATCCAACCTCGCAAAAATAAAAATATGCATAGCCGCAAGCGTACGATAATCATGTAAGTTATAGTGGCACCAATTAGTGTTGGTGTCGGGTTTATCGTATCCACAAGGATGGTTATGCACTAAATCTTAATTTAACTAAGGAATAGAGTTAGACACTTTGATTTTGGTTTTGTAAATGAAAATTACTAACTAAATTAATCTACCTAAATTAATCTAACTAAATGCAAGTAATTAAAAGTGGTCTTAAGCTATTAAGAGAATGTCCTAGGGAATCTAATTCACCTAAGTTGTATCGTTCAAGTAAAATATAATTAGAAAGTTTCCCAATTCATGTAGAGATATGAGAAATTCCTAAAATTCACTCAATCCCCAGGTTTCGGTGATGAACATTCTAACGTCTTACTCGGACTCCACTGCTCGGCGTAAGTAGCGTAAGTGAGAAGCCACATTAAGATCCAGTTTCTTCATTACCTCCCTAGTCAATAACTATCGATCAATGCGCTTTATGTTCTAAGGTTGTGTTTCACCAAATCCAGGTCTAATAGCCCCAATGATCATGGTGACTTTCAAACCTTTAATACTACACCTAATTGATCAAGGTAAGTATAGCATAACACACAAGAATACACAAATCAACATATTGAATTGAAAGAACAAACACATTCACATTAAAATCAAAAAGAATCAAACTTGGGGTTCAAAGACCCTGAGAACAAAAGGGATTACTCCATAAGTGGGTTCCACAAAACATGATGGAAATGCAAGAATTCATGAATTCAAACCTAGAGTCGAAAGGAAACCCAAGACTCAAAACCCAATCTTCAAGGCTTCACAATTTTCTCTCTAAGTTCTCCAAAGCAAAAGTTTTTTCTAACCTAATTTTCAAGTCTATTTATACCCATAGGGGTAATATGATCCAAAAAATGATCTAAAATCCCAAAAAAATCATAATTTAGGTGTCTTGGCCACACTAGGCACCTACCTTGGCACTGGGGCACCAGGTTCAGAGCCTACTGCAAGTTTTTCACTATTTTAGGCGCTTTGGCACTAGGTTGGGAACTACGACGCCGAGATCAGAATCCTACGCATATATTTCACTTTGCGATGGGATTTTGGACCATTTAGAGGCTGAATTTGACTACACTTGTTAGACACAAAAATGTTAGACACGAAAATGTTCAACTCTGAGTCTAATTTCAAAAAAAGAAATGGCAAGTCATTTAGACTTGAAATGAGGGGGTTATGGCTAAAAAACTGAAGCTTGGTCAAAATAAGCTTTGTTGAGACTTAGCCACTTTGATGTCGTTCTTTGCCCGAACCTTGTATTATCATCCCGAGACTTCCAAACAGTTTTAAAACATATAAAACCATGTGAAATATCATCATTTCCTCACTTGCCTCCGATTTCATTTTCCTCCGCCTTGTGATCCATACAAGCGTTTTTTGAGGAAAATCTTCTCGAATTTCTAAAATAACCTAAAACCCAACAAAATATATCAGATTAGTAGGAATTCACTTATTAATGGCCTAAATTATCTACAAAATGCTACTTATAATAGTATTAAATATGCTACGCATTAAGTACCCCAAACTTGAGACTTTGGTAGTTCAGAACAAATAAGGATGAACAAAGTTGATGCAATTTCTTTAAATAAACTATACTAAGCTACTTAACTTATTTACCAACTCTGATCCAAAGCTTAAACACACCAAGTATATACAAGCAAAATGTATTCCACTATGCATCTATCCTTATCTATTTAATTTTGTGGCGTCTTCTTATCTCAAATTCAAACTAAATATTGACTCAACTCAAGGATTTTCAATTGTCCATGATCCCAGCCTTTCAACCCAACCTTCACAAGAATCCACTTTCGACAAACCAAACACAAATCTAAGAGTCTAGCCGCCACTACTAGAGAGAGTGCACAAAAAGATTTGAAACCTCAATGATTCTTCATTTAAAGTATCAACTTTCAAGAGATTCCATAATCTTATTTTTTGCTTCACTCTCCACTATCATCAAACTTAAAAGACCAAAAATTTTAGGTCTCCAATAGATTATAGTGGGGTCATGGCTTGGTTTATAAAAAAGCATATATTTAAGCTTAAACAATATTAGATAGATTTCGCAAACCCTTTCCTTACAAACATAGAGCACTCAACAAGAACAACAACAACAACATAGCCTAAGTCACAAATTAAGTTGGGTCGGCTACATGGATCAAACTTTTCCATTGTGCTCGATTAAGTGCAATCGATGGTGAGCTTTGCAAATCATTCAAATCCCTCCCAATTGATGCATCCCATGTTAACTTTGGTCTGCCCCTATCTTGTTGAATTTCTAAAGTTTCTATTGAGTCAAGTTTTCTAGTTGGGGCATTTGTAGGCCGTCTATGCAGGTGACCAAACCATCGCAACCGCCCTTCCCTAATCTTTGTATCAATTGGTGCTACTCCTACTTGTCTTTGAATTTCTATATTTCGTATTCTATCTTTACGAGTTTTACCACACATCCACCTAAGCATCCTAATTTCCGTTACGTTTATTTTATGTAATTGTTGTTGCTTTACCGCCCAACATTCACTTCCATAGAGCATAGCTGGCCTAATTGCAGTCCTATAAAATTTCTCTTTTAATTTAGTAGGAACATTTCGATCACAAATCACCCCTGTTGCACTCCGCCATTTCTTCCATCCAGCTTGAATTCTATGTGTGACATCATTCTCAATGTTACCATCATTTTGTATGATTGATCCTAGGTATCTAAAGTGGTTTACCTTATAAACTTCTATTTCCCCTAATTTTACCACTCCGCCATCTCGATGTCTAGTGTTTCTAAACTCACAATGCATGTATTCGGTTTTCGTCCTACTCAGCTTAAAGCCTTTAGATTCTAATGTATTCCTCTAGAGTTCTAATTTCCTATTCACTCTATCTTTAGTTTCATCCACTAAGACAATATCATCTACAAATAGCATACACCATGGTATATCCTCTTGAGTATGTCTAGTCAGTTCATCCATAACTAAAGTAAATAGATATGGGCATAAAGTCGATCCTTGATGTAGTCCTATCGTAATGAGAAATTCTTTTGTAGCTCCTCCAAATGTCTTTATACTCGTTACTAATCCATCATACATATCCTTAATAGTGTCTATGTATCTAGTATGCACTCTTTTTCTTTCTAGAACCCATTAAAGAACATCTCTAGGGACCCTATCATATGTTTTTTTCTAAATTTATGAATACCATATGAAGATCTTTTTTATTTTCTCTATATTTTTCTAACAATCGTCTTACAAGGAAAATCGCCTCTATAGTTGACCTCTCAGGCATGAAACCAAATTGGTTCTCTGATATTGTTGTTTCTCTCCTTAGCCTATTGTCAATTATCCTCTCCCAAAGTTTCATAGTGTGACTCATAAGTTTAATTCCCCGGTAGTTTGATCAACTTTGAATGTCTCCTTTGTTTTTGAAGATTGGCACAAGCGTGCTTCTTCTCCAATCCATTGGCATCCGTTTTGATTTTAAAATTTTATTGAAAAGTTTTATTAACCAAGTCAATCCAACTTCTCTTAAGCATTTCCAAACCTCTATGGGTATTTCATCTGGGCCACATGCTTTCCCTATTTTCATTCTTTTCAATGCCTCTTTAACTTCTACAATTCTAATATTGCGTGTATAGTTTACATTTCTTTCTTGGTGTAGGTTTTCATCTATTATAGTATCAACTTGGCTATCATTAAATAAACTATCGAAGTAACTTCTCCATCTCTCCTTAATATCCTCCTCGCGCATTAAAACATTTTGATTTTCGTCTTTAATACATCTTACATGGTTTAGGTCTTGTTTTTTTATCTCTTAATTTGGCTAGCCTATATATATATATATATATTTTCGCCATCTCTTTTACCTAACCTTGTATATAAATCTTCCATGAAAAATTGTTTTAACTCGACTAACTACCTTTTTAGCTTGTTTTCTAGCTTCTTTATATTGATTATACACATCTTCATCTTGACACTTAAGTATTTTCCTATACATCTCTTTATAGTCTTAATTGCTCGTTGGACATCCTCGTTCCACCACCATGTTTCATTCTTTAGTGGTCTCGAGCCTTTAGATATACCTAATACGTTTGATCTCACTCTCCTTATGTAACTACTCATTTCTAGCCACATTATATTAGCATCTAAGTCAAGATTCCAAACATTTTCCTTTAGTAGTTTTTCTCTAAACTCTATTTGTTTACTATGTTTTAGGTTCCACCACTTTATACTAGGGTCGCTAACTCTTTTATTCATATTATGTCATCGTTTTAGCTTAATATCAAGTACTACTAACTTATGTTGGGTAGTAAGTGCTTCACCAGGTATTACTTTGTAGTCTCTACATATTTTTCTTGTTAAAAGAAAACTTATTTGACTTTTCTTATGACCACTACTAAAAGTAATTAATTATATGTGACTCTCTCTTCCTAAAACTAGTATTTGCTAATACAAGATCGTATGTTGAAGCAAATTCTAAGATTGATTCTCTTTCTTCATTTCTATTACTGTAACCAAAACCTCCATGAACTCTCTCAAACCCATCGTTACTTTCCCCGACATGCCCATTTAAATCTCCTCCAATAAAAACCTTTTTCATCTAATGGTATGCTTTGCATAAATCCATCCATATCATCCCAAAACTTGTGTTTGATGCTCTCGCTTAATCCTACTTGTGGTGCATAGGCGATAAGTATGTTAGTTTTTTCGTCTCCAATAATTAATTTAACTAAAATCAATCTATCCCCATTCTTTTAACCTCCACGACCTTATCCTTATAATCATTATCCATCACAATTCCTATTCCATTGCATTTTCTATTTATACTAGTGTACCACAATTTAAACCCTGTGCTTCCTATTTCTCTACTCTTTTCTCCTACCCATTTTGTCTCTTGGAGGCAAGCAATATTGACTCTCCTTCTAATCATGGTATCTACTAGTTCTATTGACTTCCCTGTAAGTGTTCCTATGTTCCATGTTCCTAAATGAGTTTTTTCTTCCCTTCGTATTTGTTTTCTTTTTCTATTTCTATTTTATCTAAAAGATCTAGTGTCCGTATCTATGATTTTGTTTTTGTTTTCGTGTTTGTTTTGAACTAGCTTCTTTACCCACACCCATCCTTTTTGTGGGAACCATTGCTCATTTTTCTTTACATTCGGGTGACAATGTGAAGGGACTAGCACTCAACAAGAATAAAATCTCAAAAATTTAAACTTTCACATTCACTTTGGAGTTCATTCATAACTATTCTTTTTCATCGCACCAATCCATTTTTTTTTTCTTTAGACTTTATTTTGTGGATTAATTCATTTTCTTTTACATTCCATTTTTTGGGTTGCTTTCATTTTTCACTCAAACTTTGCAAGCTATTTTCATCATGGATAAGGGTTATTCGTCTCTCTAACTTTAGGTGGTCTAAAGCTTTTTGGCTCTGGAAAATGTTTGGTGGTAAAGATTCATGATAAGCAAGGCTCAACAGGATGACTAGTGGTCTGATATGTGGGAAGAAAATATAAGATATTAGGTTAAACATTAAAACAATGCCTATTTCCTCTCCTTAATCTTTAAGTTCGGAATTTATCGCCTCGAATGTATCTAGAACAGGTTCTCGAATCCTCGAATCTTCATTAAAACCCGCATACTTTTAGTTTATCCCTTTTTTTATATTGGCATAGGTCATTTCTTACACTAAACCTCTCTGAAGATTCCTCGATCTAGCTAAGCTAAACACTTAAGCACATGTGCCTTTTACTCTTCCCCAAGTATTTTGTCTCATTGGTCTGATAAAAAATGTATCATAGACTGTCAGCCATATAGGAAAAGATGCAAACTGCCTTTTTTGTTGTATCGAACGCTGCAATATACTCAGCTTCTATTTTAGAATCTGCCACAATCTCTTGCTTCGAACTTTTCTAGCTTACTACACCCCCATTTAAAGTAAACACATATCCAGACTGCGATCTAAAATTATCTATATCAGTTTGAAAACTTGCATCTGTGTAACCATTTACAACTAGATCATTTTCAAAACCTCCAAAGACTAAGAACATTTCCTTAGTCCTTCTTAAGTATTTAAGGATGTTCTTTACTGTTATCAAGTGACTCTCACAAGGATCTGACTGATATCTGCTTGTAGTGCTCAAAGCATATGATACATCAGGTCGAGTGCATAACATGGCATACATGATAGATCCAATAGCTTATGCATACGGAATCTTATTCATATGGTCTCGCTCATCATTTGTTTTAGGACATTGAGTCTTGCTGAGACTTATGCGATAAGATATTGGCAACAATCCTCTTTTAGAGTCTTGCAAACTGAACATATTCAGCACCTTGTCTATGTAAGCACTCTGACGTAGACCAGATTAGCCTCTTAGATCTATCCCTATAGATCCTTATCCCTACGATATAGGCTGCATCTCCTAATTCTTTCATTGAGAAACACTTCCCTAACCAAGACTTGACATTCTGCAATGTTGGGATGTCATTTCCAATGAGTAATATATCCTCAACATACAAAACCAGAAAAATAACTACACTCCCACTGACCTTCTTGTATACACAAGGCTCATCTTCGTTCTTAATAAAACCAAAATCCTTGATAGCTTCATCAAAAGAAGATTCCAACTCCGAGAAGCTTGCTTTAATCCATAAATGGATCTTTGAAGCTTGCATACCTTCCTAGAATTCTCAGGATGTACAAAACCTTCAGGTTGTGTCATATACACGTCCTCAATCAGCTTTCCATTAAGAAATGATGTTTTTACATCCATTTGCCATATCTCATAGTCATAATATGCAGCAATGACAATTAAATTTTTTATGGATTTAAGCATGGCTACTAGCAAAAAAGTTTCATCATAATCAACACCTTGAGTCTGCTTGAAACCTTTTGCTACAAGTCTTGATTTAAAAGTATGCACTTTGCCATCCATGTCAGTTTTCTTCTTGAAAACCCATTTACATCCAATGGTCTTACCACCTTCAAGTAAATTAACTAAGTTCTAAACTTGATTATTATAAATGGATTGCATTTCAGAGTTCATGGCGCTTAGCCATTTATCTGAGTCTAGTCCAGACATAGCCTCTTGATAAGTGGTGGGCTCATTTTGATCCATAAGTAACACATCATGACTATCAGTAATGAGGAATCTGAATCTCTCTGGCTCATGTCTTACCCTACTAGATTTACGTGGGCCTTGTATCACTTGTAGAGGTTCAACTGGTTCAGAACGATATTGAACTTCCAGTAGTTGTTCAATGTTTATCTGTGATTCTTGAACTTTTTCAAGATTTATTTTTCTCCCAGTAGTGTCTTTTGAAATAAACTGTTTTTCCATAAAGGCATCATACCGAGCAACAAACACTTTGTTCTCGGCGGGATTATAAAAGTAATATCCTTTTATTTCCTTAGGATACCCTACAAATAAACACTTGTCAGATTTAGGTTAGGTGTTAGTTTTTCTTAGACTTGTCGCTTTACGTAAGCCTCACAACCCTAAATCTTAAGGAAAGACAAACTAGGTCTCTTCCCGTACCATATCTCATATGGTGTTTTATCAACCGCTTTAGAAGGAACTTGATTTAGAGTGAAAGCTGCAGTTTGTAATGCATAACCCTAAAAGAATAATGGAAGATCTGCATGACTCATCATAGATCGAACCATATCTAATAAGGTTCGATATCTCCTTTCAGAAACTTATTCCATTGTGGAGTTGCTGGTGGAGTCAATTGGGAGACAACCCAACAATTTCTAAGATGATCATCAAATTCTTGGCTTAAATATTCACCGCCTCGATCTGATCGAAGTGTTTTGATAGTTTTACCAAGTTGGTTATGCACTTCATTTTGAAACATTCGAAACATCTCAAATGATTCAGCTTTATGTTTCATTAGATATACACAACCATATCTGCTGAAATCATCAGTAAATGTAATGAAGTACTGATAACCACCTCTAGCCATTGTGTTTATAGGACCGCATACATCAGTATGTATTAGACCCAATAAATCACTTGCGCTTTCACTGTGTCCAATAAAGGGGCTTTTAGTCATCTTGCCTAGTAAACAAGATACATACATTTCATATGTTTCTGAATCAAATGAATCTAGAAGTCCATCTTTATGGAGCTTCATTATGCATTTCTCATTTATGTACCCGAGACGACAATGCCAAAGATAGGTTTGATTCAAATCATTTGACTTGAATCTCTTTGTATTTATGTTAAAGATTGGAGTATCAGTGGACCTTTTCATGCTTAGAATATAAAGACCATAATACAAATCAGCATTTGCATAAAATATACCTTTATGAGAAATGGAACATCTATTATTCGTAATAATAAAATCAAAACCATCCATATCCAAGCATAAAACATAAATGATGTTTATGCTCAAGGCAGACACAAAATAACAATTATTTAAAGTTAAAATAAGTCCGCTAGGTAAGACTAAGCATATGATCCAACAGCCAGGGCAGCAACTCTTGCTCCATTCCCTACGCGGAGGATGACTTCTCCTTTCTTCGACTTTCTACTTCTGGTGAGTCCCTGCACATTTATACAAATGGGATATCCATATCCGGTATCTAATACCTATGAATCACTAGTAGATAAATTAATTTCAATAACATAAATACTTGTAGTGGTAGTTGCACTACCTTTTTTCTTCTTTAGATCTTCCAGATAGAGTTTGCAATTTCTGAACCAATGTCCAGGTGCATGGCAGAAATGACAATTTCCTTCATTTTCTTTTGGGTGTTTTGAAGCAAGAACAAGGTGGGGCTTGACTTGTTCCACAGGCTTTGCGATAGGTGCAACAGCAGCCTTGGTAACTCTAGCCTTGCATTTGCCTTTCTTCTTCATTCCCTTTCCCTTTTGGACTATCGACACATTACTAGAGGGTGTCTTGATATTTTGTTCAGCAATTTTGAGTATCAAATGCAACTCTGAAATTGATTTCTCCATATTATTCATATTGTAGTTCATCACAAATTGTGAGTAACTCTCCGGTAATGAATTCAGGATCAAATCCGTAGCCAACTCTTGGCTTATGGGAAATCCGAGTCTATTAAGCTAGTCAACATAGCCCTTCATCTTCAAAACATGAGGACTAACTGACACACCCTCAGTCATCTTGCAAGAATGTAGGTTCTTGACTGTCTCAAGCCTTTCTTGCCTAGATTGTTGTTGGAATATTTCTTTTAACGTTATAGCCATGTCGTAGGCTTCCATTATTTCCATGTCCTTCTGAAGTTCAGGAACAATAATTGCTAGCATAATACATGCAACATCAATAGAATCGTTGACATGCTTATTGTGCGCATCCTTCACAGCTTTTATAGCATTGGCTAGGGGGTCCTCAGGGATTAGACCATCAAGGACATACAACTTGCATTCATACTTAAGAACAATTCTCAAGTTTCTGAACCAATCAAGAAAGTTAGTCCCAGATAGCTTATACTTCTCAAGGATGGATCGCAGTGACTGGGGATTATTGTTACTTGAAGAGGCCATTGATCTACAATAAAGATTATGCAAAGTTTATTTTACTATAGAGGAATAGACTCCCACTAAATTAACAACCCTCCTAAAACATACTGTTTATTTAGGGGACTAAAATCTATATTTCACCTAATTATATGACAATTATGGCGTGAAACACAGAACTAGATTATTTGGGTAGGTAATAGTTACCAATTACATCTTATGTAATTTTAGATACTTTTATGAGATACGAGACATCTTATGTCTTAGCATGTTTTTTATCTCATCATGTTCCTAAAGCTCAAAACTATTTTGATAGCTTTATTAAGTCAGACCATTTTAAACATTTAGGTAACTCTTACCCAACTTGTCTCACCAAGATAACACAATACACCCAGCTATGGCTGACACTATATTAGTGTGATCGAGGCTTTGACAAGTGTTTAAAATGGATGGCACGAGACTTAAAATTTAACATAGGGATTTTATTAAGTTTTAGTGATTTTATGTAAACAATGAAATATCATATATTTTCTTGATTTATTTAATCACTAAACAATTTGGAAATTTTTTATATTGTTCACTAATAAAAGAATTTACATGCGCTAGGATTAGTTAGACGGCGGTCTCGCTGACCGGTCAGCGCCCCCATTTTTTATTTTTTTAGGTAAAATTCGCTATAGAAAATCATATTTTTCGCTGATTTCATTATCCCAAATTTACCCCTTAATTTATCAGAAATTAAGTCAATTAAAATATTTTTAATTAACCTAGGGCCACATCTAACTAATCATCTTATCCTAATCCAATTAGGACTTAAGATATTTGAATCCTAGTATATCACCAATAACGAAATTCTTGATATTTATCTCCTATCCAATAGAGATAACGAAACCGATTTTGCTAATATCTCCTAATCTAATTTGTTATCTATCTCTTATCAAATAGAAGTTTCATAACATAATAGATATAACGAGATAAATAATTAATTTCAAAAAATAATTATTTGCAATTTCGGTCCTTATCCAAATAATCACAAACATGTAATTGAATCATGAACTACTATCACAATCGAACCTAATCATATTAGTTTCGAATTAATATTCAGACTTATACAATTTAAGAAACTTAAAACAATGTAACCTAAATATGCATAGTAAATTACAAAGATTTCATCCATGCATCAATACACGAAAAATAAAGATTATACCTAATGGTGTCATGGATTACAGAACACGAAATTCAATTCATTAAAATTATTCTAATTAACCTAACATGGTTACTAGCATGTACGAAACTGATTTCAATTAAATCACGAATATATGTATCATATACTCAAAACATGATAATAAATCTCACAGAAAACTTATGTATATCACATATACAGCAACTATTAACATGCTTTCAATCATATATCATGTATATATCAGAAGAAAACATGCAACGAATTTAATGGAATCTCGAAGGCTCTAATACCACTGTTGGGTTTGGGGTTCATGCGCAGAGATTACAAAATAATTTTGACAAAAACCCCAACAAGATTCGAATCTAATTCCATTAAAAACGTTTAAACCATGAAAAACTTAATCATACCTCAGTTGCAATATACCTTTCTGAAGGTTGATCGATCTCAAACGCGCTGCCAATGACGAACGCCCTCCACCAGCAGTCCACACACGAACGGCGGCCGAGATTCAAAGTGCTAGCTTCAAGAGAGTACAAAACCTTTTTGTTTATCTCCAAAACGATCCAGAGCGTACCAGAAAACCCTAATTCATTTTTAAATGAAAATAGAGTTTCGCCCCAAAAATTTCGTCTGTGTGTTCTAACTTAAAACGTCTATTTATACAACCCTTGTATATAGACGGTTAAGTAAATTACACATATACCCCTACTTAAAGAAGTATAAGTATACACCACAAGGACATTTCTGTCATGAATTTTATCATATAAAATTCATTTTTCTGAACCATCTTAAAATCTCACAAAATCATTCTTAGTGTGCGACCCAATAGGCCCATACAACGTTGGCAGTGTACCAAAACACATTTTGGTATACAAGTCATAAGTGGCCTCTAGCAAGACATTATGACTACCCAAGTTGTACGAATATCAAATTGATACAACATAATCAATAGTGTATATAACATCCTTTTGTCACACGATATCCTTTTGATCAAACATGAGGCATAGAATTGTCATCTAACATGTTCAATCGTACTAGTCTCGATTTCTAGGTAGACTGAAAACATCCAAGTGACATTGATTAATATCAATTCACTTAGACTAGGCCTTTAATAGTCTAACACATCAAGGGATCCACTGGATATCTCTCTTTATATGAGAGGGACAAATTCTATCTCGATTACACAACTTTATCACATTGCTCACACAGTAACCAATCACAACATTTATAATCGTCCAGTTAAAGACAACATTTGATTATGTCAAATCACTATGTTCCTAATGTTGAAGTCTCCGGTAATCTTAAGTTAGAGGACTGAAAAATATACCTATCATGAGAAACAACTATGACTTAATCCATGTGATGTTCTCATAGAGGGTCGTTCCAGTACTTTGTTCCCTAACAAGTACTCGTGATCTTGATTCGTATCCTCATACGTGTAATCATCATATGATCATCAATCAAGACTCCCACTAATCTTAATTCATTATAGTTCCCAGTATAATGATCAACTAGGGACATTTAGGATATTTTTGCAAATACTCATGGATCTTATTATAATGTAAACATGCAAATTAATTATAATAAACATCAAATGAAATCCTCTATTTTATTAACTAAAAGTATTCATAAAGACAGTTAATGGATTGACCTAGGGCATATGCCCCAACAAATAATTCTTTGACAAACATGCAAATACTTGCAAAATACTCGATTGCTTCCACCATCCAACCTCCCAAAAATAAAAATAGGTGTTATGCACCCCTTAACTTAAGATGTTCATTATCCTCAATGAACTAAAGCATGAGCAAAAAGGAGGACAAAAACATGCATCAAAATATAATCATTCACAACAATCACAATATTGGAGAAGAAAAATAAAATAAAAAGTTTTGAAAGCAAATACTACCCCGACTTATATTGATGTCATTTAAGTTTCTCTCCATCATGCCATCATTCCTTTGGTACTCCCCCAAACTTGGATGTCATCCACATTTCTTTGGCCTTTGTGGTCTCCTGCGGTCTCCCAATTCAATGAAAAATCACTTGACGATTGATATTAGTCCTGAAATAGCATTAAAACAAGTATTAACCACGTAATCAAACCAATTCATTTTTTTAATTCAAGTAAATGTGAGAAAATTAGAATTAAAATATAAACAAAAGAACTCTAGGTTGCCTCCCAGTAGCGCTAAATCTTTTCGTCCTCAGTCCACACCAGTGAAGGTCAAGTAAGATAAATTAAAGTGTCACTCCTCTCAAGCGGGCCATGAAACCACTTTAGGTTTTGCAGAGCATCATCAATACATGCCTCTTGCTATTTTGGATATCCACCTGTCCTTACTTGCTAATTTGACGTGTTTTCACAGCTCCCTTCCATTTCGGTCTCAAATACACTTGCAAAGTATTCAGTTTATGCTTGTATAGAAGAACCAAATGTCCATTCTGAAACAAATCATGCTTCTTCTCCAATTCATAGCAATGCATAGGCTTTTCAAATGCATGACTTTAAGGCAAAATTGTAGGTGAGTCTTTCATGGAATTCTCTTGAACATGTTCTTCAACGGAGGAGTTCTCTTGCACTTCTATCTTTTGAGCAAAAATGGTGCTAATTTGCTCAACTCTGAAGCTCAACTCTTTAGCTTTCTGACTTAGCTTCTCTTGCAATTTTTATATTCAAGTGCATTTTTTTTCATTTCTTTGCCCGAGAAGATAGCGATGATCTCTTTGATTATATGGCATGGTTGTGAAATCTTCGTACGTTGAAAATCATCTCGAGCACTCAACACAGTACTCTCTGACTCCACTCTGAACGTAATTTCTCTACTTTCAACGTCGATGAAAGCTCGAGCAGTTGCTAAAAATGGTCTTCCAAGTATCAATGGCACAATTTTTCCATTTTTAAAATCCAACACCACAAAATCATAATGGAACATAAATCGATCAATCTTGACAAGTACATTTTCCGCTATACCCATTGGTTTTAGACATCGAACCATCGGAAAATGCACACTAAAGTCAGTAATTCTCATATTCTTAAGCATAACTAGGGGCATCAGATTTATACTCGCGCCCAAGTCACATAAAGCCTTCTCATATTGTAATGGGCCAATAGAACATGAAAGTCGATAATTTCCTGAATCCTCCACTTTCTTTGGAAGCTGTGTTTGAAGTGGGGAACTAGATGTTTCTACCGCATGCATCGTCTTGACTTCATCAAAATGTTATTTCTTCTTCTCAGTTTGGAATACTACTTATGGCTCAAGTTCTTCTTTCTTGGCCTCTACTGTTACTACATGACATTGATCATGAGCCTTGACATTTATGGTATCCTTTAGACTCACTTATTTATCACTAAGAAAAGGCTCAACTAGACGAGAATTCAATGCGGTAGTCAGTTGTTCTATCTGCAACTCTAGATTCTTGATGATATGATTCTTTTCATCTTCCATGCACTTTAGAGCTTGCTTGAGAATATTAATCTCCTTCTCATTTTTTCATGTCGCTCTATATTAGTAGAATGTATCCTCCCAATTAATAACTTGATTGACTTGAATGTAGTCCCATCATCATTTTATTGCCCTTGTTGAGAGTAACTAAAGGCATGATGATCTCTCACATTCTCTTGACTTGCATAGGAAAGGTTTTGGGTAATTATGAACCTTTCGATGATATGAATCTTAAAAAGTCGCATTAGGTTGAGAATTATAGCCTTGATTCATAAATTGGACTTGCTCCATTCCACTACATAATTGCCCTCCATAGCATCCTGACATTGCTTTAGGTTGCCCTGATGAAGGTTGACTCCATGTATTTGCTTGAAACTTTTCAACTTAAGTTGTCAGATTTGCAAGTTGTGTCATAACAACCATAGTCCAATTTCTTTCAAACATTCTGCCAATTTGTGATGTTTGGTCAACTTCCATCACCTTTTTTAAAATCTTATTTTTTAAAATTCTTTTATTCATTGCCCTTTCAATTCAGATTTAAGGTCTGAAACTCAAAGAACAAACAAGATCAAGTGTAGATGATTATTCAAATTATATAAAAATAAAATCCTCAACAAATTATCCTAATCAAACTAAAAATTAGCAACCGTCCCCGGCAACAATGCCAAAAACTTGATAGTAGCCTCAAGTGTACAACAATCATCAAAGTAATAGTGGCACCAACTCGTGTTGGTGTCGGGTATATCGTATCCACAAGGACAGTTAAAAGCTAATTTTTAATCCAACTAAGGTATAGAGTTAGGCACTTTGATTTTGGCTTTGTAAATGAAAATTACTAACTAAATTAATCTAACTAATTGCAAGTAATTAAAAGTGGTCTTAAGCTATGGAAAGAACGTCTTAGGGAATCTAACTCACCCAAGTTGTATCCTTCAAGTCCAATGTAATTAGAAAGTCTCTCAATTCATGTGATGATAGGTGAAATTCTAAAAATTCACTCCATCCCGAGGTCTCAGTGATGGAGATTCTAGCGTCTCACTTAGGCTCCGACGGTCAGCGTGATTAGCGTAAGACAGAAGCAGCATTAAGCACCAATTTCATTGCCTCCCTAGTCAATGACCATCGATCGATGCGCCATATGTTCTAAGTTTGTGTTTCCCCAAATCCATGTCCAAGAGCCCAAATGGCCATGGTGATTCTCTAACCCTAAGTTCTACACATACTTGATCAAGGTAAGTATAGTGTAGCACACAAGAAAACATAAATCAACACATTGAATTGAAAGAACAAATACATTCACATTGAAATCAAAAGGAATCCAATTTGGGGTCCAAAGACACTTATAACAAAAAGGATTGCACCATAAGCGGGTTCAATACAACACAAAACATGATGAAAATGCAAGAAATCATGAATTCAAACCTAGAGTTGAGAAGAAATCTAAGATTCAAAACCCAATCTTCAAACCTTCACAAGTTTCACTCTAAGTTCTCCAAAGCAAAAGTTGTTTCTAACCTAATTTTTGAAGTCTATTTATACCCTTGGTGGCAATTTGGTTCAAAAAATGGTATGAAATTCCAAAAAACAAACTCATAATTTAGGTTTCATGGTTGCATTAGGTGCCTACCCTAGCGCTGGGGTGCCAGGTTTAGAGCCCACTACGAGTTTTTCACTGTTTTGGGCGCTGCGGTGTCGGGATCAGAATCATGCGCATATACTTCACTTTGTAACACGATTTTGGACCACTTAGAGGCTGAATTTGACTACGCTCATGAGATACAAAAATGTTCAGCTCTTAATCTACTTCTCAATAAAAGAAAACATAAGTCATTTGGACTTGAAATGTAGGGGTTATGACTAAAATACTAAAGCTTGGTCAAAATAGGCTTTGTTGAAACTTAGCCACTTTGATGTCGTTCTTTGGTCGAACCTTATATTCTCATCTCGAGACTTCCAAAAATCTTCAAAACATATAAAATCATGTGAAATATCATCATTTCATCACTCGCCTGCGATCTCATTTTCCTCTGCCTCATGATCCACATAAGTGCTTTTTAAGGGAAATCTTCTCGTATCTTCAAAATAACCTCTAAATGCTCCCACTTTGCTTTCCTTATCTAAAAAATAACAAAACAATCAGATTAGCATGAATTCACTTATTAATGACCTAAATTATCAATAAAATGTTACTCATAAAGGTACTAAAATATGCTACGCATAAATATATTGGTTTAGGAAAGTTTCAAGCATATGAGCCCATGTAGTTATTGAATCTTGAGGAAGATAAAACAATCAAGCTTGTGCTTGATCTTTCAAGGCGAAAGGAAAAGCCTTAACTTTGAGTTATTTTAAAGTAGCATCTTTAAGTTTCATCCCATTGACTTTGTGTTGTTATTCCCTTATAAATTTTTAGGGATCTTCATTATCTTTACCATAGAAGTTAGGCAAGGCACTAATGAATCCATATTTTACTTCAAGTTCACAAAATCCTTCAGGATAGGCAATGCACGTTGGCTCGTAAGCTGTGACATTTTGATTGGCTTGTCTAAAAGTAAGTTCTATATTATTATTATTATTATTATTATTATTATTATTATTATTATTATTATTATTATTATTATTATTATTATTATTATTATTATTATTATTATTATTATTATTATTATTATTATGATTAAAAGTCCCACCTCAGGATCAAACAAATATAGAGATCTTGTGGAATTAAAACGATGAAGTGTGTAAACCATATAACATCTAAAACTCCTAAGAAACTATGTAAAAATCTTCGGTAACGGCACAAAAAAATATGTGTCAATTGTGTACAACGAGTTTCCCGTATATACATATTATTTGTAGTAATGGTAAGTGGAATCGTTTCCACGTGATTTTCAAGTGTCCTAAGAAAAAGTTTTCCAAGGTTTTATTATTTTACTTTAATTTAATTAATTTGGTTAAAATAGGAAGTAAAATTATCTAATCAAACTATGAGAATCAACTAAACTAATTAAACTAACACAATTTAAATTCACTATTATTAAATATTCTAAATTCAATTTAAATCAAATAGATATAAAGCAAACATTTAATCAAATATCCAGAACAATGAAACATAAACCATTTTGAGTCCGAACATATTAATTAAATTATAGTCATAATCATACTATCATAATTTTATGAAATATTCTTGAATCATTAAATCTAAAATCATAAGCAAGATTGATAGCCTTTATCAAACCATTAGTTTTCCTTATATCAATATAGATTCTAAACTTATTACCATTAGTAGTCCTTCGAAAGCTCGAATATAACTAATAGAAACAAAACAATATTACACTCTATGAAAACTTTTTACTACTAAACCAGTATTATTGGAATTAGTTGTATCAACATTAAACTTAGAACATAATTCACCTTAAGACATTTAAATGGTAAATGACCTTTTAAATTAATCCCAGTTACTACTTTATATTAGATTTAGAACTTAAATTTCTAGACTATGCATGCAATACAAAGTTTCTTTGATTGTAATACGCAAAAACAATCTATTGAAACTGTGAATTAACGTACATGATAAAGTGTTTAAAGCATTAAGCACAAATTTTTATTTATTATGACTACATTGCAAAATTGTTTAAGTTCATGTTCAGACTTTATTTAGATTAATAAACTACTCACATATATTTAAAATAAATATTGCAATAAAATAAATAAAAGACATTAATTAATGTTAGAACCAAGTTTACTGTGTTTGGCGGTCTATCCTTATTGGTAGTATATTTTCAAGACAGAAGTTAAGTTAGTTAGGGTAAATGCTACAATGTAGATGGAATCCTGATCACTAAGCAAGATGTCCGAGTGTAGATACAACTCAAAGATAGACTACAATGCAAATTCTAATAAAGATTGCAGTATCAAATTAAGATTTAAAAATGAAAACATATTTGAAGTCGAAGCGGGAATTGAATATGAGTTGGAAATTGAAATGTAGCAACTGCCATTATTATTCTACAACAATGAAGAAGTATGATAGTGCAAGCAGAGAACTTCGAGATGGATTACAACTTCAAATTTGAGAGAATGTGCATAAAGGACTTAAGAAATTTGTGGAAATGACGAGTCAAGATTCTTGAAGGAATAGAAGACTTAGTTGTTGAACATTTGATGATTCCAATAAGATTTACAATTGGAGACTGATGAGATTTTCTGAGTTGTATATGTTATTTATGACTGAATTCCTAGATATGGTAGATAGACTGAGTCTATAAATACTCAAGACCGCCTTTGTATGGATCATCATTCCTTACTTGAGTTTTGTGAGAACAAAAGATAACTGCAAGTCTTATTGCGATATCAATTCTTGTCTAGTTTTTATGTGTGTTTATTAGTTCATCACTGATTTAGTAATCTCCTCAGTTCCTTTGGTTTCCAAAACTTTAATAGTGATATCAAAGTTTTGTCACTTTGTTATTTCTACAAGCGTAGAAAAGTGAGATTCTATGGAGTAATATTGCCATGAGATCGATTGGTGAGTTTTTACGACAACAAATTGGTGAAGGACGAAAAGGCGGATCGATAACTTGATTGCCATTGCTAGAAGGAACAAACTATGCTTACTAGAAGGTTTGGATAGTTCACTTTGTTTCTACCATTGATGAAATTGCTGGAGAATTGTTGGAAAGAGAATAACTTGCTCCAGCACAAACAGATATGGATGGAAAAGCTTTTTCAGTATAGCAGCTTAACCATACTATCTAACTCATCAAGTTTTTCATCACATGTTCTATTTCATTTATTATTAATTTCATAAAGTTTCTTCCTTGATGTCTCATTCTTTTCACCATATTTCTTAGATTGTTTAGTCATTTATTAATAGCCAATTTTGCTAAAGTTGGTGTTACATCCAATAAAGATCCACCATATATGGTGTCTAATAACCTTTGTTCAAAAAGATTAAGTATTTCATAAAAGTATTCTAACAAAGCTTTTTCAGTATATCCATGTTGTAGCAAAAAGAAATTAATCTTTGAAATCTATTACAAAATTCAGTAAAGTTTTCATCATCTTTCATCTTTGCAACTGTGATTTGTCTCCTATAAGAACTAATCTTTCTCGCAGGCATATATTGGTCTTGGAAAGCTTCTGCATTTAAGCTCATGTAGTTATTGAGTCTTAAGGAAGATAAAACAACCAATCTTATGCTTGATCTTTCGGTGCGAAAGGAAAAGCTTTAAGTTTGACTTGTTCTAAAGTAGCGTCTTTAGGTTTCATCCCATTGACTTTGTGTTGGTATTCCCTTATAAATTTTTGGGGGCCATCTTTATATTTACCATAAAAGTTATGTAAAGCACTAACGAATCAAGATCTTAGTTCAAATTCAAGAAATCCTTTAGGATAAGCAATGAACATTGGCTCATAAGCAGTGACATTTTGATTGGCTTGCCTAAAAGTAAGTTCATTATTATTATTATTATTATTATTATTATTATTATTATTATTATTATTATTATTATTATTATTATTATTATTATTATTATTATTATTATTATTATTATTATTATTATTATTATTATTATTATTATTATTATTATTATTATTATTATTATTATTATTATTATTATTATTATTATTATTATTATTATTATTATTATTATTATTCGTGTTGTTGTTGTTGTTGTTGTTGTTGTTGTTGTTGTTGTTGGCTAATATTGTGGTAGCTTGGTGTTCCCTACCATGTTATTGTCTAAGATTACGATTGAAAGTCCTATCCACCTCAGGATGGAACGAATGCAGAGATCCTAAGGAATTAAAATGATGTAGTGTAAAGACCATACAACATCTAAGACTCCTAGAAAATTATGTAAGAATCCCCCGGCAACGGCGCCAAAAATTGACACATGTCGAGCATATGCAATAAGTTTCTTAGTATATTCTTATTACTTATAGTAGTGGTAAGGGGATGTCTCTACATGGATTTTGCAAACTTCCTTAGAAAAATATTTTTTCCAAAGGTTTTTATTATTTTACGTTAACTTAATTAAAACATGAATTGAAATGATCTAATCAAACTATGACACCAATTAAACTAATTTAACTAGTTTAAACTAACACAATTTAAACTCACTAGTATTAAATATTCTAAATTCAATTCAGTTCAAATCAAGATCAATATAAAATAAATATCTAAACGAATATCCAAAACAATGAAACATAAACCATTTTGAATCCGAACACACTAATTAAAGTATAATTATAATCATAATATCATATTATGAAATATTTTTGGATAATTAAACCTAAATCATAAGCAAGATTGATGGCCTTTATCAATCCGTCATTTTTTCTTATATCAATGGAAAAATCATATTCTAATCTTATCATAATTAGTTCTGTGAAAGCTCGAAGATAACTAATAGAAATAAAAAGCATTACACTCTATGAAAACTTCTTACTAGTAAGCCAATATTATCGGAATTAGTTATATCAATATCAAACATAGAACACAATTCACCTAAAGGCATTTAAACGGTAAAAGACCTTGTAAATTAATCCTAGTTACTACTTTATATTAGATTTATAACATAAATATCGCAATACACATTCTAGACTATGCATGCCATACAAAGTTTCTTGATTGTAATATGCAAAAACAAGTCTATTGAAACTGTGAATTGACGTATACGATTAAGTTTAAAGCATTAAGTATAAATTCTTCTTTATTATGACTACATTGCAAAACGGTTTAAATTCATGTTCAAACTTTGTTTAGATTAAGAAACTACTCACACATATTCAAAATAAACATTGCAATGAAATAAATTAAAGACATTAATGAAAATACCTCTTATTAAATACTTGAATCTCCAAAGAATCTTCAAAAGCAAGAAAAATAAAATTAAACTAATCTAAAACTAATCAATGGCACTCAAGAAAACTCTGAAGGTTAATCAAGACGTTCAAGGGCAATTAATTTCGAATCCCTAAGGTCATAAATAAAGTATCCAAAAGTTCTCGTGGCTAACATAAGCGAATCCTAACCGAATCATCATTCTCAGCTAAATTGCCAAGAAAATATGCGAAAATAAGTTTTTGTGGTTCACCGATTTGTCTATCGAGTCCTAGTTCATTTCTTAAATTGAATCGCTGGACCTTTTTGTTGTCGATTTATATTGCGAATTCTAGTCTATTTCTTGAATTGTTATAGAATCGCTATGACTTTCTTCAATTAACTGAATTCTTTAGTTTTTGTCATTTTTTCTTCCTTTTTTCTTTCATTTCTTTATATAACCTTAATATAACCTGAAATCACAAAAATAAAAAAAAAATTCAATGTAATATAGCCTTTTACACCTAAAATCACCCTAAAATATACTACAAAATATTGTCTAATTATTGACTTATCACTCCACCTGCACCTACAGCAGAACCTCCATTGAGAAGGTCACAAAAAGGACAAGTACTATCTATAAAATACCCTAGTTTTACATATGTTACGGTTACTGAAGAGGGGAAGCCAGAGAGTTTCTAAGAAGTTCAGATTCATAGAGAAAATGCTAAGCGGATGAAAGCCATGCAAGAAGAGATGAATTCTTTGAAGAAGAACAACACTAATGAGCTTGTGGAACTTCCAAAAGGTAGAAAGCCTTTGAAGAATAAATGGGTGTACAAGTTGAAAATGGATGGAGATAAGATAGTGAAGCATAAAGCTCGTTTGATAGTGAAAGGATTTAATCAGAATAAATGAATTGACTTTGATGAAATCTTCTCTCTGTTATGAAGATGAGTTCCATTCGAGTAGATCTAGGTCTGGCAGCTAGCTTGGGTCTTGAGCTTGAGCATTTAGTTGTGAAAACTACATTCTTTTATGGTAATGTGTAGGAAAAATCTATATGGATCAACTAGAGGGATTTGAAGTAAAAGAAAAAATAATATATGGTTTGCATGTTGAAGAAGAGCTTTTGTATGGTCTGAAACAGGCTCCAAGACAATGGTATAGGAAATCTGACTCTTTCATGTTAAGTCAAAGAGTACACTAGAACAGATGCATATATTTATGTTTACTTCAAGAAATTTCTCGATGGGAAGTTTGTGATCTTGTTACTCTATGTTGTGACATGTTTATAGTGGTACAAGATGTTGTTTTGATTAGAAACTTGAAAAAAGAGTTGTTTAGCTCTTTTGATATGAAAGACTTGGGACCAAAAAAAAATTCCTAGGCATGCATATTGTTCATAACATGAAATCCAAGAAGTTATGGGTGTCATAGGAAAAGTATGTTGAGTAGTTCTTAAGCAAATTTAACTTGGAGAGTGTTAAGTTGGTTAGCACACCTCTTGCTAATCATTTCATACTTAGCAATAAGTTTTGTCCCTCTACTACGAAAGAGAAAGAAGAGATGTCAGATATTCCCTACTCCTCTCGAATTGGGAGTATGATTTATGTGATGGTTTTCACCCGACATGAGCTAGCTCACACAGTTGATGTAGTAAGCAAGTTTCTCTCAAGTCCTGAAAAAGTTCACTGGGAAGTTGTGAAATGGGTTTGGAGATATTTAAGAGGTACTTTGAAGATATGTTTACGATTTGGAGGCTTGAAACCTATTTTATAGGGCTATACAGATTCAAATTTGGCAAGTGACCTTGTTGGCAGAAAATCTACTTTAAGGTATGTGTTCACTTTTGAGGGGGAGTCGTATCTTGGCAGTCCAAATTGTAAAAGTGTGTTGCTTTGTCCACTATTGAGGCAGAGTACATTGCTATAACTGAAGTAGGCAAATAAATCTAGCTTTGGTTGAAGAGATTCCTTTAAGAGTTGAGTTTGAAACAAGATGGGTATGCAGTGAACCGTCATAGTCAAAGTGCTTTAGATTTAAGCAAGAATGCTACTTATTGTTGTCACACGAGACATATAAACATTTGGGACCATTGGATCAGGGAAGTTGTGAATGATAGTGAGATGACTTTGAAGAAGATTCTCATTGATAAGAATCCAACTGACATGTTCACCAACATAATGCCTCATGATAAGCATCAGTCCAGCACCAAGTTGGTAGGATTGAATGGTAGTTGAGCAATAGATATGTTGGATATCTCCTCATAGGCCCGAGGGGGAGATTGGTTGTTTGATGTAGGCCCAACACTAAAAGTCTAACCTATTAAGGTTTCTATTTCAATTAGAATAAAAAACGGAAAGTAAGAAAACTAATGAGCAACTCGTGGTTTTTGGAAAGTCCGTTGTGCAACTTAGAGACCAACTTAGAGACTAAGAAAAATAAGAATCACCTATTTTCTAGTTGATACCAAATTGAAGTGGTGTTACTGCACTTGTGGTTGGTGAGCCTATTCAACCAAAAAGAGAATTTCTCTCTTTACATTGAAGAAAAAATAAGATCTTGAATTTGAAGACCCGCGAAGAGGCTTTTGTGATTTCTTAGTATTCAAGAAAAGATGTGCAAATATTTGATACAATTGAGGGTAGTGTTCTTCGTTCTTGATGTGATCATCAAGTCCTCGGAAGAGGTATTCTTATATTTACTCCATTGTCAGTGAATATCAAGCAATTGAGATATCTCGTACTTTTTATTCATATAGTAAATTGTTTGAAGTTTGATCCATGATTTTTACATCTGGTTTGAAGGGTTTTTTACGTTAAATTTTGCATTCTTTGTGGTGCGCTTAATTTTGTGCTTTGATGGTGGTTTGGTGAAATTAATTATTCATTCGTTTCATTGTTTGAAGGGGATGAATAAACCCAACGGTTCTAACTCTCCATAGCCGAAGGATCTTGCCGACGCGGTTCTCCATCGTCTGAACAAAAGACAATTTCTGCATCACCTCTGTAGCTCCTCCACATCATTTGAGAGATTAAAGAATCCCTTTCACCACCCTTTACAGCCATTGTAACTCCCGGACATTTAACCTAAAGTTAAAATGGCGTCTCAAAGAGCTTTCTTGGATGTGGATTCCATTATGCTGCAAGAAAGATATGGTAAATCGTTTCCTTCCCGCCCAGAAGCGTCTCCATGGGCATCCCTTCAGAAGGAGCTCGTCTAACCTCGCGTATGTCTTGCCAGTCGGCGTCCGCCATAGCCACGTCCGCTGCCTGTTTGCCTTCGCGTCGTACCACATCTGTCCATTGCCCACTCTCTGCGTCCACCATTCCTTTTAGTCACCACCAGAGATCATCTATTGACAATCTCTCGTTCTTTCTAAGTTCATGCATTCCCCTTGTTCTCGCGCTAATGAATATTGTTGCAAGCAATCATAATGAACTTCAATGATTTCCAAAGTTAGCTGGGAACTTCATCAACACTATTGCTTCTTCACTACAATTTGAGTCTCTACTTTCTTGTTGTACATAATAAGGGACATCAAAGTTGATAAATTCTTTGAAAGCGCTTATATAGAATGTCGATTTCCATAATCGATGGCAATATGAGGATACTTCAGTAAAAAGAGAAACAAGAAAACAAATTTACACCTTCAAAGCTTACATGATAGGAAGGATGCAAATGCTACAAACAGAACCCACAAAATACATCAAATACAAAATCTACTGCATCCTTCCCCATCAAAAAGAACAACCCAGAAAACTTTAACCCCCCCTAAAAAAAGAAAAAAAAAAAAAAAAAAAGAAAAAAGAAAAAGGTGATTAGAACAAAGAATTATCAAATTGAACATCAATTTCAACAAAAGAACACTCTACTCTGAAGCAGCCATAGTTGATATTCTTGCAGTTGAGTTTGAATTGCTTGTATCATCTGGAGGGGGTTTCAAATACTTTCCTATAGTCTTTTGACGCACTCGCTTCCTCATCCTAGAGATTTTATCTTTACTTTGTTGCTTCCTCTTTTCTTTTTGCCGTTGACGTTGATTCCGCTCTCTCTCATACACCCCTTGCCAGAAAACCTCCCCGGTTTTGGGCCACAACCACCGCTTCACAGAATGGTCACTGTCAAACTCCTCGGCTAAGTCTTCATCCATGCTCTTCAATGTCGAGTATGAGAACCATCTGACCCACATCTGACCTTTCCTGTTTTTCAACCTGTGTTGAACCTGCATAGCACCAGTTTCAGGGTTTATGTAAATCATCGGCCTCGCACTGTGGTACGCCCAGACGTTAACAAGTAGCTCAAGCACTCGAGAATAGCAATGCCGGTCCTGCAGAAGTTAAAGAAAATTTCACATCTGAAGAAACAGCTGGCAAACTAAACAACCTAATTAGACTTCTTCGAAAGTCAGGCAAATGCAATCACCGAATAAGGTTTTTTAGCCACAAACGCTTTTAAGTGGAATGAACATTCAAAATTGTCCATGTAAACCCAGTAAAAAACATTTTCTTTTCCGTCCTCCCAAGTATAGCTTACCTTGGATAAGCTCAGATAACAGCGTCCACTTCCATGGTGCTCGTCGTACATCTGAGCATCTAAGGCATCCACAAACATTCTGCAGATTTATTCCATGAAAATCATCAAGAAACTACATAAAAACTTCCAAACAGAACAATCTCACAGGCCGTTCATAAGCAAAACATATATTCAATTACGCTGACCTTGAGAACATGACGAACTCAAGGAAAGACCTCGTGGGCATAACCCAGCTATGCATAACAGACCATGTGCTCCCATCCACTGGCATGGATGGCAAAGAATTCCAATCATGTTTTAGGCCATACATCCATCCAAGAGCCTCAGAAACTGCAAACCTAGATGTATACAAGGAAAATTAGATTGGGAAGTTTGCTAATACAAATAAATAATATAGAAGGGACATTCCATAAAATGTTGCTACTCATTACCTACAATTTCCGGCATTTATAGCATCACAGAAAGACCAAAAATCCTGCTGTGATGGATTTCTTGGATCCTCATCCATGCGGACCCAGAAATAAATTGCATCACCATGTCTCTTCGCTTGTATAGCAGCTAATAGAACACTCTCAGAAGCCTTTGACAACGATGCCTGTTTGATATAAAGTAACCCGAACAAAATAAGAGAAAGGGACATGATACTGATCTAGTTAAGGGAGGATAAAACCAAAACGATTGACTTGTTAGGTGTTTTTTCCAATACGGTGCAATTAGGTTTAAATCTAAAGTTGTTTAAAGACATTTGAATCCGGCTATTACTTTCATTGATTCTCCAAAAGACGTGTTTTCATGTAGTTAGTACAAGGTTGTAGTTCGTGTTGATACAAATAGTACAATCTACGAATATTCAATTGCCATAGATATGGAGTGTAAAAAGTCAGTTTCAACAACCCGGTAAATGTTGGAAAGCAAAATCAAGGTTTGAAAAATCAACAAACTTAGCCGAACTTTCACTGAAGTTTGTCGATAATGAAAATGCGAAAGCGACACCACGCGGCGATGTAAAATTTGCAAAGTTTCGCTTGAAACTTTGACATGTTTCACTAAACTTCGACCAACTTTGATGGTTTCCATTGAAACCATTAAAAAAGAGACCAAAAATGCAAGAACTCGAAATCAACGAGTTTTTGGAGAAGTTACTAAAGTTAACTCATAATAAAATAAATTTGAAATTAAATTATGTTCACATCAAGTAGTAAATAAGGTCAAAGTTTATCATATACAGCAATATAAAAACAAATATTAATGTCATGAATGTTGCGAATTGCGTGTTTATTGCAAAATAACTATTATAAACAATTGTATAGTGATCATTATGCATTATTGTTGTATTATTAAGTATATTTCTAACATCTTTAAGGAGAATTTAAGCTTTTTAGCAATCAAAGTGAAATTCCACAAACTACCGTACAAGGGCAAATTATTGTAAAACTTCCCTCATCGAAGTTAACTTCCTCAAATAATTCTGAAGGCAAAGTCAAAGTTTCGAACCATGAGCAAAATAGATGATACCATAATCATAAAGCATAGCGATACGCCGATACCAGAAAAAATGCAAGAGCAGGTGTAAAACAGCAACATTTCGTTCTCAACTTTTCAGCCATCTAAATAATTATCTGATGAAACAAGTAAACAACCAAAAAACACCAGTAACCTTTAAGGTACTACATGATACAAATGCCTCATTAGAGTAGGCAAAAACTCACAAACTTGGTCTATAGGCGAATAAAATTATTATAATTTCTCTTTTTTTGTATAGCACTTTCAAGTATTATTAAAAAAAAGAAAGCAGAAATTTAGAACTTTTTTCTTAAAGAATATATTTTTGCATTATAGAATCAGTAATGTGACATTACTAATCACATCTAAAAAAAATAACCATAATATAAATACCTTCCTCGCCACTGCCCTCCAAGATTGGAATCCTATCCAAGCATTCTTGTGTACACGATCGATCCGGCTAGCTATTGCAAAGAATGCTCCAAATTCACCAAGAATGTTCCTGTAATAAGGATCATTTAGAAGAGGAAGACGAGATGGTGCATCTACATCGTCTTCTCCTGGTCTTCGACCTTTGGTTGACTGAATTGAACAAACGGCAAAAGAAAGAATTTTAATGAGACGGAACAGTGAGCTGCTTTCTCCACATCACTTTGATCAATTGGTATAGAGTACAAAAACTGTGATAAAAAAATAATAAAAAAAGGATGCCGGACTGCATGCCATGCATGTCAAAGAGACGAACTGCAGCATAAATGGGATTTACCCTATAAAGACCATACAGTTTATATTTTATAAATAGATGAAGAAGAGCAAGGGTAAAGGTAAATAGATATTAATACAAGTTAAAAACAGAACATAACAAATAGGTGCTCAAGTGTTTCCCAAAACCATTTGTTTCATGCAAGTTTTGGTCATTTTCTAAGTAAGTTTGACAAGTCTACTGCACGAGACAATCCTTAATGGGGTTCGATGTTATAGGTGGCATTAAATGGAGACATTTTACTCAGTTTTATATGTTTGTTTGAAAATTAAAAACAAGTTTCAACTCAATTCGAATCTTCTTGAACATTGTCCACATAGAATTGAAGCTCATTGCAAAAGGGGATAAAGAGAAGATGGGCCACCCAAAAACAAGAATACAATTAAAGAAACTCACCAGTCCAACTCCACGGTAGAGTGAATAACGATGAAGGAAAGGCCATGCACCTTGCCCAAAGTAAGGCTCATATATGCACAGTGGCTGGCCAGTCCTTTCCAGCTCTCCATCATCTCTTTCATGCAAATCATTCTTAGCCCTGTCAGCTCTTTTAGCATTACGATAAACTTCTTCCCATGATCCACGGGGTTGATCAGTTCTATCCTTCAACTGCAATAAATTACATATGAAGGGTCAGAAAAAGTGACCTTTTCCCTGAAAACACATAGTACAACACACTCCACTTCTTACCTCATCATCTTCTCTTCTCTTTCTTGCAATCATCATCAAAGTACGTTTCTGTTCCTCCCAATCAGTATAAGAGAATACATCTTCTCTTCTTTTTGCAGCCACTGCACTTTCCGTTGCTGAGCTATTCAGGAGTGCCTCAACCTTGTCTAAGAAGCTGTAACTTTTAAAACTGATGCTTGAATAATTAGGAACTATAATATCTTTGAATAGTTTCCACTGCCATTCATCTCGAAATTGACGAGGAATCTCAGCGAAGGTCTTTGGTTGTGCAACCTCTGATGGGAACTTGAGAACATTTTCCAGAAGCGAGGTATAACCTTCAATGACTTCCGAAACTCTTAGATTTCTGCATGATGCATTTCCAATGGAAGCCACATTTCTGGAAAGAGGAGACAACTTTCCATTCGAGATTGCTTTAAAAAGGACCCGTGTTAAGATCCCAATATTCTCCTTTGGAAATAGATATCCGTTTATGCCATCTTCAACCTAATAATTAATAAAAACCATGGTCAGTAGCAAACATGAAGAACAGAGTTTGAATGATGTATGTAAAAGTGTATGTAAGAAAATGTGGTCACTGTCATATCTCACACAGTCAACATGTGGACTAATTTTAAACAAGAAGCTACAAATGGGCCATGCAACGCCAGATAAATTGGAACATCTGACCATGGCCAACCTTTTCTAGATCAATCACCATAAAGTTTTTCTACAAAAATTAACCATATGTGAATAATTGAAGTCAACAAGATTCCAGGTAGGTACTGACGAAAAGAATATCCATGGTGACATCAACTAATTCGGTTTTCCATCCCCACAGAATGTGTTCCATAGAATAGAATCCAAGTCAGAGCGCACACTAAGATTCTTCTAGCAAAATAAATAACAATAGAAAACGTACATATTTCTTAATCACGACCAGATCAGGAGCAACAATTGGCTTCCCATAGCACATAGCTCTAATCAAAATGTCTGGGAAAGACTGTTCTTCAAGGAATGATCCATAAATGACAAGATCAGCTATATTAAGGTAGTTGTTTGAATCCGCATCAATGCCAATATGCTCCACACTTCCTCTTGGATACCCTAATTTTTCAGTAATAACCTGAAGAAAATGAGACTAATATTACTTCCTCAAGATAAAAGAGATAGAGAGAGAGATTATAAACATTTAGATAGATACCTCTATGGCCAATTTGTAGCTGCTACTTGCATCCCCGCTAAGAACAATTACTTTGAAAGGAGCACTGGAACTATTCGTAGAATAAAACTGAGGAATAAGTGGCGCTAAGGCCTGAAGAACAAAGGATTGTTCCAACCACAAACCACTGTAAGAAAACTGACTTCCAGCAAGGACAACAACAAAATCATCAGGCCCATAGCCCATCTTTACTTGTGTATACTCGCTCCTGTATGATGCCACAAAACTATCTGCTTCCCATGCTTCATCTGGAGAACCCGGAATGACAAAGAAGTTTCCAGCATCAAATGTTGAGTAGATCATCTGAAGAAAAAAGGATAAAACAAAAGAAAAACAAACAAATAAGCTAACATCAATGTTTCACCATCTCTCTTGGGAGAAATATAGAGTTTGAATATGATATTATAAACTTGAATGTGTAAGAAACAGCCCCCTGGGCAGTCTAGTAAAGATAAAAAGCAAGTATATCCTGTTCTGACCTAAATTTTGACAGCATTTGCAAATAACGGAAGTCACCAGAATCCTGAGGATCGTAGATGAATAATTATAGTGGTCTTTTAATTGAAATCTCCCGAGTTGTTCAAAATGAAGACTAAGATGTAAGATCAATAGTATTCTGAAGTGTCAATCCCATGATTTTGCCGATTGAATGGACAGAATTATTGCCAGATAAAGTATACAGTGTTTCAAAAAATTACCGGCAAAAAATAATTAGGGAAGACAACAACAGTTGCTCGATTGAAAACTTGTTTCCAGTGATTGACGAGCTCTGTTTTCCCCTTTGAAATGTAGTCTCTCATACGAACTGCAAGTGCTCTTTCATGGATTGTCCATATGACAGGTATAGATTTGAACGGCTCCTGCAAAAGACTGTGACAACTATAAAAATAACTTATTGTATAATATATACAGAATAACCATACTTGACATAATCCCGAAACAAATATAAGGAGGAATATGATACACAAATCACAAACAAGATATCTAGCGAGTAGCGATAAACCAAATTCCTACAAACAATAGCATCTGAAGATTTTATTTATTTGGTTTTAGAGTTGAATGCAATACAAACTTATGAAGCTGACGATATAGTTCGGAAAAGGCTATTGTTCCAGAACATCAAGAATTGTGACCGCCAGGACAACCAAAAGCATACATCTTGAAATTGTACCACCAACAAAGCTATGACGCATTAATCCCCAGAAAAAAAAAAATGCACCTTTTGGGAGAGGGAAAGACAATGCGTAATACCCAATGTGCAAAACGAATAGAAACATAATGGACAAGAAGTTCACAAGACCAACCCAATTAAACATAAAACTCAAGCTAGAAGCAAATTATTAGATGGTAGCCCATCCAATCAACCAAGCTGCTGAACTATAAACCACCCAAGTTTACTTGAGGCTATCCACTGTGCCCCACAATACCTTGCTCTCTTGCAGTCCAATAACTGTTTTGTATTGTTTATCAATTACTTACCCATTTCTAACTGCATTGACCAAAGAAATGAAAGCAATGCATATCCTCTAATATTTCTTGGTCCCTAAAGAGCGACCTGTGCTTTGAGGGAGAGTATCCAATTAGTTGGGAAAACCTAATGCAGCCTTTCATGGAAGTGCCCTGTCCATCGCGTACCATTTTGGCGAAAGAACAACAAATAAAAATATGGCCTAAAGTAATAAGGATAACAATTACAAATTATACTAGTTTAACAAAGTGTTATATTTAACAGTTGTTTACCTCAGTTAAATCTTTTGTTTAGTAAGTTTTACTTTTCCACAGGCACTTTTTAGTAAATTAAATTCAAAATGTTCGTTTAGGGAATCATGTTTTCTATAAACATGGAGACTCGTAATTATTATGAATAGTCTTAACAGTTAAATTTGCACTAAATCGAGCACAATTGAAGAGTCTGGTCCAAGTAGTCCTCAGTTTGGGATTAAGGCTTCGTTGTTATTGTAGTCTTGACGAGGAAATAAAGTTAGCAATGCTTGATATACATCAGTTAGCTATTAAAGCCAAACTCGGGCTCTCTTTTTTTTTTCCTTCACTTAATCATAAGTTCCTTTTCTCTTTCCATCCCATACCATTTTGGCGAAAGAACAACAAATAAAAATATGGCCTAAAGTAATAAGGATAACAATTACAAATTATATTAGTTTAACAAGGTGTTATATTTAACAGTTGTTTACCTCAGCTAAATCTTTTAGTAAGTTTTATTTTTCAACAGGCACTTTTTAGTAAATTAAATTCAAAATGTTCGTTCAGGGAATCATGTTTTCTATAAACATGGAGACTTGTAATTATTATGAATAGTCTTGACAGTTAAATTTGCACTAAATCGAGCACAATGGAAGAGTTTGTCCAAGTAGTCCTTTTTGGGATTGAGGCTTCGTTGTTATTGTAGTCTTGACGAGGAAATAAAGTTAGCAATGCTTGATATACATCAGTTAGCTATTAAAGCCAAACTCGGGCTCTCTTTATTTTTTTCCTTCACTTAATCATAAGTTCCTTTTCTCTTTCCGTCCCATACCATTTTGGCGAAAGAACAACAAATAAAAATATGGCCTAAAGTAATAAGGATAACAATTACAAATTATATTAGTTTAACAAGGTGTTATATTTAACAGTTGTTTACCTCAGCTAAATCTTTTAGTAAGTTTTATTTTTCAACAGGCACTTTTTAGTAAATTAAATTCAAAATGTTCGTTCAGGGAATCATGTTTTCTATAAACATGGAGACTTGTAATTATTATGAATAGTCTTGACAGTTAAATTTGCACTAAATCGAGCACAATGGAAGAGTTTGTCCAAGTAGTCCTCAGTTTGGGATTGAGGCTTCATTGTTATTGTAGTCTTGACGAGGAAATAAAGTTAGCAGTGCTTGATATACATCAATTAGCTATTAATGCCAAACTCGGGCTCTCTTTATTTTTTCCTTCACTTAATCATAAGTTCTTTTTCTCTTTCCATCCCATACCATTTTGGTGAAAGAACAACAAATAAAAATATGGCCTAAAGTAATAAGGATAACAATTACAAATTATATTAGTTTAACAAAGTGTTATATTTAACAGTTGTTTACCTCAGCTAAATCTTTTGTTTAGTAAGTTTTATTTTTCAACAGGCACTTTTTAGTAAATTAAATTCAAAATGTTCGTTTAGGGAATCATGTTTTCTATAAACATGGAGACTTGTAATTAGTATGAATAGTCTTGACAATAAAATTTGCACTAGATCAAGCACAATGGAAGAGTCTGGTCCAAGTAGTCCTCAATTTGGGATTGAGGCTTTGTTGTTATTGTAGTCTTGACGAGGAAATAGCAGTGCTTGATATACATCAGTTAGCTATTAATGCCAAACTCGGGCTCTCTTTATTTTTTCCTTCACTTAATCATAAGTTCCTTTTCTCTTTGCCTAGACCGAGTTTTTTTTTTTTTCCATCTCTATCTCCTCCTTCTAGAAAGTCGAGTGTTTTCCACACATTACAATTAACAACAAGCGAGTCACAGTTTGACATCATAGAGGAGTGTGACAATATTCGATTATCTCAAGCAATTCTACTACCCATAACTATATCAAGGCTCGCTATTATCAACATGTCTACCTGAATCAATCACCTCGCGCTTGAATCAGAGTGCTCAAAGTCTTAGGTTTTCAAATAGCTTAATCCTTCACCTTTTTAGGTCCAAATGAAATAAAAGTCCAAGATGCATAAAGAGCCGCAAAAAAAGAGAATTTGTATTCACATATTCCCCAACCATCTCTCGGAGAAACTATTAGAAAAAGTTCAAGGATAGCTACATATGACCACACGTCAAAGAACTGAAAAGAAGTTGAATGTTCATATAATATTTACCATGAAAGGATGTCCCTTGCTTCAAGTGAATTCACAAGTACACCATCATAGCTGCACAACACCTCTAGTTTTATTAGAGATCAATATCTAGTTTGATGAAATATCAGTAAACGAGTTTCTAAGCAGGATTTTCTGTCGTAATGAAAAAATGATGATCTATCGAAATTCCCACAAAATGTTGCATGTCACTAGGTAGCATGAAATCACCTCTCGAAAAGCCAAAATAAATCTATCTCGGCATATCCACATATTCATGTCAATCTTTTACTTTTTCATGTTCAAACAGATCCTAATAATCCAACACTAACTAAACATCTCCAATTATATATATATATATATATATATATATATATATATATAATATTTTAATAAAATGATGATCTATCGAAATTCAGTACAACCACAAAATGTTGCATGTCACTAGGTAGCATGAAATCACCTCTCGAAAAGCCAAAATAAATCTATCTTGGCATATCCACATATTCATGTCAATCTTTTACTTTTTCATGTTCCAACACTAACTAAACATCTCCAATTATATATATATATATATAATATTTTAATAAAATGATGATCTATTCATCACGTTATACGGTTGATTATAAAACGAAAAATATCAGAGTCAGTGAATGTCTCTCTTATTCTTGTTAACTACACATACAAGTAACATAAAAAGCTCTCAGGCTATCTAAGGTCCAGATTCATTTTCTTTTTATTAGCTTGATAAAATATGCTTAAATCATCTTGCTAATAATTGAACTTTAAAAAAACAAAAAAACAAAAACAAAAACAGAAGCTCCCAAGTTATCTTTACTCTCTTCACAAACTCTTGCTTTACTTAATACCAAGTTACAACATAAGATTAATGTAAGATGATTGCCATACTTTAGCCAGTCTATGGCAACTCCAGATGTTGTTTTATTCTGTAGAGTGATAACAGGCACACCTATCAGTCTCCAAACAACATGAACTTGACCATCTTCCAGAGCATAAACCTAACAAAAAAATATATATATATATATATATATATATGAAAACATAAGATAAAACCAGGAAATCACTAGAGAAAGCTATTCAACATCAATCGTCAATCATGATAATAACCACATCAAATGAAAACTAAACACATCTCTATAGTTAATAGTTATGATGAAATAAATGAACCGAACAAAATTCATAATACTTTTTCTAAATTTTGAAAACAAATATCATAAGGCACATGTTTGATACCACAGCATAGCTTCCATGGGATAAAAGACTATCAAATGCTAGTACATTTCCATAAAATCAAATTATTGAGGTTGATTTGGGCAATTTATCTTCAAATTATATAGCACAGGAATGCACTTTTTGTCACATACAATATCCTATCCCTTGCAATAAATAACGCTTTCCAACCAACAATCGGTTGGTCCGAGTGGTAAGAGTCTCGATTCCCCTTAAGAGGTCTCACGTTCGAGTCTCGAGGATGGAAAAAATTGGATTTGGAGGGCCGCCCCTAGTATGGGGTTCGACAACGCCCGAGCATGGATTAGTCGGTGCGGTTGGGCAACATAATAAATTCGCTGCAATCACGAACATGGCATCATAAACTAACCTGTCTTAAGTCAATATTGTTCTATTTTCTTGATCCATATTCTGCTTTTTGAACAAATCCACACAATTGCTTTTTTGATCATGTGACAAAAGAAGTTCACTTATCTACTCAATTAAATTGAGATCCCCACATATGCCTCAACTTGTCCTTTAAATGACTTCCACTCAACAACCAGATCAGTTTTTTTACTTATTTAAGCATTTTCCCTGGTGTTAAGAGGTCATAACTCAATTGCCAAATGCAAATGGCAAACAGCCAAAGGACCATGAACTAAAATAATCACTGCTGAAAATAGATACTTCATAGCAAATTCATTCTCCATGATATCCAAAAAGTGATGTTTAACATCAGTATTCATTATTAAATATATAACATGGCATCCATAAGCAGTACAAACTTTACATCCATGACGAGAACAGGCATGGGTCTAGAGCAGGGCCCAATGGGTGATTGCCCTAGGCACCCAACGCCCAAGAAGGCCCTCAAATTTTGTTTTAACTTGAGAGGTTATTAGGAATTTCATATAATATTAACTTCACAAGCGTCCTTTATAATTTTTTTCTTTTTATTAGTGCGTCCCTTATGTTTTTGAAAATGAAATCACCGATCCTCTCCCCAATTAATGCTAGTATATTGCAGTGGGATTGACCGGCTTTCCAACTCTTTTAGTTAGTTTCAATTATAACGCCTCTACATCTCCTCTTGCGCCATGTGCCCGCTAATCATTCCATATACATATTTCTTCTCAAAACTCTCTCCAGCTTCCCTTACACTGCTCTCAACAACTCCTCCCATCTCTCTCACAAGTCAAAACAATCTATGTGATCAAATATAACGACATCTTTGTCTTCTCGCTTCAATTTCTTGCAATAGTTACTCTTCTATGCTATGCTCATGACTCTATTACAGTAGACTCTCTCTTTTATCGATACTAATTTGTTGCTCGAGGTAAATTTTTTATTAAAACAATTTTTAATTATTTTACTTCCCAAAATACATGTGAAGTAATTTTACTAGACAATATATTCTTACATTAGTCCTTTTATTAAATTTTGATTTTATGTTTATATTTTCTTGTACTAACCCATTTGACTCCGCCAATGACATGTAATTATATTTTCATTGTTAGTCTCGAGTCCAAAGAAACATGAGGGAAAAGGTCTAAACTTTATTTCTATTACAACTATATTTAGTTTTGACTTATGCTTTTATGATGTTTATAATAATTTTATTCGTAATTAAAATTTAAACATACTACTCCAAAAAAATTAAAAAATTGACCTTCAATACAAAGAGGTCCCATTTTTGGATTTCGCCCCAGGCCTAGAAAATGATAGGACTGGCCCTGAACAAAAACACAAACACTCCAAACAAGTCTAAAAAAAAAAAAAAAAAAAAAATTAGTTGGGTCGCATCCACCCATGCAAGCAATTTAATTTGGATATATGTATATTTACCTTGGTTATAGGAGGTGGGAATGGGACCATTTTGCTACAATCCCATTTTATAGATTTTGTGCAATAAAGCACATGGCAATATCGAATAAGAAAATGATTGGTTGACCCAATTTGGGCATCCACTTAAGCGCACCCACCTGCAGGCACCCTTTGGTGCAAGCACGACTCACTCTCGAGGTGCATCATGTGGTTCTCACCCAATAAGTGCGCCTAAGTGGGTGCCCAAAGTGGATTAACCTAGCAGCTCCCTATCTAACATGCCCACGCGTCAAACAAGAGGAGAGAAAAAAAAAGGTGAGTAAATGTGGTTTCACCTTGCTCCTTCGCCCATTCTCCAACCACTATTTACACTTGCGTTCCCTCTCACTAAACGAAACCACTAATTCTCCCTCTCTCTAAGAATGGATCTTTGTAACTATACCCATAAAGGATTAATCAGTCTTGCCATTTGCCCAATTAGGCAAGACCTAAGTCCACGCCTAGATCCGCCCCTTCTACGATCACCCTAACCCATCGTCGGCTCACGAATCACAAGCCAAAGCCAAACAGATTAGCCACGCAAAGAAAAAAAAAAAATCAACAATCAACGCTATAGGCTGGTGCAACCTAGTTGGTAAAATCAGTAGTGGTGAGTATATGCATCGGTGAAAGAGATAGCAAACCAAGAGAATCCGCAATTTATATCTATTTTCAAGAGCTCTATGAATATATATATATATATATGAATATAAATATATATATTTATATATTTGGTGTCGGCTATGTACAAGTCAGTGGTGACGAAAAAGAGTAGGGAGTTGTTGAAGGGGAAGACGGGTGCCCTTAGCAATGTCGATTCCATTGGCATGGGTCAATCATAAGGATAAATAATGGTCGTAAGAGGGGTAAATAAGATATTGAAAAAAAATACTTTTAACTCTCTTTGTTTGTTCTAGTAGCTGCACACATGAGCAAATTAAATACTGCAATGCGTGCTACCGCACGAACTATATGAAATGGGGACGGTAGCGAATTGCATCCCCACAAGAGGTACAATTAGTAATAAGTCGCATCATTTATTGACATAAAGCCAAAAAAAAAATGCAAAAAAGACACCCTTAACCACTTTTGTCCATTGCACCATTAAGACCAACAAAACAGATAGTACAAGGAATGGCAAGACACATTATTCTGAGTCAGACGCATGTTGTCCATGTAGCACATCATGACAAAATTCTCATAAAATACTATTTATATCCTTCCACTAGAACCAAGGAACGAAAATTCGATAAAATTAGCCGAAGTTTAGGCGAAGTTTATCGAATTTGAAGAGATGGAAATGAAGTTTACGGGTAGTTTAGAAATTACAAAACGTCTCCAAAGTTTATGTTAAAAATCGACAACATTGATACAAATTGATATGGATTGCAAAAAACAAGGAAAAATTGCAAACTTTTCAGTAAACAAATATCAAATAAATGTGTAGTTGACGGAAGGGTTGAGGGTTGTAATTGATGGTGACTTTTGGGGGTTATTGAAAATTTGAGAGTGCCTCGCTTTTGTACACAAATCTCTATACCAATCGTGTGATCCCTTGATTTTGCATCAAGATTTAATGTATGCATTGAGATTCACTTTTGCAGACTCATCTCTACAACGCTTTGTAGTTTTTTTAATCGATGCATAATGTCGAAAAGTAGATATTTTCTTTGGCTTTAAATACTGACCCATATAAAAAAGCATGTTTCATACTTTTAATTTTTACTTATGCGACTGTGCAATTAATAAATGGTTAGAGAATCAAATTAAGTGTAGTTATTATCACTAAAAAGAAATCTACCATATACAATATGCATGACTAGTGCCGATAAAATTGACTTGAAATCATGAAATTGTAAATTTTTTAGGTATAAATGAATAATTGTGCTTGTTTTGATTTCCCATAAAATCAATTTTAGTTTATTGACCATTTAAATAAAATTTTCTTAAATTTAAGTTAGCGAATTTTTAACGAAATTCTCCACGTCGAATTAAACTTCTCCAAATTAATTCCGAGTATCAAGAGGCCGAATTATAAGGCGAAACCGAAGTTTCGATCCTTGATTAGAACTATGGACAACAATTTTGGCTCATCTCTTATAAGTACTCAAAAATAATTATGTTATCAAGGAAAAGAATCATTAGGGTAAACAAAAACGGTGCTACTAATTGTGTGATAAGGAAAATATTTGCTAGTATACAATGTGTTACACCTGAATACATTGGGCCTTAAGGAATTCTTCAAGTTCTTGCAAATGAGACCAAAATATGTTTAAATTTTAAAATAAGATCTCCTATCTAGACATGATGTTCATCTATTCAATGTCAAACTAAAGACAACAATATATGTTTTAACATGTTGTTCAGTAATTTCCTTCGGATATGCTCTTTTTAAAATAGTTTGAGAACATCCACAGTATAAGACCATCCTACTCTCTAAATGGTCATTGCTCGCTCACTTCAACTCTATGGACACTGCTTAAATGGGTGCCCACGACCATAGTTATAGGGAAAAACATAAAAAAAAAAGCTTGAATAAACTAAATCCCCATACAAGCAAGGAGTTGATTGAGAAAGTCACCTCGCACTCCGCATCTTTCCTACTACGAGCGGAGTGTTTCACTGCACCTATGACTGAAGAGAAGCCTAACTCAACTGAATATTACAATCACCACATTCTTTCCCCCACATGAATTGGTTGCGAGGATTAATTGAAGTGGGATGGGGGAGGATAGTGGAATTTGAGAATTAATATTAATATCTCAAACACCAATGAAGAAAAGACTGTTACTGTTTTGCAAAGTTCGCGTATTAGTGATAGGCAGAAGTAATAACTGCTATTAAAAAGAGTCGCGTTATGTGACCCCATCGATTACTCAGGGCACCCCATTTACAAGGGCACCTGGCGTTTTTCTCAGGGCACCCAAGAATTGAACCAAAATGCCCTTCCTTTGTGAAGCATCGCACCCCACCACCAAACCAAAATAAAATTGTGTGAAACCCATAAAACCATCCAAGCCCTCGTCGTGCCCTACTCCTCTCTCGTCTACCAAACCCTACTTCTCGTCTTGCCCTACTCTTCTCTCGACCACACAAGGCCGTGAGTTGTGTTGTGGTCTCGAGCATTCATTACCGAGACTATTAGGTAAGTGTCAGTCAAAACCCACCGAAACTTAACTAAGAGGGGACCCCAAAGACCTATAGTTGTGTACCGCTGAGACTATTCATTTGGTCTCGGTGACCTATCACGGAGACATTAGTCCTTGACTCGGTTGATGCCAGTCGAGTCTCATCAAGAAGGTGTGTATAGGATTAGTTTTGGTGGGTACCCACTAAGACCCATTATTGAAGTCTCAGTTATCAGCAACCGAGACAACACCATAGCACAAATGGGGTGCACTGGTTAATCGTTTGGATTGGAAGGGGCAAATGTGTCTTTTCACATTAGAAACAAAATAGATGGGATGCCCAGAGTAATCGATGGAATGCACATAGCGTGACTCATTAAAAATTACCTGAATGTTATGCAGCATAATGAATGGTTAAGTACAAATTATCACACCTATTTTAGAATCAAAAACCTAATTCTTCCAAAAGGTCAGATTGCGCTTGAAAAAGTATAAGACATCTATAAACTTCTATTTTTACATCAGAAATTAGTGGCTGAAGCCTGAATTACAACATAAAAGGAACGGCCAGTACGACAACAAAAAACTTAAAGAGTTCCCCTAATCTTTCGAAATTCAAAAGGACAGAAGTATACTATAAAACACGTTACACTGTTGAATTCCCACAAATTCTTCAGTGTAGAATCACTTAAGCAGCGATAACGAAATAAGCTCAGTGAGACCAAGGCTGCACTGCAAACACGTAAGCTTTATGATTTCAATTGACGCTCAAAGAAAACCGGAAAGATCAAATATGCATCTTAAAATGCAACTGCATTACGTTTCTAATCACGCTCCGGTAATTGAGAGATTAAACCAGAAAATAAAACTCAAGTAGAAACCTACATTGATATTACCTGAATGGAGTAGCCTATCTCCCTCAAAGAAAGTACAACACTAGTCATCAGAAGCTGGCATGGCCCCATTGACAGATCTGCAAGAACCTGCAACATTCAATAAAAATCAACCAAACAATCAATCACACTAAATCAACAAACTTCAATTACCCACCTAATCTACTCCAATAAACTCCAAATAATCACACAAAATCCCCCAAAAAACACACCAGTGCAAGCTGAGGTCTCCTGAGCGCCGCCCGGGAAACGGGCGGCCAGCGCGAACTCAGAGACGAAGAATTGACCACTCTGGACTCCTTCCTGAACCTCTCCATCAGCTTGGACGGCTCAAACCGAACTCCTTCGCCAAAATCCAACCCACCCAGTTCCTTCAAAGCTGCCGAGTCCCTGTTCCCAGCATTGGGAACCCCAGATTTCTCGGTCACCGATCCGGGTAAGAACATCTGGAACAGAATGACCACGAAGCAGAAGACCGCTACAGTGCAAACCCATTGCAGATAATCGACCTTCTCGAACAGCAGAAACCGAGCAAGTCTCGATCTGGGTCTGTGCGAGAACGAGTGCCTCTCACTCCTGCTCGAAGACCGCAACAGCGGATGAGCTGATCTCTTCGACGGAGTTTGAAACCCACCACCATCTAGAGAGCCCATTTCGATGGCTAGCACATCCTCCCCAAGAAAAAAAAAAACAAGAAACACAATTACAAGAACAGATTAAGAAGAGGAAGCCAAACCGGCCTTTAGCTTCTTTTTCTGGGGATTTCTCATCTTGTGCTACTTGGAGATGGAGATGGAGATGGAGATTTTGCTGTGATTGTCGCCATTAAGGAATATGGCAAGATGGCTGTGAGTTCATTTTTCTGCGTACGGAAGTGAAAATTTTACTGAGTGGCGCAGGTTAAGGACCGTGCGCACCATGCGCACTGCGAGTGTTCTTGGATTGTCAACGATGGAAAGAATTTGAAGGACCACGCATGAATGAATGTGATTAGGGTAACTCTCGCTGTAAATGTTACGTTTTTGTCTGTTTTTACCTAACCACTGTGAATGAAACCTTTTCCTTTTCACAAGTGATGTTTGGGTCCATCTCACCTCACTACTCAATGAGGGCCACCATGGGCACCCCGTCAATTCATGAAGACACCATCTTGTTGAGAGCACAAAGTCATTTACCAAGGGCACCCAAAATTAAGGCTTGAAATCTCCAAAATACCCCTCATTCAAAATCGAGACTTATTTATAAGCCTCGGTCCTGCTAGGCCGAAACAATCGCGCCCGTGCAACTTCGACTGAAAACATGAAAAAATCAAAAAAATAAACACAATAAATTTCAACAAATACTTCTTCTTGTACCTCCTCTTGCATCATTGCAGTACATTCGTCCATTTTATAGTGGAAACAAGTTTGGATTGGTCGAATTTATCAACCCTACATTAACAAACCAAATCATCAATTTCACTGTTTAGATAAAAAAAAATAGTTCGTTCAAAGCCTCATATGGTTGTAAAACAGTGTTACCTCGCTATCGGATGATGTGAATACGCAAGAATCGATACACGCCCGGCAAACAAAATTGTGGCTTTATGTTTCACTTGGGAGCCAATGTAGTGGGGTGCCCCAAAATTAGTTTGAAAATGGGTTGTGAGGTTGGAGTGAGTTTATATGAAGGGGCAATAGAGTCATTTACATCAAAGTGTAATTTAGAGGGAAGAATGATAAAAAATAATGGGTGCTTTCATGAATTAGTGGGGTGCCCATAGCGGCCATCCTACTCAATAGTGATGGTTTGGCAACTCTCAATGTGAACTAGTAATTTAGTACTGTATATATAAAGATTTTGGCGATTTTGTGGATTCCAAAAACATTTAATTTTTGAATTATATTTGTTTTATTGGGTTAATTGATGACGCAGATGAGGACAGCATGATTGGCGAGTGATTTGGAGCGACGTTTAGCTAAATAGCGGGAATCTGAGAGTCTTTTAATTCCCCTAATTAATTTATCGAAGCGTTTTGTCTTAATGTCTGTACAGCATATTGCCTCAGGCGTTGAAATGACCACGTGCCCTTATCACTAAAGCGGAAATTGTATAATTTAATCGTGGACAGTAACATAATTTATCGTTAGGGTATATGTAACATGTCCATACACTTCATCGGAAATGACCTTTGTACCCTTATGTAATTGCCATTGGTCGAACAGGTTTTTCGATTTTCGACTTCTTTTTGTTTATTTCTCTGTACATGTCTTTTCCCTTGTCACAAATTTATCGGTACATGTCTATACCCTTCATCATTAGTATCTTACTTTTGTTGTAAATTAAGTTGTAAGTCAATTTAAATTTAAATAGGACTTGCTAAAGACTTAATATAGAAAATATAAACTAAGAACTACTAAAACAAGTTGAGAAGATGAGAGACAAGAGAGAAGAGAGCTAGAAATGAGAATGTAGAAATTTCATTCATACATTGGTGTGTCAATTACAATAGAGTTGACACCCCTTATATAGACTATTTGGTGATAATGATAATTGTACTTATACAATGTATACAAGTTATACATACACCACAAGTCATACAACACATCACAAGTAACATAGACAATACATGAAATAGTTGGTGTACATTGGAGATGATTACAAGTTACATGAAGTGTGAGAGTCATGCTTGATGTTACAATTTAATGTGAGAATCATGCTTCACAATACGATCACATACATGCACAAGTGTCCATCCATTTCAACAGCTTTATTAATCAATGGTCTTCTTTTTCCAATACTTTGCTTATAAGCCTAATATGTTCCAGTTTTGTAAAAGGTGTATCAAAAAGTATGAATGTTTGATTGTCTTTTTATTCTGATTTGACTTCTAAACTGCCAAGGATGGTGACTTCATATTAAGAATTAGCATATGACTAGAGTAAAGTTGAAGAACTAAAATGGTACTTCAAACTTTCCTAAAAAAAATGATCCCTCAAACTAAAATGGACCGGTGTGACTAGGTTTTTCAAAGTTAAAAACTGTGCATTTACTTTTTAAAGAAATCAAAACCTCATTTCTCGTTGACAAAAGAAATGAAAAACATGTGGTTTGAGAGACTAACTATCAAAAATAAGACCAACTTTTAATTTCGTTAAAAATAACATGAACTTTCAAAATTTTCAAATTTTAGCAAAGAGGTCGATTCGAGGCTTTTGGGTGCTAATGCGAGAACATTAACCAATTTTTTTATGGTTCACTTGAACGGAGGCAACAAAAACCCAAAATCCCCATCTAATTTTTTTTTTTTTTTTTTTTTTGCATTAAAGAAAGAGTCTGGTTAAACCAAACTCTATCTATGTTGTTAACAACTCCTATTGATAAGTTCACTGAGCTATTCTTTAAAAAAGTCGATATACACATCTTAAAAAAAATGCAGTTTTCCTAAATTACCTTAATGCTTGAGTTTAGTGGCAATCTTGAAACATCATCAACAACTTTGAAGACTACAGAGGCAATGTCATAGCACAAGTAGCAAAATGGTGGTGTCGCACAAGTAGCAAAATGGTGGTGGTAGCGACAGACTTAATGTGGAGGCGGCGAAAGTGAAGATGACAAGAGATGGAAACAAATTATTAGAGCTAGGAGATGGTGTACGTGAGGGAGATGTGAGGTTGAGCAATTTAGAAAGATTGTAAGTTCAAAGTTTTTTTAGAATTTGATATGGTGAACTTATAATAAGAGTTGTTACAAAATAAATAGACTTTTGTTTAACCATACTAAGATGACCCTAAATTTCTAACTCTTGCCACATGTCACTGCATGACTCTAACAGGGACTTGTGATTGTGTGGTGTACTTAGTCAACCATTAGGAGTCGAAACTGAGGTATTTTATATTTTCTTGATACGCGTATTACTTATCTATACTCAAGATATACAAATCCAAACCAATCTATCTCGATATGTAGGCGTCAAGACGCGAGCAAGAACACGCCTCAAGATACGTGCAAGCATGAGAATCGAGTAGTAGAGTTAGGTAAGGACTTAGTCTAACCTAGAGTTTAATTACTTACAAACACTAGACTGAGTTGCTTGGAATTAAATATTAAGGTTATGATATCAAATTTTAGCCTAAGTTGAAAAATTAAATAATTGTGCATGTATATATACATACCAACAAATATAAGATGTACATACCTTCTTAAGATACATACACACATATTTAACTAGTGGAAATGAAGACCATGCACAGCCCAAATAAATACCTTTGATGATCTTAAAATCTTATGTAAGGAAAAGATGAAGGAATGATCTAATAGTCATGACTTAAAGGATAGGAGTATAAAAAGACCCCTTAGCATAATTTTTTTTCTTGCTCTAAACACTCAGCTCCAAAAATAGAAGAGAAAATGAGAAAGGCAGCAACGCTTATTATAAAGTGAGGAAATTAGAGAGGATTTGGTGGCATTAAAGGGCCATTGGGGGCTAAGAAATCAAGCTAGAACAAGGAATGACTTTAGGTAAACATTTCCTTCTCTTGTTGCCTAAGTTATTGAATTTAAATCTGGGACTTTTGTTGTATGTAATGAAATTCTGAGTTGATTTTATTTTTCCTCTATATACAAGGTTATTCCATTCTAATTTTCAAGGATTCATTTGGGTTGTCAAATATTTTTGAAATTTTCAATTTTGAGTTTAAATTTGTGTCCTTGATCATGCAAGTTTCAATCTTGGCTTTGATGATGAATGAATGTTAAATTATGATGGATTGTTGTTGGTTTTTATGTTGTTGAGGAGAATGCACCCCATTATGAAGGTTTTTGGCGATGGAGATAGTCTAGGTGGGACTTGGAGTCAAAAACCCCAAATCCTAACTTCAGAAATGCAGTCTGCAACCCGTCTAGCGCGTTATCCTTACTGGATAGCGTACTATTCATTATGCAGACAGGGCATATTTACCTGTTTTCGTAAAACGGCCATAACTTTCTCATTTTAAGTCAAATTTTGACATTCCGAATGTTGGAAAGCTAAGACATGGAGGAACAACATAGGATCGTAAGATTTCAAAAATAAAGTCATTTACTTTTTCAAAAATGGCTTGTAAGTTAGAGTTAATCAGTAGGGATATACTTTTTGTAACTTTTTGAATTGATTTTAGGTGTTCGACATTTTAAAGCTTTACACTCATTGAATTTAGCACATCTATTTCAAATTTTATGTTTTCATTATAAAAAAAGTTTTCCATCAATTTTCACGCCATTTCAACTTGTCTAACCAGGTTTTTTGACTAAATTTTGGAACTATGTTCCTATTGAACTTAAAATGAGCTGATTTTCAAACATGGTCATTCCGAGGGTCAAACGACCTTGGAGCCCAACCAAAATTTTTAGATCTGAGTTTAATATAATAAAATAATTACACGGCAATTTTCAAGACATTCGAGCTTTCTAACCCTCATTTCTAAATGCCTATTGATTTGACTAAGTTATGTTTTCAAACAAGTTCATATTGGACTGAGTTTTTGTAAATGGAGTATCAAACCACATTAATGATTTCCGCATAAGTTTAATTGTTAGTTTACTATTATAAACACCAGAGTAGGAACTTAAGACCCTTCGGGATCGATTCAGGGTATATTCAAGTCCACTTTTAATAAGTAAAAATTGAGAATAATAGAAACTAAATTACAATGAGGACTTATATTAACATAGAACTTGTGTTTGAATAAGTCCATGAGAATGAGATTTAAAAGCCATTCAATCAAGTTTTGTGTTGGGCATTTTATTGCCAGATCAAATCCAATAATGCTAGATAAGTGACACAAGTCCTTTCCGAGTTGTTCAAAGATATACTTAAGCTAACAAGAGTCATTTTAAGACTCCACTATTTAGGATAAAAAAACTAGAAAATCAATTGTAGACAAATGTGAATGCATAGATAGGAAATGAATAAATAAGACTTTAACACATTTAAAAATTATCTAAAATGGATGTCAGGAACTTAGCAAACTAGAGTCGAACATTAGGGGATTACTTTGGGGACGTGTTCGAGCCGAGGGAGGGCGTATTAGCATGGATCCAAGGTAAGTAAACTACTAAGAGCATCAACATGATTTTTTTCCAACATTGTTAATCTCTTGAAAAACATGTCATACTTGTATTTCATTCTTCTTTCAAGTGGCGTAGGGTCTAATTAGTTTATTAGCCATGTCATCTCGCAGGGTTAAGCATCTGGAGTCACCGTGGCTTCTCATTGGGGACTATTCAAGGAATAAAGCATCCGAGATCACCGTAGCTTACCTTGATAGTTAAAGGGTTATTAAAAGTGACTCAATGAGTCTACGTTGCCTAGAAAATCATGTCGGGGCAGTTGGAAGTGGTCATGGGCCCGTTATGTCGACTTCGAGCTGTGTTATGGTCTAAAGACCCGCAGTTTGGACCGGATTACCTATTCGCTTATCTTTTGCTTCCTTGCCACTTGACTTTTATTGTTTTACTTGATTAGTCTGTTCATCATGCACTTTATCATTTTATTTACTATTTTCTTTAAATACTCGCATGATTTATAGATTATTGTAATTTATTGTTTAGAAATACTATTGAATCCTTCTGGCTTTACTCACTGGAATTGTCTTTGTTGTTAGTGAAAATTGTGGGTCCCTCAAGGAGTAAAGGAAATGGCTTGTACTTGGTGATTTCCTCTTAGCTACCCTCAGAGTTAGCTCCGTTACTCTTATTTTGTAGGTTCTTTTGTCATTTTATTATATACATAACTATGTAGTCATGATGTTTTGATGCTTTTAGGTACTTGGGGATGTGAGATACACTTGATGATACATGTATATGCATATTGTACTATATATCACTAGTTATATGCATTATATCAAACCGTTTGCAGGATTTCAACGCCTAGGACTTATCTCGAATCTAGTCAATTTCTTTATTGCTTTAAATTACTTCCCATTGAGTAATGAATATTAAGACTTGTTAAACTAGTTAACAAACTTAATATGCAACTAATATGGATGAATAATCTGAGAAAGAGGTCGACTGCGCATGCGTTGACCCGATGAGAGTTGACTGGGGGTCCACTTAGTTCTAGTGTTGGACAAGCTCAATTTGTAGCGACTGGGGCTGTCACACGTACTCTTAAAGAAAATAAAATCTTAAAATGACAACAACATAAGGAAATAAAAACAAAAAAAGAACAACAAGATCAAAAATCAAATTAAGTTTGCATTTATTTTTTTTCCTTTGCAGACCAAAAATATAAGTTTGGTTTATTTAATCAACTTTTGTCCGTAAGATAAAAAAATGCGACTTTAGGATTTTCATTTCGTTATTATTATTTTTTTTGGATTTCATTATGTTGTATGTTTTTAATTAGAAAAAAATCGATTAGCTAAGAGATTTAGATTTTGCTGACCCGGTTCAAGTAAACGATAAGAAAATCAATTCATGATGGCACATCAGTGCTCAAAAGCTTCAAATCACTCTCCTTGCTAAAATTGAAAAAAATGTTGAAAGTATGTTTATTTCTAGCCAAGTTGAAAGTTGATGTTGTTTATGCAAAAATGAAAAAAGTTTGTGTTATTTTTTATAATTTGACATTTTTTAAGAAATTAGTAAGGGTTGCAAAGAAAAGTCTAGATGTAAGCAGTCCGGACACATCCCATGTGAATAGAATTTAAGAATGTCCATATCTAGACCCATTTTAAAAATGAACAAGACTTTTTTTTTGTCCAATCATATGGTTTGAAATTGGGGTTTCAATTTTTTTTAAGAAATAAGCACTTTGATCTTTTTTTTAGAAGATTGGCAAACTTTAAGAATCGAGAAGACAACTTGCAGGCCCGAGCCTACCCATACAGGGAATGGCTGAACAAACCCCTTTTTTTACTAAACCGGCCTCGGTTTTTTTTTTAGTGCTTTTCATATTTTCCACTGAAGGAAATGATAGTTGTGCCTCTCATATAAAAGCTCATTTTCTTAGTCATACCGCAAGTAAAAGATTTTTTTCCAAAACGCCTTCGGAGAAGGCGCTATTGATGCCACGTGGACAAAACCGATTCGGTTTGTCCACGTGGAGCCACGTGTCAATAGCGCCTTCTCCAGAAGCGCGCTATTCCTGTTGCCCTTTGATCCACGTGGATCCACGTGGATCCACGTGGATTAGTTGAAGGGTTGCGATGATAGCGCCTTCTCGAAGGCGCTATCATCGCAAACGGTTTTCTTCTTCCCGTGACCTCGTTTGTAACGATACGGGGGTAGGGATACGGGGGTAGGGGAGCTAGGTACGGGGAGGTAGGGGTCACGGGATTACAATCCCGTGATCAAAACTGAGGGAGACGTAGCGCCTAGAAAAGGAGGGGACGTTGTAGAGCAAGGTGGAGAGAGGCGGAAGAAAAGAGTGACGCGGCGAGAAGGAGGGGCGTACGTGCAATTGTTCGCGGCGGAGAAGGAGGAGAAAGAAGGTTGTGGGCGCACGGGATTAAAACAAAGGCGTGGGACGTGGAGTGAATGCGCGATGAAGAACCCAACATAGGCGAGCAGAAAGGAGCAGCAGGAGGAAGGAGGCCCGGCGGAGGCCCGGCGGCGTAGGCGGAGGAAGGAGGCCCGGCGGCGGCAGAGGAGAAGGTTAAGCGTAGCAGCAGAGGAGAACGGTGGAGGTTAGTGTAGTTTAGTAAGTTGTGGTTGTTAGTTTTGTTTGTTAAGTTATTTTAGGTTATATGTAAGTGGTTAAATTAAGTGGTTAGATTAGTATGTTTGTTTATGTTAGTTTTGTTAGTTAATTAAGTTTGTTTAAGTGAGTTAGGTTTAGTTTAGTGAGTTTGTTTACGTTTGTTTAGTAAGTTGTGGTTGTTAGTTTTGTTTGTTAAGTTATTTTAGGTTATATGTAAGTGGTTATATTAAGTGGTTAGATTAGTATGTGTGTTTATGTTAGTTTAGTTAATTTAGAAGGAGGAGGTATGCTTTGTTAATTAAGTTTGTTTAAGTTAGTATAGGTAGTTTAGGTTAGATGTCTAGCGGCGGTATTGGTGGTTAGTTTAGTTTAGGTAATGAAGTTTGTTTAAGTTAGTTTAGTTAGTTAAGTTTATGTATTAGTTTAGTTAGTATAGTTTCTTTAGTTTAGTTTAGTTTAGTATATGTATTTATGTTTGTTAAGGTAAGTAAGTTTAAGTTTGTTTAAGTAAGTTTAGTTAGTTTGTTTTAGTTTAGTTAGTTAAATAAGTTTGTTTAAGTTAGTTTTAAGTTTGTTTAAGTGAGTGTAGTTAATTAAGTTTGTTTAAGTTAGTTTAAGTATGTTTAAGTTAATTAAGTTTGATTAAGTTAGTTTAGTTAGTTAATTAAGAGTGGTTAGATTAGTTATGTTTAGTTTAATGAGTTTGTTTTAGTTAGTTTAGTTAATTAGGTTTGTTTAAGTTAGTTTACTTAATTAAGTTTAGTGAATTATGTTTAGTTAATTAAGTTTGTTTGAGGTCTTATAGTTAATTTTAGAAGGAGGAGGTATGTTTAGTTAATTACGTTTGTTTAAGGTAGTATAATTAGTTTAGGTTAGATGTTTAGTTGAGGTATTTAACTTAGTTAAGGTTCGGTAATTTAGTTTGGTTAGTTTAGTTTAGTTGAGGTCCTATAGTCGATTTTGTATAATGTGTGAAGTAACTTAAGTTCGTACATATGTTGCTTTTGAACATTTTCGTCGTGTGTTTTTGTGTGAAAATTTAGTAAATACTTATCGATTGGTTTCGTACAACACTCAGTTTCTTTTTATAACCTTCATTTCGGTTATGCTATCGCAATGGATCCAGGACCTTCAGATCCATCATCTGTTGCAACTCCAATCTACACGAGATCAACGCGAACCTGGAGGGGCGAGGTAACATGTTTTTCCTCAATACGTCAAATTTACAACAACAATGTATCAAAAACATAAGTTAATACATTTTCAATTACAAGGTGTACGAAACAATGCGCGTACGTCGAAGACGTGGGGTCGTCGATCGAACGATGCAGTATCATTCTCGGATGATCCCATATCTTCGTTCCGGTGGGTTTTATGGGATATCTCGGGTATCATTTTTCAGCCTTGATTGGGCTTTGATTACCGCGTTTGTAGAGAGATGGCGCCCGAGACACATACGTTTCATATGCATTGTGGGAATGCGCATTACACTCCAAGACGTGCAGGTACAGCTTGGATTGCCTATCGAAGGTATGCCTGTGACGGGAACGACGGACGCAGACTATGCTGATGTCTGCGAGAGGCTGCTTGGCCGAACTCCTGGTGGAGATGAAGTCGTTGGTTGTAAACTTAAGGTCGATTGGCTCGAGCGTCACGTACCGACGATAGATGATGATAGCGATGAGGAGTCGGTCCAACGTTACGTTCGATCGTACATACTACAACTCATTGGTGGTTGTCTTGTACAACTGTGGGCATGGGACATATTTCCATTCATAGCACCGCGACGTCTGCGTGTCTCTAGAGCTCAACAGCGAACGGTGGATGGCCAAAATATGCTTATGGACGTTCCACTCGGACACAGGTATTAAAGTCGATTTTTCATTACTTTGCAAATAATTCTTGTCCATGTTCATTTATCATAACTTATTGTTTCCTACAGAGATGGCTCGATGCATTTTCGGTTTCACAAAATGCGACGCACGTCGTATCGGCATACCGTGATGCACTCGACTCTCAGAGGCATGAGGATGATGTGGTGTGGCAACCATATAATGAACTCATGGGGTCTCTTCCCGAGTACTGTACAAATGGTCAAGGCAGTTGGCTCTCGACGTGTCCCCTGATTTGTTTCCACATTGTGGAGTGGCATCGACCTGAAAGGGTCATGAGACAATTTGGCATGGTACAAGTAGTGCCAACTAATTGTGCCTACGATGCCCAACTGCACCGCATCGAATTGCGTGGACATTATCATGAAAATTGGGTGACTTTTCACGCAAGCTACATAAACATGTGGGAAAATCGTGGGGACACCATTGCGACAGCGGCAGTGAATGAAGGGCATGACCATCAAGACTACATGACGTGGTATCGATCGGTCACTAGGAGATTCATAGGACACGACGGGGCGTTACATGACTACTCGGTAATCTGCTAACTATTAATTTTCCTCAAACATTTAATATTATATATTGCGTGATTTGAGAACTTATTTTTTATATTTCAGCGTAACTTGGTGCATCGACTTAGGCGTGTGTTTATTGAGGATGGGTACGAGCAAGGTCTTGCGCCCTTGATGAAGGGATTAAAATTTTGGACGAAGATGAACGACAAAGGTCTAATCTTTCGCATGATGTAACCGACGTCCAACAAGACGTAGATGAGGATATTGAACAAGAAGATGAAGAAGAGGATCAAGGCGAACCAAACATAGAGGTGAGAAGAAGACGAACACGACCGAGAGGCGTGCGGGAACGCACCGGACGTCCTCGTCCCCACGTCCATCTACTCGGATCGAGGTTGCTTTGCAGAGAGTAGTAGACCTTCTCCTCCAAACACGTTCATCTCGTTCGAGAGTGAGTAGAAGAGATAATGTTGGCGAGAGTAGTCATTCTTCTCATGGGTATATACCAAACATCTTCCACACCCCAACCGAACCTCATATGTTTGTACCCGGGCCGCCGAGCGTGAATCTTCCTCCTTACCATTTTGATCCGTACGCACCTGGGCCTTCGTTCTTCAAACGGGGATCCACGTGGAATGCCTCATCATCAAACGTATCCATCACGCCTCCATACATGCCTAGTCCATACACTCCTACTCCGTATAATTACAATATGGCGTATAGCGGAGACCCTTCATTCATGAACTTGTTGACCATGTCGCAGCCGCATGTTCCATTCCCCCAACCCCATGCAGGAAGCCAGTATTTCGGGATGGTTCCACCTCCAATTTTTGGTAGCATAAGTAGCAGAGGTGAGTCGAGTCAAGAACCCAGAGGAAACGCATTAATCTACTCGACTTGATTCATCGCAAGACCAGCTACCTCAACCAGGATGTACAACCACATCGTCGACTAGACAAAGAGTACGTCCGGTTTGCTTCACTGAGGAACAACGTCAACGGAACCGCCGAAATAGACCTGCATAATGAGTTTACTTGATGTCATAGTGATTTGTAAATAACTTATATTTTGGGTTGACGAAGTACGTGTCTTCAACCTTATCATTGAATAAACTTATTTCTCATGTTTTTCATATTATAATAATTTCGTATATGTGATTACTCTTCAATAGTTAGTTTAGTTTGTTAAGTTAGTTTAGGTTATATGTTTAATTTAACTTAAGTGGTTAGCTTAGTTAGTTAGGTGTCGGTGGTTAGGTTTTATTATTTTAGTTTGGTTAGGTTAATTAGCTTAGTTAGTTTTGTTTAGGTGTTGAGGTTATGTTTGTTTAGTGTAGTTGAGTTAGGGTATGTTCGTTAGTGTAGTTTAGTTAATTTAGGTTACGTACTTTGGTTAGGTTAGGTTAGTCGAGTTTAGTTCACAAGTAACTCTCGAGCTACTTGGATGTTTGTGTAGTTTCGTTTGGTGGTTAACGTGGATCGTTTTTGGTTGTTTATTTAGTTAGTTAAGTTAGTTATTTTACTTTACTTAGTTTGTATTGTTTAGGTGGTTAGGTTAGTTAGGTTAGTTAAGGTTAGTTAGGTTAGTTAATGTTAGTTAGTTTAGTTTGGTTAGTTCCATTTAGTTAGTACGTTTAGTTTGCAATTAACCTAGTTAAATTAGTTATTTTAGTTTACTTAGTTTGTATTGTTAGGTGGTTTGGTTAGTTAAGGTTAGTTAGTTTAGTTTGTTAGTTAGTTTAGTTTCGTTATGTTAGTTAGTTAGTTACTTATTTTAGTTGAGGTTAGTTAGTTACTTAGTTTAGTTTGGTTTTGTTAAGTTAGTTAGTTTAGTTTGGTTAAGGTCATCAGTTAGTTATTTAAGTTTACTTTGGTTAGTTAGTTAGTTAGTTAGTTAAGTTATTTTAGTTAGTTTATTCAAGGTTACTTACTTATTTAGTTTAGTTTGGCTTGGTTAGGTTAGGTTTGTTAAGGTTAGTTTAGTTAGTTAGTTAGTTACTTAGTTAGTTGGTTAGTTAGTTAGTTAGTTAGTTAGTTTAGTTTGGTTAGGTTAGTTAAGGTTAGTTAGTTTAGTTTAGTTTAGTTTGGTTAGTTTAGTTTGGTTAGTTAAGGTTACTTAGTTTAGTTAGTTAGTTAGTTAGTTAGTTAGTTAGTTTGGTTAGGTTAGTTAAAGTTAGTTAGTTTACTTTACTTTGGTTACTTAGCTAGTTAGTTAGATAGTTATTTAGTTTAGTTTGGTTTGGTTGGATTAGTAAAGGTTTCTTACTTTACTTTAGTTAATTAGTTAGTTAGGTAATGTTAGTTAGTTTAGAATAGAGAGTTGAAGGTTGAAACCAATATATTCAAAATTGGTTTTTTTTTTTAATACAAATATAAACTCCTCGTATGGATATTCAAATTTGGTTGTAATTGTCGAGATCGCTCGACGATGACGGCCGGCCGCGAGGACGGAGCGGCTGAGAATGTCGCGGACAAGGTCTTGCAGCGGAGGACAGATCGGCGAGTCGGGTTGGTGATGGGCGCTGACGTGGCGCTGACGTGGCAGGGTTTGTACAGATAGCGCCTTTTGAAAAGGCGCTATCTGTACATGTGTCCGCCACCTCAGCGCCATGTCAGCGCCACCTCATAAACCCAGGTTTTGCCCAATAACGCCTTTTCAAAAGGCGTTATTGAGTAAGTGTATGTGGCGCTGACGTGGAGGCGAGGTGGCGGACACATGTACGAGATAGCGCCTTTTGAAAAGGCGCTATCGTACAAACCATGCTACGCCATCTGCGTCGCCACGTCACCAAAAACCAAAACACACCTACTCAATAACGCCTTCTCAAAAGGCGTTATTGCCTACATCCGGAATAAAAAAAAAACACTCTCTATTTTGTGAAAAAAAAAGTAAAACACCCCTACATGGGGAAATCGTCCCAAGTAAAACCCACACATTCGAAGCGACTTTCACACAACTCTCGGGACTGCCACCCACCTCTGGTCAAACTTCGACCAAATCAAGACAGAAGCACTCATGATATACATGGTAAGTTTATTTTGACTACTTTTTTCTTTCAATTTTTTGGTTTTTTGTGGTTATTTGACTCATTATAAGGGTGTTTTTCGCATTTTTAAGGCTATGATCTAGCCTTGCTTCGCCATTTTGAAGGCTAAAATGTTTATGGAATCAAGAAGGGAAAGGGATAAAAAGGCAAATCAAGTAATAATTTTGGTTTTTATGGTTTTTTCTATGTTAGGATTTTTCTAATTCTTTCCTATTGCCCATCGAATTCAGTCACACGGGGCCGAGACACAAGTACCACTCTCAGCCTTAGAAACCTAAGTCGACCGTTACAAATGGAGGGGGTATTGACATTAGGCAACTAAAAATGTTACAATAATATAAATAAAATACATAGATAATCACAAATAATATTACAATAATATAAATAAAAGATATAGATAACTACATCTTGAATAAATACTTTAAATTTTTAAATTTTCTCCAAAAGCAAAGAAGAATAAAACAATAACTAGAACAACAAAGAATGGTTCCTAGAGCAATGTAATATTGATATAAGTACTTGAAGATAACTAATTTCATAACCTTAGGGTTATATTAAATTCTCGAAATCTTCTTCAACGATTCCTAGCAATTTGTATGTTATTGAAATCGCTAGAAAAATCCATAATTTTGAGGTTCTTGGTTTTAACGATTTGGCTAATGATTTCGAGTCCCTCAAATTCGTTGAGAATCGCTAGTACCACTCTCAGCCTTAGAAACCCAAGTCGACCGTTACAAATGCAGGGGGTCTTGACATTAGGCAACTAAAATGTGAGCATATGTCTCGATAGCAAGTGATCATGACTCAATAATTAGACATGTTTTATAGTTCATTTTAGGACAATTTTAGATGTTAAAGACTATATCACATGCAATTTTCTCTTGTTTTTATTATTTTAGGTAATAATTGAGAATATGAAAAAATGAACGAAAAAAGGAAAAAAGTTATGAAGGAATTAACCAAGTGAAAAGAGTATGCAAAGAATCATCACTAATAAAGTAAGGGAGAACTGAGTTTTTACACTAGTGATTCTCAACGAATCTGAGGGACTCAGAATCATTGGCCAAATCGGTAAAACCAAGAACCTCAAAATTATGGATTTTCCTAGAGATTTCAATAACATACAAATCGCTAGGAATCGTTGAAGAATATTTCGATAATTTAATATAACTATGAGTTGTTTGAGTTAGCTTGGGATGTTTACTACTTAGAATAATTTAAATACAACCCTAAGGTTATGAAATTAGTTATCTTCGAGTACTTAGATCAATATTATATTGCTCTAGGAGCCATTCTTTATTGTTCTAGTTATTGTTTTATTTTTCTTTGCTTTTGGAGAAAATTTAAAAATTTAAAGTATGTATTCAAGATGTAGTTATCTATGTCTTTTATTTATATTATTGTAATATTATTTATGATTATGAGTGAGTTGTTAGTTGATCTAAACAAAGTTCGAACGTGGACTAGATTCGTTTTGCTATGTAGTTATGATAAGATGATTATATGCTTAATGATTTAAACCAATCATATTCTTTGATTCACTGATTTAATAGGTTATTATCTATTGATTTTAATCATGATCTTTGTATTGCATGCATAGTCTTGAATGTGTATTGTGATATTTAGATTCATTATCTATTTAAAGTAGTAACTAAGACTATTTGAAAGGCAAACACCATTTAAATGTCCTAGGTGAATTTGTGATCTAAATCTAAAGTTGAGGTGACTTTTTTCGAAGGTGTTAGATTTAGTAGTTCAAAGTTTTTATAAAGTGTAATGAGGTTTTATTGCATGAAGTTAATCTCTTTGTGTATTAAAAGGGGTTAACTAGATAAAATTAGAACGTAACTTTTCCACCGTATAAGAAGAACAAATTGATGGCTAAAGGCTGTTTACTTATGATTAGAGTTTAATGATCTATGATACTTTATAAAGTATATTCATAACTATATTGATTGAAGTTACATGTTTGGAATGCAAAAACGAGTTTATGTTTCATTGTTCAGGATGTCTGTTTAGATATTTATTTATTATTGAATTGAATCTATTTGATTGATCTTGAATTTGGATTATGCTAGTTAATATAATATAATTAGTTAATTATTATTATATTATAGTTAATTATTAGTTAGTTTGGTTAGAGTTTTTGATTAATTAATTAAAGCAAAGTAAAAATAATAATTTTTTTTTTAAAAGTCATTTTTCTTTGAGAAATTTGATAAATCCATATGGAGACGATTCCTATTTATCACTACTAAAAATATTAAAAGTATAATATAAAGGATAAATTTCTTGTACACGACCGACACGAGTCATTTTCTCTGACTCTCATTACCTCTACGAGACTGTCAAGGTAGCTCTGACATGTTTCCCTCATCATAATTGGGTTTATGGTACCTCTTGATACCCTTAAGACCTTATCAAGACCTATTTTAGGAAGACTCTTAAGGCATGGTCTTATTGATAAGTCAATAATTAGACATGTTTTATAGTGTAATTTAGATTATTTTAGATATAAATGATGATATTAGACTGGGTATTCTCTTATTTTTGTGATTTCATGATTTAATTAGAAAAAATGAAGAAATGAAAGAAAAAAGAGGAAGAAGAGCAAAACAGTTAATTAGAGAACAAAGCCAACGATACGAAAATATACATGAATTGCTATCGAAATCCGCAGCAAAGAAGTGCTAGCAATTTCATAGAGAATTAAGAAATATACACGAATCGCTGGATGAATTAGTGAAGCAAATAAAGTTTTTTTTCCATTGATTTTCTCAGCGATTTGTGAACAAATTGGGTTCGGTGAGGAATCGTTGAGGTCGATGATGAGCTTTTAGATGAGAACAAGGAATTTGAGTTTATCTATGATTTTTACATTTAAGGAAACTATAAATAAGACCTTAGGGCTTCAAACTTAAACTTAAGCCCCCCCCTCTCTCTCTCTCTCTCTCTCTCTCTCTTTCTAAGCCCTTAATCAATCATTATTAGTTTTAAAAACTTTTCAATTAGGTTTTAGTTTAATTTATTCTTCATTACTTGTGGAGACTTTTCAGAGATTCAAGATTTATTTAATAGATTTATTTCAATTATTTGTTTATTATTAATATGCGTGAGTAGTTTATTATTCTAAACAATACTCTGGACATGATTGTAAATCGTTCATCAATTTAGTCATAATGCAAAACTTATGTGTTCAATGCTTTTGACCAATCACACACGCCAATCATGGATTTAATAGTTTATGTGCATTACAACTAATGATTCTTTGTATTGAGTGCATAGTGGCTAATATGTTTTTAGTATATGGTATCTAAGTCTATGTCTATGATTATTGACAATAATTATAGAAATAGTAACTAGGATTGATATATAAGGCAGAAAAACTACTCGAGTGGATATTCTAGGTGATTATTTTCTAGGTTATTTAATGACTAGCATAGTTCTGGTTTTTATTTAGTTTGGATTTGGTATGACTTTTATTGAGTGTTAATGTTGTCGTAATTTATAATTTATTGTGTTTTATCTAATAAGTAGATTTACAAAAATAAAGATATGACTTATTTCCATTGAATATGGAAAAGTCGATAGTTTACTGAAGGCTACCAACCTATTGTGATTAGAGTTTAATGATTTAAGATCATTTTATAAATATGATGATTAATTATGACTATGTTTCAATGAAAATGTCCAGATATGACGGTTTACATATCATTATCTAAGATGTATTGTTTAGATATTTAATTTAATTTATATTTGATTATTTGTTTGAATTGCATTAGATTAGTTTATTGAATTTAAATTACTTATAGTTTAATTATTTTAATTAATTAATTGTTTTGTTTTTAGATTGGCGGTGTTTAATTTCCGTTTTAATTAGATTAGTTAAATTATAGCAACTTAAATCCAATAAAACATTAGAGTAGCAGTGATTCTTACAAAATTTACAAAATCCCTATAGAGAAGATATCTCATTTAGCACCACTACAAATAATAGGAAAAATACAGGAAACTATTGTGCATGATTGACACGTGTTAATTTTTGGCGCTGTTGCCGGAGATTTTTAAAATAACTTCTTGGAAACCTTCTTGTTAAATATTATATAATATGGCTGAAGAAGAGGAAAAACTAACTTTTAGGTAATCTGATAGGAATGTCACGGCTTACGAACTTATGTGTATAACTTTTACAATAGAATTTCTGGAATTCGAATTGAAGTTCGGATTCATAAATTCTTTACCGTGTTTCTATGATGAAAATAATGAAGATTCTCAAAAGTTTATTATGGAGTTTGCACACAAAGTAAGCATGTTAAAACCTACGGATATAAAAATAGATTATGTTAAATAAAAAGCTTTTCCTTCTGTATTAAAAGATCAAGCTTTAGATTGGTTATTTTACATCCCTCAAAATTTAATAAGAAATTGGTCAAAGATGCTACAAGTCTTTCTTGATTAATATGTCATAGTAAGACAAATTTATTTATATAAGAAAAAATAGTAGTGCCATGGTGGAAATTGGAGAAACTTTTGATGAGTTTTGAAATATGTATCAAAGATTGATTTCATTATGTCCACTACATGGATTTATAGAAAAAACTTTAATGCAATATTTTTATGAAGGATTAAATCACTTAGAATGAAGATTTTAGACATAGTATGTGGAGGGTCTTTGTTTGACACAACACCAACTTTAGTAAGAAAATCTATAAATAAAATGGCTAAAAAATCTAAGCAATATAGTGATAAGAGTGAATTAATTAAAGACAATTTAAGTGAAATGAATAAAAGGACATATAAGAAACTTAACGATAAAATAGATGAGCTAAAAACCATGATTGAATCATTACTAAAGGATAGATAATGCAAAGTAAAACCTTAAGTTTTCTGTAATGAATTAAGTCATTCTAATGATGAATGCCCTTTGTGATGAAAAATCAAAATAACTCAAACATTACAAAATGATATGACCGAGTTGAAAAATTAATTGAGTCAGATGGTAACACAAATAAGTGAATTTGTAAATCAAGGGAAATTATCATCTCAACCTTATCCTACTTTATATGAAAAAGCATAAGCCATAATATTAAGAAGTGGTAAGCAGATGGATGAACCTAAAATGACAAACCAATTAGTTTCTAAAAAAGAAATTGTAGCATAATTATAGAAAGAAATTGAAGTAACAAGTAATAGGACTCTTAACGAAAAGATTGATGTGCCTAATAAAGACATACCAATTAATATAAAACCATTATTCCCTCATCGTTTGAAAGATAATAAAAATGCTAAGAAATTGTAAGAAGAAAAACAAATCTTTGATACATTAAAGAAAATAGTAGTTAATATATCGTTGTTTGAAGTCATTCAAAATGCACCAAAGTATCATAAATTTATAAAAAAACTATACACTAATAAGATTAAAGCTAATGAAAAGGTGAGTCTAGGAGAATACATATTAGCACTAATTCAAAAAAAATTACCTCCTAAATGTTCTGACCCTGGAATGTTTTTTGTTCCATGTACGATTGAAAATATAAAAAACTCTAAAGCATTGTGTGATCTAGAAGCCTACATAAATGTTGTGCCTTTATACATTTATTTGCAAATGATAGTTGTAAATTTAGAAGAAACTGGTATAGTTGTACAATTAGCAGATAGATCCATTGTTAAATCGATAGGGTTATTAGAAGATGTACTGGTCAGGGTTAATGATTTAGTCTTTCTAGTAGGTTTTTATGTTTTAGACATGAAAGAAGATAATTTTTCTAATAAAACTTTTTCTAATTTGAGGAAGACCATTTTGAAAAAATAAAAAATAAATATTGATGTTTTAAATGAAACATTAACAATGGAAATAGATGCCGATTTAATAAATTTTAATATATATGATGCAATGATATACCCAATGAATGTCACTTCTTTATGCACATTAGATATGATAGACCCATTAATAGATAAATTTTTTAGAAGAGATAAAATATATAAATGGGAATTAGTAGTAGAAGATTTAGAGGAAAATGATCATAGAGATGAGGAAACAAAAGATATAATAAGTACTTTGGAATCATACGATGAACTACTAGAACTTACTTATTACCTAGATTTATCTAAATTTCATTTAAGACTTTTACCTTCTATAGTTAAAGCCCCAAAACTAGATCTAAAAACTTTACCAACATTTGAAATATGTTTATTTGGGAGACTATAATAATTTACTAGTGATAATATCTAATAGACTGACTAGTTTAGAAGAAGATAGATTAATAAATGTACTGAAAGAATTTAAAAGAGCAATAGGATGGACCATAGCTAATATTAAAGGAATGCATCCAACTACGTGTATGCATAGGATGAATATAGAAACTGACACAAAAGCTTCTAGACAAACTCTGTAACGCCCCTAAATTCTATTCCAGTAAATTATCCTGACATCAAGGTTATTTTAGTAAATATGAATAATATTTGTAAAAAATAGTGATTATATATGAGGATTAATAATACTAGTTGACTTAGGTGTGAAACTTAGCCTAAATGAATGAGAACAAGCTTAAATGACTTGTTAGATGATTTAAACAAAACATAATGGCAAAGATTATAAATATACATGAATGTACTTTTGTAAAACAAAACGAAGGATGAATCTAAGGTGGACTCTAAGATCATCCAGAAACTTAAATCCATCAAGATGAGATGTAGGGTTGTGGTTGGTCAACAAAACCCTAATTATGTTAAATAAGTATTGAAATCAAATTAGGGCTTAAAGCCACTTTTGGTTTGGAAACACTACATAGAGGAATTGAGAAGAAAACCCTAGAAAACCTTCTTAGTGGATTTGGTAGAGGAGAGGGAACTCAATCAAGCTGTCACCAGGATTAGGTAAATCACTCTCCTTATTCTCTATTAATCCACTCTTTTGATTCATATAGTTGTTTCAAGTTTTGGGTATGAGATGAATCATGGTATTTGAAATTTAATTTAATTCATCTTTGCCCCGTCTTTGTTGATTTTTCGTATTGATTTAGGGGTTCAAATCTTGTACCTATGTTATGATTCAAAAGAGTATACAAAATCCATGATTTAATGGTTGATTTGATTTGGATCTTGAATATGATTAATGGAAGTGTTTTATGGCTTTAATACATATGGTTTACTGCTATTTTGATCGGGTATAGATCCTTGGGGTCAGTATATGTCGACGAAGAATTCAGATTCTTGTTTTGAATTTACAAATTCTGAATTCGTATACAGCACCACGCCAATGCCTCGCTTACATGCGATACAATGCTGACTAGGAATGATGATACGTCCAACGATCTCTTAGCACCATGACTTACAACGTAGGGCGCTGGTAAATCGCTGGGTTGTAATTTTGGTTTATTGATTTGAAGCATAACAATTTTTCCCAACGCTCTTTGGGTAAACCCACAATGCTAGGACAAAGCTGGTCAATTTCCTAAATTAAATAATTCACCGTTTTCCAAATTTAAAGTGTTTTAATTGAGATATAATGTCGGGATAAGGGTCAGGGCAGTGGTAACTAACCTCGAAAACCTTTATCGTCGCAACGAAGGTGTGACATTTCGAAAGGGCTTTTACATCATTTTCAAGATATTAATACGAATTTGAGTAAACTTACCTCAAACAAACATATTATAACATGAATGTAAACCTATAGCAATGTAGACACAAAGAGAACCTGGATAGGAACTTCTTAGCTAGGACTGGATATGATAGCAGGGCTTTGAGATAAGTGGGGTTTGTTTTATCTTCAATCATGTCATGCTATTAGTTATGCTAGAATTCATGATAGTGAATAGTTGATATCTTGCTGGAATCAAGTTGAATATATATTTTCTTTTCATTTCATCTTGTCCTTTGAGCTCTATATTTATGAATGTCTGTGGAACTAATGTTCTTGGAATGAACAATTGTAATGATATCTAGGACTTGAGAGCCTGCGGTTACTGATCATCTCCTTCCGATATGCTTAGACACCAATCTGTTGAAGCCAAGTCATATGGGATACTGTTGAAGCCAATTGGTTGTTTAGACACCAGTCTATTATAGTCGAGTCATTTATGATACCGTTGAAGCCAGCTAGTTGTCATATCACATACTTGTATATGGTTTCCACTCCGTTGAGTCTATGACATTCATGTGATCATTGTTATCTTGTTGACTATCTTGTTCGGGCTTTGTTTTTGTTGTGTTTTGCAAGATATGATATGCTTGTTTATGTTATCCTTTAATGCCTGGAATGGTAGTAGGACCTAATGAGTAACTTTATTCATGCTAGTTATTATACATTTGGTATTACTTGGATGATTGAGGGTAAGAAAAGCTTCTGCTTCACTGAGCCCGTTAAAATATTGCTCACCCTACTATTTTTCCTCTCTAGGTACCTCAGCTGCTGCTTAAGATAAAGGAAAGGGCAAGGTTATAACGTAGAAGCTCTTTTCTTGTTTGTAAGGTTGTTCTATTCATATTTTATTGATTTTGAGGTATTATGTAATAAATAGGGGATTTTACCATGGGTAGACTTTGTGAAACCTATAGGTTAGTTGTTGTACTTTGTAAGACTTTCTACTTTATTTCCGTACCTAATAGGCTTAGAAAACTTTTATTCTGCACAATTGATATGTCTTAGTAGTCTTTGGTAGATTGTCTTGTATTTTTTTCACATGTTAAGATTTACTACATCATCGCCCGACTTGCTAGGTTAACTCAGGGGCTTGGCGATGGTTTAGACCGGGTGGTCTTGGTTATAGGAATTGGGGTCATCACAGGCTCAATGTAGATTAAACTCGCCTACAATTAACATAGTAAAAGTTGAAATATTAAAATTATTAGATGCAGGAATGATATTTCTAATAGCTGATAGCAATTGGGTAAGCCCAGTCCAAGTAGTTCCTAAAAAGACAAGAATTACAGTAATAACAAATGAGCATACAGAGTTATCACCAACTAGAATCTAAAACGGTTAGATAGTATGTATAGATTATAAGATGTTGAATGCCGTAACTAGGAAGGACCATCATCTACTCCCGTTTATAGATTAGATGTTAGAAAGATTGGCCGAAAAAATCCATTACTGTTATCTAGATGGTTATTCAAGATTTCATCAAATACCTGTAGCCCCAGAAGATCAGGAAAAAATAACTTTTACTTGCCCCTTTGGTACATTTTCTTGTAGAAGTATGTCTTTTGGTTTATGTAATGCACCTACAACTTTTCAAAGGTATATAGTTAGTATTTTCTCTGAATATGTAGAAAATGTTGTTGAAGACTTCATGGTTGATTTTACTGTTTCTGGTAAATCGTTCAATGAATGTTTAGTTAATTTAGCCAAAGTGCTTAAAAGATGCATAGAAAAGAATTTAGTATTAAATTATGAAAAATGTCATATCATGGTAGTTCAATGATTGACATATAGTGTCACATAAAGGAATAGAGGTAGATCCAACTAAAATTCAAGTAAGCAAAACATTTCCTTACCCTGCTATAGTGAGAGAAATACATTCATTTCTTGGCCATGTATGATTTTGTAGAAGATTTATAAAAGAGTTTCTAAAATAACACAACTTTTATGCAAACTTTTACAAAAAGACATTTTCTTGAATTGACCAATGATTGCAAGATAACATTTAATAAATTAAAGGATTCTTTAACAACCTACCTTTGATTAAATCACCAAATTGGTCGTTACCTTTTGAAAAATGTATTATGCAAGTAATTATGCAGTTGGAGTTGTTTTAGGTAAAAAAATAGGAAAAGATTCTCGCGTGATATATTATGCTTCTAGGACACTAGGTTTAGCCCAACAGAACTATACAACTACTAAAAAGGAACTTTTAGCAGTATTGTTTGCCTTAGAAAAATCTTGACTTTATTTATTAGGAACAAAAGTGATAGTTTATTCCGATCATGCAACATTACGATACTTAATGAAAAAACAAGATGTTAAACCAAGACTAATAAGATTGATATTACTTTTATAAGAACTTAACCTTAGTATAAAAGATAAAAAAGAGCAAAAAATTAGTAGCAGATCATTTAAATAGGTTAGAAAATGGAGAACCACCTATACCATTAAGGGATGAATTTTAAGATGAACATTTGTATAGCATAAAGACTAATGGCCCTTGCTATGATGATATAGTTAATTATCTTACCATCAATCGGTTATCACCTTATTTGATGAGTGCTCAAAAGAATAAAGTTAAAAAGGATTCTAAACATTATTTATGGGATGATCCCTATTTATGAAAATTTGTACTAACCAAATAATTAAATGTTTATCATAGTTGGAAGTACAATCAATTATATCTCATTGTAGAACTGCTCATAAAATCTTAGATTCCAGATTCTTTTGGCTCACTCCATTTCATGATTTTTTTACTTATACAAAATCTTGTCTAAATTGCAAACGAACAGGAAACTTAGGACGTAGAAACTAAATGACTTTGCTTCTTATTTTTTGTGAAGTGTTTGATGTATGTGGTATAGATCTCAAGGGACCTTTTCCACCATCAAATGGTTATGTTTATATTTTACTTGCTGTAGATTATGTGTCTAAGTAGGTAGAAACAAAAGCTACTAAAACTAATGTTTCAAAAATAGTGGTTAATTTCTTCAAATAATTTTTTTTATAGTTTTTGGAGCACCTATAGCACTTATTAGTGATATAGGTTCATATTTTGGTAATCGATTAGTTGCTAATCTACTTGTTAATTACAACGTCACATATAGGACATCTACTGCATATCACCATCAAACTAATGGACAAGCGAAAACTTTAAATAGAGAAATTAAGTCAATACTAAAAAAAAGCTAGTCCAACATGTAAGGATTGGAGTTTTAGATTAGAAGACGCATTATAGGCATATAGAACAACATTTAAGGCGCCTAGTGGTAGGACACCTTATAGGTTAGTATTTAGAAAAGCATGTCATTTACCATTTGAACTAGAACATAAAGCCTATTGGGTAGTAAAAGTATGTAACAAGAATTATAATAAAGTAGGAAACTAACTTAAGTTAGAGTCTTCAAGAATTAGAAGATCTTAAGAATGACGCTTATGAAAATGCATCAATTTATTAAAATAAAATCAAAGCATTTTATGATAAGAAAATAGTCTCTAAAAACTTTCAAGTAGGAGATAAAGTTCTACTATTTTGTTCAAGACTTAAATTATTTCTTGGAAAACTCCATTTAAGATGGATAGGATCTTTTATTGTTATGAATTTTATTGCTTCATGGCATAGTAGAAATATAAACCTTCGAAATAGAAAAAAATATTTAAATTAAATGGTCATAAGTTAAAACGTTATTATGAAAATTTTGCTGATCAAGATATAGAGACCATCAATCTTGTGCTCGAGAAACAAAGTCCAAAAAGTAATGAAAAGAAGTTCAATGTTTACATCAATGCGAGTGAAACCGTCATGATGAAAAAATTAAACTCAGGATGTATAAAAATCCGTGTAATAAGAAGAAAAAAATCAAAGAAGCAGCAACCTGAAGAGCAACAACCTGAAGTGCAACAACAAGTAGAGAAGCAACTGATAAAAGAAAAATTTACTGATGAGCAATTAAAGCTTCAAAATCTAGGACATCTGATAGAGATTTACAAAGATGATCTAGAGAAACTTTTCCTCCATGTGTTGATCAATGAAGTAAGCTTTCCCAGTGTTCTACTTGACACAGGAGATGATACGAATATCTTACTGGAACAATGGTGCAGAAAGGCTAGGTTAAAGATTGATTTTCTACCACCTTTTGTTGTCAATAAATCAAATAATGATAAGATATTTCTACTAAATTTTTTGATGAATGTGCTAGTACAAGTCGTACAGTTTAAGTATCTCACCAACTTCTTGATGGTACCACATATTGAAAAGGATGAGGAGATATTGATGGGATAAACTTTTCTCAAGAAGGCTGAAAATGTTCTCGATGTAGAACAACATATAGTTACGCTTAAGATGAGAAATATTTATATGTATCTTCAGGACGGTTATAAGATGGGAAATTACATCAAAGACGATAATTATGATGATGGCTATGAAGGGAAGAATTACTACTGTGAGAAGTACCCTAAAGAGGGCAACTACTACGAGTTTAGCAGACCTATCGAAAGATGTTATGTGGATGGTGATAATGATAAAAAGCTAAAGATGTGAAGAATGATGAAGAATCAGTTGATGGTCATTTTAACTCGCTTAAACTGAACGATGAGTGATCTCATCTATCAAGTCAAGCCAATGATTATAAACAATAACGTTTTATTATAGGCAGCCCATACTCTATCTTTACTTTCAGTTTAGTGTTATAATTAGTTAGTTGTTTTCATACAACTTTTGACTCTTATAATGAAGATATATTTTAGGAATATAATTTTGGAATAATTTTATATAAAGGGGGTTGATCGTGCCAATGTCTTTTCGTATTAGTTAGATTTAGGATAGTTAGAATATTTATTTCTCTCTCCTTTTAAATTTCTTTTGCGATATTTCTGATTGTGAGAGGGATGATCGAGTTGTCTTTTAGCTAAACTATATTTTTCTTTAATAAAAGAAGTTAGTTAGTAGTATAATGTTGTCTAGTTACAAATCAAAATCTTATTTTAGAATATTTCTTATTGAATACTGATTAATTCTACCTTAAATATGATATATGTGAAAAATTAGTAAAATATTTGATATATTAGAAAAATAGCAGAAATAGGTTAGTGATTTCCCAGCGATACCAAATAACACAGAAAATTTCTGGGGAAATCGGTATTAGTTTGCATAATTTTTAGTGTAAAAATAAGTCAACAATTTGTCGGTGATTTAGATTTACGCTAGAAATTGCTGAGCTAGTCCGTGGACCACCGAGACCAATTTTCAGCAATTTAACTGGAAAATAGTCAGCGAATCCACTTTAAAGCCAATTCGCTGAACACGAATTAGTGTTTTTCAAAAATAGAACCCCAAATTGCCAAACCATAAACCCTTTCACACCAAAAAATGTTGCACACATTCGATTGTTAATCAATTTTTTTTTTCTGGATTCAACCCTTCAAAAAGTTGAATTATAGCTTATTTAAGTGTATCCCACCTTTTTTAGGAGTAATTCAACCCTAGAAATTTCAAATTCAAGTTCATACAACCAAGTTAGGCTTAGGTAGGTGTTTTTTGAATTGAAGCTTGGAGAAGGAGTCTAAGGAGCTGCTACATATACTACTTGGGGATTCACTCTCAAGAAGGTAATAAATCAATACTCTTTATGTTTCTTTTAATTTCGATGTTTTGAAAAAACCGATTTTTACTGATATTTTCAACGAATGTGGCTGATGAATTTTTATTGCAAAATTGTTTTTAATAATAGGTTTTGATATAAATTTTCAATTTGGATATGTGTTTTCAAATGAATTTGAGGTTTTTATGAATTTCTCTAATGTATACATAATTATGATAGGAATATGCCAAATTATTTTAGATGCACTATTTTCAACTCTTTCAAGATTCAATGATAAAACCTTTTCACAAACTTGTTTTTTATATGACACTTGTCAAGCATGCACAATAGTTCCGAGTATTTTCTTATCATTTGTATTAGTGGTAAATAGGATATTGTCTCCATAGAGATTTTTCAAATCTCAAAGGAAAGGAAAATATTTTTTTCTTGTTTTTATTAACTTGGTTAATCTAATTAAATGTGAATTAAAATACTAAATAACTAATATCTACAAATACTAACTTAATTAACTAAATTGACTAAATTAACTAACGTAATCTAAACAATTCAATGCAAACTAAATTAAACAATACTCAAATTCAATATAAATATAAATATTATGAACAAGCATCTAAACAAACCCCTACTAAACAATGTAATATACTTGGATTGTTTTCAAATACTAGAACATAACAAAACTTCATACTATAGTTAAAATCATAACACATGGAATATTGGAATCGTAAAATCCTAATTCATAATAGTTTGATAGCCTTTAGCCAACCATCGATTTTTCTAAATTCAATAAAAATGCCACATTCTTATCATTGTAGCCATTAGATAAAACACAACATCGTAGAAATACGATAGCAGTAGACTTAATGAAAATCATGTCTAATCTAAGCCAATATTAACGAAAGCTGCTTAATAAACAACTTAGAATAAAATCACCTAGAACATCCACTCGGGAAAGCCCTATAGATTAATCCTAGTTACTATTTCTATAATTGTTGTCAGTAACTATAGACATATAATCATAATCAAAATACTACATTACATATTTGCAACTATGCATACAATATTAATCTTCTTTAGTTGTAATACACAAAACAACTTGTTAAATTCGTGATTGATGTGTATGAATAGATTTAAAACATTAAGTTCATGATTCCTTAATTATAACTATATAGCAATCCAAAGTATATACATGTATATGGTTTATTTAGATTGATAGACTACTCACTCATACTGGAAATAAATAATACAAATATGTAATAAAAAGATATAATGAATAAATAAATACCTTAAAATAAATCAAAGCTCTAATGTATCTTTAAATATTCACTAGAAATATAGAATAGACAATAAAAATAATGTAGAGCAAAAAGAAGATAGAGTTATTTCGAAGATCTCTGGCCTTTTTTATAGTCTCCCTACATATACATATCCTAGATAAACTCAAATTCTTCATATTAATCTAAAAATCTATAATCGAACTTAACAATATGTTAGCAATTCCTAAGTTGTACACAAATCGACAAGTAAATCAATGGAAATGGCTTTTAGTGCTCCACTGATTCCGCTGGTGATTTCTAGTTCATTCTCCAATTCGTTGTGGATTCGCTAACACTTTCCTGTTGCCGATTTAGGTGAAGATTCCAAGCGTAATTAAAAATCGTTGGCTAATCACTAGACTTCTTTTTCAGTTGACTATTTTGCTATCTTCTTTCTCTTTTCAACAATTTCTTTATTTTTCTATTTAACTCATGAAATCATAAAAATAAGAGAATAATTAGTGTTACATCATATATATAATTAACCTAAATTATACTATAAAATGTGTCTAATTATTAACTTGTCAAATACCCACAAACTCAGCACTTTGCTATCCCGAGCAAATGAATATTCTAAATTATATTCTCTTTTTATTATTCATAAACTGATTTCAATCTAATTCATCTGAACTTTAAATATTATAAATTTTAAAATAGAAATGATTTCCAAATGAAAACACACTACCCCACAAGTAAATGAAAGCTATGATAGAATAATTAGATTTAGACAAAATAAAATATCCCTTAATGATAATTCAACCAACCAATGCAACACCCTTTAGAACTTAAAGTTCATTACCTAGGTTAACACACAATAAAGATTTTCTCAATCTCTAAAGGCAAGAATCAAGCTTATGATAACTAGAATAAAATCTTAAAACACAAAAAACCACTAGATTAATCTTAATTTTTAGAAAAAAACTTTATAACATTGTCACAATCAAAATCAATAAAAATTTTGTTTGGATACCAATTAATATATCACTCAAAACATGTTAGATTAAGAAATACTTCATTCAACTATAGCTTCTAGTACTCGAGTTTTTCTTATAAGAGTTTATGAACATCCATCTTTTAATCTCTCATTTCTTTTCTACGTCATTCTAATTATTTATTTTTAACAAATTTCTTTTGCTTTTGATTTCTTTGAGTCCTGCTCCATTTTCTCTCACATTTTTCCCAATATAGATTCCCTGCTCCATTTCCATTGGAATCTATAGAACTCCTTATATCTATTTATAAACTCTTATTAACACTTCTCATTATCCATTAAAATTGAAGATAGTATTCTTTCTAACTTACAGAAATTCATCAATTTCTAACCCATTTCTTCTTTTAAGTGCGACATAATGACTTTCTATATATATACTAAAAAATAGTTAATCAGTAGCTTTTGTATCACAAGCTTATTAGAAATCTATCTTCTTCATCTTGCATTATTATTTCAATCTTCTAACTATTATTATGACTAACACAAGGTATTCAATTTATCGTACAAATCAACTTGTAAAGTTAATAAAAAAGGTATAAAAACTGATTCCTTCTATCATAAGATTCACTTGGGTAATAAGAATATCACTTCCATTCAAGATTATATTCGTTTTCATTATCATTCTAACTAAGAATAAAGTAAAATAAAATTTATACTTAATTAAAATACCCCCAAACTCATTCTAACCCTTGTCGTCAAGGTTTGGAAATGAACTTCAATTTCCAACATAACAAACATACCACATGAAGTATAAAAGAAGTGATAATCATATAATTGACAATTAATATAAGAATAAACTTAATTTAGAATTATGATAAAACAGAGTACATAAAAATTATATGAATAAAAGTCACCATTATATATCAAATGCATAAAATTTAACACCGAAACACTGAATAAAATTTATCACATAGTATATCAGCACCATAAACAAATAAAAATCATCATTAATCACAAAGTATATTATCAAGACTGGAGCTACATAGAAGAGCTTATACAATATCACTTAGAGACAAAGAAAATAAATAGAATAAGGAAATTAATGTGGTCGTCAGGAAGTCGCATCGTCATCATCCTCCATTGGATTAGTTCTCCAGGAATAGTAACTCACAATGAGGTCGTAGAGGTGGTATTTCTAACCTTGCAGTGTTGGAACAACAAAATTATTACTAAGTAGTAATCTCATCTCTATAGATGATACATGAATCTCTACGCCTCCTTGCCGTTTGTTTCTCCTACACATTGTACGCTCCATCATGTGGGTGCTCTTTGTTAAGGCTCCATGGTTCTCGAACACCAATTCTTGATTATGGAGAGTGGTCATCTGATTGCATAAAACTGCACCCATGAAAGCCAACTCCGACTCTTCTATGTATAGTCCATCATAATCCCTAGCAGGCTGCTCCATGATCGAATCATTTCTAGCTTGTAACATCTCCTCCAGAATTCTCCTCAAATGATCTTTGATTTTCCTTTTCTGCTTAGTTTCTCTTCTAGCTATCTCGACCCTTTCTCTCCCATCCTCTCTGTCTTCATAACCATTCACTCTTCCATATCTCTCTCTATAACCTCATTAGTAATGGTCTTCACCGAGAAAACATCAATTCAAGCCACGCTATGTTCACCTAATCCATTCTACAAAATGTTGTAATCATCAAAGGAAAAGGTAGTCCATCGTTCTTTTTAATGTTGATGAACTCCTAATTGATTCGTAAATAATGTTGCCAACATCCAAGTATCGTAATCCCATGATTATGTGGTAAAGTACGACGACCTTAGAGTTCATTATCTCATAATATTATAGGGTCAGCTGTAAGCTGGCGTTGATGAAATAACATCAAGATTTTATGATTTCCTAAAACCTTTGGTGGTTATATGCTTAGGGTACCTCTCCATATAAAAAACAAATCCATCTCAATGGATTGCCTACAAACCTCCTTTAATTGTCTCGGTGGGGTAGTGATACTTAATTCAATATTCGGGTTTAATGTATTTATCATTTTATTATTGATGAAAATCTGATAAACTAAAATACTGGTTTATTCTTGCAGTAGAATAATCAACTATCCTTCTTCAAACTCGAGACTCGATCATACTCTCACTTCCATATGCATTGGCATAAAACTCTCTCATAAAGATATCACAACCCCTTTCATTAGGAACATCCTCTAAGTCTAGGTGGTTATAGTCCCTAGTCAATAGTCCCCAGTTTTAGCCTCAATGATATTTATGATTCTAGGCCTATACTTCAATTCATTATTCATATTAAATCCCCTCTCCACGATCAACTTCCCATCTTTCACCATATCATTCCTAATTTTTTCATAGGCCTTCTCATTAACAAAGTTCTCATTCCTAAGAACGTTATTTCTTTCCCCGTCAGTATCTCTCGCTTGACTTCCTCTATGTCCTCGTCCCCATCCTCAGTATTGAAACTAAATGAACAGGGTGGAGTTGGTTCTATTTATGGTCTATTCCTATATGTGTCAAAAAGAGATGTGGGTTAGATTTGGGAAACTTTAGGTTTTGTTTTTGTCTTCTCTACTAACTTTCCCTTCCATTTCTCCTCTTTTGAACCCCTACCCTTTCCACTTCTGGTCATTTGGATTAGTATAAGTAAAAGAATGAACCTTCTTACAAGTTATTCTTTTAAGTATGAAACTCAAGACTCTTCTCTAAAACACTCCTCCAAGCTCCAATTCGAGCTCTTTTGCTCAAGCGCTAGGTCGCTCTACACTCTTAAAACTCACCAAATATTTTCTCAAAACTCACCAAATTTTTGAGTTGAATGTGTGAAAATTGGGGTGGGAATCACTTAAATACACTAAAATTAAGCTTTGAAAGGTTGAATCTAGTCAAAACTTGGTATATTGATTGAAAGGTTGCAGTGGTTTGTGAGGTTCAAATATGGCAATTTTTGGTTTTTGTTTTTAGAAAACTCGAATTCGTTCTCAGCGAATTAGGGTTTAAGTGGATTCGTTTAGAAATCATTGACAAAATCGATGAAAATGAGCCTTTGTGGCTTAGCGATTTATCTTAAAAAATTTAGTTATAAGCTTAAATCGGTAAGGAATCACTGACTTAAAATTACATTGAAAACTTTGCATACTGCTATTGATATTCTCAGAGATTTCAAGTACAAACTGGAATTGTTGGCAAATCGGCAACCTAGTTTTACTATTTTTTCAATCAAATTGGTTTTTCCATTTAATTATCACATATATATATATATATTCAATAAGGGTAGAATTACTCACAATTTTTAAAATTTAACTATGATATATATATATATATATATTAAATGATAATTTCATTATTATAAATAACTAATTAACATAGAACTATAATATGTAAATAAATTGGTTCGATAAACCCCCTTACATGAAATTACTCTGAAATTAAATACCTAAAATATCCATATTATTAGAGTCAAAAGTTGAGAGAATATAAAAATAACTAACTAATCCAAATATTAAAACTAGAAAGAAAGATAGAGTATGGGCTATCTCTCATAAAACGCCTTTATTTACTGTCATTGGCTCGACTGAACCACGTAGTTCTAAACCGATACTATAAATTTAAGTGTAGGATTTTCCACTCTTGTGCCATTCTAAAAAGTGATTGCTCGCCCACGCACTCGAAAATTAATTTTCTTGTTTAGAGTACCATGACAGCTTGCGAAGTGGGTACGAAATGTCATCCTAAAATAATTGAGGATCTTCGTTGATGAAGTGTAACATAGCCATAAAGTTTGTAGGAATAATATATTTTTCGATTTGAACTCGTACATTGGTAACCACACCTATTGTTGTACCGAATAACCCATATTATAGTTGAGTATGAAAAAAATGAATTGGCTTGTAGTTTGCCCTAGAACCTTTATTACAAATAGTTTTAAAATACCAAACTCATTTGACCTTTATATTTATATATATATATATATATATATTTATATATATATCCTGGATCATCGAGCTTCACAATTGTTGGATTCTTTTTTTTTTCTTCTTATTCTTCAAAGATTTAAATTCCTCATTATTATTCTCAACACTGCTAAGTTGCTTAACTCTCCCATTTTGAGTTTTTGTCTTTCGATTTGAAGTATCTTCAACTTTCTTATTCTTGATCATAACATTTTTATCTTCCATTAGTACTGTATTAATAGCATATACTTTAGCTTCATGATGATTTAATTCCAAAGAATTATGATCATTTGTTTGTTCATTATCAAACTCATTAGAATTTCCATAAATATATTCATTATTGAAATTGAAAGTGACAATCTTTTTTTTTTCAAATTCCATAGATATTATTCCTTCAAAGATATCTAAATAATGTTTTAGCTATTTTAAGAAATATTCTTCGTAAAAGTATAGGTAGGAACATAGATGGTATTGAGTCTCCCATTTCCATGACATTGAAATCGGCTGGAAATATTTAGTCATTTACTTTTATTAAGACATTTTCTACTAAACCATAAGGTTTGATAACAGTACTGTCAGCTAAGGTAAGATTAATATATTTATTAGTCAACAAACCTATTTTCAATGACTCGTATAGTTTAAGTGAAATAACATTTATTGATGCTCCAAGATCATATATAGCAAAATCTATAAAAGAAATCCTTATTATGATAGGAATTCCAAACATTCCTGGATTGGATAATTTCTTAAGTATTTTCTTTTTAATTAAAGCATATATTTTTTGTCATAAGTTTTCTTTAGATTCTTCTAAGATTCTTTCCTTTGATTCAGAGAATTCTTTCAAAACTTCATCATAATTAGAAAATCGCATAGTTGATTCCATCAATAGTTTATTGATTTCTATTTTCTTAAACACTTCAAAAATGTCTTTATTATTTTCTTCCTCTCTAACATTAACTAATTGTTGGGGAATAGTAGAATATTAACAAAAATCTTCATTCAAATTATCAGAAATCTTATCATTTAATTCAGAATTTTGTAAAGAATTTTCTTATGCTTCAACTATGACTAAATACCATAAATATTGCCTTCCAGAAAAAGGTGTATATTTCAATTGTTCAACTATCCATTCTCTAGTAGGAATGACATTAGCCATCATTTCTTATTCTTATTTTTATTCTTTTTTTTTTCTTCTTCTTCTTCAATTATCTTATGAATCTTCTTTTTATTACTCGTTTAAATGTGTTCCCAGTTATAAGTGTGTTTTTCTTATCATTGAATAAATCATTAACTTGTGCTTGATTAGTAGGAGCAACATTGGTTTAAGTAGGTGCTTTAGCTTGGTTACTATAATGAGTACTTAACCATTTAATTGTAAATTCATTTAATTTAACCGATTTTCAATTCATTAATATTAATATCAATCTTAATCTAATTTTGAGAAATTTGTGTAAAGTTTTGATGACTTTGACTCTATGCATGATTTGCTCTAAATTTGGGTTCATGGGTTGAGTATTTTGTCGAGGCTATTAATTAGGTTGTATCTGAGCTCTTAGTCTATAAGTATTATATTTCTAATTTTGAGGACCATAACTAAGATTTGCATTTGATCATTCAAAATAATAAGTAATATATTATATTGATTTCTTGGGGCACCAGAAAAATGATTCATCATTGCATTAACCGCTTCTGTATTTTCTTCGTGTAGAGTAGGACACGCATTCGTAGGATATGCAACGTCATTACAAAATCCACAAGCCTTAACTTGATTAAATCTATCATTAATCAACAACTTAACCATCGTAGATAATTCATCAATTTTATCCTCAGGCATATTATTTCTTTTATTACCTACTTCATAAAGTTTCTTTCTTTAGGATTCAACCTTTTCACTATATTATTTAGATTGTTTTGTCATTTTATTAATTGCTTCTTTTGCCAAAGTAGGTGTTATCTCAAATAAAGATCCATCACATACCGTGTCTAATAACCTTTTTTCAAAGTGATTGAGTCTTTTATAAAAAAATATTTTATTAAAGCTCTTTGAGTATATCCATGTTGTGCACATGAAGAAATTAGTCTTTGGAATCTATAAAGAATTCATTAAATTTTTCATCATCTTTCATCTTTGCACTGTGATTTGTTTTTTATAGGAACTAACTTTTCTAGCAGACATATATTCATCTAGGAAGCTTCTAACATTTGAGTCCACGTAGTATTGAATCTTGTGGGAGGTAAAACAACCAATTTTGTGCTTAACCGTTCAATGCAAATGGGAAAGCCCTTAAGTTTGATTTGTTACCTTCTTTCAGTTTAATCTCATTTACTTTATGTTGATACTCCCTTATAAATTTTTATGGGTCTTCATTGCCTTTACCATAAAAATTGGGTACGACACTAATAAATTAAGATCTAAGTTCAAATTCAAGAAATCCATCGTGGTATGCAATGCACTTAGGCTCATATGCTATAACATGTTGATTTGTTTGTCTAAAAATGAGTTCTCTATTATTGTTGTTATTGTCGATAACTCTATTATTATTAATAACGTTTTCATTAATATCATTAATATTATCGTTCATCTTATTAGCTAAAATCTCTCAAAGTTGTTGTCTTCAACTCCGATTAAAAGTTGTATATATATTTCATGATCAAATGGATGTAAAGATCCTGTTGAATTAATACAACGAAATGTGTAGACTATACAATGTTTAAATTCCTAAGAAATTATTTAAAAATCTTCGGCAACGGTGCCAAAAATAGACAAGTGTCGAGCGTGCACAATAGTTTCCCGTATTTTCCTATTATTTGTTATAGTGTTAAATGAGATATCATCTCCACATGGATTTTCCAAACCTCAAAGGAAAGTATTTTCTTCTTATTTTTATTAACTTAGTTAATCTAATTAAACATGAATGAAAATACTAAATAATTAAAATCTATTAATACTAACTTAATTAACCAAATTAACTAACTTAATCTAAATAATTCATTGCAAACTAAATTAAATAATATGCAAATTCAATATAAATTTAAATATCTTAAACAAGCACCTAAACAAACCCTAAACAATGTAATATACTTGGATTGCTTTCAAACACAAAGACATAACATCATTTCATACTATAGTTATAATCATAACACATGTAATATTGAAATCATTAAATCATAATTCATAATAGGTTGATAGCCTTTAACCAACCATCGATTTTCCTAAATTCAATAGAAATGTCATATTCTTATCATTGTAATTATACCTATTGGATAAAATGTAGCACCGTAGGAATATGATAGCATTACAATCAATGAAAATCATGCCTAATCTAAGCCAATATTAACTGAAGCCACATAAAAAATAACTTAGAAAATAATCACCTAGAACATTCACTCAAAAAAGCCCTATAGATTAATCTTAGTGACTACTATAATTGTATTCAGTCACTATAGACGTAGAATCAGAATCAAAATACCCATTACGTATTTGCAACTATGCATGCAATATTAATCTTTTTTAATTGTAATATGAAAAAATAAATTGTTAAATCCGTGATTGACGTCTATGAATATATTTAAAACATTAAGTTCGCGATTCCTTGATTATAACTATAAAGCAATCTAAAATATATACATGTACACAGTTTGTTTAGATTGATAGACTACTCACTCATGCTAAAAATAAACAATGTAAATATACAATTAAAAGATATAATGAATAAATCAAATACCTTAAAATAAATAAAAGCTACAATGTATATTAAAAAATGAACTAGAAATATAGAGTAGATAATAGAAATAATGTAGAGCAAAAAGAATAGAGTTATTTCGAAGCTATATGGCCTTTTTTTATAGTCTCCCGACGTATAGATATTCTAGATAAACTCAAATTCTACATATTAATAAAAAAAACCTGTAACTGACCTCAACAATTTTTTAGTGATTCCTAAGTTGTACACAAATCGCTGAGTAAATCAATATAAATGACTCTCAGTGCTCCACCGATTCAGCTAGAGATTTCTAGTTCATTCTCCAATTCGCTGACACTTTCTTGCTACTAATTTAGGTGGTGATTCCTAGTGTAATTGAAAATTGCTAGCTAATCGTTGAACTTCTTTTCCAGATGATTATTTGCTCTTCTTTATCTTTTCTTCCATTTCTTCATTTTCTTATTTAAATCGTGAATTCATAAAAACAAGAAAACATCAAGTGTAATATCATATATATATAATCAACCTAAATTACACTATAAAATGTGTATAATTATTGACTTGTCAAATACCCTCAAACTTAGTACTTTACTGTCCTAAGCAAAGGAATACTCTAAATCGTATTCTCTTTTCATTCTTTATAAACTTATTTCAATCTAATTCATCTAACTTTAAATATTATAAATTTTCAAATATAAGTGATTTTCAAATAAAAACATTTTACCCTACAAGAAAATGGAAGTTATGATAGAATAGAATAATTTAGACAAAATAAAATATCCTTTAATGATAACTTAACCACTCAATGTAACACCCTTTAGAACTTATAGTTCATTACTAAGATCAACACACAATATATGTTTTCTCAATCTATACTAGCAAGCATTAAGCTTATGATAACTAGAATAGAATAACAAAATACAAAAAACCACTAGATTAATCTTAATTTTCAAAAAATACTTTATAATAGTGCCACAATCAAAATCAATAGGAATTTTGCCAAGATACCAATGAATATATCACTCAAAACATGTTAGATTAAGAAATACTTCATTCAACTCTAGCTTCAAGTGCTTGAGTTAAATCTTTTCTTCTAAGAGTTTGTAAACATCCATCTTTTTCATCTCTCGTTTTCATTTATATGTCATTCTAATTATTTCGTTTTAATATATTTTTTTTGCTTTCGATTTTTTTGAGTCCCTGCTCCATTTCCTTTGGACATTCTCATATTTTTCCACTATAGATTCCCTGCTCCATTTCCATTGGAATATGTAGGACTCTTTCTATCTACTTATAAACACTTGTTAACACTTCTCACTATATATTAAAATTGAAGAAAATATTCTTTCTAACTCGTAGAAATTCAACAGTTTCCAACCCATTTCTTCTTTTAATTGTGGCATAATAATTATATATATACTATAAAAAAACTTAATTAATAGCTTTTGTATTAAAATTTTCTTAGAAATTTGTCTTGTTCATCTTGCACTATTATTTCGATCTTCTACAAATTATTATGACTAACACAAGGTATTCAATTTATTGTACATATCAACTAGTAAAGTTAATAAAAAAGAGTATAAAAATTGATTCCTTCTATCATAAGATTCACTTGGGTAATAAAAATATCACTTCCACTCAAGAATATATTCATTTTCACTATCATTCTAACTAAGAATAAGTTAAAATGAATTTATACTTACTCGAATGAGGAATAATTCCATCAACTTACTTGAATATTGTCTATCTTTTCGAATCATCTCTGACCTTTTCTTCTACCTTTCTTATCTTTTCCTTGCTTTTTTTGCTATCTTTGTCATATTTCATCTAAAACACTCCCAAACTCATTCTAAACCTTGTCTTCAAGGTTTAAAAAAGAAGTTCGATTTCCAATATAACAAACATACCATACGAAGTATAAAAAGAAGTGTTATAATCATACATCTGACAATCCATATATGAATAAAAGCAATTTAGAATTATGATAAGACAGAGTGCATAAAAATTTTTATGAATAAAAATCACTATTATATATCAAATGTATAAAATTTCACACTAAAACACTGAATAAAATTTATCACATAGTATATCACCACCATAAACACAAAGTATCATAATTAAGAACAACGTATATCACAGAGACCAGAGTTACATAGAAGAGCTCACATGATATCACTCAGAGATAGAGAAAATAAATAGAATACGAAAATCAATGTCGTCGTCTATATTTTGCGTTCGTCCTCCACTGGATCAATCCTCGGGGAATGGTAACTTACACAGTGTGTTCGTAAAGGTGGTATTCCTAACTTGACAGTATTTGAACATCAAGATTATTGCTAAGTGGTAATCTCTTCTATGTAGACGGTACATGAATCTTTATGCCTCCTCGACGTCTATTTCTCCTAGACATCTTATGCTCTATCCTACGGTTGCTCTTTGCTAAGGCTCTCTAGTTCCCAAACACCAATTCATGATTACGGAGAGTGGTCATCTAATTGCGAAAATAGCACCCATGAAGGCCAACTCGGACTCTTCCATGTATAATCCGTCATAATCCCTTGTAGGCTTGTAATGACCCGTTACCTTAAGTAGGTTATTACCATTAATCTGAGTTCTAATTAAGTTGAGTTAGGATCGTGGTTAAGCCCATCTTATCTTAATTAGCATGTGCGTGGATTCGTGTGTTGTTTAATGTTTGTATGGTTTGTATTATTTGTTATAAAAAATAATTAGAATATCTGGCCTATAAGTAAATAATTGACAAATTATGGGATGCCTAATATTTTGTGTGAATTGATGCACACGAGTCGTGGGGTAGCATGCACGCCCAAGTGAACTCGTTGGCGCATACAGCGAAATTATAAATGCATGAATTTATAGGTGTATACACACACACACATACACACATGCGCATTGATTTTCCTTGCGATGTGGTCACACTCATCTCGAAGCATGGATAATCCATCCAACATCCAACGTTTCACATATTCACCTCCTCGACTCTAACGTAACATGTATATAAAGATGAATCCAATGTATACTTTAATTTGACTTAAACTTTAGGATTCATTTATATATATAAATATTAGAAATAAATAAATAATAAATAATTGTTGGGCGCCTAGTGATACGTAGGATCGAGGGTGACATGCATGGGACGTTCAATAATGTGCACGCCCGACGATGGTCGTTGGTGCGCACGACAAATTTATATGCACGAAATACATAATTATCTATATATTTATATATATAAATGAATCATAAAGTTTAAATCAAATAAAATAATAAATTGGATTCACCTTGAGATACATGTACGCTTGAGTCGAGAAGTGAATATGTGGAACGCTGGATGTTGGATGGATTATCCATCCCTCGAGATGCATGCAACCACATCGCAAGGAAAATCAATGTGCATGTGTATGCAAGTGTCAAAATGATGTCACTTTGAGGAATGCGACTTTGGATTCTATCCATTGGATCATTCTTGAGATTTGTGCGTGTGGATCTCGGGAAATCTTTATATTTGATTATAAATTGATTAAGAGGTGATGGGTTTGGTAATAGCCAAATAGATTGACCTCGAGATACACAACACATATCTTAAGAAAGGTCTAAATATAAAATAAAAATGTGAAACCATTTGATTTGTCTCGAGATTCATGCAACACGAATCTTGAAGAAATCTAATATTTATCCCCACTAGAACCACCTCGTTCATTTGAACGAGAGAGAAATTGAGAGTTCAAGACTGAGGGTGATAAGAAAGGGAAATTGAGAAAAAAGAGAGATAGAGATCGACGATGGAGATGATCAACGTGAGATTATTGTTGTCTCGTTGAGTTGTTGTTGTTGCTGTCGTGGCTGTTGTTGTTGTTTGTTGTTGCTAATCGAGATATAGGAGAAGGGCGTTCCGACGAATTGCAAGAACAGTCCGTCTGAGGAGGGAGACAACGTAGAGGTCATCTCAACCCCAGTTCAATTGAAAATTACAAAAAGAGAAGAACATAATTATCTATTATGTTGAAGAAGAACAAAAGGGTTGGCCCTTGAACCGGGTCGGTTCAGCTCGGTTCAAGCAAAAGTTCAAGTCTAACCCTTTTCTTAAATAAAAATAGAGAAAAAAACTAGAAAAAATGGAGAAAGATTTCCAAAAAAATAAGAAAAAATATCAAAAAACAATATTTTGAAAAAATAAATAGAAATTGATGAATTTATATAAAAATTAAGAATTTGGGTATGAGTGAGATTTTATATTGGGGTTTTTCCTCAAAAAATGTGAAATGGTAAGACTGACTTAAAAGGTGACAAATTGGTTTGTGATTCGATTACGACCATTTTAGGGGTTCTAATTAATGAGTATTAGACCAAAATTAATGATAATTGGTGTATTTTAAGTTTTTGGTTGACGGGGAAAGGTGTGTGGATCTGGATAATCATGTAAGTCAGTATAAAGTTAGGAAAGCTTGGCACAGGTAAGTGGATTCTTTTCAATTATGCAGCTTATTAGTTCATATAACATTATGAATTTAGAATGGGGCAATGTATTGTGACTTGAACTAATTTTTATGTTAAATTATCAGAAAGAGGTACGACGGGCTAATTGGACTTGAGTGATGATGGTAGTGTTAGCTCATTAACAGCACTTTCCATTCAGAAACCTTGAGATACTCGATTATTTCTCTCCTATTTGAATTGGTGGCTATGCTACACCCGGAGGCACAACACACAAATCATACGTCAGCCAACGTGTGAGTTTGTGTAGACCGTAATTTAGGGTAATGGGAGTTTACAACTCAATTTTGAAATAAAAATACAAGTCACGAGTACAGATGCAATTAACCAATAAAATTTCATTTAGTTATCTATTGTTATATATTTTTTAATGCCTAAGTATATATTCTTTGGATTTATATTGATATTTATTTATTTATTGATATTAGTTGATAATTGATACGTTTATGAGTATCATTTACTGAGCAAGTTGGAGTGTTCATTCCCTAAATAATATTTATGGTTATCGACGTATGCTTCGATGTAGGAACGAAGAAGATTAGGAGTTTATAGTCTTCTCTATAGTGAATTGATTTCCTTACTGTTTTATACATTACATTGAATTACTATTTTGTAATAATCAAGGATGGGATATGATTTTATGACCGAGGTTTATGCCAGTTTTTGTATATTATACGTTTTATCGAGAAAGTTTTAATTTTTCTATGTTCTCAATTATTTATTCAATGTAAGATATACTATATTGTGATTATAAGGTCTGAAGGGTGACTGCTCTATTTGAGTCTGACTGGTGTGTCGGAGCTTAATTAGGGTTTTAGCCCGAGTATCACCCTAATTGAGATAGGGGATTCTACAAGGCTGCTCACGTTCAAATTATTTCTAGCTTCTGAAATTTCCTCTAGAACTCTCCTCTTATCATATCTGATTTTCCTTCTCTGCTCAATTTATCTTCTAGCTATCTCAACTCTTTCTCTCTCATCCTTTGAGTCTTCATAACCATTCACTATTATATATCTCTCTATAACCTCATCAATGATGGTATTCTCCGATAAAACATCCATGTCAAGCCTTGCCATCTTTACCTGATTCGCTCTACAAAAGGCCATAATCATCAAATAAAAAGGTAGTCCATCGTTCTTTTTAGTGGTGATGACACTCCTAATTGGTTCATAAATAATCTTGCCAATATCCAAGTATCTTAATACCATGACGATGTGGCAAATTAGGGTGGCCTTATAGTTCACTATCTCATAATACCGGAGGCTCGGCTGTAAGATAGCATTGATGAAATAACACCAAGCTTTTGTGATTTTCTTAAAAATATTTGGTAGTTATGTATTTGGGGTATCCCAAGTATGCATTGGCATAAAACTCTGTAACGACCCCTTTTTTAAAATAGGGCACCGCCCGACCTAATCCTGTAGTAAGCCATAATCTTAGACATGTAAGACTTAACTATGTATTAGTCAAACTTTTTGGTCTATTGTCACTATTACGTGTTCAGGATAAATATGTCTCAATTCATTGTTATTATAAATTTTAGAGTTAATTAAAATTGTTTACAATTAATAATACCCAGCGAAAGTTTTAACAGTTATGCGGAAGCAATAATTAAAAACCTTAAGCGTATTGGACTAAGTGGTTAGTCACTTTTCCTTCGCCTGGGGTTTTGATGGAAACAAACAAAGTGAAAGTATACTAATAAGTTTATCAAGTGTGTTTTCGTTAGTCAACGTTTGTAGAACATCACAGATCAAGTGTTCAAGCCATACAAGTTCAAAATTTGGTCCACATAAGGAAACGAAGATGAAAGATCACATTACATGTTGTAACATTGATGTAAGGTATACAGGTTCATTTACGCAAGCCTAATGCATTAGTTCATGCATATCATGTTTTTCAAATCGCTTTTCAATTCTTAAGTGATCATTTGGAGTTTTAAATGAAACCCACCACTTGAATTGGTCTTATAAGCTCAAACTATGTGAAACCATATTTTTATATTCAAATCGTACTTCAAAAATCATTATGGAAGTTTTTGAAAATGAAAAACTTGTTTTTTGAAAAGAAAAACTATGTATTTACAGAAAATCCCCTATGTAAGTCATGAAACCAGGATTTTCCATTTTGGGATTTGTAAGAACACCCGGACCATATAAATAGGTTCTATGACCCTTAAGAAACATGTATAACATGTTATAAGAGGTTTGGTAGGGTCCCGAATGCGATAAAGGGTCGTTAACTCTAGGGCCAAAAATATTTATTTTGAGGCCCCTAATAGTTAGCACGCTAATAGTAATATTAGCGTACTAATTTCATAGCTAGCGCACTAATGTTCAAAATTCGCGCACTAACTTAGAGGATTAGCGCGCTAGGTCCTAATATTAGTGTGCTAATTACCTTTTTGACAGCTTTTTTATAAAGCTGGAAATCACCCTTTAATTTGAATAGATGATCAAATATGAGCCCTTAGATCTCTAGAATGGTCAAAAATTGTTAAAAAGGAATATAGAACATTCTCAAACCACCAAGAACATTACATTGTCTTGTCAAGCTAGAAAATCAAAGAGTGCTCATTATTTTCAAAGAAAAAACTTAGATTTTTATGTGCTATCACTTTTAATCTTTCGAGGCAATTGAATCACTCTTGAAACCAACGTTATTGAGGCATTATAAAGCTTACAACATCCACTCCAGAACTGATTTTCAAATCCCACTCTTGGGGTTGTAAGAAAGTTCGATTTCCTAGCTTTTCTTGTGCTTAAATTTTATATTTTTATGTGCTTGACTTGTGGAAATCATTTGTTGTGTTATTGAACACATTTGTCTTGGGTTTTACTCTTAAACTTGATCTACTAAACCCTAAGATTGGTTTGGACAAGAGTTTGCACTTAAACTTGAATTTTATCAAACTTCTTGTTCTTTGGATTTGAAATCGGATTTGTTTTAAATCAATTTGTTTAAAACGGTTTCATATTTGAGATTTGCACAAAATCAGTGACATACTTGGATTTCTCATTTGTTCTCATACTTGCATGCATAAGAGTGGTTAGGCTCTAAGAGGTTTGCTTGTATTTTATTTGGTGTCGTTTTACTTTGTAAAGTGAATTTGATTATTTTCATCTATTCTTTATAAGTGGCTGATTGTAAGACTTAGTGGGATCTAAGTCGAAGGGAGACCTAGTTGAGGCTAGGCATAAACCCTAGTTGTGGCTAGGTAGGAAGTCATAATTGGTGATTAGGCATTATAGGCTTGTATACTTAGGTTGTAACACTTGTTGGTAATATAAGTTGGGGTTTGAAAATCCTAACTGGGGAGGTTAAGTAGTGGATGTAGATAATTGGATTGAACCACTATAAATCGTGTCTTTTTCCATCTCTTATATCTCCTTCATCTTGCATTGCATTCATACTTGCGCTTTAGTAAGCATGTAACATCATTATTGTTGAATTATTTTAAAAAGACAATAACTTCTCGATACACCCAATTCACCCCCTCTTGGGTATGGTTTCAAAGTGTTGGAACCATGAAATAACATCACATGCATATAAACATCAAAAGATGAAAAATAGTGTGATAGTAATGTCTCAAGTTGGTACATCCCAAAATGTATAGAAATGACATAAAATGGATAATACATCAAAATATCGAGACCTATAAGATAGGAAATAGAAAATTGTTGAATGATAAGAGATAGTCACCAATCTTCTCCTTGCCCAGCCTACTGCTCGATGGATCTGCACCCACCATCATAAAAAGGACGGTGAGTATAATATGTGATAAAGTAATTCCTAGAGATTTTTATGTACATTTCTAAACATAATTGACTAGTATTTAAAAGTATAAATATAGCAAATAAGTGCTGAAATGGAAATATGCTAGAAAATACCACAATTAAAAAAATGAGACTAACACAGGTTAAGTAGTAATGATCTAGGTCTGGTTGGTCATGAGTCCTATCAAATAGGCCTTTATTACACTATCTTAGAGTGGAGCTGTGCTCTACACCTTTATCGAAGGCTGGAACTCAGCTCTACGCTTCTATAATGACTCATTTATTTATTTTCGCTGACTACCCTGAGTCCCATAACCTACGTGACGCGTAAGTATAATGGTAAGTGCCTATAACCTCGATAGTCTAGTGACCCCTTATGGCGCACATCCCATATCGTACAATGGATCTTAGATTCTATTACTACTTTATAGTATCAAGAAAGACTCACTTTAAAAATCTCTAGACAAGACAATATACTTCAAAGGCAACATTCATAAAATACAAGTCCATATATATACTCCAATTTCATTACTATAGTGGAATAGCATGCTATTCTCGATCATACTTTCATCAAGACAGTAATGAAGGCATAAAACACGAGAATAAAGTCAATGATTCCATAAGTAAATGATATCATGATAACAACACCCATATAATAAGTAAAATATGAAACAAAATCATGATATTAGAATACAAGACATTTCATAGTCAAATAGACTGTTAAAAAGAGCATGATTGGAATGAGATTTAAACAAGAACCTCGACAAGATTACTTACAAGCGACGCAATGTATTTCCTAGCTTAACCAACCTCTTGACACCCTAAAACATGTACGCGGACTCTCGAGACTCTTCCCTAGGCTCATGGTATAATTTTGTATGTATTAGAGTGTGTTTTGGCCATTAGTTAGGGTTTTATGCTAGGCTAGATATGTTAAGTGTATTTTGAGAAAATGCAAATTTTTGTGCTTTTAGAGGACCTAGCATGCTAGGTAGTTTATTTAGCGTGCTAGGAAGTCTCTAGCATGTTATGTGCGCTGGAACCCAAAACTCTGCCACCAAAATTCTGGGTTTTCTCTCGGGAATGGCCGCTTCAAAGATCCAGATCCCCATCCTATGCCACAAAAGATCCGTAACAACCTCCTCCATCAAACATATGCTAGACACTTCATATAATTCATCAAATTCATTAAGTTAAACATGCTTTTGTTGAAAAAGTCAAGAACACTAAATTTTTTGTAAAATTCATAACTTTTTGATTTCAAAACCAATTCTCAAACTTCTATAGAGATGGATTATTAGAACGAAACGAGAAATCCAAATCCACTATTAGTTTTCAAAGATAAACTCATTTTGAAATCAAGAATTTAGATTTACAGTTGGGTGCATAAAACCTAAAAGTTGCTCAACTTTGTAAAATCCAAAAATTGAGACTTGGATTCAAATCAATGCTTCAATTTGATTATTAACAACATCACAATTGATTTAATAATAGTTATTTATAGAAACCCCTTTGATTTTATGCCTAAAACTCATAAAATTGAAAGCATAGATGGGTACATATATTACCTAGAGTTGTATGTTGTTTTTTGCACTCGTGTTCTCTTTTTGATGATGAAATTCCCTTCTTAAACACCCCAATTCCATCAACTAACACCTTCAAATTTCCTTTCCTTATGAATATAGATGGTTTGGATGGGCATCCACAACACTTGTATATATAACTAGATAAAGTTTAACTATAACCCTTGTTCTTAATGTGTACACCTATCTCGAGGCAAATCTAATGGTTCACCTCTTATTTTAAATCCACTAACTCTTCTTTAACTCACATTTGCTAAATTTATTATAAATCAACTAACTTAGGCTATTGTTTTATTTTACTAACTTAGACTAGATTTATTATAAATCAACTATAGCCACATCAGATTTAACTAATTAAGCCACATTAACTTAATGGTAGCTTACCATATCACTCTCTACTAGGTCCCACGACTACACGCATCTAGAGGCATGTTTTCGCTAACGTATCAACATATATAAAATAACAAGTAGAGGTCACTTAATAGTCTATACATATACGTTACACTAGGAAATCATCACACAAATATAAAATATACCTCAGCCACATACCTCGATTAGTGTGCATATCACGATGTGGATCCCACGTCACGGGTCGGTGATCCTGATTAAGGATTAAACACTATTAAAAATTTTGGGCCGTGAAAAACTCTCTTACCAAAATATTGTAACCCATACGTCCTGTAAGTCTAGTTGGTTATAGTCCCTAGTCAACAGTCCATAGTTTCTGGTCTCAAGATATCTAGGATCCTAGGCCTATACTTCAATTCATTTTTCATATTAAATCCCCTATCCGGGGTCAACATCCTATACTTCACTATATCATTCCTAAATTTTTTATAGGCCTTCTCATTAACAAAGTTCTCCTTCCTAAGAACGTAATTTCTTTCCCCTGTCACTATCTCTTGTTCGACTTCCTCTATGTTCTACTCACCTTCCACATAATTATCCTCAGTATTAAAACTAAATAAAGAAAGTTTAGCATATTATATTTGTGGTATAATCCTAAGTGCGTTAAAAGAAATTAATGTGGGTTGGATTTGGGAAACATTGGGTTTTGTTTTTGTCTTCTCTACTAACTTTCTATTCCCCTTTTCCACTATTGAACCCTTATACTTTCCATATCCGTTCATTTGGGTTAGTATAAGTAAAAGAATGAACCTTCTTGAAAGTGATTCTTTTAAGTATAGAACTTACAACTCTTCTCTAGAACACTCCTCCAAGCTCCAATTCGAACTCCCTTACTAAAGCCCTAGGTGGCTCTACACTCTCAAAACTCATCAAATTTTTAGGTTGAATGTGTGAGGACTGAGGTAGGAATCACTTAAATACACTAAAACTAGGCTTTGGAAGGTTCAATCTGGTCGAGATTTGGTCTCTTGATCAAAAGGTTGCAGTGGTCTATGAGTGTGAATGGTTAAAATGTAGCAATTTGGGGTTTCTATTTTTAAAAACACGAATTCATTCTTAGCGAATCAAGGTTTCGGTCGAATAGCTGAGAAATCGTTGATAAAATAACGTAAAATGAGCCTTAGTAGCTTAGCAATTTGTCCAACAAATCTCAATTATAAGCTCGAATCGATGAGGAAACGCCAACTTCAAATTACATTGAAAACTCTGCATACTGCTGTCGATTTCCTCATCAATTTCCAGTACAAACTAGAATCATTAGGAAATCGCCAACCTATTTTTACTAATTTTCCAATTAAATTGATTTTCCCAACTAATTATGACATATATATATATATATATATATATATATTCAATAAGGGTAGAATTATTCAAAATTCTCGAGAACTTAACTATGATATATGTTAAATGCTAATTTCATTATTACAAATAACTAATTAACATAAAACTAATGCATAACATAATGCGAAAATAAATCGGCACCATAAACCCCCTTACATGAAACTAATCCAGAATTAAATTCCTAAAATATCCCCATTATAAGAGTCAAAAAGAGAAAGTATAAAAACAACTAAATTATCATAATACTAAAACTAGAAATAAAGATAGAGTATTGCTTGTGTAACAACCCAAATTAATTAAACTAGGATTAATGTTAATCTCGAGGATTAACGGTAGTAATTAAGGCGTTACGTGGATAACTCAGTTGACTCGGACAAGAGAATTGATGGAATATATTTTGTGAATGATGGTTAGGTATATATGGTGTTTAAAATCATTAGTAGTGTATTGCACCGTATGTGTATATGTTGCTATCTGGCGAGTTGGTGTGACTAGTGTTCACCTCGAAAGGCGTGTTAATGTGGGTCTCAGGTAGACGAATTACGAGTACACTAGGAAACTCAATTAATTCACATTAAGATGACTAGTAAATCAATTGAAAATGGTAATGTAACCAAAGGCTAAGTTGATTAAATTAAAACAATAGGCTATGACGTACCCCGAAATATGTGTAGAGATGTAGGGCATCGAGTGTTGGGTAGTCGAGGGTTAGTGGGATCACAAAATTTATCAATTTGGTGAATAAAAACACTAACCATATGTATTATAATGGGCCTAAGCTAATGTAATTAAATCAAATAAATTAAGGCATTTAGTTTGGTTAATAAATTGGAATCATAGGATTTTCCTATAGATTTGCATTGACTTATCTAGGAACCATGTGAGAAACCAATTAGTGTCACTTGGATTGGGTTAGTGGGAGTTAGTAGGCTACATGTCAAGGTGTGGATCATTAGATGAGCTTCTAGATATGTAAATGCATCGAGATCAATGGCTAAAAAACACTCTCACCTTAATATATAAAGGATACTTGATCAACACATGGAATCAAAACCATTTTCATTTACAAATCTTGGAGAAGAAGGAAGTTGTTAGAGAGAAAAAAATAGAGGGTTTAGTGGCTGAAATTTTGAGACCTAGGAGGATTTAAACCAAATTGATGATGAGTTCAAGCTAGCAAAGACATTTATAAGGTATAAATTTCATGCCTTCCTTTAATTCCAATTTCATTAAAATGCATGTTAAAAACCCTTAATTATATCAATATAAATGGTCATTATAGTTGTCTTGGGTTGATTGAGAGTAATTGAGGCCAAATAGGTTCATGGTGAGCAAGAATTTCATGATTCAGATCGAGATTTGATGTTTAGATTATGGTCCTTTTTGTGCATATTTTGTTGTTGGAGAAAATGATGAACAATGTTGTACCCACAAAGATGTTTGTACTTACAGAGAGGTCTGTACCTATAAGGCGTATGGACTCATAGAAATTCTTATACCCACAGGGATGTCTGTACCCACAAAGACCTCTGTACTTACAAGGAGATTTGTACCCACTAGGACGTTTGTACCCACGAGGACGTCTATACCAATGGGGATGTTTGAAACCACAAGAATTGTGATTATAGTCTTATTTTAGTTATGTAATAAAATGGATATTTAAACAACAAAATTTTATCAAATCAACACCAGGGACTTAGGAGTCAATAGGCGGGTGTTAGGAATGAGGTCGTCGTCAGTTTAGGAGCTTCGCAAGCAAGGTTTTGAAAAACATTTGAGGTACGTAAACCCATTGGAATACCTCACAAAAATTATGGTTAGTTTTATCGATATCAGATTACATGTGTGACTATTAACGGACACACCTAGGGTTTTCTACTCCTATTTCGGTTTGCGTATATATTGGGTGTGGCTAAATCGCTTGCACGAGTTACTTGTGATAGTACTCATGTTGATGGCAGTAGGATATACTTGTGACCGTTGGGAGGGATTAGGGTGGTCCTGACGTGTAACAGCGTCGGGAAGGGACTACACCATTTACTGAAGTTGAGATTTAGTTAGTGTAAGCCTGTAAGTATATACATGGTTCTTATTCAATTTTATCGATTACCGGCTGGTTTGGGTTAGGGTTTTCTCGTGATTATACGGTTTTTTATTTAATCTTGTTTTATTTCCGAGCACGTTTAATTAGTATATGTTGTTTATTTATTTCACGCTACTGATTTTGCTTATCGTGTGCTACTTACATTCATGTGAATATGACGTACTATTATCAGGTGTTATATTCACATGTCTCGTAGATTTTTAGTTTTATTTCATGAATATTATGTTGACTTCTTTTGGGATTTTACTCACTGGACTGGTCACTGTATTTTTTGGGTGGCCGAGTGTAAATCCTTCGACGAGTAAGGGCAAAGGCAAGGAGGTACTGGGCGACTACCTCTGAGATTGTGGAGCTAGCTCGTGTGTGACTACAATATGTACGTATTTATATTTTTGTCGGGTTTTAAGGAGTGTAGAACATTAATTACATGTATATGAAACCTTTGTTATACTTATCTCGCCTTAATATGTACACGTATCTTTTGTCGGGTTTTCCACTACTTATGATTATTAAATGTTGTATAATCTACTCGTTTAAGACTTCAGCTATAAAATTTCATTATAACTTGATAAATCGATTAACTGGCTAATGAAATTATTAATATTTATATGGAGATTAATTAGCTAAGTTAGGGTTAAATGGAAAAGTGCAAGCAACCAGTTAGGTCACGGGGCGTCAAGGATAAGAAGGCCATGATGTGGTAGGGCTTGGTGATGTAAAATGCAATATGGCCGGTCCGATGGGGGCCTCAAAATTGTGGATGTCACAGGATGCCTTCCATAAAGTGCATTTGTTTACTATTGTTGGCTCGACTGAACCACACAATTCTAAACTAGTTCTACAAACTTAAGTGTAGGATTGCCTACTCTTGTGCCATTTCAGAAAGTGATTGCTCGACCATGCACTAGAAAAGTAATTATCTTGTTTAGAGTATCCATGATAGCTTGCGAAGTGGCTAAGAAAGGTTGTCTTAAAATTAATAGAGGACATTCGTTGATAAAGTGTGGCATAACCAAAAAGTATGTGGGAATAATGTACTTGTTGATCTAAACTAGTACATTAGTAACCATTTGGTAAATTAACTTTTTTGGAAGCAAGTACATCTAATTTCAGTTTAGTGTGAAGTAAAAAATGAATTGGCATGTAGTTTGCTCTAGAACCCGTAACACAAATAGCTTTAAAATACCAAGCCCATTTGACATTTATGTTTATACGTATATATCTCTAGGATCATTGAGCTTGCTAATTGATTGATTCTTCCATTTTCTTCTTCTTATTATTCGTAGATTTAAATTCCTCTATATTATTGTTCTCAACATTGTTCAGTTGCTTAACCCTAAATTTTTTAGGTCATTGCCTTTTGATTTGAAGTACCTTCAACTTGCTTATTCTTGGTCATAACGTTTTCATCTTCCATTGTTCCTGCATTAATATCATATACTTTAGCTTTATGATGATTTAATTCTAAAGATTCATTATCAAATTCATCAAAATTCCCATAGATATCTTCATCATTGAAATGGAAAGTGACAATCTTATTTTCAAATTCTATAGATATTGTTCTTTCAAAGATATCTAACTTTGTTTTAGCTGTTTTAAGATATGGTCTTCCTAAAAGTATAGGGTGAGACTTAGATGATATTAAGTGTCCCATTTCCATGAAATAGAAGTCAGCTGAAAATATTAAGTCATTTATTTTTTCTAAGCATATTGTAATAAACCATAAGGTTTGATAACGGTGTTGTTAGCTAAAGTAAGATTAATAGGTGTATTAGTTAATGAATCCATTTCCAAAGACTTGTATAGTTCAAGTGACATAACATTTATTGATGCTCTAAGATCACACATAACAAAATCTATAAAAGAAGTCCCTATTGTAATATGAATTTCAAACATTCCTTGATCAGAATATTTCTCTGGTATTTTCTTTTTAATTAAAGTAGGCACTTTTTGCCCTAAGTTTTCTTTATATTCTTCTAAATTTTTTTCCTTTGATTTAGAGAATTCCTTAAAAACTTCATCATAATTAGAAAATTGCATAATTGATTCTATCAATGGTTTATTAATTTTTTTTTCCTAAACACTTCAAGAATTTCTTCATTATTTCTTTCCGCCCTAGCTTAGCTAATCATTGTGGAATGGTAGAATATGAAAACATATCTTCATTCAAATTATCAAAAATCTTATCATTTAATTCAGACTTTTTAAGGATTTTTCATATACTTCAACTCTGGCTAAATACCATGGATATATAGCCTTACATGAAAAAGGTGTATATATCAATTGTTTAACCATTCATTTTTTTCGTAGGAATGACATTAGCCATCATTTCTTCTTCTTATTCTTCTTCTTATTCAATAATCTTATGAATCTTCTTTTATTACAATGTTTAAGTGTTTTCCCAGTTATAGGTATGTCTTTCTTATCATTGAATAAAACATTAACATGTGCTTAATAGGAGTAACATTGGCTTGAGTAGGTGCTTTAACTTGACTACTCTATTGAGTACTTAACATATTTAACTGTAAATTCATTTGACTTAACTGATTTTTCAGTTCATTAATAGTAGTATCAATCTTAATTAGATTTTGAGAAATATGTGTAAATTTTTAATAACTTTGACTCATAAAGTTATATCTGATTTACTTTAAATTTGGATTCATAGGTTGAGTATTTTGTTGAGGCTGCTAATTAGGTGCAGGTTGTATCTGAGCACTTGGTCTATAAGTATTATAATTCTAATTTTGAGGACCATAACTAAGATTTGGGTTTGGTCTTTTGGGATAATAAGTATTATTATTATATTGATTTCTTGGGGGACAAAAACTTGATTCATCATTGCATTAACCTCCTCAGTATTTTTCATGTAGAGTAGGACGCGCATCCATTGGATGTGTAACCTCATTACAGAATCCACAAGCCTTAACTTGATTAGATCTATCATTAATTAATAGTATAACCATCTTAGATAATTCATCAATTTTATCCTCAAACATATTAGTTCTTTTCTTATCCACTTCATTCAGTTTTTTCTTAAGGATTTAACCTTTTCACCGTATTGTTTAGATTGTTTTGCCATTTTGTTAATTGCTACTTTCGCCAAAGTAGGTGTTATCTTAAATAAAGACCCAACACATAATATTTCTAATAACATTTGTTCAAAGTGACTGAGTTCTTCATAAAAATATTCTAGTAAAGCTCTTTGAGTATATCCATGTTGTGGACAAGAATAAATTAGTATTTCAAATCTATCACATAAATTCATTTAAATCTTCATCTTCTTTAATCTTTGCAACTGTGATTTGCTTTCTATAGGAACTAATTTTTCTAGCAGGCATATATTTATCTTGGAAAGCTTCTAAAACTTGAGGCCATGTAGTTATTGAATCTTGTGGGAGGTAGAACAACTAATCTCGTGCTTGATTTTTTAATGTAAAAAGGAAAGCCTTAAGTTTGACTTGTTCTAAACTACATTCTTTCGGTTTCATCCCATTAACTTTATGTTTATACTTCTTGTGAGTTTTTATGGCTCTTCATTGTCTTTACCATAGAAGTTAGGTAACACATTAATAAATCTAGATCTAAGTTCAAATCTTGAAAATCCATCGTGGTATGCCATGCGTATAGGCTCATTTGCTGTAACATTTTGATTTGCTTGTCTAAAAGTGAGATCTCTATTATTGTTATTGTTATTGAAAACTCTATTATTATTATTAATGAATTTTTCATTAGTATCATTATTGTTATATTCTATCCTAATTGCTCAATTTTCGCTATGTTGTTGTTGTTGTTGTTGTTGTTGTTGTCTTAAACTTCGATTAAAAGTTCTATCTATTTCAAGATCAAACGGTTGTAAAGATCCTGTTGAATTAATACGATGAAGTGTGTAGACCATAAAACGTCTAAAATCCTTATAAATTATTTAAAAATCGCCGGTAACAGTGCCAAAAATTGACACATGTTGAGCGTTCACAATAGTTTTCCACATTTTTCTATTATTTGTAGTAGTGGTAAATGTGATATCGTCTCCACGTAAATTTTTCAAATCTCAAAGGAAAGTATTTTTCTCTTGTTTTTATTAACTTATTTAATCTACTTAAATGATAATTATAATACTAAATAACTAAAAGCTATAAATACTAACTTAATTAATCAAATTAACTAACTTAATCTAAACAATTCAATGAAAACTAAATTAAACAATACTCAAATTCAATATAAAATATAAATATCCTAAACAATTATCTAAACAAACCCCCACTAAAAAAATGTAACATACTTGAATTGCTTTCAAACACTAGAACATAATATCGCTTCATACTATAGTTATAATCATAACACATGAAATCTTAAAATCATTAAATCCTAATTAATAATAGGTTGATAGCTTTTAGCCAACCACTGATTTTCCTAAATTCAATGAAAATGCCACATTCTTATCATTGTAAATCTACCCATTGGACAAAATACAATACCGTATAAATATGATAGCATTACACTCAATGAAAATCATTCATTATCTAAGCCAATATTAACCAAAGCCATATAATAAATAACTTAGAACACAATTACCTACAACATCCACTTGAAAAAAGCCCTATCGATCAATCCTAGTTACTACTTCTATAATTGTTGTCAGTAACTATGGAAATAGAATCAAAATCAAAATACCGCATTACACATTTGCAACTATGCATGCAATATTTATTTTCTTTAATTGTAATGCGCAAAACAACTTGTTAAATATGTGATTGACGTGTATGAATAGATTTAAAGCATTAAATTCATGATTCCTTAACTATAACTATATAGCAATCTAGATTATATACATGTATAGGGTTTATTAAGATTGATAGACTACTCGCTAATATTAGAAATAAATAACGACAACATAGCCTTAGTCCCAACTTAATTGGGGTCGGCTACATGGATCAAACTTTTTCATTGTGCTCGATTAAGTGTAATTGATGGAGAGCTTTCCAGACCATTCAAATCCCTCTTAATTAATACTTCCCATGTTAATTTTGGTCTACCCCTATCTCATCGAACTTCTACAATTTTTATTGAGTCAAGTTTTCTAGTGGGGTTATTTGTAGGCTATTTTTCAGGTAACCAAACCACCAAAACCGCCCTACTCTAATATTTGTATCAATTGGTGCTATTAATACTTGTCTTTGAATTTCTATATTTCTTATTATATTTTCACAAGTTTTACTACACATCCACCTAAGCATCCTTATTTTTGCTACATTCATTTTATGTAATTGTTGTTGCTTTACTACCCAACATTCACTTCCATAGAGTATAGCTGGTCTAATTGCGGTCCTATGAATTTTTCCTTTTAATTTAGTAAGAACATTCCAATCACAAATCACTCTTGTTTCACTTTGCCATTTCTTCCATCCAGCTTGAATTCTATGTGTGACATCATTCTCAATATTACCATCATTTTGTATGATTAATCCTAGGTATCTGAAGTGATTCACCTTAAGAAATTATATTTTCCCTAATTTTACCACTCTCTCATCTCGATGTCTAGTGTTTCTGAACTCACAGTGCATGTATTCAGTCTTCATCCTACTCAACATAAAGCCTTTAAATTTTAATGTATTTCGCCAGAGTTCTAATTTCCTATTCACTCCATCTTTTGTTTCATCCACTAAGACATAAAATAAATAAAAAAAAGAGTGCAAAAAGAAGAGAGATTTATTTCAAAGCTCTCTGGCCTTTTTTATAGTATCCATAAGTATACATATCCTAGATAAACTTAAATTCTTTTTATTAATCTAAAAAACCCATAACTGACCTGAACGATTTGTCAGTAATTCCTAAGTTGTATACAAATCGCAGAGTGAATCACTAAAAATGGCTCTTAGTGCTCCTTCAATTCAGCTGATGATTTCTAGTTCATCCTCCAATTCGTTGTGCATTAAGGTGGAAATTCCTAGTGTAATTCCAAATCTTTGGCTAATTGCTTGACTTCTTTTCCAGTTGACTGTTTTGCACTTCTTTCTCTTTTCTTCCATTTATTTATTTTTCTATTTAAATCCTAAAATCACAAAATCTAGAGAATGCCAAGTGTAATAATATATATATATATAATTAACCTAAACTATACTATAAAATGTGTCTAATTATTGACTTGTCGCCATACCTTGATAGTTTAAGATTTTCAAACAAAGGATTTCAATTTTACTTATTTCATCATGGTTGTGTATTTCTATTGTAGGAGGATGTAGATGAAGAAGTAAGAATAGTGAGCAAGATAAAAGGAATAGGGTAGTTAAGAAAAACCTAAGCGGAAGTATGCATGCCACCTAATGAATATTATACCTACTGGGATTAGTATTAGAGAACCTAGACCTGGGAGGGTTGAGCTTCGAGGAAAATCTCCATTGTCATTTTATGAGAAAGAATATTTTGAGAATCCATACCCTAGTCATTTATTACCTTACGAACTTTCATTATTTGAGAGACCTAGAGTCCAGAGGAGGTATTATAGTGATAAAGGGTAATAGTTCTTGAAATAAGGTTCAATATTTAAAATGTGAGCAAGTATGAGGATAACATTGTGAGCATCATCTGAGATAGAGGATGGGAGCAGCTTCAAAGAGACTATGCAGGTAGAAGAGAAAGATGATGTTTGGAAATTATGCGATAATTTTACGCAAATAGGCATGTTAGTAAAGAATGGGATAAAGTAGCAGTGCAAGGGAAGAAAATTGATATTTTGCATGCGAGATTGAATAGATTTTTCGGTCGACTATAAAATAAATAGAGGACAGAGGAAGATTACTCAAATGTCATTTATGTTAATAAGGAATCCTCTTCTTACGAGATGATCCAAGACGCATTGGAGATAGCTTAGGGAAAAGGATTTGTGCTTGATAGTGAAGGACGCCCAAAAATTATTTAAACCACATATTTTAGGAAAATTATGAAAATATGGAGTTACGTTAAAGATACATATTTTTATTCAGCCAAATAACAAATTGAAGTGAATAATCTTAAAGCTGCTTTACTTTACTATATAGTGATGAAAAAATGTAATATCGATGTTGGAAATATTAAACATGATTTTATGAAGTTTACAATGAAGACTATGAAGAACGAAGGACTACCATTCCCAATTTTGATCACTCAATTGTGTAGGCAAGCAATGGTGAGTTTCGATAGTAAGTTCGATGTATTACCAGAGTAAACAATAAATGATGTAGAAGTACAAATAATGAAGAAAGTGGTAGGATACAATGACTTGGAGGATGAATGAGAATCATTTTATACAATAAATATGAGATAAGCAAGAAGGCAGAGAAGTAAAGAAAATAGAAGGAAGATAAAAAAGGTGCACAGAAAGCGGATAGATTGATGGCTTGAGTGAATGTGCCAAGTGTTGATACGAGTTTAGTACCATCTTCGTCACAACCTTGGACGACTGAATTTTATTTGAACCATATTTTATTCACTTATGTGTAGCCAAATGAAAATTCACTGAAATGAAGAAATGATAGTAGTAAAGGAGAGGACTTTATAACATTAACATTTTATGTCTGAGAGAAGGCTAGATAGTCGTTTGTATGATTCAAGGAGAAGCGTCGACATTTTATCTTTGCAATTACAATTTTGAACCAGGACTTACAACCAAGCTGATAGTTATATTTCACAACCTTCTACAATAATGGATTGTTGGGGCATGTGCCTTAGGTCAATCCATTAACTGTCTTTATGAATACTTTTAGTTAATAAAATAGAGGATTTCATTTGCTATTTATTATAATTAATTTACATGTTTACATTATAAAAGATCCATGGGTATTTGCGGAAATATCATAAATGTCCTTAGTCGATCATTATACTGGGAGCTATTATGAAATAAGACTAGTGTGAGTCTTGATTGATGATCATATGATGATTATACGTATAGGGATACGAATCAAGATCACGAGTACTTGTTAGGGAACAAAGTACTGGAATGACCCGCTATGGGAACATCACATGGATTAAGTCATAGTTATTTCTCATGATAGGTATATTTTTTAGTCCTCTGACTTGAGATTACCAGAGATTTCAACATTAGGAACATAGTGATTTGACACAATCAAATGTTGTCTTTAACCGGACGATTATAAAGATTCTGATTGGTTATTATGTGAGCAATGTTATGAAGTTGTGTAATCGAGATAAAATTTTTTCCTCTCATATAAAGAGAGATATCCAGTGGATCCCTCGATGTGTTAGACTGTTAAAAGGCCTAGTCTAAGTGAATTGATATTGATCAATGTCACTTAGATGTTTTCAGTATACCTAGATATCGAGACTAGTACGATTGAACATGTTGGATGACAATTCCATGCCTTATGTTTGATCAAAAGGATATCGTGTGACAAAAGGATGTTGTATACACTATTGATTAGGTTGTATTGATTTGATATTCGTAAAACTTGGGTAGTCATATTGTCTTGCGAGAGGCCACTTATGACTTGTATACCAAAATGTGTTTTGGTACACTGCCAACGTTGTATGAGCCTATTGGGTCACACACTAAGAATGGTTTTGCGAGATTTTAAGATGGTTTAGAAAAATGAATTTTATATGATAAAATTCATGACAGAAACGTCCTTGTGGTGTATTACACTTATACTTCTTTAAGTAGGGGTATATGTGTAATTTACTTAACCGTCTATATACAAGGGTTGTATAGATAGACGCTTTAAGTTAGAACACATAGACGAAAGATTAAGGGCCGAAACTTTATTTTCGTTTTAGAAACGACTTAGGGTTTTCTAGTACGCTCTGGATCATTTTAGAGAGAAACAAAAAGTTTGGTATTCTCTCGAAGCTAGCACTTCGAATCTCGGTCGCTGTTCATGTGTGGACTGCTAGTAGAGGGCGTTCGTCGTTGGCAGTGCCTTAGAGATCGATCAACCTTCAAAAAGGTATTTTGCAACCGAGGTACGATTAAGTTTTCTTGGTTTAAACGTTTTTAATGGAATTAGATTCGTTCAAAATAACACTTCAAGGCTGCCCGCGTGACTGATCCGACGCGCGAGCTTTACCAATGGCACGTGCCCTTGGGGGCCTAGGCCCCTACCGCGGGTCGGCAAGCGAGCAACGGGAGCATGCGCGCCTTTCTTGCCGGATTCGACTTAGAGGTGTTCGATCGTAATCCCGCACACGGTAGCCGCGCCATGGCTTTTCAACCAAGCGTGATGACCAATTGTGTGAATCAACGGTTCCTCTCGTACTATGTTGAATTACTATCGTGGCACTATCATCGTAGGGTAAAACTAACCTGTCTCACGACGGTCTAAACCCAGCTCACGTTCCCTATTGGTGGGTGAACAATCCAACACTTGGTGAATTCTGCTTCACAATGATAGGAAGAGCCGACATCGAATGATAAAAAAGCAACGTCGCTTTGAACGCTTGGCTGCCACAGGCCAGTTATCCCTGCGGTAACTTTTCTGACACCTCTAGCTTCAAATTCTGAAGATCTAAAGGATCGATGGGCCACGCTTTCACTGTTCGTATTCGTATGAACCCCAAAACCCAACATGGATGACAATGATGAAAATAATGATGCATTTACTTCTAGACACCACCATGTGTAGTTTATTTTATTTTGTATGAAATGAGTAAATGAATGATTAAATGTATTGCTCTTGCTTTAGTTTTTGCTTACGAATTAAATATGTTCCTTTTTCATTCCACTCATTTGAGTTTTATAGAATTATATATTTGTCTATTTCATTAAATTTTTTATTACACATATCGATTCGTTTATGCTTCTCGAGGTACTTGTTTTGTTGGAAACCTAACTTAATTTCACAACCTTGAGGAAAAGGTTTAGAATGAGTTTGGAGGTATTTTAGGTGAAGCATAACAAACATAACAAAGAAAAAGCAAGGAAAGAAAAGAATGTACAAGATAAGTTCAAGAATTAATCCAAAAAGATCAAAACTTTTGACCCAATATTCAAGTGAGTTGATGAAACTCCTCAAATTTCTTTTGAATTCAAGCATGTATGAATTTCATTTTACTTAATTTTTAGTTAGGAATATAATGGAATATACATAATATTTTTTAAATGGAAGTGATATTTTTATTACCCAAGTGAATTTTATAATAGAATAAATCAATTTTATACCCTTTTTGATTAACTTTACTAGTTAAAGTATGCACATAATGACTTGTGTTAGTCATAAGAATGGGTAGAAGATCGAAATAATAAGTGCAAGATGAACAAGACAAATTTCTAAGAATCTTGTGATACAAAAGCTATTGATTAAACATTTTTATAATATGTATATATAAAGTTATTATACTACAGTTAAAAGAAGAAATGGATTAGAAACCAATGAATTTCAATAAGTTAGAAAGAATACTTTCTTCAACTTTAGTGGATAGTAAGAAGTACTAACATGAGTTTACAAATATATAAAGTCTTATAGATTCCATAGGAATGGAGCAAGGAGTCTATAATGGAAAAAATATGAGAATGTCTATAGGAAATGGAGTAGGGACTTAAAAAGTTAAAAGTCAAAAAAATAAAAGAAAGTAATAATATTAAAAACATAATTAGGATGTAGTAGAACAAAAAATGAGAGATGAAAAGGTGGATGTTCTTTAACTCTTTAAAGAAATGATTTTGCTCGAGTGCTTGAAGCTAAGGTTGAGTGAAGTATTTCTTAATCAAACAAATTTTAAATGATATATTCATCGGTATCTTGGCAAAATTCATATTGATTTTGATTGTTGTGCTATTATAAAGTAATTTATAAAGTTAAGATTATTTTAATGATTTTCGTTTTTTGAGATTTTATACTAATGATTGTAAGCTTGATGCTTATCAGTGGAGACTCAGAAAAACTATTATGTATATTGGCCATTGTATTGAACTTTATGTTGTAAGGGGTATTGCATTAGATGGTTGAGTAATCATTAAGGGATGGTTCGTTTTGTTTAAATAATTTTATTCTATCATAACTTCTATTTACTTGCGGGTAATATATTTCTATTTGAAGATCACTTCAATTTAAAAAACTTCTATTATTTAAAGTTAAGATGAATTAGATTGAAATCAACATATAAAAAATGAGAAGAGAATATGAATGAGAGTATTCATTTGCTCGGGACAGCAAAGTGCTGAGTTTGGAGATATTTGACGAGTCAATAATTAGACATGTTTTATAGAGTAATTTAAATTGGTTTTGGATATAAATGATTATATTACATTGGATACTCTCTTGTTTTTGTGATTTCAAGAATTTATTAGGAGAAATAAAGAAATGGAAGAAAAAGAGGAAGAAGAGCAAAACAATCAACTAGAGAACAAAGCAAAAATACACATGAATTGCTATCAATATCGGCAGCATAAAAGACCTAGCGATTTCACACCGAATTGAGAAATATGCAAGAATAATTGGATGAATTGGTGGAGCACAGAAAGTCATTTCCAGTGATTTTCTCAGTGATTTGTGAACGAATTGGGTTTGTTGAGGAATCACTGAGGTCAGTGATGAATTCTTTAGTTAAGAATAAGCAATTTGAGTTTATCTATGATTTGCACACTTAAGGAAAATATAAATGAGACCTTAGGGCTTCGAAATCAAGCTCCCTCTCTCTAAGCCATATATTAGTCATTATTAGTTTTAAAGACTTTTCAATTAGGTTTTAGTCTAGTTCATTATTCAATACTTTTCGAGACTCTTTGGAGATTCAAGATTTATTTAATGGAGGTATTTTATATCAATGTCTTTCAATTATTTGTTTATTGTAATGTTTATTATTAATATGCGTGAGTAGTTTATTATTCTAAATAATACTCTGGACATGATTGTAAACCATTCATCAATTTAGCCTTAATGCAAAATTTATGTGTTTAATTCTTTAAACCAATCACACACTTCAGTCACGAATTACAACAAATGATTCTTTGTTTTGTGTGCATAGTGGCCAATATGTTTCTTAGTATAGGGTATCTAAATCTATGTCTATGATTATTGACAACAATTATAGAAGTAGTAAATAGGATTAATCTATAGGGCAGAAAATTACCTGAGTGGATGTTCTAGGCGATTGTGTTCTAGGTTATTTAATGACTAGTATAATTATGGTTTTTATTTAGTTTGGATTAGGTATGACTTTTATTAAGTGTTAACGCTATCATAATTTCTAGTTTATTGCGTAAATCCAATAAGTAGATTTACAAAGATAAGGATAAGTCTTATTTCCATTGACTATAGAAAAGTCGATAGTTTGCTAAAGGCTGTCAACCTATTATGATTAGAGTTAAATGATTTAGGGTCATTATATAAATATGATGATTGATTATGACTATGCTTTAATGATATGATGGTTTACATATCATTATTTAAGATGTATTGTTTAGATATTTAATTTAATTTATATTTGACTATTTGTTTGAGTTGCATTAGATTATTTTATTGAATTTAAATTAATTTTAGTTTAATTATTTTAATTAATTGATTGTTTAGTTTTTATATTGATAGTGTTTAATTACCATTTTAATTAGATTAGTTAAATTAAAGCAACTTAAATAAATCTTAAAGGTAGCCTTAATTTTGAAGAGATTTACAAAATTCCTGTGTAGACGATATCCTATTTACTACTACTACAAATAATAAGAAAAATACAGGAAACTATTGTGCATGCTCGACACGTGTCACCTATTTTGTTGACGTTGTTCTCTACCCTAACACCAAGCACGAAGAGTTGACATGGCCCTGTTATGCATCGAGGTGTGGCATTTTACTCAATAGGTTATTAAAGAGAGGATGGCCATGATGAAGAATGAAAGTATATCCTTCCCTCTCCTTTTACAAACTAATGTAGACAGGCAGCACTTCCTCTCGCAAGTAAGAGGAGAGGAGCATCCAGAGCTTCTTCATCTGCATTGCCAACACCAAAAGGAGTACTAGGAAAAATGCCCAATGAGGAGATGATTTTCCATAATTAAAGGGAGATTAGCCGTTTCTTATATCATGGGCAGATGTGGCACTATAGGTCCATAATCATCACCCTAACGAGTCAGCACTCCTGATTTCAGACAGTCTATTCATCATACTTTTGTGATACCAGGTTTACCGAGTCCACGAGGAGTATGGAGCTGCTTCATCCTCCCATTCTTTAAAGAGAGTGCAAACTCCTTATCATACTCCGTAGAGGACTCCAAGCAGAATGAGCAACAACAGGACAACTCTAGTGATTATGAGCGTTGATTTTATTGTCTCTCACATCATTTGCATACATTTTCAGCTTTTCATGTATTTATTTTGTTTCACCTCATTCATTCCATTTTCTTGTCTTCCATTATTAGATTTCACTTATTTTTTTGGAATATGTATTGGTTGTCATACTTTCTTGAATCTTGAGGACGAAATTCAGTATAAGTTTGGGGGTTCAAGGGTATGAAGGTGGATGGAATGCATAAATGAACCAAGAAGAATTTGGTAAGTTTATTTTGGTAAAACTTTTGCAAATTTCAGAATTTATATTCAAAATTTTTGGCGAATTACAAGTAATATGGTTTCATTTTATTTCAAGGATTGATAATTTGGTAAGTTGTTTACATATTTCCATACTTGTGAATTCTTACTTTTTATTTTTCCATTCATTGTTTCGAGATTAAATGAATGCCTAATTCTAGCTTAGGTTAATAGTGGACAATTTTAGAAATCAAATATGGATAGAAGTTGACATAAATGGACGAGACTTTAGGTGAAAAACATATTCTTGTGATTGGTCTATCGTACCGATTCTACACTAAAGAGTGCTAGTGTGGAGTCAAGGCTCTATGCTAGATATGAAAATGGGTAGAATGTCACAATAAAACAAGAGTCAACTAAATCTCTACAGATTCTAGGATAGGTTTGCAATCCATTTAAAACTGAGTAATAACTTAAGATTAAGTTTAGGGAAAAATGTAGGCCTTGTTTGTTTAAACCCCTACCTTTAGCTTACCTATTAAGTTATCTCGAGTTAACCTCGTTAAGCTAACTTAACCTGATTCTTTCATCACCTATCATAAAACACATAACACATAACCCATTAGCCTATAATCCTTTACCTAGTTGGAAGCTAGTTTTAGATTTTGAATCATTAAAAGAGACATGAAAAGAAGAAAAAATGTGACATCCCAAACCCTATTGGGCCTGGATCGCTCGGCCTAGACCATCGCCAAACCCTTCGAGCTAGCGAGTCGAGCGATGATCTAATAAGCCTTAACTTATGAAATAACATTAACAACTATCTACAAATATACAACTAAGGTATTAAAGCGCGAAAATAAAAACCTTCCATATATATAAGTTGCATAATAATAGGTAGATAGTTGTTACAACTTGAACAACTAAACATAAGTTCGACGGGCTCAAAGTCTACTAATTTGAAATCCATATTCTATTATATTTTCCAACAAAATATAATAGATTACTTAATACATTTAACTCATATAAGAAAATGAGATATTCTATTCTAGGACCTTCCCCTTTCATTTCTCTAACGTAGCTGACGAGGTAACTAGAAAGGGAAAAGTATTAGGGCGAGCAAAAGATCCAACTGGCTCAGTAAGGTGATGACTCATTTTACTATCAACCATCAAGTAATACCAAATGCAATTTATATATATAACTATGTGCAACAATAAGTAAGGAAATACATGAATAATAATCTCTACTCAGGGATATCAAGAAATAAGCATTTACGTAAGCAAAAATAATAGATATAAATGCAAGTCATGATTTCCATCACGCCTACATACTATTGACATCATTACAAGTGACTGATTTCCCACTACTAGTGAAGATAGACTAACTATCTATCACATTGGCCTTTGTGCCGTTTAATTAAGCTTCTCAACACAAGTAATGTGCGTCCAAGCCATCACCCTTACATATACCCCTAACTGGCCCATGGTTCCCGGAGCTTACCATCAACCAATACTCTCCCCATGTCCTTCGTATTAGCATTTACTAATACGATCGTGTAAGCCACTACAAACAAGAGGAATAATGATTAGAATGGTCATGATGCTCACAACTACGACTCATGTATCCTGTGTTAGCACCAACCTACACATATTGAGTAACAAGTGTGATTTTCGCAACTACGAGTTATCACGTTAGATATAAGCGTGCAACCATAGATTTAGCAAGAAATAATGCCAATAGCATATGACATCTTATCCTAAGTCTCTAACTTACATGAGACCTAAGTTATACTAATAGCACGACATGATTGAAAGTAAAGTGCATCCCCCACTTACCTCGATTCACTGCTATCCTATCCAATCTCTTCCTAAGAAGCCCTTGATGGCGTTCCTTGAGTATCTTGACATGTGTCGAGTGTGCGCAATAATTTCTTGTATTTTACTTTTGTTTTTTGGTAGTGGTAAATGAGATTGTCTCCACATGAATTTTTCAAATCTCAAAGCAAAGCATTTTTTATTGTTTTTACTAATTTAGTTAATCTAACTAAACGAGAATTAAATTATTAAATAACTAAAAACTATAACTACTAATTTAATTAACCAAATTAAATAACTTAATTCAAACAATTCAACTTAAACTAAATTAAATAATACTCAAATCCAATATAAATATAAATATCTTACATAAGCATCTAAACAAGTCCCCACCAAACAATGTAATATACTTTGGATTGCTTTCAAACACTAGAACATAACATCACTTCATACTATAGTCATAATCATAACACATGAAATCTTGGAATCATTAAATCTTAATTCCTAATAGGTTGATAGCCTTTAGCTAGCCATTGATTTTCGTAAATTCAATGGAAAAGCCACATTCTTATCATTGTTAATCTATCCATTAGATAAAACACAACACCAAAGAAATATAATAGCATTACGCTCAATGAAAATCATGCCTAATCTAAGCCAACATTAACTAAGGTCGCATAATAAATAACTTAGAACTCAATCACCAAGAACATCCACTCGGGAAAAGCCTTATAGATTAATCTTTGTTATTATTTATAATTGTTGTCAATAACTATAGATATAGATTCAGAATCAAAATAACACATAACGAATTTGCAACTATGCATGCAATATTAATCTTATTTAGTTGTAATATGCAAAAATAACTTGTTAAATTTGTGATTGTTGTGTACAAATGTATTTAAAGTATTAAATTCACGATTCCTTAATTATAACTATCTAGCAATCCAAAGCATATTATATCATAGGGTTTTTTAGATTGATAGACTACTCACTCATGTTGAAAATAAATAATGCAAATATGTAATTAAAAGACATAATGAATAAATAAATAAATACCTTAAAATAAATCAAAGCTCCAATGTATCTTCAAACATCAACTAAAATATGTAGAATATGTTTTAGAAAAAATAATATAAGTAAAGGAGAGAAAAGGAGAGAGTTATTTCAAAGCTCTCTGTCCTTTTTTATAGTCTCCCTACATATACATATCGTACATAAAATCAAATTCTTCATATTAATCTAAAAAATGTGTAACATACCTCAACAATTTGTCGGTGATTCCTAAGTTGTGCACAAATCACTGAGTTAATAACTGAGTTTAGCTCTCAGTGCTCCATCAATTTAACTGGCGATTTCTAGTTCATTCTTCGATTTGCTGTGGATTCATTGGCACTTTCCTACTACCGATTTAGGTTCTCTAATTGACTGTTTTACTCTTCTTCCTTTATTTTTTTTCCATTTCTTCATTTTCCTATTTAAATTCTGAAATCATAAAAACAAGAGAATACCTAGTGTAATATCATCATTTATATCTAAAATCAATCTAAATTACACTATAAAAGATATATAATTATTGACTTGTCAAACATCTCCAAAATCGACACTTTGTTGTCCCGAGCAAATGAATACTCTCAATTATATTCTCTTTTCATTTTTTATAAACCGATTTCTATCTAATTCATCTTAACTTTAAATAATAAAAATCTTAAAATAGAAGTAATTTTCAAATAAAAACATATTACCCCCCAAGTAAATGAAAGTCATGGTAGAGTAGAATGTTTTAGAAAAAATAAAACATACCTTACATATAACAACCATCTAATGTAACACTCTTCAGAACTTAAAATTCATTACCGAGGCCAGTACACAATATAGGTTTTCTCAATCTCCATAGTCAAGCTTCAAGCTTACGATGACTAGAATAGAATCTCAAGACATAAAAACCACTAGATTAATTTTAATTTTAGAAAATATTTTATAATAATACCACAATCAAAATCAATAAGAATTTTACCAAGATACCAATGAATATGTCATTTAAAACATGTTAGATTAATAAATCTTCCCTCAACTCTAGCTTCAAGTACTTGAGTTAAAGATTTTCTTCGAAGAGCTTAAGAATATCCATATTTCTCATATCTCATTTTCTTTTCTACTCCTTTCTAATTATTTATTCTTATTATATTTCTTTTGCTTTTGTTTTGAGTCCCTGCTCCATTTCTTTTGGACATTATCACATTTTTCTCACTATACATTCCCTGCTCCATTTCCTTTGGAGTCTATAAGACTTTCTATATCTATATTTGTAAACTCTTGCTAACACTTCTCACTATCAACTAAAGTCGAAGAAAGTATTATTTCTAACTTATAGTAATTCATTTGTTTTTAACCTATTTTTTCTTTCAATTGTGGCAAAACAAACTTTCTATATATACTATAAAAATGCTTAATCAACAACTTTTTTATCACATGATTCTTATAAATTCATCTTATTCATCTTGCACTATTGTTTCGATCTTCTATCCATTATCATGATTAACACAAGGTATTCAATTTAATGTATACATCAACTAGTAAAATTATTAAAAAAGGATATAAAAATTGTTTCCTTCTATCATAAAATTTAATTGGGTAGTAAAATATCAATTCTATTCAAAAATTCTATTCAATGCTTTTCACGACCCAAATCTCTAACCCCCATTTTAATTCCTTAATCAGGATTACCGACCCTTGAAGTGGAACCTACACCGTTATATGTTCACCGACCGAGGCACGTGGCCGAGGTATATTATATTTTTGTATTGATTTATGCTTAATGTTATGTATTGTGTAAACTTACTAAGTCAGTTTGTACAGTTGTAGGTGTTGAGACGAGAGAGGGGACACACCTCGAGTAGCGCGTGAGCCGAGGAACCGAGTAGTTAGCATTTTGGTAAGTCTTATTTAATACTAATACAAAATAAGGAATTAATTATAAGCCTATCATTGTGTTTGTTAATGTAAACCAAATTAAAGGCCTATAGTAGAGTAAATTAAATGGAAAACATAGGATTGGTCTTGAAATACTCATTAGCACATCTATAAACTAGGTGAGTAATAAAATGGTGTCACTTAAGGTTGAGTTAGTGGGATATATGGCAAGAGGTGGACCATTAGATATTCCTCAGAATACATAAACACATGGAGATCAAGGGCTAGGAAGGAACATCACCTTAATATATAGCATTAATGATCAAACAACATGCAAACCAAATCACTCATTCATTTTTGCTAGAGAAGAAGAAGGAATTGCCGGAGAGGAGTGAATCATCAAGGTGTTGAAGGAATCCATGGGAGTTGGTGAAAAACTCTCAAGCTAGGGTGCTACATCAACTAGGTACACATCTTTTTAATTGAAATTAGAACAAGTTCTGGTTTTAGGCAAATTTCAGATGGTAGATGATAGAGTGTTTACAATTGTTTTATATATTTTGATTCATCATTTCAAGCTGATAATCCAGCTATATTGGAGTTCTTGATTTAGTTTTGAAATCATAAAGATATGAATTTTTGAAATTGCAACACCAAAACTAGAATTCTGAATGTTGTATTAGGAATCAACCTGGGTAGTTTGGTCATAATCTGCTCATTTTATATCCAAATTGATCCAAACTAGTGGCATTTGAAAGCGTATTTAAAGGAGAATAATTTTTCTTAATCAAAGGTATTTTGATTCAAATGTTTTTATGTCCAAACATGCTCTACAAATAAGTGCTATAATTAAAAAGGAAAGTTTTGAAACTAAATTGTTAAGGGCACAACTCCCTAACTACTTATCCAAATAAGCTGAACTTTTAGTATGTTATATTTGGATATATTTTCTGCCTTGTGACATTTTTTTTAAGAACTACGGATTGGGATAAATAGATTTTCTAATTTCGCTGGTCGAATTAAATCCCAAATAGACCTATGTTTAGTAAAATCATGATCTTTTTCTTTTTAAATACGAATTTTGCAAACTAAAACTTTCTGGAAAGCTAAGAGAGAGACCAAAGATAATTGTATTGATGGAGGATTTTGATATTTGGACCATTTCATGCCTAAAAGTGCTTTAAAATGTAGGACCGAAATTTAAACTTAATTTAGTCTTTAGGGGCTGGTTTAGGAAGATTGATTTAAAGTCTATTGAACCAATTTGAATACACAATAAACACACTAAATTGAGCTTAAACCCTACTATATTTGAACTAATAAGACACCAAACTCAGGAACCTAGGAAAAGGGTACGGGAGAGCGAATACAAGATTTGGAGTATCAGGAGGCCAGTAAAGTTAGGACTTTACTTTGTTGTTGTGAGTATACCTAATGAAAACTTTACTTGGCATTTCATTTCTATTAGTTGTTGTCTTTGCATAGTCCTTTTGACTATTTTGCCTTTATATTCTTATATCATGTGTTCTTTGTGTCTATATTCACTTGATAAGTCTAGTTTGCATGATATCCATTCATTTAACTTGATTCATTGATTCTATCCCATGCTATGTCTATTCTTGCTGTTTTAAATATGAATTGAATGATAAATAACATGCTACTAGGCTAGTGAATATCTTATAAATGTTTAAGAGGACTTGTATTCCTTATTTGTTTAGGTGTGTAGATGTGCCTATGCCTTGACAATCCATACTTGGTATTTCTTGAAATTTAAAACGTAGTTTTCGCATTTAGGTCCCGTACTCAATCGAGGTGTGCACGAATTATAAGGTTAGAGTCCCTGGGGATGTCGACACATGTTACCTGACACTGTATGACACTCAGGGTTAGAGTCCCTAAGGTGGTCTACAGATCATGGTTAGAGTCCCTGGTAACACTTAGGTTAGAGTCCCTTGTGCTATATGATTATCGAGTCAGAGTGATGTTTCATTGTCGATCGGACCTAAATCACCACTACTTAGCCTAGTGTTAGTATCACTTGTTTAACTCTTGTATTTACTCGCATATGGTTTATTTTCCAGTTTTCCCATTATATGCTTTTAAATACCATTTGAATATTTGGAAACGCAAATTAAACTTGTCATCGGGGATTACTATTTTATCCATGTACTCACCGTCCTTTTTATGACAGTGGGTGAAGAGCCGTCTACCAGCAGGTCGGGCAAGAAGAAGATCGACGACTATCCCTGAGCTCCCGGCGCATCACTGCATCGATTTTAGGTCTTCTTTTGGTATTTTGATTGTATATGTTATAAGTGTCTTTCAGATACTATTTGGGGTTGTATATTGGGTTGAGCGTTAGTTCCCCGACTTGACTTAGACTATTTTATTGTGTTCAATGCATTTTGATGACTTTATATATGTGATGTCATTTCCTAGTTTTCCACACTTAGGATTTTATAAATAGCTTCCGCATAATCATTAAGACTTTCATTAAATAATTAATTTAATAAAAAGTTTTAATTGACTCTAAATTTTATAAACTGGTAAGACTAGTGTATTACTTATCTTGAATACGAAAAAAAGAGGTGTTTAGGTTGTAAAGGCTGACTAATACGTAATTGAGTCATGCGTGGATATGATTAGGGCTTAGTTACCGGATTAAGCTAGGCGGTGCCCTAGATTAGGAGAGGGGCCGTCATAATGTTCATTATCATTCTTACTAAAAATAAAGTAAACTGAATATCATACTTACTTGAATTCAGAAGAAATTTGTAAAATCCTATCAACTTACTTAAATATCAGATTAAGAGTTAGAACTTTTTGGATCAATTTTGAACTTATCTTCTCCCATTCTTGTCTTTCCTTGCTTTATTTGCTGTCATTTTTGTATTTTATCTAAAATACCCTCAAACTCATTCTAAACCTTATCCTCAAGGTGTAAAAATGAAGCCGGGTTTTCAACAAAACAAACATAACACGTGAAGTATAAAAGAATTGATATATTCATAAATTGGACAATCAATTTATAAATAAACTCGATTTAGAATTATGATAAAACAAAGTGCATAAAAAATTTATGAATAACCATCACCACTACACGTCAAATGTATCAAATCTCACACCAAAATGCTTAATAGAAATTTATCACATAGTATACCACCACCATAAATAAAAAACATCACCATTAATCATAAAGTATATCACCAAAATCGAATTTACATAGAAGACCTCATATAATATCACTCAGAGACAAAGAAGATAGATAGAATAAGGAAATCAATGTCGTTGTCTAGAAGTTACGTCATCATTGTCCTCAACTGGATCAATCCTCTTGGACTAGTAACTCATAACAGGGACGTAGAGGTGGTAGTCCTGACCTGGTAGTGTTGGAACATCAAGATTATTGCTAAGTGGTAGCCTCATCTTTATAGATGGCACGTGAATCTATGTGTCTCTATGACTTTTGTGCCTCCTAGACATTGTTCGCTCCGTCATGCTTCTTGCTAAGGCCTTTTGGTTCTTGAATACCAGTTCTTGATTACGCTGAGTTGTAATATGACTGCACAAAATCGAATCCATGAAGGCCAACTCCGACTCTTCTATGTATAGTCCATCATAATCCCTAGCAGGCTGTTCCACAATTGGGTCGTATCTAGCTTTTGACATTTCCTCCAAAATTATCTTCATGTATCTCTAATTCTCCTTCTTTGCTCGGTTTCTCTTCTAGTTATCTTAGTCCTTTCTCTTTCATCCTTTATGTCTTCATAACCAGTAACTCTTCCATATCTCTCTACCACTTCATCCACAATGATCTTCTCTGGTAAAACATCTTTGCCAAGCCCTACCATGTTCACTTGATCTGCTCTACAAAAGGGTGTAATCATCAAAGGGAAGTGTAGTTCATCGTTCTTCTTAGTGGTGATGGCACTCCTAATCGACTCATAAATAATTTTTCCAACATCCAAGTATCTTAATACTACAACAATGTGGTATGGTGGCCTTGTAGTTCACTATCTCATAATACTGCAGGCTCAATTTTAAGTTGGCATTGATGAAATAACACCAAGCATTAGTGGTTTTCCTAAAAACTTTGGTGGTTATATGTTTCGCTACCCCTCCATATAAAAAACAAATCCATCTCCATGGATTGCCACTAAACCTCCCCTGATTGTCTCGGTGGGGTAGTGGTACTTAATGGCATATTTGGGTTTAGGGTACTCATCATTTTATTTTTGGTAAATATTTGATAAACCAAAATATATGTTTTTCGCAGCGGAATAATCCACTGTTGGCCATTGAACTCGCGACTTAGTCTTACTTCCATTTCCATATGCATTTGCATAAAACTCTCTCACTAAGATATCACAAAAACTCTCGCTAGGAACATTCTATAGGTCTAGGTGGTTATAGTCCCTAGCTAACAATCTCCAGTTGCTGGCCTCAATGATATCTAGGATCCTAGACCTATATTTCAATTCATTCTTCACATTCAATCCCCTATTTGGGATCAACTTCCTATCCTTAACTAAATCATTCTTAAATTTTTTAAAGGCCTTTTCATTGACTAAGTTCTCCTTCCAAAGTACATAATTTTCTTCCCTCATCTATATCTCTTATTCATTTTCATCCATTTCCTCCTCCTTATCGACATAATCATCCTCAGTATTGAAACTAAATAAAGAGGGTGGAATAGGCTCTCTATGTGGTCTGATCCTAGGTGTGTTAAAAGATATTGATGTAGGTTGGATTTAGGAAACTTTGGACTTAGTCTTTGTTTTCGCTACTAAGCTTCCATTTCTTTTCTCTTCTCTTGAAACTCTACCCTTTCCACCTCTGGCCATTTGGACAAGTACTAGTAAAAGAACGAACCTATAAAACCATTTAAAACCAAATTTATCGAAAAAGTTTTTGGTAAAATTCAACTTATCTATCAAAAAGGAGAAACTCATCAGAAAAGTCATTTACAAATTGAGAGTTTGATGTTTATATGAAAGTGATCGATAAAACATATTTTAGAAAAATAATCGTTTGTATGTAATCCAAATCAATAGATAGAAATGCATAAGAACCTACAAACTCATTTGAAACTTTGTTTCAAATTAGCTTGCCTATAAAACTCAATTCATCCATTATATATGAAAAATAGTTTTAAAGTTCGATAGTGATAAACAAATCATCACGTCAATCCCATAATAGAATTATTATCGAAACCATTCGATATCAAAATCTTTTTAGAGTAAACATTTTAAAATTTATCTTCTAACCTAATAACAATATAAAATCGATGAAAAACCAAAAGTTTTAATCGATAAAGGGTTAGGATTTTCGTTGATTACCTTCTTGAAAGTAATTCTTTCAAGATTGGGATTCAAAATCACTTTTCTAGAACTCTCCTCCAAGCTCAAATTAGAACTCGCTTGCTCAAGACCTAGGTGGCTCTATATTCTCAAAACTCACCGAATTCTTAGTTGAATGTGTGAAGATTGAGGTGGGAATTACTTAACTACACTAAAATCAAGCTTTGAAAGTTGAATCTAGTCAAAATTTGGTTTCTTGATCGATAAGTTTTAATGGTTTGGGAGTGTGAAGTGTTTAAAGTTGGCAATTTGGGGTTTCTATTTTTAAAAACTCGAATTTGTTCGGAGCGAATTAAGGTTTAAGTAGATTCGCTGAGAAATTGCCGACAAAATCGCTGAAAAATAAGCCTCAGTGGCTTAGCAATTTGTATGACGAATTCTAGTTATAGGTGCAAATCGTTGCGAAATTGCTGACTCAAAGAATTACACTGAAGTGCACACTGCTGCCGATTTTCTCAATGAATCCCAGTACAAACAAAATTTACCGAGAAATTGCCAGCCAATTTTTACTATTTTCCAATTAAATTCATTTTCCATTTATTTATCACATACATCCAATAAAAAGTTTGAATTATTCAAAATTATCAAAGTATAACCATGATATGTATTAAACGATAATTTCATTATAAATAACTAACTAGTGCATAAAAACAATATAATACGAAAATAAATTGGCTCTATCAACATGAAATTATTCCAGAATTAAATTCCCAAAATATCATCATTATAAGAATCAAAAGTTGAAAAAATGTAAGAACAACTAACAAATCCTAATACTAAACTGAAAGTAAAGATATAATATGTACTGCCTCCCATAAAGGGCCTTTGTTTACTGTCGTTGACTCTACCGAACTACATAGTTCTAAACTGGATCTATGAACTTAAGTGTAAGATTATCAACTTTCGTGCCATTCTAGAAGGTGATTGCTCGTCATGCACCATAAAAGTGATTGCCTTGTTTAGAGTATCCATAACAGCTTGCAAAGTGGCTAAGAAAGGTTATCTTAAGATTAATGGAGGATCTTCGTTGATGAAGTGTGACATGACCAAAAAGCCTGTGAAATAATGTATTTGTCAATTTGAACTGGTACATTAGTAACCATACCTATTAGTTTTACTAAATAACCATTCGGTAGAGTAACTTTTTCAAAAGTACATCCAATTCCAGTTGAGTGGAAGAAAAAAAAAGAATTAGCATGTAGTCGCTTTAGAACCCGTATCACAAATAACTTTAAAATACCAAGCCCATTTGACCTTTATGTTTATATATATATATATATATATATCTCCTGGATCGTCGAGCTTGACGATTGTTAAATTCTTCTTTTTCTTCTTATTATTCTTTGTATATTTAAATTTCTCCATATTATTATTGTTCACAACATTGTTTAGTTGCTTAACCCTCCATTTGTAGGTTATTGTCTTTTGATTCAAAGTGTCTTAAACTTGCTTATTCTTGGTCATAAAATTTTCATCTTCCATTTTTACAACATTAATAACACATACTTTAGCTTCATGATGATTTAATTCTAAAGATTCATTATCATTAGTTTGTCCATAATCAAATTCATCATTTCCATAAAGATTTTCATTACTAAAATGGAAAGTGACAATTTTGTTTTCAAATTCCATAGACATTATTCCTTCAAATATATCTAACTTTGTTTTAGCTGTTTTACGAAATGGTCTTCCTAAAAGTGTAGGTGCAGACTTAGATGATATTGAGTCTCTCATTTCTATAACATAGAAGTCAACTATAAATACTAAATCATTTACTTTGACTAAGACATCTTCTGGTAAAATGTAAGGTTTAATAATTGTGTTATCAACAAAAGTAAGATTAGTGGGTGTATTAGTCAACGAAACTATTTTCCCAATGACTCGTATAGTTTAAGTGTCATAAAATTTAATGATGCTACAAGATCACACATAGCCAAATCTATTAAATAAGTCCCTATTGTAATAGGAATTTCAAACATTATTAGGTCAGAACATTTCACAGGTATTTTCTTTTTAATTAAAGCAAACACTTTTCGTCCTCGGGTTTCTTTAGACTCTTCTAAAAATTTATTCTTTGATTCAAAGAATTCTTTCAAAACTTCATCATAATTAGAAAATTGCATTATTGATTCCATAAATGATTTATTGATTTCTATTTTCCTAAACATTTGAAGAACGTCTTCATTATTTTCTTCCTCCATATCATCAGCTAATTGATGTGGAACAGTAGAATATTAATACATATCTTCATTCAAATTATCAAAAATCTTATGATTTTTGTCCTTATCAATTAACTCAGATTTTTGTAAAGATTTTTAATATGCTTCAACTCTGATTAAATACCATGGGCATAGCCTTCTAGGAAAATGTGTACATTTCAATTGTTCAGTCATCTATTCTCTAGTAGGAATGACAATAGGCATCATTTCCTCTTTTTCATTTTCATTTTCAATAGTTTTATGAACCTTCTTTTTATTATTCCATTTAAGTATCTTCCCAATTATAGGTGTGTCTTTCTTATCACTGAATAAAGAATTAACTTATGTTTGATTAGTAGGAGCAACATAGGCTTGAGTAGGTGCTTTCGCTTGATTACTATGTTGATTACTTAACCTATTTATTTTTAAATTCATTTGACTTTACTAATTTTTCAGTTCATTAATTGTAGTATCAACCTTAATCTAATTTTGAAAAACCTTCGTAAAGGTTTGATGACTTTGAATCATAAAATTATGCAGGATTTGCTCCAAATTTGGATTCATAGGTTGAATATTTTGTTGAGGTTGTTGATTAGGTACATATTACATCTAAGCTCTTGGTCTAAAAGTATTATAATTTTGATTTTGATGACCATAACTAAGATTTGGATTTGGTCTTTCAAGATAATAAGTATTATTATATTGATTTCTTGGGGGACCAAAAAATTTATTCATCATTGCATTAACCTCTTAAATATTTTCTTCATGTAGAGTAAGACAAGCATTCGTAGGATGTGTAACCTCATTATACAATCCACAAGCCTTAACTTGATTAGATCTATAGTTAATTAGCATTTTAACCATCTTAGATAGTTCATCAATTTTATCATCAGACGCATTATTTCTTTTACTATCCACTTCATAGACCTTCTTTCTTGAGGATTCAACCTTTTTACCATATTGTCTGCATTATTTTGGCATTTTATAAATTGTTTCTTTCGCCATAGTAGGTGTTGTCTCAAATAGAGATCCACCACATATTGTGTCTAATAACTTTTGTTCAAAGTGATTGAGTCCTTCATAAAAATATTATAATAAGCTTTTTGAGTATATCCATGTTGTAGACAAAAAGAAATTAATATTTTGAATCTATCCCAAAATTCATTAAACTATTCATTGTCTTTCATCTTTGCAACCGTGATTTGTTTTCTGTAAGATTTGATTTTTCTAGTAGGCATATATTCATCTAGGTGAGCTTCTAAAATTTGAGTCCATGTAGTTATTGAATCTTGTAGGAGATAGAACAGCCAATCTTGTGCTCGATTTTTCAATGCAAAAGGGAAAAACTTAAGTTTGACTTGTTCTAAAGTACATTCATTCGATTTTATCCTATTAACTTTATGTTGATACTCCTTTACGAATTTCTACGGGTCTTCATTGTCTTTAATATAGAAGTTAGGTAAGGGTCAATTAATCTAAATCTAAGTTCAATTCATGAAATCCATCGAGGTATGCTATGCACATAGGCTCATATGCTGTAACATTTAGATTTGATTATGTAAAAGTGAGTTCTCTATTGTTATTATTATTATTATTATTATTATTATTATTATTATTATTATTATTAATGACATTGTCATTAATACCATTTTTACTATCTTCAATCCTATTAGCTAAAATCTCCCTAAGTTGCTATTGTCTTAAACTCTGATTAAAAAATTTATCCATTTCAGGACCAAACAGATGTAAATATCCTATTGAATCAACATGACGAAGTGTGTAGACCGTACAATGTCTAAAATCCTTAGAAATTATTTAAAAGTCTCTGACAACGTCGCCAAAAATTGACATGTGTTGAACATGCATAATAACTTCTCGTATTTTACTATTATTTTCTAGTAGTGGTAAATGAGATCATTTCCACATGGATTTTTTGAATCTCAAAGGAATTTTTTTTATTTTTATTAATTTAGTTAATCTAATGAAATGAGAATTAAATTATTAAATAACTAAAAACTATAACTACTAATTTAATAAACCAAATTAACTAACTTAATTCAAATATTTTAATTTAAACTATATTAAATAATACTCAAATTTAATAAAAATATAAATATTTTAAATAAACATCCAAACATAGCCCCACTAAACAATGTAATATGCTTGGATTGTTTTCAAACGCTAGAACATAACATTACTTCATACAATAGTCATAATCATAAAACAAGGAATCTTAGAATCATTAAATCCTAATTCATAATAGGTTAGCCTTTAGCTAGCCATTGATTTTTCTAAATTCAATAGAAAAGCCACATTCTTATCATTGTAAATCTATCCCATAGAAATATGATATCATTACACTTAATGAAAATCATGCATAATTTAAGCCAATATTGACCCAAGTCGAATAATAAACAACTTAGAACACAATCATCAAGAACATCTACTCAGTAAAAACCCTTTATATTAATCTTAGTTACTAATTCTATAATTGTTGTCAATAACTATAGACACAAATTCAAAGTCAAAATACCACGTAACACATTTGCAACTATGCATGCAATATTAATCTTGCTTAGTTGTACTACGCAAAAATCAGCTTGTTAAATAAGTAATTGACGTGTATGAATATATTTAAAGCATTAATTCATAATTTTTTAATTATAACTAGCTAGCAATCCAAAGTATAGTACATGTCTAGGGTTTGTTTAGATAGATAAACTACTTACTCATGCCGGAAATAAACAATGCAAATATGTAATTAAAAGACATAATGAATAAATAAATAGATACATTAAAATAAATCAAAGCTCTAATGTAGCTTCAAACATCAACTAAAATATGTAAAATAGGTTTAAGAAAAGATAATACAAGTAAATGAGAGAAAATGACAGAATCATCTCGAATCTATCTGACCTTTTTTTATAGTCTTCCTACGTATACATATCCTAGATAAACCCAAAATCTTCATATTCATCTAAAGAACTCGTAACAAACCTTAGCGATTTATCAGCGATTCCTAAGTTGTGCACAAATCGCTGAGTTAATCACTGAGTTTAGTTCTTAATGCTTCACCGATTTAGCTAGTGATTTCTAGTGCATTTTTCAATTCACTGTAGATTCGCTGGCACTTTCCTGCTGCCAATTAAGGTAGCAATTCCTAGTGTAAACATAAATAGCTGGCTAATCACTAGCCTTATTCTCCAATTGACTATTTTGTATTTTTTCCTATTTTTCTTCCATTTCTTCATTTTCCTATTTAAACCCTAAAATCACAAAAACTAGAGAAGACATAGTGTAATATATGATTTATATCTATAATCAACCTAAATTATACTACAAAATATGTTTAATTATTGACTTTTCATATATACATTTGACACACACTTAATAAGGTTCACAACATTTTTAGGTAAGTTCACTTGGAATTTTAGACTATGAGTTGGTCCTTATTAGGAATTCATATTTGAAAATTCATTTGAGACGTCAATGATACCGGTGACTTCTAACACATTTTTAAATTAGTTAATATCTTTTTTAAGTGGTTTATCAACGTCTTGTTGTTAAGCTTTCCATAAGCTTTCCAATAGTGTATGGAACATCAAAAATGGAGTTAAAATGAAGAAGTTATGGTCCTTTAAACATCGCACGAAAAATAATTCAGAAATAAGCAGCTAGGCGGTAATTGATGCTGGTTGTGTTTTCTTATCCGACGGAGTTTTGAAAACCCCCCGAACTTCCCTGGACACCCTCAAAATCTCCATGACCTAAAATATGAGTATATGTTGTCTCCAAAACCCATTTTCAACAAGAAAAAGCACCAATTTGTACAAAATCATTAAGATTCCAACCCATTACTTGTTGTTGTTCGAAAACCTTGAAAACTTCACAAATCATCAAGAACTCATGTAAAATCAAACCCATTTACCATTTTAACATCCAAATACATTCAAGGGTTGAAAACATGGGCTTAAACAACTACAAACTTGGACTCAAACTAAAACCAACAAGAAAAATATGTGTTCATTAAGATTTAAGGTTAGAACATTAAAGCAAACCACCATACCCGTACATTAGTCCATAGAGATGATGAAAAAAACATTTGGTAGTGTAAATCCTTAGTAAAACAAGTTTGAATCATTGGTCAATCATTAAATCCAAAATTACGCATTTGATTCCTACAATTTGTTTAAGTTTAATAAGTTAGGTTAAGGTTCTTACCTAGCTTGAGTGATTCTCAATCTTGGGGGAACCGTAGCTTGGTGTAGTCCCTCTCTAGCACCCAAACTTCATCTTCTCCACTTCTACAACTAAAACCCTATCCTCCACTCTTGTTTGTTAAGTTGGAACAAAATGGCTACAATAAGTTATAACTTGTATATATAAGATCCTTCTTAAGACTTAAGGTTTGGTGACCAAATCCTAGCCTCATATCTCATCGTAGCCTATTTAGTTCTAGGAAAGTCCTTTGTTCCAAAATTAGTCAATCCTCTTTGTGCTTTTACAAAAATACCCCTGCTTGCATGTTATTGCCACTACCCTTATCTTTACTTGTTCAACAAGTTTTTCAATTTTGATTAGTTAATTTAGGCTAATTTCAACTCTAGGTGAACTTTATAGTACATAGTATACATAGTTAAGCACACCAACACACAATATCATGTAAATTTAATAAAATATCCTTGGTAATTATGAAAATTACTAATTTAAGAAATTCAGGTCTTTACAATAATATCCTACTCGGAGCAAGACATAACTTTTACTAAAAGTCTATTGTGATCCTATTGTTCAAATAACAATTAAGGTGAAGCAGGAACAACAAATCTCTTATGATAAACATATCCATTTTGCTAAAATCCCTAATTTTAGGAAATCTTGTCCTTAAGATTAAGGAGGATTGTACACCAATAAATATGATGAAGGAAATGCGTCCAAGCAACATCCTTACATACTGCTCCATGTCATTTCCCAACTTATCTTCTGTCATTTCATTTTGGCCTTGATTTTTTGAGCGATGATCACCAAATCCATCCTCTTATTCGCTATGCTAGCATCAACTAACATCATAATATCGATTAGGAAAACGTAAACCATAGCTCTCTTGTCATCAGTCAAATCTTTATGTGACAACCACCGCTAAACTTCTTTTTTTCATTCTCCGTGCTAGCGACTATTGTCATAATATTATTTATAAAGAAAATAAATTATTGCCCACACGACTAAAATTGTCATATCCCTCTTTGAGATGGCCCCAATCCCTTCAGACTGGGCCCCCCACCTAGGCTTACATGGAACCTTGGTCAACCCTCTCCTAGTCAGCCTCTTATCTGGATTATTCATACATTGGTTGCTTATTAAGTTTGCTAATTAGTTTAACAAGTCTTACTATTCATGAAGCAGTGGAAAGTAATTTAAAGAAACTTAAAATACTAAATTGAGTTCGGGATAAGTCTTAGATGTGGAAATCCTACATAGTATAGATCTCATGTATATCTCAGGTGATGACAATATAAATAAGCATTATATACATGTATCTCAAGTGTATCTCTTAAAACCTATACCAAAATGTGTATAAAAAGGTCAAGATAATATGATAAACATAATTAAAATACCTATGATAGTAATAAAGGAAGAGCCTACTCAGAGAAAAACTCAGAGGTAGTCACCGATCTTGGGCTCCTCACCCTTGCCACTAGAGGGACCTGCAATTATCACCCATGATGGAGATAATATCAGTGAGTAAAGTCAGAAAAAATTCAATAATAATTTTGAATAATAAATGAAAATATTCTCTAAATTATGCGAGTATTTAAAGAAAGATGTAAGTGAATCGTAAAGTACATGATAAATAGACTAATCAAGTAAAGTAGTGAAAGTCAAGCGGCAAAGAAACAAAATGGATAGGTGTACGTAATCCTTTCCAAACGGTCATTAGACCAAAGCAAAGCTTGAAGTTGACACAACGAGCCAAAGGGCACTTCCAACTGCCCCGACAAGACTCTTTAGGCATTACGGACTCCTTGAGTCATTTGTAATAGTCCCTTTTAAAATATCAAGGTAAGCCATAGCGATGTTGGATGTTTTATCCCTTGCATAGTCCTCAGCAAGAAGCCACGGTGACTTTGGACACTTAAACTACAAGATAACACAACTGGTGGATTACATAGACCCTATACCACTTGAAACAAGAATGGAATAGAAGTATGTCATGCTTTCAAGAGATTAACAATAAGAAGTTGAAAAAAAATCATGTTGACTCTCTTACTAGTTTGCTTACCTTAAAACTCAATAATATCCAAGCCAAACATTCTCCCACACATCTATATTACACTTCTAATACCCAACACTGATGCTCTAGGCCCTTGTTACCTATTAGAGTTCATTTGGTATGTGTTAGAGCTTATTTAAATTTGATTATCTCGGTTCATTGTAAAACAATCCACTATTTACCTCAATTTTTTCTATTTAACTTAGACCCAATTTCATCTTCAATGTGTCCAAAAATATTTTATGCTAGATCCTTGGAGTCCCTATTTACTTATTCTTACCATATACAACAGTTTGATGCGAATGAATAACATCAAGAGACATTTTTTAACCATTTTAAATACCTCTTTGACCCTTAAGTCGGCCAAAATGCCCAAACTTGGTGTTACAAGGTTGTAGACATTTTACATATTGTTTTTAAGAGTTATGCTCAAAATACCAGAACAACTCAACTGGAGAGAGTTTGAAACCAAAAGTATTAGGAGATTCATAACTCTCAAACTACACATCTAGAAAATGTGATTTTAGGTGAGAAGCTTGTCCAAATATTAAGAATAACACATATAAAAATCAACCAATTCTAAGAAGAAATGAAGGACTTATGATATCTCAGATTTAAGTTATAACTTTGGCTCAATTCAAGACATCAATTCAACTCAATTCAAAACACCAACTCATGATAGTAATTCCATCAAATTCTCAAATCTATTAGGGTCCTAATAATCACTTTAATTTAACTAAATAACCTAAGAAAAATCGAAATCACTGAATTCCTAACACTTAATACAATGCAACTCTTTATTGTGGCATTTCATCAAACATGCATTGTTCATTAACAATATAACACCAAATATTAGAAACCATGAACCCAATTCCAAGATGTTGTTGTACATATTTGAAACTCATTTAAGATACTTGTTTTCGAAGTGAAGATGAGTGATCTAAACATTTTACAACTTTAGAGAACAATCCATCATCAATTTGAACACTAAAACGCTAAATTTGAACAAGAAACATGTCTTGTTTGAAAACAAAGACTTGATCCCATTAAAGAACTTTTAAAAAACCATTAAGAATCAATCCTTGCATTATAAATATAGTTGAAGCTCAAAAAATCTAGAATTGGAATTAGGCCTTCAAAACCCCTAATATCCATTACATAGAGCAAGAAAAAGAGAGAAAAAAGTACCTAGGTCATGAACTTTTCTAGGACTAAAATTTCTTCAATCTTAGTCTTAATTTCCTTCCCTTAGCCTCCTAATCCTTTAAAATCCTAGCACTCTTAGTCTCCTCTCTTTGTTCTCTTAAGAAAATGCATGTAGAGGTGATGTTAGTGGTCTCTCAACTAAGTCCTCAATTTATAGACTTTTAGATGTCTAAACACTCATCCTAGGATTTACTTAACATCCCACTTATTACTCATCTCTATGTGGATCTAAGATGAGTTTCAATCAAAACATGCCTACCCTAAGATTCCTCCATAGACTTGATCTCATGGTTCATATTTCATGGGATTTTTATTAAGACTTTAGGGACTTGCATTTTTAACTTGAGACAATTGATGCTATGAACTAGATTAGTTAATTTACCCAAGGTCATATAAAGCAACTTAGGCTTAATCATATGATTATAAGCTTGGCATATCATTTAACTTAGATTAATATTTAGGATAAGCATCTCATTTTAATTTCATGACTTAGGTGAGCATTTTGATTTCATAAAACAATTTCTACCTAATTTCTCAAATAAAATCCTAAGTTGTAAGCCCACCCAAGTCCTCCGTTAGCATATTGATTCATCTAAATACCCGCATGCACACATCTCAATATACTATAGCTCACTCATCCAATGTTAGAGCTAGTACCATTTTTAGGTTAGTTTAGATAATTATAGTATATTACATGACATCAGACAAAAATAGAAATAATTAATTTAATTATTACATCGGTGTCGACACCCGAGTTGTGACTTAGAATGCCACGTAGGACTGGCTACTTGGTCATGGCCCTACAAGACAAACTGACTTGGATTAGATCATTCGGGTCTTTATAGCCTTCCCAACTAATAAGAATTTCATCCTCGAAATTAAAATAACCAAAATGAAACCCTTGCTATAATCAAAATAGGAATGGGTAGATTTCGCGCACATGGGACTCTAAATGGACTTATAAATCTTGGTGCGAGTTTTCCTTTAATTATGAACCGTCCATGACCCTTCAGAGATAAAACTTTCAGATATCATAGTCTCCCTCATCATACTCTAATCTGTCTCGATGTTGAACCACGTTTCCTTCCCTATATGTCTCAGTAGCTTTAAAATGTTGGCAAAATACCTGATTCCTACCTATGTGACCTTGCATATCTTTGAGGCTCAATTTCAAATCAACATTTTAGGATCGTCTAACATCATAATAGAACCAAGTCTGATATTTACTACTGAGCCTCATTTGTATCCTACCAATCGTACATTGGTATATCATGTTGTAAACGTCACATAACAACGAGAATCTTTTTCATGGACCACTGAACTACGAAAAGGTGTAATTGGCATATTAATTAACCATTGTATCCAAATATTGAACCCAATGTGGTACCAAGATGTAGGTAACTGCTAAAAGTGATACGAGTGTCAAACCTCTGTGGCGGCACATCATCTGTCGCGATTAGTCATCACAGCAGATGGCACTTCCCATGACCTACAACCTCAAGGCTCATTTCCATGCCCAGCCAACCTGCCAAGTTCATGATCGAATGAAAATATCAATCAGACATTCCTTTTTTATTTTGATCCCTCACCATTTGAGTAATATCCAAACCCCTCTGTTATCAAGGCAAACATGACTAATCCATCATAATTTCAATCTAAGTCCTCAATAATCAACCTACCTTGTAGGCAAGCCATATTTTCCTTTGCGTGGAAATCCTTCTATCATGTTGGATTTAATTCCATCCAACTACTCTATGGGTCAGCTCTATGGATCGTGTATAGATCCTTTAAGCTTCACATTGAGTTAGTCAATAATCATGTCCGATAGAAACCCAAAGGTCATGTTGCAGTGGCAAGTCTATACTAATCTTCACATATTCAATTATCATTAATCTTTAGGATCATTCCAAATTTGTCGCAGACTTAAACTCATTGACCCTTGAATCCATGGACTCGCATGACCTAAGCTTGATGCTAATATTCGAGATTCTAAGTTTCTCCATGTCTCATATATATATATTGTTTCAAAATCTTTCGCGAGTCTTGAATGGGTCAAACTGCCCTCAATGGGAAACTTGTTGCGTTTGAATCAGTTACAAATGTATGAAAACCTCGAGATGCCCATGCCTTAGGTTTAGCTTGAGGTCATCTTTGACCTCTGATATACTTGCAGACTTTATCTCAACTTGCGTTACTGATTCATTCCTTAGTCCAAGAGAAGTGGTGGTAGGCCTCCCACCGACCTTGTAGTTCAGGAACAATCATGATACTCCTGTGGAGTTACTCGGGCTGCTATTCCACCATGACGACTCTAGTGATCTTGTCAGAGCCAAAGGAGTATGTCCTTGCTTTCCTTGCAATCACGGAGTCATCTCGACGCTCTCTACCTCCGTAGAGTCTGCTTATAACCCACCTGACTTACGCACATTATTAGTCGCAATTCTATTTTCCATACTTAAAAACTTTTTTCCTTTTTCACCCTCAAAAGAGACAAATTTCCAATTAAACTCAGGCACGAGTTTCTACCACTCTTTTAGAGGTTGAGTAATTTATGCTCAAGGATTATATAATCCATTGAGACTCTTTTCTCTATTCATGGCTTAATGCTTAACAGGGTTTTGATCTCTACTATTGAGGCATCAAATTTACTATTTTTGTCTTTTATTCGATACTTTTGGTGAATAGAAAGTATAGGAGTCATTCTCTTTATCATGTCCTCTTTCTCCAGATGCATATTCATTTTGCTTTTACGAAAACTACTACTGTTTACCACTGCGAGCCTACGAGAAAGTCCAGTCTAGACATATTCATTTGAGAATTACTTTAACTGACATTCCATCCTTTAAATCTTACTCACTACTTAAACTTATATTTAGTGTATCAACTATGTGTATGTCTTATACACTTACTTGGATTAAATTTCCAACATAATAGTAGTCTCATTTTTGCTATATGAAAACATTCCTTAATTCCTCATGTTTGCCACTCAAATCCATCTCTAGTCTCACAGTTGTTCTAACTAATTCCACCTCTTAGGGATGTGTAATTAGAGCAAAATTCCCCAACTGATTTTATATTAATAATATATCCTTGCAAATAATTGTTCTAGGTGAACCTTATAGAACATGTCAAAGAAAAATATCTATTTAATGGGTACTTTAAGTCTAATTTCTTTTTCATGAATTCCACCTCAACATGTCTATTAGAGTCTTTAATAACTCATAACCATCACTATTGGATATTTCGGTGTCAAAGAAATTTCCTTGGTCCTTTATACCCTCTACACAAGTATAACCAACTATGGTTAGCTATAACTCGTAACACTACAATTTCTAAGAACTCTATTTGCCAGAGCCTACCACTCTTCTTATATCTTCCTTCTCATTCCCTAGTTGGGTTACACTTTCGAATGTCGATTGTAGTACTACACATACTGTACGAGCTACCTTTGGTTAGGTTTAACCCTAGTTAACATGGAATACACTAAAAGAAAGTTTAGTGCTATAGAACAGTTGACCCATCCACCAAGGCATGCATAAGGAAACTTTCATACATCCTAGCAGCAACGAGGTCTTGAGGTGTATCAATCCTTAATCCTATCAATGAATTATGCCTCTTCTCTATATTAAACTATGCTTATGTAATTGATAAAGTCACATGTCTAGGATATGGTTTGTATTTTACCTAACGTACTTTAATTTCTCTTACCTAAACTTTGTTGGATTGAAAAATTTAGGAAATGAAAGAATAGTAGCAAAAAATCTTGAGTTGACATGTATTACATATTCATAACACAACAATTCTAGATTTCATAAACTTAACTTTCTTTGCTAATCTTCAGTTCCGATATAACTCTCATAACTGATTCCATATTTTAGAGATCGAGATTTGTTATGCTATCCCTGTTGCTGTATCACTTCATTAGCTTCTATTCAAGTATTAATGACCAATGTTAATATTATACTCTTTTCAGTTTTCTATCTAAACATGATAACCTACAACCTATCTTTATCCATCAACTCATCGTGTTACACATAAATCTTCAAGATGAAATAGGCCTTAAAAGAAGGAAACACATATATCTACTGATACCATATAAAACATAAATTGACATAACAAATATAATTCAAGTTTTAGATTTCCCTAACTTACGTCACTTCCCAACTAAGACTCGAAGTTAGGTTCGAAAGACTTCCACACTACGTTTCATTTGTCCTAACTCTTAAATTTGCACGTTAGTCAGATTGTAGGCTTATCAAGAGTATAAGGTAAAAGAAAAAAATTGTGCTATGATATCAATTAAGATAACCCCAGTCCCCACAAATTGGGTCCTACCTAGCCTCAGCTTACGTGGACCCTCGATTAACTCTCATCGAGTCAACGCACACCTAGTTAGCCTTTTATCTGAATGATTCATCCATTCGTTGCTTATTATGTTTGCTAATTAGTTTAAAAATCTAGATATTCATTATGCAGCGAAAAGTAATTTAAAGCTAAATAAATAAATAAATTGAGTTCGAGACAAGTCCTAGATTTGAAAATCATGCGTAGTATAGATCTCATGTATATTTCAGGTGATGATAATGTAAATAAGAATTATATACATGTATCTCAAGTTTATCTCTTAAAACCTATACCTAAATGTGTATACAAACATGAAGTATAATATACAAGATATAATTAAAATATCTACGATAGTAATAAACGAAGAGCCGACTTTGAGAAAAACTCAGAGGTAGTCACCGATCTTGGGCTCCTCACCCTTGCTACTAGAGGGATCTGCAATTGTCACCAGTGATGGAGACAATTCCATTGAATAAAGCCGGAAGAGATTCAATAATATTTTTGAATAATAAATGATGATAGTCTGTAAATCATGCGAGTATTTAAAGGAAGAAGTAAATGAATGGTAAAGTGCATGATAAACAGACGAATCAAGTAAAGTAGTGAAAGTCAAATGGAAGGGAAACAAAATAGATAGGTGAATGGGTAATCTTATCTAAACTGTAGGTCATCGGACTAAAGCATAGCTTGAAGTCAACACAGCAGGCCTAAGGCCACTTCCAACTACCTGACATGACTCTTTAGGCATTGCAGAATCCTCGAGTCACTTCCTATAGCCCCTTTTAAACTATTAAGGTAAGCCACAACGATGTCGAATGCATTATTCCCAGCATCAGTGAGAAACCACGGTGACTTTGGATAGTTAACCCACGAGATAACACAACTAGTGGATTATCTAGATGAATGGAATACGAGTACGCCAAGCTTTTCAAGAGATTAATAATAAGAAGTTGAAAGGAAATAATGTTGATGCTCTTACTGGTTTACTTACCTCAAAATGCAATAATGTCCAAGCTAAACATAATCCCATACATTCGTATTACACTCCCAATATCCAGCATTGACGCTTTAGGCCCCTACTACCTATTAGAGTTCATTTTGGTATGTGTTAGAGCATATTTAAGTTTGATTATCTCAGTTCATTGCAAAATAGTCCACTATTTTCCTTAATGTCTTTTCTATTTAATTTAGATCAAATTTCAACTTTAATGTGTCCTAAATTTTTTTATGCTAGATCATTGTTGTCCCTAGTTACTTATTCTTATCATATAGAAAGGTTCGATGTGAAGGAATAACCTCGAGAGACCTTTTTTAATCATTTTAAATAGCCTTTTAACCCTGAACTCGACTAAAATTCCCAAACTTGGTGTTACAAGGTTGTAGACATTTTTCCTATTATTTTAAGTGTTAATGAATCAACAAATTCCATTTGAAGTCATTTCAAGTTGGTTTAATGCATTGGTTTGCAAAACAGTCCCTTAAGGACCTTAACATAATTTTCAAAAACTTGGTTTTATGCAACTTGAAATGCGGGTAAAACACTCATAGAGATTTTTAAAATTCTCGATGTTGGTTCATTGAATTCTATTAACTTTAAAACAAGCTTTTTGATTGATAAAATCTCATTAATATGATAAAAAACCAAATTCGAGACTTCAAGTAAAATTTAAGTCAGTATTCGTAATTATTGATCTCTTATTCAAAACATGACTTGAAAACTAAATTAGACACACCGGACATCATGAAACTCGGTGGAAACCTTTATTATGATATAACACATTCTTGAGACTTTGGTTCAATTCAAACATCATTTGATGCCTGAAACACCTAAAGTCAAAAATTAGGTCATTAAGTAACTAAGTTTTACTAATTTCAAAACTCATTTGGAAAACCATTCAAAACACCTGATAATCAGTTGAAACTTTTGAAAAACCTAATTTATAGTAATTAAATCTATTTTAAAGATTTTGGTTATTATTAGACTAGTGGAGGCCCTCGAAAGAGGTCCCAACGTTTAAACACATGCAAAAATAATATATAGAAGGATTAATACTAAATTTCAGCCCATTTTTGACAAATAAAATGAATAAAATTTTAAGAAATATTGATTTCAATTTGTTTTTGTATGTATTAGCTTTCCGAATTGTTAAAGTATGATCAAATCAGATTAAAATTGAGAGAGTTATGCTCAAAATATCAAAACAACTCAACTTGAGAGAGTTTCGGACCAACAATGTTAGGAGGTTCATAACTCTCAAACCACACATCAAAATAACATGAGTATTGGTGAGAAGCTTTTCCAAATATCCAAGAATAGCAAATAAAAAAATCAACCAATTCTAAGAAGAAATGAAAGACTTATGATATGTCAAACTTCAGTTATAACCTTGGCTCAATTCAAGGCATCAATTCATCAATTCAACTCACTTCAAAATACTAACTCATGAAAGCAATTCCATCCATTATTCAACTCAATTAGGGTTCTAATAATCTCTTTAAAATAACCATATTACCTCAGAATAATAAGAATCAATGAATCCCTGAAATTTAACAAAATGCAACTCTTGATTGTGGCATTTCATCAAACATGCATTATTCGTGAACAATATGAACACCAAATATTAGAAACAATGAACTAAGTTCCAAGATGTTGCTTTCTATATTTGAAACACATTCAAGATACTTATTTTGAAGTGAAGATGAGAGATCTAAACATTCCACAACTTTAGAGAACAATCCATTATCAATTTGAACACTAAAACATGGCTTGTTCGAAAACAAATACTTGATTCCATAAAACAACTATTGAAAACCCCATTAAAGAATTAAAATCCTTGCATTATAAAGAGAGTTGAAGTTCTAAAAATTCTAAATTAGAATTAGGCCTCCAAAATCTTTTTCCATTACATAGAGCAAGAAAAAGAGAGAAAAGAAAGTACCTATGTCATGAATTTTTCTAGGGCTAAAAGTTTTTCAATCTTAGCTTCAATTTCCTTCCCTTAGCTTCCCAATCCTCTAAAATCCCAGCACTCTTAGTCTCCTCTATTTGTTCTCTTAAGAAAATGCATGTAGAGGTGATGTTGGTGCTCTTTTCGCTAAGTGCTCAATTTATAGACTTTTAGATGTCTAAACACTCATCCTAGGATTTACTTGGCATCCCACTTATTACTCATCTCTATATGGATCTAAGATGAGTTTTGATTAAAACATGCCCACGCTAATATTCCTCTATAGACATGATCTCGTGGTTCATATTTCATGGTATTTTTCATTAAGACTTTAGGCCTTACATTTTTAACTTGAGACAATTGATGGTACGGACTAGATTAGTTAATTTACCCAAGGTCATATAAAGCAAACTAGGTTTAATCATATAATTAGTAGCTTGATATATTATTTAACTTAGACTAATATTAATATAAGCATTTCATTTTAACTTCATGACTTAGATGAGTATTTTTATTTCACAAAACAATTTAGGCCTAATTTCTCCAATAAAAGCGCAAGTTGTAAGCCCACCCAAGTCCCTCGTTAGCACATCGACTCATCTAAATACCCGCACGCATGCATCTCAATATACTATAGGTCGCTCATCCAATGTTAGATCTAGTACCATTTGTAGGTTAATTTAGGTAAGTATAGTATATTACATGAATTTAGACACAAATAGAAATAATTAATTTAATAATTACGTCGATGTCGACACCTGACTTGTGACTTAGAATGCCACGTAGGACTGGCCGTTACGTCATGGTCCTACAAGACAAACTGACTTGGATTTGATTATTTGGGGTTTTACACTCTTGCTCTAGTAACTACTATCATGATAATATGTATGAATCGTGGCTCATGCGACAATAGTTGCCTTGTCTCATATGGAAACAACCAACCTTAATTTCCAAGTGTCATGAGTTTCTTTTATTGATATGTTCATTATTGTAGCTTATGGGTAAACTTCACTCCCTTGTTACCGACGGTCAGCACAATAATAATGTTTTGGGGAGATGGGTCATGAATCTTGCCACAACGATTGTCATATCCTTGCAAGGCTTCAATCACTAAGGTTATAGAAAATCATACCACTAGTCATCCTTTAGCTATCACTTAGATTTTAGAATCTACTTATTTAAAGATATAGAAATCACCGAATTTCTATTCATCAAATTGACAAACTACTACTTCATATAAACGCCCCAAACACTCTCTTAAAGCATACCCCTATGAATTTCATTATTTGTTATCATTCAATTTCTTATTTCCATAGATGATCCCATCGTTGAACCCCCTTTTTATGATAAGTCTTCCAACTTATTCATTTGGCATAAGTCTATAAAGAGTTTTCAAAGATGTACATACAACCATATTTAACCCAAGCTTAGGCAAGTAATTTATGCAATGCAAACCAACATATGTTTGTCACTTGTTAAGGCATCAACCTCAAGTGCTTATGTGTTTCACAACTTGTCAATACTTTTGACCCTTTCTAGTCATTACACCAACATGCTATACATTTTATTTGTGTTAGAGGTGGACCCTAATCTAGGATCCTCAAACTTAATCTTTCACCTATACTTGGTTCCATTTATGTGAAGCTAACATATTTTCTTAATCAAGGTTTGTCGTATTATGTAGGCCCATCATGTTTTAGTTCGCTCCTTAACTCCTTAACTATCATGCCATACATTCTACATGTAGTTGTTTTAGAGTTAATCTTTAAATTGGAAACCCCAATTTTAGTGACCTAGTTATCTCATGTTGATTTAGGACAACTTATCGATAGGTGACAATACTATCCCTCAGAGTTTCAATTTCTTTTTTTGGTCAACTATGATATCTAGCACGAACAAAAATAATATTTTTAAATAAGTCGAATGCATGCATATTTCGACTACAAAATGATTATGTAACTAGCGATGAACTCTCTAGAGTGTCCCAAGTATACTTCAACAACTGCATGTGCTCAATCCCTCATTAGTGGGCCCCGCTGCCCACGGAAGGGGTTCTTAACTTTGGGCATTTCCTCTTAAAATGGATCGCTTGTCCATAATATCGATACTGGTGTCAAAATTGCCTATGTCGATTGTGCCATTGATCCTGAGACACTCATATTCCATCTTATCTATCCCTTACTTTTGGACAAGCTTCCCTACTAGTTGCCTTCAGATCTATTCTTGTTAAAACCCAAATAACTACCTTTTGGTATAGTTCTTGGTAGTTGCATGGCTCCCTATCCCTGCTAACCTGATATGCTGCCTTACAATGTTGTGCACTAGCCACTACTCTCGCATAAGTCTTTGACATATAAAGTGAAACATGTGCCACGGGTGCTCATCTAGTCCGTCAATGAACCTAGTGACCTCTCCTCCATGGTAGCTACATAATTTGGAGTAAAGTCTAACAACTTATTATAATCCGATTCATACTCTCGCACTGTTCTACCTCCCTATACTAAATTTAAGAACTTGTGCCTTTTAGCGTCTCTGACCACTTTTGGGAAATACTGAGCATAGAACAAAGTTTTAAACCTCGACCAAGTTGTCTATCAGTCCTCTTCACTGACGTCCACCACTTGTAAGATTTCTCTTCCAAAATATATTATGCAAGAAATAACATAATAGGGCTATCAATTTTTAGAACTTCTTAACTCTTTTGCATGGAAGTAATCCAATGTTTGGCCTCTTCGGCTTTTATGACCCCATAAAAACATGGTACATCATACTTCATAAATTCTTGATGCATTTTAAGCATCATGAGGGTCTCTTCGTCTACTGGTAACACTACTGCTACCACGAGATTATCACTTGCCCCTGCCACTATATGAGCTACCTCATCTTCATCATTTATTGCCTCTAGAATGGGTCCCAAACCAGCTCTTACAATTGGTGATTGGATTTGCGGAGGTGCTTGTGGTGGTCTCTATCTTTTAATAACATCCATCAACTTCGCCATATGTTGATCATGTATCGCAGATTACTCCTCTAATGCCTTATGATTACTCTCAGTCATTTTACATTCCAATGCCATAGAAATTTCCTCAAGTGTCGTGCGATGATTCTCAACCATCTCAACCATCTAGCCCTCTATTAGAGTATGCCACTATCCATCATCTCTATCTCTAGCTTCCCCCCACTCTATTAAAAGTCCCACCTTGAGTACTCATTGTGAACTATGAGTAAACAAAGGAGGTTAGTTCCAATCTCATGATTAAAGGTTAAGTGAGAAACAATATATCTAACAATGTAGATAATAATACGAATATCAAATAGTGTTGTAAAATATATTTTATTCAGTTTCAACCCATCTCATCATAGGATTAATTTCTTGTGCACGATAAGTTAACGATAGCCAAAGTTTGATACCAATTACTACATTAACTTAATTTCGACTCATAACTCCTAGGTTGTAATACCTGAGTCTCGATACCAACTTTCTAACTCATACCTTTAATCAATTATGAGTTCTAATCCCCGATTTTAGGACATAACTACACTCTTCCCTTTAGGCTCTAATTCCTAATGTTATAATGCCAATTGTGATTGTTCCTAGGTACTAATGCCTATGTCAGATACTAACTGATATAATACTATGTTCTCCCTAGCTAACAATACTAGACCCAAACAAGGTGGGCTTATTACCGTCCTCCAAGCTTTAATGCCTAAGCTATCATATCAAATGTGACATTGGTATCAGGAATTTAAATAACCTTACATATTGTCCTTTTAGGTTCTACTACCTAAAGCTTTGATACCAATAGTGACGACCCAAACCTCAGTGGGCCTGGATCGCCTGACCTAGACCATCACCAAACCCCTAGAGCTAGCAAGTCAGGCAATGATCTAGTAAGCTTTAACCTGCGGAATAACATCAACAACTATCTACAAATAGAAAACTAATGTATTAAAGTGCAAAAACAAAACCTTCCATGTCTATAAGTTGCAGAATAATAGGTAGATAGTCATTACAACTTGAACAACTAAACGTAAATTCTACGGGCTTAAAGTCTACCCATTTGAAATCCATGTTTTATTACATGCTCCAATAAAACATAAAATATTATTTAATACATCGAACTCACATAAGAAAATGATATCTTCTATTCTAGAACATTCCCTTTTCCTTTCATTAATGCAGTTGGAGAGGTATGTAGAGGGTGAAAAGTAGTGGGGCGAGCAAAAGATCTAACGGTCTCACTAATGTGAGGACTTGTTTTACCATCAATCATCCAAGTAATACCAAATGATAAATATATATAACTATGTGCAGTAATAAGTAAGGAGATACATGAATAATAATCTCAACTCACGGATACCAAGAAATAAACATTTACATAAGCAAAAATAATAGATATAAATGCAAGTCACAATTGCCATCATGCCTAAATACTCTTGACATCATTACAGTGTTGGGGCATATGCCCTAGGCCAATCTACAAACATTTTTTATCTTATGATTTTAGTTAATAAAATTGAGGTTTTCATTTGTTGTTTTTATTATAAATGATTGCATGTTTACTTTATAGTAAGATCCATGGGTATTTATTGAAATATCCTAAATGTCCCTAGTCGATCATTATACTACGAACTATATTGAATTAAGACTAGCATGAATCTTGATTAATGGTCATGTGATGATCATGTTATATGGATACAAATTGAGATCATGAGTACTTGTTAGGGAACAAAGTACTGAACCGACCTGCTATGAGAACACCACATGGATTAGGTCATAAATGTTACTTATGATAGGTATATCATTTTGTCATTCGACTTGAGATTACAATATAATTCAATATTAGGAGCATGGTAATTTGACACAATCAAATATTATCTTTAACCGAATGATTATAAAGATTGTGATTGGTTACCATGTGAATAATATGCGAAAATGTGTAATTAAGATAAAATTTGTCACTCTTGTATGGAGAGAGATATCAGTGGGTCCCTTGATATGATAGACTGATAATGGCCAAGTCCATGTGAATTGATATGATCAATATCACTTGGATGTTTTTAGTTTACCTAAAGATTAAGACTAGTATGATTATACATTAAAGGTGACTTTCCATGTCTTACGTTCAGCCAAAGGATAACACACGACAAAAGGATATGATATATGTAGGTTGTATCATTTTTGATATTCATGCTACTTGGGTAGTCTTAATGCCTCGCTAAAGAACACTTATGACTTATGTTCAATTTTGGTTCACTGCCAATGCAAAGATGAACCTATGACATAAAAAAAAAAATTTCGATTACTTGAATAATGAATTTTATAATTTGTTACAATTTTTGATAACTTATTAATATGGACATATGTGTAATTTGCTTAAACTACCTAAACACAATAGTTGCGAATAGGATTTTAAGTGAGGTCTTATCTACACATATAAATAAAGGGTGAAACCCTAAAACGAAAAAATATTTTACTTTTGCAAATTTTGAGTTCTCTGAATTTTGGAAAAGAAAGAAAACTGTTTTCAATATCTCTTGGTGTTAGCGCTTTAGATCGTAGTCATTGTTCATGTATGGATTTCTGATTGAGTATGGGCGTTTGAATGTCTTGGAGATCAAACAATTAGAGAAAGAAATAATGAATTAAGTTATGGTTTACTTTTGTAGATCTAGTTTAGTGGACCCTATTTTTATCCTGTTAGGGGTTTTTCAAAAATTGTTTTGAATTTTTCATTGCGTATGAACCACAAAACCCAACATACAGGTGACCGACTTCTAACTCCTAGTGAAGATAGACCAACTACCTGCCACATCATCCTTTGTACCATTTAGCTAGGCTTCTGAATACAAGTAGTGTTCGTCCAAGCCATCACCTTTACATATACCCCTAACCGGCCCATGGTTCCCGGAGCTTAGCATCCACAAATACTCTCTGCATGTCATTCATATTAGCACTTACTAACACAGTCATGTAAGCCACTATAAATATGAGGAATAATAATTAGAATGGATCATGATGCTCGCAACTATGGCTCATGTATCCGTTTGTTAGCACCAACCAATACATTTTGAGTAACAAGTGTGATTCTCACAACTATGAGTTATCATATTAGGTATATGAATGCAACCATAAATTTAGCAAGAAATCATGTCAATAGCATATGGCATCCCATCCAGAGTCCCTTACTTATGGGAGACTTAAGTTATACTAATAGCATGGTATTATTGAAATTCAAGCACATACCTTACTTAGCTTGATTAGTTGTTATCCTATCTAGTCTCTTCCCGAGAAGTCCTTGATGGTGTTCCTTGAGTGTCTACATTTGACACACACTTAATAAGGTTCGTAACACTTTTAGGTAAGTTTACTAGGAATTTTAGACCATGGGTTAGTCCTTACTAAGAATTCATATTTGAACTATCATATAAGACGTCAGCAAGACCCATGACTTCTAACACATTTTTAAATTAGTTAATGTCTAGTTTTAATAGTTTATCAACTTCATGTTGTTAAGCTTTCCAAAAATTTTCAAACAATAGGCAGAAAGTTGAAAATGAAGTTAAAATGAAGAAGTTGTGACCATTTAAACATCACGCAAAAAAATGAGAGAATTTTGAAAATCAACAGCCAAGAAATAACTGGCGCTTGTTGCGTTTTCTCATTCGACTGAGTCCTTACAACCCTCCAAACTTCCTTGGACACCCCCAAAGCTCTCATGACCTAAAATTTGGGTTTATGGTGTCCTCAAAACCCATTTTTAACAACAAAAACCATCAATTTGTACCAAATCATTAAGATTCCAACCCAATATGCTCTTGTTTGAAAACCATGAAAACTTCACAAATCATCAAAAACTCATGTAAACTCAAGAATATTCACCATTTCAAGATCAAATACATTTAAAGGTTGAAATTATGGGCTCAAACAACCACAAACTCAGATTCAAACCAAAACTAATAAGAAAAACACATTTTCATAAAGATTTAGAGTAAGAACATTAAAACAAACCCCATACCCTTATATTAACCCATAGAGATTATGAAAACAAGATTTGGTAGTGTAAATCCTTAGTAAAACAAGTTTGAAACATTGGTCAATCATCAAATTCAAAAATACACCTTTGATTCCTACAATTTGTTTAAGGTGAACAAGTTAGGTTAAAGTTCTTACCTAGCTTAAGCGATTCTTAAGCTTGTGAGGAAAGTGCAGCTTGGTGTAGTCCCTCTTTAGGATCCAAACTTCATCTTCTCCACTCCTAGAACTATAACTTTAGCCTCCACTCTTCTTTGTTAAGTTGGAACAAAATGGCTACAACTAGTTTTAAGTTGTCTATATAGGGTCCTTTTTGAGATTTACAGTTTGGTGGCCAAATCCTAGCCCCACATGTCATCTTGGCTTCTTTAGTTATAGGAAAATCTTTTGTTCCAAAATGAGTCCTTCTTTTTTATGCTTTTACAAGAATACCCTTGCTTGTGTGTTATTGTCACTACCCTTATCCTTACTTGTTCAACAAGTTATTCAATTTCGATTAGTTAACTTAGGCTAATTTCATCCTTAGGTTTACTTCGTAGTACATAGTACACATAGTTAAGCACACCAACATACAATATCATGTAAACTTCCCAAAATATCCTTAGTAATTAAGGAAATTACCAATTTAAGAAATTCAGGTCATTATAAAAAATAGAGTGAAAAATTTCTTATACACCCAAAATAAGGGAAAGATTAATCATGATGAAAAAAATCAAGTTATGATTAGAGAGTCCCACTTAAAATGGTATCCGTAAGAAATAAAGCAGGTTGCCGCATGGTTGGAAAAAGATGAGGACTACACGATATGAAAAGAATAATGAAGCAATGTAAACCATTTCATATTCTCTGAAAATCTTTTAATGTTTTTAGTACAAGTTTTCCAACATTTCGAATCCATGAATTACATTTCTTTGTCGCTTCAGTCCATTCCATTACAAAAAAAAAAATTCCTATTAACCCTAAATGATGTTTTGAATGGTTCAACGTAGAATGGTTGCATAAGTTCTATTTGTGAATCTTAGTATTCAATGCGCTATTTAGAGATTGCAAGTTTTTAGCTTGTTATACGTTCCAAGGTTACTCATGATTAATTGATGGCTTTAATCTTGACCAAGCCTAGTGTTTTGCAGAGTATTCTTACGGAAAGTGGCCAAAATATCTTAACTTAAAGTAACCAACTTTGCTTAAGTGTTTTTGTTTCCATTTGGTAAATTTGTGAAATATTGGACCAAACCATTTAAGTTAAAGTTGGGTATGAAAGAAGCTAAAATGTATTTTATGTATGCAAGTTCATTGTTTTATATTCCTTTGCTCAGGATGAGCAATTGTCTAAGTTTATGGGTATTTAATAAGTCACTAATTATGCTATATTTTAGTGTGATATTACTATAAATTCCAAGACTTTCGTCTCCATTTGTACCCCTAAACCTTTATTTTTGTGTTTTTAAGGTAAATACAGATTATGAGACACAAATGAGTGATTTCCTACAAAAAACTAGTCAAAAGGGTGAACAAAAGCCTTGCGCCTTGATAACACCTTCATGTTTGAAGAAATTGGCATGGAATTGTTGGATCAAACCTGACTATATTATGGGAAACTCATTGGAAATGTTGTAGATGAAGCTTTGTGAAAACCTAGAAGAAAGTCGGAGCTCGAGTTCCAAGAAAAATTGGAGAGCCTTAGCATTAGCATATGGCATTAGCATGGCGCTGGGCTCATGTCAGGACAAAACCAAACAGAAAAAGTGTCGCAGGGCCTCCTCTGTGATTCTTAGCGGCTTGAAGTTTTCAACGTACGTCGAAGGACAAAACCTCAAATTCTGCAGTTGTACAAGATTTGGGATTAGATTTTCTTTAATCACGTTGCTACTATAAATGTGAAGCCTTAAAACAACTTGAAAGACTTATTTTTTTGCTTTAGATACTTTTACTGAGAGAAGAACATATTGCTTTTATTTTATCCAAAGTGTAAGTGGAAGACAACTCCAATATTGTTCATTCTTTATAAGTCTTTAACTTCGTTCTTAAGATTTTGCACATTATTTGAATAAAAGCGATGTTGATTTCATGTCAATGAGTGGCTAAGTTCCAGTAATTAGACTAAGGTAATTGAGTTCTAGGGATTTTTAGGATTCAGGAGATTTTTCCACTTTCAATTATAATATTATTCAATTTTGATTTTCATATACTTGATTGCCTTATTGTTATTAGGTTTTTGGCCACAAATTTGAAGCTTAAGTTTTCTCCTTGTCATTGTGTAAGTGCACATGCACTTTGAATTAGATAAAAAATTATTGCCAGTGATGCTACTGCCGCTCAGTAAAGAGGATCATGTTAGGTGGCAATTGGGGCTTTATATGTTAGCAATCGATATGCCTTTGTATCATTGAGATTACAGAAAGGTTGCAGCATATTGTAATTTCCATGTAACGGGTGGAAGAATTTGATGCTAGTTACTACTCATGAAAGGTGTTCTCATAAATTGTAATGTTGATAGTCCAGTAAAAAGTTATGGAGCATTAGGGATTTTATGGGTCTAGTTAGTAACAAGTCAACAATTAGACATGTTTTATATTATGTTTAAGGAGAATTTTCTTGTAAAAGACTATATTACTTGGGATTTTCTTTTAAATGGAGAATATGAAGAAATGAACGAAAAGGGAAGAATGTAAGAGAATTAATCAAGTGAAAAGAGTATGCAAATAATCATCACCAAAGAAGTAAGGAAAAAAACTAGATTTATGTACCAACGATTCCTAAAGACACCTAAATCACTGGCCAAATCAGTGAAACCAAAAACCTTCAAATTATGGATATTTCCAACTATTCCACTCACACACAAATTGCTAAGAATCGCTAGAGTAGATTTCAAGAATTTAAGATAACTATGAGTTTTCTGAGTTGGTTTGGGATGTTTACTACTTAGAATACTATAAATACAAGCCTAGGGCTTCGATATTAGTTGCCATTGAGTACTTAGATCAATATTCCATTGCGTAGATCAATATTTCGTTCCTCTAAGAGTCATTCTTTATTTTTTTAGTTATTTGCTTTATTTTCTTTGGTTTTGGGTAAGATTTAAAGATTTAAAGTATTTTTTCTAAAGGTACTTCTTTATTTCTTTTATTTGTATTATTACAATGTTATTTATGATTATGAGTGAAAAGTTATTTGATCTAAACAATGTCTGAATGTGAACTAGATCTATTTTACTATGTAGTCATGATGAGATGATTATGTGCTTAATGCTTTAAACCAATCATATTATTTGATTCATTGATTTAATAGGTTATTATCTATTGATTTTAATCATGATGTTTGTTTTCCATGTAGAGTCTAGAATTCATATTGTTATATTTGGTTTCATTGTCTATTTGAAGTAGTAACTATGATTGTTTGAAAGGAATACACTGTTTAGATGTCCAAGGTGAATTTGATATCTAAATATGATGTTGAAGTGGCTTTCCAAATATGTTAGCTTTAGTAGTTCAAAGTTCTCATAAAGTTTAATGCAATTTTATTGCGTAAAGTTAATGTCTTTGTGTATTCAAAAGGGTTAGCTCAACAAAATTAGAATGTGGTTTTTCTACCAGTATAAGGAGAACTAATATTTGGGTAAAGGTTGTTTACTTACTTATGATTAGATTTTAATGATCTATCTTACTTTATGAAGTATGCTCATAACTATATAGTATGAGATACATGTTTGGAATGCAAAACAGGTTTTTGTTTCATTGTTTTGGATGTTTGGTTTGTTATTTATTTATTATTGAATTAAATCTATTTGATTGATTATGAATTTGGAATTTGATAGTTAATTTAATATCGTTAGTTAAGTATTATTATATTATATTTAATTATTAGTTAGTTTAATTACTATTTTTAATTGAATTAAGTAAAAGTAAAAAATAAAAAAAACCTTTAAAAGTCTTTTTTCCCAAAGAAGTTCGATAAATCCCTATGAAAACAATTCCCACTTATCACTACAATAAAATATTTAAAGTATAATACAAAGGGGAAATTATTGTACAAGCTAGATACGTGTCAATTTTTGGTGCTATTGTCGGGGATTTAAATACAATTTCTTAGGAGTTTTAGATGTTGTATGGCTTCCACTTCGTCGCTCTAATTCTATGGGATTTTTGCATCCGTTCGATCCAAAAATGGATAGGACATTTAATCATAATTTAAGACAACAATGTATGGAACACCAACTTACCACAATGGAATCCAATAATAACTTTAATATTAAAAATGATAATGATAATGGAGAAGTCACTTTTAGGCAAGCTAATCAAAATGTCATTGCTTATGAACAATGTGCATTGCATATCCTGAGGGATTTCCCAAGTTTGAACTTAGATTGGGATTCATTAGTGCTCTATCTAACTCCTATGGTAAGGACAATGAAGACCCACAAAAATTAATAAGAGAATACCAACACAAAGTCAATGGGATGAAACCTAAAGACAGCACGCTATAACGAGTCAAACTTAAAGCTTTTCCTTTTATATTGAACGATTAATTACATGATTGATTATTTTATCTTCCTCAAGATTTAATAACTACATGGGCTCAAATGTTGAAAGCTTTCTTAGATCAATATATGCCTGTAAGAGAAATTAGTACTTATAGAAGAAAAATGACAGTTGTGAAAATGAAAGACGATGAAAATCTTAATGAATATTAGGATAGATTTCATAGATTAATTTCATCTTATCAAGAACATGGATACACTCAAAGAGCTTTATTAGAATACTTCTATGAGGAACTAAATCATTTGGAACAAGTAACTTTAGCAAAAGAAGCTATTAACAAGATGGCGAAACAATCTAAACAAAATGTTGAAAGGACCAATACATCAAGAAAGAAATTTTAAGTGGTTAATAGTAGAACAAGTAATAAATGTTGGGTTTTTGGTGTTCATACATAACGAAAAATTCAAAAGAATTTTGAAAAACCCCAACAAGATTGAAAATAGGTTTCATTAAACTAGATCTACAAAAGTAAATTATATCTTATTCTATGATTTCCTTTTTGATTGTTCGGTTTTCAAGATGTTCAAGTGTATGTCCTCTATCTAAAATCTACATACGAACGATGATCGTAATTTGGATTGCTAGCTCTAAAAGAGATAGAAAACATTTTTCTTCTCTCTCCCAAAATCTAGAGAACTCAAAATTTGCAAAAACTAAAATCTTCCATCATTTTAGGGTTTCACCCTTTATTTATATTTGTAGATAAGCCTTCACTTAAAATCATATTCGTAATATAGCTATTGTATTTAAGAAGTTTGAATAAATTACACATATGCCCCTATTAATAAGTTATCATATAATAAATCGTAAGGGCTTTTATGTCAGAAATCTTATCATATAAAAATCATTACTTCGGACCAATTGAAACTGCGCAAAGCCATTCTTTGTGTGTGACTCAATAAGTTCATGTGACGTTGATAGTGAACTAAAAACATTAAAGTACACATTCATAAGCGGTCTCTAGCAAGGCATTATGACTACCTAAGTACCATGAATATCAAAATCGATATAACCTAATGAATAATATATATCATATTCTTCTGTTATGTGATATCTGTGAATAAACATAAGGCATAGAAAGTCACCCTTAATGTTCAATCGTACTAGTCTCGAGTTTTAGGTAAATTGACAACATCCAAGTGACAATTCACATGGACTTGGCCATCATCAGTCTATCATATCGAGGGATCCACTGATATCTCGCTCTATATAAGAGTGACAAATTCTATCTTAATTACACACTTTCACATATTATTCACACTGTAACCAATCACAATCTTTATAATTGTTCGGTTAAAGACAACGTTTGATTGTGTCAAATTACCATGCTCCAAATATTGATGTTTATGGTAATTTCAAGTCAAATAATTAAATGATATACCTATCATGAATAACCCTTATGACTAAATCCATGTGGTGTTCTCATAGCGGGTCGGTCCAATACCTTATTCCTTGACAAGTACTCATGATCTCGATTCGTGTCCATATATGCATGATCATCGCATGACCATCAATTAAGATTCAAACTAGTTTTAATTCATTATAGTTACTTGTATAATGATCAACTAGGGACATTTAGGATATTTTCACAAATACCAATGGATCTTACTATAAGGTAAACATGCAATCACTTATTATAAAATAGTAAATGAAAACCTCAATTTTATTAACTAAAATTATAATATAAACAAGGTTCGTAAATTGACCTAAGGCAAATGCCCTAATATCTCCCACTTGCACTAGGGCCAATCATTCATCTATCTAATACCTAATGACCTAACATAACCATCATGTTTCGCTTATTAAAGAGAATTCGTCAAATGATCTACAGCATTGTCTTCTATAGGAACTCTACAAATATTCAAGTCTCCCCTCTCAATGATTTCTCAAATGAGATGAAAACGTCTAAGTATATATTTGGATCGAAGGTGTAATCTTGGTTCCTTAGCTTGTGTTATCACCCCATTATTGTCACAATATAAGCAAATGAGGTTAGCTATACTAGGAACCACACCAAGTTTAGAGATGAGCTTTTTGATCCAAACTGCCTCTTTAGTTGCATCAGACGCTGCAATATACTTAGCTTCTGTTATAGAATCTGCCACGGTTTCTTACTTTAAACTTTTTCAGCTCACTACGCCTCCATTCAGAGTAAACACATATCCAGACTATGATCTGAAGCCATCTATATCAATTTTAAGACTTGCATCTGTGCAACCATTTACTATAAGCTCGTCTTCCAAACTTCCATAGACCAAGAACACTTCTTTAGTCCTTCTCAATTACTTAAGAATGTTCTTTACTATTATCCAATGACTCATACCAGGATCAGACTGATATATGCTTGTTGCACTTAAATCATATGATACATCGGGTTAGGTGCATAACATGGTATACATGATTGATCCAATAACTGATAAATATATAATCGTATTCTTGCGCTCTTACTCATCATTAGTCTTTGGAAATTGAGTCTTGCTGAGACTTATACCGTAAGACATTGGCAACGACCATCTTTTTGAGTCTTGCATACTGAACATATTCAGTACCTTGTTTATGTAAGCACTCTGACTTTGACCGATCAGTCTTTTATATCTATCCTGATAGATCTTAATCCCAAAGATGTAGGTTGCATCTCCTAAGTCCTTTTTCAAGAAACACTTCCCCAACCAAGACTTGAAACTCTATAAGGTTGTGATGTCCTTTCCAATGAGTAATATATCATCAACATACAGTACCAAGAAAGCAACCACGCTCCTAATGACCTTCTTATATACACAAGGCTCATCTTCATTTTTAATGAAACCAAATTCCTTAATTGCTTCATTAAAACGGAGATTCCAACTCTGAGAAGCTTGCTTTAATCCTTAAATGGGTCTTTGAAGCTTGCACACCTTCCTAGAATTCTCACGATGAACAAATCCTTTAGGTTGTATCATATACACATCATCAAGTAACTTTCCATTTAGGAAAACTATTTTTACATCCGTTTGCGATATCTCATAGTCATAATATGCAACTATGGCAATTAAAATTTTAATGGATTAAGCTTCGCTACAGGAGAAAAAGTCCATCATAATCAACACCTTGAGAATTTCTGAAACCTTTTACTACTAGCCGTGCTTTATAAGTATGCATATTGACATCCATGTCAGTTTTCTTCTTGAACACCCATTTACATTCAATGGTCATACCACCTTCAAGTAAATCAACCAATTTCCAAACTTCGTTATCATACATGGATTGCATATCAGAATTCATGGCACTAAGCCATTTATCTGCCTCAAGGCTAGTCGCAACTTCTTGATAAGTAGTAAGTTCATTTTGATCCATGAGAAACAACTCACTTCTATCGGTAATAAGAAATCTAGATCTTTCAGCCTGATGTCATACCCTATCAGACCTACACGAGCCTTGTGATACCTATGGAGGTTTAACTAGTTCAATACTTTGTTGATCTTCCACTGGCGGTTAAGTGTTTATTTATGGTTTTTGAACTTCTTTAAGAGTTACTTTATTCCCATCGTTGTCTTTCTAAATAAACTCTTTTTCTATAAAGACATCATTCATAGCCAGAAACACTTTGTTCTCAATGGAATTATAAAAGTAGTATCTTCTAGATTCTTTAGGATAACTAACAAATACATACTTGGTAAATTTGGATGATAATTTTTCTAAGATTTTTTGTCATATGAAAACCCCACAGCCCCAAATCTTAAGGAAAGAAAACTTGGTCTTTTCCCAAACCACGTCTCATGAGGTGTTTTATCAACCGCTTTAGAATGAACACCATTCACTATAAACATAATAGTTTCTAAGGCATAACCCCAAAAGGAAATAGGAAAATTTGCATGACTCATCATATATCGAACCATATCAAATAAAGTTTGATTTCCCCTCTCAGAAACATCATTCAATTATGAGGTTGTTGTAGGAGTTAAATGTGAGACAATCACATATTTTCTAAGATAATCATCAAACTCTTAGCTCAAATATTCACCACCTCGATCTGATTAAAGTGCTTTAATAGTTTTACCAAGTTGATTTTGCACTTCATTCTGAAATATTTGAAACATCTAAAAAGATTCACTTTTATGTTTCATGAGATATACATAACCATATCTGCAAAAAATTATTAGTGAATGTAATGAAGTACTGATAATCACCCTAGACATTGTGTTTATAGAACCGCATACATCAGTATGCATTAGACTTAATAAATTACTTACTCTTTTATTGTGTCCAATAAAAGAATTCTTTGTCATTTTTCTTAGTAAACAAGATACACATATTTCATATGATTCAAAATCAAATGAATCTAAAAGTCCATCTTTTGGAGTTTAGAAATGTGTTTCTCATTTATGTGGCCAAGACTACAATGCCAAAAGTAGGTTTGAATCAAGTCATTTGACTTAAATCTCTTTGTATTTACATTGAGAATAGGAGTATTTATGGACCTTATAATGTTTAGAATATAAATAACATCACACAAATCAACATTCACATAGAAAACGTATTTACGAGAAATAGAGCATTTATTACTCGCAATAATGAAATTAAAACCATCCAAACCTAAACATGATACTGGAATAATGTTTCTGCTTACCGCATGGACATAATAACAATTATTTGAAACTATAGCATCCTACAGCCAACGTAGCAACCTTTGCTTCATTTCCAACTGGTATAATGACTTCTCCATTTGTTAGCTTTCTACTTTTGGTGAAATCCTGCACATTAATATAAATGTGAGATCCACATCCATTATCCAATACCCAAGAATCACTAGTAGACAAGTTAACTTCAATAATGTTAATACCTAAAGTAGTAGTCGCATTACTCTTATTTTTCATTAGATTTTCAAGATAAAGCATGCAATTTCAGAACTAATGCCCTGATGCATAACATAAATGATAGTTTTCTTTTTTTCCTTTTCCTTCTAGGACTATGAACTAGAAGCAACATGAGGCTTAATTTGTTTATAGGCTTTGTAATAGTTACAACAACCTTGACAACTTTAGACTTGCCTTTGCCCTTTTTTTCAGAGTATTTCCTTTCTAAACTATTAACACATTAGCAATGGGTTTCTTAACATTTTGCTCAGTAGTTTTAAGCATCAAATTCAACTCTGAGATTGACTTCTCCATGTTATTCATGTTCTAGTTCATCACAAATTGTGAATAACTAATAAGTAATGAATTTAGGATCAAATCCATAGCCAACTCTTAGCTTATAGGAAACCCAAATCTATCAAGATGGTCAATATAGCCTTTCATTTTTAGAACACGAGGACTAATTGATACATCTTTAGTCATTTTGCAAGAATGAAGGTTCTTGACTATCTTAAACCTTTCTTGCCTAGCCTACTGTTGGAACATTTCTTTCAACATCGTAGCCACGTCTTAAGCTTCCATGTGTTCCATGTCATCCTGAAGTTCATAAACCATGGTTGCCAACATAATGCATGCAACATCAGTTGAGTCGTTGACATGCTTAGTATGTGCATCCTTCACGACTCTTGAAGTATTGGCTGGTGGTTCTTTAGGAATAGGATTATCCAAGACATACAACTTGCGTTCAGCTTAATAACAATTCTTAAGTTTTTGAAGCACTCAAGAAAGTTTGTCCCAGATTATCCTTCTAAAGTTAGAATCACAATGACAAGGGATTAGTGTGATTTGAAAAGGCCACAGATCTACAACAAAGATTGTGCAAAAATTCATTTTAGTATATATGAATAGACTCCCACTAAATTAACCACCCTCCTTAAAAACGTCATGTTAATATAAGGGACTTAATTCCATGTTACACCTAATTCCAAGATAGCTAAAGCATGACACTTTGAGTCACGTTATTTAGGTAGGTACTAATTACCAATTACATCGTAGGTAACTTTTAAGTTGTTTTTATGAGATTATGACATCTTATGTCTTAGCATGTTTTATCTCATCTAGTGCCTAAAGCCCAAAACTGTTTTGATAGCTTTATCATGTCTAAACATTTTGAACAATAGCGTAATCGTTACTTAACTTGCCTCACTTAGATAACACAATACACACTGTGAAGGCAAATCCATATTGATATGATCGAACCCTTGACAAGTGTTTGAGAATGGATGACACTTGACTCTAAATTTAAAAGAGGGATTTTATTTGTTTTAATGGTCATAATTTAAAAAAGATAAATATCATATATTACAATGCATAAACAATTACTAAATAAATTAGGAAATTTTACTAATATTGACTATTATACGAATTTCCTTGTGCTAAGAACAGTTAATGGCGGTCCCACTACCCTTTATTTTAATTTCAGAAAATATTAATTAAAACATTTTTAACTAACTCGTGCCCTCCTTTAACTTAGTATTTTATCCTAATCCAATTAGAATTTAAGATACTTTGAATATTTATCCATCATAATTTGTATACATTTCATCTATATTGTAGGATTTGTAATTCTTATCTGATTACAAGCTTTTCTCATATCTAATAGGAATACACCAAGGATAGCCATAATGAGATATATGATTAAAATCAATTTTGAATTATTAATCAAGCATTCAACACCAGAATCATATTAAATTAATCTAATCATGATTTATATCATAGAGACATACATAATTGTTGAACAAAAATAAAATATGTCTTCAACACTAGAATCACTATAACCTAAATATTACTTCTATCATAAACATACAAAATTTGCATCGTTCAATATTAAAACATATGTTAATCAAATACTCAAAACATGAATACTATCATTGAGTCAAATCATGTGTATGTATCAATATATATGAATTAACAATATGATTTAAAACTAATTCTTGATAACAATTATCACATAACCTTTACGTACAACATACATATACATAAATCAAGATCATGTTTTCACATATATATCATATATATATCAAAGAAAATATGCAAACATTTAATAGAACCGAGCCTAAGGCTCTGATACCATTATTGAGTTTTTGGGGTTCATACGCAGCGAAAAATTCAAAACAATTTTGAAAAACCCCAAAGGATTAAAATAGGTTCCATTAAACTAGATCTACGAAAGTAAATCATACCTTATTCCATGATTTCCTTATATGATCATTTGATTTTCAAGACGTTCAAGAGCTCATCATCTATCGAAAACCCACACATGAACGGTGACTATAATTTAGAGCGCTAGCCCCAAAAGAGAGAAAACATTTTTATTCTCTCTCCCAAAAATCAAGAGAATTTAAAATTTGCAAAAACAAAAATCTTCTATCATTTTAGGGTTTCACCCTTTATTTGTGTGTAGATAAGCCCTCTCTTAAAATCCTATTCATAATACAACTATTGTATTTAGGCAATTTAAGCAAATTACACATATGCCCTATTAATAAGTAATCATATAACGAATTGTAAGGGCTTTTATGTCATAAAATTTATCATATAAAATTCATCACTCTGGACCAATTAAAATTGTGCAAAGTCATTCTTTGTGTGCGACTTAATAGGTTCATGCGACGTTAGCAATGAACCAAAAATTTTTTGGTACTCAAGTCATAAGCGGTCTTTAGTAAGGCCTTATGACTACCCAAGTAGCATAGATATAAAAATCGATATAACTTCACGAATAACATATATCACATCTTTTTTTTGTATGATATCCTTTGACTAAACATAAGGCATGAAAAGTCATCCTTAATGTTCAATCATACTAGTCTCGATCTTTAGGTAAACTGAAAACATCCAAGTGACATGATCATATCAATTCACATAGACTTGGCCATTATCAGTCTATCATATCAAGGACCCACTGATATATCTCTCTATACAAGAGTGAAATGTTTTATCTTAATTACATACCTTCACATATTAATTTCACACGGTAACCAATCACAATATTTATAATCGTCCAATTAAAGTCAATGTTTGATTATGTAAAATTACCATGCTCATAATATTGAAGTTTATGGTAATATCAAGTCAAAGGACTAAATGATATACCTATCATGATAACATATATGACATAATCTATGTGGTGTTCTCATAGGGGTCGGTGTAGTACCTGTTCCTTAATAAGTACTCATGATCTCGATTCGTATCCCTATACACATGATTATCACATGACCATCAATCAAGATCCACACTTATCATAATTCATTATAGTTTTGAGTATAATGATCAATGTGGGACATTTAGGATATTTCAACAAATATCCATGGGTAAATATGCAATCACTTATAATAAAACAACAAATGAAAACCTCAATTTTATTAACTAAAATTATAAAATAAACAATGTTTGTAGATTGACCTAGGGCACATGCCCTAATAATAAAATTGACAAAAATGTTGAAGAATTATCTAATATGGTTAAGCTACTATTAAAAGATATATCGAATCAAGCTAAACAATGTGGATTTTTTAATGAAGTTACATATCCTACGGATGCGTGTACTACTTTACAAGAAGATAACAATGAAAAAGTAAATGCAGTTACGAACCAATATTTTATTCCTCTTAGGAACAAGTATAAGAACAACAATTATTACACTGAAAAATCAAATTAAAACCTTAACTACGGTCCACAAAACAAAAATTATACCACTTATAGACCGAGAGCACAACATAATCTATGCCAATGCAACAACCTCAACAAAATACACAACCTATGCAACCAAATCTAGAGCAAATATTACATAAGTTTATGACCCAAATTCATCAAAAGTTTAAGTAAATTTCTTAAAATCAAATCAAAACTGAAACATCTATTAATGAGTAGAAAAAATAAATTAAGTCAAATGACTCTACAAATTACTAAGTTAAGCAATCAAACTAAAGTAACTACTCAAACTAAGAACATTAATAATCAAGCATGAGTTAACGCTTTATTTTGTGAAAAAAAAATTGAATATGCAAGAAAAGACACCAAAGAATGGTAAAGTACCTAAGACAATAGAACAACAACAAGAAGAAATGATGGCAATTGTCATTCCCACTAGATGGCCGAGTAATTGAAATACACATTTTCCTGAAATGCTATACTTATGGTATTTAGCCAAAGTTGAAGCCTATGAAAAATTTTACAAAACTATGAATTAGTTAAACAAGACAAAGTAAACGATAATTATAAGTCAAATGAAGATATTCATTCTGATTCTACTGTTCCATAATGATTAGCAAATATTTGGGAGGAAGAACTTAAAGAAGACATATCTGAATCATTTAAGAATTTAGAAATTAATGAAAACTTAGAACAAAAGTTTTCATCTTTAACGAGAATGCCTAAGAAATGTTCCACGCTAGGAATGTTTGTCATACCAATCACAATGGGAAGTTTTTCTATTGAATTTGCTATGTGTGATCTCGAAGCATCAATTAATGTTATGTCAATTAAACTTCATGAATAATTGAAAATAGGATCGTTAATTAACATGCCTATTAACCTTACTTTAGCAAATAATACCATTATTAAACCGTATAGATTATTAGAAGATAGTTAGTACAAGTACATGATTTAGTATCTCTAACTAATTTTTATGTCGTGGAGATGGGAGATTCAATATCACATAATCCTTTGCCTATACTATTAGGTAGACATTTTCTAAAGACAGCTAGAACTAAGTTAGATATTTATAAAGGAATAATGTCTATGGAGTTTGAAAATAAGATCGTCAAATTCAAGATTAATAATGAACATAACTATGACACTTATGGAAAATATGATGAACTATTTGATAATGAAATATAAGATAATGGATTTTAGACTTAAACTATTATGATAATTCTAACGCTAAAATTAATGCAATCAATGCAATAACAATGGAAATCGATAAAGACATCTCAAAGAAAGAAATAGTTGAAGACACTTCAAAAAAAAGAAAGTAACTCAATAACGGAGAGTTAAGCAACCTGAGAATGGAAAAGTCATTAGCAAAATGGAAGTTTCTAGATCCAATTACAATAAGAAAAAGAAAATGTCGAACTTGAGTCCTGTAAAGCTTAATGATCTTAGAGGCATACACTTGCACATTAAAATTAAATGAGCTTGGTACTATTAAGCTAAGTGTGATACGAACTCTAATGCAAATCTCATGCCCATACATTTCTTTTTACGTACTCAACTAGAGTTGAACGCACTTGCCTCTGAATGATTCTCTTTATCGGATGGAACTTCAATTCACCCATTAGGAATGGTCACAAATGTGCTAAGTGGACAATAACACCGTACCCACAGACTTTTTGATAAGGCCACACTTTGTGTGATGACCCCAGAACTTACAAACTAGGCCCCACCTGAGCTAGACATACGTGGACCATCAGTCCACCCTCGTGGAGCCAACATATGCCTAGTCAGCCTCTTTTACTATTTCATTTACAATTTAGTTGCTTATTAGAGTTGTTATTAAGTTTAACAAGTCTTAATGAATTGCACTGCGGATAATAAATAATTAAAGTGACAATAATTTAACCTAATGCAACGTTTGGACAACCCTATGCATGGAAACCCTGCAAAGTAGATCTCATGCTTATCAAGTGACAAAATGAAGGAAACAACATATACATGTATCCAAGGGTTCACTCAACCCATTAACCAATTTTAAACAAAACTGATACATACATATCTACACAAAATATACCTATGAGTAGTAAAAGTAGATTTCGTATCTAAGAGAAACTCTGAGGAACTTACCAAGTATTGGTTCATTTCCCTTGCTACTAAAGGGACTTGAAAATATTACCAAAATGAAGACAATTCTAGTGAGTAAAGCCAGAGGAGTTTTAACAGTATTTTGAGTGTCAAATAAATGGTTAATTGAATAATCATACAAGAATTACCACAAAATAATGAATTAAGAATGATTTTCAATTTAACAGATATATCAACGAATAATTAAGTGTCAAGTACAAAAAGAAAAGGCATCTAAGCGATCCAAATCAATTAAGTGCGGTAAAGTACCATAACTTGACTTTCTAGACGGTCAGTGGATTTAGCTAAGTCACTTGAATGACAATTTAGATCGGGTCCATCAAATGTAACAGATCACAACCACTTCTACCAGCTTGAAGTTCCTCAATCATAAACTGAAGGCTCATGTAAGTCCGATAGTCTATATAGTCAAGGTGGAGGAAAAGATCACAAAGCATTTCTATCGTGCCCATAATTACCATTTCGCTCACTTAGACCCTAGTCTACTCATTACAAAATTCAAAGAAATGCACAACAAGTAATTTAACAAGGACATCATAATCGGATATAAAAGGAAAATCTCAACTGATTTGATTCACATGGGATACAACTCAACAAGAAATAATTAACCAATAAATGAACAAATGAAATCATGTTAATGCCCCGACTAGTTTACTTAATTGTAACGCTTTGAAATCCCACCAAAGCAACTACGAAACGGCTCACTCACTCCCCGCAATGCACACTTAACACTAGTTCCCTATGCCTCTAGTATCAATTTACATTCAGTTAGGTGTGTTAGAGTCCCTATTTCAAAAATAATTTATTTAGTTTCATTTTCTTTCCATTTATCTCACATTTATAAAATTCGAGATTTTCTTATTTTTTGGGTTGTGATCACATTAGCCACATCTCGAGTCGGGCGACGTTGAGCAAATCTCGACTCGATTGTTTTTCTAAAATTTAGCCTTTATTATTATTTTTAAATCAATTTGATTAATGGTCGACTTCTTATACATTCATTTATATATATCATATATTGTATATTCATAATACATACATATATATATATATATATATTATATTTTATTTCAATATGGGTGTTGTTTTAGCTAACACCATTTACAGTGCTGGGCTTCGGCCCTCCGTTGACGCCCCATGTTTCTTCAAAACAATCCAAAAACAACATTGATAAAACAATTTCCCTAGCACTTTCCATCAATCTTATCTCAATGAGAAAAAAGAAAAATAAACTAAAATTAACTTTAAGAGCTCCAAGCTTGCCTTCATCAATTTACCCTTTCAAGTTCATAATAATGGGAACCCAAATATTGCACTCTTTTTCATTTCTTTCTCTCTCAAAATAATATCAACCACAAAACCTAACCTTCTCTCTCTTATCTTTAAACAAAAACACTACAAAAGCCTTTCCACTACTCATTTTTTATCACTTCACTTTACACCTCCAAATAATACCATACACACATATACTTACCTACGTGATTTGGATCAATTGGAGTATTAAATACACATCTCAAGATGAATCTAAGGTGCTTATCTCATCAATCAAATTTTCATAATTCCATTTAAGACTTAGGGTTTTAAATTAAATTATCAACTTAGGTTAGTTCATTAAAGTTAATTAGTCTCATCAATATATTCATTTAATTGCTTACACGTACCGCGCATGCATCTCGAGGTGAACCTCACTCACACTATCAACAATCAAATTTTGTCGTGCAATACAAATAGACATATGTAGTCCACGTCACCAAAGAATATAAAATACTTTTTGGGTTGTTACACTTTATCAATGAAGATCCCACTTTAATATTTGGAAGACCTTTCTTAGCCACTATTCAATCTATTATGGATATTCTAAACAAAATAATTACTCTAAAAATTAATGGTCAAGCACTCACTTTCTAGAATGATACTAGAGTAGAAAATCCTAAGACTAATTTTAGAGATCTAAACTAATTCGGGAAGGGTTAAGACAAGCCAATAACGACAAACAAAAACGCTATATGGGAGGCAACCCAGATTTTATGTTTATTTTATGTTCATTTAATTCAATTAGGAATATAATTTAGTTTAGTCTAGTATGTTTTTATTCTCTCACTATTTGACTCTTGTATTGAAAATATTTTTCGAATTTAAACACTAAGGTGATTTCGATTGAGGAGTGATCGAGTCATTTTTGCTTATATGGCCTTTATACAAGTCCATTTATTTACTTGCTTATATATTTGTTTATTTATTAATTTAATATCACACTCAAACTCTTGGATTTTCTGTCAACTATACCTTAATATGGATTTTTATGAATGATGTAGAAGTTAATTATAGGATAAATTTGAAAAATAGTAAAAATAGGCTTAGCGACTCCCTGCGATTTGGATTTACACTAGGAATCGATGACAAAGATCAGTACAATTACATAGAAAAATTTAGAACGAAACTGGAGCCTGATGATTCCCAGCGATTCCTTAATACATGAGAAACTTTGGCAAAAATCAGTGAAAATAGTAAGTCACATTCCACTAATTTACACAATGTTTCCTAGTGATTCCACTTATACAATAATCGCTGGGCATAATTTCTTATTTTTAAAAACCCCAAATCGCCACACACACTAAACCTTAGGCACTTGCAAACCATATCATCCTTTGAAAAAATCCTAATTCGTGCCAAGATTCAACCATTCTAAGCTCAAACCTATAGTGTTTAAGTGATTCCCACCTCAACTTGTCTCATTCAAACCAGAAATCTCAATTTTGGGGGTGATGAGCCAAACTAGGGATTTATAAAATTTCAACTTAGAGCTTGAAAGAATAATCTAGAGGAGTTCAAGAGCTTCAATCTTAAGAGATTCCTTCTCAAGAAGGTAATTACATCAACTCTAGCTCTTTACTTCAACAAATTTTTGATTCGAGGATTTTTACAAATTTCTCAATATTTTTCGAAATTGTTTTGTTGGAATTTATTCAATGTTCTTGCACAAATAAATTTCTTGATTTCAATAGACTAGGAATAGTGATCACATTGATCATTAGTTTACAAATTCAACATTTTCATAAATTTGGCTATATTGACATATATTTGCAAATGGTATACAAAAGCGAGTTTGACCTGGGTTTGGGGGCTTGGTTATAGTTTTATTTCAATTTATATTGCTATATTTTTAAAAGACTTACAATTTGTCTCTTAATTGCTTTACGCTACTTAGAAAATCAGTTTTCAAGTTTATATTTTAGTTATCACTTCGATGCCAACTTTATTTTACATTAATGAAAAATTTCAAACTAGCTTTCCAAATAGATTTCTCCTTTTAAAATAAAGTCTTAAACTTTACCAAACTATTTTCAACTGCGTTGTTTCAATCATTTAAGGTTTTTTTAGTATTTGAACTTATAATTTTTAAAATCTAAAACAACGGTCGGGGGAGGTAAAGGTAGAAGCTCTCAAAAGGGAAAAGGAAAGACACAACTAGTAAAGAAAATCAAACAAAAATCTAAAGCTCCACTTAAACTAATTAGGCCAATGTGGATTTTGGTGAAAACCCCCAAACTTTAGTAACCTTCTCCACCCTTAAGTCTTAATTACGATTCAGATGGAGAGGAAGAGATTGATGAGACACCCACCATTTCTTTCCATGCTTATAACCTCATCAATGCTAAAGCTATAGCTAGGATGAATAGCTACATTATGAAAAATAGAGAAATAATACCAGATAGTGGTTTTAACGTTAAAAATGAAGTTAAGTACGTGCCTAAGATCCCAAACTTATTAAGGGAGAGGATTTAAGGGTTGTTAACTAAGGATTACAATGTAGATAGCAATGTAGGGTCCTTGATTGAAATGGGGTGTGCCATAGTAGTGAGAGAATTCTATTCTAATAGGCATGGAGAAGAGAATAAAATATTAGCCATAGTTCAAGGAATACCAGTGGACTACTCATTCGAGAGAATAAATCTGTATAATGGTTTACTAGAAGTTCATTTGAGACAAAATAATGAATACCCTAAACCTGAATACATGTGTAGACGTATTTCCCTATAATACCATTAGAAATGATTTAGAAGCTATTCGAGGGCTGTTTTCCATTTCGATCCATACGAGTACATGAAACACATACAATCCAAAGACTTTAGGAAAACAACCAAAGCTTGGAGCTTTTTCTTAAACACGAGCCTACAGCCTAGTTTACAACACTACGCATACTGAACTATATGGCGACTCTTTTATACCACATAGTCTAAGGGATCAGCTATATTGATGTTGGCAAGATAATATATGACTTGATTAGAAATGCCATGACCACTAAAAAAAATGAAGGAATGCCTTTTTCCTAGATGATTACTGAATTTTGCAAGCATGACTGAGTTTCGATTAGAAGAGTTAGATTGGATGTTTTCCTGGATAAGACCATTACCAGTGAATTCATTGAAAAAACCAAAAAGGTGATGAGATATGTTGACTTGGAGGAGGAACGGGAGAGAAACACCACACAAAGGAGGAAGACCACGAAGAGAAAAAGAGTACAGGTAGAAAATCATAGAAATTTAGAATAAATGTGATAAGTCGGTATTTATAGGTATTTAATAGTCTATTTTAATATATTTAATTATTAAAAGTATTTAAAATATATATTTAATTATATTTTTGGTCATTTTTAGGTGAAACAGAGTGCGGTTGAATTCATGGCGAGAAAATACTCAAAATGGAGTATTTACTTGCAATGATCGGATGCTGGACAATTTTTCTCGAAATACGTGTTGTGCGGTGGGTCGAATAGCGAGAAAATATCCCTGGACCAATCAAAAAATGCCATGTAGCAACACAAGCCAGCGCGACCAATAAGGATATGCCACGTCAGCAGACTCCGGTTCAAGGAACCAATCACTGTCTGACGTGTCACCTAGCGCAGCCAAGTCACGCAAGCAAGACATTTCATCGCGTTTCAGAATCAGTCGATTTGCCTTGGGATCCGGGCTAACACAGACTCCCAGATTTTCGCTAATGTTCGTGCGATTTTTCTCTCGCAGCGAGGTACATGTGGCGCTATCTTACCGGTCCGGCGCGTCAAACTAATGTGGTTCTGGCAATCATACGAAGCCACATGTCGCTGAGTCACCACACACACAACGAACGCGCTACGAGTTCAGCGAATCCAGCGGCGCCAAGTAAGCGTGATGACAGGAAGCGGTCCAATGGCGCTCTGACACGTAGCGCGATAGTTAAAAATAAGCGAATCACGCTGTGACACGTGGCAGAGTCCGATTTTTTATCCAAAACACCCCTACGACGCTCCTCGATGCACGAGTCACCTCCTTAACCCCTAAAATTAGTTTCAAAGTCCAATTTGGAGTATTTTTTTGTATATTAGGAACTTAGGTATTATTAGAGAACAATTAATTAGTAATATTTTTAGAGATCAAATATTACTTTTTAGTAGTGATTTTTGAAGATGATGTCTGGCTAATCAATTTCTTTCCTAAATCGAAGGGGAAGCAAGTCGGGATCATGGATTCAAAGCATATTATGTGAGATCTTTTATTTTATTATTTAATTAATTTAATTTCTCCTTTTTCATTGTTGTTGATTTAATGATTATGATTTAAATCTATGGTATGTATGTGGCCAGTGCATGCTTTTAGATGGACAATCTATTGTTATTTGAAATATTAGTATCTGTGTAACTGTGTTTTTAGACCAATAAAGTAACAAACATTCACCCGTTTGTCGTAAAACCCTTTCGGTGTTTGAATGTGCAACAATTGAATCTATGTTAAATCGGTAGCGGTTGTGATCAGGTTATTTAGGATTAGTGTTCTCATAGATCTCTATTACTGCGATTAGTGTATTAAACCTGATTGGTGGATGTCTAGGGTTATACATTAATTAGGGAAATAGTTAGTGGCGGATGTCCCGACTATCATAATTAGGGGAATTAGGAATTTCTGGCGGATGTCGATTTTCTATAGCTAATCTAGGAGAATTTAAATTAATAACCTTTTGGGAAAGATTGAAGACCATAATTGCTATTGAATCTTGATTCTGATTTGTGGAGCTGGAGATTTAGGTGTTAAATTATTATTAATTAATTGTTTTAGAAATTATTTTAGTTATTTTATTTATTTAATTTATATAGATTAGTTAGTTAAATTAATATTTATTTTTAAAAACGCCCGATTTTTCTTTTTTGTTGTTTTAACCTAAGAAAGACAATCTAGTCTTTGTGGGATCGACCCTTTGCAACTATTCTACAAAATAATTGGTTTATGAACTTTACTTTATTGACGTGTTCGACGCGCGTTAGATTTTGGCGTCGTTGCCGGGGACTTAGTCTTTACTCTGAGTTTAGGAGTTAGTTAGTTATATTAATTATTTTTAACATTAGTTTAGTTAATTTATATATTTTGTTAGTTAGATTAGTAATTAATTTTTTTTTTTTATTATTAGTTTAGTTTAGTTAATTTATTTTTACTTACTTTGAGTTTAGGTTTCTTTTTTTTCTTTTATTATTTTATTTATTTATTTATTTATTTTAGTTTTATGCTACCACACCTCACTCGTTCAAAATCGGCCGGTTTATTATTACTTTTCGACCCTGAACCAGAGAGAACTTTTCATAGGTGGATTAGAGAGAACCAACTTAGGCAACCGGAAGGGACATGGCTGCAAATCGCCAAATCACCATGGGTCACGCCAATTATGAGCTTTAAGCTCTTTTGGCGCAATAACCCCTCTACATCAACTATCCGATTGATGCTGGAGACTTTGAGTTGAGGTTTGGGTTCATTCATCTCCTACCATCCTTCCATGGTGGCGAGAATGAAGACCCTATCACTTTCCTGAAGGAGTTTCATACCATCTGCAAGTCAATGAGACCCTCCAATGCGGACGAGGAAATGGTTAAGCTCAAATCTTTTCCGTTCTGCCTTAAAGACAAAGCCAAGGAATGGCTTTTCTACCTTCCGCATGGCTGCATTAATTCCTAGAATGATATGGCAACTGCATTTTTGAATGAATATTTCCCCGAGGATAGAGTTTCTCAGCTCATCAAGGAAATTTGCAGTATCAAAATGAGGCCGAGTGAATCATTTGGCGCATATTGGGATCGCTATAAGTGATTGATTGCCAGTTGCCCGCAACATGGCCAATATGAGAAGGCCATAGCTCGATTCTTATATGTCGGCATGTCGCCCATGGAACGACGCATGATCGATAATGCGTGTGGGGGTCACATTCGAGATAAAACTCCAGCCCAAATGAAGCAACCGTTTGAGGACATCGCACTGCAGTCACGCCTTTATGGTGATCTCGATGCTACTGCTTACCGAAGTCTGACTACAGGCAACATCTCGAGTTCCACTGACCAGAAAATTGACTAACTAGCCTCTATGATGGAACGTCTCCTCTCATCCGGTAAAGTGGAGGCCAAAGCTTGTGGCTTATGTGTTGCCACAAATCATGCAACTCACGAATGTCCTACACTCTTTGATGATGATCAACAAGCCAATGCCATGGGTAATCAGATCCAAAGGCCATCTCGAGTCCCATTCGGGAATAACTATAATCATGCCACGACTAGGAACAACCCAAACTTCAGTTATGGGCCTTAGAATCAGAATTATCAGACCTTCATCCCCAGAGGTCAACCGTTGCCTACACCCTCCAATAATTACTCTTCAATTGAGGATATGATTAAAGCCCATATGAGCCAATAAAGCCAAATTATGAACGACCTGAACCAATTCAGGGCTAACATCGAGAAATCCTTCATCGAACTCAAATCGACGGTCCGAACTATTCAAGTTCAAGTGGACCAACAGGCATAACAGATTGGACGTCTCGATGATAAGGGAAAGTTGCATTCGCAACCGTAACCGAATCCTAACGTGAGTGCTAACGCAATTACACTCCGTAGTGGTACAGAGCTGGAGGGACCCAAAAGGGACAATATGTCATTTAATGCCTAAGACTAGGCAAATGTGGAAGAACACGAGGTAGTAGGGACTCCGTCGGCCCCTAAACAGATGGTAACTACTCAAAAGGAAACACCACCCACATTTAAGGTCAAACCTCCTTTTCCACAACGACTCATCCTAAATAAGAAAAAAGGAGGAAGAGAAAGAAATTCTCGAGACCTTTCGGCGAGTGGAAATCAATATTCCACTCCTCGATGCTCTGAAGCAAGTTCTTAGGTACGCAAGGTTTCTTAAGGAACTATGCACTAACAAAGGGAAACTGAAAGGCAACGAAAAGTTCGAATGGGAGAAACCGTCACGGTTATCCTACGAAAGAAAATGCCTCCTAAATGCAAGGATCCTGGGATGTTCTCAGTACCTTGTGTTATAGGTGATGTAAGCATTCAGGGAGCTTTGTGCGAACTTGGCGCTTCCATTAATGTTATGACATTATCTATTTACGAGACCTTGCATGCAGGCCCATTGGAGTAAACTGGTATTTTCATTCAGTTAGCAGACCGTTTAGTTGTTAGACTTGTCGGTGTTCTCGAGGACGTTCTAGTTCGAGTGAACGAGTTTGTGTTTCCTCTGACTTCTATGTGGTCGATACGAAAAATGAGCCATTCCCCAATGCTTCATCAGTACTCATTGGACGTCCGTTTTTGAAAATGGTGAAGACAAAGATAGATGTTGATGATGGATCTCTTACCATGAAGTTCGACGGTGAAGTCATCGAGTTTAACATCTACGATGCGATGAGATACCCCAGGGACGTGTCTTCTGTGGTGTGTACTATGGACTGTGTGGATCCACTCGTTGAGCAGACCTATGCTCACGAGTGGCGATGATGAAGTTAAAGTAGTGTTAGAGAATCATCTCGACACTACTCAAATCCACGAGAATGATCTGACCTTCGATACTGATGTTGAAGATGTTGTTTTCGAGTTGGATTCAATCCAACCCCTGCCCCTAAATGTCCATTATTTGGAGTTACCTGCTTTTAACTCCAAACTTTCTCCCTCATTTGTTAAAGCTCCCACACTTGAGCTGAAACCATTACCTGAACACTTAAAGTACATGTTTTTGGGTGAGAATGACACACTCCCTGTGATCATCTCAGCCAAACTTACACATTTGGAGGAAGAGAGGCTCCTTCGAGTACTCTGGGAGTTTAAACAAGCTATTGGGTGGACCATAGCGGATATCAAAGGTTTGAGCTCTTCCACTTGCATGCATATATATATATATGGAAGAAGGGTCGAAACCTACGAGAGAAGCCAAGAGGAGGCTCAATCCGCTAATGATGGATGTAGTGAAGAAGAAGATATTAAAGCTCCTTGATGCTGGTGTGATTTACCCCATCTCTGATAGCAAATGGGTAAGCCCTATCCAGGTGGTTCCTAAGAAAATGGGAGTCACAGTAGTCACCAATTCACATGGCGAGTTGGTTCCAACCCGTATTCAAAATGGATGGCAGGTATTCATTGACTACAGGAAATTAAACGATTCCACCAGGAAGGATCACTTCCCCCTACCTTTCATTGATCAGATGTTGGAGAGACTAGCTGGTAGTTCTCATTACTGCTATCTTGACGGTTATTCCGATTTTCATCACATAACGGTAGCACCTGAAGACCAGGAAAAGACGACTTTCACCTGTTCGTTTGGCACTTTTGCTTATCGGCGCATGCCCTTTGGGTTATGCAATGCCCCTACCACCTTTCAAAGGTGTATGGTGAGTATCTTTTCAGATTTTGTTGAGCATTTCATTGAGGTTTTCATGGATGACTTTTCCGTTTATGGTGATTCATTTGATAGTTGTCTCAGCAATCTGACAAAGGTTCTCAGCATGTGTATCGAGAATAAATTAGTTCTGAACTATGAAAAGTGTCACTTTATGGTGGACCAAGGTCTTATTTTAGGACACATTATCTCAGCCAGAGGCGTAGAGGTATACCAAGCTAAAATCGATGTTATCAAGAAACTTCCCTACCCTATGAATGTGCGACAGATTAGATCTTTCCTTGGACACGCTGGTTTTTACCGTCGTTTCATCAAGGACTTTTCAAAAATCGCACAACCTCTATGCCGTCTACTTCAAATGGACATACCTTTTGAGTTTGATAAGGCATGTAAGAGTGCATTTTATGCACTGAAAGACTGACTTACTGGCACACCAGTGATTCAGGCCCCTAATTGGGAGCTTCCATTTGAAATTATGTGTGATGCTAGTGATTATGCAGTGGGTGTAGTCTTAGGAAAGAGAGTCGGGAAAGCTTCACATGTCATCTACTATGCTTCTCGTGCTCTAGACGCGGCTCAGATGAACTACACCACTACTGAGAAGGAGCTCCTTGCTGTTATCTTCGCACTTGAGAAGTTTCAGCCTTACCTTTTGGGAACCAAGGTTATCATTTACTCTGACCACGCTGCCTTGAAGTACCTGTTAAGAAAAAAAGGATGCCAAACCTAGGTTCATTAGATGGATACTCCTACTTCAGGAGTTTGACATCGCGATCAAAGATAAAAGTGGTGCAGAGAATCTAGTCGCAGATCATCTCAGCAGAATTAAAAATGGTGAGAGTCCTACCCCTCTTATGGATGATTTCCTTGACGAGCACATCTATGTTGTTATGGATGATCTCCCCTAGTACGCCGATTTGGTGAACTATATCACTTCGGGTGAGCTATCTCCTCACCTTTCGAAGGCTCAGAAGAATAAAGTAAGGAGCGACGCTAAGTACTATGTATGGGATGACTCGTACTTATAGAAATTTCGCTCCGACCAGGTTATCAATCGTTGTGTTCCTCAGACCGACAATTATTCCATATTGACTTTTTGTCATACTTATGCATGCGGAGGCTATTTCGGTCCCCGTCGGACAGCTAGGAAAATTCTTGAGAATGGGTTTTACTGGCCTAGTATTTTCCATGATTCATACATGTTTACCAAGACTTGTCCTAACTGTCAGAAATTTGGTAATCTTAGTCATCGAGACCAAATGCCACTTACCCCGATTCATATTTGCGAGATATTTGACGTTTGGGGTATAGACTTTATGGGACCGTTTCCAATGTCATTTGGTAACGTTTACATACTCTTGGCAGTGGACTACTTGTCTAAGTGGGTGGAAGCTAAGGCTACGCACACTAATGACTCCAAAGTTGTATGTGAATTCCTTAAATCGAGGACTTTTACAACATTTGGTACCCCACGAGCCCTAATCAGTGATAGAGGCACTCACTTCTGTAACCGTATGGTTGAAAGTCTTCTGAGAAGGTATAATGTCACTCATCGAACATCTACAGCATATCATCCCCAAATGAGTGGCGGGCAGAGGTCTCTAATAGAGAGATCAAATCCATCTTGGAAAAGACGGTGAATCCTACTCGTAAAGATTGGAGTGCACGTCTTGATGATGCGGTTTGGGCTTACCGAACGGTGTTTAAAACGCCAATTGGGATGTCCCCATATCACCTTGTGTTTGGTAAAGCTTGCCACTTGCCAATCGAGCTTAAGCATAAATCCTACTAGGCCGTGAAACAATTTAATATGAAGCTCGATGAAACAGGAAAAGAGAGAAAGCTCGATGAATCAGGAACGACGCGTACGAAAATGCGCGGATTTATAAAGAAAAAACTAAAGCATTCCATGATAACAATCTCTCTAGGAAATCTTTCCGTGTTGGTCAGAAAGTGCTTTTATTTCAGTCACGTCTGAAGGTTTTTGCAGGTAAGCTGAGATCGAGGTGGACAGGACCATATATTGTGATTGCGGTGTATGATCACGGAGCAGTGGAGATTCAGAGTATGGAGACTGGTAATGTGTTTAAGGTGAACGGCCACAGATTGAAGATCTTCTATGAAGACCTCCTAAGCCATGATGTGGAGGTTGTCTCACTGGCAACGCCAGTCTATATTGATTGACAGACTCCGACCAAGTCGAGCTAACGACTTTAACCAAAAGCACTATTGGGAGGCAGCCTAAACTTTGATAAATACTATTTAGTTTATTTATTTTCATATTTTTTTATTTTGTATGAATTTGTATCATTTTCTTCCTTTTATTTTTATCATATTTTTTCACTATCTTGTTTGTTTTATATGCGTGAAACTCTTGACATGTTTTGAACCTTGAGGACAAGGTTCGAAATAAGTTGGGGGTGTATTAGGGATTGTGGATTGTTTTGGATGGATTCTATTACGAAAGACCGCAGGTGAGATCGTTTAATTTTTTTATGCGGTTATATGCAGATATTAGATGGTAATGGTGGTGTTTTATATCATTTCTTCCATTTCTTTCATTTCTTTTCTATTCATATTCCTTTCTCATTCATTAGGCATTGATACACTTTCATGTATATATTTAGTATGTTTTATTTATTTTAGAGTCACCCGAAACTTTGTTCATGCCTTTGGTTGTGGATGAGTAAATTACGGTTGCCTTTTAAACTTGAAACTTAGAGAAAATTAGGAGAAACACTTAATCAAGTTCGTAGCTCAGCATTTTATGATTTCATGATTAGAGACTTAGATGATGGTTAAACTTAGTGCTAGATAACAAAAATGAGTAAACGTTCAAATTTATGCAAGTTATATTATTTTAACCCACATCGGGGGATTTGCTTGATTATAGTGAAAGGGAGAAGTACTACCACGAGTTTTTCTAATAAAAATAATAAAAATGAGAGTCCCACATGTTTCTGCAGGAAATGGAGCAGGGAAACTTGTGGTGGGAAAAAGTGAGAAAAGCGGTCCACAGGAAATGGAGAAGGGATCGTACTACTTGAAAAAAAAGGAGGTTGATGAAAAATAAAAAAATAGAGAAAATAATATTGAATAAAGGCGGAAGTTGTAAAACTCCTCAAATAAAAGATTTAGTTCGAGTGCTTTCACTATATTAATTAAGATTTTGAACTTGCGGTGCTTAATTATATAGACCAATAAAACTTGTGATTAGTTGATGGCCTTTGTTTTGACCGAGTCTTTTGTCTTGAAAGTGCGATCTTAATTGTGTTTGATTTGCTAGACTTGACATATCATAAATCTGAAATTTTCTGAGTTACTTGTTAATTTGGTGACTATGTAAACCAAAGGAACTCCATGAATTTGGGTTGGGTATAAGATTAGTTGAGTCAGTGCATTATTATATTAGGAGTCTAGTTTAGTTCGTGTTGTCATTTACACCTTCGTTCGGGACATGCAAAGGCTTAAGTTTGGGGGTATTTGATAAGTCGGTATTTATAGGTATTTAATAGTCTGTTTTAGTATATTTAATTATTAAAAGTATTTAAAATATATATTTAATTATATTTTTTGGTCATTTTTAGGTGAAACGGAGTGCGCGGTTGAATTCGTGGCAAAAAATACTTAAAATGGAGTATTTACTTGCTGTGATCGAATGCCGAACAATTTGTCTCGAAATACGCGTTGCGCGGTGGGTCGAATAGAGAGAAAATATCCCTAGACCGATAAAAAAATGCCACGTAGCAACAGAAGCCAGTGCGACCAATGAGGATATGCCATGTCAGCAAACTCTAGTTCCAAGAACCAATCACGGTCCGCCACGCGTCGCCACGTCACCTAGCACAGGCACGTCACACAAGCAAGACATTTCATCGCGTTTCAGAATCGGTCGATTTGCCTCGGGATCCAAGCTAAGACAGACTCCCATATTTTTGCTAAAGTTCGTGCGATTTTTCTCTGCCAGCGCAGGTACACGTGGCGCTATCTTACTGGTCCAGCGGGCCAAATTGATGTAGTTTGGCAATCACACGAAGCCACGTGTCGCTGAGTCACCACACTCACAACGAACGCGCTAGGAGTTCGGCGAATCCAGCGGTGCCAAGTAAGCGCGATGACTGGCGGTCCAATGGCATTCTGACACGTGATGCGACAGTTAAAAATTAGTGAATCACGTTGTGACACGTGGCAGAGTCCAATTTTTTTATCCAAAAACACCCATACGATGCTCCTCGACGCACGAGTCACCTCCCTTACCCCTAAAATTATTATCAGAGTCCAACTTGGAGTATTTTTATATATTAGGAACTTAGGTATTATTAGAGAACGATTAATTAGTAATATTTTTAGAGATCAATTATTAATTTTCAGTAGTGATTTTTGAAGATGATGTCCGGCTAATCAATTTCTTGCCTAAATCGAAGGGGAAGCAAGTCGGGATCATGGATTCAAAGCATATTATGTGAGATCTTTTATTTTATTATTTAATTAATTTAATTTCTCCTATTTCATTGTTGTTGATTTAATGATTATGATTAAATCTATGGTATGTATGTGGCCAGTGCATGCTTTTAGATGGACAATCTATTGTTATTTGGAATATTAGTATCTGTGTAATTGTGCTTTTAGACCAATAAAGTAATAAACTTTCACCCGTTTGCCGTAAAACCCTTTCGGTGTTTGAATGTGCAATAATTGAATCTAGGTTAAATCAGTAGCGGTTGTGATCCGGTTATTTAGGATTAGTGTTCCCACAGATTTATATTACTGCGGTTAGTGTGTTAAACCTGATTGGCGGATGTCTAGGGTTATACATTAATTAAGGAAATAGTTAGTGACGGATGTCCTGACTATCGGAATTAGGTGAATTAGAAATTTCTGGCGGATGTCGATTTTCTATAGCTAATCTAGGAGAATTTAAATTAATAACTTTTTGGGAAAGATTGAAGACCATAATTGCTATTGAATCTGGATTCTGATTTGTGGAACTGGAGATTTAGGTGTTAATTAATTATTAATTAATTTTTTTAGAAATTAGTTTAGTTATTTATTTATTTAGTTTATATAGATTAGTTAGTTAACATAAGAAAAACAACCAGTCTCTGTGGGATCGACCCTTTGCCACTATTCTACAAAATAGTTGGTTTAGGAAACTTTACTTTATTGACGTGTTCGATGCGCGTCAAAACGTAAAATGCCATGTACAATAAGCAAACGAACTAGAGCCCAGAGCCACTTGAAAATGATTTCACTAGCATGTATGCAGAGGAAACAAAAATGGCCATGATGGTGTCAATCTTGCGCAATCGAATGTGAACTTTGACATATTAAGAGTTCATATTTTAGAATCAATACGAGATTGCCAGAAACATCTATAAATCCAAGCGACAAAGGTCCGGGAGGACTTAAGGCGAGGGAGCCAACATTCACGTTCCATCACTCCAACTAAGGATGCCTAACCAAGAAGTCTTTGTAGATAATAAATAGGTGAAGGGAGTGGACTACACCTTATATGATCTTGCAGCAAGTTACCGATCTTAATAGCCTGATCATGGGGATGATGGTGATGATGCGGCTTCTAAAGGGCTATTCTGAGATTTTATTTTTCTATATGTTATCTTTTTCAGTGTGTTACTATTGAGAGGTTTATGTTTGTAATCCTATAATTTCAATGATGTGGTATGTGCTACTTTGATACAATTGCTTTATTGTGTTAACAATTGATATTTCGGTTTGATGTGCTCAATTATATTCAATGATGCTTGGAAATGTTTAAATTTATCAAAATTGTCTTTAATTATGCAATTCATTCTTATCTTAGTTAGTTATTTATTTATTTTATTTATTTATGCTTCACGAGGTATTTTCAATTTTGTCGAAAAACTCGACTTGATTTTTAAACATTGAGGACGAGGTTTGAAATGAGTTTGGAGGTATTAGGTGAAGTGAAGTATGAAGAAGTGAAGTATAGAAGAACCGAGAGGTAGAATCTAGTTGAACATTGTCATTTTTCAAAATTTTTCATTACATAAGTAATATTTTCCCATTTCATTTTACATTATTTTTAAAATAATTAAATATATATTGGATTTTAATAGAAATGGAAGTGATACAATATTATTACCCATGAAAATAAAATTTTTATGATGGAATGGAATTGTTATACCCAATTTGACTTCAAATAGATTATATATACACTAGAAAGAATTTATAAGGGATTGATTAGTTTGTGTTGGACACTAAAATGAGTTGAAGATTGAAATAACAATGCAAGATGAACAAGACAGATTTTTAAGAATCTTATTATATAAAGATTATTGATCAAATATTTTATATCTATAAATGCGGTGAAAAGAGCTTATGCCACAATTGAGGAGAAAAATAGGAAATAATCGATAAATCTTATTTAGTTGAAAAAAGTACTTCTTTGACTAAGGGTGTGTTTGATAGCAAAGAAAATGAAAAAAATCATAGAAAATTGCTTCTTTTTTTGTGTAACCGTTTTTTCATTGTTTGATAGCTTTCGGAACTGCACTTGAGAAAAAAAAAAAACCACATTCCCCTATTTTCCTCATTTATTTTCTCATCTTTTAGTGTGGAAAATTGAAAAATCTCTCCATCTCTCTCACGAACTGATCATTTCTTCCACCCAAACAAACTTCACATCTGCTACTCTTTCGCGGATATACATTCTTTCTTTCTCTCTTCGTCTCCGGCTTCGTTACCAACACCATCGTCGAGTCGCCCGACATCGACGATGATTTAGATGCGCACACAGATTGAACCATAAAATAAATTCTTTCTCGTGCAATCAAACAACTATGAGAAAATTTTCTTTATAAAATTCTCTCAATAAGATTTGCTAAAAAAAAAGTTTTTTCTCATTGAAATTTTTTTTTGCTATCAAACACACCCTAAATGAAAATAAAAAGAGCTAACTAGAGTTTTTAAATGAAACAAATAGAGAGACCTACATATTCTAAAGGACATGGAGCAGGGAATCTATTGGTGGGGAAAATGAGAGGAATAATATCTATAAAAAGAACAACGGATTCGAAAGGAAATAGAGCAAGGAGCTGTAGGACTACAATATAAAGAAGAAAATGAATTTACATAATTGAAGAAGAAAGGTACATATCTATATGTATATATAAGAAAATGAAGGAAGATTATGAAAAAAATCTTCATATAAAAGATTTAGGTCAAGTGCTTGTGGCTAAGTTAAGTGAAGTATATTTTTATTCCAACAATTGAATATGAAATGATGATTATTGGTGAACTAAAGTTCATATAGACTTTGATTGTGATGATAATTTAAGTATTATTTGAAAAATGAGATTGAGTTAGTGATTTTTTTATCTTGAGATTCTATATTAGTTATCATAAGCTTGATGTTTATCAATGGAGATTGAGAAAACCTATGTAGTGCCTTGACTTTGGTGATTGGTTTAAGTTTGAATTTTGAGGTGTGTTGCACAATTAGGAAGTTGAAATATCAAATAAAGGGGTTTTTCTATAGTTCTTTCTACGCTATTATGATTCTTATTTTTTATAAAGGTAATATGTTTTTGTTTTAAAGATCATTTCTGCTTAAGAATATGAGTATATATTTATAAAATTAGAGCGAGGAAAGAAAAGAGAATGTGATTGAGAGTATTTCTTTGCTTGGGATGGTAAAGTAGTAAGTTTGGGGGTATTTGATAAGTCAATAATTAGACATGTTTCATAGTCTATTTTTAGACAATTTTAGATGTAAAAGACTATAATATTACACAGGCTTTTCTCTTGTTTTTGTTATTTCAAGTAATAAATGGAGAATATGAAGAAATGAACGAAAAAAGGAATATTATGAAGGAATTAATCAAGTGAAAGAGTATGCAAATAATCATCATCAAAAAAGCAAGGAAAACTAGATTTTTGTACTAAAGACTCCCAACGATTCCTAAGTACACAAAAATCGTTGGCCAAAACAGCGAAACCACTCTACCTTCAAATTACAGATATTTCCAGCGATTCCACCCACACGCAAATTGCTAGGATTTATAGGAGTAGATCTCAAGAATTTAAGATAATTGTGAGTTGTTTGAGTTAGTTTGGGATATTTACTACCTAGAATACTATAAGTACAAGCCTAGGGGTTTTGAAATTAGTTGCTCTTGAGTACTTAGATCCATATTCCATTGCTCTAGGATCAATTCTTTGTTGTTTTAGTTATTTGCATTAGTGTACTTTACTTTTGTAAAAAATTAAAGATCTAAATTATTTATTCCATATGTATGTATCTGTCTTTTATTTATATTGTTGCAATGTTATTTATGATTACGAGTGTAACGACTCATGTCTTTAACCTAGTGATTAATGTTAATCTAAAATTTAATTAATCCAAGATAGACTTATGGTTAAGCCCGGCTTGTCTCGATTAGCGTATGCGTGCGATTGTTATGATGTATTGTGTTTGGTTGATGTAAGAAATAATCAATGTAACTGTAGGTGATTAAAGTGAATTAATATAAACCTATAGTTGGAAAATAAATAATAAATCAATTTATTGTATGCTTAGCGTGACACATGGGAATCATGGGGGATCACAGGAGGAGACATGAAAGTAATGTGTATGCTCAGGTGTATTCATTAGTGTACGTGGCAAATGGATAAGTCATAAAATATATAGGTGTATATAGATTTATGTATATTGATGTATAAATATATATCTAAACAAACGTTATAGTTGAACAGAAAATAATTGGAAAATAATGGGACGCTTAATACCATGTGTGGATTAAGGGTGTATATGCTCGAGTGTACTCATTGCCATGCACGACGAAATTATAAATGTTTGAATATAGGTATATATATTCAAAATAATTAATAAATTAATAAGCACTTGGTGACACGCAGGTCGAGGGTGACACGCATGGGATGAACATTAGTATGCACACCCAAGGGTGCTCGTTAGCACACAGTGAATTTAAAGGTATGAAAGTACATAGGTATATAATTGATATATATATAAAATGTAAATAACCTATAGTTTTGATTTGAATTGTTTAAACCATTAGATTACATCGAGATACGCATAGCTAGGATCTTGACGAGGTGAATAGTGTAAGAAGGAGGTGTGGAATGTTGGTGATAGAAGTTGTCTATGCCTTGAGATACGTGTAATCACATCTTGAAAAGGATCAATGTGCAAATGCTATGAATGTGTTAAGTTGGTGTCACTTCAAAGATTTTTGGCTTTGATTTATGTCCTTTAGATCGACCTCGAGATTCATGTGTATGACTCTTGAGGAAAAGTCATATTTATCACAAACCAAAAAATAGAACCGCCTTATCCAAAACTCATTTCGACAGCTAGAAAATTCAAAACTAAGTGAGACCGAGAGGAAGATCGAGGTTGGGAGAAGAAGAGTGACAAGAAATTGAAACTAAGGGAGAGGCGATGATGAAGCTATGATGTTGTTGTGACTCTTTGTATTCGTTGAGGTTATTGTTGATGTTGTTGTTGTGGTCATTAATGGAGTTAGGATGGGAGGCTCGGACATTCGAGGAAAAAGACGACAGGTAGATCAACCCCTGTGGGCCAAAGAATAAAAATAAATGAAAAATGGAAATCGACGAAGTTGCAGCACATAACAGGAGATGAGGAAGAATGAGGTTTGATCCTTTGGATTAGACTGAACCGGGTCTAGTTTAGGGGTTAAACCCCTATTCAAAAAAAAATAAAAAAGGAAAATGGTAGAATTAGGAGAAGATTCAAAAAAATTAGAAAAAATTAGAAAACGAATATATTTGTGCACTAAATAAATAGAAATTAGGGATTTCAATGAAAAATGAAGAATTTGGGATTCTTTTGGGACTTTATACCAAGGTTTTTAACTTTAAAAAGGTACCATAGGCAAGAAATGCAACCACACTCTCCACTACTATAGACTTAGCACCTATAAGGATTAATAGGACTTTGAGTAGGTTGTAACATGGCTAGGGTAGGGTACTAAGGGAAAGATATAAAGGTAATGCAAAGCATTGGAAAACTAAAACTTAGACTATCAAAAGACTTTCAAAGAACATGAAATTAACTTATACTACACTTAACTTCATTTTTTTTTAATGTGTACTCATCACCTTTTTTCAACCACAAGGCTCCCTGCTCCATATCCTGCACATACCATTTTAAGTGGGACTCTATAATCATGACTTGGTTTTTTCCATCATAATTAATCTCTCCTTATATCGGGTATATAAACAATTTTTTATTTCTAATCTTCTCTTCTTCTCTTCATGTCTCTTTTTAAAGATTTCAAGTCTAAGACTAGCTTCTAACTAGGTAAAGGATTATATCATGCTATGACTAGGGTTTAACATTAGGTATGAAGGAATTAAAGTTGGGTTCTCTAATGGGTAAAATAGGAAATTATTTTAGGTAGGCTTAAGGCTAAGGGTTTTCATTCAAAAATGGCCTAAATTATTTCCTCAAAAGTGTTTAGTCATAGGAATTCAACCTCGACTGGGTTACACCCTTGTTCTAGTACCCTAGAAATCCGATTTTTTTCCTTGCACAATTGTGACCGTCTGCCCCCTTTTTGTATCTAACACAAGGCTTAACCCTCATACTTTTGTATATAACACAAGGCTTAACCCTCATACTAAGTCCATAATATGAAATCATAAAAATATAAGGCTACGGGCCAGAGTGAGTGTTTCTCCTAATTTTTCCTAAGTTCAAGTAAAAAAGGCAACTATAGTTTACTTATCAATAACCAAAGGAATGAAGCAAAGTTTTTGGTAACTCTAAATGATAATAATAATAATAATAATAATAATAATAATAATAATAATAATGATAATAATAATAATAATAATAATAATAATAATAATAATAACTATACTTAAACCTATTCATGAAGATTTTATCGTATCCTAGTGAAATGAAAGATAGAAATATGAATGAAAAGAAAAAGAAATGCAAAGACAATGAAATGAGAGAAATAACACCACCATTACCATCCTTCAACTGTATAATTTAAAAAATTAATGATCATACCTATGGTCTTTCACAAAAAGATCCATCCAACACAATCCATAATCCCTAAAGCACCCTCAAACTTATTCTGAACCTTGTTCTCAAGGTTCAAAATAAGTCAAGAAGTGCACACATAAAAATAGACAAGAGGGTGAAAGAACATGATAGATATAGAAATAAGGAAATGATACGAGTTCATGCATAGTACTAAGAACACTAAAACAAAGAAATAAAGGAGAAAAATGAGTTCATATATAAGGATTAGAGTAAAAACTGATGAATCAAGGAATTGACTTAAAAGATTTCAACCGAATTTTATGAGCCTAAAAATTTTCAACTAAGGGTAAAATCAACAAAATAGTGAAAATAAAATCTAGTGTTTTTGGTTCTACTTAAAGACCTACCACTACTGCGGCAGCTTAATTTAGTTTTTGATTTCCAACCAAGTCTCAAAATAGATAAATCTTATCAAGTAATCAATTTCCTTAAAAATAATAACTCAAATCATGTTAATTATAATTTAATTGAAAGTGAAACCTGACTCAAACATATGGTACTCTCTCTTTCCTTCATCTCAAAACTATGCAACCTGTAAAAATTAATAAATGGATGGATTAGCTAAAGTGGTTGAATAATTGAAATAAAATAAACTAAACTAGACTAGACTAAAGTGAAAATTATAGTATGAAAATAAATAAAATAAGGTTGGATTGCCTCCCAACATGTGCCTTTATTTCAAGTCATTGGCTAGACTTGGCTTAAAATATCACGTAGCGCCCTCTAATTTGGAGTAGTCACAAACAAACGGAATCACTATAGCCTTGGGCAATGAACTAGGCATGCCCTCCTTTAGATTTTAGACTTCAAACGAATAAGTCTCCATGTGTTCATGACATTCTAACACATCTTTCAACACCGCATAAAATTTTCAAGTGCCCTTTTTGTTCCATCCTAGTTTCAAATTCCACAAATATGCATGAAATAGGAGGTGGATTCATCAACACCAGAGGTTGATCCTCCTTGCTCTCTTCATATGGTTCATATGACCTTTCCAAAGTGACTTCGATTTTTATCTTGGCTTCTTCTTCAAGAACTTCTGCAAATATAACGCTAGACTCCGATAGCAAAACTTTAAGTTCATCCTCCAATTCAGCCAAATAATCATATTCCTCAACACTTCTCAAAATAGTTGCACTCACATCCTCCTCTTGATCACAATGCATAGGCTCAGGGAACTCTTTTTTATTAATCAAATTATAAATTCTAGCATTCAGTTACCTAAGTAGAATGCTCATATTTTGACAACTTGAATTTATCTCTTACCGATTTTGTTTCCATTTTTCTTGATATTGTAGATTATCATGATGGATCTTCAAGAGAACTTGAAAATTTTGTTCATAGTCTTAGATTAAGTCCTTCAACATTTCTTCAAGAGAACGATCCTCTTATTGATGAATATGCGGATTTGGCATGAACTCATAGAAGTTGGGTAATGGCGATACATAACTCTTTTCTGAATAATTTCCATACTCGCAATTGTAAGGGCAAGCATTGGTGGAATGAGTACAATCACCACAATATTCACAAGCTTCGACCTGCTGCAAATTAGAATACCAATTAGAAAAATTATGCCTATAACTTGACATACCTACCTCATTTATACTATGATAATATGAGTCTTCAAATTGACCATAATTGTCAAAATAGGAGGCCACCGAGAAGTTACCTTTAAACATATGCTAGAGACAAGGAACTAGATACATAAATAAATAAAACTAAGAAAAAAAAGAAACTAAACTCGGAATAAAGGACTAAGTCCCCAGCAACGGCGACAAATTTGTTCATATGTCATGCATGCCAAATATAGCCCGTACTCGAGTTCCAATTCCCACTTAGATGTAGTAGTGGTAAATAAAAGGTTAAATCCATAGGACTTAGGTTTTAGTCTAAGTTAACTGAAAAGTGGAATTTGGGGATTTTTATCGATTTTAAGAAAGCAATTAATTAAAACTAGTTAGAAATTAAAACTTGCAAGAATGAATACAATATGAGAAAATACCTAGGTCTACGGTCCAAAAACTCTAAATAAAGATTCAATAGCATGTCTAAAAGATTATTAATTTAATTCTTCCTAGATTAACTATAGGAAATCGACATTTGTCCGAAATCCTTAATTACCATTATCTCGACAGCTAGAACGTCTTCCACTAACTACTTCCCTAATCAACACATAAACCTAGACATCCACTAATAGAGTTAATGCATTAACCACAAAAAGGTTTGTGAGAATACTAATTCTAAATAACAGGATCGCGTCTATTTCCAATTTAACTATCGCACACTCGAGAACCGAAAAGTTTTGATAAAAAATCGGTGAGTGATTGTCACTTGTATCAGTCCAATTGGACAATTACAGATACAATTATCCCAATTAACTATAGGTCTTCTATTTAAAAGCATGAATTAGCCATATATATACCTTAAGTTTACCCCATAATCATGAAAACAATGAAAAATAAAATAGAAGGAACTAAAATAAATTAAATTATAAATAAAATATCTCATATAATATACTATAAAACATGAATCAGGACTTGTTTCGCATCCGACTTAGGAATATAGTGCTTACTCAGACATCTTCTTAAATAAGTCATTAAAAATGATAAAAGAAAAGAGATTGATTGTTTGCGTAAATAGATTAATTAAAACCTTAAAGTTCTATAATATAAAATCCTTTAATTCGGTCTCTAGAAAAGAGAGAAAACTGAAATCGTGGTATTTTCTTGTCTCGTGCGCCTAGGTAGATCAGGTAGTTCTAGCGTTGCTTGCTGGAGTCTTGGACACGTGGCAGATCTTGAGGCATGATCAAAGACTCTAAAGACAGTGTATCATAATAGTGTATCTGGTCTCACGTCTCTTGATTGCTCCTTTTTCTTAATCTAAACGAGATGTGCGTCTCGAGGCAATTAGATGGTTGTTGAACACATTGTAGGAACGACTTATACTTAGTCGTTTTTAGAGCTTTCCTCAACTAATACACCACCAAACTTCTTATAAATCACCATATCATCAATAGAAACCAATGTGGGTCCCACCAGGCTATCTTGTTTCAATACCAAACACAAATAACACTTTAAAAGACCCTAATTTATTTATTTTTCATCAAATTGCCTTTGAGCCACTAAAAATATAAATAAAAGAGAATTAATTAGTAATAGTAAGCATTGAGATATAAAAAGACATAAAATAAACACTTAAAATATATTATATTATCGACTTATCAGATTTGTAGTTGTAATCCATCTCGAAGTTCTCTGCTTGCAATATCAAACTTATTTATTGTTGTATACTAATACTAAAATTTGTTATGTTTTAGCATCCAACTCATAATCAATTTTTACTTTGACTTTAGATCTGTCTTTGTTTTCGACTCTATTTTTGATACTGTAATCTTCACTGGAATTTGCATTGTAGTGTATCTTTGAGTTGTATCTACACTCAAACATTTTGCTTAGTTAGGCTTCCATCTACATTGTAACATTTACTTAACTTAACTATTGTTTTGCAATATACAACCAATAAAGATAAACCGACCCAAACACAGTAAGGTCTAACAATCTCCCCCATAGTTAAAAATAGTAACTAGTAAGATAACCCAGTTTTTAAGGAATTTCATAAAATGTACTTTTAACGATTGATTAAAGTAACAATACATAAAATCAAAACACCAAAAATAATATATCGACAATTCTATTAATGGGTCGAAACATAAGCATCAACAATAGCCTGAACAGTAGCTGGAGTTGGAGTAGCTGACGACTTCTTTTGTAGGCATGAGAAGTTGATATCAAATATTATGTTGTTAGACTTCATTTAATGATTTAGTTTAACATCATCCATAACTTTTTCCAATTTGTCATTGTTCTGCTCAATGACAAAGAATCTTCCAAACAATGATGTTAGGAAGCACTGTAGATATAACATGTTATGTTTCTACCTTGAGCGCAACATCGAGTCATAGATCTCCTTCCCAACCTTAAACTTCTTCCCCAAAGCAAGAGCATATAGTAGTAGTACTCTTTCCTTGAACATATGTGACTAGTAAGAAGTGGCCACTATACTTATAGTTAAGACCTTCCAAAGCATATATGCCTTGCATGTTAGCTTGGTAACAGGAAGCATAGAAGCGTTGTTAGAGGGCCATATTGTAAGAACCCCTCCAGTCAGCATAGAGACAACATAATCAAGTTTAAGCATTGAACCTAGCTTGTCAGACAATGCCTCAAATCCAGAAAATCCTAGCATAAAGTTGATTAAAGCATGATTAAATGGAAAGTAGTACCCATGAACAAATACCTTGTTCGCAGCAGCATCGCCAAGATTTTGCATAAAGATTGTTTTAGAAGTCCTTGACAATGGAGTCATTGTATAAGCCTTCATGATTCACCAAATCTTAGACAATAGTCTATACCATTAAACTATCTAGGTTAGTTTCATGAAAATTCGATCCATTGATCAGTTGATCAAACCAGTACTTCCTCTTCACCGTATCTTTGAATTTCTTTGCATACTCTAATGATAAAAAATGACCAAATGCAGAGGGAGTAGGTAAAACAAAGTTCTATGAAATGAACATGATCTTTGCATAGGAAACCTTGTCATCGTTATCAACTTTCTTTTTTCCCTTAGCAATAGTTCTAGCCTTCTTGGAAGAACCAGTTTGCCCAACTGATTGTTGTTGTTGGACAACCCCTGATTTCACCTTTGTATTCATTATAGCAATTAGAGGATCTGACAGTGTATTGATGTAGAGCTTATTGGATAGAGCATGATAGTAGATGCTTTTTTCTCCAGTGTCAAAAGATTTGCCATTGAAATAGAGTCATCGTGCAAGGTTGAAAATGATGATTGAGATATTCTTATAGTAAGTCAAAGCAAGAAAGATAAGAAAATGGTAGAGAAGGAAAGCGAGTCCCAACGAGAGAGAAAAAATTGAATTGGGAAGATCGAATTGTCGGAATAATGTATAACCATAAAATCAACAAAGAGTAACTCGAATTATTACAGAAATATTTTTTAAACCCCCTAAAATTAATCTGTCGTGTTTCACATAACATAATTCATGTTGGGGCATGTGCCCTAGGTCAATCCATTAACTGTCTTTATGAATACTTTTAGTTAATAAAATAAAGGATTTCATTTGCTATTTATTATAATTAATTTGCATGTTTACATTATAATAAGATCCATGGGTTTTTACAGAAATATCTTAAATGTCCCTAGTCGATCATTATAATGGGATTTATAATGAATTAAGACTAGTGTGAGTCTTGATTGATGATCATATGATGATTATACGTATAGGGATACAAATCTAGATCACGAGTATTTGTTAGGGAACAAAGTACTGGATCGGCCCGCCTTGAGGACATCACATGGATTAAGTCATAGTTGTTTCTCATGATAGGTATATTTTCTAGTCCTTTGACTTGAGATTACCAAAGACTATTAGGAACACAGTGATTTGACACAATCAAACGTTGTCTTTAACCAGACGATTATAAAGGTTATGATTGGTTACTTTGTGAGCAATGTAATGAAGTTGTGTAATCAAGATAGAATTTGTCCCTCTCATAGAAAGAAAGATATCCGGTGGATCCCTCGATATGTTAGACCGTTAAAAGGCCTAGTCTAAGTGAATTGATATTGATCAATGTCACTTGGATGTTTTCAGTCTACTTAAAGATCGAGACTAGTACGATTGAACATGTTGGATGACAATTCCATGCCTTATGTTTGATCAAAAGGATATCGTGTGACAAAAGGATGTTATATATACTATTGATTAGGTTGTATCGATTTGATATTCGTACAACTTAGGTAGTCATAATGTCTTGCTAGAGGTCGCTTATGACTTGTATACCAAAATGTGTTTTGGTACACTGCCAACGTTGTATGAGCCTATTGGGTCGCACACTAAGAATGGTTTTGCGAGATTTTAAGATGGTTCAGAAAAATAAATTTTATATGATAAGATTCATGACATAAACGTCCTTGTAGTGTATTACACTTATACTTCTTTAAGTAGGGGTATATGTGTAATTTACTTAACCGTCTATATACAAGGGTTGTATAAATAGACGCTTTAAGTTAGAATACACACACAAAAGATTAAAAGGCCGAAACTTTATTTTCGTTTGAGAAACGACTTAGGGTTTTTTGTATGCTCTGGATCGTTTTGGAGAGAAACAAAAAGATTTGGTATTCTCTCGAAGCTAGCACATCAAATCTCGGTCGCCGTTCGTGTGTGGATCACTGCTGATAGAGGGCGTTCGTCGTTGGCAGCGCCTTAGAGATCGATTAACCTTCAGAAAGGTACATTGCGACTGAGGTATGATTAAGTTTTTCATGGTTTAAATGTTTTTAATGGAATTAGATTCGGATCCTGTTGGGGTTTTTGTCAAAATTATTTTGTAATTTCCGCTGCGTATGAACCCCAAAACCCAACAGTGGTATCAGAGCCTTCGAGTTCGATTCCATTAAATTCATCGCATGTTTACTTCTAATATATACATGATATATGATTGAAAGCATGTTAATAGTTGATGTGTATGTTATATACATAAGTTTTCTATGAGATTTATTATCATGTTTTGTGTATATCATACACATATTCGTGATTTAATTAAAATCAGTTTCGTACATGCTAGTAACCATGTTAGGTTAATTCAAATAATTTTAATGAATTGAATTTCGTGTTCTGTGATCCATGACACCATTAGGTTCGGTTGGGATAGTAGTTCATGATTCAATTACATGTTTGTGATTATTTGGGTGAAGACCGAAATTGTAAATAATTTTCGAAATTAATTATTTATCTTGTTATATCTATTTTGTTATGTAGTTTCTATTTGATAAAGATAGATAACAAATTAGAATATGAGATAAATATCAAGAATCTTGTTATTGGTGATATACTAGGATTCAAATATCTTAAATCCAAAATAAATAATTAATTTTCAAAATTAATTATTTATCTTGTTATATCTATTTTTTTATGAAGTTTCTATTTGATAAAGATAGATAACAAATTAGATTAGGAGATACAAGCAAAATCGGTTTCGTTATCCCTATTGGATAGGAGATAAATATGGAGAAGTTTGTTATTGGTGATATGCTAGGATTCAAATATCTTAAGTCCTAATTGGATTAGGATAAGATGATTAGTTAGATGTGGGCCCGGGTTAATTAAAAATGTTTTAATTGACTTAATTTTGGATAAATTAAGGGGTACCTTTAGGAGAATAAAATCTGCGAAAAATATGATTTTCTATAGCGAATTTCAATTTTCGGAATTGAGATTCGTCTTCTAAAAAAAAAAAAAAAAGGGGGCGCTGCCCCCTTTACGCCCGCTGACCGGCCAGCGGGACCGTCGTCTAACTAATCCTAGCGTATGGAAATTCTTTTAATAGTGAACAATATAAAAATCTCCAAATTGTTTAGTGATTTAACAAATCAATAAAAATATATGATATTTCATTGTTTACATAAAATCACTAAAACTGAATAAAATCCTTCTATTCAATTTTAAGTCTCATGCCATCCATTTTAAACACTTGTCAAGGCCTCGATCACACTAATACAGTTTCAGCCATAGCTGGGTGTATTGTGTTATCTTGGTGAGACAAGTTGGGTAAGAGTTACCTTAATGTTTAAAATGGTCCGACTTAATAAAGCCATCAAAATAGTTTTGAGCTTTAGGCAAATGATGAGATAAAAATATGCTAAGACATAAGATGTCCCGTATCTCATAAATGGATCTAAAAATTACATAAGATGTAATTGGTAACTGTTACCTACCTAAATAATCTAGTTCTGCGTTTCATGTCATAGCTGTCATAGAGTTAGTGAAATATGGATTTTAGTCCCCTAAATAAACAGTACGTTTTAGGAGGGTTGTTAATTTGGTGGGAGTCTATTCCCTTATACTAAAATAAACTTGGCATAATCTTTATTGTAGATCAATGGCCTCTTTAAGTAACAATAATCCCATGTCACTGCGATCCATCCTTGAGAAGGATAAGCTATCTGGGACTAACTTTCTTGACTTGTTCAAAAACTTGAGAATTGTTCTTAAGCATGAACGCAAGTTGTATGTCCTGGATGCTCCAATCCCTGAGGACCCACCAGCCAATGCTACGAAAGCTGTGAAGGATGCGCATAATAAGCATGTCAACGATTCTACCGATATTGAATGTATTATGTCGGCAACTATGGTTCCCGAACTTCAGAAGGACATGGAACTAATGGAAGCCTACGACATGGCTATAACGCTGAAGGAAATGTTCCAACAGTAAGCTAGGCAAGAAAGGTTCGTAACAATCAAAAACCTACATTCTTGCAAGATGACTAAGGGTGCGTCAGTTAGTCCTCATGTTCTTAAGATGAAGGGATATGTTGACCAGCTTGATAGACTCGGATTTCCCATAAGCCAAGAGTTGGCTACGGATTTGATCCTGAATTCATTACCAAAAAGTTACTCACAATTTGTGATGAACTACAATATGAATAATATGGAGAAATCAATTTCAGAGTTGCATTTGATGCTCAAAACTGCTGAACAAAATATCAAGAAACCCTCTAGTAATGTGTTGATGGTCTAAAAGGGAAAGGGAATGAAGATGAAAGGCAAAGGCGAGGCTAAAGTTTTCAAGGCTGCTGCTGCACCTGTCGCAAAGCCTGTGGAACAAGTCAAGCCCCAGCCTGTTCCTGCTTCAAAACACCCAAAGGAAAAGGAAGGAAATTGTCATTTCTGTCATGCATTTGGACATTGGTTCAGAAATTGCAAACTCTATCTGGAAGATCTAAAGAAGAAAAAGGGTAGTGCGACTACCACTAATGGTGTATTTATGTTATTGAAATTAATTTATCTACTAGTGATTCCCTGGGTATTAGATACGGATGTGGATCTCACATTTGTATAAATGTGCAGGGACTCACCAGAAGTAGAAAGTTGAAGAAAGGAGAAGTCATCCTCCGCGTAGGGAATGGAGCAAGAGTTGCTGCCTTGGCTGTTGGATCATACGACTTAGTCTTACCTAGTGGACTTATCTTAACTTTAAATAATTGTTATTTTGTGCCTGCCTCGAGCGAAACATCATTTCTGTTTCATGCTTGGATATGGATGGTTTTGATTTTATTATTGCGAATAATAGATGTTCCATTTCTTGTAAAGGAATATGTTATGCAAATGCTGATTTGTGTGATGGTCTTTATATTCTAAGCATGAAAAGGTCCACTGATACTCCAGTCTTTAACATAAATTTAAAGAGATTTAAGTCAAATGATTTGAATCAAACCTATCTTTGGCATTGTCGTCTCGGACACATAAATGAGAAACGCATAACGAAGCTCAATAAAGATGGACTTCTAGATTTATTTGATTTAGAAACATATGAAACGTGCGTATCTTGTTTATGAGGCAAGATGACAAAGTCCCTTTACCGGACACAGTGAAAGGGCAAGTGATTTATTAGGTCTAATACATACTGATTTATGCGGTCCTATAAACACAATGGCTAGAGGAGATTATCAGTACTTCATTACATTTATCGATGATTTCAAAGCAGATATGGTTATGTATATCTTATGAAACATAAAGTGAATCATTTGAGATGTTTCGAACGTTTCAAAATGAAGTGCATAATCAACTTGGTAAAACTATCAAAACACTTCGATCAGATCGAGGTGGTGAATATTTAAGCCAAGAATTTGATAATCACCTTAGAAATTGTGGGATTGTCTACCAATTGACTCCACCAGTAACTCCACAATGGAATGGAGTTTCGAAAGGAGAAATCGAACCTTATTAGATATGGTTCGATCTATGGTGAGTCATGCAGATCTTCCATTATCTTTTTGGGGTTATGCATTACAAACTGCAGCTTTCACTCTAAATCGAGTTCCTTCTAAAGCGGTTGATAAAACACCATATAAGATATGGTACGGGAAGAGACATAGTTTGTCTTTTCTTAAGATTTGGGGTTGTGAGGCTTACGTAAAGCAACAAGTCTCAAAAAAACTAGCACCTAAATTTGATAAGTGTTTATTTGTGGGGTATCCCAAGGAAACAAAAGGATATTACTTTTATAATCCCGCTGAAAATAAAGTGTTTGTTGCTCGGTATGGTGCCTTTATGGAAAAATAGTTTATTTCAAAAGACGCTAGTGGGAGAGAAATAAATCTTGAAGAAGTTCAAGAATCACAGATAAACACTGAACCGCTACTGGAAGTTCAACAATGTTCTGAACCAGTTGAACCTCCGCAAGTGACACAAGGCCCATGTAAATCTGGTAGGGTAAGACATGAGCCAGAGAGATTCGGATTTCTCGTTACTGATAGTCGTGATGTGTTGCTTATGGATCAAAATGAGCCCACCACTTATCAGGAGGCTATGTCTGGACCAGACTCAGATAAATGGCTAAGTGCCATGAACTCTGAGATGCGATCCATGTATGATAACCAAGTTTGGAACTTGGTTGATTTACTTGAAGGTGGTAAGACCATTTGATGTAAATGGGTTTTCAAGAAGAAAACTGACATGGATAGAAATGTGCATACTTTTAAAGCAAGACTCGTAGCAAAAGGTTTCAGGTAAACTCAAGGTGTTGATTATGATGAAACTTTTTCGCCAGTAGCTATGCTTAAATCCATAAGAATTTTAATTGTCATTGCTGCATATTATGACTATGAGATATGGCAAATGGATGTAAAAACATCATTTCTTAATGGAAAGCTGCTTGAGGACGTGTATATGACACAACCTGAAGGTTTTGTACATCTTGAGAATTCTAGGGAGGTATGCAAGCTTCAAAGATCCATTTATGGATTAAAGCAAGCTTCTCGGAGTTGGAATATTCGTTTTGATGAAGCAATTAAGGATTTTGGTTTTATTAAGAATGAACATGAGCCTTGTGTATACAAGAAGGTCACTGGGAATGTAGTTGTTTTTCTGGTATTGTATGTTGATGATATATTACTCTTTGGAAATGACATCCCAATATTGCATAATGTCAAGTCTTGGTTAGGGAAGTGTTTCTCAATGAAAGACTTAGGAGATGCAACCTATATCCTAGGGATAAGGATATATAGGGATAGATCTAAGAGGCTAATCGGTCTAAGTCAGAGTGCCTACATAGATAAGGTGCCGAATAAGTTCAGTTTGCAAGACTCTAAAAGGGGATTGTTGCCAATGTCTCATGGCATAAGTCTCAGCAAGACTCAATGTCCTAAGACAAATGATGAGCTAGACCGTATGAATAAGACTCCATATGCATCAACTATTGGATCTATCATGTATGCCATGCTATGCACTCGACCTGATGTGTCATATGCTTTAAGCACTACAAGCAAATATCAGTCAGATCCTGGTGAGAGTCATTGGATAGCAGTAAAGAACATTCTTAAATACTTAAGAAGGACTAAGGAAATGTTCTTGGTCTATGGAGGTTTTGAAAATGATCTAGTTGTAAATGGTTACACAAATGCAACTTTTCAAACTGATATAGATGATTTTAGATCACAATCTGGATATGTGTTTACTTTGAATGGGGGTGCAAAGAAGTGGAAAAGTTCGAAGCAAGAGACCGTGGGCATTCTACGACGAAGTTGAGTATATTGCGTTGTCCGATGCAAAGAAAGGAGGCGCTTTGGATCAAAAAGTTCATTTCTAAACTAGGTGTGGTTTCAAGTATTGCTAACCCTGTTTGTTTGTATTGTGACAATAACGGGGCAATAGCACAGGCCAAGGAACCTAGATCACACCACATATCCAAACATATACTCAGGCGTTTTCATCTCATCAGAAAAATTATTGAGAAGGGAGATGTAAAGATTTGCAGAGTACCTACTGAAGACAACGTTGCGGATCCATTGACAAAGGCTCTTCCACAAGCAAAACATGATGGTCATGTTAGATCATTAGGCATTAGATGCATGTATGATTGGCCCTAGTGCAAGTGGGAGATGTTGGGGCATGTGCCCTAGGTCTATCCATTAACTGTCTTTATGAATACTTTTAGTTAATAAAATAGAGGATTTCATTTGTTGTTTATTATAATTAATTTGCATGTTTACATTATAATAAGATTCATGGGTATTTATAGAAATATCTTAAATGTCCCTAGTCGATCATTATACTGGGAACTATAATGAATTAAGACTAGTGTGAGTCTTTATTGATGATCATATGATGATTATACGTATAGGGATACAAATCTAGATCACGAGTATTTGTTAGGGAACAAAGTACTGGATCGACCCGCCTTGAGGACATCACATGGATTAAGTCATAGTTGTTTCTCATGATAGGTATATTTTCTAGTCCTCTGACTTGAGATTACCAGAGACTTCAACATTAGGAACATAATGATTTGACACAATCAAACGTTGTCTTTAACCGGACGATTATAAAGGTTGTGATTGGTTACTTTGCGAGCAATGTAATGAAGTTGTGTAATCAAGATAGAATTTGTCCCTCTCATATAAAGAGAGATATCCAGTGGATCCCTCGATATGTTAGATTGTTAAAAAGCCTAGTCTAAGTGAATTGATATTGATCAATGTCACTTGGATGTTTTCAGTCTACTTAAAGATCGGGACTAGTACGATTGAACATGTTGGATGACAATTCCATGCCTTATGTTTGATCAAAAGGATATCGTGTAACAAAAGGATGTTATATACACTATTGATTAGGTTGTATCGATTTGATATTCGTACAACTTGGGCAGTCATAATATCTTGTTAGAGGTCGCTTATGACTTGTATACCAAAATGTGTTTTGGTACACTGCCAACATTGTATGAGCCTATTGGGTCGCACACTAAGAATGGTTTTGCGAGATTTTAAGATGGTTTAGAGAAATAAATTTTATATAATAAGATTCATGACAGAAACGTCCTTGTGGTGTATTACACTTATATTTCTTTAAGTAGGGGTATATGTGTAATGTACTTAACCGTCTATATACAAGGGTTGTATAAATAGACGCTTTAAGTTAGAATACACACACAAAAGATTAAAAGGCTGAAACTCTTCTTTCGTTTGAGAAACGACTTAGGGTTTTTGTATGCTCTGGATCGTTTTGGAGAGAAACAAAAAGATTTGGTATTCTCTCGAAGCTAGCTCTTCAAATCTCTGGCCGTTGTTCGTGTGTGGACTACTGATAGAGGGCATTCGTCGTTGGCAGCGCCTTAGAGATCGATTAACCTTCAGAAAGGTACATTGCGATTGAGGTATGATTAAGTTTTTCATGGTTTAAACGTTTTTAATGGAATTAGATTCGGATCCTGTTGGGGTTTTTGTCAAAATTGTTTTGTAATTTCCGCTGCGTATGAACCCCAAAACCCAACAATTCATTCCCCCTCAACCAAGTTGGCTAGTTTTTTTACAACATACTTAATAGGAGTGATACGTGTTGTAGTGAAATCCAAGTAGCAGCTTCTTGGTGAAACATGAAAGCAGCTCACAAAAAATTTCAAATACATAGATATTTGCACAAATGCACATAATTGCCAAGTTGCAGTAAGAACTCATGCTAGTGAAAGTAAACGCTGATGTTATAGCACAACCTCTCAAAAGTTTGTGTCAAGAGCCTTTATAAATATATCAGCTAACCGTCTTTCAGTAGGAAGATTTTGAATACAAATTAATCCTCTTTCCACTATATCCTTGATATAATGATGACGAATATCAATATGCTTCGTCCTAGAATGTTGAGCAAGGTTTTTCAAAATATCAATGACACTTTTATAATTATAGTAAACTATTAACTGAGTTAAAGTAATGCCATATTCTTTGAGCACATGTTGCATCCATAATAATTGCATATAACAACTTCCAATAACATTATATTCGGCTTCAGCTATAGATAGCGAAATGTAGTTCTATTTCTTAGTATTCTAAGCAGCAAGATTAAAATTCATGTAGTAACATCCTCATGTAGTACTCGTTTGATTATCAATATTTCTAGCCTAATCAACATCACTATACCCGATTAATTCATTGGCACCTCCCTTAGTAAATAATATACCAAAGTTAGTTGTTTCATGCATATAGCGCATAATCCTTTTTACAACAACCACATGAGACTCCTTTGGACATGCCCGATAGCGAGCACGAACCATAACACTGAAAGGAATACCTGGTCTTCTTGCAGTAAGCTATAACAAGCTACCAATCATGCCTCTATATAATGTAGGATTGATATTAACACCTTTATCATCATTTTGAATCTTCTCAATGGAGCTCATAGGTGTTCAAATGGGCTTAGTAGTGTCCAATCCGAAATGTTTAAAAAAAGATTTAGCTATTTATTCTGAAATATAAATATACTATTTTGAGATTGTGTAATCCGCAGACCCAAGAAGTATGTAAGATCACCAACCATGCTCATATCAAATTCGTGCTTCATTAAATCAACAAATTCTGAAGCTAGCTTTGCAAATGTAGCCCTGAAAACAATATCATCATGATAAGTCATTATTTGTGCACTCTTTCATAGGTTTTTTGCTATAAAAATCAAGTTCAAAGTCGTGTATTATGGCTCTTTATGTTTACTTTAGAGATTTACGGGGTATTTAAGTGTTTTTGCGTGAATTAGACAAATTCAGAAAAGAATCCATAGTTCAGTCAAAAGCCAGTATGCTTGACGCCCCTATAATGGACAGACGACGCAAGTGAAGACTCATTGTGCTAAGCAAAGCTTCACGAAAAAAATAATAGACGTCACTAGACATGAACTAACAGGGTCAACTCTATAAGGGACAACGCCAAGATCGAAAATAAAAGTTTCAGACTGACTTGAAGACCAAGAATTTTCGTGACTCTACGTCATTCCCACCTAATGGCGGTGCCACTAATGGCGCCAGAATCGCATAATAAAAGTCTTATGTTTTTGTAGAAATTTCTTATTTCTTAGGCTTTCCTATTCTTGTACCTAGGCTCACCTATATAAAAAAAGGGGCCTCTATGAACGAAAACACATTTTATTCAAAATGATTTATGATTAAAGCAAGGTAGAATAGCCACATCCGGCTATACCTAGGTCGGTGATGAAACTTTTTAGCTAGTAGGAGGTTATTTTTTGTCTTGTTTAGATTTTCTATAAAAATAGTGTATTGTTTCAGTTCTCTATCTTTTTATTGTTGTTTTTAATGATGTCTTAATGGTAGAATTTGTATATTCATTCCAAATCTCTAGGTGTAAAACCCATTGACCTGCTATCAATCGAGTGAAATTCGTGATACCAACTGGGTTGAGAAATGGCAATCACATAGAGCAAGAAACCTGACACACTTATTGTTCTAGGTGAGTAACATCGAGAACTAGGGTAAATTTGAAAGGGTTTGCCAAAAGTTATCAATTGGTAGGTGCTTCCACATAGCTATTAATGTTGTTCACATGGTAAATCTTGAGAGTGATTGCCCAAAGTTGTACGGTAGAGTAAAAGAAGTATTTAGAGTGCGGTTTCCCTATTTATCGAGAATAGGGGGCCAAGGCACCTAGCTATAGCCTATATAGGGAAAACTATTTTAAAACCCGACTTTCAAAGTCAATGATAGAAGACATGGAAACATCATAGGGCTAGACATGGAAACAACATAGGGTGTTTATGTTCCCAACTTAGGTATGTCTTTATTATTCAATTTACAACTTACTTATTTTCTTGCTTAGTAGGCTTTTAGATAAAATTCTTTCAACCCCTTCCCCCCAGATTTACTTTTCTGTTTGTTGAACTCAGTTTTACTGAATCGTGTGGATTAGACCCTGTTCTTAACTTTACTATATTCTAGTAGGATTTGGTAACCTATTATAGGTTATATTTGATAAGCATGACACGTGATCAAATTGTGACAATATTGTCGTAGATTCAGTTTCAAATTAAGTTTGACTTTTATTTTCTTTTTTCTTTTGTTTTATTCTTTGAGTTTATTAGTTTATGCACTGCAAGATAACTCGATCTAAATGGACTAGTTCACTGTTAACTTTCTATTCTGAAATCGACAAAACCCACCGGAGGTTGCCCAGGAAAGCTCTAAACAAAAAGTCTAGTTGTTGTCGTAGGTCAATCTAAAAACGTTGTTTATATTATGATTTTAGTCAAGAAAATTAAGATTTTCATTTTTTGCTTTATTATAAGTGATTGCATGTTTACATTATAGTAAGATCTATGGGTATTTGTTGAAATATCCTAAATGTCCTTAGTCGGGCATTATACAAGGACCTATAATGAATTAAGACCAGTGTGAATCTTGATTTATGGTCATGTGTTGATCATGCATAATGGGATACGAATCGAGATCATGCGTACTTGTTAGGGAACAAGGTACTAGACCAAACCACTATGATAACACTACATGGATTAAGTCAAAGGTGTTACTCATTATAGGTATACCATTTAGTTCTTCGACTTGAGATTACCATAGACTTCAATATTAGGAACATGTTAATTTGACATAATCAAACGTTATCCTTAATTGGATGATAGTAAAGATTGTGATTAGTTACCATGTGAATAATTTGTGAAAGTGTGTAGTTAAAATATAATTTTCCACTTTTGTATATAGAGATATCAGTGGATCTCTCGATATGATACATTGATAATGGCCAAGTCCATGTGAATTGATATGATCAATGACACTTGGATATTTTCAATTTACCTAAAGATTAAGATCAGTACGATTGAACGTTAAGGGTGACTTTCCATGCCTTATGTTTAATCAAATGGCATCGCACGACAAAAGGATATGATATATGTTATTCATTAGGTTGTATCGATTTTGATATTCATGCAACTTGAGTTTTCATAATGCCTTGCTAGAGACCACTTATAACTTATGTACCAAAATGGTTTTGTTCACTGCCAACATCGCGTGAACCTATTGGGTCACTCACAAAGAATGGCTTTACACAATTTCAAATGGTCCAAAGTAATGTATTTTATATGATAAAACTCATGAGATAAATGACCTAACGATTTGCTTTATGATAACTTATTCATAGGGTCGTATGTGTAATTTGCTTAAACTGCCTAAATACAATTGTTGTATTACGAATAAGATTTTTAAGTGAGGACTTATCTACACATATAAATAGAGGTTGAAACCCTTTCTTTTAGCTATTTTTGAGTTCTTTGGACTTTGGGAGAGAAAGAAAAAATATTTTATATCTCTCTTAGGGCTTGCACTCTAAATTGTGGTCACTGTTCGTATGTAGATTTCTGATACAGACCGCGCACTTGAACATTTAGAAATTGAACAATCAAATAAGGAAATGGCAAATTAAGTTATGGTTTAATTTTGTAGATCTAGTTTAATGGAACTTAATTTTTAATCCTATTAGTGTTTTTCAAAATTGTTTTGAATTTTTCATTGCGTATAAACCCCAATACCCAACGGTGGTATTAGAGCTATAAGCTCAGTTCTATTAAACGTTTGCATGTTTTCTCGAAAATATATATATATATATATATATATATATATGATATATGTATATGATAACATGATCGTAATTAATATATATGATGTACATATAGGTTCTGTGATAATTGTTATCAAGAATCGGTTTTAAAGCATGTTGTTAATTCATAAAAATTGATGTACATAATACATCATAATCTCATAAAAACAACTAAAAGTTGCATACGATGTAATTGGTAATTGTTACCTACCTAGAAAAAACCTAATTCAAAGTGACATGCCTTAGTTGTCTTTGAATTAGGTGAAACATGGATTTTAGTCCCTTAAATTAACATAATGGTCTTACGAGGGTTGTTAATTTAATAGGAGTCTATTCCTCTATACTAAAGTAAATTTTTTGTATCTTTATTATAGATTTATGGCCTCTTCAAATCACACTAATCCTTTATTATCGCTATCCATCCTTGAAAAGAATAAGTTGTCTAAGACAAACTTTCTTAACCAGTTTACAAACTTGAGAATTGTCCTTAAGCATGAACGCAAGTTGTATGTCCTAGATGTTCCTATTCCTGAGGAACCATCAGCCAATGCTTTAAGTGTCGTGAAGCATGTACATACTAAGCATGTCAATGACTTAAATGATATTACACGCATTATGTTGGCAACCATAGTTCCAGAACTTTAGAAGAACATGGAACACATGGAAGCATACGACATGGCTATGATGCTGAAGGACATGTTCCAATAGTAGGCTAGGCAAGAAATGTTCGTGACAGTCGAGAACCTTATGATAAGTTGGTATTTAAATAAATTTAGTAGTCTATTTTAACGTATTTAATATAGAAAGTCTCTAAAATATAAATTTAATTATATTTATTGGTTATTTTCAGGTGAAACGGAATGCGCGGTTGAATCCGAAGGAAATAAATACTTACTATGGAGTATTTAAATGCAGTGATCAGATGCAAGACGATTTGCCTTGAGTTACATGTCGCACAATGGGGTAGAATAGGAGAAAGCAAACTACGTGATGCCTACCATGTGGCAACATGCCATTGGCTAGCCTGGGACACTTGTCGCCTCTCGGTTAGCAGAGAGCGTCATCAGTAGCCTGCTTGCCTAATCCACTAGTGCCATGTCAGCAACCAGGAGCTTTCTCCACCTATCAAAAGGTGACAGTGTCACCATAACCACATCACACAACTTCCCAATAATTATTTCCTCGTTCAACTGCCTTTGATCACGCCTTGGGATTTATGCCCGTACGGTGTCCCATAGCCTCGCACTAACTTGTATGATTCTCTCAAACAAACTACATGCCACGCGTCATCTCTCCATTGGCTCTCATGCACTCAACCACGCAATGTAGTTTTCTCCTCCAACTAGCTCACAACACGTCATCACAGCCAGCAAACTTGACTAGTATGCGAGCGACTGTGTCTTGATCTCTAAATTAAATGCCCAACAACCCCTAGATCCTCATCGGCGTACGTGTCACTCTACCAACCCTAAAATTAGTATCTCTCACCTCTCATGACTAAATTTTAGTAGTTTTATACATTAGGAACTTAGGTATTATTATCAAGATCAACTTTGATATTTTTTAGAGGCAGTAGTCGCCAAAAACTCGATGAATATGCCCAGCTAATCAAATCCTTGCCTAGGTCGGATGAAAAACAAGTCGGGATTCTTGATTCATGGCATAAATGTGAGATATATTATTTTATTATTTAATTTAATTTAATCTCTCTTATTTCTTTGTTGTTGATTTTAAGGAATATGATTTAGATCTAGAGTATGTATATGCCATTGCATGCTTTTAGGTAGACAATCTATAGTTATTTGGATCAATTGTATCCATAATTGTACTTTCGGATCAATAATGCGATGAACACTGACCATTCGGTTCTTGAGTGTGTAACAATTGAATCTAGATGGACGCGATTCGGTTATCTAAGACTAGTATTCCCACGGATCCTTATTATTGTGGTTAGTGTGTCAAACCTGATTGGTGGATGTCTATGGTTATGCATTAATTAGGGAAGTAGTTAGTCACGGACGTCCTGGCTATCGAGATTAGGGGAATTAAGAATTTTGGCGGATGTCGAATTTCTATAGCCAATCTAGGAGAATCTAAATTAATAATTTTAGGGAAAGATTGAGGACCATAATATGCCGTTGAATCTTGATTATGATTTGTGGAACAGTAGACTTAGATGTTTTCTTAAGACCATTAAAAGTTATTTTCATTAATTAATTTATTTAGTTTATTTATATTAGTTAGTTAAATAACATTTATTCGAACCCCCGATTTTTTTTTATTTATTTTGTTTAACCTTAAAAAGACTACCAATCTCTGTGGGATCGACCCATTTGCCACTATTCTACAAAATAGTTGGTTTATGAATTTTACTTTATTGACGCGCTCGGTACGTGTCAACTTTTTGGTGCTGTTGCCGGGGTTGGTTTTTTCTTTAGTATTTTTGTTTTTTTTTATTTATTTTATTATTATTATTATTATTATTATTTTATTTATTTATTTCAATACATTAGGGCACCACATGAGTTTTGTTAGGTTTGATTTTGGATTACATAATTAGTGTAATTTGAGTATTTTATTTGGAATGAACATATTATTATGATTTAGAGACTTGGTCGGGATATATCCAACTTAAGTCACCACATCGGTGGTGGGTCTTTGAGTATATCCAAAACCCTAGACCTTATTTTATCATCTCGTTGATTTCACCCTTAGTTGAAAGACTTCGGGCTCGCAAGATTTGATAGGAATGTTTATTAGTTCTTGCTCTTGTTATGATTGTTCTTTTATAGTTTCCTTAGTCACCTAGACATGAGAGATTTTGTGCGTTCACTAGTTTTTAGAGACTTTTATTATGAATGCATTTGTATCATCTTCTTATTTTTTATCCACGTTCTTTTTCACCACTACTATTTTTTATTTTTGTTGCATGGATTCCTTGACTTGTTTTGAACTTTGAAAACAAGGTTCAAAACAAGTTTAGGGATATTTTAGGGATTGTGGATTGAGTTGGATGGATTTCTTTGCGAAAGACCGCAAGTGAGATTGTTTAATTTTATATGCAGTTATATGCAGATATCAGATCGTAATGGTTGTGTTTTATATTATTACCTCATTTCTTTCATTTCCTCCCCTTCATACTTCTTTTTCTGATTTCATTAGTAGTTGATACACTTTCATGCATGTATTTAGTATAGCTTTTTATTTTTTATTGTTTAAAGTCACCCGAAACTTTGTTTCATGCCTTTAGTTGTGGGTGAGTACAATACAGTTGCCTTTTTAATTTGAAACTTTGGAAAAACTAGGAGAAACACTTAATCGGGTTTATAGCCTGGCATTTATATGATTTCGTGATTAGGGACTTAGTTGATGGTTAAGCTTTGTGCTAGATAACAAAAGGGAGTAGACGGTCAAAATTTTGTAAGTGATAATATTTTAACCCACATTAGGGAATTTGCTTGATTATAGTAAAAATGAGAAGGGCTAATAGGAGTTTTCTTAATATAGACAGTCCTGCAGGTTTCCATAGGAAATGGAGCAGGGAAACTTGTGGTGGGAAAAAAGTGAGAAAAGCGGTCCATAGGAAATGAAGAGGGACCGTATTACTTGAAAAACTAAATGTGAAGAAAAAAATAGAGAATAAAAAATAAAAAATAAAAATAAAGGTGGAAGTTATGAAAACTCCTCAAATAAAAGATTTAGTTCGAGTGATTTCATTAGATTAAGTCAGATTTTAAACTTGCGTGCTTGAATGTGTAGTCCACGAAAACTCGTAAGTAGTTGATGGCCTTTGTTTTGACCAAGTCTATGTCTTCAAGCTGTGATCTTAATTGTGTTTGGGTAGTGAGTCTTACCATATCATAACTCCAGAATTTCTTGAGTGGCTTGTTAACTTGGTGACTATGTAAATCAAAGGAACTCCATGAATTTTGAATCGAGTATAAGATTAGTTGAGTCAGTGCATATTTATGTTGGGAGTCTAATTTAGTTTGTGTTGTCATCTACACCATTGCTTAGGACATGCAAAGTCGTAAGTTTGGGGGTATTTGTTAAGTTGGTATTTACAAGTATTTAGTAGTCTATTTTATTGTATTTAATATAGAGTCTCTAAAATATATATTTAATTATATTTATTGGTCATTTGCAGGTGAAACGAAGTGCACGGTTGAATCCGAGACCGAGAAATACTCGAAATGGAGTATTTAGATGCAGTAATCAGATGCCAAACGATTTGCCTCGAGTTACATAATGCACAGTGGGTAGAATAGGAGATAGCAGACCAAGTAATGCATACCACATAGCAGCGTCCCATTGGCTAGCTTAGGATACGTGTCGCCTCTCGGTTAGTAGAGAGCATCATCAGCAGCTTGCTCGCCTAATCCGGGAGCTTTCTCCACCTATTAGAACGTGACACATGTCACCATAACCACATCACACAACGTCCCAACAATTCTCTGCAGTTCAACTACCTTAGATCATGCCTCAGAATTTGTGCCCGTGCGGTCTCCCACAACTTTGCACTAACTAGTGTGATTCTTTCAACCAAACTGCATGCCACGCATCACCTCTCTATTAGCTCTCCTGCACTCAACTACATCATACAAAGTTTATCTGCCAATCAGATGACGAGACACATCAGCTGCTACAGCAGACCAACACGTCAATGCAGTTTTCTCCTCCAACCAGCTCCCGACACATCATCACAACCAGCAAACTTGACCAATCCATGAGCGACATGTGTCCTGACCTCCAAATTAAATGCCCAACGACCCCTAGATCCTCCTCGACACACGTGTCACTCTACCAACCCCAAAATTGGTTTCTCTCACCTCTTGGGACCAAGTTTTAGTAGTTTTATATATTAGGAACTTAGGTATTATTATAAAAATAAACTTTTATAGTTTTTAGAGGTAGGTAGTCGCTAGGAACTCAATAATAATGTCCAATTAATCAAATCCTTACGTAGGTCCGAGGAGAAACAAGTCGGGATTCTTGATTTATGGCATAACTTGTGAGATCTATTATTTTATTATTTTATTTAATTTAATCTCTTCTATTTCATTATTGTTGATTGTAGGGAATATGGTTTAGATCTAGGGTATGTATATGGCCATTGCATGCTTTTAGGTGGATAATCTATAGTTATTTGGACCGATTATATTCAAAATTATACTTTTGAACTGATAAAGTTACGAACTCTCACCCATTTGCCGTAAAAACTTTTCGGTTCTTAATTGTGCAACAATTGAATCTACGTTAAACCAGAAGCGGACGCGATTCGATTATCAAGGATTAGTATTCCTACGAATCCTTATTATTGTGATTAGTATGTTAAACCCGATTGGCAGATGTATAGGGTTAAGCATTAACTAGGGAAGTAGTTAGTGGTGGATGTCCTGACTATTGAAATTAGTGGAATTAGCAATTTTTGGCGGATTTCAATTTTCTATAGCTAATCTAGGAGAATTTAAATTAATAATTTAACGAAAGATTGAGGACCATAATATACCATTGAATCTTGATCATGATTTGTGGAACTGTAGACTTGGGTGTTTTCTTGAGACAATTAAAAGTTATTTTCATTATTTTATTCATTTAGTTTATTTAAATCAATTAGTTTAATAATATTTATCTAAACCCCCAATTATTTCTATTTATTGTTTTTAACATTAGAAAGACTACCAATCTTTGTGGGATCGACCACTTTGCCACTATTCTACAAAATAGTTGGTTCAAGAACTTTACTTTATTAATGCGTTCGAGGCATGTCACCTTCATTCTTGCAAAATGGCTGAGGGTGCATCAGTTAGTCCTCATGTTCTGAAAATGAAAGGCTATATTGACCATCTTGACAGACCTGGATTTCTCATAAGCCAATAGTTAGCTTCAAATTTGATCCAAAATTCATTGCCTAATAGTTATTGAGAATTTTTGATGAACTATAATAGGAATAATATGGAGAATTATATCTTATAGTTGTATTTGATTCCTAAAACTACTGAGTAGAATGTCTACAAACCCATTGCTAATGTGTTGATTGTTCAGAAAGGAAAGGCTCTGAAGAAAAAGGCAAGGGCAAAGGTAAAGTTGCCAAGGCTGTTGTGACTATCACAAAGCTTTCGGAACAAGTCAAGCCTAAGGTTGCTTCTACTTCACAGTCCCTGAAGGAAAAGAAAAAAGAAACAAATTGTCATTTCTACCATGCACCTGGCCTTGGTTGAGAAATTGCAAGCTCTATCTTGAAGATTTAAAGAAAAAGAAGAGTACTGCGACTACTACTTCAAGTATTTATGTTTATGAAGTTAATTTGTCTGCTAGTGATTCTTGGTTATTGGATATTGGATATGGATCTTACATTTGTATTAATGTGCAGGGTCTCATCAAAAGTAGAAAGCTAAAAAAATGACAAAGTCATCCTACGAGTTGGAAATGGAGCAAAGGTTGTTGTGTTGGTTGTTTGATGTTATGAGTTAATTTTACCTAGTGAAATTGTTTTAGTTTTAAACAATTGTTATTATGTTCCTACCTTAAGAAAAAACATCAATTCAGTTTCATGTTTGGATTTAGATGGTTTTAATTTCACTATTGCAAATAATAAATGCTCCATGTATTGTAAAGACGTTTTCTATGTGAATGTTGATTTGTGTTTTGGTCTTTATATTCTAAACATGAAAAGGTCCATGTATACTCTTATTCTTAACATTATTACAAAGAGATTTAAGTCAAATGATTTGAATTAAACCTACTTTTGGCATTGTTGTCTTGACCACATAAATGAGAAACACATTTCTAAACTCCATAAAGATGGACTTTAGATTCATTTTGTTTTGAATTATATGAAACATGTGTATCTTTTTTGCTAGGCAAGATGACAAATAGTCCATTTACTAGACATAGTGAAAGGGTAAGTGATTTATTGGGTCTAATACATACTAATGTATTCGATCATATAAACATAATGAATAGAGGTGGTTATCAGTACTTCATTACTTTTAGTGATGATTTCAGCAGATATGATTACGTGTATCTCTTGAAACATCAAACATAAAGATGAATCTTTTGAGATGTTTCAATCATTTCAGAATGAAGTGCAAAATTAATTTGGTAAAACTATTAACGCACTTCGATCAGATCAAGGTGCTGAATATTTAAGCTTGGAGTTTGATGATCATCTTAGAAATTGTGGGATTGTCTTATAGTTAACTCCTCCAGTAACTCCATAATGGTATGGTGTTCTGATAGGAGAAATTAGATTTTATCGGATATGGTTTGATCTATGTTGAGTGATGCAGATCTTCATTTCTCCTTTTGTGGTTATACCTTAAAAAATTTTGTGTTTACACTGAATCGTATTCCTTCTAAAGCGGTTGATAAAACACCATATGAGATGTGTGGGAAAAGACCAAGTTTGTATTTCCTAGATTTGGGGCTGTAAGGTTTCCTACGATGACAAATCTTTGAAAATTTATCAGCTAAATCTACCAAATGTGTATTTGTTGGTTATCTTAAAAAAACTAAATGATACTACTTTTATAATCCTACTTAGAACAAAGTGGTTATTGCTTAGAATGGTGTCTTTTTGAAAAATAGTTTATTTCAAAAGAAAATAATGAGAATAAAGAAAGTATTGAAAAAGTTAAAGAACCAGAAATAAACACTCAACCGCCAATGGGAGATCAACAAAGTCTTGAACTAGTTGAACCTCCATAGGTATCATATGGCTTAAAATGATAGTAATGGGGTGTTACTTATAGATCACAATGAGCCTACTACTTATCAGGAAGTTGTGTTTAGCCCTGAGGTAGATAAATGGCTTAGTGCCAACCAAGTTTGGAGCCTGGTTGATTCACCTAAATTTGGTAAAAACATTAGATGTAAGTGGGTTTTCAAGAAGAAAATTGACATGGACGGCAATGTGCATACTTATAAAGCACGGCTTGTACCAAAAGGTTTTAGACAGACTCAATGTGTTGATTATGATGAGACATTTTCTCTTGTGGCCATGTCTAAATCCATTAGAATTATAATTGCGGTAGCCGCTTATTATGACTATGAGATATGACAAATGGATGTCAAAATAACTTTTCTAAATGGAAAGTTACTTGAGGACGTGTATATGATACAGCCTGAAGTGGTTGTTCATCCTAAGAATTTTAGGAAAGTATGCAAGCTTCAAATATCTATTTATAGATTAAAGCAAGCTAAATCTTCATTTTGATGAAACAATTAAGGAATTTGGTTTCAATAAAAATAAAGATGAGTCTTGTGTATACAACAAGGTCAATGGGAGCATAACTGTTTTCCTGGTACTGTATGTTGATAATATATTACTTATTAGAAATGGCATCCCAACCTTGTAGAGTGTCAAGTCTTGGTTAGGGCGGTGTTTCTTAATGAAGGACTTAGGATATGTAGCTTACATCCTAAGGATTAAGATCTATAAGGATAGATTTAAAATGTTGATCGATCTAAGTCAGAGTGCTTATATTGCAAGGTGTTAAATAGGTTCAGTATGCAATGCTCTAAAAGAAGGTCGTTGCTAATGGCTTATGGTATAAGACTCAGTAAAACTCAATGTACAAAAATTAATGATGACCAAGAGCGCGTGAATATGATTCCATATGCATCAACTATTGGATCTAACATGTATGCCATGTTATGCACTCGACCTGATGTATCATATGCTTTGAGAGCAACAAGAAGATATCAGTCTAGAGTCATTAGATAGCAGTAAATACCATTCTTAAGTACTTGACAAGGACTAAAGAAATGTTCTTGTTCTGTAGAAGTTTGGAAGACAAGCTTGTTGTAAATGGTTACACACATGCAAGTTTTCACACTGATATATATGACATTAGATTGGAGTTTGGATATGTGTTCACTTTAAATGGATGCGCAACTAACCGAAAAAGTTTGAAGCAAGAAACTGCGGCTGATTCTACAATGTGTTTGAGTATATTGCAATATCTGATGCAGCTAAGGAGGCAATTTGAATAAAAAATCTCATATCTAAACTTGATGTAATTTCGAGTATAGCTAACCCTACTTGCTTGTATTGTGACAACAACGGGGTGATAGCACAGACCAAAGAACCTAGATCACACCACTAATTCAAATATATACTTATAACGTTTTCTTCTCATTCGAGAAATCATTGAGATGGGAGACATGAAGATTTGTAGAGTTCCTACGGAAGAAAATGTTGATGATCCTTTGACGAAGGCTCTTCCACAAGTGAAACATGATAGTCATGTTAGATCATTAGATATTAAATGCATGAATGATTGTCCCTAGTGCAAGTGGGTGATGTTGGGGCATGTGCCCTAGGTTAATCTAAAAACATTTTTTATTTTATAATTTTAGTTAATAAAATTGAGGTTTTCATTTGTTGTTTTATTATAGGTGATTACTTGTTTACCTTATAGTAAGATCTATGGGTATTTGTTGAAATGTTATAAATGTTCTTAGTCGGTCATTATATTAGGAACTATAATGAATTAAGACTAGTTTGAATCTTGATTGATGGTTATGTGATGATAATGCATACAGGGATACGAATCGAGATCAAGTGTACTTGTTAGGGAATAAGGTAGTGAAATGACTCGCTATAGAAAACCGCATGGATTATGTCATAGGTGTCATGATAGGTATTTCATTTAGTCAGTCAACTTGAGATTACCATATACATAAATATTAGGACTATGGTAATTTGGTACAACCAAACGTTATCTTTAACTAGATGATTATAAAGATTGTGATTGGTAACCATGTGAATAATATGTGAAGTCGTGTAATCAAGATAGAATGTGTCACTCTCATATAGAGAGAGATATCAATGGTGTTGGGTTTTGGGGTTTATAAGCAGTGAAGAATTCAAAACAAATTTTGAAAAACCCCGATAGGATAAAAAAATAAGTTCCATTAAACTAGATCTAAAAAGTAAACCATACCTTAATCCATGATTTTCTTCTGTGATTGTTCCATCTCTAAGACATTCAACCACACGTCCTCTATCAGAATCCTACACACAAATAATGATCACAATTTGGAGTGCTAGCCCCAAGAGAGATTAAAAACATTTTTCTTTCTTTCCAAAAATTCAGAGAACTCGAAATTTGCAAAAACATAAATCTTATTTCGTTTTAGGGTTTCACCCTCTATTTATAATACAACTATTGTATTTAGGCAATTTAATCAAATTACACATATGCCCCTATTAATAAGTTATCATAAAACAAATCGTAAGGGCTTTTGTGTCATGAATTTTGTCATATAAAATCCATCACTCTGGACCAATTGAAATTGCGCAAAGCCATTCTTTGTATGCGACCCAATAGGTTCATGCAACGTTGGCAGCGAACAAAAACCATTTTGTGCACAAGTCATAAGCGGCCTCTAAAAAGGCATTTTGACTACCCAAGTAGCATGAATATTGTGATCAATGCAACCTAATGAATAACATATATCATATCATTTTATCATGTGATTTCCTTTGACTAAACATAAGGCATGGAAAGTCACCCTTAATGTTCAATCGTATTAGTCTCGATCTTTAGGTAAACTAAAAACATCCAAGTGACATTGATCATATCAATTCACATGGACTTGGTCATTATCAGTCTATCATATTAAGGGATCCACTGATATCTTTCTCTATACAAGAGTGACAAATTCTATCTTAATTACACACCTTCATATATTATTTGCATGGTAACTAATCACTATCTTCATAATCATATGCTTAAAGGCAACGTTTGATTATGCCAAATTGCCATGCTCCCAATATTAAAGTCTATGGTAATCTCAAGTCGAATGATTAAACGATACACCTATCATGAGTAGCACCTATAACTTAATCCATGTGGTGTTCTCATAGCTGGTCGATCCAGTACCTTGTTCCCGAACAAGTACTCATGATATTGATTTGTATCCCTATATGCGTAATCATTGCATGACCATCAATCAAGACTTACAATAGTCTTAATTCGTTATAGTTCCTAGTATAATGATTGATTAGGGACATTTAAGATATTTTAACAAATATTCATGGATCTTACTATAAGGTAAACTTGCAATACTTATAATAAAATAGAAAATAAAAACATCAATTTTATTAACTATAATTATAAGATAAATAATGTTTGTAGATTGACCTAGGGCGCATGCCCCCAACAATTGAATCCCTCGATCTGATAGACCGATAATTGTCAAGTTCATGTGAATTGATATGATCAATTTCACTTGGATATTTTTAGTTTACCTAATGATCGAGACTTGTAAGATTGAACATTAAGGGTGAATTTTCAAGCCTTATGTCTAATCAAAGGATATCACATGATAAAAGAATATGATATATGTTATTAATTAGGTTGTATCGATTTTGGTATTCATGCTACTTGGGTATTCATAATGTCTTGCTTGGGACCACATATGACTTGTGTACCAAAATGGTTTTGATTCACTGCCAACGTTGCATGAACATATTGGGTCGCTTACAATGAATTGCTTCACACAATTTCGGTTATTCTAGAGTAATATATTTTATATGAAAAACTCATGATATAAAAGCCATTGCAATTTGTTATATGATAATTTATTAATAGGGGCGTATGTGTAATTTGCTTAAACTGCCTAAATATAATAGTTGAATTACGAATAGGATTTTAAATAAGAGCTTATGTACACATAAATAGAGGTTAAAAATCTAAAACAAAATAAGATTTTTGTTTTTGTTGTTTTCGAGTTCTCTGGACTTTGCGAGAAAAGGAAAACTGTTTTCTATTTCTCTCGAGGCTTGCACTTTAAATTGTGGTCACCATTCCTGTGTGGATTTCTGATAGAGGACGAATACTTGAACCTCTTCGAAATTGAACAATTAAAGAATGAAATCATGGATTAAGTTGTGGTTTACTTTTATAAATCTAGTTTAATGGAACTTATTCTCGATCCTCTTGGGTTTTTTAAAATTGTTCTAAGTTTTTCGTTGTGTATGTCTTCAAAACCCAACATCGATTTCCTCCAACCAACTATGGCCGACGACGATTGCCATGCTGGCAGTGATTACCAGATTACCATGAGGCATAAGAATGAAGATTTAAAAAATCTTCTTGCTCATTATTTCCTATGTGTAACCAAATGGTGAAGCTTTCGTGCTTAATTTCGACTTTATTCATTTCTTTCCCGCCTTCCAGGGAATGGAGAGTCGAGACCCGGTGGCATTCTTAAAGGAGTTTCAGATAAGTTTTTAGTCTATAAAACCTCCTCGAGTGAAAGGGAATGTAGTGAAGCTTTGGTCTTTTCCATTTTTTTCAAAGGATAAGGCCAAACAATGGCTCTTTTACCTCCACCCTGCTGCATTAACTCATGGCACAACATGATAGAAAAGTTATGAATAAGGAAGCCTAACTCATCTTTGAGATATGAAGTATTAAGATGAAGGCCGATAAGTCTTTTGGTGATTATTTAAATTGTTATAAGCGCCTTACCTATAGCATGGACAATCTGATAAGGCCATCGTCCGATTATTCTATGTCGACATGTCCCCCCTGGAGCAGCGTATGATTGATAGTGCTTATGGTAGTCACATTCATGACAAAACCTATACGCAAATGAAGCAGCTCTACAAGGACATAATGCAAACGTCCTGATTATATAGGGATATTAGTGTTGACGCATGTCGGAGTCTATCACTTGGAGCTACTACTAGCTTCATTAATAAGAAATTTGATCAAGCGACCTCCCTAGTGGAATTTCTCCAGAGTATTAGCCAACCACATGTTAAAGCTTGTGGATTCTACTCACCCACGAACCATGCGACTAATAAATGTCCTACTCTGTTTGAGGACCATCAATAGGTCAATGTCAAAGGTAGCCAATTCAAAGGGCAAATCCAAGCGCCCTCTTAACTTTAGTCATGGGCCTCAAAACTAGAACTACTCATCTTTTGCCCTAGAAGACAACCATTGCTTAAACCATTAACTAGTCATTCCTCACTAGAGGACATGGTTAAAACTTTAATTTCTCAACCAAGCCAATTTGCTAGAAACATCAACAAATTCCAAGTGAACACTTAGAAAGCTTTCGGTGACACAATTGTCGCAGTCCGAAACCTAGAGGTCCAGGTGTACCGAATTGCATAAAAACTGGGAAGATTTGAGGAAATATGGAAATTGCCTTCGCAACTTTACCCTAATCCAAATATGAGTACTAACCTACCTTACTTGTAAGTGAACATTATTATTTGCGATAGTGTCGCCTTAAAGAATGAGGTCTGCAAAACCATCACCTTAGGAGAAACCAAATTAAATGACCAACCCAAACCCTAATGAAGTCCCAAAAACATCCCATTTAAATGTGCCAATTCAGTGGTAGTAGTAGGTATCCCTTGCACAATAAAAGGAATCTATTTGGAAAACATAATGTTTGATTCGTGAGCATCAATTAGCGTGATGTCCTCAAATTTTCATAATTCTATAGGGATTGGTGAGTTAATTAAGACGGAGACTTGAATTCATGACATTGATGGCAAGGATATCTCTTTAAAATAAGTAATCCAAGACTTAATGGTACATATAGGGGATTTGAAATTCCCTATAGACTTTCAAGTCATAGACATGACAAAGTCACACAAGTCTAGGCCATTCTCGGTTCTTCTTTGTAGGCCTTTAAGCAAACGTGCAAAGCCAACATTGACTTAGTCAAGGTATCTGTGTCTGTTGAACATAAAATAAGAGTATCAGTTTTAAAATTCCACATATCTTGAATTCTTTGACTGACACTTTATTTGCTTGTTCCACTATTATTCTGAACGTGAATTTTTTGGATATGTATGCGTGGATCAAGGATGCCCTGGGAGAGATCGAGCCAGAGCCGTAAAGGGGTGCGTGTATCAATACCAAGCCTCTACAAAATCTACAACTCGGTGAACGAGAGACCAAATATATAAGGATGGATGATAGCGAAGAGAGGAGGACTGTACCCCTGACACATTGTATTACCAGTTCCAATCTAAAAAAAACCCTAGGATGATCGTGCTCCTATGTAAGATCGGATACAAGAGGTTCTCTAGGGTGGTATGTGACACGAGTGCTACTGTCAATATAATTTCATCAAAATCTTCAACTTATGCAGATTATGTATTACAGTTGATGTGATATTTCCCAATGAGACGATGAAGAAAGCTATATGGATGGCTGAGAATGTATCTATTTGTATAAGAGGTTTCATGTTCATTACGAACTTTTTTTTGGTTAACATAACTACTACCCAAAGTGAAACATTTTTATTAGGATTACCATTCTTAATGAGAACTGGAGCATCGAACGATGTGCAATTACGATACATTAGCATCTGTATAGGGAAGAGGACGAAGCTCTTCTAGGACGTAAGTGAGATCTTACATGAAAAGAGCGAGTCTTTGCAAGATTCTCCATTTCGGCAATCGAAGTCATTGATTTAAACCCCAACTATGGGAAGTAAATTCCTCGAGCCAACGAAACTAAGCATAAGTGTTACTGGGGGGTAGACCATGAACAATTTTTTAGTTAGCAATTGGTTTTAATTTTTGTTTTTCTTATTTCCCTAACCATACATGAAGTATTTTACTAACTTATTTATATTATCCATCTATTTTCACCAATTCTTTTATGTTTAGTATGCTTAACTTATTTTGAACCTTGAGGACAAGGTTTGGAATATGTTTGGGGGTGTTTGGGCAAATGTACCATTAGACGGAATCATTGGTTGAAGACCCGCATGTACAAGCTTTAGATTTTTTCTAATTTACTTGCGACTTCAGTGGAATCGCGACATTTGTTCTTCCCTTTCTGTCAGACCTACCAAATTAGGGCGTCTGATCTGCTTACATTACCTTAATCCCCTGATAATATAGCAACCTTAACCTCGCCATCAATAAATAAACAAAATCAATTCGTTGTAATCTTTGAATATAATATATTATCAACTATAAAAGGATTCTAAAGTAAATCTCAAATCTCAAAGTTCATTTAGATTGATTACGTTATCCCCAAAATTCTGGTAAAAAATTCTCTACATCACCTTCTCTATTTCTAAGCCTACATCGAAAAACCACACCTTCAAAAGTCTTCAACAAAACCTGCTCAATTGAATATATATTTATTCTAACCTAATTTAAAAGATTAAAATCCTTAAACTAACATTACCTTAGCTCCAAAATTATCTCAATCCGTCCTAAATCTGTTACAACCATTCCAAATGATATCCTAATCATAAACGAACCCAAAAACTTATTTATACAATATAGTTTGTCAAAAACAATACATACATAGAGAAAATAAAACTGAATAAGTCATGGAAAATTTAATAGCTTTCCCTTTCCTTTGTCGCCGCTCGAACATGTCATTACCTAATTATAAAAATCTGATAATGTCAAATAAGTAAATCCTACACTATCCAGTACACCTGTAATAATCAAATGCATAATAATCCAAGAAATTAAGCAAACAACATAATATAATGAATTTGAATACAACCATGAATCCATCCCCTTTTTGTTATCTGACTACAATCAAATTACATCCTCCAATAGTGGTAAGTTAACAACATAGAGGATAACCAATTAAGTCTTGTTCCTCTAGACTATGGGACTATGATCTGGTTCAACATGATCTCATTATAACTACGTGATGCAAAATATTAGTGACTTCATCCCCTCAAGCATAATATAGAGTTCTCACTTATAACCATAGTATAGTAAACACTATAAAGAGACTTGAATCGACCTTTTCCTCCCCACCCGGGTATGCATATATAATAAAAATGCAATAGCAAGGATTAATGCAATTTAAACAAAATTATAATCATACAATGTAAAAGGCTACTAAGGGATTTACTTAACCTTACAAACACGATATTGTAACTCCTAGCGCTCAGGGTTGGTAAACTAATCCACATGAGGTTCCAATTGAGGTCTTACAATTCATTTATAGGTCTGATAAGTTTCCACAATAATTCCATAATTTTATGTAATTTATTCACTTTAATTAGTCCCCTCTCGATTTGAAAACCCTGGAATCAGTTCAAATCAAATCCTTGGACGTCTGGATCCCAATTTTGAATGCAAATTGGGGCTCGACATCAAAAACTATCTAAGACTAGGCTTTAAAATATTTTCACAATTTTCAACATTTTCTCGCATTACGAGAAAAACCTATAGTATAAATCCTCGAGAAAATCTCAAAATCCTGATTTTTCATAAAAATCACTAATTTTCAATAATTTGTCCAAAAATCCCATTTTTCATAATTTCCTTAATTTCTAGGGATTTTTAATGTATATTTTTTTCAATTTGTAAAACTCTTTTTTTTATTTAGATATGAGGAGATGGTTTGATCCCTAAACCGGGTCCAATTCAGCTCAACTAAACCGAACCCAATTCAGTACCAACCATCTTCTTACCCATTTTATTCGAAACCGAGAGTCTGTTTCGAATTAGTGTATGTGCATGTGTGTGTGTTTTTTTCCCATTAAAGACTATTTGTACTTACTGGATTTGAGATCCCCCCCCCAAATTGTCTTCTTCAAACCTCCCCCTGGTCACCTCCCTCTTTCTCACCTTTATTTTTCATTTTTTTTTTTCAAATTTTTAGTTATGATCTATTTCTTACCTCCCCACTCATCTCATAAAATCACAACCAACAATAAACAATAACAACCTCTTCAAATTCAAACTGACACACCACAGTTGAAAAAGCAAACCAAATCTTCTCCATTGCCTCACCTTGAACACCATCACCACAACCACAACATAAAACCCTCAATCAAATAAAAAACAGTGAGTATAGAGGGAGATTTACACTAAAACATGAGAGGCAATGAGGGCGATGAAGACAGTGAGGAAACAATGAAGGAGATGAGACGATCGAGGATATGAATTGGTGAAGAAAACGATGAACGGTGGGAACGATACCCCCTGTTTCAATTTCGAGATTTTATAAAAGAGGAGCAAATGATCAATATATCCTCCAATATTATCCATTCACTAATAAAACCAATGCTCTTTTTGGTCATTTGATATTTTTCTATAATTTTCATATTTATCTCTTCAATTTTTGTTTGAATTAAACCTTAAAAAATATCCCAATTCGACCAAAATTGGAGAATTTATTAATGCATTCTGAAACTCCCGAAGAACCCATCTCGCATGCAAGTCTAGGAGTCGGAACCATGTCGGCTCATTTATTCCATTTAAAATTCAATAATCAGATTTTATAACTTAATTACGAATATTTTTCTTGAAATTCGAAACGATAGTTCGAGTCAACTTTTTAATTTTCTCAGAATTCATTTCTACTCGTATCTCGAGACAAAACCCCGCCACCTTCAAATTTACTCAATTAAATTTGAGTTTTGCAAAATAACATTATATATAATAAACAACACTTAGCACACATCACTTGAAAATAAAATTACCTATATATCTCTATTTCAATGGTCCTTAGCTCCTGACTAGCGACCTAAATCATAATTAGGATTCTTTAATCCCGTATTAGTTGTACTTATTGAATTAAAAGTTTTGGGTTTCAAAAATCTTCCCAACTAATAAAAATTTTGTCTTGAAAAATAAAAATTGAAATCGAATTTACCTTTACTAAAACTGATATGGAAAATGCTCTATCATTTCGCCTCTTATTCCCATGTTAACTTTGAATCACTATGAAATTGCCACTTAACCAAGACAAATGGAATTTCTTTATTTCGAACCTTTTAGATTTTCCTATCTACAACCAATAAAGGTTGTTGTTCATATGAGACATCACCTTGCAAATCAAACTGATTGTATTCAACTATTTGATGCGAATCAGGTTCCTTTTGCTTGAGCATTGACACTTGAAGTAGGTCATGAACTTCACCTGATTGAGGTGGTAATGCATGCTTATAAGCAACCTTCTCGATTTGTTTCACAATCTTGAACAGTCCTATAAATTTTAGAGAAAGTGAGAGAGCTTTCGTTTAAGTCCATATCTGTAATGGCCTTTGTAAGGGGAGACTTCCAAATTAACCTAATCTTCTTCACTATATTCTCTAATCCGGTGATAGAGGTCATAATAACTTTTGTGCCTTTCCTGAGTTGTTTTCAATCTTAGAAGAATCTGCTGAACAACCATAGTGTGATCTCAAACCATCTGTGGCCCTAACTCCGCCAAATCTTTCGGTCCAGCCCAATCGATAGGAGAACGACAAAGTGTCCTATACCATGCCTCGAATGGATCCATCTGAATACTTGATTGACAATTGCTATTGGAAAAGAACTAACATAATATGTATTCTTCCTATGAACCTCCAAATTCTAATATGCAAACCCTAATCATATCCTCCAACACATTGATCAACCTTTTAGTCAGACCATCCACCTATGGATGAAATGTGATACTAAAATATAATTGAGTGTCGAACTGTTCCTGCATTCTTTGTCACAACCCCGTTATGTACCGAGCATCACAATCAGAAACTATCGTCAACGACACTCCAAATAAGCGAACCACCTCTCGCTCACACAATAAGCTCATCTGTGTAAAGGTATCTGAAAGTGACATAGGAAAAAATGAGCAGACATCTTCAATCCATTAATAATAACCAAAACTGCATCATGTTCCCTCCGAGGAGTAGGCATATGAGTAACGAGATCCATCGCAATATATTCCTATTTCTAGTTAAGACTAGGAAGTGCCTGCAACGTACCTCTAGGTTTCCACCGTTTGAATTTAACCTGTTAGTTAATTTCACATCTTCTCTCATAGTCACCCACATCAGTTTTCATCCTTGGCCACCAATACAATCACTCATTTCATGATACATTTTGGTTTTGCCAGGATGAATGTTATTTCTGGACTGATGAGATTCTCTCAATATCTCATCCTAAATCTCAGCCACCAATGGATTCCACAGACTGCCTCTAAGCCTCAAAATTTGATACACAGATTTATCCAAATATGCATTATTATTATCATTAACAAATCCCTTAAACTTTCTATAATCTAAATCACTTTGTTGACATTCTATTACTTTCTGAATAGATATGGTTTGTACTCTAAGCTGAGCCCAAATATGTTCATCATTAGCATTACGAGTCTCTGACATATTCATAACGATGACTTTTTCGAGTACATCATACTCATAAGTCAACCGACTAGCTTTTAGTAATGTTTCAACACTCTTCCTGCTTAATGCATCAACAATAACATTTAATTTAACTAAATGATATTCAAGACAAAAATCAAAGTCTTTCCAATGTTCAAATCATCATCGTTGTCTCATATTCAACTGCTTTTAAGAGAACAAATACTTCAGACTTTTATGATATGAAAATAGCGTGAAGTTTTCCCCATACAAATAGTGTCTGCACAGCTTCAAAGCAAACACAATTGCCACAAATTCCAAATCATAAACATGATAATTTTTCTCCCGAATTTTTCATTATGGAGAAGTAAAAGCAATCACCCTTCCATTCTACATTAACACACAACCTAAACCCACTTTCGATCTACTAGTATAAATTGTAAGCCTTTTCCCTAGTTTAGGCAATATAAGAACTAGTGCTGAAGTCGAACACTTATTTAATTCTGAAAATCAAACAAATGGGGACATTTTCCTAAGCTGATTTATTGATTGGCGTAAATATCTTAGAAAAACCTTTAAAAATCTACAATAATAGCTAGGCAAACCTAAAAAACTATGTATCTCTATCACTGTGGTAGGTTCCGGCCAGCCAATGATAGACTCAATCTTAGGTAGATCCACCAAAATTCCTTATGTACTAACCACATGACCTAAAAACTTCACCTCAGATAACTAATACTTGCATTTGCTAAATTTGGCGTACAACTTAGGATTTCCAAAGTTTCAAGAATAACTTTGAGATATTGTTCATGATCCTTATGAGTCTTAGAGTATATCGAGATATCATCAATAAACACTATTACAAAGTGATTCAAATGCTACCTCAACACTCGTCGCATCAAATCCATAAACATTGCCATAGCATTTGTCAACCCAAATACCATTACAAACTCATAACAACTATATCTGGTATCGAATGCCTTTTTCTGCACATTATCGTCCCGAACCCTCAACGCATAATATCTAGAACGAAAATCAATCTTAGAGAAGAGAGTTTAGTTGATCAAACAAATTATCAATTCGAGGTAATAAATATTTATTTCGAACAGTGACTCTATTCAATACTCTATAATCAAAGCAAAGCATCGAACTACCGTTCTTTTTCACAAAAAAGACGAAGGCGCCCTAAGAGGACATACTCTTATAAATAAACCCTTTACTATGCAACTCCTCCAGCTATTTCTGCAACTCATATAATTCCTTCGAAGCCATTCTATAAGTAGGAGTAGATATTGGTTTAGTTCCAAGAACCAAATCAATCACAAAATCAATCTCTCTTGGAGGTGGAACTCCAGGTAATTCATCAAGAAACACGTCTGAAAATTCACAAACCACAGGAATCTCCTCCAGCTTAATTTTAGGTCTTGCCTTTGTACTAATAGTTAGGTAAGAGTTTCCATTTCTTCCCTAATGGCTAGCCTAGCTCTGGTCAAAGGCAACTTAGACGATGTTTTAGTGTATGTAAAAACCGAACAACCCGAAATATAAAATAATATAGTCTTATGGAAACAATTCGAGTGTACATGATAAGCTGCTGGCCAATCTATTCTGAACAACACATCAAACTCTAGAAACTCCAACACACGTAGATCAATAAGTGAGGATACACCTTATTTCCAATCACTGTGTCGAGGACAAGATGAATAGGGACTCGCACCAGAGTTAGCCTAACTCAATCACCACGTGAAGACAAACTAAAATCATACCTTCGATTAGATTACAATTTAGATAAGAATCTTATTTCGTCAACACCTAAACACGTTCCTTAATATGTTGTTGAGACTGTGACACACATGAAAATGCTTCTTAAAGTTAAGAACAATCAATCTTGTAATGTCCTTTCTTTCCATACCCAAAATACATAATTGTACTCAAATCTCGAGGACAATCACGGCTAATGTAACCTTGCTTCCCATACCCAAAACAAGAAACTATAGGTTTACTACCTAAAGATGATTCCTAACAAGATGTCGATCGCTGACTCGAGGCCTGTCCCTGATATGTTTAACCCTTACCTCCACTTCTCCATTTTTTTCTAAACCTTTGGATTAAACCTGGATGTAAAACCTTTTTTTACCCTTAAATGTTGAGTTCTGTCCTGACACCACCACGCCCTGATATTATTTTGATTCATGGTTGACACGCGCTTAACGCGTCAATAAAGTAAAGTTCCTAAACCAACTATTTTGTAGAATGGTGGCAAATGGTCGATCCTTCAGAGATTGGTAGTCTTTCTTAGGTTAAAAACAACAAAAACGGAAAATCGGGGGCTTTAAAATAAATTAATTTAACTAACTAATCTAACTAAACTAAATAAATAAAATAACTAAACTAATTTTCAAAATAATTAATTAATACCTAAGTAACAACTAAGTCTACAGTTCCACAAATCAGGATCAAGATTCAATTGCACTCATGGTCTTCAATCTTTCCTAAAAAACTATTAATTTATATTCTCCAAGATTAGCAATAGAAAATCGAAATTCGCCAGAAATTCCTAATTCCCCTAATTTTGATAGTCATGACGTCCGCCACTAATTATTTCCCTAATTGATGTATAACCCTATACATCTGCCAATAGGGTTTAACACACTAACCGCAGTAATTTGGGTCTGTGGGAATATTAATCATAAATAACTGAATCGCATCCGCTCCCAATTTAACCTAGATTAAATTATTGCACACTCAAGAACCGAAAGGGTTTGACGACAAACATGTGATTGTTTGTCACTTTATTGGTGCAAAAGCACAATTACACAGATACTAAAGGTCCAAATAACTGTAGATTGTCCACCTAAAAGTATGCACTTGCCATATACATACCCTAGATCTAAATCATATTCATTAAAATCAATAACAATGAAATAGGAGAAATTAAATTAAATTAAAATAATATATATCATATAATATGCCATGAATCCATCATCCCGACTTGCTTCCCCTTCGACTTAGGCAAGGAGTTGATTAGCCGATCATCGTCATCGAAGAAAGTCGATGCTAAAAAATAATAGTCGGTGTTCTTCTCAATAATACCAAAGTTCCTAATATATAAAACTACTAAAAATTGGTGTCTAAAGGTGAAAGAAACTAATTTTGGGGGTTGAGGAGGTGACTCGTGTGCTGAGGAGTATCATAGGGATGTTTTTGGGTTGAAAATAGGTGTCCACCACGTGTCGTAGTGCCATTGGCTCGTTTCCTATAGAGCACTAACGTGTCATCGTCCGATTGGTCGAGAGAGCTCGTGATGACGCGCTGGTGTGCTGTGGATCGCCACGTGTCACCATCTGATTGGAGGAAAGAGGTGTGACGACGCACTGGAGTGACAAGAATGCACCACGTACCAGATTTTTTTCCAAAAGTACTATATTTTTTACTTTTAAAGAGGGAAATAGGGGGCCTTTCTTTTTATTTCGCCGCACTAAGCAATAACGCCTTCTGAGAAGGCGTTATTGCTGATGTGGACTTTGGGAATTTTTTTTTTTTTTTTTTTTGGAAAAAAATTCCACGTACTATCGAATTTCGGAATGTCCACGTGGCTCCACGTGGCGCCACGTGGAGCCACGTCGTCGTTTCAAACACGATAGCGCCTTCTCCGAAGGCGCTATCAATGTTTCGATATATCCAATCGTGTCCACGTGGATCCACGTGGCGTCCACGTGGATCCACGTGGCGTCCACGTGGACACACCGGCCTTGGTTATTGGGGTGCGCCGATAGCGCCTTTTGAGAAGGCGCTATCGCGCACCCGCTCTTCTTCTTCTTCGAGACGAAACCGACGCGAGAGAATCTCTGCGTCGGTTTCGCTAGGGATGCGAGTGGGGAGGGACAGGGGTAGGGGAGGTAGGGGTCACGGGATTACTAGTAATCCCGTGACCATACATGATCGATCCTCTACACTATATAAGGAGGGGACGGGGAGCTCGGGAAAGGAAAGCGAGGAGAGTGTATTCGTTCACGGCGGAGGAGGACGTAAGCGGCGGCGGAGGACGAGCAAAGCGGCGGAGAGAAGGTCGACGGGGAGCCGAGCAGCGGAGAGCGAGACGGACGCGAGGGAGCGCAGGAGCGCGAGAGAGTGAGGCGAGAAGAAGAAGCAGACCTTTATTGCGCGGTCAACGAGCGGGAGAGCATGGGAGCGCGGAAGCAGCGGCGGTGGTGCACCATCGGTCATCGGAGGAGAAGGAGGAGGTCCGGTGAAGAAGGAGGAGGAGGTAGGTACGGGAGTTTTTGTTGTTAGTTAGTTTGTGTTTTTAGTTTGTTTAGTTTAGGTTTGTGTAGTTTGGTTTAAGTTTGTTGAATAAGTTTAGTTAGTTTGGTTTAGTTTGTTAGTTAATTAAGTATGATTAAGTTACTTTGATTAAGTTAGTATAAGTTTGTGGAATTGAGTTTTTGTTGTTATGTTTGGTTTAATTAAAATACGTTTGTTTAAGTTGAGGTAGTTTGTTTGTTAAGTTTGTTATAAGTTTGGTTAAGTAAGTAAAGGTAATTTAATTGATATAAGTTAATATAGGTTTGTTAATAAGTTAATTACGTATGTTTAACTTAATTTCCTATGTTTAAGTTAGGTTAGTCATATATGAAGTTTGTATAAGTTACTTTAGGTAGCTTGTTTTTGTCTAGTTAGTTTGTTAAGTTTGTTATAAGTTTGGTTAAGTGAGTAAACGTAATTTATTTGTTATAAGTTCATTGAAGTTTGTTAATAAGTTAATTATGTACGTTTAACTTAATTTCGTATGTTTAGGTTAGGTTAGTCATTTATGAAGTTTGTTTAAGTTAGTTTACGTTATTATGTTTGTTTAAGTTAGTTTACTAAACTTATGTTAAAAGTTGGTTTAGTTAATTACGTTTACTTAATTAAGTTCGTTTGGCATATTTTAGTTATTTTAGTTCCTTACATTTACTTGTTATAAGTTCATTGAAGTTTGTTAATAAGTTAATTACGTACGTTTAAGTTAATTTCGTATGTTTAGGTTAGGTTAGTCATTTATGAAGTTTGTTTAAGTTAGTTTACGTTATAAGTTTGGTTAAGTAAGTAAATGTAAATTATTTGTTATAAGTTCATTTAAGTTTGTTAATAAGTTAATTAGGTATGTGTAACTTAATTTCCTATGTTTAAGTTAGGTTAGTCATTCATGAAGTTTGTTTAAGTTAGTTTAGGTAGCTTGGTTTTGTCTAGTTAGTTTGTTAAGTTTGTTAAGTTTGTCATAAGTTTGGTTAAGTGAGCAAACGAATTTTACTTGTTATAAGTTCATTTTAAGGTTGTTAATAAGTTAATTACGTGTGTTTAACTTAATGTCCTATGTTTAAGTTTGGTAAGTCATTTAAGCAGACGTGGCCGAGGGAGACCTAAGGGTTCGCGTTTACAAACCGAGATGGATCTGGCTAACGACCAAAGACCTTTGCGATGTGGGATATGTCATCAAGCAGGACATAGAAAAAGAACATGTCCCAATAGAGACCGTCAACGAGTCCCTATCAGGAGGAACCGGTGTGGCATTTGTCGTTTAGAGGGACACAACAAAAAAAATTGTCCAAGGAGACCTCAACCATCAAATGAGGACCTCTAGTCAATTTTGTATAATGTGTGAAACAACTTATGGTCGTAGATATGTTGACTTTGACTCATTTTCGTTGTGATTTTTTGTGTTAAAAATTAGTAAATACTTATCGCTATGGTTTTGTACAATACTCATTTTGTTTTTCTAACATTCTATATAGTTGTACTCCAATGGATCCAGTCCTTCGATCCATCATCTTTTGCAACTCCAATCTACTCACAGATCGACGCGAACCTGGAGAGGCGAGGTAAGGCCATTTTACATGAATGCGTAATTTTTACCACAATATTGTATCAAATACATACTTTAATACATTTTGTCCCCCTCAAGGTTTACGAAACAATGCGCGTACGTCGAAGACGTGGGGTCGTTGATCGAACGATGCAGTTTCATTCGAGGATGATCCCATATCTCCGTTCCAGTGGGTTCTATGGGATATCCCGGTAGCATTTTTCAGCCTTGATTGGGCTCTAATTATGCGTTTGTAGAGAGATGGCGCCCGAGACGCATACTTTTCATATGCATTGCGGGAGTGCACGATTACACTCCAAGACGTGCGGGTGCGATTGGATTACCTATTGAAGGTATGCCTGTCATCCTTTGGAACGACGACGCAGACTATGCCGACGTCTCGCGAGAGGCTACTTGGGCGAACTCCGAGTGGAGATGACATCGTAGGTTGTAAACTTAAGGTCGATTGGCTTGAGCGTAACGTTCCAGCAATAAATGATGAAAGCGATGAGGAGTCGGTCCAACGTTACGTTCGATCGTACATACTACAACTCATCGGTGGTTGTCTTTTCGCCGACAAGTCCAATCGCTTCGTACATTTGATGTTCCTACCTTTGCTGGAGGATTTCCAAGTAGCAGGCCAATATAGTTGGGGGAGTGCATGTTTGGCTTATTTGTACAGGGAGTTGTGTCGCGGATCTCGCGCAGGGGCACATGAGGTTGCTGGCGCCTCCATTCTTATACAACTGTGGGCATGGGACAGATTTCCATTCATAGCACCGCGACGTCTCGTGCGTACACTAGAGCTCAACAAATGAACGGTGGATGGCCAAAATATGCTTATGGACGTTCCACTCGGACACGAGTATTTTCGTTGTGATTTCTCATTACTTTGCAAATAATTCTTGTCCATGTTCATTTATCATAACTTATTGTTTCCTACTACGAGATGGCTCGATGCATTTTCGGTTTCACATAATGCGACGCACGTTGTATCGGCATACCGTGATGCACTCGACTCTCGAGGCATGAGGATGATGTGGTGTGGCAACCATATAATGAACTCATGGCGTCTCTTCCCGAGTACTGTACAAATGGTCAAGGCGGTTGGCTCTCGATGTGTCCCCGATTTGTTTCCACATTGTGGAGTGGCATCGACCGAAAGGGTTATGAGACAATTCGGCATGGTACAAGTAGTGCCACCTAATTGTGCCTACGACGCCCAATCGCACCGCATCGAATTGCGTGGACATCATCATGTAAATTGGGTGACTTTCCACGCAAGCTACATAAACATGTGGGAAAATCGTGGGGACACCATTGCGACAGCGGCACTGAATGAAGGGCATGACCATCAAGACTACATGACGTGGTATCGATCGGTCACTAGGAGATTTATAGGACACGACGGGGCGTTACGTGACTACACGGTAATTTGCTAACTATTAATTTTCCTCAAACATTTAATATTATATATTGCGTGATTCGAGAACTTATTTTTTATATTTCAGCGTAACTTGGTGCATCGACTTAGGCGTGTGTTGATTGAGGATGGGTACGAGCAAGGTCTTGCAGCCCTTGATGAAGGGATTTCAATTTTGGACGAAGACGAACGACAAAGGTCTAATCTTTCGCACGACAGAAGTGACGTCCAACACGACGTAGATGAGGATATTGAACAAGAAGATGAAGAAGACGATCAAGGCGAACCAAACATAGAGGTGAGAAGAAGACGAACACGACCGAGAGAGCGTGCGGGAACGCACTGCACGTCCTCGTCCCCACGTCCATCTACTCGGGACCGAGGTTGCTGCAGAGAGTAGTAGACCTTCTCCTCCAAAGACGTTCATCTCGTTCGAGAGTGAGTAGAAGAGATAATGTTGGCGAGAGTAGTCATTCTTCTCATGGGTATATACTCAAACATCTTCCACACCCCAACCGAACCTCATATGTTTGTACCTGTGCCGCCGAGCGTGAATCTTCCTCCTTACCATTTTGATCCGTACGCACGGGCCTTCGTCTTCATACGTGGATCCACGTGGAATGCCTCATCATCAAACGTATCCATCACTCCCTCCATACATGCCTAGTCCATACACTCCTACTCCGTATAATTACAATATGGCGTATAGCGGAGACCCTTCATTCATGAACTTGTTGACCATGCCGCAGCCTCATGTTCCATTCCCCAACCCCACGCAGGAAGCCAATATTTCGGGATGGTTCCACCTCCAATTTTTGGTAGCATCAGTAGCAGAGGTGAGTCGAGTCAAGAACCAGAGGAAACGCAACAATCTACTCGACTTGATTCATCGCAAGACCAGCTACCTCAACCGGATGTACAACCACATCGTCCAACTAGACAAAAAGTACGTCCGGTTTGCTTCATCGAGGAACAACGTCAGGAACCGCCGAAATAGACTGCATAATGAGTTTACTTGATGTCATAGTGATTTGTAAATAACTTATATTTTGGGTTAACGAAGTACGTGTATTCAACCTAATCATTGAATAAACTTATTTCTCATGTTTTACATATTACGTGGAATTTCGTATATGTGATTACTCTTCAATAGTTAGTTTAGTTTGTTAAGTTAGTTTAGGTTATATGTTTAATTTAACTTAAGTGGTTAGCTTAGTTAGTTAGGTGTCGGTGGTTAGGTTTTATTATTTTAGTTTGGTTAGGTAAATTAGCTTAGTTAGTTTTGTTTAGGTGTTGAGGTTGTGTTTGTTTAGTGTAGTTGAGTTAGGGTATGTTCGTTAGTGTAGTTTAGTTAATTTAGGTTACGTACTTTGGTTAGGTTAGGTTAGTCGAGTTTAGTTCACAAGTAACTCTCGAGCTACTTGGATGTTTGTGTAGTTTCGTTTGGTGGTTACCGTGGATCGTTTTTTGGTTGTTTGTTTAGTTAGTTAAGTTAGTTATTTTACTTTACTTAGTTTGTATTGTTTTCGTGGTTAGGTTAGTTAGGTTAGTTAAGGTTAGTTACGTTAGTTAATGTTAGTTAGTTTAGTTTGGTTAGTTCCATTTAGTTAGGTGGTGTAGTTTGCAATTAAGCTAGTTAAATTTGTTATTTTAGTTTACTTAGTTTGTATTGTTAGGTGGTTTGGTTAGTTAAGGTTACTTAGTTTAGTTTGTTAGTTAGTTTAGTTTCGTTATGTTAGTTAGTTAGTTACTTAGTTTAGTTGAGGTTAGTTAGTTACTTAGTTTAGCTCGATTTTGTTAAGTTAGTTTAGTTTGGTTAAGGTTAGTTAGTTACTTATTTTAGTTTACTTTGGTTAGTTACTTTGGTTTTGTTAAGTTAGTTTAGTTAGTTTATTCAAGGTTACTTACTTATTTAGTTTAGTTTGGTTTGGTTAGGTTAGGTTAGTTAAGGTTAGTTTTGTTAGTTAGTTGGTTAGTTAGTTAGTTGGTTAGTTAGTTAGTTAGTTAGTTTAGTTTGGTTAGGTTATTTATGGTTAGTTAGTTTAGTTTAGTTTAGTTTGGTTACTTTAGTTTGGTTAGTTAAGGTTACTTAGTTTAGTTAGTTAGTTTGGTTAGGTTAGTTAAGGTTAGTTACTTTACTTTACTTTGGTTACTTAGCTAGTTAGTTAGGTAGTTATTTAGTTTAGTTTGCTTTGGTTGGATTAGTAAAGGTTTCTTACTTTACTTTAGTTAGTTAGTTAGTTAGGTAATGTTAGTTAGTTTAGAATAGAGAGTTGAAGGTTGAAACCAATATATTTAAAATTTTTTTTTTTTTTTTTAATACAAATATAAACTCCTTGTATGGTTATTCAAATTTGGTTGTAATTGTCGAGATCGCTCGACGACGACAGCATCTGGCCGGCGCGGGACGGAGCGGATCGAGAATGTCATGTCCAGCGAGCAGGGAGGACAGATCGGCGAGTCGGGTTGGTGATTTTTGGTGACGTGGCGCTGACGTGGCAGCATTGTACAGATAGCGCCTTTTGAGAAGGCGCTATCTGTACATGTGTCCGCCACGTCAGCGCCACCTCATTCCTCAGGTTTTGCTCAATAACGCCTTCTCAGAAGGCGTTATTGAGTGTGTGTATGTGGCGCTGACGTGGCGGACACATGTGCATATAGCGCCTTCTCAAAAGGCGCTATCTGTACAAATTCTGCCACGTCAGCGCCACGTCACCAAAAACCGAAAACCCCCCAACTCAATAGCGCCTTTTGAGAAGGCGTTATTGCCTATATCCGGAATAAAAAAAAAACACTCTCTATTTTGTGAAAAAAATTGTAAATGTGCCCTACATGTGGAAATACCCCCACGTACCACCCAAGAGGCGGTGAAAAATTCGCGCACTTTCGTGCGAAAATCAGGGAGTCTATGCGGACGCGCATCCCAAGGCAGATCGAAGAGCAGCTGAAGTTTGGAGAAGAATGTGGGTGTGACGTGACCTGTGTGATGCTGACGCGGCGACCCGTGATTGGTGGAACCGATTTGTTGCTGCTACGTGGTGTCTGCTTATTGGTTGAACCGGCTGTGATGACATGGTCGTATCCAATTAAAAAGCACCACGTGGCTGCTGCTTTGAGGAGAACCACTGACATGGCAATTTTTGATTAGTTGAACGCTGACGTGGCAGCTCCCAATTGATTGAAATATGTTGTCTCCTATTATACCCACCGCGCAATGCGTAATTTGAGGCAAACTGTTCGGCATTCGATCACTGCATATAAATACTCCATTTTGAGTATTTTTCCACCACGAATTCGACCACATACTCCGTTTCACCTAAAAACAACCAAAAAATGTAATTAAATATATAATTTAATGACTTTGCATAATTAAATATACTAAAATAAACTACTAAATATATATAAATACTCACTTATCAAATACCCCCAAACTCAAGACTTTGCACATCCCAAGCAAAGGTGTAAATGACAACACAAACTAAACTAGACTTTTAACATAAATATGCACTGACTCAACTAATCATATACCCATACCCAAATTCACGGAGTTCCTTTGGTTTACATAGCCACCAAATTAACAAGTAGCTCGGAAAATTTCAGAGTTATGATAAGTCAATAATCGCAACTCAAACACAATTAAGATCCCACTTTCAAGATAAAGACTCGGTCAAGACAAAGGCCATCAACTACTCATAAGTTTTCTTGGTTTATACATTCAAGCACGTAAGTTCAAATTTCACATAATCTAGTGAAAAACACTAGAACTAAATCTTTTATTAGAGGAGTTTCACAACTTCCGCCTTTATTTATTATTTCTTTACATTTTTTTTCTTCAAAAAGTTTTTTTTCAACAAATATGATCCCTGTTCCATTTCCTATGGACCGATTTTCTCACTTTTTCCCACCACAAGTTTCCCTACTCCATTTTCTGTGGAAACCTGTGGGATTCTCTATTTTTTTTTTAGAAAAACTCATGTTAGCCCTTCTCAATTTCACTATAATTAAGCAATCCCCCAAATATGGGTTAAAATAATATCACTTATACAAATTTGATCGTTTACTCATTTTCATTATCTAGCACAAAATCCAACCATCGACTAAGTCCTTAATCATGAATCCTAAAAATGTTGAGCTACAAACTCGATTGAGTGTTTCTCTTAATTTTTTCTAAGTTTCAAGTCAAAAAGCAACTATAAATCACTCATCCACAACCAAAGGCATGAAAAAAGTTTCGGGTGACTATATATAACTAAATATATATACATATATAGTAAATACATATATGCATGAAAGTTTATCAACTCCTAATGAAATGAGATAGGAATGTGAATGAACAAGAAATGAGATAAATGGAAGAAATGATATAAAACACCACCATTACTATATGATATCTGCATATAACCGCATAAAAAATAAACGATCTCACCTGCAGTCTTTCGCAAAAATCTATCCAAAGCAGTCCAAAATTCCTAAAACACCCCCAAACTTATTTCGAACCTTGTCCTCAGGGTTCAAAACAAGTCAAGTCATCCATATAACAAAAAGAAAAAGACAGTGGTGAAGAAGAACATGGATAAGAAATGATACAAATGCATGCATAACAAAAAGTCTCTAAAAATCTGTGAACGCAAAAAACCTCTCATGTGTAGGTGACTAAGGAAACTATGAAAGAACAACCATAACAAGAGCAAGAACTAGTAAACATAGGAGTTAACTGAAAAGATTCCAATCAAATCTTGCGAGCTCGAAGTCTTTCAACTAAGGGTGAAATCAACAAGATGATAAAATGAAGTTTAAGGTTTTGGGTCTACTAAAAAACCCGCCACTAATGCGGCGACTTAAGTTGGATATGTCCCAACCAAGTCTCAAAACATTTAAAATTTTATAAACATGTTAATTCCTAAATAAAATGCTCAAATTATGCTAAAAATGTAATCCAAAGTCAAACCTTCAAAACTCGGTACTCCAATCCTCCAATGAACGTCAAACGAAACATATGACCCGTAAAAATAAAGAGACCAAATTAGAGTGTTATTAAATATAAATAAAAAAAACTAAACTAAAACCAAAATAAATGCAAGAAATAAATAAAATAAAATAAAATAAAAATGAAGCTAGTGTGCCTCCCAACGAGCCACCTTTCTTTTAAGTATTTGGCTAGACTTGGCGTGATTGATCACATGATGCCATCTCCTTTAGAGATGTCAAAAATAAATGGCACATCTACGTATTTGGGCAATGAAGCTTGCACGCCCTCTTTCAGATTTAGGAGTTCATTCGGGACTTCCAACACGAAAAGATCTATCGCATTAGGATCTTCCAATACAAAGGTGTCGACGGTGTAGAAGATCTGCGAATGCTCCCTTACTTCCACCCCCTTATAAGGTGTACCATACACGCATGGGAAGGTGGGTGGTTGCACCAACACTAGAGGTTGGTCTTCCTCGCTCTCTATCTGCAGCTTCTCTGGCTTGTCTGAAATGACATCAATCTTCATCTCATTTTCCCCCTCATTTAGTGCAATGACAATTTTTGGCTTAATTTGAAAAACTTCATGTTCTTCTAATGTTTCTCTCAAATAGTCTTCCACCTATGTAACATCATTCACCTCAAAATTTATCAACGTCTCAACACTCACATCCTCCTATGGGTTAAAAATTGTTGTGTAATACACAACTCTTCCTCATCACTCATACTCTGAAACCTAGCATTATATTGCATTAATTTAGTGTCCAATTCCTTCAAATTTGGAGTCTTAAAATTGATTTGTCGGGTCTCGTCAAAGAGTTGTCAAAACTGTTGGTAATTATCTATCAATTGCTTCACGATATCTTCCATAGAGGTGCGTTGATGAAACTGTTGATTTTCGTCATGTTGAGGAACCTGTGGGTTTGACATGAGCCCATAGAAATCGGGTTGTGGCGATGCATAGCTAGAATAGTGATAATTCTCATACCGTGGATAATAGGGACAATTATGTGCGGAATGAGAATAATCTCCACAATTTTCGCAAACCTCAACCTGTTGCACAAAAGATTGCAAGTGAAAAAATTGATATCCATTATGTGAAATACCTACCCCATTCACATTATAATAACGTGAGTCTTCGAATCAACCATAATTATGAGGGTATGAGGAGTCCATCGCGGGTTACCTGCATACATGTTAAGAGCAAGGGACTAGATAGGCAAAAGAAAAAGAAAAAGAAAAATAAATTAAAAAACCAAAGAAAGAAAAATACCAATCCACAGCAACGACACCAAAAATTGACGCGCGCCGAACTCATCAATAAAGTAAAGTTCCTAAACAACCTATTTTGTAGAATAGTGGCAAATGGTCGATCCCACAGAGATTGGTAGTCTTTCTTAGGTTAAAAACAACAAAAAAGGAAAATCCGGGGTTTTAAAATAAATTAATTTAACTAACTAATCTAACTAAACTAAATAAATAAAATAACCAAACTAATTTTCAAAACAATTAATTAATACCTAAGTAACACCTAGGTAACACCGAGGTAACACCTAAGTCTACAGTTCCACAAATCAGGATCAAGATTAAATTGCAATTATGGTCTTCAATCCCAAAAAGCTATTAATTTATATTCTCCTATATTAGCTATAGAAAATCGACATCTGCCAGAAATTTCTAATTCCCCTAATTTCGATAGTCAGGACGTCCGCCACTAACTATTTCCCTAATTAATTATAACCATAGACATCCGTCAATCGATTTTAACACACTAACCGCAATAATTTGGGTATGTGGGAATAGTAATCCTAAATAATCGGATCCCATCCGCTCTCGATTTGACCTAGATTCGATTGTTGCACACTAAAGAATCGAAAAGGGTTTGACGGCAAACTGGTGAGGTTTGTCATGTTATTGGTCCAAAAGCACAATTACACACATACCAAAGGTCCAAATAACTGTAGATTGTCCACCTAAAAGCATGCACTGGCCATATACATACCCTAGATATAAATCATATTCATTAAAATCAACAACAACGAAATAGGAGAAATTAAATTAAATTAAATTAAATTAATAGATCTCACATAATATGCCATGAATCCATCATCCCAACTTACTTCCCCATCGACCTAGGCAAGGAGTTGATTAGCCGATCATCGTTTTCGAAGAAAGTCGACGCTAAAAAATAATAGTCGGTGTTCTTCTCAATAATACTTAAGTTCATAATATATAAAACTACTAAAAATTGATCTCGGGAGGTGAGAGAAACTAATTTTGGGGGTTGCGGAGGTGACTCGTACGCCGATGAGCATCGTAGGGCTGTTTTTGGCTTGAAAATAGGTGTTTGCCCCGTGTCGCAGCGCTATTGGCTTGTTTCCTGCACAGCGCTTACGTGTCTTCGTCCGATGGGTTGAGAGAGCTTGTGATGACACGCTGGTGTGTTGTGGATCGCCACATGTCACCGTCTGATTGGAGGAAAGAGGTGTGATGACGCATTGGCGTGACAAGAACGCACCACGTGGCCCCCAAGAGGCGGTGAAAAAGTCCCGTGCTTTCGTTCGAAAATCAGGGAGTCTGTATGGCCGAGCATCCCGAGGCAAATCGAAGAGCAGCTGAAGCGAGGAGAAGAATGCGGGCGCGACGTGGCCTGTGTGATACTAACGCGGCAGCCTGTGATTGGTGGAACCAGTTTGTTGTTGCTACGTGGCACTTTCTTATTGGTTGAACCGACTGTGATTACATGCTTGTATCCAATGAAAACGCACTACGTGGTTGCTACTGTGAGGAGAACCGCTAATGTGGCAGTGTTTGATTGGTTGAATGCTGACGTGGTAGCTCCCAATTGGTTGAAATATGTTGTCTCCTATTCTACCCACCGCGCAACGCGTAATTCGAGACAAACTGTTCGACATCCAATCACTGCATGTAAATTCTCCATTTTGAGTATTTTTCACCACGAAATCAACCGCGCACTTTGTTTCACCTAAAAACAACCAAAAATATAATTAAATATATAATTTAGAGACTTCGCATAATTAAATATATTAAAATAAACTACTAAATATATATAAATACTGACTTATCAATGTTGAAAAGTTTTTGTAGTCAAATAAGTTTTAGCGCTATCTCAAACCACTCATAGAGTTTGGCTTAGTCGTTGATATAATGGTACCAAGCTTTTCCAGTTTTTCCTCCCGTGACATTCCACTTGCCACAACTGGATCAGCCTAAACCGAAAATTTAATAACAGATTCAACATGAGCCACAGGTGCCTGGATTGCCACCTGTACTCGTAAGATATTCAACAAATCCGACATCTGCCTAGCCAAGTTTTGAAACACATTTGAATCCACACGTTGTGGATCTTTATTTCCATTTACTCTCCACTAATAGTTTTCTGCAACAAAAAATTGAAAGAAAAGTGGTTCAACACAATTATATCCATTGATATCTTGATAATATAAAACACACATAACATAATCATAAAGTTAAAAAAAAAATGGTAATCCCTTTCCATCGCTTTACTTCCCAATTAATAAGTCACTTAAACTTAATCAACAAGATTCTTTAGAATCCTAGACTCTGATACCAACATTGTCAGACCCTACCTAATTAGTGCATTCGACCAGCTTAGATTACCTTAATTGCCTGATAATCTAGCAGCCTTAGCCTTACTATCAACAAATAAAAAAATCAATTCGTTGTAATTATCAAATATAATGCATTATCAACCATAAATGAATCTAAAGTAAATCTATTTGTTTAGATTGATTAAATTATCCCCAAATTCCATAAAAATCTTTCTTCAACACCTCTTATATATTTAAGCCTACAACAGAAAATCGGACCTTCAAAAGTCTTCAACAAAACTTGTTCAACTTAATGGAAATGCCTAAGGACTCACAATCCACCTCATATATATTGCATTAATTGAATATATATTCATTCTAACCCGACTTAAAATATCAAAATCCTTAAATTAACATTGCCTTAGCTCTAAAATTATCTTAATCCATCCCAGATATTTTACAACCATTCCAAAGGAGATCATAACCACATACGAACCCAAAAACCCATTTATACAATATAGTATATCAAAAACAACACATACATAGAAAAAAGGAAATTTAATAAGTCATAGAAAATTTAATAGCTTTCACTTTCCTTTGTCGCCACTCGAACCTTTCATTACCCAATTATAAAAAATTGATAATGTCAAATAAGTAAATCTTACACTATCATATACAACTGCAATAATCAAATGCATAATAATCCATGAAATTAAATGAACAATATAATCCAAGTAATTTAAATACAATCGAGCATCCATCCCATTTTTGTTATTTGACAACAAGCAGATGACGTCCTCCGAAAGTTGTTTGTAAATAGTAATAAAGACTCATGGGCTCAGAGGATAACCAAATGAGTCTCATTCCTCTAAACTATGGGATTATGATTTGATTCAACGTGATCTCATGATAACCATGTGATGTAAAGTATCAGTGACTCCAACCCCTCAAGCATAATAAATTGTTCTCCCTTATAACTACGATATAGTAAATAATATAAAGAGACCTTATCTTTCCCACCCGCGTATGCATGTATAATAAAAATGCAATATCAAGGATCAATAAAATTTATACGAAATTATAATCATATAATGTACAGGTTACTAAGGGATTTAAATAAATTTACAAACGCGATATCGTTACTCCTTGCACTTAGGATTAGTAAACTAGTTCACACGAGGTTTCAATTGCGGTCTTCCAATTTATTTATAATTCCGGTAAGTTTTCACAATAATTCTATAATCTTCTTTATTTTGTTTATTTTAATTAGTCTCCTCCTGATTTGAAAACCCCATAATCAGTCCAAATCAAATCCTCTAACATCTAGATCCCAATTTTGACTGCAAATTGTGGCCCAGCATCAAAAATTATCCCAGCTTGGGCTTTAAAATAATTTTCACAATTTTGGGCATTTTTGATGTCATAACACGCATTATGAGTCATATGATATTTGTAGATTTAGAAAAAACATGTGATAGAGTCCCTAGAGAGGTTCTTTGGTGGGTTATAGAAAGAAAAAAATGCATACTAGATACATAAACATTATTAGGATATGTATGATAGAATAGTGACGAGTACAAAGACATTTGGAGAAGCTACAATTACGATAGGACTACCTCAAGGATCGGCTTTAAGTCCATATTTATTTACATTAGTTATGGATGAACTAACTAGTCATATTCAAGAGGATATATCATAATGTATGCTATTTGCAGATGATATTGTCTTAGTGGATGAAACAAAAGATGGAGTGAATAGGAAACTAGAACTCTGGAGGAATACATTAGAATCTAAAGACTTTAAATTGAGTAGGACAAAAATTGAATACATGCATCGTGGGTTTAGAAACACTAGACATCGAGATGATGGAGTGGTTAAATTAAGGGAAGTAGAAGTTCCTAAGGTGAACCACTTTAGATACCTAGGATCAATCATACAAAATGATAGTAATATTGAGAATGATGTCACATATAGAAATGAAGCTGGATGGAAGAAATGGTCGAGTGTAACAGAGGTGATTTGTGATCGAAATATTCCTACTAAGTTAAAAGGAGAATTTTATAGGATCGCAATTAAGCCAGCTATGCTCTATGGTAGTGAATGTCGGGCAATAAAGCAATAACAATTACATAAAATGAACGTAGCAGAAATGATGAGGCTTAGGTGGTTGTGTGGTAAAACTCGTAAAGATAGAATAAGAAATATAGAAATTGAAAGATAAGTAGGATTAGAACCAATTGATACAAAGATTAAGGAAGGATGGTTGTGATGGTTTGGTCACTTGGAAAGACAACCTACAAATGCCCTCACTAGAAAACTTTACTTAATAGAAACTATAAAAATTCGATGAGGTAGGGGTAGACTAAAGTTAACATGGGATGCATTAATTAGGAGAGATTTGAATGGTTTGGAAAGCTCACCATCAATTGCACTTAATCGAATGAAGAGGTTTGATCCATGTAGGCGACCCCGATTAATTTGGGACTGAGGCTTTGTTTTTGTTGTTGTTGTTGTTGTTGTTGTTGTTGTTGTTGTTGTTGTTGTTGTTGTTGTTGATGTTGTTGTTGTTGTTGTTATTATTGTTGTAACACGCATTATGAAAAAAAAAACAAATCTCTATTAGCTCACCTTGAACACCGCCACCAGGAGCCACAAGACACAACCCTCAATCGAACCAAAAACAGTGAGAAGAGAGTCGGATTTACGCTAAAACATGAGAGGCAGTAGGAAGATGAAGACAGTGAGGAAAGAATGAAGGAGATGAGATGATGGAGGAGATGAATTGGTGAAGAAGACGGTGAACAGAGGGAACGATACCCCTGTTTCGATTTTGAGATTTTATCGTGGATGAGCAAATGACCAATATTCCCCTCCAATATTATCCATTCACTAATAAAACCAATGCCCCTTTTGGTCATTTGATATTTTTCTATTATTTTCATATTTATCTCTTCAATTTTTTTGTCTGAATTAAACCCTGAAAAATACTCAAATTCCGCTAAAAATTGGAGAATTTACTAATGCGTTCTGAAACTCTCGCACAACCCATCTCGCATGCAAATCAAGGTGTGGGAACTACGTTGGCTTGTTAAATTCATTTAAAATTCAAAAATCAAAATTTAAAACTTAATTACAAATATTTTTTCGCAAAAATCGAAACTATAGTTCAAGTCAACTTTTTAATTTTCTCGGCATTCATTTCTACATGTATCTCGAGACAAAACCCCTTAACTTTCAAATTTACTCAGTTAAATTTGAATTTCACAAAATAACATAATATATAGACACAACACTAGGCACACATCACCCGAAAAAAAAAATAAAAAAAAATAAACCTATATATCTCTATTTCACTGGTCATCAGTTCCTGACTTAGGCCTAAACTGTAATTAGGATCCATCAATCCCGTATTAGCCGTAATTTTTGAATTAAAAATTTTGGGATTTGATACTTTCATCTCATTTCTTATCTTCCACTTCTTTCATTACTTGTAAATTAGTATTATAATGCATGCATGTTGTAGATAGTTTAGTATATTTACTGTTTTATAGAATCTTACGTATGAATGAAACTTTGCTTTCAATTTTTGAACTAAAAACTTGGTCAAATTGTTTACCTTCGGACTTAGAAGAAGTAGAAGAGCTTTTACACCTACCCGACAACATAAATAGGAACTTGGGGTAGGGATAAGTCATAACTTTAAACCGAAGTAGGTAAGTGGTCGAATAAACTTTGCATGAATATTTAAAATCCCTAGAATTCTAGAACTAGGACTAATCAACTTAGAGTATAATTGTAAAGGATCTAGCACTTCTAAGAGGAAGAAGTAGGCTTAATTGCCATAATAAAGTGTGGGCTTGAAGATCTATATTGGAGAACATACTTAACTTTAGTGAAAGTAAGAAGTGCTAACAAGAAATTTCTAAAAAATTAGAGAATCCCGCAAGTTTTACAGAAAATGAAGCAGAGAACTCGATGGTTGGAAAAACAATGAAAAATCAGTATCCACAAAAAATGGAGAAGGGACCATACAATAAAAAACCATATAAAGGGGAAAGTAAGGATCTAAAGTGAATAAAGGCGAAAGTTCATAAAAAGGAACTTCTATACATAAAGATTTATCTCGAGTACTTTTAGCTAGGGTAAGTAAGTTTTTTCAATGCTATGAACCAAATAATAGCCTACTTTCAAATAAGCCATATGGAATCTTCAAGGTGCGAAGACCTATAAATAAGTGAAAAGTGGTGATAAAGTTTGTTTAAAAGAACCTGTCTAATAAAAAGACCAATTTGAATCTACTGCCTTGATGAAGAGACCTACAAAACCTATAAGTAAGTTGAAAGTTATGGTTTTTAAATGTTTTAAATCTTGAGAAAACGTTGTCATGAAAGGTTACAATGTTTGACCAACCTTTAAAAATTATGAGTCTCTTATTAAACAAATAGACTAAGTTTCAATTATAAGGACTCAATTATTTTGCAAAGTAGATATAATTCTTTAGGAAAGCATCACTCAATTTTATCACAGTGTATTTGGTCGTTGTAGTCAGATAACCCTTTGGTCAGGACATGCAAAGTTCTAAGTTTGGGGGTATTTGTTGAGTCATTATTTGTGCAATCTTTCATAGGTGTTTTGTAATGAAAATCAAGTCTAAATTCATGTTTTATGGCTCTATAGGTTTACTTTGGAGATTTACAGGGTATTTGTTTGTTTATGCATGAATTAGACAAATCCAGAAAAGTAGTTAAAGTTCAATCAAAAGCCAGTAGGCTTGACACCCCCACAATGGACAGATGGTGCTAGTGAAAATCGATGACGCCGAGCAAGGCATCATGAAAAAATAACAGACAACACTAGAGAGGAACTAACATTGTCAACTTTACAAGGGAAGGTGCCAACGACCGCGCCAAGTTCAGAAATAAAAGTTTCAGACTGACTTGAAAACTAAGACTATCTATATATTGCCACCCTATGACCCGATACCGTTCCCTTATAATGGCGGCACCGTTAATGATGCTAGAATTGCATAATAGAAGTTTTTTTTAAAGGTTCTTATTTCCCAGGCTTTCATATTCTTGTACCCATACTTACATATATAAAATAGGGACCTCTATGAATGAAAACACATTATATAAAAAATGATGTAGGAGTAGAGCAAGTAGAGTAGCCATGTCTGGTTAGGTTTTTAATGCCTAGGTCGAGGATGAAACTCTCTAGCCAGTAGTAGGTTGTTTCTATGTCTTATTGAGATTTTCTATAATAATAGTGTTTTGTTTCATTTCTCTATCTTTGTGTTGTTGATTTTAACAATGTTTCAATGATAGTTTAGAGTTTCTATATTCATTGTAACCTCTAAGTGGAAACCCATTGACCTGCTATTAATTAGGTGGAATTTGTGTTACCAACCTAGTTGAGAAATGGCAATTACCCAAAGCTAGAAACGTGACACATTTGTTGTTCTAGGTAAGTAACATCGAGAACTAGGTTGAATCTTAATGCGATTGCCCAAGTTGATCTAAGAGTAGGTGTGTTTGGTTTTGGGGTTCGTACGTAGCGAAAAATTCAAAACAATTTTTGAAAAACCTCAACAGGATTGCAAATAAGTTCCATTAAACTAGATCTACAAAAGTCAATCATACTTTAATCCATAATTTCCTTATTTGATTATTTGATATCCAAGACATTCAAGCGCGCGCCCTCTATCAAAAATCCACACACGAATGGTGACCACAATTTGCGGTGCTAACCCTAAGGGAGATAGAAAATATTTCTCTTTCTCTCTATAAATCTAGAGAACTCAAAAATAGCAAAAAATGAGTTTTAGGGTTTCAACCTCTATTTATATATGTAGATAAGCTCACTTAAAAAACTTATTCGTAATACAACTATTGTATTTAGGCAATTCAAGCAAATTACATAAATGCCCATATTAATAAGTAATCAAGGGCTTTTATGTCATGAATTTTATCATGCAAAACTCATTACTTGGACCAATTAAAATTGTGCAAAGCCATTATTTATGTGCGACCCAATAGGTTCATGTGACGTTGGTAGTGAAGGAATAAGAAAATTGATACAACCTAATAAATAACATATATATATCCTTATGTCATGCAATATCCTTTGATTAAACATAAGGCATGTAAAGTTACCCTTAATGTTTAATCTTACTATTCTTAATTTTTAGGTAGACTAAAAACATCTAAGTGACATTGATCCAAATCGACTCTAACTGGTGGCATTTGAAATCTTACTCAAAGGGTAACAACTTTGCTTAACTAGAGATGTTGTAATTCAAATGTTTTCATGTCCAAAAGTGCTCTACAAGTAGGTGCTGAAATGTAGTAGAAACTTTTTGAAACTACAATTTTTAAAGGCATAACTCCCTACCTAATTATCCAAATGAGCCGATCCTTTAGTATGTTGTTTTGGGTTATAATTGTTGCCTGTAACCAAAAATCACATTCTTTTGGAACTATATACTAGGAGAAATAGATTTTCTAAGTCCGTTGGTCGGATTCAGTTTCAATTAGAGCTATGTTTCATAGAAATATGATCTCTTTCATTTTAAATTAGAATTTGGAAAACTAAACCTTTTTGAAAAGCTAAGATAGAGACTAAAAATCTTTGCATTGGTGGAAGATTTTGATATTTGGACAATTTCATGCCGAAAATTGCACTACAATATAAGACTAAAATTTCAATGTTGTTTAGTCTTAAAAGGCCATTTTGGATTAAGGCTCCTAAAACCATTTGACCTGATTAAAACCCAACTTATCTGGATTAGTTCGATATCAGAAAATTAAGGAAGTGTTTCGGCAATGCGAATATAAGTTTTGAGGTGTTAGGAGACCAAAGTGGCTTAGGAAATTCCGTGGATTGTAAGTAAACTAATTGAGATATTTATTTACATTTCATTCATATGCATATGTTCATTTCTAGTTATTTAGACCGATTTGCCTTTGTACTCCATACGCTATGAATTGTTGTTATTTCTCATTACATGATGTTGTTTCCATGGCATAATATGTTGATTATATGATGTCGTTGATTTCAAATCATGTGCTATGTCATTTTGATGCTAATACACGAGGTCTGTGAAATAGCATGCTATTAGGTTGGTGTTACATAATATTATAATCTATTACCTTTATGCATTAAATATGCAATTGCTTCATTGAATTCTCAAACCATGTCATCTTTTGAAATATAAAAGTGGTTCTTGTATCTAGGGTCATTATGTTATAGAGGTCTATCGGACATACGAGGTCACTAGACTTCGGGGTTATCAGGATCTCTCCACTATCTCGTGCAACGCACGAGAAATGAGTCCCAGGATTGTTGGCAACCATAACTTACGCAGCATACGTGGTGTGGGACCCGAGGTTGTTGGTATATATCACGGGTGACTGGCACCAGCAAAAGGTTATAAAGGCAAAATCACTACTCAAACCATCACATTGATGTAGAGCTCAGCTCCATCCTCATATAGTGGAAAAGGCTGATGCGATGAAAATCATGGTCGACCGACCCTAGATCATTAATACTTAGCCATTTGTTGGTTTCATGTTGTTTAGCTGAAGTTTGCATGTTCTCTTTTCAGCACAGTTGCTATTATCTTGCTTTTAGATACTTGTTGCATATTTTTGGAATGTGAACAATGTATCTCAATATTAATTTCTATTTTCCTGTACTCACCATTTAGTTTGTGATTGTGGGTGTAGATCCATCTAGTAGCAAATCATGCAAAGAGAAGATCAGTAACTACCTCTGAGCCAGTGGAGCACTGCTATGCCATATTTTGTAGGTTTTAATTTTTGATGTATTATCTTTATATGCCTATCATATACTTTTAGTGTTGTATATTATAGGTTGAGTGATTAGTACCTTGATCAAACATATGTTGTTATATATCGCCATTTTCTTATATATATGCATGTGATCTTTATTCCGTAGTTTTTTCCACATTTGTTAGGTATCACAATAATGCTTTCGTTAATTTGTAAGACTTCCGCTGAATAAACTTATAATTAAGCAAAATTTTAATTTACTCTGATTTGTTATATTACACAAAACATTTATGGAACTTATAGTTTGTAAGTAGGTAAATGGTTTTAAAAAGGCTTACTAGTTTCGTGTTAAGTTATATGAGGTGAGGTTAGGGCTTAATGATGGGATTAGGCCAGGTGGTGCCCTAATTTGAGAAGGGTTTGTCACAGGAGCAAGCTAGAAACCAACAGCAGGGCCACGAGAAAAACCAACCCATAAGCGATCTGGTACTGCAAGAGAGAGTGGAAGGATAGAGATGCCTTCATAACTACTTCAAGCCAGAAGATCAGGTGACATAAAACGGAATGATGAGGCTTCCAGCCAATACCATTAAGTATGAATTGAGACCGTCTCTGATAAACGTGGTGCACTACAGTCAGTTTAGCGTGCTATCCAACAAAGATCCAGTTCCTCATGTTGAGAACTTTTTAGAGAAGTGTGACAACATGCACATCACCAGAGTTACAAAAAAAATGATTAAGATGCGACTTTTCACATTCTCATTGGGTAGAAACCCAAATCTTAGATCCAAAAGCTGAATGCATGGTGTTTGACCTCATGGGCGAAAATCAATGAGATATTTATTGACAAGTTCTTTCCCCTAGTGAAGTTTAGTAAAAGGAAACTTGAAATTAAACAGTTCAAGCTGGAAGACACTAAACAAAGGCATGGGAAAGTTTTAAAGAGATGCTAAGGAAATGTATGGGACATGAATACTTGAAATGGGCACAACTCCATATTTTCTCTTATAAGATGAACCATAGCACGAGAACGCTAGTAAATGCTGCTTCGGATGGCTCTCTACTTACCAAGGATGAGGATGGAGCATTGGATCTTCTTGATGTTATGTCTCAAAATTCTACTATCGCTACTCGTTCCATAGTGAGGAAATTAGCTGGCATCTACGAGATTGACTCGCAAGCTGCAATTATGGCACAACTATCAAATCCGAGTAGTCAAATGGTAAAACTTCAGATAGGACACCAAGGTCCACAAGTTGCACAACAACCCATAAATTACCAAGGTATGGTGATTAACCAGATGGTCGTATAACAGGGAATGGAGCATGAAGACATCATCATCATGAACAACCAAGGCTACGGGAGCAACTTCAGGCCGAGTGGAGTGGCTCTTCAATGGTTTTATCAAGGATACAACAACAACCTGAATTCTTCTTATGGAAATCGTGATAATGAACTGAAGTTACTTTGAAGCTTTGAACAACAATTCCAACAAGGGATGTTAGGGAAGAGTGAAAAGATGACTTCATTGAAGTCAATTAAAAAGTACTTACAAGCCATGAAAATGAGAAATAGAGAGCGTCATGAGATTCAAGAGAAAAAGTTAGAAGGAATAAAGCAAGCTATGAAAAAGATGAATAATGAGTAATCATAACCTATTGAAAACCTAGAAGAGGCAAATTGGTTAACTTGTTATAGCCTTAAACTCAAAGAAAGAAGGATAGATTCCTAGCAATGTTGTTACCAATCCTAAAGAGAATGTGAGTGCCATACGCATGATGAGAACTACGAAAATAAAGGAGCCAAGATAAGACCAAGTAATGTATAAGTATGAAGAGATGTATGAGCATGGAACGAAAGTGCGCCAAGATGAGCTTGATGGTTTCAAGAAACAAAGAATCAATGCCTTGGAGAAAAAAAAGGAAACAACAATGGAAGGCTAAGAGAAAAGATGAAGGACCTCTCGAAGAAAACTCACTAGGCAATGATATCAAGTTGGTTCCGAAGAAACTGGAACCAAAACTCAAGTTTGTCCCATGACTTCAACCGATCAAAATGAGAGATCCTAGAGAGATAAGCATAGCGATAAACATTGACGGGTATTGGTTCTGAAATGTCTTCTGTGATATGGGAGCCTCGGTCAATGTCATGCTACGGATGGACATGACTCTTGCAGACTTGAAGATAAATTGTCTGGATACCACAAATTTGCAAGTAGTAAACGATAACTTGATATGTATTATAAGAAGAGTTTTGAATGCGTATGTGAAAGTAGGTAGATTCATATTCATCGCAGATCTCGAGGTCATGAACCACAATATAGACGATGATGTATATATGATACTCAGGTGACCATTCTTGAACACGGCTACGACAAATTTGGACATAAGGAAAAGAAAGATAATGATGAGTATCGATGAGAGTAATGATGATGAGAAGGTTTTCTTTATTGATGGTGAAGAAGTACATCCCAATAGGAATGACATCATAATCTCTATTTTATAGATAAAGTTTCTAAATTTAGACTCTAATTAAATGAGTGAAAAGTGTAAGGCTAATGAAGTTAAATTAAGCATTACAGGGATGTATCCCAGGGTTTTAAATTTGAAGTTTAAAAATTTTCAAGTTTTAAATTTATGTTAATAATAGTTAGTTAGTTAGTTAGTTAGTTAGTTAGTTTAATAATTATAATTAATGAGTTTTAGTTCTAAATTTCAAAAAAATTGTGTTGAATATGTAGGAAATACCATTTGTCGGGTGATGATTCATCGGAATGGAAATGTCTATTTAACTCATTAAAGAGGCAAAAAAGTGAAGGAGTTCAAAATAGTGAAGGTAAAGCGCATGGGTGAATCAAAAGGTAGAATTTATTATTTTTATATTTTCATAGATTTTACGCGGTCAAGACACCTTATATTAGTTGTACGCAAAGGCGAAGGAGCATCGGAGGAGAATTAGCAAAAAATCAAACACGAAAATGTAGGTAGATGAGCCGACGCAGTGGGTATTACCCACGACATGGTGGGTACAAGCCACGACACCGATATCGAAGTGACGGTTTTAAACTCATTTTTCACACCATTCTCCAAACATGCACTTAAAACCAATGAAAACCCCCCAAGCATACACCCCTGTAGACCCAAAGTTTGATCATTTTCAAGTACGATTAGTGAGTTCCAAGTGATTTAGAGTTTGAAGAAACAAACACATTATAGATTTGCAGAAGTGGAAGAGCTAGGGCTTGGATTTTTGGAATTTGATTCCAAAGAGAGCTAGGGTTCTAGTCGGTGAGAAACCCTAGAGGGCTTGGATTGGAAAAGGCTTAGTGGAGCGATCTACACCGAAAATTAATCTGGTATTGAGATACATTTATAATTTCATCTAGTTATATTTGAATTTTGAAAATTTCGATGATATTGTATGAAATCGTGGATTTGAGGTTGTAGGATAAGGTTTGCTAGAGTGTGTGAATGAGAACATTAATATCGTCCATGGATACTTAGTTGACATATTTACATTATTTGGCGTATGCATGATCCATGTTATATGAATTTTGATTTTTAGGTCATTTGAAGACCAAGTTGCGTTGCATTTGTGTTAGTTGCATGAAATTTGAAAAAAATAGCAAGAACAAGGAAACAAATTAGTCAAATGAGAACAAATGACTTTGAGGCATCTACCTCTAGGAGGCCCAATGATGAAGAGCCTAGGACTTTTAAATCCAAATATTTCATTAGTAAAAATGCTAAAGACGATACGAGGACATTCAACATAGGGTGTTCATTTGCGAAAAGGGATTAATTTGCTGGCCAAGTACGATAAAAGCATGAATAATTACATTAGGCGACATAATTGGGAGCTTCTTACTTAAGATTATAGAAAGAACAAAGTAAAAGGAGTGAGTGAGATAGTTTATGAATTTTATGCTAATGGAAAATTCAAAGCAGAAGAGGATCCAGTGAAGGTGAGATTAATCTTTGTTCCATTTAATGTGTATGAGATTAATACTATCTATGAATTGGAGTGCTTGAATCTAATAGAATTGCAATCGAGTTTCCCAACTAGCATGTATAAGAAACCTTATAACATATACCCATTTAGAGCTATAGAGAAATCATTAGTTGTCCCAGGACAAAAAGATGGTTAGTAGGTGTTGAGAATGTGTTGAAGCACATTAAGAAGAGGAGTATCAGAAAAGTTTACTGAATGTGGCAACATTTTCTTGTTGCATTTCTATATCCCATTTCTCAGCAGAGCGAGATAAACAAGTCGTAAGCGACCAGTCTTGCTGAGATTATGAAGTTTGGGGATATTATACACACCAGTCTGAGGGAGTCCATCACGTTGGAAAGGGCCGACAAATTGTTGTTTCAAATTTTGATTACTCAGATGTGTTTAAGGGCCCGAGTGAGATGAGAGATGATGAAGAATTCGATATAGATGCCCAATAAACAATGGATGAAGCTTTTATGCTCATATTGAAATCACCACCTGGTTACAAATAATCCAAGGAGGAGAGAGAGAGAGAGAGATGAGGGAGTTAGACAAGAGGCCGAGTTGTTAGCCAAGAGGCAAGAATATCAGGTAGCATGAGAAGAAGCAATAATAGAACTAGCCCAGGAGCTAGAAGAGAAAGAGAATGAAGAAGAGGAGGACTAACAACAATAAGGATTTGCTGAATGCTACAAGTTTGTAGACCCATATATATGAGAGCAGGACTTGGACGGTCTAGTAGTCTTTCCACCACATGCACCTATACCACCACCCGAGGATTTGACTCGACAACAATAGAGGTTGTCGATAGCTGAGATACGAAGATAGTACCATGAGGATAGGGCGCAATTCCATGCAACCATGTTGAGTTATGAGTAAGATATGGAGAGGAGAGAGCAACACAAACGAAATGGGCAACATAATTTCATGTTGTTTGTCGATCGTCACAAAGCCAAGATATGAGAGAAGCAGACGGTTGAGACCTATTGATAGGTCATTAGGCTTTCCAACAACACTGACATATGCGTTTGATTCGAATTTGGTGCAAAGCAGGACGGTGGAACGCCTATTGACACTATCGTAGGTTGGATCTGATGATGCACATGATGACGATGACGCTGTGATAGCACATTCTCAAATAAGGGCACCGCCCGGCCTAATCCTATCATTAAGTCATAACCTCACCACATAGGACTTAACAAGGAATTAGTCAGCCTTTCCAAAATTTTTCTAATTACAATTTAACTATACAAATAAGTGTTTTCTTAGCTTATATCAATTAATAAATCAGAGTTAATTAAAATTCGAACAACTTAAAGTTCATTCAATAGAAATCTTAACAATTTAGCGGATTTTGGAAAACCAGAAAATAAAGATCACATGCATATATATACAACAAACGAAGATAATAGATCAACATGTATATGGTTAAGGTACTAACTCTCAAACCATAATGTATACAATCCCAAAAGTATATGAGTGACATATAAAAGTCATACAATAAACTAGTAAACCTACAAAATTCAACGTAGCAGCGCTCCACTAGCTCAGAGGTAGTCGGCAATCTTCTTTTTGCCTGGTCTGGATCTGCATCGACTGTGAATACAAGAAAGTAGAAAGTAATGAAGGTCACCCAAGAGGGGGGGTGAATTGGGTTACCGAGTAGTTATTGCCCTTTTAAAAACTTTATGCGCAATTTACAACTATGATGTATATATATAAGCTATGCAAGTAAATGAAATGGAGGAAATATAAAATGACACACGATTTATAGTGGTTCGATCCAACGATCTACATCCACTACCTAACCTCCCGGTTAGGATTTCAAACCCCACTTATATTATCAATAAGTGTTACAACCTAAGCCTACAAGCCTAGAATGCCTAATTACAATTAGGACTTCCCACCTAGCCTCAACTAGGATTTTCCCACCTAGCCGCAACTAGGATTTTTCCCACCTAGCCTCAACTAGGATTTTTCCCACCTAGCCTCAACTAGGATTTTTCCCACCTAGCCTCAACTAGGATTTTCCCTTTTCGACTTAGATTCCACTAAGTCTTACAATCATTCAAATACAATAAATTTGTTGGAAAAACAGAGATACACTTTACAATACAAAGTGGTATCAAATTCAAACACTAGCAAGCCACCTAGAGCCTAACAACTCTTATGCATGCAAGTGTGAGTATAAATGGAATATGCAAATATGTCACCGATGTTGTTGCAAATTCCAAATCTGAAATCGTTTCAAAAACTTAATATATTTGTGTGAAACCGATTTCGAGTCTAAGAACAAAAGTTTAGCAAGAATCAAGTTTAAGTGCAACACTTTTGTTCAAATCAATCTTAGGGTTTGATAAAATATATTTCAGTACAAAAACCCAGAGAAGATGTTCAAACACACACCAAACGATTTTCAAATCAAACACACAAAAATATGTAGATTGAGCACAAGTAAGATTGTAGATCTAGAAATTTCTTACAACCAAAAGAATGACAAAAGAGATCAGCTCTGGAGTGATTCTTGAACTCCTTTGAAAGCCTCAAATGTGCTGGATTTGTGAGCTAAAGAACAGCCTCAAAGATCTCCCTTTTTCTTCTACACAAAAATCAGATTTCTTCTTTGTAGATTTTTGGTTTTTGAGTGTGTATCTTCTTCTTGTTATTAAAACCATGTTCTTGGTGGTTTTATAGTGCTAGGTATTCCAATATGACAGTTTATGACCGTTCTAGGGATCCAAGGGTCCAAAATAGATCAAGAATTCAAATTAAAGTGTGTTTTCCACTTTTTAAAAAGGTCGTGTATTTAACTTAGCGCGCTAATACTGTGAGTTAGCGCGCTAACACTGTCTTAGCGCGCTAATGATATTATTAGCGCGCTAACTGCAGGGACTTCAGAATAATTATTCTGTCCCTTTGTGTTAGCGACCCTTAAACTCGTCCGGGACCTAACCAACCCTTATATAACATGTTATACACGTTAATTATGAGTCATTAAGCCTAATTGGGTGGTCCGGATAATTTTACAAACCCCGAAAACGGAAATTCAAAGTTTCACAACTTATTAGGGGCTTTTCTGCAAATTTTCAGTTTTCTTTTTAAATACCTTTGAAAAACGAGTTTTTCTTTTTCGAAAACATTTATAATGAACTCTAATATGCAAATGACTATTCACACAAAGTTTTCACATTGTTTAAACTCATAGACCTAGTTATGTGTTTTAAATTCCATTTTGAAACTTGGAGTAAACTTTTAACTTTGAAAAACGGTTTATGAAACATGATATGCATGGACTAATGCATTTGGCTTGCGTGAATGAATTTGTATACCTTACATTGAAATTACAAATTGCGGCTTGAACTTTCTTCTTCATTTCTTCATTTATGCCGAGTCTTGAACTTGTATTTCTTGAGTACCCTTGATATGTTGTTTTGCATCCTTTAACACAAACTGAAATACACTAGATGTTTATTAGTACATTTTCACCTTGTTTGTTTCCATCAAAATCTCTATTGGAATGTGAGTGACTAACCACTTAGTCCAACAATCTCCCCTTTTGATGATAACAAACAATGTGAACTTTAAAGGTGTAAAAACACAATCTAAATGTATATCACATTCAACACATCAATCTTTTCAAGTTTAACCACATTTAGCTTCAAATATGCAAGTTCAAAACCAACAACCGTTTCAAGTATACCAAGATAAAAACCTTTCAAGTTCAACACCACCTTTCAAGTTCAACATCACATTTTTCTCCCCTTTTGATATTATCAAAAAGCGGGGTCAAGCACCCACAAAGATAAACACAATTTAAACAAGATACCAATAAGAACCAACAACTTTTTCAAGTATACCAATATATGCAAAGTTAAAATTGTCAACTTGATATCGCTTACAAAAATCAATAATATTAACGTATCAACTCGATACCAAAGTAAAAATGAGAATTATTAACCCGATACCAATATATACCAAGGAAAATATCACCCTTTCATATCATCCTTTCAAAAAATATCACAATATCAAAGATATCACAATATTATTCTTTCAAAAATATCACAATATCAAAGATATCACAATATCACCCTTTCAAGTTCAACCTTTTCTCCCCCGTTTGATATTATTAAGAAAATGGGGTCAAGTATCTGCAAAGATAGACATGATTTAAACAATATACCAAGATAAAAGCATTCTTCCCCTCATTTTAGGCATAAGAATAAAATTCTCCCCCTTACTTTATGCATATCAATAAAATTCTCCCCCTTACTTTATGTATATCAATAAATAACACAGTATACCATGATAAAAATATTCTCCCCCTCACTTTATGCATATCAATAATTATACGGAAGCGATACACATGCATAGACTAGAAAACATAGTGAAGCACAAAATAGCCATAAAGAAAACTCAGAGATACGCAAAAAATCATGATATAAATAGCAAAAAGTAATGAGATAGCATAAGTGTTGCATAACATAAGTTAAAAAATCAGAAACACCTAAGACTAACATGTGGGAGCCTAGTGCGTGGGCATCGCGCGTGGGAATTGCACACGGAGAGTGGATTTGGAAGAGGAGAAGAGAAACTTGTGTGTGTGAGGTAAGTTTTTGAATAAAAGTTAGGTTATAAAACCCTGGTCGATCGACATTAGCGCGCTAATAAGGTTTGTTAGCGCGCTAATTCCTCTCTGGAATTTTTCGGTCATTGGGGATATTAGCGCGCTAATTCTAAATATTAGCGCGCTAATTCCTCTCTGGAATTTTTTGACACAAAATCTTGAACTTTTGCAATTTAGCTCCGATTCTTCTCAAACTTCATGGACACTTCACTAACACCATATAAAAAGGTTTGGAATAACTAGAACATATATAGAAGGTCCAATTTTCGAGACATGCCTAACTCACGCCGAATTTTAAAAACTTGTTTTCTAGGCAAAGGCTTGGTGAGTATATCGGCTAGTTGATCCTATATGGGCACATGGATGAGTTTTAACATTGCCCTTTTTGGATGTGATCACACGAGAGAATGGTGTCTAATCTATGGTGCCACAATCATGCATCACATTCACTTTGTGCATTCAAACATGAAGCATTTTGCGTATTCATCTCATCAAAGTTAATGGCATAAATATTTTTATCTCTATATGCAATAAATAAAGTTTCATGCTTCTCATTCCTAACAATGCATTTTGATGATTCAAATATAACATGAAATCCTTTGTCACACAATTGACTAGTTACTAAGCAAATTATGTTTCAAACCATCAACAAGATAAACGTTAGAAATAGAAAGTAAATTGTTACCAACAGCTTTCGAGACCGATAACTCTTCCTTTGTTGTTGTCTCCAACCGTAACTTTTTCATCATCATGCCGCTTTAGTTCAATAACTTGATGTGCATCTTCGGTCATGTGTCTTGAGCACCCACTATCCAAGTACCATGGGGTGCTCTCCTCGCATCCTACACTATGGGAAACACATCGGATTTTGGTACCCAAACACCTTTGGGTTCGAGAGTGTTAGTGTCGTAAACATTTTTAACTACCCATGCTAGTTTACCTACTTTGGCCTTTTGTAATAAACATTTCCCGACCATGTGAGTCTTGTTACATTTAGAGCATCTACGATCATCATTTAGCAATTTCTTGTAGCTTAATAAGTTTGCTCCGTAACCTATGCCTCTTTTGTTAAGTGCACGTCGTTATGCTCCTAACATCATGTCAAACATTTGTTTACCATTTGTAAACTTATGCACCGTGCTAGTCAAGTCCTCTACTTCCTTGACCAAAGCATCTCTTTCCTTTATGACTTCATTTAAGTCACTTTGGAGATCATCAATGGTCTCATTTTGTGACTCTAATTCACTAATTGCAATGGTCAAGCTCTTTTTGAGTTGTTTGGTCTTTTTGACCTCCTTTTTCAACTCTTTCCTAAGCTCATCAATATTTAGAACATCATCCAAATCATCAACATTATCAGAAATAAAAAAATTAGAGTTTACCTCGCTTGTGCCATGAGACAAAGTATTGCCTTCTCATTTTCTGATTCGGATTCCGAACTTGATGATGATGAGTCATCCCAAGTTGCTTTGAAACTCTTCTTTCCTTTGTCAAACGCCTTCTTGGTTTTGCAATCCGTCTTGACGTGTCCCGGTTTGCCGCAACCGAAGCATATTATTTCATTTGATTTTCCTTCCTTGCTTCTACTTCGAAACTTCTTCTTGTACTTGTCTCGTTTGTACATGGCCCTATTTAGCTTTCTTGAGATCATGGCTACTTCCTCCTCAAGATCATTTTCATAACATGATTTTTCACTTTCAATGATCTCTACCGATGTACTAGGGGAGCTATTTGCCTTTAATGCGATTTCTTTTCTTGAGCTTTTAGTCCCTCCACTTGATGCTTCCAATCTTGCTCGGTCTTTGAGTTCAAATTCATGGACCGTTAACTCTCCACACAATGCATCAAATGTGTAGTCTCCAAGATTTTGTCTTGATTGAATAGCATATTTCTTGGCATCCCATTCCTTAAGCAAGCCTCTAAGGAATTTATACACTCGAGGTCTCTTGATCATAATTCTTTCCTAGATTCTTGATCTCATTTAATAGCTTTGTGAATCTAGTGATGGTCGTGGCTATGTCTTCATCACCCCAACTCGGAAAGTTTCATAGTGTTCCTCAAGAATTCTCACTTGGTCTTCTTTACTTGCATGGTACCTTCATAATGTACCTCAAGCTTCTCCCATACTTCCTTTGCCGTTTGACAAGCACTTACTCTGTTGAATTCATTTTCACTTAGTGCACAAAATAAGTGATTTACGGCTTGATCATTTGAAAGCTCAAGCTTTATCTCCTCTCGTGGTGTACTCTTTCAATGGCTTATCCGGTGGAGTGTAACCATTTTCAATTGCGTCCCATAAAAATCTATTTTGTGCTCTAATATAAAATTTCATTCTTACTTTCCAATGAGCATAATTGATTCCATCAAAATATGGAGGCCTACTCGAAGTGGTGCCTTCCCGAAGGCGAAATTTGGATCTAAAGTTTGCATCCTTGCACAAAAACACTCAAAGATACGTTAGTAATACTTTGAGCAATAACCCGCTCGATACCAATTGAAGGTCACCCAAGAGGGGGGGTGAATTGGGTTACCGAGTAGTTATTGCCCTTTTAAAAACTTTATGCGCAATTTACAACTATGATGTATATATATAAGCTATGCAAGTAAATGAAATGGAGGAAATATAAAATGACACACGATTTATAGTGGTTCGATCCAACGATCTACATCCACTACCTAACCTCCCCGGTTAGGATTTCAAACCCCACTTATATTATCAATAAGTGTTACAACCTAAGCCTACAAGCCTAGAATGCCTAATTACAATTAGGACTTCCCACCTAGCCTCAACTAGGATTTTTCCCACCTAGCCTCAACTAGGATTTTTCCCACCTAGCCTCAACTAGGATTTTTCCCACCTAGCCTCAACTAGGATTTTCCCTTTTCGACTTAGATTCCACTAAGTCTTACAATCATTCAAATACAATAAATTTTGGAAAACAGAGATACACTTTACAATACAAAGTGGTATCAAATTCAAACACTAGCAAGCCACCTAGAGCCTAACAACTCTTATGCATGCAAGTGTGAGTATAAATGGAATATGCAAATATGTCACCGATGTTGTTGCAAATTCCAAATCTGAAATCGTTTCAAAAACTTAATATATTTGTGTGAAACCGATTTCGAGTCTAAGAACAAAAGTTTAGCAAGAATCAAGTTTAAGTGCAACACTTTTGTTCAAATCAATCTTAGGGTTTGATAAAATATATTTCAAGACAAAAACCCAGAGAAGATGTTCAAACACACACCAAACTGATTTTCAAATCAAACACACAAAAATATGTAGATTGAGCACAAGTAAGATTGTAGATCTAGAAATTTCTTACAACCAAAAGAATGACAAAAGAGATCAGCTCGGAGTGATTCTTGAACTCCTTTGAAAGCCTCAAATGTGCTGGATTTGTGAGCTAAAGAACAAACCTCAAAGATCTCCTTTTTCTTCTACACAAAAATCGATTTCTTCTTTGTAGATTTTTGGTTTTTGAGTGTGTATCTTCTTCTTGTTATTAAAACCATGTTCTTGGTGGTTTTATAGTGCTAGGTATTCCAATATGACAGGTTTATGACCGTTCTAGGGATCCAAGGGTCCAAAATAGATCAAGAATTCAAATTAAAGTGTGTTTTCCAAACTTTTTAAAAAGGTCGTCGACGTAACTTAGCGCGCTAATATCGTGAGTTAGCGCGCTAACACTGTCTTAGCGCGCTAATGATATTATTAGCGCGCTAATCAGTGAGGACTTTTAATAATTATTCTGTCCCTTTGTGTTAGCGACCCTTAAACTCGTCGGGACCTAACCAACCCTTATATAACATGTTATACACGTTAATTATGAGTCATTAAGCCTAATTGGGTGGTCCGGATAATTTTACAAACCCCGAAAACGGAAATTCAAAGTTTCACAACTTATTAGGGGCTTTTCGCAAATTTTCGTTTTCTTTTTAAATACCTTTGAAAAACGAGTTTTTCTTTTTCGAAAACATTTATAATGAACTCTAATATGCAAATGACTATTCACACAAAGTTTTCACATTGTTTAAACTCATAGACCTAGTTATGTGTTTTAAATTCCATTTTGAAACTTGGAGTAAACTTTTAACTTTGAAAAACGGTTTATGAAACATGATATGCATGGACTAATGCATTTGGCTTGCGTGAATGAATTTGTATACCTTACATTGAAATTACAAATTGCGGCTTGAACTTTCTTCTTCATTTCTTCATTTATGCCGAGTCTTGAACTTGTATTTCTTGAGTACCCTTGATATGTTGTTTTGCATCCTTTAACACAAACTGAAATACACTAGATGTTTATTAGTACATTTTCACCTTGTTTGTTTCCATCAAAATCTCGGTCGGAATGTGAGTGACTAACCACTTAGTCCAACAAGTAACACTGAGATATAATTGTTCATATTCCCAAATATATAATAAGTATTTGAAAGCAAAATAATAGCAACTATGTTGAAAATAAATCATGCTAAAATATACTATTGTTAAACAATATGAAATTGACACTCGGCTAAGTAGTAATGATATAGGGCTGGTTAGTCGGAGTCCTATCACTAATGCCTTTTCCACTATATAAAGATGAAGCTAAGCTTTAATCTCTTTGAAGGTCGGAGATGTGCTCTATGCCTTTATAATCATCCCAAGAGCCAGTAACCTATGATGCATACTTGCCAACAACCTCGAGTCTCATACCCTGTAATGTCACCCCAATTATACTCGCCAACAAACTCGGGTCCCATACCTTGTGATGTCATCCAAGTTAATGGAGAGATCCCAATCATCCCAGAAGTCTAGTGACCCCTGTATGTCGTTCCACATCTATCATATCATGGTCCTAGATATAAGAACTACTTTCATTATCCAAGATGACACGATTTAGGAATCTAACAAAGTAATTGCATATATAATACATAATGGAAATGGAACATACAATACTATGTAACACCTACCTAATAGCATGCTATTTCATTTGACTAAATATATCAACAATCAATAATGACAAAGCACATGATTTAGAGTCAATGAAACTACTTAACCAATAATAAATGCCATGATAGCAAACTCATAAAATAAGATAGGAAAAAAGACATGGTATATAGAGTGCAATAGGAAAATCAATCCTAATGATCGGAAATGAACAAATTAACAGGAATGAGATGTAAATAAATATCTTCATCAGTTTACTTGTAATCCACATAAATTTCCTAGCTATTCCAGCGTCCTGACAACTCAAAACTCGTATCCGACCCCCGAGACTCTTCCCTAGGTTCTTGATATCATTTAACATGTTTTTGAGTATGCTTATACCTTTACTTAGGGTATTAGACTTGTTTATAGTGTTGAAGTAAATTTAAAAAATTATTGATTTTTATGCTGTCATAGCACCTAACGGATTGGGTAACTAGATTAGCGCGCTAGTGACCTAATTAGCGCACTACAAAGTTTCTCTAGTATGCTATACAAAGTTAGCGCACTATCTTACCTACCTAGCACACTATGTGTAGGAAAACCTAGAATTCTACACTTAGAATTATGAGTTCTCTCAATACATAGGCTTCACCAACACCTTAGAAACTTTCATACACATCTAGAGCCCCAAGACATCAACAATAACATAAAAACAACCGCATATAATCTAATTCATGAATTCATCAAATTGAACTGAATTACTGTTATAAGTAAATCACCAAATTGATAAACTCCTAGCTTGATCAACACTTCACTAAACCCATTGATTTCTCTCTTAGTTGTTAATCTTCTTCTGCTTTAGCAACACCTCTTTTTCAGCAAGCTTTGAAATGAAAATGGGTTTGACTGAATGAATTGATCTTATCCAATCTTATATATTAAGATGGATTGATGTATAGCCATTAATCTTCATACACCTACTTATCTCGAGACTTATCTAATGGCATACATCTTGACATCTTTCCCACTAACTCTCCATTATATCGATATACTTTACACCAATTTGTAACTCAATTGGTTTCTAAATGTGTAAATATGTATCTTGAGAATCATCACATGGCTATTATTTTAAATGGATAAGTTAGGTACATTTATTACAAAATGAACTATAGCAACATTATTTTAACTATATAAGCTACACTAAGCTAAAAATGAACTTACCACATTACTCTCTACCTCAGTATCACATCGATACGTATCTCGAGGGGCATCCTCACTCACATCTCGATACCTACGCACAAGTAGGAGTGACTTAGTAGTCTATAAATATCCAATACACTAGGCTTATACCATAACAAATATAACATATACCTCAGACGCATTGCCTTGGTCATGGCATGTATCTCAATGCAAGTCCCACGTCACGAGTCTCTGATCCTAATCAAGGAATTAAACTAGGATTTAGGAATTTGGGCCGTGACAGTTCTTCCCAACTAATGGAAGTTCCATCCTTGAAATTAAACTTCATTTAAAGCTATACCTAACTCGAAAAGTTCGGGAAATCTATTTCGTGTATATTCTTCTCACTCCCAAGTGAGTTCTGAGTTTCCATGGAACTGCCACTTAACTAACACCTTTGAGATAGACTTGTCTCTCAACTACTGTACCCTTTAGTCGAGGATATGCACTGGCTGCTCCTCGTAAGGTATATAATTACTCAGATAAATCTGGGTCAAGTCAACTGTCGATCCCACACTTGCCTTCGACTTAACTAGACGAAGCATAGAAATCTGGAAGACCGGATGAATCCCGACATCTATGGAGGTAACTTAAGCTCATAAGTAACCTTGACAACTCGTTTTTTGGTCTTGAAATGCCTGATGAATCTCGGTGCTAACTTGCATTTCAAACCAAATCTTTGAAGACCGTTCTTATGAGAAAATCTTAGATACACAAAGGCTCCCACGTCATACATGAAATCACTACGATACGTGTCTGCATAGTTCTTTTGCCTTTCTTAGGCTCCTTTAAGCCTCTAGCGAATCTGTCGTAGCTTCTCCATTTGATCAACGACAATTTCGGGCCTCACTAATTCCCAGTCCTCTAGCTCAGCCCAACATGATGATGAGCGACAAGGTCTACGATATAAAGCCTCAAATGATGTCATCTTAATGCTAGCCTAATAACTATTGTTATATGCAAATTCACACAATGGTAGGTACTCATCTTATGATCCGCTAAACTCAAGTACACAAGCCTAAAGCATATCCTTGAAAGTCTGAATCAACCTCTCGGTCTGCCTATCAGTCTGAGGATGAAAAGTTATGTTGAACTGTAGGAACATACCATATTGCTCCTGCATACTCCGCCACATCATAAACGTATACATAGCATCTATGTCTGACGTGATAGTCAACGGTACCCTATGCAGCTAGATAATCTCCTTCTCGAATAATATGCTCAACTAGACAAATATGTAGTGAGCTACAACCGGTATGAAATGTGCAAATTTCATCAGTTTTTCCATAATCAGCGAAATAGAATCATGTCGACGGGCAATCCTCTGACAAATTCCATGGCTATGTCTTCCCACTTCTATCGTGGAATGGGAAGTGACTATAATAATCCTCCAAATCTGCGATGCTTAGCCTTAAGTTGCTGATAAGTCCTATAGTTCCTAATGAACTCTAATATGTTCGCTTTCATCCCAGGCCACCAAAAATGTCTCCTCATGTCACGGAATATCTTAGTCGTACCTGGATGAATAGTGAACCAAAAACGGGGTGAATCTTGAAGAATCTCATCTCTCAACTCTGCCACTATTGGTATCCACAATCTGCCTCTAAATTTCAAACACTAATCTGTCGTCTCTGTCCAGTCAGTACAATTAGCACTCTAGGCTAACTCATTAAATCTCGAGTATAAGATATCAGCTCTCTGACCCTCTGACACTCAATGTGTAGATACTTTCTGAAGCCTCATCTATGCACAAATCATCACCCCGGTGTCGGTACGAATATTTAACTGACTCATCATCACCACTACCTCGAGTAATCCATACTCATGAGTTATATGGCATCTAACAACCTTAGCATCTCCAGTAGGTATCCTACTCAGAGCATCAGCAACTATGTTAGCTTTTTCCTAAGTGATATTCCAGAGAAAAGTCGTAGTCCTTCATAAGCTCCAACCATCTACACTGTCTCAGAGGTAGTTGTCGTTATTCTCTTTGCCGGTCTGCTAATCGATAGATATACGGCTATCGTTATAAAAAGGAAGATGAGTATAGGAAAGTAGAAAGTAACATTGAGAGACATTTGTTCGCATTCCAAATATACAATAAGTACTCGAAAGAAAAATAATAGCAACTATGTCGAAAAGAAATCATGCTAAAATATATTATTGTTAAACAATATGAAATTGACACTCGGCTAAGTAGTAATGATATAGGGCTGGTTCGTTGGAGTCCTATCACTAATGCCTTTTCCACTATATAAGAATGAAGTCGAGCTCTACATCTCTGTGAAGGTCAGAGTTGTGCTCTATGCCTTTATAATCATCCCAAGTGCCAGTCACCTGCAGTTTATACTTGCCGATAACTCTAGGTCACATACCCAATGATGTCACCAAAGTTATACTTGCCAACAACCCCGAGTCACATACCACATGATGTCACCCAAGTTAGTGGAGAGATCCTGATCACCCTGGAAGTCTAGTGACCCCCGTGTACCGCTCCACCTCTATCATATCATGGTCCTAGATATAAGAACTACTTTCATTATACAATAATTTAAGAATCCAACAAGGTAATTGCATATCTAATGCACAATGGAAATGGAATATACAATAATATGTGACACCTATCTAATAGCATGCTATTTCATTTGACTAAGTATATTAACAATTAATAATTATAACACATGATTTAGAGTCAATGAAACTACTTAACCAACAATAAATACCATTATAGTAAACTTATAAAATGAGAGGAAACAAGTCATGGTATATATAGTACAATAGGAAAATCAGTCCTAATGATTGGAAATGAACAAATAAATAAGAATGAAATGTAAATAAATATCCCAATCAGTTTACTTACAATCCATGCAAGTTCCCTAGTTATCCTGACAGATCGAAACTCGTATCTGAACCCCCGAGACTCTTCATTTAAGTTCCTTATATCATTTAACATATTTTTTAATGTGTTTGGACCTTTACTTAAGGTATTAGACTTGTTTATAGTGTTTAAGTAAATTAAAAAAATTGCAGAGTTTTATGCTGTCATAGCACCTATCGCGCTGAGTAACTTGATTAGCACGCCTAGTAACCTCATTAGCGTGCCACCAAGTTTCTCTAGCGTGCTATACAAAATTAGTGCACTAGCTAACCTACCTAGCGCACTATGTGCAGGTAAACCTAGAACTTTTCACTTAGAACTTTGAGTTCTCTCTACACATAGGCTTCACCAACACCTTGGAAACTCTTATACATGCCTTTAGAGCTCTAAGACATCAATAGCAACATAAAAATAACCACGTATCATCTAATTCACGACTTCATCAAATTAAGCTAAATTACTAGTGTAAGTAAATTACTTAGTTGATAAACTCCTCGCTTGATCAACATTTCACCAACCCACTGATTTCTCTCTTAATTGCTTATTTTATTCTTCTCTGAAAACACCTCTTCTTCATCAAGCTTTGAAATGAAAATGGTTTTGATTGCATAAGTTGATTTTATCTAATCTTATACTCCCTCTGGTCATATATGTAAGTTGTTTAAGGTTGCACACAAATTAAGGAGTTCATAATTACATATCAATCCTACTAAAATACCCCTCTTTAATATTTTTTTGTTTTCTTGAAAGACTCGTTATTAGTTGTTGGTTTAATAAGTAAGAAAAATGAAGTACGTTGTATTTCGTCCTTGTTCGATCCATTTCGATAAGTAGGGCAACTTAATTTTGGGGATTTTTCTTCTTCCAAGCCTAAAACATCAACAATTAAATACCAATCCAAAACCAAATATCAACAATGTGATCCTTCTTTTTCTTTTCTTCCTCATCAATTTTTAACATCTCTACTTAAAACCTCCATTAAAGTAGGATAAGAAGAACAACAAGAATGAGAAATTGGTAATGAGAATTTCTCACCCTTGCTCACATCATACAGATACACAACAAATTCTAATCAATCGCCGCCATCTACTACTTGAATGAATAATGGAGGTATCAAGACCATCACTATCATTCATGTCTAATTGTTGATCTTCTTGTTGTTGTGGCCTTGGTTTTCATCAGTTGAACCTTTTCTTCCATTAATTTGCCTTATGATGATTTCCCTCACTTGAATTGAATTGATTGGGTTTTGGTTTCCTCCAATGTTCCTTATGATAAAGAACAAGAAGAAGAAACAACTTTGGCAGTTCAATAAATATTTTTCGATAATTTCAATTCAGCCCTAATAATTTTTTTCGATCCTTGTTAACCTCATATTTGGATTTAATAAGACAAAAAAGGTTTTCCTGCTCTAAAATTAAATTTGATTGGTTTTTCCACTAAGTTTTTGCCGCTCTAAAATTTGAATTTGAATTGGATTTAAATAAACAAAACCATTTGAATTCCTTAATAGGATTTGATTGATGTTTAAGTAAAATTAGGAACATGATTAAGTCTTTTTCAAACATGGCAATGTTTGATTTAAAAAGTGAACCATTCTTTGAAGAACTTTTAGGTACGTATTCTTTGTATTAATCTCATTTGCATTAATCCGTTGTTGATCTATGCAAAATGGCCTTCACAGGAAGGTGAATGTTTTTATCATACACTTGTGGTTTAGACAAACTAGTGCTATAGGCAAGGCACTTGATGAAAGCATCTTTAGGTAATGTTGAAGAAACTTTACATGGTGTTGTTAGCACAATAAGAGAAATGAGTGATAGGATTGCATGACTTAAACACTCATTTTCTTTGCTTTGATTTTTTCCCTTAATTTGTTTGATGAGAAAAAACACATTTATTTTACTTTTTTAATAACTTCATTCAAATAAGGGAGAAAATGGTTAAAAATATGTGGTGGCATCCTCAGATTTTTAACAACATTTGATTAATATGCTGAAAGCAAACAAAAAAGAAAAGGAAACACAAAAAATGGATACATTGTCAAAACTTAAAAGATACTTCACTATGTGCTCTTTGATTCCTCAATTGCAATGCAAATGTATCTTAAATGAACATAGGCAATAAGAAATAGAGACAACACACCGATTGCTTTGACAATTCAAAGTACATCAACATATTATTGTTCCCACTATCATTGCAGCTGTGTTACATAACCAATAAAGATTCAAAACTTGGTTAGATTAGTGTCACCTGAACGGTTTGAAGTACTTCAACATTGAACCCAGTAATAACTTCACAACATTACATTGTAACAATTTCGAATGAAGAAATTCATATACCCATTTTGTTGTATATGATTGTGTTTTTTGATAATGTTAACTACTTAATTTTATGCTTACCAATAATTACTTTTAGATGTCCCTCCTAGACTTCAACTAGTTTGGATCGACTTACATTCAACATTATCACAATAACTATATACCTTCTAAAGTATTATTGAAACAAACAATTACAATTTACAAGTTTACTTTGCAAACTTTTGTATTTCTTGTGATTTTGCTTTATCTTCCATGCTTTTAAGTCTATATATATAAAGCAGTTTAAGCTCTCTTTAATGTTTAGATTGGTCTAACAAATGTTGCAAAATCCAATTTTGCTTTCCTCATTTTCTTTGCTGCTCTGGTTCCAACCAGTGCAACTCATCAGTGGCTTCAAAAACTGAAGCTTTTTTTAGATGCAGCAACAACGTAGAACTTATGCATAAAAATATTTTCTTGAATGTTTTACCACTTTGTGTTGGTATATATACAAATAAAAATCATGTAACCTTTATATCCTTATTAGCAGTTCAAATTATAATGGAATAGTTAGGTACTTCTATTATAAATTTCATGGTTACTAGTTTTTTCTTTGAAATAGATGACATTTCCATTAATGAAGAAGCAAGTTTGGAATTAGTAGAAGAACAAAGCAACACTACAAAGAGAAGATTGTTGAGTAATGCTGAGCGAAAAGCTATATACGATGTACTTCTACAAAAAGTGTTGAAAGAAAAATAAAAAAGGGAATGAAAAATGAAGTGGCAACAAAGTTTTTAGTTAATATTCGTGTCATTCAATGTATTTGGAAACAAGCCATAACACTTCAAATAATGATTGTTCCATAGAAGGACCAAGAATTGTGGTCGTAAAAGAATATAGATTGACTTCACTTAATTATGTGAGATTCCTTTATGTAAAAGAACCACTCTTGCATCATTATCTCATTCAGTGAAGGTTAGTAAAGGTGCAACATTTAATCTTCTGAAATCTTGAACTATAAGGAGACACTCAAATGCTATTAAACCTTTCTTGAGAGAAGAAAATAAAACTTCTTGGCTGCAATTTCGCTTATTAATGCTTGAAGAAAGTACAATATAACATGATCCAGTCTTTAAGGATATGTACAACGTCGTACATATTAACAAGAAGTGGTCTTATATAACTGAAAAGTCTAAAACTTACTGCTTCCTGATGAAGATGAACCAATACGCAGTTGTAAGAATACAAATTTAATTGGAAAGTGATGTTTTTAGTTGTTGTAGCTTTTCCAAGGTTTGATGAACTTGAAAATGAAATCTTCTCTAGAAAAACTAGTGTATTTCCTTTTGTGACACAAAAAGTGGCTAGACGGTCTAGTGTGAATAGACCTGTAGGTACAATGAAGATAAAATCAATGACAACAATTAACGAGAAACAATCGAATCATACATGATTGAGAAATAAATACCGGCTATCAAGGAGAAATGGCTAGTGGAGGATATTGATTGTCTAATACTTATTCAACAAGACAGTGCAAGGACTCACATTGATGTCAATGATGTTGAATTTCACCAAGCAGCTCAACAAAGTCGTTTTAAAATACATTTGATGTGTCAATTTCCCAACTCTCATGATTTGAATGTTTTAGATCTTTGATTTTTTTAGTGCAATTCAATTTTTGCAATACGAGGAATCTCCTAAAAGTGTCGAAGAGCTTGTTAACGTTGTGATGAAGTCATTTGAGGAATATCCTACTTTAAAATTTAATCACATATTCTTAACAAAATAGTTGTGTATGATAGAGATTATGAGAGTAAGAGGGGCCACAATTACAAAATTCCTCATGTTAACAAAAAGAAGGCTAGTGAGGGAACAAAACCTTCGTATTCAATTCAAATGTGACCTTACCTTGGTAAAAGATGTTATGGAGTTTGTTCAGGCATATGTTTTTTGTAACATCTACTTATTATTATTATTATTATTATTATTATTATTATTATTATTATTATTATTATTATTATTATTATTATTATTATTATTATTATTTGTTCTTGTTCTTCATTTTTGAATTTCTCATCTTATACAGCAGGCTAAATCAAATAGGAGCAACACTTTTGGATTCAATTATGCATATGAGGAATAACAAAACTTCTATGCTTGTTAAACGCATCTGGTTTCATCATAAAAGTTTACATTATATTTACCGTAGTGTTGAACAATTTGTGAATATAGGGAACATCATGAAGAGATTTAACTAGAGACATAGCAAGTGGAGGGCATACAGTTTTCTCAAACATTCAACTGATTGGTGTACAAGTTGTTGGAGGGCGTAAAAATTTAGAGTAGGTGTCAATTTGCGTAATTCAAGTGGCCATTGATTTTTCAGCCTCACTTGCTACTACACGAAGTCTAATATTTTTTATATTCCCCATTATGCCATTGAACAATCTAGGAAGAACTCTTGCCGTTTTTTGTATTCTGGGGTATAAAATGAGTTTTATTACTTTGTTCATAACATTTAATACTTTTTGATGGGATAATGTAGCCCATGACGCCATATACCTCACATTTATGTGATGGTTTAAAGATTTTAGAGGCGGTTTTTAGTACATTTTGATGTTTATAGGTGTTACGGAGGAGTTTCGACATGTATAAAAGTCAAGACTAGTGAACTTGATGCTGATTTGATATTTAAAATTTATTTTGATATTATATTATGAATTGTTGCGGAGATGTGTTTTTTCCAATTTACTCCACCTAAAGAAAGTAAAAACTGAAGTTTATTTTTGGTATGTGTATTTTGATTAAGCCCTAATACACTACCATGAATACAACCATTCGAGGTCATTTTTTAACATATTGAAAATTAACCACTATTAGAGCCACTTCTACAAAATGAGTGGTTCTTGTATCTCACTCAAAAAATATGAGTGGTTCTTGTATTGAGTACTTTTAGTCATGGAGTATTGTTTCTAGCCGTTTGTGCTTGCAATAGGTGGAAGTCCTTTGCCAACAACCACCCTTTATTTTTTACTATAGTGGGTTTTGGCAACAATATTAATTTAGTAGGAGAATGCACATGTTTATGTGTTAGCTCAATATATATTTTGAGTTTCTATTGACCAAAAGATGCAGCAAACTTGCAAAATATAGTTAGATGAGAGCTACACCAACCTTTTAGTAATAAGCAACAATGATTATCTATACCTTAGTTGGATGACATTTATGTATGCATTCAGGAGTAATTTGTAGTTTTTCATGCTGAGTTATGTTATTCAAATAATGAATGCCGCTTGTTTGGCATGAAGCAAAGTTTGCTTTCTCTTCCATATGCTCTTCTGACTCTTCTATTGGGTATGTAACTTCTTCAAATCTCAAATGAGTAGCAGAACCACAACAGTGTTGCACACAACTTACACCTTATGCGCACTTGTTGTCCAGATCATTCAAATTAATCAAAGTATTCTGACGCGCGCCGAACACGTCAATAAAGTAAAATTTCCTAAACCAACTATTTTGTAGAATAGTGGCAAAGGGTCGATCCCACTGAGACTGGTTGTCTTTCTCAGGTTAAAATAACAACAAAAAAGGAAAATTGGGGTTTTAAAATAAATATATTTAACTAACTAATCTATCTAAATTAAATAAATAAATTAACTAAATTAATTTCTAAAACAATTAATTAATAATTAATTAACACCTAAATCTCCAGTTCCACAAATCAAAATCAAGATTCAATAGCAATCATGGTCTTTAATATTTCCTAAAAAGTTATTAATTTAAATTCTCCTAGATTAGCTATAGAAAATCGACATCCGCCAGAAATTCCTAGTTCCCCTAATTTCGATAGCCAGGACATCCGCCACTAACTACTTCCCTAATTAATGTATAACCCTAGACATCCGCCAATCAGGTTTAACACACTAACCACAGTAATATGAATCTATGGGAACACTAATCCTAAATAATCGGATCACAACCGCAATCGATTTAACTTATATTCAATTGTTGTACATTCAAAACACCGAAAGGGTTTTACGGCAAATAGGTGAATGTTTGTTACTTTATTGGTCTAAAAACACAATTACATGGATACTAATATTCCAAATAACAATAGATTGTCAATCTAAAAGCATGCACTGGCCTCATACATACCATAGATCTAAATCATAATAATTAAATCAACAACAACGAAATAAGAGAAATTAAATTAATTAAATAATAAAATAAAAAGATCTCACATATAATGCTATGAATCCATAATTCTGACTTGTTTCCCCTTCGACTTAGGCAAGAAATTGATTAGCCGGACATCATCTTCAAAAATCACTACTAAAAATTAATAACTGATCTCTAAAAAATACTAATTAATTACCTCTAATAATACTTAGGTTTCTAATATATAAAAATCCTCCAAATTGTACTCCAATACTGATTTTAGGGGTTAGGTACGTGACTCGTGCGTCAAGGAGCATCGTAGGGGTGTTTTTAGATCAAAATTCTGAGTCTGCCACGTTTCAAAGCGCTATTCGCTGATTTTTCACGCCGCTCCACGTGTCCACAGCTCATTGTACTGCCTCTGTCATCGCGCTGAGATGTCGCCGCACCATTCGCTGAGCTCTTGGCGTTCGTTGTCGTGTGTTGATGAGGCGCCACGTGGCAGAACGCTATTGACCGAAACACGTCAATTGGACGCGTCTGGCCAATAGGAACGCGCCACGTGGACGAAGAACTGTGTAAGAAGAATTCGCGCGAATACGGCAAAAATCTAGGAGTCTGTGTCTGCATGGATCTCGAGGCAAATCGACGATTTCTGAAACGCAAGGAAAACTGCTTGCGAGTGACGTGGATTCGCTGGCTGACGCGGCGCTCTCTCGATTGATCCAAGCTGGTTGTTGCACCTCTGCTTGCTGACGTGTCATCTTCTGATTAGCTGGAACACCCTGTCTGTTATTCGACACACCGCTCCACGCGTATTTCGAGGCAAATTGTACGGCATCCGATCACTATAAGTAAATACTCCATTTTAAGTATTTTTTTGCCACGAATTCAACCGCGCACTCCGTTTCACCTAAAAATGACCAAAAAATATAATTAAATATATATTTTAAATACTTTTAATAATTAAATATACTAAAATAGACTATTAAATACCTATAAATACCGACTTATCAAATACCCCCAAACTTAAGACTTTGCACGTCCCGAGCAAAGGTGTAAATGACAAAACAAATTAAACTAGACTCCAAATATAATAACGCACTGACTCGACTAATCCTATACCCGACCCAAATTCATAGAGTTCCTTTGATTTACATAGTCACCAAATTAACAAGTAACTCAGAAAATTTCACGGTTAAGATATGTCAAGCCTCGCAAATCAAACACAATTAAGATCCCACTTTCAAAACATAGAATCGGTCAAAACAAATGTCATCAACTAATCACAAGTTTTATTGGTCTATACATTCAAGCACGCAAGTTCAAATTTCACTTAATATAGTGAAAGCATTCGAACTAAATCTTTTATTTGAGGAGTTTCACAACTTACGCCTTTATTCATTTTTTTTCATTTTTATTTTATTTATTTTTCTTCTCCAAATCTTTTATTTTTCTTTTTTTTTCAATTAATACGGTCCCTGCTACATTTCCTATGGACTTACAGTTTTTCAACTGCGCACTCCGTTTCACCTTTGATTCAACTGCGCACTCCGTTTAACTTGAAAATGACAAATAAATAGAATTAAATATATATTTTAGAGACTTTTACATATTAAATATATTAAAATAGACTACTAAGACTTTATAAATATCGACTTATCAATCCCTCTCTCGCAAATGAATTCCCTACGTTTAATGACCTCATATCTCTCTTTAGCCACTTTGCTAATGTACTTCTTAGACTTAAAAGGTCTTGGTTGCATCCTCACTCAGATCTCTAGAGGATGATGTATCATAATAATTTGCTCTAACTTCACTATTGTGACTTGCTTGCCTCCTAATTCTTGACAAATTTTCAATAATTCACACAATACAACACGGATCTTCAAATCACCTAAAATCACAATTTTCAAGAAACCCCAACAAGATCGAAAACAAGTTCCATTAAACTAGATCTAAAAAGTAAACCATACCTTAATCCGAGTATTTCTTTTGTGATTGTTCGATCTCCAAGACATTCAAGCGTGTGTCCTCTATTGAAAATCCACACATGAATAGTGACCACAATTTGGAGTGCCTGCCCCAAAAGAGATTGAAAATATTTTTCTTTCTTTCCCGAAATCCAAAGAACTCAAAATTTGTGAAAATGAAAATCCTATTTCATTTTAGGGTTTCACCCTTTGTTTATATATGTAGATAAGCCCTCACTTAAAATCATATTCGTAATACAATTATTGTATTTAGGTAGTTTAAGCAAATTACACAAACGCCCCTATTAATAAGTTATCATATAACAAATCGTAAGCGCTTTTATGTAATTTTATCATATAAAATTTATTACACTGGACCAATTAGAATCACACGAACCCATTATTTGTGTGCGACCCAATAGGTTCATGCGGTGTTGCAATGAACCAAAATCATTTTGGTACACAAGTTATAAGCATTCTATAGCAAGGCATTATGACTACTCAAATAGCATGAATATCAAAATCGATACAACCTAGTGAATAACATATATCATATCATTTTGTCGTGCGATATCATTTGCCTCAACGTAAGGCATGGAAAGTCATTATTAATGTTCAATCATAATAGTCTCGATGTTTAGGTAAACTGCAAACATCCAAGTAACATTATCATGTCAATTCACATGGACTTGGCCATTATAAGTCTATCATATCGAGGGATTCACTGATATCTCTATCTATATGAGAGTGAAAAGTTGTATCTTAATTACACACCTTCACATATTATTCATATGGTAACTAATCACAAACTTTATAATCGTCTGGTTAAAGATAATGTTTGATTGTGTCAAATTACCATGCTCCTAATATTGAAGTCTATAGTAATCTCAAGTCGAAGGACTAAATGATATACCTATCATGAGTAACACCTATGGCTTAATTCGTGTGGTGTGCTCATAGCGGGTCAATCCAGTACCTAGTTCCCTAAAATGTACTCATGATTTCGATTCGTATCTCTATATGCATGATCATCACATGTGTGGCGGCCCTCGCCACCCCGGGGTGACGTGTCTCCGTGTACTCCTTGCCAGCTGGCCCTACTACACGTGTACGGCACCTGCCCGTCCTTTTTGTCTCAAATCTCGCATCCACTTGTGTGTGTACAATGTGTAAATAACATATTCCTTGTATCCACTTGAGTAGGTTAATTTATATTCAGCGGAAGTCGTATCTTAATGCAAAAATTTTCATGAAACAAGTTAACAAAACCTAGTGTTGAGAAACCCTGAACATTTCAAAGTAAACGACTGTACCATATAAAACTAAGCATGTATAAGGTCATGTCACTCCCCAGTTCCCAAAAAATATCAAAATATCAAAATAAAAACACACGTACAAGTAATTCTCAATGGTAGGCAGTCAGAGGTGGTCACGCAAGATCCCCTTGCCTTTACTTGTACTAGGATATGTACTCGATCTTCACAGAAGAAAAAGGATAACGAGTCCAATTAGTAATATCCTAAGGAACTCCTCTGAGCATTCACATAAACAAGTGGAAGTCAATAAATACTATTAAATAAACATGCAAAATGTAAACAGACAACTGTAAGTAGGGCATCGCATGCCAAGATAACAATAAAACGCAAATGTGTGTGCCTGTTCCAGTCAGACTAAACCATACTTCGAGATTTATTTCCAAGATCCCACTAGTGGCCGCACCCAACTAGCTATCACCTAATCCCTCTCGGTGGCCGGCGTAGACCTACGACGCACCGACACATGTATCAGTTCCATAGCTCGGGTCGTTATCCACCGAGAACTCGTGATACAAATGCTATGGTCTAGAATGCATAGACACACAACAGAACATCCGGTGGGAGTAACTCAACCAACCATCCAAAAGATGACAAGATATGAATGTAATTAAATGCACAAGGAATACTGGAAATGAATGGAAATACGAAACAAAATAAATACTCGAGAGTTTTCCCTTTGGATTTTACAAACCTCACAACACGCTCCACTGCCCCGTAATCAATCCTCGGGTCCAAGTCTATTGAGTCTTTGGTCACCAATAGATCACCGTGTCAACCAATGTCCATTTATTAATAATTTAGGTTAGCATGATAATTTACAATAATTTTCTAACATTTTTAGGCCAAATTGCCCATTTCACATTTTTCGAGGCAAAACTCCGCAAAAAGTCGTGTCCGACATTCTCACATATTTTATTTTCATAGAATTTTATCAATTTCTATTTATTTGATTGAAATATTTTTTTCTGAAATTTCTCCAATTTTCTTACGGAATTTTTCCAAATTTTTCTTTCATTTTTTTTTTCTCATTTTTTTTTTTTTGGTTTTACTGTTTGGGTCTAGGTCGGGTCGGACCCAACTCGAACCTGGACCGGAATGGTCCAGGCTCAGCCCACGGGGAATGCACATACGCGCACACGGGTGTGCATCTTCCTCGTTTGGCACTGGTTTGATCGTTGTTTTTTTTTTTTTTTTCCGTGATGCATCTTCTTCTTTCCCATGATGGGTTGGGGTGGCTCTCCACCCCAACCCCGGTGGAGCCGATGGCAGAGGAGGCACCCCTGCCATCACCACCGCGGGGTCGAACCCCCACTCTTGGCCACCCACTGCCAACACCCAAACAATAACAACTATAACGAGGACTCACCTCGATCCTTCCCGGCGCGCCGCCTCTCCTCCTCCTCCTCTCCTTTTCTTCTTCTTCTGCTTCCTCTGTCTCTCGGCTGTGTGTCTGTTGTAGTGAATAGTGTGTGTGGATGAGTGTGTGTGTGATGTAAATGGAAATCAGTGGACAAACACGTGGTGAAGGAAAATAGCCAAATGTGTCTTGGGTGAGGACAAGTGTGACACCTGTTCGTGACACTGCTAGGACACTCACCTGGGTTTTCGGGTGTTTCGACGCCCGATTTCGCGTTCGAATCGTGTTATCCATGCACCACCGCGTCGTTTGTAACCCAATATATATTCCATATTCGTTACGTGACAAATTTTTATTTAATTTGTGTGTTTTCGTTTTCCCGACCTAATAGTCGGTCCCGTCGACTACCCGATACCCGTATCGACACGTATATCGAGGTGAATACCGTTCACACCCTCACACGTATTAATTTGCAACATGCACACATGCGATGTATTTAAATAAATTACACCACAAATAAGCAACCAACACACTACAAACATCCATAGCCAAGTCCTCGTGTGTCCTAGCCTAACGCGGCGTCCACGTCTGTAAATTTGATAACAATTACTAAAATGGGTCGTTACAACATGACCATCAATCAAGATTCACACTAGTCTTCATTCATTATAGTTCACAGTATAATGATCAAATGGGGACATTTAGAATATTTCGACAAATACCTATGGATTTTACTATAAGGTAAACATGCAATCACTTATAATAAAACAGTAAATGAAAACCTCAATTTTATTAACTAAAATTATATGATAAACAATGTTAGTAGATTGACCTAGGGCACACGGCCCAACACAAAAGACGTAGGCTAATTTACAATAAGCCACATCGATGCTCTAAATCCACACAACCTAATATTCAAATCCAACAACCTCATATCCACAATTCATGCAATTTCATCGAGAATTTGCAAAACTTTCAAAGCATAACTAAAGAAAATGTAAATTTACCTCACTGACGTTCTACTTTCCGATGTAGAGTGCTTCTCCAAGCTTCCATCAATCAAAACCCTCTCACTTTACTTACAAATTAAAACCTTAGTAATCAATTGAGTCTCTTCTCCAAATCAATGCCCTAGCTCTTCTCTTTATGCAAATCCATGATGCACTCTCTCTTTTCACTCTAGATCACTAGGAACACTCTTTTCACTCTTAAAATTGCTCAATCTTATGTTCTAAAGGTATGTATGCTTAGTTGGTGGTGTATGGAATTGGTTTCAAGTATGAAAACATGGGTTGAAAGGGGTTTACTACCACTATCTTATCGCCAACATCGCCCTTTATATGTTCCACCATGGTGTCGAGAATGTTGTAAGCTTTTTTGGTCACAGCTTAGTGCTCTATTGGCGACATCCATTTGCACTCATGGCACTGTGTGTTTACACTCATGGCATAATGTGTTTACACACATGGCGTTAACTAGTCTGTCTTAATAATTTTGCAAAGTTTTTATTAACTCCCTATTAGCGTTCTCCCTACTTGATGTATTACTACACAAGGTGTCGTGACAACATGAAATACCATGTATAAATAAAAATTTCATAAATACTTACCTGTGATTTGTCCATGTAACTGACTTTTACCTCTTTAACTCCCTTACTCTTTTATGCCCTTTACCGAGTTTGTAATTGTTCAGAATTTATTAATAGTAAATTAGTCCCTAATCAGGGTTACCGACATGTGACATGGACCGAGAGCGGGTACACTATCCTATTACTCAACTTGAGGACTGAGAAATATATTACTTTTGAGTGATGGATGCCTAGTGTAATGTATGTGTGTACATTATACTGGATGTTTTATTTGTTTTAATGAAGATCCTTCTCGAAATATGTGCCAGCATAGGACCGAGGATATAAAGTGATATGTAAAGTCTTAAATTAATTAGTGTGATTTAAAATAGTTAATTTGATGTGGCTATAATTGTTTTGTATTAACGTGACCTAAGTTAAGAAAAATAAAACAATAGGCATTACTATACCTCGAGGTACATGTGAATAACATCGCAAGGCAAACAGAGTTAAAGTGTGTATTAGAAGAGATAAGTTAGTGGGTAAATTAGTGGATTATTGGATAAGTATAGCCATTAGATTTTTCTAGAGATAGGTGTACACATGACGATCAATGGTCTCAAATGCACCTCGCTATTATAGATAAGGATGAATGGCTTTTGCCATACAAATCACTTTCATTTCAATCAAAATGAGAGAAAGATATGGAGAGAGAGATCAGTAGGTGAGGATATTATGGCGATTGGGAGGTGGAGATCATTTATTATGAGGATCTATAACTAGATAAGTTATCCTACATCATCGTTTTGTTTTAAGTTGTCAAAAATTACAAGTTTTGGTTCAATTTCAAGTTTTTCAACAATTTTTGTAGACAAATGACTTCATTTTCAAAATCTAACTCCATATTTAGGTTCCTTACGAAATTCAAAAATTATTCATGTCATTTTTATGAACTAGTCTCTGTATTTTAGTCATACCTTACTAATTTTAAATAGAAATGGACTATTTCTAGTGGCATTTAAAAGCTAACTCAAAGGGGAACAACTTTTGCATATTGAGATATTTTGAAATTCGAATGGTTTCATGTTTAAAAATCCTCTCTAACTTTGATGATGAATCTAGAAATTCTGGGTTCACGGTTTTGCTAATGTCTTGTTGTTTTGAACATAACTCCCTTATTTCTTATCGGATTGAGTTCTTCTTTTACTATGCTGTTCTAATTTATTTTTTTAGGCTTGTGAGGATCAAAAACTGTTTTGAGTCAATGTTGTAAACTTTCATATCTCCTTCGATTCTTATTGAAATTGCACAAACTATATAGTTCTGGAAAGCTACGACATAGCTTTTTAAACATCCCTATATTATAATACATAATTTTAATGTTTTAGTAATTGAGATCAACTCACAAGTTGTTGTATCAAAATTGTCTTTATTTATTAAAGTGATTTCAACATAAACAAAGTATTAATGGTATGTTCGGTTGTCTTGATAGGGTCGGATTTGCAAACATCGGATTAGTTGGCTTTGAATTACAGGTAATCCATATTTGGGGACTTGTTAAGTTTGTCTGATAGGAGTTTAAGTGGAATAAACCAAATGACATTTTTACCTTTCCCCTTTCAAATTTCCTAACAACCAAATGTCTTCATCCCATACCCTACTTGTACCATCCCCCTCCGCCTCAGCCTCCACCGCTGAAACGACCCTCACCTAAACTAGGGTTGGGTCTCTTGGCCTAAACCATTACTCAAGTCCAAAACCCGAACCAGGCCCAAATAACAGTCTAGCACGCCTATTTCAACCTGCAGAATAACATACTAACCATATGGAATAATAAATGTGAAAGACAAAATCAAAACCATAATTTCATATATCATAAATTAAAAGTGACAAGAGTTCAACTGTTTAAGTAGCTTCAACCATCCCAAATAGCTTCTAATACTACCATAAAATTTCCAAATAATCCAAAATGAATAAGGAAGGTTTCATACTACCCAAATAACCTACTTTAAGTTACGACCCAAGTCTATTGTTCTAAAAATCAAATAAATAAATAAATAATAGGAACATGCAACTTCTCAAAAAGTAAGGAAAGACTTCAAGCGGGTGTCTTTCCCTTGTCACGACCAAAATCGGATGTGCACGCACCTGGAGAGTAAGTGGGGTGAGCTAAAATGGACAACAGAGTTCATTAAGTGGAAAACCTCGCTTAAACATTAAATATGCAAGTACTACATACTAATTATGCAAAATCAAACATAAAGTTGAAAACTAAATCTCATACATTAAGTAGAAAGCATATAGGTATTGATCAAATTCAAGTTTTAGCATGTCGATAAGATTTAAAACATGTAGGAACATAGGAGAATTGTTCATCTTCATAAACAAGGAAAGATTCATGCATTCATAACTATTAAAATGAGTTCCAAGAATCATTTAAAGTATAACGGAATTCAAATCATTCATGCAAGGGGTCCACAAGAGATATACCATAAAAGATAATAATAATTATAAGTCATTGGTTCATTCAATGCATGCTAAGTATTAGTAGGAATCTGTTGGCCGAATCCCTCACATTTGATTCAATGCAAACCATTATTGGACGCAATGGTCGTTACGCTCTCCAACTAGTAGCATCACAACAAAGTGAGTACATCCAAAGCCGCCACTGATACATGTCTCGCTATCGCCAAGTTACATAAGTAGGAACTTCAACTCATATACTTATATGACACATTTATGCATTCAATAAGACAAGTAAAAACCTTCGGTGGCGAATTCCACAAAACATCCCGAGCCATTAACTAGTAAAACCCTCAGTGGCACCACAAACATCCTAGGGCATTTAAATATGATAACTAGCTAATTAAGCCCTCAGTAGGAACTCCACAAACATCCTGGGGCAATAAATGACATAAATAGGGAAATAAATGCATTCACATTCCATAGATTTGGAGATTCAAACCAATACCTCGATGCAACCCTTAACCCAAGTCTTTCATTCAAAGCATGATACTTAATTATCTAATAGCAAGCCATACTTAATGCGTGAACGAAAACTCCCCACTTACCTCGAATCGCAGCGACGCCTATAACAACTCTTAATACGCTCGGGGCCTGATGTGAACCTTCGCGTGACACTATACAACCATAATACATCTCATCAATAAATGTTTTTATTTAAATTAATTAAATCTTTCATTTATTGATTTTTTGGATCCACTAGTATGGGTCATGGGAGGGGCTGCTAACCCCTAGTTTGATAGTTAGCAGGGAGGGGGAACCCCTTCTCTGACCACCGGTAGTGGTGGCCAGCCCTAACTGGTGGTGAGGGTCCAGCATTGTTCAACGTCGGCGCCCCACCCTACTGGCGGCGGCGGCAGTGAGGCCGTCGCCGATCCCTTCGGTTGCCGCTCGCCTTGTCGGCACCACAAATCTCTAATAACGTGATTTTTCCACTATTGTTTTATTGATTCAAGTTTGATCTTCATTTAAAATGATATTAAAAGGGTAAGGGAGATGTGTGTACCTTTGATTTGGGGTTCTCCTTAAGTTAGACTTCCAACATCTCAATCTCCCTTTCTCTCCCTTAGTTAAAATCTTAAACAAAAAGGGGGCTATGGTTTTCAATTTGATTTATATGGTAGGGTTAATTAGTGTAGGGTTTATGAGATTACTTAATTGCCCCTAGGGTAGGTCTTTTAGGTTTTTGGATCGTCATAACATCCCCAATTTTAAAGAACGTCCATCCTCGAAAGTAAAATAAATTCATACCTTAGGGCTCGAAAAGAAATGGAAAGTTCTCCATCATATATTCCTCCTCCTCCTAGGTCAACTCTTGTTCTCCATGGAGTTGCCACCGAACTTGCACTAATGGAATTTCTTAGTTCTGAAGCTTATGCACTTTCCTATCCACGATCTGAATCAACAGCACTTCGTAGGACGCGTCCTCTCTCAAATCAACTTGCCCTTAATCGATCATCGATGCATGTCTGTTATGTGTCTTCCTCAATATAGAAACATGGAAGGCATTATGAACTTCATCTAGCGGTGGTGGTAACTTGATGTGATATGCTACAGGGCCTATTCGTTTCTTGATCTCGAATGGCGCGATGTATCTGGGAGATAACTTTCCCTTCAATCCGAATTGGTAATGCTCTTTCATTGGTGACGCTTTCGATAGTACAAATTTCCTTCCTTAAACACAACCTCTCGATGGACCTTGTCGGCTTACTTTTTTTGGCGTCTCTAGGTGGTCTCTAATCAATGCCTAATCGATTTCATTAGCTCGGTTTGGTTATGCACAAGTTCTGAGCAGATCAACACGGCTTCTCCAACCTCGGGCTTCAAAAGGTGTCATGACATTACTTACTTAAAAATTGTTATTGCATGCAAAATCGCACAACAAAATATACTTTTCCCAACTCCCAAAGAAATCCAACACACAAGCTCGGAGCATATCCTCAAGTATTTGTATGAATATCTCAATCTGCCCATTTGTCTGTGGGTGAAAGGTCGTACCGAGATTGAGTTGAGTCCCCATTTGGTGCTGAAACCTACTCCAAGACTAAGAGGCAAATCTTGAATCATGATCCGATATAATAGACACCGGGACTCCATGTAATCTGACGATCTCATCTACCTATATGGCTCCCGACCCATATGTCGAATACTCTATGGAAATAGGGACGAAGGAAGCTGACTTAGTGAAACGTTCTACAACAATCCAAACCGCATCATGCCTTTTCTGAGTTGTTAGTAGCCCCAAAACAAAGTCCATGGCTAAGTGTTCCCACTTCCACTGAGGAATAGGTAACAATTACAATAATCCCCCCAGCTTTCAGTGGCCTACTTTCACTTGCTGACAAATCTCGCAATTTTGGATATAAGTAGAGATATCCACCTTCATCCCCAGCCACCAATACATCATCTGCATGTCCTGATACATCTTGTTACCCCCAAGATGAACGGTGAAGTGAGATATGTTCACCTCCCGAAGTAAGTCATCTCTCAACTATCTATGAGATAGTATCCACAATCTGTCTCAAAATCTCAAAGCTCCATCAACTGATAGTCTCCAATCTACATCATCAGTGCTATCCGCAAGTGACCTGTAGTTCTCATACTTTTAATCGACTCTTTAACAGTCAACCTTTTTAAACACAGCTACTGGCTCAACTCTCATATGAACTCATGCCTGACCCTTTGAGACATTTAAGCCAATAATTGAGCCATTTATGGGTACTTCCTATACATTCATTACGGTCTCGGACTCTGTCTCTAGTCGTATACGGCTCAAAGCATCTGCAACTATGTTAGCCTTCCCTAGGTGGTAACTCAAGCGTGAAATCATAGTCTTTCAAAAGTTCCAACCATCTCATTTGTCGCATGTTCAACTCACTCTAAGGTAATAGGTACTTCAGACTTTTGTGATCCAAGTAGATAGTAAATTTCTCCCCATAAAAGTAATATCTCCATAACTTCAGGGCAAACACCAATTCGCTAACTCTAAGTCATGTATTGGATATTTTCTCATGTACTTTCAGCTATCTTTTTGCATAAGCGATTGCCTTATTGTCTTGCATTAACACTCCTCCCAAACTAGTCCCAGATGTTGTCGATGTACACTGACAACTCTCTGTCTACCTCTCGTAAAATCAAGATCTGTGCGGTAGTCAGACAGTTCTTCAAAAACTGAAAAGCCTCCTCATATAGATCATCCTACACATAAGCAACGTCTGTCTTGGTTAAGTTGGTGAGTGGTGAAGCGCTCGATGAGAAACCCTGCAAAACCGTCAATAATAGCCTATTAATCCTAGAAAACTCCGTCTCTCGAAAGCATTAGTGGTTTGTGGCCACCTAAGGATCGCTTTGATCATCGTAGGATCAATTGATATTCCATCTGAATTCACCACGTGTCCCAAAAACTTCACCTCTGAAACCCAAAACTCATATTTGCTCAACTTAGCATAAAGTTTGTGTTCCCTTAAAGTATACAACATTTTCCTGATATGTTTCTTGATCAGACTCAGACTTAGAGTATATCATGATATCATCTATAAACACAATCACAAACTGGTCAAGGAATGGCTTGAAAACTCGATGCATCATCCATAAAAATCGCCAGTGGATTGGAAAGCCTAAACGACATCACAGAGAACTGAAAGTGTCCATAACAAGTACTAAAGGTTGTTTTTGCTATATATTCCTCCCGTACGCACAATTGATGCATGATCTCATATCTATCTTAGAAAAGAACTTTGCTCCTCTCAACTGGTCGAAAAAGTCATCGATTGTCACGACCCAAATAAATAATGCACATTTAATTCATTAATCAGGACAAAATGACCCGTGACGTGGGACCCGTAGCAAGATACGTGTCATTACTGAGGCACGATGGTTGAGGTATATGTTATATTTGTTGTGTTGTTTGCCTAGTGTAATGTATATGTGTAGACTACTAAGTCATTTATGGGTATGTAGATACCGAGACGAGTAGGGATGTGCCTCGGGTTACATGCCGACATGGGTCAAGGTAGCAACTCGTGGGGTAAGTGTAACTAGTTCAATTATAGTGCATAAAATGAACAAAAAAAAATCAAAAATGATATAAGTTAGTGGCTATAATGTGGCCACATCTATCTATTTATTAATGGGCCTAAGTTAAGGACTTCGAATATATACATCACTAGATAGATATATATATATAGATTCACCCACACACATCTCGAGAAAGTGTGTCAAGTATTAGTGTCACTTGAAAGTGACATAAGGGACAAAAGGTGTGAGCAAGACTACGTGATATGCCTCAAGATACGTGGTTTGTTGTTGGTGTAGTGGCCATGGAGGATCGACCTCCATGGCCGAGAGAGGTGTGGGGGAGATGGCATGGGTGTCTCCCCTACCATCAAAACTAGTCGGGGTCGGGACCAACCACAACGCCTTAAGAGAAAGAAAATCAAAATAGAGCATCTCCTCTATTTCGATAGAAAGGAAGAAAATGGGTGGGTAGCTGGGTCGGGCTACCCCATGTGAGTCGGGTCGGGTCGGGCCGAGCCGACCTCGACCCAAGGGGAGCGGGTCATATCGACCCGGGTCTGCTTGGACCAAGTCGGTCGACTCGGGTCCTGCTAGATCGGGTGGTTTATTTCGGACCCACCCCAATGAAAAAAATAAAAATATATTTAATTATTTAATTAAATTAAATTGATTCTTAATAAAAGAAATTCCAGAAAATAGATAAAATGCTGGAAAATTCAAGAAAAATGGGAAAAATATATTTGTGACCCAAATCAATAGAAACTAGATATTTCTATAAAAAGTGAAGAATTAGGAAGTCGGTTGAAACATTATACCGGGGTTTTTACCTCGAAAAATGCAAAATTGGCAAATTGGCTTGAATTTAATTTCGACCGATTTTGACAGATTTAGGAATTTTAAAGACTTAATCATTGAGTTTAAATTGATAAATTGTCAAATGTTAGGACCCTAAAGGAGATATTACGGGGTATTGGATGCGTACATTAACGAGACGAAAAGTCGGATAGTATAGGCATTGTTGTTGTATGTAAGTAAACTGATTGAGACATTTATTTACATTTCATTCCATTTATTTATTTATTCTCGGTTATTAGAACTGAATTGCCTTTGAAATCCATATGCTATGACTTATTCAGTTCTCATTTTATGATGTTGTTCATAGCATACTCTGTTGTGTATATCATTGATTCTAATTCCTATACTTTGTCATTTTGATTGTTGTGTTTGGAAATCAGTGATATATCATGCTATTAGATTAGTTTGTTTATTTTGACTCCAATCCTTTATGCATTAATATGCAGTACCATCCCTTGGAGTCTATTATCGAGTCATTATTGAAAGTGAAAGTGGTTCTTGTGGTTAGGGTCATTTGATGATAGAAATTTAGCTTTCATACGGGGTCACTAGACTTTTTCAAAATGTTAGGGAATTTCTCCACTACCTTACATGACACATGGGTAAAGTGCCTTAAACGGGGTAACCAGACCTCGGGGTTTGTTGGCGTAAGAATAACTTGGGTGAACATGACGAGTTTTAAAACTCGGGTATGTTAGCAAGTATACATTCCGGTGACAATTAACTCACTTGGAATAGAAAAGGCATAATCGTAAATATGACCTTTTGATATCATGATACAGAGCTCAATTTCTAATGAAATCTTATAGAGCAGAGCTTAAATTGTAGTGGAAAGGCTGATATGATGAAGATCACGTCCGACCGACCCTAATCCATTACTACTTAGCCTTGAGTCAGTTTCATATTTGGTTAACTCTAGTATCTCTTTGCATGATGTTTCTTTCAGCATAGTTGCTATTTAAATTATGTCATTAGATACTTGTTGCCTGTTTGGGAATGTGGATCAATGTCTCTCATTACTACTTAAATAATTTCACGTACGCATCGTCTAGTTTGTGGCGGTGGGTGCAGATTAGCCGAGTAGCAGACCAGGCAAACAGAAGCTTGGTGACTACCTCTGAGCCAGTGAAAGACTGCTACGAAAAATGTTTGTACATTTTGCATTCTTTTGTATTACATTTTATATATACGTGATATTTTTATGTTTGGGTTGAGTTATAGGAACTATGACTAGACACATGTTGTATATATCACCATGTTTATTTATATAGGCATGTGATCTCTATTTCCTAGTTTTTCCACAATAGGTTAGTCCTTATGTCCACCTGTAACTTAATAAGACTTCCGCTAAATAATTTGTTAGATAGAAAATTTAAATTAACTCTTATTTATAGCAACCATAGGTTAGTCAATAGAACTAACTAGTTAACTGTAGGTGTTATCATAATTGGTAGGTGTTTAGGTGTTTAAATTAGGCTGACTAGTTCCTTGTTAGGTCTTATAGGGGATATTAAGGCTTAATTAAGGGATTAAGCCGGGCGGTGCCCTTATTTGGAGAAGGGATCATCACCGTTGGTATCAAAGCTAGGTTTAGAAAATTATATGCCTTAAGGCACAACAGGATGCCAATACAGTTGGTATCAGAGCCATGGTTTTGAGAATTCATGGCTTACCATCGAAGCTTGATAAACTTAAGATTATTGAAACTGGAGATTCTTTAATATGATACCTAAACTAAAATATGTAGTGAACTACCTACCTTCTTCAGCTAGAAACAAGTAAAAGATTTAAAAACTATAGAAGCTAGAACACATTAGTCAGACGTGGAAAACCAGATGATCCTCGCCTAGAATTAGTTGGGAAGTAAGTGAAAGTGAGCTAGGGATTTGATATATATATATATATATATATATATATATATTGATATACATGTTAATTTTGTTATGTGTATATATGCATTATCCACGTAGTAGCTGATTCGCGTTCGTTATCCATTTACAGTCAGAGATGGCAGATTCACGCGATAGCGGTGATGTCGGTGTGAGTGGCAGCCAGCCTTCGATACCCTCAGCAAAGGATTTCCAAAGGCTTTCAGATGTAGCTGCTAAGGGTTAGTAGTTGGCAGATTTCATCACATTGATGACTTCCCGATTTGCTCCATCAGCACAGCCAGCTCAGACATCAGGTCCTATGCGACTACTACTTCTACAGTACCGACCATAATGTCAGTCGTACCTGCGACACCACTGATAGCAGCTCCAGCAGTAGAGACAGTGTCTACACCATTCTCCATACCCCCATCAGCTAGTTTGACAGCGGTTATTCAGCTGGTGAAAGCTTTCATCAGACTGAAATCGGTATACTTCGATGGTTAGAGAGATTTTAAGAAGATCGAGAAGTGGGTCCTGTCGCAAGAGAAGTTACATAGTGTCTTGCAGATTGATGATAGACTCAGAGCAAAAAATTTGTTGTACACCTTACAGCGAGACGCCAATGTGTGGTGGCGTGCGACGATAACTGCTGAGGGAGAGTTTGAGTTTTGGGATGCCTTCAAGACTAAGTTCTATCAGCAGTACTTCCCACCTGCGGTGATGAAGAGGTTGAGGAAGAAATTCATGAATCTGAGATAGGGAGCCGACGAGTTAGTAATGAGCTATCAAGACAAATACAGCTATCTGAGGTAGTTTGCTGAAGATCTCGTGAAGGAGGATGCAAATAATGTGTATCATTTCGGTGATGGATTGAGGTCGGATATTGGTTTTTATGTGGTCAGTTTAGTGCCTGGACACTTGAGAGATATTCAAGCGTGCACTTGCTCATGAGACGTATTACTTGGGTAGAGTGGCTGACATGACACCCTTAGTACCCACGAGGACACTTGATCAAATGGAATATTTATGCCACCATATTGCATGGCTCCACGAGAATTGGAGGAATTGAGGAAAAAGTTGCAAGAATTGAGCGAGAAGGGATTCATCACACCTTCAATATCACCATGGAGAGCACCAGTCTTGTTTGTGAAGAAAAAGGACAGTACTTTGAGACTGTGTATTGATTACAAACAATTGAACGAGGTCACAGTCAATAACAAATATCCATTACCGCGTATTGATGATTTATTTGATCGGCTGATAGGAGCGCAATTTTCTCCAAAATAGATCTACGATCAGGGTATCATCAGCTAAGGATCAGGGAGGATGATAGATACGTAACAGCTTTAGTATGACGTATGGACACTATCAGTTTACAGTCATGCCGTTCGGTTTGACTAATTGTCTTACTATATTTATGGATTTGATGCACCGAGTGATGAAACCATTTTTTGACCGCTTTGTGATCGTGTTTATTGATGATATATTAGTGTACTCGAAGACGCTAGAAAGTCACAGGCAACACCTCAGGGAGACGTTTCAGACTTTGACGGAACACATACTATATGCCAAATTAAGTAAGTATGAATTTTGGTTATCTAAGGTCAACTTTTAAGGTCATGTTGTTAGAACAGCAGGTATTGTTGTAGATCCAGCGAAGATTCAGGTGATTTTGGATTGGTCAGCGCCGACGTTAGTGACAAAAATTAGGAGCTTTCTAAGGTTAGCAGGTTATTACCGAAGGTTCGCGAAGTATTTTTCGAAGATCGCTTCACCAATGACCAAGTTGACCCAGAAATACATTAAGCTATAGTTGTTTAAGGAATGTGAAGAGGCATTTGCTTAATCGAAGAAATTGTTGACTACTACACCATTGCTGATATTGCTAAAGGCTGGAAAGGGTTTCATAGTGTACACGGATACTTTGCATATGGGTGTAGGTTATGTATTGATGCAAGAGAAAGGCACAGTGGCATATGCCTCAAGACAACTGAAAATACATGAGAAGAATTATCCAACTCATGATTTAGAGTTAGTGGCAGTAGTGTTCGCTCTGAAAATATGGAGATATTATGTGTATGGAGTGAAGTTCACGCTCTATACTGACCACAAGAGTTTGAAATATCTCTTCACACAGAAAGAGCTGAATATGAGACAGCACGGATGGTTAAAATTTTTGAAAGACTATGACATTTCTTTGGAATATAATCCAGGAAAAGCCTATGTTGTTGCTAAAGCGCAGAGTAGGATTCCGGTTGGAGATGCCACGACTTTTAGTTTTCATATGACGCACGAGTACGGCTTACTCGATGCGGCGGCGATGATGAGTCGGTCAAATATTTCTAATGCTCATGTGAGACTTCTGACTTCAGACGCTACCCATTTCATACCAGTTGCAGCTCATTACACATTTGACCAGCTGAGTGTATTGTTTAAGAAGAGATTATCAGGCTGTATGGGGTACCTTTAACGATTATGTCAGATAGAGATGTTATGTATACGTCTAGGATGTGGCAGAGTATGCAGGAGCAGTATGGTATGCGCTTATAGTTTAACACAGCCTTTCACCTTAAGACTAATGGGCAAACTAAGAGGTTGATTCAAAATCTCGAAGATATGCTCAAGGCGTGTGTACTTGAGTTTGGCGGATGTGGGAAGAGTATTTACCGTTATGTGAATTTGCATACAACAACAGTTATCAGGCAAGCATTGAAATGGTGCCATTTGAGGCGTTATATGGCAGACCGTGTCGCTCACCATCTTGTTGGGCTGAGCCAAAAGGCCGAGATTTGTTAGGGCCTAAAATTAATGTTGATCACACATAAAATTTAAGACTGATTCGCCAGAAGCTTGAAGGAGCCCATGAGAGGCGAAAGAAGTATGAAGACATGTATCATAATGATCTCACGTTCGATAAGGGAGCTTTAGTGTATCTAAAGGTTTCTCCTCGTAAGGGTCACCAGCTATTTGGTTTGAAAGGCAAATTAGCACCGAGATTCATCGGGCCTTTCAAGATCAAGAAACGGGTTGGAAAGGTTGCATATGAGTTAGAGTCACCTCCACAGATGTTGGGAATTCATCCAGTGTTTCATATTTTGATGTTGCGACTAGCTCAGTCAAAGGTAGGTGAGAGACCGACAGTGGATTTAAGTCAAATTGAGTCAAATTGATTTGAGTGAAGATATCTCATATTAAGAGCAACCAGTTCAGATCCTTGACCTTAAGTTACAACAGTTAAGAAGCAAGTCTATCCCAAAAGTAATAGTCAAGTGGCAGTTTCATGAAGATTCGAAACTCGCTTGGGAATAGGAAGACTATATGTGAGATAGATTTTTGTACCTCTTCGAGTCAAGTATATTTTAATATTTGTTTAGTTTAAGTTCGAGGACGAACTTCCTATTAGTTGGGAAGTACTGTCACGGCCCAAATAAATAATACACATTTAATTCATTAATCAGGACAAAACGACCCGTGATGTAGGACCCGCGGCGAGATACGTGTCATTGCCGAGGCACGGTGGCCGAGGTATATGTTATATTTGTTGTGTTGTTTGCATAGTGTAATGTATATGTGTAGACTACTAAGTCATTTACGAGTATGCAGATACCGAGACGAGCGTGAACGCGCCTCGGGTTGCGTATCGACGTGGGCTATGGTAGTAGCTCGTGGGGTAAGTGTAACTAGTTCAATTATAGTGCATAAAATGAACAAAAAATTAAAAATAATATAAGTTAGTGGCTATAATGTGGCCACATCTAACTAGTTCAATTATAGGCTATAATGTGGGCTATGGTATCTCAAACTACACACGTATCTCAAACATCACTAGATGTATATCTAGATTCACCCATACACATGTCGAGAAAGAGTGTCAAATCTTGGTGTCACTTGGAAGTGACACAAGGGACAAGTGGTGTTAGCAAGACCAAATGATATTCCTCGAGATACGTGTGTAGTTTGAGATGGATGGCTCACACGCAAGCCACCTAAATCATAGATATATATATTGGTCAAATGAAACAAAAGTCTAAACTTATCCCATTTTTTATCTTCAAAGTCGGTGGTGTGGAGAAGAAAAAAAATGCAGTGAAGAGAGGAGAAAGAAGAATGAGAAAGAAAGAGAGACTGGGAGAGAGAGAGAGAGAGAGAGAGAGAGAGAGAGAGACTGACAGCTCGACGAAAAGAATGCAAGGTGAGTTGAGTGGTGTCGTTGTTTGTGCTATCGTTGTTGTTGTAAGGTTTTTGTTGGTATAGTGGCCATAGAGGAATGGCCTCCATGGCCGAGAGAGGTGTGAGGGAGATGGCAGGGGTGTATCCCCTGCCATCAAAACCAATTGGGGTTAGTGTTGGGAACCAACCCCAAATCCTCAAGAGAAAAAAAAATCGAAACAGAGCGAGAAGGAAGAAGATGGGGGGGGGGGTAGCCGGGTCGAGCTACCCCATGTGAGTCGGGTCAGGCCAACCCAAGCCCATGTGGGCCGTGCCAGGCCGACCCTGACCCGAAGGGAGCGGGTCAGACCAACTCGAGTGCGATTGGATCGGGTTAGGTCGACCTGGGTCCGACTGGACCGGGTCAGGTTAACTCGGACCCACCCCGATAAAAAATTAATAAAAATATTATTAATCATTTAATTAAATTAAACAAATTTATAATAAAAGAAATTCCCGAAAATAGATAAAATACTAAAAAATTCAGGAAAATTCTAGAAAAATAGGGAAAAATATATTTATGACCGAAATCAATAGAAATTAGATATTTTTATAAACAGTGAAGAATTCGGAAGTCGGTCGAGACGTTATACCTTGGTTTTTACTTCAAAAAAGGAGAAATCTGCAAATTGGTCCCTAAGTAAATTTCGACCAATTTAGGAGTTTTGAAGACTTAATCATTGAATCTAAATTGATAAATCGTCAAATGTTAGGACCTTAGAGGAGATATTACGGGGTATTGGGTGTGTACATCAACGCGACAAAAAGCCGGATAGCTTAGGAATTGTTGTTGTATGTAAGTAAACGAATCGAGACATTTATTTACATTTCATTCCATTTATTTATTTATTCTCAGTTATTCGAACTGAATTGCCTTTGAAATCTGTATGCTATGACTTGTTTAGTTCTCATTTTATGATGTTATTCATAGCATACTCTGTTGTGTATATCATTGATTCCAATTCCTATACTTAGTCATTTTGATTGTTGTGTTTGGAAATCAGTGATATAGCATGCTATTAGATTAGTTTGTTTATTTTGACTCTAATCCTTTGTGCATTAATATGCAGTTCCATCCCTTGGAGTCTATTACCGAGTCATTATTGAAAGTGAAAGTGGTTCTTGTGGTTAGGGTCATTTGATGATAGAAATTTAGCTTTCATACGGGGTCACTAGACTTTTCTGTGATGTTAGGGAATTTCTCCACTACCTTGCATGATGCACGGCGTAACGTGCCTCGAACGGGGTAATCAAACCTCGGAGTCTGTTGGCGCGAGAATAACTTAGGTGAACATGACGAGTTTTAAAACTCGAGTATGTTAGCAAGTATACATTCCGTTGACGATTAATTCACTTGGAATATAAAAGGCGTAATCATAAGTACGACCTTATTATATTATGATATAGAGCTCAATTTGTAATGAAATGTTATAGAGCAGAGCTCAAGTTGTAGTGGAAAGGTTGATGTGATGAAGATCACGGCCGACCGACCCTAATCCATTACTACTTAGCCTTAAGTCAGTTTCATATTTAGTTAATTCAAGTATCTCTTGCACGATGTTTCTTTCTGCATAGTTGCCATTTAAATTATGCCATTTCATATTTTTTGCCTGTTTGGGAATGTGGATCAATGTCTCTCAATATTTCTTAAATAATTTCATTCACCATCTAGTTTGTTACGGAGGGTGCATATCAGTCGAGTAGCAGACTAGGCAAAGAAAAGATTGGTGACTACCTATGAGCCAGTGAAGGAATACTACGGCATCGTTTTTTACGTTTTGCATTCTTTTGTATTACATTTTATATATACATGATATTTTTATGTTTGGGTTGAGTGATAGGAACATCTAACTAGACACATGTTGTATATATTACCACGCTTGTTTATATAGGCATGTGATCTCTATTTCCTGATTTTTCCACAATAGGTTAGGCCTTATGTCCACCAGTAACTTAATAAGACTTCCGCTGAATAACTTGGTAGATAGAAAATCTAAATTAACTCTAATTTATAGACAACCATCGGTTAGTCAATAGAACTAACTAGTTAACTATAGGTGATATCATCATTGGTAAGTGTTTAGGTGTTTAAATAAGGCTGACTAGTTCCTTGTTATGTCCTATAGGGGAGAGTAAGGCTTAATTAATGGATTAGGCCGGGCGGAGCCATTATTTGGAGAATGGATCTTCACATCGATCCTCGGAAGTGGATAATTGTTCTAAATAGTCACCCTATTCAATTGTTGATAATCAATACACATCCTTAAACTTTTGTCGTTCTTCTTAAGAAACAACACCGACGTTCCCCATGGGGATACACTTAGAGTAATAAAGCCTTTTTAGTCAACTCCTCTAACTGTGTCTTCAACTCTTTCAACTAGGTAGCCGCCATATAGTAAGGTATTTTGGAAACTGGTCTCGTATCGGGTATAAGGTCAATCTTGAAATCATTCTCCCGATGAGGGGAAATTCTCAAATGGTCTGAAAGAAAAACATTCAGAAAGACCCTAACCACTAGAATCTTCTCAATTAGAACTTCTTGTCCTTCCTCTCCCATAGAAGTCAAGCTCGCAATGGTCTTTATTTCAGCTAAACTTGCAACTCTACAACAGGTTGTAACACCAGCCAATGTATAACCTCTGAACTTTAATGGTGAAATGCCTAGAGTCTTAAAAGTCACTATCTTATGGAAATAATCTATTTTGGCATGATACGTTTACGTCCCTAACCGGTCCATACCCAATAGTGCATACTCCAGGCACTCTAAGACTCATAAGTCAAATGGCATCGTGTGATCCCCAATTTTGATTGTGTACACATCACATATCATATTTGGATTAACCCGTTCAGTAAAAACTATGCTCACAATCAAGTAAGTGTGTGCTCTAACTGGTGTCAAATATGATTGAAATAATGGAACCAGCATTAAATAATGTATGCATGTCTTGAACTTTAATTGAAATCATACTTACGACTGTTGTCGCGTGGCATCTTGATCCTACTCAGCTATGATGTGGACTCTATCTAGAGCAACTGGAGCAGCACTCCCCTGAGATAGCGTTGGGTTAGGGCACTGGCACTTGTAATGCCCAGCAGTCCCACACCCATAGCATATGATATGCGGCTTCTGGTAAGTCGATAGTGGCTACACTATACTAGTTGATGCACTCGACCTCAGCCTTGTTAGCCCTCTGCCCCTCCTCTATTATGATTATAGTGGTGGACACGATAGCCTGAATGTCACACTCTGAGAAGCCAAAGGTACGGGGGCACGTGAATGCGTGGTAGTCCCCATCGAAGTGTGTGGAACTCTCGAAGTTCTACCAGATGATGCATGGTTACTCGTTGATCCCCTAAATCTTTGCTTCTTAAAGCCTCCTCTCTGACTTTTGTGATAACTGCCAAAATTGCACTTACGCCGACTATATCAATCGGATCCCGCTTGAAACTGTATATCATTCTCATAACGAGGTGTTGATTCACACTTAATTGCCTATAGTAAGCCTGCTTGTAAGTCTCTAACCCTGATGCTACCACTATAGCACGTGTTTCTTTCCTTAATCCTTAGATATATCATCTCTGCGAGTCGTCTCGGATGGAACGTGCTCATACGCGAATTTTGCTAGCTCGTTGAACCTAGACGAATATTCGACCACGGTCATGTTGCCTTGTACCAAGGCAAGGAACTCCATGATTTTATCTGCCTTGATGGTCTTTGGGAACCACTCATCATTGAACAAATGCTTGAACTGCGACCAACTCATATTTGGTCCCTGAGTTCTTGAGATAGACAACCACCATTTTTGCCTTTTGTGTTTCAGCAAGAAAGCCACCAATGGTACCATGGTCCTCTCGTCAATGCCTAGAGTTATCTTCCCTATTTTCCATATTCAATATCCAAGATTTCACCTCAATAGGGTCAGGGTCCCCGTAGAATGGTGGTACATCGTACTTCATAAACGTTTTATGGATCCTACCTCTCCTGCATGCCTCGTTCTCTCCACTGGCTATGGGTATTGCCACTCCGATTATAGCCGTGACAAAATCAGCGCCTTCCTCTGTGGGGTCGTGCTCATGTATCGATGCTAACAGAGGATCTGGACCTGGCCCCACTGGTACATATCTAACTACTCCATCATTCCTCTAATTTTGTAGTAGTGCTTAGATCTGTGCCATGTTCCTTTCCTATGCGGTGGTCAAGTCATGTATGACCTTCTAATGTGCCTCGGTCATAGCAGATATGTGTCGTTCCATCTGATTGCGCCATTGCATTTCTTCTCTTTCTTGAGTTTCCCTCGAGTTGTAGGATGTCCGAAAAAAAATATTAGTCCCACTAGTTAAAAGAGTAGGCAAGAATATGTAAACGCTATATATATTATATTACAAAGCAAATAACATTATATTAATATTTTATTTCATGTTTTCAATCCCTCCCCATCCTAGGATTAGTCTTTTGTGCACTTTAAGTCGACTCGAACCAATGTCCCATTCCATTGAGTTGTTCGACTTAAACTCGACCTTTAAACTTGAAGGCTATAAATACTTAGGTTTCATTAACCTAATTATTTTCCCCAGTTTCTAATACTTATGCTCTAATACCAGCTGAAATGACCCTCACCTATCTAAAGTCGAGTTGTTTAGCCCAAACCATTACTCAAGTCCGATACCTAAACCAGACCTAAATAATAGTCTAGCATGCCTATCTAAACCTGTTGAATAACATACTAAACGTGTGGAATAATAAATGTAGAAGTAAAAACTAAAACTAAAATTACATATATCATAAAATCAACGTAATAAGAGTTCAGTTGTCTAAGCAGGTTCAATCATCCCAAATAGTTTCTAATACAATCATAAAGCTTCCAAATAATCCAAAATGAATAAAGAGGGTTTTCATAATACCCTAATAACCTACTTTAAGTTACAACCCAAGTTTACTATTCTCAAAATCAAATAAATAAATAATAGGAACGTGCAATCTCTCACAAATGAAGGAAAGACTTCAAGTAGGTGTCTTTCCCTTATCATGAGCTAAAGCGGATGTGGACACACTTGGAGAGTAAGTGGGGTGAGCTAAAATGGACAAGTAGCTCAATAAGAGAAAAACCTCGCTCAAACATTAAATACGCAAGTACTACCTACTAATTATGCAAAATCTAACATGAAGTTGAAAACTAAATCTCAGACATTAAGTAGAAAGCACATAGGTATTGATTAAATTCAAACTTAAGCATGTAGGAACATGGGATCATTGTTCATCTTCGTAAACAAGGAAAGAATTGTGCATTTATAACTTCTACAACGAGTTCCAAGAATCATTTAAAGCATAACGTAATTCAAAACATTCATGCAAGGGGTCTACAAGAGATATACCATAAAAGACAATAATAATTATAAGTCATTGGTTCATTTAATGCATGCTAGGTATTGGTAGGAATCCATCGACCGAATCCCTCACATTTAATTTAATGCAAATCATTATTGGACGCAAAGGTCCTTACGTCCTCTAACTAGTGGAATCACAACAAAGTGAGTTCATCTAAAGCCACCACCGATATATATCCCGCTATCACCAAGTTACACAGGTAGGAACTCCAAAGTGACACATTTATGCATTCAATTAGACAAGTAAAAACCCTTAGTGGCACATCCCACAAAACATCCAGGGAATTAACTAGTAAAGCCCTCTGTGGCACCACAAACATCCTGGGGCATTTAAATATGATAACTAGCTAATTAAGCCCTCAGTGGGAACTCCACAAATATCTTGGGGCAATAAATAACATAAATGGGGAAACAAATGCATTCACAATCCATAAATTTGGAGATTCAAACCAATACCCCCGATGCAACGCTTAACCCAAGTCTTTCATTCAAAGCATGATACTTATTTATCTAATAGCAAGCCATATTTAATGAGTGAGCGAAGGTCCCTACTTACCTCGACTCGGAGCAATGCCTATAACAACTCCTAGTACGCTCAAAGCCCAATGCGAACCTTCGCGCGACACTATACAAACATAATATATCTCATCAATAAATGATTTTATTTAAATTAGTTAAATCTTTCATTTATTGGTCTCCAGGACCCACTGGTGTGGAACTGCGAGTCCCCCGTCGCCTGATACGAGGTCGAGGGGTGGGACCCAGTCGGTCTCCTCTGGAGACGTGATAGTGTCTCGGTTGACAGCAAATATTTGCTTTTATTTTATTATATATATTATTTTGTTTAATCATAATATATTATTGTATTTTATATGTTTTTATTTATTTTTTATATATTATTTTATTATGTTGACCGGTCAATAGTTGACTGGTCAACGATAATAGCTGGTCAACTTTGTTGATGGCCCATAGTTTGCAAACCATGGTCAACACCCCTTCCCTGACCATAGGTGGTGGGGGCTAGTGTCGATCGGCACTGGCGCTACAGCCTGGTGGCACCCGTTGCCGATCGCTTCGGTCGTCGCTCGCCTCATCGACACCACAAGTCTATAATAACGTTGTTTTTCCACCATTGTTTTGTCAATTCAAGTTTGATCTTCATTTAAAACGATATTAAAAGGGTGAGGGAGATGTGTGTACCTTCGATTTGAGGTTCTCCTTAAGTTAGACTTCCAACACCTCAATCTCCCTTTCTTTCATGTAGTCAAAATTTTAAACAAAAAATGGGCTAGGTTTTTTAATTTTATTTATATGGTGGGGTTAATTAGTGTAGGGTTTATGAAATTACTTAATTACCCTTAGATTAGGTCTTTTGGGTTTTTTGGTCGTCACAACCACCATCCCTCTCTCCTCTTCTTTCACTGCCGCTATAATCTCTTTCTAGCGAAAAATCATTATTCTCGTTGTTTTTGCCCCTTACTATGGAGCAGGTGCTGGTGGTCTGCAGTGCATCGACGAGCCGTTGGGGCTTACTAGAGGCGACAGTAGCCTCGATAATGAGGCGATGGATATCCTTGGCCGAAACGGCTTTGAGCTAGTGGTTGTGGTGGAGGATGGAATTTGGGTCCTTGAAATGGTTGTGGTGGAGCACCATCTCTTGTTGGATATGATATTAATGATGATCATGGTGGGTCTATGAAGTAGTAGTGGTGGAGCGCATCCCTTGTTGGATATGACGATGATGATGATTATGTGGTGGAGAACTTCAAATTTGCACCAAAATATAATCACACAGGCAAGAATAATCTTCTTGTTGTTGCTGAGGGCAAATTGGGAAATATTGCACTCCCAAAAGTCCGATTAACTTGCGAGTAGCTTTTGGTTCACTTACATTAGTCCCACAGATAAATGATTGTGCAATCCATTTTGTTGCCTAGTCCGCCCAAGTGAACACCAGATTAAACGTTAGTGAAAGGATTAACATTTTAGTCAACCCAACCGAACACACCATAAAGGAGATGATTGTGAAACATTACAATTTAAGCCTACTTAACCAACCTAAAACAAGTCAAATTAAAATTTATTAGGAAACCTCAGGAGCTTAGAGAGGACTTATGAGGTGTGAAACGCGAGTTTGGAGTGGTCGAGAGCCAGTATAGGCTAGGAATTGCATGCATTTGAGGAAAGTAAACTTGTTGAGGCAATTCTCTCCATTTCATTCCATTATAAAGTTGTTAATTAGTCATTTGGACTATTTTTATTATGACCTTATATTCCTAATGCCATACCTTGTATATACTTTTGTTTCTATGATTTATTTGGTTATAATCGTCATGTAATGACTTGTCACATGGCATTCTTTGTTTTGGTTTCGTTCTATGATTGGATTCCTTTATTGTTGTTGATTTCATAGCTATTGAAATTTCTTCTTAATAGCATGCTATAACTTGTTTGACTCTCTTATTGGTGTATGTATACACCCATGTCCTTATATTTGTTGAGTGATATTTGTTTTTATAGTCTACAACATGAACAATTTCGATAGGCATGACATGAGGAGCCTTCCTATTTTGGTGCCTTAACCTTATGAATTACATGATACCTCGGGTTAGAGTCCTTGGAGTTATCGACACACCACATAGTTAATATAGTTACATCTTATGAGATGCGTGGCTCATGGGGTTAGAGTCCCTGAGATGTCAACATTCCTCATAGCTGATGTTATTAGTGAGACACATGGGGAAAGAGTCCCAAGGGATGTCGGATGACTTAAACCTAGATTGCATGCTTTATTTGTTTATTATTCATTATAGAAGCTTGGCAACTGTTTGCATGCTTTCCTTTCAGCTTGCCTTTCCTCATAGCTATTGTATGCATTCAGTTACCGTTTTTTGTATATCATGAAATGTGGATGAATAGCCTTTAGGTTTTACTTTCTACTTTACTGTACTCACCATCCTTTTTTATGAATGTGGGTGCATATACTTTGAACAAATGGGAAAACAAAAACAAAATCATAGATACGTATACTAGATCTTTTAGATAAAATGGAAATAGAAAAGGAAAACAAATACAAAGGGGAGAAAATATTCGTTAGGAACATGGAACATAGGAACACTTACGGGGAAGTCAATAGAACTAGTAGATACCATGATTAGAATGAGAGTCAATATTGCTTTCCTCCAAGAGACAAAATGGGTAGGAGAAAAGAGTAGAGAAATAGGAAGCACAAGGTTTAAATTATGGTACACTGGTATAGATAGAAAATGCAATGAAGTAGGAATTGCGGTGGACAATGATTATAAGGATAAGGTCGTAGAGGTTAAAAGAATGGGGCATAGATTGGTTTTAGTTAAATTAATTATTGGAGACGAAAGAATTAATATACTTAGCGCCTATGCACCACAAGTAGGATTAAGCGAGAGCATCAAACGTAAGTTTTGGGACGATACGGATAGATTTATGCAAAGTATACCATTAGATGAAAACGTTTTTATTGGAATAGATTTAAATGGGCATGTCGGGGAAAGTAACGATGGGTTTGAGAGAGTTCATATAGGTTTTGGTTACGGTAGTAGAAATGAAGAAGGAGAATCAATCTTAGAATTTGCTTCAGCATACAATCTTGTCTTAGCAAATACTAGTTTTAGGAAGAGGGAGTCGCATATAATTACTTTTGGTAACGGTCATAACAAGAGTCAAATAGATTTTCTTTTAATAAGAAAAATAGATAGAAAAATATGTAGAGACTGCAAAGTAATACCTAATGAAGCACTTACTACCCAACATAAGTTAGTAGTACTTGATATTAAGCTAACACGATGATATAATATGAATAAAAGAGTTAGCGACCCTAGAATAAAGTGGTGAAACCTAAAACATAGTAAACAAGTAGAGTTTAGAGAAAAATTACTAAAGGAAAATGCTTGGAATCTTGACTTAGATTCTAATAAATGTGGCTAGAAATGAGTAGTTGCATAAGGAGAGTGGGATCAAACGTATTAGGTATATGTAAAAGCTTGGGACCACCAAAGAAAGAAACATGGTGGTAGAACGAGGATGTCCAACGAGAAATTAAGACTAAAAGAGAGATGTATAGGAAAATACATAAGTGTCAAAATGAAGATGTGTACAATCAATATAGAGAAGCTAGAAAAGAAGCTAAAAAAGTAGTTAGTCAAGCTAAAACAAGTTTCATGGAAAATCTATATACAAGGTAAGGTAATAGAGATGGCGAAAAATATAATACAGGCTAGTCAAATTAAAAGGTAAAAAAAAACAAGACCTAAGTGATGTAAGATGTATTAAGGACGAAAATCATAAGGTTTTAACTCGCGAGGATGATATTAAGGAGAGATGGAGAAGTTACTTCAATAGTTTATTTAATGATAGCCAAGTTGATACTATAATAGATGAAAACCCACACCAATAAAGAAATGTAAACTATACACGCAATATTAGAATTGTAGAAGTTAAAGAGGCATTGAAAAGAATGAAAATAGGGAAAGCATGTGGCCCAGATGAAATACCCATAGAGGTTTGGAAATGCTTAGGAGAAATCGGATTGACTTGGTTAACAAAACTTTTCAATAAAATTTTAAAATCAAAACGGATGCCAATGGATTGGAGAAGAAGCACGCTTGTGTCAATCTTCAAAAACAAAGAAGACATTCAAAGTTGCTCAAACTACCGGGGAATTAAACTTATGAGTCACACTATGAAACTTTAGAAGAGGATAATTGACAATAGGCTAAGGAGAGAAACAACAATATCAGATAAGCAATTTGGTTTCATGCCTGGGAGGTCAACTATGAAGGCAATTTTCCTTGTAAGACGATTGTTAGTAAAATATAGAGAAAAGAAAACAATCTTCATATAGTATTCGTAGATTTAGAAAAGGCAAATGATAGGGTCTCTAGAGATGTTATTTGGAGGAGCTACAAAAGAGTGAATGCTAGATACATAGACACTATTAAGGATATGTATGATGGTGTAGTAACGAGTATAAAGACACTTGGATGAGCTACAAAAGAATTTCCCATTACGATAGGCCTACATCAAGGATCGGCTTTAAGCCCATATCTATTTACTTTAGTTATGGATGAACTAACTAGACATATTCAAGAGGATATACCATGGTGTATGCTATTTGCAGATGATATTGTCTTAGTAGATGAAACAAAAGATAGTGTGAATAGGAAATTAGAACTCTGGAGGAATACATTAGAATCTAAAGGCTTTAAGTTGAGTAAGACGAAAACCGAATACGTGTACTGTAAGTTTAGAAACACTAGACATCGAGATAATGGAGTGGTAAAATTAGGGGAAGTAAAAAAATTAGGGGAAGTAGAAGTTCCTAAGGTAAACCATTTTAGATACCTAGGATTAATGATACAAAATGATGGTAATATTGAGAATAACGTCGCACATAGAATTCAAGCTGGATGGAAGAAATGACGGAGTGCAACAGGGGTGATTCGTGATTGAAATGTTCTTACTAAGTTAAAAGGAAAATTTTATAGGACCGCAATTAGGCCATCTATACTCTATGGAAGTGGGTGTTGGGTGGTAAAGCAATAACAATTACATAAAATGAACGTAGCAAAAATGAGGATGCTTAGGTGGATGTGTGGTAAAACTCATAAAGATAGAATAAGAAATATAGAAATTCAAAGATTAGGGAAGGGCGATTGTGGCGGTTTGGTCATCTGCAATGCCCCAACTAGAAAACATTACTCAATCGAAACTGTAGAAATTTGATGAGGTGGGGGCAGACCAAAGTTAACATGGAATGCATTAAGTAGGAGGGAATTGAATGGTTTGAAAAGCTCACCATCAATTGCACTTAATCGAGCACAATGAAAAGTTTGATCCATGTAGCAGACCTCATTTAATTTGGGACTAAGGCTATGTTATTGTTGTTGTTGTTGTTGTCGTTGTTGTGTTGTTGTTGTTGTTGTTGTTGTTGTTGTTGTTGTTGTTGTTGAGTGCATATACTTTGAGTAGCAGACTAGGGAAGGAAAAGATCGACGACTAATTCTGAGCCATCAGCGAATAGTTCTTGCTACGTTTGTAGGCGATCATTTTGTGTATTTATTACTTACGTCTCTTTGTATAACTTTAGGTTGTATATTGGGCTGAGAGATTAGACTTTCATACTGGTGCATGTATTACTTTGGTTAGTTTTATGTGATCGTCTATTTACCTAGTTTTTACAATAGGTGTTTTTATAAATGCTTTCACTAATTTTATTAAATCTTCCGCTGATAATATTAAGATGATAATGACTTTGTGATTTACTTTGTGTAATGAGGTGAATGAGACGAAAATGTTAAGTAATATGTTGTTAAGTCCTACATGACGTAGGTTAGGGCTTAATGAAGGGATTAGGCTAGACGGTATTTGATTTGGGGAACCGAGCCGTCACGGTTAGTATCAGAGCAATAGGTTCTAGAACCTTAGGGACACATTATAGAGTTGTCCGAAATTGTGATACCGACGTCACAGTTGGCACAAAGCCTAGGTTTGTAGAACCTAAGTGATAAAATATTATTTAATACTATAATATGATACTAACATTATAGATGATATTGGGATCTATGTTCTCATTAAGTATGAAATGAAATCCGAATAAAACATAAATCTTAGATGTGGAAATCAGACGTCCCTTGCATAGAAACTATTAGTTGAGAAATAAGCGAATGTAAGTTGGGGATTGCTTATGTATATATTATGTTTTATACGTATATATATGCAAAATTTACAAAGTAGTTGATATCGCGATTGCTATCAACATGCAAACTATGATGGCAGATCAGTGCGTAGGGCAGAAATGGTAGCGCCAACAGTAACCAACACGCAATATCAGCTGAGGATTTTCAAAGACTATCAGATAAAGTTGCTACAGGGTCAACAGCCGACTGACTTCATGTCAGATATGACGACGCGTATGTCTGCACTTTCATAGTATGTCTCCACCGCTACTACATCAACCGCACTATTATCTGCACTTGAGGCACACGTTATTACTACTAATAATATGCAACGTGACATAATCATCACTCAGTGACTGAAGTTGATCGAGCTCCTTAGGATTGTACGAGCACACTTGGTTTTACCAGTCGCCCCACCGAGACTATTACGATAGTGCTTCAGCAACCGAGACTTTGATTGTATCTGCTACTACCACCATTATATGCAAGCACCCGAGCTACCTATAACGTCGACAATACCTATTCCACTGGAGATGTTTTCCATGGTAGTACCAGTAGAGATTTCGATTGATGCCACACCCGTTTTCACTGAAAACGAGGAATCTAGTTCATCTATATTAGCAATACTAGTTACCATGATAGTACCACATGTGCACGCTTCCCCATTTGGACCTGCAGCACCATGTAGACATCTATTCCTGCCTCCGACCAACGTGGTTCTATGTATCTTTGATCCTAGTTTTGCCAATCGATTACATCCGATAGTGCAAACAATGCGACGGTTTCAACAAGTTCAGGGCAATATAGACCAGGACGCATTAAGGCAAGGGTAGATACCGACTTTGATACAGACTTAGTTGATATAGCAGATAAGTTGTACGATATGTTTCCAATGTTTGCCACTGCCTAAATAGCTAATCTTAGTTTAATGTGTTAATCAGGATCAAATGACTCGTGACGTGGGACCTATAGTGAGATTCGTGTCATTACCGAGGTTAGGTGGCTGAGGTAAATGTTATATTTATGGTGATGTGTGCTTGGTGTATTGTATATGTGTAGACTACTAAGTCATGCTTACATGTTGATAGGTATCGAGATGTAAGTAGGGACTTGTCTTGATAAGCATGCCAACATGGGACCAAGGTAGAGAGTGATAAGGTAAGTTGGTACAAGCGTTATATGATTTTATTAAGTGATTTATATGGATTATGGTTGATTAGGTGTGATACTTCTAAGTTAGTAAGTTAAAACATAAGCCACTTGATACGTCTCGAGACACGAGTTGACATGTTTCAACACCAATGGAGTTATGGTTTGGTGTCACTTAAGCACGAACTTGTGGGACACGTGTATGTAGGAGGTCCACTTGTTAAGTCTCAAGATACGTGTGCACAAATGATCAAGGACTATCATTCAACCATATCGAATTCAAATATATAAAGCTTATGATCAACAAAAGCACCTCACACTCTCTAGCTCAATTGCTTAGTTGATAAGCAAACTTACTGGAGAAGTGAAGAGCTGTTGGGGAAGAAGAAAATCAATGAACCAGTGGAGTTGGGGAAGAAAAGATCAAGTTCATCTAGTATTCATCAAGCTAGGTAACTTCTCTACTCTATAACATAGCTTAAATCCATGAATTCATGTATTTGATGTTGCGGGTTGTTGATTTATGTTGTAAATGATGTCTTGGAACTCTAGAGGTTTGTATGAAGGTTCCCAAGGCATCAGCATAGCCTATGTGTTAATAAGATTCGAAATTCAAATTGTAGAATTATAGGTTTTATTGCGCATAATGTGCTAAGTATGACATCTAGCGCGCTAATATTGATTAGCGCTAGATAGGGCTAGATAGCGTGCTAATTGCTATGACAACACAAAAATCAGCAATTTTTAAAAATAGCTTAAACACTATAAATGGTTCTAAATGACTAAGTAGAGGTCTAAACACTTTCAAAAACATCTAATGTGATGTCAGGAACCTAAAGAATTCTTTTGGGAGCTCAAACATGAGTTTCGAGGCGTTAGGAGGCCGAAGTAGCATAGGAAATTGTGCGTGTATTTAAGTAACCAAGTGAGATATTTCTTTACATTTCATTCCTATTGGATTATTCATTCTCAGTCATTTGGACTGAATTGCATTTGTACTCTGTATGCCATGTCTTGTTTTCATTTCTCATTAAATGAGGTTCTTTCATGGCATAGTTTGTTGATAAAATGATTTCATTGACTCCAATTCATGTGTCATGTCATTATTGACCGTTATTATTAGTAGTAAGTGAAATAGCATGCTATTAGGTAGTTTTTACATAGTTTTGTGAATCTATATCCTTTGTGCATTAGTTATGCAATTGTATTTGTTGGATTCCAATGTTGTGTTCTTGAATATGAAAGTGGTTCTTGTATCTAAGGTCCTTTTATGATAGAAATCCATTTGACATACGGGGGTCACTAGACTTTCCAGGGTGATCAGGGTTTCTCCGAGGGGTATGGGACACGGGGTTGTTGGCAAGCATAACTTGGGTGACTTCACGAGTTGTAAGACTCGAGGTTGTTGGCAAGTATACATCCCACTGACTAACATTTGGGATAATTATAAAGGCGTATTGTACCGTGTAAGTACGACCTTCAAAAGAGATGTAGAGCACATCTCCATCCATATATAGAGAAAAAGCTTATGTAATGAAGATCACGGCTGACTGGCCCAAGATCATTACTAATCAGCCTATTGTCAATTTCATTTTGTTTAACTAAAGTATCTCTTTGCATGATAATCTTTTAGCATAGTTGCTATTATTATGTTTTTTGATACTTGCTGCATAATTGGGAATGTGAACAAATGTCTCTCAGTATTACTTTTTAACTTCAAGTTTTCACCGTTTAGTTTGTGACTGTTGGTGTAGATCCATCGAGTAGTAGGCCATGCAAAGAGAAGATCGGCGACTACCTCCGAGCCAATCGAGTGATGCTACACCAGATTTTGTAAGTTTTATTTTGATTTATTACTTTCATATGTATATGATATTCTTTTGGGGGTTATATAGTATGGGATGAGTGATAGGTACCTTGACCAGATACACGTTGTTATATATCGTCGTTTCATTATATATACGCATGTGAACTCTATTTCCTAGTTTTTCCATAAAGGTTAAGCTATATGTTATAAGTTGCCGCTAATTGAATTGTTAAGACTTCCGCTGAGTTTTTAAGTTAGAAAATTGTAATTAACTCTGATTTATGAATTTACATAGGATAGTTATGTGTTTCTATCTATTTGAACAAGGAATAACTAATAGGTAGTAAGATTTTGAAGTGGGTAATTGATTCCTTGTTATGCCCTATATGGTAAGGTTAGGCCTTAATAAAGGGATTAGGCAAGGCGATGCCCTAATTTGAGAAGGGGTCATCATAGTGGTCATGAGGGACACATTATATGTTGCAATCCGCAGTCAGCGAGTGGACTTTCCTTGCCATCTTTTGCAAAACCAGCATAATCTCCTTTGCAGATCCAGTAGACATCAAGCGAGATAGGTTGAGATGCACCAAGATTGGAACGGACCCAAACTATATTTAAAAAGTAGAGGAGACTACCGACTTGCTTCAGATGTCATCGGATTTGACAAATTAGTCGATAGTGTCTACAACCAACGAGTTCTCTCAAGCAGGGAACCGAGAGCAAAGTCAATGGTAGCAGTGTTAGTTCGCAGGATCAGAGGGAAAATGGAGATCTACACGTCCCATTGCTAAGACAAAGGTCGATGCACAGTCAGGTAGCATCGACAGTACCGAGTAAACACCCGACATATGATTAGACGATGTCCGCAACCTCATGACTATCAACAGTCTGCAATGTAGCCGTAGGCTAGATATAGAGCTCATTTAGAGGTAGAGCTAGACTTAGAGGTGGCACACGACCTTGTGAGGATACGCATTTATTTATTAATGTGTTGTTAATGCACTGTTTGACTTAGATATAATAGTAATCGCACTTGTAATTTGGAAGTTAAAATTTATCACTGGACTGACGAGAATGACTTGAATAAGTCAATATCACATGAATTAATGAGATAATAATAGTAGTGTTGCCTAATAAGCACACTCAAAACTTTCAGAAAAGGAAAATTATGCCAAGCAAGATTTCTCTTAAGTATTATGAAAAGAGTGTCATTTATTGTGATAATGTGTATGTGGTGGTTGAGCATGGACTCGCCCACCAAAGTATTTGAACCTAGGTTAAATGGTTAGTGGATTTACCTATGTTAGTTGAGAATTACGAGCATTAAGGCTAGTATCATTTGAAATCTTGGCTAGGGTAATTATTGTGAATATGAAACTAAAAAAATAATATCACATATTATTTAAATGATGAAAAACTAAGAGTTGACTAGTGAGTCACTTCACTCTTTAGGGATAAGACTGAGTTATAAGGTTAAGTATGTGATTAAATGAAGTTTAATTTCGAGGCCAAAATTTCTATTAGTTAGGAAGATTGTAACGACCCAGAATTTACTAATAGTAAATTTTTTCCTAATCAGGGTTATCGACATGTGACGTGGACCAAGAACGGGAACTCTACCTTAATACTTGACTTGAAGATCGAGAAATATATCACTTTTGAGTGATGGATGCCTAGTGTAATGTATGTGTGTACAATATACCAGATGTTTTATTGGTTTTGAATAGTTTGTTAATTCGACACGCGAGCGGAGTTTTGCCTCGAGATGCATGCCAACGTGAGACCGGGGTAGAGAGTGATGTGTAAAGTCGTAAATTAGTTAATGTGATTTAAAATAGTTAATTTGATGATCCTGTAATTGTTTTGTATTAATGTGACCTAAGTTAAGTAAAATCAAGCAATATGCATCGATATACCTCATGATATGTGTGAACAACATCACTAGGCAAATTGAATTAAAGTGTGTGTTAGAAGAGATGAATTAGTGGGTAAGTTAGTGGATTGTTGGATAAGTATAGTCATTATATTTTCCTAGAGATGGGTGTACACATGAGGATCAATGGTCTCAAATTCACCTCACCATTATATATAAAGATGAAATGCGTTTTGTCATGCGAATCATTTTCATTTCAATCAAAAAAAAGAGAAAAAGATTTGGAGAAAGAGAGAGATCAGTAGATTTGTGAAGAAATTTTGGTGATTGGGAGTAGAGATCAAGGATTAGGAGGTTCTAAAACTAGGTAAGCTAACCTACATCATCATTTGGTTTAAATTTTTTCAAAGTTAATCATAAGTCATTATCATCTTAATATTATTAGCAAAAGATTAAATAAAATTAGTGAAAGCATTTATAAATACATATATTGTGGAAACTAGGTAAATATACGATTGCATAAAATTAACCAAAGTAATCCATAGGGAAGTCTAATCTCTCCGCCCAATATACAACCCAAAGTTATACAAAAAAACGTATGTAATAAATACACACAATGATCACCTAGAAAAGTAGCGAGAACCATTCGCTGATGGCTCATAATTAGTTGTCGATCTTCTCCTTCCCTAGTATGCTACTCAAAGTATCTACATCCACAGTCATAAAAAGGACGGTAAGTACAGTAAAGTAGTAAGTAAAACCTAAAGGCTATTCATCTATTTTTCCAAGATATACTTAGAACGATAACTGAACAAATATAATAGCTATAAAGAAAAACAACCTGAAAGAAAGTATACAAACAGTTGCTAAGCCTGTAGAACAAATAACAAACATATAAAACATGCAAATCTATGTTTAAGTTAGCCGACATCCCCAGGGACTCTAACCCTGTGTGCCGTGCTAATAATATCAGCTATGAGGAATGCCGACACCCTTGGGTGTTTAACCCCACGAGTCGTGCATATCATAAAATGGAACTATATCTTTAGTTGTGTAGAGCATCGATAACTCTAAGGACTCTAACCCCAGGTATCATGCAACTAATAAGGTTAAGGCACCTACATATATGGGCTCCTTAGGTCATGCGTATAGAAATTGTTCATGTTGTAGACTATACAAACAAGTATCACACAACAAGTATAATAACATAAGTGTATACATACACCAATAAGATAGCAAACGAGTTGTAACATGCTAAGAAGATATTTCAATAGCTCTGAGATCAAGAACAATAAAGGAATCCAATCATAGAATGAAAACCAAACAAGTCATTACATGATGATTATAACCAAAAAAATTATAGTTGCGAAAGTATATACAAGACATGACATTGGGAATATAAGATCAGCATTAAAATAACCCAATTGACTAATCAACAACATAATAATGGAATGAAATGGAGAAAATTGCCTCAATAGGTTTACTTACCTCAAATGCACACAATTCCTAGCCTATACAGGCTCTCAACCATTCCAAACTCGCATTCTGCTTAAATCCTTTTTAAGCTCTTAAGCTTTCTTAACAAATTTAATTTAACATGTTTTAAGTTTGTTAAGTGGGCTTAAATTCTAATGTTTCACAATCATTCCCTTAATACTTTGTTTATGTTGAAATCTATTTTAATAAATAAAGACAGTTTTGGTGCAACAACTTATGAGTTGATTTCAATTATCAAAATGTTAAAATTACATATTGTAGTATAAAGGGAAGTTCTTAGAGCTATGTCTAAGCTTCCCAGAATTATAAGGCTTGTGCAATTTCGATAAGAATCGAAGGAGATATGAAAGTTTTACCACAATGACTCAAAACGGTTTTAGATTCCAACCAACAACTTTGTAAATTTCATTTCTCTTAAACCATAGCTTCAAAACTCATAAATTTTTTATTGAAGCCTAAAAAATAAATTAGAACATCATACTAAAAGATGAGCTCAATCCGATAAGAAATAAGGGAGTTATGCTGAAAGAAGTAGGACATTAGCAAAATTGTGAACCTAAAATTTCTAAATTCATCATCAAAGTTAGAGAGGACTTTTAAATATGAAAACATTCGAATTTCAAAGTATTTTGGTGGCAAAAGTTGTTCACCTTTGACTCAACTTTCAAATGCTACCAGAATGAGTTTATTTCAATTTAAAATGAGAAAGTTATGACCAAAATACAAAGACTGATTCATAATAGCAACATGCAGAATTTCCAATTTTCTTACAACTTCAAAAACTCATAGCTTTATCAAAAGTAACCAAAATCTAGAACTTCCTTATAGTAGAATAAGTGGAATTTCAGAAGGAATCAAAATATGGAATTATATTTTGAATACAAAGTCATTTGTCTATTGAGATCTTTGAAAAACCAAAACTGAACCAAAACTTATAATTTAAGTCGTTGTCTTAAGATTCAATTAAAAGTTATATCTATTTCAGGATCAAACATATATAATGATCATGTAGAATTAAAACGACGAAGTATGTAGACCATACAACATCTAAAATTCAAAGAAATTATTTAAAAATCTTCGGCAACAGCGCTAAAAATTGACACGTGTTGAGCGTGCACAATAATTTCTCGTATTTTTCTATTATTTGTAGTGGTGGTAAATGAGATATCGTCTCCACATGGATTTTGAAAACTCCAAAGGAAAGTGTTTTTTTCTTATTTTTCTTAATTTAGTTAATCTAATTAAACGAGAATTAAAATACCAGATAACTAAAAACTATAATTACTAACTTAATGAACCAAATTAACTAAACTAATTCAAACAATTCAATACAAACTAAATTAAATAATATTCAAATTCAATATAATATAAATATATAAACAAACATCTAAACAAATACCCACTAAACAAATGTAATATACTTTGATTGCATTCAAACACTGAAACATAACATCACTTCATAACATAGTTATAATCATAATACATGGAATCTTGGAATCACTAAACCCTAATTCATAATAGGTTGATAACTTTTTGCCAGCCACGGATTTTCCTAAATTCAATAGAAAGCCATATTCTTATCATTGTAAATCTAACTATTGGATAAAACACAATATCATAGAAATACAATAGCATTAACACTCGATGAAAATCATATCTAATTTTAAAAAATAAAACTAGAATATGCTAGTCAATAAATAACTTAGAACATAATCACCTAGAACATCCACTCGAGAATGGAGGGATCCTGGGGAGGGAATTTAAAGTATAGTCTAGTCTGCTACATGTGACACAACCGTTTGGTTTACATTGGTGTTATTTATGCATGCAATGATCTTAGAGTTGTTTGTTTATTTTCACATGTTTATTTAACATTATTATTGGCTTCTCTATTAATTGAATGCTTGGTGGCTTTCTTTTGGGAGTTTACATACTAGACGCGTCATCTGTTTTTATTGGGATGATCGAGTACAGATCCTTCAACGAGCAAGGGTAAAAACAAAAAGGTACTGGGTGACTACCTCTGAGATAGTGACGCCAGCACTTATTTGATTATAGAATATATGTATTTACTTTTCGTTGAACTCTACCTATGTTGTACACTATGTGCACTACATAGCCGGTCCCAAGTCCGGATAAATGAGGAAACGTTTATAAGATATTCACTAGCCTAATAGCATGTTATTTATCATTTAATTCACATTTAAAACAACAAGAATAGACATGACATGGGATAGAATCAATGAATCAAGTCAAATGAATGGATATCATGCAAACTAGACTCATCAAGTGAGCATAGACACAAAGAACACGTGATATAAGAATAAAAAGGCGAAATAGTTTAAAGGACTATGCAAGGACAACAATTAATATAAATGAGATGCCAAGGAAAGTTGACATTGGGTATACTCATAACAACAAAGTAAATTCCTAGCTTTACTGGCCTCCCGATACTCCAAATATGTATTCGCTTTCCCGTACCCTTTTTCCTAGGTTCCTGAGTTTGGTGTCTCATTAGTTCAAATATAGTGGGTTTAAGCTTAATTTAGTGTGTTTATTTTGTATTCAAATTGGTTCAATAGACTTTAAATCAATCTTCCTAAATCAGCCCCTAAAGACTTAATTAAGTTTCAATTTCAGTCCTACATTTTACCGCACTTTTAGGTATGAAATGGTCCAAATATCAAAATCTTCCATCAATACAATTATTGTTGGTCTATCTCTTAGCTTTTTGGAAAGTTTTAGTTTGCGAAATTCTGATTTAAAATGAAAGAGATGTCATGATTTTACTAAGCGTGGGTCTAATTAGAATTTAATCTGACCAGCGGATTTAGAAAATCTATTTCTCCAAATCTATAGTTCTTAAAAAAATGATTTTTGGTCATAAGGCAGAAAATATATCCAAATACAGCATAATAAAAGGTCAGCTCATTTAGATAAGTAGTTAGGGAGTTATGCCTTTAACAAGTTTAGTTTCAAAACTTTTTTTTTTAATTCTAATACCTAATTGTAGAGTATGTTTAGACATAAAAAAATTGAATTGAAATACATTTACTTAAGCAAAGTTATTTCCCTTTAAATAAGCTTTCAAATGCCACTGGTTTGGATCAATTTGGATCTAAAATGGGCAGATTATGACCAAATTACCCAGATTAATTCCTAATACAACATGCAAGATTCTAGTTTTGGTGTTGCAACTTCAAAAATTCATATCTTTATGATTTCAAAACTAAATTAAGAACTTCAATATAGCTGGATTATCATCTTAAAATGAGAAATCCAAATATATAAATCAATTGTAAATACTCAATCATCTACCATTTGAGATTAGCCTAAAACCAGAACTTATTCTAATTTTAACTAATAAGATATGTACCCAGTTGATGTAACACCCTAGCTTGATAATCCCTTACCAACTCCCATGGATTCCTTCAACACCTTGATGATTTACTCTTCTCCAGTAATTGCTTCTTCTTCTCCAGCAAAATGAATGAGTGATTTGGTTTGCATGTTGTTTGATCATTGATGTTATACAAAATTGTCAATTTTCATGTCACGGCCCAAATCTCTAACCTTCGTTTTAATTCCTTAATTAGGATCACTGACCATTGACCTAAGACCTACATTGTGATATGTGCACCGATCGAGGCACGTGGCCGAGGTATATTGTATTTTTATATTAATGTATGCCTAGTGTTGTGTATTGTGTAGACTTAATAAGTCAGTTTGTATAGTTGTAGGCATCGAGACGAGAGCGGGGACACGCCTCGAGTAGCTTGTGAGCTGGGGAACCGCGTAGTTAGCATTTTGGTAAATATTATTTAATACTAATATGAAATAAATAATTACTTATAATTCTATAGTTGTGTTTGTTAAAGGCACTAAATCACTACACATGCACTTATTCTTCCTGAAAAGAAAGTACAAAAGATCAAGTGCAAATTGTCAAACTTGAAACTTCAGGCCTTCGCTCTCCCGTGCCCTTTTCCTAGGTTCCTGAGTTTGGTGTCTCATTAGTTCAAGTATAGTGGGTTTATTTTGTATTCGAATTGGTTCAATCAACTTTATTTTATTCGAATATAATTTTCCCAATTTTTCCATAATTTTTCCAAAAGTTTTTTTTATAAACTTGAATGTAAATTACTTAAAATGAAAACTCAACAATTGTGTAAACTAACTAAACTAGTATAGCTACCAATCCCCTGTAACGGCGCCAAAAACTTGATTGTGGCCGCAAGTACAACAACTCGAATGTAGTAACAATATGATCAACTGATATTGATTACGGATATCATCCTCAGGGAAAGGTGTATTGCACTTAGTATACTTAGTCAAATTTACTCTATTGCTAAGAAAACCCCTTTTTAATTTATTTTAACTAAACTACTCTATTCTAACAAAATAATGCAAATATTTGTACTCTTATATTAAGAAGATCTTAGTTCACAACTTCGCCTAGGTAATGAATTACTATGTTTTTCAGCTCGCATCCTTCATCTTCATTATGTGTTTGCAATGCTAAATTAGAATAGACAAATTTCCTTCAAATCTAGTTCAACCCATTGCTGTGACGGAAAAGATTCTAATGTGCAAACTAGAACTTCACCTATCGGTGTGAATAACATAAGTTCCACATTATTTTAAGTTCCAAATATTTAGATTCATAACCACTTAAGTTTACTATCTATGCATCCCTAATCAATAACTATATATCGTTGTTATATATTTTACGGTTGTATTATTCATATCCAGCTTAAAAGCTCCAATGGCCATCATAACTCTAAAACTTCTAATCAATAAATACGTTATCAAGATGTTTGTAACATTATGTCTATAATTCTAACCATTGCACTTTTTAACTTTATAATTCGTTCATAACTACTTTAGTATAACATTCATACTATAGGATCCATTGATCCCTAAGATTAATGAACTACTCACACATTATTGAAATAAACATATACATCATGATGACGCGTGTTGAGCATGCACAATAATTTTTCGTGTTTTCTATTAATTTGTTGTAGTGGTAAATGAAATATCGTCTCCTCATGGATTTTTGAAATCTCAAAGGAAAGTAAGTTTTATTGTTTTTATTAACTTAGATAATCTAATTAAACGGGAATTAAAATACTAAATATCTTAACAATGATAATTACTAACTTAAATAACCAAACTAACTAAATTGATCTAAACAAATCAAATTCAAACTAACTTAAACAATATTCAAATGCAATTAAATATAAATAAACAAACCTCCACTAAACAATATAATATATTTAGATTACTTTCAAACACTAGAATATAATATCACTTCATACTATAGTTATAATTATAAAACATATGAAATTTTGGAATTATTAAACCTCTTTTCATAATAGGTTAATAGCCTTTAGCCAGCCACCGACTTTCCTTAATTCAATGAAAATGTCACATTCTTATCATTGTAAATATACCAATTGAATAAAATGCAACACCATAGAAATACGATAACATTAAGTTCAATAAAAATCATGCTTAATCTAAGCCAATATTACCGAAGTAGCATAATAAACAACTTAGAACACAATCACCTAGGACATCACTCGGGAAATGCCATCTAGATTAATCTTAGTGTAACGGCCCCAAAACCCGAGGTCGCCACGGCGCGTGGGACCCAGTGGGTCAAGGATCGGACGGGACTGCTGGGCCAGCGCCTCCCCACGTGGCGACCTAGGGATTTGGGGTCGTTACACTTAGTTACTACTTTTATAATTGTTGCCAATAACTATAGGCATAGAATCATAATCTTAGTATCACATAAAACATTTGCAACTATGCATGCAGTACAAATCTCCTTTAATTGTAATATGCAAATACAACTTGTTAATTATGTGATTGATGTATGAATATATTTAAAGCATTAAGTACATAATTTCTTAATTATAACTATCTAGTGATCCAATATATACTACATTGTCTAAGGTTTGTTTAGAATAATTGACTACTCACTCATGCTAGAAATAGGCAATGCATAAACATAATTAAAAAACGTAATGAATGAATAAATACCTTAATATAAATCAAAGCCCCTAAGTATCTTCAAACATAGATAATAAAACTAATAAGTAAAAGGAAATAGGTTAAGAGCAAAAAAAAAAAAGTCATTTCAAAGCTTTATGGCCTTTTAAAGTCTTCCCACGTATACATATCATAGATAAACTCAAATGCTTCATACTAATTTTAACAACCCGTAATCGACTTTAGCAATTTTTCAGTGATTCCTAACTTATAAATCGCTGAGCAAATCACTAAGTTTAGCTCTTAGTGCTCTACTGATTATGTTGGCGATTTATACTTCATTCTTCAATTCGTTGTGGATTCGCTTGACTTCTTCTGTTGTCGATTTACATGGTGATTCCTAGTGTTAGTCCAAATCTTAGCTAATTGTTGGTTCATTTTTCTAGTTGATTGTTTTGCTTTTCTTTCTCTTTTCTTCCATTTCTTCATTTTCCTACTTAAAACCTGAAATCATAAAAATATGAGAATAACTAATGTAATATCATCATTTATGTTTAAAATCAACATAAATTACACTATAAAATGTGTCTAATTATTGACATGTCAAATACCCCAAAACTCAGCACTTTACTATCCCAAGCAAAGGAATACTTTCATTCATATTCTCTTTTTATTCTTTATGATTTGATTTCAATCAAATTCAATCTTAACTTTAAATAATGGGAATTTTAAAATAGAAACGATTTTCAAATGGAAATATATTACCTACTAGTAAATGAAAGTTATGATAGAATCGAATGATTTAGATTAAATGGAACATCCCTTAATGATAACTCAACCACCTAATATATCACTTCTTTAGAATTTAAAGTTCATTGTCAAGGCTAGTGCACAACATAGGTTTTCTCAATCTCCATTGACAAGTATCAAGCTTATAATAACTAATATAAAATCTCAAAACACAAAAACCACTAGATTAGTTTCAATTTTAGAAAATATTTTATAATAATACAACAATCAAAATCAATAGGAATTTTGCCAAGATGTCAATGATTATGTCATTCAAAACATGTTAGATTAAGAAATACTTAATTCAACTCTAGTTTCAAGTACTCGAGTATCTTTTCATTTGAAGAGTTTTAAAAACATCCATATTTTCTTTTTATCTCTCATAATTTTTTATACAACATTCTAATTATTTCTTTTTACTTTTGCTTTTGAATCTCTGCTCCATTTCCTTTGGACATTCTCACATTTTTTTCCAATTATAAATTCACTGCTCCATTTCCTTTAGAATCTATAGGATTTTCTATATATTTATTTTATAAACTCTTGTTAACACTTCTCACTGTCCACTAAAATTGAAGAAAATATTCTTTCTAACTTTTATAAATTCATCGGTTTCTAAGCCATTTCTTCTTTCAATTATGGCATAATAGCTTTAGATATATACTATAAAAATATTTAATTAATAGCTTTTGTATTATGAGATTTAAAGAAATCTATCTTGTTCATCTTACATTATTGTTTCGATCTTCTACCCATTATCATGACTAACATAAGACATTCAATTAGTGTTCATTAAGTAGTAAAGTCAATAAAAAAGGTGTAAAATTAATTTCTTCTATTATAAAACTCACTTGTGTAATTTAAATATCACTTCAATTCAAAATCTATTACATATATTCATTTTCATTCTTTTCCTAACTAAAAATAAAGAAATTATGGAAATTAATAGTAACTTGATTTCGGAAAAATTATGGAAATTTCTGTCAACTTACTTGAATATCAAGTTAAAAGTAATTCTGAATTTTTTTTCTACTTTTCCTTCCTTGCATTACCATCAATTCCAAACTTCACATAAAATAGCCCTAAACTCATTTTGTATTATTGGCATATTGATTTATTGGGGGACTAGAAAATTTATTCATCATTGCATTAACCTATTCAATATTTTCTTCTTGTAGAGTAGGACACGCATATGTATGATGTGTAACCTCATTATAGAATCTGCAAGCCTTAATTTGATTAGATTTTTCGTTAACTAATAGCTTAACCATCTTAGACAATTCATCAATTTTATCATTAGTTGAATTATTTATCTTACTATCCACTTCATAGAGTTTTTTTCTTGAGGATTCAACTTTTCCACCATATTTCTTAGATTGTTTTGTCACCTTAGTAATTGCTTCTTTCACTAAAGTAGGTGTTGTTTCAAATAAAAATCCACCACACACTGTGTCTAGTGGTCTTTGTTCAAAATGATTGAGTCCTTCATAAAAATATTATAATAAAACTCTTTGAGTGTATCCATGTTGTAGACAAGAAAAAATTAGTCTTTGAAATATATCCCAAAATTCATAATGCCACATTCTTATTATTGTAAATCTACGCATTAGATAAAATGCAATACCATAGAAATATGATAACATTAAGTTCAATGAAACTCATACCTAATCTAAGCCAATATTACCGAAGTCGTATAATAAACAACTTAAACCACAATCATCTAAGTCATCCACTTGGGAAATGCCCTATAGATTAATCATAGTTACTACTTCTATAATTGTTGTCAATAACTATAGATATACAATCAGAATCTTGATACCACATAACACATTTGCAACTATGCATGTAATACTAATCTCCTTTAGTTGTAATACGTAAAAACAACTCGTTAATTCTATGATTGACGTGTATGAATAGATCTAAAGCATTAAGTATATGATTCTTTAATTATAACTATCTAGTAATCTAATATATACTACATTATCTAGAAATTGTTTAGAATAATAAATTATTCACTCATGCTAGAAATAAACAACGCATAAAATAATTAAAAGACATAATGAATGAATAAATATCTTAATATAAATCAAAGCTCCAAAGTATCTTCAAACATAGACAATAAAACTAATAAGTAAAAGGAAATAGGTTAAGAGCAAAAGGAGAGAGTTATTTCGAAGCTCTCTAGCCTTTTTTATAGTCTTCCTACGTATACATATCAAAGATAAACTCAAATACTTCATACTAATCTAAAAAACCCGTAACCGACTTCAGTGATTCCTAACTTATACACATATTGTTGAGCAAATCACTGAGTTTAGCTATCAGTGCTCCATCGATTTAGCTAGCAATTTATACTTTATTCTTCAATTTGCTATAGATGCACTAGACTTCTTCTGTTACCGATTTACATGGTGATTCCTATTGTTAATCCAATTTACTGGCTGATCGACGGTTCAATTTTTCAGTTAACTATTTTGCTTTTCTTTCTCTTTTCTTCTATTTTTTCATTTTCCTATTTAAAACCTAAAATCATAAAAATAAGAGAATACTTAGTGTAATATCATCATTTATGTCTAAAATCAACCTAAATTACACTATAAAATGTGCCTAATTATTGACTTGTCACATGATATTCATTGCAATCAAATTTTGAATTAAATAACTTCAATTAAATCAATAAAACAATACCGAATAACCATACGTGGAGTCTTCAATGTCTTACTCTCCAAAACTCTTCTTAATATTCAAAAATAAAGTAAAACTATATTAAACTATGATAATTGGTAAATTGGTAGTAATGTATGATAATGTGTGATAATTGGTGCATTTACCACGTTGTAATACTTATTTATACCCCTAAGACATTTTCGAATACAATTAGAAACTTTAATAGACAATTACAAACGAACTAGAACTTTAAATTTTCAATTTTCTACATCATGGCGTTGCCCATAAGTGATCTAGCATTGTCTATGAATAGCCATAGCACCGCCACAGCTTCAACCTCTTTGTGTACATTTTCTCCTCAAAGTAGGCTCGCGCGCCCTGTGTTTTCCACCCCGGCGCCGTCTCTATGTACTCACAGTGTCGCTACTCCATAGACACTTTGTCACGGCCCGAATTCCTAATCTCATTTACTATTTGTAATCATATCACAACACGATATATATATGTGCATTAACCGAGGCGAGATGGCCGAGGTATATTGTAGATTTTTTGTGATGTATGCCTAATATTTGTATATGTGTAGATTACTAAATCACTCATACCCGTGTATAGGCATCGAGACGCGAATGGAGACGTGCCTCGAGTTGCATGCCGACGTGGGACCGGGGTAGAGATTTATGTGGTAAGTTTATTTTGAGCTTAGTATGGTTTAAATAGTGGCTTTTATATGGCTAGGGTTGATTTGGAATTAATGTAGCCTAAGTTAGTGATTTAATTCAATAGCCATATGATGTGCATCGAGGCACATATTAGCAAAGCTATAGACCAATTAAGTTATTCATTTGTGTTACTTAGGATTACTTAGTGGAAGTTAATGAGAAAAATGTCAATATGTGGGCCATAAGATAGGTCTCGAGATACGTGTTTACAATAAAATGTGTGGCTATACTTACCATTCCCATTTATACATATAAGTTAGAAATCAAGACATGCAACCAAGTTTTTCATTTTTCATCACCTTAGCAAACAAAAAGGAACTTGCTGGAGCTTGAGAAAGGAGAGAAATAAGGAGAAAACAATAGATTTTGGTGAAGAAGATCAAGTTAGGTGGTGTGTTCATCAACTAGGTAATTACACACACTAGTTTATTTAGTTGAATTTGATGAATTAATGAATTTAATGTTATACATAGTTGTTTTTGTGTTGTTGATGATGTCTTGGGGTTTTGGGAGTGTGTATCGAGATCCCCAAAGAATTGGTGAGGCATATGTGTATAGAAAACTCAAAATTATGTTTTCAGAATTTTTGGTTTTCCTACACGTAGTGTGCTAGGTGAAACAGTTAACGCGCTAATCCACTTTATTAGCGTGTTAATTGTCGTGACAGCACAAAAATCTGCAATTTTTCAAAATTTTCAAAACATTATAACTGAGCTTAAAACCATAAGTAAGGGCCTAAACACATCCAAAACACGTTATAGGTTATCATGAACCTAGGAAAGGGTTATGGGAGTAAGAATACAAGATTTGAGGTGTCGGAAGACCGATAAAGTTTGGACTTTACATTGCTTGATGTGAGTATACCCGTTGATTGTTTGTTTGCATTTTATTTCATATGTTTAACTAGTTTATATAGTCTATATTGACTATGTCTAGCTTTGTACTCTCATATCATGGACTTGTTTGTTATTCATCACTTGATGAGATTCGTTTCTATGATATTTTGATAACTTGAATTTTTTTTTTGAATCCATTAATATGCTATATGTCATTTCTTGTTGTTTTATAGTACATGTAGTATAAAATATCATGTTATTAAGGATTTGTAAGTTTATGAATTGCCTTATAGACTTGTACTCTTTGGAAAAATTTGTGCATTGTAACATAGCAATATCCTTGGATTCCTTAATGAGTCATTTTCTTGAAATTATAAAGTAGTTATAAAATCCAGAGTCCATTGCACTATGAGTAGATCAACATACGGGGTTAGAGTCCTTGGGGATGTTGGCACTCGCCACTAGGATTAGACACATAGGGTTGGAGTCCCTAAGGTTGCTGATGATATATGGGGTTAGAGTCCCTGATGATACTGGGGTTAGAGTCCCTTAAGCAACTGGGGTTAGAGTCCCCAGTGAGGTAGATTGTGCGAGACATGTACATTCCTTAATAGTTAATGGCTTCATTGACGTAGGTCAGAACTGACCAGATCTATATCATAACTATTTAGCCTTGTCTCAATTTCACTTGCTTAATTGTGGTATTTCTTAGCATATTGTTGGTACTTATCTTTCTTTAACTAACTTATGATGTTAAATACCAATTAGTTTGTTTTGGAAATGTAAAGAAATTTGTCAATGAAGATTATTGTTACTTTTTGTACTCACCGTCTTTTTTACGACAATGAATATTGTTACTTTTTGTATTCACCATTTTTTTATGATTGTGGGTACTATTACTTTTTGTACTCACCGTCCTTTTTATGATAGTGGGTGTAGAGTCGTCAACGAGCAAGTCGAGCAAGGAGAAGATTAGCGACTACCTCTGAGCCAACGGCGTACCTCTACATTGACATTTTGTAGGTTTTAATATTTATGTATTATCCAGTTATGTTTTTTTATACATTTTGGGGTTATATATAGGGTTGATTGTTTAGATCCTTGACTTATGGTGACTATTACACTGTTTATATTCACCATTTTGTTATATATGCATGTGATCATCGTTTCCTGGTTTCCATACCCTTAAGATTTATAATAATTGCTTCCGCATAAGCCTTCCACTAAATTTTATAATCGTTAATAAGTTTTAATTAACTCTGATTTTCAAATGTAAATTGATATGTGTTTTACTTATTCTAAACATGAGTTGGAGTAGATTTGGACAAAAAGGCTGACTAATATGTGATTAAGTCCTATGGGATTTGGGCTTAATTACGGGATTAGGCCAGGCGGTGCCCTAGATTAGGGAACGGGACGTTCACACACTTCTGTCCTACTTTTTTTTTCTTCTCCATGCCTTTCCCACGCTGTGTACACTCTTCCCATGGCGTCAAACCTACTTGCCACGGTGTCAAATGTGCTTTTGTACATTTTATCATGTTTAGTCATGAAATCACTCCTTATATCTCCTTTTTACCTTGTATACATGAAAATACATAAATACCGTCAATTAGAGCTCATTTCCATATATTCACACCAAATATACCACTAAACTAATCCTATATATAAGTCTAAACAATCACTTATCAACTATAAATATAACCCTAAGACTATGAAACCAGTTGTCCATGAGTACTTAGATCAATATTTCATTGCTCTAGAAGCCATTGTGAATTGTTTTAGTTTATTGTTTTTATTGTTTATTACTTTTGAAGAAGATTTGAAGATTTAAAGTATTTTTTCCAGAGCTATTTATCTATATGTTTTATTTACATTATTGCAATGTTATTTATGAATATGCGTGAGTAGTTATGATGAGATGATTATGTGCTTAATGCTTTAAACCGATCATATTCTTTAATTCACTGATTTAATAAATTATTATCTATTGATTTTAATCATGAACTTTGTATTGCATGCATAGTATAGAATGTGTATTGTGATATCTGGATTCATTATCTAGTTTAAAAATGTAACTAAGATTGTTTGAAAAATGTTACCATTTAAATGTCCTAGTTGAATTTGAAATCTAAATCTAATGTTGAAGTGACTTTTTTCTGAATGTGTTAGATTTAGCAGTTTGAAGTTTTCACAAAGTGTAATGCGGTTTTATTTTGTGAAGTTAATATCATTGTGTATTCAAAGGGGTTAGCTCAATAAAATTAGAACTTGGCTTTTCCACCGATATAATGAGAACTAATGATTGGCTAAATGTTGTGTTACTTACTTATGATTAGAGTTTAATCATCTATGAAACTTTATAAAGTATGCCCATAATTATATGATTGAGTAACATGTTTGGATGCAAAATAGATTTATGTTTCATTGTTCCGGATGTTTGTTTAGATATTTATTTATTATTAAATTGAACTAATTTGAATATTAGTGAATTTGAATTGTGATAGTTAAGTTAGTTTAATTAGTTTAGTTAATTATTAGAATATATTATAGATTGAATTAGTTATTTTAATTCTCGTTTTAATTATATTAAAGTAAAAAAATAAAAACCAGTAAAAGAATTTTTCCTATAGAAGTTTGACAAATCCTTGCGGAGGCGATCTCATTTATCACTATTACAAATAATAAGGATATGCAGGAAACTTATTATACACGCTCGACAAGTGTCAGTATGTTCAAACCCGTACCCGTTCATGCCACCCCTAGTCATAAAGTAAACAAGGGTATTTTTGTTATTTCAAGAAAAAAATATGGGTAAGTTTAGCAAAATTAAGTAATAGGGTACATTAAGCAAGTAGTAGGGTCGTTTAACCGTAATACAATTTTTCTTTTTTTGGTTTCACTCGTGGTGTTTGCACTAACTAATCTACGCTTGGGCACTGTTGGACATATATGGAGGCGACCCTCCTAACTCAGTTTTTTAATTCATAAGACTCGAACTTGAGACCTAACTTAAGGGGACAAAGTCCATTAGTAGCTTGGGTCAACAACTTGTTTGTCACGACACAATTATATATGTTGGTTGAGGAGAAAATAATTTGATGGGCCTTGTAAAAATTGGATGCTTCTCCAACGTCGTTGCTTGAAAAAAAAACCCTAGTTGTTTGAAGAAGAAAAAACTACCATATGTGCTTGGGACCGATGACCTCGACCTGCTCTGGCAAGTCCCATGGTCGTCGGTCCGCCTCTATCCTTTCATTTTTTTATTTTCTGATTTGCAAACGACTTCTCCCCACTACCCATATTCTTTCTCACCTTCCTCTCATCTCACCTCCCCTTTTCTTTTACCGTTGTGATTGCCGTGAACCCCATCTCGCCTACCATTTACCTCATCCACTAGGCTTCTCCTCTCTCCTCACCTTTTTAGGTAGCGGCTACATGTTAACTTCACTGTTGGTTTTCAGCTTGGTCGTTGCCGACAACCATTTTGCCTAGGGCTTAGTCTAGGTGAAGAAGAAAGTGAGTTTGGGTCTTGGGCCCTCCGCATCTGGTGAAAAGTCACATACAAGGAAAAACAACCAGTGACGACAAAGCTGTTCATGACGAAAGCGGTCAGTGGTGGCGACAGTCAATGACGGTGACCTTCTTGAAGCGACATACCCACCCCGATCTCCAATTTTTCTTCTTCTTATATCAAGATTCTAGTGTTTTTGTTAATTACTCACTCCGATCATTTATATAAGTCTTTTAAGGTAAGGACATAGGAATTAAATCACCCTTAATTACGACTATAATTTACATATATATCTTTTGACATTAAATGAATTGAAGAATCGTAAATATTTGAATTGTGTATGGGTAAAATGGGCAAAAATGAAATAAATAGACTTTTAAATTTCGAAAATGACTTACGATTTTGAACAATGAGTTTTTTTAGAATGACTTATATAAATGACCGGAGGGAGTATTTAGATAGATTTAGTTATTGCCTATGTGCGGATGTCATCCTTGTTGTCGAGGTGGTTGTCCCTGTTGCGGATGTGATTGCCCCCCTTAGGGTTTGAGGTTAGGGTCGCACTTTAGTGTGGATGTTTCAGTATTTGTTCGGTACTTTATTATTGTAAGATTTATTTGTAATAGGTGTGTCTTCAATTAGACTCGGAGGAACACCTCAATAAAAATTACTGTGACAAAAAAATAAAATTTGATGGGGCTTAAGAGAGACTTTCTTGTGCCCCATTAATGTTACCATGCTATATCGAGAGAGAGAGAGAGAGAGAGGGAGAGATATTTTGGTAGAACAAAATGCAGTCTGCATTAGCGGTTCGGCGGTTCTACTGCTGCTGCTGCACCAATGGAGGAGGAGGAAGGGGAGGAGCTTCTTCTTCTTCTTCCGCTCTCTCCTCCGCTGCCCAGAAGAAGCAGCGCCAACACCAACTCGTCTTCATGGGCTCTCCGCAGATCTCTGCATCTGTTCTAGACGCCCTTCTCAATGCATCCAAACACGCCAACTCCACCTTTCAGGTATTGGGTTTCCAATCCAACCATTAGAAATGCATGATTCTCTCCGAATTCCATCTTTTGCAATTAAGGGTTTTTAATCGATTTAGGTTTCTGCACAATATAAAAGCATAGATTTAAAATATATGTGAATTCATCAATTTTGTTATGATGAGCTCTGCTAGCACCTTTTGATACCTTTGCCCCATTGAAAAAGTTCAATAGTTTTAGGTAGCGCCACTCGTGCATTTGCTTTGAATACGCTTTTGCAGCAGCAGTGACAATGTTATATTGGATGACAGAAATCTTTCTTTCCCTTGGGCTCAGGTCGCAGCTATTGTTACACAGCCACCATCAGAAAGAACTAGAGGGAGAAAGGTGATGCCTTCACCTGTTGCACAACATGCCTTGGACACGGGATTTTCGCCTGATTTGATTTTCACGCCTGAAAAAGCTGGTGAGGTAGTGGTTCTGGACATCTGTTTATAGCATTAATTAGATAGTTAAGGCAATAAAAGATTTAATTTTGAATTTGACAGCACTCTAATTGTCTTACATTATGGTGATTTCTTGATGCGTGTTGTTTATACTGCAGGAAATATTCTTGGCCAATCTGAAAACTTTACAACCAGATCTTTGCATTACAGCTGCCTATGGGAATATTTTACCTGCCAGATTTCTTAGTATTCCACAGTTTGGTGAGTTACCATGCCATGTACTTTTAATATATGACATTTTTTTGTTTTAACAAGCAAATGAAAAATGATGAGATGAGGAATGACATACATTGGTTTTTATTCAACTCTCGGCCAAAGTTAATCAGAAAAAGAAATGATAAACAACTTCTGATAGAGATTACTGTTTGTTAATTCAATAAAATTTTGTAAGAAAATGATAAACTGCATTCTGATAAAGACTAGTATTTGACAATTGAATTCTCTTAATTGTACAATCTTCAAGATGGCATACAATTTTCTTATTGTTGGTATTCGATCACATTTTCCGGCTGTATGAACAAAAGATATGTCTTATTGTGAATTATTGATCTCTACTCCTCATTCTATTCCCTCTTTGTGCACGCTGGTATAGCGAGTCGTTGTCATGCCTAGTAGAAGTTAGGAATGCCGTTGTAATTTCAGATGTTACTAGAATTATACATATTTTGAGTTAACTGTAGCATATGGTTTTGGAGTTTCAATTTTTATTTATCTTGAGCTATGAATGAACGTGGGTAATAGTTGCTTTCCTTCAATCTGCTTTGGGCTATGCATATTAGTATGTAGTGATATGTGAAAACCTTTTTAGTTGAAGAAATCTTGACAAGAGATTAACTAACTCAATAGTTATCTTGAGCTATTCAATTGTCCATCATGTAATGTTCAATTGTTCTAAAGCAGTAAGTCACCAATTAACACTATAGAACCGACACTTGTAAACTTCACTAAACTTGGTGGTTGAAAGTATTTGATGTGATATAAATCTCACGCGGTCATGAATTGGGGCGAAGCCAAACTTACTTCAAAGAGGGGTAGCTGTTATCTAAATTTTGAAATTACAAATACACATATACTTAAGAAACATATATATATATATATATATATATATATATATGCAATAAAAAATAGGCTATAATTATCATATAAACAAAATGCATAATCAAACAAGTTCAATATTGATGTCTGAAGAGAATTTAGACATTCTCTCTCTCTCTCTCTCTCTCTCTCTCTTTCATGTCAACAAAATCGTCTATTAAGAGAATTTATGTCAAATTCTTTGGCAATTCTCTTTTCAATATATACAAATAATGAAACAAAAAATTAGAAAGAATTTCGCCTTCCATCTTGTTGTGTAGCATAGTCTCGACTATATTCATATCCGAGAAAGACCATTTCATTGCAGCTGTAGAAACTGGAAGGGTGAGAATAAGTGTTAGTATGCATTACACAAGTGGATAAAAATTTCTGATTTTTTCGTTGTCAACCATTGACCTAAATTAGAAATAGTAACCAACTTTTGGAAATCAGGAAGTCACCATTCTAGAGTGAAATACTTAGTCTCAAATCTCAATCGCATCATTTTATATTTTTAAAATCTTTGCGGGTGTAACTTTTTTACCATCTTGCAAACATCATCAATTCTGAATGATTTGCACATTACTCTTGGATCCGAAGCTAAGCTCACAATAAACAACTCCACTATGTGATCATTGAATTTATTATTTAATTCCTGCAATTAAGTGTGTATTACGAACTAAAAATTCTCAACTTTGTAAAGACGCCCAATTGTAACTATACCTTGTTGATGGTGAACTCTTCCTCTTCTAGCAGAATACTGTGCATTAAGATTTAGATTATGTATACTGACTACTTCACAAAAAGATCTCACATTCACAACTTGTTCCCATCTATCATCTCTTAATTGTTGTGTAAGCACCTTATAGATGAATAAGATGTATCACATTCAAACTATCTTAAGATTGAAGTTGTAGAGATTTTAAAACAAATAAAAAATCTCCAAAATATCTTTCATAAGTTGCATAATAAAGACAAATTCAAAAGAAGTTAGTGCCTTATAAGGTGCATCTACACCTACACGTTGAACAAGCTTTCCATCATCAATTACATTCAACATAACCTCACATGTTACATCAAACATTTTCATCAAACTAGAAATAGACTTTGAGTGAAAACTCCAACGAGCATCTTCAGTTAGGGGCGTAGGTCCCAAATAAAAATTTTTGGCCCTTGTATGTACATAAACCACCTTTAACAAAAAAGATTAAAAAAATATGTATATAAATGCATAAAAAAGTTATTTTCCCCACCCCACCTATTTGTCTCTACTCCCATCCTGATTCTCGATCCCTAAAACCCCAAAAAATAAAAAAAGAAAACCTAAAGAGTACACAACACATTCCATTGCTCGACATCTCGATTCTCAGACCCCACCCCACTTGTGATTTTGTCAACTCCAACTTGGCTTTGCTTTGATTTTGTCTCTGAAAAGTGGTCCCCCTTTGCATTTGAGTCTCGTAATTAATCCTCTTTATTGCTTCTCTATCTTCAATTCCGTCCCTTTTTTCACAAATTGCAAATCCCTAATTCCAGTCTATTGTGTTCTGTAGCATTTTGTCATACCCATCGACCATCGCGAGGCTATTGTTCCCTTCTGTCTTCACTTTTGCGCGATATCTATTGCACAGTTGCTTTGCAACAATTAAACTAATTGTGATCGTCAATCCAAGTGGAAGTGGTATGGTTTATGCAAAGTTCTTGAATTTTCTTAGCAATAGGGAATGTAATGTTTTCTTTGTCTATTCTTTAGAAATAAATGCATCTCAATCCATTATTGTTTAATTTGAGCAGATGAGTCTCAAATTTCTGATTCGGAAACATAGTTGCAAGCATTTAGGGATTTCTTATTTAATTAATATTGTTTCCTGATTTGGATAGGACTTCATAATATTGTTAAGAACCTTTGTTTGGGATCTAGTCACAAGTTTAGACACGGTGTAATTTATGCGTTTATCTATCTTGATTGGTGGAATAATAAAGAGAAAAGTAGAAGTGATAGAGTAGGTGAAGATGATAGAAAGAATAAGTATTGGTGAGAGGTTACCGAAATTGAGAATTGAGTCCGTGACTCTATTCTTAATTTCGATCCTAATTTTCCTCACATTAATAGCTTGCTTTATTCATCCCATAATATCCATATATATAGAGTCCTAATACAATAGATAGCAGTAAATGCTTAACAACTACTACTTTAGGTAGTTAATCAAAATAAGGAACCTATTAAATATAAACTTCCTAAATAACAAAATAGAAACTACTATGAATTGAAACTTGCTAATTTAAACTTGCAATTGTAGAACGTTTCCTAAAATACTTTCTTCCCATAAAGCATCCATATCATCACTCCCTGCCTCAAAATGGAGCTTGTTCTTAAGCTCAAAATCTGGATAAGCATCCTGAAAGTGTGTTCAGGGTTCCCAAGTAGCTTCCTCTAGTGACAGTCCTATCCAATGCACCAAAAATTTGCATGTCCCGATTGAGGCAACTGTGGAGGATTGCAAACGGGGTTGGTAATGGTTGTCCATCATGCATAGGCGGTAGTGAAGGAGTGGATATTGGAGGAGGTCCCTTATATTCTTAAAGAAGCGAGACATGAAATACATCATGAATTTGATTCTCTGATGGAAGTGCAAGATTGTAAGCAACGAATCCAACACAAGCAAGGATACGAAAGGTCTGAAAAACTTGGGAAGCAGCTTATGGTGCTTGTGCTTAGGTACTGTCAACTATCTATAAGGGCGGAGGTGAAGCCAAACCCAAGCCCTCACTTTGAAGTGCACTTCTCTATGAACTGCATTATACGTGGACTACATGCGTTGTTGGGCCTGTAGAAGTCGAGATCGGGCATCCTAAAGGAGTTCATCGTGATCCACAGGTAATCGGTCTACCATGTCCAATCGAGAAGGCCCTCTAGTATAATTAATGAGCTTAGGAGTTTGCCAACCATAATGAGTATGTCCCAAAGCTATGTGGTAGGACGTATTGTAATAGAATTAAGCCCACGGTAACCAATTGACCCACTTCTTCAGATAACCACTCCTTAGGCAACGAAGATACATTTCAATAGTGCGATTGACCACCTCTGTTTGACCATCAGATAAAGGATGATATGCTGAGGATAATGACAGTTTGGTACCACTAAGATGGAATAGTTCCTTCCAAAGGTGAGTGAGAAAGATTTTATCACAATTGGAGACGATGGATTCAAGAAATTTGTGCTAGCAAACAATTTCTCCAAAGAAAAACCAAGAGAGCCATTGCAACAGAGAGGGCTGTAAATGGGTTTGCCATAGCAATGAGTGAACATATTTAGAGAGCCTATCAACAACAACCAAGAGGACCGATTTGGCACGAGCTTTAAGCAAGCCTTCAATAAAGTCCATTGAGATGTATGACCGTATGTTGACCGGGATAGGTAATGGTTGTAGCAGTCCGTCCGGTTGCAAGGTTGCCATTTATGTTGTTGGCAAATGGGACAATTCTGCACATACTCAAGTGTGGCGAGTTTCATTCCCTTCCAATAAAATTCTTGCTTAATGCGTTGCAGAGTCTTTTGTCCCCCTTCATGGCCCATATTTTGAAAAGCTGCTAGAATAGATGGGATCAATGGAAAAGTAGGAGATAAATAGACCTTACCTTTGTAAAAGCTTAAGCTTTCCTGTACCACCCAATCATTTGTAGTTTCCTTATTTTGGATTCTGCTACGAAGGGTGGCCAAATCGGGGTCGTCGTCGGTCTCGCAACGAATATCCTACAAGAAGTATGTTCATGGAAAGGAAGTTGCCATACATATTGAATGGTCAACGTCTCGACGAGATAACGGGTCTGCCGTTCGGTTGAGTCGTCCAGCCTTATACTCCACCCTAAAATCAAACCCTGTCAACTTGTTGATCCAATGTTGTTGTGGAAACGTTGTCAGCCGCTGCTCTAATAAGTACTTCAGGCTAGAAATGGTTGGTCCTACAAAATGGCGCCCCCATAGAAGCAATCTCTAATGTGTGATAGCCTTAGCTAGGCCGATGAGCTCCCGTTCATAAGCTGCCAAACGGTGGCGACGTTCAGCATGCGTTGGCTGTAGAAAGCAATTGGATGACCATGTTGTTGTAAAACAACTCCAAATCCACTACCGGATGCATCACATTCGACTACGAACCCACCATCAAAATTAGGAAGTGGCAAAACCGGAGCTGACAAAAGTGAGGCCTTGAGTGTATGGAAGGCAGTGGTGACCTCCTTGTTCCATTGAAAGCCAGACTTCTTTAACAGATTTGTAAGTGGCGTTGCAATGTGCCCGTAGTCTTTAATAAATTTTCGGTAGTAGCCGACAAGAGCAAGGAATCCTCGAAGAGCTTTGAGTGACCGTGGTATTGGCCAATCAGTGATGGCCTTGATCTTCATGGCGTCGACTCTACACCAACACCATGAATGATGTGACCTAGGTAGGAGACCTGTGGCTCATCAAAGAAACTCTTGGATCTTTTCAAGAATAGTATGTTAGCCCGTAGCAGGTCATAGACTAAGCGTACATGATTAATGTGCTCAGCCCAGGACTTGCTATAGATTAGGATGTCGTAAAAAAAAAAAGCCCAAATCTACGTAGGTATTGATGAAATATCGAATTCATTAGACCTTGAAAGGTGGAGGGGGCATTGATGAAGCCAAATGGCATGACTAAAAAGTCGAAATGCCCATGATGAGTTCGAAAGGTCGTATTCTCTACATAGTCTGGGGCCATTCGGATTTGGTGATAACCCGATCTAAGATCCAACTTAGTCTAGTGTTTGACACCATAAAGTTCATCAAGGTGCTCGTCTACCATTGGAATTGGGAATTTGTCCTTAATTGTACGATGATTCAATTCGTGGTAATCCACACAAAACGCCGCGATCTGTCGTGTTTCTTGACAAGTAGCACCGGAGAGGAGAAAGGAGTCCAACTTGGTTGAATGATTCCCTGTTGTAGCATGGTCTCGCATTGCCTTTCAATCTCATCTTTTTGCAAATGAGGGTAGCGACAGGGGGGCACAACCATTAGACTTGCTCCAGGGTATATATGAATGCAGTTGTTACATGCACGACTCGGTGGGAGGCCATTTGGCTCCTCAAAAAGTGGTGCATAATCCTCCAATAGTTGATCCATTACTGAGGATACTACTGGTGCACCTTTTAACATGCGGAGACACAATCCGATTCCTGAAGGTAACCCGTGCTACATGACCTTCTTGCCATTTCAAAACAATTCCATTGTAAGTAAACTGAATTCCCATAAAATTGGTCCAAGTGCGGATAGCCACTTGACATTGAGAATTACGTCGAACCTTTCAAGCAAAATGGTGTAGAAATCGGCTGTGAAGGTGTACTCTTTCACTTGAAACGGAACAACTTTGCACATGTCATTCCCAATATTTTCTCCCCATGTGCAACATACACACGTAGATCCGGTTTTCGTTGGAGTGGTAATGGAAGGATCGAAGTAAGCCTTTTTGTGCAAAAAATTATGAGTGCTTCCCGAATCGATGAGGACTGTGACTGTGGAACTTGCGATTGCGGCCCGTATTTGCACAGTGTGCGAACTCCGCACCCCGCTAATAGCTCAGAGCAAAATTTTTAGGTTGGGATCATCCTCTATTTCACTGTCCGAGTCGGGAACTTCAACCCAGAATAGCTTTTAACACTAATAACCGGTGGAATAAGATTCATCGCAGTTATAGCATAGCCCCTTTGCCCTCCTATTTGCAATCTCTGTCCTTGTCAACCTTTAATGAATGGCGGTAAAGAGGTGTTGCTTTTGTTAGGGTCGGTGTAGATGATTCCCACGATCGACTTTTGGGATGGACCCTCGGTTATCGACATTGTGTTTGGTTTGGCCGAAGAGGCGTTGCTCGCTTTTAATGTGTTACATGGGGCACTTGATCTTGCCGGTATATGTGACGTGGAGAACTTTTGTATGTATTCTAGAGCTCGAGCAATGTTCATGGCAATGCTAATATTGTCTGGTAGTTGCATCTTCGTATCAATTCATAGGTCCTCGGTACTTGCGGTGAAGAGATCTACTTGTTGTCGTGGCTTGAGATCAGTTGTGCGGGTCAACAATGATTGTAATTGACGCCAGTACTCCTCTATCGATCTCGTTTGTTTGAGATTAGCTAATTCTCCCAAAGGATCGCTACTCATCGGAGGGCCGAATCTGACATGGCAAAGTTCCTTAAAGCTAGCCCATTCTAAGGCGTTGTCTTCTTGTTCTACCTGGTCAAACCATAAGTGGGTTTCACCTAGCATGTGGAATGCGGCTAGTCCAACCTTGTACCCATTAATGTTCTTTTGATGGATGAAAAACTTTCCACACCTTTTCAACCATCCCAACGAGACTTCAATTTCGCTGTAGGTTGGAAATTCCATCTTTGTATAGCGAGGAACAACATGTCCCTCAAATTGGAAGTCGTTCTACCCTTCCATCCGCATTCGAGATCCATCATACCAGCTATTCTGTCCCTTGGTCTCTTGACCGATCGGTTGTTTTGATGATCCCCTTACCGCCATGGAGAGGTCAGCCATCTGTTCTTCGAGGGCTCTATGCCTGTTAGTCATTTGTTCCATGAATACTTCCAACTTTGTTGTCAAAGCTTTTGTCTCCCATGACGCTAGGATACCAAGTTGTGAAGATCCTTTGTTTGGGATCTAGTCATGGGTTTAGACACGGTGTAATTTATGCTTTTACCAATGTATTCTTAATTTCAATCCTATTTTTCCTCACATTAATAGCTTGCTTTATTCATCCTATAATACCCATACATAGAGAGTCATAATACAATAGAAACTAGTAAATACTTAGCAACTACTACTTTAGGTAGTTAATTGAAGTAAGGAACCTATTAAATATAAACTACCTAAATAACAAAATAGAAACTACTATGAATTGAAACTTGCTAATTTGAACTTGCAATTGTAGAACGTTTCCTAAAATACTTTCTTCCCATAAAAGCATCCGTATGAAATATCCTGTTACAATATATATTTATCTCCATCGTATTGATTTATATTTTATTAAAAAACTTATGAAGGCTTAGAATCCAAGGTAAATTATTATTGTAAGTGATAGTAATATTTTGACAATTCTTTAGCGTAAAGGGAGTAATTTAAGAAAAATGTAGTTCTTGTGAGTTGTTAGTTAATTATATATTCAAATTATTCTTGTAAGATGTTACAACAACAACATAGCCTCAGTCCCAAATTAACTGGGGTCGGCTACATGGATCAAACTTTTTCATTGTGCTCGATTAAGTGCAATTGATGGTGAGCTTTGCAAACCATTCAAATCTCTCTTAATTAATGCATCCCATGTTAACTTTGGTCTACCCTTACCTCGTCGAATTTCTACAGTTTTTATTTAGTCAAGTTTTCTAGTTGGGGCATTTGTAGGCCGTCTTTGCAGGTGACCAAACCATCGCAACCGCCCTTCCCTAATCTTTGTATCAATTGATGCTACTCCTACTTGTCTTTGAATTTCTATATTTCTTATTCTATCTTTACGAGTTTTACCACACATCCACCTAAGCATCCTCATTTCTGCTACATTCACTTTATGTAATTGTTGTTGCTTTACTGCCCAACATTCACTTCCATAGAGCATAGCTGGCGCAATCGGTTGATAATTTTATGTAATTGTGTTTGAATTTCTATATTTCTTGTAAGATGTTAAGTTGATAATTTTTGTTTTTTTAGATGAGCCGCGCGATCGGTTCTTATTTTAATAAGGAAAGTGTTGAAACTACACAAAATGTTGATGGGTCAAATCCTTTTGTGGGAATTGAACCTTCGAATAATGAAGACTCTCTTGAAAAATCTCTAAGAATTCAAACCAAATTAAAATTTGGACATCAATTCATTAAAACGCGATCCATAGAGGTAACAAGTTTGAGAATTTCCTATTAAGAATTATGATGAAGTTAGGAGTGCTGATATTATAGTTGGTCTATATCAACCTATACTAAAAATAGTGTGCAAAATCTGTAGAAAAACATCCTCGTAGTTTTCAAGCATCGTGGTTTAAGTTATTTTCATCATGGTTGGAATAATCTTTCAACCATGATATTGCTACATTTTGTTTACCAAGTTATCTATTACACTTAAAATGAGATTTTTGGATATGATGCATTTACTATTAATGGATAGTTCAAATCACGAAAAAAGATTAGAGATGAAAAAATTGTGCATTTTTTTGTGTATATTGGGAAGGATCCCACTTCTCCCCATTGAAATGTATAAAAAGCACGTGAAGATCAAGAACCAAAGTCTATTTATCACACTTCACAAGAACTGTATTTTTCACGTTTATGGACAATATGAGATGGTTGGTTCAAGAGATCTTTCACATTCTTTTTCTGTCTTTTGATGTGGAGAAGTGAGATCCTTTCCAATATGCGCAAAAAATGCACGTTTTTTTTTTCCATCTCTATCCTTTTTCCATGATTTGACTCAATCGATAGTAAATGGATCAAATCCAAAAAGCCCATTTTGAGTGTGTAATAGATAACATGGTAGGCAAAATGCAACATCGACACTAGAAGAATATTCCAACCATGATGTAAATAACTTAAACTGCGATGCTTGGAAACTATGAAGATGTTTCTTTAGATCTTGGATAATTTTTTAGTGTATGTCGATATGGACCAACTTTAATATAAGCTCTCCTAACTTTATCACAATTCTCAAAAGGAAATTTCCATATGAGTTCGGTTAAATCAAACCTAGTTTATGTTGTAACAACCCCTTGTTATAATTTCACTCCACCTATTTTTTTTTTTTATAAAAAAATTGATTGTAATTTTTCTAAATTACCCACCCTTAACGTCTTCTTCATGCACGCCCTAGTGCTAATAATGTAAGAACATTGCATTATTTTTAAGATAATATATCGATTTTTTCAAGAAAATAGGTGGGGTGAACTTATCAATAGGGGTTGTTACAACATAAATAGAGTTTGTTTTAAGCAAATTCTTTCCATATTTGTCATCTCAATGCCAGTTCACGTTCTAATAAATTGATATCCAAATTTTCATTTGGTTTGAATGCTTACAGATTTTTCAAGAGGGCCTTCATTATTAGAAGGTTCAATTCCCCAAAAGGATTTGACCCATCATCATTTTGTGTAAGTTTCAACACCATTCCTCTTAGAATAAGAAGTGATCTTGCTTGTCATCATTAAACAATAACAACAAAGCCTAAATCCCAAATTAATCAAGGTTGGCTACATGGACTGAACTCTTCCATTGTGCTTGATTTAGTGTACGTAAATCTTTCATATTCTCCCTAATCAATGCATCCCAAGTGAGCTCTGGTGTTGCTCTACATCATCGAATTTCCTTAGTTTCAATTGAGTCAAGTTTTCTAATTGGGGCATTTTTAGGTGGTCTTTGGAGGTGTCCAAACCACAACTACGCTCCACTCTGTATCAATGCATCTCCCCTCAACTTTTGAGTTGGTGCTTCTCTCAATCGTGGTTTCTCATATGACTGACCTCGCTCCCAATTTGGCTCAATACCTCTCCCTGTCAATTGGCCCATTATTCAGTCGTGTTGTTGCTACCTTTGGAATTGCTTGTAGTGGAGAGAACACTCTGTCTTATTTGTTTGAAGTGATCGTGGGTCTTTGAATATGATTTTGGCTTTTTTGTAAACATATTCCAGTCATACTATTCTTATTATATGTTGGTTGATAGCAATTCAATGTTTCATGTTCAATTTCTTCAAGTTAACTTGATTTTCATTGATGAAACTATCTTCTTTCCAATACAACTTTGTGGCTGAAAAAAACTTAATAGAGTTTGTTTAGATCAGATGACTATATACTTGGAGATCCCATTTTCCTTTGCTAATTGAGTCCATAGCCATCGTTTTAATATCAGATTTTGGTTGTTGTTCTCTTTTGGTGCCATTTCTTATTATTTTCTCTTCAATATTTTGTGAGGATCAAAAGCAAAACTGTTTTCACTAACGTTATTCTAGCTATTTTCTGATTATTTTCAATATTTGTTTTAACTGTATTGATTTCCATTGTCTTTGTGTTTTCTGGGGTTGTATCTAGGCAACATCTAAATTTTTAAGGAGAACCTATCCTCCCAACTTTTGCAATCATTTGACTGGTATCATTAAAATTTATTGCATAATACCTTTATCCTATCCCTTTGGCAACCTATTATGCTACTTTTCTTCTACTTTACTAAAATTAAATTTAAATTCTTCTAATTAAATTCCCGCGAGCATAGCGAGTGTTCATTCGTGCGTTGCACATTACGAAACTAGTATATATATATATATATATACTAGTTCCCTGAGGTGCTACGCACCAGTGAACCTGCTCGCTACGCTCGCTGGAATATAATCTATAAAAATATTAATTTTCAAACTATCTATTGATGAAAAACCCCACACTACAGTGTTATGAACACACACAATGTGAACTTAAATTAAAAAATCTAATAATTTTAAAAACTAAATAAAAAAGAAATTATTATATAAACTATTATTATTAATTCTTTGTTATTGATATATTTCTCTCAACAACATTGATGTTCACTTCAGATTTCATTTCTAAGACTTAAAAACATCATCAGTAATTGCTGTGATTCTTTTATGCAATTGGTAATATATGCATGTCATTTTCAGTTTTTCCAGTGATCCAGTGATAAGTAACTACCTTTAGTAATCTCTTCCACATCAGTTGTCAGTAACTACCTTTAGCCGAACACAATAAAAACAAATTATAAGCTATAAAATAATCTTGGTTAGCAAGGTTGTAATTGTTGCATGCATCTTTATCATCCGCCAAATATTAAACACCTGATTAGAGGATATATATATATCATCATGACAGCCATAGGAATCAATGAGGAAGAAAAAATAATGAGACGTTTGAATGTAGCTTCTTTACAAGAAAAAAAAAAACATGGACTTTCTATTGATTTAGGCATAAATATATGATATATCACTCAATTATAGGTAAATATGTTACTGAGAATTGAATCATAGAAGGTGGAGGCAATAGTCAAAACAAGTTCATAAAGACAAGTAAAAAACTTATTTTTAGTATTTGGTAGAGAATTAGAATTTCAACCTTGAGATGTTGGATTGAAAAAAGATATCAATACTTTAACCATGCAAACCCTTTTTGAACCATTTGCCTTGAGTCAGCTAAGCGACTTGTGGATATCCTTAACAACAGCCTGTCAATTAAGACCATCCATCAAATATTCTCCTTCTACACCATCGAAGCCAACCATTATGTGATAGAAGTTAGGAAAAGAACAAGAATGAAAGAACACTATGAAAAACCACGAGGATACCAAAAGAAATAATAATAATAATATAGATGTATGATCTATTCACAAAATGTAACAAATACAACAAAAATCGTTTTAGTAGTCTAGAAATTGAAAGCATACCATTTAACAACACTTGCTTAGTTGTCACACACATTTTCATATCCATTTTCTCTCCATCTGATTGAGCATCCGTCAAAATTTAAGGTGTGATGACATTCTAAGCTCACTTATGCTCCCAAGACCGCAAGGATAGTTGGGAATCAGGCAATGCTGCTTGTTGAGCACTCATGTTCAACAACTGCACATGAAAATGTATCATCAATAAAAGCAATGCATACAATACAGAGAACTAAAAATAATATATGTAAGCTTAGGTTGTGATCAGCACAAAAGAAGACCATTGTCCAAGGAGAATATAAATAATTGAAGAACTTGAACCGAAAAAATGTGCGAACTCCTAGTAGACTTGCTACCTTTTGAATAATTAATGTGTAATAATGCTCAACATTGTCTTAGATGTTTCTATATTCTTGCGCAAGTATTTTCTATCAAAAGGGCGAACTCCTAGTTGGCTTACCTTTTGAATCATACCAAACTAGTGAGCCATATGATGTTGATTGTTTAGGGGTATTGAATGACCTGGCTTATGAGGAATTCTAGATCTATATAGGCATCCGAGAGAATTAGCTATGCATGGCTACCCTTAAATCTTTTGGTCGTCCTATGACTTGGGAATCAAACTAAACATGTAACGTATTAGTGAAAAATGGTAGAGATAGTAATGGATGCTAGTTGCTATCTAAGTAAACTTTGGCTTCAAAGGAATCACAAATCTACATACTCGAATGAATTTCCTTAAGTTAACGATTTAGATTTGTTTTCCTCAAGATAACAACTTGCATCTTAATGGCAGCATAACAGAGACAGTATCATACTTCGCGCAATCAAAAGAAGCATTCGGTCTTGATGTTAACGTGGTCTGGATTCAATTCTCAACTATCTCGTTTACCATGTGCTTTTTTATACAACAAAATCTTAGTGGAAGGTACATGTACATTGACCTTATGATGGACAACACAATATCTTAAACAATTTATCACATGAATCACATCAAGCAATGTTGTACTTTTCAGTGGAGCAAACAGATTGAATTGGTAACCAAATTATGCAAGTTTTAACAAGGTTGCAACGGCAACAACATCCGATTTACCAATAACAAGTTCGCCAAGTGATAAAGCCTCAGCTCCCTCTAAGCAAAAAAATCTATTCCAAGTAATCTTCAATATTGTCAAACATAATATACAAGCACCTAATTCTTGACGCAAATGAGATGCATTAATAAGTACCCTTGAAGCCTCAGAAAAAAAAAAAAAAAAAAAAAAAAAGTTACCCTTCAAGATTTGAGAAGATCAAAACCAATCTCATTCTCATACCAATTTATCAAAACATTAAGTCAAATTTTTAGCACTCCAATCAGATAATACATAGAACTGAAAACTGAACTCAATTATAAAAAAAAATTCTATAATTCCAATCATCAAAATCACGAAAACCATGGTCCAAAAGAAAAACACCTAAACAAGGGTGCGGCCTCAAGAATTCAAATTATAAAAGCCACCAATGTTGAATCGGGCGGATCATTAACTAATTTATAAGAACTAAAAACTCTAAGCAACACAATAAATCACAATTCATGAATCTGATAGCAGCCCAGCCCAACAGGGTGTTTCCAGGCCCAACAGTGAGCCTAAGATAAAGGTCTCTCACAGGAAGAAGCTCAGGAGGCATTGGATCAGCTTTAGCTGAGAATATGTAGAGTTAGTTCAACAGTGGGACTTGTGTCTGGTCTAGAGTTTTCTGTATCGAGTCACGACGAGAGCATGTAGGATGGGTGTGTGAGTAAGTGCATAAGTTGAACTGTTCATGAGAGAGGTTTTAAGAGAAATATAATTATAGAATACTACTGTGGTTTGGGTGAGCACAAGAGAGTCTCTTGTGTCTTTGAGGTAGTTTGTGCTCTCTGCAGTGTATTCCGTTTCTTGTTTCTCATCAATAAAGGTTACCGAGGCGACCCCCTCGCTCTTTCCATTAAGGGAGTTATGAGAATCCTAATAGCATCAACATGCACCAATTAACAAAGAGAACTTTACAAGCACCCATTGTTCAATACACCAAAAACAGAGTCAATAACACCCTTCTAGATCAAACAAATCATTAATTTCCCTATGCATACCTCATACTAAACAATCAACATCAGAGCGTAAGACCATTGAGCAAAAGACCATCAGAGCGAGAGAACGAAAGAGAGTATCAAAAAGAACTACAATGTAAACAAATAAAGAGTGATCAGAGAGTCAAAATCGAAGCTAGAGAGTAGAGAGAGAGAGAGAGAGAGAGAGAGAGAGAGAGAGAGAGAGAGAGAGTAGGATGATATTTGAGAGAGTTATGCGTGATTGTCAATTAACAAAATCAACGAATACGGTGTCTAAGGGATCAAGGGATCGAAAAAAAAGGGAGGGTACATTGTGTTTGAGTTTGAGTTGGGAAAGAGAAGTTAGATAGGTAGGGAGAGTGATCGAGGTATCGAAAAAGGAGGGAGGGTTGAAATGTAAAAGGAAGTATGAAGGAAAATCAAGTGTAAATAAAAAAGTAATGTGGTTTTACTTTAAAATTCAATGAATAAGGTGGTTTCTTTTAAATCACAAAAATAATATATTATGTGTTTAGAGAAGGTGTCATTGGTTAGGCTCAAATGTGTGAATACCTAAATTACTCCTTTTGAAAAGGAGTAATTTGTTCCAAACATAAATTGCATGAATTGCTTCTTTTCAAAAGGAGTATTTCATGCCATTGTAAACCCATGCAAACCCCATGCCACCTCATGCAAACTATACAAATTTTGAACATCGAGATAGAGATTAAGTGACCGATGAGAGTTAGTGCGGTGTGTATATCGCCTCGTGAAAATACTACACATACATCAGCGTATCGTCGCATCGTCACAAAATTCTCCCTCACAGACTTAACCCTCATATCAATTCCACAACTGCCCTGATTATATTGTGGTGTTTTAATAATTAATTTATCAAATTACATCACATGTGTGTGTGTGTGTTTATTTCTATGTTTTGAGAGTTAGTGCGGCGAGTATATCGCCTCGAAATGCGTGGCAACGCGGGTATCGAGTTGGTAGATATAAGAGCACGCTTATGAAATTCAATTAGTTGTATAATATTAGATAAATTGCCGAAGGGGCGGTGACGTGGCCAACTAACACAAATAACGCGTGTATGTCTCGTCGTAATAGTACCCATGACGTGTAATTTTATGATTCTCATCGTGATAGTACCCATATACATATATATATATATATATATATATATATATAATTAAATATAGTTGGCATTGCAAGAACGACGCATTTAGCAAATGCGTCATTCTTGCAATGCCAATTAGGTGATGATATCTAAAAGATGTACTGCTTAGGTAGTCGGTCACGTGGACACGAATGGCGCTTTTCAAAACATGAAATATTCTATTCAACGAATACAAAGAAAATCTAAAGCATTTTAAGAATTTAAGAACAAAAATATAGTACGGCTGTTAGTTTTCCAAGAAAATCGAGTTGTTCGTGCTTTTATAATATAGGTATATGCATATGGTACTACTACTACCATGAGAACCACAAAAATACTCATGTTATGGGAACCACATTTACAACTATTGGATTCTAATCCAACACATTAATCTATGAGTCATAAATGCACAAAAATATTTAATGCACAATACATTTTGAGGGATTCCAATGGCATGGGTATATATTAGGGCTCCATTGTCTAAGAAATTTTCGTACCTTATTTTTTGCCTAAGAAATAGCTAATTAAGTCCTTTCATTAATCAAGGTTAAAAATTTACGTAGCTTATTTTTTGCCTAAAAATAGTTAATTAGGCCTAAACAATAGCTTCCTTAAATTTTCGGAAGTTACTAATAATAGTTGAAAATATAAAAATAGATAATATGAAATCATAATGTCACGTGTCATCTCCGTAAACCTTCTTACAAAAGTTGATCCTTTATATATGTATAGATTTTTTAATGCATAGTAATAATTTACCTTGGATTCTAAGCATTCAAGAGTATTTCTTTTAAAAAATAACCGATGCCTTATGCTCTAGACAAGCACTTAATATATATTAAAAGAAAGACATTCAATACAGTAGACACACACACACACAGATATATATATATAAAATATGGAATTTAAAAATTATCGATACCTTGTGCTCTAAGACAAGCATTCAATAATCGATACCTTGGATATTATGATGTGTATCCAAAAGAAAAAAAAAAACATTCAATTAAATTTAAAAATCACTGAATGTTTGCAAGTTGCAGCTATAATCCCAAATCAGAAATTTGAGACTCATTAGCTCAATTTAAACATTAATGAACTAAAATGCATTTATTTCAAAAAGAATAGAGAAGGAAAAAATTAAATGCTCTAATGCTAAAAATGGCCAATAACTTTGCATAAGCCATACCACTTATGTAAAGTTTTGCAAGCGTAAGGCCTGGTCAAGTCATAGACTGGTTGTATATGCAGCTTTTACTATGAGAGTGATTGAGTTCTAGAAGATACCAAATAAAGTTGGAGTTCTCACTCCAAACTTATAACCTACTATCTTTCTACTCAACTAGTCGATGTGGGATTATTTCCTTATCTCCACCACTCCCTTTCAAGTCCAACTGGTCTAGCCAGTTGTAATTTGTCTTTTGTAGTCAACTTAAAGGTTTTCCGACTTGTGTTCTTTTTGAGTTTTAGTGGCCTCCTTTATTTTGGGCATGTACTCTTGAACCTTGGAAGCCACAGGTGTCTTTCAACTTGGGTCTAGCATGATCATTTGTTTTTGCCCATTCTTTTCTTTCTTTTGAGACTCCATTTTGTTGGACTTCAATTGCTTGGACCTTAAATCATTAGGTTGTTAAGCAATTGCGGGCTATGATCCCATGTCATGAGTGTGTGGATAGCCTAGTCGTATTTGGACCAAAAAAAAAAAAGAAGATTAGTCGTATGCGTAGTTTTTAGTTTGAGAGTGGGTGAGTTCTCTAAAATGCCAAGGAAGTTAAAATTCTCACTCCAAAGTTATAACCTATTGTATTTCTTCTCAAGTAGTTGATGTGAGATTATTCCTTCATCTCCAACAAGCTCCACTTGGATTGTCGATCATGGTTAATTTAAAGCGGCAAATAAACCGCGCAATACATAGTGCCCCCACAATGTTCAATGGGTATGGCAAAATGCTGCTAATCATAGTAGATTGGAAGTGGGAACTAGGGATTTCTAATTTATGAAAAGACGGGCAAAATTGAAAATTGGGATGCAATAAAGAGGATTAATCATGAGATCTGAATGCATATGGGGACATTTGTGAATTTTCAGAGACAAAATCAAAGCAAAACCGAGTTTTGGTTGATGAATTATGGTAACCCAAGCGGGGTATCAAAGTTGGGATGTAGCAATGAAGTGGAGTGCACTGTATGCTCTTTAGTGTGCGTACGCGCAGGTGTGCGAGCGTTATTTATTTTGGGGGTCAAGAATTGAGATGGGAGTACACACAAATAGGTGGGGCTGGGGCAGATTATAACTTTTTATGGGTTATATACATATTGTTAATTTATTTATTTATTTGTCAAAAGGGTTTATATACATAACAGTTGGTAGTTTTTTTTTTTTTTTTTTTTTTTTGGGTGTGGTAAGGTGGCTCCTTCCTAGAAACTCACGATTATCTAAATTGCTTTTATTGTAAGTATGGAATTGTGAAATTGTACTATTGTAGTGATTTCTTAAAACTTTTTTAGCATTCATTAAATGATTCTGAACTCTGAATTATTTGAGTCTAGTTAATGATTTTTTTTTTCTTTGAATTATGTTTTGAATTTATAGATTAATCAATTCAAACAAAATCTTTGGAACCTTTATTTACCTATGGAAAGTTGATGTCCACAGGAACAGTAAACGTACACCCAAGCTTGCTACCTTTATACCGTGGGGCTGCACCGGTTCAAAGAGCATTGCAGGTTTGTGTCTGGTGTTCACCAACACTATGCCCATTAAACTTATTGCATGTTATGCAAATCCTTTTTTTCTCCCTTGGATTAGGATGGTGTAAAGGAAACTGGGGTATCGCTTGCCTACACAGTGAAGGCTTTGGATGCTGGTCCAGTCATCACCTCTGAAAAACTAAGGGTTGATGATCAGGTTAAGGTATGCAAAATTGGAAATTTTTGATATAATATATATATATATTTGCTACAAAGGTATGCAACAGATTATATGTACTCAAAGTCTGTTACATTACATGTTACTCATTTTCTTGCCACTTAAATTTTTTTTTTCTTTTTCGTGGCAGCACTGACCTACTCTCTTGAATTACAACCTTATTGAATAGTTTCACTTCCTTTCAACTTTTTTGCCCAATTAATCCATTTAAAGACAGCTGATAGTAAATTGTCGCTATGGTTTATCTACACTGACGAGGTCATATATTTCATTATTGCTATGTTGGCATTGTGCATCTTAAAGTGATGCCTGTTTTGTGCACCGTGGAGCTATATACGTGTAATGATGAAAACATATTATTGTAGTTAATTCTAACTGCTCAAATGAGAGTGCTAAAAGACTTCTTTTCGCTTTTTCCCGCAACAGCATAATATATTGAGCTTCTTTCCAACTTGACCTTTTTAAAGGAATAAGATATTGATCCTGAATCAAGACATCAGGTGGTGACATGAATTCAATTTGCCGATAGATTATTATTTCTCTCTTTGTTTTTAATATTGATGGCATTCCATGATCTCTACATGCAGGCACCAGGCTTACTTTCACTACTTTTTGACCTAGGTTTGTTCTATCTTCTTAATAGTTAATAATGAATTTAAGGGTCTAAATTCATGTGGGATGTACTTTGTCCTACTTAATTTTTCATGTGGGGTTCTATAATTTGCTCTGCTGACCATGTTTCATTTACCTGTGAAAAAGGCCACAATGGAACAATTTGATTGACGCCTTTTCAGTTGACCACCATTCTCCACCCAAAATATGTGGTTCTTTATGTAGCGCTAAGAACCATATTCTGCGTTGGATATTTCATATTAGAATGCAACTGCGTGAGATTTAGACCCTTAATAGTTAACAATGAATTTAAGGGTCTAAATTCATGTGGGATGTACTTTGTCCGACTTAATTTTTCATGTGGTGTTCTATAATTTGCTCTGCTGACCATGTTTTTTGTTTTTTGCTTTTTTTTTGGGTTTAAATAGTTGAACGTAATGTAATCGTGTACATCTAAGGTAAGATTGATTTGAATTAGTCTGTGTTGCGTAGGATCTAAACTTCTTCTCCGTGAACTTCCTTCAATATTGGATGGATCTGCAAGGATTAGAGCTCAGGCCCAAGATGACTCACAAGCCACTTTGGCACCCAAGGTAATTTCGTTACTACAAGAAGCATGCGACCTCATGATGAATTCGAACTTTGCCTTGTGTAATATCCTCCTTGTGTTTGCTTCACTAAGTTAATTTTGTTTCATCCAAGTAACTTTTCGACTTGCACCTTTTATTTCTTCTTGTAATTTTCTTAATAGCATAGTGATTTCCATAATCAATAACCAGAAGTCTTCATACAATACACTGTATTGAACCATAACAAGAATAAAGGAGTCTATCCCGAGCCTAGTTAATTCACAATCCATCATTTGATACCAAATGCAGATGATTGTTTTTGAATTATATTTCCATGTTCTCGCTTGGGACAAAAACGATTCCGCAAATTTTATGCATGTGTTGGACCTGCAATCGATATTGTAGAATGTCTTGATCAAATATAGCACAAGCCCTCAAGAGTCCCTAGTCACTCTTGTGAAAACTTAAAACTGATCTTTGGATAATTTCAAGCACAAAACGTTACGGCCCACACCATTATGTGCTTGGAAAACCAGCAAGAGCTTTTCTTCAATGAAGATTCTGAAAAGAAGGAATATCACTCAGGGCGTTTGTCATTAAAAATTCAGTGCTTCTCTTTATGACCTCGTGAATGGTTTCAGCTGAAGTCTTCGGGCGGTGATGATTCCACATAAGCTTTGGTTTGTGGCCGGATACAATGCAACATGAATTTGATTCATCCACGCACCTTTTTTTATAGATTGTCTATTTCCTTTCGGCTGGTTTAAGTGTTGAACTTCTTATGCAGATAATGCCTGACGAATCATGGCTAAGCTTTGATGAAGAAGCTATAGTGCTACACAACAAGGTAACTTTTACAACTCTTGAAATCTCTCCGTACATAGGAAAATACGACATCTCTAGGTTCGGGCTTTTGCAGGATGGCCAGGAAGCAGAGCCAAAGTTTGCATCACCGATCCGAACAATGGTCACGACAACATTTTAGACCTCAAGATTATGACTACAAGAGCATCCAACCATGACAGCGTTGATCATGAAATCAGAGATTACGTGACATTCGTCAATGGTGCATTGGTCTTTCCATGTGGTGGGCGCTCTGCACTTGAGGTGAGGCCATTCGCCTACTTTTAACCTAGGTATTTTTCTTTCTCAAGAATATTATTCCTTAAAAATTGGTTTTATGCCTTTTCGTTTGCCCAGGTTTTGGAAGTGCAGCTCCCTGGCAAGAAAGTAGTGAATGCTACTGCTTTTTGGAATGGACTGAGAGGTAGACAACTGAAAATAGTGAGTCAATCTGTAATGGCACATAGTGATAAGATCCCATATAGAGAGCCACATAGAGTTGGTTAGAGGGACACATTATAAATAGGGGTGAGTTAGTTGGTTTAGGCAGCTGGGAATTTGAATGTAATTGGGCACTCTTGGAGTGATTGTGTTGAGAGAGTTTTAAGACTCTTCTCTGGGGTTACTTTTGTGTTATTGTTCTTTGTGTTGAATTCACAAATCAATCAATCAAATATGGGTATCACATAGCAGTTAATTCCTCGCTATTTTGTTTTTCATGTAATTTCCTAGTTCTTCATTCATATGAAAACCCTCTTCTGGTTTTGAATTCACCCAATATTTGTGGGTGATTTTGCTTACAGAGGAGAAAGGAATTCTTACTCTTTTGCTTGTTCTCCTCAACATATCATCAAAACCTATTGGTATCAATCTGCATGCTGGTTTGGATCATTTGTCATCCTAAAGTCAAAATTCAATAAACACCTACTGGAAATCGCGCGAGACGCATTGGTATGTCTACACGCATCTTTGGACGCATAATGCTTGGTCTTTGACAAAACTAATTATGCTTGACATAGCGATTGCTTATGTTGTCGTTAGAGTTGCACTAGAAAAGCAACTTTTGTATTACTTGTATATAGTTTGATATTTCTTGCGGTTGGTCCATGTGATACTTTAAATTACCAAAATTACTATCAGGCAGTCTACCAAACAGATTCAGTATTGGTCCCAAGGGGGGAATGACTTTCATGCGTCGCATTTATGGATAAGTGTGATTTGTTGAAAATGATTGGACCAAAAAAGTCTTATTGGGTTGGCAATTAATAGTGTCCCATGATATTGGGTAAGGGAGCAACCTTAGCTGTTGGTAGACAACTAAACATTACCAACTTTACCTTCCCAAACGTAGCAAATCCCATCACCCTTATTCAATTCTTCTGATTTTTGGAGGTTGAGGTCTTCGACTGTCATGTAGGAAATGATGCAGTACTCTTATCTTCATGTTAGCTATTAGAATTAATCAAAATGATTATTGAACTGTAATAACATAGAAAAAGCAAAGTTTTGGCAGTTAAGGCAAATAGATGTGCCCCTAATACTAGCTCTATATAAATAGAATGACCGATGTTGATATCTTGCTTGCACTATTAGTAGTGTGAATAGAATTTGCTCTTTTTTGTAACATACCATAAATAAGGCCAACTTAGTAGTGTGAATAGAATTTGCTCTTTTTTGTAACATACCATAAATAAGACCAACCAAGTTGGCTCGAGGGAAACTTACAATCTCTAGTTCGAAGGTCCATCCTTGTATCATCGAGCTATGAGCTGGTTGGTGATTCTCACGGATGTTTTTTTCTTAGCGCCGCTATTGGCACCCACCAATTAATGAAGGAACACCATTGTTGAAAGCACCAAGTTGTTTACAAAAGGCACCCAAAACATTTGAATGAAATCTCGAAATTGCCCCCAAGTGCACCCCACCACCAAATTCAACTAGGGGTTTAAGCATCTCCTCTGTTTGAGCATCGATCTCATTCAAGTTGGGGTTTTCTTCCATATTCAAGAGATCTCGAGTTGTTTGTATTGGGTACGTTGTAGGGCTCGGTCTTAGGGTTCCAATCTCACATGAGGCGTTTATTCGGCAGCTTATAGGTATGTTTGAACTTGATTTTGATAGATTATAGTTAGGTTTTTGTATGTTTTGTGTGGTTTGTCTGCTAGGTTAGGCAAATTTGCGAACCCATTTTTCTCGGCCACACAGGTCAGAGAAGATGCTAACAATCTCGGCTAACCATGGTCGAGATTTAAGTTTAAAGTTAGTTGCACGTAAAGTCTCGATTACATAGTAACGAGATACACATTGTTGTCTCGGTTATCCATAACCGAGATTATGCTTATGTATTATTGTTTTAGGTAGCACAACGCTGCAATCGCTCTCGGTCACCACATAGCGAGAGCAAGTCAGAGTGTATAGTTGCGTTAGTCTCGGTGATGTACAACCGAGGATGAACCGATTGTCTCGATTGTCCATTACCGAAACTTGTTATTTTATCTCGGTCATGCGTCATCAAGATTGTAATTGTTTTCTCAAACCTGCTTGATCTAGACTATAGAAATGGAAGATTTTGTTCTTATTTTTTTGAATTTTACTTATGTTTCTACTCTAAGTGCTTACATGTTGTAGTCTTATTAGGTATGGTTCGTTCAAAAATCCCGGTGACTAGAGAGGAGGTTGGTGTTGAGGTGTTGAGGTATCGAGGGGTAACCGTGGGCGAGGCGGTCGGAGACCCCCGAATGCATCATATCGAAAAATGAAAAAGAAGGTAGATGTGAAGGGAAAGGGAAAGACTGCTGGAAATCGTGCAAATAAAGTTCAATTGCACGATGAGGGTTCTAACATTAACACGCGTCGCCAAAAAGATCTTCTAGTTGTCCAAGGCGAAGATGAGGCTCATGTATCAGAGTCTAGTAGTAGTGACTCATCAGCACCAACATACACCACTAGTACCGATCGTAATCCGGGTGGGAGTACTAGTGGTGGAGGTGGCCATAATATAGGGGAGTCACAAGAGCAATTGGAAATGTATGCTCCTTTCCCCGATGGTCCTTCAGATGGATCATTGTTGAAAAGCTTTAAAGATCATGTCACATTAGCGATTTGGAGCAATGAAGTATATAAAGTTTCATTGAATGGAGTACTTAAAAACTTATGATTTTCATATAGCTGATGAAATGTTTTTTGTTGTTGTAGGATCGCCTGATACTCAAGTGTATCAATCACGGTGCTTAGATCCAAGAATGGGACTTACAATCATGCCATCCTGGCACCGAGGGCCTTCAGAGGATCATCCAGCGGTTTGGGTTGAATACGCTGATAGACTGCTCATACCGCAAGGCTAACGAGGAGGTTATATCTGCCTTTGTGGAGCGGTGGCAGTCGGAGACGAACACATTTCACTTACCATTCGGTGAAATGTAGATCTCCTTTGAGGATGTGAGGATTCTCCTGAAGATTTCGTGATTGGAAAGTGGTTGCAGTTGAGAACTTTGCGAAGTACACCGAGGAATCTCGCTAGGATACGATAAAGTTGTTGTCCAAACTGCTTGGGGTTAGCATTGAAGATATTGAGGATGAAGTGAACATCAGCAAGGGGCTCACAATGTGAAAATGTTGGTTGAAGAGTTGATGGTGCCCCAAAGCTGGTTCGAGTGACACTACTTATCCCCCGTGGAATGTTTGCATGGGCGTACTTATTGTACCTACTTTCTTGCACCCTTTTGCGGACAAGAGTGGATCTCGGGTATTTATTGCGTTGTTGAAGCTTCTAGAAGATTTAAATGACGTGGGAAAGTATGCATGAGGTGCATCTGCATTAGCCTACTTGTAACGACACTTGGGGTCTGCCACCAGAGTACAAGTTTCTTAGATTGTCGGCTACCTCACATTACTTGAGGTATATTTTTAAATCAACTTACAATTTTTTCTGAATAATTAGGATTAGCCTTTGCATTTTCCCACTAACTAACGTTTTATGTATTTGTAGGGGTGGATGTACGGCCATTTCAAACTCGGGCTCGCCACACCCAATGCAAAGTACATGGACTACGTGCAACCTCGTGTATATAGATGGATTCAAAAGCACGAGACCGTAATAAATATTGACAAGGTTGGGTCCATAAGGAGAACGTTGGATAGGTTGCGGCCAAGCGAGGTGAGTTACTTAGCCAATCTTATTTGTAAATGTTAAAGTTAGTTTATGTTTACTAATTATGGTTGCTTATATTTGATTAGGTCACTTGTGACTCTTATGTTAATTACAGGGATAATGGAGTTGTGCACGCGATGGCATTTTATAGTGGCACATTGAAGTACATGGATGTGGTGGAGCCGTACCATCCAGAGAGGATTCTAAGACAGTTTGGCCACGTGCAATCTATACTAGATCCTCTGTACTACCCATTGGAAGCACATTGAGGCCCATCTGCACTCAAATACTCTATCAAGTATAGGTTCCAATATGACAATTGGGAACGTTGGCGTCACCATTTGTTGCCCCCCCCGAAGTTCGCGGTGAGAAGGCACAGTGCGAGTTTTTGGCTACACCGGACTATTTACCTTAGTTCCTAAAAGTATCTCACCCAGTGATCGCCAGTTCGAACCATGAAGATGAAGACATGGTTGCCACAACCATCGGTGACAATGAGCTATTAGAGGTATTGAATGTGTTTTAAGTGTTATGTAGAAGTGTTTGACATTTCTTGAAAATCGGTAATTTTTAACATTAACATATTTCTTTTTGTTTTCATCAGCGTAATAGGTGTGCGTTGTACGCGACACTACGATGGATGAACTCCCCGCCGAAGTTGTGTATGTTCGAGTCTGCGAGGAAAATGGCGAGTGACGTCGTTAATTTCCTTTCGGGGAGGAGTCTCAGTCCTACCACCACCACTACCACTACCACCATCGCAGTTGGCACCACCACCACCGCCACCGACACATCAGCCTCTGCACAAGCAAGCCCTAGGCAGTCCCAACACGATAGCACTACCACCACCGCATCTGTCACTTCTCCACCGCCACCGGTCGATGCTCGCCCCCCAAAGAGAATGCATGGCAAAGAATACAATAGAAAGAATTTGAAGAAGCCAAAGCAATAAAAGACTAGTTGAATGTTGGATTATGGAACTTGTACTGTTTTAGTTTTTGTTGGATTATGGAACTTGTTGAGTGTTGTTTGAATATGGGACTTGTTTGAATGTAAGGCTTGTATGGTGTAAATTTGTTAAATATTTTACCGTTGTCTATGTTTTGGTGCTATTGTTTGTATTGAGACTTGTATTGTCATAATTTTGGTTGATAAACATGTTCCTTTTGTGATCAAAAAATAGTCTTAGTCCTTCAGGCCAAGGCCGGTATGATAAAATCGGTGCTTTAGGACCGAAATTGTTGTTGCAGTTACGCACATATGTCAATGAGTTGTATGTGCAATGTACCATTTTGGCGAGGTTTCGGTTGGACATGTTCAAAACATTTAGATAACTCTCGGGTATGTATCTCCGATAGCTTTATATGAGTCTCGTTGACTACTAAGCGAGAGTTATGTAGACAACATTATTTGGTAATGTCTCGGTTAGATGTGAACGAAAATATGGATCCCAGATCGGTTAAATAGGGACAAAAATAATGTCATGGGTTACAGCATACCGTGAGGTGACCTAATTGCTTGAATTTTTATATATTCTCGGTATGTAGTAACGGAGACCATGGTGACATTCTCGGTTACGTCCTACCGTAAGGTGACCTAATTGCATGAATTTTATATATTCTCAATATGTAGTAACCGAGACATTCTCGGATATGTCATGGCGTAACCTAGTAGTCTTAGTAAGGTATCGACCATAATCCACCGTAACTACGCTAATAAACTCGATAGTCGTTTACCGTGAACATTGATTAAATGATTCGTTAGAGTGTCTCAATTATGCATTACCAAAACTACACGTTTAGTTTCGCATAAAAGTAATCGAGAGTTCTCCAGTTGGGTCGTGCACGGGTCAACGAGTCGTCTCTGTAAACCATCAGATTACATAATGAAACACTTCTCTCGGGAGTGTCATACCAAGAAGTTTGGCTAATTGCCGGTTATAGCATGCCGAAATGTATGCGCGAGTCACGGATCTGCTTGGCCGAGAGTTAATTTTTTTTAAAGAATTATGTAATTTTTGACTACATGAAGTTCAAAATTACAAACCATAAGATATCAAAATTAGCTAACCGAGAAGCATACACATAAATACTTATAAAACAATTAACTTTGATACATATTTATTGCACTCACATATGATAAGTACGACAAGTATACATATCAAAACTTAAAATGTTAAACACGACTATTGATAACTAAGGCGAAGCTAAATTTATTACGGAAAGCCTGCCTTCTTGAGAAGTTACAACCGACACGATTTATCGAATTATGAATCTATCACGTCATCCTTTCGTGCACTCCTCGGCATACCTTTCCCACGATGGATATAATGATGGCAGCGGTGCATTCACAACCAACTTCACCTGTCAAATACAAAGTACAATAATAATCTATTATAATATGATCAGAAGATGAAAAAACACAATTCACAAATAATCTACAAACTTACCCTAACCCAATGGATATTCTTATCACTAATCATGGCAATGATAATTCGACTATCTAACGATGATGATGGGACATCGTGTAGAGGAAGAAATGTCGAGCAACTACCATGCAAGAGGTTTACTAGAATGACATAAAAGGTCGTTGATATTAACAGGCCCATGTCAGGAAGTGTCAACCATTCTCTAAAAGAGGCACCAACACGATTATCCGGATAATGCACAACAGTCTCACTTTCTCGTAACTCGTTCCAAGCACTTCCCGCCAAAGGTTTTCATACCCAATTATCTCATCATACATCCTTCTACGTACTAGCTTCCAACCATCGACATCGAGAAGTCCAAGTTCAGAGGCAACACACCGATATCCACAATTACCATTGCCCATCACATCAATAGTGCTCTCAACATATAACAACCAATTCGATTGTATGCAATGAGAATAACCAATCTTAGATACACTTTGGGTCTCCCAACATGTACGACGTATTTTAGGCCCCACTTTATTTTTATTCTTTCTCGAACTAGATGCCTCTTCTTTCGATAGTGCGTACTCAAACCCGCTAGGCAATCTTGTCATCGAAGTATCGTCTTCATCGTGTTTCCTCTTTGATCCTATCTTATTTCCTCTATTCAGCAAACTTCCAATCGAAGACCCCGGTGTCTTTCCCTTTGTCTTTATTTTTGTAAGTGGGACAACTCCCGCTATGGATGAAGGACGACTAATCTCTCTAAGCTGCTGAATAATCCTAATGCGATCGTCCTTGTCAGTGCAAGCATGAAACTTTTGCAACACTCTTTCAATCTCATCAATCACATTGTACCTAGTCCGATCCACAGGATTCTCTGGTATCATACTCAACTTTCGAAAGTATACATGAATGTCCTCTAGAGGGATGGGTGAACCAGCAAAGTTTTGGAAGTTTATCACGTGTGCACAAGGAAGACCATGCGTGGTACGTATCTCAAAACCACAACGAGTAGAGTCATGTTCAACATCCTCTCCATGTTCAAATTCATCTTTAATTAACTTAAGCGCCCTTTGAGAGACATAACCACGTAATCAACAATAAAAACCATCAAAATATTCATGTTGCACCACATTCAAACTAAGCTCAATGATGCCTTGATGTTGTTATGTTGGATCCTAAGAAGACCATCAACCACACTCCATAAAATCTCAAAATTTGCCTGACTGTTGCCAAGATGTAGCTTCAAAGTGGAATGCGCAAACTCAACCCTATTTGTCATTGTTTCCCCATAGTGCATAATTCGATATGTCCATGTCGATACAAATTTCTCCTTGTAGATATTCACCCATGTGTTATCCAAGTAATCAGTGAGACCCTTCATATGACCGAACTTACAACGCAAGTCATTCATCCTAAGTTCAAATAAGGCCTCCGACTTAGCACACAACAAGCTCGTCCACCTATCCATGAAACGAGCGAAGCCTTCGTTATCCCCAAACATCTTCTTAGTCTTGACCAATACTACTTTGTTGATGTGCCAAAAGCAAAGAAGGTGAGACGATGATGGAAATACTTCTTTGATGACACTAATAAGACCTAACTCCCGATCCGTAACGAACACGTCAGGTTTAGGCCACTCATCCAATATGGATCTCGAGTCTTAAGTGCCCAAACATAATTTGCATGAGTCTTCGATGATATGAAAGCAAACCCAAATGAGAACGTCAAATGCATCGAATTGATGCCAACAATCTCCAATAACGACATTCGATACCTATTTGTTTTGTAAGTGCAATCCATCAAAAGAATCAACGGGAAATACCGTAGCAACTTAATTGAATCAGGATGTGACCAAAAAAATCAGCGATGATATTTGTATCGGGATGCTTCCTATGCCACAACATCCACTTATTCTTCTCCAATATGTGCAATAGTTGTTGCATTTGAGTCCTCCCACCCACATCCTCAATTCAGAATTTTTATCGTGCATTATATATTGTCCGCATTGTTGATACATTTTAAACATCTCTTTGCTTCAACATGTTGAGGATATCTCTTGGCTTCACATTACCCTTGGTTATCTGCACCACAACCACCTGCTCACCCTTATCCAATCTTCCTGCAAATGAGTAGCCGTCCAAGTTTTTGACGGGGTCGTGATTGTGCCTCCCACACATGACAGTGACATATCACAAAGAATCAACATTTTCCTTGATGATAATAAGGAAAGGGCATCCACATTTCTTTGTACCAGTTTGAGTCCTCCCCGTTTCCTCTTCCTCTTCAGTTCTTGGTGTCAAAGCAAGTTTTGCCGCTTTGGCTTTCCCTACTCTTTGTGACATTCCCCTAAATATATCGGACCTCTCACATGTAAGTTTGACCATTTCCCTGGGCTTAATCCCTCCGACATCAGAGTGCTTCTTTACTAACACAAACTTGTTCTCACGACCAATCATTTGAAGCCGTGAAATAGTCGATTCTCTAGATGGGAATGGCCAACAATGAGTAAACATATCCTTGTAGTTTAGAAATGAATTTGAAACCGGCATGACCTACAATACATACATTGTAACGTTAGGACTCAACACTAATGCACAACAAATTCACCAAAAAACCAAAAATCCACATTCTCGGTAATACAGGTCCGCGACTTGAAACCAACTTTTGTTCACTGGGAACCGAGAGTTATAGAAGAGTCTCGGTATGAAAAAGATTGGGACTCTTCCATGTGTCTTGGTCACAACATGACCGTGACTTACAGATAAGTGTCTAAGGTGTCTTTTTACCGACACTTATCTATAAGTCTCGGTAATATGAGGCCGAAACAATCGCGCCCATGCAACTTCGACTGAAAACATGAAAAAAAACATAATAAATATCAACAAATACCTCTTCTTATACTTCCTCTTGGACCATTGCAGTACATTCGTCCATCTTAAGCTTAAAACAACTTCAGAATGGTCGAATTTACCAAAACCCTACAATGAAAAACTAAATCATCAATGTCACTATTTTGAATGAAAAAAATAGTTCATTTGAATCTTGATATGGTTGTAAATAGTGTTACCTTGCTATCGGATGATGTGAAAAATGCAAGAATCGATACATGTCCGACAAACAAATATGTGGCTTTAGGTTAGAGATGAGAGACCAATATAGTGGGGTGGCCTAAAATTTGTTTGAAAATGAGTTGTGAGATTGGAGAGAGTTCTTATGAAGGGGCAATAGTGTCATTACATCAAAGTATAATTTAGAGGGGAGAATGACAAAAAAAGGGTTCCTTATTAATTGGTGTGGTTCCCATAGCTGTGCTATTTTTTCTTCAGATGTCTTACTTTTACTCAATCTCAAAAAATAAAAACAATGCAATTATTTACATACATTAAACACAATGAGACTTTGGGAGAGGATAATTAATAATAGGCTAAAAAGAGAAACAACAATATCAGAGAATCGATTTGGTTTCATGCCTGGAAGGTCAACTATGGAGATAATTCTCCTTGTAAGAAGATTGATTGAAAAATATAGATAAAAGAAAAATGATGTTCATATGGTGTTTGTAGATTTAAAAAAAACATACGACATGGTTCCTAGAGATGTTCATTGGTGGGTTCTAGAAAGAAAAGGAGTGCATGCTAGAGATATAAACACTATTAAGGATATGTATGAAATAGTAGTAACGAGTATAAAGACATTTGGAGGAACTATCAAAGAATTCTTCATTATAATAAGACTACATCAGGGATCAACTTTAAGCACATATCTCTTTACTTTAGTTATGGTCGAACTAACTCAGCGTATTCAAGAGGATATATCATGGGGTTGCAGATGACATTGTCTTAATGGACGAAACAAAAGATGGAGTGAATAGAAAATTAGAACTTTGGAGGAATAATACATTATAATGTAAAGGCTTTAAGTTGAGTAGGACGAAGACCAAATACATGCACTGTGAGTTTAGAAATACTAGACATAGAGATTATGAAGTGATAAAATTAAGGGAAGTAGAAGTTCATAAGGTGAAGCACTTTAGATATTTAGGATCAATTATACAAAATGATGGCACTATTGAGAATGACGTCACACATAGAATTCAAATTGGATGGAAGAAATGAAGGAGTATAACATATGTGATATTTGATAGAAATATCCTTACCAAGTTAAAAGGGAAATTTTTTTGGATTGCAATTAAACCAACTTTGCTTTTATGGAATTGAATGTTGGGTGGTAAAGCAACAACAATTACATAAAATGAATGTAGCAGAAATGAGGATGCTTAGTTGGATGTGGTAAAACTCGTATAATAAGAAATACGGAAATTCAAAAAAAAGTATAAGTAAAACCAATTGACATAAAGTTTAGGGACGAGAGGTTGCGGTGGTTTGGACACCTGCAAAGATGGCCTATAAATGCCCAAACTGAAAAACTTGACTCAAAAAAATTGAACAAATTCAATGAGATACGGATAGATCGAAGTTAACTTGTGATGCATTAAGTAGGAAGGATTCGAATGGCTTGGAATGCTCACCATCAGTTGCACTAAATTGAGCACAATGGAAGAGTTTGATCCATGTAGCCAACCTCAATAATTTGAGATACCAAATCGAGCACAATGAAAGAGTTTGATCCATGTAGCCGACCCCAATTAATTTGGGACTGAAACTATTATGTTGTTGTTGTTGTTGTTGTTGTTGTTTACATGCTTTAAATGTTAGATTGCTGCTTTAAGAAAAAAACGTAAGATTGCAACATTTTGAATCGGTCATAACATTCAAAACCTTACATTTCCAATATCAAATGACAAAGTAAATAAATAAAATTGACAATTTGGTCTTCCAAAGTTGTTACTTTGGTTTCTTCCAATTGTATATGTGCTAGCTTGAGATATTTATATGTGCATTACACATGAAACAACATTACAACTATATATGTATATAATAGCATAAACATGTGTTCCTAAAAAAAATATAAATATGTATATATTTAAATGGAGAGCTTTTGGAAAGACACACATCTGTCATATAAAACAAGTCGATATACAAATGAGATCATGATAAGAAAAAAATGACATCCTATAGAGGCGATGTGTACAAAGTACGTGACATATTTGAGCAAAACAACCATAGGGATGTAGGTGGGGTGGAGAATGCAATCCCCATCTCCATCCCCACTTTTGACGGAGAGGGGATTCCCCGCTTGGAATTCTCCACTGGAGAAATTTTGAACCTCATTCCCCACCTAGCAGGGATCCCCACCCCATCATGTTTTCACATAATTTTTTTTTTAAAAAAAGATTAAATACATTATATATCCAAAATTAAAATCATTAAAAGCTTTTTCGATTGTAAATCGGTTTTCAAATTTTATGTGAAGCACTCACCATATAAAAAAAGGAAATATAAGATTTAATGATTTTGATGCAATTTCCACATAGAATATTCATGATCCCCGTGGAGAATCCCCACTGAGTAGAGTGGAGAATCTCTATGGGGACTCCCCATGGTAGGAAGGGGTAATATCGTCCCCACCTCGCCCTCGAAGGTGGGAATGATACTCTCCTCGTCCCTAGCCCCGTGGGGGCTAGTTGGTGGAGAATCCTCACCCCATCAAGACGGTTCCCCATAGGGAATGGGGATTCTCTGCCCCACCTACATACCTAATCAACCACAACCATGTAACTTTGTTAGAGTACACGTTTCACTCATATCTATACATGGTTGAGTGTGAATATCAATTTGTACATTATAAATTTAATGTGTACATTCATTCAGTCAAGTATATATCTAAATAAATAATTGATCTATTGTAAAATTACTTTGAACAAAGCTAAGGAAAAGTAAACAAAGAACTAGAATATAGAATAAGAGAAGAGACGAGGGAGAAATAAGACAACTTTCATTCCAACATGGTGTGTATATTATTACATGGATCTCATAGCCTTATATGTCCCCTTTGGTCTTAATAAGATAAAGACTAAAGGACACAAGTTACATTTACATATTATAACAGTAACTTAATACATGAATTAAGTGGGTGTTAGATGGAGAAAGTAGAATACAAAGAGGAAGAGCCATTAACTCTAATTACATTTACAACACTCCTCCTTAGATGATAGTTACTAAGAGAATATGTCTCGTTAAAGCCTCTATTGGGAAGAATCCAGTGGGAAAAAATCTCGCAAAGGAAAAAGAGTATGTTGTTCTCATCAATCTTGATACGTATTATGATATTGAGATGATTGTCTCATTAAAAATATTGCTAAGAAAATCCATGAAGATAAAATCATAGCTAAGGGAAAAAGAGTACAATACACTAATCGAATTTGATAATGGAGTATTAATATTGTTAGGATCACATCGTTAAAAATGTTGCGTAGAAACCCAGTGAGATCAAACCATAGCTTAAGGAAAAATAGTGCAATGCACTAATTAATAACTCATTTTGATTCTCCCTCTCATGTTTACATGGATGAGACATTTTATATTATTTTGCAACAAATATTTGCAAAACTTCGTTTTACCCTTTTGAGTAAAACAAGCTCATGCCACTTATGATTAACTTGAAGATGACAAAAAATGTATATAATGTCATTTCAATTTCTTCGAGTAAGTGAAGAGCTGCATCTTGCAAGTAAGAACATATGATTTTGTCACACTTTTACATTAGTAATTGCATCAGATAATTGATTCATAACTTTTTGCTAATAAATGATCATTTGAATTTTCGAGTTCGTATTAATTTTTACGTGGATTATAATGCAACAAATCTGATGCGTTTCATGCAATTTCATATCATTCCTTTTCAATCAGCTTTATATCGTCCCCTAATGATGGGTAAAATGCTTCATCATAATGACATCAGCACAACTTGCTATAAAAAAATCCATTATTAGGAGCTTAAGACATCTTATAAGATAATGAATTGAGAGTTAAATCGATATAAATCTCTCATTGATTTGCCTTAAGATAATTAACATAATTGTAATCACCAGCAGATCAAACTCATAGGTCCTTAGAGGATGTCCTTACAAATTATAATTTGTATCATTGATGATCTTCGATAATCAAATTGATCATTTCATATTATGAATATCATTGAATCATAGGACGACATTTATTTCAATATACCTATGTAGAAAAATATAACCAGAAGGTAGAGCAAGAAATTTCATTATCAGATAACACTAAAATCATATAGATAATTTATCTATTATTTTGAGAAAAATTCTTCTGGTGCAAGGCATTAACAACATTATAATATTTGTATCAAATATTGTTTGAAAATTAGCCTCGGCTAAGTTCAAATTCAAGAAATATCCTCTTTTATATGAAAACATAAATTCATCGCTTTTATTTAGCTCATGATTTGAACACATCTCAATGTGTTAATTTTAATGATCCATAAAATTCATATTTTTGCCTTTGAAAATGCCATCAAAATATTTGGGCCTATATGAAAATATATAAACAGTATGAACTAACGGACTTTCATATTTTACATTGCTTGTCACGATTTTGAGCATGCTCATTTGCCAATAATTTTGCCCTTTATATTTCATATGGTGCACCACTTTTATTCCATTTTTGGTAGAATTATTAATACGACATTTACCAGATCATTTCTCCTTTTCCACGTTCATAATTATATAATTGTGGCCATGGCCATTATATAATGCAACATATGCTTCATGAAGTATGACCAATTAGATGGGAGTAATATTATGTGTATAATATCTAATTATTTTACTTAGCTACAATGAGGCAAGAAACCAATTTACAATATTCATATTTTATTTATACACACGTTCGATATTTTGTTGCAATAATATATTGAGGCGTACCACACATATTTTTTTTATTGCCTCATCAGTCACATTTTCCGCATAGCCTTAACCTAGAGATAATTAAAATTGTAAAATTATAATTCATATTGATTGATTTTAATTTGGATCTTGAGACCCATCCGCTCATTTCGAGCTTGTTAGAGCATAACCAATTTTGATTTTTATATTCATACCTCCATATGGTGAAATGATATTATAAAATAAAGTATTCGCTTTCCAATTCTTTATAGGGATATTGGCAAGTGAATATTAGTGTGGCCTAGCATAAATGTTTTATTCATAATGTTAGCATCTAGTTGCCATAACAAGTAATTATTGTTAATAATATTATGGCAACAAATTCGATCAAGTATAATATGTTTGAAAAATACGACGTAAATGGTTTTTTTTTTTTTTTATGTAAAACGCATAATATACAATTAAACACATCTTCACGACTTGATTATTTTAAATAAAAATATACAACTTATAAGAGTCGGATGGACAACCTCTAGGTTGGGTGGTGAGACAAAAGTCTACGTAACAACCATACCTCCTCGAATAGGATAACATATCTCCCTTTTAATATTTAACTTTACCAAGAATAATGCTTACTCACTATCAACTCAAACTTATAGTATTATTTGTATTATTAAAATCAAGAAGAGAATATAATTAACCATTAATAACTTTATAAGAAAAACTATGCATCAATTATTGATTATTGATTTTCGTTGTAGAAGATCGTACAAAAACGCAACTAGAAAGCATACTTTCGTGATCAACATGATATATATGTATATAATGTGTAATAAATTGATAATATATACTTGATATTTAAAAAATACTTAACAATATGTTGCGTTGTTACCACCAGATGAACTTGTCCATAGACAACTTGGAGCTAGTAGCCCCACATCTTCTGACTTCAGCCTATATATTGTTAATATAAGTTTTTTTTATTTAAAAATCATGTATGCGTAAATAACTGAAAATGATGCATATAATAAAAGGTATAAATAATTCATATGGAAAATTGAGAGCTTGTTAATTTAGGATAATCACATAAAGCTTGTTATTTTTAGATTAAGTGTTTGGTTGTCCACAATATACACTTTGTTTCACAAGCACATGAATCATTGTGCAAAGCTATCGCTCAAATCAAAAGTTTAAAATGTAGCTTATAATTATATTGTTGATGAGTTTTTAGAAAAATTGATGCGAAATAGAAGAAAAATATAATATAGTTGATCAAGGCTCGAGTTATACTCAATGTCCTAAAGAATATTGTGTTTCACTATTGTGCTTACGATATAGTGACGATAGTATCCCAAGATACATCGATCATACTAATGATTATAACACTCCAAATCATTAGTCTATAAACCAATAGAATGATTCTACACTCCCTCCGACTCAAAATCAGGAAAAAGAATCATTTTTTCTTTACCTTCTAACTCTATTAACTCTTATAAAAAATGATTCATCTAGTGAATATGTATATAGATTTCATGTGTCAATTAGGAAAGATATGTCCATTAGTGAATAGATAAACCTTTTAGCATCTCATGTTCTTCCACATGATTACTGTCATGACCCAAATTCTTAATTCTAGTTTAATCTCTTAATCAAGATCAAATGACCCGTAACATGAGACCCGCAGCTAGACACGTGTTGTAACCGAGGCTAGGTGGCCGAGGTAAATGTTATATTTGTTATGGTGTATGCCTAGTGTATTGTATATGTGTAGACTACTAAGTCATTTCTAATTATATATAGGTGTCGATATCTGTGTGGGAGTGCGCCTCGAGTTGAGTGCCAGCATGGGATCGAGGTAGAGAGTGATATGGTAAGTTGGCATAAGTCTTATATAGCTTTTATAGTGATTTAAATGGGCTATGGTTGATATATATTAAGTATGCCTAAGTTAGTAAGTTAAAACAATTGCCGCTTGATTTTCATCGAGACACATATTGACTCATCTCAATACCAATAGAGTTACACATTGGTGTCACATAGCATGAGTTAGTGGGACATGTGTCAATAGGTGTATCAATAAATGAGCCTCGAGACACGTGTGTACAATGAGATCAATGGTTATTAATCAACCATATCCCATTTACTATATAAAGCTAGTAATCAACTCATACAACCAAATCAACTTCATTTCATTTACTTAAGTGAGAAGGAAACTTGTTGGAGAGAAGGAGAAGGGCTAGAGGAAGAAGAAAACAAGCAACCAGAGTGGGTTTGGTGAAGGAGAGATCAAGTTAAGCTAGGTGTTCATCAAACTAGGTACATATCTTTCTATTTAATTGAAACCATTTCTGGTTTTTGGTCAGATTCAGAGAGCAGATGATTAAGGTTTTGCAATTGATTTATATATTTGGATTCCTCATTTTAAGCTGATAATCGAACTATATTAAAGTTCCTAATTTAGTTTTGAAATTATAAAGATATGAATTTTTGAAGTTGTAAGACCAAAACTGTATTTCTGCATGTCGTATTAAGGATTATTCTATGTAATTTAGTCATAACTTGCTCATTTTAGATCCAAATCGACTCAAACAGGTAGCATTTGAAAGCTTACTCAAAGGAGAACAAATTTCTTAACTGGAGATGTTGTAATTTAGATGTTCTCATGTATAAAAATGCTCTATAAATAGGTACTAGAATACAGTTGAAGATTTTTGAAACTAAAATTGTCAAAGGCATAACTCCCTACTTACTTATTTAAATGAGCGGGTTTTTTAGTATGTTGTTATTGAGTATGGTTGCTGTCTTGTGACCAAAAATCATATTTTTTTAGAGCTATATATTGGGAGAAATAGATTTTCTAACTCCACTGGTCGGATTAGATTTCAATTAGAGATATGTTTAGTAGAAATATGATATTTCTTTCATTTTAAATCAGGATTTTGAAAACTAAACCTTTTTGAAAAGCTACGATAGAGACCAAAAATAATTGTACTGGTGGAAGATTCTCAAATTTGGACTATCTCATGCTAAAAATTGCGCTGCAATATGAGACTAAAATTTTAAATTAGTTTGATATTAGCAAACTAGGGAAGTGTTCCAGGGATTCAAATACGAGTCTCAAGGTGTTGGGAAATCGGAGTAGCTTAGGAAATTGCGTGGATCGTAAGTAAATTGATTGAGATATTTATTTACATTTCATTCTTATTCATATTTTCATTTCCATTCATTTGGACTAAATTGTCTTTGTACTCCACATACCATGAATTGTTGTTCATTCTCATTACATGAGGTTGCTTTCCTGGTATAGTTTGTCGATAGAATGATTTCATTGACTCAAATTCATGTCCTATGTCATTATTGATTGTTAATACATATGGTCAGTGAAATAGCATGCTATTAGATAGTATTTACTAAGTGTCGAGAATCTATATTCTTTGTGTATTAGTATGCAATGATTCCATTACTGTGTTGTTCTTGAATATGAAAGTAGTTCTTGTATCTAAGACCACTTTATGATAGAAATCTGGCGGACATATGGGATCATTAAACTTTTTAGGGTGATCAAGATTTCTCCAATATCTTGCGCAACAAACAGGATATGGGACTCGGGGTTGTTGGCAAACATAAATTGGGTGACTCCACGAGTTATAAACTCGGGGTTGTTGGCAAGTATACATCCCAAATGACTAGCACTTGGGATAATTATTAAGGCATACAGTGCAATTACGACCTTCACACAGATGTAGAGCATGACTCCATCCATATATAATGGAATATGCATTGGGATAGGATTCTCGACTGACCGACCCTAGATCAGTACTACTTAGCCTACCATCAATTTTATTTGGTTTAACTAAAGTATCTATTTGCATGATTTCCTTTTAGCATAGTTGCTATTATTATGCATTTTGATACTTGTTGCATATTTGGGAATGTGAACAAATGTATCTCAGTGTTACTTTCTACTTTCCCGTACTCACCGTCTTTTTTATGACGGTGGGTGCAGATCCATAGTGTAGTAGACCAGGCAAAGAGAAAATCAATGACTACCTCTGAGCCCGTGGATACGCCAAATTTTATAGGTTTTAATTTCTTATATGTTACTTTTATATGCCTATCATATACTTTTAGGGTTGTATATTATGGGTTGAGTGATTAGTACCTTGACCAGACACATGTAGTTATATATCGCCATTTTCTTATATATATGCATGTGATCTTTATTCCCTAGTTTTTTCACAATTGTTAGGTATCACATTAATGCTTTTGTTAATTTGTAAGACTTCCATTGAATAAAATTTTAAGTAAGAAAATTTTAATTCACTATGTTTTATCATATGCATGAGACGTTAAAACTCGTATTGAATTTATATTTGTTAGTAGGTAAATGGTTTTAAAAAGCTGACCAGTCCTGTGTTAAGTTCTACAAGGTGAGGTTAGTGTTTAATAACGGGATTAGGCTAGGCGGTGCGCTACTTTGAGATGGGGTCGTCATAGTTGGTATCATAGCATAAGTTCGAGAATATTATGGAAATTTTATGGAGCTTTCCAAAGTTGAGATACCATTGTCACATGTGGTATCATATTCTAAATTTATAAGGCTTAAGATGGGGTTGTCTTATATGTATACATGAAAACATAAATCTTAGTTATGGAAAACCATATATTTCTTGCCTAGAAACCATTAGTTGGGAAGTGAGTGAAAGTGAGATGGGATGTCTTATATGTATACAAGTTAATTTTCTATATGATTTATGCGCTATCTACGTAGATACTAGTGTCGCGAACATTGTCAACTTGCAGAGCACGATGGCAGATCGACACAAGATTGAAGATTGCAGCAGCTCCAATGGTGCACACTCTTCCAATAGAATAGACATATGTGACTTTACCATTTCCCCACACCCACATCTTCCAGCATATCAGTCAAGGTCCAGTTTGTCAAAGATTTCATCAGACTAAAGCCAGCGTACTCCGATGAAGTGAGGAACTTTGAGAAGATCGAGAAGTGGGAACTATCTCAAGAGAAGCTTCATAAGATAATGAAGGTCAAGGAAAAAGTAGCGAAAGAGGTCGAGAGAGTTTCCCGACAGGGGCAGAGACAGGCACAATCCCAAGATCAAGTTCAGAGACAGCGTAGACCAGTCAGTTGTTTTAGGTGTGGTCAGGTTGGGCACATGATTCGAGAGTGTCCACAACCAGCAGCTATGATTCCACCACAGAGTCGAGAGGGCATACATATGGTTGCACAACCTGATGTAGATGCAACACGGAGACTCATTGAAGGGATGGTTTCCATTTGTGGTAGAGAGTCATATGCTTTGTTTGATTAAGGTTCTAAAATTTCTTTCATTTCTAGTCGCATGATAGGCATCTTAGGGTTGACATCGGTTAGAGTTGGTGTACATTTGATTTTAAGTACAGTAGCTGGGGATATGGTGTACCCTAATTTTCTTATAGAGAGACATCCAATAGAGATAGGCAGGGTAGAGTTATTTGCAGACTTTAGAGTGCTCAAGTTCTTAGATTTTGATGCGTTGCTAGGGATTGATTATCTAGCATCGTATCACACTCATATCGACTATTTTAGTAAGACAGTGATATTGAGATCTTAGGGCATCTGATGTTCACATCCAGTGGTAGTATACTGAGAGCTGAGGGCACTAGAGGTCGACTTGTGACTTGTGAAGAGATGGAGACTCGAAAGCATTGTATGATGTGACAAAGCATCATGGACCTAGATTAGACGAGATCCCAATTGTATGCAAGTTTCCTAATGTATTTTTTGAAGACTTACCTAGTTTACCACCACCAAGAGAGATATATTTCATTATTGTGTTGATACCAGGTACTAGACCTATATCTATACCACTGTACTGCATGGCTCCGTAAAAGTTGGAGGAGTTGAGAAGTCAGTTGGAGGATTTAGGAGAGAAGGGATTCATCACACCTTCTATGTCATCGTGGAGAGCATCGATCTTGTTTGTGAAGAAGAAGGAAGGTACTTTGAGACTGCATATTGATTATAGATAGTTGAACATGGTCACAATAAAGAATAACTATCCATTACCACGGATTGATGAATTATTTGATTAGATGAGAGGAGCATAATTTTTCTCTAAAATAGACCTAAGATTAGGGAATTATCAACTTAGGATTACGAATGAAGATAGGTCCAAGATGACATTCAGCACGAGATATGGACACTATCAGTTTACAGTCATGTCGTTTGGTTTGACTAATGTTCCTGCCATGGTTATAGATTTGAAGCATCGGGTGATGAGAAGATTTCTTGACTGCTTCATGATTGTTTTCATCGATGATATATAGATATATTCGAGGACTCAAGAAGATCACAAGCAACACTTTAGAGAGACATTACAACCTTGAAAGGAGCAGATATTATACATCAAGTTCAGTAAGTGTGAATTTTGGCTACCAAATGTTAAATTTTGGGACATGTTGTTGGAGCGTCCGGTATTGCTGTAGATCCAGCTAAGATTTAGGCTATTATGGGCAGCACCAACGTTAGTTAGAGATTAGGAGTTTTATGGTATTAGCTGGGTATTATTGCAGGTTCGTGAAGGATTTCTTAAATATCACTTCACCATTGACTAGATTGACCAGAAAGACATCAAGTTTGATTAGTTTGAGGAATGTGATGAGGCATTTACTCAGCTAAAGAGATTGTTAATTACTGCACCAATATTGATATTGCCAGAAGTTGGACAGGGATTCCTGGTATATATGGATGCTTCTCATACAGTTCTACATTATGTGTTGATGAAGGATAAAGGCGAGATAGCTTATGCATCTAGATAGCCGAAGATACATGAGAAAACTATCTTATTCATAACTTAGAGTTGGCTGCGGTAGTGTTTGCTTTGAAGATATGGAGACATCATCTGTATGGATAGAGGTTTACACTCTATACTGATCATAAGAGTTTGAAATTCCTCTTCACACGGAAAGAGCTTAACATGAGACAACGGTGATGGTTGGAGTTTATGAAGGACTACAACTTTTCTCTGGAATATCACCCAAAAAGCTAACATAGTTGCTGATGCACCGAGTAGGATGGCAATTGGAGATGCCGAGGTTGTCAGATGCCATATAACACATGATTATGGATTACTCGAGGCAACGACGATGATGACTTAGTCATATATTCTTACCAATACTCGGGTGATGATTTGTGCACAGATGAGTCTTCGGACAATGTCTACTCAAAGAGTGTTAGAGGGATAGAGAACGTATCTTATACCTGAGATTCAGTGTGTTGGCCCAGAACACTAAGTGTACTGACTGGACAGAGATGATGGACCATTATTTGAGATTCAAAGGCAGATTGTGGATACCAGTAGTGGCAGAGCTAAGAGGTGAGATTCTTCAAGATTCACATCGTTCCTAGTTCATTGTTCATCTAGGTAGGACCAAAATGTTCCACGACATGAAAAGACATTTTTGTTGGCCAGAGATGAAAGCAGACGTATCGGAGTTTATAAAAAAATGTGGGATTTACCAACGGGTGAAGGTAAAGCATCGTAGACATGGAGGATTGTTATAGCCCTTTCCTATTCCACGATGGAAGTAGGAAGACATAGCCATAGATTTTGTTTGAGGATTGCTGAGGGCTGTCCATCGACACAATTCCATCCAGGTGATTGTGGATAGATTGACAAAATCTGCTTATTTCATACCAGTTGCAGCTCATTACACATTTTACCAATTGAGTGTATTGTTCAAGAGAGACTATTAGGCTGCATAAGGTTCCATTGATTATTACGTCAGAAAAAGATGTTATGTATACGTCCAGGATGTGGCAAAGTATGCAAGAATAGTATGGTACCTGCCTATAGTATATCACAAATCTTTACCCTTAAACTGATGGGCAGACTGAGAGGTTGATTCAAACTCTCGAGGATATGCTCAGGGCTTGTGTACTTGAGTTTGGCGGGTCATGGGAGGAGTACATACCATTATGTGAGTTTGCATACAACAACTGTTATAAGGCTAGCATTGAGATGGCGCCATTCAAGGCTTTATATAGCAGACCGTATCGCTCACCATCTTGTTAGGCTAAGCTAGAAGACCGGGACATTATAGGGCCTGAAATTGTTGTTAACCACACGGAGAAGGTGCTATAGATTTACCAAAGGCTCAAGGGAGCCCAAGAGAGGCAAAAGAAGTATGCAGACACATATCGCATCGATCTCACATATGATGAGGCGGCCTTGGTGTATCTTAAGGTTTATCCTCGGAAGGGTCTTCACAGATTTGGTTTGAAAGATATGTTAGCACTGTGATTCATCGAGCCTTTCAAGATTAAGAAACGGCTTGCAAAGGTTGCTTATGAACTGGATTTACTTCCACGGATGTCAGGGATTCATCTAGTGTTTCATATTTCTATGATTCGATTAGCCAAGTTAAAGGCAGGTGAGAGACTGACAGTTGACTTGAGTTAAATTGATCTGAGCGAGGACGAATCTTATGAGGAGCAGCCCGTATAGATCCTAGACTGAAGGGTGCAATAGTTGAGAGGCAAGTTTATCCTGAAAGGGTTATTCAAGTGGCAGTTCCATCGAGAATCATAACTCACTTGGAAATGTGAAGACTATATGCATGATAGGTTTCCGTACCTCTTTGAGTCAAGTATAATTATAAGTTAAGTTTAATTTCGAGGTTGAAATTTCCATTAGTTGGGAAGAATCGTCACGGCCAAAATTTTTAATCCTAATTTAATCTCTTAATCACGATCAAATGACTCATGATATAGGATTTGCATCGAGATACGTGTCAAAAATGAGGCTAGGTGGCTAAGGTAAATGTTAAATTTGTTGTGGTGTATGCCTGTGTATTGTATATGAGTAGACTACTAAGTCATTTCAACTTACGTATAGGTGTCGATATATGTGTCGGAATGTGCCTCGAGTTGAGTGTTGGCGTGGGATCGATGTAGATAGTGATATGATAAGTTGGCATAAGTCTTATGTAGCTTTTATAGTGATTTAAATGGGCTATGGTTGATAATATATTAAGTATGCCTAAGTAAGTTAAAACAATTGCCACTTGATTTTTCATCATGACATGTATTGACTCATTTCAACACCAATAGAGTTGCATGATGGTGTCACATAGCATAAGTTAGTGGGACATGTGTTAATAGGTGTATCACTAGATGAGCCTCGAGACACCTGTGCACAATGAGATTAACCTAATCAAACATATCCATTTACTATATAAAGCTATTAATCAACTCATACAACCAAATCAACATCATTTCATTTGTTTAAATTGAAAAGGAAACTTACTGGAGAAAAGGCGAAGGGCTGGAGGAAGAAGAAAACCAACAGCCAAAGTGGGTTTGGTGAAGGAGAGATCAAGTTAAGCTAGGTGTTCATCAATCTAGGTACACATCTCTATTTAATTGAAATCAGTTCTGGTTTTTGGTCCAATTCTGATATTAGATGATTAAGATTTCTCAATTGGTTTATATATTTGCATTCCTCATTTCAAGCTGATAACCTAGCTATATTAAAGTTCATGATTTGCTTTTGAAATCTTATTGATATGAATTTTTGAAGTTGTAAAATCAAAACTGTATTTCTTTATGTTGTATTAGGGATTACTCTATGTAATTTGGTCATGACTTGTTCATTTTAAATCCAAATTGTCTCAAACTAATGGAATTTGAAAGCTTAATCAAAGGGGAACAACTTTGCTTAAACAGAGATATTGTAATTCAAATGTTTTCACGTCCAAAAAAGATCTACAAATAGGTGTTGGAATGTAGTATAAGATTTTTGAAACTAAAATTATTGAAGGCATAACTCCCTATCTACTAATCCAAATGAGTTATTTTTTAGTATGTTGTTATTGGGTATGATTTCTGCCTTATAGCTAAAAATTAAGTTTTTTGGAGCAATAGATTGGGAGAAATATATTTTCTAAGTCCGTTGGTCATATAAGATTTCAACTAGAGTTATGTTTAGTAGAAATATGATATTTATTTTGTTTTAAATCGGAATTTTGAAAACTAAACCTTTTTGGAAAGCAAAGATAGAGACCAAAAATCTTTGACCAGGTGGAAGATCTTGATATTTGGACAATTTCGTGCCTAAAATTGCGCTGCAATATAAGACTAAGATTTTAATGTTGTTTAGTCTTAATGGGTTGTTTTTGGTTAAGGATCTTAAACCCATTTGACCTGATTTAAACCCAACTTATTTAGATTAGTTTGATATCACGAAACTATGGAAATGTTTTGGTCAAATAAGAGTCTCGAGGTGTTGGGAGATCGGAGTAACTTAAGAAATTGCGTGGATTGTAAGTAAACTGATTGAGATATTTATTTACATTTCATTCCTATTCATATGTTCATTTCCAGTCATTTGGACTGAATTGCCTTTGTACTCCATATGCCATGACTTGTAGTTTATTCTCATTACATGAGGTTGCATTTATGGTATAATTTGTTGATACAATGATTTCATTGACTCCAGTTCATGTGCTGTGTCTGGTTCGTGAAATAACATGCTATTAGGTAGTTATTACATAGTGTTGATAATCTATATTCTTTGTGCATTAGTATGCAATGGTTTTGTGGGATTCGATTACTGTGTTGTTCTTGAATATGAAAGTAGTCCTTGTATCTAGGACCACTTTATGATAGAAATACGATGGACATACGGAGGTCACTAGACTTTCTAGGGTGATTGGGATTTCTCCAATATTTTGCGCAACATACGAGGTATAGGATTCAGGGTTATTGGCAAGCATAACTTGGGTGACTTCACGAGTTATAAACTCGAGGTTGTTAGGAACTATACATCCCAGATGACTGGCATTTAGGATAATTATAAAGGCTTACAGTGTAATTATAACCTTCACACAGATGTAGAGCACAACTCCATCCATATATACTGGAATAGGCATTGAGATAGGACTCTCGGCCGACCGACCGTAGATCAGTACTACTTAACCTAGTGTTAGTTTTATTTTGTTTAACTAAAGTATCTTTTTGAATAATTTCCTTTAAGCATAATTGCTATTATTATGCATTTTGATACTTGTTGCGTGTTTGGGAATGTGAAAAAATGTCTCTCATTGTTACTTTCTACTTTTCTGTGCTCACAGTCCTTTTTATGACGACGGGTACAGATCCATCGAGTAGCAGGCCATGCATAGAGAAGATCGACGACAATCTTTGAGCCAGTGGAATGCTGTTATGCTAGATTTTGTAGGTTTTGATTTTTGATGTATTACTTTTATATGCCTATCATATACTTTGGGGTTGTATATTATGGGTTGAGTGATTAGTACCTTGATCAGACATATGGAGTTATATATCACCGTTTTCTTATATGTATGCATGTGATCATTATTCCCTGATTTTTCCACCATCGTTAGGTATCACATTAACGCTTTTGTATATTTGTAAGACTTCCGTTGAATAAACTTTTAAGTAAGCAAAATCTTAATTCACTTTGCTTTATTGTATGACATAAGACATTAAAAATCGTATTGAACTTATAATTTGTAAGTAGGTAAATGGTTTTGAAAAGGCTAACTAGTTCCGTATTAAGTTCTACAGGTAAGGTTAGGGCTTAATAACTGGATTAGGTCGGTGGTGCCCTAATTTGAGAAGGGTTCATTACAATTACACATCTTTTCACATAATTTCCATTCAATTTTTAAACAATTAAATTATATAATTAATTGTTCCAACAATCCCCCATATGAACAAAAACTGATAATCAAATCTATGTGTATCCATATAAATGGATTTTAAAAATTATTTTAATGCAGACACACTTGAAAGAGTATTGGCGGAATAAAGTTACATCAGGAGAAGTGTCATATAGATTTGAATTTTCCCTAAAGAAATAATATCGAATATACTTCGTGACACACTAAATATAGATGATCTTTAACTATTCACTTTTATGGTATACCAAGACAATAATACTCATGTAACACCATCCTTATCATTATTGGTTATACGATTTTGTCCATTTTGGTCTTGGACACAATCTTGGTTCCATGATAGATTTAGAGAATTTAGCCTATCTCGTTCTCATGAATGTGACCCACATTTACTATTATATAGGTGACATCTTTATTTGTCATTAAATTCTTAACATACCCTTCACTTCTTCTCAACATACATTTATCTTAGGAATGAGAGAGTGTGTTCTTCTATCGAGTTTCATATAACTAGTTTGCCTATTGAACCTAGTACATGGGATCTCAAATTAGCTAGGTTAGGTTTCCGTCAAACTTAAACTTTTTTTAAGGCTTTCAAACTAATTCCCCTCGATATTAATTTACTTGATATTAACAAACTTACAATTAGTAGCCACAAGTCTTTCTTCTTATTTTCTAAGAGAATTATTCCATAATCGAGTAACTATATATCCAATGATAATCTTTGACGTATAAATCTAGATTTACCATTTTTTATACTTTGTTCTCTATCCATTACAATTATTAGTCGGCTTATGATATATGCGTTACAGAGACGATTGCATCTAATATATACAGAATATCCTCTAATTTATTCGAAACCGTAATATTGATTTTTTTAATTTATTAATGCGCACAATCATTTAGATTCCAATGTGAATCTAACAATACTCTCATTTCTTTTAGGATTTTTCAAGTGATACAAGAATTTCTTCTTTAAATTCATCATTTAAGATGTCTCTTAACATCTTTGCTTACTTTATTACTAACTAACATGCTAGATGTCATTATAGACTAGTGAATTTCTCTTGGAGAAATCAAGGCTTCATTTATATTTCAAATAAAGCCTTAAGTTATCAATTTATTTTGCGTCATTTCAAACAATTTATCCATCCGCCTTTAATTAGATTTTAAAATCCATTTGCATTCTAAAGGCTTCGACTTGATGGATTCAATCTCAGTATTGATAACTCATTTTTAAAATAATATAAATATCTCTTCCAAAATATTTTTATTGGGGCTCATAGTTTATTTTCTTTTATTTCAAAAATAAAGTCAAAAATTTTATAGACACCCTCACATCTTCAATTATTTATATACATTTAATACTATCGTAATATATCTTCAAAAAAAATTATAACTTTAAAAAAATTAGGGCTTGCATTGAATTTGCACTCGACCCCCACAATTTTGATAACTTAATGCTAATTAATGTAGCATTTCTTAATAAGTAGATCTATTCAAACAAAAGCATAATATATTTTCTTTTTAATAAAATTGCCACATGAGTGAATACAAATTATGCTTAATATGCATTAATTCATGCTTGTGAATGTCAATTACAATAATTTAAATAATATATTTATTGTATTTGTAATTAAAATAACTATGGCCAAATACTTGTAGTCAATATAACAATTAGATATTGAATTTCAACGTTTCATTCATTGGGTTCTTGTACCATATTGCTAAACAGTAGTCACAATAAGGTACCATAATTAATCACAATACTTCATATGCGAACATCAAATATTAAACAAATATATAAAGAAATTCAAATTAATTCATCTAAACAAATATTCATGTGCACAACCTTTAAAACTCACAGTTATCATGGATATTGGTATATGTCTTTTTGAGCTTACATTAATTCTTATTTCTGCTATGAACTGAAATATAGAAATTATCAGAGGTACTCACGAAACACCAGATTCAATCATTTTTAATATCCTCTTGTTGATTCAATTTCTTAATAGTATATACATTCTAAAGAACCGACACCTCGTATCCCAAATTATTCTATGCATATATTGTGCCTTCTATGTATATCTCTAGGAATGTCATTAATAATTTACCATCATATACGGATCACCGATCTAGCTAGGAGATATAAACTATGCATTATCGACCAAGTATTTTTATTTTTTAAATCAAACCACAATTAATCTTGAAAACATTTATAGTTAGAAAATCTAAAAAAATAAGATCAAACTTCTCATCCCATGCAGATTCATAAGTGTACACACACTCTAATTTGCCACGTTCGATCATGGTTGCCATGCACATCCAATGGAAAAAAGCCATAATTGTTTAGTTACAATTTTTTTTTTTTTTTGAACTACATTATATACGTTTGAAGAAATTCATAATTCTCAATTTAGATGTTACCATCATCATGATCACGATGAACTGCTATCATTTATTAGTGTTTCAACTTCAAATATGATTTCAAATCGACATGCACATTTACCGATTTATCATGATCAAATTGATAAATCTCATTAGTATGCCATTATATATAACAAAGTGTGTTGGAAAATATATAATCGGTGGTCATTGCCATTATCAAATTATTAATAAATAAATAAATACACACCTCTTTTGTATCCAATACAGACCTACTAGAATCTTTAACGAGAGAGATAATAGAATTTCAAATTGTCATCAACATAACAAATGGTCGTCACGACTTTAACAACTTAGTCTCTCAAGATCCAAACTCCTACATACGACAGGTTAAAAAATAGTCGTCGCCTTTTAGTATCTCATGTCCCTCCATAAGATTACACACATTTTCACATAATTTACATTCAAATTATAAAAAAATAATATAATTAACTGTTCCAACATATATATCATTGGAAAACACCTACTTTTAAACTTTTAAAATCAAAAGATGTTAACTCATAAAGATTAACAATAAATAAAATATATAGCAGTTCTAAGCTAGTCAATTTAATTTGAGACTATCCAGTGTTACATGAGTCATAATAAATATTGAATAATTAAAATTGTTTTTGCATGTACTGCAAGAAAAAATATTCTTAAGAAAAACTATTATATGCATACATCAATTGAAACCATATAATTTATGATGAAGATAAACAACAACAATTAAACAACCATGGAATTCAATTCATGCGGTTACATAATGAGGTTCTTGTAGAGATGTGGTTCTAGGGACATGAAGCGAAGACCCAAAGTGAGTCCTCTAGACCTGTATAAGCTACCATGGAATTCATGTGGATTTTTTTTCAGAGAACTACGAACGTTATTATTTTAATATATGGTCATTTGGGACTATTATTTGTTTCAATCCATAAGTATACATGGTCAACACAAAACATAATTACTGCTAAAGTAACTGAACTGTTGGAAACTAATTGGACATATTTAACCATAAACTTGTGAACCGTTGTGGCTTATATGTCCGATTTGAAAGCCGGAGCTTGTTTTATTATTATTATTATTACCATCATATAACACATTTTTTTAATTATACAAAACTGGTATAAACAAGTTACAGAAATCAATTTGATCGAATATGTACTTTGCTAAGACTATTAAAGAAACATAAAATTTTGTAAGTCACTAATGTCTGTGCTTATCAAACTTCACAAAAATATATGCATCAAGTATTTTTTTTTAATTATTATTTTAAGAAAACTATAGCAAGTTGGTATTCATCTTTAAGTAGGTATATAAAGACGAGCCCCTTAATAAATTTTTGGAGCAATATTCGTACTTAGTAATCTGTAGTGTGTGTGTTGATAATTAAAAAGAATCCTTCTCTTGACTAGTTTCAAATCACAAGATCTATATATTATAGTTATCAATGGCATGGACAACTTTGATTTTACTAAATAAAAATGCATGTGCATCATAACAGTACCATAAGGTGTTATTTTTTCATAAAATATATTCTAACCATCATGAATTGAACTAGTTTGAATTGATAAAAAAAATACTTTCTGAGCCTTGTCACTATTAGAGATCTTTCTTTTATCTCCTAGAACTCATTGGTGGAGCCACTTCATGCTTGTAAAGCAAAACTTGTGATAAGTCGGTATTTATAGGTATTTATTAGTCTATTTTAGTATATTTAATTATTAAAAGTATTTAAAATAAATATTTAATAATATTTTCTGGTCATTTTTAGGTGAAACAGAGTGCGCGGTTGAATTCGTGGCGGAAAAATACTAAAAATAGAGTATTTACTTAAATCGGACACCGGACAGTTTGTCTTGAAATACGCGTTGCTTGGCGGTGTGTCGAATAGCAGACAGGGCGTTCCAGCCAATCAAAGGATGACACGTGGCGCATTTTCATTGGAGTAGTCCGTTCGGTCCAATCCGAGGATGACACGTGGACAGTGACGCACACAGTGACGCGCGCACACACGCCACAGCAACGTGTGCGGTCCAATCCGAGCGCGACACGCGTCGCCACGTCATCCCACATAGCCACGTCACCCGCAAGCCGTTTCCTCTTCGCGCAGCCGCCATCGATCGGCCTCGAGATGCGTACCTGCACCAACTCCCAGATTTTCGGTCGTCAATCGCGCGATTTTCTTCTCCAGCGCTATGCCACGTGGCGCGACGTGATTCGCCAGGACACCTCACAGCAACAAATCAGTCTAATCACAGCGCGACACGTGGCGCTGAGTCACCGCACACACTGCTCACATGCGCTGTCCCAACTAATGAGAGAGCGCCACGTCAGCACAGTGACAGAAACGGTCCAATAGCAGCGTGACACGTGGCGCATGAAGGAAAAAATATACCAGGGAACTCTATAAATAGGTGTGACATGAATTAAATGAAATATCTCTCACACTCTCTCTACACCTATTAATTAGGAATAATTAGTATAGTTTAGCTTAGTTTTAGTAGTTATTTTTGTGCGACTATGTCCCATTTGATCGAAACTTCGCCTAAGTCGACAGGGGAAGCAAGTCGAGTCATGGATTCAAAGTATATTATGTGAGGTCTTTTATTTTTATTATCTAATTAATTTAATTTCTCCTAATTCATTGTTGTTGATTTTAATTATTATGATTGATAATCAATCTGTTATTTGGAATATTAGCATCAGTGTAATTGTGCTTTTAGACCAATACAAGTAACAAACATTCACCGATTCTGTTGCCGTAAAAACCTCCCGGTCGATGAATGTACAACAATTGAATATAAATTAAATCGGTAGCGGTTGCTGACGGTTATTTAGGATTAGTCCCATAGATCCAAATTATCTGCGGTTAGTGTATTAAACCACGATTGGCGGACGTCTAGGGTTATACATTAATTAGGGAAGTAGTCAGTGGCGGACGTCCTGGCTATCGAGATTAGGGGAACTAGGAATTTCTGGCGGTTGTCGATTTTCCATAGCTAATCTAGGAGAATTAAATTAATAACTTTTTGAGACCATGATTGTTATTGAATCTTGATTCTGATTTGTGGAGCTGGAGACTTAGGTGTTATTTAATTATTAATTATTTATTTTCGAAATTAGTTTTGTTAAGTTATTTATATAGTTTAATTAAATTAGTTAGTTAAATTAATATTCATTTTAAAACCCCAATTTTACTTTTTTTGTTGTTTTAAACCTAAGAAAGAACCAGTCTCTGTGGGATCGACCCTTTGCCACTATTCTACAAAATAGTTGGTTTAGGAACTTTATTTATTGACGTGTTCGGCGCGCGTCAACTTGTGTATCGAATGAAATGATGCATTTGGAGCTTTATCTCTCTACAAGTTTCTTGATTTTCAAAATTACCTTTGTTGAGAGCAACATCGTGCTTATAACATGTTGTAAAATTACTTTTAATAAAGCTAGGAAAAGTAAACAAAGAACAAGAGAAGAGATAATAGAGAAATATGATATTTTTCATTCCAACATGGTGTATATTATACGTGGATCTCATCTCCTTATATAGACCTTTTGGTCTTAATGAGATGAAGAACATGTTAGACTAAGTGTTCCATCACTTAGACTCCTTCCAAGATTTTGATGCCAACAAACAACGTGAAATGGCACTAACATGTTTATCAAGTATTTCAGCGCATCCAACATTGTTAGAACTCATTAGTTTAATGGCTACTAATTCGAGTTTAAATGGAATAGATGAAATGGATGAAATGGAAGAAATGAGACTTGAAGATCTCATAATTTGATCAAGGAAATGGAAGGCACCGAAAATCATATATGGAGCTATGTACATCATTTGTAAAGTAGAAGTGTTCAACTATATGAGCTAAATGCATTAGACTCATGTATTTCATAAATTTCATGTTTTCAAGAACCTAAAGTCATGCATTTCATGATTTTTGAATCTGTGAGTTTTACAATGCTTTAAATCATGCAAATATATTTTATGGCATGAAATTGAGGTGTACAAACTATTGGATTTGTTTTTAGATACATCTGTATCATTTCAGATGGTTTTTGAATGATAAGTAAAATATTTGCAGATAAGCCCCTACATGTTTCATGAAATCGGAATTCCCTATTTTTGAGATTTTTCAAATCATCCGGAGAGTCCAAACACGCCTAATGACTCATATTAAACATGTACAAGGTATTTCTAGAGATTTAGTTGACTCCTAGGTGAGTTACGGGGTCACTAACCTAAACCATAAACTATTTAGTCTTTGGTCCCTACTAGTTAGCGTGCTAATGAGATTCATGATCACGCTAACTACAGATTAGCATGGTAATAAAGTCGCCTAGCATGCTAATGATGTCACCTAGCGCACTAACAAGCCCGCTGATAGCTATTTCAAAAGCTTTCACCTTTGCTTTAATTTGAACAAATGATTGATTTTGGGCCTTTGGATCACAACAAGGGCTAAAAATAGTCAAAAAAGTATGGGAAGAACACAAAAAATATATAAAACATGTTTTTGATCTAACAAACTCATACATACACAAAGTAAGCAAAAATATGATGTTTTAACACAAAAGTGAATATCAAATACACATACTCACTTGAGGGCTTTTGGGGATGATCTTATGCAAATCAAGTGAGGTGAAAGAAAGTGTTCTAGAGTAATCCAAATCGATCTAAATCATCTTCACATCTTGTGTTGTAAGATCTCACTTTTCCCTACAATATTATGCTTAATCTATATCTTATTGTTAAGGTGGGAACCATATCCGGCTGATTTGAATATGTTCATATAATGTAGCGAGCCTAATATCAAGTCTAGATAAGACCTAGAATAGATTTGCACCATTAAGCCAAAATTTGAATCACTATTATGTAGGTCGAACTAGAAAACTATATGGAGCCTAACTTATACTTATGTTGGTAGTTTTTCTTTGAAGTGTGTATGAAACATCACTAAAAAGGGTTTTGAGCTTAATCTTGATTTTGTGTAAACCCAAAGATGAGAATGCACTTACTTGAGCTTGATTGCGATTTTTCATAGTGTATTGAATTGACTTGAAATCGACCGGTGCTTAATCTTTATCTATTTGTGTGGTTTCATGCTTATGTTGTTTTTGCAATATATTTATAAGGGTTTTGAACTTAATCTTGATTTTTTGTAAATCCGGGATTTTGATTATACTTACTTGAGCTTCATTGTAAATTTCTCATAGTACTTTGGATTTGAAAACGAGTTTTGCTTAATCTATATTTGTTTGGGTGATTTCATGTTTGTGTTGTTTTGACAACACACTTGCAAGGTTTTGGTCTTAATCTTAAATGTATTTGTAACTTAAGGTTTTGATTGCACAACTTGAGCTTAAACTCGTATTTTGCATTGGTTCATCAATTAGCCAGTTTTTGAAACCAACTTAAGCTTAATCTATACTCTTCTTGTTGGTTTCAATACTGAGAGTTAGCATTGATTTATTAGGCATATCAATTAGCAAAGTCTCACTTGCATTGCTTCATCTTTGGATTACATTTGGCTTATGAGATAAGAACGTCTTATATCGCTTTACTTGTTGTAACAACAAATCATTCTTAATTTGTAAAAGTTGTAAGGTCTATTGGTGAATAGACCTTGTTGTGAATCCTATTAATGTATAGGAGAGGTTGTAAAGCCTATCATGGAATAGGTAAAGTAACTTCCTAGTTGCATCTAGGCAAGTCAAATTCCTAGTTAAGGCTAGGTGGTTGTAAAGTCCTTATTGCGGTAAGGCAAGTGTAAAAGACCTAGTGGAGACTAGGAACAATGAGCCTGCGGGCTTAGAATTGTTCACTTATAAGAATATAAGTGTGGGTCCAAATCCTAACCGGGGAGGTTAGGTAGTGGATATAGATCTGAGGGATCGAACAGTTATAAATAGATTGCGTACTTTCATCTCTTCTACCTCTTCTCTTAGTGTAGCATCTCACTTACTTAAACCGTTTCGCCACATTACTATTGCTATCACTAATACAAGTGCTTATCTAGATAGAATTTTGAAGTGAATTTAGGAGGTTAGCAAAAAAAGATGTACAAAGTTTAAATTGACCATCACACCTAATTCACCCACTCTCTTGGGTGACCTTCAGACCAAATGGCACAAGTTACATTTACATATCATAACAATAGCTTAATACATGAATTAAGTGGGTGTTACATGGAGTAAGCGGAATATAAAGAGGAATAGTCATCAACTCCAATTACATTTACAACAAGATCAATTATGCAGATTACACGAATTAATTAAAGTAGTTGATAAAGAGTTTTCATAATACATTATATATCCATGCATCAAATTTATCTTATTAATACATCACATATCCATGCATCAAATTTATCTTATGAATATTTCTATATTTCCGAATTCCTTTAATTTTATTGTCTCAAGTTCATCTTTAGATGATTGTTGATGCATGGTAAAAACTGTTGGGTTTTTAGGGTTCATACGCAGCGAAAAATTCAAAAAATATTTTAAAAACCCCAACTGGATCGAAAATAAGTTCCATTAAACTAAATCTACAAAAGCAAATCATACCTTATTCCATGATTTCCTTTTGATTGTTTGATTTTCAAGACGTTCAAGTGCGTGTCCTCTATCAAAAATCCACACATGAATGATGACCACAATTTTGAAGCTAGCCCCAGAGAGATTGAAAAACAAATTTTTTTTCTCTCCCTAAATCTAGAGAACTCAAAAAATTGTAAAACAAAATTTTATTACGTTTTTTTAGGGATCCACCCTTTATTTATATGTGTAGATAAGCCCTCACTTAAAATCCTATTCGTAATACAACTATTATATTTATGCTGTTTAAGCAAATTACACATACGCCCCTATTAATAAGTTATCATATAACAAATCGTAAGGGCTTTTATGTTATAAATTTAATCATATAAAATTCATTACTCTGGACCAATTGAAATTGTGCAAGACCATTCTTTGTGTGCAACCCAATAGGTTCATGCGACATTGGTAGTGAGCCAAAAGCCATTTTGGTACAAAGTCATAAGCGGTCTCTAGCAAGGCATTATGACTACCCAAGTAGCATGAATATTAACATCGATACAACCTAATTAATAACATATATCATATCCTTTTGTCTTGTGATATCATTTGATTAAACATAAAGCATGGAAAGTCACCCTTAATGTTCAATCAAACTAGTCTCGATCTTTAGGTAAACTGAAAAACATCCAAGTGACATTGATGATATCAATTCACATAGACTTGGCCATTATCAGTCTATATATCGAGGGACCCACTGATATCTCTCTATATACGAGAGTGGAAAATTCTATCTTGATTACGCACCTTCACATATTATACACACAGTAACAAATCACAATCTTTATAATTTTTGATAAAAGACAACATTTGATTGTGTCAAATTATCATGCTCCTAATATTGAAGTCTATGGCAATCTCGAGTTGAAGGACTAAATGATAAACCTATCATGAGTAACATCTATGACTTAATCCATGTGGTGTTCTCATAGCGGGTCGGTCCCGTATCTTATTTTATAATAAGTACTAATGATCTTGATTTGTATCCTTATACGAATGATCATCACATGACCATCAATCAAGATTCACACTAGTCTTAATTCATTATAGTTCCCAGCATAATGACCGATTAGGGACATTTAGGATATTTCAACAAATACCCATGGATCTTACTATAAGGTAAATATGCAATCACTTATAATAAAACAATAAATAAAACCTTCATTTTAGTAACTAAAATTATAAGATAAACAATGTTTGTAGATTGACCTAGGACACATGCCCTAACATATTGCAAAATAGAATGTAAGAAGTTATGCAAATGCAATATAAGGCAAACCACAACAACAAATGCAAACATTTTAGAGTGCAATTCAAGCACTATCATGTTAATCAAACTTACTCCGATGCTTAAGTTGTTAGAATAAACAAAGTAAGTAAAAAACACTGAAATGAAAGTAATATGCTAGCATTGAATGAATTTCGAATCGATGTGCCTCCATTGATCTCCTTTTATATATATTGAAAACTTGAAATGCAGATAAGTCACTGAAATCTACACTAATTATTTGAAATATAATTTTATAAAATAGGATTTCATTAAAGTATAAGGTTTTGGGTTTTTCGTTCTACCTAAACCCTTTCATTTAACAGGAAAGCGAAAAATCAAGTGCACTCTCTTTGTTTTTTAGAGGGAGCGCACTCTCCATATTAAAATATAAAGATTGGTACCTTTTGAGGCTAATAACTCTTTCATAAAAGGTTGATATTGAACTTCAGACATACCTATTGCAATTATATGCAACTTGAAGAACAATATATCAGTTACAACTATCACAAAAAATATCAAAGCATATTTGTGAAAATTATTAGTCTTCCATCATAATGCCCTTGGAAGAGCCAAACCAAACTATTACCATCAGTACAACTTCAATGTTTCATTAAAACTCTTCAAACAAAAAAAAAAAAGAAATTACAATGATGAGTCGTTAATTATGTATATATAGTATATTTATATATTTTTATTCTTAAGTCTCAAAAATATTAGTCTAATTATATTTATTTGTTATTTTCAGGGTTAACAAAGTGCACAGTTGAATCCGGGTGCGCGTCGTACAATCACAATAGAATACAAATAATGGCCAAAGTCTAGGTCATAAGGCTCATAAAAAGGAAAATTAGATTTGACATTCAAAATGTTTCTCTAGATAGGATCGAGACGCATGTATGGAATGAAGATCTAGGCATATATGGAATGAAAGTCAAATACCTCCATCAACATTTGAAATTCAAAATGTTACCAAACTCAAGTGTGCAATTCTTTAGGAGTAACTTCTTGATTTATTTTCAAATTGTAAAATGATGCCTAATGTCAAGCATCATTCTTTAGGAATGCTTACAAGAACAAAAAACTAGCCGTTATTGTAATTTTTCTTTAAATATCCAATAATGGGCACCTAGCTCATTCATCGAAAATAGGGAATAATAACTTTATCTTTATTCATTGTTTTTCCAAAATATCATTATGGTATCAGAGCTAAAGCTCTCTATTCAAACATTTTATCAATGTTCGAGCTTCGTTTTCATTAAATTGGATTCGTTTAACTTTATCCTTTGGAAATCGTGGGTTCTACCCTTGATCAAAAGTCTTGGGATAAGCCATCATCTTACTCAAAGACCACCAAATTATATTGATGGAGAAGATGGTACAAGAGCAGAAAATCCACATTATGAGGTATGGATAAATAATGATGGTTTGTTGGTTTCATGACTTTTAGGCATAAGGACTATGGATACACTCAACATGATAATTGGAGGCGAAATTACAAAGGAAGTTTCGAGCAATTTGGAATAACAATTGCTTCCTAACACCATTGAAAAGGAGGCATTATTGAAGGAATCTTTTACTGGCCTAAAGAAAAGTAATTCACCAATTGAAGAATATGTACAGAAGTCCAAGTCTATTTGCGATAACTTAGCTGCCATAAACAAATCAATTTCAGATATAGAGAAGGCATTTCAACTTGCTCGTGGTCTTGATTGCTTATTTGCGATGCATATTTATGAATTTATTCGATAATACGTCGTATGTTTGTATTTGCATTGTTATATTGTGCGAGATTGTGTCATTAGTATTTGTTTCATAATGTGTATCAACGCGGGTATTGAGTAGGAGAACTACAAATACATTAGAAAACACGATTAATTCATGTTAAGATATCTTGTTGATCAATTAAAACAAGTAATATAGTCGTAAACTAGGACAATCTCATCGAACCAATGAGATATGGCGCGCCTCAAGATGCGTGCCGACATGAGGCACTAGGTAGCTGAAGGTTGGTGAGACCACAAAATTGTTAATAAATGGGTCTAAGTGTACCAACCATAATCAAATTGTATGGCTAAGTTAACTATATAAATAGTTGAATTTAATTGTCGTATAGTATGAAAGAAATATTCTAAGCCATGGATGTACATAGAGATGATCCTAGTTTGAGTAATACTAGGCTATTAAGTGGTTCAATAGAGTCATTAATCTATGTGTGACAACATTAATAAGGACCATAAGTAGTCCTCGAGATACGCATAGCACATTAGATCTTAACAAACATATATATATATATATATATATATATATATATATATATATATCAAATAAGTGGGATTTTCTCATCTCCACTAACATATATCCATGCAAAATCTGGAAAATCAGGGAATAAGAGATAGATTTTAGAGCCGAAATCCGGGATTTGGAGATCAACTCAAAAGACCAAACTTCAGGTACTCATCTTCTTCATCTCCTACATATGAAAATGGGCTCAAAATTGGTATGCTTTGATGTCAATTCGAGTTTGAAGACTAGATCACTATTTTTGACGAATCCTTATTGAATTACAAGTCTGATTAGCATCGCAATAGAGAAATATAAACTAGATTGGATGGAAATTAAGTTTTTAGTGAAATTGATAAAAACTTGTGAATGCATGAATTTTATTATTTTGATTCAATTATTGTTGTTTCTGCTGTTGTTGATAGTGTTTTAGAGTCCCCGTTGAGTGGAAAATGGGTTGACAAGGTGTTGGGGACAATTCTCAAGTTGAGAATTCTGTCACCCAACACGGATAGTGCATTAACCAATTTGGGTACTGTTCTTTGAAATGAATAATAGTAGCACGCTAAACAGACTCCCTAGCGTGCCATACACCTAGCACACTAGGCAGACCCGAGTGCATGCTAATAATAGATGAAAAATAAATTTAAGAGCTATTTTGGGTCACCTTCAACTTAATACATGCTTAAACACTTGTAACGAATTTAAACACATAAATTGGACTTCAGGGACTTAGGGGGATAGTAGCTCATGTACTAAGGAGCTAGGCGGGTAAGATATGGGAGTTCAGGGAAGTCGGAGAGTGCATTTGAGATTTGCAGAACTCATAGGAACGACACTTGAGTATTTAATTATTATTTTTACATTAAGAATTAGTCTACGTAATTTTTTCATAACTTGTTCATTTTAGATCTAAATCGACTCAAACTGATGGAATTTGAAAGCTTAAGCAAAGGAGAACAACTTTACTTAACTGTATTGTAATTCAAATGTTTTCATGTCCAAAAGTGCTCTACAAGTATGTACTGGAATGTAGTAGAAGATTTTTGAAACTAAAATTGTTAAAGGCATAACTATCTACCTACTAATCCAAATGAGTTGATTTTTTAGTTTGTTGTTATTGGGTATGGTTTCTACCTTATAACCAAAAATCACATTTTTGGAGTTATAAATTGGGAGAAATAGATTTTCTAAATCTGCTGGTCAAATTAGATTTCAATTAGAGCTATGTTTAGTAGAAATATGATATTTCTTTTTTTTTTAAATTAGAATTTTGAAAACTAAATCTTTTTGGAAAGCTAATATAGAGACCAATAATCTTTGTATTATTGAAAGATTTTGATATTTGGACAATTTCGTGCCTAAAATCGCGCTGCAATATAAGACTAAAATTTTAATGTTGTTAGTCTTAAAAGGGTTATTTTGGGTTAAGGTTCCTAAATCTATTTGACCCGATTAAACCCAACTTATTTGGATTATTTTGATATTAGGAAGCTAGGGAAGTGTTTCGAGGATTCAAACATGAATTTCGAGGTGTTGGGAGATCGGAGTAGCTTTGAGAATTGTGTGGATTATAAGTAAACTGATTGAGATATTTATTTACATTTCATTCCTACTCATATGTTCATTTCCAGTCATTTGGACTGAATTACCTTTGTACTCCGTATGCCATAACTTGTTGTTCATTCTCATTACATGAGGTTGCATTTATGGTATAGTTTGTTAATAAAATGATTTCATTGACTCCAATTCATATGCTATGTCATTATAGATTGTTAATACATGTGGTTAGTGAAATAGCATGCTATTAGGTAATTATTACATAGTGTTGAGAATCTATATTCTTTGTGCATTAGTATGCAATGGTTTTGTTGGATTCCATTATTGTGTTGCTCTTGAATATGAAAGTAGTTCTTATATCTAGGACCACTTTATGGTAGAAATCGACATACGGGGGTCACTAGAATTTCCTAGGTGATCGGGATTTCTTCAATATCTTGCGTAATACACGGGGTATGAGACTCGGGGTTGTTGGCAAACATAACTTGGGTGACTTCACGAGTTATAAACTCGGGGCTATTGGCATGTATACATCTTAGATAACTGGCATTTGGGATAATTATGAAGGCTTACAGTGTAATTATGACCTTCACACAGATGTAGAGCACAGCTCCATCCATATATAATGCAATAGGCATTGAGATAGGACTCTCGGTCGATCGACCCTGGATCAGTACTACTTGGCCTAGCGTTAGTTTTATTTTGTTTAACTAAAGTATCTCTTTGCATGATTTCCATTAAGCATAGTTGCTATTATTATGCATTTTGATACTTGTTGCATATTTAGGAATGTGAACAAATGCTCTCAGTGTTACTTTCTACTTTCCTGTACTCACCATCCTTTTTATGATGGTGGATGCAGATAAATCGAGTAGCAGGCCAAGCATAGAGAAGATCGATGACTACTTTTGAGCCAGTGGAATGCTGCTATGCCATATTTTGTAGGTTTTGGTTTTTGATGTATTACTTTTATATGCCTACCACATACTTTTGGGATTGTATATTATGGGTTGAGTGATTAGACCTTAACCAGACACATTTACTTATATATATCACTGTTTTCCTATAAGTATGCATGTAATCTTTATTCCCTGATTTTCCCACCATTGTGAGGTATCACATTAATGCTTTTTGTAAATTTGTAAGACTTCAGTTGAATAAACTTTTAAGTAAGCAAAATTTTAATTCACTTTACTTTATTATATGACATAAGACATCAAAAATCGTATTGAACTTATAATTTGTAAGTAGGTAAATGGTTTTGAAAAGGCTCACTAGTTCCGTGTTAAGTTCTACGAGGTGAGGTTAGGGCTTAGTAACTGGATTAGACCGGCGGTGCCCTAATTTGAGAAGGGTTCATCATAATTACACACTCTTTCACAAAATTTCCATTCAAATTTCAAACAATTAAATTATATAATTAATTGTTCGAACAATCCTCCATATGAATGAAAATTGATAATCAAATCTATCTATATCCATATAAATGGATTTTAAAAATCATTTTAATGCAGACACACTTGAGAGAGTATTGGCGGAATAAAGTTACATTAGGAGAAGTGTCGTATAGATTTGAACTTTGCCTAAAGAAATATTATCGGATATACTTCGTGATGCACTGGATATAGATGATCTTTAACTACTTACTTTTATGATATACCAAGACAATAATACTCATATAACACCATCATTATTTGTTCTACGATTTTGTCCATTTTGGTGTTGGATACAATCTTGATTTCATGATAGATTTAGAGAATCTTGTCGGTCTTATTCTATAAATGCGACCCACATTTACCATCATATAGGTGACATCTTTATTTGTCATTAAATGCTTAACGTCCTTCACTTCTTCTCAACATACATTTTATCTTAGGAATGAGAGAGTGTGTTATTCTATCGAGTTTCATATAACTAGTTTGCCTATTGAACCTAGTACATGGGATCTCAAATTAGCTAGGTTAGGTTTCCGTCAAACTTAAACTTTTTTTAAGGCTTTCAAACTAATTCCCCTCGATATTAATTTACTTGATATTAACAAACTTACAATTAGTAGCCACAAGTCTTTCTTCTTATTTTCTAGGAGAATTATTCCATAATCGAGTAACTATATATCCAATGATAATCTTTGACGTATAAATCTAGATTTACCATTTTTTATACTTTGTTCTCTATCCATTACAATTATTAGTCGGCTTATGATATACGCGTTACAGAGACGATTGCATCTAATATATACAGAATATCCTCTAATTTATTTCGAAACCGTAATATTGATTTTTTTAATTTATTAATGCGCACAATCATTTAGATTCCAATGTGAATCTAACAATACTCTCATTTCTTTTAGGATTTTCCAAGTGATACAAGAATTTCTTCGTTAAATTCATCATTTAAGATGTCTCTTAACATCTTTGCTTACTTTATTACTAACTAACATGCTAGATGTCATTATAGACTAGTGAATTTCTCTTGGAGAAATCAAGGCTTCATTTATATTTCAAATAAAGCCTTAAGTTATCAATTTATTTTGCGTCATTTCAAACAATTTATCCATCCGCCTTTAATTAGATTTTAAAATCCATTTGCATTCTAAAGGCTTCGACTTGATGGATTCAATCTCAGTATTGATAACTCATTTTTAAAATAATATAAATATCTCTTCCAAAATATTTTTATTGGGGCTCATAGTTTATTTTCTTTGATGTTGAAAATAAAGTCAAAAATTTTATACACGCCCTAACATCTTCAAATATTTATAGACATTTATTACTACCATAATATATCTACAAGAAAGATTATAACTTTAAAAAATTAGGGCTTGCAATGAATTTGCATTCGACCCCCACAATTTTGATAACTCAATGCTAATTAATGTAGCATTTCTCAATCAGTAGATCTATTCATACAAAAGCATAATATATTTTTTTTTACTAAAACTGCCACATGAGTGAACACAAATTATGCTTAATAACAAACAACTGTATTAATTCATGCTTGTGAATGTCAATTACAATAATTTAAATAGTATATTTATTGTATTTGTAATTAAAATAACTAAGGCCAAATACTTGTAGTCAATATGACAATTAGATATTGAATTTCAACGTTTCATCTATTGGGTTCTTTTACCATACTGCTAAACAGTAGTTACAATAAGGTACCATAATTAATCGTAATACTTCATATGCGAACATCAAATATTAAATGTATATCTGACGAAATTCAAGTTAATTTATCTAAACAAAGATTCATGTGCACAACCTTTAGAACTCACTGTTATCATGGATATTGCTATATGTCTTTTGAGCTTACATTAATTCTTATTTCTGCTATGAACTAAAATATACAAATCATTAGAGGTACTCACAAAACACCAGATTCAATCATTTTTGAACCTCCTCTTGTTGATTCAATTTCTTAATAGTATATCCGTTCTATAGAACCGACACCTCATATCCCAAATTGTTCTATGCATTGTGCCTTCTATGTATATCTCTAGGAACATCATCAATAATTTACTATCATATATGGATCACCGATCTAGCTAGGAGATATACAATATGCATTATCGACCAAGTATTTTTTATTTTTTTAAATCAAACCATAATTAATCTTGAAAACATTTATAGTCAGATAACTTTAAAAAATCTGATCAAACTTCTCATTTAGATACGCCCCGTTCGATCATTACTGCTATGCACATCTAATGGAAAAAAACCATAATCGTTTAGTTACGGTTTTTTATTTTTTTGAACCACATTATATATGATTGAACAAATTCATAATTCTCAATTTAGATGTTACCATCATCATGATCATGATGAATTGCTATCATTCATTAGTATTTCAACTTCAAATATGACTTCAGATCGACATGCGCATTTACCAATTTATCATGATCAAATTGATAAATCTCATTAACATGTCATTATATATAAGAAAGTGTGTTGGGCAGTCTATAATCAGTGATCACTACCATTATCAAATGATTAATAAATAAAAAAATAAATACACGCCTCTTTTGTATCTAATACAGATCTACTAGTATCTTTAACGAGACGAGATAATAGAATTTCACATTGCCATCAACATACCAAATGGTCATCATGACTTTAACGCCTTAGTTTCTCGAGATCCAAACTCTTACATATAACAGGGTAAAAAATAGTCTTCGCTTTTTATTATCTCATGTCCCTCCTTAAGATTACATATATTTTCACATAATTTCCATTCAAATTATAAAAAAAAATAATATAATTAACTGTTCCAACATATATATATATATATCATAGGAAAATACCTACTTTTCAACTTTTAAAATCAAAATATGTTAACTCATAAAGAGGAAAAATAAATAAAATATATAGCAGTTATAAGCTAGTCAATTTAAATAAAGACTATCCAGTGTTACAGGAGTCATAATAAATAATGAATAGTTAAAAGTGTTGTTGCATCTACTGCAACAAAAATAATCTTAAAAAAAGATTATATATACATACATCAATTGAAAAAATATAATTTATGATGAAGATAAACAACAACAATTAAACAACTATGGAATTCAATTCATGCGGTTACATGATGGGGTTCTTGTAGAGATGTGGTTCTAGGGACATGAGGCAAAGACCCAAAGTGAGTTCTCTAGACATAAATAAGCTACCATGGAATTCATGTGAATTTTTTTTAGAGAACTACGAACCTTACTATTTTTCTATATGGTCATTTGGGACTATTATTTGTTTCAATCCATAAATATACATGGTCAACACAAAACATAATTACTACTAAAGTAACTGAACTATTGGAAACTAATTGGACATATTTACCATAAATTTGTGAACTGTTGTAGCTTATATATCCAATTCAAAAGCTGGAGCTTAGTTTATTATTATTATTAACATCATATAACACATTTTTTAATCATAAAAAACTAGTATTAAACAAGTTAAAGAAATCAATTTGATCGAATATGTACTTTGCTAAGACTATTAAAGAAACATAAAATTTTCTAAATAACTAATATATGTGCCTATCAAACTTGACAAACATGCATGCATCAAGTAGTTTTTAATTATTATTTTAAGAAAACTATAGCCATTTGGTATTCATGTTTAAGTAGGTATATAAAGAAGAGCCCCTTAATAAATTTATGGAGCAATATTCGTACTTAGTAATCTGTAGTGCTTTTGAGTGCTCATAGTTTGAAAAAGAATCCTTCTCTTAACTAGCTTCAAATAGCAAGATCTATATATTATAGTTATCAATGGCATGGGCAACTTTGATTTTACTAAATAAAAATGCATGTGCATGCATAACAATACCATAAGATGCGATTGTTTTTTTTTCATAAAGATATATTCCGACCATCATGAATTGAACTCGTTTGAATTGATAAAAAAATATACTTTCCGAGCCTTGTCACTATTAGAGATCTTTCTTTTATCACCTAGAACTCCTTGGTGGAGCAACTTTGTGCTTGCAAAGCAAAACTTGTGTATCAAATGAAATGATGCATTTCGAGCTTTATCTCTCTACAAGTTTCATGATTTTCAAAATTACCTTTGTTGAGAGCAATATCGTGCTTATAACGTGTTGTAAAATTAATTCGAATAAAGCTAGAAAAAGTAAACAAAGAACAAGAAAATAAACAAGAGAAGAAATGGGGGGGAAATAGGAGAATTTTCATTCCAACATGGTGTATATTATGCATGGATCTCAACTCCTTATATAGCCCTTTTGGTTTTAATGAGATGAAGACCATGTTAGACTAAGTGTTCCATCACATAGACTCTGTCTCAAGATTTTGATGTCAACAAACAACGTGAAATGGTACTAACATGTTTGTCAAGTATTTCAGCGCATCCAACATTGTTAGAACTCATAAGTTTAAAGGCTACTAATTCGAGTTCAAATGGAATAGATGAAATGGATGAAATGGAAGAAATGAGACTTGAAGGTCTCATAATTTGATCAAGGCAAGGGAAGGCATCGAAAAGCATATATGGAGCTATGAACATCATTTGTAAGATAGAAGAGTTCAACTATATGAGCTAAATGAATTAGACTCATGCATTTCATAAATTTCATGTTTTCAAGAACCTCAAGTCATGCATTTCATGATTTTCAATTCCATGAGTTTTAAAATGCTTTAAATCATGCAAATGTGTTTTATGGCATGAACTTGAGGTGTACAAACTATTGAATTTATTTTTAGATACATCGGTATCATTTCGAATAGATTTTGAATGATAAGTAAGATATTTGCGGATAAACCCCTACATGTTTCATGAAACTGGAATTCCCTATTTTTGGGATTTTTGAAATAATTCAGAAAGTCAAACAGGTCAATGACTCATATTAAACATGTTCAAGGTGTTCCTAGAGATTTAGTTAACTCCTAGGTGAGTTGGGGAGTCACTAACAGAAACACAAAACTATTTAGTCTCCAGTCCTTACTAGTTAGTGTGCTAATGAGATTCATTAGCGCGCTAACTACATATTAGCATGCTAATGAAGTCACCTAGCACGCTAACAAGCCTGCTGATAGCTTTTTCAAAAGCTTACACATTTGCTTTAATTTGAATAAATGATTGATTTTAGGCCCTTGGATCACAACAATGGCTAAAAATAGTCAAAAGAGTATGGAGAGAACATAATAAATTTGTAAAACATGTTTTTGATCTAACCAACTCATACATATATAAGGGAGCAAAAATATGAAGTTTGGCACAAATGTGAATATCGAATACATATACTCACTTGAGGGCTTTTGGGGCTGATCTTATGCAAATCAAGTGAGGCAAAAGGAAGTGTTCTAAAGTACTCAACACGCTGTCCAAATCGATCTAAATCATCTTCACGTATTGTGTTGTAAGATCTCACTTTTCCCTTCACTATTATGCTTAATCTATATCTTATTATTAAGGTGGGAACCACATCCGAATTATTTGAATATGTTAATATAATGTGTCGAGCCTAATATCAAGTCTAGATAAGACCTTGAACAAATTTGCACCATTAAGACAAAATTTGAATCACTATTGTGTATGTGAAACTAGAAAACCATATGGAGCCTAACTTATACTTATATTGGTTGTTTTTATTTGAAGTGTGCGTGAAACACCACTAAAAAGGGTTTTATGGTTAATCTTGATTTTGTATAAACCCAAAGTTGAGAGTGCACTTACTTGTGCTTGATTACGATTTTTCATAGTGTATTGAATTGACTTAAAATCGAGTTGTGCTTAATCTATATATGTTTGTGTGGTTTCATGATTATGTTGTTTTGGCAACATATTTATAAGGGTTTTGAACTTAATCTTGATTTTGTGTAAACCAGGGATTTCGATTGTACTTACTTGAGCTTCATTGTGAATTTCTCATAGTGCTTTGAATTAACTTGAAACTGAATTGTGCTTCATCTATATTTGTTTGGATGGTTTCATGTTTGTGTTATTTTGATAACATACTTGCAAGGTTTTGGTCTTAATCTTAAATCTATTTGTAACTATAGGTTTTAATTGCTAAACTTGAGCTTAAACTTGTATTTTGCATTGGTTTATCAATTAGCTAATTTTTGAAACCAATTTAAGCTTAATCTATACTCTTCTTATTGGTTTCAATATTGAGAGTTAGCATTGATTTATAAGGCATATCAATTGGCAAAGACTCACCTGCATTGCTTCATCTTAAGATTACATTTGGCTCGTAAGAGAAGAACATGTTATATCGCTTTACTTGTTGTAACAACAAATCATTCTTAATATGTAAAGGTTGTAAGGTCTATTAGTGAATAGACCAAGTTGTGAATCCTATTGGTGTATATGAGAGGTTGTAAAGCCTATCAGGGAATAGGTAAAGTAAATTCCTAGTTGCATCTAGGCAAGTCAAATTCCTACTTGAGGCTAGGTGGTTGTAAAAGTCCTTATTGTGGTAAGGCAAGTGTAAAAGACCTATTGGAGACTAAGAATACTGAGCTTGCGGGCTTAGGGTTGTTCACTTATTAGAATATAAGTGTTGGTTCAAAATCCTAACCGGGGAGGTTAGGTAGCGGATGTAGATTCGAGGGATCGAACCACTATAAATCGATTGTGTACTTTCATCTCTTCTACCCCTTCTCTCAGTGTAGCATCTCACTTACTTGAACCGTTTCGGCACATTACTATTGCTATCACTAATACACGTGCTCATCTAGATAGACTTTTGAAGTGAATTTAGGAGATTAGCAAAGAAAGTTGTATAAAGTCTAAATTGGCCATCACACCTAATTCACCCCTCTCTTGGGTGTCCTTCAGACCAAATGGTACGAGTTACATTTACATATCATAACAATAACTTAATACATGAATTAAGTTGGTGTTACATGGAGTAAGTGGAATATAAAGAGGAAGATTCATCCACTCCAATTACATTTACAGCAAGATCAACTATGCGGATTACATCAATTAATTAAAATAGTTGATAAAAAGTCTTCATAATCCATTACATATCCATGCATCAAAGTTATCTTATGACTATTTCTATATTTTCTAATTCCTTCAATTTTATTGTTTCAAGTTCATCTTTAGATGATTGTTGATGCATGGTTAAAACTGCAAAACATAATGTAAGAAGTTATGCAAATGCTATATGAGGCTAACCACAACCATAAATACAAACCTTTTAGAGTGCAATTCAAGCACTATCATGTTAATCAAACTTACTCTGATGCTTAAGTTGTTAGAATAAACAAAGTAAGTAAAAGAAAATTGAAATGAAAGTAATAAGCTAGCATAGAATGAATTCCCAATTGATGTGCCTCCATTGATCTCCTTTATATATATTGAAAACTTGAAATGCAGATAAGTCATTGAAATATACACTAATTATTTGAAATATAATTTTATAAGTTAGGATTTCATTAAGGTATAAGGTTTTGGGTTTTTCATTCCACATAAACCCTCTCATTTAATGAGAAAGGGAAAAATCAAGTGCGCTCTCTTTGTTTTTTAGAGGGAGCATACTCTACGTATTAAAATATATAGATTGGTACTTTATGGCTAATAATTCTATCATAAAAGGCTTACGTTGAACTTCAAACATACTTATTGCAATTATATGCAACTTGAAGAACAATATATCGGTTACAACTATCACATAAAAATATCAAAGCATATTTATAGAAATTATTAGTCTTCCATCATAATGCCCTTGAAAGAGCCAAACCAAACTATTACCATCACTACAACTTCAATGTTTCATTAAAAATCTTCAAACAAAAAAAAAATAGAAATTACAGTGATGAGTCGTTAATTATGTATATATAGTATATTTTTATATTTTTATTGTTAAGTCTCAAAAATATTAGTCTAATTATATTTATTTGTTATTTTCAGGGTTAACAAAATGCGCAGTTGAATCCGGGACAAAAAATTACTCAAAGTATTGTATTTACATGTAGTGCAACGAAAAAATCACAAAAGTACAAATGTTTTTAGTTTAAATGAGGAAAATAAGGATGTTTTTTTTCCAAGAATAGGCAATATCGCCTATCGAAAAGGCGTTATTACGGCGGGTGTATTTTGTTGCTGACGTGGACACATGGATAACGCCTTTTGAAAAGGCGCTATCCATGTGTCCGGGCCGCGTTGGACGGCATGCACTGATAACTCTTTCTCAAAAGGCGCTATCAATGTATGTCGTCCCACGTGGATATGGCAGAACCCCTGGGCCGAAAGGTACATAGATAACACCTTCTCAAAAGGCAATATCTGTGTACCCTCTTTTCTCCTTCCCGAAACCGAGGCAGAGAATATTCTCTGCGTCCGTTTCGGGAAAGAGAAAAGAGGGTACAAAGATATTGCCTTTTGAGAAGGCGCTATCTGTGTACTTTTCGGCCCAGGGGTATATTCTCTGCGTCCGTTTCGGGAAGGAGGAAGGAGGTACAGGGTAGGGTGGTTGGGGTCACGGGAGTCTTTGTAGAGAGGAGGGCGTCGGGTATTTAAGGAGGGGAGGGGGAAGAGGGCGGGTGCAAGGAGACAGCGCGGAGGGAGTTGTCAGGAGGGGACGGGTTAGGTTTGAAGGAGACTTGTCGATGCATGCGCGTGGCAGAGGAAGATGAGAGGGAGTTGACGTGGCACTAGAGCAAGGAGCTGCGGGGGCTGAGGAAGGAGCAACGACAGCGGAGGAAGAAGCGACGATAAGCGGCGGGCAATGACGGCAGCGAATGGTGATGTGATGGAGGAGAAGGAGGAGTTTAGTTTAGTTTCGTTTGGTTTAGTTTAGTAGTTTAGGTAATCGACTTTATGTAGTTAGTTTAGTTAATTAAGTTAGTTAGTTTAGTTTGGGTGGTTAGTTTAGTTAGTTAAGTGTAGGTAGTTAGGTTATGTTAGTTTAGTTTAGTTTAGTTTAGTTAATCGACTTTAGGTAGTTAGGTTAGTTAGCTTAGTTAGTTAAGTTAGTTTAGTTTAGGTGTTTAGGTTAGTTTAGGTTAGTTAGTTTAGTTTAGGTAGTTTGGTTAGGTTAGGTTAGTTTACGTTAATTAGTATAGTTTAGGTAGTTTGGTTAGGTTAGTTTAGTTTAGTTTAGTTTAGTTAATCGACTTTAGGTAGTTAGTTTAGTTAGTTTAGTTAGTTAAGTTAGTATAGTTTATGGAGTATGGTTAGTTTAGTTTAGGTAGTTTGTTTAGTTAGTTAAGTTTAGGTAGTTAGGTTATGTTAGGTTAATTGCAAGAGATGTTTGTAAAATTGATTAGTTGTTTGTCAACTTTGCGAATGACGAATTCCACGATCTTTTTACGAAGTGATGTTTTCACGTACGCTATGTGCATGGGGTGAATTTAAGGTGTAGGAGTGCAAGGATTTTGAAAACTTGTTTGTGTGTTTCAAGTCAATATGTGCGCTACATTTAAGGTATTTAGGTTAGGTTAGTTTGGTTAGTTTAGTTTAGTTAATTTAGTTTAGATAGTTAGGTTAGGTTAGGTTATATTAGGTTAGTTGAGTTTAGTTTAAGACTATTTATTTGTTTAAAGGTTTACTTTGCTTTTTGCTTAGTTATGTTTGATTAGTTTACTTCAGTTTTGTTGTTCAGTTATTTTAGGTTAGTATAGTTTAGGCTGTTACTTTAGTTAGTTTATTTTAGTTGGCCCATATGATTTTGGTAAACTATCATGTTAAACCATATTATTGTTCTCATGTGTCCTTCAATATACACATAAGTGGAACAAGTTTTACTGATGTTGCTATATTTTACTCCCTATGTTATAAACTAACGAAAATAAGATTTTATTGTAGGATTATTAAGTTGAAGAAAAAAAGCGGAGGAAAATAATAAGTTTACAAATTTAGTATTTTCATAATTATTTATTTGGTTTTGTTATGATTTACATGATATGTAGTGACATAGGTATTGTGTTTATGAAAAATGGTTGATATGTTTATTTAATGGAATGTGTGTTTAAAACATAAGGAAACTCAAACACAGAGGATTGAGTAGGCTTTGTAGTTGCGCCATTAAGGTGATCCTCTACATCAGGAAGTTCGATTGGTGTTTACACAGATCCCCCCCCCATTTCAATAAAATTTTTGACTTAAATTTCAAAAATAAAATCGCGCTCCTTATGAACCAGTTTAGTAGGTTTGATCGTTTGGCATGCAAGTATGAGTTATTACACAGAACATGTGAGTGCAAATGAATGAGTATGCTTTGTAGTTGCGCTCTTATTGTGATCTTCTACATCAGAAAGTTCGATTGCGCTTTAACTTCCGTCAGTAATCAACTATTTAACTTAACATATTTGTGCATTTGCGTGTAATCCTTTTACATCAATGTTCAAAAACTTATGTAGGGCATGGAACATAGGAACATCCCTTTTCTATTCTATGCGTACGGTGGAATTGTTAATGGTTTAAATGGCATCGCGTACAGCGCACCCCCATCAGCAGTGTTGATGGTTAAGTTCGGGACGAGTGGCCATCAATTGATGGATGACATGTTTAACGCGTTCAATATCGCATCTACGAAGAATCTAGTTTAGATGACTTATCGCCATATGATCATCCTCCCCGGAGGCTCGCATTATTTCATCCCTGTGTTGCTGCACGATACGACACACTTCGACTTGATGTGGGAGACGGTGGCCAATTTACCAATAACTGAAATGGAAGATATCTATTTGACATTTGAGTCCATCGACTCAGTTCAAAATCGTATGGTTCATTCGCAAGTTCGTGATACGGCATGCTAGACGCAACATTAATGATGGAAAGGATGCATATGCAATCCCCATAAGGTGAGGTCGTGGAAGAGGGATTTGTTAATCCATTACATGAATATATTAATGCCTCTAATGACGATGAAGTTAACGAGGACGCCAATAATGAAACAGATGAAGACATACGTCACAACGAGGATGCTGCAGCAGCTGTCGATTGAGATAACGTCAATGTTTACACGGATGATCCAAGATATGAACCTCTAGGTGCGGAAAATGTGGAAGATGATGAACAATTTGCTATCGATGAAGAAATTTTGTTGGAGGAAGCAAGTGATGATAAAGTTTACCAACCAATACCGGTATATAACAAAATCGATTGGAAGGTGGCTAAATCCACTGCGACCCAACATCCCCATCAACAAACTGGGGGGACATGTCTAATTTCCATTTTGAGATAGGGATGTACTTTGACAATAAAAAAGACTTACAACATGCTGTCAAAGTGTGGCATGCTAATAGACATTGCTAATAACATGTGATGGAATCGACTACAACTACATGGGCGATTAAGTGCAGAAGTGCGCAAGACGGGTGTATGCGGCGTCTTCATGCTTGTTTGTGAAAGAAAACACATTTATGGGAGATAACACAATTAGACGTACCGCACACGTGCATTAATCTTGACATAGAACGCGGTCATGCCCAACTAGACGCCAACATGCTTGCGCGAGAGATCCAAAGCGTCGTCTCGAGCGATCAAGAAATCATTATAAAAGCATTAGTACAAATAATTAAGGGAAAATACGGACACGAAGTCAACTACAAGCGAATGTGGGATGCCAAAAGGAAGGTAATTGCATGTGCATTTGGGGATTGAGATGAGTCATACGCTTTATTACCAAGATGGTTGGTGTTTGTGAGGAATAAAAGTCCAGGGACAAGAATCGAGTGGTCACATAGAGAACGGGCTGCTGATGAGATAAGAACCGCGTCTCCTCAATTTCGTCGTGTGTTTTTCGCATTTGAAGCATCGATACATGCTTTCAAGTTTTGCAGGCCTCTGCTTCAGATTGACACGACATTCTTATATGGCAAATACAGTGGGAAGCTAATGATTGTGATCTCCATTGATGGTAATGGGCACATACTACCGGTTGCATTTGCCATTACGGAAATCGAATCAACTGATTCGTGGGGGTGGTTTTTGAGGATGTTGCGCAAACACGTGATAGATAGAGAAGGAGTTTGCGTTTTTTTTTATCGTCACCCTGGCATTTTGGAGGAAGTCAACACCCCAAGAAACGATTTTTGTCCCCCAAAAGGGCACCACCGTTATTGCTTGCGACACTTGCATAGTAATTTCAGCACCAAGTTCAAAAATGACCCCTTGAAAAAACTCATTGCTCGAGCAGCAAGAACGAAAGTTTAATGCGTGCATGGAGCGTTTTGCATACTTATCATCACGAACGCCTCAATGTCTGCAATATGTCAATGCCATCCCCAAGGAACTATGGAATCAATCGCACGATGGAGGCATGTGGTACGGATGGATGATTTCTAATGGTGTTGGTATGTATGAAATGCAAGTTATGTTTTGCACCCCAAATACACACAGTTATCGCTGAAGTAATATCACTTAAACGAATGTTATCTTCAATTGCAGAGTGTTTTAACGGTGTATTGAAAGGGGCTCGATTCTTGCCAATAACGGTGTTGACTCAGATCATATACTACAGATTGGCGACATACCACAATCGGCGTAAACAGGAAATCGACGAAGAAATCTCTAACGGCCTATCCTACACAAAATATGTCATGGATAAACTCGCATATTATGAAAAATCTGCAAGGAGGCATCAAGTCACTTTGATCAATTGTGACATTGGTGAGTTCCAAGTGCAGACTGGAAGACATGGAGATCTTATGCATAAAGGCAACAACACCCAAGTCGTCATCTTAAAGGACTGGGTGTGCAGTTGCAATAAATGGCAATCGTTTGGTTTCCCTTGCTAACACGTGTTAGCTGCATGTGGCTTTGTTCGAGTGAGCTACGCGCAATTCATTGAGCCATACTATAGGGTTGATGTGTACGCACAATGTTACTCCTACAATTTCAAGGCCATCCCTGATGAGAAATATTGGCTGACTTTTGGGACGAAGATCATGACCGACCCAAGGTGCAGACGTAGCCGAGGGAGACCAAAGGGAATGCAAAGACAAAATAAGATGGATCTTCCTTATATCTTGAGGCCTTTGCGATGTGGCCTATGTCATCAAGAATGACATAGAAGAACGACATGTCCAAATAAAGATCGTGAACGAGTCTCTACTAGGAAGAACTGGTGTGATAATTGTCGTTCAGATGGACATAACAAAAACAATTGTCCAAGCAGACCTTAACCTTCTAATGAAGACCGATAGTTGATGTTATATATTGTTTGTCATGACTTAAGTTCGTAAATTGATTGATTTGGAGCGTTTACGCATTCGTTATTGTTTGAACATATAAGAAAGAGTTATCGTTTAGTTCAGAACAACACTCTAATTCTTTTTATATCATTCATTCGTAATTGTACAACAATGGATACAGGTCCATCAGATCCTTCACCTTTGCAACTCCAATCTACACACAGATCATCGCGAACCTGGAACGGTGAGGTAAACGTTTTTACATGTATATGTCAAATGTTATAGCGTAATCGTATAAAAATATAGATTAATACATTATCAATTATAAGATGTACGAAACATTGTGTGTACGTCGAAGACATGGAGTCATTAATCAAACGCTGCAGTATCATTCGAGGATGATCCCATATCTTTGTTCTAGTGGGTTCTATGAGATTTCCTGCATTGCATTTTTCAGCCTTGATTGGGCTTTGATTGTTGCATTCGTAGAGAGATGGCGCCCTGAGATGCATACATTTCACATGCATTGTGGGGAGTGCACAATTACATTCCAGGACGTGCAGGTACAACTCGGCTTACCTATCGAAGGTATGCCTATGACGGGAACGACAAATACAGACTATGTTGATGTGTGTGAGAGGCTACTTGGTCGAACTTCTGTTGGAGATGAAATTATTGGTTGTAAACTTAAAGTCGAGTGGCTTGAACGTAATGTACCAGCTATAGATGATGATAGCGATGAGAGGTTAGTGCAACATTATGTTCGATCGTACATACTACAACTTAACGGTGGTTGTCTATTCATCGACAAGTCCAATTGATTCGTACATTTGATGTTTCTACCATTACTGGAGGATTTCCAAGTAGCTGGACAGTATAGTTGGGGGAGTGCATGGTTGGCTTATTTGTACAGCTAGTGTTGTGTCGCGGATCTCGCGTAAGGGCACATGAGGTTGCAGGCGCCTCAATTCTTGTACAGCTGTGGGCATGGGACAGATTTCCATTCATAGCACCACGGCGCCTGGGTGTTTCTAGAGTTTGACCGTGAACAGTGGATGGAGAACATATGCTTATGGACGTTCCATTTGGACACAAGTAATACAAATATTTTTTCTTAATTTCTTTAACATTTAGGGTGTGTTTGATAGCAAAGAAAAAGAAAAAAATCATGGAAATTTGTTTTATTTTTTAGTATAACCGTTTTTTTGGGGTGTTTGATACACTTGTAACCGCATAGAGAAAAAAAATCCACCCTCCTAATTTTACTCATTTATTTTCTCTTATTTTGGGATGGAAATTCGAGATTTTTGGGGTCTAACGAATCTATTTTTGACCGAAACTTGGACTCCTTCTACAAGAACTCTTCCACCAACATACTTCTCTTCAATTCATTAGTTCCGGCTCTTATCTCTGCGATCTCTGCTTGTTTGATCTCCCATACGATTTCTCTCTGCGATCTCCGTTCTCTGTGATCTCTGGTTGTCTCTGCGATCTCTCCGTTCTCTTTCGTCTCTGCGATCTCTCCGTCCGCGATCTCTGGTTCTACTCTCCTCTGCGATCTCTGGTTCTTCTCTCCGCAGCAATCTCTGGTTCTTCTCTCTGCGATCTCGAGTTCTTCTCTCCGCGATCTTTGGTTCTTCTCTCCGCAACAATCTCTGGTTCTTCTCTCCGCAGCAATCTCTGGAAGGTGAGTGTTTCCAATTTGATTTTCAATTTAGGGACTGTTGGGGTGTGTATATGTGACTCAAATATGAGGTTCTTGTTGTTGTTTGTTGTTGATTGTGTAAGGAGATAAGGGACCGATTAATGTTCTGCTCATATCTGAGCATGCACGCTTGATTTTGGGATCGATTTCACTGAATTCATAGAACTCCAAATAGGGCTCTAGATCCAACCAAAAGAGGTTCAAGTGCTCAGTCGAAGGCCGATTTCATATAGAAAAACGAAGAAGGTTTTTCTTCTTGAATGGGTATGTAAAAATGCACCAGTACCTAATGATTAAATAACACTCCTAAAAAGATAAAAACAATGAGACTGAAAAACTAGTACGTCTAAATAAGAATCAAGTAACACGGTAGTAGAGGAGCAAGTAAGAGGATACATAGCTATTAATTATAACTAACAAGATTCTTCACTGGAGGTTGTCTTGGTCGTCAATGTTGTTGTAGATCGAAAGAAAGTAAAAAGGAAGCCGTTCTATACCAAGTAGATATGAGCAACTCATAAGATCACCAGACGTAATTCGCTTACAATTGGGCTTAAGACTAGTGATTCAACACCATGGCATTGGTGAACGAACTCGCTTAAGTTTTTTTACAGTAAATAAATCATTGAAAGGTAAATAGTTCTTTGAAAACTAACTTTTTTAAGAAAAATCATAAAATAAATACAAAGGAAATGCAAAAATAGTAGTAGTATAATGGAAATGTATGACAATTAGCATTCATAAATGAGGAAAATAAGGGACCTATTAAAGTGGTTAACTACTCTGCCAATGGTTAGAGAATCTTTGGAATTCATTGTCGATTTTGGATTGAGTGTTGGTAGCTGATACTTAGTAGTAGAAATGTAGTAAAAAATTTGTTATTTTCCTGATTTGAATAATGGTTATCGAAAAAGCTTTGAATTTTTTTTTTATAACAACTGTCTTCTATGAATATATTGTTTGTCGTGCTGCATTTACATTGTTACCTAACTTGATGTTCTTGTAGTTTATGTGCAATTTAATTAACTTTCCGTCGGACTTTCTTTATATGGACTTTCTTTATATACTTTCTTGTTGTTTAAGTTTTACAGTTTTTATCAACTTTTAAGTATGTATTTGTTTTATAAAAATTGATTTATTATCATTCACTCATTCATTACGTTTACATTCATTTACTTAGATGCCTACTGATGAAGATAGAAAAAAAACAGCAGCTATAATGATGATGATGTTATTGCTCGATTACGTACAACGTCGTAACTCGTTTAACATACAACCTCGAGTTAATAGAAATGAAGAAAGGAAACTAATATTAAAGCGTTTTTACAAAGAATCTGACAAAAACTGTAAGGAACAATTACGATTGAAACGAGGTCTATTCAAAGAGCTTTGCAGAATTTGATGTAAACAATTAGGTCCAATTTGAAAGAAATGCAATATAAGAAACTAACTGTTCTGCTATTGGATTCTGGTTACTATCATGCCCAATTTGTGAAATTGTAGTAGAAATAATCCATGTCTTATAAGTAATGTTATTATTTTTTGTAGGCAATGCAGATAAGTCACTCCCAACTAAAGAAGAAAAAGATGAGATCAATCACTCGTCATCTAGTGCAACTCGTACGGGATCAAATGGTCAAAGAACTAAAAGGAAAAAGAGTAGTAACATTGACGCTACTGAGCAAGGACTAACAGCAGCTGCCAATAGACTAGCGGATGCATTTGCGCATATAGACTGTGCACGTCTTCAGAAAGAGCTTTATAACATTCCTGAACTAAGTCGAAAAGGCGATGAAATTTTAGATTACTTTTAGAAGTTAAACCATAAGTTTTTTTTTTTAATAAATTTTAATACATTGTTTATTTTCTTTCATTTATGTTACTTATCAATTAATTATTGAATGATTTTTTTTGAGTTCATTAATGGTTGTGAAGATAGTTGTTGCCGATTCAATTTCGATGCGTAACCTTTATTAATTGTCCACTTGATTTAATTTTAGTATGAATTCGTGATACTGCAAAAAAAAAATGAAAAAAAATTACATTAGTTATCAAACAGCAGAAAATTGAAAAAAAAATTCTCACTAGCAATCAAACAGCAATGAGAAAATTCTTTTAAAAAAAATTTCTACAGAAAATTTTGCCTAAGTAAATACTTTTTTCTCATTGAAAATTCTCTTTGCTATCAAACACACCCTTAGTCCATTTTCATTTTTCATAATTTATTGTTTTATATACGGATGGCTCGATTCATTTTTGGTTACACAGAGTGCGATGCATGTCGTATAAGCTTATAGTGATGCACTCGACTCGCAAAATGAGGATGACGTAGTATGGTAACCATATGCTGAAGTCATGGGGTTTATTCCTGGATACTATACTGACGGTCACAGTAGTTGGCTTTCGACGTGTCCCCTAATTTGTTTCCACATAGTCGAGTGGCATCGACCATAACGGGTTATGAGACAATTCGGAATGGTACAAGTGGTGCCACCTAATTGTTCATACGACACCCGACTGAACGGCATCGAGTTGCGTGGACGCCATCAAGAAAATTGGGTGACTTTTCACGCAAGCCTTATACACATGTGGGAAAATCGTGGCCACGACATTGTCACGGTTGCACAAGATGAAGGGCACGATCATCAAGACTACATGACGTGGTATCGCTCAGTCACTAGAAGATTCATTGGACACGACGGAGCTTTACGTGACTATTCGGTATACTTGAAACTCTTACTTTTTCTCAATCAACTAATATCTTATATTGTGTGCTTTAAACTTATGTTTTTATATTAGTGTAACTTGGTGCATCGACTGAGGCGAGCGTTTATTGAGGATGGGTACGAGCAAGGTCTTGCTACGCTTGATGAAGGGATTAAAATTTTAGACGAAGATGAAAGGCAATGGTCTACTATATGGAATGACGAAATTGATGTCGAACACGACATAAATGAGGATAACGAAGAGGAAGATGAAGAAGAGGATTAGGGAAAAGCAAATAGAGAGGTTAGAAGAAGAAGAACACGACCAGAGAGTGTGGGGAAAGCACCAGACGTCCTCGTCCACCATGTCCATCTAGTCAAACTGAGATTGCTGCAGAGAGTAGTAGACGTTTTCCTCCAGCACGGTCATCTCGTCCGAGAGCGACTAGAACAAAGACTGTTGGCGAGAGTAGCCAACAATCATCCCCACCAAGTCATTCTTCTCATGGGTACATTCCTGCATCGTCCACAATGCAACCAGAACCTTAAATATTTGTACCCAAGCCGCCGATCATGAATCTTCCTCATTACCATTTTGATCTTTATGCACCTGGGTCGTCGTCTTCATATGTGGACCATGGAATGCCTAGACATCAAATGTATCCGTCATTGCCTTAATATATGCCGAGTCCATATACTCCACCATGTTATAATTATAATATGTCATATAGTGGAGATGGCTTATTCATGAACTTGTTAACCATGTCGTAGCCTCATGTGCCTTTCCCCCAACCGCATACAGGAAGCCACTATTTTGGGATGGTTGAACCTCTTATTTGTGGGAGCATTAATAGCAAAGGTGAGTCGAACTAGACATGGAGTATGTCTGGTTTGCATCACCGAGCAACAACGTCAACGTAACCGTCCGAGTGCAATAGTTACCAGAGGATATGCCTCGAGACACGCATTACACAGTTGATTTGGTGTTGAGAAACGACCAGGTGACACATCTGAGACGCGTTCATGTACACATCATACCAGAACCAGTTGATTATGCCTCGGGATGCGTGTTGCCACTTTCTCCTAGGGTTTTGCAGTCTCTTCCTACGATTTTCTTCTTCCCACTTGCAGCCACGTGGCACTACACTATTGGTCCAGCACGTCATCAGCAATATTTCTCTTTTTGCCTCAACTGCCTTTGATGTGCCTCGAGATACGCTGTAGAGCTGCTTCCAACAATTTCGCACGACTTTCCTTGAGCGTTTCCTCTCCACAGCTCCCACGTGTCAACACTCTACTTGGCCAGCAAGTTCCATACCAACTTTCTCATCCAATTGTTGTCTGCCACGTCATCACTGCAGCAGCATTAACCCAATGCTTCTGCCACGTGTTCGGAAGCCTGAAACAAACTTTAAACAATCGTCTAATCTTCCTCGGTATACGTGTCAAAAAGGAACCCATGAGAATTAATTTCTCTATGCTATAGAACCAATTTTAGTAGTTTTTCATAATTAGGATTTAGCGTATTAATTAGATAGGTCGACTTCTGTTTTTTCACACACTTTTCTATTTGATTCTTCTCTCCCTCTCTACTTCTATTCTTCTTTTCTATTGTTTTGTGTTCTTCTTTGAGAGACTAATTTCATGGTCTAGGCAAGACTGCGAGGGAGGTTCGACTATGCTCATTTATGAATTTTTTGATTTATTTATTTTAATGGCATATATTGCTTTTCATTTTTATTTTATTTTCTTTGGTATCGATCGAATAATTAGAGTTAAATTCATATTTAAACTCTGATTCTTTTACCAGTGAGTTGTAAGCATCCGTCCTTATACAATAAAACCACACTAGTGGCAATTGACCCGACTAATTGATTCGCTTTATGGGACCAGTCAAGTACCTTATTAGGAATCTAGGTTAAATCAGACACACTAGTGATCTGGTTGTCTAGGTGTAGTGCCTTCACAAAACCCATTACTTTCATCGTGTTAAATCCAACTTGTTTGAGTATAAGGTTATATGATTGACTAGGGAAATGGTCGTTGTCGTACCTTGACTATCGAGATTAGGAAGTGCAAGGAATCGTGTATGTTACCGGGTCTATAGATACATTAGGATACTTTTGATTTGCATATTTTACATAAATTGTTGACCAAATCCAGTCTTTTATCGAACCGAACTTATATGTCTTAACCTAGGTGTTTCTTATTAATTGATTTTCAAATAATTTCCATTGCTTTATTGTTATTTAGATTAGTTAATTAATCCACTTTCTTAAACCCCCTATTTCCCTTTTGTTGTTTCTGATCTTAAAAAAATACCAATCTATGTGGGATCGACCATTTGCCACTATCTACTAAATAGTTAGTTTAGGTACTATATTATATTGATGCATTCGACGCGCGTCATACAATCATACTAGAATACCAATAATGGCCAAAGTCTAGGTTATAAGGCTCACAAAAAGGAAAGTTAGATTTGGCATTCAAAATGTTTCTATAGATAGGATCGAGATACATATATGGTAAGAAGATCTAGGCATTCATGGAATGAAAGTCAAATACATCCACCAAGATTTGAAATTAGAAATGTTTCCAAGCTCGAGTGTGCAATTCCTTAGGAATAATTTCTTGATTTATTTTCAAATTGTAAAATGGTGCCTAATCTCAAGCATCATTCTTTAGGAATGCTTCCAAGAACAAAAAACTAGTCGTTATTGTAATTTTCTTTAAATATCCAATAATGGGCACCTAGCTCACTAATGGAAAAGAGTGAATAATAATTTTTATCTTTATTCCTTATTTTTCTAAAATATAATTATGTTATCAGAGCCAAAGCTCTCAATTCAAACATTTTATTAATGCTCAGCTTCATTTCCAATAAATTGGATTCATGTAACTTTATCCTTTGGAAATTGTAGGTTCTACCCTTGGTCAAAAGTCTTGGGATAAGCCATCATCTTACTTAAAGACCACCAAAGTATATTGATGGAGAAGATCGTATGAGAGCAGAAAATCTACATTATGAGGTATGGATAAATAACGATGGTTTGTTGGATTTATGACTTTTAGGCATCATGACTGTGGATACTCTCAGCATGATAATTGGAGGTGAAACTACAAAGGAAGTTTGGAGCAATTTGGAAGAACGATTGCATCTTAACACCATTGAAAATGAGGCATTATTGAAGGGCTATTATACTGGCCTAAAGAAAGGTAATTCACCAATTGAAGAATATGTGTAGAAGTTCGAGTCCATTTGCGACAACTTAGCAGCTATAAACGAACCAATTTCAGAGATAGAGAAGGTATTTCAACTTGCTCGTGGTCTTGATTGCTTATTTGTGATGCATATTTATGAATTTATCCAATAATACATCGTATGTTTGTATTTGCATTGTTATATTGTGCAAGATTGTGTCACGAGTATTTGTTTCATAATGTGTGTCAACGCGGGTATTGGGTAAGAGAACTACAGATACATTAGAAAACACGATTAATTCATGTTAAGATATCTTGTTGATCAATTGAAACATGTAATATAGCCGTAAACTAGGTCTATCTAATCGGAATAATGAGATATGGCGCGCCTCAAGACGCATGCCGACGTGAGGCACCGAGTGTCAGGTAGCTGAAGGTTGGTGAGACCACAAAATAGTTAATAAAGGGGTCTAAGTGTACCAACCATAATCAAAATTGTATGGCTAAGTTGACTATATAAATAGTTGAATTTAATTCTCCTGTAGTATGAAAGAAATATTCTAAGCCATGGATGTACATAGAGATGATCCTAGTTTGAGTAATACTAGGCTATTAAGTGGTTCAATGGAGTCATTAATTAATCTATGTGTGACATCATTAATAAGGACCATAAGTAGTCCTCGAGATACGCATAGCACATTAGATCATAACAAAACATATATATATATATATAATGAGTGGGATTTTCTTATCTCCACTAACTTAAATCCATGCAAAATCTAGAAAACCAAGGAATAAGAGATATATTTTAGAGCTGAAATCCAGGATTTGGAGATCAACTTAAAAGATCAAACTTAAGGTACTCATCTTCTTCACATCCTACACATGAAAATGAGCTCAAAATTGATATGCTTTGGTGTCAATTCGAATTTGAAGACTAGATCACTGTTTTTGACAAATCCTTAATGAATTACAAGTCTAATTAACATTGCAATTGAGAAATGTAACCTGGTTTTGATGGAACTTGGGTTTTTAGTGAACTTGACAAAAACTAGTGAATGCATGAATTTGATGATTTTGATTCAATTATTGTTATTTCTGCTGTTGTTGATAGTGTTTTAGAGTCCCCATTGAGTGGAGAATTGGTTGACAAGGTGTTGGGGACAAAATTATCGAGTTGAGAATTCTGTCATCCAGCACGAATAGCGCGTTAACCAGTTTGGGTGCTCAACTGTGTTTTGAAATGAAGAACAATAACGTGCTAAACAGACTCCCTAGCGTGCTATATACACCTAGCGCACTAGACAGACCCATTAGCACGCTAATGATAGATGAAAACTAAGTTTAAGAGCTATTTTGGGTTACCTTCAACTTAATACATACTTAAACACTTGTAACCAATTTAAACACATAAATTGGATTTTAGGGATTTAGGGGGATAGTAGATCGTGTACCGGGGAGCTAGGCAGGTCTGATCCGGGAGGTCGGGGAAGTCAGAGAGTGCGTTTGAGGTTTGCAAAAACCATAGGAACAACACTTGAGTATTTAATTATTGTTTTTACATTATTTTTATCCATTCTTGCATATTACTCTATTCTACATCATTTGGACGGTTGGTTGAGTTTACTCTAGCCGGTATTCAATTATGTGGTTATCGAAAGATAGGCCATAGCACGTGTATTAGGAGTCCTCGACGAATGGAGACCCGAGCTACTTTTTCAGTACACATGTCGGTGTGTCGTGGGTCTACATCGACTACCGAGAGAACCAAGTGATGGGCCAGTTGGATGCACTAATTGGTGGGATCCTACGGAGAGAATTTGAAGTATGGTCTAGTCTAACGAGATGGTCGGATACACGCGTTTGCGCTTTATTATTATTTATGCATGAGATGATCCTTTTACGGTTCCCTGTTTATGTTTCCATGTTTATTTAGCAGTATTTATGGATTCCTTTGCTTTATCCTATGAATGCTCATTGAATTTACTTGGGATTTCACTTACTAGACTCGTCATTTGTCTTTTGTGATGTCGAGTTCAAATCCTAGTACCAGTAAGGGCAAGGGGATCCTAAGCGACTAAATCTAATAGCTCGCTATCAATGACCTACTCATATGTGTTTATTTTGATATTTCGTTTTATTCTAGGCATTTGGGAGACTGGAGTGACACCGTACATGTATATATTATTGTTTTATGGTACCGTCGTCTGTATACATAGTACTTTTCTGGATTTTCCACAGTAGGACATGCTTACTTACTCAAATTAAGACTTTCGTTGTGTATTGTTAAATGTGATTAACTGTTAATTTGTAAAATACCAATCACTAGCATTGGTAGGACTTGAATAAGCTACAAATAGTTGCACTTAAGGAAATAACTTAAGATAAATATGAATAACCGATTAACTTAACTAATAACACAAGTGGACACAAATATCGAGACATGCAATGGACGTGCAGGTGCCGGACACGTGTAGCTGGGCCCACCAGGCGAGGAGCACATTACACGACGACACCTCGGGGTGGTCTCAGGGCGCAAGGCCGCCACAGGTATGACTATGCCTATGATGAGCAAGACACACAAGAATCCCATGCAGCCTTCTCCATAAAAGAAGCTAATGATCCAAATTTCTATGCTGATTTATGTGCTATATAATACACATGACACATGATGTTGGTAAGCTTACTTCAGCACATACTTACAAAAGGCAAGATGTTATTTTATGTAGGTGATGGCAATGCACTACAAATTTTTCATATAAGAAATGCACTTTTACCAACACCTCGTGGTAACTTAAACTTGCAAAATGTTCTTGTTGTTCCTTAATTGCAAAAGAACTTGAACTATGATGGCTTTGTGATAAATGATCAAAAGGAAATGATCTTAGCGACGTGGCATAAAAAGGGTCAATTATATGAGTTGGATAATGCAAAGTTGCAAGCATTGGCAACTATCAAAACTCCCTCTGCCACTTTTAGCCTATGACATCAACGAATGGGACACCCCCATTCACATTTGTTACAAGTTCTCAATAAAAAGAAAGTTTCGAATATTTCTAGTTAGTTAAATAAAAATATTATTTGCAACAGTTGTCAACTTGGCAAAAGATGCAAACTCCGTTTTACTAATTCTAATAAAGCATATCAATTTTCTTTGGAAAAGACTCATTGTGACTTGTGAGGGCCAACTCCTATTCCTTCTATGCAACAAATAATTACCATGTACTTGTTTGGACTTGGATGTTATATGTTTTTGGGGGTTATAATCAGTAAATGTGACGCAAAGGCTTTATGCTGAGGTTGAATTTGATGAAAATTATATAGTGTTGTTTTGCTAGTTTGTAATTTTTTTACTTATGATTTATATTTTACTGTAAGTTAGGTTGCACTTGGGATTTTTTATTGTGGACCTATGTGATTTAGTAGAAGTGAATTTGTTATGTTGGTGAAGGCTTAGAACTTCAGGAAGTGTATACAATGCCTCCTTTCGTCTTCTTATCACATAATTTGTTTGAGCTCACCTAAAATTGTAAAACAATGAAACCTCAAGTAAAAGAAAAATACTTATAAAACAACCATAGCATCTTTTGTGAGATAGTAGAGGCATCAATTGTCAAAATTAGTTCCAAGGTTTGGGGAGTTCGTGAGTCTAGCTCCCACTTAACTATAAGAAAAAGTATTTATTAACCGATAATTTTTAAAGATCGATCAATTGATAGGCAAACCTAGCTACTTCCTAAAACATCGATAATTCGCCTTGAAATTAAAAACATTTCTATTCAATTAGGTAGCTTGTAATTCAACATTAATGTAAAATTAATTTTTTTTTCCTATGCATCAGGTATGATCTCTGCTTGAGATTAATCTAAACACGCTAGGTGAGATTAAAACTTTTAAGAACCTTATGAACTAATTAAGATGAAAAACAAGAAGATTAGAATAAATTTTTTTTAAAAGATAGAGAGTTGACAAAGGCAGTGAATTTTCAGGACTTTGAGCGATCATCTCCTTTTAACTTGACTTTCATCAATTACTTTATTAATTAAAATCAAATGATGTTTTTAGGGACAACTTCTCTTTGTGGATAGAAGGTTATGTTGTCCGGAACAATAAATAATGATACTAATATATATGAATGAATAAAGTTATACAAGTAATTAATAACAGAATCAATCAACAAAATAAATTTCTAACCGGAGGCTTGCATGAAGCAATGTCCTAAGACAGAAATTTCCTTGAATTCGGTGATTGAATTTTCTTCAAAGATCTCGCCCCCAGGATACAACCGGATGCTCTTTCGAACCAAAAATCACCAAGTTCAAAAGTCTCGCAAACCGTGATTTTTTTTTCTTCTCTCAAAAAAAACGAAATTCGAAAATTATATATATTTCCAGTGTTTTAGTTCTACTTAATAGAACTTGAGGCAATCTGGTTCAAACCAATGTGTCTGTTCAAAACAATATATTCAACAATCACACCTATTCTCAACAGTTGCACTTGTTCTCAAATAGACACTGCTCACAAAATAACTAAATTAACTACCAATAATTAATTTCGAAAATACAAAATAAAAGAAAATAAAATAAAATAAAATTTGATTTTACAAGGCTAACAAATGTAAGCCCAAAGGCCTAAGGCCCTATCTTTGATTTTAAATATAATTATATATATATATATATATTTATTATATAAATATATATATATTTACACCTATTACCCAATGGGTGCCAATTTGGACTATATCCATTGGGTTTCTCTAAAGCAAATCTTTAGAGTAGATGTTTGTATATAAAGAGTTTGTACTCTTTGAAGTGAGCAATGTGGGACTAAAGAGGTTTTCTATTCAAACTCACTTGAAACATTTTTCAAGTTCTAACAGGTTATACCTTGCTACACGGGTGTGTATATCAAAAAGAGATGGTTACTAGTTTAGGTTCACTGTCATGTTGTAAAAACTAATCCATTTCACATAAAAAACACTAAACATAGGTCTTCGGCATCAAGTTTCTATAGTTCGCTACCCTGAAGACGCCAAGAAAAATGCCATCTTTAATTCAACAACATGGAAGCATATACAATCACTTCTCATGAGATTAACGACAACAATTACCTATATTAATCTTAATTTGAAAATCCACCTCCCACCATAAAATAAGCTAATTTAAAAAACTCAAAGAACATCCCAAATCATATTCAATCTCATGTATGAAATGCAACTCCTGCATTTGAATCTAATCAAGTCCACAAGCCATGGCAGAACCACATACAAACAAAACCCCATGTTTTTTCCTTGAAAACCAAGCCAAAGACAAAGTCCCTAACTCACATTTTTTGGTAGTCTATTTTATAAGAGAAACTCGGGTGATTTTATTTGTAGAATATGCAAAAATCTAGACACCCCTTTGCAATTCCATTTTATAGGACATTAAATTCCATTAGGGATATATTTTTGATTAACACGTATCAACCCTAAAGAAACACATACATAAGCAATAAAATGAAATGAAACTATAATTTTACAATGGGAATAATTATGTAAAATATAAATGTTAAAACTGCAAATGCAACAAAGAGTAATACCTGCAAATCAGAATAGCTGAAATCAAATTGGTGAATTATTTGATCAACCTTAAAGAGGAATCTAGGAACTACTTGCAGTTTTTGTACTCCAATTACGTAGAACTCATATCCTTGCTCTCGAAGATCGATATTTAACCGTTAAGGAAAAGAAAGAAAAACAATATGAACCAATTGAGAATCAGAGTTACCAAAATCAACAGGTTTCAGGTCCGATAAGACGACTAAATCGAGATCAACATGCATAGAGCTGCGCCAATAAACTGACACACTGAATATCGAGTCCCTATTTGAACCAATTGAGAATCATAGCCATGGTGTTGTGCAACAATCCAAAGATGTCACACTAGTGGTTGATGAGTGCTAGTATGCCTTGGTGACTGAAAACACCCAAAATACTTGTTAAATGTACCAACACGTGTTTTTAATTCAATAATTAATCACTAATTAGGTAATATTAGTGATACAAAATCCGATCAAGAGTTGAATTTAATCGACATGTTCAATAAAAAAAATGTAGTGATATTATATGATTGAATGTAATTTAAAAGTTGGTGTAAACAAATTTTTGAGGTGATACATTACATAAAATTCAAACAAAAATAAGTAAAAAAGTTACCGACGCTCACCCATTAAATTATTTACACATCATCACTTTTTGTTAATCAACTTTCACGTTAACCACTCTTTCTCTCTTACTTTTTCTCTCTCCTAATTAAATCACCCTCTCTTTCTCCCCACAAACACTTTCTCTAACCGTTGCGGAGGAGCTCGCGGACGGCCAACAGCAGCGGTGGCGAGGCAGCTGGAGCTCCGGCGTGGACCGCTGGACGTCGTCGCGGCTCCAGCAGCGGCGGGCCAGCGGGCTGGTCTGGTGACAAGCGCGGACGACGGCCAGCAGACGCGCAAACGGACACCGGCTCCCGTGGATGGCCAGCGAGACGCGAAAGACTTGACGCCGGCGAGGAGGAGCAGTGAATCACCAGCGGCAGCGGTGCGCGGATGACGTGGTGCGACGATGCGACCCCGGCGAGGCTTGATGGTGGCGTTGTTCGCGAAGAAAAAAGGGGAAAAAAAGAAAAGAAAAGAAAAGAAGTTAAAAAAGAAGGGGATGAAAGATTTAACAAGAGGGATTAATTGCTCAAGAGCATTGAAGGCTATGGTGAGACTCTAACCCCCTCATTTTTGAAATGAATCTAATATTATTGATGGAAACTAGTTGATTATAGAGGTTTTGCACTCTATTATTTATCAAACTTTGAAATGGGTATTCTCTTGTAAATTGCATATTAAAGAGTTTTATGGACGAGTTGCGATTGTTTTAAAGGTTTCCATATTTTGAAAGCGATGCACTCTAATGGCCTGTTTGGTTCACATTTTAGTGAATCCTAACACATGTGATTAATTAGTGATGGGACTAGGTCATGGGTTTAGATAGTTTAGTCCCATTTGTGTATCTTGTTTGGTTGGGAGTTTTAAGGTTGAGATTAAATGAGGTTGTATATGTACATTTACCAAAATACCCTTATATAAATAACACCAAAACCCCTCATTTCACACATTTCGTGCTCATCGACAAGAAGAAAGAAATAGGAATACAATAGCTCAATTGACAAAATCAGTGAAGAAAAATGATGAGCTTCCTTTTGTCCTAATTAACTCCATTTTCCAAATGGTTTCTGCCTCATCTACATCTGTTCATTTTAACCAGAAGAAGTTTTTGCTTGCTGTAAAACTCTCTAGTTCAATATGCCACCAATCCTATATTCCTTGATAGGTTTCATCAATCGCTTAACATCCCAGGAAACCGTAATAAATGGCTAATTCTTCACAATAGATGAACCATTTTTAGCGAAATACTACAGAATCACGGATATATATTTTATATAGATAAAGAGAACATCGAGCAAAAAAATTCGAATACCTTAAATTGATTGACTGAACTGAAGAAGAATACCTCAAAATGATCGATTTCGGCCGAAAGCTGTCAAGCCTGTCCGATTTCGGCTTAGGTTTCTCCTCTCCTTCTCACACAAACCGGCCTTGCGGTTCGCAGCCTTCCTCTTCCTCGCTTCCTCTTCGGCCGTCAATGGAAAACAGGGAGGGACAACGAAGAAGAAGTCGCGCACCAGCTGCTGGTTCGATTTCGGCGGTCTCGCGAAGAAGATGACCAAAACAGGGAGTTCCTCGTCGATTGATTCAAATCGGTGATGTGTGTTGTTTGGTGTTGGTGTTAATGGGAGGGGTAAAGTGGTAATCTCCTCCACCACCCACAATGGATTAGCTAATCCCACAAAAAATGGTGGTATTATTTAATCCACTACCATGCCTCTTACCTAGTCCGTTGGCCTAGTTAATCCTCCAACCAAACAGCGGAGTAACTAGTCCAGTGTAGCTAATCCGAGCTAATCCCACGAACCAAACAGGCCATAAGTGTTTGATGAAATTATAAAAAGAGATGTTCTATTATTTTTCTAAAACAACATGGATGGACATGAGTCCTAAATCTTGTGGATTATTTATCAAACTTGGTTTCTAATTAGCTTATATGGTTTCTTTGACTATAAAAGGAGTTGTAGGACTCAAATAGAATTCAATGAATTCTATGTTTATTTTAAACATATGGTTCATCAAATCTAGCTTGAAAAGGCCTTAAATTGACAAAACTTGTTGATAACTTGACGCGTTGGTTTATTCATGGTGGGTTGTGTCGATTCATAAGAAGGTTTTAGTCTTAATGAAGGACTTGGTTTTGTTTTTAAAATGAACTTCACTCTAGGAACTAAATGAAGTGGAATTACATGGTTTTCAAGTCAATGAGACTTATTGCTCGAAAATGAACTTACTTCGATTAATTCATGGATTCTTGGACTAAATATTATGATTTGGGAATTCTTAGTCGAACTTGGCTTTTATGAGATGCTTTATCTCTTTGGTCGTGATTAGTCGGTCCTATTTGACTTATGTTGGAAAAATCAAGATTTATGAGGTTTTTCATATTTTGTTTCACCGCATATTGATTTTCATCGAATCATCAAATTTGATTTGAAATATTGGTTATTGATTTTGGAGTCGTGAATGGTCTAAATTGGAAGTAAGGAGTAGTGTTTTAGTAACGTTGAACCCTTTGAAAATCGTTTATTTGAGTCAAATAACTTAGAAGAGTTTGTAACGTAAATGCCTATGTGAACAACTATAAATTCATTTCACTAACACATGAAAGTAAGCTATGCTACTTGAAAGTTATAATTAGTAGATTCATGAACTAAGGAAAACATAAAATATGAATAATGCTTTGATTTAGCAAGTGGTTCTTAAACTACTAAATATAGTCTAAACGACTTTGTTGTACCTATGTATAATTGTAGATACGCAAGAATGACTCAACTACGCTATTCGAATCATCGAATTGACGTGGCAATTTATGCGAATGTATTGTAAGTAAACTAGTATGAAATCCAATATTATTTCTTTTCTTTCCTTGCATATTTGATGGAAATGATACCTATTGTTGGACTCGACTTTCCTACCAAGTGGCTTAGGGTCTAAGTGGTCGAGTTGAGTCGTTATTTACTCGTGGGTTGAGCATCTCAGTCAGGCTCTAAACGAGATTGAATCCTCTAAGTGAGCATCCGCCAGGTGTCATGGCTCCTCATGGGACTTCAAGGATTCCATTGTTGTTAAGCAACCGGTTGCGACTATGGCTCCCTTTTGAATGTTTTCTCGGGTTGCGGCTTAATTGAGCTGACAGTGCCGAATGGATTAGGTGCGGTTGAAGCAGACTTGGTCCCACTATACCAGTATTTAACACTTACTCGTAGTCAAGTGGCTTTGAGCCCACGTGTAGAGTGTCAAACAACTTAGACGCCTATCATTTGCTTCAGGGTCACTTGGTCTCTATTGTTGACCATTGTAGTATGTTTATCATGCGCTTTATTGTTCTTTTCAGCTTCGTTTCCTTTCCTGCATCATTTAGAGACTTATTTATTGTTTAATCTGAATTACTGTTGAACTTCTTCTGGATTTACTCACTGCGCTTTTGATGACAATTGCAGGCATAATCTTCGAGCTCGAGAACATGATGTGCGACATACGTAGGTTATTTGATGTATCTATATCACATGTACACTATTTTATAAATGGGTATTTGGATTGAGAGATACGTGTAGTTTCCCTCGTCACTATGATTTGTACATTGTATATGTTGTACGGGGTTTCCGCATACTAGCTTCCACACCTAGAACTTGTTGTGTGTTTAATTTATTTGTTATCGCGTTTTCTTTGCATCTAAATTCCACCGCAAATGATTTCATATGTATACCCTTTAATGTGTGGACTATCAGGTACTGAAGATCGATTTATGAGGCTGACTAGGCCTTTATTAACTCCGAACTGGTTGATGGAGGCCTAGTGCCGGGCGGTGCCCAATTTGTAGGGTTGGGGCCATCACAATTGATATTAAAGAGTAAGGTTTTGACTTTAGCTCTTGATAAGCCTACAACCATATTAGTTCGTAAACATGGACTTGTAGAGTTAGGAACTCCAACAAACTTAGTGTGGAAACCCTATGATCCTAACTTAGAGACTTAGTTCGAAAGTGAGTGAAAGTTAGATTGGGGAAAAACTTGAATAAGCTTTATTATATTCTATTTGATTGTATGTATTATATGGTATTAATACGCATACGATATAGCTACTTCCAATGTCGCATTGAATTATGTGTTTCATTGAAGAACGATGAGTGAATTGTAAGAAATATACAGTAAAATTTATCATATTCGAGGAAATTGATAAAAAAGAAAGATTGATGGCGATGATTAATCTTTGGATAGAAGTAAAGAGAGTAGATATCAAAGTACAAAAAAAAGGGTAATAGATTCCAACCCATGAAATTGGAACTTAATATGAGAATCGAGTCTGTAGTAAAACTTAACATAAGTTGTAAAGTTTGAGTATTTTGGAGTTGTCAAATCATGAAAATTTTGTGATGCAAGTTAACCTTAAATCATATGCTATTATTCTCTTATTTTGTTGATTATCTTAGGCAGGTGAATTTGGTATAGGAATATAAGGACGCCTAAACTACTTGTAATTCCTTGATAAAAAAAAATATAAGCTATTGTATGCATTGCATTCTAATGTAGATAAGGAATTCATAAACTAATAGAACTAATGATTTATGCAACAAAAAAAATCTTGTTGAATGAAGGATATGTGGTGAATAGTTATGCATATCTTTGTTAGCTTATCTATAGTTCTACCTTATTGTTTATTCATGAGATGTAAATTATGTTGGGGTTGATCCTAATCTGATCTAACCTAAACTAATGAAATGAGAAATTTTTATTGTGTACCTCAAGGAGTTGGAGCTTCCTAAATAATTGCATTATTGAATATTGTCGATTTGAGAAAAATGATGAAGTGACATGATAAAATGAGAGATGCGTAACAAAAAATTGAAAGTTTGTAAGGGGAGCGAGTTAATGCAGACTCTAAGGGAGCAGAGTGTTGAGATGACTTAAGAGCTAATGATTACAACATGTACGAACTCTTTTAGCTTTGCCGAAAGCTCTGAAGTAGTAGTGTTAGATCAAAAGCCCAAGTAACTCCACTTTAGTGACACTATTCATTTATAGTCATATGATTGGTGAAGTCGACCACCACCTTTAGGGACTTAGGAATGAATTAAGTGTTACGGGCAAAAGTAGAGTTTGCGGATCGTTCTAGAAGTTACAGACAATCTAAGTACCATGAGATACAAGATTCTCACATATCTTAAAAAAATTGGATCAAGTGCGTCAATAAGCGTATTAAAGGGAATTTTCGTACAAGCAGTGCATGTTGAAAAATAAATAAATAATAATAATGGGAGTGTGTAAATTGCTAAGACAAGAGTAACACACTTAACAAATCACGATAGAAAAAGACAAGCACTTGTGAATAGAGTGAACGAGCTGCACGAAAGAGAACCTGAAGATAGATGAGGCTAGGTTCCTTTAAGGTCTTTAAGGACACATATCATGTTTTACAGCTAGGATCTTTCGAGACTCTACTCCAATAGCGTTATTTAACTTAATTAATATGATGTATCTTAAGACTGATGATTATTTAAGGGTTGAGTAACTCACAACTCTTAAGAAAAGATATTGTGTTGTGGGAAAGTGAATTTAATGGAAATGTCTGAAGCATTATTAATTAGATGCTTTGGGGAATAAACAAGATTGGATTAAGAATGAACAAAGAAAAAACTCAAAGAATTAAAATAGTTGTAAAGATAATCTTACATGGTCATCGACTCACACGGATTATGAAGATCATATGATTGTGGATGCTTAGAGATGATCATACGCTAGTTGCTGAATTCGTTTGCATTTTTTTAAACTTTTATCGATAACCTCGACTAACTTGTTGACATATCATCACTTTTTCTCAACTAACTTTTACATCAACCACTCATTCTCTCTTACTTTTTCTCTCTCCTCATTAAATCAATCTATCACTCTCCACACACATACACACACTCTCACTAACCGGTTATCTCTATCTCTTTATAGACTTATTTATTGTTTAATCTGAATTATTGTTGAACTTCTTCTAGATTTACTTACTGGAATTGTCTCCACTTCTGGTGACGATTGCAGGCATAATCTTCAAGCTCGAGAACATTGATGTGTGACATACGTAGGTTATTTGTATCTATATCACATGTACATTATTTTATAAATGGGTATTTGGGTTGAGAGATACGTGTAGTTCCCCTCGTCACTATGATTTGTATATTGTATATGTTGTACGGGGTTTCCACATACTAGCTTCCACACCTAGAACTCGTTGTGTCTTTAATTTATTTGTTGTCGAGTTTTCACCGCATCTAAACTCCGCTGCAAATGACTTCATATATATATATATATATGCTCTGCTGTGTGGACTATCAGGTACTGAAGACCTATTTATGAGGTTGGCTTGGCCTATATTAACTCTGAACTAGTTTATTGGGGGTAATGGAGGCCTAGTGCCGGGCGGTGCCCAATTTGTTGGGTTGGGGTTGTCACATTAATGGTTTTAGAATAGAAGAAAAACAATATTACTATTCAAAAACTAAATTAGTAATCAAGGAAAACATTCACTGATTACCAAGAAAACTCACTTAAACATCGACGAAGGCTAAGAACAGATACCAATACATTGTGAATTGGTTTTGAAGATTAATCAATTTATAGAACCAAATTTAACTGTTATTTACCTTAAGACGTTAAATACTTTAAGGACTAGTCTCTAGTACAAATAAAATTGAAAAGGAACCAATTAAAGTTGCCTGATTACTTATGCAATAAACGATTATACAAGGGTTTGTAAAGGAAAGACGGATAAGTAAAGAACATAACCAAAATTAACGAAAGAAAGTAGACTATATTTTTTATAATAGACTCTTCATGTTTAAAAAAAAATCAAGTTGAGATTCATAATTTCTATTTTGCGTCCATTATTTAAAAACGAAAGAAAATAGACATAACTAGATTGCTTTCTCTGAAATCAAAGCACCACGTCTCAGAACATTGTTACGATGGGTTCATGCAATTCATCAATGAAGCATTGCCTAACAACAACATATTTGTGGGAAGTTTCTACTCAATAAAATGACTAATGCAAGGATTGAGTCTACTTGTTGAGAAGATAGATTGTTGCGAAAACTAATGCATGATTTATTGGGGAGATGACTCTGAGTTAACATCCTGCAAGATTCGTGGGCATTCTTGCTATATAAAACAATCACGTAGTTGCAGTAGGAACACAAAAACATGACCTTGCAAAAAAAATGTATTAATTTTCCTTAGGCCCTCGATTGCAATGCTTATTTGTTTCCGTATCAACGACTAGACAAATGCGCTGGCATGGGGAACACTTGTCCCCAAATGATGTTATCTAACATTTTTCGAATTCGATAGCATAAGGTCATTTTAACGAAATCTATAAATAGTTCAACGCAGATATTTGAAATGTTCATTTGGGACTCTACACTGATAGGTTCAACTGTTAAGGTTAATGGGAGGTCTTACTTGTTGTGTCCCATTATTTTAACTCCATATAACCTTCCACCGTTGATGTGCATGAAAAAAGAATTTATATTCTTGACTGTTATCGTTCCCGGACTGACCAACTCTAGCAAGAAAATCGATGTATTCTTGCAATCGCTCGTGAGAAAGTTACATAATTTATGGCATAATGGTTTAATGAAGTACGATGTTTTAAAAAATCAAATTCTCAGATGCGAGCAACCCTATTATGGACAATAAGAGACTTCCCCGCATATATCATGTTGTTAGGTTGGAACACACATAGAAAAATGACTTGTCCGTACTGCATGGATGACACGGAAACATTTCAACTTTGCCACGGTAGGGAAACTTCACGGTTTGACTGTCATCGTTGATTTTTGCCTCAAAACTCTAAACTTAGGAAAGAGAAAAAATGGTATTTGAGAGGCAAAATAGTAATAAATGACAAACCTCCATTGATACGATTTGGCAAAGAGATTTCGATGGAAATTGAGTCCTTGGGATTAATGAAAATTATGAAAATTGGCGCCGATCCGAAAAATGTAGAAATTGTTAAGGGTTCGGGATGGAGGAGACAAATCATCTTCTGGGACTTATCATATTGGAAGACGAACTTGATCAGACACAACTTGGACATAATGCACATAAAGAGAAATGTGTTCGACAACATATTCAACACAATTATGAATGTGCCGAAAAAGACTAAGGACAATGTGAAGTCGAGACAATATATGTGCAAACTTTGTCATCGACCTTCTCTACAAATCGATGAAGTGTCAAAAAGGTATCCGATAGCATGCTAAGCTCTTGATAACCCTAAAAAATAGAAATTATATGAGCGGATACGATCTTTGCTTTTTTTTAACGGGTATGCTTCAAATCTCAGGCGTTACATAGACTAAAAGGGCCAAAAGTTATTCGAATGAAGAGTCGTGATTCTCATGTTTTCATGCAAATACTGATTCCAATCGCATTCCAAGAACTTCTTCCAGACACTTTTGGGTCGCCATTAGTGAACTTAGTCTATTTTTTCTATAGCTGATGGCTACAAGTGTAACAGTCTTGGATATAGCTTATTTAGAGTCTGAAATACCTCTAATAATTTGTAACTAGAAAAAGTACTTTCTCCAAGTTTCTTCCACTCAATGGAACACTCGCCAATCTACTTGCTTTATGAGGGTCGGTTTGCTGGCCCAGTACAATCTCTTTGGATGTACGTGTTTGATAGGTAACTCATTCTAAACTGACCGATTATATCGTTTGTCAATAATCAAACTATTATTTATCATTAACATGAATTCCTTAAGTACCTTAAGCAATTGAAAAATAATGTGCAAACAAAGCAAAGGTCGATGGATCAATGTGCAATGCTTATTTGGTAGAGGGAACGACCTTGTTTTGTTTTTCTTATTTTGAGGACCACATTGCCAAGTTGCATAGTGGAAGTCAACACAATGACGATGATGGTGTCGATCCCAATCCTCATTTCATCAGCGACTTCTCCATTTTTACTCACCCGGGTCATACAGTTGGTACAAAAAATTCTTAACAAAATAAGAGTACGATGCTGCTCATACTTATATCTTACTCAATTGCTCTGAAGTCATGCCATACATCTTGTAAGTCACTCTAAAACTTCAATTTATTATGTTCATAATTTAATAGATTTGGTCATTTTTCTTTTAACGTTCGAGTATGGAATATAGAATCTTCATTAACAAAGTATATATGCCGAACGGGGAAGAGACGATGTTGATTATAACCTCGAGCAGAATTCCGCTAAGTGGTTTCAAGCATATGTAATGTTAAATTCTGCTATTTTGAAAGATTTCTTTTATCTTATAACGTGTTTTATAACCATTATGTGTTTATAAGTAGGCACGACATAACATCATAGATGAGACACTTCATCATCTGGAAATCGATTTAATATGATCCTATGTCGTATACCCATGATATTTTGTTAATGGGTATAAATCTCACACATTGGTGTATGGTGCTAATAGGGTGATATAAAACAGCAGTGTCTGTGTAAAGGGCTCCAACTACACTGATGTTTCCCACGATTTCTATGGAAGACTACAAGAGGTTATACAGATTGAATATAGTGGCTTTAAGCAAAATGTGTTGTTCAAATGTGAATGGTTTGACCCTACATAGCCTACGGGTGTAAGGAGTCGCCCTTCATTCAAGTTGGTTAAGGTTTATCGAACTCGACTGTATAACAAGCACAAGTCTTTCATATTAACAATGGAAGCCTATCTGGTCTACTATCTTCCATACACCTCTATAAAGCATGAACGACACGAGTGGTTAGATGTTTGTTGTTGTCATCCAAAGTTCACTGATGAGGGAACTGTTGTTGATGATAAGATTGTTCATTCAACATATACGACATTCTAAGTGGACGAACCAGCCACGTACGTCGTCACTGATCCAACTAATGACATTGGATTGCTTGTTAATCCAATGAGTTCCTACATGATCAGTGTACCGGAGGATAGTGATGATGACGAGGAAGATCGAGGTCGGTAGTGAAAGTGAGTTTGAAACAGACAATAACAAGTGACGTATGTATATGTACTTGTATTTTGACGTTAGTAAAGTATGTTTATTCACTTGTATTTTGACGTTTACGTTGATTCCTTTCTTAACTCAGATTACTTATGATTGTACATGACATATTTTAGTAGGCATGACATGCAGACTTGCGAACAAGATTCTAAATGACGGTGAACTTAATGGTCAGGACCCGATAGGATGTGGTGGAGTGCCTCCGGGGGCTAGAGGAACTCCTATTATCCATTGAAATCCACTCAGAGATGGACGAGCTCGCTCTGCGCGAGGTAGATGACCATCGAGAATTCGAGGCCCATCCCGAAAGGGTTGAGCTACATCAATAGAGGATCACTACGAAACAGACTTCGAAAACACATTTGCCCACTTTTTGTCGATAGGTGCACCATCATCCATTTACACCCCATCGTAGCATTCTGATCATCCTGCTAGTTTGTTTGGACATGGTACCCCATCGCCTACTATATCTGCTCCACCTTCCACTACATTACTTGCACCATCTGGTGAGTCCCACGAGGCCATAGCAGCCTCCGCTTGAGCACCTTCTAGGCGTAATGGAGATCCCCAGTAGCCTCCTCCGCAGCCCCCTCATCTAGCTCCCTCGACATCACCTTAAAGGATAGGAGGAGGTGTGCCCCATATTGTTAGATTCCCCATTACCATTCAGCCAGTCGGGTAAGTTATCTTTTCATTACGAATGACTAATTAATTTGTCACCTAATTAAGGCATCTAACTAGCCTAGATTACCTTAATCCCCTGATAATCTAGAAGCATTAATCTCACAATCAATAAATAAATAAAATTAAAATATCGTAATCATCAATATAATACTTTATCAACTCTAAAGGATTCTAAATTAGATCATAAACCTCAAAGGTCCATAAGATTGATTAGATAATCCTTAAAATTTTGTAAAATTTTCTCGACAACACCTCATCTGTTTCTAATCCTACAACTGAAAGTCCAGCCTTCAAAAATCTTCAACAAAACCTGCTTAACTTGGTGAAAATGCCGAAGGACTCACACTCCACCCATAACAATATATATTGCATTAACAAAATTTATTTTTTCATTATAACCTATTTTAGGTTTTCAAAATCCTTAACTAACATTACCTAGCTCCATAGTATCCCAATCCATCCCTAAACCATTTCAATCATTCCAAAAGAAATCCTAACCACACACGAACCCAAAAACCCTAATATATAATATATTATACTAAAAAAATAATATATACATAGAGAGAAAGAAACTGAGCAAGTGACAAACAGTCGGAAAAGATTTCTTTTTCCCTTGCTGCTATTATAACTTATCATTACCTAAATATAAAATTTGATAATGTCGACTAAGTAAATCCCAAACTATCCAGTACACCTATAGTAACCAAATGCACAATAATATAAGGATTTAATCAAATAATATATTTTAAGGAATTTAAATACAACTATGAATCCATCCTATTTATGTTATTTGACCACAATCAGATGATGTTTTCCAAAAGTGGTAAACACATAATAATAAAGCTTTATGCCGAGAGAAGATAACAAAACGAGTCTCGTTCCTCGAGTCTATAAGAGTATGATCCGGTTCAATGTGATCTCATGATAACCATGTGATGCAAAGTATCAGTGACTCTAGCCACACAAGAATAATATAATTCTACCCTATACATACAGTCAGGCACACACTATATAGTTCTATTTTGTATACACAATCAAGTGGACACTATATAATTCTATCCTATACATACAGTCAGGTAGACACTATAAATATATACAATCAGGTGGACACTATATAGTTCTACCCTGTACACACAGTCAGGTAGACACTATAAGGAGACTTGAATCGACCTTATCCTCCCCACTCGTGTATGCATATACAACTACTAATGCAATATCAAGGATCAATTTAATATATCGAGCTTATGATTATACAATGTAAAGGTTACTATAGGATTTATTTAACCTTATAAACATAATATCACAATTCCCTTGCGCTCCAAGTCAATTAATTAGTCCACACGAGGTTCCATTTGCGGTCTTACAATTCATTTATGAGTCCATTAAAATTCCATAACAATTCCATAATTTTTTCCAATTAGTTGAAGTTTAATTGACTCAATCACGTCTCAAAACTCCAAAAATACTTCCAAATTAAATTCTTCGATGCCCAAATTTTATTTTTGACTCAATTATTGTTCGACATAAAAAATTATGTTGTCTAGGCTTAAAAATAGTTTTTTTTTAATTTATTATATATTTATTGGTCCTGCCTCAACTCGAAACCCCGAAATCAATCCAAACCAAATCTTGGAACTTTCGGATCCTGATTTTGACGGCGAAATGTGGTTCAAGATAAAAAATTGACCTAGTCTAGGCTTTAAAATAATCTTTCCAATTTTGTACATTTCAGTGTCGTAATACGCATTACAAGATAAAATCCCTGATATAAATCCTTGAGAAAATCTCAAAATCCTCATTTTTCATAGAAATCCTCCATTTCTATTTATTTCGTCCAAAATATTATTTTTCTGATTTTTTCTCATTTTCTAGCAATTTCTTTTTATTTTCTACATTTTCTTTCTTTTTTTTTTTTTTTTAAATTAGGGTTTGACCCTAAACCGGACCCGTTTAGGGATCAAATTCCATCTTCTTCCTCACCTCTCTGCTGTAAATCGATTTCAACAGTTTTTTCTTTAATATCATTGGGATTGGGCTTCCAACCCCAACCTCGAGTTGGTTATGGGCAGGGGAGACCCTCCCCTGCCATTGTCTTCCATAGACAAACAAACCCCATCTGTAACTCCACATCTCAGAAAAATAATAAAAATAATGAACAACACACACAACACACACACACACACACACACACACACACACACACACACACACACACACACACACACACACACACACACACACACACACACACACACACACACCTTATCATCGCTTCTGTCTTGGATTTAACCTCCTCTCCCTCAATCAATAGTTTCGATCCCTCCATCTTTCTTTTTTTTGCATTCGATCAACAGTGACGGTGAACTTGTTGAAGATAAATACTAGATTTTCTCGATATTCACATTGCACGAATCTCGAGGCAGATTTAATGGGTTAATATTATATTTTGATTTTTCTCGAGATACTATTACGTATCTCGAGGTCATTCTTTTGGCTATTAACAAGATTATCATTGAAACGACCCTTACTTTAACTAGGGTCAGGTCGCGCGACCCAAACAATTACTCAAGCCCGATACCTGAACCAGACCTAAATATCAGTCTAGCACACTGATTTCAACCTACTGAATAACATACTAACCATATGGAATAATAAATGCAGAAGTAAAATCAAAACTAGAATTCCATACACCATAAAACCAACACGGCAAGTGTTTAACTGTCTAAGTAGGTTCAATCATCCCAAATAGCTTCTAACACTACCATATAAAGCTTCCAAATAGTCCAAAGTAGATAAAAAGGGTTTCAAACAGCCCAAAGAACCTACTTTAAATTACAACCCAAATTTATTGTTCTCAAAATCAAATAAATAGATAATATTAGTATGCAACTTCTCACAACCAAAGAATGACTTCAAGCGGATGCCTTTCCCTTGTCACGAGCTAATGCGGATGTGGACGCATCTAGAAAGTAAGTAGGGTGAGTTAAAATGGACAACGGAGCTCAATAAGAGGAAAGCCTCGCTCAAACTTTAAATACGCAAGTATTACATACTAATCATGCAAAATCTAATATGAATTTGAAACCAAATATCAAACATTAAGTAGAAAACACGTAGATATTAATCAAATTCGAATCTAAGCATGTAAATAAGATCTAAAACATGTCGAAACGTGGAAGTATGGTTCATCTTCATATGCAAGTAAACATTTATGCATTCATAACTTTCATAACGAGTTCTAAGATTCATTTAAAACATTACATAATTCAAATCGATTATGCAAGGGGTCCACAAGAGATATACCATAAAAGATAATAATAATTATAAATCATTGGTTTATTTAATGCATGCTAGGTATTGGTAGGAATTCGGTGACCGAATCCCTCACGTTTGATTTAATGCAAACTATTATCGGACGCAACGACCGTTATTTCCTCCAACTAGTAGCATCATAACAAAGTGAGTTCATCCAAAGCCGCCATCGGTACATGTCCCGTTATCACCAAGTTATACGAGTAGGAACTTCAACTCATATATTTACGTGGCACATTTATGCATTCAATTAGACAAGTAAAAACCCTCAGTTGGAATTCCACAAAACATCATGGGGCATTAACTAGTAAAGCTCTCGATGGCACCACAAACATCCTGGGGCATTGAAATATGATAAATTGCTAATTAGGCCCTCGGCGGGAACTCCACAAACATTATGGGGCATAAATAACATAAATGGGGAAATAAATGCATTCACATCCATAGATTTGGAGATTCAAACCAATACCTCGATGCAACCCTTAACCTAAGTCTTTCATTCAAAGCATGATACTTAATTATCTAATACCAAGCCATACTTCATGCGTGAGCGAAGCTCCCCACTCGCCTCGACTCACCGCGACGCCTATAACAACTTTTGGTACGGTCAGGGTCAGATGTGAACCCTTGTTGGACACTATACAACCATAATACATCTCATCAATAAATGATTTATTTAAAGTTAATTAAATATTCGATTTATTAGTTTTTAGGATCCACTAGTGTCGGTCCCGCGGTCCCCTATCGTCCGATGGGAGGGTCTAGTGGTGCGATCCGATCGATCTCCCTTGGAGACGCGGTAGTGCTCCGTGTGAAAGCAAATATTTTATTTTATTTTATTAATATGTATATATATATTATATTATTGTATTTTATTATTATTGTATTGTACTTTATAATATTTTTTATTATATATTTTTATGGTGTTGGTTGATCCAGGGGCTACTGGCCCTTGGTGTATCAGTTGATAAGGAGGGGGAACCTCCTTCCTGACCACTGATGGTGTGGCCTAGCGCTGATCGGCGCTGGGCGCCTCCCGGCGAGCCTCTGGCGAGGCCTAGGACGACAATGGGGCTGGGGGTGGTCGTGATACCACCCTCACTCCTTTACTCTTCCATCGTGCTAGTGGGGGCAGCCTGGTGGCATCCCACCCTGTCGGCAGCAACGATAGGGAAGTCACTGGCGGTGGCGACAGTGAAGCCACCGCCGGTCGCTTCGGTCATCGCTCGCCTTATCGGTTCCACAAAAAAGGTGGAGATGTGTTTACATTCCATTTAGAGTTCTCCTTGAATCAAACTTCCAACATCTCAATCTCCTTTTTCTCTCCCCGTGGTTAAATTTTTAAATAAAAAGGTGGCTAGGGTTTTCAATTTGATTTATATAGTGAGGTTAATTAGTATAGGGTTTATGAAATTACTTAATTTGCCCTTAGGGCATGTCTTTTGGATTTTCTAGTCAACACAATCATCACCTAACCAACTTACATAAGATCAATTGTATTGGTATCTTCGAGATACGTATCGCGTATCTCGAGGTAGATCAAATGGTTTCATTACTAACCATACACCACTTGGTTTTTCTAGAGATGGAATGACATGCATCTCGAGGTGTGGATACGCTTTTCCAACATCCATAATTCAACTATTCCTTTCCTCGACGCTCATGCTACGCGTATTTTGAGGCAAATCCAATGTTTACTTTTATTTGAATTAATCTATATGGCTCATTTATATATAAAAACTATATTATATATATAAATATATATACACCTATGTATTTTCGTGGCTATAAATTCGTCACGTGCGCTAACGACCATCATCAACTGTGCACACTAGTATACATCTCAGGGGTGTCACCTTCGACCTCGCGTGCCATTAAGCGCCCACCAATTTATTAATTTTTTATTTAATTTCATGATTATCTCTTCATTTTTGTGTCAAAATTAAAAACTGAAAAATACCCCAATTCGACAAAAAATTGGAGAATTTACCAATGCGTTTGGAAACTCTTGAAAAACCTGTCTCGCATGAAATTCGAGGTGTGGGACCCACATTGTAATGGCCTAAATTAATTAAACAAGATTAACGTCAATCTCATGGATTAATAGTTGTAATTCGGGTATTAAGTGGACAACTCGGTTGATTTGAATACAAAAATCAAGGAAATATGTTATTTGTGGATGATGGTTTCTTAGGTGTAATGTTTGAACACATATATTATTGTAACATCCTATGTGTGTCCGTTGCTATCGGGTGAGTTAGTGTGACTGGTATTTTCTTTGTAATGCATGTTACCGTGAGTATCGAGTAGGCAAACTATGGGTACACTGGGAAATTTGACTAATTTACGCTAAGATGACTAACTGATCATATAAAATGGGTAGTGTAACCATAGGCTTAGTTGATTAAATTAGAACAATAGGCTATAATGTACTTCAAAATGCATGCCAAAATGCCAGGCATTGGGTGCCGGGTAGTCAAGGTTAATGGGATCACAAATTTGTCAATTTTGGTGAATAAAATTACTAACCATATGTATTATAATGGGCCTAAGTTAATGTAATTAGATTAAATAAGAAATACCTATAATTTGGTTAATTAAATTAGAAACCATGGAATTTTCCTAAAGATATGTATTGGCACATCTTGGAGCCATGTGAGTAGCAAATTAGTGTCACTTAGATTGGTTTAGTAGTGAGTTAGTGGGATAAGTGACAAGAGGTAGGCCATTAAATGAATCTCGTGATAAGTAAACACATGAAGATCAATGGCTAGCAATTAATTTCACCATAATATAAGAACATGAGTTGATGAATACATGCAAACCACATTTTCATCTCAAACTAAAGAGTTTGCTGGAGAGAGAAGGAATCAATGGAAGTTGGTGAGAATTAGGTCGCTAATGTTGATAAATTATTGATGAATTACAACTATAATTATGGTTTCATATGAGAATTTATACAGGTTTTAATGGAAATTTGGGTTTTGGGTGAATTTGGAAAAACTAGTGAAAATCATGAATTTTGATGATTTTAATCTAATTGAAGTTATTATTATTGATTTGAATTATGTTTTGAAGTCACCATTGAATGGAGAATGGTTTTGTGAGGCTTGGTTAGCTAATTGGGGAGTTGGGGACATAATTTGTTGAGAATTCTGTCAAAGGGCGCAGTTAGCGAACTAACCAAGCTGGCTAGCACTAACCAGCCTGGGCCTTCAACTATTTTTTCAAAATGAAGAATAGTAGCTCGCTAAACATATCCCCTAGCACGCTAACGTGCTAGATAAACACATCAGTGCACTAATGATAGATGAAAATTGAATTTAAGTACTGATTTTGGGATTTTTGACTTAATACAATGCTAATCAACCTGAAATCATGCTAAACTTATAAAATTAAACTTGAGGGACTTAAAGGACTGTAGCTTGGGTATTTGGGAGCTAGTTGGGTCGGATTCGAGAGTCCGGGGAAGTCGAAAAGCTTTTTGAGGTTTTTAAAACCCACAGGAACGTCACTTGTGTATTTACTACTTTCATTACTATTTTATTCTATCTCGTTCAATATATTCTTGATTCCATTCCTTGTTCACTTTAATTATCTATATATATATATATGTCATTGTTTGAATGGTTGGTTGAGTTTACTCCCATCGAGTATTCCGTGGTGTGTCTATGGCGCGCTAGACCATATCATGTGTATCAGGAGTCCTCGGTGGATAACGACCCAAGCTAATTTTTTAGTATGTATGTCGGTGCATCGTGGGTCTATGCCGGTCACCGAGAGGACTAGGTGATACGTCAGTTGGGTGCACCCACTAGTGGGATACAAGAAAGGTATTGGAAGTATGGTCTAGTCTACATGGAACAGGCATACACGTTTGCGCTTTATTGTTATTTTTGCATACGATGAACTATTTACGGTTGCCTGTATACATTCTGCATGTTTATTTAACATTATTTATTAGATTTCCTTTACTTATTCATATGAATGCTCAGTGAATTTCCATTGAATTTTACTTAATGGACTCGTCATCTATTTTGTTGTGATGGTTGAGTGCAAATCCTTCTAAGAGTAAGGGTAAGGAGATTCTTGGCGACGATCTCTGAGCTAGTGCTCATGTTTAATTTAAGACTTCTACTGTAAAATAATGTTTATCTACTTGCAACTCTTAAAATATAAACCATTAGCACGGTTAGGACTTAAATAAGCCACATACAGTTAAACTTATGGAATTTAATGATTTAAGGAGATAACTTAAGACTAATATGAATAATTGGTTAACCGAACTAGTAAGACATACATGGACATAGTTATTGAGACATGAGATGGATAGGCAGGTGCCAGACACGTGTAGTTGGGCCCACCGGGTGAGGAGCGCATGCCAAACGACACCCTAGAGCGGCCTTAAGGCTGGGTCCGCCACTCACGACAATTCGTTAAATCCAATCAATGTACAAAATTTGATTTTTAAAACTTAATTACACATGTTTTTTGTGAATCACATAACAAATGTTCGGGTCGACCATTTAACTTTCACGGAACTCATTTCGTCAAGTTTCTCTAGATAAAACCCCGTAAAATTTTGAATTTACTCATTTAACTTGAATTATATAAAATAACATAATATATAGTACGCAACACTAGGCACACATCACACGATAATAAAATTACCCATAAATCTCAATCCACCAATCCTTAGCTCTCGACTCGCGGCCAAAACCATAATTAGTCTTCATTAATCCCTGATTCATTGTAATTACCAGTTTATAAATTTTAGGATTTGACATATTTTTACGTACCCTAAAAAGAAGTAGAGAAAGAAGAACATTTGACTTACTTGATCAAGTTGAAAATGAATAAGGAAAACCATTAGATTTTACTTCCTTCAAAAGTTTGTGCAAGGAGGATGACCAAAATCTTCAAGCGGGGGATGATTACTGAGGGGTACTATTAGAAGTTAGTACTCGATCATCAAAACGATACATATTGGGAGAGAGGGAAAGTAAGTAAATAGACACTAAATATTTGAATAAATCATTTAATTAATTATTTCTTCGAAAATAACATAACTAACTATGTTCATCATTTTTAGCCATACTTTCGATAGGACCCATCGATTGATGGGGCGATCGTGAGAGCTGCCTATGATGCTAAGGTGTGTGTTAGATAAGGTGCCTTGATGCACGAGCCCTATGTCCTTGGTGTAAAGCCAGACTTTGTGACTAATGAGGCATGGAATATATACCTTGAGTTTTGGGAGAGCGCAGATTTCAATGCCAGGTCTAAGAATGCTTCACTAAGCAGATATAGCTAGAAGAACAGCCTTGATATAGTTACCTCAAAGCACACAGGTCGCTCACGGTTTTTCGGATACATGGAGAGATATTGGTAAATGTCAAGGTTATTTGACGTTTCCTTAGAACTTATAAGTTGTGATTAATATGTTGTAAACTTTGATTTTTTCTGTGTAGGCTTTGAGTAATTATGATGTTACTCCTAATGATGTCTTCCTTTATGCCTATACGAAAGATTACGATGAGAAGACATTCATTGATAACAGATCAATGTGGTTTCATGTAAGTGTCTTGTTAATATAGGAATTATAAAAAATATATAAATTAAACACAATGGTTATGGGTATAATGAGATATATTCCATCATGCTTAAATCATGCTTTTTGTTTATTTTGAATCTCTGATTGCCTAAAGCACTTCTATTTGTTGTTTTATTCTTTTTTACTTGTTCTGGTTACTTTCTTTGGTTGCAAAGTCTTTGTTAGTTCTGATTTGATTATCTAGGTTCAGAGCGGCTCTGTAGATTAGAGATCATAATTTTGGGTCGCCAAGAATTTGGAAGTAAAAATCGATGATTAAAATAGATATGGTTTTAATATTATGATTTCTTAGCCAACGTCCTGTATGAATGTAATTGGTATGCATTTTTCACCTAGTTAGAGAGACCATGAGATACACCTCGAGGTGGGTAAGCACACATTTTGATGCGTATCGCATTGTTGCAAATTAATCACATTCACTTTGGTTAATAAACTCAGTCACTTTAGATGTTCCTTTCCCCCAAGGCAACATACACTTGTTAGGCTACTCAATTTTACATTTTCTTTGGACTTGGTTGACAATTGAATTCTTTGCTTGGCCTTGTTAGCTATATTCCTAGTTGTAAATTTTGAATCTCCAATGCTAAAACCAATTCACTCCTTCTTGGATTGTTCTTCACTTGCCATTTTTCCAAGAGTGACTATTGAGAGAATTGATGATATAGATGGATTTATCAGGGCACTAGTTGAATGGATAATTTCCTAAACTAATTAGTCCATGCATTTGTGAATTCTAGCTTATTTAAGGAGTTCGGGATCAAAGACTTGTGGTTGACCGTATCTTCTACCATGCTTAAATCAGTGTGTTTCACTTATTTTCATCACATGTCTATACGCTTATTTTGTTCGATTAATCTTTTATTAGTACTTTGATAGTGTAGCCATGATATGTTTTCTTAACCTAACATTTTGGACCTTGTCTCCTCGATGCATTTGTTTGGGCAAATATAAACCTTACTTGAGTAGATAACAATGCATTTTCTGATTTAGTTGACTTAGCTAGAAAATTAAGAGTTAGAATGGGTCAAAAGTCATATCAATGTCCCTTCTCAATCAGTATTGAACTAGATCTTAGAGAAGTACGATGATTTAAGCATCTGATTTTTATTCTCAAATCTTACATTGATTTGATACGAACTAATTTGAAAATTTAGAACTTTCATATGAATGTTTGTTTCTCATGTTTTGACTATTTTTCATCAAAAAAAACTTGTAACCGTTTCCAAATCGAGCTGAGTGATAAGTGAGTATTTATACTTATATATAGGGTTAGTTTAGTTGTATATTTAGTATAAACATCCCTAAATGAGCTTTAATTCATGGTATTATTGCATTTTCAGGGAATTAAGGTGTAAAAAAAGAAAGAGGAAAAAGAGAAGAAACATAGCAAAAACCCACAAAACATGGTTGGCGTCGTGGCCACACATGTTACTCTATGGGCATACAATGCACAATGTGGAAAGGAAAGGCACGACGTAGGAGAGATCAAAAGTGAAGAAAACTAACTTTAGAGGTCCGGCGTAGTGGGGACACCGTGGTGTAAAGGGGATGGCACCAGAGAAGCAAATGACAACACTGAGACACTAGGGAGTAAAAACATATACATTCAGCGGCTCATTGGTGGCGCAGTGTCATAGCGCTGAGACATAAATGACAGAGCTAGACATGCAAGAAATAGAAAGTTAGAGTTTTAACTCGAGTTAAATTATAAAATAGGGTTTCTAATTGTTATTTAGGAGTATAAATAGGTATTGGGATGTGGTAAACTCACCACATACAAACTATTAGCCACTATTAGAGTAATTTAGCATGGGTTTTACATTTAGTTTGAGTATTAAGGAGTTTATGTAAAGAAAACATTGAAGACTTCACGTTTGTAACTCAAGTTTGTTTTCATATATTGAATTGAAGGTAATATTTTTATTCATTTATGATTTGCAATGATTTCCATTATGAATTTTGATACGTGTGTTTCAATGAAGTGTGAGTAGTCTATTTATCTTAGGGATCAATGGATCCTATGATTTATACTTTGAATATGAATAAAAAGTGATTATAAAAAATGAAATTGTTAGAATTTGTATTAATTCTGAGCATAATATTTTACTTTTAAGTTCATAAAAACCAAGATAAAAAATAGGCTTAAGTTTCAAGTTTGACTTTCTGCACTTGATCTTTTGTGTTTTCTTTTTAAGGATACTTAGTGCATGTGTAGTAAGGGAGAGAAAAACCAAGTGCCTTACGACCTGAATATAGAAAGAACGAACAAAGGAAAGAAAATGAAAGTAATCGAGATGGCTGAGGAGCAAGGTAGAAACCAATAACGAGGTTACGGGAATAACCAACCCACAATTGATCTGGTACTGCAGGATAGAGTGCAAGGACATAGATGCCTTCATGAAAACTTTAAGCCAGAAGTTCAGGAAACTTACAACGGAATGATGAGGATTCTAGCCAACACCATCGAGTTCGAACTGAGACCATCTCGATAAACATGGTGCAAAATAACATATTTAAATGGCTGTCCAATGAAGATCCATTTGCACATGTTAAGAATTTCTTGGAGAAATGCGACACCGTGCACATCACCGAGTTACAAAAGAGGTGATCGCGATGTGACTTTTCCTATTCTCATTGGGTGGAAAGCCAAATCCAATTCTAAGGGCTGAATGAAGGGATTATGATCTCATGGGCAGAAATCAATGAAAGATTTCTCCACAAGTTATTTGCCTTAGTGAAAGTCTGTGAAAGGAAACTCGATACTAACCAGTTCAAGTAAGAAGACATTGAGTCTCTCGGCGAGGCTTGGGAAAGATTTCAATAGATGCTGAGGAGAAGTCCAGGACACGAATACATGAAATGGGTAAAGCTCCAAATTTTCTGCTATAAGATGAACCACAACACGAGAACACTACTAGATGTCGCATCGGGTGGCTATTTACTTACCAAGGATGAGGATGGAGCATTGGATCTCCTTGATCATATATTTCAAAATTCTACCATCAGTACTCGTTTAATAGTAAGGAAATCAATAAGTGTCTATAAGATTGACTTGCAAGCTGCAATTATGGCACAACTATCAATCATAGTAGTTAGATGGTAGAATTTTGATGGGACGCCAAGGTCCACAAGTAGCACATCAACCCACTAATCATCAAAACATGGTGGTAAACCATATGGACATACAACTAGGAGCGGAGCATGAAGGCATCAACTTCATGAACAATCAAGGCTACGAGAACAACTTCTGGCCGAGAGGAATGGCTCCTCAAATTTTTTATCAAGGATAAAACAACAACCTGAGATTTTCTTACATAAATCTTGATAATGCACTAAAGTTAACTCAAGGCTTCGAACAACAAGTCCAACAATGGAAGGTGGGGCAGAGCGAAGAGATGACTGCATTGAAGTCAATTGAGAAGTATTTGTAAGCCATGGACATAAGCAATTGGGAGCGCTATGAGAAGCTCGAGAAAAAGTTGGAAGGAGTGAAATAATCCATGAAAAAGATGTATAATGAGCAATCACAATCCATCAAGAACTTAGAAAGACATCTTGGTCAGCTAGCTATAGCCTAAAACTAGAGGAAAGAAGTACAGTTTCTTAGCAACGCGTCACCAATCATAAGGAGAATATGAGTGCCATTTGCGTGATGAGCAGTACAAAAATAAAGGAGCCAAGACAAGACAAAGTGATGAATAAGCTAAAGAAGGTCAATAAGAAATAAAGTAGCCAAAGAATTCAGAAGAAGTGCAAAAGGCTGAGGTTCAAAAAAAGGCACTATGGTTCGTAGATTATGTTAACTACTTGGCATGCTGAGTATTTCCTCCAGATTTAACAAAAACAGCATGAAAGAGACTCCTAAGTGATGAGAAGCCATATTTCGGGAATGAACCATATATATTTAAAAGATGCAATGATGAACTTATTCAACGATGTGTAGCAGAGAAGGAATTTGCTGCCATTTTGGGAGGATGTCATTCATCACCATATGGGGGACACTTTAAAGCACAAAGAAAGAAAGCTAAGGTGTTGCAATGCAAGTTCTATTGGTCAAATATATTTAATGATTCATATATTTTTGTTAAAACTTGCAATGAATGCCAACGAACAGGAAATATTTCTAGAAGGCAAGAGTTTCCACAAATCACATTTCAAGAAGTAGCTCTTTAATGTATGGGGAATAAGTTTTATGGAACCATTCCCTACTCCAAACGGTAAAAAACAAATAATGTTAGTAGTGGATTATGTATCCAAATGGGTAGAAGTTGTAGCAATTGCAACTAATGACGCAAAATTGGTCATAAAATTCATAAAGAAAAACTTTTTCTATCGATTTGGAATGCTTAGAGCACTAGTTAGTGATAAGGGGTCACATTTATGCAACAGAGCCTTAGACATGTTATTAAAGAATATGGATTTAGGCGTAAGACCTCACTAGCTTATCATCCTCAAACAAATGGACAAGCCGAACAAGTAAAAACGAAGTGAAACATGCCTTAGAAAAAGATATAAACGCTAATAGAAATGACTGGCATTCCACCTTGAAGAAACATTATGGGCGTACATGATTGTATTAAAACACCAATTGGCACGTCTCCACATTGGTTGGTATTCGAAAAAACGTGTCACTTACCGGTAGAGTTAGAGCATAAAGTATATTGGGCAATTAAAAAGCTCAACATGGATTTTCAAGTTGCTGGGAATGCCAGATTACTTGAATTGATGGAATTAGATGAGTTTAGATTGGACTCATATGAAAATGCTAAGTTATATAAAGAGAAATCAAGGCAATGGAAAGATAAAAGGATAGATCCTTTGATCAATGACAACTAATATTATTATTCAATTCAAGAATGAAGTTGTTTTTAGGCAAGTTGAGATCACGGTGGTTAGGACCATTCAAAGTAGTTGCTACTTGGCCTTACAGAGTATTAGAGTTAATAACCAACAGTAGTAAGATATTTAAAGTGAAAGCTCAAAGAGTTAAACCTTTTACGGAACATAAGTGAGGCAAGATGAGCTTGATGGTTTCAAGAAGCAAATAATAAATGCCTTGAAGAAAAAAAAAAGGAAGCAACTATGAAAAGCCAAGCAAAAAGACGATGGACCTTTTGAAGAAGACCTACAAAGCAATGCCATCAAGTTGGTTCTGAATATACCAAAACTAAAGCTCAAGCTCATCCCGCGACTTCAACTTATCAAAAGGAGCGATTATGGAGAGATAAACATACCGATAAATATTGATGAGCACCATTTTAGAAACGCCTTATGTGATACGGGAGCCTCGGTCAATGTCATGCCATTGATGGAAATGATACATGTCAAACTTGAAGATCAATCCCGATACGATGATTTGGAAGTAACAAATGGTAATTTGATACCTATTATAGGAAGAGTTTCGAATGTGGATGTGAAAGTGTGTAGATTCACATTTATCGAGGATTTCAAGGTCATGAATCACAATATGGACGATGATGTGTCTATGATACTTTAGCAACCATTCTTAAACACAGTTACAGCAAACTTGTCCATAAGAGAGAGGAAGATCACTACGAGTATCGATGAGGGTGATAATGCTCAGAAGGTTATCTTTGTCAATGGTGAAGAAGTACATCCGAACGGGAATGACATCATAATCTCCGATTGCAGATGGAGCTTCTCGATTTAGACTCAGACTAAATAAGTGAAAACGTGTCATGCTAATGACGTTAAATTAAGCACTACTGAGAAGCAGCACAAGGTTTTTAAATTTAAAGTTTTTGAATTTCAGTTAATAGTAAGTTATTTACTTTAATAATTATAATTGGCAGGCTTTAGTTCTAACTTTTGAAAATTTGTGTTGCATTCACAGGAAAGACCATTCGCCAGGGGATATTTCATAAGAGTGGAAATGTCCCACTAACTCGTGAAAGAGCAAAAAGGAGCAAATGAGTTCAAAGTGATGAATGTAAGGTGCATGGGTGAATTGAATGGTAAAATTTATTAATTTTATATTTTCATGGATTTTATGTGATCACGACACCTTGTGTGAGTTATACACAAAGTCGAAGAAGCACCTAAGAAGAATTATACGCGAGGATATTGGATGTAAGGTCGACACCATGGGTATTACCCACGGTACCGTGAGTGTAGGCCACATTATCAAGGTGGCAGTAGGCATTAAACTAAGGAAAGCCCCACTACATCGAGCGACACTGTCACAGGGACCTGCCTATAAGGGACATCAACGTGGTTGACTTTAAGGGTTTTGACCCTATTTTTCATTCATTCTATACACTTGCACTGAAATCCCACCACAACCACCAAGCACACATTTCTCTAGAGCCAAATCTTGGTCATTTTTAAATGAGATTAGTGAGTTCTTAGTGATTAAGAGTGAAGAGGCAAGTGCATTATGGATTTGCACAAGTGAAAGTGCTAGGGCTTGGAGTTTTGGATTTTGATTCCAAAGAGATAGAGTTCTGGTTGGTGAGAAAAGTTAAAGAGCTTGGAGTGAAAAAGACTTGGAGGTTCTACATTGGAAATTAATCTGGCATTGAGGTACATTTACAATTTCATCTAGTTATGCTCTGCATTTTAAAAATCTTGATGATATAGTATGAAATTGTGGATTTTAGGTTGTAGGATAGGTTTTGCAAGATAGTGTAAATGTGAGCATTAATGTTACCTATGCAAACTTATTTGATGTTTTTGCGATTATTTAGCGTATGCTTGATCCATGTTATATGAATTTTGAATTTTTAGGTGATTTAAAGACCGAGTTGCATTACATTGTTGTTAGTTGTTGAATTTAAAGAAATGTGAAGAACAAGGAGACAAGTTAGCCAAACTATAGCAAATAATTTAGAGGCATGTACCTCTAGAAACCCTAATGAAGAAGAGCTTAGACCTTTTAAATCAAAATATTTCATTTGTAGAGAGGCTAATGATCGATATGAGAAAATCCTTCATAGGGAGTTCATTTACGAAATGGGGAATAATTTGCCAACCAAGTACGATAAAAGAGTGAATAATTTCATTAGGTGATAAAATTAGGAGCAACTCACTCAAGATTATAGAACAAATGACGTTAAAGTGTGATTGTTTTTGAATTTTATGCTAATATGAAGTTCACGGCAAAGGATGAGCCAATGAAGGTGAAATGGGTCTTTGTTCCCTTCAATATACGTGAGATCAATACTTTCTATGAGTTGGAGGAATTAATCTTGTATGGATCCGAACAAACTTTCCTAAAAAAGTTATCTGAGAGACCCTATATCATGTACTATTTTAAAGCTATAGAGAATGCATTAGTTGTCCCACAACAACAAGGATGAGTCATAGGACTTGAGAATTTGCTGAAGCACATTAAGAAGTAGAGTGTTAGAAACGTTTATAGAATATGACAACATTTCCTTGTTGCATCGCTATACCCCACTTCTCAGCAGGGGATATCAACAAGTCAAAACTGGCTTGTCTTTATGAGATTACAAAGAGAGGAGAAATAAATATCAGAGATATCATTTACAATGGTCTAAAGGAGTCCATCATGTTATAAAAGGAGAACAAGTTGTTGTTTCATATCATGATTACTCAAATGTTCTTAAAGGCCAAAGTAAGGTCGAGAGATGACGAAGAACTCAATATAGAGGCCCAACCAACCATGGATAAAACTTTCATGCTTACATTGAGATCACTACCTAGTTATGAAAACTCCAAAAATGAGAGAGAGAAAGGGCCGAGGGAGCTAGACTTGAGACTGAGTTGTTGGCCAAAAGGCAAGAGGATCAAGCAGCAAGAGTAGCGTAATTAGCCCAAGAGCTAGAAGAGGAAGGATATAGAAAAGAAGAGGAACAATATCAACAGGTATTTGCTGGGGTTTACCATTTTATAGACCTAGAGTATGGAGAGCAAAACTTAGATGGTCCTAAAGTCTTTCCACCACTTCCTCTACCACCACAAGCACCTGTGACACCACTAGAGGATTTGACTCCACGACAGTATAGGCTATTGATAGCAGAGATGAAGAGACAAGATAGGAAGATAGGGTGCAATACTACGCAGCCATGCTGAGATATGAGTAGGATATGGAGAGAAGAAAGCAATATTGACAGAATGGGGGACACGATTTCATGTTATTTATTAATCATCACAAAGATATAGCTAGATATGAGATGACCAAACAGTTGAGACCTACCGATAGATCATTAGGCTTTCCAACAGTACCAAAAAACGTGTTTGATCAGAATTTGGTACAAAGCATAAGGGTGGAACGTCCATTTACACAATCCCAAGCTAGAGCTGATGATGCAGATGACAATGATAATGATGCGCAATCCTGAAGTCAGTGTAATAGGAATTCTTTAGACTTAGGGGGTTGAGAGTGACATTGATACCATTTATGTTTAACATTTAGGATATTTTGTTAACTATTTACTTATTTTAATTCTATGTTTAGTTTAACTTATTATAATTGTGTGTTATTATATATGTTTATGTGTTTTAGTGTTTTCGTGTTTTAGGCATACTTTTAAACCTTGAGGACAAGGTTTGGTTTAAGTTTGGGGGGACATTAACACTACACTATGGGAAGTGGTAAGATAGGCTAAGAATTAAGGATAAACACTATACGTAAAATCATTTAAATTTTTAATTTGAAGCAGTAAAAGAGGAAAGCATGGTAATGTATAAATTTCTCATTTTATTTACTATTTGAATGTTTAAGTAGTATAGATTAGGTTATATACAGTAATATGTAATAAAAAAATAGTTCATTTGCATGTTCATACCTTTAATTGTGGTTGAGTAGATTACAAGTATCTTGTTGATATGAAATTTAAGATAATATTTTGAATTTTGAAGAAGAAATAATGAAATGTAGCAAACAACGGTGCGATTTCATGATTAGAAACTTAGAGTTAGGGAATACATTGAACTCGAAAAAAAGTAAAAAATTATAGTACTTCTTGTGGAAAAATTTAGATCTTTTAGGATTTTAAAATAAGTGTGAATCTTATTTGATAATACAAAGTAAATAAAGACTTAGTTTAAAAAAGGGAATAAATAGGCATTATAAACTAAAAGTTGGAGTTAACTTACTTGACTAAGTGAAAGTCACAAGTGCTAACAAGAGTTTTAGAAAAAATGATAGAATCTTACGAGTTCTATAGGAAATGGAGAAGAAAACTTGAGACTTGAAAAAGTGAGGAAGAATAAAGTTCATAGGAAAAGAAGCAAGGACTGTTAAATAAAAAATGAAAAGAAAAAAGAAAATAAAAAAGAAGGCAGAAGTAAACTAAAACCCTTCAAATAAAATATTTAGCTCGAGTACGAGTAGCTAATTGAGATAAGTTTTCATTCCAACTACGTTGAGTCATGTAGACTCTTGAAGTGCTAAAGTATACTAAATATGAGTTTGATCTATGCTTATTTGTGAATTCTGAGCTTAACGAGAAATCATGAGATTGTATACTTGCTACTTTAGTGTTGAGATGAAACGAACTTGTGAGTAGGGATGATTTTTGGTTTTGATCTACTTTGTTATTTCGAAAGTGAAGTTATGTGTTGTTATAGCTACATGTCTTAAAAATATTAGTTTTTGCAAAGAAAAACTTTTGAGTATATTAATAACTTGAAACTTAGTGAATTAAAGGATATTCTATGAACAATGTAAATTGAATGAGAATTAGTTATTAGGAGACTTAGTAGAATACACCTTTGCTCGAGACGCACAAAATCCAAAGTTTGAAGGTATTTAATAAGTGACTATTTATACTTATATATAGGGTTAGTTTAGTTGTAGATTCAATATATATATATATCCCTAAATGAGATCTAATTCATTATATTATTGTATTTTCAAGGAATTAAGGTGTAAAGGAAAGAAAAGAGGAAAAACGAGAAGAGAAAAAACAAAAACTTACAAAAACATGTTGACGCTTTGGGCACACAAGGCAAAGCGTGGGAAGAAAAGGCACAACGTGGGAGAGATGAAAAAGAAAAGAAAACCAACTCTGGAGGTCTGGCGCAGTGGCAGCGCTGTGGTGCAAAAGGGACGACGCCAAAGAAGCAAGTGACGGTGCTGAGACACCGGGGAGCAAAGAAATACACATGCAGTGGTGGCATAGCGGGCTATAAGCACGATGCCAGGACAAAAGTAACAGCACCAAACATGCAGGAAATAGAAAGTTATAGTTTTAATTACAGTAAAATTGTAAAGTATGGTTTTTAATTATCATTAAGAAGTATAAATAGGTATTAGAACGTAGTAAACTCATCGCATACTAACTATTAGCCACTATTAAAGTAATTCAACATAGGTTTTACATTGAGTTTGAGTATTAAGGAGTTTATGTGAAGAAAACATTAAAAACTTCACGTTTACAATTCAAGTTTGGTTTCATAGATTAAATTGAAAGTAGTATTTACATATCATCTCTGATTTACAATGATTTCCATTATGAATTTTGATATGTGTGTTTCAATAAAGTGTGAGTAGTCTATTTGTCTTAGGGATGAATGGATCCTATGGTATGAATAGTATACTTTGAATATGAATAAAAAGAGATTATAAAAAATGCAATTGTTAGAATTTCCATTGATTTTGAGCGTAATGCTTTAGACATCTTGATCACGTGTTTAATGAAAGTAGGCTTTAAAAGTTATCATGACCATTGAAGCTTTTAACCCGGATTTGAATGGTATAACCATACAATACACAACATCGATAATAAGTTGATTAGGGAAGCACAGATAGTAAACTTAATTGGTTATGAATACAGTGATTTGAGACTTAAAGCAATGTGGAGCTTACGTTATTCACACCGATAGGTGGAGTTCTTGCTTGCACATTAGAATCTTTTCTGTCACAATAGTGGGTTGAAGTGGATTTGAAAGATATCTATCTATTCTAATTAGGCATTGCACATAACATATTAAGATGTAAACATGAATACAAAGAAAAGTATTAAAGTACCTAGGTGAAGTTGTGAACTAAGATATCCTTAATATAAAAGTTCAAGTAAAGTTTAAATGATTTGTTAGATAGTTTAGTTAGATATAAAACAACTTAAAAAGGATTACCTCAGCAATAGTTCAAAGTTAAATAGGTAAACCACTAGTGCAAAAATATTTCCCTAGAGGACGATATTCGTGATCAACGTAAGTTGATTACACCATTACTACAACTGAGTCGTTATACTTGCGGCATAGATCATTGAGTGATTAGTCTTTACGATGTAAGGTGGTAATTTTACGATGTTACACATTTTTCCACAACTCTTTTTGTTGATTACCTTCTTTGCATGTGAAGCTTTTGTCAGTTTTAATTTGATAATCTAGGTTCAAAGTCCATCTTTATCTGGTCCCTCTCTTTTTCATAGTCCATTAACCGAATATGCAAACTATTTAATTTTCAAGCTTTGATGACTTTTTTTATGCAGGTGTAGCTCGTGAGGAGGTGTAAGGAGCGCACTTAGGCTACTCTGGACCAACTGATAAATAAAGAGCAACTATACTACGATGCAGTAGGGAGCTGCCCAAAGGGGCGTGTCTATGGTCTTAGGTCACTTGGTAGGAGGAAGAGAAGGTATGGGGATCCCGATGCCAGCACATCTCAAGAGTCGACGGTGCGATGTTTGGTGTTCGATGCAGTCATTCTGAGGCTCATGTAGTTCGAGACTTTCATGCAGACCCAGTTGGGAATGCGCAAGAACTTCGAATTGAGCACCTATCAGGCACCACCACCGCCACCACTACTTTAAGAGCATCACCAGCAGGTTAGGATGGATCCAGCTCATTCACCAGAATAGTAGCAAAAAAATTATGATTGGGAAATCTAGGAATGGATGGAAGAGGAGCACCTTGGTGATGAGAGTTAGGTATTTTGGTTGGTTTGTACAGTTTTTTTGGTTTGCAAACAAATTTAGAACACTTAATTGTGTGTATTGAATTGAATTCTCTTTTTTAGGTTCAATTTAGTATAATATTTGATAATTTGTGTGAATAATATGAAATCTACTTTTGGAAGATGTAATAGCACCCCGAAAGAGTCGTTGTAGGAGGTGCAAGGTGTTGGAAAAGGCTTACAGCTACAGGTTTATGCTTAGGAGAACCCTATTGGAACGATATGTGATGAAAAAACTGGGCATACCAACGGATTAGCAATAGAATGCAAGTATTTCATTGCTATTACGTTTGTAATTTGAAACGGAATCGAATTTAGGTTTATGAGTTGAATTATGTTGCAATTCCAATGCTAATTAGCAACACAATAGCAACGAAATGCAAGTATATCATTGCAATTATGTTGTTAATTAGCAACAGAATGTTGTGATGTTTGTTGCAATTTCATTTTTAATTAGCAGTGAAATTGCAACGAAGTGTAGCAATGCAATTGCAACATAGTGCTATGATGTTTGTCTTTGTTCCATCACTAATTAATAACAACGAAATTCAACTCATAACCCATTTTACGGTTGCTATTTCCATTTCTGTTCCATCACTAAATATAGAAGGAAATTGATTTCCTAGCAACGATGTTTTTTCAAATGAATTTCATTCTGTTGCTATTCCGTCTCTGATTTTATTTCCCTTGGTATTCCGTTGCAAATTCGTTTCTATTCCATTGCTATTCCCTTTTTAATCCGTTGCTAAACAACTATTTTTTGTAGTGTGTGTCTTGTGTTTAATAAAATGATATCGTACGACAAAGGGATGTGATATATACTATTGATTTGGTTGTATCGATTTTGATCTTCGTGCAACTTGGGTAGTCATAATGCCTTGCTAGAGATCGCTTATGACTTGTGTACTAAAAGGGTTTTGGTTCACTGTCAACATCGCATGAACCTATTGGGTTGCACACAAAGAATAACTTTGCATGATTTCAAGTGTTCCGAATTAATGAATTTTATGGGATAAGATTCATATCAGAGAAACTTTTACATTTTACTATATTACTAATTATTTAAGCAAAGGCATATATGTCATTCACTTGAAAAACCATAATATAATAGTTGTATAAATATGTGTTTAAGTGAAAGGATGGAAAACATACAAAAGAGGATGAAACCCTAAAACGAATTAGTTTTTTTGTTTTTGGCTTTCTATGAGTTTTTTGGACTTTGAGGAGAAAAGAAAAATGTTTTCTAGGTCTCCCAAAGCTAGCACTCCAACTCGTGGCCACCGTTCCTGTGTGGATTGCTAATAGAAGGTGTTCATGTGAATGTCTTGAAGATTGATCAACGCAAATAGGAAACCAACTTTCAAGGTATGGTTTCAATTACAATAAACAAATCATTGGATTTTGTTTCATCTTGTTAGGGTTTTGAATATAAAATTTAAAATCCTATTGCATTTTAGATCCCCCAAAACCCATCAAGTACACATTCGAATGATAAGGACAAACCACTGATCAATCACACTAGTATGGGTTAGACTCATTGATTTATGGATTAATGATATGAGATTAGTTGTAAATATTTAAGATTAAATTATAGGTTCGTTGCAACTATGATATATGATTTCATTAAAGACCTAGCCTAGCATTGTCCACGAGATCATTAAAGTAACATGAACGTGCACACCAAAATCGAAAGAAAGCAAGATTCGATCGCATAATGCTAGGGTTTGATTAAAACCCCAGAAAAATAATTCTACTTCATAGAGGAGTGCTAGTTCATGAAAAGAAATGTTGAAAACATGAAAATCAAACTAATAAATTACAATAAAAACGAAGCAAATCGATGTTTCTTCCTCCTTCAAAAGATGAACAAAAGATACTTCATAAACCCCTTAAACTAATGCTCATATACCCCAAAATTCGATATCCTAAAAACTAGGATGGAATCCCAATCAAAATAGAAATTTGCTCCAAAATTCTAGTTCTAGCCGACCTTACACGACTGCGGTCATCCATGTAGATAACTGCGGTCATTGCGTTGACTACATATTAACAGTGATTGACTGCGTGTTTCTTTCAACTTCGAGCTTTTGCTTGGGCCTTTTCTTATTTGAATTCTCCCTTGCCCACGATGGGCAAAGTTGTCCATCTCCGAGTCTTCTTTCTAATGCCACCAATTTCATCTAATTTTGGCAATTAATGAAGGAGATATCATTTTCGCACCAAACATTGCGTAAAGCTTCATTGATTGAATTTGTCTCTAAGTCAAAACTTTCCTCATGGACTTGCTTTCCATCACCTTGAGTTTTTGTAGTAGTCGAAAGTGTTTGAAAACAATTGTTTCCACTGATCGGCCATTTTTGATCTTTTTTCCTCGAGATTCGCATCCAACACGCTTTATGAGGCATTTTTCTAGATTTCACAATTAAGCTCTAAGTGCATTAAAATGTCCTCCAAACCTATAAAACACAAAAATAAGGGAAATAAAGGATATGAGAGACAAAAGACTATAAAAAAACACGAAATCTAAGAAACAAAACACGAAATAATACACTAACTTGTCCATCATCAGCCACCTAAATACTATGGTGGTAAATGAGGTTTTGGTAAAGGAACTGGTGCACTGACATAAGTTGTCTCAACAGGGACTAACTGAGCAGTAGAAATTGAACTGGTTGCAGGACCCTTCTTCACCGCCTCAGACAAAAAGAATAATTGAGTTCTCTTGCTTCCCGAAGTCTGTGCTGGTTGTGCATGGAAAAACTCCCAAGACATCTTACTGTCTGCATACTGAAGAGCTACTAGAGCAACTGGTACAGCTTCCAATAGCTCGATTAACATAGCCACCTCAAACTAATTACCACTCTCAAATGATGTAGCATAGGTAGAACAAATAATCTCATTTCTCAGACCAACCAAGAACTTGTTGATCTTGTTCTCCTCTTACTTAGTCATCTCTGACGCAAACTCACTGAGCTTCATGAATTTGACCTCATTTTGTATCACAGTCATATTCTCACCTTGCACGAGGTTTAAAAATTCCATTTTCTTCCATTGTCTGACACTATTATGGAAATATTATTTATAAAATAATATCTTTAATAAAGACAAGGAGGAAATAGTTTCCCTAGCATGCTTAAGAGACTCCCACCATATCTGAGTTGAACCAAGCAGTAGAAACGACACCAATTTCACCTTAAACCTCTCTTCTACCTTAACTTTCTCAAAACCTTCCGTATCAAGAATCCAGGCCTCTAGAACACCATCATCCATGCTTCCATTATATTTGGGGATATCGTATTTCATAAACTCTTTTTGACTCATAAGAAATGCAGCCTTATTAAGGTCTATCACAAGGGCTAGTGTTGGTGCTCAAACTAAGGAACCTGAATTGCTGCAAGTTGGGCTGAAGCAACTCTTACTAAGTCTGCACTACTTACCTCGAAAGTGAGTGCAGATAAAGGATCAAGTTGTTGTGGTGCAACCTATACCAGTAGCATGGCTAATAACTTAATTAAAGAATAAAGCAAATCTTTCATTTGTTGTTCCAAATTTGCTCTTTATTATCTTCCTTCATCATTATTGCCTTGAGGTCCAAGTCATTTGGAACCCACACTGGTACTCATTAGATTCTAAGACATAAATAGGAGATAAGACCATCATGAAAACGTACATGAAAGACATGATAACTATATATGCGTGTTATAGGCACCCCACATATTACTATGGCATACCGTTGTTGAGGGCACTAAGTGCTTTAGTGAGGCCCCCAAGAAATTGAAGTGAAATGTCACCCCTATCCAAAATGAGCACCCCACCCATATTCTTCAAAACCAGTCACCGAAGCACCCCACCCCTCTCGCTTACTCCATGAACAAAAGCACCCCACCAAATTTGACAAAACCCTAACTCTCCTCCCTTATTCACGTCTTCCCTAACTCTATATCTCTCTATCTTGCGAATTTTGCCTCTCCCTTTTGTTCCCTCTTCATTTTGTGAAGAATCGATACAAGTTAGGGTTCGAATTTTGATATTTGATATCGCGGGGTCCATTCGAATGAGTGAATGTATGATTACTTATGATTTTGGCAATAAATCTATTTTATTAATTTTTTTTTGTTGTTTGTATTGCGAGTTTATCGTCTTAGGGTTTCAAATTTAGAATCCTGTGTGTTTCGGCCATACAAGATTGTAAATGATCACGTATTCTCAACCACGAATGGTCGATATATGGGATTTGATTGTAAGTGGTACATTTAGTATCATTTACATCATGCTGAGACAACCTCATAAGTATCATTGGCATTGACCGAGATTAATCTTTTATTATTAATTTTTGCAAATGTGGTATGTCTCGGTTGATACTAACTGAGACTATAACTTTAGTTTCATTAATTGGTTAACGAGACAATACAACGAGTCTCAGTTTGTATTATCCGAGACCAAGTGGGAAACTTGATTTATGTTTCACTCGGTTGTACCTATCTGAGACTCGAATGTATTGTCTCGTTCACATGGTTCCAGGACTCGTCATTATGTCTCGGTCATATGGTTCCAAAACATTTCTTGAGGTTTTAAAACGGTGCAACTAAGACTTGATTTGTGTTCATTTTCTCATTCATTTTAGGCTGATTTTGATCACATTCCTTTCCTTTTTAGATATGGCTCATTCCAAGGTAGTTGTGACAAGGGATGAAACTAGTAGTGATTCGTTAGGAGTGCCCATGTTCGCGGTTGTTGGAGAACCCTGACCGCATCTTATTAGAAAGAGAAGCAAAAGATAGATACAAAGGGTAATGCACCAGCTACGAGTAGACGTGCTCAGAAGGGTGTTTTGTAGGATGAGGGCTCCCATGTTGCGGAGCATCGAAAAAGGTATCTAATCATTGCTCGCGGTGGAACTGAGGGTGAAGCATTCGAGTCTTATGATGACTCACTCAGGAATAAAGAAAGAGAAGAAGGTATGTTGAAGCATATTTTGTTGTTGTTTTAGTTACTTATTGTTTACTTGGTTAGTTGTATGTTGATCTTTTTTTTTTTTAAGAATTGTTGTTGTTTTGATAACTTTGTGAAGGTCATGTGGGTGGGAGTAGTTGTGGTGGAGGCAACAGAGGGACCAAATGCACCTGAGGCACCCGAGGCGAACGAGGGAGCCAAGGCGGGCGAGGCACCCGACCCACCAGAAATGAAAAAGAGCAAGAAGAAGACACGTATGCTCCTTTACCCAGTGTGCCAAAAGACCAGAGTTTATTGTTGAGCTTCAAACATCACACTACGGCTGCGATTTGGGACAATGATGTACGTTACTTTAGTTGACTTTCTTTTACTTTATTCCTTTATTTTATGCTTGAAATGATGCTACTTTCATTTATTTTGCAACATCGCCTACTACTGAAGTGCATCAACCATGGGGCTCAAATCGAAGAGCGGGATTTGTAATCATGCCACCTTGACACCAAAAGTCTTCAAAGGATTATCTAGTGGTTTAGGTTGAATCCGCTTATTGGCTGCTCATACCGTAAAAGCAACAAGGAGTTGATTTTTGTTTTTATCAAGCGCTGGCAGCCAGAGACAAATACATCTCACATGTCATTCGGTGAAATGTCTATCACTTTGAAAGATTTCAGCATCTTACTGAAAATCTTAGTGACGAGCAAGGTCATTGAGGTGGAGAGCTTTTCAAGGTACATTGAGGGCTCTGATAAGGAATCCATTAAACTAGTTTCAAAGTTACTCGGTGTTATAATTGAAGAGGTAGAGGACGAGGTCAACAACACTAAGGGCCTCACTATTTAAAAGTTTTGGTTAAAGACTCGGTGTTCCCCGATCAGGAACTAGAAGCCGCTTCATTACCCTTCCGTGCAATGCACTACACGAGCATTCCTCTTATAACTCTTATCGTGCGCTCTCTTTGCTGACAAGACTGGTCAAATGTGTCAATATCATTGCTCAAGCTGCTAGAGAGTTTATATGACGTCGGTAACTATGCATGGGGCGCTGCTGCGTTTGCGTACATGTACTGTCAGCTTGGGCCAGCCATCAGAGTTGAAATGTCTTAAATTGTTGGATACCTCCCTTTACTTGAAGTAATTATTGTTAATTTAACTGCCTTATACTTTTGTTTTATTACTTTATTGTTTTATCGATACTGATGTTTATTTTTTATCATGGATGGGTGTATGAACACTTTAAACTCGAGTTTTCCATATCAAACGTCAAGTACATGGACCAAGTGCAACCTCGTGTTTCACGATGGATCCAGAAACATGAGATAGTCAATGTTAAGGACAAGTTGGCCTTAACTTGAAGGATATTGGATAGGCTGAGGCCAAATGAGGTATGTGTGCTTCTTTAATTTTTTTCAAATAATCTGTGGTACCTTATGTGTTACTAATACATGTTTACTTCACTAGTGTAGGTGACTTAGGATCCGTATGTTGATATCAGGTCGGATGGTATGGTCCACCCAATGGCATTATACGATGGGACCTTGAAGTATATGGAGATCATAGAGTCATACCATCCAGAAAGGTTCTTGAGATAGCTCGGTCATGTGCAAGGTGTACATTCCCCTCCGTATCGCCCTCTCTAGGCATCCCAAAGCCCATCTGCACTCAAGTACTTCGTCAAGTACACGTTCCAACCGGAGCACTGGGAGAAGTGGTGTAACAATCTATTGGCCCCTGAAGTCCAAGGTGAGAAGGCTTAATTCGAGTTGATTACAACATCATAGTATCTCCCTTAGTTTCTACGTGTTTCACACTCGATTATCGAGAACCCGTCTTATGAGGACGACGTAGCTGTCGCATGTACCATCATGTATTTGAGGTATATTATTAGTATTGTTATTTACATAAAATACTTTTTCTTATTAGTTCCTTTGTTTCTAAAGATTTTATTGGTAGCCATTTGTTGGACCATTATTTGAAACTAATCACTTTTATCGTGTTGTTCTTAAACAGCAAAACCGACATGCGTTGTATGTTGGGTTGAAGTGGATGGATTTGTCAGACGAAGAGTGTACCGTCAAGTCCGCGAATAAAATGGCACCACCACCATTACCACCCGGACCACCACCACTACCAAAACCTCAGCCTTGGCTGGACCTTCCAAATGAATCCTAACATGATAGCACGACAACCCAGTCGAGGTCAAGTGAAGTTCCTCCCCCTAATGCTCCTCCTCCCAAGCGCATGCACGACAATGAATACCAGCGGAAGTTATTTAAGAAGAAAAAGCCTTCTGAGCCCTCTAAAAAAAAGAACTTTGATACTCTAATTATTTGATGGTTTTTTGTTTCGAGACTTTTTTTAGTGCTATTAAGGCTTGTTTGCGTGGCTTGTAAACTTATTTAATGGTCTGTAAACTTTATTTATTGTTTTGCATGACTTGTAATCTTTATTGCCTTATTTAATTATTTGTAGATTGGTTTGTAACTTTTTGTTTAGTGCTTTGCATGGTTGGTAAACTTGGTTTAGTTTTTACTTGGTTGGAAAGTGCTTTGTGGATTAGTTTGTTGGCTTTGTGAATGGATTTAAAGGCCTTATGGATGGATATAATATTTGTTTACTTATTTGATGGTTTGTTGTGAATCTTAGTGTGATTTTTAGTCGAGTTAGCATTTTAAAAGCATTTTTTCCTGTATCAGTGATGTCTCGGTACCACAGGTATGAAAGTTTAAGTCTATTCTTGGCCGTGTCATTTCGTAGTTAAGCAGGGTATCACAGGCCTATACTACTGAGAGTAATACGCAATTTACACAGTAGGAGAATCTTGATTATGGGCGAATGTTATCCATTAAATACGCTCAGCCATCACTCACCATGACTACCTATTATAAACTCGATATACTATGACCGCGACCATTACTGCAAATGATAGATGATACTGTCTCGGACGCACAGGGTCGAGACTCAACGTATTGTTTCGATTGCAAGACGCCGAAAATCTTGTGATGTTTCGATCACGTATCACCGAGTCAGGACAGGAAACCTTCATATTAAATATTGAAAGACAAGTCTTCATGGTTCACCACTAAGACATTGTGCCGTTTGCCGATTACAGAGTCCCGAGACACTGGCATGTCTCAGACTTGCGTGTTCGAGACATCTTTTTTACAACAATATGTAAGTATATAGTACATAAGGTTCACCATAACAAACCATAACTCATCCATAATAGACAACCATGAAGCAAACACTAAAAGAAATGTATATAGTATCATAAATGAAAAAGAGCAACCGTAGCTTACAAGTGTTTGAGATATTCATGATAAGAAGAAAAATGTGTGTTAAAAGGTATAATGTAAAGTAAACCAAAAGTTGTTTACATAAATTCACAAAATCATTCATGTAGGTAAATCCGAATGTAGCTAGCTAGGGCGGGGCTAAGTCTACTACAGAAGGTGTGCCTTGTTGAGAAGTTACAACTGGCACAAGTTGTCGAATTACGAAACCATCATGCCAACGTTTAGCGCACTCCTCGACTTACCTTTCCCACGATGGATATAATGATATTCACTTTTAGCTTCACCTATCAAGTACAAAGTAGAACAATAAGTCATTAGCATATTATTCAAAACAAATTTCAAATATAAAGTTCAAACATACCCCTAACCCAATGTATGTTCTCATCATTTATCATGTCAATGATAAGCTGACTATCGAAAGATGGCGGTGAGATATTACGTAGAGGAAGAAATGTCAAGCAACTATCACGTGAGAGGTTCGCTAGAATGGCATTAAAGACCGATGCTATTAAGAGACCCATGTCAAGAAGTGTCAACCATTCCTCAAAAGAGGCACCAACCCTATCATCTAGACAATGCACGACTATCTTTACCTTCTCGTAACCTGTTCCAAGCACTTCTTACCAAAGAGTTTCATACATTGTGATCTCTTAAAACATTCTTCTATGTACTAACCTCCAACCATCTACATCGGGGAGTCTGAGCCCAAAGGCAACACACTGATATACACAATTACCATTACCCGTCACATTAATAGTGCTCTCAATGTATGAAAACCAATCCGGTTATATGCAATGGGCATAACCAGCATTAGATACACCTTGGGTCACCTGACATGTTCGACGTATTTTAAGCCCTATTGTATTTTGCTTCTTTCTCGAACTAGATACCTTTTTCTTTCGATAGTGCATATTAAAACTCGCTTGGCAATCTTGTCATCGACGTATCATCTTTATCAAGTTTCCTCTTCGATGCTTTTTTATTTCCTTTTTGTGGCGGCCCTCGCCGCCTCGGGGTAACGTGTCTTCGTGTACTCCTCGCCAACTGGCCCAATTACACATGTACGACACCTTCCCGTCCTTACTGTGTCTCGATATTCGCATCCACTTATGTGTGTACGATAAATAAATGACAAATGCAGCGGAAGTTGTACGTAAATGCAAGAAATATTAATGAAGTTAACAAATCCTACTGTGGAAAAACCCTGAACAATTCAAAGTAAACAAATGTACCATATAAAACTAAGCAGGTACAAGGTCATGTCACTCCCCAGTTCCCAAAAGAATCAAAATATCAAAATAATCACACGTACAAGTAGTCCTAAGAGGTAGGCAATCAGAAATAGTCGCCTAAGATCCCCTTGCCCTTACTTGTACTACGATCTGCACTCAATCATCAGAGAAGAAATTGGATGACGAGTTCCAGTCAGTAAAATCCCAAGGAACTCCTCCAAGCATTTAATAAATAAATGGAATTCAATGAATACTGTTAAATAAACATGCGGAATATAAACATGCAACTGTAAGTAGGGCATCACATGCATAAATAACAATAAAGTGCAAATGTGTGTGTCTGTTCAAGTCAAACTAAACCATACTTTGGGATTTCCTTCCAGGATCCCACTAGTGGGCGCACCCAACTAGCTATCACTTGATCCCTCTCGGTTGCCGACGTAGACCTACTACGCACCGACACATGTAAAAGTTCCCTCGGGTCGTTATCCACCGAGCACTCCTGATACATATGCTAGGTTTAGAATGCATAGACACGCATAGACACACAACGGAAAGTTCGGTGGGAGTAACTAACCAACCGTGCAAACAACGATAAGATAAGATATAGGAAAAATCACACAAGGAATACTAGAAAGGAATGGAAATACGAAAACAAAATAAATACTCGAGAGTTTTTCCATTAGGTTGTACAAACCTCGCAACGCGCTCTCCTACCCCGTAATCAATCCCGAGTCCAAGTCCACTGGGTCCTTGGTCGCCAATTGATCACCCGTGTCAACCTATGTCCATTTATAAATAATTTCATTTAAAATGATAATTTCCAACAATTTCTAAAAATCTTAGGCCAACTTGCCTATTTGGCGCTTTTCGAGGCAAAATCCCGCAAAAAGTCACGTTCGAAATATCCAAATATTTTATGTTTCATTGAAATTCATAAATTTCTCTTTATTTTATGGAAATATATTTTTTCCAGAATTTTTCCAATTTTTTCCGAAATTTTCCACAACTTTCTCAAATTTTTCCTCTATTTATTTATTTATTTTTTTTTATTTTTTTTTTCTGTTTGGCTCTGGGTCGGGTCAACCTAGACGGGTCGGACCCGACCCGGCCCGGCCCAAGCCCGGGTTTGGTTTGGGTCGGGTCGACCCAAACGGGTCGGACCCCCGACCCGGCCATGGACCAGAATGGTCCATGCTCGACACATGGGCCGAGCCTGGCCCATTCTGGGCCCGACCCATGAAGGGGATGCACACTCCATCCTCTGATCGATCCAGTGTTCGATCAGAATTATTATTATTTTTTTTTCGAGATTTGGGGTTTGGGGTTGGGGTTGCTCTCCACCCCAACCACCGGTGGACTAGATGGCAGGGGAGACACCCCTGCCATCACCACCACGACCTGGTTCGGCCTCCATGGCCGAACCCCTGTCTCACCACCACAGCCAACCCGAAACCCACAACAAAAACCACTAAAACGCACCTCGATCGTGACGTCTCCACATTCTCCTCTCTCTTTCCCGGAGTCTTCTTCTCCTCCTCCTCTCCGCGTGCTTTTCTCGGCCTCCCGATCGGTGGGTGTGGTGTGTACGGGTGGTGTATATGTGTGTGTGAGAGATGTAAGAGAAAAGGTGATGGAGTGTGTAGATAAGGATTAGTGTTTTTGTTGACTTTGTGTCTTGACACCAAATTTTGACACAGCTGGGACACTCGCCATTTTTCGGGCGTTTCGATGTCCGATTTCGCATCCGAACCGCGATATACGCGTACCGCCGCGTCACTAGCCACCTAATACCATTCCATATTAGTTACTTTGTCAATTTTTTACATAATTTGTTTGTTTTAGTCTCCCCGACCTAATATTCGGTCCCGTCAACTACCAAGTACCCGCATCGACACGCATATCGAGGCGAATACAATTCTCACAATCTCACACGTATTTTGATGCAACATACACACATGCGATGTATTTCAATAAACTTCACCGCAAATAAGCATCCAACACACAATTACCTAGCATACCTAAGTCCCCGTGCGTCCTAGCCTATCGCGACATCCACGTAGATCCGAGCTGGCGTCCGCGTCTGTAAATGGAAGAGACATTTATAAAATGGGCTGTTGCACTTTTTCTATCAAACTTCCAACTGTAGAACCCGATGTCCTTTCTTTTATCTTTATTTTTGTTGGTGGGACAACCCCTGGTGTAGATGAAGGCCGACTAATCTCTCTAAGCTACTGAATAATCTTGATGCGATCATTCTCATTAGTGCAAGCATGAAACTTTTTCGACACTTTTTGAATCTCATTGTTGAGATTGTATTTGGCTCGATCCGCTGCATTCTTTGGTACCATACTCAACTTTCATCAGTATACATGAAAGTCCTCAAAAGGAATGGGTAAACTGGCTATATTATGGAAGTTTATCTCGTGTGCACAAGGGATACCATGCATGGTAAGTATGTCATACCCATAAAAAGTAAAGTCATGTCTAAAACTCTCTCCACATTCTATTTCATCTCTAATCAACTTAAGCACCCATTGAGAGATGTATCCATGCAACCAACAATATAAACCATTAACATATTCATGTTGCACAACATTCAAGCTGACCTTAAATGATGCCTTAATGTTATTATGTTAGATCCTAAGAAGACCATCTACAACACCCCATAAAGTTTCAAAATTGACATGCCTGTCGTCAAGATGTAGTTTCAAAAGGGAATGCGTAGACTCAACCCAGCTACGTTGCGGGTTCCCCCAAGTGCATAATTCAATCGTTCCACGCTGGTACAAAATTTTCCTTGTAGTACTTCAACCATGTGTGATCCAAGTAATCAATAAAACCCTTCACAGTTCTGAACTCAGCTATTCATGAAACATGCAAAGCCTTCATTATACCTAAACATCTTTTTAGTCTTGGTCAAAACTACTTTGTTGATGTGCCACGAGCAAAGAAGATGAGATGATGTTGGAAATACTTCTTCAATTGCATTAATCATGCCTAATTCTCGATCTATAATAATCACATTAGGTTTAGGCTCCTCGTCCATTATAAACCTCAAGTTCTCAAGTTCCCAAACGTAATTGGTGTTAGTTTTTGATGATACGAAAGAAAATCCAACTGAAAATGTCAAATGCGTCAAAGCGATCCCGATTATCTCCAACAACGGTATTTGATATTTATTAGTTTTGTAAGTGCAATCCAATAGAAGAATCAACGAGAAACACCGTAACAACTTGATCGAATCACGATATGCCCAAAATTAGTCAATCACGAAATTTGTCCTGGGATGCTTCCAATACCACGACATCCACTTATTCTTCTCCAATATGTGCAATAGTTGTTGCATTTGAGTCCTCCTACCTGCATCATCAATTCAATGTTTTTGTTGTGCATTATATATTTTCCGCATAGTCGAAACATTATTTTCATCTCTTTGATTCAACGTATTGAGGATATCTCGTGACTTCACATTCCCCTTAGTCATCTATACCACAACCACCTGCTTACCCGAATCCAATCTTCTTGCAAATGAGTTGTCATCCAAGTTGTTGGCGAGGTCGTGATTTTGCATCCTACATACCACATTGTCGTACCACAAAGAATTCGTATTTTTCTTGATGTTAATAAGGAAATGACACCCACATTTCTTGGTACTAGTTTGAGTCCTTATATTTTCCTCTTGTTCAGTTCTTGGTTTCAGAGTAAGTTTTGCGGCTTTGACTTTCCCTAGTCTTTATGACATTCCCTTAAATGTACCACCTTTCCAACATCAGAGTGCTTCGTAACTAACACAAACTTGTTTGCATGACCGATCATTTGAAACCATGAAATAGCCACTTCTCTAGATGGTAATGGCCTACAAGGAGTGAAAGCATCCTTGTAGTCTAGAAATAACATGGAAACCGACATTACTTTCAACAAAAACATTCAACCATAAGTACTCATCACCAGAATACAACACATACTCCAAAAAAATGCAAACAACATAGTCGCGGTAGCACAGGTGTGAGACTTAACATGTAGTGTCGGTACAGCACAACTGAAACTACTTCAACATTCTTGGTACCCTAAGACTGATAAATGTGTTCGAGTCTCGATCAACGTATACCGAGACTTAAGGACAAAGTCTCGGTCTTGCGTGGCCGAAACAATCGTGCTCGTTCATAAAACTGTAAAAAATAATAATAAACATCAACAAATACCTCTTCTTGTACCTCCTCCAACCCCAATGTGTTATCTTCATCCATTTGACATTGTAAACAACTTTGAATTGGATGGATCTACCAAACCCTACAATAAAAAACTAAATCATCAATTTCCCTATGTCACACCAAAACAATGTTTTCGAACCTTAATATGGTTGGAATCGATTGTTACCTCACCATCGGATGATGTGATAGCGAAAGAATCAATACACAACCGCCAACAAACTACGTGAATTTCTTTGGAGATGAGAGAGGATAGAGGTGGGATGCCCCAAAATTGCTTCCAAAGTGTGTTGTAGGAGTGTGGAGCATTTATGTGAAAGGGCAAATGTTTCATTTTCGTCAAGGTTCAATTTAGAGGAGAAAAAACCACAAAATTTGTGTGCCTTCATTAATAGGTGGGGTACTCATAGTGCGCCTCTAACTATATATATTGAATAAATATAAGCAAATGCATCAAATAACATAATTCAAACTTTTATTGTTTCATTACTCCCAAATTATGTTTTCACACATATATCATATATAGATTGGTGAATACATGTAAACTTCTAATAGAACCGAGCCTAATGCTTTGATACCACTGTTGGGTTTTTGGGGTTCATACGCATCGAAAAATTCAAATTCTTTTTGGAAAAACACTAAATAGATTGAAAATAAGTTCCATTAAACTAAATCTATGAAAGTAAATCATACCTTATTCTGTTATTTCCTTTTGATTGTTCGATTTTCAAGACGTTCAAGTGCGCGTCATCTATAAGAAATCCACACATGAACGGTGACCACAATTTGGGGTGCTAGCCCTATGAGAGATTGAAAATGATTTTCTTTCTCTCCCTAAATCCAGAGAACTCAAAAATTGTAAAAGGAAAATCTTATTTCATTTTTAGTCTCCTCCCTTTATTTATATGTGTAGATAAGCCCTCATTTGAAATCTTATTCGTAATACAACTATTATATTTAGGCAGTTTAAGTAAATTACACATACGCCCCTATTAATAAGTTATCATATAACAAGTTATAAGAGCTTTTATGTCATGAATTTTATCACATAAGATTCATTACTCTGGACCAATTTAAATTGTGCAAAGTCATTCTTTGTGTGTGACCCAATAGGTTCATGCGACGTTGGCAGTGAACCGAAAACCATTTTGGTACACAAGTCATAAGCGGTCTCTAATAAGGCATTATGACTACCAAAGAGCATGAATATCAACATCAATACAACCTAATTAATAACGTATATCATATCCTTTTATCGTGTGATATCCTTTGATTAAACATAAGGCATTGAAAGTCACCTTTAATGTTCAATCGTACTAGTCTCGATCTTTAGGTATATTGAAAAACATCTAAGTGACATTGATCATATCAATTCACATGGACTTGGTCATTATCAGTCTATCTTATCGAGGAATCCACTGATATCTCTTTCTATACGAAAGTGAGAAATTCTATCTTGATTACAAACCTTCACATATTATTCACACGCTAACCAATCAGAATCTTTATATTTGTCCAGTTAAAGACATCATTTGATTGTGTCGAATTATCATGCTCTTAATATTGAAGTCTATGGTAATCTTAAGTCGAAGGACTAAATGGTATAACTATCATGAGTAACACCTATGACTTAATCCATTTATTGTTCTCATTGCGGGTCAGTCCAATATCTTATTTCCTAATAATTACTCATGATCTTGATTCGTATCCCTATATGCATGATCATCACCTGACCATCTATCAAGATTCACATTGGTAGTAATTCATTATAGTTCCCGGTATAATGACCGACTTGGGACATTTAAGATATTTCAACAAATACCTATGGATCTTACTGTAAGGTAAACATGCAATCACTTATAATTAAATAGCAAATAAAGCTTCTATTTTATTAACTAAAATTATAAAATAAAGAATGTTTATAGATTGACGTAGGGCACATGCCCTAACAGAGCACCCCAAGCCCAAATATGCCATTAAATACCATTACCTTATCGAGACAATTAGGAGAGGTTTAGAGGTAGTCCATGGAGATGGATATGTTTTTATATGGAGTGGTACCCAAAGCATATAACCACCAAATGTTTTAGAAAATCACTAAAACCTGGTGTTATTTTATCAAAGTCAGCTTACAACCATGCCTGCAATATTATGAGATAGTAAACTATGAGGCTGCCCTTCTTTACTATATTGTCATGGGATTAGGATACTCGGACATCGCAAAATTCTATATGAATCGATTAGGAGTTCCATCACCACGAAAAAGAATGATGGACTACCTTTCCATTAGATGGTTACGACATTTTGAAAAGTGAATATGATGAACATGGCAAGGCTTGACAAGGATGTTTTACCAGAGAAGATCATTACGGACGAGGTTAAAGAGTTATGTAAGAGTGAATGGTTATGAAGACATAAAGGATGAAAGAGAAAGGGATGAGATAGCCAAAAGAGAAAGTGAGCAGAGAAGGACAATCAGAGATGACACGGGGAAGATTTTATATGAGATTTAGGAAGCTAGAAATGATCCGAATGTAGATCAGCCTACTAAGGATTATGACATAATAAACATGGAAGAGTCGGAGTTGGCATTAATGGGTGCAATCATGCGCAATTAGATGATCATTCTTTGTAATCAACAACTAGTGTTCGAGAACCAAAGAGCCTTAACAAGGAGCATCCATGGGATGGAATGAACAATGTCTAGGAAAAACATAAACAAAAGAGGCACAGAGGTTCTTGTACCATTTATACAGATGAGACTATCACTTAGTAGTAATCTGGATGTTCCAACATTGCTAGGTCAGGAATCCACCTCTTCGACCCCATTGTGAGTTACTAGTCCTAGAAGATAAGTTCATAATTGATTCAAAAAGTTCAAACGATATTAAAGTAATTTAACTAAAATTTTCAAATATCTTCCGAATTCAAGTAAGTATGAATTTTATTTTACGTTATTTTTAGTTAGAATGATAATGGACATAGAATAAACTTTTGAATGGAAATGATAGTTATATTACCCAAGTGAGTTTTATGATAGAATGAATTAATTTTTATACCGTTTTTGATTGACTTTATTAGTTGATGTATACACTAAATTCAATACCTTATAATGGGTAGAAATTTGAAATAATAGTGCAAGATGAAAAAGATAGATTTCTAAAAAATTTGATACAAAAGCTATTGATTAAGTATTTTATAGTATATATGTATAAAGTTCTTATGCCATAATTGAAAGAAGAATTGAGTTAGAAATTGATGAAATTATGTAAGTTAGAGAGAATACTTTCTTTAATTTTAGTTGATAGTGAGAAATGTTAACAAGAGATTACAAAGATAAAGAGAGTTCTATAGATTTTAAAGGAAATGGAGCAAGGACTCAAAAGCAAAAGGAAAAGTAATATAATAAGAAAAAATAATTAGAATGAAGCAGAAAAAAATAAAGATGAAAATTATGAATGTTCATAAATTGTTTGAAGAAAAGATTTAACTCAAGTACTTGAAGCTAGAGTTGAATGAAGTATTCTTTAATCTAACATATTTTAAATGGTATATTCATTGGTATCTTAAAAATTCCCTATTAGTTTCGATTGTGGTACTATTATGAAGTATTTTCAAAAATTAGGATTAAGCTAGTTGCTTTTGTGTTTTGAGAATCTATACTAGTTGTCGTAAGCTTAATGCTTGTCAGTGGAGGTTAAGAAATCCTATATTGTGTACTGACCTTGGTACTAAACTTTAAGTTCTGAAGCGTGTTACATTGGGTGGTCGAGTTATCATTAAGAGATGCTTCATTTTTCTAAATCATTCTATTATATCCTAATGATAGACATCATATTAAAATCAGTTTATAATTGATTAAAATAGAATATGATTGAGAGTATCATTCGCTTAGGACAACAAAGTGTTGAGTTTGAGGGTATTTTACAAGTCAATAATTAGACATGTTTTATAGTGTGATTTAGCTTGATTTCATATATAAATGATGATATTAGATTAAGTATTCTCTTGTTTTTGTGATTTCAGGACTTTTATTGGAAAATGAAAAAATGGTAGAAAAAAAGGAAGAAGAGCAAAATAGTCAACGGGAGAAGAAGTCAAGTGATATGCCAGTGATTTGTAATTACACTAGGAATCGCCACCTAAATTAGCACCAGGAAAATGCTAGTGAATCCACATCGAATTGAAGAATATACTAGAAATCACCAACTGAATTAGTGAAGCATTGAAAGCCAATTCTAGTGATTGACTCAGCGATTTGTGTACCATGTAGGAATCGTTGAAAAAATGCTGTGGTCTGTTACGAGTTTCTTTGATTAATAATGAAGAATTTGAGTTTATCTTTGAGATGTATACGTAGGAGACTATAAAAAGGCCAGAGAGCCTTGAAATAACTTTTCTTCTTTTTTCTCTACATTATTTCTATTGTTTATTCTATATTTCTAGTTGATGTTTGAAGCTACATTGAGCTTTGATTTAATTTAAGGCATTTATGTATTTATTTATTTTGTTATTTAATAATCTATTTCTATTGTTTATTTCTAGCATGAGTAAGTGGTCTAACAAACTAAACAACCCCTAGACATGAATATACTGTGGATTGCTAGATAGTTATAATTAAGGAATCATAAACTTAATGCCTTAAATCTATTCATACACATCAATCATGATTTTAACAGGTTTTGTTGCATTTTACGACTAAAGAAGATTAATATTTAATGGATAGTTGCAAATGTGTATAGTGGTATTTTGATTTTGAATCTGTCTATAGTTATTGACAACAATTATAGAAGTAGTAACTAGGATTAATTTATAGGGCTTTTCACAAGTGGATGTTTTAGGTGATTGTGTTCTAAGTTGTTTATTATGCGGTTTCAGTAAATATTGGCTTAGATTAGGCATGATGTTATTGAGTTTATTGCCATCGTGTTTCTATGGTGTTGCGTTTCATCTAATTGGTAGATTTACAATGATAAGAATGTGGCTTTTTCATTGATTTTAGAAAAATCGACGGCTTGTTAAAGGCTATCAACCAATTATGAATTCGAATTTAATGATTCTAAGATTTCGTGTGTTATTATTATAACTATAGTATGAAGAGATGTTGTGTTTGAGTGTTTAAAAGCAATCCGAGAATATTACATTATTTAGTGGGGTTTTTTTTAGATGTTTTGTTTAAGATATTTGAATTATATTAAATTCGAGTACTATTTAATTTAGTTAGAGTTGAATCGTTTCAATTAAGTTAGTTAATTTGGTTAACTAAGTTAGTACATATAGATTTTAGTTATTTAGTATTTTAATTCTTGTTTCATAAGATTAACTTAATTAAGAAAAATAAGAAAAAAAACACTTTCCTTTGAGATTTGAAAAATCCTTATGGAGATGATATCTTATTTACCACTTCTACAAATAATAGGAAAAATGAGAAATTATTGTGCATGCTCGACATATGTCATGCGAGTTAGGTCTAAGGTTGTAAGGGTGATGGTGGAGATACAAATGTTCATTAGAACCATTGGATAGGGGTAGTATGTGGTGTTAATGGTGGTTTGTTGTGGTCGTTGTTAACTGTTGAAGTTGTTGTAGTTATTGTTTAAATCATGAAAGTTAATAGCGTTTGATGTTGTTTGACGAGTTGTGAAAGGGGTATGACCCGTGTATGGACTATATATAGTATTTTAGACTGTTTGGAGATATCAAAGGAGTTCGAGGAGGCGTGGGAATTTTTAGAGTAGACTACAACTCCATTATGGAGTTGGATTGATTGAGGGCGTCGTGGGTTTGCCGACGCCACCAATCTTTAGGCCGCTGACATGTGTCAGACGTGTATAATAATTTTCCTTTATATTATACTTTTATTATTTTGTAGTAGTGATAAGTGGGAATCATCTCCATAAGGATTTATCAAACTTCTCCAAGAAAAAAGACTCTTAAAAGTTTTTATTATTTTTAGTTTTATTTTATTAATAATAATTAAACTAACTAATAACTAACTATAATATAATATTACTTAAGTAACTATATTATATTAATTAACTAATACAATCAATAATCAAAATCAATAGAAAAGATTAAATTCAATATTAAATAAATATCTAAACAAATATCAAAACAATGAAACATAAACCCATTTTGCATTCCAAACATGTAAATCCAATCTAGTTTTAAGTAAGTAAATAGTCTTTAGCCAGCCATTAGTTATCCTTATACCAATGAAAAAACCATGTTCTAATTCTATTGAACTAACCCATTTAATCATAAGAAGACATTAACTTCACCCAAGCATTAAACTTTACGAGAACTACGAACTACTAATTTTAACATCTTCGAAAAGCCACTTCAACACTTGATTAAGATATCAAACTCACCTAGGATATTTAAACGATGTTTGCCTTTCAAACACTCATAGTTACTACTTCAAATAGATAATGAAATTGTGACCAATACTTCTCAAATTAGGGCAATGCTTGGCCTAATCCCGTCATTCAGCCCTAACCTCACCTCGAAGAACTTAACACAAAACTAGTCAGCCTTTTCAAAACCATTTGCCTACTTACAACTTATAAGCTCAATATGTGTTTTAATGTCATATAAAATATAATAAATTAGAGTGAGTTAAAATTTTGCTTACTTACAAGTTTATTCAACGAAAGTCTTAAAAATTAACGAAAGCATTAATGTGATACCTAACAATCGTGGAAAAACTAGGGAATAAATAACATATGCATATATATATATATATATATATATAAGAAAATGAAGATATATAACAACATGTGTCTGGTCAAGGTACTAATCACTCAACCCACAATATACAACCCCAAAAGTATATGATAGGCATATAAAAGTAATTCATAAAAAGCCAAAACCTACAAAATCTAGCGTAGCAGCACTCCACCTGCTCAGAGGTAGTTGCCGATCTTCTCTTTACCTGACCTGCAACTCGATAGATTTGCACCTAATGTCATAAAAAGGATGGTGAGTACATGAAAGTAGAAAGTAACACTAAGAGATATTTGTTCACACTCGTAAATATGCAATAAGTATCAAAATGCATAATAATAGCAACTATGCTAAAAGGAAATCATGCAAAGAGATACTTTAGTTAATTACAACTTCTCTATTAAAGAAAAGTTGTTTCCCTTAGATTAAGCTTTCAAATGCCACCAATTTGAGTCGATTTAGATCTAAAATAAGTAAGTTATGACCAAATTTCATAGACTAATCCCTAATAAAACATGCCTACCAGTTTTGGTCTTACAAATAAAAAAATTCATATCTTTATGATTTCAAGACCGAATTAGGAACTTTCATATAGCTGGATTATCAACTTGAAATGAGAAATTAAAATATATAAACCAATTGCAAATACTTAATCATCTACCCTCTGAATTTGATCAAAAACCCGAAATGGTTTCAATTAAATAGAGAGATATGTACCTAGTTTGATGAACACCTAGCTTAACTTGATCTCTTTTTAACCATACCTACTTTGGTTGCTGGTCTTCTTCTTTATCCTCTAGCCCTTCTCTTTCTCTTTAGCAAGTTTCCTTCTCAATTAAGTAAATGAAATGAAGTTGATTAATAGCTTTATATAGTAAGTAGATATGGTTGATTAATAACCATAGATCTCATTTTCCACACGTTTCTTGAGGCTTATCTAATGATACACCTATTAACACATGTTCCACTAACTTATGCTATGTGACACCAATATGTAACTCCATTGGTGTTGAGATGAGTCAATACGTGTATCGATAAAAATTAAGTAGCTATTGTTTTAACATACTAACTTAGGCATACTTAATATATTATTAACCATATACTATTTAAATCACTATAAAAACTATAAAAGACTTATGCCAACTTACCATATAATTCTCTACCTTAATCTCATGCCGACACTCAACTCAAGGCACATTCCCACACATGTATCGACACATATATCGACACGTATACTCAAGTTGAAATGACTTAGTAGTCTACACATATACAATACACTAGATATACAACACAACTAATATAACATATACCTCGACCATCTTGCCTCAGTTAAGACATATATTTTATTGTGGGTCCTGCGTCGGTTTATCCTAATTAAGGAGTAAAACTTAAATTAGAAACTTAGGCCAAGATAATTCTTTCCAATAAATGGAAATTTTGTCATCGAAATAAAACTTGAGTTAAAGTTATACCTAACTCGAAAAGGTATAGAAACCTATCTCGTATATAGTTTTTCTGTTCCCAAGTGAGTTCCGAGTCTCCATGGAACTACCACTTGACTAAAACCTTCAAGATAGACTTGCTCTCAACTGCTGTATCCTCCGGTCTAGGATCTAAATAGGCTACTACTCATAAGATATGTCCTCGCTTAGATTCGATCTAACTTAAGTCAACTGTCAATCTCTTACCTGCCTTCACTTGGCGAGTTGAAGCATGGTTACATGCAACACTGGATGAAAACCCAACATCATAGAGGTAAATCCAATTCATATCCAACCTTTCTAACCCGTTTTTTGATTTTGAAAGGCCTGATGAATATCAGTGCAAACTTGCCTTTCAAACAAAATCTATGAAGACCTTTCCGAGAAGAAACATTTAGATATATAAAAGCTTCCTTGTCATATATGAGATCGCTACAATATGTGTCTACATACTTCCTCTGCCTCTCTTGGGCTTTCTTAAGCCTATAACGAATCTATCATACTTTCTCCGTGTGAACAAAAACAATTTCAGGCCATAAAAAGTACTATTTCTTTTGCTTAGCCAAACAAGATGGTGAGCAACATAGTTTGCCATATAATGCCTCAAATGGCGCCATCTCAATGCTAACCTCATAACTGTTATTATATGCAAACTCACAAAATGGTAGATACTCCTCCCATGATTCGTCAAACTTAAGTACACAAGCCCTGAGCATATCCTTGAGAGTCTCAATCAACCTCTCAGTCTGCTCATCAGTTTGAGGGTTAAAAGTTGTGCTAAACTGCACGCGTGTATCATACTACTCCTGTATACTCCTCCACATCATGGATGCATACATAGCATATCTGTCTGATGTAATAGTCGATGGTACCACTTGTAGCCTTACAATCTCTCCCTCAAACCATACACTCAATTGGTCTAATTTGTAATGAGCTACAACTGGCATGAAATGGGCATATTTCGTCAATATAAACATAATCATCAAGATGGAATTGTGTCAATGAATAGTCCTTGGCAATCCTCTAATAAAATCCATGGCTAAGTATTCCCACTTCCATCATGGAATGGGAAGCGACTGTAACAATCCTCCAAGTCTCAATGCTCTGCCTTCACCTTTTTGTAGATCCCACAGTTCCTAATTAAATTTGATATGTCCACTTTCATCCATGGCCAACAAAAACGTCTCTTCATGTTATAGTACATTTTAGTCCTACCTGGATGAACAGTTTCTCGGGAACGGTGTGAATCCTGAATAATCTCATTTCTTAGCTTTGCTACTGCCAGTATCCATAATCTGCCTCTAAATCTCAAATAATGGTCCATCGTCTCTATCTAATGAGTACACTCAGTGCTCTGGGCCAACTCAGTGAATCTTAGGTATAAGATATCGACTTTTTGTCCTTCTAGGACTCTCTGTGTAAACAATGTCTAAAGCCTCATCTGTGCACAAATCATTAGCCGAGTATCGGTAGAAATATCTAACTTAGTCATCATCGCCCCTATATCGAGTAATCCACACTGATGTGTCATATGACATCTAACAACTTCAACATCTCCAACCGACATCCAACTCAGTGCATCAACAACTATGTTAGCTTTTTTGGGTGATATTCCAAAGAAAAGTCATAGTCCTTCAAATATTCAACCATCGACGTTGTATCATGTTAAGCTCTTTCTATGTGAAGAGGTATTTCAAACTTTTATGATTAGTATAGAGTGTGAACCTCTCTCTATGTAGATGATATCTCCATATCTTCAAAGCAAACTCTATCGCCGCCAACTCTAAGTCATGAATGGGATAGTTTATCTCATGTATCTTCAGTTATCTATATGTATAAGCTACCGTGCCTCTATCTTGCAAAAACATTTAACCTAGTCCTGTATGAGAAGCATCTGTATATACCAAGAATCCCTGTCCAGCCTCTAGCAATATTAACACTGGTGTAGTAGTCAACAATCTTTTTAGCTAAGCAAATGCCTTATCGCATTCCTTAGACTAATCAAACTTGACGTCTTTCTGGTTCAATCCGGTCATTTGTAAAGTGATCTTTGAGAAATCCTTTACAAACCTACGGTAATATCCTGCTAACCCCAAGAAACTCCTGATCTCCGTAACTGACGTCGATGCAGGCCAATCCATAATAGCCTAAATCTTTACTAGATCTACTGCAATGCCTACTACTCCAACAACATGTCCCAAAAACTTGACTTCTAACAGCCAAAACTCATGCTTACTGAACTTGACACAGAGTCATTGCTCCTTCAAAATCTGCAACGTCTCTTTGAGGTTTTGCTTGTGACATTCTCGATTCCTTGAATAAATCAATATATCATCAATGAAATCTATCACGAAGAGGTGAATAAATGGTCTCATTACTGGATGCATCAAATCCATAAGGGTCAGGCTTACTCAAACCGAAAAACATGACTGTAAACTGATGTTGTCCATATCTCGTGCTAAACACCATCTTGGACCTACCTTCATCCTTGATACTAAGCTGATGATACCCTGATCTCAGCTCTATTTTGGAAAAAAATTGTGCTCATCCCAGCTAACCAAATAAGTCTTCAATCAGTGGTAATGAATACTTGTTCATGACTATGACCTTGTACAACTATCTATAATCGATACACAATATCAAAGTAATGTCATTTTTCTTCACAAATAGTACCTGTGCTCCCTATGGTGACATAGAAGGTGTGATTAATCCCTTCTCTCCCAAATCCTGAAACTGATTCCTCAACTCCCCCAACTCTTGCAAAGCCATGTGGCATGGTGGTATAGATATAGGTCTAGTACTTGATACCAACTTAATAATGAAATCTACCTCTCTCGGTGGTGGTAAACTAGGTACTTTCTCTAGAAATATTTCAAGAAACTCGCATGTAACTGGAATCTATTCTAGTATTGGTCCCTGAATCTTTGCTGCGGTATATAATGATACTAGAGTGTCCATCTCTCCACTAGTCACAAGTCGACCTCTAGTGCCCTCGGCTCTCGAAATATTGCCACTATACGTGAACGTCGGATGCCCTAGTATCTCAAATATCACTCTCTTATAGAAATAATCGATATGAGCGCGATACAATGCTAGCCAATCCATCCCTAGCAATGCATCAAAATCTAAGAACTTGACCACTCTGAAAGCCGTAGGTAACTCTACCCTACCTATCTCTACTGGGCATCCTTTTATAAGACAATTAGGGTACACCTTCTCCTCGACTGCAGTACTCATCACATCAACATTTTCCACTATATGAGGATGGAGCTGAGTTCTACATCAATGTAAAGGTTTGAGCAGTGGTTTGCCTTTATAACCTTTCACTAGTGCTAATCACCTGCGATATATACTAGCCAATAACCTCGGCACTCATTTCTCATGTTCTACACAAGATAGTAGAAAGATCTCGATCACCCTGGAAATCTAGTGACCCCGTATGTCTGACGGACCTCTACAATGTAATGACCCTAAATATGAGAACCACTTTCCTTTTTCAATTGTTTGAGAATTCAATAAAGCAATTGCATAACTAAGGCACAAAGGAAACAAATTACAAAACTATATAACATTTACCTAATAGCATGCTATTTTACTGACCACATGTATTAACAATCAACAATGACATTACACATGATTTGGAGACAATGAAATCATTTGATTGACAAATTATACTATTAAAGTAACCACATATAATAAGAAATAACAACAATTCATGGCATATTGAACACAAGAAACATAGATTTGAAACGAAAGAAATATCATATTTCTACTAAACATAACTCTCATTGAAATCTAACCCAAAAAGTGGACTTAGAAAATCTATTTCTCCTAATATATACTTTCAAAAAATGTGATATTTGGTGAAAAGGTAGCAACCATACCCAATAACAACACACTAAAAGATCAACTCCTTTCGATAAGTAGGTAGGGAGTTATGCCTTTAATAATTTTAGTTTTAAAAATCTTCTACTGCATTTCAGCAACTACTTGTAGAGCACTTTTAGACATGAAAACATTTGAATTATGGTGTATACTTATTATGATCTCATCTCGAGATTCACACGAGCATCTCGAGGAGACCTTAAGATAGGCCCATATATGTAATATACATGAATTAGTTGAAATCTCACTAAAAAAGGAAATTTGGGATTTCCAAATCAGATTAAAATAAGGAAGTCGGATTTGGCAATATCCCCAGTTGGAACCAACGGGTAAAGCCCTAAGGCTATAAATACATGGAGAGATCGAAGGCATAGGTCGGCTTTCTATTCTAACCCTAACTCCTTCGTTCTCACCAGTCTTCATCTAACTTAAGCATTAGAGTGTTCTTCCTAGAGGCCCCTACTTCGGGTCTACTTTGCAACGTACGTTTTTAGGAGGTCAACGACGCTCACCTCAGGATTTGCGCGGTCCACTGCTCCAGGACATGGTGCGCTAGTTGACGCATCATCTGGCGCTAGAAGAAGGGCCATCGATCATGTTGATACGGACAAGGAGTTCTGGAGCAAGAACTCCTTATCAACAAGAACGAGTTTCTAGGCATTCTCTTTCTGAGATCCCATGAAATCGTCGCCATGAACCCTTAAGGCGGTCTCCATCCATAAGAGATATGCACGCTGAGCAAATAGCTCTTAGGGATGAGTTGGAGCAACGACATGTGGAGATAGGAAAAAAGGTCTTAGACCCATAAGATAAAAAGAAACAATGAAGTGAATGAACTACGTGAAAAATTTAGTCGCTAGCAAGATCAAGTTGAAGCACTAAGTAGAGGGCAACTTGGCAGAACACACTCCGAAAGTTCTCCAATTGGTCACAATTTTCAAGACATTGATGCAAGCGTTGACCTAGAGGTGGAACAAAGAGTACAAGAACAACTTAGAGCCGCAACAACAAAATGGATGGTTCTCCCAATCAAGAAATCAAAAGAATTGATCATCTATGAAGTAGGCCCGCCCCTTTCATCCAGGTGATAGTGGAGGAACCCTAACCCAAAGGGTTTAAGATGCCAAATATCGATAAATATGATGGCACGAGAGATCTGACTAAGCATATCCTCAATTTTGATGCAGTTATGTTTCTCTATGGCACTTTAGGCATAATCAAGTGCAAGGCTTTCCCTCAAACATTAAGAGTGCTAGCTCAGAATTGGTATCGCCAATTACCCGCAACAACAATCAGTTCATTTAGACAATTGAGTGAACAATTTGTCAACCAGCTCATAGGAAACAAAACTCATGCTAAGAGTTCAGCGTCACTGATGGCTGTAAGAGAAAAGAATGGCGAGTCTCTAAAAGACTATATAACTCATTTCAAAAATGAAACATTGAAAGTCTCAAACTTTGACCAATCAGTAGCAGTGGTTGGCCTCATTAATGGGACGACCAATGAACACCTCAAGGTTTCCTTAGCAAAGAACCCACCTAAAACTATGGTGGAGTTGCACGAAAAGGCTAGAAAATATATGGTGGTTAAGGAGGTCATTCAGCCTGAATGGGAAGGCAAATGATGAGGTGCCTGGAAAGACAAGAAGAAGGAGCAAGTCTAAAATGGCCAAGCATAACTCTACTTCAGTGCCAAAAACTAGAAATTCATATAGATTTCATCAATATATTCCACTTAGCTTCTTGAGAGGAAGAATATTGCTTGAAATTCAATCTGAACAATATGTTCGATGGCCAAAATCAATATTCCCTAATGCCCCAGAAATGGACAAAATGTTATATTATCATTTTCACAAAAATCAAAGGCTACGACACTGAGGATTGCAAGCAACTAAAAGAGGAAATTGAGTTCCTAGTTTGAAAAGGAAGACTGGAGAGATTCATTAAGCATGGAGTCAACAGGTGTGGCAAAGACTCAAAACTAGTATGTTGAGAAGAAAGATTAGAAAAAGGGAACCGAAAAAGATGGAGAAGATAAATGGAAGAGTCATCAACGTCATATTCAGAGGACCAGGACTTGGAGGCAATAATTATTCATTTAGGAAAACATAAGCAAGAGAATCTCTAACGGTTGAAATTCCACCTGAAAAGATGCGTCTTGATTTAGAAATTACTTTCACCTATGCAGATATAGAAGGAGTGAAGTTTCCACATGATGATCCGATAATTGTTGAATTAAGGTCGGAAATTTCATGGTGTGGAGAGCTAGAATCGACAATGGATCTTCCGTGGATGTGTTGTACTACGAAGCCTTGAATGGAATATGCTATAAAGATAATCAATTAACTCCTTGTATGACTCCGTTATACGAATTCAATGGAGCAGAAGCAAAGGTAGAAAGGTCAATTATGTTGTTGATAACCCTTGGAGGGACGCCATATCAAGTCAGACATATGATAAACTTCATGGTAATGAAAGTTCTTTATGCTTATAACATCATCCTCAATAGGAAATGCCTAAATATCTTCAAAGCCATTCCCTCGACATACCACCTTCAATTGAAGTTCTCTACACCTAATGATGCAGAGTAAGAGGTGATCAAAATATGGAAAGAACTTGTTATTTCATGGCCACTAAATCAAACAAAGTTGGTGAGCAAGTCTTACTATGGATTCGTTGGACATAAATGACAACAAATTATGGCTGTAGCTAGTAGAAGACCTGATCCCAGTCATGTTAGATCCACCAAATAATGAAACGGTTACCTTCGTAGGATCTAGTCTCGACAAAGGCATATATGAAACTCTTGCTCAGGTTTTGAAAGAAAACTAAGACATCTTTGCGTGGACTCCATAGGACATGCCGAGGATATATCCGGATGTCATTAACACTACTTGAATGCAGACCCAAGAAAGAAACCAATAAAGCAAATAAAATAGATATTTCGCCCATGAAAAATAAAGAGCTATTGATGAGTAAGTAGACAAATGGTTGAAAGCACAAGTGATTGAAAAAATCAAATACCTAGAGTGGATCTCGAATCCAGTAATGGTTCAAAAATCAAACGACAAATGGAGGATGTGCATTTATTTTACGGACTTGAATGATGCATGTCCAAAGGACTACTTCCCTTTGCCATGTATTGATATTTTGAATGACGCTACAACAGGCCATAAGTTGATAACATTTAAGGATGGTTTTAGCGGATATAATCAAATTCATATGGAGGAGACATATATGCCATAAGTTGCATTCATCACTGAGCATGGACTCTATTGTTATCGAATGATGCCTTCGATTGAAAAACGCAGGAGCGACATATCAAAGATTGGTAAATTTCATTTTCAAACCTTTGATAGGCACTATTATGGAGGGATTCCAAGATTTCGTGAATAGTAACACTGTTCACTAAAGCCAATGGAAGGCTAACACTATTCACTAAAGCCAATGAGGGCATTAATAGAATTTATGAATAGTAACACTATTCACTAAATCCAATAGAGGGATTCCATGATTTCATGAATAGTAATACTATTCACTCAAGCCATAGTAATACTATTCACTCAAGCCCATGGAGGACTAACACTATTCACTAAAGCCAATAAGGCCATTTATTAAATTTATGAATAGTAAGACTCTTCACTAAAGCCAATGGAGGGATTCCATAATTTCTTACTAGTAACACTAGTCACTAAAGCCAATGGAGGACAAACACTATTGATTAAAGCCAATGAGGCTATTTATTGAATTTATTTATAGTAATACTTCTCACTGAAGCTAATTTAGGGATTTCATGATTTCATGAATAGTAACACTATTCACTAAAGCCAATGGAGGGCTAATATTATTCACTAAAGCAATGTGGCCATTCATTGAATTTATGAATAGTAACACTACTCTCTAAACATAAATAGGGCAAGTAGGCAATTCATGGATGACGGCCTTATGTACACCTATGTAAATTTCGTCTTTTTTATAGGAGTGGGGGGCATATGGTGTATGCATATGATAATCCTATCTCAAAATTTGCACGAGCATCTTGAGGAGACTTTAAGATAGGCCCAAATCTGTGATATACATGAATTAGTTGAAATCTGACCAAAAAACAAAATTTAGGATTTGCCAAATCTGATTAAATAAGGAAGTCGGATTTGGCAAATCCTTATTCCGAACCAACAGGTAAAACCCTAAGGCTATAAATACATAAAGAGATCAAAAGAATAGGTAGGCTTTCTATTCTAACCCTAACTCCTTTCTCATTAGCCCTTATTTAACTTAAGTATCAGAGTGTTCTCCTTGAAACCTCCACTCTGGGTTTATTTTGCAGTGTGCATTCTAAGGAGGTCACCGGCGCTTGCCTCATGACTCGCGCGACCCACTGCTCAAAGACGTGGTGCGGTAGTTGACGCATTAAATTACAACATCTATAGTTAAGCAAAGTTGTTCCCCTTTGACTAAGCATTCAAAGTCCACCGATTTGTGCTTATTTGGATCTAAAATGAGAAATTTATGACCAAATTACATAAACTAATCCCTAATACAACATGCAAAAATATAGTTTTGGTCTTACAACTTCAAAAATTCATATCTTTATGATTTCAAAACCAAATTAAGAACTTTAATATAACTAGAATATCATCTTGAAATGAGGAGTTCAAATATATAAACCAATTGCAAAATCTTAATCATGTAGTATCTGAATTTGACAAAAAACCAGAATGGGGTTAAAGTAAATAGGGAGATACGTATCTAGTTTGATGAACACCTAGTTTAACTTGATCTCTCTTTACCAAGCCCACTTTGATTGCTAGTCTTCTTCTTCCTCCAACCCTTCTTGTTCTCTCCAAGATGTTTCCTTCTCAATTAAGCAAATGAAATGAAGTTGACTTGGTTGTATGAGTTGATTACTAGCTTTATATAGTAAGTGGATGTGGTCGATTAATAACCATTAATTTCATTGTAAACAGGTGTCACGAGGCTCCTCTAGTGATACACCTATAAACACATGTCTCACTAACTCATGCTTATGACACCAATATGTAACTCCATTGATGTTGAGATGAGTCAATATGTGTGTCGATGAAAATCAAGTAGCTATTGTTTTAACTTACTAACTTTGCTTCATTAAGTGTATAATAAACCATAGCATTGTATAAATCACTATAAAAGCTATATATAATCATATTCCAACTTACCATATCACTCTCTACCTCAATCCTACGTCGACACTCAAGTTGAGGCGCATTCCCTCACACGTATCGACACTCGTACATAAGTAGAAATCACTTAGTAGTCTACACATATACAATACACTAGGCATACACCACAATAAATATAAAATATTCCTCGGCCATCACGCATCTATTATGAAACATATCTCATTACGGGTCTTACATCACCGGTCATTTGATCGTAATTAAGGAGTTAAACTAAAACTAAAAACTTAAGTCGTGAACACTCTTCCTAACTAATGGAAATTTCTTCCTCAAAATTAAACTTGAGCTAAAGTTATATCTAACTCGAAAAGGTACAGAAACATATCTCGCCTATAGTTTTCCTATTCCCAAGTGAGTTCCGAGTCTCCATGGAACTACGACTTGACTTATACCTTCGGGGTAGACTTGTGTCTCAACTATTATATCCTCCGATCTAGGATCTGTACAGGCTACTCCTTCTAAGGTATGTGCTCACTCAGATTAATCTAACTCAACTCAATTGTCTGTCTCTCGCATGCCTTTGAATTGGCTAGTCGAAGCTTGGATATATGAAACACTGGACGAATACCTTACATCTGTGGAGGTAAATCTAGCTCATAAGCAACCTTGTCAACCCATCATTTGATCTTATAAGGCTCGATGAATCTCGGTGCTAACTTGCTTCTTAGACCAAATATGTGAAAACCATTACAAAGAGAAACCTTTAAGTACACCCAAGTTCCCTCGTCATACTTTAGATCACTGCGATATGTGTCTGCATACTTCTTTTGCCTCTCATGGGCTCTTTTAAGCCTCTAACTAATCTTTCGTACCTTCCTGGTGTGATCAACAACAATTCCAGGCCCTATAAGTTCTCAATCCTCTGGCTCAGACCAACAAGATGGTGAGCGACACGGTCTTGTTGGACTAAGTGGTTAGTCATTCACATTCCGACCGAGATTTTGATGGAAACAAACAAGGTGAAAATGTACTAATCAAGTATTTCAGTTTGTGTTTAAGGATGCAATACAACACATCAGGGGTATTCAAGAAATATGGAAAGATTGTTGGAATAAGTGATGCAATACAACACTTCAAGAGTATTCAAGAAATACAAGTTCAAGCCTTGGCATAAATGAAGAAATGAAGAAGAAAAGTTCAAACCGCAAATTTGTAATATCAATGTAAGGTATACAAATTCTTTCACGCAAGCCAAATGCATTAGTTCATGCATACATCAAGTTTCTAAAACCGTTTTTCAAAGCTATAAGTTTACTCCAAGTTTCAAAATGGAATTTAAACACATAACTAGGTCTATGAGTTTAAACAATGTGAAAACTTTGTGTGAATGGTCATCTACATATTAGAAGATCATTATAAATGTTTTTGAAAAAGGAAAACTCGTTTTTGAAATGTATTTAAAAAGAAAAAGCGAAAATTTGCAGAAAAGCCCCTAATAAGTTGTGAAACTTTGAATTTCCGTTTTCGGGTTTATAAAATTATCCAGGACCACCCAAGTAAGCTTAATGAATCATAATAAACATGTATAACATGTTATATAAGGGTTGGTTAGGTCCCTGGGACAAGTTTAAGAGTTGCTAACACAAAGGGACAAAATGAAAAATTCGAGGTCCCCTGCAGTTAGCTAGCGCGCTAATCTTGTCATTAGCGCGCTAAAGAGTGTTAGCGCGCTAAGCCACAATATTAGCGCGCTAATTGCACTCGCTGCAATTTTTGACTTTTGGAAATCAAGCTTTGAATTTGAATTTTTGATTTCCTGGATTCCTAGAACGGCCATAAACGGCTATATTGGAATTCCTACCACTATAAAACCACCTCAAACTTGGTTTTAAACAAGAAGAGCAAACACACTCAAAATCAATAGATCTACAAGGTAGAAATCAGATTTTTGTGAAGAAACAAGAGAGATCTTAGTTCTTTGTTCTTTAGTTCACATATCCAAAGACATATGAGGCTTTCAAAAGGAGTTCAAGAATCACTCCAGAGCTGATCTCTTTGTCATTCTTCTTGGTTGTAAGAAATTTCTAAATCTACAATCTTACTTGTGCTTAATCTACATATTTTGAGTATTTGATTGGAAAATCATTGTTGTGTGTGTTTGAACATATTCTCTCGAGTTTTTGTACTTAAAATTTATATTATCAAACTCGAGATTGATTAGAACAAAAGTGTTGCACTTAAACTTGATTCTTGTTAAACTTTTGTTCTTAGCCTTGAAATCGGTTTTCATACAAATGTATTAAGTTTTTGAAACGATTTCAGATTTGGAATTTGCAACAATATCTTCTCGAGTTTTTGCACTTAAATTCATATTATCAAACTCGAGATTCATTTGAACAAAAGTATTGCACTTAAACTTGATCCTTACTAAACTTTTGTTCTTAGACTCGAAATCGGTTTCACACAAATATATTAAGTTTTTGAAACGATTTCAGATTTGGAATTTGCAACAACATCAGTAACATATTTGCATATTCCATTTATACTCACACTTGCATGCATAAGAGTTAGGCTCTAGGTGGCTTGCTTGTGTTTGAATTTGATACCACTTTTGTTGTAAAGTGTATCTTTGTATTTCCAGCAAAATTGTTGTATTTGAATCATTGTAAGACTTAGTGGAATCTAAGTCGAAAGGGAAAATCCTAGTTGCGGCTAGGTGGGTAAAATCCTAGTTAAGGCTAGGTGGGAAAAATCCTAGTTGCGGCTAGGTGAGAAAAATCCTAGTTGAGGCTAGGTGGGGAAAATCCTAGTTGCGGCTAGGTGGGAAAAATCCTAGTTGAGGCTAGGTGGGAAAAATCCTAGTTGAGGCTAGGTGGGGAAAATCCTAGTTGCGGCTAGGTGGGAAAAATCCTAGTTGAGGCTAGGTGGGAAAAATCCTAGTTGCGGCTAGGTGGGAAAATCCTAGGTGATGCTTAGGTTGTAACACTTATTGGTAATATAAGTGGGGTTGAAATCCTAACCGAGGAGGTTAGGTAGTGGATGTAGATCGTTGGATCGAACCACTATAAATCGCGTGTCATTTTATATTTCCTGCATTTCTTTTACTTGCATCGCTTATATATATATATACATCATAATTGTAAATTGCGCATAAAATTTCAAAAAGGGCAATAACTACTCGGTAACCCAATTCACCCCCCCTCTTGGGTGACCTTCAATTGGTATCAGGGCGGGTTATTGCTCAAAGTATTACTAACGTATCTTTGAGTGCTTTTGTGCAAGGATGCAAACTTTAGATCTGCTCGCCTTCGGGAAGGCACCACTTCAGTAGGCCTCCATATTTTGATGGAACCAATTATGCTCATTGGAAAGTAAGAATGAAATTTTACATTCGAGCACAAAATAGATTTTTATGGGACGCAATTGAAAATGGCTACACTCCACCGGATAAGCCATTGAAAGAGTATACCACAGAGGAGATAAAGCTTGAGCTTTCTAATGATCAAGCTATGAATCACTTATTCTGTGCACTAAGTGAAAACGAATTTAACAGAGTAAGTGCCTGTCAAACAGCAAAGGAAGTATGGGAGAAGCTTGGAGTACATTATGAAGGCACCATGCAAGTAAAGAAGACAAAGTTGAGAATTCTTGAGGAACATTATGAAACTTTCCGAGTTGGGGCTGATGAAGACATAGCCACCGCCATTACTAGATTCACAAAGCTATTAAATGAGATCAAGAATCTAGGCAAGAATTATGATCAAGAAACTTCAGTATATAAATTCCTTAGAGGCTTGCCTAAGGAATGGGATGCCAAGAAATACGCTATCCAATCAGCTCAAAATCTTGGAGATTATACATTCGATGCATTTTGCGGAGAGTTAACAGTTCATGAATTTGAACTAAAAGACCGAGCAAGATTGGAAGCATTAAATGGAGGTGCTAAAAGTTCAAGAAAAGATATCGCCTTGAAGGCAAATAGCTCCTCTAGTGCATCGGTTGAAGTCATCGAAAATGAAGAATCATGTGATGAAAATGATCTTGAGAAGGAAGTAGCTATGCTCTCAAGAAAGCTTAACAAAGCCGTGTACAAGCGAGACAAATATAAGAAGAAGCTTCGAAGTGGAAGCAAGGGAGGAAATTCAAACGAAACCATATGCTACGGTTGCGGCAAACCGGGTCACATCAAGGCGGATTGCAAATCTAAAAGGGTGTTTGACAAGAAGAAAGGAAAGAAAAGTCTCAAAGCAACTTGGGATGATTCATCTTCATCATCAAGTTCAGAATCCGAATCGAAAGTGAAAAGGCAATACTTTGTCTCATGGCACAAGGCGAGGTAAATTCTAACTCTTTTAATTATGATAATATTGATGATTTGAATGATGTTCCAAATCTTGATGAGCTTAGGAAAGAGTTGAAAAAGGAGGTCAAAAATACTAAACAACTCAAAAAGAGTTTGACCATTGCTATTAGTGAAATAGAGTCACAAAATGAGATCATTAATGATCTCCAAAATGACTTAAATGAAGTCATAGAGGAAAGAGATGCATTAGTCAAGGAAGTAGAGGACTTGACTAGCACAAAGGCATAAATTTACAAATGGTAAAGAAATGTTCGATATGATGTTGGGAGCACAACGACGTGCACTCAACAAAAGAGGCTTAGGTTACGGAGCAAACTTGTTAAGCTACAAGAAATTGTTAAATGATGATCGTAGATGCTCTAAATGTAACAAGACTCACATGGTCGGGAAATGTTTATTACAAAAGACCAAAAGGGTAGACTAGCATGGGTAGTTAAAAATGATTACTACACTAACATTTACGGACCCAAAGGTGTTTGGGTACCAAAATCTAGTGTGTTTCCCATTGTGTAGGATGCGAGGAAAAGCACCCCATGGTATTTGGATAGTGGGTGCTCAAGACACATGACTTTGGAGATGCGCATCAATTTATTGAACTAAAGCAAGATGATGGTGGAAAGGTTACATTTGGAGACAACAACAAAGGAAAAGTAATTGGTCTCGAAGGCTTTCGGTAACAAATCACTTTCTATTTCTAATGTTTATCTTGTTGATGGATTGAAACATAATTTGCTTAGTATTAGTCAATTGTGTGACAAAGGATTTCATGTTATATTTGAATCATCGAAATGCATTGTTAGGAATGAGAAGCATGAAACCCTATTTATTGCATATAGAGATAAAAATGTTTATGCCATTAACTTTGATGAGATGAATATGCAAAATGTTTCATGTTTGAGTGCACAAAGTGAATGTGATGCATGGTTGTGGCACCGTAGATTAGGACATTCTAGCATGGAGAACTTGTCAAAATTGACTAAGCATGATCTAGTTAAGGGTCTACCCAAATGCACGTTTAAGAAAGACAAGGAGTGTGAACCTTGTATTCTCGGTAAACAAGTGAAATCGTCATTTAAGACGAAAGTAACAAATGATGTAACTCGAGCCTTAGAACTTATCCATATGGATTTGTTCGGACCCACCCAAACACAAAGTCTAGGAGGTAAATCATATTGCTTTGTCATTGTTGATGATTTTACTAGATATACATGGGTGTACTTTCTCTCTCATAAGCATGAAGTGTTTGATGTGTTCGTAAAATTTTGTGCTTTAGTTGAGAATGAAAAGGGATACAAAATCACCATCATTAGAAGTGATAGAGGTGGTGAGTTTGTAAATAGAAACTTGGAGGATTTTTGTGCTAAACAAGGTTATACACACCAATTATCTTCTCCTAGAACACCCCAACAAAATGGAGTTGTTGAAAGAAAAAATAGGACACTCCAAGAGATGTGTAGGACTATGCTAAATGAGTACAACATAGCTAAGTATTTTTGGGCCGAAGCCATTAACACGGCATGCTATGTTATAAATAGAGTAAATGTCTGAAAGCAAGTGAAAAAGACTCCTTATGAACTATGGAAAGGCCGAAAGCCCAACATAAGTTATTTTAAGGTGTTCAGTTGTACTTGCTATGTTTTAAATGATAAGGATCAATTAGACAAATTTGATCCAAAGTCAAAGGTATGTACTTTCCTTGGCTACTCTATGCACAAAGAAAGCATATAGGGTGTTTAATAGATCAACCAAAACCATAGAAGAGTCTATCCATGTGAAATTTGATGAAGCGGATCCCAAAGTTAAGATAATGCAAAACTTGGAAGAATTGAAGATCAATGATGAAGATGATGGCACCTTAGGACAAACTTCAAATAGTCAAGAAGTTGGGGCATGTAAAGAAGTCGTCACAAGTGCGCCTAATAATTCAAGACTTCTAATTGGCCATCCATCCCAACAAATAATAGGTGATCTGAACAAAGGAGTAATCACTAGGTCCACATTACATCGAGATGAAGGACATATAGCCTTTGTATCACAAACCGAGCCCACTAAGATAGATGATGCCTTAGGAGATGAATTTTGGGTAATGGCTATGCAAGAGGAGCTAAGCCATTTTGTTAGGAACAAGGTATGGACATTAGTACCTAGACCCAAGGATCACACAATCATAGGCACCAAATGGGTTTTTAGAAACAAAAAGAATGAAAAAGGTGAAATTGTAAGAAACAAGGCTAGGTTGGTTGCACAAGGCTACAATCAAGAAGAAGGAATTGATTATGAGGAAGCCTTTGCACCCGTAGCAAGACTAGAAGCAATTTGAATGTTACTTGCATATGCTTGCTACAATGGGTTTCTACTATATCAAATGGATGTTAAAAGCGCATTCTTAAATGGCTTCATTAATGAAGAGGTATATGTAGAACAACCACCGGGTTTTGAAGATCATGAACATCCAGGTCATGTATATCATCTTCAAAAAGCCTTGTATGGACTAAGACAAGCTCCTAGAGCTTGGTATGACAGACTTAGTGCATTTCTACTTGAAAAAGGATTCAAGAAAGGAACGCTAGATCCTACTTTGTTCATTTTGATCAAAAAACATGATATGTTACTTGTTCAAATTTATGTTGATGATATCATTTTTGGGTCATCCAACACAAGTCTATGTAATGAATTCTCATTATTAATGACAAATGAATTTGAAATGAGTATGATGGGAGAACTAACATACTTTCTAGGCTTGCAAATAAAGCAATCCAAACATGGCATTTTTATAAATCAAGCAAAGTATGTGAGAGACATGTTAAAGAAATTCAAGTTCGAAAATTTGAAAGCATGTGACACTCCTAGTAGTCCCACTATCAAAATGGATAAAGATCAACTAGGAAAACCCATAGATCCTAAACTTTATCGTGGAATGATAGGTATCCTCCTATACTTGACCGCTAGTAGACCTGACATTATGTTCAGTGTGTGCTTATGTGCTAGATTTCAATCCGATCCCAAGGAGTCCCACTTAAAATGTGTAAAGCGTATATTTCGATATCTAAGTGGAACACAAGATTTAGGATTGTGGTTCAACAAAACTAAGAGTTTCGAACTTCGCAGTTTTGTTGACTCTGATTATGCGGGAAGTCTAGTCGATAGGAAAAGTACTTCCGGATTTTGTCATTTGCTAGGAAATTCTCTTATCTCATGGTTCAGCAAAAAGCAAAATTCCGTCGCTTTATCTACGGTAGAAGCCAAATATGTGGCTGCCGGGAGTTGTTGTGCCCAAGTTCTATACATGAAACAACAACTTGAGGATTATCAAATCCCAGTTGGATGTGCTGAAATTTATTGTGATAACACAAGTGCGATAAATATATCGAAAAATCCGGTGTTACACTCAAGAACGAAACATATTGAGATTAGGCACCATTTTCTTCGAGATCACGTCCAAAAGGGCGATGTTAAACTCATCCATGTGCCCACAGAGGATCAATTGGCCGATATATTCACTAAGCCTTTGCCTAGAGAACAATTTTCTAAAATTCGGCGTGAGTTAGGCATGTTTCGAGAATCGGACCTTCTACATATGTTTTAGCTATTCTAGACCTTTTTATATGATGTTAGTGAAGTGTCCATAAAGTTTGAGAAGAATCGGAGCTATATTGCAAAAATCCAAAAATCTTTGTAACAATAATTCCAGAGAGGAATTAGCGCGCTAACTCTGAAAATTAGCACGCTAATGATGTACTGACCAAACTTTTTGTCAAACTCATGTTTAAGCCACAACTATGTTCTCATTGCTTTATGCTATCTATATCATGATTTTTTGCATATCTCTGAGTTTTCTTTATGGCTATTTCTTGCTTCACTATGTTTTATAGTCTATGCATGTGTATCGCTTCCGTATGTTGTTTATTGATATGCATAAAGTGAGGGGGAGAATTTTATTGATATGCATAAAGTGAGGGGGAGAAAAATTGTGGATGCTTGATCCCGCTTTTTGATAATATCAAAAGGGGGAGAAAAATGTGGTGTTGAACTTGAAAGGTTTGGTTGTTGGTTTTGAACTTGCATATTTGAAGCTAAATGTTGTTAAACTTGAAAAGATTGATGTGTTGAATGTGATATACATTTAGATTGTGTCTTTACACCTTTAAAGTTCACATTGTTTGTTATCATCAAAAAGGGGGAGATTGTTGGACTAAGTGGTTAGTCATTCACATTCCGACCGAGATTTTGATGGAAACAAACAAGGTGAAAATGTACTAATCAAGTATTTCAGTTTGTGTTTAAGGATGCAATACAACACATCAGGGGTATTCAAGAAATATGGAAAGATTGTTGGAATAAGTGATGCAATACAACACTTCAAGAGTATTCAAGAAATACAAGTTCAAGCCTTGGCATAAATGAAGAAATGAAGAAGAAAAGTTCAAACCGCAAATTTGTAATATCAATGTAAGGTATACAAATTCTTTCACGCAAGCCAAATGCATTAGTTCATGCATACATCAAGTTTCTAAAACCGTTTTTCAAAGCTATAAGTTTACTCCAAGTTTCAAAATGGAATTTAAACACATAACTAGGTCTATGAGTTTAAACAATGTGAAAACTTTGTGTGAATGGTCATCTACATATTAGAAGATCATTATAAATGTTTTTGAAAAAGGAAAACTCGTTTTTGAAATGTATTTAAAAAGAAAACTGAAAATTTGCAGAAAAGCCCCTAATAAGTTGTGAAACTTTGAATTTCCGTTTTCGGGTTTATAAAATTATCCGGACCACCCAAGTAAGCTTAATGAATCATAATAAACATGTATAACATGTTATATAAGGGTTGGTTAGGTCCCGGACAAGTTTAAGAGTTGCTAACACAAAGGGACAAAATGAAAAATTCTGAGGTCCCTGCAGTTAGCGCGCTAATACTGTCATTAGCGCGCTAAGAGCTGTGTTAGCGCGCTAAGCCACAGTATTAGCGCGCTAATTGCACTCGCTCGCAATTTTTGACTTTTGGAAATCAAGCTTTGAATTTGAATTTTTGATTTCCTGGATTCCTAGAACGGCCATAAACGGCTATATTGGAATTCCTACCACTATAAAACCACCTCAAACTTGGTTTTAAACAAGAAGAGCAAACACACTCAAAATCAATAGATCTACAAGGTAGAAATCGAGATAGTTGTGAAGAAACAAGAGAGATCTTAGTTGTCTTTGTTCTTTAGTTCACATATCCAACACATTTGAGGCTTTCAAAAGGAGTTCAAGAATCACTCAGAGTGATCTCTTCTGTCATTCTTCAGGTTGTAAGAAATTTCTAAATCTACAATCTTACTTGTGCTTAATCTACATATTTTGAGTATTTGATTGGAAAATCATTGTTGTGTGTGTTTGAACATATTCTCGAGTTTTTGTACTTAAAATTTATATTATCAAACTCGAGATTGATTAGAACAAAAGTGTTGCACTTAAACTTGATTCTTGTTAAACTTTTGTTCTTAGCCTTGAAATCGGTTTTCATACAAATGTATTAAGTTTTTGAAACGATTTCAGATTTGGAATTTGCAACAATATCTTCTCGAGTTTTTGCACTTAAATTCATATTATCAAACTCGAGATTCATTTGAACAAAAGTATTGCACTTAAACTTGATCCTTACTAAACTTTTGTTCTTAGACTCGAAATCGGTTTCACACAAATATATTAAGTTTTTGAAACGATTTCAGATTTGGAATTTGCAACAACATCGTAACATATTTGCATATTCCATTTATACTCACACTTGCATGCATAAGAGTTAGGCTCTAGGTGGCTTGCTTGTGTTTGAATTTGATACCACTTTTGTTGTAAAGTGTATCTTTGTATTTCCAGCAAAATTGTTGTATTTGAATCATTGTAAGACTTAGTGGAATCTAAGTCGAAAGGAAAATCCTAGTTGCGGCTAGGTGGGTAAAATCCTAGTTGAGGCTAGGTGGGAAAAATCCTAGTTGCGGCTAGGTGAGAAAAATCCTAGTTGAGGCTAGGTGGGGAAAATCCTAGTTGCGGCTAGGTGGGAAAAATCCTAGTTGAGGCTAGGTGGGAAAAATCCTAGTTGAGGCTAGGTGGGGAAAATCCTAGTTGCGGCTAGGTGGGAAAAATCCTAGTTGAGGCTAGGTGGGAAAAATCCTAGTTGCGGCTAGGTGGGAAAATCCTAGGTGATGCCTAGGTTGTAACACTTATTGGTAATATAAGTGGGGTTGAAATCCTAACCGAGGAGGTTAGGTAGTGGATGTAGATCGTTGGATCGAACCACTATAAATCGCGTGTCATTTTATATTTCCTGCATTTCTTTTACTTGCATCGCTTATATATATATATACATCATAATTGTGAATTGTGCATAAAATTTCAAAAAGGGCAATAACTACTCGGTAACCCAATTCACCCCCCCTCTTGGGTGACCTTCAGGTCTGCCATATAAAGCCTCCAATTGTGCCATCTCAATGCTAGTTGAATAACTATTGTTGTGTGTAAACTCACACAATGGTCAGTACTCCTCCCATGATCCGCCAAACTCAAGTACACAAGCCCCGAGCATATCCTCGAGAGTTTGAATCAACTTTTCAGTCTGCCATCAGTGTGAAGGTGGAAAGCTGTGCTAAATTGTAGGCGCGTAACATACCGCTCCTACATACTCTACCATATCCCGGATGTATAAATAACATCTTGTTTGATGGTATAGTCAATGGTACCCCATGCAGCCTAATAATCTCTCTCTCGAACAATACACAAAACTGGTCAAATGTGTAAAGAGCTACAACTGGTATGAAATGAACAAATTTCATCAATCTGTACATAATCACCCTGATGGAATGGTCTCGACGGATAGTCCTCGGCAATCCTCTAACAAAATCCATAGCTATGTCTTCCCACTTCCATCGTGGAATGGGAAGCGGCTGTAAGAATCCTTCAGGTCTACAATGCTCTGCATTTATCTATTTGCAAATCCTACAGTTCCTGATAAAATCTCATATGTCCGTTTTCATTCCAGGCCACTAAAAATATCTCTTCACGTCATGGTACATTTTGGTCCTACCTAGATAAATAGTGAACTGGTAATGATGTGAATGCTGAAGAATCCCGTCTCTCTGCATTGGCATTGGCGATATCAATAATTTGCCTCTAAATCTCAAATAATTATCTGTCATTTTTGTCCAGTCAGTACACTCAGTACTTTGGGCTAACTCACAGAATATATGGTATAAGATGTTGGCTCTTTGTCCCTCTAATACTCTCTAAGTAGACACTATATGAACCCTGAAATGTGCACTAATCATCACCCAAATATTGGTAGGAATATCTGACTGCATCATCATTGCCGCTGCCTTGAGTAATCCATACTTATGTATCATATGGCATCTAAAAAGTTTGGCATCTCCGACCGACATCCTACTCAGTGCACCAACAACTGCATTAAGTTTTCCTGGATGATATTCGAGGGAAAAATCATACACCTTCAAAAATTCCAACCCCCAGTGTTGTCTCATATTAAGCTCTTTCTGTGAAGAGATATTTCATACTCTTATGATCAGTATAGAGTGTGAACCTTTCTTCATACATATGATGTCTCCATATCTTTAAAGAAAACATTTCTGCCGCCAACTCTAAGTCATGAGGGGGATAGTTTTTCTAACATATCTTCAGTTTTCTAGATGCATAAGCTATGGTGCCTCCATCCAGCATCAACATACAACTTAAGCATTTTTATATACAGAGAATCATATTCTAACCTTTGGCAATATCAACACTAGTGCGGTAGTCAAAAATCTATTTAGCTGAGCAAATTCCTCCTCATATTCCTCAAACCAATCAAACTGACGTCCTTATGCGTCATCTAGTCATCGATATAACAATCTTCAAGAGATCCTTCACAAATCTGCAGTAATATCTTGCTGACCCAAGAAAACTCATGATCCCTGTAACTGATGTCAATGCAGCAAATCCATAACAACCTGAATCTTAACTAGATAGACTACAATGCCTACTGCTCCAACAACATGTCTAAAATACTTGACATCTAATAGCTAAAATTCACACTTACTAAAGTTGACATAGAGTCAATGCTCCCTCAAGGTCTACAACGTCTCTTTAAGGTGTTGCTCATGATCTTCTCGATTCTTTGAATATATTAATATATCATCGATGAAAATTATCATGAAACGGTCAAGAAATGGCCTCATCACTCCATTCATCAAATGCGTAAACATGATTGGTGCATTAGTCAAACCAAGTGGCATAACTGTAAATTGATAGTGTCCATATCTCATACAGAATGCAGTATTGGACCTATCCTTATCCCTAATCCTAAGCTGATGATACCTTGATTGCAGGTCTATCTTGGAAAAATTATGTGCTCCCTCAATTGATCAAATATGTTGATAGACCTAACGCAAATGGTGTTTAAACCCTATATCGACCAATTAATTGTTATGTTTACCTATTATACTTTGATCTATTCAAAGACTCAAGAAGAGCATTTGCACCACCTTAGACTTATATTGCATAATTTAAAGGATAATTGGCTGTATGACAAGTTTAGTAAGTCTAAGTTCTAGCCTTAAAAGGTCAAATTTTTCAAACTTTCTGCTTAATAGTGATGGTATATCTATTGTCCCAATGAAGGTGGAGGCAATCCAGGATTGTCCTACTCATACCATAGTTTTAGAGGTTCAAAGTTTTATTACGTTAGCAAGTTAATACTGAATATTCATTGATGGTTTCTCTCGTATTGCTATGCCAAAGACTCAGCTATCGTAGAACGATGTTGACTTTGTTTTGTCTGATAAGTGTAAGGCAACTTCAAAAGATTTGAAGAGTGGCTTGACTATGATGCATGTCCTTACATTACTTAAATCGGGGAAATACTTAATGATTTACTTTGATGCTTCTCATTCTGGCTTGGGCACCTGTGTGCTGAAGCAAGAAGGCATGGTTGAGCTTATGCTTCAAGGTAATTTAAGATTCATAAAGAAATTATCTAGTTCATGATCTTGAGCTAGTTGCAGTTGTGTGTTGCCTTGAAGATTAGGAGGCACTACTTGTGTGGTGATAAATTAACAATATTTTTGGATCATAAGAGTTTGAAATACTTTTTTTACTCAGAGTGAGTTGAATATGAGGCAACATAGACTGCTTAAGTTCTCAAAGATTATGATTTCACTCTCTAGTATCACCTCGATAAAGCAAATGTGGTTAATGATGCCTTTAGTATGAGAAGAACATGCAGAGAGAATGTAGGTACTACCAGAGCCTATCAGTTTAGATTTCTTGAGGAAACATCGATAATGATGACTCATGAAAGTCTAGTCATCACATCATCAACTAAGAGGGCTAGTTCTAGAGCTACTAATGTATTCTTTTATGCTTAGATTCGAGCTAAACAAGAAATGATTCAGTGGGTGATTGATTGTCAGAAAGCTAATCAAGATTTTATAGCGCGTCAAGGGTTAGTAGGTAGTGTAGATCATCCTGATTGGTCAGTTTCTAATTATGCTACATTACGGTTCAAGGATAGATTATGGATTCCAGCTCAAGATCAGTTGATGCATGAATTGTTATGGAAATCTCAAAGACCTCTTTACTCTAGTCATCTAAGTAGCACTAAGATGTATCGCAATATGAGGTATATTCATTGGCGGACTAGGATGAAAATTGATATTGTTGAGTTCATAAAGAGATGTGAGATATATCAACAAGTTAAGGCTAAGCATAGAAAATCGGGAGGGTTATTACATTCACAATCATTCCTAAGTAGAAAAGGGAGCATATATCAATGGGTTTTATTTTTGATCTATCTCTGAGTCAGAGTAAGCACGATGTAGTATGGATTGTAGTTGATAGGTTGACGAGGACTACGCGTTTGTCACTAGTTTCCATGCGAGATCCTCTTGACCAATTATGTGAGGTGTATGTAGATAAGGTTTTGAGATTTCATGAAGCTCTAGTGTAGATTACTTCAGTTAGAGATTTGAGATTCAAGTCCAAATTATAGAGTGAATAGTAGAGACAGTTAGAAACTATTCTTAACCTCGGTAGGGCATACCATCCACAGACTGATGGGTAGACTGAGCGGTTTATTTTGGTGCTATAAGATATGCTTCGAACTTGCGTCTTATAGTTTGATGCAATCTAGGACAAATACATTCCTATATTTGAGTTCTTGTATAATAATAGCTATCAGGCTAGGAATGGATTGGCTCTTTTAGAACCTCTGTATGAACAGCCTTGTCGTTCATTATGAAATTGGAGAAGTTCATAAACTTGATATGGCAACTAATTAATTATTCTTTGATTTTATTAAGAGTTTTAGTATCCAAGGTGCGTCCCACACATTATGGAAAAGAAATAATAAGGTATATTTTATCTATGTGTGTTGTGTGCTTATGTATGTATTTTTTGGCATTTGTCCCGAAATTGGGGTGTGCTGAGGTGTATCCTCAGTTTGTCATATTTAGGGTTGCATGTATGTGCTTGAAGGGAATAAGCGAAAAAAAATGATTAGTACCACAAAAACTAATTAACCAAGTTTTAATCCCCATGAGAAGATTTTGCCTCAATTTGCGTATAAGTTGGGATTAGTGGTATTGCAAAATGAGAATGAAGTTAATGTAAGACCTTACCTCGTGCTTTATATCGGTTGGCGGTGGTCGAGGTTGAGATTGGTTCCAAATTGGTGTAAGTTTGGTTTAGTATAGTAAGAGAATTGGTCCATAAAGGTTCAATACGTCGTAGAAAAAGTTATATTTTTTAGGGTTTTGGTGGAAGCAAAACTAGTGTTAGGCCAATTTTATGAAGATGAAATGTTTTGCTGAGAGTTTGGTTCAATTTGGTGAAAATTCAGATCGAAAATGAGGGTCGGAAGCCAATATATATCAAAATAGAGATTTTGAGAATTAATAAATAAAAAGAAATTAAGCTTATGATAAGCAGCTGAAAGTTTTTATATAAATAAAAAATCAAATAACAATTAACTAACTTGAAAGTTTTGTTTCTAAGATAAACATTTTTGTTTCATTGAAACCAAACCATATTTATTCTGGTTTTCACTCTGCGATCTTTCGATCTTCAATTTTTGCCCTGTTTTTTTGTAAATCTATAGAGTACCGCAAAAATGCAGTTCAAGATAATTTTTCATAGTGGAAATGAGGTATTCAGCCCACAATTTTGTAAATACTCAATTCAAGGCATTTTCCTCAATTCAATTTTGAATTCTCGCAATTTTTCGATTTCTTTTGCGATGTATTGATAGAAATTGGTAAGAATTGTTAAGAAATGGTATATTGGATTGATTTGTGCCAATTCGGAATAAGTTCCATCGACTTAGGTTAGGGTTTTAATGAATTGAACTAATGTAATTCATTTAATAACTATTTTGGAGATATCTTTATAGTTAATATTTATATGCATAGGATTTTTAGATGAATTAAATATTTGTTTTAATCCAAATTGACTCCACCGACTGTGGAAATATTTCATGTTAGTATCGAGTGGTTTCGTGGTATTTGTTGTCAATTTTTGAGTATTTAACTGCAAAAAATATTAATTCAGAGAAGTTTTTCAGTTCAAAATAATTCAAGTTTGCCCAGATGATAGACCATATTGGAAAATTCATAACTTCTTCGTCGGTGATCCAATTTTAGTGTTCTTAGAGTCTACAAAGAGTAGGACAAGAGTACTACAAGTTCTTTTTAGGTCGTCATGACAAATATTGAGATTTTAAGTGTTAAAAGTTACCATAACTTAACTAGTTGAAAGCCAATTGAAACAGTTATATAAATTGATATTTTCGGAAACTATTCTTAAGCATTCTTTGGTAGCAATCTTCAATGGGTTTTGTGATTGGTTTCACTTAAAGCTTAACCCACAATATAGTTAGGTATGCTGCGAAGCTATTGGAACCATTCTAAAGGTGATCCAATGTCATGTGAACCCCAAAAATTAAGCACAAAGTTGGTTGGTTGTAAGTAAACCTATACTGGAATTAACTATTAATGGAATATATCTTTGTAACTTCATTTCTATTTCGTCTGCATTGCATTTCACATCATTCATGGTCATCAATTCATGTCATTCCAGACAATGGCTTGTTAGTGCTACGGCTAACGATTAGGACGCGAGGCTATGTTTCTTGACTAGATATACTCAAACGCGGAAGACCCAAGGCATGCAAGTTTTTAACCAAACTTGCATTAATTGAAAGGGATGTAGTTGGAGTGCGGTCGACTATTTCCCTAAGCTAGTAGTAGTTATAGTTAGCATCTATTTCCCTAAGTTTAGTAGTAGGTGCGGATGACTAAGTTGATGAGTCTAGCTCGGATATCCGCTCCGACACATTTCCTTTACATCTCATAAACTCCTAGTACCATTTATGTACTATATTTGGAAGTCGGCATCCGAATATACTTAAGAAACAAGAATAGAGGGATTCACATTGTTATTTATATCTCTTGATATTTGGAAATGCAATTTACGTGTCTCCATATATTAAGACTAACATTTGTAGAAGTACAGAGTATTGTATGAGCTTACTTACCTGACGTCTTTGAGTTGTTTTGGATGACACAGGGAAGAATGGACAAGACTTAATTACTTTGGTAATTGTTTCTCAATTTAAAAGGTTAATTTTTGTTGTATATTGTTATTATATATCACTTTGGTCTTCGGGAGTAAGTGTAAGGCGTGAAACAATCTTGAATAAGTATGAGAGCTTTGTAAAACAATTTTTATGAGGTTTCGGAAATGTTTTAAGGTTTCATTGGACATTAACTTGGTTCATGAGGTACTATTAGTTTAGTTTAAAGTAGTACAATTGTAAATAGGGATTTCACATTGGAAGTTTTTGTCAACGATTTAACTTTGATATATATATATATATATTATGAATTGTGGTAAGTTATGAGTCCTTCTAGGCGTCTCCCTAATTATGTTGTCTATTAGGTAATTTTTTCGGCATGCCATATTTAGGGGAGGTGCTGCTAAAATTCTTAGAAAAGACGAATAACAATTCATATAATTTTCTAATTTGCAGCAATTAAACAAATGATGAATTATGTCTCATTGAGGATATAAATCTAGTATCGGAGTGTTATTAAGGATTTAAAACTAAAAGTATTCTAGGTTAAAGTTAATTGAATAGATTGGCTGCTTAATTTAAGAAATTATGCAAATTATGGACTCACTGAGATGGGTCTTGAAATTACACATTCATCTTGGGCAGAGGTTAGAGACATAGTTTTGCTGGGGCTAGAGTTGATTCAAGACTACACAAATATAATTTAGTAAATTTACGAACATTTAACTATGGCACACCTTAGACAGAAAAGATACGCCGATAAACATTATAGGTTGTAGAGTTTTCAAAGGACGATTTTATTCTATTGAAAGTCTCATCTAAGAAAGGGCTATACATGTTTGGATTGAGAAGTAAGCTAGCTCCCATGTATATTGCATTGTTTAGAGTGCAAGAAGAAGTTGGTCCTATTGCTTACATGTTAATATTACCTCTTCAGCTATCTGGAGTTCATAATGTCTTCCACATGTTCATGCTTCGCAAAATGGAAGCTGAGTTTGATTGATTGTAATGAATTTGATCCTCAAGAAGACTTATCTTACAACAAGCGGCTGATTCAAATTCTCAATCATAAGATTCAAAGGCTTAAAATCAATAAAATTCCTTTAGTTAAGGTGAAATGGCAATTTCATCGAGGTAAGGAACTAACCTGGGAGCGGAAATCTTATATGAGGAAATTACGGGTAATTTTATGTTTACAGTAATTTTGAGAATGAATTTGCATTAACTTAAGGAGATTATAATGAAATGTTACCTTAAGCCAATGATTAGTGTTAAATCGAATTCTAATTAACCCGTGTTAGGCTTGCAGTTATGTTTAGTGTATCTCGATTATCTTGTGTGTAGGCTTGTATGATGATTTGCGTTCTATGGTATGTTTTGGTGAATTTATAGGTTGTGGGATTGACATGAAATTAATATAAGCTTATAATAAGAAAATAAAAAATTAAATAATTAATTGCCAGTACACTAAGTTTGACGAGGGGGTCGTGAAATGAATGTGCACACCTGAGAATACTTGTAGGCATGTCTAGTGAATTTATTGGCGAGAAAACACACAAATTATAAATATTCATATATAAGGTATATAAATATATATAATTAAAAATATAGGTTTGATTTGAAATGTATGGATAGTTGGATTGCCTCGATAAGACCGTAAGTGTTGATGGGGTTAAGATGTGTGTCACTTTAAGATGTCTCACATTAACATCCTTCATTTTATTATTCTCAAGATAACGCGATGCATATCTCAAGAAAAATCCACATATATAAATCAAAAGCTTCAAACTTATCTTCACTAATCAATTGGGAGAATGGGAGAGAAACCAAGTAATTGAGGGTTTGATCCTAAGGAATCAATCTAGGAGGGAATTCAGTGGATTTAAAGTGATCAAAACACCACCAATACAAAGATCATCATTGTGGTAAGTTGGGTTTTAAGTTTTTGAAGTTCAAGTCATAAGTAGATGATGATTTCTTTGTGAGTTGTTGTCGTTGATGATTGGAAAGTAGTTCATACATCACTCGAGGTTTTCCCACATGTTTTGGGGGAACATTTAATGTTGATTTTGTAATATGGTAATAGAATAGTGGTTATTGCTCTGTTCACTGTTGAGAGAGTTCTAGAGGGAGCACGCTCCCTTCATAAGAATGAAATTACACCTAAGATGGTGGTGAATTAGGTGTACCAATAGGTTATTGTCTTTTTAAAATCTTTCAATGATCAACAATGCTTAATGCACACATAATCAACAAGTATAGATGAAATGAAATAGTAATTGTGGTTGTAGAGATGGAAAAGTGACACAAGATTTATAATGGTTCTATCCAATCAATCTACATCCACTAACTAACTTCCCCAGTTAGGATTTTCAACTCCCTACTTATATTAACAATAAATGTTACAACCTAAAAGTACAAGCCTAAAATGCCTAATCACTAATTAGGAACTTCTACTTAACCTTTGCTAGGATGTATGTCTAGCTTCAACAAGGTCTTCCCTTAGCTTAGATTCTACTGAGTCTTACAATCAACCACTTACAAAGAAATATATGAATACAATAAAAACTAATTTTACAAAGTAAAACAACGATAAGATCAATTACTCACAAGCCTTTTAGAGCCTAACAACTCTAATGCATGAAAGTATGAATATAAGTTGAAATTAAATAGTCTTTTGATTTTGCATCTATCTTAATTATGAAATTGATCAAACCAATTTGATAAGAATTGAAATAGTTTCAAATCCAATAAATAGGTAGTTTTGGTGAAAATCAAGTTTAATACCTATTACTTGTTTAAATAATTTATTGGCTTTAGAAAAAAAACTTTAAGCATAAAATCAAAGACAAATGTGATCAAGAGCACAACAAATGATTCCAACACAAGAATCAGAATAAAAGATGTAATTTAAGAACAATTGAACTAGGAAATCTAGCTTTCTCACAACCTTAAATGAAAGTAACTAAAATCGGTTCTGAAGAATTTTTTGAAAGCCTTAGAGCACCTCAGTGACATTAACATTGAGGATGATTCAGTAGCCTTAAATGATTATATGTGATCAAGCACGAAAAACCTGTCAAATCATTGTAGATACTCGAACAAAAGTTAGTCTTTGAGCTTGAGAGGTTAATGGTGTGTTATAAGTTGTTTGTTAATGGTTTCCAAACTTATTTAACAATTTATGGTTGTTATTTTTGTCTAAGGGCCCAAAATCAATCATTGGTTCAAGTTAAAGCTAGAGATGTAGGCTTTTTACGAAGCTGTTAAGAGAATGGTCAACATACTAGGTGACATCATTAGTGCAATAACTACAGGTAGCATGCTAATGAGTCCTATTAACACGAGCAGGAGCCAAATATTAAATATTTTCTTATTTTGGTTAACGACTCCTTGACTCACCTACAACTCATTTAAACCGCTTGGAATACTTTTAACATGTTGAAAATAAGTCAATGGACCCGTTTGGATTGCTCGGATGATTTCACAAATCTTGAAAATTAAAAATGCCGGTTTCATGAGATGTATAGGAGCTTATCTACAAATAATTTTCTTATCATTTAAACTGAAGTTGGTTCATCCACAATTTATCACAACTATTTTTCCAAAACTAATGCGTGTTTAAAAACATATTTATACACTTGTAAAACCGTTTTCAAGTCACAAAGTTTAAAATATGTAAAAACTGAAACTTGAAACTTTGGAAAATGTGACATGCATGAGTTTAATGCATTTGCTTGCGTAATTGGACTTATATACCTTACATTAGTTGTACAATTGATAATATGAGCTTTTCGGTCTTTATATCCTTTTATGAGCCGAATCTTTAGCATATGCGTCTTCACTTGACTTGAACTTATGAAAAATCATTTTTCCTTTTAACTGGTGATTCCTAGCAAAGTTTGATGTTTTGAAAGCACTAAACAAACTTATTGGAATCCTTTCACTTTGATTGTTGCCTTTAAAGTCACAGGTAATGTCAATGTGATACAACACTTAGTCTAACAATCTCCCCCTTATTATGATAACAAACAACGTTAACTTGAGAAATAAAAATATATACTATGTGAATATTAAGTTCATAAATATCAAGTTTAAACCACGATTTTCACCCATTTTTTCACTTTTGAGCTCCCCTAACAATATGCATCAAAAACAAATATAAGCAAGGAAAAGAAATGCAATCCATCCATACATAAGAACCTATAAAAGAGAGAAAAAATATAACTCAAAGATATACAAAAGAAACTTCCATTTCATTAAGTCCTTGAAAAATATGATTCATATTATGGCACATGCATAAAACAAAAATTACATTTTTAAACATGTATGAAAATACATCAAAATGAGTCTAATGAAAATAAGCATAGTGCTCCACTATGATGTATAATCCTAGCTCATCCTCATCCTAATGAGATGAAGTCCGACTTTTAAAGCCAAAAGCGCAGTCGTCCCTCGGTTGCCTAGGTGGCAGTAAGTGTCTCATGATATGACATAAGCACATGGCCTGATGATCAAAACGGGAGTCAATAGCCGAGAATGTCACGTCATATAATCATCCATATAGCCTAGCTGAGCAGATATGTAGGCTGAAGAGGGATACATCTGCCAGAGGAATGGTGCCATAGTACGATGGGGTGGAGGTTGTTGTTGCAGCTACTACGGAGCTGGTGGAGCTAGGTAGGTTGAAGGTTAATGTCCAACCTCATCTTCACCACCATTGCCGTGTGGGAATACGGAGTTGTAGTCCAAGTAGTCTCACTAATCAAAATCCATGGAAGGCTAGGACTCGTGAAATGACTCGTTGCCCTCATAGTGCTCACCATTATGTATGTCCTGTTGGGGGATGTGGAGTAGGTTAATCTACGAACGTTGCTTATCTTATAATTTTAGTTAATGAAATAATGATTTTTATTTGTTATTGTATCATAAGTGATTGCATGATTACTATATAATAAGATCACTGGGTATTTGTTGAAATATCCTAAATGTCCCTAGTCGATCATTATACTGGTAACTATAATGAATCGAGACTAGTGTAAACCTTGATTAATGATCATGTGATGATCATGCGTATAGGGATACGAGTCGAGATCATGAGTACTTGTTAGGGAACATGGTACTGGATCGACCTATTATGAGAACACCATACGGATTAAGTCATGGGTTTTACTCATGATAGGTATATCATTTAGTCATTTAGCTTGAAATTACCGTAGACTTGAATATTAGGAGCATTGCAACTTGACACAATCAAATATTGTCTTTAACCAAACAATTGTAAATATTGTGATTAGTTACCATGTGAATAATATGTGAAAATGTAATCAAGATATAATTTTTCACTCTTGTATGGAAAGTGGTATTAGTGGATCCTTCAATATAATAGACAAATAATGGTCATTTCCGTATGAATTGATATGATCAATGTCACTTTGACGTTTTCAGTTTACCTAAAGATCAAGACTAGTATGATTGAACATTAAGGATGAATTTCTATTCCTTATGTTTAATCAAAGAATATCTCACAACAAAAAGATATGATATATGTTATTCATTAGTATGTATAGATTTTGATATTCATGCTACTTGGGTCGTCATAATACCTTGCTAGAGATTGCTTATGACTTGTGTACCATAATAGTTTTGGTTCACTGCCATCGTCGCATGAACCAATTGGGTCGCACACGAAGAATGGATTTGCACTATTTCAATTGGTAATTGTGTAATTTTATATGATAAAGTTCTTGACGTAAAAGCCCTTACGATTTCTTATATGATATCTTATTAATAGGGGCATATGTGTAATTTGCTTTAACTTCCTAAACAAAATAGTTTTATTACGAATAGGATTTTAAGTGAGGACTTATCTACACATTAAATAGAGGGTGAAACTCTAAAACAAAATATGATTTTCATTTTTTCTATTTTATGAGTTCTTTAGATTTTTGGAGAGAAATAAAAATGTTTTCTATCTTTCTTGGGGCTAAACTCCAAATTATGGTCGCTATTTGTGGATTTTCGATAGAGAACGCGCTCTTGAATGTCTTAGAGATCAAGAAATTAGAGAAAGAAATCAAGTATTAAGGTATGGTTTACTTTTGTAGATCTAGTTTAATGGAACCTATTTATGATCCTGTTGGTGTTTATCAAAGTTTTTTGAATTTTTCGCTGCATATAAACCCCAAAATCCAATAATGGTATCAAAGTCATAGGCTCGGTTCTATTAAACGTTTCACGTTTCTTTGATGTATGTATGATATATGTGTAACAACATTTTCTTGATTAATGTATATATGATGTACATAGAGGTTTTGTGATAATTGTTATCAAGAATTGGTTTCAAAACATGTTGTTAATTCATGTATATTGATACATACACATTATTTGACTCAATGATAGAATTCATGTTTACAATATTTCGATTAACAAATGTTTTAACATTGAACAATACGAATTTTGTATGTTCACATAGTAGAACTTATGCTCCGGTTAATGTGATTATGTTGTTGGTACATAGTTCATTTTACTCAATAATTATGTATGTCCCCATGATAGAAATCATGATTAGGTTAATATAATTAATTTAATACGATTTTGGTGCTAAATGCATGATTAATAATGTGCTTCTTGATTCAATTGCTCGTGTTGTATGTATAAGAACTGAAATTGGTTTTTGATCATATATCTCGTTGTGTTTATGTGTTAATATATTCCTATTAGATAGGAGAAAACTTATAATTGGATAAGAATTAATAATATTGTAAGATAGGTGAGATATATTACAAATTCGTATTGGATAAGAATTCAAAGTATCTTAAATTCTAATAGGATTAGGATAAGATATTAACTTAGAGGTTTGCCAAAGTTAATTAAAAATGCTTTAGTTACTATTTTTGGAATCAAAATAAGGGGTAGTTTTGGTTAATTAGATTGACTAAAAAAGCAGGACCACTTCTAACTATTCGTAGAGCAAGAAAATTTGAATGACAATTAATATTAGTGAAATTCTTAACTTGTGTAGTGATTGTTCGTGCATTGTAATATATCATATTTATCTTGTTTAAATTATGATCACTTAAACAAATATATTTGTTATCTAAATTTTAAGTCAAGTGCCATTAATTCTCAAACGCTTTTCAGTGCTTTGATCACATTAATATGAAAGACGCCTTCGTGGAGTGTATTGTGTTATTTTGGTAAGGCAAGTTGAGTAATGGTTACTCTATTGTTTGATATGGTTACACTTGATAAAGCTATTAAAATGCTTTTGGGATTTAGGCACTAGATGAGATAAAACATGCTAAGACATAAGATGTCATAATCTTATAAAAAATAACAAAAAGTTACATATGATGTAATTGGTAAAAGGCCACCTAAATTAGCTCATTCAAAGTGTCATGCCTTAGCTACCTCGAATTAGGTGAAACATGGATTTTAGTCACTTAAATTAACATAACGTGTTTATTAGGGTTGTTAATTTAGTCGAAGACTATTCCTCTATACTAAAATGAACTTTTGCAAAATCTTTATTATAGATCTATGGCCTCTTCAAATCACATTAATCCCTTGTCACCACATTCCATCCTTGAGAAGGATAAGTTGTCTGGGAAAACTTTCTTAAATGGCTCAAAAACTTGAGAATTGTTCACAATCATGAAAGCAAGTTATATGTCATGGATGATCTTATTCTTGAGGAACCACCAGCCAATGCTATAAGAGTCGTGAATGATGCACTTATGAAGCATGTAAATGACTTAACTGATGTTGCATGCATTATGTTGGCAGCCATCGTTCCTGAACATCAGAAGGACATGGAACACATAGAAGCTTACGACATGGCTACGATGCTAAAGGAAATGTTCCAATAGCAGGCTACGTAAGAATGGTTTGAGATAGTAAAGTATCTTCATTCTTGCAAAATAGCTGAGGGTTCGTTTGTTAGTCGTCATGTTCTAAAAATTAAAGACTATATTAATCATCATGACAAACTTTGATTCCTTAAAAACTAAGAGTTGGCTATGGATTTGATCCTGAATTCATTGCCTAATAGTTATTCACGATTTGTAATAAAATGTAACATGAATAACATGTAGAAGCCTATCTTAGATTTGCATATAATGTTTTAAGACTGCTAAGCAATGTTAAGAAACCCATTGCTAATGCGTTGATGGTTCAGAAAGGAAAGTCTCTAAAGAAAAGGAACAAAGGTAAGCTAAAGTTGCCGAGGCTGTTGTGACTATCACAAATCCTGTTGAACAAGTAAAGCCTCATGCTGCTTCTACTTCACAGTCCCAAAAGGAAAAAGATAAATAAGAAAATTATCATTTCTACCATGCACCTGGGCATTAGTTCAGAAATTGCAAACTCTATCTTGAAGATCCAAAGAAAAAGAAAAGTAGTGGGACTACTGCTTCAATTATTTTTATTATTGAACTTAACTTGTCTACTAGTGATATTTTGGCATTAGATATTAGATGTGGATTCCACCTTTGTATTAATGTTCAGGGTTTCACCAAAATTAGAAATCTAAAGAAAGGAGAAATATTATTACAAGTTGGAAATAAAGTAAAGGTGGTTGCTTTGGCTGTAGGATGCTATGAGTTAATTTTACCTAGTAGACTAGTTTTAGTTTTAAATAATCGTTATTACATCCTTGCCTTAAGCAAAAACATCATTTCAGTTTCACGTTCAGATTTTGATGGTTTTAATTTTATTATTATGAATAATAAATGCTCAATTTATCGTAAAGACATATTCTATGCGAATGCTAAATTGTGTGACGGTCTTTATATTCTAAACATGAAAAGGTCTACAGATACTCCTATTCTTAACAAAAAATACAAAAAGATTCAAGTTGAATGATTTGAATCGAACCTACCTTTGGCATTGTCGTATTGGCCACATAAATGAGAAACACATTTCAAAACTTCATTAAAATGTACTTTTAGAATCATTTTATTTTGAATCATATAAAACATGTGTATCATGCTTACTAGGAAAGATGACAAAGAGTCATTTACTAGACATAGTGAAAGGGCAAGTGATTTATTAGGTCTAATACATTCATGTATGCGGTCATATAAATATAATAGCTATAGGTGGTTATCAGTACTTCATTACTTTCATTGATGATTTTTGTAGATATGGTAACGTGTATCATAAAACATAAAAGTGAATCTTTTGAGATGTTTTAAACATTTTTAAATGAAATACAAAATTAACTTGGTAAAACATTAAAGCACTTTGATCATATCGGGGTGTTGAATATTTGAGCTAAAAGTTTAATGATCAACTTAGAAATTGGGGGATTGTCTCATAGCTAACTCCTTCAGCAACTTCACAATGGAATAGTGTTTTGGGAGGAAAGATCTAACTTTATTGGATATGGTTCAATCTAAGTTGAGTCTTGTAGATCGTCCTATTTCCTTTTGGGGTTTGCCTTAGAAACTGCTACGTTTACACTAAATCGTATTCTTTCTAAAGTAGTTGATAAATCACCATATAAGATGTGGTTTGGAAAAAGACCAAGTTTATCTTTCCTTAAGATTTGGAGCTATGAGGTTTTCGTACAACAAAAAATATCAAAAAAATTCTTAGCCAAATCTAAGAAGTGTATATTCGTTGGTTATCCAAAAGAAATTAGAGTATACTACTTTTATAATCCCACTGAGAACAAATTTTTTTCACTTAGAATGGTGTCTTTATGGAAAAAGAGTTTATTTCAAAAGACAACAACGTGAATAAAGTAGGTCTTGAAGAAGTTCAAGAACCAAAAATAAACACTTAACCGCTAGTGGGAGATCAACAAAGTCTTCAACTAGTCGAACCTCCACAGGTATCAGAAGGTCCGCGTAGGTCTGATAGGGTAAGACATCAGCCTAAGAGATTTAGATTTCTTATTACTGACAGTAGTGAGGTGTTGCTTATAGATCGAGATGAGCCTACTACTTATTCGGAGGCTGTGTTTAGCCTTGAGGCAGATAAATGGCTCAGTGCCAAGAATTTTGAGATGTAACCCACATATGATAACTAAGTTTATAACTTGGTTGATTTACTTGAAGGTGGTAAGACCATTCTATGTAAATGGGTTTTCAAGAAGAAAAATGACATAGATGGAAATATACGTTCTTATAAAGCATGGTTAATAGAAAAAGGTTTCAGACAGACTTAAGGTGTTGATTATGATGAGAATTTTTCTCTTGTAGTCGTGATTAAATCTATTAGAATTCTAATTTTCAAAGCTGCATATTATGTTTGTGAGATATGGCAAATGGATGTTAAAATAGCTTTTCCAAATGGAGAATTACTTGACGACGTGTGTATGATGAAGCATAAAGGGTTTGTTCATCCTGACAATTTTAGGAAGGCGTGCAAACTTCGAAGATCTATTTATGGATTGAAGAAAGCTTCTCGGAGTTGGAATATTCATTTTGATGAAGCAATTAAGGAATTTGATTTCATTAAAAATGAAGATGATCCATGTGTATACAAAAAGTTTGGTGGGAGCGTGGTTATTTTCCAAGTACTATATGTTGATGATATATTACTCATTGAAAATGACATCTTAACCTTGCAAAGTGTCAACTATTTGTTAGGGAAGTGTTTTTTAATGATGGACTTAGGAGATGCAGTCTACATCATTGGAATTAAAATCTAAAGGGTTAGATCTAAAAGGCTGATCGGTCTAAGTCAGAGTGCTTATATGTTAGGGCATGAGCCTCAGGTCAATCTAAAAACATTGTTTATCTTATAATTTTAGTTAATAAAATAGAAGTTTTATTTGTTGTTTTATTATAAGTGATTGCATGTTTACCTTATAATAAGATCCATGGGTATTTGTTGAAATATCCTAAATATCCCTAGTCGGTCATTATACTAGGAACTATAATAAATTAAGACTAGTGTGAATCTTAATTGGTGGTCATGTGATGATCATGCATATAAGGATAGGAATCAAGATCATGAGTACTTATTATGGAAAAAGACACTGGACCAACCCCCTAAGAGAACACCATATGGATTAAGTCATAGGTGTTACTCATGATAGGTATATCATTTAATCCTTCAACTTGAGATTACCATAGACTTCAATATTAGGAGCATGATAATTTGATACAATCAAATGTTGTCTTTAACAGGTAAATTATAAATATTGTGATTGGTTACTCTGTGAATAATATGTGAAGGTGTGTAATCAAAATAGAACTTGTCAACCTTGTATCAAGGGAGATATCAGTGGATCCCTCGATAAGATAGACTGATAATGGAAAAATTCATGTGGATTTATATGATCAATGTCACTTGGATGTTTTTCAGTTTACCTAAAGGTCGAGACAAGTACGATTGAACATTAAGGGTGACTTTCCATGTCTTATGTTAAATCAAAGGATATCGCATGACAAAAGCATATGATATACGTTATTAATTAGGTGTGTCAATGTTGATATTCATGCTATTTGGGTAGTCATAATGCATTGCTAGAGACCACTTATAACTTATGTACCAAAATAATTTTTTGTTCATTGCCAACATTGCATGAACCTATTAGGTTGCACACAAAGAATGACTTTGCACAATTTTAATTAGTCTAGAGTAATGAATTTTATATGTAAAATTCATGACATAAAAGCCCTTAGAATTCGTTTTATGATAACTTATTAAAAGGGGCGTATTTGTAATTTGCTTAAACTGCGTAAATACAATAGTCATATTACGAATCGGATTTTAAGTGAAGGCTTATCTACACATATAAAGAAAGGGTGTATCCCTAAAAATGTAATAAGATTTCGATTTACAATATTTAAGTTCACTGGATTTAGGGAGAGAAATAAAAATAGTTTTCAATCTCTCTTGAGGCTACTTCAAATTGTGGTAATCGTTCGTATGTGAATTTCAGATAGAGGACGGGCACTTCAACGTCTTGAAAATTAAACAATCAGAAGGAAATCACGGAATAATATATGATTTACTTTCGTAGATTTAGTTTAATGGAACTTATTTCTCGATCATGTAAAGGTTTTTCAAAATTCGTTTTGATTTTTTTGCTGCGTATGAACCCTAAAAACCTAACAGTGGTATCAGAGCAAGGTTCGGTTCTATTAAATATTTGCAGGTTTTTAATGATGTATATATGATATATGTGTGAAAACATAATCTTGATTAATGTATTTATGACATACATTTAGATTCTGTGATAATTATTATCAAGAATTGATTTTAAAGAATGTTGTAAATTCATGTATATTGATACATCACGTGATATGATTCTATGATAGTATTCATGTTTAGAATATTTTGATTAACATATATTTTATATTAAGCGTGTGAATTTTGTATGTTCATGGTAGACTTCATGTTTAGGTTAATATGATTTTTATCTTGAACACATATTTCGTTTGGTTCAATAATTATGTATGTCTCCATGATGGAGACCATGATTAGGTTAATATGATTAATTTAATATGATTCTGATGTTGAATGCATGATTAATATCTCAAAATTGATTTTGACCATATATGGCATTAGAGTAATCTACTAGTATATTCCTATAAGATAGGAGATAGGTTTGTAATTGAATTAGAATTACAAATCTTAGAAAATAGGTGAGATATAAAACAAATATTAATTGGACAAGGATTAAAAGTATCTTAAATTTTAATTGGATTAGGATAAGATATTAAGTTAATGGTGGGCCTGAGATAATTAAAAACATTTTAATTAATATTTTAAAAATTAAAATAATGAGCAGTTTTGGTTGATTTGATTGACTAAAATTATGAGAAATTTTAGGCGATTTTCAATTTTTCGACTTGAAATTTGTTGTCTAAAAAAAGGGGGCAAAAACACCGCCCACTGACCGGCCAACGGGACTGCCGTTAATTGTTCCTAGCATCCAAACATTCGTACAATAGTTAATATTTGTATGATTTCCTAACTTTTTAGTGATTATTCACGCATTGAAATATATGATATTTATCTTATTTAATTATGACCACTAAAACAAACAAAAATCCCGTTTTCAAATTTTAAGTCGAGTGTCATCCTTTCATAAACACCTGTCAAGGTTCGATCACATCAATATGGGTCTACCTTTGTAGAGTGTATTATGTTATCTTAGTGAGGCAAGTTGACTAACGGTTACTCTATTATTTAAAATGGTTAACTTGATAAAGCTATGCAAACGGTTTTGGGCTTTAGGCACTAGATGAGATGAAACATGCTAAGACATAAGATGTCATAATTTCATAAAATAACTAAGGATTACATATAATGTAATTGGTACTTGGTACCTACCTAAATAACCTAATTTGAAATGTCATGCCATAGCTATCCTGGAATTAGGTGAAACATGGATTTTAGTGCCTTACATTAACATAAAAATTTTAAGGAGGGTTGTTAATTTAGTGGGAGTTTATTCCTTTATACTAAAATGAACTTTTTCATAATATTTGTTGTAGATCTATGACCTCTTCAAATCACACTAATCCCTTGTCACAGCGATCCACCCTTGAGAAGGATGAGTTGTCTAGGATAAACTTTCATGATTGGTTCAGAAACTTGAAAATTGTACTTAAGCATGAGCGCAATTTGTATGTCGTAGATAATCCTATTCATGAGGAACCACCAGCCAATGCTTTAAGAGCCATGAAGGATGCACATAATAAGCATGTCACTAACTCAACCGATGTTTCATGCATTATGATAGCAACCATGGTTCCTGAACTTTAAGGATATGGAAGCTTACGATTTGGCTATAATGCCAAAGGAAATATTCCAATAGCAGGCTAGGCAAGAAAGGTTTGAGACAATCAAGAACCTTCATTCATGCAAAATTGCTGAGGGTGTGTAAGTTAGTCCTCATGTTTTGAAAATGAAGGGTCATATTGACCATTTTGACAAACTTGGATTTCCCATAAGCCAAGAGTTGGCTACAGATTTAATCTTGAATTCATTGCCTGATAGTTTTTCACAATTTGTGATGAACTATAAAATGAATAACATGGATAATTCTATCTAAGAGTTGCATTTGATGCTTAAAATTACTGAGCAGAATGTCAAGAAAATCATTGCTAGTGTGTTGATGGTTTCGAAAGCAAATGCTTCGAATAAAAATGGCAAAGGAAAGGCTAAAGCTACCAAGGTTGTTGTGACTGTAAAAAATCCTATGAAAAAAGTCAAACCCCATGCTACTTCTACTTCACAGTCCCAAAAGGAAAAGGAAAAAAAGTAAATTGTCATTTCTGCAATGCACCTGGACATCGGTTTAGAAATTACAAGCTCTATCTTGAGGATCTAAAAAAAAAGAATGGTAGCGCGACCGCAATTAACGGATTTACGTTATTGAAGCCAACTTGTCTATTAGTCATTCCTAGGTATTGGATACTAGATATGGATCTCACATTTGTATTAATGTGCAGGGTCTCACCAAAAGTAGAAAGCTGAAGAAAGGAGAAGTCATCCTACGATTTGCAAATGGAGCACAGGTTGCTGCACTGGCTGTAGGATGTTATTAGTTAATTTTACCTAGAGGACTTATTTTAATTTTAAATAATTGTTATTATGTCCCTACTTTGAGCAGAAACATCATTTTCGTTTCATGTTTGGATTTGGATGGTTTTAATTTCATTATTGTGAATAATAAATGCTTCATTTCCTATAAAAACATTTTTTATACGAATGTTCATTTGTGTTATGGTATTTATATTCTTAACATGAAGAGGTCCATATATACTCTCATTTTTAAATTAAATACAAAGAGACTCAAATCGAATGATTTGAATCAAACCTACATTTGCCATTATCGCCTTGGCCACATTAATAAGAAATACATTTCTAAACTACAGAAAAATTGACTTTTAGATTCATTTGATTTTGAATCATATGAAACATATGTATCTTGTTTACTAGTCAAGATGACAAAGAGCCCCTTTACTGGATAGTGAAAGGTCAAGTGATTTATCGGGTCTAATACGTACTGATGTATGTGGTCCTATAAACACAATGGCTATAGTTGGTTATCAGTACTTCATTACATTCACTGATGATTTCAATAGATATTCTTACGTATATTTCATGAAATATAAAGGTGAATCTTTTGAGAAGTTTTGACATTTCAGAACGAAATGCGAAATCAACTTGGTAAAATTACAAAAGCATTTTGATCAGATCGAGGTGGTGACTATTTGAGCCAAGAGTTTAATGATCAGCTTAGAAACTGTGGGATTGTCTCACAGTTAACTCCCCCAGCAACAACACAATGGAATAGTGTTTCTGAGATGATAAATCAAACTTTATTGCATCTAGTTTGATCTATGATAAGTCATACATATCTTCCTATTTCCTTTTAAGGTTTTTCTTTTGAAACCGTTGTGTTTACACTAAATCGTATTCCTTCTAAAGCGGTTGATAATTATCAACCAAATCTACCAAGTGTGTATTCGTTGGTTATCCTAAAGAAACTAAAGGATACTACTTTTATAATCCTGCTGAGAACAGAGTGTTTGTTGCTCGGAATGGTGTCTTTATGGAAAAAGAGTTTATTTGAAAAGACAACAGTGGGAATAAAGTAAGTCTTGAAGAAATTCAAGAACTACAAATAATCACTCAACCGTTAGTGGGAGATCAACTAATTTTTGAACTAATTGATCCTCCACAGGTATCACAAGGCCCTCGTAGGTTCTATAAGGTAAGACATCAGCTTGACAAAATTGTATTTCTTATTACTGATAGTAATAAGGTATTGCTTATAGATCAAAATAAACCTACTACTTATTAGGAGGTTGTTTCTAGCCTTAAGGCAGATAAATGGATTAGCGCCATGAATTCTAAGATGCAATCCATGTATGATAACCAAGTTTTGAACTTGGTTGATTTACGTGAAGATGGTAAGCCCATTGGATGTAAATGGGTTTTCATGAAAAAAATTGACATGGATGGAAATGTGCGTACTTATAACGCATAGCTAATAGCAAAAGGTTTCAAACAGACTCAAGGTGTTGATTATGATGAAACTTTTCTTCTATAGCCATGCTTAAATCCATTAGAACTCTAATTGCCATAGCTGCATATTATGACTATGAGATATGGTAAATGGATGTCAAAATAACTTTTCGAAATGAAGTTACTTGAGGACGTATATATGATACAGCCTGAAGGGTTTGTTCATTTTGAGACTTATAGGAAGACGTGCAAGCTTCAAAGATCTATTTATGGATTAAAGCAAGCTTCTTGGAGTTGGAATCTTCATTTTGATGAAGCAATTAACGGATTTGGTGTCATAAAAAATGAAGATGAGCCGTGTGTATAAGAGAAGGTCAGTGGGAGCATGGTTGTTTTCCTGGTACCCTATGTTGATGTTAAATCACTCATTGGAAATGAAATCCCAACCTTGGATAGTGTCAAGTTTAGTTAGGGTAGTGTTTCTTAATGAAAAATTAAAAGATGCAGCCTACATCCTTGGGATTAAGATTTATAGGGATAAATCTAAAAGGTTAATCGGTCTAAGTCAGAGTGCTTATATTGATAAGGTACTGAATATGTTCAATATGCAACACTTTAAAAGAGGGTCATTGCAAATATCTCATGGTATAAATATCAGCTAGACTCAATGTCTGAATTTTAATGATGAGCAAGAGCGCATGAATACAATTTCATATGCATAAGCTATTGGATCTATTATTTATGCCATGTTATGCACTTGACCTGATGTATCATATGCTTTGAGCGCAACGAGTAGATGTTAGTCCGATCGCAGTGAAAGTCACTGGATAACAGTAAAGAAAATTCTTAAGTACTTGAAAAGGACTAAAGAAGTATTCTTAGTCTATGAAAGCTTGGAAGACGAGCTTGTTGTAAGTGGTTACATAGATGCAAGTTTTCAAACTGATATAGATGACTTCAGATCGCAATTTGGATATGTGTTTACTTTGAATTGAGGCATAGTGAGATGGAAAAGTTCAAAACAAGAAACTATCACAGATTTTACAATAGAAGTTGAATATATTGCAGTGTCCAATGCAGCTAAGGAGGCAGTTTAGATCAAAAAGTTCATTTCAGAACTTGGTGTGATTCCGAGTATAGCTAACCTTATTTGCTTGTATTGTGACAACAATGAGGCGATAGCAAAAGCCAAGGAACCAAAATCATACCACGGATCCAAACATATATTTAGATGTTTTCATTTCATTCGAGAAATCATTAAGAGGGGAGACGTGAAAATTTGTAGAGTTTCTACGGAAGAAAATATTGCAGATCCTTTGACGAAGACTCTTCCACAAGCGAAACATGATGGTCATGCTAGGTCATTAGGTATTACATACATGAATCATTGGCTCTAGTGCAAGTGGGAGATGTTTGGGTATTTGCCCTAGATCAATCTACAAACACTGTTTATCTTATAATTTTAGTTAATAAAATAGAGGTTTAATTTGTTGTTTTATTATAAGTGATTGCATGTTTACTTTATAGTAAGATCTATGGATATTTGTTAAAGTAACCTAAATTTTTGTTGTCGGTCATTATATTGGGAACTATAATTAATTAAGTATAGTGTTAATCTTGATTGATGGTCATGTGATGATCATGCATACAAGGATACGAATCAATATCATGAGTACTTATTATGGAATAAGATAATGGACCGACCCGCTATGAGAACACCGTATGGATTAAGTCATAATTGTTACTCATAATAGTTATATTGTTTAGTCTTTCGACTTGAGATTAACATAGACTTCAATATTAGGAGCACGATAATTTGACGTAATCAAATGTTGTCTTTAACTGGAAAATTATAAGGATTGTGACTTGTTACCGTGTAAATAATATGTGAAGGTGTGTAATAACGGTATAATTTATCACTCTCATATAGAGAGAGATGTTAGTGGATCCCTCAATAAGATAGATTGATAATGGCCAAGTCCATGTGGATTGATAGCATCAATGTCACTTGGATGGTTTTCAGTTTACCTAAAGATCGAGACAAGTATGATTAAACATTAAGGGTGACTTTCCATGTCTTATGTTTAATCAAAGGATATCGCACGACAAAAGCATACGATATACGTTATTTATTATGTCGTATCGATGTTGATATTCATGCTACTTGGGTAGTCATAATGCCTTGCTAAAGACCACTAATGACATGTGTACCAAAATGGTTTTTGGTGCACTACCAACATTGCGTGAACTTATTGGGTCGCATACAAAGAATGGCTTTGCACAATTTCAATTGGTCCAGAGTAATGAATTTTATATGATGCGATTAATGACATAAAAGCCTTTACTATTTGGTATATGATAACTTATTAATAGAGGCGTACATGTAATTTGCCTAAACTATGTAAATACAATATTTGTATTACGAATAGGATTTTAAGTTAGGGCTTATCTACACATATAAATAAAGGGTGGATCCTTAAAAACCTAATAAGATTTTGCTTTATAATTTTTGAGTTCTTTGGATTCGGGGAGAAAAAAAGAATCGTTTTCAATTTCTCTTTGAGCTCGCACTCTAAATTATGGTCACCGTTCGTGTGTGGATTTCTGATAGAGGGCGTGCACTTGAACGTCTTCAAAATTGAATAATCAAAAGGAAATCAAAGGATAGGGTATGATTTACTTTCGTAGAATTAGTTTAATGGAAGTTATTTTTAGAACCTATTGGGGTATTTTAAAATTTGTTTTGGATTTTTCGTTGCATATGAACCCCAAAAACCTAACATTATATTTACAATGTACGGAATTGGTTCAGCATGCAAGACTCTAAAAGATAGTCCTTGCCAACGTCTCATAGTATAAGTCTCGGTAAGACTCAATGTCCAAAGACGAATGATGAACGAGAACGCATGAATACGATTCCATATGCATCAGCTATTGGATCTATCGTGTATGCCATTTATGCACCTGACCTGATATACCATATGCTTTGAGTGCAACAAGCATATATTAGTCCAATCTTAGAGAGAGACATTGAATAGTAGTATAGAACATTCTTAAGTACTTGAGAAATACTAAAGAAGTGTTTTTGGTCTATGGAAGTTTAGAAGACAAACTTGTTGTAAATGGGTACATATATGCAAGTTTCAAACTAATATCGATGACTTCCTATCGTAGTCTAGATATGTGTTTACTTTAAATGGAGGCACAATAAGCTGAAAACGTTTGAAGCAATAAACTGTGGCAGATTCTATAACAGAAGCTGAGTACATTGCAGCGTCCAATGCAGCTAAGGAGGTAGTTTGGATAAAAAAGTTCAACTTTAAACTTAGTGTAGTTCTGAGTATAGCTAACCTTGTTTCTTGTATTCTGACAACAATAGGGTGATAACACATGAAAAGGAACCAAGATCACACCACTGATCCAAACATATACTTACACATTTTCATCTCATTTGAGAAATCATCGAGATGCGAAACATGAAGATTTGTAGAGTTCCTACCGAAGAAAATGTTGTAGATCCTTTGACGAAGGCTCTTCTACAAGCAAAACATAATGATCAAGCTAGGGCATTAGGTATTAGTTAAATAAATGATTGGCCCTAGTGCAAGTGGGATATGTTGGGCCTTGTGCCCTAGGTCAATCTATGAACATTGTTTATCTTATAATTTTAGTTAATAAAATAGAGATTTTTGTTTTATGTTTTAGTATAAGTGATTTCATGTTTACCTTATAAGATCCATGGGTATTTGTTAAAATATCTAAAATTTCCTTATTCGGTCATTATATTGAGAACTATAATGAATTAATGCTAGTGTGAATCTTGATTGATAGTCATGTGATAATCATACGTATAGGGAAACGACTCGAGATCATGAGTACTTGTAATAGAATAAGGTACTAGACTGACCCGCTATGAGAACACCACATGGATTAAGTCAAAACTGTTACTCGTGATAGGTGTATAATTTAGTCCTTTGACTTGATATTCTCGTAGGCTTCAATATTAGGAGCATGGTAATTTGACACAATCAAAAGTTATCTTTAATCGAACAATTATAAAGATTGTGTTTTATTACCATGTAAATAATATGAGAATTTGTTTAATCAATACATAATTTTTCACTTTCATATAAATATAGATATATCATTAGATCTCTTGATATGATAAACCGATAATGGCCAAGTCCATGTGAATTGATATGATCAAACTCACTTAGATGTTTTTAGTCTACCTAAAGATAGAGACTAGTACGATTAATCATTAAGGGTGACTTTCCATGCCTAAGTTCAATAAAAAGATATCGTGTGACAAAAAGATATAATATATATTTTTCATTAGGTTGTATCAATTTTGATATTCATGCTACTTGGGTTGTCATAAGGCCTTGCTAGAGACAGCTTATGACTAGTGTACCAAAATAGTTTCGGTTCACGGCCAACGTCGCATGAACTTATTTGGTCGAACACAAAGAATGGGTTTTTGCAATTTCAACTGTTACAGAGTAATAAATCTTATATAATAAAATTTATAACATAAAAGCCCATACATTTTGTTATATGATAACTTATTAATAGGGGAGTAAGTGTAATATGCTTAGACTACCTAGATACGATATTTCTATTACGTATAAGATTTTAAGTGACGGCTTATCTACAAATATAAATGAAAGGGTGAAACCCTAAGACAAAATATGATTTTCCTCTTTGTTGTTTTTCGAGTTCTCTAGATTTTGGGAGCGAAATTTTTTTTTTTATATCTCTCTTAGGGCTACCACTCTAAATTGTTGTCTCCGTTCATTTGTGGATTTTTGATAGAGGGTGTGCGCTTGAACATCTTGGTGATCAAAAAATCAAAGAAAGAAATCAAGGATCAAGGTATGGTTTACTTTTGTAGATCTATTTTAATGGAACTTATCTACCATACGGTTGAGGTTTTTCAAAATTGTTTTGAGTTTTTCACTTTGTTTGAACCCTAAAACACAACATGTCCTTCTCGCGTTTCCATCGTCGCTCAGTGCGAATGTAGCAGTATTTCATGGCCTTCAGAGTGGACATGCCGATGGTGTCAGTGATAGTAAATAGGCGACCACCTAGGCGAGATTCCACTTGTGTTGCCTCAAGGAAAAAGGTAATGATGTTGGCATAGGGAAGACGACAAACGAAACCTAACGTAGAGGTCATGTAGGCTATCATGATATATGGAAAACTAATAGGTATCTCCCAAGTGAGGGCCCTGAGAACGTAAAGTTCAAGTAGGTTGACATAGTTCTTACTACTGCTATAGGGAAGGACGAACTTATGCTGGATTTTGTTGAAAATTTGAGGCACGAGTTTAAAGTCAGTGTCAATGGCCCAAGATGGATACACGGTAGTCATCATATCTAGCTGTGTGAAGGAGTTATGGATAACAAGCAATTCCAACAACCAGTCGTGATCTAACCTCCTAGGCTTATGGTTGGAGGATGAAGGGGAGGGTCAAAGAGATCAGAATGTGTGCTATTTTGAAGAATTCAAAATCAACGACCATGTGTTTGAAGACTTTGTCTGCTGTTAGATTTAAGCTAACCGCCACAAGGATCAATTTTGGTGGATGAAGCAACATCGTGTTTAGACTTGGAACATACCCTCGTGGCGAGAAGGATTGGCCAGGACAGAGGTCAACACATCACTAACATGATAACTAAAAAACCTAGTTTCGTGACTTGTAGTGGAGTTGGAGGCAGTCCTACATGGAGTGAAGGACTCAGAATCGCTGTCGAATGATAAAACGATGATACTACAAGTAAGGGGACAACAGGAGGATGACCTAAGGGTAGGATGAGTTGGTCTACGGAGGGTAAACATGGGTTCAAGGACAAGAACAAAAGCTATCGCATGAAAACATATCTAGGGGCTACAAACTTGGACAAACATAAAAACAATGAAGATATCATTGGAAATGAATGAAATATGAGAGAAAATAACCTAAAAAGCCATAGAAACCTTATAGAAGTCATATGGAGAGGGTGGAGACTTGGTTGGGGATGGTAGAGACGAGACTGTGGGAGTTTTGAACTGTTCAGGCGGTTTTTAAAAAACTTGGCCCGAGAACACCTAGCGCGCTAATGATTTGAAAAACTATCAGGAGTGCAGACTGCCTAGTGCGATATATATAATAAGTAGTGGGCTAATAGGGTGACCTAGCGTGTTACTAAGATGGACTTAATAGGGTAACTATGCAAACCCAACGCGCTAACCAGGAAGACCTAACGTGCTAATTGCTCTCTAAATGTTTTTAGAAAAAAATTGGATTTTTAAGGGATAACTCATATTCATCTCATACTCCACGAACACCTTACTAACGACTTATAAAAATGTTTGAATGAGCTAGATCATGCTTAGAAGGTTGGATTCATGAATCATGCCTAATTCTCGATAAATCTTTGCAAATTGTTCTCTAGGCAATGGTTAGTGAACATATTATCTAGTTGGTCCTCAGTAGACACATGAATCAGTTTAGCGTCCCCCTTTTGCATATGATCACGAAGGAAGTGGTGCCTAATCTCTATATGTTTGGTACAGGAATGTAACACTGAATTTTTTGATATGTTGATTGCACTTGTCTTATCACAATAGATTTCGGCACAACCAACTTGGATTTGATAATCCTTAAGTTGTTGCTTCATGTACAATACTTGAGTATAACAACGGTTAGCAGCCACATATTCGGCTTCGGTGCTGGACAAAGCAAATGAGTTTTGCTTTTTACTAAACCATGAGATTAAAAAATTTCCTAGCAAATAACAAACCCTGATGTACTTTTCCTATCTGCTAGACTCCCCGCATAGTCAAAAACAATAAAGCTTCTAAGTTAAAAACTTTTTACTTTTTTGAACCACAATCCCAAGTCTCGTGTGCCATTTAAGTATCGAAATATATGCTTGACACATTTTAAATGTGATTCCTTGGGCTCATATTGGAACTTAACACATAAACTCACACTAGACATTATATCGGGTTTACTTGCTATCAAGTAGAGAAGACTTCCTATCTGCCTCGATATAGCTTAGGATCAATGGGCTTTCTAAATTGGTCTTTGCCCATTTAAATGGTGGAACTACTAGGAGTATCACATGCCATCAAAATGTCAAATTTAAATTTTTGAAGCATGTCCTTCACATACTTCGCTTGATTGATTTCAATCCTGTACTTATATTGTTTAATTTGCAAACCCAAGAAGTACGTTAGTTCACCCATCATACTTATTTAAAATTTGTTGGTCATAAAAAATGAAAATTAATCACATAGATGTGTATTTGATGAACCAAAAATAATATTATCTACATAAATCGGTACAATAAGCATGTAACGTTTTTTTTTATCAAAATGAACAAGGTAGGATTTAATGTTCCTTTCTTGAACCTTTTTATCAGGAAGAAATGCACTTAGCCTATCATACCAAGCTCTAAGAGCTTATCTTAATCCATACAATGATTTTTTAAGATGATAAACATGACTTGGGTAAGCATGGTTTTCAAAACCAAGTGATTGTTCTACTTATACCCCTTCACCGATGAAGCCATATAAAAAGCAATGTTAACATCCATTCGGTATAGTAAGAATCCATTATAGAAAGCATAAGCAAGCAACAATCGAATTGCTTCTAGTCTTGCTACATGTGCAAAAGCTTTTTCATAATCTATGCTTTCCTCATGACTATAGCCTTGTGCAACCAACCTTGCCTTGTTTCTTACTATCTCACCCTTCTCATTCTTTTTATTCCTAAAAACTCATTTGGTGCCTATGATGGTATATTTTTTAGGTCTATGCACTAAGGTCCATACCTTGTTTCTTACAAAATGACCTAGCTCCTCCTACATGGCCATGATTCAAAATTCATCACCTATCATAGTGGGCTTGTCTTTGACATAAGTGCAATATGCCCTTCATCCAAGTGTAGTGATGATCTAGTAGTTATTCCCTTGTTTAGATCACCTAGTATTTGTTGAAAAAATGTCCTAAAAGAAGTCTTGGGTTTATTACTGCACTAACTTCTACTTTAACTTAATACCACGAGTATAATATTTGGAGTAAAGGTGTATATTTCGATTGCTCGGCCATCCATTCCCTAGTAGGAATTACATTTGTCATCATTTCATCTTCTTCTTGTTCTATTATCTTAGGTAGTTTGGCTTTCGTTTTACCTCTTTTCGGTGTCATTTGTTGCATATTCATTTCTTTTTCATTTTCACAAATTAAAGCCTTAACTTATGGTTGATTAGTAGCTTTCATAGTTTGTGTAGTTGCTTTAGTTTAATTACTTAACTTGTTGATTTGTAAAGTCATTTAACATAATTAATTTTTTAGCTCATTAATAAATGTATCACTTTTAATTTGATTTTGAGAAATTTGCCTAAAGCTTTAATGTGTCTAGGTCATAAAGTTGTGTAATATTTGTTCTAGATTTACTTATGTAGGTTGAATAGTTTGATGAGGTTGTTGCATTATTGTAGGTTGTATTGGTGCTCTCTGTCTAAAAGTTTGTATGGTTTTGATTTTATGGACCGCAGCTAATATTTGAGTTCGGTTTTCCACTATAATAATTGTTGTTATTGTATTGGTTACTAGGCGAAATAGAATATTGGTTCATAACTGTGTTTACTTCTTCGTTATTTTCTTCTTGTTAAGTAGCACACGCATCCTTAGGATGTGTAACTTCATTAAAAAATCCACATTATTTAACTTGATTTGATTTTGTGGACCGTAGCTAATATTTTCTTCTTATACAGATTGTGATTGGTCTTCTATAACTACTAATTTTTTCTATAGGCATATATTGATTTAGGAAAGCTTCTAAAATCTAAACTCATATGGTTATCGAATCTTAAGGAAGATAAAAAAAACTAATCTTGTACTTGATCTTTCAGTACAAAAGGAAAAACTTTAAGTTTGACTTGTTCTAACATTCAGTCTTTAGGTTTTATCCTATTAACTTTGTTTTGATATTCCCTTATAAATTTTTATGGATTTTGATTGTCCTTACTATAGACGTTAGGTAGAGCAATAATGAATCCTAATCTATGTTCAAATTTGGGAAATTCCTCAAAATAGGCAATACACATTAGTTCATAAGCAGTAGCATTTCGATTAGCCTGCCTAAAAAAGTAATCTATTATCATTATTAGTTTTAGTAAGATTAAAGTTGTTATTGCCTTCCATTATGGTAGGTTTGTGTCCTCTACATTATTGTTATCTTAAATTACGATTAAATGTCCTATCTACCTCAGGTAAAATGGATGTAAAGATCCAGTGGAATTAGAACGACGAAGTGGATAGATCATACAATGTCTAAAACTCCTATGAAATGGTTTTTAAATTCGTGGCAATGGTGCCAAAAACTTACTCGTGTTGTGCGTGTACAATAATTGTTCCTTTTATATTCTACTTTAATTATTTTGTAGTAGCAATAAGTGGGAATCATCTTCATAAAGATTTATCAAACTTCTATAGGAAAATGGAATTTTAATGTCTTTATTATTTTTATTTTATTAATAATAATTAAACTAACTAATAACAAACTATAATATAATATTATTTGACTAACTATATTATCTTAATTAACTAATAAATCTGTAATCACAATTAATTGAGTAGATTAGATTCAATAATGAATAAATATAAAAAAAAACATCATGAACAATGAAACATAAACCTATTTTGCATTCTAAACCTGTAAACGCAATTTATATAGTCATGAGCATACTTTATAAATTATCATAGATCATTAAACTCTAACTATAAGTAAGTAAACTACATTTAGCCAATTATTAGTACTGCTTATACCGGTTGAAAAACCACATTTTAATTCTATTGAGCAAACCCTTTAATTCACACAAAGACATTAACTGCAAGCAATATAACTGTATTAAACTTAATGAGAACTTCGAACCACAAAGTCTAACATCTTCGGAAAGCCATTTCAACACTAGATTTAGATCTCTAATTCATTTAAGATATTTGAACGGTGTTTGCCTTTCGAACAATACTAGTTACTAATTAAAATAGATATTGAAACTATATATCACAATACACATTCTAAAATATGCATGCCATATAAAGATCATGATTAAAATCAATAGATATTAACCTATAAAATTAGTGAATCAAAAAATACAATTTGTTTAAAGCATGAAACACATATTCAACTCATTATAACTACAATGCAAAATAGATCTAGTTCACCTCGAACTTTGTTTAGATAAAACAAACTAATCGCCCATAATCATAACTAACATTGCAATAATATAAATAAAATACATAATTAAAAATAACTCTGAATTAAAATACTTGGATTTTCAAAAGAAATGAAATAATACACAATATATGTAAACTATGTAGACTATGGCTCCAAGAACAACCAAGGCTTCTAAGGCTTCAAAGTACAATTAAAGGCAATTAATTTTGTAACTCTAAGTTAGTATTTATAGTATTCTAAGTAGTAAACATCCCAAAAAAACTCAAATAACTCGTAGTTATCTAGAGTACCTATAATCTAACCCAACAATTCATAGCAATTTGGGCGTTATAGGGATCATAGCGAAAATCTAGAATTTCAAGCACAATGGTCTTTTTTGGAATCCATTGATTTAGCTAGTTATATAGTGCACTTAGGAATTGTTAAAAATTACTAGTTCAAAATATCAGTTCAAATTTATCTTCCTTCGTGATAATTCTTCATATACTTTTTCACTTGATTAATTTTTTCATAATCTTTCCTTTTTCATTTATTTCTTCATATTCTCCATTTATTACCTAAAATATCAAAAACAAGATAAAACCCCATGTAATATAGTCTTTTACATCTAAAATATTCCTAAAATGTAGTATAAAACATGTTTAACTATTGACTTGCCAGCCAGTGCCACCCAGGCATGAACCTAAATTTGAAAAAAAACAAAAAAAAAATTTGGTTTTTCTTTTCGAATTTGGATGAGATTCGAGTCAGGGTTTTTGGGTCACATTAAGACTTGTATAACATTAAAATGACCTTTAATGGTTTGTGAAAGGTTCTCAAAGACCCAGAGAGTTTTGAGTAACCCAAAAACTAGGAAATTCGAAATAAAACTTAAGGAAACTTAACCAAGGTAAGTGAGACCTGTATTGTTATCAATTTTGTTTCATAATTAGTATGTTTAGTTTATAAGCACTATGAGCTTGGAATGGGGCAATGTACTATGATTTGGCTATTTTGAATATGAGAATTCCCGAAACTAATCGATAAGGCAAACCGGGGTTGAGGGATGGAAAGGCTAGTCTAAAAATGGATTTTGCCTTTTATCTTAGTAAATGGAAAATGACAACATGGAAATGGATTATGCTCTTCCGCTATTAGTAGTTAGAGTTTTACATTAGTCGTCATCGTCCAGTTACAGTTGGTAGCTTAGTCAAGCTTGAATAAACCAATAGAATCACATGTTGACCAACATGTATATTATGTTGTTGTATTCTCGAGTGACGTAAAAGTACGACTTTGTTTTCAAGTTCAAATCTTAAGTAACAAGTACTATCGCATGTGCCAATTTAACTCACATTCAGTTATTTATTGTTTATATCAATTTCATTACTTGAATAGATATATTTTGGATTCATATTGCTATTTATTGATTCATTAATATTAATTGATGATTGATATGTTTACGAGCATCACTTATTGAGCATCAACAGTTTCCTGCTCCATTTCTTCTGGAATTCGTTATTCTTTTTATAGGAATTCTTTCTCACCTTTTCTAGATTCCCTGCTCAATTTCCTTTGGAATCAATTGGTCTCTCTATTTTTTCTTTTAAAAACTCTTGTTAGCTCTTCTTACTATCACTATAGTCAAGGAAGTATTTTTTCCAACTAAGGAAACTTTGTTAGTTAATTTCCTATGTTTCCCTTCAGTTGTATCATAAATTCTTTTCATAATATATATAAATATCTAATACTTGATCATAACAAGATTCTTAGGAATATTTCTTATTTATCTTGCACTTTTGTTTAAATCTTTTACCCATTATAATGTTTAACACAAAGTAATCAATCCCATATAAAGTCCTCCAGTGCATACAAAATCTAGGTTAAGTCAAATAATGTATAACAATTCCTTTCTTTCATAAAATTTATATTTTCACGGGTAATAAAAATATATCACTTCTATTTAAACCAAAATCATATTCAATTCATATTTCCTAACTAAATAAAGCAAAATGAAGAAATATTAACTGCATCTTCAAAAATTTGAAAATTTTCATCAACTTTGAACATTGAATAAATAGATTATACCCCTCAAGTCTTCCATACTTTGCTTCTTATATTTCACTTCACCTAAATACATCCAAAATTACTCCAAACCTTACCCTCAAAGTTTAAAATTAAGTCGGGTTTTCAACAAAATAAATATAACTCATGAAGCATAAATGAACTAAATAAAATAAAACTAATTAATAAATAATGAAAAAATTTCCACAAGAATGGATTTTTTAAAGCAAAGAAAACATGACAAATTAAAAATGTTCCAAACATCATTAACAATGTTGCATAAAACATCAAACAAATATATAAACCAAAAATCAAATAAATAGTAGCACAGTATCACACTACATTGCATAGTTCATCATATCATATTACAAACCAAGACCTCATAGAGAATCACTCAAAGATAGATAAAACATAGAAAATAGCATATTAGAATCGACTTCTAGAAGTCACATCATCACCACCATCTCTTTTGTCATGCTGTTGAGATTAGTAGCCCGCTGCAGGGTCATAGACCTTGTAGACCACTCCCATCACCGGAGTACTATATCGAAAGACTCTTTCATAGGGCATTCTTAGTTAAGTTGATGGTGTTGGAATATCAGTGCCCCTACGTTGCAATCTCCTAACCATATGTCTCTCAAAACCAATGCAAGCTCCTGAAAATTTCTTGTTAGTTTTACAACATGTATTCCTTATTTTTTGGAGTTCGCATCTAGTTCCATAAGATTAACTCCATCATAGCCATTTCCATCTCATCAACGTAGATGCAAGAGAAATCTTTAGCATGTGGCTCTGAGCTTTGGTTAATCCTATCATTATATGCGGCAAATTTTATCTCTTCCAAGACTCGCCTTTTCATGTTCATATTTTTCTTCTATCTGTGGTCTTTCATCAAAGTATCTCATTTCTTTCCTGCTCCTCCTCTGAATCTACATAGCCTGACACTTGTTTAGTGCTTTCTATGATTTTATCGGTGATAATCCTGTCAAGTTAAACATCCAACCCAAAACCTATCATAGGAACTTGGTCTTATTTGAAGAATTTTGTGATCATCAAGGGAAAAGGTAACCTTTAGTTTTTTTTGTTGGCATGGAATTTCTAATTGAATCGTAGATGATTTTTTGAACATCAATGTAATTTATCCCTCGAAGGATATGGTACCACAACATCTTGTATTTCACAACCTCATACTATTACAAACTCGACTGTAGGCTCGCATTGATGAAGTAATTTCATGCTTTGGTAGGTTTCCTAAAATACTCAGTTTGAATGTGTTTTGGATACCCATCCTTATCTAAAATGAATCCATCCCTCGGAATTGCTTCCAATCCATTCCTAATGATTGCCTGGGAAATCCATGTCTTAATCTATACTCGGGTTTTGGATATTCGTTATTTTCACTCCTATGAAGTTCTAGTAAATCGTAGTACTAGTTTATTCTTTTAGACGAATAATACACTGGTCTTCCTTGAATCATGGAAACCATCTTATTATCACTCTCATGCATTTTTGTGAGAAATTAATGGATTAAAATCTCACAACTCATCTCTATAGAGGTCTTCACGTCATTGTCGACATTGTTTAACAATCCCCAGTTCCTCTCCCTTATGATATTCAAGATCCTACGCCCATATTTTATTTCATTCTTCAAATTAAAGACCCTCTCCGGAATCAATTTCCTATTCTTGGTAATGTCGCTCTTCCTCCAAGCAAGAGCCTTTGTATTTATTAAATTGTGTATTGTAAAAGGAATTCGTGGAGTCATCTCCACTTCTTCATCTCTCTCTGACTTATCACTTAAATTTAAAAGTGGAGGAGGTTCTCTTGGTGTTCTAACTTTAGGATTGTTTATTGACATCCTCGTAGGCATAATTAGTGTAGGTGAAACTTTGGATTTTATTTTGGGTTTTTCCATTAACGTTGCATTTCCCTTCGCCTCTCTTAAACTTGTACCCTTACAACTTTAAGGCACTTTTGAAATCAAAAGTCACAAGTGTGAATAACAATTTAAACTTGTTGGTCATAAAAATAACATTTGTCAGAAATAATACTGTATAATTCAAAACTTTATTTATAAGGAGAAACTTATTTGGAAAGCTAGCTAGAAAAATCAATCGGGAACTTAAATAAAACTTACATCAAGCTTTTAACTCAATTATATGTTTAAAATTTATTTTCTTAATAATATTGAATAATTGTGTAATAAATTCTAGTCTTTTCGAAAACAAAACAATCTAAACCTACAAACTCATTTGAAACTCAATTTCAAACCAATTGCAAACATGTATAAAAATAACGAAATATTGAAAATATTGAAGTCGTTAACAAACGATCATTGTAATCGCAATGCCAAATCTATTGGAATCAATGATATCATTCATTCATGATAACAGAATGAGTTCCAAATAAAAGAATTTTGAAATCAATTAAATTTTTTTGCAAAAATCCATCAAACTAGAAATTCGTCAAAATAAAGAGCTTGGGTTAGCGTGATAACCTTTTTGAGAGTGAATATCTCAAGATACAACCTCTTCAACCCTTTTGGATTGATTATCCAAACTCCTAGTCGAAATTCCTATGGAGGAAAAACATCTAAAGAAATATCTAGAACAATGAAACATCAATCTATTTTGTATCTGAACATGTTATTTTAATCATAGTCATAATAATATTTCATAAAGTATTTTACATCATTAAACACTAATCTTAAGTAACTAAACAACCTTTATCATGCCATTAATTCTCCTTATACTGGTGGAAAAGCCACATTCTAATTTTGTTGAATGAACCATTTGAAAACTTAATGAAATTAACTTTGGGCAATAAACCGCATCACACTTTGTGAAAACTTTGAACTATTAAATCTAATACCTTTGGAAAGCCACTTCAATATTAAACATAGATCTCAAATTCACCTAGGACATTTAATCGGTAATATACATTTCAAACAATCCTAGTTACTACTTAACCCTAAATATATAACCAAAATACCACAATACATATTTGTGAATACACATGCAATACAAAGTTCATGATTATAATCCATAAATACTAATCTATTAAATCAGTAAACTAAAGAACACGACTGGTTTAAAGCATTAAGCATAAAATCAACTCATAATGACTACGGTGCAAAACATATAAAGTTCACTTTCGGAGTTTCTTTAGATTGACAAACTACTCACTCATGATCATGAAAAATATTGCAATAAAGTAAATAAAAGATATAAATAATTACCTCTTAATTGAATGCTTAAATCTTCAAAAGTCTCCAAAAGAAATGAACAATAGATCTAAATTAAGACTTAATTAAACTACTAAACATGGCCCCAAAAGTAATTAAGGACAATTAATTTTGAAGCCTAGGTTTCATATATATATATATATATATATATAGTATTATAGGTAGTTCATATCGAATCAAAACTAAAATATCTTATGGTTATCAAATATTCAGGAAATCGAGTTCAGTGACTCTTGACCAATTCCATTAATAACATGAATCACTGGATAAATCCTTGAAAATATGTTCGTCCTCCTCCGATTTGTCTAGTGATTCCTAGTGTAAATAAAAAACTCTTAGGAATAAGTGGCGGTGATTTCAAGTTTTCTCCTAATTCGCTGGTCAATCACTGTGCAACAATTCCACTAGGTTAAATCCTTCACTTTTTTCCATTTTTTATACATTTCTTCAAATATTCCAATCACATAGCATCACTTCATCACACATAACATCAGCCTTGTGGGCCTCGCTTTACAGCCTTAGGATTCACGTAACACATTTTTCAATGTAAATCCAATATAGGGCTATAGTATATGCATTTCACACCAGTTTTTGCCCCTATATTAATTTAATTATACACCTTAAAAATCAGAAATAGATAAATATAACCTTTTAGGACCATATTTTAGAGAATTTACCTTATAAAAGATACTAAAATATCTCATTAAATGTGTTAATTTATGACTTATCAAATACCCCCAAACTTAGGACATTGTTGTCCTGTGCAAAGGAATACTCTCAATAACATTCTCCATTCATTCCTTATTCTGATTTCATAATTATTTACTCTTTTTCTTAAACATAAGTGATCATTAAATTGAAACATATTACTCTCATAAAAATAAAAATTATGATAGAGTAGAAAGAGATAAAGAACAAACCGTTTATTTGACAACTCAACCTTCTAGTTATGTAATACATCTTAGAATTTAAAGTTCATTCAATTATCAAGGTCGAACCACTATACATGTTTTCTCAATCTTCACTGACAAGCATTGAGCTTATGACAACTAATATAGAATCTCAAGATACAAAAATCACTAAATCAATCTCATTTCCAAAAAATACTTAAAATATCACCACAATCGAATTGGATAGGAATTTTTTAATCACCATTAATTATCATTTCATTTTCATTTCTTGGAATGTTAGAATAAAAAAGATACTCCACTTAACTTAGCTATAAGCACTTGAACTAAATCTTTTGTTTGAAGATTTTTTCATAAACTTCCTTCAATTTATTTCTATATCTCTTTTTCTTTCTTTCTTCTTTCTTATATATATGTATATTCTTTTTTTTCCTTTCATAGATATATTCCTATGGTTCCCTCATCAATTTCCTTTGGAATTTGTTATTCTTTTCTATAGAAATGTTTTCTCACTTTTCCAACCACTATATTCCTTGCACCATTTCCTTTGAAATATGTCGGTCTCTCTATATTTTTTCTTTTAAAAACTCTTATTAGCTCTTCTCACTTTCACTATGGTTAAAGAAGTAATCTTTCCAACTAAGTAAGACTTATTGGCTAATTTCTTATTTTTTCCTACAATTGTGGGATAAGTTCTTTTCATTGTATATATAAATATAAAAATACATGATCCATATTATTTGTATAAGAAGATTCTTCAAAATCTTTCTTGTTTATCTTACACTAATGTTTCGATCATGTACCCATTATAATGTCTAACACAAAGCAATCAATCCCCTCTAAACTCTTCTAGTACTTACAAAATTTAGGTTAAGTCAAATAGGGTTTAACGATTCCTTTCTATCCTAAACTTCTAAAACAAAATTATATTCAATTCATGTTTTTATAACTAAATAAGTTAAATGAATAGATATTACCTATATCTTTAAAATTTTCAAATTTCCAATCAACTTTGAATAAATAAATAGATTCTACCTCGTGAGTCTTTGATACTTTGTTTCTTTATACTCTATTTCACCTAAATACCCCCCAACTCATTCCAAACCTTGTCCTCAAATTTGAAAATATTAAGTCAGGTTTCCAATAAAATAAATATACTTCATGAAGCATAAATGAGCTACATGATATAATAATTAATGAATGAAAAAAATATCATGTGAATGAATTTTCGTAATCAAAGAAAACATGAGAAATATAAATATCCAAGCATCATCATCTCACAACGGGAAACAATCTTGTGATAAATTCAAAACTTTCTAAAACAAAACATACCCACAAACTTATTTTCATAAACTTAATAATTCAAACACATCCTTCATTATCTAGATTTTTGAATTAAAGTCACAAAAACTTAATTAAAAATCATATAAACCATATAGTAGTCATTTACAAACCATAGAAATTTAAAAACCATGAATTATTTTAAATTCATTGAGAAATTGGATATTTATCTGAATTCCAAACTTTGAAATCAACATTTGATACAATTAAGCTTGTTTAGTGATTACCTTCATGAGAGTTAATTCATTAATTATTAGATTCTCAACAACTCCTAGATTCATTTTTCAAGCCTATTCACATATCCCTTTATTACAAGCCTAAATTTGGCTCTATATTCTTAAATTAATCTTTTCTTTTGGATTGAACAAAACTAGATTGAGGTGAGAATTACTTAAACATATTAAAATCTAGCTTTGGAAGATTCAATCTAGGCAAAAACTTAATGTTTGGATTGAATGGATGCAATGATTTATGCGTTTGAAGTTCTTTTGTATTTGGCTATTTGAGGTTTTATTTTAAAAACTCAAAACCATATGCAGTGATTCCTGTGTTAAGTGAAATTGCTAGAAAATGGCTATGTAAATCCGTAAAAATGAGTTGAAGTGACTCACTAATCTAACTTACGATTTACTTTGAAAGGATGAATCGCCAACAATTTGCCAGATTCAAATTTTCACTTAAAATTTTGATTTATGTTATACATTTAGCCGATTATTCCTAGTGTTATTTCGAATCGTTGAAAAATTGCTAGGCTTATTTAATTGTTTATCCTATTTATTTCATAATTAACATATATATCATTCATAAAAATTTACATAAACATAGAATTGATTGAAAATTCAAACGTTTGATTAAGATATGTAGCTAACTAATAATCTTATTAAATAAATAAATAAATAAACAAGTGAATAATGCGAACTTGCATAGGGGCATATAAACAAAAACAACTTGACCACTCCCCTTAATTGAAATTACCTCGGAGGTTCAAATTTTGAAAATATTTTCAATACAAGAGTCTAAAGGTAAGAGAATAAAAACATAATATACTAATACTAAACGCCAAATAAAATTAAAACATAAATAAAACATAGAATATGGCTCAACTAAACCATTCCGGAGTTAAGTTACATCTCTCAAATTGAATTTACGAATGTCTGCTCTAGTGCTATTCCAAAAAGTGATTGCTCGACCATTGATCTTCAAAGTGATTGTCTTATTAAGAGTAATAGCTTGAGAAGTTGCTAACAAAAGGTCATTCTAAATTTAAAGGATAATCTACATTAATAAAATGTGGCTTGATAAAAAAGTCCGTGGCTACGATATACTTGTCCACTTGAACAGGTACATTCATTAGCACCTTTATTGGTTGAATTAAGGTACTATCCGGTATAGAAACTCGTTTTAAAGCAAGTGTGTACGACTCCAATTGAGTGTACAGAAAGAAATGTATAGGCATGAAATTTGCATTAGAACTCGTATCATACTAAGCTCTAAAGGTCCAAGGCCCTTTAATTTTTATGTTACGATGTATACCCCCAGGATAATTAAGCTTCATCGGACTTAAGCTCGGATTTTTCTTTTTCTCGTTCTTATTGGATTTAAAATATCTCATTTTGTTAATATTCTTCCCATTTTCCACTTGTTTAAATCTCCATAATTGTTTTACTTTTCTTTTCTTTTGATGTGTCTTCAACTTGTTCTTTCTTTGGAAGTTCTTTTTTAGTTTCCATTGCTACTGCATTAATTGCATAAATTTTATGCGTTAAAATTATCGTAATAGTTTAAGTCTAGAAAATTGTTATAATAAATCTCACTATCAAGTAATTTAATTTATTAGGATCATCATAATTATGTTCATTATTAATTTTGAATGTGAAAAATTTGTCTTCAAATTCCATTCACATTGTCCCTTTAAAAATATATAACTTAGTTTTAGTTGTTTTAAGAAATGGTCTACTTAATAATATAGGTGGAGAATAAGGTGATATTGAATCTCTTATTTCCACGATATAAAAGTCAGCTTCAAGTACTAAGTAATTCACTTTTACTAAAATGTTTTCTAAAAATTATATGGTTTAATAATTATTGTGTTAGCTAAAGATTAAATGGTGGATTAATCAGTGATCTTATTTTCAATGATTCATATAGTTTAAGTGACATTACATTAATTGATGCTTCGAGATCACACAAAGCAGATGTAATAGAAGGAGTTCCTATCTTGATGGGTATTCAAAATATTTTTGGATCAAAACGTTTCTAAGGTATTTTTCTTTTTATTTTTATTAAAGATGGCACTTTAGCCCTAATTTTTCCTTGGATTCCTCTAAAAAGTTACCTTTAGATTTAGAGAATTCTTTCAAAACTTCATCATAAATTGATATTTGGGTAATAGATTCCATTAAGGTTTTATTAATTTCTATTTTCCTAAAAATACTTCAAGAAAGCTTTCATTAATTTCTTCCTTTTTAGGTGATAGGTCAATAATTAGACATGTTTTATAGTACATTTTAGGACTATTTTAGATGTAACAAACCATATTATATGAATTTTTATCTTTTCTTGTTATTTCAAGTAATAATTAAAATATATGAAGAAATGGAGTAAAAAGGGACGAATATGAAGGAATTGATCAAGTTGAAAAGTATGCATAGAATCATCAAGTAAAGGAAAAACCTAAGATTTAGTACCAGCGATTCCTGAGCTATTTGCATGTACATAAGAATCTCTACTCAGATCAGTGGAAACAAAGACTACTTTTCCAAAGATTCTCCTAGCGATACAACTTAAACTTGGATCACTAGGGAATCACAAGGTTCGATTTCAAGAATTTTAGATAACCACGAGACGTTTGAGTTAGTTTATGATACATACTACTTAGAATACTATAAATACAACTTTAAGGCTATGAAATTAGTTTCTCTTCATTACTTATATCAATATTTAATTGCTCTATGAGCCATTGTTTATTATTTTAGTTTACAACTTTATTATTCATTGCTTTTGGAGAAGACTTGAAGACTTAAAGTATTTATTCTAAAGGTATTTATCTATGTATTTTATTTACATTATTGCTTTGTTATTTATGAATAAGATTGAGTAGTTTATTAATATAAACAAGGTCCAAACATGAACTAGATCTGTTTTACAATGTAGTTATGATAAGATGATTATGTGCTTATTGCTTTAAACTAATCATATTTTTTAATTCATTAATTTTATAGGTTATTATTTGTGGATCTTAATCATGAACTTTGTATTGCATGATAGTCTAGAATGTGTATTGTGATATTTGGATTCATAATCTAGTTTAAAGTAGTAACTGGGACGGCTTGAAAGGTGTTATCGTTAAGATGTCTTAGGTGAATTTGAGATCGAAATCAAATGTTGAAGTACCTTTATGAAGGTGTTAGATTAATTAGTTCAAAGTTTTCATAAAATGTATGCAGTTTTACTGCGTGAAACGAATTACTTTATGTGTTTCATGCGGTTAGCTAAATAAAATTAGAACATGGCTTGTTCCATGTATAAGAACTAATGGCTTACTAAAGGATGTTTACTTACTTATGATTAGAGTTTAATGGTCTAAGACACTGTATAGAGTATGCTTAGGACTATATGATTGAATTAACGTGTTTGGATGCAAAATGGATTTATTTTTCATTATTTTGTATGTTTGTTTAGATATTTATTTAATATTGAATTGATTTGATTTGAATATTAGTAAATTTGAAATGTGATAGTTAAGTTAGTTTTATAAGTTTATTTAATTATTACGATATATTATAAATTGGGTGATTTTAAATGGGTGATTTTAAGTTCATAATTTAATTTAATTAATTAAATTAAAGTAAAAATAATAAAAACCATAAAAAACCTTTTTCCTATAGAAGTTTGACAAATCCATGTGGAGACGATCCCACTTATCACTATTGGGGCAAGTGCCCAATGTAGATCTACAAACATTATTTATCATATAATTTTAGTTAATAAAATATAGGTTTTCATTTGTTGTTTTATTATAAACGATTGCATGTCTACCTTATTGTAAGATCTATGGGTGTTTGTTGAAATATCCTAAATGTCACTAGTCGGTCATTATATTGAAACTATAATGAATTAAGACTAGTGTGAATCTTAATTGATGGTCATGTGATGATCACACATATTTGAATACGAAACAAGATCATGAGCACTTGTTAGGGAACGAGCAACTAAATTGACTTATTATGAGAACACTACGTGGATTAAGTCATAAGTGTTGCTCATGAAAGGTATATCATTTAGTTCTTCGACTTAAGATTACCATAGACTTTAATATTAAGAGCATGGTAATTTGACACAATCAAACTTATCTTTTACCGGATGATTATAAAGATTGTAATTGGTTACAATGTGAATAATATATGAAGATGTGTAATCAAGATAGAAATGATCCCTCTCATATAAAGAGAGATACAACTGGATTCTTCGATATGTTAGACTATTAAATGGAGAAGTCCAAGTGAATTGATATGATCAATGTCAACTAGATTTTCTTAGTCTACATATAGATCAAGACTCGTACGAGTGAATATTAAAGGTGACTTTCCATGCTTTAGGTTTAATTAAAGGATAACGCACGACAAAAGGATATGATATATGTTATTCATTAGGTTGTCTTGATTATGATATTTATTTTACTTGGGTAGTCGTAATGACTTCCTAGAGACTGCTTATGACTTGTGTACCAAAATATTTTTTGTTCACTACCAATGTCGCATGAACCTATTAGGTTGCACATAAAGAATGGCTTTGCACAATTTCAATTGGTCTAGAGTAATGAATTTATATGTTAAAATTTATGACATATTGTTATATGATAACTTGTTAATAGTGGCATATGTGTAATTTGCTTAAACTCCTAAATAAATAGTTGTATTACAAATATGTTTTATAAGTGAGATTATCTACATATATAAATAGAGGTTGAAACCCTAAAAATGAAGATGATTTTTTTTCTATTGTCGAGTTCTCTGGACTTTGGAAGAGAAAGAAAAATATTTTCAATCTCTGTTTGGGTTAGCACTCCAAGTTGTCGTTATCGTTTGTGTGTGGAATTTCGATAAACAACGCGCACACATTTGAATGTCTTGGAGATCGAACAATCAGAGAAGGAAATTATGGATTAAGGTAAGGTTTACTTTTGTACATCTTATTTAATGGCACTTATTTTTTGTTTTGTTGGGGTTTTTCGAAAATTGTTTTGAATATTCCACTACGTATTAACCCCAAAACCTAATAGTGGTATTAGAGCCTTAGGCTCAGCTCTATTAAACGTTTGCACATTTTCTCTAATATAAATATATCTATATATGATATATATGTGAAAAATGATCTTGATTAATGTATATATGATATACATATAGGTTATCTGATAATTGTTATCAAGAATTGATTTTAAAACATGTAGTTAATTAACGTATTTGATACATACGCATGAGTTGATTCAATAAAAGAATTCATGTTTAGAATATTTTGATTAACATGTGTTTTAATATTGAATGATGCGAATTTTGTATGTTTACATGGTACAGCTCATGTTTAGGATAATATGGTTTTGGTGTTCAATACATACTTCATTTTTGTTCAATAATTTGGTACGTCTCAATGATAGAAGTCATGATTAAGCTCATATGATTAATTTAATATGATTCTAGTGTTAAATGCATGATTAATATTTCTTTTATTAATTCAATTGCTTATTTTATATGTATAAGAACCAAAATTAGTTTTGATCATATATCTCATTGTAGTTATCTATTAGCATATTCCTATTAGATAAGAGATAAAATTCTTATTCGATAAGAATTATAAATCCTATAAGATAGGTGAGATATATAACAAATTCATAATTAATAAGGATTGAAAGTATCTTAAATTCTAATTGGATTAGGATAAGATATTAAGTTATAGATGGGTCTGAGTTAATTAAAAACGTTTCCATTAATATTATTTGAAATAAAAATATGGGGCAATTTTGATTAATTGGATTGACTAAAATAATGAAAGATCTTAGGCGAATTTCAATATTTGAAACTAGAATTCGTTGTTTTAAAAAAAGAGGGCATTGCCCCATGTACCCCTGCCAATTGATCATAACTAACTATTCATAGCGCAAGGAAATTCGTATAATAGTCAATATTAGTAAAATTTCTTAACTCTTTTATTGATTGTACATGCATTCTAATATATGATATTTATCTCGTTTACATTATGATCATGAAAACAAATACAAATCCCTCTTCCAAATTTTAAGTCAAGTGTCATCCATTCTCAAACACTTGTCAAAGATTTGATCACATCAATATGGGTTTGCTTCTGTAGAGTGTATTGTGTTATCTTGGTGAGGCTAGTGTAGTAATGGTTACTTTATTGTTTGCAATGGTTAGACTTCATAAAGCTATCAAATGGTTTTTGGGTTTAGGCACAAGATGAGATAAAACATTCTAAGGCATAAGATGTCGTAATCTCATAAAAAAAACTAAAATTTAAATATGATGTAATTGGTAATTGGTACCTACTTAAACAGCCTAATTCAAAGTGTCATGCCTTAGCTATCTTGGAGTTAGGTGAAACATAGATTTTAGTCCCTTAAATTAACATAGTGTTTTTAGGAGGGTTGTTAATTTTGTGGGAGTCTATTCCTTTATACTAAAATGAACTTTTGCGTAATCTTTGTTGTAGATCTATGGCCTCTTCAAATCACACCAATCCCTTGTCATTGCAATCCAACCTTGAGAAGGATTAGTTATATGAGACAATTTTCTTAACTGGTTCAGAAACTTGAGAATTATTCTTAAGCATGAACAGAAGTTGTATGTTTTGGATGATCTTATTCCGGAGAAACCACAAGCCAATACTTTAAGAGTCATGAAGGATGCACATACTAAGCATATCAACGACTCAACTAATTTTGCATGCATTATGTTGGCCACCATGGTTCTTAAACTTCGGAAGGATATGGAACACATGGAAGCTTACGACATGTCTGTAATGTTGAAGGAAATGTTCCAACAGCAAGCAAAACTAAAAAGGTTTGAGACAATCAAGAACCTTCATTCTTGCAAAATGGCTGAGGGTGCGTCAGTTAGTCTTCATGTTCTGAAAATGAAAGGTAATATTAATCATCTTTACAAACATGGTGTCCTTACCTATTACCTTAAGCTAGTGAATAGTGTTAATCCAACCCGAGTTAGGCTTGTGGTTAAGCTCGGCGTACCTTAATTTGCTTGTGAGTGTGATTGTATGATGGATTGTTTTTTCTTGGATTGTTTAATGAATTTTATAGGTTGTCAGATTAATAGGAGATTGATACACACCTATAATTGGAGAAATAAGTAATTAAACAATAAATTGCAGGTACATCAAGTGAAACGATGGGGTCTTGGAATAAATGTGCACACCTGAAAACACTCATAGGCATGTCCGGTGAATTAATTGGCGAGAAAAGACATGAGATATGTATATTTGTATATAGCAGATATATAAATATATATAGTTATATTAGTAACTATAAGTTTAGTTTAAATTATATGGATCGTTTAATCAACCTCAAGATGAGCGTAAGTGTTTTATGGTGTTAAATCCATATATATATAAATCATTAGATCGGTCTCAAATAGCACGATGCATATCTTGAGGTAAATCTATATATACAAATCAAAACCTTCATTCTTATCCTTATTGTTTCATCAGATCATTTGAGAGGTAAGAGAAAGGGAGAGAAACTAAGGGTTTGATCAACTAGAGTGGATCATGAGAGTGATTTCCAGTCAAAATTGAGGAGCTTAATTAACTGAGGGATCAGAGACCATTATCTTAGTGAGTTTAAGTTTTGAGTTTGAAGTTAAATTCAAAATTGGGTGATGATTCCTTTGTTAATTGTTTTATTATGATTTGAAATGGTTTGTTACCTCATTAGAGGTACTTCCTGATGATTTAGGAAAGTTTTAGAGGTTTTTATGATGATTTTGTAATGAAACAATGGTTGTTGCCCTATTCACTATTGAGGCAGTGCCGGGTGGAGTATGCTCTATCGAGCAGAGGAGTGCGCTCCCTTCTTCAGTTGGGGCGAACCCAGCTAGTAGAGCAAGCCCCACCAATGGGGGAGTGTACTTCCACCCCTTAAAATAACAACTATTTTATATTTTACTAACAATTTTCTGAGGTCTTAAGAATTGACTTAGGGGTTCTAATTATAGAGAATTAGACCTATATTGATTATAAGTGGTGTTGATAGGTGTTGGATCCCTTGGAAAGTTGGAGTGACCGAAAAAGTTAGGAATTTGGAACATAAATCTTAACCGAGGTAAGTATGGATTCACTTATTTATCAATGTTTCTTGGCTTTTCTAGTACATGTAGATCATATAGTTTACAACGTGATGTTTTTAATTAAATGGAAAACGGTGTCTAATGTGATCCACGAACATATCTCCTGAAGACTGAGAACAGGTTGCATAGGATGCAGGAAAGATCTCTTTATCTATACATAACTCTTACTCAATTAGATTAGGTGCATGAGTTACATATTCACTAGAGGGTTTTACATAGAACCATTGGCCATTAATGGTTTGGCTAGTCAACACATTGGCCAATGTGTTGGTTTAGCAATCGCGTTAATGGCATCAGTGGGTAATCAACCTAGTTTTATAAATAGAATGGGAACCACAGAATAATAGTTAATGATAAATTGCATGCGTCTATTATTTATTGAATTATATGCTTTCCATATCCTTGTTAGTTAACATTGGTATATATTATTATTGCATAATGTTCTTGACTATTATATGGAATGTTGATGGCTATATGAATCCTTACTTATTGAGCAAGTTGGCGTGCTCACCCAATTACTATTTCAGGAGTATCGATGAGCACTACGATTATGCGATAGTGAAGATTTAGGAGTCTTATCTTCTCTTCAATGTAATGAATTTCCACTTGTCTAACATATTTGTATTAAATTACAATTTTTTCATATTATAAGAGATGGGATATTTCTATAACCGAAGTATGTTCTTATTTGATTTGGTATTGTATATCGCATTTTATTATCGAGAAAAGTTTTAAATTTTGATGCGTTTATTATTTGTTTTACATCAATATTTGATATATAGCGGTGTTTTTCAAGTATAAGAGTTAAAGTTGCTGGCTCTAGTTAAGTCTGGCTGGGAAAGTGAGGATTAATTATGGTTTTAGGTTGCGTATCGCTCTAATTGGGATAGGTGACAGTACAGCTTGGTTTCAGAGCCAAAAGTTTATCACTTTCTAACTAAGTTGTAATTATGACACATTTTGGTATCATGAACAAGGCTTTAACCTTTTTTTCACTTTCAAATTGTTTTTGAAGTAAGTGATAGCATATTCCTTTATACTAGAACCCAAACTTATTAATTCAGAGAGTTGTCTCGAGTTATGAATAAGCTTAGGGTATGATAAACAATTTTTATCATGATTTAGGGAGGTAACCAAAAGATAAAAGACTAAAATATATTATTTGTTGTGTTATATTTTATTTACCTAATAGATATAAGAGTTATGTCTTTTCTGAATGATAATAAGATGGTTGAAGTCCATCTATTTCTCATGATATGAGAAAGTATTGGAGGTAAGAGCTCAAAAGAGTCTTAACCTCGAGAAGATTGAAAAGAAAAGACATAAAGAAAACTTATAAAGATAAAATAAAGCTATTCTCCTCTTAACTATTATCAAAGGTCTTTTTTCTTGCTAATATTATTAGATAAATAATTTTCATTTAAAAAGTACCTATTGTATTATGATCTTCAGATGTGTATTAGGATAATGGAAATTTTGAAAACAATAGAGTACTGAATGACTTTGGGAGAAACTAAAAGATGGTGGACCACTTTGAGATATGATTTAATACTAGTATTGAGACTAGTAGAGAAATAATGAAAGTTATTCATTAAATAAACTAGTAGTTAATGATAAAAGCCTAATTGAGGTTTGGAAACCACTAATGTATCTATACTTTATAAGTTGTGATGAATTAGTAATTCCAATTATGGCGTGAATCCATATTGAAATGACAAGCAATTTATCGGGTAGCTAAAAAAAATTTAAACTGATAAATCTAAAACAATGGCTAAATCTAGAACATAGTAAGAGTTGGTAAGACATCCTAGTTTGTTATATTAAACCAGCATAGTCTAAATTAGGGGGAATGAATATTCATTACCCATGATTAACAACTCATTATGATAATGAGGTGAAATCACTTATTCTCAATAGTTAGTTGATATCTAGTTGTCACAATGACCTGATCAGAGCGAAGGATATATATAAAAATGATTTCAGGTGATTGTTGGATCATTAAAAAAGGATAGTGAAAACTAATAGAAGATACTAAAACTCATGCTATGTCTGTATATAAAGGGTTTCAAGTTTTAAAACTATATTTTAGTTAATTTGTTATTGTATTATCATTAATATCATGGAATCTTTGAATACTTAAAGGATGCATAAGCATTGCCATAAAGAATTGTAAATTGTGGCGGTAAATAGGTTCATACATGATTTTCTAAGTGCCAGTACTAATTTTTAGAAGTTAATTAATTTTATGATTGTCGAATATTAACATCAAATCAGGGGATTTACCTGTGATTGAGATAGTTTAGAATTATCATATGTTTAACACAAAGATAAAAGAAGAAAGTAAATTTTAAAAAGTTTAATATTACAAATGATTGATCCAGGGATCTTCGATATCATTATGTAGTTATTAAGTTAACTGATATGTAATGATGGTTGTAAGTTAAAAACCAAATACAAGGATACCTTGTAAGAAAGTTGACATACAGTTTGACCAAAATGTTTGCTTGATTATATCTAAATTGTAGAAGAATTTAAAGGTTCATCCAAAGATTTCTTGTTTAGGTAAGAATGTTTGTTGTCACAATAAAGCAAAATTGTAGCTTATACTTATATATATAGTTCCAGAATTATGAAGAGAACTATTAAAGATTGATAATCTCGAGATAGCTATTTTGTAGTTATACCAAATATGAAAGACATCACTTGCAAATAAGAAGAAAGGTTATTAAGAGTCTTTTAATCACTCTTAGAGATTGTTAAGAATCTTAAAAGAATCATTAAAAGACAACCAGAAAGTATAAGAAACCAATGGATTGTTTAAGAAACCAATGGATTGTTTAAATGTTAAAATAGTGAATTTCAAACTATGGAAGTTTGAAAAGTGGAATTATCAAACGAAAGAAATGGAAGGTAAGATATATACCTTGAATTTTCTAAATGTTAGGAATTCACTCTGAGACATCACTTATTAAGGTGTTGGTGTTGACAATGACGTGAATAGAAAAGGAGACAATGGACGAAGTTATGATAAAAACTACTCAATAATATCTCTTGAGTGAGATGTTTATTGGTGACCAATTGAAGTCCTGCACAGGTACATCATAAGTTAAGTTGTTTAGATTGGTAACTACGAGTCTATTATTTAGAATTCAGAATGGAGCTGAGCTAATGATGATTAATTAAACAATGCATTATTGGAGAAATTGATTGAGATTATGTAGTAGGTCAAGATTGACTACTAGTTATTGACATTTGGTCTAGATAATTTCATATCAATATGTTGAGCATGTATGGAAAGTTCTTGGAACTTAAATTAAAAAATGTGGCAAGAATATTGCAAGAATCTCATTTATTTTTTTAAATTATTCATTCAGCAAAAATCCAAAATCATAATGATAAGAATTAATTTTATTGCTGGTTACCTGGAATGAAAATTGATAGTGTTAATTTTATAAAGAAATATGAGATATATCGACAGATGGAAGCTGATTATTATTAACAAAGAGTATATTATTCGTGCCCTATATGTATGAATTTTCATGCTAAAAAATGCATGATGGATTAACCTAAGTTGTGATGCAAACTGAATGATTGTTTATGATGTAATTGTAAGACTGATAGAGTCTAAAGATTTCTTGCAAGTATTGTGGTTTAAATTCTCATGGAAGAGTAAGTGAGATATATGTGTGTATAAAAAGTTGAGTTATGGAGAACCGTGATTATTACTTCAGTAAGGAACTAAAAGTTAGCTTCCCAATGGTGAAGGGATGTATAATAATTGGGAGGGTTCTTTCTCAATCTTAACACGATGTATCTGTAGCTGATTTTAGTTCTAAAGAATATAATTTTTGCTAGAGCTTCTCAATTTAGACTTCATGACGAAGTGTCTATGATGTTGATTTATGTAAGTTTAACTAACACATCATCGGCTGAGAAAGCTAATTTCAAAGCTACTGATCTAATCTTTCGAGTTCAAACTTTTAATAGTAATTAGCAGTCAGAAAGCTTATCAGGATTTTATAGCACATCAGAGGTTAGTGGCTAGTGTAGATCATTCTTATTAGTCGATTTCTTATGATAATGTGCTATAATTTAGGGATATATTGTAGATTTTAGCTTAGGATCATTTGAGGCAAGAGTTGCTACAAATATTTCATAGATCTCTTAACTCTATGTATCCATGTAACATTAAGATGTATAACAATATGATGAGCATTTATTGGTGGACAGGGATGAAGATTAAATATTATTGAATTAGTAAAGAGATGTGAAATATGTCAAGAAGTTAGGGCTGAACATAGTAAACCTGAAGGATTGCATTCGCTACCTATTCCTAAGTGGAAATGGGAGCATATATCGATGGATTTCATTCCTAGTTTATCTCCGACTCAGCGTAAGCATGGTGTTATATGGGTTGTAGTTAATTGGTTAACAAACTCTATGTATTTTTTACCAATTTCCATGTAAGATCCTCTTGACCAATTATATGAGGTATAAGTACGTAAGGTGTTAAGATGTCATGGAGTTCCGGTGTCGACTATTTCATTTAGATATCCAATATTAACATCCAGATTGTGGAGTGAATTACAGAGACATTTGGGAGCAGTTATTCAGCTCAGTATGGTATACCATTCATTGAATGATGAGCAGCTTGGACATTTGATTTTAGTGTTATAAGATATACTTGTTGGTTTTTTGGGATTCATACACAACAAAAAACCCAAAACAATTTTTCAAAAACCTCTAATAGGATCGAAAATAGGTTCCATTAATCTAGATCTACAAAAGCAAACCATGCCTTAATCCATGATTTTCTTCTTTGATTATCCGACCTCCAAGAAATTCAAGCGCCCATCCTCTATTAGAAATCCACACACAAATGGTAACCACAATTTAAATTACTAGCCCCAAAAAAGATTAAAAATGTTTTTCTTTCTCTCCCAAAATCTAGAGAACTCAAAAATAACAAAAAAACAAAAAAAATTATTTCATTTTAAGGTTTTACAATCTATTTATATGTGCATATAATCTTTCACTTAAAATCTTATTCGTAATAAAACTATTGTATTTAGGCAGTTTAAGCAAATTACACATACACCCCTATTAATAAGGTATCGTATAACAAATTGTATGAGCTTTTATGTCATAAATTTTATAACTCTGGACCAATTAAAATTGCGTAAAGTTATTCTTTGTATGCGACCTAATAGGTTCATGCAACATTGGCTGTGAAACAAAACCATTCAAGTACACAAGTCAAAAGCGATCTCTAGCAATACATTGTGACTACCCAAGTAGCATGAATATAAGAATCGATACAACCTAATGAATAACATATATCATATCCTTTTGTCATGCGATATCCTTTAATTAAATGTAATGCATGGAAAGTCACCCTTATTGTTCAATCGTACTAGTCTGGTTCTTTAGGTAAACTGAAAATTTCCAAGTGACATTGATTATATCAATTCACATAGACTTGGCCTTTATTGGTCTATCATATCGAGGGATCCACTTATATCTCTCTTTATAATTTTCTAGATAGAGACAACATTTGACTTTGTCAAACAACCATGCTCCTAATATTGAAGTCTATGGTAATCTTAAATCGAATGACTAAATAATATATCTATCATGAATAACACTTACGACGTAATCCATATGGTGCTCTCATAGCGGGTCAGTCCAATACCTTCTTCCTTAACAAGTACTCATGATCTCGATTTGTATCCCTATACGCATGACCATCACATGATCATTAATCAAGACTCACACTAGTCTTAATTCATTATAGTTCCATGTACAATGATTGACTATGGATACTTAGGATATTTCATCAAATACCTAGGGATCTTACTATAAGGTAAACGAATAATCACTTATAATAAATTAACAAATGAAAACCTCTATTTTATTAAATAAGATTATAAAATAAACAATGTTTGTTGATTTGACCTAAGGCACATGCCCTAACAATGCAGTGAACTGGTGTCTTGGAGTTTGGTGATAACTGGAAGAAAAACATTTCTCCGTGTGAGTTAATTTGGAACTACTTAGAGAGAATTCAGAAGATTTGCCAGTGTTTGACTATGGTAGAGCAAATACAAAAGAGATACGCTGATAAACATTATAGGTTTTTGGAGTTTTCAAGGGACAATTTCGTTTTGTTGAAAGTCTCACCTATGAAAGAATTTTATAGGTTTGGGTTATGAGGTAAACTAGCTTTAAGGTACATTAGGTTGTTCAAAGTATAAAAAAAGATTGGTCCTATTGTTTACACGTTAGAGTTACCTCCTTGACTAGTCAGATTTCATAATGTCTTCTACATGTCAATGTTTCGCAAAACAAATACTCAATTCACTCCAAGGAATGATTGGAATGAATTTGATCTTCAGGAAGACTTATCCTACAAAAAACAATTAATTCAAACTTTTCATTGTAAGATTCAGAGGCTAAGAAACAAAAAAACTCATTTCGTTAAGGTGAAACGACAATTTCACAAAGCTGAGGAATTCACCCTGGAGCACAAATCCTATATGAAAGAATAGTTTCCTTTTTTCGCTTCAAAACTACATGTACTTTTATATTTACTTTAATCTCAAAGAAGAAATTGCTTTGAATTGGGGAGACCGTAATGACTTGTTTACCTTAAGCTGGTGATTAGTATTAGTCCCAATCCTAACTAACCCCAGTTAAGCTTGTAGTTTAGTTTGACATGCCTTGATTAGTGTATGAGTGTGATTGTAAGACGTTTCGTGTTTGCTTCATTTGTTTAATGAATTTTATTGATTGTTGGATTAATAGGAGATTAATACAAACCTATAATTGGGGAAATAAGTAATTAAAAAAATAAATTTTAAGTACATCAAGTGAAATAGAGGGTGTGGAATGAATCCACGCACTCAAAAACACTCGTAGGCATGTCCTATGAAATTATTGGTGAGAAAATACACAAGATATATATATATATATATATCAATATATATTGATAAAAAACTACATATAGCTATATTAGAAACTGTAAATTTTGTTTAAATTATATGGATTGTTTGATCAACCTCAAGATGAGCGGAAGTGTTTGATGGTGTTAAAATTCATGTCACGTTAGGGAGTGATATTTCAACACATTAATCTCTTGATCGGTCTCGAGATAGCACGATGGGTATCTCGTAGAAAATCCATATATATATATATATATATGGAAAAACCTTCATTCCTATCCTTACTTTTTCATTAGATCATTTGAGAAATGAGAGAGTGGGCGAGAAATTGAGGGTTTGGTCCATAGGAGTGGATCAAGAGATTGATTTCTAGTTAAAATTGAGGAGCTTGATTAACTGAGGGATTGGAGATCATCATCTTGGCGAGTTTAAGTTTTCAATTTGAAGTTGAATTCATAATCGGGTAATGATTCCTCTATTAATATTTGTTGTTTATGATTGGGAACGATTTGTTACCTAACTATAGGTCCTCCCTAATGATTCGAGAGAATTTTGGAAGCTGTTGGATGATTTGGTAATGAAACAGTGGGTGCTTCCTATTCACTATCGTGGCAGTGCAGGGTGGAGCATGCTCCATCGATTAGAGGAGCGCGCTCCCTTCAGCAATAGGGACGAATGCAATTGGTGTAGCGTGCCACACCTAGTGAGCGAGCACGCTCCCACCCTTGAAAATAACAATTGTGTCGTGTTTTACTTAGTATTTCTTGAGGTGTTAATGATTGACTTAGGGGTTCTAGACATACGGAGTTAGACCTATGTTAATCACAAATGGTTTGTGATAGGTGTTAGATCCCTGAGAAAGTGTGAGTGACAGAAAATTAGGAATTTAAATTGAAACCTAAACCAAGGTAAGTACAAATTCGCTTATTTATCAATGTTGCCTGGATATCTCAGTACATGAAGTTCATATAGTATATGAATTGAAATGGGGGACTATGTACACCGTGATGTTTTTAATTAAACAAAAAATGGTGTCCAATTTGATCCATGAGAGTAACTACTGAGGAATGAGACAAGGTTGTATAAGATGCAGGGATGATCTCCCGGTCTATATGTAACTCCAACTCAGTTAGATAGGTTGCTTGAGTTACATATTTACTAGAGGGTTTCAAATAGAATAATTAGGCATTAATGGTTTAGCTAGACAGCCTATCGGCCAATATGTTGGTCTAGCAATCACATTAATGGCGTCAGTGAGTAATCGACCTTAGTTTTATAAATGAAATGGGAATCACATTGTATTAGTCAACGATAAATTGCTTTGCATCCATTATTTATTATGTTATATGCTTTCCATCTTCTTGTTAGTTAACATTGGTCCATATTGTTATTGCATAATATTCTTGACTACTATATAGAATGTTGATGGCTATGTAAATCCTTACTTACTGAGCAAGTTAGAGCGCTCACCTCAATTAATATTTCAGGTTTATCGACAAATGCTACGACAATGGGATAGAGAAGATTTAGGATTCTTGATCTTCTCTTCGATATAATGAATCTTCCATTGTCTTATATATTTCTATTACAATTTTTTCATATTACAAGGAATTGGAGATTTGTGTAACTGAGGTTCGTTCTTGTTTGACTTTGTACTTTATATCATATTTTATTATTAAGAAACATTTTCAATTTCTGCTTCGTATATTATTTGTTTTACATCGATATTTGATATACAGTAGTGTTAATCAGGTGTCGATGGTTCATAAAGGAAAGGCTATAAAGAAAAAGGCCAAAGGCAACGCTAAAGGTGCCAAGGCTATTGTGATTGTCACAAAGCTTATGGAACAAGTTAAGCCTAAGCATGTATCTACTTCATAGTCCCAGAAGGAAAGGAAAAAGAAGGAAATTTTCATTTATGCCATGCACCTGGGCATTAGTTAAAAATTGTACGCTTTATCTAGAAGATCTAAAGAAAAAGAAGAGTAGTGCGACTACTACTTCAGGTATTTACGTTATTGAGGTTAACTTTTCTACTAGTGATTCCTGGGTATTGGATACTAGATGTTGATATCACATTTGTATTATTGTGTAGGGCCTTACCAAAAGCAAAAATCAAAAGAAATGAGAAGTCATCTTAAGAGTAGAAAATGGAGCAAAGGTTGTTGCATTGGCTGTAGGATGCTATGAGTTAATTTCACCTAGTGGACTTGTTTTAGTTTTAAATATTATTATTATATCCCTACCTTGAGCAGAAACTTCATTTCAATTTCATGTTTTGATTTGGATGGTTTAATTTCGTTATTACGAATAATAAATCCTCCATTTCTCGTAAAGACGTTTTCTATGCGAATGTTGATTTCTGTGATGGTCTTTATATTCTTAATATGAAAAGGTCCATAGATACTCATATTCTTAACATAAATACATAAAGATTCAAGTGAAACGATTTTAATTAAACCTACTTTTGGTATTTTCATCTTGGCAATTCTAAACTCCATAAAAATGGACTTTTAGATTCATTTGATTTTGAATCATATCAAACATGTGTATCTTTTTTACAAGGCAAGATAGGAAAGAGTCCCTTTACTGGACACAGTGAAAGGGCAAGTGATTTATTGGGTCTAATACAAATTGATGTATTCGGTCCTATAAACACAATGGCTAGAGGTGGTTATCAGTATTTCATTACTTTCACATATAATTTTAGTAGATATGGTTAAGTTTATCTCATGAAACATAAAGGTGGATCTTTTTAGATGTTTCAAACAATTTAGAATGAAGTGTAAAACCAATTTAGTAAACTGTTAAAGCACTCTGATCATATTGAGGTGGTGAATATTTGAGCCAAAATTTTAATGATAATCATAAAAGCTATAAGATTTTCTCACTGTTAACTCTTCCAGCAACTCCACAATGGAATGGCCTTTCTTAGAGGAGAAATCAGACATTATTGGATCCCGTTCAATCTATGATGAGTCATGCAGATCTTCCAATTTACTTTTAGGGCTATGCCTTAGAAACTGTTGTTGGAGAATGTGCCCTAGGCCAATTCTGTAAACGTTTTTTAACTATGATAAGTAGATGCATGTTTCTCTTATAATAGAATCTATGAATAATTATTATATAGTTTTAAACGTCCCTAGTCATTTTTTATTATTGGAACAATAATAAGTTAAAACTAGTATGGGTCTTGATTGATAGTCATATGATTATTATGTGAATATGGATACAGATCAAGATCATAAGTATTTGTTGGAAACATATACTGGTCTGACCCGTTATGAGACATCAACATGGACAATGTCACTAGTGCTTCTCATTATAGTTATAGCATTTAGTCCTTCGACTTGAGATCACCAGAGACTCCAACATTAAGAACACAATGATTTGACACAATTAAACGTCGTCTTTAATCGGATGATTATAAAGATTGTGATTGGTCATTGTTCGATTAATGTGTAAAATTTGTGTGATCAAGATGGGATTTTTCCATCTCTTTTAGAGAGAGATATCTATTAGGTCCCTCGATATGTTAGACTAATAAATTGCCATGTCTAGTAAATTGATTGGATCAATGTCACTTCACAATTTCTGTTTACCTAGAGATCGAGACTAGTGAATTGAACTATAAGGGTGACATTCCATGTCTTATCTTAAATCAAAAGATATCTTATGAAAAAATGATATAACATACACTATCTATTAGGTTGTATCGATTTATTGATCTGCATGCAAGATGTGTAGACATAATGTCTTGGTAAAGGCCGCTTATGACTTGTGGACTGAAAAAGTTCTAGTTCACTGCCAACGTAACCAATTGGGTCGCACACAAAGAATGGACTTGCATGATTTAATATTATCTAGGTTGATGAATTCTATTCGATAAAATTCATTTTAAAGATTCTCATTAAATGTCCTCGTTTGACTAGGATTCGAAACTCTCTTACATTTCTAGTGTGACTAGAAATCGTGTCTCTTAGTAAATCCTATTTTTAATAGGACTCTAATTAGAATAAAGTATGAATTTAATTATTAATTGAGGTTTAGATAAATTATAACTCATGTTGGATTACTAATTCTAGATTATCTATGATTCCATTCTTTTTGAAGTTGGACCTTATCTAAGACTCTATTTAGAGTATGATAACGAGATGGAGTTCTTTTACAACTCGACCTATTGAAATATAAATAAGACATCAGGGGTTGTAAGAGTGAGGTTTTTCTATAGAGTTTTTCTGATAGAGTTTGTACGCTAGAATTTTGGGGCTAGCACTCCGGATCGTGATTGTTCGTTTATATGTGGGTTTCTAACAGAGGGTGTTTGTCTCTTGCAGTGTCATGAAGGAATCAATCAATGCCTAACAAGGAAGACATGGAGTTGTTCTTATTGTTAGGGTTTGATTTTTCTTCCTTGGTATGTCAATTTAATGGAATCAATATGTTCTTGGTTCAGGGATGTTCGATTTAGGTTTCAAAAATCTCTGCTGCGTTCAATCCCTAAAACCGAACAATGTTATCAGAGCCAAGTGTGATTCCATTAAAAAGAAATCTTTCTCATAATATATATGATTTATTACGTGAAAAGACAAGCTTTAAATCTATATGTTTCGTGCAAGGTCTCGGACTCCCTGTAATGTACGATGTTAATTTAATTATCCATGTTTCTTATTGTATTTTGCACCTTACCATGGGTTCTCTAGTATGAAATCAATTATTTTGATCAAAGTCATTAATTCAATATTCATGTGTGTTTAGATTAAAAAAAATCTCTTTGGACTCTCTGAGTCCGGACACAAAGTGTTTTTTACTAATGCACAATAAAACAAAAAGAGATAATTACCCTCACCCTTAACACCAATACGAATAGACGTATTCACCCCTCCACCACCAAATTAGTTGTTCATCGCAGACTGCCGCCAGCCACTGCCGTCATCTTCCATCACCGTGGTCATCGCCGCCACTCCCGTCATTTTCACCATCGCAGTGACAACCTCCTCTCTGCTAATTGTTCCTGAGATGAGAAATTTGAGTGAGGAGTCCAGTTACATTGGTATCACATCAAACAAGACACATAAAAAGACAACAAATTCCAAAGAAACATGTGATATAAAATAGGGTGAAATCCAAATTCTCAAATCCACCGTAAACATATCACAAAACTTAAGATCAATCATACAATCGATAAAAAATTCATAGTCAAACAAATAACAGACTTGAAGACGGTCTAGAAACAATGGGGTTCACAGTCCACTGAGCCTTTTTAGCTCCTCCATCTCTTGCCTTCCCTTGATTGAACTCACTATTTTCTCCAAAATATAAGTAAGAAAAACAATCAATTTCCCCCATCCTCCTAAATCAGCTAAAATCATTTAATCTAGTAATCCATGCCCTTCAACTCTGATGACCAGATCCATAAAAGGGTATAATGAATCAACGGTGATTATAGTGGTGCTATTTGTGGCCACGATTGCAGTGTCGACGGTGGTAAGTGGTAGACTGTGTATCGAATGAGAAGGTTATTGATTTCTACAAAGGGTACTTATGTTTTTGTGCATATTTGAGTCTGGACTTTTTGGGTATGTTTAGCACTGTCCTAGATTAAAATATTATTTATCAATGGCTCTTGATTTAGGGCGCATGGGGAGCGAGCCTTACATGATGTGCGACATACCCTTTAAAGATAATATGGTCATTACATGCCTATTTTTCAGTTCCAATCAATTTTTGTTAATGGTGTACATATTAGATGCGACACTAATTAATGGCGATTATATATTTTTTGATGTGGATGTTTTTAATATATGAAGGTAGCCTAATTGGGAAGTATATGGAACGTGTAGTTTTTCTTATCCTATAAACTCTCCAGTTCATGTGATTATACACCCTGGTTAATTACGATGGCCTTTGATATGAACTTTTTCGCTTAAGAAATATACATAAAAAGGAGAATTTTTAGGGGCTGGGATTTTATCCTTAGTTCTCACATACGTTGGAGTGCCCTAGCCATCCCCGCTAGCGAGCCAAGCTGTAATAGAATTACAAATATATCTCATAGATTCTAGTGAAGGTTACAAGATATTTATTAATAACATTCTTAAGTCCTTTGGAAGTACGTGAGAAATGCTATTGGATTTGCAGAGATTTGAAAGATTGTAAATGGTTACAAAATGCAAAATTTCAAGCTAATATAAACGATTAATGATCACTATATGGTTATGTGTTAAGGAAAATGCATTGACTTAGAAACGTTCTAAACCGACTCTTATAAAGATCTACAATATAAACTGAGTTTTTAGCGACATTTGATGCAACTAAAGAAAATATTTAGATTGTAAGGTTCATGATTAAATTAAGTATGATTCCAAGTATTGGAAACAATGTTGGCTTTTATTGTAAAATCAATGGTAAAATTTAGGTTATGGAACTTAAATCACAGTATAGATTTAAGCAATCATTTGAGCATTTTTCGTCTTAAAAGAGAAAGAACGTGAAGATTTGTAGAATATCAATACTAAGAAATATAGCAGATACATAAATAAACTTCTTCCACTAAGAACGCATTAAGGTTACTCAATATTAGATACATGGATTGGACCTAGTGCAAATGGGAGATGTTTGGGAATATGCCCTACACTAATTTTGTAAACATTGTTTACTAGACCAACACGTTATGAGAATGCTAAATGGTCAATGTCATAATTGTTTCTCATGACAGTTATATCATTAAGTTTTTTGATGTGATATCACTAGAGACCCCAACATTATGAACATAATGATTTGACACAATTAAACGTTGTCTTTAACCAGATGATTATAAAGATTGTGATTAGTCATTGTTCGACTAATGTGTGGAAGTTATGTGATCAAGATGAGCTTTGTCCCTTTTTTTAGAGAGAGATATCTATTGGGCCTCTATATATGCTAGACTGATAAATGTCTAAGCCTAGTGAATTGATTGGATCAATGTCACTTCACAATTTTAGTCTCCTCGAAGATTGAAACTAGTAGGTGGAACGATAAGGGTGGCATTCCATGTCTTATGTTCCATCAAAAGATATCACATGACAAAAGAATTTGATATACAGTTTCTATTATGTTGTATCGATTTATTGATCTTCGTGCAACTTGGGTAGTCATAATGTCTTGCTAGAGGTCGTTTATGACTCGTGTACCGAAAAGGGTTTTGGTTCACTGCCAACGTTGTTTGAACCTATTTGGTTGCACACAAAAAATAGATTTGTGTGATTTTATATTGTCTAGGTTGATGAATTTTATTTGATAAAATACATTTTGAAGATTCTCATTAAATTTCCCAGTTTGACTAGGACTCGAAACTCTCCTACATTTCTAATGTGACTAAAAATTGTCTTTTAGTAAATCCTATTTTTTATAGGACTCTAATTAGAATTAAAGTATGTCTTTAATTCTTATTTGAGTTTTACATAAATTACAACTCATATTGGATTAGTAAATATAGATTTTCATTGACTCTATCCTTTTTAAAGTTTGACTTTATCTTTGACTCTAATTCGAGTATGACTACGAGATGAAGTTCTTTTACAACTCGACCTATTGAACTATAAATAAGACACTAGGGTCTATTGTAAGAGTTAGATTTTTCTATAGAGTGTAAGGGTTTCTGCTCTAGAATTTTGGGGCTAACACTCTAAATCATGATTGTCTATTCGTGTGTAGATTTCTGATAAACGGTGTTCATCTTTGGTAGCATCTCGAAGGAATCGATTAACACCAAATAAGGCAGACATGGTGTTATTCTTGTAAAGGTTTGGTTTTTCTTCCTTAGTACATCAATTTAATGTAATCAATAGGATCTATGTTTGGGGATGTTCGAAAATGATTTCAAAAATTCTCACTACACTCGATCCCTAAAACCTAACAACTATTGCATTTACACTACATCGCATTCCTTCTAAACTGATTGATAAATCACCATATGAGATGCAGCTTTGAAAAGATTAAGTTTGTCTTTCCTTAAGATTAGGGGCTGTGAGGTATTTGTATGAAGAAGAATCTCAAAATGATTATCAGCCAAATCAACTAAGTAAGTGTTTATTGGTTATTCTAAAGAAACTAGAGGATACTACTCTTATAATCCCACTTAGAATAAAGAGTTAGTTGCTCGAAATGGTGTCTTTATGGAAAATGAGTTTATTTCAAAAGATAACAAGGGGAATAAATTAATTCTTGAACAAGTTCAAGAACTGCAAATAATCATTTAACTGCCAATGAGAGATCAACAAAGTCTTGAACTAGTAGAACATGAACAAGTATCCCAAGGCCCGTGTAGGACTGATAAGGTAAGACATCAGCCTGAGAGATTCGGACTCTTTATTACTGATAATAGTAAGGTATTCCTTATGGATAAAAATAAGCCTACTACTTATCAGGAGGCTGTGTCAAGCTCTGAGGTAGATAAATGGGTTATTGCCATGACTTATGAGATATAATCCATGTATGATAACCAAGTTTGGAACCTAGTTGATTTACTTAAAGATGGTAAGACCATAGGATGTAAATTAGTTTTCAAGAAAAAAATGACATGAATGGCAATGTGCGTACTTATAAAGCACAACTAGTAGCAAAAGGTTTCTGATAGACTTATGGTGTTGATTATGATGGGACTTTCTGTCCTTTAGCCTTGCTTAAATCTATTAGAACTCTAATTGCTACAGCTGCATTGTTTAACTACGAGATATGATAAATAAATGTCAAAAAAAAATTTCTAAATGGAAAGTTACTTAAAGACATGTATATAATACAACCTGGTGGGTTTGTTCATCAAGAATATTCTAGAATGGTGTGCAAGCTTCAAAGATCTATTTATAGATTAAAGTAAGCTTCTCAGAGACGAAATTTTTATTTTGATGGAGGAATTAAGGAATTCGATTTCATTAAAAATGATTATGAGCCTTGTGTGTACAAGAAGGTCAATGGGAGCGTGGTTGTCTTCCTGGTACTGTATGTTGATATATTACTCATTAGAAATGACTTCCAAACCTTGCAGAGTGTCAATTCTTGGTTAGGGAAGTAATATTTAATGAAGGACTAAGGAGATGCAACCTACATCCTTGTGATTAGATCTATAAGGAAAAATCTAAAAGGCTAAATGGTCTAAGTCTGAGTGCTTATATTAACAGGGTACTGAATTGGTTCATTATGCAAAACTCTAAAAGAGTCATTGCTAACGTCTCATGGTATAAGTCTTAGCCAGACTCAATTTCCTAAGACTAATGATGAGCGAGATTGCAAGAATACGATTCAATATGCATAAGCTATTGGATCCATAATGTATGCCATGTTATGCACTCGACCCGATGTATGATATGCTTTGAGTGCAATAAGCAAATACCAGTCTGATCTCAGTGAGAGTCACTGGATAACAATAAAGAATATTCTCAAGTACTTGAGAAAGACTAAAGAAGTGTTATTGGTCTATAGAAGTTTGGAAGGCGTGCTTGCTGTAAATGGTTACACAGATGCAAGTTTTCGAAATGATATATATGACTTTAGATCGCTATCTGGATATGTGTTTACTTAGAATGGAGGCGTAGTGAGTTGGAAAAGTTAGAAGTAAGAAACTGTGGCCGATTCAATAGCAAAAGCTGAGTATATTGAAGCGTCAAATTTGAAGTTTGTAGAAATCACTATAATATCAATAATTAATCCATTGAAAAAAAAATCAAATTCAAGTCTTAGCTACTATCCGCAAAATTAAAACTATACCATTGATAGACTGATAGCACCTACAGATCCTACACTAATGCAACAACCTCAACAAACTATTTAACATACACAACCAATTAGAACAGATATTACATAATTTTATGACCCAACGTCAACGAGACTTTAAGCAAATTTCTCGAAATCAAATTAAAATCGAAACATCTATTAATGAGCTTAAAAAATCAATTAAATCAAATGACTCTACTAATTAATAAGTTACATAATCAAACTAAAGTATCAACTCAACCTAGAAACAATAATCAAGCACAAGTTAACGATTTATTTTGTGAAAATAAAAAATGAACGATCACACAAGAAAAAGATATCAAAAAGAGGTAAAAAGAAAAATAAATTACCTAAGACAATAGAACAAGAAGAAAATATGATGGACAATGTCATTCCCACTAGGACCGAAAGGCCGAACAATTGAAATGCGCACCTTTTCTCAAAAGGCTATACTCATCGCATTTAGCCAAAGTTGATGCTCATGAAAAATCTTTATAAAATTCTTAATTATTTGACCAAGATAGATTAAAAAGTATTTATGAATCAAATAAAGATATGTATTCTAATTCTACCATTCCACAACTATTAACAAACGCCATAGAGGAAAAAACTAAAGAAGACATATATGAACTGCTTAAGAAATTAATTATTAATGAACTTTTAACGGAATCAAGTCATGATGAAGTTACTAAAGAATTCTCTAAATATAAACACAAAATTATAGAAGAATATAATGGGAATTTAGGACAAAATGTCTCCTGAAAGAATATAATCATTGAGAAATGTTCCAACCTAGGAATGTTTATCATACCCATCACAATAAGAAAATCTTCTATTGAGTTTGCTATTCGTGTTGTCAGACCATCAATGAATGTAATGTCACTTAAACTTTATGCATCATTAAAGATAGGATTGTTAACTAATACGCCTATTAACCTTACTTTAGCAGATAATACAATTATCAAACCGTATGGATTATTAGAAGACATCTTAATACAAGTATATGATTTAGTATTTCCAGCCAACTTTTATGTCATGGAAATAGAAAATTCATTATCACCCAATCCTTTGCCTATACAATTAGGTAGACATTTCCTTAAGACGACTAGATTTAAGTTTCATATTGTTGAAGGAAAAATGTCAATGGAATTTGAAGATAAGATTATCGAATTTAAAATTAATGAACAACACAATTATTAGACCTATGAAGAATATGATGAATTACTCAATAATGAAAAAATGATAATGGATTTCTAGGCTTAAACTTTAATGACGAAATTTATGCAATTATTGTTGTGACAATGGAAACTATAAAAGAAGTTTCAAAGAAAGAACAAGTTTAAGACAGTTCAAAAGAAAATAAAGTAACTCAATAATGGAGAGCTAAGAAATCAAAGAATGAAAAAACATTAACAAGTCGGGAGTTTCTAAATCCAATACCAATAAGAAAAAGAAAAAGATGGATTTAAGTCATGTGAAGCTTAATGATCCTAGAGGTATACACTTACACATTATAAAGCAAATGGGCTTGGGACTTCGGAGATCAGTGTGATACAAACTCCAATGCAAATCTCATGTCCTTACATTTCTTTCTACATACTCAATTGTAGTTAAATTTACTTGCTTTTGAATAAGTCTTTTTACCGAATGGTATTTTAATTCAACTGATAGGAGTGGTAATGAATGTGCCCGTTCAAGTGAACGACTACATTGTACCAACATAACTTTTTGTTCATGCCATACTTTATTAATGAAGATCATCTTTTAATCTTAAAACGAACTTTCTTAGCCACTACTCAAGCAGTTATAGATATTCTGAACAAAATAATCACCTTGATGATTAATGGCTGAGCACTCACTATCTGATATGGCAAAAGAACGGATAATCATAAATTTAAGTTTAGATATCCAACCTAATTCTAGAAGGATTCAGTCGAGCCAATGGGAGTAAACAAAAATGCTCTATGGGAGGTAGCCTATATTCTATGTTTATTCAATTTTATTAAGAATTTATTTTAGTTTACTATATTTTTATCCTCTCACTTTTTTTACTCTTCTATTGGGAATATTATCAACATTTAAACTCCAAGGTAATTTCAATTAAGGGGGATTGATCGAGTCATTTTTGCTTACATGACATTTACGCAAGTTGCATTGTTCACTTGCTTATTTATATGCTAATTTATTTATTTAATTACTAAAAGTACTTATTTAATTACATATTATAATCAAACTTTCAAAATCCTGAGTCAATTTTACCTTAACCCCAGTTTTAATGAATAATATATAAGTTAATTGTGGAATAAATTGTAAAAATAGTAACTTAATCATGGCGATTCACAAGCGAATCGAAACAACACTAAAATCGTTGGCAAAATTGGGACAACAACTAGTCAATAAAGTGAAATTTGAAGTTTGTTGAATCCCTAGCGATTGATTCGCCTTTCCAAGGAATCGCTCATCAAATCGGTGATTGACTGCACCTCACAACCCATCTATTCACCTAGCGATTTCCTAACGATTCCACTTAACACATGAATTGTAAGGCATGATAGTTGGTTTTTAAAAACACAACCCCAAATCACCATAAAACACCAATTCATTCGCATAACAAATCGTCACAATCCTTTATCAAAATTTAAATTTTTTTCCAAGATTCAACCACATTAAGCTCAATCTCTTAGTATTAAAGTGATTCTCACCTCAACCTAGTCCCATTCAACCTCAAATTTATTTTTTTTGGAAGTGTTGAACTAAACTAGGATTTTAGGGAACTTAACCTAAAGCTTGGAGGAATGGTTTATAGGGGATCAAGAGCTTTAATATTAAGAGATTCATTTACAAAAAGGTAATTACATCTACCCTAGCTCTTTACTTCAACAACTTTTTTTTTGAAGGATTTTTGCAAATTTCTCAATGTTTTTCAAAATTGTTTTGTTGAAATTTATTCAATTATCTTGAACAAATGGTTTCATTGATTCCAATAGACAAGGCATTGCTATTACCTTGATCATTGGTTTACAAATTTAACAATTTAAAATTTTTGGTATATTTACTCGCATTTGCAATTGGTTTGAAAATCGAGTTTAAAATTAGTTTAGGGATTCAGTTATGGGTTTTGTTTTAATTAAATATTCTTTGTTTTCGAAAGAATAAATATCTTACGATATTTGGAAAACAAATTTTAAAGTTTATGTTTGAGTTAACACTTCAATCTCAATTTTATTTAAAGTTTTCAATGAATTTCAAGCTAGCTTTCCAAATGGATTTGTCTTTCTAAAATAAAGTTTTGAGTTTTAAAGAATTATTTTCGACAATGTTATTTTTATGATTTATAGGTTTATTTACTTTTTGGAATTGTGAGTTTTGAAACTAAGACAATGGTTAGAGGAGGTAGAGGTAAAAGCTTATGAGAGGATAAAGGGAAGGTACATTAGTTGAAAAACTCAAGAAAAAATCTAAATTTTCAACTACACCCATTAAGCTAATGGGGATTTAGATGAATAACCCCCGAACTAAAGTACGAAAAGAACTTTCTTCATATTTAAGTTTTATCGATGAGTTAAAGGGAGAGGAAGAGATTGAGGAAACAACTAGAATTTATTTCTCACCCCACAACCTAATAAATGCCAAAGCTCTTGCTCGCATATGGAGCGACGCAAGTAAGAATAGGAAAATCATATCAGAGAGGGTTTTCAACTTTAAGACTGATGTTAAGTATGGGCCTAGAATTTTGAACATAATAAGGGAATGGAACTAAGGGTTGTTAACTAGGGGATATTACGTCGATAATGTCGCGGGGTCCTCAGTTGAGATGAGTTGTGAAATCTTTGTGTGGGAATCTTATGCAAATGGGCATGGAGATGACAATAAAATAGTAGCCATGGTCCGAGGAAATCTAGTGGACTACTCTACCGCTTGAATAAGCGGGTATTATGGTTTACCCAAATTTCATAGTAGAAAAGCCAATGAGTACCCAAAACCCGAGTACGATTTTGAACATGGATTTCCCCACGAGACAATTTGAAATGGTTTAGAAGCGATTCTAGGGATGGATTTTTTTTGACAAGGATGCCAAGAAATTTAGGAAAACCACCAAAGCTTGGAGCTTTTTCTTAAACGCGAGCATACAACCTAGTTTGCAACACTTTGATATAGTGAACTATATGTTGGGGCATGTGCCCTAGGTCAATCTACAAACATTTTTTATCTTATAATTATAGTAATCAAATTGAGGTTTTCATTTGTTGTTTTATTATAAGTGATTATATGGTTACCTTATATTAAGATCCATGGGTATTTGTTGAAATATTATAAATGTCCCTAATCGATCATTATACTAGGATCTATAATGAATTAAAACTAGTGTAAATCTTCATTGATGGTCATGTGATGATCATGCATATAGGGATACGAATCGAGATCATGAGTGCTTGTTAGGGTTCAAGGTACTGGATCGATCCGGTATGAGAACATCACATGGATTATGTTATAGGTGTTACTCTTGGTAGGTATATCATTTAGTCCTTCGACTTGAGATTACCATAGACTTCAATATTAGGAGCATGGTGATTTTATAAAATCAAACGTTGTCTTTAACCAGATGATTATAAAGAGTGTGATTAGTTACTACGTGAATAATATGTGAAGGTGTGTAATTAAGATAGAATTCGTCACACTCATATAGAGAGATATTAGTGGATCCCTCGATATGATAAATTGATAATGGCCAAGTCCATGTGAATGGATATGATCAATGTCACTTAAATGTTTTAGTTTACCTAAATATCAAGACTATTATGATTGAACATTAAGGGTGACTTTGGATGCCTTATGTTTTATCAAAGATATTGCATGACAAGAGGATATTATATATATTATTCATTAGGTTGTATCGAATTTGATATTATGCTACTTGGGTAGCCATAATGCCTTTCTAGAGACCATTCATGACTTGTGCACCAAAATGGCTCTGGTTCATTGCTAATGTTGCATGAACCTATTGGGCGCACATGAAAAATGGCTTTGCACAATTTCAATTGGTTTAGAATAATTAATTTTATATGATAAGATTTATGACATAAAAGCCCTTACAATTTGTTATATGATAACTTATTAATAGGGATGTTTGTGTAATTTACTTAAACTGCCCAAATACAATAGTTGTATAAGGAATAGGATTTTAAGTTAGGGCTTATCTGCACATATAAATAAAGGGTGATACCTTAAAATGTAATAAGATTTTTGGTTTGAAATCTCTAGTTCTCTAGGTTTTAGGATAGAAAAAAAAAACGTTTTCAATCTCTCTTGAGATTAGCACTCCATGTTCACTATTCGTGTGTGGATTTTTGATAAAGGACGCATGCTTAAATGTCTTAGAGATCGAACAATCGCAAAAGATAGTTATTGATTAAGGTATAGTTTACTTTTTAGATCTAGTTGTTGGAACCTATTTTCGATCCTATTGGGGTTTTTCACAAATTATTTTGAATCTCTTGCTTTGTATGAACCCAAAAAACCCAACGGTGGTATCAAAAATTTAGTCTCGGTTCTATTAAATGTTTATATGTTTTCTATAATATATATATGATATATCTGTCAAAATAAGATCTTGATTTATGTATATATGTGATGTACATATAGGTTATGTGATAATTGTTCTCAAGAATTACTTTTAAGGCATGTTGTTAATTCATGTATATTGATACATACACATGATTTGATTCAATGATAGTAATCATGTTTTAAATATTTCAATTAAGATTTTTTTGTAATATTAAACGATGCAGATTTTGTATGCTCATGGTAGAAGTCATGTTTTGGTTTTGTGTGATTCTAATGTTGAATATAGATTTCGTTTTTGTTCAATAATTATGTTTGTCTCCATGACAAAAATCATGTTTAGGTTAATATGATTAATTTAATAAGTTTCTGGCATTGAATGCACGATTAATACTTTGACATTTATTTCTATCATATATCTCATTGTGGTTATCCATAGTATATTTCAATTAGATAGGAGATAAATTTATAATCAGATAATTATAAATCTTACTAGATAGGTGAGATATACAAAAAATTCTAATTGGATAAGGATTCAAAGTATCTGAAACCCTAATTGGATTAAAATAAGATATTAAGTTAAAGGTGGGCTCGAGTTAATTAAAAATGTTTTAATCCATATTTTTTAGAATTAACATAAGGGGCAGTTTCAACTAATAGGATTGACTAAAATAATGAGTAATTTTAGGCGAATATCAATTTTCAGAATTGAAATTCCTTGTTTTCGCAAGCTGACCGACCAGTAGGACCGCCACCAATTGTTCATAGTGCAAGGAAATTTGTATAATAATCAATATTAGTAAAATTTCATAACTTGTTAAGTGGTTTTTTATGCATTGTAATATATGAAATATACGATGTTTAAATTATGATTACTAAAATAAATAAAATCCTTCTTCTGAATCTTAAGTCAAATGTCATATATTCTCAAACACTTGTCAAGGCTTCGATCACATCAATTTGGGTCTACCTGCGTAGAGTGTATTGTGTTTTCTTGGTAAGGTAAGTTGAGTAATAGTAACTCTATTATTTGAAACGGTTAGATTTGATAAAGCTATCAAAATGGTTTTGGGCTTTAGGCAGCAGATGAGATAAAACATGCCAAGACATAAGATGTCATAATCTCATAAAAATAACTAAAAGTTATATATGATGTAATTGGTAATTGGTACCTACCTAAATAACTTAATTCAAAGTGACATGACTTAGCTGTCTTGGAATTAAGTGAAACATGGATTTCAGTCCCTTAAACTAACATAGCCTTTTCAGGAGGGTTGCTAATTTAGTGAGAGTCTATTCCTCTATATTAAAACAAATTTTTGCATAATCTTTGTTGTAGATCTATGGCCTTTTCAAATCGCACTAATCCCTTCTCATCGCGATTTATCCTTGGGAAAGATCAGTTGTCCAGGATAAACTTTCTTAATTGGTTCAGAAACTTGTGAATTGTTCTTAATCATGAACAAAAGTTGTATGTCTTGGATAAACCTATTGCTGAGGACCCACTAGCCAATGATTTAAGAGCCATGAAGGATGCACATGCTAAGCATGTCGACGACTCAACTAATGTTTCATGCATTATGTTAGCAACTATGGTTCTTGAACTTCAGAAGGACATATAACACATGGAAGCTTACGACATGGCTACAATGCTGAAAGAAATGTTCCAACAGCAGACTAGTCGAAAAAGGTTTAAGATAGTCAAAAACCTTCATTCTTGCATAATGGCTTAGGATGCATCAGTTAGTCCTCATGTTTTGAAAATGAAGGGCTATATTGATTATCTTAATAGACTTGGATTTCCCATAAGCCAAAAGTTGGCTACGGATTTGATCCTAAATTCATTGCTTGATAGCTATTCATAATTTATGATGAACTCTAATATGAATAATATAGAGAATTCTATCTCAAAGTTATATTTGATGCTTAATAGTAATGAGCTCAATGTCAAGAAACTCATTGCAAATATGTTGATGGTTCAAAAAGGAAAGGCTCTAAAGAAAAAGGCTAAAGAATGGCTAAACGTTTCAAGGCTGTTGCGACTGTCACAAAGCTTTTGGAAAAATTCAAGCCTCATAGTGTTTTAATTCATAGTCTTAGAAGAAAAGGGAAAAGAAGAAAATTGCCATTTCTACTATGCACCTGGGCATTGGTTCTGAATTGCAAGCTCTATCTTGAAGATCTAAGGAAAAAGAAAAGTAGTGCGTCTACTGCTTCAGGTATTTACATTATTGAAGTTAACTTTTCTTCAAGTGATTCCTGTATCTTGGATACCGAATGTAAATCTCATACTTGTATTAATGTGTAGGCTTTCACTAAAAGTAGAAAGCTAAAGAAAGGAGAAGTTATCGTACTTGTTAGAAATGGAGCAAAGGTTGTTGCATTAGCTGTAGGATGCTATGAGTTAATTTTTCCTAGTGGACTTATTTTAGTTTTAAATAGTTATTATTATGTCCCTCCCTTGAGCAGAAACATCATTTTAGTTTCATACTTAGATTTGGATGGTTTTGATTTCATTATAGCGAATAATAAATGCTCCATTTCTTATAAAGATGTTTTCTATGCGAATGCTGATTAGTGTGATGGTCTTTATATTCTAAACATGAAAAATTCCACAGATACTTCTATTATTAACGTAAATACAAAAAGATTGAACTCAAATGGTTTGAGTTAAACCTACCTCTTGCTTTGTCATCTTAGCCACATAATTGAGAAACACATTTCTAAACTACATAAAGATGGACTTTTAGATTCATTTGTTTTTTAATCATGTGAAACATGTGTATCTTATTTACTAAGCGAAATGACAAAGAGTCCATTTACAAGACACGGTGAACAGGCAAATGACTTATTGGGGTCTAATACAAAGTGATATATGCGATTCTATAAACATAATGACTAGAGGCGGTTATCAGTACTTCATTACATTCACTGATGATTTCAACTGATATGGTTATGTGTGTCTCATGCAACATAAAGGTGAATCTCTTGAGATGCTTCAAAAATTTTAGAATAAAATACAAAATCAACTTGGTAAAACTATTAAAGCACTTTGGTCAGATCGTGGTGGTCAGTATTTGAGAGCTTAATGATCATTTTAGAAACTATGGGATTGTCTCATAGTTAACTCCCGCAGAAACTCCACCATATAATGGTATTAGTGAGAGGAGAAATCAAACTATATTGGATATGGTTCAATCTATAATGAGTCATGCTGATCTACCTATTTCTTTTTGTGTTTATCCCTTAAAAACTGATGTGTTTACAATGAATCGTGTTCTATCTTAAGCAGTTGTTAAAACACCACAAGAGATATGGTTTGGGAAAAAACTAAGTTTCTTTCTCCTTGAGATTTAGGGCAGTGAGGTTTTGTATGATGGAAAATCGTAAAAAAGTTATCGGTCAAGTGTATAAAGTGTGTATTTATTGGTTATCCTAAAGAAACTACATGATACTACTTTTATAATATCATTGAGAACAAAATGTTTATGGCTCAGAATGGTGTCTTTATGGAAAAGAGTTTATTTCAAAAGATAACAATGAGAATAAAGTAAGTCTTGAAGAAGATCAAGAACCACAAATAAATACTTAACTGCCAGTAGGAGATCTACAAAGTCTTAAACTAGTTGAACCTCTATAGGTATCACAAGGCCCATATAAGTATGATAGGGTAACACATCAGCTTGAGAGATTTGGATTTCTTATTAGTGATAGTAGTGAGGTGTTGCTTATGGATCAAAATGAGCCTACTACTTATCAAGAGGTTGTGTCTAGCCTTGATGAAGATAAATGGCTTAGTGACATGAAGTTTGAGATGCAATCCATGTATGATAACCAAGTTTGGAACCTGGTTGATTTACCTGAAGGTAGTAAGACCAATGAATCTAAATGGGTTTTCAAGAAGAAAACTAACATGGATGGCAATATGCATACTTATAAAGCATAGCTTGTAGCAAAAGGATTCAGACAGACTCAATCTGTTGATTATTATAAGACTTTTTCTCCTGTAGCCATGCTTAAATTCCTTACATTCTAATTATCGTAGCCGCATATTATGAGTATTAGATATGGCAATCGGATGTCAAAATAGCTTTTCTAAATGGAAAGTTACTTGAGGACGTAAATATGATACAGTTTTTAGGGTTTGTTCATCTTAAGAATTGTAGGAAGGTGTGCAAGCTTTAAGGATCCATTTATGGATTAAAGCAAGATTCTCAAAGTTGTAATCTTCATTTCGATGAATCAATTTAGGAATTTGATTTTATTAAAAATGAAGATGAGCCTTGTGTATGCAAGAAGGTCAGTGGGAGCATGGTTATTTTCTTGGTATTGTAGGTTGATGATATATTACTAATTGGAAATGACATCCCAACCTTGCAAAGTGTCAAGTCTTGGTTAGGGAAGTGTTTCTCAATGAAGGACTTAGGAGATGCAGACTACATCCTTATAATTATGATATATATATATGGATGATCTAAGAGGCTGATTGGTCTAAGTCAAAGTGCTTACATAGAAAAGGTACTAAATAGGTTCACTATGCAAGACTCTAAAAGAAGCTTGTTGCCAATGTCTCATGGTATAAGTCTCAGCAAGACTCAATGTCCAAAGTCTAATGACGTGAGAGAGCGTATGAAAAATATTTCATATGCATCAGCTATTGGATCTATTATGTATGCCATGTAAGGCACCCGACCTGATGTATCGGATGATTTAAGCGTAACAAGCAGAGAACAATCTGATCTCGGTAAGAGTCACTGGATAGTAGTAAAGAACATTCTCAACTACTTGAGAAGGACTGAAGAAGTGTTCTTAGTTTATGGAAGTTTGGAATACGAGCATGTTGAAAATGGTTACACATAGGCAAGTTTTCAAACTAATATAGATGAATTTAGATCGTAGTTTTGATATGTGTATTCTTTGAATAGAGGCATAGTGAGCTGGAAAGTTCAAAGCAAGAAACTGGCAGATTTAAAAATAGATGTCGAGTATATCATAGCATCCAACGCAGCTAAGGAGGCAGTTTAGATAAAAAAGATCATATCTGAACTTGGTATGGTTCCTAGTATAGCTAAACTCGTTTTCTTGTATTATTACAACAATGGGGCGATAGCACAGGCCGAGGAACCAAGATCACACCATTGATCCAAACATATATTTTGACTTTTTCATCTCATTCAAGAAGTCATTCATAGGGGAGACGTGGCAATTTAAAGAGTTCCTATATAAGACAATGTTGTAGATCCTTTAACGAAGGCTTTTTCACAAGCGAAACATGATGGTCATGTTAGGTTATTAGGTATCAGATACATGAATGATTGGCCCTATTGTAAATGGGAGATGTTGGAACATGTGCCATAGGTCAATCTACAAAGATTATTTATCTTGTAATTTTAGTTAATAGAATTGATGTTAGGTTAATAGATTATGATTGGTTACCATGTGAATAATATATGAAAGTGTGTAATTAAGATAGAATATGTCACTCTCATATAGAGAGATATATCAGTGAATCCATTAATACGATAGACTAATAGTGGCCAAGTCCATGTAAATTGATAGATCAATGTCACTTGGATTTTTTCAGTTTACCTAAAGATCAAGACTAGTACGATTGAACATTAAGGGCGACTTTTCATGCCTTATATTTAATCAAATGATATCGCACAACAAAAAAATATGATATATGTTATTCATTAGGTTATATCGATTTTGATATTCATGCTACTTGGGAAGTCATAATGACTTGTTATAGACTGCTTATGACTTGTGCACCAAAATGGTTTTGGATCATTCCCAACGTCATATGTACCTATTGGGTCGCACACAAAAAATGGCTTTGCATAATTTCAATTGGTCCTAAGTAATGAATTTTATATGATAAAATTTATTACCTAAAAGTCTTTATGATTTATTATATGATAACTAATTAATAGGGATGTTTGTGTAATTTTCTTAAATTGCATAAATATAATAGTTGTATTATGAATAGAACTTCAAGTGATAGATTATCTACAAATATAGATAAAAGGTGAAACCCTAAAATGTAATAAGATTTTCATTTTTGCCAATCTCAAGTTCTCTGAATTTCCAGAAAGAAAAATGTTTTCGATCTCTCTCGAGTCTGGCACTCCAAATTGTGGTCATCATTCATATGTAGATTTTTGATAGAGAACACGCGCTTGAACATCTTGGAGATTAACAATCACATAATAAAATCATGGATTAATATATGATTTACTATTTAGATCTAGTTTAATGGAACCTATTTTCAGTCTTGTAAGGGTTTTCAAAAATCATTTTGAATTTTCCGCTGAAAATCTAACAATATAGGGATAATCTTTTATACCACATAGTTCAAACGATCGGCTATATTGATATTGGAAAAATAAATTATGATTCAATAAGGAATGCCATGACCACCTTGAAAAATGAAGGATTGCCTTTTCCCATAATAATTACAGAGTTTTGCAAGCAAAACCAAGTTCAAATGAAAGGTATAGGGCTAAATGTTTACCTTAGTATGACATTCACCGACGAAATCATTAAAGGCACCTAGAAGGTGTCGGGATATGTGGATTCGAAGGAATGAGAAATAAATGAAACAGAAAGGAGAGAGGCCACTGAAAGAAGGAGAATACCGACAAAAAATATTATAAATTTCTAAGAGATGCAAATTGTTGTGTATAATGACAAAATGAATCAAAGCCCTGAGCCACCTATAGAGGAATTTGCTAGCATTTATATGGATGAGACGAAGATAGCCATGATGGGTTTGATATTGCAAAACTAAAAGATAACTCTAAGATTTCAATAGTTAATGTTCTAGAGCCAATGCGAGGTTACTAGGAGCATTTATAGGTCTAAATGATGCATGACCAGGAGGATGCAAGGCGGGGAGCTCACATTCCAATCCCATCTGACCAACTGAGAATGCCCAACTGGAAGTCTTTCCAAAAGATAATCTGGTAGTGGGGATGAATTATGAGCTCTATGATCCTGCAACCAGCTTCCAATTTCAAAAGCCTTGCCAAGGAGATGGTGGTCACGATACGACTTCTCGAGGACAATTATGATCTTTCATTCTTCTCTATGTAATCTTTCTCTAAGTGTTATTATGAAAGGTCTTTGTTTGTAATCCTTTGATATATTTGGGATGATGTGGCATATGTTATTATGATACATTTGATTTGGTGTGTTCATATTTTTTACATTGGTTTGATATATTCAATTTAAATCCTATAATGCTTGGGAATTTATCAAGTTATCAAATTTTCAATTATTTATGAAATTCATTCTAATGTTAGTTATATATTTAATTTATTCATTTATGCTTCATGAGGTATTTTTATTTTTGTTGTAAACCCGACTTTATTTTTAAACCTTTAGCACAAGGTTTTTAATGAGTTTGGGGGCATTAGTTGAAGTGAAATATGAATATGCGAAATATGGAAGAAACGAAAGGTAGAATATGTTTGAACATTGAACATTGTGAATTTTTTAAAATTTTCCACAACACAGGTAATATTGTTCCATTTCATTTTACTTTATTCAGTTACGAATATAGAATTGAATATAATTTGGATTTAAAGGGAAATGATATATTATTATTACCTATGAAAATAATAATTTTATAATGGAAATGAATTGTTGCACTCTATTTGACTTAACCAAGATGGTGTTTACACTATAGGAGTTTAGAAGGGATCAATTGCTTTGTGTTAGACATTATAATGAGTAGAATGTCGAAATGGTAGTAAAAGATAAAGAAGACAAGATTACTAAGAATCTTGTTATATAAAGGTTATTAATCAAGTATTATATATATATATGTTTTGAAAAGAGTTTACGCTACAATTGAAGAGAAAAATTAGAAATAGCCAATAAACTTTACTTAATTGGAAAGAATACTTCCTTCACTATAGTGAATGCGAAAAGGGTTACCAAGAGTTTTTAAATGAAAAATAAAGAGACCCGCAGATTTTGATGGAAAGAGAGCAGAGAATCTAGTGAGGAAAAATTAGCAGAAAAAGTCTTATAAAAAGTTACAAATTCCAAAGGAAATGGAGTAAGGAATCGTAAGAATATAAAATAATGAAGAAAATGAATATATATTTGAAGAAGAAAGAAAAAGAGATATAAGAAAAGAATGGAAGGATGTTTGTGAAAAACTCTTCAAATAAAAAATTTAGCTCAAATGATTATAACTAAGTTAAGTGAAGTATATGTTTTCATTCCAACAATTGAATACGAAATGATGATTATTGGTGAATAAAAATTCTTATCGACTTTTATTGTGGTGATATATTAAATATTATTAAAAAATAAGATTGATTTAATAATTTTTGTATCCTGGGATTCTATATTGGTTATCTTAAGCTTGATGCTTGTCAGTGGAGATTGATAAAACTTATATAGTTGTTTGACCTTTATGATTGGTTTAACTTTTAATTTTGAGGTGCATTACACAATTAGAGGTTGAATTGTCAAGTAAAAGGGGTTGTTCTTTAAATCTTTCTATTCTATAAAGATTTTTAATTTTATGACGGTAATATGTTTATATTTAATGATCATTTATGTTTCACAATAAGAATATATAAATATGAAATCAAAACGAGGGAAGAACAGAGAATATGATAAAGAGTATTCCTTTGCTTTAGATGGCAAAGTGCTGAGTTTGGAGGTATTTAATAAGTCAATAATTAGATATATATTATAGTACATTTAGGATGATTTTAGATGTAAAAACCTATATTATACAGAGAATATGATTAAGATATCTTGTTTTTATTATTTTATGTGATAATTCGAATTTATGAAGAAATTGAGTAAAGAGGAAAGATTTTAATTAAATTGATCAAATGGAACGATTATACAAAGAATCATCAACAAGTGAAGGAAACAAATTGGATTTAGTACCAGCAATTCCTGAGCTACTTGCATGTACACAGAAACGCTACTCAGATCAGTGGAAACAGATACCACTTTTTAATGGATTCTCATAACGATTCCATTTATACTTGAATCGATGAGGAATCGCTGGGTTAGATTTCGAGAATCTTAGATAGCCATGAGATGTTTAAGTTAGATTGTGATATGTACTACTTACAATATTATAAATACAACCATATGGCAATGAAATCAGTTGTTTTTTAGTACTCAGATCAATATTTCATTGTTTTAAGACCCATTATTTTTTGTATTAGTTTATTGCTTTATTGTTCATTGCTTTTGGAGAAGACTTGACGATTTAAAGTATGTATTCCTGATGTATTTATCTTATCTTTTATTTTCATTATTGTGATGTTATTTATGAATATGAGTGAGTATTTTATTAATCTAAACAAAATTCGAATGTTAACTAGATATGTTATGCAGTGTAGTTACGATGAGATGAATAAGTGCTTAATATTTTAAACCATTCATATTCTTTAATTCACTATTTAATGGATTATTATTTGCATATTTTAATCATGAACTTTTTATTGCATTTATAGATTAGAATGTGTATTGTGATATTTTGATTCATTATCTGGTTTAAAGTAGTAACTTGGATTGTTTTAAAGGTGTTGTTGTTTAGATGTACTAAGTGAAGTTGAGATCCAAATCAAATGTTGAAGTGGCTTTTCGATGGTGTTAGATTAAGTAGTTCGAAGTTTTCACAAAGTGTAATGCGGTTTTATTGCGTGAAGTTAATTAATGTCTTTGTGTATTCAAATGGGTTAACTCCACCTATGTTGTACATTATGTGCGCTACATAGCCGGTCTCAAGTCTGGATAAAAGAGGAGGACTCTGACGCCCATTTCTTCATACCGAGAAATGGGTAAGAGAGGTCCCAAACTCATTTTTCATACCCAAAAAGTGGGAGGGAGACCCAAGCTCATTTTCCATTCTTGAAAAATAGTGGAGGGTTGCAATAGGTTGACAGCCAGCATAAAACTTTTTTCACTTTTCATGAAATGGATCAAACATATATAAACGTTAGGGCGTTCCCACCTAGTGATGCGCTCCATCGGAGCTCGGATGTAATGAGAAATGAGCAAGGGTGTGTTTCACATTGCCCCTGGGTGTGAAAACAAATGAGAAAGGGTTCCCACACATAGGATGGGTGTAGGTAAAGAAGCTAGTTCTAAACAAACACAAAAACAAAAACAAAATCATAGATATATGGAAACTAGATCTTTTAGAACAAATAGAAAGAAAAGGGAAACATATACAAAGGGGAGAAAAAATTCGTTTAGGAATATCGAACATAGGAACACTTACGGGGAAGTCAATAGAACTAAGAGATGCCTTGATTAGAAGGAGAGTCAATATTGCTTGCATCCAAGAGACAAAATGGGTAAAAAGAGTAAAGAAATAGGAAGCACAAGGTTTAAATTGTGGTACACTGGTATAGATAAAAAATGCAATGGAGTAGGAATTGTGGTGAATAATGATTATAAAGATAAGGTCATAGAGGTAAAAAAAATGGGAGATAGATTGAATCTAGTTAAATTAATTATTGGAGACGAAAAAGATTAACGTACTTAGCGCCTATGCACAAGTAGGATTAAGAAAGCATCAAACGCATGTTTTGGGACCATATGGATGGATTTATGCAATGTATACCATTAGATGAAAAGGTTTTTATTGGAGGAGATTTAAATGGGCATGTCGGGGCAAGTAATGATAGGTTTGAGAGAGTTCATGGAGGTTTTGGTTAAGGTAATAAAAATGAATAAGGAGAATCAATCTTAGAATTTGCTTCAGCATACGATCTTGTCGTAGCAAATACTAGTTTTAGTAAAAGGGAGTCGAATATAATTACTTTTACTAGTGGTCATAACAAGAGTCAAATAGATATTCTTTTAACAAGAAAAATAGATAGAAAAATATGTAGAGAATGCAAAGTAAAACCTGGTGAAGCACTTAGTACCTAACATAAGTTAGTAGTACTTGATATTAAGCTAAAACGATGACATAATATAAATAAAAGAGTTAGCGCCCTAGAATAAAGTGGTGGAACCTAAAACATAGTAAACAAGTAGAGTTTAGAGAAAAACTATAATGGAAAATGTTTGGAATCTTTATTGGGTTTTGGGGCATACGCAACGGAGATTACAAAATAATTTTGACAAAAACCCAACAGGATCCGAATCTAATTCCATTAAAAACATATAAATCAAGAAAACTTAATCATACCTCGGTCGCAAAATACCTTTCTGAAGGTTGATCGATCTCTAAGGCGCTGCCAATGACGAATGCCCTCTACCAGCTGTCCACACATGAACGGAGGTCAAGATTCGAATTGCTACCTTCAAGAGAATACCAAACCTTTTTGTTTCTCTCCAAAATGATCTAGAGCGTACCATAATACCCTAATTCATTTCTAAAACGAAAATACAGTTTCAGCCCTTAATCATTTGTCCGTGTGTTCTAACTTAAAACGTCTATTTATACAATCCTTGTATATAGATGGTTAAGTAAATTGCACATATACCCCTACTTAAAGAAGTATAAGTGTAATACACCACAAGGACGTTTATGTCATGAGTTTTATCATATAAAATTTATTTTTCTAAACCATCTTAAAATCTCGCAAAACCATTCTTAGTGTGCAACCCAATAGGCTCGGACAACGTTGGTAGTGTACCAAAACACATTTTGGTATACAAGTCATAAGCGGCCTCTAGCAAGACATTATTACTACCCAAGACATACGAATATCAAATCGATACAATCTAATCAATAGTGTACACAACATCCTTTTGTCACACGATATCCATTTGATCAAACATAAGGCATGGAATTGCCATCCAACATGTTCAATCGTACTAGTCTCAATCTCTAGGTAGACTAAAAACATCAAAGTGACATTGATCAATATCAATTCACTTAGACTAGGCCTTTTAACAGTCTAACACATCGAGGGATCCACTGGATATCTCTTTTTATATGAGAGGGACAAATTCTATCTTTATTACACAACTTCATCACATTGCTGACACAATAACCAATCACAACCTTTATAATCATCCAGTTAAAGACAATGTTTGATTGTGTCAAATAACTGTGTTCCTAATGTTGAAGTCTCTGGTAATCTCAAGTCAGAGGACTGAAAATATACCTATCATGAGAAACAACTATGACTTAATCCATGTGATGTTCTCATAGCGGGTCAGTCCAGTACTTTGTTCCCTAACAAGTACTCGTGATCTTGATTCGTATCCCTATACGTATAATCATCATATGATCATCAATCAAGACTCACACTAGTCTTAATTCATTATAGTTCCCAGTATAATGATTGACTAGGGTAATTTAGGATATTTCTGCAAATACCCATAGATCTTATTATAATGTAAACCTGTGAATTAATTATAATAAAAACCAAATGAAATCCTCTATTTTATTAACTAAAAGTATTCATAAAGACAATTAATGGATTGACCTAGGGCACATGCTCTAACATCTCCCACTTGCACTAGGGCCAATCATACATGCATCTAATGCCTAATGATCCAACATGACCATCATGTTCTGCTTGTGGAAGAGCTTTTGTCAATGGATCAGCAACGTTGTCTTCAGTTGGTACTCTGCAAATCTTCATATCTCCCCTATCAATAATTTCTCTGATGAGATGAAAACGCCTGAGTACATGTTTGGATCTATGGTGTGATCTAGGTTCCATGGCATGTGTTATTGCCCCGTTATTGCCACAATACAAAAAATAGCAATACTTGGAACCAGACCTAGTTCAGAAATGAACTTTTTGAACCAAACTGCCTCCTTTTCCGCATCGGACGCTGCAATATACTCAGCTTCTGTTTAGAATCTCTTACAGTCTCTTGCTTCGAACTTTTCCAGCTTACTGCACCCCTATTCAAATTAAACACATATCCAGACTGCAATCTAAAATCATCAATATCAGTTTGAAAACTTGCATCTGTGTAACCACTTACAACTAGATCATTTTCAAAACCTCCGTAGACCAAGAACACATCCTTAGTCCTTCTTAAGTATTTAATAATGTTATTTAGTGTTATCCAGTGACTCTCACCAGGATATGATCGATATCTGCTTGTAGTGCTCGAAGCATATGATACATCAGGTCGAGTGCCTAGCATGGCATACATGATAGATCCAATAGCTGATGCATATGGAATCTTTGCATACGGTCTCACTCATTATTTGTCTCAGGACATTAAATCTTGCTAAGACTTATGCCATGAGACATTGGCAACATCCTCTTTTAGAGTCTTGCAAACTGAGCCTATTCAGCCCCTTGTCTATGTAAGCACTCTGACTTAGACCGATTAGCCTCTTAGATATATCTTATAGATCCTTATCCTTAGGATATAGACTCCATCTCCTAAGTATTTCATTGAGAAACACTTCCTTAACCAAGACTTGACATTCTGCATTATTGGGATGTCATTTCCAATGATTAATATATCATCAACCTACAGTACCAAAAAAATAACTACACTCCCACTGACCTTCTTGTATACACAAGGCTCATCTTGGTTCTTAATAAAACCAAAATCCTTTATTACTTCATGAAAACGAAGATTCCAACTCCGAGAACCTTGCTTTAATCCATAAATGGATCTTTGAAGGTTGCATACCTTCCTAGAATTCTCAGGATGTACAAAACCTTTAGGTTGTGTCATATACACGTCTTCAAGTAGCTTGCAGTTAAGAAATGTTGTTTTTACGTCCATTTGCCATATCTTATAGTCATAATATGCAGCAATGGCAATTAAAATTCTTATGGATTTAAGCATGGCTACTGGTGAAAAAGTTTCATCATAATTAACACCTTGAGTCTGCCTGAAACCTTTTGCTACAATTCTTGCTTTAAAAGTATGCACTTTGACATCCATGTAAGTTTTCTTCTTAAAAACCCATTTACATCCAATGGTCTTACCACTTTCAGGTAAATCAACCATGTTCCAATCTTGGTTATCATACATGGATTGCATCTCTAAGTTCATGGAACTTAGCCATTTATCTGAGTCTGGTCCAGACATAGACTCTTGATAAGTGGTAGGCTCATTTTGATCCATAAGCAACACATCACGACTATCAGTAATGAGAAATTTGAATCTCTCTGGCTCATGTCTTACCCTACCAGATTTAGGAGGGCCTTGTCTCACTTGTGGAGGTTCAACTAGTTCAGAATGTTGTTGAACTTCCAATACCGATTTAGTATTTGTCTGTGATTCTTGAACTTCTTCAAAATTTATTTATCTCCACTAGTGTCTTTTGAAATAGTTTTTTTTCCATAAAGTCACCATACCGAGCAACAAACATTTTATTCTCAGTGGGATTATAAAAGATATCTTTTTGTTTCCTTAGGATACCCCAAAAATTAACACTTATCAGATTTAGGTGCTAGTTTTTCTGAGACTTATCGCTTTACGTAAGCCTCACAACCCCAAATCTTAAGGAATGATAAACTAGGTATCTTCCCGTACCATATCTCATATGGTGTTTTATCAACCGCTTTAAAAAGAACTCATTTTAGAGTGAAAGCTGCAGTTTGTAATGCATTACCCCAAATGGATAATGGAAGATCAACATGACTCATCATAGATCGAACCATATCTAATAAGGTTCGATTTCTCCTTTTAGAAACTCCATTCCACTGTGGAGTTGCTGGTGGAGTCAATTGGGAGATAATCCTACAAATTTTATGATGATCATCAAATTCTTGGCTCAAATACTCACCACCTCGATCTGACCGAAGTGTTTTGATAGTTTTACCAAGTTTATTTTGAACTTCATTTTGAAACGTTCAAAACATCTCAAATGATTCAACTTTATGTTTCATTAGATATACATAACCATATATGTTAAAATCATTAATGAATGTAATGAAGTACTGATAACCTCCTCTAGCCATTGTGTTTATAGGACCGCATACATCAGTATGTGTTAGACCCAATAAATCACTTGCCCTTTCACTTTGTCCAGTAAAGGGACTCTTAGTCATTTTGCCTCATAAACAAGATACGCGCGTTGTTGGGTTTTGGGGTTCATGCGCAGCCGAGATTACAAAACAATTTTGACAAAAACCCCAACAGGATCCGAATCTAATTCCATTCAAAACATTTAAAACATGAAAAACTTAATCATACCTCGGTCGTAAAATACCTTTCTGAAGGTTGATCGATCTCTAAGGCGCTGCTAACTACGAACGCCCTTTACCAGCAGTCCACACATGAACGGGAGTCGAGATTCAAATTGCTAGCTTCAAGAGAATACCAAACCTTTTTGTTTCTCTCCAAAATAATCAAGAGCGTACCAGAAAACCCTAATTTGCTTCTAAAACGAAAATAGAGTTTCGGCCCTTAATCTTTCGTCCAATGTTATAACTTAAAGCGTTTATTTATACAACCCTTGTATATAGACGGTTCGGTAAATTGCATATATACCCCCACTTAAAGAAGTATAAGTGTAATACACCACAAGGACGTTTATGTCATGAATTTTATCATATAAAATTTATTTTTTTGAACCATTTTAAATCTCGCAAAACCATTCTTAGTGTACGACCTAATAGGCTCATACAACGTTGGCAGTGTACCAAAACACATTTTGGTATACAACTCATAAGCGGCCTCTAGCAAGACATTATGACTACCCTAGTTGAACGAATATCAAATCGATACAACCTAATCAATAGTGTATACAATATCCTTTTGTCACACGATATCTTTTTGATCAAACATAAGGCATGGAATTGTCATCCAACATGTTCAATCGTACTAGTCTCAATCTCTAGGTAGACTAAAAACGTCCAAGTGACATTGATCAATATCAATTCACTTAGACTAGGCCTTTTAACAGTCTAACACATCGAGGGATCCACTGGATATCTCTTTTTATATGAGAGGGACAAATTCTATCTTGATTACACAACTTCATCACATTGCTGACACAGTAACCAATCACAACCTTTATAATCGTCCAGTTAATGACAACATTTGATTGTGTCAAATCAATGTGTTCCTAATGTTGAAGTCTCTGATAATCACAAGTCAGAGGACTGAAAAATATACCTATCATGAGAAACAACTATGACTTAATCCATGTGATGTTCTCATCGCGGGTCATTCCAGTACTTTGTTCCCTAACAAGTACTTGTGATCTTGATTCGTATCCCTATACTTATTATCATCATATGATCATCAATCAGACTCACACTGGTCTTAATTCATTATAGTTCCCAGTATAATGATCGACTAGGGAAATTTAGGATATTTCTGCAAATACCCATGGATCTTATTATAATGTAAACATGTAAATTAATTATAATAAACACCAAATGAAATCATTTATTTTATTAACTAAAAATATTCATAAAGACAGTTAATCGATTAACCTAGGGCACATGCCCCAACAATCTTGACTTATATGCAAATACAATGTGGCTAGAAATGAGTAGTTTCACAAGGAGAGTGGGATCAAATGTATTAGGTATATCTAAAGTCTTGGGACCACAAAATAAGGAAATACGATTGTGGAACAAGGATGTCCAATGAGAAATTATGACTAAATGAGAATTGTATAGGAAAATACATAAGTGTCGAGATAAAAACGTGAACAATTAATAAAGAGGGGCTACAAAACAAGCTAAAAACGTAGTTAGACAAGCTAAAAAAAATTTCGTGGAAGATCTATTTACAAGGTTAGGTAATAGAGATGGCGAAAAAAAAAATATATATATATATAGGCTAGAGATAAAAAGAAACAAGACCTAAGTCATGTAAGATGTATTAAGGACGAAAATCAAAATGTTTTAACGCGCGTGGAGTATATTAAGGAGAGATGGAAAAGTTACTTTGATAGTTTATTTAATGATGGCCAAGGTGATACTATAATAGATGAGAACCCACATCAAGAAAGAAATGTAAACTATACACGTAATATTAGAATTGTAGAAGTTAAAGAGTCATTGAAAAGAATGAAAATAGGGAAAGCATGTGGCCCATATGAAATACCCATGAGTTTTGGAAATGCTTAGGAAAAATTGGATTGACTTGGTTAACAAAAGTTTTCAATAAAATCTTAAAATCAAAACGGATACAAATGGATTGGAGAAGAAACATGTTTGTGCCAATCTTCAAAAACAAAGGAGACATTCAAAGTTGCTCAAACTACAAGGAAATTAAACTTATGAGTCACACTATGAAACTTTGGAGGAGGATAATCAACAATAGGCTAAGGAGAAAAACAACAATATCAGAGAACCAATTTGGTTTCATGCCTTGGAGGTGAACCATGGAGACGATTTTCTTTGTAAGACGATTGTTAGAAAAATATAGAGAAAAGAAAAAAGATCTTCATATGGTATTCGTAGATTTAGAAAAAGCATATGATAAAGTCCCTAAAGATGTTATTTGATGGGTTCTAGAAAGAAAAAGAATGCATGCTAGATAATAGACACTATTAAGGATATGTATGATGGAGTAGTGACGAGTATAAAGACATTTGGAAAAGCTACAAAAGCATTTCCCATTATGATTGTACTACATCAAGGATCGGCTTTAAGCCCATATCTATTTACTTTAGTTATGGAGGAACTAACTAGACATATTCAAGAGGATATACAATGGTGTATGTTATTTGCAGATGATATTGTCTTAGTGGATGAAACAAAAGACGGAGTGAATAGGAAATTAGAACTCTAGAGGAATACATTAGAATCTAAAGGCTTTAAGTCGAGTAGGACAACAACCGAATACATGCACTTTGAGTTTAGAAACACTAGACATCGAGATGACGAAGTGGTAAAATTAAGGGAAGTAGAAGTTCCTAAGGTAAACCACTTTAGATACCTAGGATCAATCATACAAAATGATGGTAACATCGAGAATGATGTCATACATAGAATTCAAGCTGGATGGAAGAAATGACGGAGTGTAACAGGGGTGATTTGTGATCGAAATGTTCCTGCTAAGTTAAAAGGAAAATTTTAAAGGACCGCAATTAGGCCAGGTATGCCCTATTGAAATGAATGTTGGGCGTTAAAGCAACAACAATTACATAAAATAAACGTAGCGGAAATGAGGATGCTTAGGTGGATGTGTGATAAAACACGTAAAGATAGAATGACAAATATAGATATTCAAAGACAAGTAGGAGTAGCACCAATTGATTAAAAGATTAGGGAAAGGCGGTTGCGGTGGTTTGGTCACCTACAAAGACGGCCTACAAATGCCCCAACTAGAAAGCTTAACTCAATAGAAACTGTAGAAACTTGATGAGGTATGGGCAGACTAAAAATAATATAGGATGCATTAATTAGGAGGGATTTGAAAGGTTTGAAAAGCTCACCATCAATTGCACTTAATCGAGCGCAGTGAAAAAGTTTGTTCCGGGTAGCCGACCCCAGTTAATTTGGGACTTAGGCTATGTTGTTGTTGTTGTTGTTGTTGTTGTTGTTGTTGTTGTTGTGTATTCAAAGGGGTTAGCTCAATAAAATTACTAATTGTGGTGGAACCAGGAGAAATAGAACACATATTTTTGTTTGATTTATCCAGAATCTTATCATCTTTTTCTTGATGAACTATTTTAGAATTGTAAAAACATTTTATTGGCTTCAACTTTGGCTAGATACCATGGGTACAATCTTTTAGGAGAATGTGCATATTTTAATTATTCTGCCATGCATTCTCCAGAGGAATGACATTAACCATCATCTCTTCTTCTTCTATTATTTTATGTATTTTTTTTTCTTTTTACCCTTCCTAGGTATCTTTTCTTGTATATGCGTCTCTTTTTAACTATTACAAAATAAAGAATTAGTTTGTGCTTGATTAGTATGAGTAGCAGTTTGAGTAACGGCTTTAGTTTGATTATTTGACCTATTAATTTGGAGCTTCATCAAACTTAATCGATTTTTTAGTTCAATTATATCATCTTGTAAAGCTTGAGTTTTTTTTTATCTTTTTCCTTATTGGGATTTTCTAACCCAATGATTCTTTCCATTAAAGTAAATGTTTTATACCTTTGATAATCGTGCTTGTCTATACCATTGTCTATATTCAGTCATAGATAATTTGTATAGTCATTAGAGATATAATTAGGTTCATTTAACTTACCATAATGACTCGTTATAGAATTAATTTCTTAAATTTTGTTTTGTTGCATCAGAGGACATTTATAATCTAGAGGATTATTTTCATAGCAAAAAGCACAAGATTTAACTTGAATTTATATATATTTTAGTAACAGCTCAATTATGCTTTTTAACTTACCAAATTTCTCATCTGGTGTCGTAGTCGTTCTTTTATTGATTTCATAAGATTTCTTTTTTAGTAATTTATTTTTTTCATCATATTGCTTTGATTGTTTAGCCATTTTATTAATAGCCACTTTTGTTAAGGTCGGTGTTAGATCAAACAAAGATCCTCCATATACCATTTGTAGGAATCTTTGTTCTGAATGGTTAATACCTCATAAAAATATTCTATTAAAGATATTTCTCTGTATCCATATTATGGACATAACGAAATCAATTTTAGAATTCTATCTCGAAACTCACCAAAAGTCTCTTCAGTTTCCATCTTTGCATTACTAATTCATTTTCTATCTAAACTAATCATGAATGTTGAAACGTATTGATCTTAAAAACTAGTAACGTTTCAAACCATGAGATTATGAAATTTTGAAGAAGATAGAATAGCCAATCTTGAGCTTAATCTCTTAAAGAATAAGAGAAAGTCTTTAGCTTGACATATTCTAACTCTATGTTTTTAGGTTTCATCACACTTACTTTATTTGTTTATTTTCTAATAAATTGTTTAGGGTTTTCGTCATCTATCTCGACTTATGTAGAAACTTAGGACAAGATAAATATATTTATTGTGATTTTAGGGGGAAAAAGAAAAAGAAATTACTATTATATGTTATTTGTTATATATATTGTTATATATAGTATAGATATGATTTCCTTATCTTCTTGTAACATTGCTTTAATGGTCTTATCTCTCCTTGGTGTCTCAAAAATCAATGGTTGATTAGGGAAATGGCCCATCTAAGCCTAAAGCTCGTGGTAGGGCTGAGATAGAGGCATAGTTGAAAACCTAAATGGAACAACAAATGCAAAAGTTGATGGAATATCAGGTGAAATTGATCGATATGTTGATGGCATAATCTGGACCACCAGCATAGTGACATGAGACTCAGTGTAGCCTCTTCTATCCCGATTATGGTGATACTCAGCCAAAAAACTTAATTAAGCCTTGGTAACCAGCTAGACTTACTTATAGCCAACTACCTCTCATTCTTTACTTGATAAACTAAACCTGTAAATCAATATTGAAATAAAAATCAAATATATACGCAGTGAAAAATTAACGCTTTTTCATAATCAAAACGATAATCATAAATACAGAGTTTATCAAAACCTTAAACTCATTTAAAACAACTCCCAACCCTTTTCATTAATAAAAAATATTCAAATAGTGTATATATACACAGGAAGATTCATTACATAATAGAGAATATAGTAAAACTCTTAAATCTTCTCTTTCCCCTTCGTTGAAGCGCTAGGTTAAGAACCTAAATCGTTAATTTTGGTGTGAGCGCTCCAACTTGCTCAATAAGTAAGGATTCACAAAGCAATCAACATTCCATACAATAATAATGAGTGATATGCAATAACGATATGCACCAAATATAACTTAAAGGATTATGAAAAACATTTAATCCAATAAATAATGGATGCAAGTCTAACCGTCAATGACTATTACACCGTGATTCCCATTTCATTTGTTAAACTAATGCAATTGCTAGACTAACACATTGGCCAATGTTGTGTCCAGCCAATACATTAATGTTTAATGGTTCTATTCCAAACTATCTAGTAAATATGCAATCCGCTTAACCTATTTAGCTAAATGGGATTTAACATATAGGCTAGGAATCAAACCCATATCATATACAACCTATTCTTAATTTATGGATTAACTCTCACCGATCACATCAAACATCATTTTTCCATTTAATAAACGCATCATGTGCACATAACGCCTCCTCCATTCAACCCATAAAATATATGAACTACATATACTACAATATTCGGGTAACATCGAAAAAAAAGCGAATATGTACTTACCTCAGTAAGATTTCATTTCCAAATTTCCAAATTTCCTAGTCACTCGACCTTCCATGTTGTTCCAAAAACTATCACAAACCATTTGTGGTTAATATAGGTATTATACCTTATATTTAGAACCCCTAAGTCAGTTCCTAAGACCTCAGAAATTCTAACCAAATCTTAGCACAATTGTTATTTTCTGAAGTGGGAGCGTGCTCCTTCACTTGGTGGGGCATACTCCACCAACTAGGCTCCCGACAACTTATGATTGGAGCATGCTTCCCTAAAACAGGGAGCCCACCCCACCCTTCGCTATCTCGACAATTAACATGATAGTAGCCTATGTTAAATCCACTAAACACAATAGCAACATCTCAACACTCCCCACAACATCAAGGAGGAGCTCTAATGAGGTTTTAACTCATTTCTCGTAATCAACAACAATAATAAATAGAGAATTCATCGTCAACTTATACATTGAACTTTAAAAACTAAACCTAAACTTACCCATAGTGATGATCTCAGATCTACAAGGATTTGATCTCCTCAAGTCACACCAATGATCTTCTCCTACCAAATTCTTTAAAAGGATGGAACCTTAAGTTGCTTACTCCTCTCACTTGAGGCTGATCAAGTGAACATTGTGATAAGTGACACACATTTTGACAAATCATCTCGAATCTAATCTAATGATCCATAAATCAAATCAAACCTATAGTTTATATTATATCTATATTTATATATCAATTATATATAAATATATAAGTCACGTAGTTTATCGCCAATAAATCCACTAAACAAACTTGTGCGCATTATCGGATGCATGTTCATTTCACTACCCCTCTTCGCACTTGGTGTACCAGCTATTTATCAATTATTTATTTATTATGTAGTTATAGGCTTATACATAAATTCCCTTTTTACAGTACAACCAATAAACTCCTGATACATTTCACATAAACACAAATCATTACATAAACCCACGCACGCGCTAATCAAGGTACACCTGACTTAACTATGAGCTTAACTTAAGTTAATTAGGATTCGAGTTAATACTAATCACCAGCTTAAGGTAATATGTTCTTACCGTCTCCTTAATTTAAAGAAGTTTCATCCTTAAAATGAAAGTAAAATTAATCTTTACTTGTAGTTTCAAATAGAAGAAAATTGTTTCTTCATATAAGATTCTCAGTCGTAGACTAGTTCCTCCTCTCTGTGAAATCGAAATTTCACTTTAACTAAGGGAATCTTTATGGTTCTCTACCTCTGAATCTTACGATCAAGAATATGAATTGACTGCTCATCTTAAGATAAGTCTTCCCAAAGATCAAATTTATTCCAATCAATCCTCATAGTGAATAGAGTCTCCATTTTGCGAAGCAAAGATACGTAGAAAACATTATGAACTTCATCTAGCTTAGAAGGTAGCTCTGACCTTTAAAAAATGGGTCCAACTCTTTTTTTCACCTTAAACAGCCAAATATACCTTGTAGCTAGCTTTCCTCACAATTTGAATCTATATTGCCTTTTCATAGGTGAGACTTTCAAATAATATGATCGTTCTTTAGAAGTGCCAAAAACCTATGATGCTTATTAGTGTATCATTTATGTCTTAGTTATGCTATAGTCAAACATTAGCGAATATGATGAATTATATCCGTGTAATCTTGAATCAACTCCAACCCAAACAAAACTGTATCTCCAACCTCTACCCAACACGCAAGTGAACGACAAGGCTGACCATATAGAGCCTCAAAATGAGCCATTCCAATGCTAGCCTGATAGCTATTATAATAAGAGAACTCATACGGAGGAATGTATTTCTACCATTTACCACCAAACACCAAGATACAAGCTTGAAGCATATCCTCTAAAACCAAGATCACACGCTTAGTCTGCCAATCAGTCCGAAGATGATATGTCGCACCGAGGTTAAAGACACTTCCCAACTATCAATACAATTCACCCCACAACCTAGACATGAATCTCAGATCTTTATTCGATGTAATAGAACTGGGACTCAAAGAAATCTCAACACCATATGTACATAGATCTCATACTATATTTCAAGAGGATCTCGAATGGAAACTGGCAAGAAATATGCAGACTTTATCGACCTATCAACTATAGCCCAAACTGCATCATGCTTAGGCTGATTCAGAGGTAGACCAAAAATAAAATTAATTAATATATGTTCCCTTTTCCACTCGAGGATTGGCGGAGAATGCAATAACCCTCAAGGTTTCCGATGCTCAGCCTTAACTTGCTGAGATATCTCACGTCTCTTTACAAACTTGGCAGTATCAATCTTCATCCCAGACCATTAATAAATATGCTTCATATTGCGATACATCTTAGTGTTACCTGCATGAATTAAGTAAATAGATATATTAGGTTCCCAAAGCAACTCATGCCTCAATTGATCCTAAGCTAGAATTCATAATCTATCACTGAACTTTAACGTACCATCACTAGAAAAAATTAATTAGGGTAACCCATAATAGCTGCTAACTTTTGACGCGCTAAGTAATCTTGATTAGTTTTCTAACAACTAACCACCCACTGAATCATCTTTGATTTATCCCAAATCCAAGCAAAGGAAAATAGATTAGTAACTTTAAAATTAGCTATTTTAGTTGATAATGTGCCAGTTCAACTTTCACGAATCATCAACATGGAAAAGTCCTTTAAAAACCTAAACTAAGAAGCTCTAGCAATAGCTACATTCTCTTTGCATGTTCTTCTCCTACTCAAAGCATCAACAACCACATTTTCCTTGCTAGGGTAATACTCCAGAGTGAAATCATATCCTTAGGGAGCTCAAGCCATCTATGCTACCTCATATTCAATTCACTATAAGTAAACAAGTATTTCAGACTCTAATGATATGAAAATACTATATTTTTTTCATCTTACAAGCAGTACCTCCAAATCATCAAGGTAAATACAACTTTTGCAAGCTCAAGATCATGAATTGGGTAATTTCTTTCATGAATTTTGAGTTGCCTTGAAGCATAAGCTACAACACTATCTTTCTACATTAGCACACAACCCAATCTTGAATGAGCAGCATCATTATAAATCACTAATTCCTTCCCTGATTAATGTAATGTAAGAACAGGTGTGTAGTTAAACTACGTTTAATATCCTTGAAGGCAGCCTTGCACATATCAAACTAATATAAGTCCATATCTTTTTACGTTAACCGAGCCATCGGTAGGGAAATATGAGAGAAACCATCAATAAATCATAAGTAATAACATGCTAACCGTTAAAAACTCTGAATCTCTAACACTATGGTAGGAGTAGGGCAGTCACAGATCACCTCAACCTTCACCGGATCAACTAATATGCCCTCAACACTAACCATATGTCTGAGAAATTTAACTTCCAAAGACCGAAATTCGCACTTACTAAACTTGGCATATAGTTGATTATCCTTCAGAGACTACAATGTAACTCCAAGGTGGTGCGAATGCTCCTCTTGATTCCTTAAATAAATCAAAATATTATTGATAAACACGATAATGAGCTAGTCAAGACAAGGTTTGAACACCCTTTACATCGAGTCCATGAAAATAGCGGGAGCATTAGTGAGCCTAAACGACATTAGTGTAAACTTGAAGTGCTTGTACCATATACTAAAAGCTGTCTCCAAGATATCCTCATCCATGATCATCAATTTATGATAAGCATACCTCAAATCAATCTTCGAGGAACATCTGGCACCCTTTAACTGATCAAACAAGTCATCGGTCCTAAGCAATGGATATTTGTTCCTGATAGTCACCCGATTAAGTTGTTTGTAATCAATGCGCATACGTAGGGCTCCTTCCTTCTTCTTTACAAAAAAATAGATGCTACCCACCATGACATACTAGGATGGATAAACCCTTTTCTATAATAACCCCTCAAGCCGAGTCTACAAATTACGTAATTCCTTTAGTGCCATACAGTACAGAAGAATTGATATAGGTTTGGTGCCAGGAATAAGACCAATAATGAAGTCAATGACGTGATGGTGGAAGTCTAGATAAAACTGATGGTAAGACTTTTAGAAATTCACAAACCATTAGAACCTTACAAACCTTAAGTTCCTTAGTAGGCTCTCCAAAGGTAACAACCCCTGCCATAACCTCTAGATCTTTAGAAGTAGCCTCCCCTCCATAAGTTGCAAGTCATGAAGGATAATAGCCCTAATTGAGTATAATTTGAAAAAGGTTAAGGATCTAAAAGATTACCCTCTTATGAAAACACTCAATACTGGAATGATGTGTTGCTAACTAATTCATTCTAAGAAGTAATTCATACTCTAAGAACTCCACTACCCCTTATATCGATTAAGAGCTCAATCTCCCTAATTTTGACTACACATCCCTTGCATATCAGGTTAGGATGAACCTTCTCACTCACTACTAGGGTTAAAATCAATAAAATGCTAGCTCTATCAGGTTTCGATTTCAACTCATCAAACATTGCACCAGCAATAAAAGAAATGGCAGAACCAGAATCAGCTAACGTATGCATGTCTCGACCACAATACTTAAAATACCTTCCGCAAGCCTCATCGAACCCCCCTAATCAGCCTTAGCCACTACATGAATCTACCATCATGCTCTTTTTCCTATACTACCTACTGATATGGCTAGTGGCATAGGACAATATCTTTGAATATTCCCTTCCTGGCCACACCAATAACATAGCGTGGAAGCCTTTTGAGAAAACCCATTGGACTATAGAACCTCCAATGATGACTAAGTTTTTCTCTTGCCTTTACCTCTAGATTGAGGCAACGAAAAAAGGTGGTTTGGCTATTGAAACTTGAAAAATAGGTCGAACTAGTGCACTGACAAATGTCATCTCTACATACCATATATGTGTACCTACTCTAGTTGCACTTCGATTTCTCTTTGGCAAACAAAAATAAACAAGTTCCTTGGTTCTCTAACTCTTAGGGAACTATGATAGTTGTTGTGGCATAAATATTGCTCTAGATGGTCTATTTAATATGGCTACTTCACCTCCATCGCACTCTCAAAGATTAAAGCATAACTAGCGCGAGGATGAGAGGAAACAATAACACGAATCTCATAATTTAGACCACCAAAAAATATGTCTATTTTATTCTCCTCTAACTCCACCATCTCAGGAGTGAACTCACTTAAATTTATAAATCTTTACTCGTATTCCCTATGTTAACAGTATAAACTCTGTCTTCCTCTTTTTCCCTACTGACTTTGGGATGTATTGCCTGTAAAATATGGTCCTGAATTGTGGCTAAGTGGTGATAGTCTTCCCTTTTCTCCAAAAAATTCCACCACTTCCAATCAGATTCAATCAATAAAAATGTGACCAATTTAACCATAAACTGGTCCTTAACATTAACTACAACAAATCCTAACTCCATCTGCAATATCTAGGTCTTAGCTATCCCTTCCACTATAGTGCCATTAAGCCCACATTTCATATTTTATAAACTCCTTATGGGTTTTAAGAAATGCAGCCTTCTCAGAATCAACTTGCAGTGGGACAGTTGTCTTTAGCACATGAACATGTGCTATAATTGGCTACGCAGAAGCTACCATTATCTCAATTCCTCTCTCAGCTTTCCTAACCTCGGGACTAGTTGTAGGCTGAGTCTCAAGTAGATGAGTTGGAGGTCATAAATGAGCCAACAACATTGCCATTAATTTGTCCTAAGATTCCATATATTCTCTCATTTCTTGTTCCATTCTAGATTTCCATTAAGCTTTTTTCTCTTGATTACCCTAAGATCAAGGCCTCTATGAGGCCTCTCCCTAATCCACCATTAGATTCTAAAATCAAATGAGAGATTAGACCATTAAGGTAACATTTAGAGCATGTAAGGAAATCATATCTATACATAGATAACAATAAGTGCATCAAATAACATATAATAATGTTTTCATTTTCATTTCCCCCAAAACCATGATTAAAGCCATTTATCATATCCTAAGCTTATTCATAGCTTGAGAAAACTGTCAGAGTTAGTAAACTTAGGTTTTAGTACTAAGGTGTATCAAAATCTATAATTTAGGTTCACAAACTCACTTAGATTATGATATCAAACTATATCAAAGTTATTATTTTACTTTTAAGTGAGATGCTTAGCTCTGACATTAAAGAAAGCTAATAAACCTAAGCTATAATATAGCTAATAACCTTGTCTTTGATGCTAAACTATAATAAAGCTAATTAGACTAGATCTGACTAGGCTCTGATACCAACCTGCATTAGAGTTATAAAACTTAGGCTCTGATACCAAGCTGTAGCATCCCATATCTCGATTAGGGCGATACTCAACTTGAAACCTTAATTAAACCTCGATAACCCCGCTAAACTTAGCTAGAGCCAGGAGCATCTCCTACTGTACTTAATAAATTGAATAAGTATATCGATATTAAAATAAAAATCAAATATATATATGCGGACAAAAATTTAAACTTTTCAATAATGAATACGATATACATAAATACGGAGTTTATCAAAACCATAAACTAATTTACAACACCTCACAACCCTACATTGTATCTACATACAGAAAGGCTCATTACATCATACAGAAGATAGTAAAACTACTAAATCATTTTTTTCCCTTTGCTGAAGCGCTAGCTGAGAACCCGAAACGTTAAATTTAGCTGCGAGTGCTCCAACTTGCTCAATATGTAAGGATTCACAAAGCCATCAACATTCTACATAATAATTAAGACAAATATGCAATAAAACTATATACCAAAAATAACTAACATGATTATGATAAAACATATAATCTAATTAATATCAAATGCAAGTCAAACCTTCAATGACTATTACGCTGAGATTAACATTTCATTTGAAAACTAGGGTTGATTACCCATTAATACCATTAATGCGATTGTTAGACCAACACATTAGGCAATGTATTGTCATGCCAATCCACTAATGCTTAATAGTTTTGTCTCAAGCCTTCTAGTGAATATGTAATATGCGCATCCTATTTAGTTAAGTAAGATTTAGTATATGGGCCGAGAATCAAACCCATATCTTATACAACCTATTCTTAATTCTAGGATTTCTTCTTGACGATCACATCTGACATTGTTTTCCATTTCATAAACATATCATGGAGTATATAGCCTACTCCCATTTAGTCCATAATCTGCATCAACTACATATACTACAATATTCATGCAACATTAATAAAATAATGAATCTGTACTTACCTGGGTTAGCTTTCGTTTTCAAATTTCCTAACTTTTTGAGTCACTTGATCTTCTACACCATTGCAAAACCTATAATAAACCATTGTGCACAATATAAGTATAATACCCTATATTTAGAACCCCTAAGTCAGTTCCAAAGACCTCAAGAAATTCTAATAAAATCTCGACATATTTGATGTTTTCTAAAGTGGGAACATGCTCCCTTACTTGGCGGGGCGCGTTACGCTAACTTGGCTCCCGAGAGCTTATGAAAGCAACATGTTTCCCTACTACATGGAGTGTGCTCCACCCTTCAACGTCTCGACAGTGAATGGGGCAGCAACCCCTATTCAATCCATCAAACACATCAACAACAACATCATAGCACTCTCCACAACATCAGGGAGGACCTCTAATAAGGTTTTAACTCATTTCTAATAATCAAAAACAATAATAAACAAAGAATTTATCATTAACATATGAATTGAACTTAAAAATTGAACCCAAACTTACCCACAATGATGATCTCTGATCTACAATGATTTGATTTCCTCGAATCACACCAATGATCCTCTCTTGATCAATTATTTGATCAGATGAAACCCTTAGTCACTTATGCCTTCTCTCACTCTAATCGAATGAAATAATGATAAACATCAACTGTTTTATATAAACACACACATAGGATTTTCTCAATATACGCATCACGTTATGTCAAGGGTGATCAAGTAAGCATTATGGTAAAGTGACACAGCTTATCTTGACATACATCTTAAAATAATCTCCACTTACTTTCATCTCGAGGCTAATCCAAAGATCCATATAAATCAAATCAACCTATAGTTTATATTATAAATATTTATAGATCGATTATATATAAATATATAAATAAATATATCTCATATAATTTATCTCCAATAAATTCATCAGAATTGCCAATGAGTTTTCTTGTATGTTTACATTCATTTCACGACCCCTCGTCACAATTAGTGTACCATCTATTTATCTATTATTTTTTATTTTCCAACTATAAACTTTTATATAAATTCCCCAAACATTCCACACAAACATAAATCATCACGAAACCCATGCACACATTAATCGAGGTATACCAAACTTAACCACGAGCCTAACTTAGGTAAATTAGGATTCAGGTTAACACTAATCACCAGCTTAAAGTAATATGTCGTTGCACTCAGCTTGTAACCTATCATGAGGTTAGCAGTGTTGACGGACATGTTGAGGTAGTAGCAACTCTTTTATAGCCAATTGTGGCACAGGTTCCTCTTGAGACAACAATTCTAGTTTTGGGAGATTCTAAGAAAGTTGTATTTCTCAGAATAAGGAAGAAATTCATGAAATATGACATCATAAGATTCAATAACACCATGGAGGACGTGTCGCAAAGGCAAAGATTTTTATGATGGACCAACATTTTTGTTGCTATTATGTTGAGGACATATTTAAGGTCGAATTGGTCACATTTCATCTTATTAAATTTGCTCATAAATGGTGGAATTCTCTCTAGAGATAGGGGATGAATGTCATGACATGGCCACAATTCAGAACTTTATTTTAAATGCAGTATTTCCAAAAGTTAGTTAGGAAAAAAAGAATGGTTAATTCATTCAATTGAAATAGGGAGATGTGACTGTTAAATCTTAATGTTTTTAAATCAGTAATTATGGCTAATCAAGAATTAACAAAGATTAATTATGGTTTTAGCCGCAAGTTCGGAGCTGGGAACCTGTGAAGTTTAGATTTTTAATTAATTTTATTTTTTTATGATGTGTGCCAGTGTTGTATACTATTATATTATTTTATTTTGTCAAATTCAAGTTAAATGAGTAGATTCAAGATTTTATATGGTTGTCTCGAGATACATGTTGGAATATGTGTCGTTAGAGTTAAAATATCGATTTGGAATGTCGTCTCGAATTTTCCAAAAAATAATTAAGACTAATTTTTAAAATTTAAATTTGAAGTTTAAATGGTTTTAACGAGCCAATGTGGGGATTTTGCTCCTTTTTGCATGCAATTTAGGATCAAGGGTATTGTGAAATTAGAGCGAAGTTAGTGCAAGATATTGTTTTTGAGTTTCATGTTGGTGTGACCAAAACCAATGTTATGGACATTTTATGGAATTGGACTACTTTGTCGAGAGTTTAGTTAAATTTGATGAAAACCCGGATAAAAAATGAGCATCGTAAATCAATACATATTTAAATAGGGGTTTCGTGAATTAATAAATAATAAGAAATTAAGCTATTGACATGTAGGTGAGGGTTTATATATAAATATTAAAAAAATCGATCAAAAATCCATAAAATGATTCATTTTCATTTTCATTTCAACAGCACATTCGTTCCCTAACACTCTTTGTGGACACTTTCACTCACGGAGCTCCATAACTCTAATTTTTGCCCAATTCTTTTCACAACACTATAGAGCGTCGCATTACGGTCAATTCGAGCAAAGCTTTACGGTGGAAATGAAATATTTGGCTTGCAATTTGGTAAATTCCTAATGTTAGGCATTTTTTCCAAATTTCAATTTGACTTCTCATGATTTTTCAATTTCTTTTGCTGGGTTTTAGTAGAAATTGATAAGAATTGTTGTTAATTAGTATATTGGTTGATTTGGATCAATATGGAATAAATCCTACTGATGCAAGTTAGGGTTTTGATGTATTGAACTAAGGCGATTAAGTTGATAACTATTTTGGATATGTTTTTATTCTTGATATTGATTTACATTGGGTTTCTGGATGAATTAATTATTGGTTTGATCCAATTGGACTTCACGAGTTGAGAAAAATATTGGTGTTGGTATCAAGTGGTTTTGTGGTGTTTGTTTTCGAGTTTTAAAGGATTTAATTATGAAAAAATCAATTTTGAGAAATTTTTCAGTTCAAAATAAATTAAGTTTGCCCAATTGACAAGCCATATTGGAAAATGTATAACTTCTCCATCGGTAATCCGATTTGGGTGTTCATAGAGTCTATAGAAAGTATGAAATGAGTATTACAAGTTTCTTTTATTTCATCGTGATAAATATTGAGGTTTTCAAGGTTAAAAAGTTACTCCACATTGGCTAGTTAAAAGTTAGTTGAAACAGTTACTTTGATTGATACGGTTTCACTTGAAGCTTGAACAATACTATAATTTGGTATATAGGGAAGCTATTGGAAGCATTTTCAAGGTGATCTGATGCTTCGAGAACTCCAAAAATTAAGCTCGAAATTGGTCGTTTGTAAGGTTAAGTAAATCTCATGATAATCTTTACCATTTTATGGGTATTTCTTAGAAATAATTGCTTGCACAATTTATCTCCACATATTTATTGGTCATACATTTATGGGCATGGGAGGAAGGAGGCCTTTGGGGATCTCATTATAATCATTAGCTATATGTATGGTAGGATGAACACCATGGTCCTCTATGACTGGAGTCACTGATCATTGTAGACACTTGTTTAGGATGGGTTATTTTTATGACGTTGGCCAGGATCATATGCCACGGATAGTCAAGAGCATGGCTACCTAAGGGACTTCCTCTCAAATTCATGAATCTTTATTATTGTTTATCCACCACTTTTGAAAAGATGTCTTCTAATTATGGTCGGTCAACAAAAATGGGATGGAATGCATACTTGTATATTTATGATTTTTTGCGAGATTATTATTTGTTTAAATTCTTGGAATATAATGCATTTGATTAGTACAGGTGTATTGGATAGTGTGGGATTTACTTATCTGATATTATCGAATTTTTATAATTAGGTAATCATAGGTGTGAGCGACGACAAAGGAAAGGGAAAGTTGTCTGATTAATTGTGAATTGATTAGTTCCTTTCTCTTTATGAATATATTGTTTTTGTTTTATTATATTGTATAAATGGATTTTTTGGTTCGTGTGTGGTTACATCTATTTTAGAATGGTTGGAACGATTGGGAAGGATTGAGATTATTTTAGATTAAGGTAATGCTAGTTTGGGGTTTTCGATATTTTAAATTTAAATTAAAATTATTATATATTCAGTTAATGTAATATATATTGTTATGGGTTGATTGTGAGTCCTTCGGCTCTTCCACCAAAGCAGATAAAGTTTTGTCGAAGATATTTGAAGGCCTAAAATAGAGGAGGTGCTGTCAAAAAAAATTTAGGAAATTTTGATGATAATGTAGTTAATCTTAATGAACTTTGAGGATTATATCTTTAGTTTTTACGGAACTTTGAGGGTTGATATTCACTGTAGAATCATAAGCGGTTAATAAAGTTTTATAATTTATAAGTATTAAGATCTTAATCTTAATTATTAATTGATGGAGAGGTTAAGTCTACCAGATTACAAGAAGATTAAGGTAATATGCACCGATCAGATGCCCTAATTAGGTGGGGTCTGAAAATGTATGTAAGAGATTACGAATGAAGATTTACAAAATTAAGCAATTTTGCTTCGGAGATGGTGGAATTGGAAATAACAAGATTGATATTGAATCGGTTGAATTATGAGATACGAGTTGTGGTTTCATATGATCCTCGTATCGGTTATGCATTTATCTTTGAGAATGCGTTGGACGTGGAAGTTATTGTATTAGCCCGGCAATCAGGGTCGACAGTATCACTTCCACCTTGATAAGTTGCCAATTATGCTATATTTTTGTGTTATATTACTATGAATTCCTTGACTTTTATATTCCTCTAAACTCTAAAACATTTGTTTTTGTATTTTCCCTATTAGAAAAAATAAGTGATTTCCCATAAAATGCCAATCGAAAAGCTAGACATAGGCTCAATGCCTTCCCATCGCCATCAATTGTGCTCAATTCACCAAGGAATCATTAGATAAAACTTGATCAGATCAAATGACATTCATTAGAGAGATCACATATGAAGCCTTATAAAGACCCATAAGAAAAATGAAACTCAAACTCCAAAAGGAAGGCCAGCGCTGTCACGGTGGCTTAGAATGTATACACGATGCTTGCGTTCCGCAAGACATGAGTCGGGATAAAATTGAACGAAAAATAGAGTATCATAACGTCTTCTCAGTGATTCCCAATGCCTTCGATCTTTCAACGTATGAAAGTAAACGTATCTGAAGATTGGCAGTTCTTTATTTCACGAATTTGCAAGATTCGAGATTATATTACCCCTTATCACACTTCTACTATAAATAGAAAACCCTAGAATGACTTTAAAGATCTATTTTCTTTGCCATGAACTTTTAGATCTAAACTTTGAAGGAGGGGAGAATACTTCTGTTAGGTTTTTTAGTATGTAGTTATTTATTTTTGCATTATTTTCTATGTCAACGAGTGGCTAGGTTTCACGTTGAAGACCAATGTGATTGAGTTTTAAGGAAATAAGTATTCAGGTGGTTTTGTGCTTTCAATTCTAATATTGTTTAATTTTAGTTTTTATATTCTTGATTACATTATTTTTATAAGGTTTTGAAATTTGTTCCTTTCTCATGGTGTAAGTGCACGTGCACTCTGGTTTAGGTCAAGAGCTATCGCCAGTGATCTTACCGCCGCTGGGTAAGGGGGGTCACATTATGTGGCAAGTGGGGACTTATCTTTTTGCAATCGATGTGCATTTGTGTCGTTGAGATAAGAGAAAAGGTAGCTGCGTATTGTAATATCAACGTGACAGGTGGAAGAATTTGACACTAGTTACTACTCGTAATAGTTGTTTTCACAAATTTTAATGGTGCTAGTTCATTGAAAATTTGCAGCGCACTCATGATATTACAGGTCTAGTTAGTATGTGGTGGTATGCACATTCCTTCAATTGATATGAAAAAAAGAATTGGCTAGATGTTGGGGCATGTGTCCTAGGTAAATCTAAAAATATTGTTTATCTCATAAGTTTAGTTAATAAAATTGAGGTTTTCATTCGTTGTTTTATTATAAGTGATTATATATTTACCTTATAGTAAGATCCAGGGGTATATGTTGAAATATCCTAAATGTCCCTAGTCGATCATTATATTGGGAACTATAATGAATTAAGACTAATGTGAATCTTGATTGATAGTCATGTCATGATCATCTGTATAGGCATACGAATCAAGATCATAAGTACTTGTTAAGGAACAATGTATTGGATCGACTCGCTATGACACCACATGGATTGAGATATAGGTGTTACTCATAATAGGTATATCATTTAGCCCTACAAATTGAGATTCCCATAGACTTAAGTATTAGGAGCATGATAATTTTACGCAATCAAATCACTACAAAAAAACAGCAAATCAGAAACGGAATTTTCCGTTTCTGATTTGCGAAAATTCCGTCTCTGATTGGAATCAGAAACGGAACAGAGACGGAACACGTTCCGTCTCCGAAAACGTCGTCGCTGATACGATCAGAAACGGAAAACGGATTCCATTTCTGATTAGAGACGGAATAGAGACGGAAAAAATTCGTTTCTGATTAGAGACGGATTTAGAGACGGAAATTAGAAACGGAACAGAGACGGAACAGAAATGGAATTTATTTCGAAATTGTACATTTGTAATTGCATTCCGTCTCTGATTCCGTTGCTGGTTAGCAATGGAATCAGAGACAGAATTAATAAATTTATGAATTCCGTCTCTGATTCCGTTTCTAATTAGCAACGGAATCAGAGACGGAATGAGAGACGGAATGCAAACAGTCCGTCTCTGATTCTGTCTCTAATTAGAAACAGAATCAGAGACGGATTATTCCGTTTCTGATTCCGTCTCTGATTCCGTTGCTAATTAGCGACGGAATCAGAGACGGAATTCATATTTCCGTCTCTGATCCGTTTGTGATTGATAAAAATATTTCTGGAAAATTAGAGACGGAATAGCAACGGAAAATTTTAATTCCGTTGCTAATCCGTCTCTAATTTTCTGTTTTGTTTAAATATGGCATTGATACATAATCCAATTGATTCTTTCACCTAAAAAATAAAAATACAACCCAATATGACATACTCCATCACCTGCACCCCCTCCAACAACTCCTTGGGGGTGCTAACATCCCCCAAAGAAGCCAAAATGCGCATCCATACATCGACAACATATATGATCAAAAATTAAAAAGAGAAAGAAAAAATGTGAAACTCAAAACTAGCCAAAAAAATTATATATCCACGGAAAGTTGTCATGTATTACAAAAGCTCCAAAATTTGGAAGTATAGACAAAAACCACCAATCCTATCGTTCAACAAGGAAAAAAAAAAAGAACACTCACAAAAGGTCCAAAATTTGGAAGTATACACAAATAGGACTTCATCTAATAACTAAAACGCATCTTTGAAGCATTTCTGAATCTCCATCTGAGGGCAACAACCAGTGAGTATGCACCTGAAAGAAGTAGGCAAAGGAGAGATTATTGTACTAAGGATGTACATTGGAAGCGAATGAGAAAAATGGTGGATATGAAGAAACATAGAAATTACTAATAATCATACATAACAAGTCGGCTCCGAACCTAATTTATAAATTCTTTACGATTGAGTTTGCTTTGGTCTTTTGTCAATTATGCACATATGTAGGTAGAGAGGAGTACTAGATGTAATAAGGAACATGAAAGAGGATAATGGTGAAGTGCAAGAATGCTTAAAGGAAAAAAGAAAACTCAAATTTGATCCCCAAAGTCCCATTCAATGCGTAGGAAAATAGCAACATTGACCCCCAAACTCCCATCAATGCAACATTCACAAGTTCAAATTTGATCCTAAACTCGAATTTCATCCAATCTAAAAATGAAATAGTGCTCGAGAACAAACCAACCATGTGTTCCTACTTTTAAATAAAAATTCCAAAGTGACATTCAAGAAATGCGGTGAAGAAAAGAAATAAACCATACAATGAGGAATAAGAAATCTTCCAAAAAATACATGAACATCAACCATATAAGATGCACCTATCATGTAAGTTGAGTTGGATTATTTATCAAGCTTTGAAAGGCTTGCATTTCAACATGCATATGATAAGTAATGGTGAAGTGCAAGAATGGTAAAAGGGAAAAACTAAAAGTTAAGCACAAACCTATCATGTAAGTATGATTCTAAAACTCATCCTCTCACCCCATCTAAAACTGTTGTGTGCTCCAAAGGTGACAAGCCATGTGTTCCTACTCAAAAAAAAAAACAAACAAACAATTTGGGATTATCAAAAGGAAGAGAAGAAAAGAAAAAAGAGAACAATGTATCTATAACAAGTCATCATCTCATCCACCAACCTCTCTATTTTCCCGGCCTCTCTATTTAACCATAAATCTTGATAGGAAGTCATCATCTCCTCCACCAACACCGCTGCGTGCTCCAAAACAAATCGGCCATGTTAAGCTAGTCCCCAAAAAAAAAAAAAAAAAAAACCAGTGATGTCCTCTCTGCGGTGAAGAAAAAGAAAAAAACTCACACGTGGTATAACAAACATTAAAATGAAAAGCTCACCACAGCCAAGCAAAACCGAGATAGGAATGAAGTTACACCGCTGCGTGCTCCAAATACTTGACACCATGTGTTCTGCTCCCAAAAAAAAAAAAAAAAAAAAAACCAGTGAGGAAATCTCTTGCAGTGATGAAACAAATTTCCATCCGACACCTACATTACAAAAGAAAATACTTGCCGCAACAACCAAAGACTATATGAAAACAAGCATCTATACCAAGACGACTTGTAGACATTACAAACCGACAAAATACAAATCAGAACAATCAAAAACAAATAAGAAATGAAGATTGTAGTAAGACTCCAAAACTACAAATGCCTTGCTAACTTAGGATCCGAATCGAGACCGAGAGAGAGCTAGAGATATCGGCGATGACGGAGACCGGCAGGCGACGAGACGGAGAGACCAGAGAGACGGCGAGACCAGAGACAGCAGAGAGATCAGGTAGCACAACCAGACGGAGAAACGGAGACCACCGCGACCGGACGGCGAGAGCAGAGACAAGCGAGAGAGACCAGCTCGCACGACCAGACGGAGAGACGAGACGATCGAACGGGATGGACGTCTGGGACGAGACGATCGACCGGCGCGACGAGACGGAGAGACGGATTTAGGTTTTTGGGATTTTTTCGTGTGAATGATTTGGGGATTTGCTATTTTGTTGGGGGGGTGGGGTGCGGGAAAGAGAAGAGGCTGCCACGATCCGAAAAAATACAAATCTCGAGGAATGATGAACGGCCATAAGAAATGAAGAATTTGGCGGGAATGGTGGCGCCAAATTTCAGAGACGGAATTTAATTCCGTCTCTAATTCCGTCTCTAATTCCGTCTCTGATCCGTCTCAAATCCATCTCTGAATATTTCCCTGTCAGTTCCGTCGCTAACTGTTAAATTTAGAAACGGAACTTATTTCGTTTCTAATTCCGTTTCTGATTTAGAAACGGAAATAAGTTCCGTTTCTAATTCCGTTTCTGATTTGCTGTTTTTTTGTAGTGAATGTTGTATTTAACCAGATGATTATAAAGATTGTGATTGGTTACCATGTGAACAATATGTGAAGGTATGTAATTAAGATAGAATTTTTCACCCTCATATAGAAAGAGATATCAGTGGATCCTCAATATGATAGACTGATAATGGCCAAGTCCATGCTTATTGATATGATCAATGTCACTTTGATGTTTTCTATTTACCTAAAGATCGAGACTAGTGCGATTGAAGATTAAGGGTGACTTTCCATGCCTTATGTTTAGTCAAAGGATATTGCACGACAAAAGGATATGATATATGTTATTCATTAGGTTGTATTAATTTTGATATTCATGCTACTTTTGTAGTCATAATGCCTTGCTCGAGACCCCTTATGACTTATGTACCAAAATGGTTTCGGTTCACTGCTAACGTCGCATGAACCAATTAGGTTGGGCACACAGAATGGCTTTGCGAAATCTCAATTGGTCTAGAGTAATGAGTTTAATATGATAAAATTCATGTCATAAAAGCCCTTACAATTTGTTAGACAGTAACTTATTAATAGGGGCATATATGTAATTCGTTTAAACTGCCTAAATACAATAGTTGTATTACGCATAGGATTTTAAGTAAAGGCTTATGTACACGTATAAATAAAAGGTGAGACCCTAAAACGAAATAAGATTTTTGTTTTAGCAAATTTCAAGTTCTCGGATTTTAGAAGTGAAAAGAAAAATATTTTCTATCTCCCTTGGGGCTAGCCCTGAAATTGTGGTCATCATTCGTGTGTGAATTTATGATAGAGGACGCGCACTTGAATGTCTTGAAAATCGAAAATCGGATAAGGAAATCATGGATTAAGGTAAGGTTTACTTTTGTAGATCTAGTTTAATAGAATTTATTTTTTTATCTTGTTTGGGTTTTCGTAAATTGTTTTGAGTTTTTTGATGTGTATGAACCCCAAAACAACCTTTTAAAATCAATGAATGAATTTGATCCTTTCGATTTCAATTCATATTGTGTTCTCAAGTTATATTTATTGATTTTCATTTTCTAAGTAATTGAGTTTTATTTTTTCGCGTTTAGTTTTTAGTGTAATTAAGTTTTTGTTTTCAAAAAACCTCATTTTTATTTAATTTAAAAAGGAACATTTCAATCCCTATGTGTTCGACCTCATACTTGCCTCATTACAAATCTAAGGTAGTTAGTGAATTAAAGACTATTATTGGTGCCTTTGACGGGGCATACCAATTTTTAGCGTCGTTGCCGGGGATAGTGCTAATTTGTTTTCTTTATTGTTTTGTTTTGTTTGATGGTCGCGGGTTACCGACATTCACTTTCCGCAAACACTTTGGTTCCACTAGATCTAGAAGTTGGCCGAACAAATAGAAAGAGGAATAGGGATAGCAAAAGGAGAGAAAGGTCGCTGGCGACTGATAAGTTAATAATTAGACAGTATTTTATAGTATATTTTACGATAATTTTGGATGTAAAAGGATATATTACATTGGGTTTCTTGTTTTTGTGATTTTAGGTTATAATTAGAATATGTGATTTCAGGTAATATATGACCTTAGGGTTACGAAATCTATTGTTTTTGAGTACTTAGATTAATATTTTGTTGCTCTTGGAGCCATAGTTTATCGCTTTTATATTTATTTAGTTTACATCTATTGTTCATTGCTTTTGGAGACGATTTGAAGATTCAAAGTATTTATCTAGAGGTATTTATATGTCTTTTATTTAGTTTATTATGATGTTTATTATGAATATGTGAGTAGTTTATTAATCTAAACAAAGTCCGAACATGAACTTGATCTATTTTGTGATGTAGTCATAATGAGATTTTTTTGTACTTAGGGCCTATTCGCTTCAAATATTAGCAAGACAAAAAATCATGGGATTAGTATGTAATGAGACTAACACACGAGTTTATGTATTAGTCCCTTTATGGGACTTGTTCGATTGGGAAGTTTAAGCTTGAGAATAAATGTGGTTCTGACGGGTACATTTAATAAAGTACCCCTCTATTTAACTTATATCTCCAACAAAATCATTAAAGTCGATTTCGATCTTCATCACTTCCGCTCCTCAGCCGAGTCTACGATCTCCCAATCTTCATTCTCGCATCTTCGTCATCGTCCTCGGTCTTCATTCTCGCATCTTCCTTCTCATCATCTTCCTTGGCCTAGTTCGCATCTTCATCATCGTCCTCCATCATCGTCATCGCCATCGTCATCGTCTTCGTCTTCGCTCCTCAGTCGAGTCTGCATCTTCGCCATCATTTTCATCATCGTCCTTAGTCTTCAACGCAATCTTCATTCCTGTATTTTCATTCGATGAGAATTTGATTGAGTTGGAGAGAAGAGTGTAAAGATGAGGAGTAATTTGGTAATCTGTAATGGCCAAGCATTGGGACTAGTTAGTCCCACCAAAATTGGTGGTTTACTTTAGTCACCTGTACTGCGTATTAGTTAATCCTGTAGCCTAATTAATTTACGAAGCAAACACCAGCTTAGCTAGTCAAGTAAGGTTAATCCACCCTAAGACCATGAAGCGAACAGCCATTAATGCTTTAAACCAATCATATTTTTCAATTCACTGATTTAATAGATTACTATTTACGGATTATAATCATGAAGCTTTGTGTTGCATGCATGGTCTTGAATGTGTATTGTGATATTTGGATTTAATAACTAGTTTAAAGTACTAACTAGGATTTTTTAAAAGGGATTTTTATCGTTTAAATGCCCTAGGTGGATTAAGATCTAAGTATAATATTGAAGTGGCTTTCTGAAGGTATTAGGCATAGTAGTTGGAATTTTTCAAGGAACGTAATGCAGTTTTATGCCTAAAGTTCATTTCTTTAAACTTTCAAAGATTTAATTCAATAAAATAAAAATATAGCGTTTGATGGATTTATTAGGGCTATCTACTTATCATTAGAGTTTAATGATCCAGGATACTTTATGAAGAGATTAAAGTATGTGTATAACTATGATTTAAGTAATATGTTTGGATGCAAAACGGATTATTGTTTCATTGTTCTGGGTGTTTGTTTAGATGTTTATTATATATCGAATTGAATTCAGGAAATTTGAATTGAGTTAATTAAGTTAATTTAATTAGTTTAATTTAAATTTTATATTTTTATAGTCTTATTAAGTGACTTTCAATTCTCGTTTTAATGAAACTAATTAAACTAAAGTAAAAAATAATAAAAACCTTGGAAAACCTTTTTCCTAAAGAAGTTCGCTAAATCCCTGTGGAAACGATTCCACTAATCACCACTACAAACAATAAGGATATACAGGAAATGTATTGTACACGCTAAACAGATGTCAATTTTTAGCACTGTTATGAGGGTTTTTACATAATTTTTAAAGAGTTTTAGATGTTGTATGGTCTACTACTTCTTCGTTCTAATTCTATAAGATCCTTACATTCTATTGATCCTGAGGTAAATATGAATTTCAATCGTAATTTAAGACAACAACAACGTAGGGAACACCAAACTACCTCAATGGAAGACAATAATAACCTTAATAATAATAATAATAATAATAATAATAATAATGACAATAAAGAACTAAGTTTTAGGCAAGGCAATCAAAATATCGCTGCTTATGAACTAATGTGTATTGCCTATCCTAAGGGATTTCCTGAATTTGAACTAAGATATGGATTCATTAGTACTCAACCTAACTTCTATAGTAAAGATAATGAAGACCCCCAAAAGTTATAAGGAAATACAAACACAAAATTAATAGGATGAAACCTAAAGACGGTATGTTAGAACAAGTGAAACTTAAAGCCACTCCTTTAGTATGGAAAGATCAAGCACAAGATTGGTTGTTTTATCATCCTCGAGATTCGATAACCTCATGGGCTCAAATGTTAGAAGCTTTCTATATCAATATATGCCTGCAAGAGACAATAGTACTTATACAAAAAAAATCACAGTTGTAAAAATGAAAATGATGAAAATTTTAAAGAATTTTGGTATAGATTTCAAAGATTAATTTCATCTTGTCCACAACATGGATGTACTCAAAAAGCTTTATTAGAATAATTTTACAAAGACTTAATCATTTTTAACAAAGACTATTAAAAACTGTATGTGGTGGGTCATTATTTGATGTGACACCAACTTTAGTAGAAAAAGCTATTAATAAAATAGGTAAACAATCTAAGCATTATGAATAAAATGCCAACACATCAAGAAAGAAACTTAGAAAATTGATAATGAAAGAAGTAATACATTTGACGAAAAAGTTGATGAATTATTTTGCATGGTCAAGTTACTATTAAAAGATAGATCAAATCAAGTGAAACCATGTGGATTTTGTAACGAACTTACTTATCATATGGATGCGTGTCCTACTTTGCAAGAAAATAACACTTAAGAAGACAATGCAGTTATGAACCAATTTTTTAGTTCTCCCAAAAATCAATATAATAACAATAGTTACTACATTAGGAAACCAAATTCAAATCTTAGATATGGTCCACAAAATCGAAATTATACCACTTATAGGCCATGATCACAAATACAATTTACACGAATTCAATAACCTCAACTAACGGTTTAACCCACGCAAACAAACGAAAAACAAATATTACATAATTTTTTGACCTAAATACATCAAGACTTTATGCATATTTTATAAAATCAAATTAAAACTAATATTTCTATTAAAGAACTGAGAAATTAATTAAATCAGATGAACCTACTAATTAATATGTTAAGTAACCAAACTAAAGGACCTACTCAAACTACTAATCAAAACAAGTTAACACTTTATTTTATGATAATGAAACAGAAACACGTACGCCTGAAAGGACACCTAAGAGAGGTAAAAAGAAAAAGAAAGAACAAAAAACAATAGAAAAAGAAGAAAATATGGTGGTGAGATCATTCCCACTAGAGAATGTATGGCTAAACATTTGAAATGTGCACATTTTCATGAAAGATTATACCTAATGTATTTAGCAAGAGTTGAAGCTAATGAAATATCATTACAAACTTCTGAATTCGTTAACCAAGAAAAAGCTAATAAAAGTTATGAATTGAACGATGATACTTATTTTATTTCTCCCATTCCACATCGATTAGCAGATGCTAGGAAGGAAGAAATTAAATAAGACATATATAAAGCATTTAAGAAAATAGAAATCAATAAACCTTTAATGGAATCAATTACATAATTATCAAATTATGATGAAGATTCTAAAGAATTCTCTCAATCAAAAGACAAATGTTTAAAAGAATATAAAGAAAACTTACGGCCAAAGGTGTCATCCTTAATAAAAAAATATTATACTTAAGAAATTTTTCAACCCAGTACTTTTATTATACCAATTACCCTAGGAACCTCTTCTATTTAACTTGCTATGTGTGATCTTGGAGCATCAATTAATGTATTGTCACTTCAACATCATTGAAAATATGATCATTGACTAATACGTCTATTGATCTTACTTTAACAAACTATACGACTATTAAAGCGTATGGATTATTAGAAGATGTTTTAGTACGAGTAATTGACTTAATATTTCCAACCAACTTTTATGTCTTGGAAATGGGAGATTTGATATCACCGAATCATTTACCTATATTATTAGGTAGACTTTTTTCTTAAAACAACTAAAACTAAGATATTTTTGAAGGAATAATGTCTATGGTATTTGAAGACAAAATTATTACGTTCAAAAATAACAACGAACAAAATTATGATGAATAGATTGAATTACTCGATAATGAAATTGAAATTAACAATTTTATATAATTAAACTATTATGATGAACTAAAAGCTAAAGTTTATGCAATTAATGCAGTAACAATGGAAACTGAGAAAAAAAAATTCAAAGAAAGAACAAGTTAAACACACTTCAAATGAAAAGAAAGTAACTCAAGAATGGAGAGTAGTAACATGTTGCAAGAATTTAAATCTAAGAATACTAAGAAAATTAAAAAGTTGGATTTAAGCCCTACGAGGCCTAATGATCCTAGAGGTAACATTTGTACATTAAAATCAAATAGGCTCGGTACTTTAAAACTCAGTGTGATACGAGTTCTAACATAAATCTCATGCCTATACACTTCTCTCAAGACCTTAATTGGAGTTGGATTCACTTGCATTCAAACGAGTTTCTCTACCAGATGGTACCTCAATTCAACAAATAGGGGTTGTCATGAATGTAGCGGTTCAAGTGAACAATTACATCATATTCACAGGCTTTTTGGTCATGCCACACTTTATTAATGAAGATCCTCATTTATTTTATGAACATCTTTCTCAACCACTTCTCTATATGTTAGGGATATTTAGAACAAAACAATTACTCGAACAAGCGATGGTCGAGCAATCACTTTTTAGAATTGCATTAGAGTGGATAGTTGTAAAATCAAGTTTAGAGATTCGCTCTAATTCTAGAATGGCTTAGTTGAGCCAACAACAGTAAACAAAAGTGTTGTAAGGGAGGCAACACATATTTTTATGTTCATTTATGCTTTAATTTTAATAGGGGTTTACTATTAATATAGTATTTTGCTATTCTTTCTTTCTTTATTTAATTTTGTATTGGAAATATTTTCAAAATTTAAACTTAGAGGTAATTCAAATAATGGGGAGTGATCGAGCTGTTTTTGTTTTTATGGAATTTATGCAAGTTTACCTTCTTCACTTGCTTAGTTATTTATTTCTTTAATATAATAAAATTATTAGTTAGTTAGTTACATATCCTAATCAAAATTAACACCTGAATAATTAGGCATGATTTCAAGTTTTTAAAATAAAATCCTTTCGCCAAAACAGAAAACAATTTCTCGAACACAAATCATTACACCCCTTCATCTAAACAATTAAATTTGTTCCTATATTCTGCCTTTCTAAGCTCAATCTTAGTGTATTTAAGTAATTCCTACCTCATTATAGTTTCGTTCACCCAAAAATCATCAATTTCATGGGAGTAGAGCCAAACTAGGTTTAAGGAATTTCGACTTAGAGCTTGGAAATCCAATCTAGAGAAGTTCAAGAGCTTGTATCTTGAGAGATTCACTTTCAAGAAGGTAACGACAATAACCGTAGCTCTTTATTTTGACAAATTTTCGTTTGTACGATTTTTCCAAGTTTTTCAATTGATTTTGAATTTTGTTTATTAATGTAACGACCCAGGATTTACTATTTGTAAATTAGTCCCTAATCAGGGTTAAGAATAATGACGTGGCCCGAAAGTAGGTATATGATCCGAATAGTCAGTGTGAGGACTTAGTACTATAGTATTTTTGAGTGATGGATGCCTAGTTTTATGTATATATGTAGATGATCACGTGTCATACGTGCCAAATATAACTCGCAATCGAGTTACCAACCACAAAGGTGTAGTAGTGGTAAATACGGGGTCGAATCCACAGGACTTGAGTTTACTCCAAGTTAAATAAAATTGTAGGGTTTTCGGAAAATTCAATAAATTAAAATAAATAAACTAGCACAAATAAAAGTTCTTAGAAATAATATCAATGATGAAAAATCACCTAAGTCTATAGTTCCACAAATCAGAATCAAGATTCAATAGCATTCAATGGTCATCAATCTTTCCCAAAAAATTATTAATTTAAATTCTCCTAGATTAGCTATGGAAAATCGACATCCGCCAGAAATTCCTGATTCCCCTAATTTCGATAGTCAGGACGTCTGCCACTAACTATTTCCCTAATTAATGTATAACCCTAGACATCCGCCAATCAGATTTAACACACTAACCGCAGTAATATGGATCTATGAGAACACTAATCCTAAATAACCCGATCGCGTCCGCTACCGATTTAACTTAGATTCAATTGTTGCATACTCAAGCACCGAAAGGGTTTTACGACAAACGGGTGAATGTTTGTTACTTTATTGCTCTAAAAGCACAATTACACGAATACTAATAGTCCAAATAACAATAGATTGTCCATCTTAAAGCATGCACTGGCCACATACATACCCTAGATCTCAAACATAATAATTAAAATCAACAACAATGAAATAGGAGAAAATAAATTAATTAAATAATAAAATAAAATATCTCACATAATATGCTATGAATCCATAATTCTGATTTGCTTCCTCTTCGACTTAGGCAAGAAATTGATTAGCCGGACATCATCGTCAAAGAAAATCGATACTAAAAATAATAGTAATTCTCTAAAAATTAAAATTGGTTCTCTTCTAAATAATACCTAGGTTCCTAATATGTAAAAATATTCCAAATTTGATATCGGATACTAATTTTAAGGGTTAAGGACGTGACTCGTACACAGAGGAGCATCGTGGGGGTGTTTTTAGCTCAAAATTCAGACTCTGCCACATGTCAACAGTCGATTGGATGTATTTTCCTGCTGCGATTATGTGTTGAAAGTGGATTGGGCTGCTCGCTGCCGACTCTCTGATTTGGCGCCGTGTGATTCGCCGAAAACTGAGGCGTTCCGTTGTGTGTGAGGTGACTCATCGCCACGTGTAATAACGTGATTGGCCGAACCACCCGTTTATGATGTGCTTGACCAATGAGAGAATGCCACGTGGACGCTAAACCCAAAAAAAGAATTCACGCGACTCACCCAAATTACTGGGAGTTTGTGTGAGCACGAATCTTGAGGCAAATCAATGAGCAACTGAAGCGAGATGAAATGGCGGTGTGTGACGTGTCTGTCCTAGCTGCATGGCAACGCGTGGCAACACCCTATTGGTTAGAATCGGTGTATTGACGTATTGTTTGCTTTGAACTTCCACGTGGCATCATCTGATTGGCTAAAATATACTATCGGCTACTCGACCCACCGTGCAACGCATAATTCGAGGCAAACCGTCCGGCATCCGATTACTGCAAGTAAATATTCCATTTTAGTATTTTTCCGCCACGAATTCAACCGCGCACTCCGTTTCACCTAAAGATGACCAAAAATAAAATTAAATATATATTTTAAATACTTTCTATAATTAAATATATTAAAATAAACTACTAAATACCTATAAATACTAACTTATCAGTAGACTACTAAGTCACTCCTACTTGTATATAGTTGTTGAGATGCGAACGAGGACGCGCCTCAAAATGCGTGTTGGCATGGGACCGAGGTAAAGTGTGATGCAGTAAGCTTAATTTAAGTGAATATAGTTTAATTAGTTGAAATAGATGTGGCAATAGTTGATTTACATTAAATGTAAACTAAGTTAGCAAATTTAAACAATAGCCAATTGATGTTCCTCGAGATACGTGTGGACCTATCAAGAGACCAATTAAGTATGAAATTGGTCTTAGCAAGGGAGAGTAAGTGGATGTAAGCCATGATGTTGGCCATTAGATTAGTCTCGAGATACGTGTATACATTAAGATCAATAGCTATTAATCATCTTATCTAATATAAGATTGGATAAATCAACTAATGCAAACCATTTCATTCTCATTCATTTACTTAGAGAAGAAGTAATTTGAAGAAGAAGATCAGAAAGGTTAATGGTGAATTTATGATGATTTGGAAGAGATGATCGAGATAAGGGACTTAAATCATTAGGTAAGCAAGTCTACACCACTAGTTAACAAAGTCTTGAGAAAATTAGATGTATTAAATCAGTTCTGGCGCTAGATGAGATTATTTTTTAAAATGTGTTACAAATTCGAATTCCTTGCAGAAAAATCATTAAATTTGCTTTAAAGAAGTTTTGAATTCGAAGTTAAATTGACCAAGTTATGATCAATCAAATTGTTAGGCGTACACTTAAGGTTTATTAAAAACGCATGCATGTTTTGACAGTTTGTTTAAGTCTAAAACACCTTAATTAACCTCTGAAAACTAGGGAAGAGTCTCGAAAGGTTGTTGGCAAGATACATGGTGTCAGGAGGCTGCACTAGCCTAGGAACTTTGCGTGGATTTTAAGTAAATTGATTGAGGTATTTTCTTCATTTCATGCTTTGATGTTACTACTTGTTTATAATTCGTTATATTATTGTGCTTGTCTAGATTTTTAGTGTTATGATTTGTGTGATTTATCTTATTACGTGATTGTTGTTAAATTAGAATATGTGTTTTTAAGTTTATGATGTGATTTGAGGTGTACGCGGCACACGAGGTATGGGACTCGTGGATGTCAATAAATTGACTAGTAAGTGTCACGTACCTACTATATGAGGTTGCTGAAATAAACAAGCGATGACCAATTAGGGTAATATCTAAGTACTATGTGTATTGACCTATTACATGAGGTCGACAAGTCATATTTCACAACTAATAAGGATAGTACCTACGTGTACTGATATATAAGCTATTACCTAAAGGGTAATATTTAGGCCAATGCGTGAAATGATTAAGCAGTGACCAGTAAGGGTAATACCAAAATACTATATGTGCGGACCTATTACATGAGGTCAATATGTTATGTTTTCAACTAATAAGAAGAATGCCTATGCATAAGCGACGGCCAATAAGGGTAATACCGAAGTACTATGTGTTCAAACCTATTACATGAGGTCGATATGCTGCATCTCAGAACTAATAAGAAGAATGCCTATGCATAAGTTGTGACCAATAAGGGTAGTACCAAAGTACTATGTGTGCGGACCTATTACATGAGGTCAATATGTCGTGTTTCACACCCAATAAGGAGAATGCCTATGTGTACAACTAAATAAGTTACTACCCAAGGTCTATGTGATCAATAGGGTATATCTGGTCTAATGTCTTAGATACACGTCTTATTACGTTTGGTTCTTTTATAAATATTTGTGTTGATGTCACATTGTTTACCCGTGATGTTTACTGACAAGTTTATGCTTAAATAGTGTTGTGTAACGAATGTATGTATTGTGATTTGTTATCTTGTTGTGTTTGGAAATGTAGATAAATGTCTCTTAGTGTTACTTTCTACTTTAATATACTCACTATCATTTTCTGATGGTAGGTGCAGAACCATTATGTAGCAGACCGGGCAAGGAAAGGATCAGTGACTACCTCTGAGCTTTTAGAGTATAATTACTTTTGACAATATAGGTTGAGATTTTGTTACATGACTTATATATTTTTCTATATACTTTTTGGATTCTATATGTTGGGTTAAGCGATAGTTTCCCGTCCAAACACATATAATTACACTATTTATCATCGTTATATTGGTTATACACATGTGATCATTGTTTCTTAGTTTGCATAGTAGGTGTTTTTGTTAAGTGTTCGGCTAATAAGTTTAAAACAGTAACGACTTATTAATTAAATAAAATAAAATGAATTGCAAAATGATTATTTTCAATGTGAATAACTAAGAAAATAGGGTGAAAAGGCTAACTAATACGTTGTTAAGCTCTAAGTGGATAGGATTACGGCTTAATAACGAGATTAGGCTGGGTGGTGCCCTAGATTAAGGGAGGGGCCGTCACAGTTGATATTAGAGCCAAAAGTTTCTAGAACCTTTGGGGACATGTTATAAAGTTTTTTGAAATTGTGATACCAACGTCTTAATCGTAGTTGATATGAGAATTTAAGTTTTCGATAATCACACAACGAAACTTGGATAAAATACAAATCTTAGATGTGGAAACCAGATGGTCCTTGTATAGAAAACTATTAGTTGGGAAGTGAGTGAATGTGAGTTGGGGATTCCTATGTGTAGATGTTATGTTTTGTACTTGTGTGTGTATACAGCGGCCGAGATACACCTTGGAAGGGATAGAATATGCAGTTACAGAGTGGAGGAGATTATCGACATGTTATAGATGTTCTTAGGTTGGACACATAGCTTATCAGTGTCTGAATCAGGTGATTTTCTTAAGTCAGAGATACAAAGTAGGGTTAGAATTAGTTACATTAATCCATAGAGACAATAATTGACGCATAGTCTGGTAATCTCAACAATACCAAGAAGATAAATATGGACAAACTTGATATATGCTTAAAAGATGTCTGCAGCTTCATGACTATCAATAATCTACCATGCAGCAGAACATGGAGCTCGTATGGAGATAGAACAGAACTTAGAGGTGGTGTATGATCCTGGTGAGTAAACGCATTTATTGTTGCATTATTAATTCATTGTTTAATTTAGGTATAACAATAGCTACACTATTGATTTGGGAGTTAAAATTGATAACTGGACTAACAAGAATAACTCAAATAAGTCCATACCATTTGAGATAATGAGATAATGAAACTAGCAATCGTTAGATTTTGGGGTCATATGTAGCGACAAATTCAGAACAATTTTTAAAAACCACAACAAGATCGAAAATAAGTTTCATTAAACTAGATCTACAAAAGTGAGTCATACCTTAATTTGTAATTTTCTTCTCTGATTGTTCGATTCTAAGACGATCAAGTGTGCATCCTCTATCAGAAATCCACACACGAACGGTGACAACAATTTGGAGTGCTAGCCTCAAGAGAGACTGAAAACGTTTTTCTTTCTCTCCCAAAAAGAACTCAGAAATAGCGAAAACAAAAATCTCATTTCATTTTAGGGTTTCAACCTCTATTAATATGTATAGATAAACCCTCAATTCAAATCTTATTTGTAATACAACTGTTATATTTAGGCAGTTTCAGCAATTTACACATACGCCCCTATTAATAAGTTATCATATAACGAATCGTGGAGCTTTTATATCTTGAATTTTATAATATAAAATTCATTACTTTGACCAATTAAAATTGCGCAAAGCCATTCTTCGTGTGCTACCCAATAGGTTTGTGAGATGTTAGCAGTGAACCAAAACCATTTTGGTACATAAGTTATAAACAGTCTCTAGCAAGGCATTATGACTACCCAACTATCATGAATATCAAAATTGATACAACCAATGAACAACATATATTATATCCTTTCATCATGTGATATCCTTTGACTAAACATAAGGCATGGAAAGTCACCTTTAATGTTCAATCGTATTAATCTTTATATTTAGGTAAACTAAAAACATCTAAGTGACATTGATCATATCAATTCTTATGGATTTGGCCATTATCAGTATATCATTTTGAGAAATCCACTGATATCTCTCTATACAAGAGTAACAAATTATATCTTGATTACACGCATTCAGATATTATTCACATGGTTACCAATCACAATATTTACAATCGTCCGATTAAAGATAACGTTTGATTATGTCAAATTACCATGTTCCTAATATTGAAGTCTATGGTAATCCTAAGTCGAAGGACTAAATAATATACCTATTATGAGTAACACCTATGACTTAATGCATGTGGTGTTCTTATAGCGAGTTTGTCCAGTACATTGTCCCCTAACTAGTAGTACTCATGATCTCAATTCGTATCCCTATACGCATGATCATAACATGCCCATCAATCAAAACTCCCACTAGTCTTAGTTCATTATAGTTCCCAATATAATGATTGACTAGTAACATTTAGGATATTTCAACAATTACCCATTGATCTTACTATAAGGTAAACATGCAATCACTTATAATAAAACAACAAATGAAAACCTCAATTTTATTAACTAAAATTATAAAGTAAACAATGTTTGTGTGTTAACCTAGGGCATATGCCCCAACATCTTTCACTTATAATAGGGCCAGTAACTCATGTAACTAATACTTAATGACCTAACACGACCATCTTGTTTTACTTATGGAAGAGCCTTCATCAAAGGATCTGTAAAATTGTCTTCTGTAGGGACTTTCTAAATCTTCATGTCTCCCCTCTCAATGATTTCTTGAATGAGATAAAAATGTTTAAGTATATTTTTGGATTAGTTATGTGATCTTGGTTCCTTGGCCTGTGTTATCGCCCCATTATTATCGCAATACAAGTAAAATAGGTTACCAATACTCAAAACCACACCACGTTCAGAGATAAACTTTTTTATCTGAATTGCCTCCTTAGCTGCATCGAACATTGCAATATACTCGGCTTTAGTTGTAGAATCTGCCATAATTTCTTGCTTCTAGCTTTTCTATCTCATTGCACCTCCATTCAAAAGAAACACTTAAATAGACAGTGATCTGAAGTCATCTATATCAGTTTGAAAACTTGCATATGTGTAACCATTTATAACAAGTTCGTCCTCCAAACTTCCATAGACTAAGAACACTTCTTTAGTCCTCAAAGCATATGATACATCAGATTGGATGCATAACATGGCATGTATGATTGATTCAATAGTTGATGCATGTGGAATTGTATTCTTGTGCTCTCGCTTATCATTATCCTTTGGACATTGTAATAAATCAGTATTTATATATATTAATTACTTTATTTTAGTATACTTAAATATGCAAAGTCTCTAAAATATATATTTAATTATATTTTTTGGTTGTTTTTAGGTGAAACGGAGTGCGTGGTTGAATTCGTGGTGGAAAAATACTCAAAATGGACTACTTACATGCAGTGATCAAATGTTGGACAGTTTGCCTCGATTTACGCATTGCACATAGGGTAGAATTGGAGACAGCATATTTCAACCAATTGGGAGTTGCCACATCAGCATTCCACAATCAGGGGCTGCTACGATAGCAATTTTCATCAAAGAAGGTGACACGTGGCGCTCACACGTCACGCAAGCATTCAATGCAGCCGGCTCCACCATTAAGAAGCCGTTACATAGCGTCAACTAAACAAATCCACCAATCACGGGCTGCCGCGTCAGCAATCAAAGACCGCGTCACGCCCATACATTTCTCCTCACTTCAGCTGCTCTTCGATCTGCCTCGGGATGCATGTCCGCATAAACTCCCACTTCTTCGCACGATCGCATGATTCTTCACTACCTCCATGCGCCCAACGTGGCTCACGCTTGATGCGCCAGGGCGTCACAAACACCTCTTTCCTCCAATTAGGTGACGACACGTGGTATTCCACAACATTCCAGCGCGTCATCACAGCGTTTTTGTCCTATTAAAATGTGCCATGTGGCTCTCTCACCCATGCCCAACGGGTCATCGACACATCTTTCGACCAATCCGACGCTGACACATCAACATGACAGCAGGAACGAGCCAATGGTGCTACGTCACGTGGCAGACACCTATTTTCAAGCCAAAAATAGCCCTATGATGCTCCTCGACACACGAGTCCTGAGACCAATTTATAGTATCGACTTTCTTCGACGACGATGATCGGCTAATCAACTCCTTGCCTAGGTCGAAGGGGAAGCAAGTCGGGATGATGGATTCATGGCATATTATGTGAGATCTATGATCATTATTTAATTTAATTTAAATTCTCCTATTTTATTGTTGTTGATTTTAATGATTATGATTTAGATCTAGGGTATGTATGTGGCCAGTGCATGCTTTTAGGTGGATAATCTGCAGTTATTTGGACTATTAGTATTCGTGTAATTGTGCTATTGGACAAATAAAGTGACAAACACTCACCTGTTTGCCGTCAAACCCTTTCGATTCTTGAGTATGCAACAATTGAATCTAGGTTAAATCGGGAGCGGATGCGTTCTGATTATTTAGGATTAGTGTTCCCATATATCCAAATTAATGTGGTTAGTGGGTTAAACATGATTGGCGAATGTCTAGGGTTATACATTAATTAGGGAAATAGTTAAGGGCGGACGTTCTGACTATCGAAATTAAGGGAATTAGGAATTTTTGGTGGATGTCGATTTTCTATATCTAATCTAGGAGAATTTAAATTAATGACTTTTTAGGAAAGATTAAAGACCATGATTGCATTGAATCTTGATTCTGATTTGTAGAACTATAGACTTAAGTGTTACTTAGGTACTAATTAATTGTTTTGAAAATTAGTTTAGTTATTTTATTTATTTAGTTTAGTTAGATTAGTTAGTTAAATTAATTTATTTTAAAACCCTCGATTTTTCTTTTTTTGTTGTTTTTAACTTAAGAAAGACTACCAATCTCTGTGGGATTGACCCTTTGCCACTATTCTACAAAATAGTTGGTTTAGGAACTTTACTTTATTGACGTGTTCGGCGCATGTCACATTAAGTCTTGCTGAGACTTATACCATGAGACATTGGCAACGACCCTCTTATAGAGTCATGCATACTAAACCTATTCAGTACCTTGTTAATATAAACATTCTAACTTTGATCGATCAGCCTTTTAGATCTATCCCTACATATCTTAATGCCAAGGATGTAGGTTGCATGTCTTAATTCATTTATTGAGAAACAATTCCCTAACTAAGAAATGACACTCTACAAGGTTGGGATGTCATTTCTAATTGGTAATATATTATAAAGATACAGTACCATGAAATCAACCATGCTCCCGCTGACTTTCTTGTATACACAAAGCTTGTCTTCATTTTTAATGAAACCAAATTCTTTAATTGGTTCATCAAAATGAAGATTCCAACTTCAACAAGCTTGTTTTAATCCATAAATAGATCTTTGAAAATTGCACACCTTCCTAGAATTCTCAGGATGAATAAACCCTTCAGGTTGGATCATATACAAGTCCTCAAGTAAATTCTCATTTAGAAAATATGTTTTAACACCCATTTGCCATAACTCATAGTCATATGCGTCTATGGCGATTAGAATGCTAATAGATTTAAGCATGGCGACAAGAGAAAAATTTTATCATAATTAACACCTTGAGTTTGTCAGAAACCTTTTACTACTAGCTTTGCTTTATAAGTATGCACATTGCCATCCATGTCAGTTTTCTTCTTGAAAAATCCATTTACATCAATTGGTCTTACCACCTTCAGTTAAATCAATTAGGTTCTACTCGGTTATTATACATGGATTACATCTCAGAATTCATGGCACTAAGCTATTTATCTGACTCGGGGCTAGACACATTCTCTGATAAGTAGTAGGCTTATTTTGATCCATAGGCAACACCTCACTACTATCAGTAACAAGAAGTCTAAATCTCTTAGGCTAATGTCTTACCTTTTCGACCTACTGGGCCTTGTGATACTTGTAGAGGTTCAACTAGTTCAAAACTTTGTTGATCTCCCACTGGTAGTTGAGTGTTTATTTGTGGTTCTTGAACTTCTTCAAGGCCCACTTTATTCCTATTATTGTCTTTTAAAATAAACTCTTTTCCATAAAGACATCATTCTGAGAAACAAACAATTTGTTCTAATAGGATTACAAAAGTAATATCCTTTAGTTTTTTTTAGGATAATCAACAAATACACACTTGGTAGATTTGGTAGATAATTCTTTTAAGATTTTTCGTTGTATGAAAACCTCACAGCCTCAAATCTTAAGGAAATACAAACTTGGTTTTCTTCCTAAACTACATCTCATGTAATGTTTCATCAAACACTTTAAAAGGAACACGATTCAGTGTAAACACAACAGTTTATAAGGCATAATCCCAAAAGGAAATAGGAAGATCTACATGACTCATCATAGATTGAACCATATCCAATAAGTTTTTATTTCTCCTCTCAGAAACACCATTTAATTATGGAGTTATTGGATGAGTTAATTGTGAGACAATCTCACAGTTTCTAAAATAATCATCAAAATTTTGGCTCAAATATTCACCATCTCGACCTGATTGAATTGCTTTAATAGTTTAAACAAGTTGATTTTACGCTTCATTATGAAATGTTCAAAACATCTCAAAAGATTCACCTTTATGTTTCATGAGATACACGTAACCATATCCACTGAAATAATTAGTGAAAGTAATGAAGTACTGCTAACTACTTCTGGCCATTGTGTTTATCGAACCGCATACATCAGTATATATTAGATCCAATAAATCACTTGCCCTTTCACTGTATCCAGTAAAGGGACTCTTTGTCATCTTGCCTAGTGAACCAGATACACATGTCTCATATGACTCAAAATCAAATGAATCCGAGAGTCCATCTTAATGGAGTTTAGAAATGCATTTCTCATTTTATGTGGCAAAGACGACAATGCCAAAGGTAGGTTTGACTCAAATCAATTGTCTTAAATCTCTTTGTATTTACGTTAAGAATAGGACTATTTGTGGACCTTTTTCAGGTTTAAAAAGTAAAGACCATCATACTAAACATTCGCATAGAAATATCTTTACGAGAAATGAAGCATTTATTATTCACAATAATGAGATTAAAACCATCCAAATCCAAACATAAAACTGAAATTATGTTTATGCTCAAGGAAGTGACATAATAACAATTATTTAAAACTAGATCAATTCCACTAGGTAAAATTAACTCACAACATCCTGCATCCTACACCCAACACAACAACCTTTGCTTCATTTTTAACTTGTATGATGGCTTCTATTTTCTTTAGTTTTCTACTTTTGGTAAGACCTTGCATATTAATACAAATGTGAGGTCCACATCTAGTATCCAATACCAAGGAATCACTAGCCAACAAGTTAACTTCAATAACATAAATACTTGAAGCAATAGTCACACTACTCTTTTTTTCTTTAGATCTTTAAGAGAGGGCTTACAATTTATGAACCAAATTCCAGTTTCGAAAATTACAAATCGGCTAAAATTTATCTTTATTTTAGTCAATCTGATAAACTAAAACTGCACCTTATTTTAATTCTAAAAATATAAATTAAAATATTTTAATTAACTCCAACTTAGTATCTTATCCTAATCCAATTAGAATTTAAGATATTTTGAATCCTTATCCAATTAGAATTTAAGATACTTTGTATCGTTGTCTAATTAAAATTGTTATATATCTCATCTATCTTATAGGATTTGTAACTCTAATCAGATTACAAGTATATCTACTATCTAATAAGAATATACTAACAGATAACCATAATGCGATATATGATGAAAATCAATTTTGATTCTTATTCATACGAAATAAGCAATTCAATTAAGAAATGAAATATTAATCATACATTCAACACCAGAATCATATTAAATTAATCACATTAACAAAATCATGATTTCCATGATGGAACATACACAATTATTGAACAAAATAAACTATTTATCCAACTCAAGAATCGCATTAACCTAAATATGACTTCTACAATGTGAACATACAAAATTCGCATCATTCGATATTAAAACATATCTTAATCGAAACATTATAAACAATAATACTATCATTAATTCAAATCATGCTTATGTTTCAATATACATGAATTAACAACATGCTTTAAAATCAATTCTTGATAACAATTATCACATAACATATATGTACATCATATATACATTAATCAGGAACATATTTTCACACATATATCACATAAATATTGGAGAAAACATACAAACGTCAAATAGAACCGAGCCTAAGGCTCTGATACCACTATTGGATTTTAGAGTTCATATGCAGCAGAAAATTCAAAATAATTTTTCAAAAACCCCAATAGGATCGAAAATAAATTTCATTAAACTAAATCTACAAAAGTAAATCATACCTTAATATGTAATTTCCTTATTTGATTGTTCGATTCCAAGACGATCAAGTGCACATCCTCTATCAAAAATCTGTACATAAATGGTGAGCACAATTTGAAGTGTTAGCCCTAAAAGAGAATGAAAACGTTTTTCTTTCAATCCCAAAATCTAGAGAACTCAAAAATAGCAAAAAATAAAATTATTATTTCATTTTAGTGTTTCAACCTCTATTTATATATGTAGATAAGCCCTCACTTAAAATCATATTCGCAATACAACCGTTGTATTTAGGCAGTTTAAGCAAATTACATATACACCTCTATTCATGATTTATTATTTAACAAATCATAAAGGCTTTTAGATAATGAATTTATCATATAAAATTCATTACTCTTGACCAATTGAAATTGTGCAAAGTTATTTTTTTGTATGATCCAATAGGTTCATGCGATGTTAGCAGTGAACCAAAACCATTTTAGTACATGAGTCATAAGCTGTCTCTAGCGAGGTATTATGACTACCCGAGTAGTATGAATATCAAAATTGATATAACCTAATGAACAACATATATCATATCCTTTTGTCGTGTGAATCCTTTGATTAAACAGAAGTCTTGGAAAGTCACCTTTAATATTCAATCGTACTAGTCTCGATCTTTAGTTAACTAAAAACATCTAAGTGACATTAATCAAATCAATTTACTTGGACTTAGCCATTATCAGTCTATCATATCGAGGGACCTACTGATATTTCTCTCTATACAAGAGTGACAAATTCTATCTTGATTACACACCTTCACATATTATTCACATGGTAACCAGTCACAATATTTATAATCGTTCGATTAAAGACAATGTTTGACTATGTCAAATCTTCATGCTCCTAATATTGATGTCTATGGTAATCTCAAGTCGAAAGACTAAATGATATGCTTATCATAAGTAACACCAATAACTTAATTCATATGGTGTTCTCATATTAGGTCGGTCCGGTACCTTGTTCCCTAGCAAGTACTCATGATCTCGATTCATATCTTTATACACATGATTATCACATGACCATCAATAAAGATTCATACTAGCCTTAATTTATTATAGTTCCTAGTATACTGACCGACTAAGGACATTTAGGATATCTCAACAAATACCTACGGATCTTACTATAAAGTAAATATGCAATCAGTTATAATAAAACAACAAATGAAAAACTCAATTTTATTAACTAAAATCTTAAGATAAATAATGTTTGTAGATTGATCTAGGGCACACGCCCCAACAGTCATGCCTTATAAGCACATTTAAATACTTTCATAAAGGAAAATTATGCCTAATGAGATTTCTCTTGAGTACTTTAACCAAAGTGTTGTATATAGTGATAATGTGCATGTAGTAACTTAGCATAGACTCGCCTACAGTAATAAATAAACCCAGGGTAAGCGGATAGGGGATCCACCTGAGGTCAATGGGAAACAAAGCTTTTGGAGCTAGTATCATTGAAAATTTTGGCTAGGGTAATTATTGAGAGAATGAAGCAAAACTAAATATTTTCACAAATTTAAATAGTGAAGAACTAAGAGTCGACTGATGAGTGACTCCAATTTAGAAATGAGACTATGTTGTAAGATTAAGCTTGTGATTAAGTTTAATTTTAAGGATAAAATTTATATTACTTGGGAAGACTGTAATGGCCCAAGATTTACTAATAGTAAATTAGTCTCTAATTAGTATGATGTGGCCCAAGAGCGGGTCACGATTCAAGAATTCATTTTGGGGACTTTGTAGTATCGTATTTTTGATTAATGGATGCCTAGTTTGATGTATATGTGTAAATTACTAAGTCACTCCTACTTGCGTATAGTTGTCGAGATGCTAGCAGGGATGCGCCTCGAGATGTGTATTGGCATACGTCCGGGGTAAAGAGTGATGCGATAAGTCTAAATTAAGTTATTATAGTTTAATTAGTTGAATTAGATGTGGCTATAGTTGATTTACATCAAATGTAACATAAGTTAGCAAATTAAAACAATAGTCATTTGAGTTTCCCCGAGATACGTGTAGACACATCAAAAGACCAATTAAGCATGAAATTGGTATTAGCAAGGAAGAGTTAGTGGTTGTACACCATGATTTAGGCCATTAGATAAATCTCGAGATACGTGTGTACTTTATGATCAATAGCTATTAATCAATCTTATCTCTATATAATTGAATAGATCAACTCATGCAAACCATTTCATTCCCATTCATTTACTTAGAGAATAAGTAAGTTGGAGAAGAAGATCAACAAGTTTAATGGGGAATTTATGATGATTTGAAAAGGATGATCAAGCTAAGGGACTTACATCATTAGGTAAGCAAGTCTATACAACTAGTTAATAAAGTCTTACGAAAATTAGTTATAATGAATTAGTTCTTGTTTTTATGTGGTTTCGAAGGCTAGATGAGATTTTTTTCAAAATTAAGTTATGAATTTGGGTTCCTTAGGAAAAACCATTAAATTTGATATAAATAAGTTTCGAATTCGGAGTTAAATTGACCACGTTATGATCAATCAAAGTTTTAGGTGTATACTTGAGTTTTATTAAAAATGCATGCATGTTTTGATAGTTTGTATAATTCTAAAACACCTTAATTAACCTCAGGAAACTAGGGAAGAGTCTCGAGAGGTTGGCGAGCATGGTGCCGGGAGGTTAGATTAGCATAGGAACTTTTTATGGATTGTAAGTAAACTGATTGAGATATTTTTCTTCATTTCATGTTTTGATGTTGTTGCTTGTTTATAGTTGTTTTATATTATTGTGCTTGTTTGGATTTTTAATGCTCTGATTGGTGTGTTTTATCTTATCATGTGATTGTTTTTAAATTAGAATGTATGAGTTTAAGTTTATGATATAGTTTGGGGGTGTATGTAGCACACAGGGTATGGGACTCAAGGATATCGGTATACTAACTAGTTAATGTCACGTACATACTATATGAGGTTGATGAAATGAACAAGTAGTGACCAATTAAGGTAATTCTGAAGTTCTATGTGTACTAACCTATTACATGAGGTTCACAAGCCATGTTTCACAACTAATAAGGATAGTACCTACGTGCACTGCTATATAAGGTATTACTTGAAGAGTAATATCTCGGCCAATGTGTGAAATGATTAAGTAATGACTAATAAGGGTAATACCGAAGTGCTACGTGTGCAGTTCTACTACATAAGGTCGATATGTCGTATTTCACGACTATTAAGAAGAATGTATATGTATAAGCAGCGACCAATAAAGGTGATACTGATGTATTATGTGTGGACTTATTACATGAGGTCAATATGCCTTCTTTCACTACTAATAAGGAGAATGCCAATGAATAAGCGACAACCAATAAGGGTAATACCGAAGCACTATGTGTTCAAACCTATTATATGAGATAGGGTATATTTGGGCTAATATGTTCGATACACTGCTTATTAGACTTGATTCTTTGATAAATATTTGTGTTGACATCGCATTGTTTACCTATGATGTTTTGTGCAAGTTTATGCTTAGATATTGTTGGATAACGAATGTATGTATTATGAGTTTTTATCTTATTGTGTTTAGAAATATGGATAAATGTATCTCAATGTTACTTCCTACGTTATTGTACTCACAGTCCTTTTCTGACGGTAGGTGCAGAACCATTGAGTAGCAGACCGGGTAAGGAAAAAATCGGCGACTACATTATGGGTTAAGATTTTGTTATATGATTTATATATGTTTTCTATATACTTTTTGGGTTATATATATTGGGTTAAGCAATTGTTTCAGACCCAGACAGATGTAATTACACTGTTTATCATCGTTATATTATTTATATACTTATGATCGTTGTTTCCTAGTTTCAACATCAGGTATTTTTCTTAAGTCTTCCTCTGATAAGTTAAAGTAATACCAACTTATTAATTAACTCTGAAATAAGTTTTATTGTAAAATGATTATTTTTTGTGCAAATAAATAGGTAAATAGGATAAAAAGGTTGACTAATACGTTGTTAAGTTCTACATGGATAGGATTAGGACTTAATGATGGGATTAGGCTGGGAGGTGCCTAAATTAAGGGAGGTGCCATCACAATTAAATATTTGTGAAATCTTGGTATTTTTTATCAATTAAAAAGACACGTATTTTCAATTGCTTTGAAATTGAGTTTCAAATGAGTTCGGGATTTGTTTTATTTTCGAAAAGACTAGAATTTGTCACACAATTGTTTTAAACAAATAAGAAAACTGATTTTAAGTGTATAATTGAGTTAAAACTTTGATGCCTCATTTTAAAGTTTCAATTAATTTCCAAGTTAGCTTTCCAAATAAATTTCTCCTTCTTAATAAAGTTTTGAATTATACCAAACTATTTTTGACAAACGTTATTTTTATGATCCACAAGTTTAATTAGTTGTTTGGATTTATGACTTTTGATTTCGAAAATGGCCAGAAGTATAAAGGATAGAAGTTCAAGAGAGGATAGAGGAAAGGGAGCACTAGTAGAAAAACCGAAAACAAAATCAAAAGTTTAACCCACACCTGTTAAGCATAAGGGGTCTCAATAAATAATCTTAGAGTAAGAACACTAAGAGAACCTTTTTGGATGGCCCCAGTTCCACAATCTTAAACTGGGCCCCGCCCGGCCTAGACTTACGTGCGTAAGCCTAGTCTGCCTTCCTTTAACATTTACCTTTTATCAAGCAACTGAAGTTGAGTTAATAAATTAGTGAGTTATCATAATTATAGTAGAAGCAATTAAACCTCAAACTAAATGAAAAACCTTAATGACACAAGTTAAGACAATCTAGAGTGTGGAAACCCCGAATATGTATATTATCAACAATGAACATTTAGAGGAGAGTAAATGCAAGATATACATGCCCAAAACCTCTCAAAAACCCAACTCTCATTGTTTCTAAACAAGTATATCTAATAATACAAAAAATCACCTATATCAGACAAGTCGAAAGGACTACTCCGGTATCCTCAAATGATATCTCCTAGTTGTGGAGCCTTCCCCTTGTTAGAATATGGATTAGCACTCCGTCAAACACAAGAATGACGAGCCCAGGTAAGTAACACCAAGCAGGACATATATACATCATTTCAACATAAATAAATCATTATAATTCATGCAGATAGAAAAAAGGAACATGAACACATGAATATAAAAACTGCAAATAAATTAATCGATAAGCGAGGGTGCGAAATTCGAAAGCTGAATAGCAAGGAGTCCCGACCAAAAGGTCATTGAGCTGCGGCAAAGGCCCAGCTGACTCGGGTTTAGGACGAGACATTATACCAGCCCTAACCCTTGCAACTATGAGATATCCACTAACTCGGATAAGTGCCCCTAACGTACACTCAATTGGGAGATATCAACGGCGTCTAGATAAGAGCTCATATCACCGATAAATAATAACCATGACTCACTAGCCAATATACCACTCAACCAATATAAATTTCTAAAGGAATGATGAACAGAGCAATAACAACAAATTTAAAGCTCAAAAAATAATTGTAAAATCTCCGAGTTGGTTTACTTACCTGTATCCGAGCTAATACGCACTCAAATCAGCTCCAACGCGCCTCCAAATCCATACCCAATACTCGACACTAGTAAACTATGCCCGTGATAATCGAATGGGCAAATTTATATTGTGTTAGAGCCTATTTAAGAATTTTTTAGATTTTTAAATCCCAAAATTGTTCAATTCAGAAAATCATAGTGGTGGCACACTTTTCGAGGAAATGTTTTGGGTTTAAAAACATCCGACAACTTCAACCAATTATTTACAAATTTCTAAATTGGTCCAAATCGAATACAAGACCAATTTCTCAAAAACATTTAGCCAATATGCCCATTTCACGCTTTTTAAGGTAAAAACCCTATAAATGTCACATCCAAAATTCCAAATATTTTATTTTTCATAGAAATTAATCCACTTCTATTATTTTTTTGAAATATATTTTTTTCGAGATTTTTCCCAATTTTCGGAAGTTTTTTGGAATTTTTTCACCCTTTTCTTTTTTTTTCTCTTCCTCTCTCTTTTATTTTTTATTTGGGCCGAGTCGACCCAAACGAGTCAAACCTTACCCTTGCCAGGGCACTGGTCCTAGCTCGCCCCATGGGCCGAGCCTGGCCCACCCTGGCCCGGCCCATGGGTGAAGCACATGCACTCTCTTCTTCTTCCCAATTTTGTCCCTGGTTCGATTTCATTTTTTTTCCAGGATATAATCCCATAACTAAAACAATAGGGAGATCACTCCCTTGCATTTTCTTCTTCTTCTTCCCAATTTCATCAAAAACTACATTAACATCCAAAACAAACCAACAACAACATCAACCCTCAATTCATGTTTTCTTGAAATGACTAAGCTTTGTTAATGGAGTTACCTTTCTTGATGAACTTCCAAGCTTGATTACCAAGACTCCTCCAACCTCCCTGAATTGCTTGATCTCCATTTTACTTCTCTCCAACAATGAGAATCAAAGAATGCTCAAACTTATATGTATTGGACAAAGATTGAACTATGGTCACACATCCATTTGTGCACATGTACCTCGAGATTACTATTTTTGTTATATTTTTATTATAGCTTGTTTTTTTATTTAAAATTAGCACGCATCTCGAGAAAAACGTCGTGATATGTGCAATTTTGGTGAGCATATCGAGGCGATGATATACGCTCCAAAATCAACACAAATCTCAAGGCGAGCATCAAAGCATCAACATCATGGCGCGAATCTCGAATTCATTTAATATTATTAAAAATCACCACGCATCTCAAGACTGCCTCAAGATGCGTGCGGCTTCAACACGCATCCCAATTCATCATTTACGCCTCACACATGAACACGGATCTCTAGGCATCCTTAAAATAGTCTCAAATTATCTTCCAACACAAATCCCAAGTCGACATACACCAGAATACTATAAGCTCACCCCCGGATCTCTACACACACCATGTACACTAAATCTACCCAAAACCACTATATAAAACTCTTCTTCTTCAATAAACTCACACCTTACAAAAGCAAAATCACATACCTCGACAATGGTGAAGGAGACCAAGTAGTGTGAAGTCTCGAGCAAGAAGAGGGCTGGCCAATTGGGGCCAAGGTCGAGGCTGAGGAGAAAGAAGACCGAGAGTGAGGGGAAGTGAGGGAACCAAGAGAGAAGAGACCAAGAAAGGTCCAAAGTTAGAGAGATGTGAGCTCGAATGCGATGAGAGAGAGAAAGAAGCCATGAGAAGCCGAGAAGTAGTAGAAATGGGGGGAGATGAGGTTTTTTTGGAGAGGGAGAGTTTGCTCTTTGGAGGAGAGAGATTTTCTCTTTTTTTTTTGGTTTGCTTGTAGAGAGAGAGAGGAAAGCTAAAAAGAGAGAGAGAGAGAGAGAGAGAGAGAAGAAAAGTAAGAGAGGGAGAGTTAAATCGATGAGTGAGAGAGAAAAGCATGTGGTTTTTAATGAGGAGAGAGAAAAAGTGGGTGTGCCATGTCATCAATGTGATGAGGTTTTCGCATTGTACAGGTTGAGTGTTGTTTGATTTTATTTGACTTTTTTTATGCAAACTTTTGAACCACAACTAACCATTTTTAAGTAACCCAACTTATCTAGTTAATCACTCTAACTTGTTTGACTTTCTCTTACACGTTTTACAAGAGTATGTTTCGGTTATGGCTGGCAAAATGTGCCCAGTCCTGTTTGTCTGATTTTGTCCGGACCCGTTTTAAACGGGACCGGGCAATATTTTTGTGAAAAGCATACGGGTCTAGAAAATGTTTTTTGTCCGTTTAAAAATACGGGACCGGGACTGGAAAAAAATTCCTAAAAAACGGGTACCCGTTTATTGATTAATTTGAAGGGCATATAGGTAATTTCACACTCCATAACCTAATTTCACACACTCTCACTCTCACTCTCACACTCACAGTCTCACCGTCTCTCTCACGGTCTCTCTCAACAATGGTGACGATCGGAGCTCGTTCCACCATTAATGGAAGCCGAGACGAAGCGGCGACAGTTGTGAGCGTTGAAGAGAAGAAAAGACGAAGTGTTGAGAGTGTTTGCTCAGTGAGCGAGGAAGAAAGCCAATCAAATCTTTATCAAGCCCAGACCCATGCCCATACAATTTTCAATGTATGTGGGTGGGTGTAATGTGTGGGAGCATCTCAGATTATCAAGCGGACTGAATGTGTATCTAATGGAACACATAAATGTTATACCATAGTTGTAAGTTGTTATGTATTTATTTTTTGGTAATTGGTGACTTGTAGACTTGTAAGTTGTAGTTGAGGGGTTTTTTTAAAAAAATAATTGATAAATAAAATATTCGATCATATTTAAAATAAAAAGCAAACAAAACGGGAGCCGTATGTCTTACAAACATACGGGACTGGACAAAAAAAATTGCCCGTTTCAAAAACAGGACCGGGTCCGGGCACCAAATTTAATCATTATAGAAATGGGTGTCCGGTCCCGTTTATGTCCGGTCCCGAATTTTTGCCAGCCCTAGTTTCGGTCACATGTGTTCTTAACTTGTCGGCGATTACTACGTGGGTCCAAGCTTAAGGTCGTGATTTGTAATTACTCAATCAATTGTGATTAATTAGAGCGGGTTGTTACGATCTTCCCAACTAAAAAGAATTTCGTCCCGAAATTCAAACTTAAGTTAAACCTTTACCTTAGAATAGCTAGGGATATTGCTTTTCATACGTCCCATCATGTATGACCTCAATACCAGTCTAATCAATTATCAGTCTTGGCACTAATCTGGCAAACTTTAGCATAAAAATGTGGAAAACGTAATAAAGTCCTTCCAACTGGCATCGATAATCTTAACTAATACGCGTCATTCCCGAATCGTCAGACTATCTGAAATGGCCCAATGAATTTATGTGCATGTTTTCCCTTGAACTTAAATCTCTTGTGACCCTTCAAAAGAAAAACCTCAAATAGAACAGTGGTCTACCTCATAGCTTAAGCCACTGTGGTACTTATTTGCGTATTTCTTTCGTGCTTGCTTAGTAGTCTAAAATGTCATCGTATGTGTCTGATCCACTTGTGTGACCTGTGTATCTCGAGGCACCATTCCGACTCTAGTTGTCGGTATTATCTAATATCGTATAAGACCTCAATCTGGACTTTACTTCAAAGCCTTAAAATTTGTTTTTTTACCAATCAAGGACTGTTAAATATCATTTTAAGTGCTCACACAAATCATGTTCTTTTCATATGTCGTTTGTCTACAATTGGGTGCCCTAAACATATATATTAACCTTTGTATCCAAATCAAGAGGTTATCGTGTTTTATCGAGATAAAGGTGTTTGCCAATCAGACACGGAAATAAAACTTGCATGGCAATACCTTCCCTCTTCTATCATTTCTGTTAGCAACCCTGCAATCTATCATCTCCGATTATGTCCTACCCAAAAACCTGTCAAGTTACTCGATTGTAGTGAAAATATTTTCAGAAACTTATTCGTCATTTTCCTTTATTATAACATTTAAGGTATTCAAAGCTCTTCTCCAGTGCTAAACAAGCACAATTTAATATTGAACTATGCTCAAAACTTCATATATTTAACTTCATATGAAGCCGTGTTTTAGATTCTCGAATGTAGTTGAAACGTGCGTCTTCATGCCTTAGTTGTAGCGTCGACCCTTTAGTCGTACTTCTAAAACTTTTGATTGAGTGTGTATCACAATATAATCATGTTGTTCCTGATAATGTTTCATCACATACATAATCTCCAATGAGATTAATAATTGGCACCGAATCAACCCTATTTGGCTATTTAAACCCTATTGATACGAACTTCGAGTCGACTAGCTGCATCGTTATCAAACAGTTGTTAACAACACCAACTAATGCATCAATTAAAAAAATTAAAAAGTTAAAAAATAAAAAATAGAACCGTGTTATTCCTTGGGTACACGCGTATCTATAGGCGACAACAATATCCTAACAAATATGCGACTACGTCTATCACAAGTAACATACTCTCATTTATAAGTAACATTTTTTTATGTCTCTATGCAGCGTATAGCTAACTAGGTCATACCTCACGTGTACAAGGACCTAAAGAGTGTAATAACTCAAATGATGAGGTTAACCCTTACTTCTCTTGATTCTCTAAAGAGTCATGTATGTATAGATTCTAGATTTATAGACAATCCGCCTCTTCTGTTTCTTACCAGGATATCAGAGCTAATACTTACAACAATAGTTAACCTACTAACTCCAATTTTGTCTCTTAACGTCTTCTTTTGGACTTCTTGAGTTAAAACTTAACTCTTTATCCTTAACGCGTACCTAGAGTCTTCAGCTTATCGACGTAACGATTGGATTTTTTTTTAACTGCGATAAGATTTATTTCCTTTTTTTCTTGGAGTTAAATTTTTTCATCATTCTCCTGGTGTAGGCATTTTTTTTTTTCGACTGGACTTAACGAAGTCCAATTAGTTGACTCGATAGATCTTGCTCAGATCTTCTAAGCTTCTCATGTGGACTAGTCGAAAAACATGACCGACTAAAAACTTAAAGAATCATATAAATTTTTTTTTTCGTGGCGAGTTTAAACTAATTGTTTAAGACCCTGGTCATAATACATTACCTAAATCTTTCCTGTTCGCCACACGACTTAAATCTTTTTATCCTCAAAACTAGTGACTCGCACATGCTTGGTTCGATTTTAATCTCTGAGCTTTTTAAGGCTATCCATGTTCCTTTAAGGCATTATCCCAAACGTTCTGCGAGTTTTTTTTTAGCCTCTCAACTTGGATGCCATGAAGTGGGCCTCGAAAAGTTTTAATATAAGCACTAAGAATTCGCAGATCCTCTAGACATACAAACTGATCACAAGTGCAAAATCTATTGCGATTGAGTCAATTCTAGATTCATGAGAAATTTAGAACAACATGTTCCTTAGGTTGGCTTGAGGTCATTTTTGACCTTAAATATATTTGCAAAGTCTATTTCGGCTCGCATTCCTTATTTTTTCCCAGTCCAATAGGTGGCAGTGTAGCCCCATTGACCTCACAAACCGCGAACAAATAATGGCACAATAGTGGAGTTACTCAAACTGCTATTTTTGCAAGACTACTCCAGTGCTTTGGCTAAAGCTAAGGGAATCCGTACTTGCTTTCATGCAATTCTGAGTCATCTCAACACTATCTGCTTCCATAGAGTTTACTAAAAAAACTCGTTTGTCTCACGTCTTAAACATGTTCCTAATCATCGATCTGACGACCACTGGAGTCCACTGTGTAGTGTAAGTTAAACACTTTTTTAAGCTATCATGAATGATTTTCTATTAGCTATACCTTACTTACAATGTCAGCTGTCGTACTACACTTCTGTACGTGTCAACTCATAAAGAGTTCATTCCTATCTTGCATATGTCATTTCCCTAAAGTGTTCAAACTAATAGGATCTCTTGACCCACAACCCGCGGTAGTCATGAAATAATCGTCAAAAATCTTAGTCTTGACAGGATCCTGAGCTATGATAATATTTGTTTCTATTAATACTTCAAACTTCGCTTTAGACTGCCATTCCTTACTTGTTGCAGTAACCAAATTGGTAGTGCATTGAGCTAGAAAGTCATGGCTTACGGAAACATTCTCAAAAGTTATCGTCTGCCAACCTAAAATAGGCATCCTATGCTAATATGGTTATGGTAACATCTTACCTTTGGCTACCACGTCGAGAATAACGTATGTGTTGGCTTAAAATATGGTCAAGTCCTAACTCAATTATCACGTGGCTAGGAATAAAATGATATAACATCACCATCTCTAGACATTTATGAATTGAACTAATAGTTAAATTGCCATTTAATTTACTATTCATACTCTTCCTAAACTGTGGGCTTTAGCATATAACGATTGTGTTATTATCGATATTGTTGTAACTGACATAATTGAGTTTCTTCGGGCATTTATTTTTGTAATATCTTAGTTGTCCACATCCGAAGCAACTAATTGGTTGTTTCTCCCATAGTGATTTCGTCTGACTACTCAGTGGTAGTGATGATGTCAAAGTCATTGCCCTATACTACACTCATTTTTTTGTTCCTTATGGCTGCACTGGAAACTACTGAGTATTTGTCCTGACGTTGACTGACTATCCTCGAATCTTTAATCACTTTTCCACTTACCTCTCTTTATTTCCTTAGTACTCCACTCAGTAGGTAATGTATATAGGGGAGGTGTGGGTATCGTTGTACGAGTCCATTTCTTTATCGTTTTTACCTCAATCACTATATGCATCTCTAGTTGCACCAACTAATTGTCTGAGCCTTGAGGAGTGTGTGTATTTTTTGCTGGTTGTTGATCATCAATAATAACAATCTCACGATGAGTAAGAACAAGAATAACCCAAGAATAATTGCGGTGTAGTATATCACTCATCATGCCACCAATCAAGCTGCAATCGGTTGTCGCCTATTAATATATGTAACTGTATTTGCTTATCGTGTCAGACTCGTAATACGTGTTTATATATAATACAATCAAGACATAACGCGTATATAAACCTCAACACTAAACTTCCCAACTAAAGGTTCTAAGTCAGGATCTTCAGGTTTCCACATCTAATGTTTGTTTGTGAAGTTTTATTTTCTTATATTTAAACTTTCCCTAGATTCGCCGAAACCTAGACTCTGATACCAACTATGACAGCCCCAAATTCCGAGGCAAAATGGGCACCGCCACGTCGCCAGACACGTCACCAAGCCATGCTACGTCAACTACACGCATGTCTATGATGGCCCACGAACTATCCATCTTGTAATCCGACTTTGTAAATTTTGTTGTATTAAAAGATTATTTTAGCGAAATATCTTAGTTATAAAGTTTTATAACTTAATTTATTTGTTTTGATTTATTTAATTTATTTTAGTAGCGAAAGTATTAATAATATGCAAGTAAGTCATGCAAATAAATTATGCATTCATTAACAAACCTATAGGGTGGAAACCCGGTAAAAAGATACCATGTATGTCAATAAAGGCGATGAAAATTGTATGATAAGTGTCAACATACATGCTTTAGGTAATAAGTCTCCCAAAATGAACTCAAAAAGTATTACATATATAAATATAGATACCTACAAGTTAAGCTATTGTGGCTCCTTAGACCCGGATCATCTTATAGTCCGCAACTTGTCACCAAAAACAATGACAAGTTCTAGTGAGTGAATCCCAGAGAAATTATGTTAGTATTCACAAGAAATCCAAGAAAACGGCTAAAATTCATGCATATAAAGTAAATGAACAGGAATGTAAAGCATGAAAATAAGTGGTGAGATAATCAAGAATATGGAACACAAGTGTAGTGTATAGCTGTCGAGCCCCGGGACGTAAATACCAAACCGAGAAGGCCCTAGATGTTAAGAAATCCACACCCCCTCTTCACAGTCAAAGCGAGGAACTTTGTTGGTCGGAAGTTAGACTTCCGCCCAACGCCTCATTGGAGAGGAAATTTGTGAAGGAGGTGAGCCTCACGTCAACTCGTTGCCGAGATCATCGACTCACTGAGAGATATCTCACGCGTAGTCTAGAGTATGACCAACACCATAGCAACAATCGAATCATCATCAATGAGAGAGCCGAAAATGGGTCCCATCGTCCCTTCGATCATACACAGACACACGCGGGAATAGAGTAAACATGCAAGCTGAACTGATGAAGAGTCATTTGAAATGAATAATTTACAAGGAAAATAAGTAAATTCTAAACTGACTTTCTCGTGGGTTTACTTACATCAATCCGGTTGATACATTATCCGAATATCGGTCTTTACTCCCGTTCGGAAATGGAAGCTTCCAAATTTCCTAAATCAATCAATTATCTTTTATTAATATCATTTTTGAATTATTCATTTTTTTATCAAAATCACACACATAATGAGGTAAACCTCGACTCAAGTCGCTTTTAAAATATTTCTTGGTCATTACACATTTATCGAGACGAACCCTATTTAAGTCATCATTGTATTTGAAGTATTTATACCAATTTCGAGGATACATAAACACTATTGATCTACACGCACCTCGAGACCATCTTTTGATATCTATTTTTTATATTTTTATTTATTTACTATTCTTTCATTAATACGCATCTTGAAAAAAATCTCGAGATGCGTGAAACCACTAGTGCGCATCTCGACGTGATTTTTATTTATTTATTTTTATATAAACATTCGACCCAAAAAAATATCATGATTACTATTGTTTGTTAAATTTTTATTATAGCTTGTTTTTTATTTAAAATTAGCATGCTTCTCGAGAAAACCCTCGTGATATGTGTGATTTTGGTGCGCATATCGAAGCGATGATATACGCTCCAAAATCAACACAAATCTCAAGGCGGGCATCAAAGCATCAACATCATGGTGTGGATCTCGAATTCGTTTAATATTATTAAAAATCAGCACGCATCTAGAGACTACCTCGAGATGCGCACGTCTTTAACACTCATTTCAATGCATCATTTACGCCTCACATATGAACACGGATCTCTAGGCATCCTTAAAATAGTCTCAAATCACTTTACAACAAAAATCCCAAGGCGACATACACCAATATACCATAAGCTCACCCCGAAATCTCTACACACACCATATACACTAAATCTACCCAAAACAACTATATAAACCTCTTTTTCTTCAATAAACCCACACCTTACAAAAGCGAAATCACATACCTTGACAATGGTGATGGAGACCAAGTAGTGTGAAGTCTCGAGCAAGGGTAGGGCTGGCTGAAAGTAGGGCCAAGGTCGAGGCCGAGGAGAAAGAATACTAAGAGTGAGGGAAGGTGATGGAAGTGAGAGAGAAGAGACTAAGAGAGGTCCAAAGTTAGAGAAATGTGAGGTCGAATGCGATGAGTGAGAGAAAGAAGACATGAGAGGCAGAGAGGTAGTAGAAATGATGGGAGATGAGATTTTTTGGAGAGGGTGAGTTTCCTCTCTAGAGGAGAGAGATTTTCTCTCTCTTTTTTGGTTTCCTTGTAGAGGGAGACGAAAGGTAAGAGAGAGAGAGAGAGAGAGAAGAAGAAAAGTAAGAGAGGGATAGTGAAATCATTGAGTGAGAGAGAGAAAAGCATGTGATTTTTAATGAGGAGAGAGAAAAAATGAATGTGTGATGTCATCAATGTGATGAGGTGTCCACATTGTAAAGGTTGAGTGTTGTTTGATTTTATTTGGCTTTTTTTATGCAAACTTTTAAACCATAACTAACCATTTTAAAGTAACCAAAATTATCTAGTTAATCACTCTAACTTGTTTGACTCTCTCTTACACATTTTACGAGAGTGTTTTTCGGTCACATGTGTTCTTAACTTGTCAGCAACTACTACGTAGGTCCGAGCTTAGGGTTGTGATTTGTAATTACTCAATCAATTGTGATTAATTAGAGCAGGTTGTTACAATTTCTTACCCGCTTCATGATTGTCTTCATCGATGATATGATAATATATTCGAGGATTAGAGAGGAACACAAACATCACCTCAAGGAGACATTACAGACCTTGAGAAAGCACAGACTCTAAGCCAAGTTTAGCAAATATGAATTTTTGCTTTTAGAGGTCCATTTTTTGGGGCATGTGTTGGAGCAATAGGGATAGTAGTTTGGCTATGATTCAGGGAATTGTAGATTAGCTGGTACTAACGTCAGTTAAAGAGATTAGGATTTTTTAGGATTAGTGGGGTACTATCACTAATTTGTAAAAAAAATTTCGAATATTGCTTTACTGATTACTTTGTTGGCCCAGATGGATGTTAGATTTGATTGGTCTTAGGAAAACGAGGGGGCATTTGCTTAGTTGAAAAGATTGTTGACTACTGCGCCAGTATTAGTATTGCCAGAGGCTGGTTAAAGATTCTTTGTGTACATAGATGTTTCTCATATTGGTCTGGGTTATATGTTGATACAAGGTAGTGGTACAGTAGCTTACGTCTCCAAACAGTTGAAAGTATATGAGAAGAATTACCCCCCACAAGATGTAGAGTTGTCAGCAGTAATGTTTACAGTAAAGGTGTAGAGAAATTATTTGTATGAAGAGAAATTCACACTTTTTACTAATCATAAGAGTTTGAAATACCTTTGCACACATAAGGAATTAAATATGAGACAGTGCTCATGGTTAGAGTTTTTAAGGATTATGACTTTTTTGTGAAATATCACCCAGGAAAAGCTAACGTAGTCATATATACTCTGAGCAGAATACCGATTAGAGATGTTGAGGTTGTCAAATGCCACATGACTTATGAGTATGGCTTACTTAAGGCAACGATGATAAGACGTTCACTAGAGGTTCCAATAGTTATCATATTGAAATTTGCACACAAATGAGAGTCTAGACCGTGTGTACATAGAGTGTCAAAGGGTCAGAGGACCGAAAGGTTGCATGAAGTACCATTTACTTTGACATCTAATGGAGATGCTATGTATATGTCCAAGATGTGGCAGAGTATACAGGAGCAGTATGGTACAGGCCTATAGTTCAGCACGGCTTTTCATCCTCTAACTGACGGGCAGACTAAGAAATTAATTCAGGTCCTTGAGAATGTGTTACGGGCTTGTGTATTAGAGTTTGGCAGATCTTAGGAGGAGTACCTGTCATTGTGTGAGTATGCTTACAACAATAGTTATTAGGCCAGCATTGAGATGGTACCTTTTAAGGCTTTGTATGGCAAACCATTTCGTTTGTCATCGTGCTGGGCTGAGCTAGAGGATTGGGAGATTTTAGGGCCTGAAATTGTTGTTGGCCACATGGATAAGGTTTAATTGATCCATCAGAGACTCGAGGGGCCCAGGATAGATAAAAGAAGTATGTAGACAAATATCGCGGTGATCTCACGTACACCAAGGGAGCATTTGTATATTTGAAGATTTCCCCTCGATAGGGTCTTTAGAGATTTTGGGTAAAAGGTAAGCTTGCACCAAGGTTCATCGGGCCTTTCATGATTAAGAGACAGATCAGAAAAGTTGCATATGAGCTTGAGCTCCCTTCATAGGCGTCAGGGATTCACCTAGTCTTCCATATTTTGATGCTTGGATTAGCTTAGTCGAGAGCAGTTGCTCGACCAACTGTTGATTTAAGTCAAATAGACCTGAGCGATGACATTATTTATAAGGAGCAGCCTATTCAAATCTTAGATCGAATAGTATAACAGTTGAGGAAAAGTCTGTCTTGAAGGTTCTCGTCAAGTGGCAGTTCCATGATAATGCAGAACTCACTTAGGAGAAGATTGTATACTGGACAGGTTTCCGTACATTTTCAAGTCAGTTATTAATCATAACCTAAATCTTAACATCAATGACAAAATTCCCATTAGTTAGGAAGATTGCTCACGACCCAAATTTCTAATCTCGTTTATTATCCGTAATTAGGATCACCGACCCGTGACGTAGGACACACAACATGATTTGTGCATTGACCGAGGTGAGATGACCTAGGTATATGGTAAATTTTCTATGGTGCATGCCTAGTGTATTGTATATGTGTAGACTAATAAATCACTCTTACTCTTGTATAGGAGTTGAGACATAAGTGGGACATGACTCGAAATGCGTGTTGACATGCGGCTGGGGTAGAGAGTGATGTAATAAGTTCATTTTAAGCTTATTGTAGCTTATATAGATGAAATAATATGGCTATGGTTGATTTTAGATTAAGTATACCTAAATTAGCATTTTAAAACAAAGCAATGTGATATTCCTCGAGACACGTATTACCACATCTAGAAACTATTTTGGTTACAAATTGGTGTTACTTAGGTTCAGTTAGTGGAAAATAGGAAATGTGTCAATATGTAATCCATTAGATGGGTCTCGAGATACGTATGTGCAATATGATCAATTTTTATTAATCAAGCATATCCATTTCATATATAAAGCTAATGATCAACTCAAGCAACCAAATCACTTCATTTTCATTTCTAGAAACTTAGGAGAGAAGAACCTTGCTGGAGAAGATTGAAGAACAAGAAATCGGCAAGTTTTTGTTGGAAAAATTAGTAGGTTAGTGAAGGGGTTGATCAAGAAAATAGTTTAACAACTAGGTAATTCCCTAACACTAGCAACTTAGTTAATTCATGAATTTAATTATATGTATAGAAGTTTTTATGTTGTTGTTGATGATGTCTTGTAGCTCTGGTGTTGTAGATGAGGGTTCCAAGGTGTTGGTGTAGCCTATATGTAGAGAAAACTCAGAATTCTAATTACAGAATTATAGGTTTTCCAGTACATAGTGTGCTAGGTAGGTCAACTAGCGTGCTAACTTCAGATAGCGCACTAACGGAATTTCGGTAGCACGCTAATGAGGCCACTAGCACGTTAATCAAATCGCCCAGCTCACTAATTGCTTTGACAACAAAAAATATGCAATGTTCTAAATTTGCTTAAACACTATAAACAAGCCTAATACTCTAAGTAAAGGAGTAAAGAAATTTAAAAACATGTTAAATGATATCAGGAACCTAGGAAGTGTTTCAAGTGTTTAAATACTAGGTTTGGGGTGTCGAGAGGCCGGTCAAACTAGGACATTACATTTCTTGATGTGAGTATACCCATTGATTGTTTTATTTGCATTTCATATCCATTTTATGCCTTGTTCGTCGTTATCAATATTGACTATGTTCAGCATTGTACTCTCATATCATGAGCTTATTTGCTACTTCTCACTTGTTGAGTTTTAATTTCATGATATTTGGATGAATTGAATTCCTTTGAAATCCATCCATGTGCTTTGTGTCATTTCTTGTTGTTTTCTAGTGACTATAGTGTAAATAGCATGCTATTAGGAATTGTAAGTTTCTGAATGAGTTTATGGACTTATAGTCCTTGGGAATTGTGCTTTGTAGCATAGCCAAGCCTTAGAATCCTTAAAGAGTCAATTTCTTGGAATAATAAAATAGTTATAGAATCTAAAGTCCATTGCACTATGTTAGAGTTGATCGACACACGAGGTTACAGTCCCCAGGGGATGTCGGCACTCTGCACTATGATGGGATACACGGGATTAAAGTCATTCGGGTTGCCAATACACTTAGGTTAGAGTCCCTAGTGACATTGGGGTTAGAGTCCCTAGTGATATTGGATTTCGCGATGGTACGCACGTCCTTTAGTGGTTTTTAAGGCTTCATTGACGTATGTAATGGCCGATCGGATCTAGATAATAACTATTTAGCATTGTGTCAGTTTCATTTGCTTAACCGTGGTATTTCTTAGCATAGTTCTGGTACTAATCTTTTTTTATTTTACTTATGCTTTTAAATACAGCTTAGTTTGCTTTAGAAGTGTGAATGAATATGTCAACGAGGATTACTGTTACTTTTCGTACTCACCTTCCTTTTTATGATGGTGAGTGCAAAGCCGTCGATGAGCAGACCTTGCAAGGAGAAGATTGGCAACTACCTCTGAGCAAGTGGTGTATTTCTACATCCACATTTAGTAGGTTTTGGTATTTTATGTATTATACAATTATGTTTTTTATACAATTTTGGATTGTATATTAGGTCGAGTGTTTAGTTTCCCGACTTATTATGACCATCACACTATTTATATTCGCCACCTTGTTATATATGTATGTGATTGTTGTTTCCTAGTTTTCATATACTTAGGATTTATTACATTGCTTCCGCATAATTTATTAAGAATTCCGCTAAATTTTATTATTCTTAAAAAAATTGTAATTACTATGAAATCTATTAATATGTTGATGTATGGATTACTTATCCTACACATATATATCGAGGAGATTTAGATAGAAGGGCTAACTAATACGTAGTTAAGTCCTATTTGGCTAGACTTTAGGCTTAATTATGGGATTAGGTCAGGTGGTGTCCTGAATTATGGAAGGGCCGTCACTGGTATATTCTTGCTTGGAATAGTCCACTTTCCTTCTTCAAACTCGAGAATCAATCTTACTTTCACTTCCATATGCATGGGCGTAAGATTCTCTCACTAAGGTTACATAATTAATCATGTTCACTAGGAAAATCCTCTAGGTCTAGGTGGTTATAACCCCTCGTTAGTAAACCCTAATTTCTTACCTCTATGATGTCTAAGACCCTAGGCCAATATTCAATTTGTTCTTCAAATTAAATCCCCTCTTCAGGATCAACTTCATATCATTAATTAAATCATTCCTAGATTTTTTGTAGGCCTTCTAACTAACAAAATTTTCTTTCCTCAATTCATAGTTTTCTCCCCCATCGGTATCTCTCGTTCAACTTCCTCTACGTCCTCCTCATCTACATAATTATCCTAAGTGTTGTAACTAAATGACGAAGGTAGAGTAAGTTCTCTTTGTGGTCTAATCCTATGTGTATTTGAAAGAAATTGATGTGGGTTAGATTTAGGAAACATAGGATTTTCTTTTCATTTTCTCTAATTAATTTTCCTTCCTCTTCTCTTCTTGTGTACTTCTACCTTTACTACCTCTGGCCATTTGGAATATTTTAAGTAAAGAAATTAACCTATAAAATCATTTGTAACCAAATTTGTTGAAAAAGGATTCGAAAAAATTCAACTTATTTAAAGATAATAAGAAATCGTAAGGAAAAGAAAGTTGTTGATAAAAAAAACATTAGGAAGAACAAACTTTGCATGTAATTCAAATAAATCGATAAAGATTCACGAAAAACCCCCAAACCTGTTAGAAACTTGGTCTCAAATTAGCTTGCGTGTATAATTAAATCCACTCGCCATATATGAGAAATAGTTCAAAAATTCGATAGAGGCCACGAATCATCACATCACTCCCATACTATTAGTATAATAAAAATTGTTCGATATCAAAACCATTTAAAACAAAAATTTAAAATTGAGTTGTTGTCTAATAATCAATCAAAAAATGACTAAGTATCACAAACATAATCCATAAGATGTTAGGGTTTTAGTTAATTACCTTCTTGAAAGTGATTCTTTCAAATATGGAACTTAAAACGCTTCTTTGTGACACTCCTCCAATCACTAATTTGAACTCCCTTGCTCAAGCCTTAGGTGGCTGGCTCTACATTCTCAAAACTCACCACATTTTGGGTTTAATGGTGAAGATTTGAGGTGGGAATCACTTAAATACAGTAAAATTAAGCTTTAGAAGGTTGAATCTATTTGAAAATTGATCTCTTGATCTAATTATTGCAATGGTTTATGAGTGTGAAGGGTTTCAATGGGGCGATTTGGGGTTTCAATTTTTTAAGAACTCAAATATGTTCTCAGGGAATCAGGGTTTAAATGGATTCGCTAAGGAATCACTGATGAAATCGATGGAGATGAACCTCAGTGGCTTAGCGATTTGCCTAGCAATTTCTAGTTGTAAACTTGATTCGGTGAGAAAACTCTGACTCAGATTTGCATTAAAAATTCTGCAAACCGTTGCCGATTTTCTCGGCGATTTCTAGTACAAATTAGAATCCCTAGAAAATCGCTAGCTTAATGTTTACTATTTTCAATTAAATCGATTTTCCCATATAATAGTCGCATATATATTCAATAAAGGTAGAAATATTCAAAAAATTTAGAGTTTAACAATGATATGTATTAAATAACCTATTTTATTTCCATAAATAACTAATTAACATAAATCTAATGCATAAAAAATATAGTACAGAAATAAAATGGCTCGATTTACCCCTTTTACATGGAACTATTCTGGAATTAAATTTCTAAAATATCCCTATTATAAGAGTCAAAAGTTGATAGAATATAAAAACAACTAACTAATCATAATACTAAAACTGAAGTTAAGGATATAGTATGTGCTGCCTACCATGAAGCGTTTTTGTTTACGGTCTTTGGCTCGATTGAACCACACAATTCTAAACTGGTTCTATAAACTTAAGTGTAAGATTTTCTACTCTTGTGCCATTATAAAAATTGATTGCTCGACCCTGGACTCAAAAAGTGATTGTCTTGTTTAGAGCATCCATGATAGCTTCGAAATGGCTAAGAAGGTCGTCCTAATATTAATGGAGGATCTTCGTTAATGAAATGCGGCATAACCAAAATGTCTATGGGAATAATATACTTGTCAATTCGAATTGGTACATTAGTAACCACACCTATCAATTTTATTGAATATCTATATGGTAGGGCAACTTTTTCGGAAGCAAGTACATCCAATTCTAATCGAGTGCAAAGGGAATGAATTGACATGTAGTTTGCTCTAGAACTCGTACCACATATAGCTTTAAAGTACCAAGCCCATTTAACCTTTACGTATATATATATATATATATATATATATCTCATGGATCATCGAGCTTGACAATTGTTGGATTTTTCTTTTTCTTCTTCTTATTTTTCATAGATTTAGGTTCCTCCATGTTAGTATTCTAAACATTGTTCGATTGCTTAACCCTCCATTCTTGGGTATTTTTTGTTGATTAGAAGTATATTCACCTTGTTTGTCTGTGTTCTAAGCATTTCCATCTTCTATTATTACTGCGTTAATACCGTATAGTTTAGCTTCATGATGACTTAATTATAAGGATTCATTATCTTTGTTCATTATCAAATTCATCAAAGATTCCACAGATATCTTCATTATTAAAATGTAAAGTGACAATTTTATTTTCAAACTCCATAGACATCGTTCCATCAAAGATATCTAGTGTCATTTTAGTTGTTTTAAGGAATGGTCTTCCTAAAAGTATAGATGGGGGTGGTGAACAACTTTGCCTTAAGTATGGCGAGAGAAATTTCCCTATAGGGTGAGGTCTTTCACACTATATGAATTTCTTTACTTGTAGTATCCATTGCGTCATGATCTTCATGTTTATTATTATCCTTTTCTTTCCCCTCTAATAAAATTTTGTTTCAACTGGTATTATGTGTTACTTTATCATGGATTCTTTCGATCTTGCACGTCTCCAAAAGGCGTTGGAAGATGATGATTATCCTCTTGTTATGGATAAATCTGTTTACGCTAGTGGTAGTTCTAAACTAGAGAGATGCATGGTTGGGAAAATCTTTAGTAATAAGGTGGTTAATAGATATGGTTTTACCACCACAATTCAGATGGTATGGCACTCCATCTATGGTTTCAAGATTGAACTTGTTGATGGAAATAATACTTTCATGTTCCACTTCCATAATAAAGCAGACAGACAGAAGATCTTTATGGGCAGTCCATGGAGTTTTGATAATCAACTCATTGTCATTTCTAAACTGAGTGGCATTGGGGACTTATTAGATCTACATTTCACGCGTGCACCATTTTGGATTTTAATCTTCAACATTCCTTTGGCTTGTAGGACTGACTCAGTGGCCAGACACATTAGGTCAGCTTTTAGTAAAATATAAGGGACTGACTTGGGGGATCTAGGTGATTGTGATGGCAAATCTAATGGGGTTCAAGTTACAATCAATTTATTGAATCCTCTAAAGAGTGGATAACATATTTTTAGAGGAAATCAGTAAAGAGATTTCAGTTGTCGTACAGTTTGAGCGTCTTTCCTAATTTTTATTTTCATCATGGTTATATGGCGGTAGGTATATGGAATGTCTTCAACTAGAAGGTAAAACTCAGGACCTGTCTAAGTTCAAATATGGGAATTAGCTTCGTTAGAAGAGGCAGAGGTAGATTTGGTTTCAACTAGAAAGTAAGACTTCTAACCTGTTTAAGTTCAAATATGGGAATTGGTTTCGTTCTAAACCTCTATATCAAATGCGGTCTGAACATGCAACAGCTAATCATTAAGATTTCATTAGAAGGGGCAGAGGTAGATTTGGTCGTGGTGGCTCTATAGGGGGTATGGTTCGTGGTCAATTATGTCTCTGGGCAGCACCTGACTCTTTGACAGTTGATGAAAGGGACATTCATCTTAATGATTTAGTTATTATAAATGATATCGATTTAGCAACTGATACGCTTTTAGACCTCAATGAGAAAGGAAAATGTGTTTTGGGTGGTGATGCTCGAGTAGTCCAAATAAATACAACCTCTAATGTGTTAACTAAAGATAGTAAGCCTGATTTTCCTCTTAAGAATTTGGTTTCTCATTTATCCCAAAAAATTTTCAATACTACTCTACCAGATGTCCCTCCGAATGATGTAAAGGCTTTTCCTATTTTTGTGGCTTTATCTATTATCAA